>CM048845.1:19242500-24042500 GCA_026545225.1 Cornus controversa | reverse complement strand
CGTTAGTTGAGTTGTGAAATTAATTAGTTGTTGATTGATTGAGTTTTTATTTGATTATCTAATCGTCAATCAATTTGCATACCATGTGTTTGATAAAATGTGTTATCAAGATTTTCACACACTACGAGCATGATATGTTGCACTTATACTTACATTTGTTATTGTATCCATTAAGTGCATAATAGATAGAGCATTCTTAATCCCACTTGTTGAATACATATGTTCACCAAGTATTTGACAAAGGCCCATTCAAGCTTATTTTTGTCAAAGCATGCTAAATCAAAAAAGTTCCATTATTTGCCTAAAGTCCCTATTCACCCCCCCTCTAGGGACAATACTCGGGTCAGAAAACCTATATTCATGAACCTATACGAGCCTATGTTCAGGAACATATACGAGCCTTCACGAGCTCATGCTCACAACCTTAGATGAGCCGAGCCCAAAACTGTTTAGGATCAACTTGTTTACTAAACAAGCCTAAAAATCAAGCTCGAGCTCAGCTCATTTGCTTAACGAACGAGCCCAAGTTAAGCCTTAAACGAGTCAAGTCCGAACTGTTCATGAACAACTCAGTTCATTTGCAGCCCTATTTATCTTTACATTGGTCCATGTCTTAGGATTCTCTTGTAACCACCAAGCCTTTGGTGTCGAATTAGTTAAAAGCATTGTCTTCAACAAGAGATACTCAAACCTTAGCATCACATTGGTCTGGAAAAATTTAAACCAAGTCACTAGTTCAAGTTTCTCCAGTTTAGTCAAGAAACTTATCATTTGGTGATTTTGGTTCCAACTTCCAACTAGGGTTTTATAATGTGAGGTTATTGTCATGATTTTGGTTCATTTACAGACCCAAATGAAGTTGTTTCTTGCCTTTGGCTTTCTTGAAGACCCAGATGATGTCATTTGGTGATTTTAGTTCATTTGAAGACCCAAATGATGCCATGTGGTCTTTGAGGTTAAAACAATCATTTCTTAACTACAATTTAAAGCTTTTAAATTAATATTTGTATGACAAAAGCAATGTCGTCATTTCATACTATAACTAACAGCTCCATAAAGAAATGTCCTAAAATGATCAGATGTGTTAGTTAAGAGGGTTGTTTGTTAGTTCGCGCTCGTAGGGTGGGGGGACCCTTCACTAATTTACCTGGTTATATTTGTGAAGTATATATTTGTAATTGGAAAATTTTGGTGCCAAAACTAAGTTGATCAAGTTGTAATTTTTGTTTTAATTCTTTGTAATCAATCATGAAGTTGAAGACCAAGGGTATGGATAGTGCTTTCACCAATACAAGCATGTGATCAGACCATCAATGATCTAGATAAGGAACTTGATCAACTGAATCTTTCAAGTGGATAGTAATGTGCGTGGACATCATTGATCAAGTATAAGAGTCATTTAGTCAAGGTAAATGTGTGAGAACACTTAGCATTTTTTAGAGTGAAGTCCACCTTTGAAAATTAGGGTTTTAAGTGTATTTTTTTCAAAATTTTCAAAGTTGGACCAGATCAAATGAATCCCAGACTAGTCCAAGTAGTCTTAGAATCTCAAAATTGGGTTCTAACATTAATGGACTGGTCCACATGAGAGCTAGACCAGTCCAAGTGGGTTCAACTTAGTTAAACCAGTCCAAATAAGCCTTGGAGCGGTCCAACTAGGCTGAACTTGCTTTTTTTTATTTAGAAACTCCCGTTTTGTTTTAAATTGGTCTCTAAACATTCCTTAAACATTGGAAAATGTTTCTAATTAATTTTTAACTTTTTTTACAAGTAACAATAGGATTTCATCATCTTTAAATAGTCTCTTATGTTTTCTCTCTAATTATGTTTTTAGAACAATATTATTTTTAGAGAGAGAAAGTGCTTTGAGTTATTTTTAGGGCATAAAATTCTTCATTAATTTTCTGTTTATATTTCTTTGAGAGCACATTGGGCAATCGATTGCCTAACCTTGGAGATTTTTTTTTTTTTTTGGGCGATCGATCTCCTTAATTTTGGGTAATCGATCGCCCAACCTGGGGGCCTTCCGCCCACCCTCAACCGAAAAGATCTTTTTTGGGGGCGTCCATCTCCCAACCTTAACCGCAAGCTAATTTTCCAAGATAGATCTCCCAGGTCCATCTCCCAACCTTCACCGCAAAAAATTTACATTGCACACTAAAGAAAAATATAAAAAAAAAACACCTATTCTTCAAAATATTGAAAAGAAAATACAAAATAAAAATGAAATAATAAAATAACAAAAAAACAAAACCACTAATATACAAGATACCCGACAGTAGCCAAGTTTAACGTCTAGGCTAGACAAAAAATTAACTTTCAATTCAAGGTTTGCCCGATGCCACATTACTCGAGGCGATTTAACATCGCCCCCTATATGATCTTCACTTCCTTGTGCCGAACTCAAAATAACTGAAAAGGTCTCATTGGCTCTTAAAAACATATATAGTAGCCTTGAAGAAAGGAGTTTCAATTCTAACTATGGAGGAGACTACAATGATTACACCGAAGGAGTGCTAGAGAGAGAATGAAGTGGTTCTATCAGAATCCTCCAAGATGGATTATCTTAAATGGCCACTACATCAAGCATAACATTCAGCCCAACAATAGACTTCTTAACATCAAAAGACTCATAATGGAAGAAAGACATACACACCTCCAGAGGATCTTAAGATAGAGTAAATGGAGCAACTTCTTCCACACAATGATATCCATTAAGAAACAATCACTCTCATCTGGAGGATGTTGAGTGACATTAAAAATATTCAACTTCACTTTCATATTGCCCAAAGATATGTTCATAATCCTCAATTTATAATTAATACAAGCATCAGCAGTAGCTAGAAACGGATGACCAAGGATGACTAGAATTTGCCTCTTTGGATTATGAACTGGCTCGATATCTAAGACGATGAAATCCACTGGGAAATAGAATTTTTTCATTTTAATAATGACATCTTCAATAATCCCACGTGGTTGTTTGGTTGATTTATCTACAAACTATAAAACCACCATGGTAGGCTTCAATTCTCCCAAATCCAACTGTAGGTAAACCAAGCAGGGCAATAAATTCACACTTGCACCTAAATCGAGAAAAGTTTTCTCCACTTGATGTTCCCCAATAATGTATGAAATAGTTGGAGCTTCGAGATCTTTGTACTTTGGAGGAATACAATGCTGGATAATAGAGCTCACTTGTTATGGAAGCATCACTTTATTTGGAATATGACTCCTTAATCACCTTTTCTGCGTGCACAAGTCCTTCAAGAACTTGGCATAAGAAGAAAATTATCTAATAGCATTAGGGAATGGCAAATTGATCTTCACTTGTCGAAACACTTCCATCATATCATTCAGCTTATAGCATCACTTTCCCAATTTAGATTCTTCTTCAAAACGTTGTTGGAAAGAAGCCTTAGGTTCATATGAAACTTTTGCATTACAACTCTTCATCACCTCTTCTTCATCAATCTTCTTATCCCCCACCTTGTTGTCAATTATTTTCCCACTTCTCAAAGTAGTGATTGCTTGAACTTGCTCAGGGTGCGAATTGCTTGATGAAGAAATATTGTTGAGGGCATTAACCTGATGGTCCGGGAAGCCCTTGATTATGTTTGCCCAAGTTTTATCGTCAAAAGGATTTGCATGGGCATTAGTGTCATTTTTCATTAATACATTTACTGGCCTTAATTTTACAATTTATTTAATTTCCTTGCTCTTTTATATTTTTTCATGTATTTACACTAACTTAAATGCAGGGGAAAGTTTGTAAATTTATCAAGAAGGGCATTTTGTGTTTTAATTCTAGGGCAAGAAGGGTTTTCTTATAAATTTGTGTCACTAAGGTTTCCTTTCAAATCAAAAAGGTGATTTTTAAACAAAAAGGAGAAAATGAAAAAGAAAAAGATGATATATATTATATCATTCTCGGTTCCTTCAAGTAGCTGCCAAAAACCAAATAAAAGAGGATAAGGTTTATTGATATATATACAGATATAGAGTGAAAAGGGAGTGTGTGTGAAAAGTGAATTGTTGTGGTATGTATAAGTTATATTATGTAGTGGTTGATATAAAAAAAGGAGAGAGAGGCGCTAACACTTGTGTGTATATTGGTTAAAGCAAAACAAAAAGGAGAGGGTTATTTCTATAATAAGAAATTTCATATAGGTTAAGATGAGGTGGCATACATATATATAGATAAAGATTAGGTAAATTGAAGAAAAATAAAAAAAAAGTAGGCACTGAGATAGAAAGTGGGTCCGATATGAAGAGCTTTGAAAAACTGAGAGAGAAAAGAGTGAGAGAGACTGTGAGAATAGAGAGATAGTAGAGTGATGTGTGCACAGTGTAAGAAAGTGAAGACATGATCCTTCTCGGTTGTTCTATGCGCTGATATAGAGAGAGCTTGTCTTGCTCTTTGTTCAAAATGATTAAGGATGAGTCTCTGGTAATCTATTTCTTTCATGGTTCTTCAAATGTTCATCTTGTTTGTTGATTCAGTATATGAAAACCTCAATTTCATAGATTCAAAATATGGAATCTGAGTTTCATTGGTTCTCTAAAAGGAATCCCAGCTTCAATTATGGTTCTGTCTTCTAGGTCTTTATTATTGGTTTCATCTACTGGGTTATCATTTATGGTTCTTCTTGGGTTCATTAGTTGAAACTCAGTCACTTGAACAGATTCATAAAATTGTTATAAATCTCTTCATAATTATGTCTTTAAATTTTACACATCAAATGACCTATAATGGTTGACTACATATATCCACTCACTCTCACAGGCGCACTTGTTGAGGCTTTGTTGTTGACACACACAAATCACAAACGCACGATTTTATTCTGTATTTGATATGCCATAATCTGATTTTCGTGTTCTAAAATTGCTGGAATCATTGTTATGTGTTGATGAACTAGTGTTGCTGAATTTATTGATCTAAATTGCCAATTCTGGAATTTTAATATTGTTGTTTGGAAGTCTAATTTTGTTGTTTTGGATTTGATATTGCCGAATTGGAATTCTATATTGCTGATTTGGATTTGATATTGCTGAATTGGAATTCTATATTACTGATTTGGATTTGATATTGCTGAATTGGAATTCTATATTGCTGATTTGAAGTTACATATTGCTGATTTGGAATTGCTGTTTTGTTGGGTTGGAATTGCTGATTTGTTGTTCTAGAATTGCAGTTTTCAAGATTTAAATAATACCTATGCTATCAATATTTTGAATTATTTGTGCTACTAACTTCTACTCCAGTTGCAATTGTGTTTAAATCATAAGAACGAATTCGAAATCCAAGAATTGCCAGAATAGTTGCTCATGGAGAAAATCAAGTTGAAGAAGAGTTTTCAAGAAACTAAGAACAGGACTCATTGAAAGAACGGGTTTATACAAATTCTGTGAAGTTAAACTCAAGGATGTTCATACAGAAGCCTATCACTACAAAAGTTATAGTGCCTTATTCATTATTAAGATCAACCTTCAAGAACAACAATCAAAGCTTGAAGACTTGATGTTTACTACATTGAACTGACTCCACTATCACTATGTAGAGTCCAAGTATTGGGATATTTTGGACAGGGAGAGTGTCAGTGATTATGGTGAGATTTGGTGAGAGATAGCTTGGGCTTTGGGAAGCCTAGGCTGGGTTGAGAGCAGAAAAGCTGTTATGAGATTTGGTGAGAGTGGTTTAGGCCTAGGGAGGCTGTGAACTGGGTTGAGAGCTGGAATGACTATGTGGTGAGTTGGGTTGGTGAGAGAGTGATTGAGAGAATTACTGTACTACCTTTTTAGACATAGTGGAGCTCAGTTCGAAGAGATTTTTTACCCCACCCTAGGGTTTTCCTCTATAAATCCTTGTGTCCAAAACTGTGTGATTGTATTCGCTAGCCAAACTTGCATAATTGGGAAGAAAAATTGAAAAACCTATTCACCCCCTCCCCCTCTAAGTTCATCAATTGGTATTAAAGCACAAGTCTGCATTTCTTGGTTTAACCACCTACAGTAAAGATCCTAAGTATGGCTGAAGACAGTTTGACTCACAAGACTCCTATTTTTGACGGCACTAGCTTTGACACTTGGAGGATTAAAATGGAGGCATTCTTACTATCCATCTCCTATGATGTTTGGCACACTAGATTAGAAGGGGTTGTCATCCTTGATCCTGTAAACCCCTCAACAGCTGACAAGATTGTCAAATCAGTCGACGGGAAGGCTAGAAATACTTTATACAAAGCATTGCAAAAGCAAGAATTTACGAGAGTCAAAAATTGTAAAAGTGCAAAGGAAATTTGGAATTCACTTGTAACTGCACATGAAGGAAGCAACACCATCAAGGAAAACAAGATTCAGCTTCATCAAGTTAAGTTCGATGGCCTTAAGATGTACGAAAGAGAAAGTGCAGAGAATTATTTCTTCAGAGTCAAAGATATTGTAAATGAAATGAGGGCCCTGGGTGAACAGATTGAAGACATAGTGGTGTGCAAAAAGATACTGCGTACTATGACTGATAAGTTCAATCCCAAGGTCACCATTCTAGAAGACAAAGACATCTCTAGACTCAGCATTGATGAGTTGGAGTCATCTCTCACAACTTATGAGATGAGAATTGGACCTTCTACTCAAACACGGAGGGAGTCAACTCTAAAAGCAAAAGAAGTGGAGGTTCCAATTGAAAAGGAATCAAATTCTAATGACTCTGAAGATGAAATGGCTTACATAGCAAGAAAGTTCAAAAAATTCAAGATGAGGAGAAAAACAAAGCAACAGCAAGGACAATGTTATTTTGGGCGTGGAAAGCAAGGTCTACATAGCTAATTGTCCAACTGCTCCCAAGAAACAAAAAAAACAAGAAGTTTGGTGCTTCGCAATATAAAGGAAAGGGCAAGAAAAAGGCCTTTTACACGGATTGGGATTCAAGCTCAGAAGAAGAATAACAAGAATCATCTTATGAGGATGATAAAGAGGCATGCTTGTTTATGGCCTTACAAGAATCAGATGTGGTAAGTTCAAATTCTGAAAGTGAAGATGAACCCGATGTTGATGAAGTCTTAGCAGAATGTGAAAGGTTGGCACAGAAATGTAGTGAACAAAAGAAGCAACTGAAGAGGGTCAACTCCGAGCTTCAAAAGACAAAAGAGTTGCTTATGAAGCACTTAAGGGTAAAATTGTCTACCTTATATGCCCTTTCATTAACTATGTATTATCTAACAAAATACAAGACTCAAGAACCAAATTAGAGCACCAAAAGGTGCAAACTAGAACTGAGTTCATTTCTTGAGGGGAGATCTCAAAAGATACATGAGATTTGGGAAAAATCTAAGAAATAATTGGGTAAAACAGGTATTGGCTTTGACGGCAAAGCCACTCAGGTGATATCAAACAAATCCCACTCAACTTTTGTTAGAGCTGAGAATGGTAATATATATGCATCATATCCTGTTGCTGATATAGCTAGTAGACCAAAATATGAAATTCTATATAATGCTTATCATTAATCTATGATTAAGAATGCCTCTGCTAGAATTACATGTCCCAATTATGTGAAGCAGAAACTCATGTATGTTAGCAAGACAGATCTACACTTGCACAGAGCACATGTAACTTCAAAAGAGTTGATTAAAACCAAAATAATATGGATTCCTAAGAAATTTAACACTGTAAGCATGCTTGTCTACAGTCACGCCCTGATTTCAGACTCTTAGAAATTGGGGGTGAGTAAGTCACAAACCCAACTCAAAATCACAGAAGGTTACCTTAATCACATTATTACGTGTGTACAGCTCTACAACGCTCATCTCAAGTTGCCCACACATAGCCACGCACACACCTAACCTTACTCATTCATTTTATCAAGTTAGCTAAGGCTATAACCAGCATCTCCTTCTTTTAGTCGGCTGAAAATAAAGTTTCAGTTGGCTGAAGAAGTGCTCTAGAAATGCTTGTTTCGTTCTGTCTCTTTCAGTCACATGAAAATGGACTTTCAGCGGCCTAAAAATAGACTTTCAGCAAGCTCAAAGTCGACTTTCAGCAAGCTCAAAGTGAACTTTCAGCAAACTAAAACTACCTGGGCCTGAATTTCCTACTGTATTTATCCCAAGTACTCACCATGCATACAATTCATACTCGGATTGATTTCCAAATCATCAAATCATCTCATACAACATCGAAACATGAATAAAATGCTAAAAAATTATACATTCGATACTAAACATACATTTCATTAAGCCTCCTTCCAAAATCCACATTTTCACATAAACAAAAGAAATCTTAAGGTACAAAGGAGAATAATCCAACTTGAACATAATTCCATACATTGTCCTCAATGCGTTTTAAGTGCCAAACGTGGCTCATACATATCCATTTCGATACTTAAATCCAAATACAAGTTTCAAAAAATGCCCTAACATGGCATACAAAAACATAATATAATGATAATGACAAAATATAAGACTCATCCCTCAAGCTCCTCAAGCTCTATCCATGACCGGTTCCTTATCTGTAAAAATGGTTGGGGGAGGGGGGTGAGCACCACGGCGGCCCAGTAGAAATACCCAAACTAACCTATGCATTGACTCGACGCGACCTACATGAATACAAGCATGACATTCCTATACTACATGGCATACTTCCAATGCACGTGAAATGATATCATGGCATTCCTATGTTACATAGCATATAATAATATACACACTCAAGGAAATCTTAATTCAACATTCAATGAAACGTGTGCTTGACAAGGATTAATTGAAATTAAAAGCCACATAAGCACTAATATGAACATCACACTTCAACCACAAGGCATAACATCAAATCACATAAGTTTTGAAATCATACAAGGGTGGGAGTAGTCGTAGATCGCGGTTCAAAATATTTTTGAGCAATTTTTCCAAATATTCTACTTTACAGGCTAAAACCCGAGGGTCTAGACAAACGCCAAATATTCTATTTCTCGAGTTACTAACCCAAAGGTCTAGACAAAACCCTTTGGCTAAGTTCCGGGCTCGGAGCCCTTTTTCATTCCTGACCTACTCCCAAAATCAACAATCAATCAAATAAGTTTCAAGTATGGCAACACATACAATTTCAAGTGCATCTTAAGTCACTTAATCCACATGCTAAAACATGTAATTCCATGTATATCACAATGCAACATTTGAAAGAAATAATCATTCTAATGCATATTATCAAACACATAACATGCATTATACACAACATAGTTTCTGCACTATAATTCATGTTATAAAGCAACATTATTCAACAATTAACAACATTTAAACATGTAAACACAATTCAATACTCATGAATTTAACAATATCATCATTAGCATAAATTGACCCAATTAAAAGTGTAAGACTCACATCCTAGCAACTCTAAACATGTTAAATAATATAACCCACATCAATTCCTAAGTAATCGATGATAAGATGGAGAGAATACCCCTACCTCAATTCCAAGCTAAAATCTCCCAAAAATCCAACTTTATTCGAAGATGATTTTGATCGGAGCAATCTTGAGCCCTTGATGCGTAGATCGTTTCTCACTTCTTCGGCTCCTTCTAATTCTCACCTTAAGACTCTCTAATATGATGAAGAAGAAGGTAGGTGATGAAGATACATATGAATGAGAATCACCCACTTTGCTATTTATAGCAACAAGACCTAGTCATTTTTACAAAAATGTCATCACCTTTCCTTAAACCTTCCTGGGCTCATTTTTGGAGTTCCGTAACTCTGATTGACATGTAATTGATTCTGTTGTGCGTAAAATATTTTATTTAAGGTAGCCTCCTAATTTGAAGTCATTTCGACAACTTTGGATTTTCTGGGTCAACGGGGCCCGCACACCCGGGTCAACCGAACCCGAAAAAGTCAACTTTTGCCAAATGATCTGAAAATTTCCCCAAACCTTAAATAAGTTATCTAAACATGTATTATACCTTTAAAACACATAAAAAATCATTTAAAGTATCATTATGACAATAAATGAAATTAAAGGGAAACCGGCCAAAAATGGTCACGGTCTTTACATCTACACTGCTTTGAGAGCTTGTAATGTTAATACCAAGTGGTATATTGATAGTGGTTGTTCTAGGCACATGACAGAAGATAAGACCAAATTTGCTAACATTGAAAATTTTGATGGTGGTTCAGTTATTTTTGGAGATAACAAGAAAAGCAAAATTGTAGGAAAAGACACAATATCTGAAACCAAATAAATGCCTATGCTAAGTGATATGCTCTATGTAGTGGGTTTAAAGCATAACTTGTTAGGTGTGAGTCAATTATATGACACTGGTAGCTTAGTAAATTTTGATAAAGAAAATTGCAATGTTATTAATAAACAATCTGGTAAAACATTTTTTGCTGCATGTAGAGCTCCAGGAAATGTCTATACTATTCATGAAGACTCCTCACACACTGCTTGCAATTTCACTAACATGAAAAATTCAACACTTTCGCATAAAAGGTTAGGGCATGTGCATTCCATGAACATAAAAAATCTTATCAAGCATAAGTCTGTTAGAGGTCTTCCAAATTTGTCTCTAAATGAAAATCAAATATCCAATGCTTGCCAACAAGGTAAGCAGACAAAAATCTCTTTTAAAATAAAGGAAGTGAATACCTCTAAACCACTTGATATTGTTCATATGGACTTGTATGGACCCATGAGGACCACAAGAATTGGTGGTAGCAAGTACTTTATGCTTATCATTGATGATTATAGTAGAATGACTTGGATTTATTTTTTGAAAGAAAAATATGAGGCTATAATTCATTTCAAAAAGTTTATTAACCTTGTTGAAAACGTGAAAAGTTGCATGGTTAAAAGATTTCGATCTAATTTTGGAACTGAATTCATCATGAAAGAATTCAGTGATTACTATAACTCAAAGGGAATCAAGAAAGAATTCTTAGCAGTTAAAACACCTCAACAAATTGGAGTTGTTGAAAGAAGAAACAGAACAATTCAAGAAATGGGCAGAACACTTCTGTTTGAGAAGAACCTATCTAAGGGTTTTTGGGCAGAAGCAATAAACATAGCGGTCTATATTATCAATAGAGCTCTCCTGAGGTCAAATTCAACAAAGACACCCTTTGACTTGTGGTTTGGAAGGCCTGCGATTATGCATTACTTCAAAATCTTTGGAAGTAAATGTTTCACCTACAAGAACCATGATAATCTGGAAAAGTTTGACTCAAGAGTCAATGAAGTCATGTTTTTGGGATATTCAACAAAGAGCAAAGCCTACAGATGTTACAATTTGATAATCAAGAAAATGGTGGAATCCATCCATGTGAAGATTGATGAAGAAGGCACCACTCTAAAGGAAGACTCTGAAGAAGATCTTCCTCCAAAAGTTAAAAAGGAAAATGAGCAGCCTAGCTCATCGACTACTGTTGAAGAAGAAAGAACAGAACCTTGATATCCGAATCTACAAAAGGAATTTCAACAAGAAAACATTCTAGAAAATAATTAAGGAATGGCTCTCACAAGAGCAAAGAAGAAGGCATTACCATTTATAGCTGAGGATGATCATAGTCACTTTGCTATGCTATCATCCATTAAACCAAATAACTACTCAGAAGTAAAAAGGATAATCCCAATTGGATAACTGTAATGAAGGAGAAAATACAACAAATTGAGAAGAATGATACCTAGATTGTTATGCCAAAGTCGACAAATAAAAATGTTATTGGCTCCAAATGGATCTTCCGGAACAAGATGAATGAAAAAAGGACAGTCATCAGAAATAAAGCTCGACTTGTCTATAAAGGATTCTCAAATCGTTTGATTAGACTATAACGAGACCTTTGCTCCAGTCGCTCAATTAGAGTCCATCCGTATGCTTCTCTCATTTGCATGCTACAAGAGAGTAATGGTCTATCAGATGGATGTCAAGTTTGCTTTTCTAAATGGTGATCTATCAGAGGAAGTATAAATTGAGCAACCTGATGGATTTATTGATACAAAGCATCCTCAACATGTTCTCAAGCTCAGAAAAGTGCTCTATGGACTCAAGCAAGTTCCAAAGGCACGGTATGACAAACTCCACTCCTTTCTTATTGAATAAGGTTTCCAAAGAGGAAAGGTCGATGAGACACTCTATGTGAGGCACTACAACTCAAACTTTTTAATTTTTCAAATTTATGTGGATGATATCATGTTTTGTGGTTCACACTCGAGTCAAACCACACAATTTGCTGTACTTATGCAATATAAGTTTGAGATGTCCATGTTACGTACTTTGAAATACTTCTTAGGATTTCAAATCATTCAATATGCTAAAGGTATATTCATATCTCAAGAAAGTATGCTAAAAAAATTTAACATGGATGATTCAAAACCAATGTCTACTCTCATATGTGTCACCACAAAATTATCCAAAGAAAGTACCATTGACCCTATTGATAATACACTTTATCGATCAATGATAGGAAGTCTTCTATACCTTACTGTATCAAGACCTAACATTATGTTTGCAGTTGGTTTAGTTGCTAGATTTAAGGGTGATCCTAGAGTCTCACATTTGAAAGCTGTCAAAAGGATCTTTAGATATATTAAAGGCACCACTAGACTCGAATTACATTATACCACCTCTTCAGTGTTGTCTCTTGTGGCCTTCTCCGATGCAGATTGGGGTAGTTCACAAATTGATAGAAAAAGCACCTCAGGATGTTGTATATATTTGCAAATAATATGGTTTCATGGCTTAGCAAGAAGCAAGCTTCTGTGTCTCTCTCTACCTCAGAAGCTGAATACATCTCAGTTGCATAAGTTTGCTCTCAAGTATTGTGGATGAAAATCACACTCACAGATCTAGGCATTGAATTCTCTACTCCCACTACCATTTTCTATGATAATCAAAATGCAATTGCCATTAGCAAGAATCACACTTTACATAATAGAAGCAAACGCATAGACATCAAGTATCACTTCCTGAGGGACAATGTGCAAAAAGAAAACATTCTTATTGAGTATATCAATACTGAGGCATAATTAGCAGACATTATGACCAATCCCTTGCCTCCGACCTGGTTTGACACACTTCGTAGTGCCTTAGGTCTCACCCTTCCTCTGCACTACCTCTCTATTTTACGACCCTTTTAACTTTTATTGTCAAAAGGGTGTAACAGCCCACTCCACCTGATGGTATGATATTGTCCACTTTGGGCTCAACCAGCATGATTTTACTCTTGGGTTTTACCCCAAAATGCCTCATATTATTTGGAGAGAACACACTACATATAAACACATCCCCTTCTCCACTCCCAGTCGACGTGGGATTGAGCACCTGTAGCTTGCCAGTGTGGTAGCTCGCCCAATGTCTCTTGCACCCGCCCATAAAGGTCATTACAATCCACTCCCGTAGGAGGTCCAACGTCCTCGTCGGCACACTTTCAGCTGGGCTCCGGCTCTGATTCCATCTGTAATATTGTAGTGACTCTTGTGGGCAAGTCTGATGTGGGCGGGTGCAAGAAGAGACACTGGGTGAGCTACCATACTGGCAGGCTACAGGGTGCTCAATCCCACATCGCTTGGGTATGGAGAAGGGGATGTGCTTATATGTAGTGTGTTCTCTCCAAATGGTATGAGGCTTTTTGGGGTGTAACCCAAGAGCAAAATTGTAACGACCCAAAATTTTTTTCGAATTATGATTAAAAGTGAAGTGAATTTTTAAGCATGATTAATTGTTTAGTGACATGCTTAGTGGAATTAAATGATCTTTTTGTATTTTTAGTTACGGGTATGGGACTCGAATGGGTTCGGGTAACCGTAGGAAATAACTGCCGACTCTAGAGAGTGGTGTGGGGGTATGGATGTAAGTTTAAGGGTATAAGTGAAATTTTGAAAAAATGAGGAAAGGCTAGTGTGCGAATAAACGCAAAAGGCCCATAACAAGGAACAATTAAGGGAATGATAGAGGGTTTAGTTGCAAAGGGGCAAATTGATATTATATATATGATATATAGATGTAAAAAGAGAGGAAAAGTCAGATTTTGACTTCTCTCTCTCTCTCTTGGCCGGCTCCTACTTTCTCTCTCTACAAAGTTTTTCTTCTCTCCTTCTCTCTAAGATTTGAGGGCATAGAAGTGAGATTTGAGGGTGGAGCCAAGAATTAAAGTTATTCCCCTCACTCTCCTCTTCATTTTGATCGGTGAAAAGTTGCCATTAGAGGAGTTTGAAGCTTGGTGAAATTTGGGTCTTCCACCTCTAAGCTTGGATTTTGAGGTAGGGGTTCTCCTTCTCATTTACTTGTCGATTCTAGGGTTTAGGTGAAGTGGTGAGAGCTAAGTGTGTGTATTGCATGGCTTAGAATGGTAAGAGGGGTGGGAGGTGGTGTTTTTCTACTCTCTTTAATCTCTTTTGTGCAATAGATATGTATGTGGTAGTATACGCGGGATAATGGGTGAATGAGTGAGAGATGTTAGCATGTATGCTTATATGCTAGATTTTTGGTGCACATATGTGAATATGTGTTAAATGGACATATTTGTGTTATGTGATGTTGTATAAGTAAAATGCATGCCTTCTTTATGTAGAAAATGTATGCATTGGTGAAGCATGACAAGTATGTGTATATGTGAATTTTGAGAGCATATTTGACTTATGCTAGGCTTTGCATATATAGGAAAATATATATATGGATTGATGAGAATGAAATGCATACTACATACTTTTATAACTAGCTTATGCATTATGAGGCATGAATCTTATATGCTAGAATTATATATGTTGAAATGCATGTATAGGGCCGTTGTGAGGGAAAAGGGAAAAGTGGTAGAGTAACTTGTTCACTTGGAGCAATAAACGCTTAGTGATGATCTTGAAACTATCTAACCACCTTGGAGTATGTGACTTACTCGATGATGTATTTCGGGATATCTGATCGCCTTGGAGTATGTGATTTACTCGGTGAGGAATTCTGAGGCTATCTAACCACCTTGGAGTATGTGACTTACTCGGTGATGTACTCCGGGATATTCAATCGCCTTGGAGTATGTGATTTACTCGGTGAGGAATTCCGAGCCTATCTAACCACCTTGGAGTATGTGATTTACTCGGTGGCGATGTTGAGATTATGTGGGAAGTATCTCGGTCACACGGTTGGTCAAAAATCGTGTTAGGGTATCGGGTTGAGTCCGTGAGAGAAGGACAAGTGGGTGATATTGCTTTCATTTTTAAATCATGAAGTATGATTTATGTTCCTTATATATATGCATTGCTTGTGAATAAACATGGTGTATGTGGATGATACATGTAATGTAGTGACATGCATTCATGTAGGTCATGTCGGGTCGGCACTTAGGTGGGTTGGGGTATCTCTACTGAGCCGCAGTGGTGCTCACCCCTTTATTCTAAACTCTTTTACAGATAAGGCACCGATGACGGATGGGACTTGAATGTTTAAGCGGGACTTTGGTAGCATTTTTGATATATTTTGGGGATGTTGTACATTTGGCTATCTGTGCCGGCTTGTGGCACGTTGTCTATATAGTTGTAGTCATGGTTGGATTTTTAGCATTTTTGGACCTTATGCATGAAATCCTTGTAATGACTATAAACTTGGAATCCATATGTATTGTGGTTTATTCTTGGACCAAACTTAATTTATGGAATGTAAAGTTGTGATCTATTCTTATGTCATAACTTTATGTATGGACTTTTCTCAAGTAAATGGGTTGAGAATGAAATGGAATGAATGTGTGGTTTGAAGGGAAGGAATTTGATTGTGTTTTTGAAAAAAATTATGTTTGAAGTATGATTCAGATGATGAGACTGTAATTGTGGATGTTTGGATATGTATGGGTTTGGAGCTAGTTTGGAGACAAAAGAGACTAAAAGGAGGTTCCCAGGTGAAGATAGTCGACTTTTCCTTTCAAAGAAGTCGACTTTTTTGTCCAGCAGCTTTTAGAGCTTTCTGGGAAGGCAAGATAGTCGACTTTCCCTTTTGGGACAGAAGACTATCTTGCTGCTTTAGAAATGTCTTTTTTTTTTAAACTCAGCATTTTACACTTTCTGGGAAGGAAAGATAGTCGACTTTCCTTATTGGGACAGAAGATTATCTTGCTGCTCTAGAAACCTCATTTTTTGGAAATCAGCATTTTTCACTTTCTAGGAGGGAAAGAAAGTCGACTGTTTGTTTTTGGGCATTTCTGGAAGGGTAAGACAGAAGACTATCTTACTGCTCTAGATTTTCAAAAATTTTGAATTAGGCATAACTTGGTTGTTCCAAAGCCGAATCAAGAAATTCTTTTTTTGAAATTGATTCTTTTTGAACCCTCTTTCCAATGGTATAAGTTTTAAGTTCAAATTCCACTCAAATATAGAGTCAAGTTCTAAAACTTGGTTGTATGTCTATAGTCCCATTGCAAGGGGTATAGATGTGTTCACGCCAATGCAACGACGTAAGTTTGAAAGCATCCGCATTAAGTTTAAGAATTATGGATGATTAGCTTAAGTCACCTCTGATTTCTGAGGAATGAAAACCAGGGTGTGACAACATGGTATCAGAGCTCTAGGTTAGAATACCTAGGGGCGACGGGTGATGGTTACATCACGTGTGAATTGAGAAGGTTGGATTCACATGAAGGTTTAGACCTTAAGTGGAAATTGCTTATGTGGAACTTGAATTATGCATACGCTTTCTTGGCATACTTTTGTGGATTGAATTGACTTGGCGTGTGTAAGCATGATGAAAATGATATAAGAAGTGTAAACTCCTTGGTTCTAAATTTTTCTTATTGTGCATATAGCAAAATGCCTCCAAGAAGAGCGCGAAACATAGGCGCTGATGCTCCTCAAGAGCCAAGTGATGGAATATAGTTTATACGTGATATGGTAGACACTATGAGGTGGATGGCTAAGGAAGCCAGAGAAGAGGAGGTTCAGCCATTGCCTAGGGTTGCCTTGAGTCACCAAATGGTAGCAATGAGAGAATACGTGAAATTTAAGCCGCCTACTTTTGACTGTGCACGTGACCCACTAGTGGCAGAGAGTTGGATAGACCAAACTCACAAACTCATGGTTGCTCTTGCAATCGATGAGGATTTGAAAGTGGGTGTGGCAGCGCTTCACTTACAAAGAGAAGCGGATCGGTGGTGGCAGTTCATCAGGAATACCCACGACATTGAGACTATGGACTGGGAAACCTTTAAGGGTTTATTCTTCGATAAGTTCTTTCCGACTTCGGTGAGAGACTGAATGAGGCAAGAATTCATAGACTTAGTCCAAGGGGACTTAGATGTGATGGGGTACGAGACCAAATTCACGTCATTGGCTCGCTTTGCCCCGGAGATGGTAGCTAATGAAGAGCTAAAGGTGAAAAAATTTGTAAAGGGATTGAAAACCTCTATCAGAAATAGGGTGTCCATTTTGGGTTTGAGGACCTGTGGTGAGGTGGTTGACAGAGCCTTAGTGGCTGAGGAAAACGACAGAGACACCCAAAGGATATGGGAGTTTAAACAGCAAGCGAAGAATGCGGGGGCATCTTCGGGTAGCCAAGGACGGAAGAGGAACAGGGAAGGCAGGTCTGGCTTTCAGGGGCAGCAGCAAGCTCGCCCGGTACCTTCATTGGCCTTGCCTACCGAATCTTCACGACCATCTGTGGTATGTTATAATTGCCAGCAGGTTGGTCATTTTAGCAGGGATTGTCCGCGGGGATATGCAGTGGCATCAATGCCAGCAGGAGTAGTAAGGGAGAAGATATGCCTTTATTGTAAACAGCCTGGCCATGTTAAGGCCAACTGCCCACATAGGCAGGGGACATCAAGTGGTGCAGGGTCTCAGCAGAGAACTGGGCAGACCACTACAGTTCAGTCTGGCTTCAGGGCACTACCGTCATCTCAGCCAGCGCAATCAGTTCAGGGATCTCGGGTAGTAAGAGGTCCTACGCCTGCTTATAGTCAGCAGTCGGGTTTGTAGGGGACTGGCCAGCAGGGTCAATAGTCACGAGGCCGTGTGTTCACGCTTGCTCCGGCAGAGGACATACCGAAATCGTCAGTGGTCAGAGGTATTTTCCTGGTTTCTAGCTCGTGGGTTAGGGTGTTGGTAGATTCAAGTGCATCGCATTCATTCATATCTGTTGCATTTGTACTGAGGGTGTCATCACTGGAGTCACCATTGTCCATTGATACACCTATTGGGGGTAGGGTTACCCTGGATAGAGTGTGTCGGTCTTGCGAGATCGAGGTTACTGGGCGTCGGCTAGTGTTCGACTTTGTGTTGCTAGACATGAGCACTTTTGATGTCATTCTAGGTATGGACTGGTTATCTGCATTTAGAGCTATGATTGATTGTCTCCGTAGGAGAGTGACAGTGTGCACACCTGAGGGTGATTGTTTTTACTTTATGGGAGAGCGGGATGATTTCTATGTTCCGTCTCTGATTAGTTCCGGTATGCAGGATGGGGTTGGGTATTTCCTAGCTAGCTTATTAGCCGACGATGAGATTATGACTAGTGGAGGATTTCCACCAGTGGTTAATAAGTTTGTGGATGTGTTTCCGGAGGACTTGACAGAGTTACTGATAAGTGTTCAATTCTATGCATTTGAACCCTTTTTCTTACATACGTTAGTTCCATTTTCACATTTACCGAGATATGTTTACGGTATTTTTGTGTTTTTGATGTTTTGCAGGTATTGGAGTAAATGGAGCAAAGTTGGAAGCTTTCTGCAGTCAAGAGAAGAAATCAGAAAATGCAACCCAAGGCATCTCGATCAATCGAGATGTTGATCTCGATTAATCGAAATCTCGATTGATCGAGATCTTATTTCGATTGATCGAAATCTCGATCAATCGAGATTCAATCTCGATCAATCGAGATGCTGCAGAGCCCACTTGGCCACTTGCTCACCTGCTCTCCCACTTGCAACAAAATCCCCCTTTTTGCACGACTTAGAGGGATTGTCTGACTTGAACAAGACTTTTGGGGGCCTTCTTGATACAAGAGATATATATAATGATATATATATATATATGGTGGGCCCCAAAGGAGAAAAAGGAGCCAAAAAGCACCAAAAGCCACACATATCTCATATCTCTCAACACACATCAATATACTAGAGGAGAGACCTTCGGGAGAGGAAGATGAGAAGTTGAACCAGACCAAGAAGCTTCATTTTCTTCATCAATGGAAGGGTGCAAGGCAACCATGAGCAACTAACTCTTCTACTAGGGTGTTGGTTTCAACCCCTAGCCATGTAAACTTGTTCATCTTTGTAGCTCTTGGGATTTGTAATTAAATGTTGATTATTTAGCCTAGTGATTATGTACACAAATACATCTCTTATATATATTCATTTGATTTGGAATTTATTCTTGTCTTAGAGTAGATTTTGTCACTTGAATGCACAACATTTGCATATTCCACAAGAAGTGCAAATGATGGCTAGATAATGGTGTTTAAATGAATGTGTGATGTTAGTTTGTATAGACCATGCCAAGACAAGGTAGTTTGGATGCATATAGTGTTCACTTAGAGAGTAGAGTAATTAGGTAGTTAGTTAGGTTGAAGAGCTATGCTTGTTGAAGATGGATTATGATAGGTTAGCACACACATTGATCTTTTGATATGTCATTGAGGTCACAAGCCTAATGACATTGTTAGGCATTTAATTAATGAATCCCATGTTTGCTACACTTATGAACATGTGAATGGCTAGTGGTGGAAACCAACCCTAGTTCTCTCTCCCAACTTTAAACTCTTTACTTTTCTTGTCATTTCATTCATGCAATAGTTTTTAAACACAAATTCAAAAATCTATTTTTCAAATTAAAGTAGAATTAATCTTCCTTTAAGACAATTGCGACTAGTCCTCGTGGGATCGATACCCTCTATATAGAACCTTATCTACAAAGATTCGTGCTCTTGCAAGTGGTTAAATTATATTTTGATAAAAAGGGAAAAATTAAGCTTACAATATAATTTAGTTCTGACCACATCAAAATTTTGGCGAAGTTGCCGGGGACTACTGTTTTATTGTCGCCTGATAGGCGTTGAATGTTACGCATTCTAGCCTCTTAACTTATATATTTTATTCTCTTAGTGATAGATTATTTTGTGATTTTACTTTGTTTTAGTGTTTTCTGTATTTTCAGGGCCTTAATGATTATTTCAGTTAAAACCAGGATTTTGGGCTTTTAAAGAAGACATCCAAGATGGTGAGATGAAGCCTACATCAAGGAGATTCACTCAACCATTTATTTTAACTCAAATCAGCCCGAGGAAGAGGTCCAAGAGAATTACAGCTGCTTAAGAAGGTTTCGGGCCTGAAGCCCAAATCTGCGCATAATGCAGTCTTAATCCCGTTTTGGAAAACGGACCAGAAGTCTTATTTCTGAGCCTCAAATCGACATTATTTTCGCGTAGGGTTGAACGAAATTTGATTCTGCACACTTTTGTATTTCACGAAAATTCCGTGAATCGGACTTCTAGTGGGTCAAAAGTCGGGCCGAAGTCAGTAGGAAAAACCCACCTGATTAGTGCTGCGGGAAACCCTAATTAATTCCTAATTGGATTAGGACTTTGGTGAATTCTCTTGGGGAATAAAAGGAAGACTTGGAGGCTGAATTGGGAGAGCATACACAGAGATTGGAGAGTCGGAGAGGGCTGAAGAGAACAAAAACATATTGCAGAGCCATTGGAGAACGAAGTCATACGCGTAATTCAGAAAGATGATGTCTTCTTCCTCAACAGTTGAAGCTTCTTCTTCTACCATGAGCGGCTAGTTCATCCACTAGGGTTTTGATGTAGCCCTAACAAAGCATCAATGGTTTGATTGTTTTAATTATTGGGGACCTTTATATACATGCATAGATTGTGTAATTGTGAGGATTCTTATTAATGAATTGAGCAATAAAAGTCTTGTAAATTCAATCTCAATGATTTCTTATCTTGTCTTAGATATTTAGTTGTTGTTATTGAACTCAATCTCTTTTGTTTTCTGTGATCATGAGAGAGATTATTACACAATGGTAATCACTGAATATATTGTTATGAGCTTTGATGGATTATGCCTAGAGAAGATGAACCATACTACACCCTAGATTAGAGTAGTTAGGCAGATGGCCCATGCCAATCGAAGATAGTCCATGGCTTAGCCTTAATCATATGTTATCTTCTTGACGGATGAAGGTGAGCTTGTAGCCACCGACACCACTTATGCATGATGTAATTCCCCTATAGTTGATTCAATTGACCATTGATTGTGGAGTTAGTGGTGAAGTCAAACACCCTAGGTTTCTCTCTTATTATCTTCATTATCTGTTTACCTTTGATTTATTTTATTTTATCTTTTTAATTAGTTAAAAAATCAGAATTCTTTTCTTATAAATTTAATTAGAATTAGTTCTGTGTTCCAACTCATCAGAACATAATCCCTGAGGTACGATACCCATTCATTTCGATAGCCCTATTCTGCAAGGAATTCGTTCTATTGCGAAGTGTGGAAAATTTTAATTGATATACTTTTTGAGTCACACTCACACACGAATCAATTTTTGGCGCCGTTGCCGGGGATTATCTATTTGATTGATTGGATTTTACAGAATTAGTTTTAATTGGATTTTTAGTTTAGGAAATTTTTATATTTTATTTTTAATTTTGTTTTTGTTTTCTTTTCAGGTGCTTTTAGTAATATATGCAAGGTCGTCGTTCTATGGCTGATCCTTTGATACCTCTTGATCCTGAGCCTGAACGTACTCTTAGACAACAGAGGAACATCCCTGTTGATACCATTGTGCAAGAGGAAGAAATAATTGAAAACATGGCAGAAGAGAGGAATAATAACCTTGTTCCTAATGCTGATGGAGAAAGAGCTAGATTGCTTAGGGACTACTATGTTCCTGAGACATATACCTCGCCAGCAGGTTTTCAACTGCCCAATGTCACAGCACAGAATTATGAGATCAAGTCCAGCATTATTCAGATGCTACCATCTTATTTTGGGCTGACTCAAGAAGACCCTTACAAGCATCTGGATGACTTCATTGAAGTGTGCTCAACTACAAAAATTCACAACTTCTCTGAAGATGCTTTCAGAATGAGACTTTTTCCATTCTCTCTGAAAGACAAAGCAAAGTATTGGTTCAACTCTCTACCGGCTGGTTCTATCACGACTTGGACTCAGATGCAACATGAGTTTCTCAAGAAGTATTTTCCGATAGGGAAGACCAACCAGTTCAGACGTGCTATCACTGGTTTCTCCCAACATGAGGGGGAACAATTTTATGAGACATGGGAAAGATTCAAGGACCTTCTTAGGAAGTGTCCCCATCATCAAGTTCCTAAGTGGCAACTAGTGCAGAGTTTTCATGAAGGGCTCACAGAAGCCAACAGACAGATGGTTGATGCGTCATGTGGAGGTACTTTTATGTTGAAGAGTGAAGAAGAGGCATGGACCCTATTTGAAAATCTTAGTGACAACTCTCTACAACATGTGTCCTCTACTCGTTCTAGCAGACCTGCCACTACCAGGAAAACTGATGGGATTTTTGAGGTTGGTGCTTCAGAAGCTATGCCAACTGATATTGATTTAATTGCACAGAAGGTAGCAGCAATTATGGCTGCCAATCAAACTCCTTCTGCTTCAAATTCTTCATTGCTAGGCCCTTGTGAATTTTGCTCTAGTCCTATGCATAATATAAGCAATTGTCCTTCAATGGGGCAATTTTCTGATATTCAACATGAGCAAGTTCAAGCCACTTTCACTGGACCAATGAATCCTCCACGAGGTAATACTTACAATCCCACATGGAGGAATCATCCTGGTTTTTCTTACAGTAACCAAGGGGCAGCAATGCAACCGTCATATCAACCTAGGACTTTTGTGCCTCAATAGCAATATCAAACACAAAGTCCTATGGCCCAAAGAATTTCTGCTATTGAAGACAAGCTGACTCTTACCTTGTCTAAATTTGACAAGCTTGATTCTCTTATAGAAACAGTGCAAGCTACTGCAGCAACACTACAATCTACAGTTCAGCTAGTGCACTCGCATTCTCAATCCATTGCCAAACTGGAATCTCAGTTTGGACAGCTTGCTACTTCATTGAGTAGAAGAGAAGAAGGGAAGCTCCCTAGTCAACCAATTGCTAATCCAAGAGGGATGCAAGCTTCCACAAGCAACCCACACCATGAGCAAGTTCAAGCCATTACCACCTTGAGAAGTGGGAAAATAATTGACAATAAGGTGGGTGAAAAGAAAGAAGAAGAAAAAGTGATCACAAGTCCAAGTGCTGAAATTCCTTATGAGCCCAAGGCTCCTTTCCCACAACGTTTTCTTGAAGCATCTAAATTGGGGAAGCAAGGGGACAAGCTGCATGACATGATGGAGGTGTTTCGCCAAGTGAAGATTAATTTGCCACTCCTTGATGCCATCAAGCAAATTCCTCCTTATGCAAAATTTTTGAAGGACTTGTGCACTCAGAAAAGGCGTTCTAAAAGCCATGTGCCAAAGAAAGTAATGCTGCCACAACAAGTAAGTTCAATAATTCAGCAGTGTACTCCTCCTAAGTACAAAGATCCTGGTGCTCCAACTATCTCATGCATTATTGGGGAGCACCATGTGGATAAAGTTCTTCTTGATTTGGGTGCAAGTGTGAATTTGCTACCTTATTCAGTTTACTTACAATTGGGCTTGGGAGAATTGAAGCCTACCTCGGTGGTATTACAATTTGCAGACAGATCAACAAAGCAACCCCGAGGAATCATAGAAGATGTGCTCATTAAAGTGGACAAGTTCTACTTTCCTGTTGATTTCATTATACTTGACACTGAGCCGGTTCACAATCCAAAGAGGCACATTCCTGTGATCCTTGGTTGACCTTTCTTAGCTACTGCTGATGCTTGCATAAATTGTAGGTCAGGGATCATGGATATTTCCTTTGGCAACATGAAGGTTAAGCTTAATGTGTTCAATGCTATCCAACACCCTCCAGATCAGAGTGATGTGTTCTGCATGGATGATATTGATGAATGTGTGGAGGAATTTGTCTCATCCTCTATATCTCGAAACTCCCTGGAGGTATGTAAGTCTTTTTATGACTTTGAGAACATTAATGATGAAGGGTTGTGTGAAGAAATGCATGATATGCTGGAAGTGGATGCTATTCAGAATACTCCACCATGGAGAATTCCAATTGAGCCACTACCTTTTCTCTCTAGCACTCCCTTAGTGCCTTCATTGGAGTCCCCTCCAGAATTAGAGTTGAAGCCTTTGCCTGACAAATTGAAGTATGTATTCTTGGGGGCACAGAAAACTCTTCCTGTTATAATTGCCTCTGATCTGACAGAAATTCAAGAGAAGGGCTTAGTAGAGGTTTTATACCAACATCGGGAAGCAATTGGATGGAGTGTTGCTGATCTTAAGGGCATTGATCCCTCAGTTTGCATGCACAAAATCCATTTGGAAGAAGGATGTAAGCCAACCAGAGAGGCACAGAGGCGGTTGAACCCCAACATGAAGGAGGTGGTAAAGAAAGAGGTTGTCAAGTTACTTGATGCAGGAATCATTTATCCAATTTCTGACAGCACATGGGTGAGTCCGACACAAGTGGTTCCAAAGAAATCTGGTCTTACCATTGTCCCTAACTCCATGGGAGAGCTTGTTCCACAACGTACTGCCACAGGTTGGCGAGTTTGCATTGATTACAGAAAGCTCAATTCTATGACAAGGAAGGATCACTTCCCTCTTCCATTCATTGATCAAATACTTGAAAGGTTAGCTGGTCAGAGCTATTATTGCTTTCTGGATGGCTTCTCTGGTTATAACCAAGTAGCTATGGATCCAGAAGATCAAGAGAAGACCACTTTCACTTGTCCCTTTGGTACTTTTGCGTATCGTCGTATGCCTTTTGGATTATGTAATGCTCCGGCTACATTCCAAAAGTGTATGATGGCCATCTTTTCTGACATGGTGGAAAAATTCTTGGAGGTGTTTATGGATGATTTCTCTATTTTTGGATCATCTTTTGAACATTGTTTGAGCAATTTATCACTTGTGCTTCAGAGGTGTCGAGAACGGAATCTGGTACTTAGTTGGGAGAAGAGCCATTTTATGGTGAAAGAGGGTATTGTATTGGGCCATATTGTTTCAGAGAGGGGCATTGAAGTTGATAAAGCAAAGATCGACCTAATTGCAACTTTGCCTCATCCAACTTCGGTAAGGCAAGTTCGATCTTTCTTAGGCCATGCCGGGTTCTATAGAAGATTCATCAAGGATTTCAGTAAAGTAGCTCGACCATTGTGCCATCTGTTATCTAAAGATGTTCCCTTTATCTTTGATGAAGATTGTGTGAAAGCTTTTGAAAAGCTTCGATCTCTGTTATCCTCTGCACCAATTATGCAGTCTCCAAAGTGGGCTGTACCTTTTGAAATCATGTGTGATGCCTCTGATTATGCAGTAGGAGCCGTGTTGGGACAGAGAGAAGAGAAACGACCACATGTCATCTACTACGCTAGTAAGACTCTCTCTGATGCCCAACTCAATTATACAACCACAGAGAAAGAGCTTCTAGCTGTAGTGTTTGCCTTGGACAAGTTTCGTTCTTATCTATTGGGATCCAAGGTGGTTGTCTATTCTGATCATGCAGCGTTGAGACATTTATTGGCAAAGAAAGAAACCAAACCGCGTCTTATTCGGTGGATTTTATTGCTGCAAGAATTTGATTTGGAGATAAAAGACAAAAAGGGGACGGAGAATGTGGTTGCAGATCATTTATCTAGAATCGAGTTTGAACCGGTAATCGATGCACTACCTATTCGAGACTCATTCCCGGATGAGCAATTGTTTGAAATCAATTTGATGAAAGTTAATGGCCAAAGGTTGAAGCATTGTGTGGAAGGATGTGTGCCAAGAAGAGACGTGGAGTCCGTCGACTTGACGGATCCCGTCTACCCGACTTAATCCCTTCGGAGAGTCAATCGTCTCTTACGGACGTTAAATTGTAAGTTTTGTATGTATTTCTATCCTTGATCTCTTTTAGTTTTCTTTAATTTTAATTTTTGATTTTAGTTTTCTTAAGTTTTTCTTCAATTCTAGTTGCGTTTTAATGTTTTTTCTTTGAGTTTTTGATGTATAAGTTGCTTCCGGAGGATGCCAAGAGGTGTACCGAGGTATTCGGACTCAAGACGGGTGAAAAATCGTGCTCTCGGTCGACCTTGGGCGATGGAGACTCAAAAATATCAAGTCTCGGTCGACCTTAGGCGATGGAGGGTCCAGCAGGGCATCAGAAGGGGGATCGATCGCCCCATTTAAGGGGGATCGATCGCCCCATTGTTTTTCAAGAAATCACCCACCAGCAGGTGGGCGATCGATCGCCCATCCTTGGGGGGATCGATCGCCCAAGCCCATGTGTGGGCTGGCCGAATATTTTTGCTATAAATGGACTCCTTATCCTCCTATGTTGCTACTACTTGCATCCTAAGCCTCTTTGAACACCAATTCAAGTCCTATATCATCCGGAAAACTAATTTCTTCAATTAGTGATTATTATACAAGGTTTCCACATTGATCAACATCAACTTCAACATCAAAGTGGATCAAAAATCACTAGTTCTCAAAGGAAGCTCACACTTTTTCAAGTTCAACATCAAAGTAAGTGAAGTTTTTCCTTGAAGAAATTGTTCAAATCTTTTTGAGGGCTTTTGAAGACCAAGTTTGGGGGATCAATTTGGTGCAATTACTTGTTCGATTTGGGTGGAAAAATTGCCGGAAAAAGGAGGTTGAAGGTTACAAAAGAATTGTGCACACCAAGTGTTCGATTTAATTCCTCAACTACACTTTTCCTACTTCTATGGCACCAAAGAGAGCAAGTCACCAAGATGCTTCAAGTTCACGTAATCCTCGCCGAGCGAGGAATGATCCGACCACAGGTTCTTCACGATCTCGCTGAGACGGTATTCAAGAGAGATGGCATCCAAGGGCGTTGAACTATGAAACAACGTTTGACATAGCTGAACTTTATGGTATGTTTCCCGAGACACGATGGGGGATTTTCGACATCCGTCGTCGTCGGTCGGCATCCATTTTTGTTCCACTCTCATCTACTATTTACCCGAGGCTTGTCAAGGTATTTTATCAAAACTTAATACCAAAACCTGATGAGCGGGATGTGCTTACTTCTTCCGTAGATGGAACAATAGTTCGGGTGGACATGTCATCCATTGCCATTGCCATGGGTTGTCCTCATGAATGCCCAGCTGATTTATCTCATATCTACACTCCTTTACCCGACGAGTTGTCGGTGGGCAATGTGGTTGCACGATTGTGTGCCAACCAATTTTCTGGGCCGAAAAGGAATGCAGCTTCAAAGTCTTCAATGCCAAATCATTTATGGTTCCTTGACGCTGTGCTACTCAAGAATGTATGTCCAATTGGACATAAAACCGAAAGACGTCAAGAGTTCCTCAGAGCCTTATATGCCATACATTTTGGGCATTGGCTATCATTCCCACAGATTGTCTGGGGCCAGATGGAGAAATTCTATTCCAAGGTTGTGGCCAAGGTACCAGACAGTGCAAGTGACTGGGAGTTTCCATTCCCTACTATTATTCACCAGTTGCTTGTATCACAGGGGTATGCAGTCCACGAGGACGAGCTTGCCTTTCCACATGACCTTCATTATGGCACGCATGACTGGAACTTGAGTCGATCTCATATGCACCAGAGAGTCATAGCGGTGCCTGGTGAGGTATCTCGGTTGGCCCAAGGAGGAGAACATGTAGATGTACCACCACCGGTGGACGATCCAGAGGAGATGGAGGCAGAGGAAGAGGAAGTGCATGCACAGGCTGGTGGCCATGATTATCAATACTTAGAAGGGCAGATTGCTGGGTTGACAGCCCAGTTTGGCACCTTACAGACAGAGGTCTCCACACAGTTTGGTGCAATGAGAGCAGAGATGGCGGATCACTTTCGTGACACTCGCCAAGAGCAACTAGAGATGAGGAGGATGATGCGTGCACTGATGCGCCAAGCAAACTTAGATCCGGATGCTCAGTCACCACCACATCCTTGACAGGAAGGTAACCATCTTTTGTATATTATTTTATTTTTTGTTTTTATTTTTCTTTTTATTTTTCTTTTTGTAGTTAGATTTTTATTATGAAAAAAAAAAATTGAAAAATGAAATAAAAAAATATTTTATTTATTTTTTTTTTAGGATTTTTCTCTTTCATATTTATTTTCACCCATACTATTTTCACTTGATCTTTGGGGTATAGTGGTTGTTTTGACAGATTGAAACATCCAAGTTTGGGGGTGTGCTTGCATTGCCTTCGTGCTCGTGATGTACTCTATTTTCTTTCCACTACTCTATGGTCCTGGTAACATCGTTCTTACTCGTCTCTTTGCTTTGATTGATAGTACATTGAGGACAATGTACAGTTTAAGTTTGGGGGTGAGGCGATGCCTATTTGTGTGCTTTATTGCAATATGGGGGAAAATTTGTGTGAAATTCTTTTTGTATTAGGATTTTATTTTTATTTTATTTTCTTAGTTTGTTTTTTATTTTATTTTGTTTTATTTTTAGATAGTATGTTTTGACATGATTCAAGGGATTAATACCTTATGTAGGTGCTTAACTTGAAATTTTTGAGTATGTTTTGAATTTTTGAAAACTGTGATTTAAATTAAGTGGTTTGAATCATGGTTTGCAATAACATGTTTTGAAGTGATTAATTTTAGTTTCCTTACATGCACAGACACACTAGCATAGTCTTGTGGGGTATAAACTGTGGTTCTGAGTTATTGAGTTACATGTGCTTGATATTAATTAGTATCTCTTGAGAATGAGTACCAATAACGTGTTATACTTGACTTCAATGAAAAAGAAAGAAAAAAAAAGTGATGAATAAGCAAATCAATTTGATCCTTTTCATGAGTAACCGGGCCTCTATGCCTCAGGAAGCACGGAGTGTTCGCGTCAAAAGTGAAAGGGTGAGAAAAGATGAGCATTGGTTGTCTTGATTTGTAGCCTGACTGATTCGAGTAATTAGGTCTCCAGGGTATCTTAAAGCCTAGTGCCCTAAAGCCATCTGGTTTGGGAGTCACTGACTGAAAGCTTGCTACATGGATCTTTCAGAAAGCTTAATAAATCAAGACATTGCACAACCAATAAAGCAATGAAAAAAGAATGATGAAAAAAAAAATTAAAAAAGTCATGTATGCATGTTGGGAAGTATGAGTTCAATAAGGGGAGCTAGTGAGTTGAAGGGGTATGTGCCTTAATATATTCAGAACTTGGTTATGCTACATAAGATGACTGCTAGTTCACTTTACACGAGGAAGCTAGAGTTGATTATGTTGAGATATGTTGATGTGAATTATGTGTGGGGACCATTAATTTGAATTGTGGAATTTGAAAGTTTGAAACTATTCTTGAATGCAAGTTTGTAACTATGTATTGTAATCTTCTTCTTGAATTAATGTTGAAACAGAATTTTGAATGTTTGTGGGTAACATTTCTGGAAACCCTCACGAGACTATACTCGTCCACTAGGGGGAACCTAGGGGTTTAAAGGCTTGTTGCATATGCTAAATGCAATCGTTTCTCCCACGAAAGTGGAGTTGGGTAGTTTAGTTGGTATTTAGTAGTTTCTTTTGGTTTAGTTTTGTTTTATTCTATTGCTAAGGGACTAGCAATATGTAAGTTTGGGGGTGTGATAGGCGTTGAATGTTACGCATTCTAGCCTCTTAACTTATGTATTTTATTCTCTTAGTGATAGATTATTTTGTGATTTTACTTTGTTTTAGTGTTTTCTGTATTTTCAGGGCCTTAATGATTATTTCAGTTAAAACCAGGATTTTGGGCTTTTAAAGAAGACATCCAAGATAGTGAGATGAAGCCTACATCAAGGAGATTCACTCAACCATTTATTTTAACTCAAATCAGCCCAAGGAAGAGGTCCAAGAGAATTACAGCTGCTTAAGAAGGTTTCGGGCCTGAAGCCCAAATCTGCGCATAATGCAGTCTTAATCCCGTTTTGGAAAATGGACCAGAAGTCTTATTTCTGAGCCTCAAATCGACATTATTTCCGCGTAAGGTTGAACTAAATTTGATTCTGCACACTTTTGTATTTCACGAAAATTCCGTGAATCGGACTTCTAGTGGGTCAAAAGTCGGGCCGAAGTCAGTAGGAAAAACCCACCTGATTAGTGCTGCGGGAAACCCTAATTAATTCCTAATTGGATTAGGACTTTGGTGAATTCTCTTGGGGAATAAAAGGAAGACTTGGAGGCTGAATTGGGAGAGCATACACAGAGATTGGAGAGTCGGAGAGGGCTGAAGAGAACAAAAACATATTGCAGAGCCATTGGAGAACGAAGTCATACGCGTAATTCAGAAAGATGATGTCTTCTTCCTCAACAGTTGAAGCTTCTTCTTCTACCATGAGCGGCTAGTTCATCCACTAGGGTTTTGATGTAGCCCTAACAAAGCATCAATGGTTTGATTGTTTTAATTATTGGGGACCTTTATATACATGCATAGATTGTGTAATTGTGAGGATTCTTATTAATGAATTGAGCAATAAAAGTCTTGTAAATTCAATCTCAATGATTTCTTATCTTGTCTTAGATATTTAGTTGTTGTTATTGAACTCAATCTCTTTTGTTTTCTGTGATCATGAGAGAGATTATTACACAATGGTAATCACTGAATATATTGTTATGAGCTTTGATGGATTATGCCTAGAGAAGATGAACCATACTACACCCTAGATTAGAGTAGTTAGGCAGATGGCCCATGCCAATCGAAGATAGTCCATGGCTTAGCCTTAATCATATGTTATCTTCTTGACGGATGAAGGTGAGCTTGTAGCCACCGACACCACTTATGCATGATGTAATTCCCCTATAGTTGATTCAATTGACCATTGATTGTGGAGTTAGTGGTGAAGTCAAACACCCTAGGTTTCTCTCTTATTATCTTCATTATCTGTTTACCTTTGATTTATTTTATTTTATCTTTTTAATTAGTTAAAAAATCAGAATTCTTTTCTTATAAATTTAATTAGAATTAGTTCTGTGTTCCAACTCATCAGAACATAATCCCTGAGGTACGATACCCATTCATTTCGATAGCCTTGTTCTGCAAGGAATTCGTTCTATTGCGAAGTGTGGAAAATTTTAATTGATATACTTTTTGAGTCACACTCACACACGAATCATCGCCATTGGAAGATTAAATCTGGTTTAATTCTTAGGCTAGAAATTCTTTCATTCTTTTTGTATATATTTTGTTCTTATTTCTCAAACTTCTTGATTTTAGGTATACCACATAGCGAGCATCAAAGAGAAGTAAACTTGGAACCCTTTGTGAGTATAACGCCTAAAATTAGTGGTTTGAATTCATTCATTCTTTTTGTAAAGATTATTATTACTTTGTGTATTGAGGTGTTGTTCGATTGTTAATGCATGCTAGGTAGACGGTCCTTGTCACTTCCTTTGCTTCCGTGTAACATTGAACTTGAACGAACACTTAGACAACGTAGAGGAACCTCTAGGGACCCTATATTGCCTAGGACTGAAAACATGGATCCAAATGAGAGAGAACCTTCCGGACTACCTCCTTTTAATCATGAACAACCACCTCCACCACCACCTCCTCAAGGAGAGTTGCTTATGGACTTTTACCTTCCGACTACATTTGAAGTACCTTCATGTATTCAATTTCCGAATGTGGCGGCAAATCAATTCGAAATAAAGTCCTCCACCATCAATCTTCTTAATAGCTTCCACGGTCTTCCTAATGAGGATCCGTACCGGCACTTAGATTATTTCCTTTCCGTGTGTTCCACTATTCGTGTACCACACTTTACGAAGGATGATCTAAAGCTGCGTATGTTCCCCTTCTCCCTAAAAGATAAAGCTAGAAGTTGGTTCAACTCCTTAGAACCTAACTCAATCCATTCTTGGGCGGAGATGCAAATAGAGTTCTTGAAAAAATACTTCCCAATGGGTAAGACAAGTGATATTCGGCGAGCAATCACCGGATTCACCCAAATTGACCAAGAACAATTCCATGAGACGTGGGAGAGGTTAAAGGATCTTTTAAAAACTTGTCCGCATCATGCTGTCCCAAAATGGCAGCTAGTGCAAAGTTTTTATGATGGAGTGAGTGAGCAACACAGACAAATGATAGACTCCGCGTGTGGGGGTGGATATCTTTTGAAAAGCCCCGATGAGGCATGGAAACTTTTTCAAACCCTAAGCAACAATTCAGCTCAACGCTCCTCCACTAGGAAAGGGAAGGCCACCCAACCTTGTAGAGGAGTGCATGAAATATCACGGGTGGATGAGGTTGCCATGCAAGTAGAAGCCCTATCCCGAAAAATGGATTTAATCATGAAAAATGGGCTGCCTACTCCAAACCAATCTGTCCAAAATCAGGAAGGGTGTTCGTTTTGCTATAGTACTTCACATTTCGTGCGAGATTGTCCTATTGCCGGGCAATCTCCCGATTATGCTCAAGAGCAAGTGAATGCCTTGTACTCTAAACAAATGAATGATCCATATTCAAACACGTACAATCCTGGTTACAAGAACCATCCGGCTTTCTCATGGAAACCTCAAGAATCAAGTCCCTCTTTCCAAGGGCAAAACTCTTTTAATTCCCCCTCTCAACAGCCTCATTATAGGCCAAACCCTCAACCTTACAATCAAAGATCTAATTACCAACAACCACCACCTCCTCCGAGAAGCCAAAGCTTTGAAGAAAGAGTGATAAGCAATCTTGAGGCCAACACCCGCTTATTGCAAACTCACTCTCAATCAATCTCTAAGCTTGAAGCCAATGCTCAATCTATGGCTAGGTTAGAAGCTCAAATCGGGCAACTAGCTAATGCCTTAAATAGAAGGGAGGAAGGTAAGTTGCCGAGTCAACCGGTGGCGAACCCCAAGGTGTCCATATGATTGAAGATCCATCATCTTCAACTTGTAATACTCCTCCGGAGCAAGTTCAATCAATCACAACCTTGAGGAGTGGTAAAATCATTAACTCCAAGGTAGGGGAGGAAGAGAGAAAGGAATTCCAAGAGTAACCTAAAAATCCAAAAGAATCCCAATTAAATCCAAAATTGTTTTCGTTAAATCCAAATTTGCAAAATACCCCTTCAAATCCAAAAGGAAAGGCAAGTGAAGTTGGGTCATCATCGATTCCAAATCTTGACACCTCTTATGAACCTCCGGTTCCTTTTCCTCAAAGATTGAAGGAACCTTCTCATTTCGGGAAGCAAGGAGAGAAAATCCAAGACATGATGGAGATCTTCAAACAAGTAAAGATCAATCTCCCTCTCCTTGATGCTATTCAACAAATTCCCTCCTATGCGAAATTCTTGAAGGACTTGTGCACTCAAAAGCGCAAATCTAGAAATAATGTTCCTAAGAAAGTCCTCTTAACTGAGCACATAAGCTCCATTTTCCAACACCAAGCCCCTCCTAAATTCAAAGATCCGGGTGCTCCGACCATTTCGTGCACCATCGGAAATCAATCTTTTGAAAAAGCACTTCTTGATCTAGGGGCTAGTGTCAATTTGCTTCCATTCTCAATTTACCAATAACTAGGTTTGGGGGAACTCAAGCATACCACGGTTGTGTTGCAACTTGCCGACCGTTCGGTGAAGCAACTACGTGGCATCATTGAGGATGTCATCATTCAAGTGGACAAATTCTATTTTCCGGTGGACTTCATAGTCCTTGACACGGAACCGGTCCAAAATCCAAATCGTCATATTCCTATCATTCTAGGTCGTCCATTCTTGGCCACGGCAAACGCTTGCGTTAATTGCCGTACCGGAGTGATGGACATCTCTTTTGGGAATATGAAAGTCCGCTTGAACATCTTCAATGCTTCCCACCACACATCTGACGACGAAAGTGAGTGCTTTTGTGTCGATGTTGTGGAAGACCTTGTTCAAGAAGCACTTCCTTCTATTCTTTCCGAGGATCCTTTAGAGGCATGCCTAAATCACTTCAACTGTGATGATTTTGACATTGAGCAAGCCATATGTGAAGTCAATTCCATGCTCGATGTTAATACTGTCATGGATTTGCCTAAATGGAGATTTCTGAGAGACCCCTTTCCTCCGTTGATTAATTCCGTCGCTCCCCACGGAGCGGTGGAATTGAAGGACTTGAAAGATGGCTCATTGTTCAAAGTAAATGGGTAGCACTTAAAAGTGTGCGTGGATGACCAAGTCACCACCGAATACGTGGATGTCGTCACCTTGACGGATCCCGTGTATTTTGACTCGTGAGCCGATCCGGACGTCGTGCCATAGACGTATAAGGTGGCGAAGCCATGGTAGCTATCATGCTTCCATGATGTCCCTTTAATCCAAAGTAGGTTTGTATCTAAGCAATGTAGTATCTAATTCCCAAATATCCAAGTCCCTGAAGCATAACTCAAGTTGACTATTTTTTAGTATCTCAATTGATCGAAACCAGGATCTCAATCAATCGAGATTTCGATTGATCGAGATCTCAATCTCGATTGATCGAAAAATTGCAGAGATTTGCCAAGTCCAAAGTCCCGAGAGGTAGTATTCTTCGATTGCACTTCGATAGGTCTTCGATCGATCGAAAATTTCGATTGATCAAAATAAAATTTCGATTGAATGAATTAAATGTTCGATTGATCGAAGTAAAAGTGTGATTCAGTGAAGGAATTTTTGATTGATCGAAGAGACAATCTCGATCGATCGAAGCTGATTTCGATTGATCGAAGTGAGATCTCGATCAATCGAAATCTCGATTGATCGAAATGCACATCTCGATCAATTGAGATGCACGCGGGGCCTGCACGTGAGCCGAAAGTCTATTTAAACCGTTGGGCTTCCCTCCCATTTTAAAAGACCATCCGAATTCTTCTCTTCCTCCGTGCGATCCAAGCCTTCTCCAAGCACTCCCGAGCACTCGATCTACCATTCCCGATCATCCGCCGCCATCCGACGCAGTCCGAAGCCGCCGCTAGCACTTGCGCGATCTTCTCTTCACGGCTGCGAGTGGATCTTCTTCGGTTGAGCCGTTCATCTTCTTCCTCTCGAGGTAAGTGATGCATGGCTAAGTGTTCAATTCTATGCATTTGAACCCTTTTTCTTACATACATTAGTTCCGTTTCACGTTTACCGAGATATATTTACGGTATTTTTGTGTTTTTGATGTTTTGCAGGTATTGGAGTAAATGGAGCAAAGTTGAAACTTTCTGCAGTCAAGAGAAGAAATCAGAAAATGCAGCCCAAGGCATCTCGATCAATCGAGATGTTGATCTCGATTAATCGAAATCTCGATTGATCGAAATCTCGATCAATCGAGATGCTGCAGAGCCCACTTGGCCACTTGCTCACCTGCTCTCCCACTTGCAACAAAATCCCCCTTTTTGCACGACTTAGAGGGATTGTCTGACTTGAACAAGACTTTTGGGGGCCTTCTTGATACAAGAGATATATATAATGATATATATATATATATGGTGGGCCCCAAAGGAGAAAAAGGAGCCAAAAAGCACCAAAAGCCACACATATCTCATATCTCTCAACACACATCAATATACTAGAGGAGAGACCTTCGGGAGAGGAAGAGGAGAAGTTGAACCAGACCAAGAAGCTTCATTTTCTTCATCAATGGAAGGGTGCAAGGCAACCATGAGCAACTAACTCTTCTACTAGGGTGTTGGTTTCAACCCCTAGCCATGTAAACTTGTTCATCTTTGTAGCTCTTGGGATTTGTAATTAAATGTTGATTATTTAGCCTAGTGATTATGTACACAAATACATCTCTTATATATATTCATTTGATTTGGAATTTATTCTTGTCTTAGAGTAGATTTTGTCACTTGAATGCACAACATTTGCATATTCCACAAGAAGTGCAAATGATGGCTAGATAATGGTGTTTAAATGAATATGTGATGTTAGTTTGTATAGACCATGCCAAGACAAGGTAGTTTGGATGCATATAGTGTTCACTTAGAGAGTAGAGTAATTAGGTAGTTAGTTAGGTTGAAGAGCTATGCTTGTTGAAGATGGATTATGATAGGTTAGCACACACATTGATCTTTTGATATGTCATTGAGGTCACAAGCCTAATGACATTGTTAGGCATTTAATTAATGAATCCCATGTTTGCTACACTTATGAACATGTGAATGGCTAGTGGTGGAAACCAACCCTAGTTCTCTCTCCCAACTTTAAACTCTTTACTTTTCTTGTCATTTCATTCATGCAATAGTTTTTAAACACAAATTCAAAAATCTATTTTTCGAGTTAAAGTAGAATTAATCTTCCTTTAAGACAATTGCGACTAGTCCTCGTGGGATCGATACCCTCTATATAGAACCTTATCTACAAAGATTCGTGCTCTTGCGAGTGGTTAAATTATATTTTGATAAAAAGGGCAAAATTAAGCTTACAATATAATTTAGTTCCGACCACATCAGTTACCTCCAACGAGAGATGTTGTGTTTAGCATTAATCTTGCTCCAGGTACCGCGCTTATCTCTATGGCACCGTACCGGATGGCACCGGCTGAATTGAAGGAGTTGAAAGATCAGTTGCAAGAATTGTTGGATAAGGGATTTGTACGACCTAGTACATCACATTGGGGAGCTCCGGTCCTGTTTGCAAAAAAGAAGGACGGATCTTTACGGTTATGCATAGACTACCGTAAGTTGAACCAAGCAACGATTAAGAACAAGTATCCTTTACCAAGGATAGATGACTTGTTTAATCAACTTAAGGGTTCAACTTGTTTTTCGAAGATCGACTTGAGGTCGGGGTATTACCAGTTGAGGGTAAAGTAAGAGGACATTCCGAAGACAGCCTTTCGGACTAGATATGGCCACTATGCGTTCTTAGTGATGCCATTTGGATTGACGAACGCCCCAGCAGCGTTCATGGATTTGATGAACTGGATATTCAGGGTGTACTTGGATAGGTTTGTGGTGGTCTTCGTGGACGACATCCTTGTGTATTCTTCTTCTATGGAGGAGCATGAGATCCACTTGAGGATAGTATTGCAGATTCTAAGAGAACACCGTTTGTATGCCAAATTTGAAAATTGTGGATTTTGGCTAACGGAGGTGAAATTCCCCAGACACGTGGTGTCGAAAGGAGGAGTATCAGTAGACCCTTCTAAGATTGAAGCGGTAATGAATTGGGAGAGGCCTAAGAATGTATTCGAGATACGTAGCTTCTTGGGATTGGCAGGATATTACCAACGCTTTGTGAAAGACTTTTTAAAGTTAGTGGCACTGATGACCAAGCTGACTCGTAAAGGAGTTAAGTTTGAGTGGAATGAGGCTTTCGAGCATTCCTTTATGGAATTGAGGCATAGATTGACTAGTGCTCCGATCTTAATTATCCCTGAGCGCGGTTTGGGTTATATCATTTATTGTGATGCTTCCCGGGATGGTTTGGGATGTGTGTTGATGTAAACCAAGAGGGTTGTTGCATATGGTTCCCGATAGTTGAAGATCCACGAGTAGAATTACCCGACTCATGACTTGGAGTTGGTGGCGGTAATTTTTGCTTTAAAAATGTGGAGGCATTATCTCTATGGAGAGACGTTTGAGGTTTTCTCTGATCATAAGAGTTTGAAGTACCTTTTTACACAAAAGGACTTGAATATGAGGCAGAGAAGATGGGTAGAATATATGGAAGACTACAACTTTGATCTTCAGTATCACCCAGGGAAGGCTAATGTGGTTGCCGATGCATTGAGCAGGAAATCACATGGCACTTTGGCTAGCATTGCTATTCATGAGTGAAGATGATGGAAGATATCTCAGGAATGGGATTGTACTTTAGTGAGAGTGATGGATAGGTCACCTTGTTCACACTCATAGCGCAACCAACTCGAGTGGTTTAGGCCTAGGGAGGATGTGAACTGGGTTGAGAGCTAGACTGACTATGTGGTGAGTTGGGTGAGTGAGAGAGTGATTGAGAGAACTATTGTACTACCCTTTCAGACATAGTGTAGCTCAGTTCGAAGAGGTTTTTTACCCCACCCTGGGGTTTTCCTCTATAAATCCTTGTGTCCAAAATTGTGTGATTGTATTCGCCAGCCAAACTTAAGAAAAATTGAAGAATCTATTCACCCCCTCCCCCTCTAGGTTCATTTGAACCCCCTTAGGTTGGTGACTATTTGGCTTGGTAATTTTTCACCCTCTTTTCTACTCAAGGAATTAACAAGTTGACCAAATTGAGATTCCAATTTGGCAATCGACTAAGAGTGAGAATGGACTAATTGTGAGACAGCTTCAAGAAAACTCAACACCTTATTTTCAAAAGCTGAATTCTTAGGAGCCTGAGCATGATATTGTTATGGAGGCACATAATTCTGTGAAGAGTTGAACAATTGAGCACTAGGATGAACAGTAGGCTGATTTGCTATCCTATGAACTTGTGTAGCTTGATTCCCTCTTCCTTGAGCTCTCCATGATAAATTTGTGTGATTACTCCATCCGAGATTATAAGTGTTAGAATATGAATTATTCACCGGTCTAGAGAATGTTGCTTGCACTTGCTCTTGTGGAATATCAACAAACTGCCCAACTGAAGGACAACTATTCATATGGTGGATAGGACTAGAGCAAAAAGCACATGGCTCAAACATAGGAGAATTCGAAGATAGATTAGGAACATGACCAGCCACTATGAGCTGCACCACTCTTTGCGCCACAACATCTACATTAGTAGACACATCATCCACAAAACCAATCTCAAAAATTTTGTCAGCCTTCCTCGTGTTAGAATTAGACGGCCTGCCCGAACGAGATGAAGAAATATATTGTAAAAAGTTATCACTTATGTTATCGAACAATGTCCACGCTTCATCTTCGCTTTTTAACATAAAAGTGCCTTCACATAAGGCATCCACCATTTGTCGATTACCCTCATGGAAACATAGCACTAGCTGCCACTTTGGTACTTAATGATGCGTACACTTTCTAAGAAGATCCTTGGATCTCTCCTATGTCTTATAAATTATTCTCCTTCAGTCTAAAAGAAACTAGTGATAACTCGTCTGAATTGATTGGTCTACCCTATCATAAAGTACTTCTTCAAGAACACATGTTGCATTTGAGTCCATGAAGTAATATAACCTAGTGCTAGAGAATTGAACTAATACTTGGCTTTGTCCTTCAAAGAAAATGGAAAGAGACGCATCCGAAAAATGTCTTCTGAAAAGTTGTGAATTTTAGTTATAGAGCAAACTTCTATGAATTCATCCAAGTGCTTTTATGGGTCCTCATGACTAAGCCCAAAGTAAGACGAAAGTATCTGAATAATAATTGACTTGATCTCATAATTCTGTGTTGTGACATTAGGCAACTGAATACAAGATGATGAATTGTAAGCTTCAGGAACATAGTAAGATCTGAGTAAGCGCGCCCTCTCCACAACATCAGTCTCATCATTCGATATAGTATCAACGCACTGTTCCGTTTGCACAACTGGATCACTAGGAACACTCTTAAGCTGTCTGAGAGTACGTTCAAGCTCTGGGTCGTATGATATCAAAGGATAAGACAAAGAGTGGTGACTGAGCATATGATGACTGAAGTACCTAAAAAGAAAACAAAATAAAATATTTCAGTAATAAAATATATCAATTCCTAAACTAAAAATCCAATTAGAACTAATTTTTAAAATCCAAATAACGTAATAAAAATCAGTATCCATCAACGGTGCCAAAAATTGATCATGGTTAAATAGTTATCAATTAAAATACCACTTCGCAATAGTAAGAATTCTTGTAGAATAGGGCTATTGAAACGGTGTCGAACCTTAAGAATTGAGTATTACGCTTATACTTGAATTGTAAAATTAATTCTAACTAAATTAAAGAAAGATGATTGCTGATTTTTACTTCTAACTTTAACTAAGTAAAAACAATTAAATTAGAAGCAAGTAAATATAGTGATTGAAGATAAGGATGAGATGAGACTAGAGTTTTTGACTTCACAACTAACCTCGCAATCAATGGACAATTGAACCAATTATGAGGAATTATATCATACATATGTTTTGGTGGCTACTCACATTCAATAACAAGAAAGATAATATATGATCAAGGCTAAGTATGAACTATCTTCAATTGGCATGCTCATCTACCTATCTACTCTACTCTAGGGTGTAGGATGATCCATCTTCTCTAGGCATAATTCATCAAAACTTTAATTATATATTCAATTAATACCATTATGTAATTATCACTCTCATAATCACAAAAAATAAGAGAAATTGAGTTCAATCACAACAACTAAATATCTAAGACAAGATAAGAAATCATTGAAATTGAATATAAACTTTATAGATCAATTCTTAAGAAAATCCTCTAAATAACACAATATATGCATGGGTATAAAAATTTTCAATAATTAGAACAATCAGACCATTGATGCTTAGTTAGGGCTACATTAAAACCTTAGTGAAAGAATTATCCGCTCATGGTGGAAGAAGACATCTCCACAGTTGAGGAAGAAGACATTATCTCCATGGAAGTAGTGTTAACCCTTGTTCTCCAATATTTCTTCACCCCAGAAGATTTTCAAAACTTCAGCCAAAGGTTTCCAAAACATCCCCAATTCGCCACTTTTATATGCCAAGAGAAAATATGAAGTTTTCAAACCAAAATAAGACACTTAGGGTTTTCCCGCAGCCCTAATTAGGTATATTTTTCTCCTAAACTTCGGCCTAACTTTTGACGCAGTAGATGTCCATTTCATGAAATTTTGCATAAATACAAAAAGATCCAGAATCGAATTTCGTTTAACTTACGCAGAGTTTGGGTCATTTTAACAGTCAAACAAGGAGTTACGAGCAAATTACCAAAACGGGTTCAGAACTTTCCTTTCTGCAAAATTAGAATTAAGCCCATAATTTCCTTAAGCAATTACACTTCCTTGTGTTATTTTGAGTTGAAATATTGACTTGACTTGATCCACTTGATATAGGCTTCTTCTAACCCTCTTGAATATCATTTTTAAAAGTCCAAAAATTATGGTTACTATTAAGGACCTAAAAATAAGAAAACACTAAAGCAAAGTAAAATCATAATTAATCTATCACTAAGAGAATAAAATATGCAAATTAAGAGGCTAGAATGCGTAACATTCAACGCCTATCAAGTGATTTAGGACGTTACTTTTTGCTTGATCAATCATTCGAAGACTGTTTTAGAGATTTCTTATTGATCAAGTCACTAGTTTGTTTGGTTTCTTTTCAACTGTCCGTTGGTGATGAAAGAGAAGATAATTGCATTACGAAGGGGACATAATATGTGTAGAGTGTTCCTATTTTTTCAGTTACCCTTCTGCAAAGATTGTGACATTAGCATGAAGTTCTCAGCAATTAGACGTGGAGTCGTAAGAGTAAGTCTGATGTGTTTAACATCAAATTCTTGGCAGAGTGGAGTGGGTGTGAGTCTCGGATAGAGGTTGTTGTACTTTGCTTCGATGACAGTGGATTTGTTTCTCCGAGAAAATAGCCTCACCCGTGATTTTTTTCTTTTCTAAATTTGCTATGTATATCGGGTGTTATTATGCACTTTACTTTATTTACTTATTTTATGTGATTTTTTTAATTTTTATTGGACTTAAAATCAAATTAATCTAAAAAATTAAGCAAACAAGCAAGTAAACCTAATCACCTTCTCTCTAGATTTTAAACAAGTTTTCGCACACTAACTTCTCTTCGGATGTCACCACCACATGAAACCTTCCACCTAATGACTTTAATCCCCCTTTCTTCGTTAGCTTTTCACTAACAAAATTATAACAACTGCTAAAATCAATAAGAACAAAACTACTACATGTCTCAAATTGCCCTTGACTCTTATGGTTTTTGGTGCACGAGTTCCACCAATGGCATGAAGTGAGATTTCTAGCGTCTCATCAATTTGGTCATGAAGCTCCTGATCTTATTCACACAAGCAGGATAACCCGATTGCGAATGATAATATAGTTTATCTAGTGACCTGAACATCAATTTGAATCAACTCTCACAACCTGCTAACAAAATAATTTAATTTTCTAGCTTATTGAAGATACCCAACTTTCACGAATAATTTTTTAGATTGAGTTTGATAGTCCTGCAAAGATCTGTTTATGTTGTAATTTGGTGAGTTCGACAAAAAATCATATAATTGATTTGGACCATAACGAGAGAACATCCCTTCTTTTAGTTCATTTCAAGTAATGACAGTCATCTCTTGTTCAGTAATTGGTGCCACAATTGAGCATCACCCTCAAGATGAAAGGATGCTAGTGATATGCACTCGACTTCCGGGTTCTCAAGAAACTAAAGGAATTGTTCGGCCTTACATAATCGACTGGTTGGATCTTACTTGCTGTCAAAATGTGGGAAAATCCAATTTAACAAAAATAGTCATATATAAACTAGTGGAGCCAACATGTTGGAACCATTGCTACTATTCTGCACTCAAGTAACTCGATTTAGAGCTTGTGAAGTTTCACCACTCACCCTAATATATTGAATTGCTATTTGATCAACTCAAGCAGTGGCTTTATTAACAATTCATCCATATGATTCATAAGGGTTTGTTGGGCAATTGAGAGCGATGCCATAGCTTGCTCTAATCGGTGTTCTATATGACTTAACTCTTCATGAACAACTACAATACATGCCAGAACCAACCTGTCAAGGGCAATCTAAGGAGAGAAAAAGAAATGAAGAAGAAGTAAGGAAAAATGAAAAATGATAATTGAAAATTTCATCTGTTGTTGTAGAAGGTGAAAAAAAATGATAAAAGGAAGGGGAAGGAAGAAAATGTGTTTCACTGTTCATTGAGCCATCGAACGCATGTATAAAAATTACTACAACAGAGATCTCTTTTTTTTTTTACTTAAATTAATTGTTTTCCTTTATTTACTAAGAAAGGAATAAAAGGCCGGAAGGATTTTAGAATTCTATTATATTATCTTTGGGTAAATTACTCTTAACCCCCTTAGGTTTGGCCTAATTACTCTTAAATTAAAAATTTTGAAAAATTACTCTGACACTCCTGTGAGTGTCAGATTAATAATCCATTAAATAAAATCACATTTAATATATAATTACAAAAATACCTTCAAATCATAACGTTTTTGTGCAAAAATAATTTCAATTTCTATTCATTTGACTAAAATTAAAATATTTTATATATACTAATTTGCCCATTATCCTTTGTTATATCTCATGCCACATAAGCCACAAATCATATCATAAAACTGTTAGTGATTTTGGGTGGGAGGTGGGGGGCCCAATCATTTCTTCCCTTTATCCTGTGTCCAATTCCTTGTCAAACTTTAGTGATACATTGAGTCATTCACACTTTCAACTTTCTTCGGTTTCTCCAATAACGCGTGGTATTTCTACGTTTGAAAGTTTTATCGTATCACTGTTCTCAAGACATAAGCTTGTTCTCTTTATATATATATATTTATTGATAAAATCTTACAATAGTTTGTATATATATATATATATATATTTATTGATAAAATCTTACAATATTTTACGTTTTTTATTTCTTACGTCCTTGAAAAGAGAAGACCGAAAAAAAATTTGAATCAATTTATCCGTTGGATGCATTAGAGTAGAACTCACTCTAATACATATATGAAATTCGAAACTTTGTTTCGATCCTCAGATATTTTGATGAAAAATCATTATTCCACCTAAAAATATGTTAAGGTTGAAGTTGATGTATGCAAAATCATCATTCTATTTTGATAAAGAATGAATAGAAAACTACAGGAAAGTTTGTTTTTTTTTTTTCCATGTCTGAAAATTTGTTGGATTCACACTTGACAGCTTTTTTGAAATTGATCTTTGGAAATTGAGTTAAAAAAATATTTAATTTCAGCCAACTGTTTTTTTTTTATAACTTTCTGAAAATTGATTTTCATTTTTTGAGCGTTTGACAATTGTTTTTTGAGATTGAAGTCATTGAACCGAATTGAGACAAACTTAAAAGGCCAACTATTTTGTTGGTTGGATTCTAAATTTATACGTCCAGTTGTTTTATACAACTCAAAGAATATTAAGTATGTCAATAACCAAATCCTACTCAAAATGATAGAACAATAATTTATTGAGATTAGTAATTCATTTATTCACAAGTAGTGGAAATTAAAAGAGACACATTATTTCATACTTAAAAAAATTTATACAAGATGGTTCTAATTTTAATGTTCAATGTTCAATGATGAGATATAACTTTTTCAAGAATATAAAATTTTCTTATACTTTTTGCCATAACAATTTTTAGAAAAATTAAAGAATAATGATTTAGAGGCCCAACCGGATTAATCCGATTCTACTTTTATGTTAGTGGAGTAATGGGTCATACTACGTTGAGAAGATCTATAATACACGATGTGTAAATACAGTAGATAAATCTAGATCTTGCGTGTTGTACACGCGCAATAGGACCTACCTTGCGTGTTGTACATGCACGGTCAAGATTCACCTGGTATATTTATATATGGTGTATTATAGACGTATTCCACTACATGAAATCACAATAAAATCATATATGGAGCCCACCACTCTAATCACTTTTATACTTGTCGAATTCGAACTTCCTATCATTACTCAAAATTAAGTGGTTAGGAATGAAAAATCTTCTTTAAAAAAATTTCTTATCATTTCATTCAAAATTTTAATATTCAATTTTATTTTTTTTATTTTCATCACTTTTCACTACTTTCTATTTAACAAAATCAAGTCTTACAAATGTCCCTTACATTGTAAATTTTTTTTTTAAAAGAAAAAAATTTTAAAAGGAGCAAATGGCACGGGACTCGTATTGACTCCAGAACAACGGAACAAGTTAATAATGTAAATGGACGTTACTGAGCCTATAACAGGTTTGACGACACCGAGCCTCTCAATCAGACACACCTTATCTCTCCAATGTCTCTCAATCTATATGTATATACTAGATATCGATATCCATCAATGTATATATATACTAAATAAAATAATGGTATAAATGTACCCAAAACCCCAATTTTGTCATCAATTTCAAACAAGCGTTTACGACTTTTCTGAGGACTCATTCAGGAGCGCGATCAGAGACTGCATTTTCAGGTTCTTAACAACAAATTGTTTCATATCAACCTGAAAACAATTTCTTTTTGGATAATATATAACCTCTCTTGGATTGACTTATGTATGTGTGTATATATGAATGTTTTTTATGTTCTTATAAAAAAAATTCTTTTTTTCGTAGCTTTGACAGTGGAGCTTTTCTTGAACTTTTTATGTGGGCATGAGTGGCTGCAAAGTCATGTAGGAAAAAATGATGATAGGTCCTCTTTGAGTCATAAAGGGTTTGAATGCATATTCAATTGATAGTATAGCTTACTTTATTGTATTTTATCAATATTCCAGTTAATCTTAGTACGTACTTGTATGAACTATGAAAACATTTCACTATGTCTGTAGCAGAACATATAAGATTGAAAATTTTTCAATGGAATATTGATAAAATACAACAACCAATGTTATGAAATTGAGTGAGTCCATGTAAATCCAAGTTCAGATTCATGTCTTTAGTTCTGGGTTTGTATCTGAATCTGAGTCTGTGTCGGATCTTATGGACATAATCCATATCCAACCTATGTAATCCATTGATAATCTATATAAATCCTAATATTATAAATTGGGAAATCTAATATTTAAAAATGGGACTCGGATTATATCTAGGGTTAAACCCGATCCATTAATTCAGACTCATTTTTGGAAGATTAGCCACATTTCCCTCATTTTTTTCAACATAGAATTTCTTAAATTAAGAAAAGGCTGACACTTTATTTTAAGGAAATGCGTTTAGAGGTGGTGAGGCTTGTACGCTAACCCTCTCATTTGGGAAGCCAGAACTTATAATGCTAAGTTCTAATGCTGGACCAGTTTGTCTTTGGTAGTATCTTGTTGATATTGCCTAGTCATATTTTGCTCTCCATCAATAATGTGTTTTGCAGTTATGGATGAATTCTAATGGCTAGATGGTACGCAGGAATGGAGATGGAATGAAATGGTCATTCCATTTTTGATTCTCTTTCTTTCGTTAGTTGTGCTAAAATAGAAATAAAATGGTCATTCCAAATCATTTCCTGGAATGCTTATTCCAACAAAATCATTCCACTTCTTGAGTTATGAAATGACCATTCCATTCTCACTCATTATTAAAATCAGCATCTCTCTCTTCATTAATTTTTCTCTCTCTCTTTTACAACTCACTCCAGAATATATATATAGTTCATTTCTCTCTCTCTCTCTCTCATATATATATATATATATATATATATATATATATATATATACACACTAGTTTAAAGCACGTGCGATGCACGTGGATAAAAAATAAATTAAAATTTTATTATAACACCAAAAACATTCAAAACTATTATAACACATTCAAGCACATTAATTAAAACACTTAAAACTATTTTCATTATGTAACATTGGTAATATAAACTCACTTGTTGAAAAAAATAAAACTATAAATTAACTATTATTCACGTAGAATGAATCAAGTATAAACTATAAGAAATCAAAATGTATAATTCTAATTATTCTTAAACAATCTATTACTATTCTTTTGGAAAATCTTAATACTTTGTCTTTTTTATATTTCTGAGTTCTTATTCAAATAAATCATTCTCAAGTAAAATTTTTTTGATAGTTGTTACTACAAAAGTATTTTTGACTACGTCATTTTTACTAATTTCTATCTTGATCATAAAAAGAAACGATTTTACTTTGCAGCTTGTCATTTTGTCATAAAATTCTTGTCACGCCCCAAATTCCAACACCCGGAAGGACATGGAAAATGGAGGTGATTAAATAAAATCTCAACACCTTACAACTATAAACAAGTTTTGATACTAAGTTGTCACCCTGATTTTCGACACCGAAACAGATATAGGACATTAGGTGTGAATATGAGATGAAATCATCAGAATACCCCTCTTAAGACCACCCTCATCCAAACAGAGTCTCAATACTACAGAAGCAACTTTTAAAACACATTTACATCATTAAAACCAAAATATAACCGAGTTACATACATACATCAAAATGTAACTTGTCCAACCATATCCAGATATACACAATTGTCTAACATAGAGAAAACTAATGGAACCACTGCTTAACAATATAAAAGTACCATTGTCTAGAATGTTAATACATTTGTTCCACATACAAAATATATAGTTCTTCTCAAAATACTCACACATGGCAGATATATATACCATAAAAACATCTAAAGCCCAAAAGAAGGCCCGAGGCCTTTACCACTGTAATCAAGCGTTATCCACAACCGACGCTTTATTTGTAAAAAAGTTTGTAGGAATGGGGTGAGCAACCGACTAGCTCAGTAGAGACATCCAAACCCCCTATGCACCGACTCGATGCAACCTACATGAAATGTAATCATAACATTCATATACCTTACATGACATATTTTCAAAGCTCATAACATCGACAATATAGTGAACAAATCATGCTCCAATATATATATATATATATATATATATATCCAACATGCTTAATTTACCATAAGTAAACACAAAGCATTTCGTAACTATACAAGTTAAACAATAACCATGAATATCAGAATTCATAACAAAGCTTGAAACATAAAGTCAAATAAGTTCAAAATCAATCCATGAGTAGGGAGTATTCGTAGTAACCAGATAAGTACTATTGGGTTAAATATCTATCTTCCTATCTTTACGGGTTGCTAACCCGAGGGTCTAGAAAAAATCACTTGGCCAAGGTTAAGGTCTTGCACCCCTGATCATTAATTTCATCTTACTTTATTCCTACATTTCCCCAAAATTATCAAATAACACAGTTTCAAATAAGTGCATCATAAGCCACTTAAATCACGTTCAATATAGGTACATCATAAGCTACTTATATTAAAGCATGCATACAATGCAACAACCTTTCTTTCACAAGAGATCATACAAATGAAAAAATGACAATATTGTTCTTTATATGTTTTTAATCAATACATGGCGTGCAACACGTACACCTGCTATCTCAATAACTCATACATGATTCTAAATGGATATCATGCATTTTCAAACTAGCACATAAGACATACATGCTCAAGACATACATGCTCAAAACATAATTCTAGTGCAAGAATCACATACTTTTAACACACTTTAATTACCAAGATCAACCATATACACATACAATGCATATATAATTCAAGGACTTCATATAGAACATATAAAACCCACTTTTAACACATGATTATTCCAAAAAAAGAAAGAAAGAAATCAAAATAGAATTTTCTAATTCTTTTCTAGCATCTTAACCCACTAAAATTCACCTAAAACTCTAAGGAATCGATGATAAGAAAGAGAGAATACCCCTACCTCGAATTCAAGCTCGAAAATCAAGAAAGCTCCAAGCCTAGAATCTGCCCTAGCCCAAAAACACTTGAAAATCTATCAAAAAAAATTTCAATCGTTGTAGAATGTAGGCAATCCAGAGGGGAACAACTATCGTGTAAAGTCCCGAGGCCCGAATCACACTTCTAAGCCTCCAAAACTAAGATCAATCAAAAAGATGAAAGAGAGGAGAGAAAAGAGTTGTAGAATTGATCTCTCTCTCAATGACACTCCCTCATTTCAACAAACTTCACTAAAGCCCTCCAAATTCATTCATACCCCTGCGTCACTTAAGTGATCCGTAGTTATTTTTTCAAAAAATCCAAACCATGAATAGTAACTTTTCGTAAAAATTCTAAAAAATTACCCGAACCTTGGTTCCATCCCACTATGGTCCTAAGGTACTTTAAAGCCCTTTTTAGAACTTTTAAAGTGGTCCCGAAACTCACACACATAAGCATACAATTATTATATAATTATGCTTAACAATTAATTAACCACGTATTTAAATAATAATAAAATCTGAGGTTTTATAATTCATCTCCTCATCCTACAAAAAGAACAAATTTATTTTAGTAATATTGATACATTTCAAATGAATTGTTTTATCCATAAATTTTATTAGTGAGAAAAAAAGTATTATCTGACTTTTTAACTGTATTAGCTCATCTAGTAAACAATTTATTAATGATTGAGAATTATCAAATATTGTTAGATATGCATTATTTGTTATATCTTTAACTCGAAATTGCATCATAAATATGCATAAATGAGTATACTTTATTGATACATAATAATAAAGAAAGAAATATTTGTCATATTGTAATTTTTTTAAAAAGAAATTAGAATATTTAAAGATATAATAATACGTTTGAAAGCATTTAGCGTCTTTTGTTTTCCAATTAGTGCAACAGAGTCCATCCTTTCATATTTCAACTTTCTTCTTCCATTGTTCACATGCATTGTACCATGGTTCGGATACATTTTTAGTCTCTATAATTCTTGCTTCCAAAAAGTAATATGTTTTCTGCAAGTTGAATGACAAAATATATTTTTTAACAGAAATTAATTATAATCATGTGATATAATAAAGAAAAATTAAATGAATATATAAAAGAATAATAATAATTTAATACCTTGAATGCCATTGCAGATTTTTCAATTATGTCTTCAAGTGGAAGTTTTTCAGCCTCTTCGAATAATTGATATTTTGAACTTGAAATGAGAGCATCTATATCTTTGTCATTTATGTTTTTTTCAAACCTGTCAAAGCATAATAAATTATTAGAATAATATGTTGTTGATATGTATAAATACACAAACACACAATCATTAATTAGACCTTATTATGGGTTTTATGAACAAAGAAAGTTATAATTTTTGTTTATTTTCTGTTTGATTTTTTAACTATTGATAATGAATTAGCTTCCACCAACCATGTCCTACCAGTCATGATATTATTTAAGTAAAATAAATAATTAGATCCTAATGTAAGTAAGAAGAAATAAATAATCAACCAATATCGTAATACTTTGACTCTTTCAATTTTCATGTTAATTTGTAATGTAGATCCTGGTTATATTTGAAGACCCAAACTTGAAATATAATATTATTTTTTATTTTATGTTCATTTAGATATAATAAAAAATATAAGGTGAATAATCTCAATGTTGTGTAATAAGTTACCTTTGAATGTGTTGATTAACAAATATGTAACTGTGATAATAGATCTTTCTTTTATTAGTTTCATTATCAAATTTCCTTTCGTTTATTAGTTTCATTATCAAATTTTCTTTATTCATAGCAAGATCGTCCTACAATATCAAAGTAATTGTTCTTGAACTGTTATAAAAAATAATTAGTTTAATAATTTATAATGGTAATTAAGAGAATTTATGTAGTGTTGTAATGATGTACCTCATATCCATTATAATGATATCTCGCACTTTGGATGTCCCTCCATTGTTTTTCTTAATTATGTTGAATGCAAGATATTCTTCAATAACGATTCTCAAAGCATCTAGCGAGAGTAAAAATTAAACTTATAAATTTATATATAAGAGAAAGTATATGTTAGGAGAGTAAAGAGTTAAAAGAAAACAGATCTATAGTTTTGTTTTCATCAATGTACTTGTTCAAGTCCTTGAAGTCCACAACCCGTGCCATGCACGTGGTTAAATGTCAACTTGAAACTTTAATTAAATTTTCATTGCATATTTATAACAATTTTAGACTATCATATCAAGGACTAAAACAAAATAAAATGAAAACTCTAATGAGTCAAACATTCTCAACATGGTTAAAAGAATATTTACCCATTTGAATTGAAAAAGAAAAGCAATTATAAAGTGATTTTTTCTTAAACTAATTAATCAAAAGAAAAACAAAATACTACATTTAATTGATTTATGATTTTTTTGAACTGTATTCATGTTCTGTTGTTTTATGTAATACTGCCAAAATAGATTAGGCAGAAAGGGGGTGAAGTTTGGGTTTAATTTCATTTCTATTTAAAGAATATCATGAAAAATATAAAAATATATGGAAAGTCTATGTACATTTAATCAATAATAATATAAAAATTAAAAGAGCATTATGAAAATTATCTCATGTAAGTTTCTTTTCTTTAATTTTGTCCTCAAGTAGAATTTCTTCTTGTATGTTTGTTCATGTGATTAGATGCTCTATACTATTTATTATTTATGGACTTCTGTCTTTTCTTGTTATTTAATTATTACAAATCTTTTTATTTAATTTTTTATTATTTATTTTCTTTAATTTTTCCACCAAGTAAGTTTTTTATTGATGATACAAATAACCAATCAAATTGGTACTTATGGGTATTTTGTTTTTTCTTTTGATTAATAAAAATCAAAGCACCCAAAAGTAATATTGTCAAAAAAAAAAAAAAAACCATAAGTAAATTGCAAAGCATTTGATTACTTAAGTGTTTATCTGTTTCAACTACTCCCTTTCCCACAAGGCATTCGACGATGTGGCCAAATATTGGGCCTTCGTAAATACAAAATGCCTTTCCAAGCCCATCATTAATTGCTCTGTTGACCCATTTCCTCTTTTAAGATTAAACTCATTTTGTCAACTGAATTTCATACAACATGGTGGCCCACTTGAGACCTATTTTCTTTTTATTTTTAACTGCCATCTATGTACACAAAATGAGGATTAACAACCTAACAAAATTGAAAATTACTTCTTGCAAGAGTATTTATTCTCACTCTCAGTAGCAACAGGTCTCACACAACTTCAGACACTAAAAATTGTCACAATATGTATAACAAGACAAACAATTATGATTTAAATTTATCAAATAAATACGTATGTATCTACATTAATATAATGTGATGTCCTTGTCGTATCCTGAATCATGTTATAAAGCATTAACATTGATACAGGATGGGGATACGTATAAATACTTAGCAATTTGATTAAAGCACGTGATTTATTGGGCCAGATTAAAATATATATGTGTGTATATATACTTTTATAACGAAAGAAATGGATGAACAATGGGTCAAACAAAAATGATATAATTAAGATTATAAAAGTGTTGGGATTACAATTAAAAATCACTTAATCATTTGGAGGCTTCATTAAAATTTACACTTTTTGTGACCTATTATCATTTGGAGGCTCTAGTATAGTTAGTAAAACATTATATAATACACCTAAAATACGCATCCATGTACTTAAAATTTTTTAAAAAGAAAAGAAAGAGAAAATTTAAGTCCATCTCTGAATACCTCAACCATAATGAAAACTATTTTTACCATATTGTTGAATCTATACAACCACAAAATATTTCACAATTTAACATAATGAAAATTGTTCGCTATGATAAATCTTGAAATATTTTTGTTGCCTTCTTTTTTTTTTTTTATTTGAACAAATGATTGATTTTTAAGTAATTGGCAGCTATGATGTAGACAATAATATAGGCAATAAAGATATTAAGTTTCTCACTCTTAAAAGGGTAAAATGCTCTCACACCTCCTCGGGTTTGAGTTTATTGCTCGTAGATGAAACTAGTGTCAAAATTTGCTCTGACATCTCCTCAAGTTTGATTTATTTAACCCTAACATCCCTTGTTGCCGAAAATACCCTTCTCCCTTGTCTAAATTAGCCCATATGGTACGAGGGTTATCTCTATTGTTACACCATGTATACGGGAAGCCCCTAAAACCAACATCAATCAGATTGCAATTAATCAAAGCACACTTTACTGGGAATTATTACTGGACTACCATAATCTGAGTCTAGTATTGGGCAAGCCATATTTGGTGACCAGTTGCTAGTGTGCATATTGGACTATATATATAATATATTCTCTCCTCATTTAGCCTCAAATTATTCTCAATGTGTCGTGAAATTAATTGTCAATCTTTTAACTAGCAATTTTTGCATTATCTTTATTATTATTTATATAAGGATAAATATCACTTACACTTTCTTAAACAATATCGTGATCAGTGTATATGTATATATCTTGAAATTTAATACTTCATCGTTTGATGGTTCTTGAAACATCATAGCACGTATATTATTAAGTTGACAACCTTTAAACAACATATCCACATGATAGACCCATATATGTGAAGAATCTAACTTTCGGTTTTCGTGCATTCTTTATAAAGAAAAATTAATTCTGATAATATATATACATACACAATACTATATGCCCAACTTGTATTCTCTTAGCCAAAGGAGAAAGAATGAAAGTGAGGGACATTGTTGTACATTTGTTTACATAAGTCAAGGGTACTTTCGTAGTTGTGCATTGCTCAATGAGGTCAAAAATGTCATTTCATTCATGAGAAGGGCAAAAATGACTATTTTTATACTTTTTTGCTACTGATGTTAGCAAATTCTATTTGTCTGTTGACATCACACTAACGGATGGGAGAATCGATACTTGAACCCAAAATTCAGGAGATGTAATTGAGAATAATAAAACATGAGGAGGTCTAGTCAGAATATTGCCTAAACTGAATGAGTGTAACTGCTATTTACCCTTTATATAAAATGACCACTCTAAAACTCAAATCCACATTCTGAACTTAAAAATCTAAAATTTTGTCATGGCACCAACAATCAGCCTCATTTATCAGTGTTCATGAAAAGTTGAAGGAAAACTACTAATATTAAACTCTAGAATTTTTTTTCAAACTGCGATATTGACCGTTTATATTTCTGCAAGTTTATTGTATTTGTAAAAAAAATGGTACTATTATATTTAATTTTATTAATAAGAGAATCAAACATTTATGACTTTAAGACACTTTTGTTATTTTTTTTCATTATTATTTTTTATAAATTTTGTTATTAGGAGTCTTTTTCTTTTTCTTTTTTATAAATAATAATTAGCACTTTAATTTAGTAAGAATATCAAGAGTTCTCTCTCTTTGTTCATCGTTTGATCGAGACATTTATGGAAAAATACATTTGATATATTTGACTTTTCACATATCTTAAAAGTGTTTCAATCGAGTGATTAACAAAAGAGAGTTCACGACTTTTTTCATGAGAGGATTCTCTTGATAGATTTATTTTTTTATTTTCCCTTACATCAAATTAATGGGTGTTGAGTTGTTACCAGTTTTTGCTTTGGACTTGGGTCGAATTATTACGAGACTACTTTCAAGGCAGCACTCCTGGAAACAAATTTTTTGACTCGCTTTTGTCTTGAAGGTCTTGGACCCGAATTCTAATATTTATTGTAACTTGATGTCTAAAGGTGCTAGAGTTTGTATTGTTCATAAACAAGAATGAAAAGTGAAAACCAAAATAGAGAATGACGGAGATTTGTAATATTCTTTCTTCTTCACAAAATGAAAAAAACTTTGTGGTTCTTCATTATTGACATAGGTTAAAAGTTGAACTTAAAACTCTTATGTTTCTGTATGTTGTGATTTAGGTTTTCTATTATTGTTTCATCATATTATGCATTGTCAGTGTGTCGTAATAATGGGTCTATTTAATGATTTCAAAAAATCTGAACACATTATTATGTTAAATAATTCAAATAAATTGCAAACACCATTATTTTCATTTAATTTTATCAAATATATTATTTAAATAATTAATAGAGGAATGGATCTTTAGATCAAAAGCAAGGATTGGAAAATAATGACGTCGGATGGTAGTCGTGGTCAGGCCACTGAATCGGTCCAAAAAGCAATTTTGTAAAATACCCCAACATGTAAGGCATATTTTTTGTACATCATTAAAAGAATGGCTTGCAAGTTGCAAGTCAATTGCTCAAATGACTTTTGCTCCATCACATATGCTTTCGCAAAGTTGCCTTTTTTGTCTTTTTCACTTGGAATTCAATTCATGAAATACACCAACATGTAAGGAATATTTTTCTACGTCACTAAAGGGATGGCTTGCAAGTTGCAGGTCAATTGCTCAAATGACTTCTGCTCCACCACATATTATTAATATGTCAGAACGGATCGTAAATGAGTTGGATATTAGATGAGCGGGTTACATTGACCCGTCAATCAGCATACATTTTTTAATATATATATATATATATATATATATATACACTTGCATATATAATAAATATATGATTTTTTCAATTGTGATTATTACTTGGTGTCATGATAAAACTTGAGCTCATAGTGTGGCACTAGACTACTTGAAGAATATTTTAAAAGACTAAACAACTTTTAAGTAAATAACAGATCTAAAATTAACAAGTGTTTATATATTTTATTTGTGTGTAAATAAATACACATAATATTTTTATTGGATATTAAGTGCACTTTGATTTGATAGGAAGTAATATAAATGTAACATTTGAGTGTCTAGTATTGAAAAAATAGAAAACTGTTGGGATTTGTCTCATAAAGGCATGAATTGACCTAAAAAAAAAAACAAAATTTTTTTCCCGATTTTTTTATGTAAAATTTTTTCCGAAAAACAAAAAAAAAACCAAATTTTTTTTTTATGTACGTAACTGTGCATTTTTAGTATTTTTTTCTATAATATTTTTTCTCAGAAAAAAACTCTTTTTTTTTATTAAGGTAAAAAAAAATTAATATAAAAAAATCCATCTTCTCTCTATTTTCTTTATTTTTTATAATAATGGAAAGAGTAAAATGGTCATATAAAAGGAGAATATATGCGAAATGGGGTACTTTGCTCACTTTTACAAAGGTGAATGTATGATATGGTTCAAAATATAGTATATGAGGGTTTACTGCGCAATTTTAAAAACACAGGACGATTTTGGGCCCTTTTATCCCTTTTTTTATCAAGTTAATCTCCTTTTTTGTATGATTGTATACTATTTGAAAAGGAAAAAAATAAAAGAATCATTAGTTCTCAAAATTATACTTCTATGTTAGTTTTTTGAAGTCTAGAGTCTAGTAAGAGATTTTACAATATTGTCTAGTGTGCATAAATATATAGTATATTTGTAGTGTTTTAAGATTTTTCTTCATGACCTCTATTGCTGGTTACTTTGAATATTACATGTTAGCACTAATATGGACTGATTTTCTGAATATATCCTATATTTTCGAATCTATTATTATGACTTTCTTGTATGCTTTGAGATACAAATTTTACAAGATAATTTCTTTATGATCTTTTGTTGCTTAAGTGTTCATACATTATCATGAAACCCGCCATAGGAAACTACACATGCAAGAAAAATTGAAAGTCCGGATATACATATAAGTCATGCAGTACAATGAAAATGGGTCTTTTATATGTTATAGAAAGAGGGAGAGGAAGATGTTGGGGGTGGATATGAGCAAGGGTAATTTTGTCTAATTAAAAATGATTGAAATGGTCATTTGGTATATTAATAGAGTTATTTTAAGTCTTTTTACTTCAGTTAAGGATAATTTTGGTTTTTAAAAATGATCTCATTGACATGTGTAACCCTGAAGGAAGGTTGATCACCTTTTTTTAAAAGAAAAAAGTTTCTTTTGTGAGTAATTTAGTCAAATTTTAGAAAAAAATCAATTTATCCTATTTTTTTAGTGTCACAAAACAAAAAATATGAAATTATCTATAGAGCACAACATTGGCACTTCACACTTAACCGAAGGCACTTCATTTAAATTTAGGAACTGAGATGGTTGTTTCACCCTTCTTTTTGTATTGTCCTTCCCAAAGACTCCACTGAAATCTCATCCAAAATATTTGCTGAAATGGAATAGGTGAGTAGATTTGATACATTACAGTCGGGGGTGTAGATTTGCATCAGTTAAAAATTGCTGAAAAAATAAAATCAAGAAGGTTAATATGTCATTATGTGGTATTTAACAAAACATAACTATTGGAATTGAACTCTGACTGCATGTTTATAAATTTAAAGTTGATTCATCTCAAAATTTCAAATTTGAAAACCTTTACCCATTAACCATTCCTTACCCTATCCATAAGCTTCATGCAGAATAGAATGTATACCACATTACCACCTTAATCTTAAAATCGCCATATTTTTTTCAAAAAAATTGCATCTTTCGTAACAATTTTTTCATTAAGTTTTTTTTTTCGAGGAAGACTACAAGAAACTAAATAAGTCTCATGAGTGAAAGCTTGACCTTAAAAATGAAAAAGAAAGCAAGAAAATTTGTGTTTGAAAGCTTTCATCCTATTTTCTTTTAGGGGTAGATACACAAATCTTATAAACTTCATTTAGAAGATGAGGGGATGAATTTATCATTTTAATTATTAAATTTAAAAGGTGTAGTGCTTGAGGTCAAATATAAACATTAGTTCTTTTATTTATTATTTTTTTATTCATTTTCCTTCTTTTAACTTGGCAGATTATACATGCGAGGACAATAGACATGATCCATTTTTCTAAATTATGCTCCACGACACCTTAATTCAGTGTTTTTTTTTTTTTGGCAAAATGAAAAACCCACAAGTCAAATAAGTCAAGAAGTTATTAACTACTTCACAACTGTTAGTCACCCTTTTTGTTATAGCTGAAAAGTTAGAAGCATGAATACAAATATAGAATATGAGTACGTCATGATACGAACACGACCATACAATAAATTTTTTGAAAAAGGACACGGACATTGTGAGAAACGGCTATGAATAATAATATAATATATTAATATATATTCAACAGGTTAACCAATATCCACAATACCATAAATCTAACAATAAAAAATCTCAATTATACAAATACTTCAATTAATTATAAAGCAATTAACGTGTCATTGTGTTCAAAATCACTACTAGAACCTTGCACGTTGTTCATTTTTCTAATAACAAACAAATAAATTTAAATACAAAATACCAAACAAAACAACATGACTTTATGTTACATAAAGTTCTATTGGCCTTTTACTTATTTATTTTTTGTTTCTAAATTTATTACTTAGGAATTTTTTGAACTATTTTTTATTTTTCTGAATTTTTATTTAAAAAACACTACATTTATAGAGAAAATGACTTAATGGTCATATTAAAGGGCATATATATGTCATTATAGTTCTTCTAGGGGTTAAATTGTCGACTTTTAGAAGATAAGGGACTGAAATGCTCAAAAAATATATTTGAGTCTTTTTGTAACTTTTTAAAATTACAGAATATACCTCGTTGTGTTCTCCACGTGTCACACTTGTGTCCCCGCTACGTTCCCGTATGTTAAAAAAAAAAATTCACGACACTTTTAAGGATTGTCCAACACTGTCATGACACCCTTAGGTAAAGTGTCCTGCATAGTTTTTTTTTTTTTCACACATTAGTGAGCTTTGAAATTTCTTTCTTATTTCTTTACGTGGATGAACCGCCACAATATTATAGGTATGCAATTATATACATATATATATATATAGGACCGCCAACAATGGACTATTTACATTTGACTGTGAATTACAGGTGTGCCTTGCTGGTATTTTTCATCCTTTCAAAGTAAAGGTAGAGTAAGAATATAGTGTTCTTAGAATATTTTTTTCCTTTATTTTATATATTTATTTTTGTGAACTTTTACAAGACACACCCTTTGATATACAGAATTATTAGTCTGACCCTATCTTTTTTACATAGCCTAAACTCAAAATTATCGAACTTTCCCTCCCCCTCTCTCTCTCTATATATACACATACCCATCTCTCTCTATATATATACACACACACGCATAAAAATTGATTTATATACTTGCACATTATTTCTATAAAATATATTATACTTTCGTTCTTGGATCTCATATGTATATATTCATATATTATTAGCATAACATTACAATTATTTGTTCACGTGGGTGGGCCTCTGATTTTTTAAACTTATGCAATTATTGGTGCCCCCTTTAATTGACTCTAAAAATATTGACTCTGATTTTTTTCAGCTCCGTAGAGGATCCGGATCCGGATATGATGCCCGGGTACCCAATCCCAATTGGTCGGAATTGGTCCTTATTTTCTCCTTTTGTGTTTCCTTGTTTACATTTGTTTTTGAATTACTTGGCTCTCACTCTTGCATCTGATTCTCTACTCTCCGTCTGCAATCTACTAAGTTCAGCTCTCTCCCCACTCACAATTGATTCTACTTGAAAATACACTTTTAGTCTTCTCTTAATCTTTCGTTTGCTTACTTTTCTATTGTGCCATCCCTTTGCTTCTGATCATTGTTGCTTACATATGAATTTGTATCTCTCCTCTCTTCTTTTCTAAATCTCCTTGTAAACCTTCACTTTTCTTTATCTTTCTCTTTCACTTGTTTTGAAATTAAAAAAATCAAACTTGGTGTGTTGTTTCTTGGACCATCCAACCAAATCCGTAAGCTAGAGGTACCAGTCTTAGCTCTCAGCATTTGTTTTGTAATATATTTTCTATTGCTTGCTTACTAAATATTTAAAAAAAAAAAAAAAACTTTAGTATTGCTTGTTTAATTATCAAAAAAAAAAAAGAAAAAATCTTTTGTATTGCTAGTTTAATTATAAAAAAAAAAATCTTTTGTATTGCTTGTTTAATTATCAAAAAAAAAAAAATCTTTTTTATTGCTTGTTTAATTATCAAAAAGAAAAAAAAAAATCTTTTGTATTGCTTGTTTAATTATAAAAAAAAATAAAAATCTTTAGTGTTGCTTGTTTAATTATAAAAAAAAAATTTATATTTTGTATTGCTTGTTTAATTATAAAAAAAAAAAAAGAAAATTCTTTTGTATTGCTTTAATTAAGAAAAAAAAAATCTTTAGTATTGTTTGTTAATTATAAAAAAAAAAAGATCTTTTGTATTGCTTGTTTAATTATAAAAAAAAAAAAAATTTTTGTATTCCTTGCTTAATTTAAAAAAAAAAAAAAAAAACTTTTGTATTGCGTCATCTCTTTTTTTTTCTCAATTCTTCTTCTACCTTTTAAATTTGGTTCTCTCACTCTCTCTCTGAACTCGAACCTCTCTATCTGCAATATCTACTAATTTTACCCTCTGGGCTTTTCTGCAAAATTTGAGTAAGCTCACTCTCTCTAGTGAATCCCTTCACTTTTCTTCACTTGTTTCTCATTTAAAATCAGACTTGCTGTGTTCGTTCAAAAAAGGTTGGTAGGTAGCTACTGAGTTGAAAATGGATGTTGTTAACACTATTGTGGGAAAAATGTTAGAGCCAATGATAGACTGTTTGTTCAAATCCACTTGGCGTCAAATTGGTTATGTGGTTCACTACAAAGACAACATCAAGAATTTTGAAAATGGAGTTGAGAAACTCAGACGCTGTATGAAGAGGCTCCAAGAAGAAGTCAATATGGCCGAGGACAATGGGATGGTAGTGGAAGAAGACGTTTCGAAGTGGCTGGAGGAAGTACAGAGGACACTGACAACGTCCGAAGAAGTGACGAAACTGTTTCAAGACAATGAAAACCTCTGTTGTCTTGATGTTTGCTCAAGGCATCAGCTAGGTAGGAAAGCCCAAAAGAAGATGATGGATGTTACTGGCCTAAAAGATGAAGGTTATAAGTTTCCGAGAGTTGCACATCCTTCTCGTCTCACTGATATTTGGTATTCATCCAGCACAAATTTTCAGCATTTTGAATCGAGAAATTCGATTTTTAAGGAGATCATGAAGGCATTGGAAGATGACAGCAATTACAAAATTGGGATATATGGAATGCCAGGGGTTGGAAAGACAGCAATGGTGGAAGAAGTTGGAAAACAAGCTGGAAAAGTTCTTTTTGATGAGGTCGCAATGGCAGTTTTCTCCCAAAATCCAGATCTGATCAAAATCCAAGGAAAACTTGCAGACTGTTTAAATCTGAAACTAGATAAAGAGAGTGAAGAAGGGAGAGCCGGTCAATTATGCAATAGAATGAAGAATGGGAGAAAAATTCTTGTAATATTGGATGACGTTTGGGGTGATCAATTAACACTGAAGAAAATAGGAATTCCAGATCATTCAAATAATAGTAAGGGTTGCAAAATTTTGTTGACCTCTCGAAGGCTAGAAGTGTGCAAACAAATGGGGTTTGAAAAGAACTTCGAAATTCGGCTCCTATCGAAACCTGAAGCTTGGCAACTATTCCAGAGAACAGTTGGAGATTTTATTGAAGCTGATCGGGAAATGTTTTCTGTAGCAGGAAAAGTGTGTAGAGAATGTGATTGTTTGCCTTTGGCAATTCTTGCAGTTGGAGGAGCACTAAAGGATGAGAAAGAAAAGCATGTGTGGGATGATGTACTTGAAAGACTGATAAATTTTCAAGGACATAAAATTGAGGGATTGAATGAAAAATTGTATTCACGTATAGAGTTGAGTTACAATTATCTGAAGGATGCAAATTTGCAGTTATGCTTTTTGCATTGTTGTTTATTTCCAGAAGATGCTGAAATTTCTATTGACGATGACTTGGTGAGGTATGGAATGGGAATGGGGTTTCTGCGAGATGCGGTTACAATGAAAAAGGCAAGAGACAGAGCACATACGTTCGTTCATACCCTCAAGAAATCTTATTTATTGTTGGAAGGTAGAAATGAAAACTTTGTCAAAATGCATGATGTAATTCGAGATGTTGCCATATCAATTGCATCAAAAGATCCATATGTGTTCATGGTAAAAGATGATGTCAAACTTTGGCCGGAGAAAGATGATTATAAATGTTGCACAACAATCTCATTAACGGCTTCCTCCAATAATGTTCATCGGCTTCCCGATCAGTTAGATTGTCGAGGACTACGCACCTTAATCTTGAGATGCAGCTCTCCCAATTGTTTACTAGAAATCCCGAATAACTTTTTTGAAGGGATGGAACAACTTCAAGTTTTGGATTTGTATCAAATTAAACTACTTCCATCATCACTTTCAAATTTAGTTAAACTTCGAATGTTGCATATATGCTCTTGCAATTTGGAGGACCTATCTTTCCTCGAGAAATTTAAAAACCTTGAGATACTAAGGGTTGATGGTTACAAACATAAATGGATGGTTTTAGAAATACGGCAGTTGACTCGTCTACGTGTGTTGGATTTGAGAGACTGTAATGAGAATGCTATAACTTTTCCGTCGGGTGTCCTATCATGTTTATCCAACCTCGAAGAATTGTACCTTCCAACTCGATTTGATAAATGGGATTGTGAAGGCAATGCAAGAATTGTTGAGCTACATTCTTTGACTAGCTTAACCACTTTACATATTTGTATACCAGACCGTTTCATCTTACTGTCCAAGGTCATCTGCCTTCCCAGCTTTAAGTTGTTGACGAGATATAGAATCTTCATTGGGAATACTTCTGAGTTTTATGGTTTTAGCAGCCCTTTGTGGTTTTCTGGGCTGTCCAATCTTGAATTGAAAAGAAAGGTCTTGGGACTCGAGGGTATTCCTTTAAATGTTGAGCTTAACTTTTTGATGGAGAATGCTGAAGTACTATGTTTTGAAAAAATGAAAGGTTTGAAGAAGGTGCTTCACGACAGAGAAGGCGAGTGGTTTTTAGACTTGAAGAATCTCACAGTTCAGAAATGTAATGACATGGAACATTTACTTGGAAAACCTCATGGACCATATCCATTAGTTTCTTTTGGTAAACTAAGTGTATTAGAAGTTCAAGAATGTAGATCAATCAAGTATCTCTTCTCCCCTTCCACTGCAAGAGGTCTTCCCAAACTGCAGACGCTCTATGTTAGAAATTGTGAGACGTTGGAAGAAATAGTTGGAGGTGATGAGGAAGTCATGGATAATGTTATTTTTCATCAGTTAAAGGAAATGCGATTAATGTTTCTGCCGAACCTCAGAAGCATCAGCTCCAATACAAAGAAGACATCAACTACAGAGTGCAACCCTTCCACCATTAAACAAGCTCTCTTTAATGAAAAGGTATGCTCTTTCTATATATTTTTCGGTGAATACCTTTAGTTGATTCCTGAAATTGTTTGCCGGCCGATTAAGCCATCAAAGTTATAGAAAACCAAAATTAACAACAAAGATGGGTTAACAATTTTGATACCAGATGAGGTAAAACCTAAATTAAGAATATTTTTTTGAGATTTAAGGGTTCCAAAACTATATATATATATATATTAGTTGTTTTTCTAATGGGGCTTTGGACTAACACTCCTTTTCTTTTTATTGTTACTGTCAAAATAGTTACCATTATTGTTACCCTTTACTTTTTTCTTTTTCTTTGAGTAACACTCGTATTGTTAATTTTATCAGGCAGCACTTTCTCTAATTGGATTGTGGACGAATTAGATTGGAAAAAATATATATACATATTGAAACATTTTTTTTTCTTTCAGTTTTTTGTTGTACTGTTTGAATCACAGGCCCCTCTTGCAAAAACTGAGAACAAAAATATATGTATTTATGGATAAGGACATGACTGTAAGTAAGATAGACATTTCCTATTGTTGCATGGTAAAGAAAAAAAGAAAAAGAAATAGAAAAAAAAAATTACAGAAATCTTCTCTCAAGTTGTGCTATAGTTTTTGATGATACATAGTGGAGTATCTTCTTTTCTTAAAGAATTTTTGTAGTTGATCATGTGTTCAAAAATCTTAGCGTTAAGTGGGTTGAAAAGACCTAGAAGGCAAACAATATATGCATATGTATTAATACATGTTAATTTATTTATCACATTGTAATGTAATGAAACACAGGTTACTTGTCCTGTCTTGGAGAAATTGTACATTTGCGGATTGAATAGCATTACAACTATATGGGACAAGCAATTAGTCCCAATCCAGGAAGTAAAAAATACCTTTGAGCTTCTCCAAGAATTAAATGTGGCAGATTGTGAGAAGATGGAAGAGATTGTCGCATTCAAAATAGGACAAGGAGAAGAAGCAGAAGCAAATGATGAAATTGCTGTGTTCACTCAGTTAAAGATTATGAATTTGACAAAGTTGCCAAACTTGAAAAGTGTCTGCTGTAGTTATGGTTCTGAAAAAGAAGAGACATCGGGGGAAGGCATTCTCCAAAAACAAGCTTTCTTCAAATTCAAGCACAAGGTACGTATGTATATATGTCCTGAAAATCCCTGATCAATCTAAATTCTCTCCAGAATGAAAAGTTAATAACAAATGAATTTCAATGCTTTATTGTTTATCTCTATTGCTTTTAATTTGATGGGAATACATATAAATGATTTGCTTGGCGTACTGAGTGATTTTTCTGCAGGTTGCATTTCCAATGTTGGAGGAACTGGAACTCTGTGAGGTTGCATTTCCATCGAGCTCCTTGAGCAAAGTAAGAGTCTTGAGAGTGTCTTCCTGCAGCATATTAGTAAATGTTCTTCCTACCCTGCTACAGAGGTTTGAGGCTGTTGAAAAACTCACTCTGTCATCTTGCTCATCATTAGAAGTTGTAGTCGATGTCTTCAACCTTAATGGACTTAATGCCATAGAAAGACAGGGATTTCTGGTCTTCTGCAACAACCTAACAGAATTGACAGTAACTGATTGCGACAGCCTAAGATATTTATTCTCAGTCTCAATAGCAACAGCTCTAACGCAACTTAAGAGTCTGACAATTGCAAGGTGTTCGATTATTGAAGAAATAGTGAGAAATGAAGAACAAGGACCAGAAGAAGATGCTGCTAGTGCTAGTGCTAGTGCTAGTGCTAGAGATAAAATCATAACTTTGTTCCCTCGGTTAGTGTCTCTGACTCTCAGCGGTCTACCAAACCTCAGAAGCTTTTGTCGGCCAAATAATATTGCTTTTCAATTGCCATCCTTAGGTGAGGTCTGGATTGATCATTGTGCTGAATTTTGCAGCACAAGAAAGGGTGCTTTCATTTTCGCCAAGCCTAGGAGAAAGTATACAATATCACGGGATACTGATGATGTGGTATTCCCGAAAAGTATAAGCCCTCCATTTCTCCTTAATTATAGTAAAATTGATAGCTTTTAAAAGAGATGGAGGGCTTACAACTACCCCTGTAGTATTGTATACTTTCTCCTAGGCTTGCTCATCATTAGAAGTTGTAGTCGACGTCTTCAACCTTAATGGACTTAATGCCATAGAAAGACAGGGATTTCTGGTCTTCTGCAACAACCTAACAGAATTGACAGTAACTGATTGCGACAGTCTAAGATATTTATTCTCAGTCTCAATAGCAACAGCTCTAACGCAACTTAAGAGTCTGACAATTGCAAGGTGTTCGATTATTGAAGAAATAGTGAGAAATGAAGAACAAGGACCAGAAGAAGATGCTGCTAGTGCTAGTGCTAGTGCTAGAGATAAAATCATAACTTTGTTCCCTCGGTTAGTGTCTCTGACTCTCAGCAGTCTACCAAACCTCAGAAGCTTTTGTGGGCCAAATAATATTGCTTTTCAATTGCCATCCTTAGGTGAGGTCTGGGTTGATCATTGTGCTGAATTTTGCAGCACAAGAAAGGGTGCTTTCATTTTCGCCAAGCCCAGGAGAAAGTATACAATACCACGGGAATACTGATAATGTGGTATCCCTGGAAAGTATAAGCCCACCATTTCTCCTTAATTATAGTAAAATTAATTGCTTTTAAAAGAGATGGAGGACTTACAACTACTAGGGATGCCACATCATCAATACCCCTGTGGTATTGTATACTTTCTCCAGATTTTGTTTGCATTTCTAGTCATTTCTTGAGTGTGTTGCCTTCCTTAGATACGCTTGCTTGTTGTGACGTGTCACCATCCCAATAATTGCATTTGATGATATGGCAAAATATTGGGCCTTTCTAAATACAAAATGTCTTCCCAAGCCCATCATCAATTGCTCTGTTGACCCATATCCTCTTATAACATTAAACTCATTTTGTCAACTGAATTTCATCCAGCAAATTCATTTTATTTTAACTGTCATGTATGTGCCCAAAATGAGGGTTAACAATTATTCTATTACATTAATTATTTTTCACATGCGTAATGTGTTTTGTGTTAGGGGTGACAATTCCGGGTATAAATATCTTTTTAGCATAATTTGAAAGCTTTGTAACAAAGCTTTCCGTTTCAGTTTCTATTTTTCAGTTCAAGTTTTTATTTCTAATTTTTTTATAAAATACAGTAAATAAAAATTTTGGTTGCTCAAAAAATATAATATAATATAATACAATAAATAAAAATTTTATACAAAGCAAGAATAAAAAATTAGAAAATACAATAAATAAAAAAAATTGGTTACTCAAAAAATATAACAAAATGAATTTTTGTTATATAAAAAAAATAAATATAACAAAATAAAATACAATAAAAATAATATAATATAAATAAAATACAATAGATACAAAATTATAAGTCAATAAGAATAAAAAACTTTTCTAAAATACAATATATATATATATATATATATATATATAAGAAGAAAATACAATAAAAAAGAGTTATATATATAATACAATTATATATAATATAAAAAAATAAAAGGAAATAAAACAAGTATATATATAATAATATATGAAAATTACCAAAAACATGTAAATAGTTAGAATTTGTGACAATTACCAAAAACATGCAAATGCATAAAAATGAATTTTTAATTAAAATAAAGTCCTAACAAATATAATTTCGGAGAAAAGAATACACAAAATATGTATTATCACATTTTTGTTGGTTAAAATGAGTTGGAACCAAATTACTAAACACAATTTTTAGTCAAAGATACTACTATTTTTATTTTTTTTAAATTAATTTTGACTTTATCAAACATATTTTCAGATTTGTGCTTTCAAAATTTCAATAGCATATGACGTTACCAAACGTATTCTGTTTTTTTACAAAAATGGCAACACAACTGGTTTTCAGATTTCATTTTTTAGAAATCAAAAACTGGAATCCGATAGCTTTACCAAGTAACCCCTTTGAAGTTATGTGGTTTTGGAGACTTTAAAAACTGTTTTATTAGTTGTTTTCAATTATAGTCGTTGGATCAAATTTAATGACTAATATTAGATTATATTATATAACTAATTAGGTTATCCAAATTTTAACATTATTTTGTACAAAAGTAGCTAATTTTAAATTCAAAATAAAAATATATATATATATATATATATATATATATATATAAATCTAAATGGCACCAACCTACTAACTACTGCAAAAGAAAATATCTTGATGACTATATTATATATTTAAATTGTAAACAATATTAACTTTCTATTTTACACATTCAATATAACTTGGCAACTTGCTTAAACTTAAAAATAAAATAAAATTGACTTCCTATATTTTTGAGAACTTTTTCATTTTTATTTTAGGTAAGTAACACACTTGTTCACAATTATCTCCTAATTAAGAAACCAGAGCCCTCAACCCTCTAGGACTGTATACTCATTGAGTAATTACACAATAATTAACATATATATATAAAAAGTACTATATATAATATACCCACACACACACACACACACACACACACATATATATATAGACAGAGAGAGATAGAGGCATATGAAGAGTGAGAGGCGGGATTGAAGAGAGAGAGAGAGGTGGGATCGAAGAGAGTGAAACTTTAGTCCATGCTTTGTTCTCTTTTAATCACTGTATGGGTGGAAGATTGATTGAACATGGGTACTCATATTCAACTCATATAACCCGCCAATTAATTGATTTATATCTATCCAACTAATTTTTGACCCGCACACGAAAATAACTCACCCATATCCATTTTTGGCTGGACAAATATGGACGGGTTGGTGGGTTTGCACCCAATTTGCCACCTCTAATCAAGACCTACATACAATGACCATTTTACATAAAATAAAATAAAATTTCACAAGACATGTTACTTGTTAACTATGAGTAACCTTTTTAGCTGCTAGGAAATGTAGGCTCCCATAATTACTTGAGAATTAACTTTAAGAGGTTGGAATTTAAATTAAGAGGTAATTGATAATTAATCAAAGGCTAAACTTATATTTCTACATTTTCCATTTCCACAATCTCTTACCCATTCAAATCCGTCAGATAAGCTAATATTTCTCACGTGGATGGTTTTCCTTCTGTTTATCTTGTGCTTTTCAATCATTCCTTGCCTTTAATGAGTTAGCTAGTGGTGGCGTCATTTTCATATAATCAAACATATAGTCCTATAGTGCAAAATCATGTAAATAGTTAGAATTTATGACAATTACCAAAAATATGCAAATGCATAAAAATGAATTTTTAATTAAAATAAGCTAAAATAAAGTCATAACAAATATAATTTCGGGGGAAAGAATATACATAAAATATGTATTATCACATTTTTGTTGGTTAAAATGAGTTGGAACCATATTACTCAAACACAATTTTTAGTCAAATATACTACTATTTTTAAAAAAACAATAATAATTTTGGGTTTACAAAACATATTTTCAGATTTGTGCTTTCAAACTTTCAATAGAATATGACGTTATCAAACGTATTCTGCTTTTCACAGAAATGGCAGCACAATAGGTTTTCAGATTTCATTTTTCATAACTCAGAAAATAAAATCTGGCAGTTTTACCATACAACCCCTTAGGAACTACTTGCAAAGTAAGTTAGACATTTATATATGGGTTAATTTCATAAAATCCCCATATACTATAAACATACATCAAATAACGCCTTGAACCAACGAAACCTCAATAAACCCCCTTGACCTATAGAAAAATCCATCAACTTATCCCATTCACTTTAGTTTGCCTCAAACTATAACGACAAGAATATCATGTGAGTGTCATATGCAAAGTTCAAATCTTTGTATGACCAAAATGCACTTTAAATGAAGAAATTACCCTTAACGATCCATCCTTAAATTTTTTAACATTACTCAACCTAAATCCTATTACATTTGCACAACGATCATCTTCTTCTTCCTCTTGTATCTCTATTATCTCTCCTCTCATTCTCATTCCTCCATTACCAACACCTCCAAACAATCCCCCCTCTCTCTTTCATAACTAAACTTTCTCTCTCTCTTCACTTTTATGAATCCAAGTAAATTGGCATATTCTTCATTCCAATATCAAGTTTTGTCCCCTATTTTTACAACATCTATGCTTTTTGAAGTGGAATAGCTTCAATATTTGCAATCATTAAATGAAATTTGTCTTTCTTGTATTAAAAATGAAGAGCAGAGTCTACATATTTATTCAGATAAAGAGTCAATTTTATGTGACAATGAGATTCATAGCAAAAAGGAGAATATTATTTTAGATAATGAACCTGAGCTAGTTGGTTTAATGAATATAATTGAATTCATGAAAAAAGGAACGTTTGGTTCTATGGCTGCAGGAGTTAAGGAGTGGGTCCCCAATTTACAACAGTTTAATTCTTTAAGAAGAAAAATTTCTAGGAAAACAATAATAAAAGTTTAGATAAAATTGAAAAATAAATTGAATTTAATGAAAAGTGACCAAGGTGAAGCTTCTATATATCCTTTAGTAGTGATCATAAATCTGATTTGGCTTTCTTTTATGATGTAGAATCAGAAGCCAATAAAGAAGAATAAGAAACATACCAAGTACTTTCTTCATCTACTAGTAGATTTTTCGTGTACTCATTTTTAGGGCTACAAATGAATCGAGCTGAGCTTGAGTCTATTTAGGCTCGGTGTCGTTTGTTTATAGGCTCAGCTCGGGCTCATGACGTGCTTGAAAATTTGAGCTTGGTTTCGACTCATTATTATTTTGAGAAACTCGAACTTGGCTCGTGTAATAAAATTTTTTGTTCGAGCTCGATTTGAGCTCGTGCTCAAGATAGTTTTAACTCATTCATGAACATAAATGAGTCTACACGAACCTATGTTCATTTTCACAATTTTACGTTCATTAACCTATACAAACCTATATTCATGAACCTATACGAGCCTATGTTCATGAACATATATGAGCCTACACGAGCTCATGCTCACAAGCTTATACGAGCCGAGCCCAATATTGTTCAGGATCAACTCATTTACTAAACGAGCCTAAAAATCAAGCTCGAGCTCAGCTCATTTACTTAACGAATGAGCCCAAGCTGAGCCTTAAATGAGTTGAGCCCAAATTATTCATGAACAGCTCAGTTCATTTGAAGTCTATTTGTCTTCATATTGGTCTATGTCTTAGGATTCTCTTGGAGGACTCTCTTGTAACCACCAAGCCTTTGGTGTCGAATTGGTTAAAAGCATTGTCTTCAACAAGAGATACTCAAACCTTAGCATCACATTGGTTTGGAAAAATTTAAACCAAGTCACTAGTTCAAGTTTCTCCAATTTAGTCAAGAAACTTGTCATTTGGTGATTTTGGTTCCAACTTCCAACTAGGGTTTTATAAGGTGAAGTTATTATCGTGATTGTGGTTCATTTGCAGACCCAAATGAAGTCGTTTCTTGCCTTTGGCTTGCTTGAAGACCCAGATGACGTCATTTGGTGATTTTAGTTCTTTTGAAGACCCAAATGACGTTGTGTGGTCTTTGAGGTTAAAACAATCATTTCTTAATTACAATTTTAAGCTTTTAAATTAATATTCATACAACAAAGGCAATGTCATCATTTCACACTATAACTAACAGCTCCATAACAAAATGGCCTAAAATGATCAGATGTGTTAGTTAATAGGGTTGTTTGTTAGTTCACGCGTAGGGGGGGACCCTTCACTAATTTACCTGGTCATATTTGTGAAGTATATATTTGTAATTGGAAAATTTTGGTGTCAAAACTAAGTTGATCGAGTTGTACTTTTTGTTTCAATTCTTTGTAATCGATCGTGAAGTTGAAGACCAAGAGTATGGATAGTGTTTTCACCAATACAAGCATGTGATTAGACCATCAATGATTTAGACAAGGAACTTGATCACCTGAACGATCAAGTACTTTTTGTTTCAAGTAATGTGCGTGGACATCATTGATCAAGTATAAGAGTCATTTAGTCAAGGTAAATGTATGAGAACACTTAGCATTTTTTGCAGTGAAGTCCACTGTTGAAAATTAGGGTTTTAAGTGTATTTTTTTCAGAATTTTCAAAGTTGGACTAATTCAGATGAATCCCAGACTAGTCCAAGTAGTCTCAGAATCTCAAAATTAGGTTCTAACCTTAATGGACCGGTCCACATGAGAGCTAGACCAGTCCAAGTGGGTTCAACTTAGTTGAACCAGTCCAGATAAGCCTTAGATCGGTCCAACTAGGTTGAACTTGCCTTTTTTGATTTAGAAACTCCCATTTTATTTTAAATTGGTTTCTAAAAATTCCTTAAACATTGGAAAGTGTTTCTAATCGATTTTTAACTTGTTTTACAAGTAACAATAGGACTTCATCATCTATAAATACTCACTCATATTTTCTCTCTAATTATGCTTTAAGAAAAATATTATTTTTAAAGAAAGAAACTGCTTTGAGTTATTTTTTGGGCATAAAATTCTTCATTAATTTTTTGTTTATATTTCTTTGAGAGCACTGTTGGGTGATCGATTGCCTAACCTGGGAGAAAAAAAAATTTTGAGCGATTGATCTCCTCGATTTTGGGCAATCGATCGCCCAACCTGGGTGGCCCTTTGCCCACCCTCGACCAAAAATATTTATTTTGGGGGCATCCATCTCCCAACCTTGACCGCGAGCTGATTTTCCCAAATTTTGGGAGATAGATCTCCTAGGTCCATCTCCCAACCTCCACCACAAAACATTTATGTTGCACACTAAAGAAAAACATAAAAAAATACCTATTCTTCAAAATATTGAAAGAAAACACAAAATAAAAATAAAAGAATAAAGTAACAAAAAAAAACCACTAATATATAAGATACCCGACAGTCGCCAAGTTTAACGTCTAGGCTAGATGAAAAATTAACTTTCAATTCAAGGTTTGCCCGATGCCACATTGGTCGAAGAGATTTAACATCGCCCCCTATATGATCCTCACTTCCTTGTGTCAAACTCAATAACCGAAATGGTCTCATTGGCTCTTAAAAACATATACATCAGCCTTGAAGAAAGGAGTTTCAATTCTAACTGTGGAGGAAACTCCAATGATTACACCGGAGGAGTGCTAGAGAGAGAAGGAAGTGGTTTTATCGGAATCCTCCAAGATGGATTATCTTAAATGGCCACTACATCAAGCATAACATTCACCCCTGAAATAGACTTCTCAACATCAAAAGATTCATAATCGAAGAAAGATACACACACCTCCAGAGGATCTTGAGATAGAGCAAACGGAGTAACTTCTTCCACACAATCATCTATGATATCCATGAAGAAATAATCACTCTCGTCTGGAGGATGTTGAGTGACATTAAAAATATTCAACTTTACTTTCATATTGCCAAAAGATATGTCCATAATCCTCAATTTACAATTAATACAAGCATCAGCAGTAGCTAGAAACGGATGACCAAGGATGACTAAAATATGCCTCTTTGGATTATGAACTGGCTTAGTATCTAAGATGATGAAATCCACTAAGAAATAGAATTTATCCATCTTAATAATGACATCTTTAATAATCCCACATGGTTGTTTGGTTGATTTATCTACAAACTATAAAACCACCGTGGTAGGCTTCAATTCTTCCAAACCCAACTGTAGGTAAATTGAGTAGGGCAATAAATTCACATTTGCACCTAAATCTAGAAAAGCTTTCTCCACTTGATGTTCCCTAATAATGCATGAAATAGCTGGAGTTTTCGGATCTTTGTACTTTGGAGGAATGCAATGCTGGATAATAGCGCTCACTTGTTATGGAAACATCACTTTCTTTGGAACATGGCTCCTTAATCACCTTTTCTGCGTACACAAGTCCTTCAAGAACTTGGCATAAGAAGGAAATTGTCTAATAGCATCAAGGAATGGCAAATTGATATTCACTTGTTGAAACACTTCCATCATATCATTTACCTTATACCCTCACTTTCCCAATTTAGATTCTTTTTCAAAACGTTATGGGAAAGAAGCCTTAGGTTCATATAAAACTTTCGCATTAGAACTCTTCGTCACCTCTTCTTCATAAATCTTCTTATCCCCCACCTTGTTGTCAATTATTTTTTCACTTCTCAAAGTAGTGATTGCTTGAAATTGCTCATGGTACGAATAGCTTGATGAAGAAATATTGTTGAGGGCATGAACCCTTCTCGGGTTGGTGACTATTTGGCTTGGTAGTTTTCCATCCTCTCTTCTACTCAAGGAATTAGCAAGTTGACCAAATTGAGATTCTAATTTGGCAATCGACTAAAGGTGAGAATGGACTAATTGTGAGATAGCTTCGAGAGAACTCAACACCTTGTTTTCAAAAGCTGAATTGTTAGGAGCCTGAGCATGATATTGTTATGGAGGCACATAATTCTGAGGAGAATTGAACATTTGAGCACTAGGCTGAAAAGTAGGCTGATTTGCAGTCGTATGAACTTGTGTAGCTTGATTCCCTCTTCCTTGAGCTTTCCATGAGAAATTTGGGTGATTACTCCATCTGAGATTATAAGTGTCAGAATATGGATTATTCACTGGTCTAGAGAATGTTGCTTGCACTTGCTCTTGTGGAATATCAACAAACTGCCCAACTGAAGGACAATTATTCACATGGTGCATAGGACTAAAGCAAAAAGCACATGGCTCAAACATAAGAGAATATGAAGATAGATTAGGAACATGACCAGCCGCTCTTTGTGCCACAACATCTACATTAGTAGACACAACATCCACAAAACCAATCTCAAAAATTTCGTCAGCCTTCCTCGTGTTAGAATTAGACGGCCTGCTTGAACTAGATGAAGAAATATGTTGTAAAGAGTTATCACTTTGGTTATCGAACAATGTCTACGCTTTATCTTCACTTTTTAACATAAACTGCCTCCACATGAGGCATCCACCAACCACCATTTGTCGATTACCCTCAGTTAACCCTTCATGGAAATACTACACTAGCTGCCACTTTGGTACTTAATGATGAGGACACTTCCTAAGAAGGTCCTTGAATCTATCTCATGTCTCATAGAATTGTTCTCCCTCAGTTTGAATGAAACTAGTGATAACTTGTCTGAATTGATTGGTCTTCCCTATCATAAAGTACTTCTTCAAGAACACATGTTGCATTTGAGTCCGTGAAGTAATAGAATCTTGTGCTAGAGAATTGAACCAATACTTAGCCTTGTCCTTCAAAGAAAATGGAAAGAGACGCATCCGAAAAACGTCTTCTGAAAAGTTGTGAATTTTAGTTATAGAGCAAACTTCTATGAATTCATCCAAGTGCTTTTATGCGTCCTCATAACCTCAGCCCAAAGTAAGACGGAAGCATCTGAATAATAATTGACTTGATCTCATAATTCTGTGCTGTGATATTAAGCAACTGAATACAAGATGATGAATTGTAAGTTTTTGGAACATAGTAATCTCTGAGTAAGTGTGTCCTCTCCACAACATTAGTCTCATCGTTCGATATGGTATCAACCCACTATTCCGTCGGCACAACTGGATCACTAGGAACACTCTTAAGTTGTCTGAGAGTACGTTCAAGCTCTGGGTCGTATGATATCAAATGATACGACAAAGAGCGGCGATCAAGCATATGATGACTGAAGTACCTAAAAAGAAAACAAAATAAAATAAAATAAATCAACAATAAAATATATCAATTCCTAAACTTAAAATCCAATTAGAACTAATTTTAAAAATTCAAATAACGTAATAAAAATCATTCTCTGGCAACGGCGCCAAAAATTGATCGTGGTTAATTAGTTACCAATTAAAATACTGCTTCGTAATAGTACGAATTCTTGTAGAATAGGGCTATTGAAAGGGTGTCGAACCTTAAGGATTGAGTATTACGCTTATACTTGAATTGTAAAATTAATTCTAACTAAATTAATGAAAGATGATTTCTGATTTTTACTTCTAACTTTAACTAAGTAAAAACAATTAAATTGGAAGCAAGTAAATCTAGTGATTGAAGATAAGGATGAGATGAGACTAGGGTTTTTGACTTCACAACTAACCTCGCAATCAATGGACAATTGAACCAATTATGAGGAGTTATATCATACATATGTTTTGGTGGCTACTCACATTCAATAACAAGAAAGATAATATATGATCAAGGCTAAGTATGAACTATCTTCAATTGGCATGCTCACTACCTATCTACTCTACTCTAGGGTGTAGTCCATCTTCCCTAGGCATAATTCATCAAAAATTTAATTATATATTCAATTAATACCATTGTGTAATTATCACTCTAATAATCATAGAAAATAAGAGAAATTGAGTTCAATCACAACAACTAAATATCTAAGACAAGATAAGAAATTATTAAAATTGAATATAAACTTTATAGATCAATTCTTAAGAAAATTCTCTAAATTACACAATCTATGCATGGGTATAAAAATCCCCAGTAATTAGAATAATCAAACTATTGATGCTTAGTTAGGGCTACATCAAAACCCTAGTGAAAGAATTATCCGCTCATGGGGCTAGTTTTATATGCCAAGAAAAAACATGAAGTTTTCAAACCAAAATAGGAGACTTAGGGTTTTCCAGCAACCCTAATTAGGTAGATTTTTCTGCCGAACTTTGGCCTAACTTTTGACGCAGTAGAATGTCCATTTGATGAAATTTTCGTAAATACAAAAAGATCCAGAATCGAATTTCATTTAACTTACGCAGAGTTTGGGCTGTTTTAACAGTAGAACAAAGAGTTATGAGCAGATTACCAAAACGGGTTCAGAACTTTCCTTTCTGCATAATTGGAATTTAGCCTATAATTTCTTTAAGTAATTACACTTCTTTTAGGCCTCTTCCTTGGATTGTTTTGAGTTGAAATATTGACTTGATTTGATTCACTTGATGTAGACTTCTTCTAACCCTCTTGAATATCATCTTTAAAAGTCCAAAAATTATGATTTGAATGAATTTACTATTAAGGACCTGAAAATAAGAAAAACACTAAAGCAAAGTAAAATCACAATTAATCTATCACTAAGAGATAAAAATATGCAAATTAAGAGGCTAGAATACGTAACATTCAATGTCTATCAAGCACACACATATTCATTGAGTGATTTAGGATGTTGCTTTCTGCTTGATCAATCATTCGAATACTGTTTTAGAGATTTTTTATTGATCAAGTCACTGGTTTGTTTGGTTTCATCTCAACTGTTCATTGGTGAGGAAAGAGAAGATAATTGCATTACAAAGGAGACATAATATTTGCAGAGTGTTCTTGTTTTTCCAGTTACCCTTCTGCAAGGATTATGACGTTAGCCTGAAGTTATCAGTAATTGAATATGGAGTCGTAAGAGTAAGTCTGATGCATCCAACATCAAATTCTTGACAGAGTGGAGTGGGTGTGAGTCTGGGATAGAGGTTGTTGTACTTTGCTTCGATGACACTGGATTTGTTTCTCCGAGACAATAGCCCCACCAGTGATTTTTTTCTTTTCCAAATTTGCTATGTATATCGGGTGTTATTATGCACTTTACTTTATTTACTTATTTTATGTGATTGTTTAATTTTTATTGGACTTAAAATCAAATTAATTTGAAAAATTAAGCAAAAGAGCAAGTAAACCTAACCACCCTTTCTCTAGATTTTAAACAAGTTTTCGCAAACTAACTTCTCTCCGGATGTCGCCACCACATGAAACCTTCCACCTAATGTCTTTAATCCCACTTTCTTCATTAGCTTTTCACTAACAAAATTATAACAACTGCTAAAATCAATAAGAACAAAACTACTTCAAGTCTTGAAGTGAGATTTCTAGCGTCTTAGCAATTTGGTCATCAGGCTCCTGATCTTCTTTGCACAAGCACGACAACCAGATTGCAAATGATAATATAGTTTATCTAGTGGTCTGAACATCAATTTGAATCAACTCTCACAACCTGCTAACAAAACAATTTAATTGAGCTTATTGAAGATACCCAACTTTTATGAATAATTTTTTAGATTGAGTTTGATAGTCCTGCAAAGATCTATTTATGTTGTAATTTGGTGAGTTCGACGACAAATCATAGAATTGATTTGGACCATAACGAGAGACCATCCCTTCTTTTAGTTCATTTCAAGTAATGACAGTCATCTCTTGTTCAGTAATTGGTGCCACAAGATGAAAGGATGCTAGTGATACGCACTCGACTTCCAGGGTCTCAAGAAACTAAAGGAATTGTTCGGCCTTACATAACCAATTGGTTGGATCTTACTTGCTGTCAAAATGTGGGAAAATCCAATTTAACAAAAATAGTCTTATATAAACTAGTAGAGCCAACATGTTGGAACCATAACTACTATTCTATACTCAAGTAACTCGATTTAGAGCTTGTGAAGTTTCACCACTCACCAAAATATATTGAATTGCTATTTGATAATAATTCATCCATATGATTCATAAGGGCTTGTTGGGCGATTGAGAGCGATTCCATAGCTTGCTCTGATCGTTGTTCTAAATGACTTGGCTCTTTATGAACAATTACAATATGTGCCAGAACCAACCTGTCAAGGGCAATCTAAGGAGAGAAAAAAAAATGAGGAAGAAGGAAAAATGAAAAATGATAATTGAAAATTTCATCTCTTGTTGTAGAAGGTGAAAGAAAATTATAAAAAGAAGAGCAAAAGGAAGGAAGAAAATGTGTTTCATTGTTCATTGATCCATCAAATGCATGTATAAAAATTACTACAACAAAGATCTCTCTCTTTTTTTTTTTTAATTAAATTAATTGTTTTCCTTTATTTATTAAGAAAGGAAATAAAAGGATGGAAGGATTTTAGAATTTTATTATATTATCTTTGGGTAAATTACTCTTGACCCCTTAGGTTTGGCCTAATTACTCTTAAATTAGATTTTTAAAAAAACTAGTCTGACACTCCTGTGAGTGTCAGATTAATAATCCGTTAAACAAAATCACATCAAATATACAATTATAAAAATACCTTCAAATTATAATATTTTTGTACAAAAATAATTTCAATTTCTATTCATTTGACTAAGATTAAAATATTTTATATATACTAATTTGCCCATTATCTTTTGTTATATCAAATGCCACATAAGCCACAAATCATCCTAAAACTGTTAGTGATTTTGGGTGGGGGGTGCGGGACCCAATCATTTCTTCCCTTTCTCCTTTGTCCAATTCCTTGTCAAACTTTAGTGATACATTGAGTCATTCACACTATCAACTTTCTTTGGTTTCTCCAATAACGCGTGGTCGTATCAGTATTATCAAGTCATAAACTTGAATCAATTTATCCGGTGGATCATTGGAGTAGAACTCACTCTAATACATATATGAAATTCGAAACTTTGTTTAGATATATTTTTATGATCATTATTCCACCTGAAAATATGTTAAGGTTGAAGTTGATACTATGCAAAATCATCATTCTATTTTGATAAAGAATGAATAGGAAACTACAGGAAAATTTGTTTTTTTTTATCATGTCTGAAAATTTGTTTCATTGACACTTAACAGCTTTTTTGAAATTGTTCTTTGGAAATTGAGTTAAAAAAATATTTAATTTCAGCCAACTGTTTTTTTTTTATAACTTTCTGAAAATTGTTTGCATTTTTTTAGCTTTTGAAAATTGTTTTTTGAGATTGAAGTCATTGAACCGAATTGAGACAAACTTAAAAGGCCAACTATTTTGTTGGTTGGATTCTAAATTTCCAGTTGTTTTATACAACTCAAAGAATATTAAGTACGTCAATGAGCAAATCCTACACAAAATGATAGAACAATAATTTATTGAGATTAGTAATTCATTTATTCACAAGTAGTGGAAATTAAAAGAGACATTATTTCATACTAAAAATTTTTTATATACAATTTATACAAGATGGTTCTAATTTTTATGTTCAATGTTCAATGATGAGACATAACTTTTTCAAGAATATAAAATTTTGTTATACTTTTTGCCATAACAATTTTTAGAAAAATTAAATAATAATGATTTAAAGGTGAATCTAGATCTTGCGTGTGTAAACGCACGGTCAAGATTTATTTGGTATATTTACACATGATAAATGGAAGGGAAATTTGCCTCTTTTGATTATTGAGCAGAAGACGAAGGAAGAAAATTGGGATTTAACGAGTTTGAAGGGTGAAAGTGTAGACAAAAGTGAGGAACTCAGCTAGAAACTGCTCAGTCTTGCTCGTTCATTTTGTTGGACTAGCTCAGGCTTTTGATGAGCTTAAAAACCTAAGCTCAAGCTTGGTTCAACTTGCCTATGGTGTCGAGCTAACTAGGCTAGACTCCTAAGCTCATTGAACATGTTATTTTATTTTAATTTTTTTATTATATTTTATTACTTTGTTTATCAATAAATGAATTTGAAACTTTTTAGAATTACAAAAAGCCTATTAGGCATGCGTTCATGAGTCCACTGAGCTGAGTCTACCATTATTCAAGCTCAGTCCGTTTAATATATTAATTTTTAAAACCACAACAAATCAGAAGCCGCAATTACTAAACTAATGGAAATGAAAATCACAACAAATCAGAAGGAGCAAAAAAGTAGTTGGGTAAATCAAGATTCCGCAGCAAACTACTTTTTGGCTTTTAATCTTGATTTACCCACCTACTTTTTTGCTGATTCTGATTTGTTGTGGTTTTAATTTTCATTCGTTTAGTAATGAATAAGGTGCATAAAACTCCCTTGTAGTTTGAAAAGTGTGCAAAAAATTTCTTTAATGGTCACTTATTTCCCTTGTAGTTTTTATTTGGTGCAAATAAACCCTTATGGCCTAAAAATTTACCTTTATATCCCAAAATATTTTAGCACAAAAAATACCAAAATATTTCTTATTGTAAAAAGATCAAAATTCCCTCTCTCTCTTTACCTCCTCTCTTTTTTTTTTTCTTTCCTTTCTCTCTCTCACCAGAGGCTCTCTCTCTCTTCAATCCCACATCTATATATATATATATATTATTTTCTTTTTCTTCAACTTTCTCTCTCTTCTCACTTTCTCTCTCTCCTCACCGGAGGCTCTCTCTCTTCAATCTCACGTCTATATTATGTATATATATAAACAGAGTTTGATTGGTTGTTAGCAAGCACCATATCTCAGACATCAAAATGCATATTCCACAACTACTGGCATGCGGATTTGCATATAAATTGTCGCATTATTTAAAGCAGAGGATTTATTGGGCCAGATTAAAATATATGTGTATATATATACTTTTATAACGAAAGAAATGGATGAAGAATGGGTCAAACAAAAATGATATGATTAAGATTTTAGAAGTGTTGGGATTACAATTAAAAATCACTTAATCATTTGGAGGCTTCATTAAAATTTACACTTTTTGTGACCTATTATCATGTGGAGGCTCTTGTATAGTTAGTAAAACATTATATAATACACCTAAAATACACATCCATGTACTTAAAATTTAAAAAAAAAAAAAAAAGAGAAAATTCAAGTCCATCTCTGAATACCTCAACCATAATGAAAACTATTTTTACCTCATTATGGAATCTATACAACCACGAAATGTTTCACAGATTAACATAATGAAAATTGTTCGCTATGATAAATCTTGAAATATTTTGTTGCCTTCTACTTTGTTTATTTGAACAAATGCTTTATTTTTAAGTAATGGGCAGCTATGATGTAGACAATAATATAGCCAATAAAGATCTTAAGTTTCTCACTCTTAAAAGGGTAAAATGCTCTCACACCTCCTCAGGTTTGGGTTTATTGTTCATAGATGAAACTAGTGTCAAAATTTGCTCTGATGCCTCCTCAAGTTTGATTTATCTAACCTTTACATCCCTTGTTGCCAAAAATACCCTTCTCCCTTTTCTTTTTCTTTTTCTTTTTCTCTCTTCCTCCATCTCTCTCAAATGTTCACTCTCTCTCTCTCTCTACATGCGTGTGGACTTCTCTAATACTGGTAATTTTATCCTCTTCCTCCTCAAGCACGCCCAAATCTCTAATTTCAACCATTGACAGCCCTATTCTTTCTCTTCCACTTAGTTTTGTGCTTGAATAATGAACTCTTCATTTGATTTAAATCACGGGTTTTAATTTCATTTCTTAAACAAAATCTAAATTTCCAAAATTTCACAAGAACTCTTTAAGAGTACACCAAGTAATGTCTGACAATAAGAGGTTCGACCATGGCAACTAAATTAATGTTTTCATATACATACATATATATCTATATAATTCCAGTAGACTAATCTCTTCATAAATCTAACTCAAAACATGTAAACTCATCTAAAACATCAAAAATCACTCAGTTCTCAACAAATCTTTGGCCATGGTTTCCCTCCAGCCGAGACTAGTTCGGCCAGCAAAGACCCATCAACTCTAACCATGCACAGCCCAACATCACCATCATCCGTCACCGCCAAGAGCTCACTGCACAACTAGCAGAATCACCTACAGTCGAGAAAACCCAGTTTCGCCCAGCACCACCGCCACGGCTGATCATCTTCAACCAACTTCATCATCATTTTCGGCCAGCATCGTCAACCACCTCCACCAAGAAAGACTCACCATGGCTGGACCTCCATGAAGACCCACCCAAATGGGTCTTTGTTTCCCCTATCGTCGGACATCTACCAAGAAAAGAAGAAAAGAAAAAGAAGAGAGAGAGAGTAGATAAAGAGAATGATAGAGATGAAGTCGAAAGCCTAGAGATGAGATGATCGAGAGCCGAGAGGGAGAGAGAGTGAACATTTGATAGAGATGGAGGAAGAGAAAAAAAAAAGAATAGGGAGAAGGGTATTTTTGACAACAATGGGTGTTAGGATTAGATAAATCAAACCTGAGAGAGTGTCAGAGCTAATTTTGACACTAGTTTCATCTGTGAGTAATAAACCCACACCTAAGGAGGTGTGAGAGCATTTTACCCCTCTTAAAAAGACAAAAGGGGAAGAAAAAAAAATTATCCATGACTTGGTCTAATAATTTATTTTTATTTTTAGTGAAACTTTACTGGTTTGATTTAAGTGATTGATTAAACATGCTTTGTTTATCAAAGCGGTAACTACCACTTTGATAGTGTTTACTAGGAATAAAGTAGTATTTTTAAGGCTTTTGCTTTTCATTCTTGGATTTTGGTTACTTAGACATGAGAGTTCCACACTATTTCCTATACTACAACTGATGCAGGAGCATCTTAGGTGTGGAGCATCCCGCACAGAAGTGGGTTCTGCCTCGTTTGACAGACACCTTGAGCTATGAGATAAAGGGATTGGTTTGGCCTTTTCCATCAGTTGTGGCTTTTGGGATAAATGGTTGGGCCCTGTAAGTGGTATTTGAGTAAGAGGTATCGAGTTCAAGACTCTTCCAGTGTTTGTGTATGGGCAAATGAGATAAATGGATTGGTTTCCCCTTTCTTATCAGTCGTGGCTTTTGGGATAAATGGTTGGGCCCACCTCTAACATAAAACACAAAACAGATTAAGTCTATGTAAGAAACATTTGTTTGCACGAAGCCTACATCTATTTTCTTATTATAAGTCAAATTGTAAATCCAAGTATACATGTTTATCCGCTAATTGTTATAATGAGTACACCAATCAGTATTGAAATACTTATAAATTGTGAAAATCTATGAAGAAATGGTACAATTATATAGGGTACATATGCACTTATATCATGTCTATGTGAGATGTGACGATACTTCATAAATGTGTCAATAATTTTATAAATGGTTGCGCCTACTTCTGTTTAATTTTGGTATTAGCAGCTAGGGCGCATGATGATGATGAAACAAATGAGGATGAAATTGAAGGGGAGACTAACAATGATGAAAATAATGTTCCAAGTGTAGCAGTAAAGTAGTGTACACTGTGCCTTATATGATTATGATACAGTAAGTAAAAATTCCATTTTGCTTTTTCAAAGCATTTTTTACATAAATTTAGTACTGGTAGCTCAGATTGGGGTAAGATGTAAGATTTTTTTAAATATTCATTTGTTCTCACAAAAGAAAAAAATTGGGAAAAAGGATAAAAAAAACTTAAATTACATTGTAAAACAGCTGTGATTCCCAATTAGAGTAAGGGATTGGATTAATTGGGCCAACTGTTTTTGTAAAAATATAAAGGTATTTTATAATGAAAGAAATGGATGAATGTAAATAGTTGGTTCCATAGTACTTGAGAAATGATTCACACTTAAGACTAGACTAGAAAACTGTGAAGAGAAATTAGGAGCTGGGAATGGATTGGGAGAAAGAGAAAGCAAAAGGAATGTTAGACTGGAAGGGGCTCCTCCATGTGCCAGAATATCCTCCTGTGCCACAAGTGCTCCAATATTTATATAGATCTGCTTCTGGAAAAGATCTTTGACAGCTGTCATGACGTCATATGTCCAATCTATTATTCATTCTGGTCAATCCGTGGGTACAACTGACGAGCCATTCTCTCAGCCCACCATGCCTCAACAACCCAATTTCTCGTCGCCTAAATACTATATTCGCTAGGGAAGGTTGTCCCTTAACCTCCCCTATGCCTTCGTGTCCCTATGGGTTCATCACCTGCATCCTTAGTTTGGTCGTCACCTGTGACGAAGTACGATCCTAAGCCCCAATAGTAAAATCCTAAGCTCCAATAGTAAAATTCTAAACTTCACACTAAGCCTTTGTACCAAGTATAAGCCTCTATAGGTGGGGAGAGCTGCCCCCTTTAGCTTTTCTCTATCTTCCTTGGATCCAAATTCATAACGATCTTTCGGGTAAGGTCGTATCAAAGGAGTTCTTTGGAAAAGGTTTCCTACAGAACCAATATCTGCAGGTAGAGACTTCCCGTAGAACTAACATTGGCGAGTAGAGGCTTCCCGCGGAACCAATGTCCACAAGTAGATGCTTCCCGCAGAACCAACATCCGCGAGTAGATGTTTTCCATGGAACTAATGTCGCGGGTGGAGGGTTCCCATGGAACTAACATCCGTGGTTAGTAAAGCTTGCGCCACCAACACTTTGTTTTTACTACTACTTTAAAATAAAAAATGGGTGAAACACAAATGATATGATTAAGATTATAAAAGTGTAGTAACCCTTGTGGACGGGTGTGAGTGGGCGGGTGCGAAGACAGATACTGGGCTGAGCTACCACACTGACAGGGTACAGGGTGCTCAATCTCACATCGCCTGGGTGTGGAAAAGGAGATGTGCTTATATGTAGTATGTTCTCTTTAAATGGTATGAGGCCTTTTGGGGTAAACCCAATATCAAAACCGTGCGGGCTATGGCCCAAAGCGGATAATATCATACCATGTGTTGGAGCGGGGTATTACAATTGGTATCAGAGCCTGAACCCAGCCGGAAGAAGTGTGCCGACGAGGACGTCGGGCCTCGTAGGGGGGTGGATTGTAGTAACCCTTGTGGACGGGTGTGAGTGGGCGGGTGCGAAGACAGACACTGGGCTAAGCTACCACACTGACAGGGTACAGGGTGCTCAATCCCACATCGCCTGGGTGTGGAAAAGGGGATGTGCTTATATGTAGTATGTTCTCTTCAAATGGTATGAGGCCTTTTGGGGTAAACCCAATAGCAAAACCGTGCGGGCTATGGCCCAAAGCGGACAATATCATACCATGTGTTGGAGCGGGGTATTACAAAAAGAGTTGGGATTACAATTGAAAATCACTGAATCATTTGGAGCCTTCATTAAAAGTTACACTATTTTGTGACCAGTTATCAATATTCAAGTTATTGTCTCTAAGTGTCCAATACGAGTATGACACATTCGATGAAGTGTTCGTGCTTTCTAGCTGTGGGCAAGATTGATTCATTTATGTTACTGAGCAAAGCAAAAATAAAAGACGAAGTTGATTTGATAGCAGTCACATGCGCTCACTAACAAAAACGTTTTTTTGTTTTTGTACTTAAAAAAAAATAAAAATATATTATTATTTTTCTGAGTGGAAACAGAAAACAAAAATAGCATTCATTAAAACTGTGAAAACAATAAACTGTGTTTAGTAACACAATTGTTACACATTTTTTTCTTCTTTTTTTCATATTTAAACATGTAACTTTTAGATAATACAAAATAACTTTCCGACAGAACTAGTCATCCATAAGTTATGATATCATATATATGTGAAAATTAAATTATATTAAAATTGATATCATATATATGTGAAAATTAAATTAAAAAATATGATACAAGTTAAAAGATAATAATATACATAACATGTATATCATAAAGAATTATTAAGTGATTTTTTAGAAAAAGAAAATGAAAGTAAGAGCATTTTCAAAGTGTTTTTTATTTTAATATAAATAATTTATGCACATTATATATTATCATATTAATTTATTATATATTATTTAACTAAGTAGACAAAAAAAGATTATAATATATAAATAAGAAAACAATTGTGCAAAAAATCATGAATAGTGAAAGTTATGTTTAATATTATATATTATTTAACTAAGTGGGTCCCGTTATAATGGAGAATATTTCCCTGCTACAGTGAAGAAACAGAAGAAAAATATTTTTTTTTCTTTGACAAAAATAAGAAACATTTTTCATTACAAGAACATAAACATTTTATTAAATATAATCTTTGCTTTTGTTTTTACCTTTTTAAAAACAGAAAAACAAGAAATATTTTCGTTAATGAACGGGCCTATTTGTCACATTCCTATCATGTAACTCTCATGAAAATCGGAAATAAGGCCCAATATGGAAGGAATGGGCCATGTGTTCTCATTTTCCAACGTAGGTCACCGTATGTTTGTTTTTGCGCATTGAACTTACAAAGCTCAACTTATTAGTATTTATTTTTGTTTATTGTTGTGTTTAAATTTATTTTTATTTATTAATTTAGTAAATATAATTTCATTTCATTTTTAATAAAGATAGCAGTTTAAAATTCAATAATAATTTATTACTTGTGTTAAATGATCTTCAAAATTTTAATAAAAACTAACAAAATTTACTAAAAATTCATTTTTATCAAATTATGTTGTATAATGTCACGTGCACTTTGAGCACTATGTACAAGGTGAAGAAAAATTCACGACTGCGATAACTGATTTCATTAAGTTACGTCGATAAGGATTCAATTCTGTTACATCGCCATGATAGCCATGACCACGACTGCGAACCTTGTTGATAACTAATTTTGAATATCATGTGATCTATAATTGGTGTTAGCATTTTCTAACTTATCATATTTAATATTTTCCTTAACTTTCTTCATTTATAGCTTTTCAATTTTCATTACATATATTTTTTGTTTCCTTTTTACTATAGTTGGACATCCAAATTCCACCGAAATTTCTTTAGATAATGATCCATTTCCTTTTAATTCTCCAAGCTAGGATTTAATTTGATATTCTTTTAGTACACAAGACCATTTAATTCTCCAAGCTAGGACTTAATTTGATATTCTTTTAGTACCCAAGACCATTCTATTCAATATTATCTAGTTTCATTTTCTAAATATTAATTACTCCATGTAACATTCTAAACATTACGTGCACCATTCAATGGTTTTGTGAGCATTTTGTCATGGATTCTTGTCTCACATTGGATTCGATAAGCAATGTGTTGGAATGGACATATAAGAATGGGTATTAGCACCAATTAATAGTTAAAGTTTTGGGATCGAATCGCAAGTACCCGTTGGTGACAGTTTACTTCTTAAAATAACTTGCTTAACACAAATATATTGCATATAAAACAACCCACCCAACAAACATGTACAAGTACTTGTAAAATTGGAACACATCCATAAATTCGCATGGAAAATAAAAAGAAATAAACTAAAATAATTTAAGAAGTCTAAGCTATAAAACCTTAATCATATAGAATTTACCTGGCTTGGAGTAGGGAGACGCCTTTCCTGAATCTCAAAAATTAATTGCGGCAATGTTTTGGACACTCTGATTAATATAAAAATACAACAAAAAAAGTAACTATAAATCCATACGGAAAATGAAAATTTTCACAAAAAAATCAGTATATGTAGCTGGTTCTCAAACCCCTTTACTCCTCTTCGAGGATGGGAAGCATTCGCTGAACTGAGCCGATTTGGAGCGGGGGCGTTACTCTACGAAATCGGTTGGATTCGCAACCGGATCCTTTTTTTGTTTTCAATAAAACGAAATTGTTGGAAGAAGAGGAATTAAACCCATTCACAATTTGGGGTTCCTACCTACTGATTCACATGTTTGCTTACACCAGTTTCTTTATTTATACTTAAGTTTTTTTTAGATATTTCTAAAGCATAAGAATTAAACATTTGAAGAATGATCGACTAATTTAAGATTTTTTAACATTGCACCTTTATTCTATTTAATAAGACTTTTCAATTTCATTTTTGAAACACAACAAGCCTAAAGTGTTAATTAAATTCAATAAGTAATTATATATACACACAATATTAATATATATATTATGATTCATAATTTTTTTGTACTATTGACTTGTATTTTATATATTTTTATTTTCTCTTATCATATGCTATATATTATATGAATTTTCATTTATTTAATCCTTAAATTTATTATTGTCCATTAATTTAGTAAAAACTATAATTAGGACAACGAATTAAAATCTATAAATAGGTCAGTACTTGTGTCACATCATTTTCAAAAACTCAAATAAAAATCATCATAATTCACTAAAAATACATTTTTATCAAATTATGATTAAAAAGTCACGTATCGGTACATTTTGGTTATTATGTGTGAAGTTAAAAAAAATTCACAATTGCGATAACTGATTTCGTTATGTTATACTGAATCACTGATACGGACCCGAGTCTATTATACTGTGTTCATGTCTGCGACGAAAATTGCGACTGTAACTACAAACTTTGGTCTTGATGTAGCTTCAACTTGTAAAAATGCATTCCCTTGCTCTTCAAAATGACACAGTAACACAAGAAAACTAGAGACTTCCAGCTGCACGTGAAAAGAAATTGAACTTGATATGGCAAAAAAAATTATGAACTCTCATTTTTCTTTCAGAACTAGGCAACATTTAAAAATATGCAATTGCATTTTCAGTTACAAAACGGTTACAATTGGAACCAACTGTGAGATTTAGTTACCAAGTGTTACAATTGGAACTCACTGCGACTATTACGGACAAGCTTTATCCTCCAAAGTAAACTCTAATGACCTAAACCTGTTGGTAGTACACTAGTACTGGTCTCCCCTTCCCATTCCCCTTCCCCTTCTGTGAAGTGAATGAGACTATGATGCCCTGATACAAGTAACCTAGCATATGTTTCTTATAACTGAAATTGGCAGCTGTTCCTGGCAATAACTCCCATCACCAATATATCCTATAGTTATCATACACAAATCTTCTAACACAATAAACCAACTTTAAACGCAAGAGCAATGCTACACGTCTCGAATAAATATCACGAATTTTAACTCGAATCTATGTGGCAGGTGATATAATCCATTATTTTAGGAGATAAAATTAAATGGTAAGTTATTATTGGTGGGATTCTCCCCATACACGAAATTTCTATGGTATTATCACCTGCCACATAGATTCGAGTTAAAATTCGTGAAATAAAATTGTGATGTTTAGCATTTCTCTAAACGCAAACCAACAAGTTCCAAGTGACAGTAAGAATTAAGAGTTCTAAGATCTAAACCATCCATAAACATCTAAGAGAAGGATACCAATCTGCAGCCAAACAATAACACCTTAGCTCCCCCACTACACACATCATATGCACAAGCAGGTATCAGTGTGAATCAACATTCATCTACTAGAGATGCTGCCATTTGGGGAAAAAATAGATAATCACAATAGGTTTCATTTTATCTCAACTAACAGCAAGAGAATCCAAAATTTGAAAAAAAAAATGACAAAAAGGAAACAAAGAATACAAGTCAAATCTCCAAAACTAGAGATCTATAGTACATGTCCTCATAAGTCATATAGCATGTATTAAGAAAAAATGAAAAATGCTCGGTGCATAACTTGGAGCTCCCATTTTAGTGCACTTCTTAATCTTGACCTTAAGTTACAAGTGGACAACAATCTATAAAACATGAATTTATGTCCTCAAAGCATGTCCAAAAAATTGCAACGGGCTTGGTGCAATTTTAACATGGTTTTCCCACATCTCAAGATAATCGCATTGTTTGGTGCATTTCCTAAATTGGACAATGAGTCATATCACACATCATCAAGACAAATGGAAATAATCCTGCCACGAATGTTCACTCTCTCTTTCTCACTCATCACTTTGACTTTAGATTCAATTCTCTCCACAAGAAATTTGAATGAATCAACTTTACATCTTTGAAGAATGGATGGAAGACCAAGATACTTAGAAGCCCATTTAAAATTTTGGATACCCAATTAAATTTATATGATTCAAACTGCAAAGCATATGCCCAGATGCAATAAAAAGTTAAAACCATGTGTAAAGAGGTGGTATTAAGCATATATTAATAGGGATGCGTGAAGGCATAGAGAAGGTCAAGGGGCAACCTTCCCTCGTGAATATAGTCTTTAGGCGATGGGAAATTGGGTTGTGGTGGCATGGTGGCTTGAGAGAAGGAATCGTCAACCGTATCCGCGGACTGACCAAACATCATGACAGCTGTCAAGGATCTGTGCCAAGAGCCCTATAAATAGTGGAGCACTTGTGGCACAAAGGGAGGAGATTCTGGCAGATCATGGAGCCCCTCTTAGTCTGAGATTCCTTTTGCCTTCTCTCTCTCCCAATTCATCCTCACCTCCCAATCTCATTTCCATTTCCCTATTCTATAGTTTAGTCTTGAGTGTGAATGATTCCTCCAGCACAATCGAACCCTACCATTTATATTTGGCGACTTCACTGGGGAGGATGGCTTCACACCATAGCTGATTCAAGGTAACAGTCGTGGGGGTCTGAGATGGGAGGAGAAAATATAAAAAAATGGAGAGAGATTTGAGGAAGAGGAGAGGTAGACAGATTCGATGGTTCTTTGGCGTGCGATTATGAGAGTTCGATGAGAGAATGTGAGACTAAGAGATATATGGTTGTTCATCATCGTCGCGATCGAGTTTCTGCCGATTGAGTCCTTGTTCATCATTATCGGCAATCAAGTTTCAGTTCATCATCATCTCCGATTGAGTCTGTGTTCATCATTATGGCTGATTGAGTTTCTGTCAATCGAGTCCCTGTTCATCATCATCGCCGATTGTTGACACACACTTCTCACCGAGCACACATACAAAGAACATACAATAAGAACAAAAAATATAGAGAGTTGGGGGCGAAATACAGAGAAAAGAAGGGATTCTAAATTCAACTTCTTCGCCAACATCATCGATCCTGTTTGGCATCAAGATCGTTAGAATCTTCGCCGAAATCATCGAGTCTCTGTTCATTATAGATCGCTGAAATCATCATATCCGGCACCATAGATCGCTGGAACAGATAGCTGGAATCATCTCTGTTCGACATCATTGATTGGTAGAATCATCTCTGTTCGGCATCATCGATCACTGGAATCATCATCGCCGATCGAGTTTTAGTTCATCATCATCTCCTATTGAGTATGTGTTCTTAATCATCGCTAATCGAGTTTCTACCGATTGAGTCCCTGTTCATCATCATCACCGATCAAGTTTTAGTTCATCATCATCTCTGATTGAGTCTGTGTTCATCATCATCGCTGATCAAGTTTCAGTTCATCATCATCGCCGATTGAGTCACGAATTCTCAGTTGTTTGAATCATCTTTGCTGATATCTTCAGATTCGCAAATCAATTTCGTCAATCCTTTAACAGAATATCGATTCATAGTCGACGGCCTACTTGTTCATCATCTTCGATAGACTACTTGATTCATTCTCTTCGATAGCCTACTCGGTTCATTCTTAACACCAGAAACTTGACTCATTTTGATTCGTCAAACTTGGTATAATCTTTCTAAACTCTTCTCTTTCACACAAGCACAAGCACACATCAATTTGCTATAATTTGTGCTTTAAATATTTTTATACACAACTCACTGGCATACATGTTTATTCTCTGATTTGAATTGCATTTGTACTGACCTAGAAATACATTTATGTTTCCCCAAATTTTTACTTCTGAAAATCTGTGTGATTGTGTCTATTGCTGAAAATATGTTTGAGTTATTCTATTTCTCAAAATATGGTTTAAAGAGTTTCTGAGCTGCTATGTTTGCTGTCTGCAATTTGGATTTATTATTTCATATTTGTCAATGCTGATTTAGAATTAAAATTGAGGCTACCCTTGAATCTGTACACCTAAACCTCTCTTTTGACCTCAAATAACCTGTCAAAACCCTTAATCTGCCAAAACTTACTTAACCCTTTTGTTTGACTAGCGGAGTATCTATCATTTTGTTTCTCCCCGTTCTTTCCTGTAACCCTTCCTCAATTGACAGTGCTGCAAGGTAACATCAACCACCCAAACATAAGTGGCATAAACTAGATTACCTACAATAACCTGTCGAGTAGACCAAATCAAACCATTCATAAAACAACTCATCTTCTTCTCTTCAGTGTTTACCAATTCAGTTTCCAAACAAAGATGAATTGAGAACTCCTACTCATATCCTACGACTGTCTTGTCTCTCTGCTATAAGTGCAAGAACTCCCTCTTGTGATAGAATTTTGAATCCTTTCCCAACTGTAAAGCTACTCCACTAGTAATGGAACATGCACCATCTGCGGTGGTTACTAAGGTGGCTGTTGATTCTGAAGAGCAGTCACCACTCTTGTAACTAACTACAGCCTAAGCAATAATAGCTGTCAAATTGGGAAGAAGTTCAGTATTTCCACCCTGAACATTTTATTTCCTGACCCTTGTGGTTCGCATTCCTCCTCCTACAAGGTGAAATCTCACACATAAAACATAAGGGATACTTACAACTGATAGCAAACAAACATAGAATACAAGGACAAAAGAAAAGAAATTATAAAAGCTGAAAGGGAAGTTCAACTGAAATAAATAATAATGTTAAATAAATATAATTCTAGTCTGAATGATACAACTTGGAAGTCTCGTAACTTAAGGACGCCATAACCAAAAATCATAAAAGTAAATACTTTCTAAGAAGATCTAAGTCCATTCACTGATGTCTGGTAAGAAATAGATGACTGCTACGCTTTACGAACTTCACGTACTAACCTCGATGTGGAAATTGTCTAAGACTTGAAATATTAACAAAGTGGGTTAAACCCACGAGCAAGTTCCCTCTACTACCACCCAATTAGAGAAATAATTAAACTAATAAATATAAAATATTTAGTCCACCTATATATAAAAATATATAAATATATATAGAGCCCAACCCAACAATTAAGCCCAACCTGCTAAAAATTAAAAATAAAAGAACATGTAGCTCAAAAAAAACCCATCTATTTTTATTTTTAAAAAAACTATATTAAAACAAATAATTCACACATAATTAAAAATAAATCAACACTTGGCAACAATTCAAACATCCATGTTAAACAATTAAAATAGGCATTGACTAAATTAACTAGAGCATTTAAAAAAAATTTAAAACTTAATTAAATAACAAAACCCAATTTAAATATCCTCAAATCACGGGGTATTACATTCATGTTTGACACTTCAGAAACTCCAAATCATGTGAGAAGAGAGGCAACACATATCAATCACAACATTGCTTTGGGCAAAGATCCCTCCACATTGTTAGACCCTTTCTAGCTTCATAAATCTATCAAATAGCAATTATATTTTCATTGCTTTATGTTCAATCAAAACTCTTTCTTTATTGCTTCGTATTGTGTTAACTCTCTCACAACTAGGACCGCAAATGAACCGAGCTGTTCTAATAGCTCAGGATCGACTTGTTTAAAGATCGAGTCTAGCTTGTTCATTAAGTAAACAAGTTGAGTTTGAACTTGATTTTTAAGCTCGTGTAGTAAATGAGCCGATACCAAAAACCGTTAGGCTCGGCTCTTAGAGGCTCATGTAAACTCTTATATATGTTTTCATGAACATAATTAAGCTCATTAACACATACATAAATATAGGCTTGTGTATGTTTATATACATTCACGAACATAGGCTCATAAACATATGGTTATATAGGCTCATATAATTTCATGAACATGTCAAAGCGATCTTGAACCCAAGTTCAAATCAATGCCAAAGAAGAATATGATATCGAGGTTGGCTGTTTTTGTCAGCCGAGCTGAGCCTGAGGTATTTAAAATAATAATGAACGGAGCTCGAGTTCAGCTTTTCAAGCTCATTGATATGCAATGAATATTGCATATTCAATATCCCTAAAATTATATAAATTAGTGTCTTAGTAATATTTCTTTCATATTTTTATTAATAATTTTAATCTTTTTATGATTTCAGGTGATTAAGGATAATTCTGATTAATAATGATGAAATCGGGTTACAAATGGTGCTCATTTAGTTATCACTGAAGCTTGACCTATGAGAGATATGTTTATCTTGAAGATCTAAATTAAATGGATTGAAAAAATGGGCTGGCAATGAATTTAAATGAAGAAAAGGAGCACGGACCTATTCGCATTGAAGATTGGGCCAATTCAGGCCTAAAAACTTCTGGACCCATTTTGGTATTTAGACCATAACTCAGTACACAATTGTCAAAACGACCCAAACTTTGCTTAAGTTGAAGGAAATTCAATTCTGTACAATTTCATATTTCACAAAAATTTCCTGAAACGGACTTTTTCAGCTACTTTCTGCCCTATTTGCGCAGCTACCATTTTTTGGGCGCAAATGCCACTTTGTGAGGCGCAAGTGCCATTTTCTTATGCGCACTTGCCACTTTGGGGAGGCCATGTGTTCCGTTGGTTTTGTTATCAAAGTAAAAATGACGGAAAGGGAAAAAACTAGGGTATTTTGGAGGGGAGAAACACAGAGAGAAATACAGAGGCGATTCGTGACGATACGGACAAGATGGCGATTTCATCATCGTTCACGCTTGGGCATCCGAACATGAGCTGCTAAACACCATTCTAGGGAAGTGACGTAACCCTAACCTGTCTTCCAATGTTTTAAATTGTATATTAATTTGGGGATTATTTATTTTATGCATTGATTGTATAACTGAGACATAAACAACAGCTGTGCTGTTAGTTTTAATTTGAATATATTAATTCATTGCACATTTATTCTTGTTCTTGTAGAATGAATTCAAATTTGCAATGATTAGGGTTTGGTTCTTTTCAATTTCTGTAATTTTGTTAAGACAGGTTATACAATAGTTTTCACATATCGTTCAATTTAGATTTTTGATAATTCGTACTAAGTAAAGATAAGTTATCACATCATTAGTTAGTCAGATGTATAGGCCATGCTAAGTGAAGACGAGTTATGCTTAATTAAATGTTGAACGAATTCTCTTGATAGAATTGAATTGGGCTTGTAGTCATTCTCTTCTGAATGCATAGATTAAATGTCCCGAATTAGTACAATTGTCATTGTCAGAGGGTTAGAGGTGAAGTCAATTCCCAGGACTTTCTCTTCCTGATTAAACTTCGTAAAATACATTTACAAATAGTTTTGATTTTCTCAACCAAATTCAAGATCAAATATCAACAATTGTTTTCCAATTGTTTTAGAATTAGTTTAAAGATTAAGTAACATAACAATTTAACCTTGCAAGTCCTTGAGGTTCGACACCCTCTATATAGCCCTGTCCTACGAGGACTCGTTCTATTGCGAGTGGTTAAATAGAATTGAAATCACATCACTCATCATAATTTTGAGCCGGTTCATAGTTTTGAGGTAAATCTTAACAAGAATCATGAGTTCTCCTTATTACCCATTTGGATTGATTATGTTTAAGAAAATTATTAAGAACAAACTTGAAGATGGATGATAGATCCATGCCAAGTTATATATATTTCGATTGGTAATTCTCCAATGCTTATGGCCGGATTGATCCAAGAAAGCTCGACAATCTACAAATATGCAAATTAAATTTTCAGTCTGTTTTCCCCAAACTTAACTTATCAATATTCTTAAGGTCATTTATGTGCAATTATCTAATGAAATACCCATTCTACATTTCCAAGTCTGTTGACGTCTTTGATGCAGCTCCATCTTGATCTGGGCAGTAAAATTTGACTAAAACTTTATCTTTAATTTGGGTGAGGCACTTGAGAATGAAAATTTAATAACCCAAATGGATTTCAATAGTACTATATTGTTTATCTGTATCGCTTTTTATTTAATTTGGGAGAGGTGTACTGAGTATGTATTTTTCTGCAGGTTGCATTTCCAATGTTTGAAATTTGGAATGGCCAAATTCCAGCGAGCTCCTTTATCAAAGTGAGAGTCTTCGAGTCTATTGAAGAATTCCGTCTGTTTCAACCTTGAAGGACTTAGTGCCATAGAAAAACAGGGATTTCTGGTCTTCAACAACCTAACAACATTGAGAGTTAATTGTTGCCACAGCCTAAGATATATTTATTCTCACTCTCAATAGCAATAGCAACAGGTCTCACACTACTTCAGACACTAACTATTACAAGATGTATTGCCATTGAAGAAATAGTGAGAAATGAAGAACAAGGACCAGAAGATGCTAGAGATCAAATAATAACTCTGTTCCCTCGGTTAATGCGTCTGTGCCTCAATGATCTACCAAACCTATGAAGCATTTGTGAACCAAATAATATTGCTTTTCAATTGCCATCCATATATAATGTCAAGGTTTTTATATGTGCCTTCTTCCTGAAGATGACACTTGGTCTGACCCATACTTGAAAACCAAAGCTGAACTTACAACTTGATAATGGTAGGCTCAGGGTTTGAGTTACATAAATTAGTTCAGTTGATGTTTGATGTTAGATGGACTCGCTTGAAATTATGATTCACCACCTAGAGGTTTTGTAGCATAGTGATAAAATGATGACCTTTGCCATCTTCAGGAAGAAGGCAATGCTTTTCTACTAACATGTTGTCCCAATGGTTCTCTTTCAGGTTCGGGATCTTGATTTTGCTATAAAAGTGACTGGTTCTGAAATTGTACGAGATGATGATGGCCTTGCAATGAGCTCCCCCAATGTGCACCTCTCTCCTGAAGAGAGGGAAAAGGTTCTCTCATTGCTACTTACTGATTTCTCTGTTTCACACAAAATTTGAAAATTTTATCATAATTTTTTCCTATTAATTTATTGTTGAGGCCCGCAAAAGCAATTCAGTGGATACATTTAAAGTGGTTGTCTAGTTTATCTTTTGTAGATCAGAAATTATCTTCTTCAGATGCGTAGATGTTACTGTGTATGTTTAATTATTTTCTTGTGATCTACTCAGAAGTAGCTCAATCAAATTTTGGTCATGCATTAATAATATAAATTGTTTTAATCTGCAAAACAATTATTATAACTTGCTATGGTACTTTCTTACAGGCCTTGTCAATTAACCGATCGTTGTTGAAATGTAAATGTCCCGCTGAAAAGGGTCAAGTTAATTGTGGAGAGTTGAGAAACTGTGTCATTCAAGCTATACAGGAAGCTGGTGGAAGAGTTGATTATGCTGAGGTAAGATATGAAGCATTTTTCTTTTCTTTTTTTTTTACATCTTGACCCGATTCCGATGTATTTGGAAATAAAAAATTCATTCCGTTTTTCACTTCTTTTGCTTAATGGAACTTGGTATACTAAAAGTGCAAATAATATACAGGGTAGAGTGCGAAAAACTCCTATATGATATACTTTTTTGTGCAAGATAATTTTACTTTTTAAAATGAGTTGTGTCAGTTATATTTTTGTAAAAAGGTGCATATAATATATACCTTCTCGGACCACTTTTTGACATAAAGTAAATTTTTATTCCAAATTTGCCATTTTTTTCTTCTAGTTGGTACACACACCTACCCCCGAATAATTGTTTGCACTCAAGAGGACTTGATCCTTAGACCTAATGTTTGTCCTTTTATTCACTTAAATTTATTTTTTTAATATGCAAAAGTGCGAAATAAAACCCTTGAATTTTCTCAGATGTGCAAATTTACCACTGAACTATTTTTTGAAGCAAGTCAGTCCCTCCCCTTCTCTCTATAAATAGTGTTTTTTAAATAAAAATATAGGGAAAAAAAGGTTAAATAAAATTCATAAATAAGAAGTTTAGAAACATAAAAAAGTAAAAGGCTAATAGAATTTTATCTAACTATTTTTTTAATTTTTCAAAATTTTTATTTACAAAATATTATATTTACAGAGAAAAAAGTATATATGTCATTATAGTTGATTAAATTTTTATTTTAAAAAAAAATCTAATAGTCCCATATTTGTACACTTCTATGAGGTATATATATGCACTATATGTGATTGGTTCTGAATTATTATTATTATTATTTTATTCCATGTTGATAGAGGTACAAAAAAACACCAAATTATCAATAAATTATATGGGGATTCTAAATTATTCCAATTTGGGAAAAAGACGCTTAAATTTCAGTGTTTACTTTGAGGTCTCGTGGGGTAACGCAATATAAAAAGCTTTTCGCAAGGAAATTGCATTCATATGATCGAACCAGTGGAGGGTTCTACGGGTTAAAGTTGTCCTCCTATTGAAATGGTAATGTTTTCAAAACTGGTAATTAAGTATAAATATTCTCTCAGAATAGCCTTGTGAGACATATATCCCACTAAGGCCCCAACATCTTCTTCATGTTGAGGGATTCTTTTGCAATTGAAAAAGGGTACCACTTGTCCTATGAATTTAGGGCATAGACCCTTCTAAACCTCCCAAGTGCACTGTATCCTTTTAAGAGGCTTGCTGTAGAGTTTTTTTTTCCTGTTTTTTTTTTTTTAGGATTTAAGTGATTGCAAATATTCAAAATTTACCTTGCGATTTTGTGATTGAATGGATTATTTTTTCCAAAAAAAAAATTGATTATCATATGAACTTCATCAAAATTGAATTTCTTTCCAAATTTTCAACTCAAAAACTAAATAAATAAATTGAAAACTTTATAAATATACACGATTTCGTTAACAAGTCTATTTTGACCCTATATATTAATTTTTTAATTATACAACTTGAAATGTGATTTGAATATAAAGGTCTCACAGTTTGGGACAGTGTATGAAGGTCTTATACCAGTGCAGGCCCTTAAATGCAAGTTTTCTTCCTTTAAGCATGACCATGAATTTAACTATTAGTTGGCACTAGTATACTGCTATATATGGAAAAATACTCTTTAGTGAAATTTCTGTCATGAATTCTGGAAAACCCAATCATGTGATTTAGATTCAGCCATATCATCATTTTATTAAATTTAAATTTGAAATTTCTATTACAACTGGATTGATAAGTGGTAAAATTAAACAAGATGATGAGGTGACTAAATCTAAATTGATTGAGGTCTGTGAAATTCAGGAGAGAGATTTGACTGAAGACGATTCTTTTCTGTTATATATGAGAACGCATAAAATACTCCGACACGCGTGTCATGTCGTTAAGGGGGTTTTCAGAAGGTTTAAAAGGAAAGATAATTTAAAGTGTAAATATGGCAATCACTTTGAAAAAAAATTAATAAAATATGGCGGTGACAATATATAATATTTCAATTTTTTTTTTCTTTTCAAAAAACAACTAGTATTATTGTTGTAGAGTAGATTCAATTGTGTCTTTCTTTAAATGATAAACTAATTTTTTTTATATCTCATTAATTATTATGATTTGTGAATTTTTCATTGTTAGGTTAATGAAAAATAATATTACTCTTAAAATATAGGATTATATATATAAAGAGGTATATTTATTAGTCATCGTGTCATATTCTTGCTGTGTCCATATCTTAATTTTTTAAAATTTGTTGTATCGTTATGTTGGTGTCGTGTCATATTGTATCCGTATCTTTTATCCATATCGGTGCTTCTTAGTGAAATGTTATGGTAATGTGTTCTTTTTGGTATTATCAGAAAAATATTGAGTATAATAGTAACAGATGAACTATCTTATATTATATTTCATTGATGATTTCATCCACCTTTTTAGCTTCAATGTGAGGAAGCAACTCTCAGTAGGATTGTTTCCGCAGCATTTAAGGCTAACTTCAATTAAAATCCCTCGTGCTTCTTACTGATTTAAACGAGACTTTGGGGTGCAGTTTGTTGATTGAATTGATAGTTCAAGAGGTATTTTGTCACAAAATGATAGTTCAAGTGGGATTTAATTTAGCCTAATTTTGATTGAATAAAATATTTTCACCTTTTTGTATTTACATCGTCAACCTCACTCTATATGCATTTTATATGATTAAAAAGCTCTAATTTCCCTCTTAATCAATTTAGCAGGTTTGTATGTATTCTTTTTTCCATCATTCGTAGTTAATTTTGAATATCATGTGTTCTATAATTGGTGTTAGCGTCTCTTACTACTTTTTTAACTTCTTGTCATATTTAATAAATTTCAAAATTTTCTTCATTTATAGCTTTTCATGTTCTTACAAATTTTATTTTTCATTTTTACTATAGTTGGACATCCAAATTCCACCAAAATTTCTTTAGATAATGATCTATTTCCTTTTAATTCTCCAAGGACTTAATTTGATAGTCTTTTAGTACACAAGGCCACCTATTCAATATTATATGGTTTCATTTTCTAAATTCTAAACACTAGAGCAAGCATGACTAGCACCATGCAATGGTCTCTTGTATGGTTAGTAAAACATTATATAGTACACCTAGAATACACATCCATATACTTAAAATTTAAAAAAAACTAAAAACTAAAAAAAGGAAAATTCAAATCAATCTCGGAATATCTCAAGCATAAGGAAAACTATTTTGTACTTTATTGTGGAACCCATAAAAGCACGAAATGTTTCACAGATTAACATAATGAAAAATGTTCATTCTGTATAAATCCTTAAATATTTTTGTTGTCTTCTCTTTTTTCATTTGAACAAATGATTGGTTTGTAAGTAATGGGCAGCTATGATGAAGACAATTAATATAGCCGATAACCATATTAAGTTTCTCACTCTTTGAAGAAAGGAAAAGAAAAGATAATAATAGCATAGCACCACCTATGACTTTGTCTAAAAATTATTTCTGTTTTTAGTGAAATTTAACCTGATTGATTCGATTGAATGATTAGACATGCTTTGTTGAACATAGTTTAATATAATTTACTAAAACTCTGTTCTGATTTTTGAATTAGTAAGTGGGACAAAATTTGTATAAATTTTTACAATACTTTGGAGAAACATGAAGTTGATTTACCCTTTTGTTATAAAGCATTTACATTGATACAGGATGGGGATACGGGTGACAAATACTTAAAAATTATGTTATGGATACAACAAAGTATATGTATCTTGTATTCATATAGTTATGTATAAAAATCAAAATATATAATTGTATCTTATTGATAGGTGATTTGCTTACTCATGCTTTGCTCCATCAACAGTGTGCTTTGTAATCTCGGAAGAATTCCAAGTGCTACCATGCTGAGTTAAACTGTTCAACTGATTGCTATCATGCTGAGGTATAAGTGTGCACCTAAATAATGAATTTGACTCATTTCTGAGGCTTTAGCTGTTTTTTCTATTCCTCTATAAACAAAAAACAAAAAACAAAAAAAAACTGTTGTGAGTGTGTTTTAATTTTCTCCTCTCCCCACCAACGGAAAAAAAAAGTTCTGATTCATTTCTTAGTGTCTTTGTAATACATTGGCTCTACTTTCTTCCCTGTTGCTTGTAAATGTTTGTACCGTCTCTGCAATACATTGGCTTTACTTTTTACCGTGTTCCTTTTTAGCTTCAGCGTGGATGAACACTCAATTATATATGTTGCTTAAAACTATTGAGCTATATAGTTGAAATGTTAAGCGTATGTGTTTTTTTTTCATATTATTAGAAAAATATTGAGTATGACTAACAATTAAACTATCCTATAATATATTTCATTGATGGTTTCATCCACCTTTAATAAATATTTTTGATCAAATTTAAAAACTTCAAGTCTCGTATAGTTATTGAGTCTCTGTAGCAAGTTCTGGCTTGCCCAAACTCTGTAGCCCTGTTCAGCTTGGTCTTGGACATTGTATTTGTTGGTTGAATTGACAGTTGAGAAGTTATTTTGCCACAAAGTTACAGTTCAGGGGAATTTAATTTAGCCTAATTTTGATTTTACAACTTCTAAAAGTAACATTTTCACATTTTTGTAATTACATAATCATCCTTGCCTAGTATGCATTTTATATAATTTAAAAGCTCTAATTTCCCTCTCAATCAATTTAGCACATTTGTATGCATTCTTTTTTTCATGGTTCGTCAAACCGGTCCAATCGTAACGGTATTAGCCCATGCTGTTACCAAATCGGTGAGTGGCTTACTCACATAAGAATTTGTCAGTTTTCATGGAACCGGCCACTTTCTTGAGAAACGACCGTTACGGCATGAACTGGCCAACTTTCTCAAAGATTTGGCCAGTTTGGCTGTGAAAAGCGACAAAAGAGAAAAAATATTCCACCAAGAACAAATTCTTTGTTTGTCACGATCTTCTTTGATTCTAAGACAATCTTCTCTTCCTCTTACGCATAACGAATTCAAAACATATGAGTATATGTAAATTACAAGTTGTTGCCGATAGATAGAGAGAGAGAGAGAGAGATGAGTGTTTTGATCTGAATCATGAAATGACTATGGGTCTACGAAGGATGGGTACGACACAACACGAATACAGCGATATAAAAATTCTAAAAAACATGACACGAACACGGCGAGGATATGGCTATAAAATAATAATATAATATATTAATATATATTTATTATTCAACAAAAAAAAAGTTTACATTACAGAAATACTTCAATTCAAACAAATTTATAAATAAAAATAGACAACTAGATTAAAGAACTAAACTTATTCAGGTATGATACTTTAATTTTTGTTTATTTTTGAATGTTCTACATATATTTAACTCAAATTGTTCATCATAACTCAGTCACATATAAATTTCTTTCAAAATACTTGAATATACATCACTGTTACGAAGTATCCGACACGTGTCCAAGTAGTGTTAAAAAAAAATTCAAAACACTTCTACAAACTATTCGAGTGTTTGATGCGGTGTTTGAGTGTTCAATACGAGTACAATACATTTGCTGAAGTATCCACATTTTCTACTTGTGGGTGAGACCGACGAAGTTGATTTGACAGCAGCCACATATTTGTCACGTTCCCATCATCTAACTCTCACGAAAAAAGGAAATAAGGCCCAATATGAAAGGAATGGGCCATGTGTTCTCATTTTCTAATGTAGTTCACTGTTTCTTTGTTTGGTTTTGGGCATTGAACTTACAAAGCTCAACTTATTAGTATTTATTATTATTTATTTCATGCTTAAATTTATTTTTATTTATTAATTTAGTAAAAATATAATTTCATTTCATTTTTAATAATAACAAGGGCTTAAAATTCATTAATAAGTTATTACTTGTGTTAAATGATCTTCAAAATTTTAATAAAATTTACTAAAAATTCATGTTTACCGAATTATATTATAAAATGTCGCGTATCAGTGCACTTAAGCACTATGTACAAGGTGAAGAAAAATTTATGACTGCAATAACCGATCCAGATACATTATGCTAATATAGACCCGATTCTGTTACACCGCGACCCCAGCCGTGATCGTGACTGCAAATCTTGTTCGTAACTAATTTTGAATATCGTGTGCTCTATAGTTAATGTTAGCTTTTTTTAACTTATCAAGCCCAAAACCCGAGAACCACATCATCCCCTTCATCTATGGCTGCTGGAACCTCATCGAACCAATTCGTCGGATTCAAAAGGGGGTGACTCCGACTCTGACCAAGGATGAAGCCGATACCGAAAATATCACTGCTTTCTTTCTCCTCTCTTCTTCTTTCTTTCACCTACCAAAGACAGTCACCATTGTCTCAAGCTCACAATCGCCAATTTCACTACGGACCAATTCAAATAAGCATACCCATGCACAGACCACTATCTTCATTGCTAGCCGAAACATCACTGCCAGAACCATTCTGGGTCTCCACCACGAAGTTCTGTCAACCACTACCAAAACATCATTGTCAAGTCATCGTTATTTGTGTCAAGCTTCACTTCCAACTGACACCACCATCTTTATTTCTGCCAGAGTATCACCATCGACCACTAGTGTTGTCGAAACTCCACTCCACCAAGACCTATTTTCACCGAGAACTGACACCATTGGAACACAACCAACTGTAGTGCGATCTCCACAATCTTCCTCTTAAATCGAAACCCTAGCGTTTAGACCGACCCGTTAAGGTCGGGTTTTTCCTCTACAACGAAACTCCTGGCTTCACGTCGTCGAACAACTCCAAGAAGGCCAAATCGCTTGCCCTCTTGAATCCGATCTCGTCAAATGAATCTTTGAATTAACGAACTCAACGGCCACAATTGATTTGATATCACATTCAAAGTCACTGATTCAAATCAATTCTCTCTTGTATTCGCCAATTGTATCCCCAATCTCTATGAATGTTCACTTTTCTATGTCCATAAGCCGTCATGATTACTTATCCGCCAATAAAATAATTCTACCTATTCCAGAATCACCTGTATATGGATTACATTCTTTATAATAAACGATTGTCAGTGTTGCACATCCATCTCTTAATGCTCGCAGTTATGAAAATTATACAATTTTTGAAAAAGCAAAAAATAATTGAGATATTTTATTATTGTGTATATTTAGTTTTTTTCCCCATAAATTTTTTCTGGAATTTTTTCCATGAAAAAAATCCTCTTTTTTATTAAGGTAATAAAAAAAACTTAATATAAAAAAACCCCTCTCTTTCTAATGGAAAATTTTTTGAAAAACAAAAAAAATCCAAATTTTTTTATTATGTAATTGTGCATTTTTAGTTTTTTTTCTGAAAATTTTTTTCTTCCTTTTTTTTTATTAAGGTAAGAAAAAATTAATATAAAAAACCCCCTCTTCTCTCTATTTTTTAATAATAATAGAAAAGGTAAAATGGTCATAAAAAAGGAGAATGTATACAAATTAAAGGGTGTACTTTGCTCACTTTTACAGAGATGAAAGTGTGATATGGTTCAAAATATGTTATATGGGGGTTTATTGCACATTTTTAAAACCACAAGGAGGTTTTGGACCCTTTTTATATGATTGTATACTATTTGAAAGAAGAAAAAAAAGAATCATTAGTTCTCAAAATTTTACTTCTATGTTAGTTTTTTGAAGTCTAGAGCCTAGTAAGAGATTTTGCAATATCGTGTAGGGTGCATAAATATATAGTATATTTGTAGTGTTTTAAGATTTTTCTTCGTGACTTCTATTGATGGTTAATTTGAATATTACATGTTAGTGCTAATATGGACTGATTTTCTGAATATATCCTATATTTTCGAATCTATTATTATGACTTTCTTGTATGCTTTCAGCTACAAATTTTACAAGATAGTTTCTTTATGATCTTTCGTTGCTTAAGTGTTCATACATTATCATGAAACCCGCCATTGGAAACTACACATGCAAGAAAAATTGAAAGTCCAGATATACAAGACATGCAGTACAATGAAAATGGGTCTATTTATATGTTATAGAAAGAGGTTAGAGGAAGATGTTGGGGGTGCATATGAGCAAGGGTAATTTTTTCTAATTAAAAATGATTGAAATGGTCATTTGGTATACTAATAGAGTTACTTTAAGTCTTTTTACTTCATTTAAGGATAATTTTGTTATTTAAAAATTATCTCACTGACATATTTAACCTTGACTGAAGGAAAGTTGATCACTTTTTTTATTTTATTTTAAAAGTTTCATTTGTGAGTAATTTAGTCAAATTTCAGAGATAGTCAATTTATCCTATTTTTGTAAGTGTCACAACACAAAACTATGAAATTATCTATAGAGCGTGCATTGTTATTGACACTCCATATGTAACCGTAGGCACTTCATCATTTAAATTTAGGAACTGAAATGGCTGTCTCACCCTCGTTTTGTATTATCCTTCACAAAGACTCCACTGAAATCTCATCCAAAATATTTGTTGAAATCGTATAGGTGAGTAGATTTGATACATTATAGCTGGATGTAGATTTGCATCAGTTAAAAATTGTTTAAAAAATAAAGGAAAATACTACATGTATCGAATAAATATTTTGAAATATATTTCCAATACTAACTTACCAAGTAATTTTATTTCCTAAAATAATAGAAAACATAGATTCGAGATATATTTCAGGACATTTATTCAGAACGTGTAGCATTGCTCAAAAATAAAATCAAGAAGGTTAATATGTCATTTTGTGGTATTTAACAAAACATAACTATTGGAATTGAACTCTGATTGCACATTTACAAATTTAAAATTGATTCATCTCAAAATTTCAACTTTAAACACCTTTATCCACTAATCATTCTTTACCCATATCCATAAGCCTCATGCATAATAGAATGTATACCACATTAACACCTAAATCTTAAAATAGCCATATTTTTTTCAAAAAAATTGCGTCTTTCATAACAATTTTTTCATTAAGTTTTTGTTTTTTCCAGGAAGACTACAAGAAACTAAATAAGTCTCATGAGTGAAAGCTTGACCTTAAAAATGAAAAAGAAAGCAAGAAAATTTGTGTTTGAAAGCTTTCATCCTATTTTCTTTTAGGGGTAAATAAACAAACCTTATAAACTTCATTTAGAAGATGAGGGGATGAATTTATCATTCTAATTATTAAATTTGAAAGGTGTAGTACTTGAGGTCAAATATAAACATTAGTTCTTTTATTTATTTGTTTTTTTTTTCATTTTACTACTTTTAACTTGGCAGATCATACATGTGATGACATTAAAGACTTTGCTCCATTTTTCTAAATTATGCTACACGACACCTTAACTCAGTTTTTCTTTTTCTTTTGGAAAATGATAAACCCACAAGCCAAAAAAGTCAAAAAGTTACTAATTGGTCACAACTGTTAGGGTATTACTAGGGTATTGCCCGTGCCTACGGCACTATCCAACAAAAATTATTGGACTGAAATAGAAGCGAATTTTATATAAAAAATCGAAAATTGTACATTCAAATGTTCTTACTTAATTGTACAATACATCCATATTTCATCTCACAAATCTGGGAGATACCCAAAAAGTACTGACTGATGTTCATCGTCAGCTAACAAATCTGACAAATCCAAAAATAATGGATTGTCACCATCCATACCAGTAAAAGACCCTTCTGAATTTCCAAAATTATTCAGCTCGACTGGTATTTACCAACTGCTCTAGATTAGAATCCAGTTGTGATACTATGTTTTCCTCTCCGTACTGAACCCAACTCTCCCACTTTTAGCTCACTCTCCCCATCATTCTTTTTATTTATTTATTTCTTTTCTCTCTCCTCTCATCACTCTCTCACTCATTTTTGAAGCTTCTACAGAAGAAGAGAAAAAGAAGAATATAATATACATTTACACATATCTCTCTTCAATATTTATTTCTAATTTTTTAATCTCTCTTTCTTTTTCTTTTCTTTCTCTCTTTGTCCCCTCTCTCTCTCTTTGGGATCTCTCTCTATTTCTATTGTTCGCGCTATATATTGAGGACCATTTGGGATTTTCATATATAAAGTTCTGGTACTTTGACCATTAAACTTCAAGGTAACTTGACTAGATGACTATTTTGTAAAGTTTTGATATTTTAAAGTTGTTATATGATAAACATTTAGAATATGGGATAATATGCGATTTCTTATTTTTCATGATAATTATACAATTAACCCTAAAGTAAAATCATAATCTATTATATCAAATTTGGCACTTAGTATCATTAAGATTTCAGTATTATTTTCTTTCTAACCTCTTATTATATATTTTATATTTGCTGAATTTTTACATTTAAAAAAACATAAAATACAAATCAACAGAGTAACCAATGAGAGCCCCAAAACTTAGATTATTCTCACCCAAAAAATTCCCAATAACTTAGGATTTTATAAGTTGAAAATCCTCCAAATTATAAGAATTAATCCTCAAAATTATATATATAGAATATGATCACCACCAAACCTAATGTGGATTTCCTAGGAAAGCTCTAAGCCCATTGAAACACATCAGTGACCATACTCAGTCAAATGTACGTGAGAGTCTTCCCACCATGCATCTCTACAACTATCATACATTTTCTTGCACTTTAAACATGCACAACAAAGAAAAGAGCTAGAAAAGAGGAGTTACCACTAAAAAGAAAAAAGAAAGAGATATACAACAGATTGGAAAAACTCCAAGAAATTATTTCGAATCTCTCATTCCTAAAAATTAAAAAAATTTCAATCACATCTTAACAAAAAATACTTATAAAATTAATTAAGAACTGTAACTATTGTAATTGAAGTTATTTAACAAAACCAAAATCATAATTAAAGTTATCTTTTTTATGTGCTTCCATTTTTTTGGAGCATGTTACCAAACATGTTTTCTGTTTTGTTTTCAAGATTCTTCCAACGCTTTATGTTACCATACATGTTTTCATGTTTTGGCTTTCGAAATTAATGTAACAAATTATACGTTACCACACATGCTTCCATAACAAAAACATTATTTCTATTTCAAATGAAAACGAAAATGAAAAACAGAGATGATTACCAAAGTGGACCTTAATTTAAAAGCATCAATTGATTTATTTGATTTTCCTCCATTCTTTGTTCAGATTCAGAAGTCCAAATCTCCGAATTAGAGATAAGATGGAGAAGACATAAAAATAATAATAATAATAAAAAAAGATAAAAAAGATATAAGGTGGAGAACACTGTGAGGAGAGAGTGATTATTGAATGATAACAAAGAATGCTAATTCTCTAGTGATGAAAATGTTGTTAACAGTTTGTGTTAGGGTTCAATTAGGTAATACAATTATGAATCAACAAAGAGTTAAAATTGGGACTTATCCACAAAAGATGGAAGTGCCTTATATCCTGCATCCCTTGTCTTTCCAGTTATGATATAAAGCCGAAATCCATCAACAGGAGCTTGTAGACTAAATTGGTTATATAAAGCAAAGTTCAAAGCAGAATGAGCAGACCAACCAGACTTATGCCATGCCATACATTGACAATCTAACAGCAGAAGCAATTATTTAAAACCAGGAAGCTATGCATAAGGTAGCCATGACAACCACCATCCAGTTAACAATTGCAAGACGGTAAAAAATTTGATCCTACTATGTAGCCAGCCACTCAATGCACTATATTGGTATAACCATCACATGTAATACTCCTCGCACTATGTGGATTCCCTAAGAATCATGGTTCTTCACCCATCACCTTAAACTCAAACCTTTTTCCTTGTCAATTCTCTGCTGCTTCAATCCAACCAAAACAGTACAAATCCAATTTAGAATGTAGAATAGCCGAATACAATGCTATTTACCATAACAGAAGATGCTTGGAAAAACTCCCAGAAATTATTTCGAATATATCATTCCTAAAAATTAAACAAATTTCAATCACATCTTAACAAAAAATAATCATAAAATTAATTAAGAATTATAACTATTATATTATACATATTTTTTCCCTCCCTTTTCTTAGTTATGCTTGCCAGCCAACACTAACCCATATATTATATGTATAAACTCCATACACAACCAAGTAACCAGATTAACCACAACCAAGTAACCAGCAAGAGTAACCAGATGTTAATACTGGACAACAAAGCTAAGCAACCAGCCAAAATGAAAGAGGAATTAAATTTTCAATATTTGAATATACATGAAAAAAAAGGAACTTGGAATACTGATAATTGTTATTATTATGTGATCGGTAATCCACCAATAATCTGATTGTGACCATCACTAACAAACTGTTCAGTGGCAGTCACTTCTATTTAGAATAACATTTAGTTGTTACTATAAACAAACAAACAAAAAATTTAGTGCCAGACCCAGGCGACAATGTATGTACACATACATATATGTATGTATAGACTATAGAGTATACAGAGAAGCATATACACATACACACACATATATGTATAATTTACCCCATAGGAGGAGTGTTGGCGAGGCCATTGGACAGCAGATTTCGCCTGATGAGCAGTTCCAAGTCTTCTTTGGTGCGGTGAGAGTGAAACGATGTCACTTTTGCTGACGAAATGGAGCCACCACTCACTCCTACCAGTAATACTAACCCAAAAAATACAAAATTTATGAACACATTACACATTTACACCCTCTTCTCTTCATTTTCTTTCTTCCCTAACACCCCTTTTACTCTGCTTGTTTCTCTCCGCTTCCGATGCTGCAACATATATAGTGTATTCTTCTCTCTGCGTGTGTATATATATATACACCCAGAAAGAACACAACCCAAAATCAGAGACGCAAGCAACTTGGAAGGATTTCGTGGGGAAGAAAGGGACGAACCCCTACAATGACCCTCACATTCCAGATCAATTTCAACAACAAATCAAATAGGTCAAGCTCAACAACAAATCAAATAAATCGATGACGTTATGAAGAATTTTGAGACTCACCTTTACAACAGGAGATCTAGATTGACGTGACAGCTCCAAAGTTTCAAGAACAACGCCGACTCCAGCAGCCGTTGGAGGTGCGTTGAGAGCCACGCCGGACGGCTTCTTCTTCCGGATCGAGCAACGGCCCGGAGTGGTGGCGAAGAAGCGTGATAAACCCAGCTAATAATCCGGCAGCAAGGATGATCCCGATAGTCCAACGGCCGCGACAGCGCCACCGTCATCGTCCGTGGCAGAGTCCGCTGCGTCGGCCCACCCCACGGATCTCTCCAGCTGCCCACCCGTCCGGCGGCAAGGATGATCCAACGGCCCACCCCACGGCAGCGGCCCGATCTTTCCAGTGGCCCACCCCTCCGGCGGCAAGGATGCCCACCCCACGGATATCTCCAGCAAATTACTCTCAAAGAAAAAGCTATTATTTGTTTGAGTTGGAAGTGAGATTCTGAGAGATACAATACAAAATTAGGAGGGTGAGAGAAAAGAAGAGTAAAGAGAAAAGATGCCAAATCGAGATAGGGAGAGAGACAGAGATAGAGATAGAGAGAGAGGATGGGACATAAAAGTGGAGAGAGAAAAAAATAAAAATATAGAATGTAATGGGGTGGGTTAATCATGACCGTTGATTGAAGATTAAGAGAGTAATTTTAGACCGTAGATATTGATATATATTTTGCACCATTAGATGAAATTTTTAAACATTTGTGACCCTTAGATGATAAATTTGTTTTGGGGGGAAATTCAAAATCAATGCTGAAATGTTATATATATATATATATATATATATATATATATGTTATAGTGTGTATATATAAGACTGTTTAAAGGGACATTTTGGTTCATTACATAGATTTAAATGGATAAATTTAATATTTAAAATTTAAAAGGCAATAGTCATGTTACTGTAAAAAAGTGCTCCGATATAACGTACTTTTAAAAAGAAGGGAGTGTTTGTGATATACGACACAAATTACAAAGGTGTTTGTGATAAAAATTATGAAGTTGTAGCCTTCAAATCTTAGGAATGTCACTAATATTTTATCTAAAAAAATATAAAAAAAATGTTAATGACAAAACTACTCTTCGGATAATATATTTAGAGATCGATTCGATCTTATGATAAATTCAGTCAATTCGTTCGACCTTGATCTTTCAGTACTCTTTTCTTTCATCACCTATAATGGTTAGTGGTTCTTCAACATCAATGACTTATATTGCGAGCAGCAACTTGAATTGCGAGCAGCCCACACTAGTGTTTTTGCTGCTTGGTAGTGTTTTTTAAGAACAATTTTTTGAAAATTGAGTTAGTTGAGTATAGGTTTTAAGAGAACAATAAAAATATGTTTTGGGTGTTTTTGGAGATAAAGGAAAACACGGAGAAGGAGGAAAGTTCACTTAAAAAAAACTACGGAACCCTATATCGTTTATAACGCCGGTTACGCCGCACAAACCACTCTCTCTCTCTTCAAGTTATCTGCAACGGTCTCTTCTTCTTCAATCTCTCTGCAAGTCTCTATTGATCTCACAGATCGGCATCTTCACGCCACACAAGCCACCCTCTCTCTCTTCAAGTTATCTGCAATAACTCTCTTCTTCTTCAATCTCTCTACGAAGTCTCTCACCGATCTCACGGATCGACGTCTTCACGCCGCACAAACCACTCTCTCTCTTCAAGTTCTCTGCAACAGCCCTCTTCTTCTTCAATCTCTCTACGGAGTCTCTCACTGATCTCACGGATCGGCGTCTTCAGGTTCTCTCCAACGGCTCACTCTTCTTCTTGAGCTCTCTCTGTGAAGTCTCTCTCACTGATCTCACTGATCTACACATCTTGAAGTTCCTTCTCTCTTCAGGTAAATTCTTTCTCTCATATTCAAACTTTTGGGTTGAGTTGTGAGTTGATTGGGTTTGATTTGGTTGGTCTTCATATGTTTCACTCACAGATCTAAGCAATTTTTTTTAAATTTCTTATTTATTTATTTTATTTTTTATTTTTTCGGCAAAATGGGATAATTTTGCGTCCATCTCTGTTGCTTTACATATTATTCTCTGGATATGAGATTGTTCATTGGTAACTGATAGGTTGATTGACCATATTGAACCCCCTGCATCTACGCTTCTGGTGCACCTCAATCATTTTCTTCATTCTGTTAGCTTTTTTGTTGCTTTCACCTAATTTGCATAGTTTAAAATCCTATTCATTGTATTTCTTGTTGATGATAGCAAAGGCTCTTGTTGATGATAGCAAAGCCACTTATCGGGTACAATTTATTCTACATTGAGTAGGCTCGTCCTCGGTATAGGTTTCTAATTCTACCAGTAATGCTTAAACCATCTTCCATCCATAATTGCAATGGAAAGTTAAAAATTTATGGTTCGAACCAAATTAGAAGAATAGATACAGATTAAATGTTGGAAGTCCTAGTTCCCACCTTTTAATGGCGATTAATTTCCCTTCAGCATTATATGGACCATTGCCAAGTATTCTTGCCAATGCTTCTGCGTTTCTTATCTTCACAATAAAATTTGCCAAAAATACTATCAAAAAAATTGCCAAAAGTTCTCACTCAAGGCAGCTTGAGAGAAATGCTCCCTCCAAACACCTTCAATTGAAAGACCCAACACTAGGCAATGGCCTTATTTTTTTTAATCACATGTACTATATGAAATTGTGTACTTAGTTTAGGAAATATTTTGTTGAATGATTCTACACTATGAGAGGTCCCGTTATAAGAGATATTTTGGTGGACATTGGTGAATTACTTATGCACAAAGATCATGACAATATCTAATAATATTATGGGATTTTGGTTATTGGACCGTGAGTAGTTGGTATTATGCAAATGAGTCCTCAGAACTAGATTTACATTTATCATTGTCGTAGGTGCATGTATTTTTGTACTCTTAACAAGATTACACATTAGGAATTTATCAAAAAAAAATAAGTTTACAACTGAGGAGTTTCTTTGGTATATCTCCTGTGCTGCCATTTTTTAGTATTAAAGTGTTAGAGGCTTCATGAAAATTTGGAACTAATGGATCAATAGGCCTTGAAAACGACAGATTTTGTGATAAGTATATCATATCACTGCATAATGTATAGAGTGAAACTATGGAAACAGGTTGCAACCATTTAATATTAAACAAAAAAATGGTTTTACATTCAACTATTAGAAAAAAAAAATTATGGACTGCATGTAATATTACTTGTAGAAATATCAAGAGTGCTTGTGATACATATAATTTTTGAAGGATATTATTCTAGCAATTATTCTTCCTACATAATATTGTGATGCAAGGGAGCTTGGATGCAACAAATGTTTCTAGTCCTGGTTGTTCCTGCCTTATTCTTTTTTCCATCTCATGGCTATTGAATGCTTTTTGGCCATTAGTCAAGTGGGCAATAAACTGAGGTGAGGTTAATTATGCTAGGGATTTGACAGAAAGAAAAAATAGGCAATTTTTATTATTCTTATTTAATTATCATTCTTTTGTTTATCATATCCGAATTGATGACTTCTTGTTAGGTGAGATAAGATGTCTATGTTTTGTTTGTTGTAAGCAAGCATGTGTGAAACCCCCAAGTTAAAATATTATGGGTAATTGAAGACTTTCATTTTCCTTCTACACACTATATATATAATTGGATTACTATTTTTATATTTTATCTTTAAAAATCATCTAATCAGTTTAAAAATCATCTAATCATTTTCCTTCTAGGGTTCTAAAATTGGCGTGTTGTCAATATAAAAAGGCCTTAGTGATTGGCCTCTTTGAATGTTTTTCCCTCTCATAAATTAAAATTGAAATGAATTGATTATTTAAATAGTATTATCAAGCTCTAAATGCATCCATGTGTTGAATGCTTGATTCAGTTTTTTAAGAGTCTTCTCACCTAGTGAGGCATATAATTTCACTACAAAAATGGCTCAAAATATTTCTCAAATGAAAATTTAGATTTATGCATGTTTTATTGAATTCTTATTCTGGAAATTAGATGGCTTCCGAAATTCTTGATGTTGAGGAGTCAGCTCTATGGCCTTCACAATTGGAAAAAAGTTTTATTGACGTAATGGTTGATGAGGTTAACAAGGGAAATATGGCAGCTGAAATATTCACTGCTAAGTGTTGGAAACAAATCAGGGATGAATTTCAAAAAAGAACTACCCACAATTATACTGTGAAACAGTTAAAGCAAAAATATAATCGGTTACGCATAAAGCATCGTGAGTTTTCAACTCTACTAAATGAGCCGACTGGATTTGGTTGGAATTCAGAAACAAACACTGTGACTGCAGATGAAGAAAGTTGGCAAAGATATTTGCGGGTAAAAAAAATCATCATTCTTTTACAATAATTAGTGCAATTTTTTTAGTATGTTTATTTATAATATATTATTTTCTTTAACAGGTTCATCCCTATGCTAAATGTTTTTGGAAAAAGGGTTGTGAGAATTATAGATTGTTGGGAGTCATTTTCAATAGGTCGACTGCTACTGGGCAATTTCATTATGCATCCACTCAAGATCCACCTAATACAGACGAAGAGCGAGAGTTGGAGGAAGAGTTTCTAAATGCAGGTGTCCATGTTAATGAAACTAGTGAGGGGCAAGATGATTCAGAAAATGTTATAGCTGAAGGCAGCAATCATCGTCGTCGTCGTAACTCCACACCCGTTAAACGTCGTGGGAAAAAAGAGTCTAAAAAGGATTCAATGGTTGATCCTATTAGTTTTTTTGCTGAGGCTTCTAAAGCAAGGACTGAAGTTTCTAAAGCAAGGACAGAAGCTTATGAAGCTAAGGCAGAGAGGTATAAGAAAATGACACCAAATCAAGAGGCGACTAGCTCACCACCTAAAAATCAACATTCTCTTTCTCGATGCATTGAAATCCTTGATTCAATTGATGGGATAAATGATGAGACATATTTGAAGGCTGGAGAAAAGTTCAAGGAAGAGCACTATAGAGAACTGTTCGTTAACATGGCTATTTCCAGGAAGCTTGCATGGTTGAACAGCTTATAGATGATAAGTTTGTTCAGTTTGGTGGTTGCTTTTTAGTATGGTTTTGTTTGTAGATGCATGTGACTTGAAACAATATTTGGTTTTATGTATCGTTAAACTATTTTTATTTTCATGCATGTGACCTTATGTTATGTTATATTTCTGTGCGGATAATTTATTATGTTTTATGTTATGAAAATTTTAGTACAGTTTACCTTCATTTATTATATAGTTAATGTTTGATGGTTATTATGATAAATTTAGTTGGTTAATTTTATTGATGAAATAATTTATACAGATTATTGAAAATTTGTTCAGGTTGTTGGAAAAGTAAGATGGAAGACACATATATGAGTGACACATCATCATCATCGTCGTCTAGTGATTCAGAAGAAGAAGATCTTGATGAATTCTTAGATTATATGGCTATGAATTTGTTGTTGGAGTTTGAAAATTTCTTTCGGGCCAAGGTACCCAAACGAACTTCAGGATTAACAGGTCATGAGTATGTTATAGAATTATTGAATGATCATGGCGGTCGATGTTTTGATGTATTACGCATGGATAGAGAAGTTTTTATAAATCTTTGTCGACTATTGAGAGAACGTCAATTGTTGGAAGACACACATACAATTTCAATTGAGGAGTCAGTGGCAATGTTTTTGTTCATTATAGGATATAATATTCGTCATGCAGTAGTAGCTGAACGTTTTCAATATTCTGGCAAAACAGTTTCAAGACATTTTAAGCTTGTATTGAGAGCAATATATCGCCTTGGGAAAAACCTCATACGTCCACCACAAAGCAGTGATGTGCCTTCTCATATACTTCATAGTTCCAAATATTATCCTTGATTTCAGGTATTACTTTCCTTTACTTAAAAGGTGTTAATTCATTTTATAACCTCTTTTTATGTATTTTGTTTGAACTTAATTTATCGTAGAAATGCATTGAAGCAATTGATGGCACACATGTAAGTGCATTTGCACCTGCGAGCAAACAAACTCCTTACAGAGGAAGAAAGGTTATAGTGACACAAAATGTTATGTGTGCTTGCTCATTTGATATGATTTTTACTTTCGTTTATGCGGGATGGGAGGGTACGGCAAATGACTCGAGAGTTTTTCTTGATGCAATTACAAGAGCTGTTGCACGATTCCCTGTACCAACTGATGGTAATACTTATGCCTTTCTAACATTAATAGTATCATATTACAAATTATTACAGAAATTAATTAATATTTTACAAGAAAATATTATGTAGTTGATTCTGGTTATCCATGCATGAAAGGATTTCTTCCTCCACATCGTGGTCAAAGATATCATCTACAAGACTATAGGGGTAGCAATCGGCAACCACATGGTGCAAAGGAATTGTTTAACTATAGGCATTCATCACTTCGTAATGTCATTGAACGTTGCTTTGGAGTTCTAAAAGCTCGTTTTCTTATTTTAAAGCTTATGCCTTCTTATAAGTTAACTAGACAACGACTCATAGTAACCGCTTGTTGTACGATTCACAATTTCATTCATCAAAATGCATTAGATGATAGTTTTTTTATGGAGTTTGGAGAAGAATATGTTAATGTCACTGATGGGGGGAATGGTAACAGTAGTGGCTATGGTATATTGAATCGTCTCAACTTATCTGATGATGGTGCGATACAGATGGCACCCTATAGAAATCACATAACGAATACCATGTGGGCATCATTTGCAGGCAATAATAGATGAAACTTTGTCTCTTTAATTATTTAATATTTTATTTTGGTATGTATAACTAAACTTAATGATTGTAGAACTAAAAGTGCGTATGATACTTGAAATAACTCTATTTAAATTAAATTAAGTCATGTATTTCTCATGTTTTATTTATACTTGTGATATTGTATTTGTGCAATATTTATTAAGTTAAGAATAGTAACCAACAAGTAATGCACCTCGAACACCTATTAATAAATATTGCATTAGTAAAATAAATCTATTGCATTAGTAGTTAACATCTTAAAAATAAATAAGTATAAGAGTGATGTGTAATATTGTTTATTTTCTTAGTTCACCAAAATTATTTCAATAGATACAACCAAGCAGATTTTTGAATTTTTGTTCTCTGAAAACTGTTTTATAAATTTTCATACCAAGCGAATTTTTAAACTGAAAAAACTGGAAACTATTTTCTATTCTCATTCTTTAAAAACTGTTCTTGAAAACAATTTTGGGAGTGACAAACCAAGCAAGACCTTAGTGTTTTGGAAAAAGAAATTACGATTTTAAAATTTTGGAAGGATGAAAAACAAATAGAGTGAAAAATATTAGGGTTTTGAAATCGTGAAACATAATTTGAATGACATAAAGAAGAGAACCGTTGTGTTTTCCTCGGGTCAACAGTTTTACAAAAGCAATTCACATCAGCTCCGTAGAGGATCCGGATCCGGATAAGATCCGGACAAAAGCAATTCACTTGGATCTCACTCTTGCATCTAATTCTGTACTCTCCATCTGCAATCTACCAATTTCTGCTCTCTCCCCCACTCACTTGATTCTACTTGAAAATCTGCATCTCTCTTACATATAAATTTGTATCTCTCCTCTCTTCTTTTCTGAATCTCCTTGTAAACCTTCACTTTTCTTTATCTTTCTCTTTCACTTGTTTTTAAGTCAAAAAAATCAAACTTGGTGTGTTGTTACTTGGACCATCCAACCAAATCCGTAAGCTAGAGGTACTAGTCTTAGCTCTCTGCATTTGTTTTGTAATATAGTTTCTATTGCTTGCTTACTAAATATTTTAAAAAAAAAAAACTTTAGTATTGCTTGTTTAATTATCAAAAAAAAAGATCTACATCTCACTTTTCTTTATCTTTATCTTTCACTTGTTTTTAAGTCAAAAAAAAAACTTGGTGTGTTGCTGGAATTAAGACACCTTACTAGGACCATCCAACCAAATCCGTAAGCTAGAGGTACCAGTCTTAGCTCTCTGCATTTGTTTTGTACTAATATATTTTCTATTGCTTGCTTATTAAATATTTAAAAAAAAATTAGTATTGCTTGTTTAATTATCAAAAAAAAAAATATTTTGTATTGCTTGCTTAATTACCAAAAAAAAAAGAAAAATCTTTTGTATTGCTTGCTTAATTACAAAAAAAAATAAAAATCTTTTGTATTGCTTGCTTAATTACCAAAAAAAAAAAAAAATTCTTTTGTATTGCTTGCTTAATTACCAAAAAAAAATCTTTTGTATTGCTTGCTTAATTACAAAAAAAAAATAAAAATATTTTCTATTGCATCATCTCTTTTTTTTTTTTCTCAATTCTTCTTCTAGCTTTTAAATTTGGCTCTCTCTCCCTCTCTCTCTGAACTCGAACCTGTCTATTTGCAATATCTAGTAATTTCACCCTCTTGGCTTTTCTGCAAAATTTGAGTAAGCTCACTCTCTCTAGTGAATCTTCACTTTTCTTCACTTGTTTCTCATTTAAAATCAGACTTGCTGTGTTGGTTGAAAAAAGGTAGGTAGGTAGCTACTAAGTTGAAAATGGATGTTGTTAACACTATTGTGGGAAAAATGTTAGAGCCAATGATAGACTGTTTGTTCAAATCCACTTGGCGTCAAATTGGTTATGTGGTTCACTACAAAGACAACATCAAGAATTTTGAAGATGAAGTTGAGAAACTCAGAGACTGTATGGAGAGGGTCCAAGAAGATGTCAATATGACCGAGGACAATGGGATGGTAGTGGAGAAAGATGTTTCGAAGTGGCTGGAGGAAGTACAGAGGACACTGACAACGTCCGAAGAAGTGACGACACTGTTTCAAGACAAAGAAAACCTCTCTTGTCTTGATGTTTGCTCAAGGCATCAGCTAGGTAGGGAGGCAAAAAAGAAGATGATGGTTGTTACTGGCCTAAAAGGTGAAGGTAAGTTTTAGAGAGTTGCACATCCTTCTCATCCTAGTGGTATTTGGTATTCATCCAGCACAAATTTTGAGCAATTTGAATCGAGAAAATCGATTTTTAAGGAGATCATGGAGGCATTGAAAGATGACAGTAATTACAAAATTGGGATATATGGAATGCCCGGTGTTGGAAAGACGACAATGGTGGAAGAAGTTGGAAAAATTATTTTTGATGAGGTCGCAACGGCAGTTTTCTCCTAAAATCCAGATCTGAGCAAAATCCAAGTAAAACTTGCAGACTGTTTAAATCTGACACTAAATAAACAGAGTGAAGAAGGAAGAGCGGGTGAACTATGCAATAGATTGATGAATGGGAGAAAAATCCTTGTAATATTGGATGACGTTTGGAGTGATCAATTAACACTGAAGAAAATAGGAATTCTAGATCATTCAGATAATAGTAAGGGTTGAAAAGAACTTCGAAATTGGGCTCCTATCAAAACCTGAAGCTTGGCAACTATTCAATAGAACAGTTGGAAATTTTATTGAAGCTGATCGGGAAATGTTTTCTGTAGCAGCAAAAGTATGTAGAGAATGTGATTGTTTGCCTTTGGCAATTCTTGCAGTTGGAGGAGCACTGAAGGATGAGAAAGAAAAGTGTGTGTGGGATGATGCACTGACAAGACTCAGAAATTTTCAGGGAAATAAAATTGAGGGACTGAATAAAAAATTGTATTCATGCATAGAGTGGAGCTACAATTATCTGAACGAGCCAAATTTGCAGTCATGCTTTCTGCATTGTTGTTTATTTCCAGAAGATGCTGAGATTTCTATTGACGACGACTTGGTGATGTATGGAATGGGAACGGGGTTTCTGCGAGACGCGGTTACAATGAAAGAGGCAAGAGACAGAGCACATACGTTCGTTCATACCCTCAAGAAATCTTATTTATTGTTGGAAGGTAGAAATGAAAACTTTGTCAAAATGCATGATGTAATTCGAGATGTTGCCATATCAATTGCATCAAAAGATCCATATGTGTTCATGGTAAAAGATGACGTCAAAGTTTGGCCGGAGAAAGATGATTATAAATGTTGCACAACAATCTCATTAACGGCTTCCTCCAATAATGTTCGTCGGCTTCCCGATCAGTTAGATTGTCGAGGACTACACACCTTAATCTTGAGATGCAGCTCTCCCGATTGTTTACTAGAAATCCTGAATAACTTTTTTGAAGGGATGGAACAACTTCAAGTTTTGGATTTGTATCAAATTAAACTACTTCCATCATCACTTTCAAATTTAGTTAATCTTCGAATGTTGCATATGTGCTCTTGCAATATGGAGGACCCATCTTTCCTCGAGAAATTAAAAAACCTTGAGATACTAAGGGTTGTTGATGGTCACAAACATAAATGGATGGTTTTAGAAATACGGCAGTTGACTCATCTACGTGTGTTGGATTTGAGAGCTTGTAATAAGAATGCTATAACTTTTCCGTCGGGTGTCCTATCATGTTTATCCAACCTCGAAGAATTGTACCTTCCGTATGAATTTGATAAATGGGATTGTGAAGGCAATGCAAGAATTGTTGAGCTGCATTCTTTGACTAGCTTAACCACTATACATATTTGTATACCAGACCGTTTCATCTTACTATCCAAGGTCAACTGCCTTCCCAGCTTTAAGTTGTTGACAAGATATAGAATCTTGATTGAGAATACTTCTAAGTTTGATGGTTCTAACTACTCTTTGTGGGTTTTTAGGCGGCCTGATTGTGAATTGAAAAGAAAGGTCTTGGGACTCGTGGGTATTCCTTTAAATGTTGAGCTTAACTTTTTGATGGAGAATGCTGAAGTACTATATTTTGATGAAATGAAAGGTTTAAAAAAGGTGCTTCACGACAGAGAAGGCGAGTGGTTTTTAGACTTGAAGAATCTCGAAGTTCAGAAATGTGATGACATGGAACATTTACTTGGAAAACCTCATGGACCATATCCATTAGTTTCTTTTGGTAAACTAAGTGTATTACGAGTTGAAGGATGTAGATTAATCAAGTATCTCTTCTCCCCTTCCACTGCAAGAGGTCTTCCGAAACTGCAGAGGCTCTACGTTAGAAATTGTGAGACGTTGGAAGAAATAGTTGGAGGTGATGAGGAAGTCATGGATGATGTTATTTTTCATCAGTTAAAGGAAATGTGGTTAGAGTTTCCAAACCTCAGAAGCATCAGCTCCAATACGAAGAAGACATCAACTACAGACTGCAACCCTTCCACCATTAAACAAGCTCTCTTTAATGAAAAGGTATGCTCTATCTATATATTTTTCGGTGAATACCTTTAGTTGATTCCTGAAATTGTTTGCCAACCTATTAAGCCATCAAAATTATAGAAAACCAAAATTACAACAAAGATGGGTTAACAATTTTGATACATGATGAGGTAAAATCTAAATTAAGAATATTTTTTTGAGATTTAAGGGTTCCAAAACTATATATATGCGTATATATATATATATATATATATATATATATATATATATATATATATATATTAGTTGTTATTCTGATGGGGCTTTGGACTAACACTCCTTTTCTTTTTATTGTTACTGTCAAAATAGTTACCATTATTGTTATCCTTTACTTTTTTCTTTTTTTTTTGAGTAACACTCGTATTGTTAATTTTATCAGGCAGCACTTTCTCTAATTGGATTGTTGACGAATTAGATTGGAAAAAATATATATACATATTGAAACATTTTTTTTTTCTTTCAGTTTTTTGTTGTACTGTTTGAATCACAGGCCCCTCTTGCAAAAACTGAGAACAAAAATATATGTATTTATGGATAAGGACATGACAAAGGATCCAGGCTGTACTATATTGTAAGTAAGAGAGACAATTCCTATTGTTGCCTAGTAAAGAAAAAAAAGAAAAAGAAATAGAAAAAAAAATTACAGAAATCTTCTCTCAAGTTGTGCTATAGTTTTTGATGATAAATAGTGGAGAATCTTCTTTTCTTAAAGAATTTTTGTACTTGATCATGTGTTCAAAAATCTTAGCCTTAAGTGGGTTGAAAAGACCTAGAAGGCAAACAATATATGCATATGTATTAATACATGTTAATTTATTTATCACATTGTAATGTAATGAAACACAGGTTACTTGTCCTGTCTTGGAGAAATTGCACATTATCTTTTACTTCCCAATCCAGGAAGTAAAAGATACCTTTGAGCATCTCCAAGAATTAAATGTAGAATATTGTGAGAAGATGGAAGAGATAGTCGCATTCAAAATAGGACAAGGAGAAGAAGCAGAAGCAAATGATGAAATTGCTATGTTCACTCACTTAAATATTATGATACTGAAAGAGTTGCCAAACTTGAAAAGTTTCTGCTGTAGTTATGGTTCTGAAAAAGAAGAGACATCAACGGAAGGCATTCTCCAAATACAAGCTCTCTTCAAATTCAACCACAAGGTACGTACTTATTACGTCCTGAAAAAGAAAAAAAACATTAGTTTAATGACATTTCTGAAATCCCAGAACATGCGAGAGCATGGAGGCAACACACGCCAATCACAACATTGCATTTCTCTATATACAATCTAAATTATCTCCGGAATGAAAAGTTAATAACAAATGGATTTCAATATATACTTTATTGTTTATCTCTATTGCTCTAACACAATGTAATGTAATGAACCACAGGTTACTTGTCGTGTCTTGGAGAAATTGCACATTAGCGGATTGAATAGCATTACAACTATATGGGACAAGCAATTAGTCCCAATCCAGGAAGTAAAAGATACCTTTGAGCATCTCCAAGTATTAAATGTAAAAGATTGTGAGAAGATGGAAGAGATAGTCGCATTCAAAATAGGACAAGGAGAAGAAGCAGAAGCAAATGATGAAATTGCTGTGTTCACTCACTTAAAGATTATGAAACTGAAATGGTTGCCAAACTTTAATACATATATATATTGAAAGCCAACTTTAATTGAAATTTCTCATGTGATGTAAGTTTTTACAAGGAAAGTCCACACTGTATGGTTATGATAAATATATCAAAACTAGGGGTGGCAAAATAGGCGGGTTGGGCAGATTTGGACCAACTTGACTATGGGCGGGTCAAATTTGGGTTGTGACCCATATTAAACCCGTTCGTAGAACTATGTATGGGTTGAATATGGGTCAGGTCAACCCGACAGCCCATATTTGACCCGACTAAACACGAATTAGTCAGACCAACCCTGATCCAGATAAATGAGTCGACCTAATCCAGATTGCTTATATAAGTCCATATCTAGAATAAACGGGTCGACCAGATCCAGATTGGTGACTTGAAAAACAGATCAGCCCAAACTCACCTAACTCAATTCTCTTTCTCTCTCTCCATATGATTGTTTTTATAAAAAATTAAAATTTCTAATTGATGACCCTTTTTTGTAATTTAACATGCCAACATATCAAACCCAAAAGTCCAAATTTGTATATATCCAGACCCAGATTCGGTTAGGGTCAAACTCGAACCGATTAAAAAATTTGTGACCCTACTTTGTTAAAAAATGTACGAATAAAAATCCAAACTCATATTAACTGTGCGAGTTAAGTTGAAACGAAAAACCTACTTGATCACTTAAATCTAGACCTAGTAAACAGGTGGGTTGGGTGTGTTTAGACCTGGTGGATTTGGAACCTCGTTAACGTAAAATTAAACAACTGGTACTTTGTTGTTTAATTTTATATTGATGAGGTTCTGTCGATTTTTTTTTACTTGCAAACGATTATAAAATTGTAAATAAGTGCATCATATTTTTAAAGAGGCATTTTTATTTCAAACACTCAAGTATTTGAAGTTATGTGGTTTTGGAGACTTTAAAAACTGGTTTATTAGTTGTTTTCAATTATAGTCATTGGATCAAATCCAACGACTAATATTAAATTAGCATATAAGGAGCAACTCCTATATATATTATATAACTAATTAGGTTATCCAAATTTTAACAATATTTTGTGCAAAAGTAGCTAATTTTAAACTCAAAATAAAAATATATATATATATATAAATTTAAATGGCACCAGCCTAATAACTACTACAAAAGAAAATATCTTGACGACTACATTATATATTTAAATTGTAAACAATATTAACTTTCTATTTTACACATTTAATACAACTTGGCAACTAGCTTAAACTTAAAAATAAAATAAAATTGACTTCCTATATTTTTGTGAACTTTTTTATTTTTATTTTAGGTAAGTAACACACTTGTTCACAATTATCTCCTAATTAAGAAACCCGAGCCCTCAACCCTCTAGGAATGTATACTCATTGAGTAATTACACAATAATTAACATATATATATATATATATATATATATATATATATATATATAAAAAAGTACTATATATAATATACTCACACACACATATATATATACATAGATGGAGAGAGAGATAGAGGCATATGAAGAGTGAGAGGCGGGATTAAAGAGAGAGAGAGAGGTGGGATCAAAGAGAGTGAAACTTTAGTCCACGCTTTGTGTTGGAAAATATATGCGTATATGATACTATTTTAAATATATAAAAAAATTGTACTAACATGTTAAATCACATAAATTATACATCCTCTTAAACATCACAAGAAAATCTCTTATCATTCCACAATATATATAAAACCTTCTATAAGTTACTATATCACATGTTATATAAAACATATGAAATATAACACAATCAAGTAATTCATTTAGATTTTATATTTTATAACTTAAAATACATAAATAGTAAAGAACCTGTAGATCGAGGCTAGAGTTTGACTCTATGTCCTTAAGACAATTATCGTCCCGCAATGGTGTTGAACGGACCCTTGGTGACTGTCACCTAGGATACAACGACCTTTCTCTCAATCGGTAGCAACACTACAAACCAACTGAGCTTCTGCGAACCACCTATGTGTTTGTACTCTCTTGAACCTGACTCTCCTAACCCGTTGGTGAAGACTAGACCACAAAGACTCACTAACAACTTGGTTAGGCTATATAGGTTTTGTAGGGAGGGAGACCTCAGATGTAAGAGAAGAAGTAGTCTGAAAAATATGTTTTACAAATGAAGGTAAATGGCCTATTTATAGGCATACTAGTACCCTTTCAAAAATATCTGAATAGCCATGAGACATGTCCTTTGGTGCAAAAGGTTGCAACTCGTACTGTTTCAACTTAAAACAATACCAATTGTGTCTATTCGATACTAACAGACACTTTTGGTGTTTATTCAGTGTGAATTGCACTGTTTCACCTTTAATTATCATTCAAAATTTCTAACACTTTGTTCTCTTTTAATCATTGTATGGGTGGAAGATGGGTTGAATATGGGCTTTGTTCTCTTTTAATCACTGTATGGGTGGAAGATTGATTGAACATGGGTACCTATATTCAACTCAACTAACCCTCCAATTAATTGATTTATATCTATCCAACCAGTTTTTGACCCATACATGAAAATAACTCACCCATATCCATTTTTGGCTGGACAAATATGGATGGGTTGGTGGGTTTGCACCCAATTTGTCACATCTAATCAAAATCTACATACAATGACTATTTTACATAAATATAATAAAATTCACAAGACATGTTACTTGTTAACTATGAGTAGCCTTTTTAGCTGCTAGGAAATATATGTAGGCTCCCATAATTACTTGAGAATTAACTTTAAGAGGTTGGAATTTAATTAAGAGGTAATTGATAATTAATCAAAGGCTAAACTTATATTTCTACATTTTCCATTTCCACAATCTTTTACCCATTCAAATCCGTCAGATAAGCTAATATTTCTCACGTGGTTGGTTTTCCTTTTGTTTATCATGTGATTTTCAATCATTCCTTGCCTTTAATGAGTTAGCCAGCGGTGGCGTCATTTTCATATAATCAAACATATAGTCCTATAGTGCAAAATCATGTAAATAGTTAGAATTTATGATAATTACTAAAAACATGCAAATGCATAAAAATAAATTTTTAATTAAAATAAACTAAAATAAAGTCATAACAAATATAATTTCAGAGGAAAGAATATATATAAAATATGTATTATCACATTTTTGTTGGTTAAAATGAGTTGGAACCATATTACTCAAACACAATTTTTAGTCAAAGATACTACTATTTTTAAAAAAATAATAATTTTGGGTTTACAAAACATATTTTCAGATTTGTGCTTCCAAACTTTCAATAGAATATGATTTTACCAAACATATTATGCTTTTCATAGAAATGGCAGCACAATAGGTTTTCAAATTTCATTTTTCATAAATCAGAAAATGAAATCCGACAGTTTTACCAAACAACCCCTTAGGTACTACTTGCAAAGTAAGTTAGACATTTATATATAGGTTAATTTCATAAAATCCCCATATACTATAAACATACATCATATAACCCCTTGTACCAACGAAACCTTAATAAACCCCTTTGACCTGTAGAAAAATTCATCAACTTATCCCATCCACTTTAGTTTGCCTCAAACCATAATGACACCTCCACATCGTATATCATGTGATTGTCATGTGCAAAGTTTGAATCTTTGTATGACCAAAATGCGCTTTAAATGAAGAAATTACCCTTAACGGTCCATCCTTAAATTTTTTAACATTACTCAACCTGAATCCTATTACATTTGCACAACGATCATCTTCATCTTCCTCTTGTATCTCTATTATCTCTCCTCTCATTCTCATTCCTCCATCACCGACACCTCCAAACAACCCCCCTTATCTCTTTCATAACTAAACTTTCTCTCTCTTCACTTTTATGAATCCAAGTAAATCGACATATTCTGCATTCCAATATCAAGTTTTGTCCACTGTGTTTACAACATCTATGCTTTTTTAAGTGGAATAGCTTCAATATTTGCAATCATTAAATGAAATTTGTCTTTCTTGTATTAAAAATGAAGAGTAGAGTTTGCATATTTATTCAGACAAAGAGTCGATTTTATGTGACAATGAGATTCATAGCAAAAAGGAGAATATTATTTTAGATAATGAACCTCAGATATTTGGTTTGATGAATATAATTGAATTCATGAAAAAAGGAACGTTTTGTTTTATGGTTACAGGAGTTAAGGAGTGGGTCCTCAATTTACAACAGTTCAATTCTTTAAGAAGAAAAATTTTCAGGAAAACAATCATGAAAGTTTAGCTAAAATTAAAAATTAAACTGAATGTAATGAAAAGTGACCAAGGTGAAGCTTCTATATATCCTTTGGCAATGATCATAAATCTAATTTGGCTTTCTTTCATGATGCAGAATCAGAAGCCAATAAAGAAGAAGAAAAAGAAATAGACCAAATACTTTCTTCATCTACTAGTAGATTTTTGGTGTACTAATTTTTAGGGCTGCAAATGAATCGAGCTGAACTTGAGTCTATTTAGGCTTAGTGTCGTTTGTTTATAGGCTCAGCTCGGGCTCATGACGAGCTTGAAAAGTTGAACTTGGGTTCAGCTCATTATTATTTTGAGAAATTCGGACTTGGCTCGTGTAATAAAAAAATTTGTTCGAGCTCAATTTGAGCTCGTGCTCAAGATAGTTTTAACTCATTCATGAACATAAATGAGCCTACATGAACCTATGTTCATGAACATATTCACGATTTTACATTCATTAACCTATACAAACCTGTTGACCTCAAGGTTTCAACCCAATGTTATTTGGGTGATTTTGATGATAACAACCTATTGTAGTGTAGATTTAATAAATTTATTTGAGTGTTCAGTTTACAATGTATTATATTATCTCAAGTATCTTAAAGGCACTCGACTTCAAAAGGAATTACAAGAAGATACATGAAGTCACATGATCATGGAACTCAAAGATCAATAATCAAGATCAATGGCGAAGTTGAAGTGAATCCAAGCCACATGATGAAGGAACCCAAAAGCTTAAAGAATTGAAGATTAAAAGACTTGGATAGGCTAGTCTTGGGTGAGTGCTAGATTTAATGTAAAGTTATTTATGAAGTAACTTCTTTTGAAAGCTCATCTATTGACCTAGTGGACCTTAGGACCAATGCATATCATTCATATCATATCATGGTTTCTTGGACCCTTAGAATTAGGCCATGAACTTCATTGAATCATCTTGAAGGCCTTCGTTGAGATTGAGTTAATTCAAGCTTATGTTTAGCTTTGAAGGAATTCAATTCTTGAGTAAACAAATTCTAGAACCTACACTAGGAAATATCATTTACGGTTCTTAGATAGATTGACCTAGGCTTTGAACTCAATTGAATCACTATATAAAGTCGTGTCATGCATAGTTACTGTTTCAGGTACTTAGCGCAAAAATTTAGCTAAGTGTTGGATTTTAGGGGCAAAAACATAAATATGAGTTTTTAACTGAATCTTGACATAAAAAGTCCCAGAAATTGTACCCCATGATTTATCACAATCATATGAATTTTCTCAGTCCCGAATGACTTAATTTAGTCATTCATATTGCACGATAAATTTTTATGTCAAAGTTGTGAAAATCCATTTTGTACTAAAACTAAAACATCAGATTTGATTCACTTAGAATTTAATTTTTAAACTATTTTTATTGAACCCAAATGGGGGGTACTTTGCTTAATTACATTGAATAACTTAAACTAAATAGAAATATAAAGGTTTATGAGAAATTTACTTAACATTTTTCAATGTAATTAAGTGTGCATTGTATTAATGCAATGTACAGGAGAAACTGGCTGAGTCTGAGAACTGATTCTGACCTGGGAACTTTCGATCGCCTGATGAATCCATCAGTCGATTGATAGAAACTAGAAATTCATTCCAGTTGGGTGTGCAGAACAAGGGAGGTTTCAGCCGACTGAAGCATTGCTTCAGTCGACCGAAACCTGGAGATTCAATCTCCAACAGCTAGATTTCTGCACTTAATGTTTCCCAACAACTTCGAAATGGCCATAATTCCTTCTTGCACTATAAATACACCTTGTATATGCATTATACATGTGGGAGAGACTACCATAACCCTCCATGATCATATATTATTGGTAGATGCTACCTTAGAGCTTAAATCTTCATATCATTCATCCATTAGTAGCCACCACTATTGAACCAAACACTTGCATATCATTCGTAGTGGCAACATCCTAGTGAAAAGCTTTCAATTGAGTATTTCATTGCTAACTCTAGGTATGTGAGTTATAATTTGTGTATCTATCCATTGAGGGATATTCTCCACTGAGCTATCATTTGTGTATCTATCCATAGAGGGATATTCTCTATTATACCAAAACTCTTATTCATCCTTTGAGAGGAAGATCAAGTGATGCACTTAGCAATGAAGCCTAAGTCATGAGCTTGGTAAAGAAGTCTTGGTGAGGTTCTCATTGAGCAAAGAAGCCCAAGTCTTGAGCTTGACAAAGAAGTCTTGGTAAGGATGCCATTGAGCAAGGAAGCCCAAGTAATTCACTTGGCAATTGTACGGTTTGCTTTCCACCATTAAGGAAGGCTCTATAGTGGAAACCTCAAGAATTTTTCTTGAGGCATGGACGTTGGCAAGAGGGGCCGAACCATGTAAAAATCATGGTGTCATTTGGTTTGCATTTCTCTATCCTTAAACTCATTTATCTTATAGTATTTCATATGTTTAAATTCTATATGTTTTATATATCAATGCTATGAGTTTATATGCTTCAATTTATATGAGGAGGATGGGATGAATGCTTGGAGTACGTTAGTTGAGTTGTGAAATTAATTAGTTATTGATTGATTGAGTTTTTATTTGATTATCTAATCGTCAATCAATTTGCATACCATGTGTTTGATAAAATGTGTTATCAAGATTTTCACACACTACGAGCATGATATGTTGCACTTATACTTACATTTGTTATTGTATCCATGTAATACCCCGCTCCAACACATGGTATGATATTGTCCGCTTTGGGCCTGAGCCCGCACGGTTTTGCTCTTGGGTTTACCCCAAAAGGCCTCATACCATTTGAAGAGAACATACTACATATAAGCACATCCCCTTTTCCATACCCAGGCGATGTGGGATTGAGCACCTTGTACCCTGTCAGTGTGGTAGCTCAGCCCAGTGTCTGTCTATGCACCCGCCCACTCACACCCGTCCACAAGGGTTACTACAATCCACCCCCCTACGAGGCCCGACGCCCTCGTCGGCACACTTACTTCCGGCTGGGTTCAGGCTCTGATACCAACTGTAATACCCCGCTCCAACACATGGTATGATATTGTCCGCTTTGGGCCTGAGCCTGCACGGTTTTGCTCTTGGGTTTACCCCAAAAGGCCTCATACCATTTGAAGAGAACATACTACATATAAGCACATCCCCTTTTCCATACCCAGGCGATGTGGGATTGAGCACCTTGTACCCTGTCAGTGCGGTAGCTCAGCCCAGTGTCTGTCTATGCACCCGCCCACTCACACCCGTCCACAAGGGTTACTACAATCCATTAAGTGCATAATAGATAGAGCATTCTTAATCCCACTTGTTGAATACATATGTTCACCAAGTATTTGACAAAGGCCCATTCAAGCTTATTTTTGTCAAAGCATGCTAAATCAAAAAAGTTCCATTATTTGCCTAAAGTCCCTATTCACCCCCCCTCTAGGGACAATACTCGGGTCAGAAAACCTATATTCATGAACCTATACGAGCCTATGTTCAGGAACATATACGAGCCTTCACGAGCTCATGCTCACAACCTTAGATGAGCCGAGCCCAAAACTGTTTAGGATCAACTTGTTTACTAAACAAGCCTAAAAATCAAGCTCGAGCTCAGCTCATTTGCTTAACGAACGAGCCCAAGTTAAGCCTTAAACGAGTCAAGTCCGAACTGTTCATGAACAACTCAGTTCATTTGCAGCCCTATTTATCTTTACATTGGTCCATGTCTTAGGATTCTCTTGTAACCACCAAGCCTTTGGTGTCGAATTAGTTAAAAGCATTGTCTTCAACAAGAGATACTCAAACCTTAGCATCACATTGGTCTGGAAAAATTTAAACCAAGTCACTAGTTCAAGTTTCTCCAGTTTAGTCAAGAAACTTATCATTTGGTGATTTTGGTTCCAACTTCCAACTAGGGTTTTATAATGTGAGGTTATTGTCATGATTTTGGTTCATTTACAGACCCAAATGAAGTTGTTTCTTGCCTTTGGCTTTCTTGAAGACCCAGATGATGTCATTTGGTGATTTTAGTTCATTTGAAGACCCAAATGATGCCATGTGGTCTTTGAGGTTAAAACAATCATTTCTTAACTACAATTTAAAGCTTTTAAATTAATATTTGTATGACAAAAGCAATGTCGTCATTTCATACTATAACTAACAGCTCCATAAAGAAATGTCCTAAAATGATCAGATGTGTTAGTTAAGAGGGTTGTTTGTTAGTTCGCGCTCGTAGGGTGGGGGGACCCTTCACTAATTTACCTGGTTATATTTGTGAAGTATATATTTGTAATTGGAAAATTTTGGTGCCAAAACTAAGTTGATCAAGTTGTAATTTTTGTTTTAATTCTTTGTAATCAATCATGAAGTTGAAGACCAAGGGTATGGATAGTGCTTTCACCAATACAAGCATGTGATCAGACCATCAATGATCTAGATAAGGAACTTGATCAACTGAATCTTTCAAGTGGATAGTAATGTGCGTGGACATCATTGATCAAGTATAAGAGTCATTTAGTCAAGGTAAATGTGTGAGAACACTTAGCATTTTTTAGAGTGAAGTCCACCTTTGAAAATTAGGGTTTTAAGTGTATTTTTTTCAAAATTTTCAAAGTTGGACCAGATCAAATGAATCCCAGACTAGTCCAAGTAGTCTTAGAATCTCAAAATTGGGTTCTAACATTAATGGACTGGTCCACATGAGAGCTAGACCAGTCCAAGTGGGTTCAACTTAGTTAAACCAGTCCAAATAAGCCTTGGAGCTGTCCAACTAGACTGAACTTGCTTTTTTTTATTTAGAAACTCCCGTTTTGTTTTAAATTGGTCTCTAAACATTCCTTAAACATTGGAAAATGTTTCTAATTAATTTTTAACTTTTTTTACAAGTAACAATAGGATTTCATCATCTTTAAATAGTCTCTTATGTTTTCTCTCTAATTATGTTTTTAGAACAATATTATTTTTAGAGAGAGAAAGTGCTTTGAGTTATTTTTAGGGCATAAAATTCTTCATTAATTTTCTGTTTATATTTCTTTGAGAGCACATTGGGCAATCGATTGCCTAACCTTGGAGATTTTTTTTTTTTTTGGGCGATCGATCTCCTTAATTTTGGGTAATCGATCGCCCAACCTGGGGGCCTTCCGCCCACCCTCAACCGAAAAGATCTTTTTTGTGGGCGTCCATCTCCCAACCTTAACCGCAAGCTAATTTTCCAAGATAGATCTCCCAGGTCCATCTCCCAACCTTCACCGCAAAAAATTTACATTGCACACTAAAGAAAAATATAAAAAAAAAACACCTATTCTTCAAAATATTGAAAAGAAAATACAAAATAAAAATGAAATAATAAAATAACAAAAAAACAAAACCACTAATATACAAGATACCCGACAGTAGCCAAGTTTAACGTCTAGGCTAGACAAAAAATTAACTTTCAATTCAAGGTTTGCTCGATGCCACATTACTCGAGGCAATTTAACATCGCCCCCTATATGATCTTCACTTCCTTGTGCCGAACTCAAAATAACTGAAAAGGTCTCATTGACTCTTAAAAACATATATAGTAGCCTTGAAGAAAGGAGTTTCAATTCTAACTATGGAGGAGACTACAATGATTACACCGGAGGAGTGCTAGAGAGAGAATGAAGTGGTTCTATCAGAATCCTCCAAGATGGATTATCTTAAATGGCACTACATCAAGCATAACATTCAGCCCAACAATAGACTTCTTAACATCAAAAGACTCATAATGGAAGAAAGACATACACACCTCCAGAGGATCTTAAGATAGAGCAAATGGAGCAACTTCTTCCACACAATGATATCCATGAAGAAACAATCACTCTCATCTGGAGGATGTTGAGTGACATTAAAAATATTCAACTTCACTTTCATATTGCCCAAAGATATGTTCATAATCCTCAATTTATAATTAATACAAGCATCAGCAGTAGCTAGAAACGGATGACCAAGGATGACTAGAATTTGCCTCTTTGGATTATGAACTGGCCTGATATCTAAGACGATGAAATCCACTGGGAAATAGAATTTTTCCATTTTAATAATGACATCTTCAATAATCCCACGTGGTTGTTTGGTTGATTTATCTACAAACTATAAAACCACCATGGTAGGCTTCAATTCTCCCAAATCCAACTGTAGGTAAACCAAGCAGGGCAATAAATTCACACTTGCACCTAAATCGAGAAAAGTTTTCTCCACTTGATGTTCCCCAATAATGTATGAAATAGTTGGAGCTTCGAGATCTTTGTACTTTGGAGGAATACAATGCTGGATAATAGAGCTCACTTGTTATGGAAGCATCACTTTATTTGGAATATGACTCCTTAATCACCTTTTCTGCGTGCACAAGTCCTTCAAGAACTTGGCATAAGAAGGAAATTATCTAATAGCATCAGGGAATGGCAAATTGATCTTCACTTGTCGAAACACTTCCATCATATCATTCAGCTTATAGCATCACTTTCCCAATTTAGATTCTTCTTCAAAACGTTGTTGGAAGGAAGCCTTAGGTTCATATGAAACTTTTGCATTACAACTCTTCATCACCTCTTCTTCATCAATCTTCTTATCCCCCACCTTGTTGTCAATTATTTTCCCACTTCTCAAAGTAGTGATTGCTTGAACTTGCTCAGGGTGCGAATTGCTTGATGAAGAAATATTGTTGAGGGCATTAACCTGATGGTCCGGGAAGCCCTTGATTATGTTTGCCCAAGTTTTATCATCAAAAGGATTTGCATGGGCATTAGTGTCATTTTTCATTAATACATTTACTGGCCTTAATTTTACAATTTATTTAATTTCCTTGCTCTTTTATATTTTTTCATGTATTTACACTAACTTAAATGCAGGGGAAAGTTTGTAAATTTATCAAGAAGGGCATTTTGTGTTTTAATTCTAGGGCAAGAAGGGTTTTCTTATAAATTTGTGTCACTAAGGTTTCCTTTCAAATCAAAAAGGTGATTTTTAAACAAAAAGGAGAAAATGAAAAAGAAAAAGATGATATATATTATATCATTCTCGGTTCCTTCAAGTAGCTGCCAAAAACCAAATAAAAGAGGATAAGGTTTATTGATATATATACAGATATAGAGTGAAAAGGGAGTGTGTGTGAAAAGTGAATTGTTGTGGTATGTATAAGTTATATTATGTAGTGGTTGATATAAAAAAAGGAGAGAGAGGCGCTAACACTTGTGTGTATATTGGTTAAAGCAAAACAAAAAGGAGAGGGTTATTTCTATAATAAGAATTTCATATAGGTTAAGATGAGGTGGCATACATATATATAGATAAAGATTAGGTAAATTGAAGAAAAATAAAAAAAAAGTAGGCACTGAGATAGAAAGTGGGTCCGATATGAAGAGCTTTGAAAAACTGAGAGAGAAAAGAGTGAGAGAGACTGTGAGAATAGAGAGATAGTAGAGTGATGTGTGCACAGTGTAAGAAAGTGAAGACATGATCCTTCTCGGTTGTTCTATGCGCTGATATAGAGAGAGCTTGTCTTGCTCTTTGTTCAAAATGATTAAGGATGAGTCTCTGGTAATCTATTTCTTTCATGGTTCTTCAAATGTTCATCTTGTTTGTTGATTCAGTATATGAAAACCTCAATTTCATAGATTCAAAATATGGAATATGAGTTTCATTGGTTCTCTAAAAGGAATCCCAGCTTCAATTATGGTTCTGTCTTCTAGGTCTTTATTATTGGTTTCATCTACTGGGTTATCATTTATGGTTCTTCTTGGGTTCATTAGTTGAAACTCAGTCACTTGAACAGATTCATAAAATTGGTATAAATCTCTTCATAATTATGTCTTTAAATTTTACACATCAAATGACCTATAATGGTTGACTACATATATCCACTCACTCTCACAGGCGCACTTGTTGAGGCTTTGTTGTTGACACACACAAATCACAAACGCACGATTTTATTCTGTATTTGATATGCCATAATCTGATTTTCGTGTTCTAAAATTGCTGGAATCATTGTTATGTGTTGATGAACTAGTGTTGCTGAATTTATTGATCTAAATTGCCAATTCTGGAATTTTAATATTGTTGTTTGGAAGTCTAATTTTGTTGTTTTGGATTTGATATTGCCGAATTGGAATTCTATATTGCTGATTTGGATTTGATATTGCTGAATTGGAATTCTATATTACTGATTTGGATTTGATATTGCTGAATTGGAATTCTATATTGCTGATTTGAAGTTTCATATTGCTGATTTGGAATTGCTGTTTTGTTGGGTTGGAATTGCTGATTTGTTGTTCTAGAATTGCAGTTTTCAAGATTTAAATAATACCTATGCTATCAATATTTTGAATTGTTTGTGCTACTAACTTCTACTCCAGTTGCAATTGTGTTTAAATCATAAGAACGAATTCGAAATCCAAGAATTGCCAGAATAGTTGCTCATGGAGAAAATCAAGTTGAAGAAGAGTTTTCAAGAAACTAAGAACAGGACTCATTGAAAGAACGGGTTTATACAAATTCTGTGAAGTTAAACTCAAGGATGTTCATACAAAAGCCTATCACTACAAAAGTTATAGTGCCTTATTCATTATTAAGATCAACCTTCAAGAACAACAATCAAAGCTTGAAGACTTGATGTTTACTACATTGAACTGACTCCACTATCACTATGTAGAGTCCAAGTATTAGGATACTTTGGACAGGGAGAGTGTCAGTGATTATGGTGAGATTTGGTGAGAGATAGCTTGGGCTTTGGGAAGCCTAGGCTGGGTTGAGAGCAGAAAAGCTGTTATGAGATTTGGTGAGAGTGGTTTAGGCCTAGGGAGGCTGTGAACTGGGTTGAGAGCTGGAATGACTATGTGGTGAGTTGGGTTGGTGAGAGAGTGATTGAGAGAATTACTGTACTACCTTTTTAGACATAGTGGAGCTCAGTTCGAAGAGATTTTTTACCCCACCCTAGGGTTTTCCTCTATAAATCCTTGTGTCCAAAACTGTGTGATTGTATTCGCTAGCCAAACTTGCATAATTGGGAAGAAAAATTGAAAAACCTATTCACCCCCTCCCCCTCTAAGTTCATCAATTGGTATTAAAGCACAAGTCTGCATTTCTTGGTTTAACCACCTACAGTAAAGATCCTAAGTATGGCTGAAGACAGTTTGACTCACAAGACTCCTATTTTTGACGGCACTAGCTTTGACACTTGGAGGATTAAAATGGAGGCATTCTTACTATCCATCTCCTATGATGTTTGGCACACTAGATTAGAAGGGGTTGTCATCCTTGATCCTGTAAACCCCTCAACAGCTGACAAGATTGTCAAATCAGTCGACGGGAAGGCTAGAAATACTTTATACAAAGCATTGCAAAAGCAAGAATTTACGAGAGTCAAAAATTATAAAAGTGCAAAGGAAATTTGGAATTCACTTGTAACTGCACATGAAGGAAGCAACACCATCAAGGAAAACAAGATTTAGCTTCATCAAGTTAAGTTCGATGGCCTTAAGATGTACGAAAGAGAAAGTGCAGAGAATTATTTCTTCAGAGTCAAAGATATTGTAAATGAAATGAGGGCCCTGGGTGAACAGATTGAAGACATAGTGGTGTGCAAAAAGATACTGCGTACTATGACTGATAAGTTCAATCCCAAGGTCACCATTCTAGAAGACAAAGACATCTCTAGACTCAGCATTGATGAGTTGGAGTCATCTCTCACAACTTATGAGATGAGAATTGGACCTTCTACTCAAACACGGAGGGAGTCAACTCTAAAAGCAAAAGAAGTGGAGGTTCCAATTGAAAAGGAATCAAATTCTAATGACTCTGAAGATGAAATGGCTTACATAGCAAGAAAGTTCAAAAAATTCAAGATGAGGAGGAAAACAAAGCAACAGCAAGGACAATGTTATTTTGGGCGTGGAAAGCAAGGTCTACATAGCTAATTGTCCAACTGCTCCCAAGAAACAAAAAAAACAAGAAGTTTGGTGCTTCGCAATATAAAGGAAAGGGCAAGAAAAAGGCCTTTTACACGGATTGGGATTCAAGCTCAGAAGAAGAATAACAAGAATCATCTTATGAGGATGATAAAGAGGCATGCTTGTTTATGGCCTTACAAGAATCAGATGTGGTAAGTTCAAATTCTGAAAGTGAAGATGAACCCGATGTTGATGAAGTCTTAGCAGAATGTGAAAGGTTGGCACAGAAATGTAGTGAACAAAAGAAGCAACTGAAGAGGGTCAACTCCGAGCTTCAAAAGACAAAAGAGTTGCTTATGAAGCACTTAAGGGTAAAATTGTCTACCTTATATGCCCTTTCATTAACTATGTATTATCTAACAAAATACAAGACTCAAGAACCAAATTAGAGCACCAAAAGGTGCAAACTAGAACTGAGTTCATTTCTTGAGGGGAGATCTCAAAAGATACATGAGATTTGGGGAAAATCTAAGAAATAATTGGGTAAAACAGGTATTGGCTTTGACGGCAAAGCCACTCAGGTGATATCAAACAAATCCCACTCAACTTTTGTTAGAGCTGAGAATGGTAATATATATGCATCATATCCTGTTGCTGATATAGCTAGTAGACCAAAATATGAAATTCTATATAATGCTTATCATTAATCTATGATTAAGAATGCCTCTGCTACAATTACATGTCCCAATTATGTGAAGCAGAAACTCATGTATGTTAGCAAGACAGATCTACACTTGCACAGAGCACATGTAACTTCAAAAGAGTTGATTAAAACCAAAATAATATGGATTCCTAAGAAATTTAACACTGTAAGCATGCTTGTCTACAGTCACGCCCTGATTTCAGACTCTTAGAAATTGGGGGTGAGTAAGTCACAAACCCAACTCAAAATCACAGAAGGTTACCTTAATCACATTATTACGTGTGTACAGCTCTACAACGCTCATCTCAAGTTGCCCACACATAGCCACGCACACACCTAACCTTACTCATTCATTTTATCAAGTTAGCTAAGGCTATAACCAGCATCTCCTTCTTTTAGTCGGCTGAAAATAAAGTTTCAGTTGGCTGAAGAAGTGCTCTAGAAATGCTTGTTTCGTTCTGTCTCTTTCAGTCACATGAAAATGGACTTTCAGCGGCCTAAAAATAGACTTTCAGCAAACTCAAAGTCGACTTTCAGCAAGCTCAAAGTGAACTTTCAGCAAACTAAAACTACCTGGGCCTGAATTTCCTACTGTATTTATCCCAAGTACTCACCATGCATACAATTCATACTCGGATTGATTTCCAAATCATCAAATCATCTCATACAACATCGAAACATGAATAAAATGCTAAAAAATTATACATTCGATACTAAACATACATTTCATTAAGCCTCCTTCCAAAATCCACATTTTCACATAAACGAAAGAAATCTTAAGGTACAAAGGAGAATAATCCAACTTGAACATAATTCCATACATTGTCCTCAATGCGTTTTAAGTGCCAAACGTGGCTCATACATATCCATTTCGATACTTAAATCCAAATACAAGTTTCAAAAAATGCCCTAACATGGCATACAAAAACATAATATAATGATAATGACAAAATATAAGACTCATCCCTCAAGCTCCTCAAGCTCTATCCATGACCGGTGCCTTATCTGTAAAAATGGTTGGGGGAGGGGGGTGAGCACCACGGCGGCCCAGTAGAAATACCCAAACTAACCTATGCATCGACTCGACGCGACCTACATGAATACAAGCATGACATTCCTATACTACATGGCATACTTCCAATGCACGTGAAATGATATCATGGCATTCCTATGTTACATAGCATATAATAATATACACACTCAAGGAAATCTTAATTCAACATTCAATGAAACGTGTGCTCGACAAGGATTAATTGAAATTAAAAGCCACATAAGCATTAATATGAACATCACAATTCAACCACAAGGCATAACATCAAATCACATAAGTTTTGAAATCATACAAGGGTGGGAGTAGTCGTAGATCGCGGTTCAAAATATTTTTGAGCAATTTTCCCAAATATTCTACTTTACAGGCTAAAACCCGAGGGTCTAGACAAACGCCAAATATTCTATTTCTCGAGTTACTAACCCAAAGGTCTAGACAAAACCCTTTGGCTAAGTTCCGGGCTCGGAGCCCTTTTTCATTCCTGACCTACTCCCAAAATCAACAATCAATCAAATAAGTTTCAAGTATGGCAACACATACAATTTCAAGTGCATCTTAAGTCACTTAATCCACATGCTAAAACATGTAATTCCATGTATATCACAATGCAACATTTGAAAGAAATAATCATTCTAATGCATATTATCAAACACATAACATGCATTATACACAACATAGTTTCTGCACTATAATTCATGTTATAAAGCAACAGTATTCAACAATTAACAACATTTAAACATGTAAACACAATTCAATACTCATGAATTTAACAATATCATCATTAGCATAAATTGACCCAATTAAAAGTGTAAGACTCACATCCTAGCAACTCTAAACATGTTAAACAATATAACCCACATCAATTCCTAAGTAATCGATGATAAGATGGAGAGAATACCCCTACCTCAATTCCAAGCTAAAATCTCCCAAAAATCCAACTTTATTCGAAGATGATTTTGATCGGAGCAATCTTGAGCCCTTGATGCGTAGATCGTTTCTCACTTCTTCGGCTCCTTCTAATTCTCACCTTAAGACTCTCTAATATGATGAAGAAGAAGGTAGGTGATGAAGATACATATGAATGAGAATCACCCACTTTGCTATTTATAGCAACAAGACCTAGTCGTTTTTACAAAAATGTCATCACCTTTCCTTAAACCTTCCTGGGCTCATTTTTGGAGTTCCGTAACTCTGATTGACATGTAATTGATTCTGTTGTGCGTAAAATATTTTATTTAAGGTAGCCTCCTAATTTGAAGTCATTTCGACAACTTTGGATTTTCTGGGTCAACGGGGCCCGCACACCCGGGTCAACCGAACCCGAAAAAGTCAACTTTTGCCAAATGATCTGAAAATTTCCCCAAACCTTAAATAAGTTATCTAAACATGTATTATACCTTTAAAACACATAAAAAATCATTTAAAGTATCATTATGACAATAAATGAAATTAAAGGGAAACCGGCCAAAAATGGTCACGGTCTTTACATCTACACTGCTTTGAGAGCTTGTAATGTTAATACCAAGTGGTATATTGATAGTGGTTGTTCTAGGCACATGACAGAAGATAAGACCAAATTTGCTAACATTGAAAATTTTGATGGTGGTTCAGTTATTTTTGGAGATAACAAGAAAAGCAAAATTGTAGGAAAAGACACAATATCTGAAACCAAATAAATGCCTATGCTAAGTGATATGCTCTATGTAGTGGGTTTAAAGCATAACTTGTTAGGTGTGAGTCAATTATATGACACTGGTAGCTTAGTAAATTTTGATAAAGAAAATTGCAATGTTATTAATAAACAATCTGGTAAAACATTTTTTGCTGCATGTAGAGCTCCAGGAAATGTCTATACTATTCATGAAGACTCCTCACACACTGCTTGCAATTTCACTAACATGAAAAATTAAACACTTTCGCATAAAAGGTTAGGGCATGTGCATTCCATGAACATAAAAAATCTTATCAAGCATAAGTCTGTTAGAGGTCTTCCAAATTTGTCTCTAAATGAAAATCAAATATCCAATGCTTGCCAACAAGGTAAGCAGACAAAAATCTCTTTTAAAACAAAGGAAGTGAATACCTCTAAACCACTTGATATTGTTCATATGGACTTGTATGGACCCATGAGGACCACAAGAATTGGTGGTAGCAAGTACTTTATGCTTATCATTGATGATTATAGTAGAATGACTTGGATTTATTTTTTGAAAGAAAAATATGAGGCTATAATTCATTTCAAAAAGTTTATTAACCTTGTTGAAAACGTGAAAAGTTGCAGGGTTAAAAGATTTCGATCTAATTTTGGAACTGAATTCATCATGAAAGAATTCAGTGATTACTATAACTCAAAGGGAATCAAGAAAGAATTCTTAGCAGTTAAAACACCTCAACAAATTGGAGTTGTTGAAAGAAGAAACAGAACAATTCAAGAAATGGGCAGAACACTTCTGTTCGAGAAGAACCTATCTAAGGGTTTTTGGGCAGAAGCAATAAACATAGCGGTCTATATTATCAATAGAGCTCTCCTGAGGTCAAATTCAACAAAGACACCCTTTGACTTGTGGTTTGGAAGGCCTGCGATTGTGCATTACTTCAAAATCTTTGGAAGTAAATGTTTCACCTACAAGAACCATGATAATCTGGAAAAGTTTGACTCAAGAGTCAATGAAGTCATGTTTTTGGGATATTCAACAAAGAGCAAAGCCTACAGATGTTACAATTTGATAATCAAGAAAATGGTGGAATCCATCCATGTGAAGATTGATGAAGAAGGCACCACTCTAAAGGAAGACTCTGAAGAAGATCTTCCTCCAGAAGTTAAAAAGGAAAATGAGCAGCCTAGCTCATCGACTACTGTTGAAGAAGAAAGAACAGAACCTTGATATCCGAATCTACAAAAGGAATTTCAACAAGAAAACATTCTAGAAAATAATTAAGGAATGGCTCTCACAAGAGCAAAGAAGAAGGCATTACCATTTATAGCTGAGGATGATCATAGTCACTTTGCTATGCTATCATCCATTAAACCAAATAACTACTCAGAAGTAAAAAGGATAATCCCAATTGGATAACTGTAATGAAGGAGAAAATACAACAAATTGAGAAGAATGATACCTAGATTGTTATGCCAAAGTCGACAAATAAAAATGTTATTGGCTCCAAATGGATCTTCCGGAACAAGATGAATGAAAAAAGGACAGTCATCAGAAATAAAGCTCGACTTTTCTATAAAGGATTCTCAAATCGTTTGATTAGACTATAACGAGACCTTTGCTCCAGTCGCTCAATTAGAGTCCATCCGTATGCTTCTCTCATTTGCATGCTACAAGAGAGTAATGGTCTATCAGATGGATGTCAAGTTTGCTTTTCTAAATGGTGATCTATCAGAGAAAGTATAAATTGAGCAACCTGATGGATTTATCGATACAAAGCATCCTCAACATGTTCTCAAACTCAGAAAAGTGCTCTATGGACTCAAGCAAGTTCCAAAGGCACGGTATGACAAACTCCACTCCTTTCTTATTGAATAAGGTTTCCAAAGAGGAAAGGTCGATGAGACACTCTATGTGAGGCACTACAACTCAAACTTTTTAATTTTTCAAATTTATGTGGATGATATCATGTTTTGTGGTTCACACTCGAGTCAAACCACACAATTTGCTGTACTTATGCAATATAAGTTTGAGATGTCCATGTTACGTACTTTGAAATACTTCTTAGGATTTCAAATCATTCAATATGCTAAAGGTATATTCATATCTCAAGAAAGTATGCTAAAAAAATTTAACATGGATGATTCAAAACCAATGTCTACTCTCATATGTGTCACCACAAAATTGTCCAAAGAAAGTACCATTGACCCTATTGATAATACACTTTATCGATCAATGATAGGAAGTCTTCTATACCTTACTGTATCAAGACCTAACATTATGTTTGCAGTTGGTTTAGTTGCTAGATTTAAGGGTGATCCTAGAGTCTCACATTTGAAAGCTGTCAAAAGGATCTTTAGATATATTAAAGGCACCACTAGACTCGAATTACATTATACCACCTCTTCAGTGTTGTCTCTTGTGGCCTTCTCCGATGCAGATTGGGGTAGTTCACAAATTGATAGAAAAAGCACCTCAGGATGTTGTATATATTTGCAAATAATATGGTTTCATGGCTTAGCAAGAAGCAAGCTTCTGTGTCTCTCTCTACCTCAGAAGCTGAATACATCTCAGCTGCATAAGTTTGCTCTCAAGTATTGTGGATGAAAATCACACTCACAGATCTAGGCATTGAATTCTCTACTCCCACTACCATTTTCTATGATAATCAAAATGCAATTGCCATTAGCAAGAATCACACTTTACATAATAGAAGCAAACGCATAGACATCAAGTATCACTTCCTGAGGGACAATGTGCAAAAAGAAAACATTCTTATTGAGTATATCAATACTAAGGCATAATTAGCAGACATTATGACCAATCCCTTGCCTCTGACCTGGTTTGACACACTTCGTAGTGCCTTAGGTCTCACCCTTCCTCTGCACTACCTCTCTATTTTACGACCCTTTTAACTTTTATTGTCAAAAGGGTGTAACAGCCCACTCCACCTGATGGTATGATATTGTCCACTTTGGGCTCAACCAGCATGATTTTACTCTTGGGTTTTACCCCAAAATACCTCATATTATTTGGAGAGAACACACTACATATAAACACATCCCCTTCTCCACTCCCAGTCGACGTGGGATTGAGCACCTGTAGCTTGCCAGTGTGGTAGCTCGCCCAATGTCTCTTGCACCCGCCCATAAAGGTCATTACAATCCACTCCCGTAGGAGGTCCAACGTCCTCGTCGGCACACTTTCAGCTGGGCTCCGGCTCTCATTCCATCTGTAATATTGTAGTGACTCTTGTGGGCAAGTCTGATGTGGGCGGGTGCAAGAAGAGACACTGGGTGAGCTACCATACTGGCAGGCTACAGGGTGCTCAATCCCACATCGCTTGGGTATGGAGAAGGGGATGTGCTTATATGTAGTGTGTTCTCTCCAAATGGTATGAGGCTTTTTGGGGTGTAACCCAAGAGCAAAATTGTAACGACCCAAAATTTTTTTCGAATTATGATTAAAAGTGAAGTGAATTTTTAAGCATGATTAATTGTTTAGTGACATGCTTAGTGGAATTAAATGATCTTTTTGTATTTTTAGTTACGGGTATGGGACTCGAATGGGTTCGGGTAATCGTAGGAAATAACTGCCGACTCTAGAGAGTGGTGTGGGGGTATGGATGTAAGTTTAAGGGTATAAGTGAAATTTTGAAAAAATGAGGAAAGGCTAGTGTGCGAATAAACGCAAAAGGACCATAACAAGGAGCAATTAAAGGAATGATAGAGGGTTTAGTTGCAAAGGGGCAAATTGATATTATATATATGATATATAGATGTAAAAAGAGAGGAAAAGTCAGATTTTGACTTCTCTCTCTCTCTCTTGGCCGGCTCCTACTTTCTCTCTCTACAAAGTTTTTCTTCTCTCCTTCTCTCTAAGATTTGAGGGCATAGAAGTGAGATTTGAGGGTGGAGCCAAGAATTAAAGTTATTCCCCTCACTCTCCTCTTCATTTTGATCAGTGAAAAGTTGCCATTAGAGGAGTTTAAAGCTTGGTGAAATTTGGGTCTTCCACCTCTAAGCTTGGATTTTGAGGTAGGGGTTCTCCTTCTCATTTACTTGTCGATTCTAGGGTTTAGGTGAAGTGGTGAGAGCTAAGTGTGTGTATTGCATGACTTAGAATGGTAAGAGGGGTGGGAGGTGGTGTTTTTCTACTCTCTTTAATCTCTTTTGTGCAATAGATATGTATGTGGTAGTATACGCGGGATAATGGGTGAATGAGTGAGAGATGTTAGCATGTATGCTTATATGCTAGATTTTTGGTGCACATATGTGAATATGTGTTAAATGGACATATTTGTGTTATGTGATGTTGTATAAGTAAAATGCATGCCTTCTTTATGTAGAAAATGTATGCATTGGTGAAGCATGACAAGTATGTGTATATGTGAATTTTGAGAGCATATTTGACTTATGCTAGGCTTTGCATATATAGGAAAATATATATATGGATTGATGAGAATGAAATGCATACTACATACTTTTATAACTAGCTTATGCATTATGAGGCATGAATCTTATATGCTAGAATTATATATGTTGAAATGCATGTATAGGGCCGTTGTGAGGGAAACGGGAAAAGTGGTAGAGTAACTTGTTCACTTGGAGCAATAAACGCTTAGTGATGATCTTGAAACTATCTAACCACCTTGGAGTATGTGACTTACTCGATGATGTATTTCGGGATATCTGATCGCCTTGGAGTATGTGATTTACTCGGTGAGGAATTCCGAGGCTATCTAACCACCTTGGAGTATGTGACTTACTCGGTGATGTACTCCGGGATATTCAATCGCCTTGGAGTATGTGATTTACTCGGTGAGGAATTCCGAGCCTATCTAACCACCTTGGAGTATGTGATTTACTCGGTGGCGATGTTGAGATTATGTGGGAAGTATCTCGGTCACACGGTTGGTCAAAAATCGTGTTAGGGTATCGGGTTGAGTCCGTGAGAGAAGGACAAGTGGGTGATATTGCTTTCATTTTTAAATCATGAAGTATGATTTATGTTCCTTATATATATGCATTGCTTGTGAATAAACATGGTGTATGTGGATGATACATGTAATGTAGTGACATGCATTCATGTAGGTCGTGTCGGGTCGGCACTTAGGTGGGTTGGGGTATCTCTACTGAGCCGTAGTGGTGCTCACCCCTTTATTCTAAACTCTTTTACAGATAAAGCACCGATGACGGATGGGACTTGAATGTTTAAGCGGGACTTTGGTAGCATTTTTGATATATTTTGGGGATATTGTACATTTGGCTATCTGTGCCGGCTTGTGGCACGTTGTCTATATAGTTGTAGTCATGGTTGGATTTTTAGCATTTTTGGACCTTATGCATGAAATCCTTGTAATGACTATAAACTTGGAATCCATATGTATTGTGGTTTATTCTTGGACCAAACTTAATTTATGGAATGTAAAGTTGTGATCTATTCTTATGTCATAACTTTATGTATGGACTTTTCTCAAGTAAATGGGTTGAGAATGAAATGGAATGAATGTGTGGTTTGAAGGGAAGGAATTTGATTGTGTTTTTGAAAAAAATTATGTTTGAAGTATGATTCAGATGATGAGACTGTAATTGTGGATGTTTGGATATGTATGGGTTTGGAGCTAGTTTGGAGACAAAAGAGACTAAAAGGAGGTTCCCAGGTGAAGATAGTCAACTTTTCCTTTCAAAGAAGTTGACTTTTTTGTCCAGCAGCTTTTAGAGCTTTCTGGGAAGGCAAGATAGTCGACTTTACCTTTTGGGACAGAAGACTATCTTGCTGCTTTAGAAATGTCTTTTTTTTTTAAACTCAGCATTTTACACTTTCTGGGAAGGAAAGATAGTCGACTTTCCTTATTGGGACAGAAGATTATCTTGCTGCTCTAGAAACCTCATTTTTTGGAAATCAGCATTTTTCACTTTCTAGGAGGGAAAGAAAGTCGACTGTTTGTTTTTGGGCATTTCTGGAAGGGTAAGACAGAAGACTATCTTACTGCTCTAGATTTTCAAAAATTTTGAATTAGGCATAACTTGGTTGTTCCAAAGCCGAATCAAGAAATTCTTTTTTTGAAATTGATTCTTTTTGAACCCTCTTTCCAATGGTATAAGTTTTAAGTTCAAATTCCACTCAAATATAGAGTCAAGTTCTAAAACTTGGTTGTATGTCTATAGTCCCATTGCAAGGGGTATAGATGTGTTCACGCCAATGCAACGACGTAAGTTTGAAAGCATCCGCATTAAGTTTAAGAATTATGGATGATTAGCTTAAGTCACCTCTGATTTCTGAGGAATGAAAACCAGGGTGTGACAACATGGTATCAGAGCTCTAGGTTAGAATACCTAGGGGCGACGGGTGATGGTTACATCACGTGTGAATTGAGAAGGTTGGATTCACATGAAGGTTTAGACCTTAAGTGGAAATTGCTTATGTGGAACTTGAATTATGCATACGCTTTCTTGGCATACTTTTGTGGATTGAATTGACTTGGCGTGTGTAAGCATGATGAAAATGATATAAGAAGTGTAAACTCCTTGGTTCTAAATTTTTCTTATTGTGCATATAGCAAAATGCCTCCAAGAAGAGCGCGAAACATAGGCGCTGATGCTCCTCAAGAGCCAAGTGATGGAATATAGTTTATACGTGATATGGTAGACACTATGAGGTGGATGGCTAAGGAAGCCAGAGAAGAGGAGGTTCAGGCATTGCCTAGGGTTGCCTTGAGTCACCAAATGGTAGCAACGAGAGAATACGTGAAATTTAAGCCGCCTACTTTTGACTGTGCACGTGACCCACTAGTGGCAGAGAGTTGGATAGACCAAACTCACAAACTCATGGTTGCTCTTGCAATCGATGAGGATTTGAAAGTGGGTGTGGCAGCGCTTCACTTACAAAGAGAAGCGGATCGGTGGTGGCAGTTCATCAGGAATACCCACGACATTGAGACTATGGACTGGGAAACCTTTAAGGGTTTATTCTTCGATAAGTTCTTTCCAACTTCGGTGAGAGACTGAATGAGGCAAGAATTCATAGACTTAGTCCAAGGGGACTTAGATGTGATGCGGTACGAGACCAAATTCACGTCATTGGCTCGCTTTGCCCCGGAGATGGTAGCTAATGAAGAGCTAAAGGTGAAAAAATTTGTGAAGGGATTGAAAACCTCTATCAGAAATAGGGTGTCCATTTTGAGTTTGAGGACCTGTGGGGAGGTGGTTGACAGAGCCTTAGTGGCTGAGGAAAACGACAGAGACACGCAAAGGATATGGGAGTCTAAACAGCAAGCGAAGAATGCGGGGGCATCTTCGGGTAGCCAAGGACGGAAGAGGAACAGGGAAAGCAGGTCTGGCTTTCAGGGGCAGCAGCAAGCTCGCCCGGTACCTTCATTGGCCTTGCCTACCGAATCTTCACGACCATCTGTGGTATGTTATAATTGCCAGCAGGTTGGTCATTTTAGCAGGGATTGTCCGCGGGGATATGCAGTGGCATCAATGCCAGCAGGAGTAGTAAGGGAGAAGATATGCCTTTATTGTAAACAGCCTGGCCATGTTAAGGCCAACTGCCCACATAGGCAGGGGACATCGAGTGGTGCAGGGTCTCAGCAGAGAACTGGGCAGACCACTACAGTTCAGTCTGGCTTCAGGGCACTACCGTCATCTCAGCCAGCGCAATCAGTTCAGGGATCTCGGGTAGTAAGAGGTCCTAGACCTGCTTATAGTCAGCAGTCGGGTTTGTAGGGGACTGGCCAGCAGGGTCAATAGTCACGAGGCCGTGTGTTCACGCTTGCTCCGGCAGAGGACATACCGAAATCGTCAGTGGTCAGAGGTATTTTCCTAGTTTCTAGCTCGTGGGCTAGGGTGTTGGTAGATTCAAGTGCATCGCATTCATTCATATCTGTTGCATTTGTACTGAGGGTGTCATCACTGGAGTCACCATTGTCCATTGATACACCTATTGGAGGTAGGGTTACCCTGGATAGAGTGTGTCGGTCTTGCGAGATCGAGGTTACTGGGCGTCGGCTAGTGTTCGACTTTGTGTTGCTAGACATGAGCACTTTTGATGTCATTCTAGGTATGGACTGGTTATCTGCATTTAGAGCTATGATTGATTGTCTCCGTAGGAGAGTGACAGTGTGCACACCTGAGGGTGATTGTTTTTACTTTATGGGAAAGCGGGATGATTTCTATGTTCCGTCTCTGATTAGTTCTGGTATGCAGGATGGGGTTGGGTATTTCCTAGCTAGCTTATTAGCCGACGATGAGATTATGACTAGTGGAGGATTTCCACCAGTGGTTAATAAGTTTGTGGATGTGTTTCCGGAGGACTTGACAGAGTTACTGATAAGTGTTCAATTCTATGCATTTGAACCCTTTTTCTTACATACGTTAGTTCCGTTTTCACATTTACCGAGATATGTTTACGGTATTTTTGTGTTTTTGATGTTTTGCAGGTATTGGAGTAAATGGAGCAAAGTTGGAAGCTTTCTGCAGTCAAGAGAAGAAATCAGAAAATGCAACCCAAGGCATCTCGATCAATCGAGATGTTGATCTCGATTAATCGAAATCTCGATTGATCGAGATCTTATTTCGATTGATCGAAATCTCGATCAATCGAGATTCAATCTCGATCAATCGAGATGCTGCAGAGCCCACTTGGCCACTTGCTCACCTGCTCTCCCACTTGCAACAAAATCCCCCTTTTTGCACGACTTAGAGGGATTGTCTGACTTGAACAAGACTTTTGGGGGCCTTCTTGATACAAGAGATATATATAATGATATATATATATATATATGGTGGGCCCCAAAGGAGAAAAAGGAGCCAAAAAGTACCAAAAGCCACACATATCTCATATCTCTCAACACACATCAATATACTAGAGGAGAGACTTTCGGGAGAGGAAGAGGAGAAGTTGAACCAGACCAAGAAGCTTCATTTTCTTCATCAATGGAAGGGTGCAAGGCAACCATGAGCAACTAACTCTTCTACTAGGGTGTTGGTTTCAACCCCTAGCCATGTAAACTTGTTCATCTTTGTAGCTCTTGGGATTTGTAATTAAATGTTGATTATTTAGCCTAGTGATTATGTACACAAATACATCTCTTATATATATTCATTTGATTTGGAATTTATTCTTGTCTTAGAGTAGATTTTGTCACTTGAATGCACAACATTTGCATATTCCACAAGAAGTGCAAATGATGGCTAGATAATGGTGTTTAAATGAATGTGTGATGTTAGTTTGTATAGACCATGCCAAGACAAGGTAGTTTGGATGCATATAGTGTTCACTTAGAGAGTAGAGTAATTAGGTAGTTAGTTAGGTTGAAGAGCTATGCTTGTTGAAGATGGATTATGATAGGTTAGCACACACATTGATCTTTTGATATGTCATTGAGGTCACAAGCCTAATGACATTGTTAGGCATTTAATTAATGAATCCCATGTTTGCTACACTTATGAACATGTGAATGGCTAGTGGTGGAAACCAACCCTAGTTCTCTCTCCCAACTTTAAACTCTTTACTTTTCTTGTCATTTCATTCATGCAATAGTTTTTAAACACAAATTCAAAAATCTATTTTTCGAATTAAAGTAGAATTAATCTTCCTTTAATACAATTGCGACTAGTCCTCGTGGGATCGATACCCTCTATATAGAACCTTATCTACAAAGATTCGTGCTCTTGCAAGTGGTTAAATTATATTTTGATAAAAAGGGCAAAATTAAGCTTACAATATAATTTAGTTCTGACCACATCAAAATTTTGGCGAAGTTGCCGGGGACTACTGTTTTATTGTCGCCATTGGAAGATTAAATCTGGTTTAATTCTTAGGCTAGAAATTCTTTCATTCTTTTTGTATATATTTTGTTCTTATTTCTCAAACTTCTTGATTTTAGGTATACCACATAGCGAGCATCAAAGAGAAGTAAACTTGGAACCCTTTGTGAGTATAACGCCTAAAATTAGTGGTTTGAATTCATTCATTCTTTTTGTAAAGATTATTATTACTTTTTGTATTGAGGTGTTGTTCGATTGTTAATGCATGCTAGGTAGACGGTCCTTGTCACTTCCTTTGCTTCCGTGTAACATTGAACTTGAACGAACACTTAGACAACGTAGAGGAACCTCTAGGGACCCTATATTGCCTAGGACTGAAAACATGGATCCAAATGAGAGAGAACCTTTCGGACTACCTCCTTTTAATCATGAACAACCACCTCCACCACCACCTCCTCAAGGAGAGTTGCTTATGGACTTTTACCTTCCGACTACATTTGAAGTACCTTCATGTATTCAATTTTCGAATGTGGCGGCAAATCAATTCGAAATAAAGTCCTCCACCATCAATCTTCTTAATAGCTTCCACGGTCTTCCTAATGAGGATCCGTACCGGCACTTAGATTATTTCCTTTCCGTGTGTTCCACTATTCGTGTACCACACTTTACGAAGGATGATCTAAAGCTGCGTATGTTCCCCTTCTCCCTAAAAGATAAAGCTAGAAGTTGGTTCAACTCCTTAGAACCTAACTCAATCCATTCTTGGGCGGAGATGCAAATAGAGTTCTTGAAAAAATACTTCCCAATGGGTAAGACAAGTGATATTCGGCGAGCAATCACCGGATTCACCCAAATTGACCAAGAACAATTCCATGAGACGTGGGAGAGGTTAAAGGATCTTTTAAAAACTTGTCCGCATCATGCTGTCCCAAAATGGCAGCTAGTGCAAAGTTTTTATGATGGGGTGAGTGAGCAACACAGACAAATGATAGACTCCGCGTGTGGGGGTGGATATCTTTTGAAAAGCCCCGATGAGGCATGGAAAATTTTTCAAACCCTAAGCAACAATTCAGCTCAACGCTCCTCCACTAGGAAAGGGAAGGCCACCCAACCTTGTAGAGGAGTGCATGAAATATCACGGGTGGATGAGGTTGCCATGCAAGTAGAAGCCCTATCCCGAAAAATGGATTTAATCATGAAAAATGGGCTGCCTACTCCAAACCAATCTGTCCAAAATCAGGAAGGGTGTTCGTTTTGCTATAGTACTTCACATTTCGTGCGAGATTGTCCTATTGCCGGGCAATCTCCCGATTATGCTCAAGAGCAAGTGAATGCCTTGTACTCTAAACAAATGAATGATCCATATTCAAACACGTACAATCCTGGTTACAAGAACCATCCGGCTTTCTCATGGAAACCTCAAGAATCAAGTCCCTCTTTCCAAGGGCAAAACTCTTTTAATTCCCCCTCTCAACAGCCTCATTATAGGCCAAACCCTCAACCTTACAATCAAAGATCTAATTACCAACAACCACCACCTCCTCCGAGAAGCCAAAGCTTTGAAGAAAGAGTGATAAGCAATCTTGAGGCCAACACCCGCTTATTGCAAACTCACTCTCAATCAATCGCTAAGCTTGAAGCCAATGCTCAATCTATGGCTAGGTTAGAAGCTCAAATCGGGCAACTAGCTAATGCCTTAAATAGAAGGGAGGAAGGTAAGTTGCCGAGTCAACCGGTGGCGAACCCCAAAGGTGTCCATATCATTGAAGATCCATCATCTTCAACTTGTAATGCTCCTCCGGAGCAAGTTCAATCAATCACAACCTTGAGGAGTGGTAAAATCATTAACTCCAAGGTAGGGGAGGAAGAGAGAAAGGAATTCCAAGAGTAACCTAAAAATCCAAAAGAATCCCAATTAAATCCAAAATTGTTTTCGTTAAATCCAAATTTGCAAAATACCCCTTCAAATCCAAAAGGAAAGGCAAGTGAAGTTGGGTCATCATCGATTCCAAATCTTGACACCTCTTATGAACCTCCGGTTCCTTTTCCTCAAAGATTGAAGGAACCTTCTCATTTCGGGAAGCAAGGAGAGAAAATCCAAGACATGATGGAGATCTTCAAACAAGTAAAGATCAATCTCCCTCTCCTTGATGCTATTCAACAAATTCCCTCCTAGGCGAAATTCTTGAAGGACTTGTGCACTCAAAAGCACAAATCTAGAAATAATGTTCCTAAGAAAGTCCTCTTAACTGAGCACATAAGCTCCATTTTCCAACACCAAGCCCCTCCTAAATTCAAAGATCCGGGTGCTCCGACCATTTCGTGCACCATCGGAAATCAATCTTTTGAAAAAGCACTTCTTGATCTAGGGGCTAGTGTCAATTTGCTTCCATTCTCAGTTTACCAATAACTAGGTTTGGGGGAACTCAAGCATACCACGGTTGTGTTGCAACTTGCCGACCGTTCGGTGAAGCAACTACGTGGCATCATTGAGGATGTCATCATTTAAGTGGACAAATTCTATTTTCTGGTGGACTTCATAGTCCTTGACACGGAACCGGTCCAAAATCCAAATCGTCATATTCCTATCATTCTAGGTCGTCCATTCTTGGCCACGGCAAACGCTTGCGTTAATTGCCGTACCGGAGTGATGGACATCTCTTTTGGGAATATGAAAGTCCGCTTAAACATCTTCAATGCTTCCCACCACACATCCGACGACGAAAGTGAGTGCTTTTGTGTCGATGTTGTGGAAGACCTTGTTCAAGAAGCACTTCCTTCTATTCTTTCCGAGGATCCTTTAGAGGCATGCCTAAATCACTTCAACTGTGATGATTTTGACATTGAGCAAGCCATATGTGAAGTCAATTCCATGCTCGATGTTAATACTGTCATGGATTTGCCTAAATGGAGATTTCTGAGAGACCCCTTTCCTCCGTTGATTAATTCCGTCGCTCCCCACGGAGCGGTGGAATTGAAGGACTTGAAAGATGGCTCATTGTTCAAAGTAAATGGGTAGCACTTAAAAGTGTGCGTGGATGACCAAGTCACCACCGAATACGTGGATGTCGTCACCTTGACGGATCCCGTGTATTTTGACTCGTGAGCCGATCCGGACGTCGTGCCATAGACGTATAAGGTGGCGAAGCCATGGTAGCTATCATGCTTCCATGATGTCCCTTTAATCCAAAGTAGGTTTGTATCTAAGCAATGTAGTATCTAATTCCCAAATATCCAAGTCCCTGAAGCATAACTCAAGCTGACTATTTTTTAGTATCTCAATTGATCGAAACCAGGATCTCAATCAATCGAGATTTCGATTGATCGAGATCTCAATCTCGATTGATCGAAAAATTGCAGAGATTTGCCAAGTCCAAAGTCCCGAGAGGTAGTATTCTTCGATTGCACTTCGATAGGTCTTCGATCGATCGAAAATTTCGATTGATCAAAATAAAATTTCGATTGAATGAATTAAATGTTCGATTGATCGAAGTAAAAGTGTGATTCAGTGAAGGAATTTTTGATTGATCGAAGAGACAATCTCGATCGATCGAAGCTGATTTCGATTGATCGAAGTGAGATCTCGATCAATCGAAATCTCGATTGATCGAAATGCACATCTCGATCAATTGAGATGCACGCGGGGCCTGCACGTGAGCCGAAAGTCTATTTAAACCGTTGGGCTTCCCTCCCATTTTAAAAGACCATCCGAATTCTTCTCTTCCTCCGTGCGATCCAAGCCTTCTCCAAGCACTCCCGAGCACTCGATCTACCATTCCCGATCATCCGCCGCCATCCGACGCAGTCCGAAGCCGCCGCTAGCACTTGCGCGGTCTTCTCTTCACGGCTGCGAGTGGATCTTCTTCGGTTGAGCCGTTCATCTTCTTCCTCTCGAGGTAAGTGATGCATGGCTAAGTGTTCAATTCTATGCATTTGAACCCTTTTTCTTACATACATTAGTTCCGTTTCGCGTTTACCGAGATATATTTACGGTATTTTTGTGTTTTTGATGTTTTGCAGGTATTGGAGTAAATGGAGCAAAGTTGGAAGCTTTCTGCAGTCAAGAGAAGAAATCAGAAAATGCAGCCCAAGGCATCTCGATCAATCGAGATGTTGATCTCGATTAATCGAAATCTCGATTGATCGAAATCTCGATCAATCGAGATGCTGCAGAGCCCACTTGGCCACTTGCTCACCTGCTTTCCCACTTGCAACAAAATCCCCCTTTTTGCACGACTTAGAGGGATTGTCTGACTTGAACAAGACTTTTGGGGGCCTTCTTGATACAAGAGATATATATAATGATATATATATATATATATGGTGGGCCCCAAAGGAGAAAAAGGAGCCAAAAAGCACCAAAAGCCACACATATCTCATATCTCTCAACACACATCAATATACTAGAGGAGAGACCTTCGGGAGAGGAAGAGGAGAAGTTGAACCAGACCAAGAAGCTTCATTTTCTTCATCAATGGAAGGGTGCAAGGCAACCATGAGCAACTAACTCTTCTACTAGGGTGTTGGTTTCAACCCCTAGCCATGTAAACTTGTTCATCTTTGTAGCTCTTGGGATTTGTAATTAAATGTTGATTATTTAGCCTAGTGATTATGTACACAAATACATCTCTTATATATATTCATTTGATTTGAAATTTATTCTTGTCTTAGAGTAGATTTTGTCACTTGAATGCACAACATTTGCATATTCCACAAGAAGTGCAAATGATGGCTAGATAATGGTGTTTAAATGAATGTGTGATGTTAGTTTGTATAGACCATGCCAAGACAAGGTAGTTTGGATGCATATAGTGTTCACTTAGAGAGTAGAGTAATTAGGTAGTTAGTTAGGTTGAAGAGCTATGCTTGTTGAAGATGGATTATGATAGGTTAGCACACACATTGATCTTTTGATATGTCATTGAGGTCACAAGCCTAATGACATTGTTAGGCATTTAATTAATGAATCCCATGTTTGCTACACTTATGAACATGTGAATGGCTAGTGGTGGAAACCAACCCTAGTTCTCTCTCCCAACTTTAAACTCTTTGCTTTTCTTGTCATTTCATTCATGCAATAGTTTTTAAACACAAATTCAAAAATCTATTTTTCGAGTTAAAGTAGAATTAATCTTCCTTTAAGACAATTGCGACTAGTGCTCGTGGGATCGATACCCTCTATATAGAACCTTATCTACAAAGATTCGTGCTCTTGCGAGTGGTTAAATTATATTTTGATAAAAAGGGCAAAATTAAGCTTACAATATAATTTAGTTCCGACCACATCAGTTACCTCCAACGAGAGATGTTGTGTTTAGCATTAATCTTGCTCCAGGTACCGCGCTTATCTCTATGGCACCGTACCGGATGGCACCGGCTGAATTGAAGGAGTTGAAAGATCAGTTGCAAGAATTGTTGGATAAGGGATTTGTACGACCTAGTACATCACATTGGGGAGCTCCGGTCCTGTTTGCAAAAAAGAAGGACGGATCTTTACGGTTATGCATAGACTACCGTAAGTTGAACCAAGCAACGATTAAGAACAAGTATCCTTTGCCAAGGATAGATGACTTGTTTAATCAACTTAAGGGTTCAACTTGTTTTTCGAAGATCGACTTGAGGTCGGGGTATTACCAGTTGAGGGTAAAGTAAGAGGACATTCCGAAGACAGCCTTTCGGACTAGATATGGCCACTATGCGTTCTTAGTGATGCCATTTGGATTGACGAACGCCCCAGCAGCGTTCATGGATTTGATGAACTGGATATTCAGGGTGTACTTGGATAGGTTTGTGGTGGTCTTCGTGGACGACATCCTTGTGTATTCTTCTTCTATGGAGGAGCATGAGATCCACTTGAGGATAGTATTGCAGATTCTAAGAGAACACCGTTTGTATGCCAAATTTGAAAATTGTGGATTTTGGCTAACGGAGGTGAAATTCCCCAGACACGTGGTGTCGAAAGGAGGAGTATCAGTAGACCCTTCTAAGATTGAAGCGGTAATGAATTGGGAGAGGCCTAAGAATGTATTCGAGATACGTAGCTTCTTGGGATTGGCAGGATATTACCAACGCTTTGTGAAAGACTTTTTAAAGTTAGTGGCACTGATGACCAAGCTGACTCGTAAAGGAGTTAAGTTTGAGTGGAATGAGGCTTTCGAGCATTCCTTTATGGAATTGAGGCATAGATTGACTAGTGCTCCGATCTTAATTATCCCTAAGCGCGGTTTGGGTTATATCATTTATTGTGATGCTTCCCAGGATGGTTTGGGATGTGTGTTGATGTAAACCAAGAGGGTTGTTGCATATGGTTCCCGATAGTTGAAGATCCACGAGTAGAATTACCCGACTCATGACTTGGAGTTGGTGGCGGTAATTTTTGCTTTAAAAATGTGGAGGCATTATCTCTATGGAGAGACGTTTGAGGTTTTCTCTGATCATAAGAGTTTGAAGTACCTTTTTACACAAAAGGACTTGAATATGAGGCAGAGAAGATGGGTAGAATATATGGAAGACTACAACTTTGATCTTCAGTATCACCCAGGGAAGGCTAATGTGGTCGCCGATGCATTGAGCAGGAAATCACATGGCACTTTGGCTAGCATTGCTATTCATGAGTGAAGATGATGGAAGATATCTCAGGAATGGGATTGTACTTTAGTGAGAGTGATGGATAGGTCACCTTGTTCACACTCATAGCGCAACCAACTCGAGTGGTTTAGGCCTAGGGAGGATGTGAACTGGGTTGAGAGCTAGACTGACTATGTGGTGAGTTGGGTGAGTGAGAGAGTGATTGAGAGAACTACTGTACTACCCTTTCAGACATAGTGTAGCTCAGTTCGAAGAGGTTTTTTACCCCACCCTGGGGTTTTCCTCTATAAATCCTTGTGTCCAAAATTGTGTGATTGTATTCGCCAGCCAAACTTAAGAAAAATTGAAGAATCTATTCACCCCCTCCCCCTCTAGGTTCATTTGAACCCCCTTAGGTTGGTGACTATTTGGCTTGGTAATTTTTCACCCTCTTTTCTACTCAAGGAATTAACAAGTTGACCAAATTGAGATTCCAATTTGGCAATCGACTAAGAGTGAGAATGGACTAATTGTGAGACAGCTTCAAGAAAACTCAACACCTTATTTTCAAAAGCTGAATTCTTAGGAGCCTGAGCATGATATTGTTATGGAGGCACATAATTCTGTGAAGAGTTGAACACTTGAGCACTAGGCTGAACAGTAGGCTGATTTGCTATCCTATGAACTTGTGTAGCTTGATTCCCTCTTCCTTGAGCTCTCCATGATAAATTTGTGTGATTACTCCATCCGAGATTATAAGTGTTAGAATATGAATTATTCACCGGTCTAGAGAATGTTGCTTGCACTTGCTCTTGTGGAATATCAACAAACTGCCCAACTGAAGGACAACTATTCATATGGTGGATAGGACTAGAGCAAAAAGCACATGGCTCAAACATAGGAGAATTCGAAGATAGATTAGGAACATGACCAGCCACTATGAGCTGCACCACTCTTTGCGCCACAACATCTACATTAGTAGACACATCATCCACAAAACCAATCTCAAAAATTTTGTCAGCCTTCCTCGTGTTAGAATTAGACGGCCTGCCCGAACGAGATGAAGAAATATATTGTAAAAAGTTATCACTTATGTTATCGAACAATGTCCACGCTTCATCTTCGCTTTTTAACATAAAAGTGCCTTCACATAAGGCATCCACCATTTGTCGATTACCCTCATGGAAACATAGCACTAGCTGCCACTTTGGTACTTAATGATGCGGACACTTTCTAAGAAGATCCTTGGATCTCTCCTATGTCTTATAAATTATTCTCCTTCAGTCTAAAAGAAACTAGTGATAACTCGTCTGAATTGATTGGTCTACCCTATCATAAAGTACTTCTTCAAGAACACATGTTGCATTTGAGTCCATGAAGTAATATAACCTAGTGCTAGAGAATTGAACTAATACTTGGCTTTGTCCTTCAAAGAAAATGGAAAGAGACGCATCCGAAAAACGTCTTCTGAAAAGTTGTGAATTTTAGTTATAGAGCAAACTTCTATGAATTCATCCAAGTGCTTTTATGGGTCCTCATGACTAAGCCCAAAGTAAGACGAAAGTATCTGAATAATAATTGACTTGATCTCATAATTCTGTGTTGTGACATTAGGCAACTGAATACAAGATGATGAATTGTAAGCTTCAGGAACATAGTAAGATCTGAGTAAGCGCGCCCTCTCCACAACATCAGTCTCATCATTCGATATAGTATCAACGCACTGTTCCGTTTGCACAACTGGATCACTAGGAACACTCTTAAGCTGTCTGAGAGTACGTTCAAGCTCTGGGTCGTATGATATCAAAGGATAAGACAAAGAGTGGTGACCGAGCATATGATGACTGAAGTACCTAAAAAGAAAACAAAATAAAATATTTCAGTAATAAAATATATCAATTCCTAAACTAAAAATCCAATTAGAACTAATTTTTAAAATCCAAATAACGTAATAAAAATCAGTATCCATCAACGGTGCCAAAAATTGATCATGGTTAAATAGTTATCAATTAAAATACCACTTCGCAATAGTAAGAATTCTTGTAGAATAGGGCTATTGAAACGGTGTCGAACCTTAAGAATTGAGTATTACGCTTATACTTGAATTGTAAAATTAATTCTAACTAAATTAATGAAAGAGGATTGCTGATTTTTACTTCTAACTTTAACTAAGTAAAAACAATTAAATTGGAAGCAAGTAAATCTAGTGATTGAAGATAAGGATGAGATGAGATTAGGGTTTTTGACTTCACAACTAACCTCGTAATCAATGGACAATTGAACCAATTATGAGGAGTTATATCATGCATATGTTTTGGTGGCTACAAACTCACATTAAATAACAAGAAAGATAATATATGATCAAGGCTAAGTATGAACTATCTTCAATTGGCATGCTCATCTACCTATCTACTCTACTCTAGGGTGTAGGATGATCCATCTTCTCTAGGCATAATTCATCAAAACTTTAATTATATATTCAATTAATACCATTATGTAATTATCACTCTCATAATCACAAAAAATAAGAGAAATTGAGTTCAATCACAACAACTAAATATCTAAGACAAGATAAGAAATCATTGAAATTGAATATAAACTTTATAGATCAATTCTTAAGAAAATCCTCTAAATAACACAATATATGCATGGGTATAAAAATTTCTAATAATTAGAACAATCAGACCATTGATGCTTAGTTAGGGCTACATTAAAACCTTAGTGAAAGAATTATCCGCTCATGGTGGAAGAAGACATCTCCACCAGTTGAGGAAGAAGACATTATCTCCATGGAAGTAGTGTTAACCCTTGTTCTCCAATATTTCTTCACCCCAGAAGATTTTCAAAACTTCAGCCAAAGGTTTCCAAAACATCCCCAATTCGCCACTTTTATATGCCAAGAGAAAATATGAAGTTTTCAAACCAAAATAAGACACTTAGGGTTTTCCCGCAGCCCTAATTAGGTATATTTTTCTCCTAAACTTCGGCCTAACTTTTGACGCAGTAGATGTCCATTTCATGAAATTTTGCATAAATACAAAAAGATCCAGAATCGAATTTCGTTTAACTTACGCAGAGTTTGGGTCATTTTAACAGTCAAACAAGGAGTTACGAGCAAATTACTAAAACGGGTTCAGAACTTTCCTTTCTGCAAAATTAGAATTAAGCCCATAATTTCCTTAAGCAATTACACTTCCTTGTGTTATTTTGAGTTGAAATATTGACTTGACTTGATCCACTTGATATAGGCTTCTTCTAACCCTCTTGAATATCATTTTTAAAAGTCCAAAAATTATGGTTACTATTAAGGACCTAAAAATAAGAAAACACTAAAGCAAAGTAAAATCATAATTAATCTATCACTAAGAGAATAAAATATGCAAATTAAGAGGCTAGAATGCGTAACATTCAACGCCTATCAAGTGATTTAGGACGTTACTTTTTGCTTGATCAATCATTCGAAGACTGTTTTAGAGATTTCTTATTGATCAAGTCACTAGTTTGTTTGGTTTCTTTTCAACTGTCCGTTGGTGATGAAAGAGAAGATAATTGCATTACGAAGGGGACATAATATGTGTAGAGTGTTCCTATTTTTTCAGTTACCCTTCTGCAAAGATTGTGACATTAGCATGAAGTTCTCAGCAATTAGACGTGGAGTCGTAAGAGTAAGTCTGATGTGTTTAACATCAAATTCTTGGCAGAGTGGAGTGGGTGTGAGTCTCGGATAGAGGTTGTTGTACTTTGCTTCGATGACAGTGGATTTGTTTCTCCGAGACAATAGCCTCACCCGTGATTTTTTTCTTTTCTAAATTTGCTATGTATATCGGGTGTTATTATGCACTTTACTTTATTTACTTATTTTATGTGATTTTTTTAATTTTTATTGGACTTAAAATCAAATTAATCTAAAAAATTAAGCAAACAAGCAAGTAAACCTAATCACCTTCTCTCTAGATTTTAAACAAGTTTTCGCACACTAACTTCTCTTCGGATGTCACCACCACATGAAACCTTCCACCTAATGACTTTAATCCCCCTTTCTTCGTTAGCTTTTCACTAACAAAATTATAACAACTGCTAAAATCAATAAGAACAAAACTACTACATGTCTCAAATTGCCCTTGACTCTTATGGTTTTTGGTGCACGAGTTCCACCAATGGCATGAAGTGAGATTTCTAGCGTCTCATCAATTTGGTCATGAAGCTCCTGATCTTATTCACACAAGCAGGATAACCCGATTGCGAATGATAATATAGTTTATCTAGTGACCTGAACATCAATTTGAATCAACTCTCACAACCTGCTAACAAAATAATTTAATTTTCTAGCTTATTGAAGATACCCAACTTTCACGAATAATTTTTTAGATTGAGTTTGATAGTCCTGCAAAGATCTGTTTATGTTGTAATTTGGTGAGTTCGACAAAAAATCATATAATTGATTTGGACCATAACGAGAGAACATCCCTTCTTTTAGTTCATTTCAAGTAATGACAGTCATCTCTTGTTCAGTAATTGGTGCCACAATTGAGCATCACCCTCAAGATGAAAGGATGCTAATGATATGCACTCGACTTTCGGGTTCTCAAGAAACTAAAGGAATTGTTCGGCCTTACATAATCGACTGGTTGGATCTTACTTGCTGTCAAAATGTGGGAAAATCCAATTTAACAAAAATAGTCATATATAAACTAGTGGAGCCAACATGTTGGAACCATTGCTACTATTCTGCACTCAAGTAACTCGATTTAGAGCTTGTGAAGTTTCACCACTCACCCTAATATATTGAATTGCTATTTGATCAACTCAAGCAGTGGCTTTATTAACAATTCATCCATATGATTCATAAGGGTTTGTTGGGCAATTGAGAGCGATGCCATAGCTTGCTCTAATTGGTGTTCTATATGACTTAACTCTTCATGAACAACTACAATACATGCCAGAACCAACCTGTCAAGGGCAATCTAAGGAGAGAAAAAGAAATGAAGAAGAAGTAAGGAAAAATGAAAAATGATAATTGAAAATTTCATCTGTTGTTGTAGAAGGTGAAAAAAAATGATAAAAGGAAGGGGAAGGAAGAAAATGTGTTTCACTGTTCATTGAGCCATCGAACGCATGTATAAAAATTACTACAACAGAGATCTCTTTTTTTTTTTACTTAAATTAATTGTTTTCCTTTATTTACTAAGAAAGGAATAAAAGGCCGGAAGGATTTTAGAATTCTATTATATTATCTTTGGGTAAATTACTCTTAACCCCCTTAGGTTTGGCCTAATTACTCTTAAATTAAAAATTTTGAAAAATTACTCTGACACTCCTGTGAGTGTCAGATTAATAATCCATTAAATAAAATCACATTTAATATACAATTACAAAAATACTTTCAAATCATAACGTTTTTGTGCAAAAATAATTTCAATTTCTATTCATTTGACTAAAATTAAAATATTTTATATATACTAATTTGCCCATTATCCTTTGTTATATCTCATGCCACATAAGCCACAAATCATATCATAAAACTGTTAGTGATTTTGGGTGGGAGGTGGGGGGCCCAATCATTTCTTCCCTTTATCCTGTGTCCAATTCCTTGTCAAACTTTAGTGATACATTGAGTCATTCACACTTTCAACTTTCTTCGGTTTCTCCAATAACGCGTGGTATTTCTACGTTTGAAAGTTTTATCGTATCACTGTTCTCAAGACATAAGCTTGTTCTCTTTATATATATATATTTATTGATAAAACCTTACAATATTTTACGTTTTTTCTTTCTTACGTCCTTGAAAAGAGAAGACCGAAAAAAAATTTGAATCAATTTATCCGTTGGATGCATTAGAGTAGAACTCACTCTAATACATATATGAAATTCGAAACTTTGTTTCGATCCTCAGATATTTTGATGAAAAATCATTATTCCACCTAAAAATATGTTAAGGTTGAAGTTGATGTATGCAAAATCATCATTCTATTTTGATAAAGAATGAATAGAAAACTACAGGAAAGTTTGTTTTTTTTTTTTCCATGTCTGAAAATTTGTTGGATTCACACTTGACAGCTTTTTTGAAATTGATCTTTGGAAATTGAGTTAAAAAAATATTTAATTTCAGCCAACTGTTTTTTTTTTATAACTTTCTGAAAATTGATTTTCATTTTTTGAGCGTTTGACAATTGTTTTTTGAGATTGAAGTCATTGAACCGAATTGAGACAAACTTAAAAGGCCAACTATTTTGTTGGTTGGATTCTAAATTTATACGTCCAGTTGTTTTATACAACTCAAAGAATATTAAGTATGTCAATAACCAAATCCTACTCAAAATGATAGAACAATAATTTATTGAGATTAGTAATTCATTTATTCACAAGTAGTGGAAATTAAAAGAGACACATTATTTCATACTTAAAAAAATTTATACAAGATGGTTCTAATTTTAATGTTCAATGTTCAATGATGAGATATAACTTTTTCAAGAATATAAAATTTTCTTATACTTTTTGCCATAACAATTTTTAGAAAAATTAAAGAATAATGATTTAGAGGCCCAACCGGATTAATCCGATTCTACTTTTATGTTAGTGGAGTAATGGGTCATACTACGTTGAGAAGATCTATAATACACGATGTGTAAATACAGTAGATAAATCTAGATCTTGCGTGTTGTACACGCGCAATAGGACCTACCTTGCGTGTTGTACATGCACGGTCAAGATTCACCTGGTATATTTATATATGGTGTATTATAGACGTATTCCACTACATGAAATCACAATAAAATCATATATGGAGCCCACCACTCTAATCACTTTTATACTTGTCGAATTCGAACTTCCTATCATTACTCAAAATTAAGTGGTTAGGAATGAAAAATCTTCTTTAAAAAAATTTCTTATCATTTCATTCAAAATTTTAATATTCAATTTTATTTTTTTTATTTTCATCACTTTTCACTACTTTCTATTTAACAAAATCAAGTCTTACAAATGTCCCTTACATTGTAAATTTTTTTTTTAAAAGAAAAAAATTTTAAAAGGAGCAAATGGCACGGGACTCGTATTGACTCCAGAACAACGGAACAAGTTAATAATGTAAATGGACGTTACTGAGCCTATAACAGGTTTGACGACACCGAGCCTCTCAATCAGACACACCTTATCTCTCCAATGTCTCTCAATCTATATGTATATACTAGATATCGATATCCATCAATGTATATATATACTAAATAAAATAATGGTATAAATGTACCCAAAACCCCAATTTTGTCATCAATTTCAAACAAGCGTTTACGACTTTTCTGAGGACTCATTCAGGAGCGCGATCAGAGACTGCATTTTCAGGTTCTTAACAACAAATTGTTTCATATCAACCTGAAAACAATTTCTTTTTGGATAATATATAACCTCTCTTGGATTGACTTATGTATGTGTGTATATATGAATGTTTTTTATGTTCTTATAAAAAAAATTCTTTTTTTCGTAGCTTTGACAGTGGAGCTTTTCTTGAACTTTTTATGTGGGCATGAGTGGCTGCAAAGTCATGTAGGAAAAAATGATGATAGGTCCTCTTTGAGTCATAAAGGGTTTGAATGCATATTCAATTGATAGTATAGCTTACTTTATTGTATTTTATCAATATTCCAGTTAATCTTAGTACGTACTTGTATGAACTATGAAAACATTTCACTATGTCTGTAGCAGAACATATAAGATTGAAAATTTTTCAATGGAATATTGATAAAATACAACAACCAATGTTATGAAATTGAGTGAGTCCATGTAAATCCAAGTTCAGATTCATGTCTTTAGTTCTGGGTTTGTATCTGAATCTGAGTCTGTGTCGGATCTTATGGACATAATCCATATCCAACCTATGTAATCCATTGATAATCTATATAAATCCTAATATTATAAATTGGGAAATCTAATATTTAAAAATGGGACTCGGATTATATCTAGGGTTAAACCCGATCCATTAATTCAGACTCATTTTTGGAAGATTAGCCACATTTCCCTCATTTTTTTCAACATAGAATTTCTTAAATTAAGAAAAGGCTGACACTTTATTTTAAGGAAATGCGTTTAGAGGTGGTGAGGCTTGTACGCTAACCCTCTCATTTGGGAAGCCAGAACTTATAATGCTAAGTTCTAATGCTGGACCAGTTTGTCTTTGGTAGTATCTTGTTGATATTGCCTAGTCATATTTTGCTCTCCATCAATAATGTGTTTTGCAGTTATGGATGAATTCTAATGGCTAGATGGTACGCAGGAATGGAGATGGAATGAAATGGTCATTCCATTTTTGATTCTCTTTCTTTCGTTAGTTGTGCTAAAATAGAAATAAAATGGTCATTCCAAATCATTTCCTGGAATGCTTATTCCAACAAAATCATTCCACTTCTTAAGTTATGAAATGACCATTCCATTCTCACTCATTATTAAAATCAACATCTCTCTCTTCATTAATTTTTCTCTCTCTCTTTTACAACTCACTCCAGAATATATATATAGTTCATTTCTCTCTCTCTCTCTCTCATATATATATATATATATATACACACTAGTTTAAAGCACGTGCGATGCACGTGGATAAAAAATAAATTAAAATTTTATTATAACACCAAAAACATTCAAAACTATTATAACACATTCAAGCACATTAATTAAAACACTCAAAACTATTTTCATTATGTAACATTGGTAATATAAACTCACTTGTTGAAAAAAATAAAACTATAAATTAACTATTATTCACGTAGAATGAATCAAGTATAAACTATAAGAAATCAAAATGTATAATTCTAATTATTCTTAAACAATCTATTACTATTCTTTTGGAAAATCTTAATACTTTGTCTTTTTTATATTTCTGAGTTCTTATTCAAATAAATCATTCTCAAGTAAAATTTTTTTGATAGTTGTTACTGCAAAAGTATTTTTGACTACGTCATTTTTACTAATTTCTATCTTGATCATAAAAAGAAACGATTTTACTTTGCAGCTTGTCATTTTGTCATAAAATTCTTGTCACGCCCCAAATTCCAACACCCGGAAGGACATGGAAAATGGAGGTGATTAAATAAAACCTCAACACCTTACAACTATAAACAAGTTTTGATACTAAGTTGTCACCCTGATTTTCGACACCGAAACAGATATAGGACATTAGGTGTGAATATGAGATGAAATCATCAGAATACCCCTCTTAAGACCACCCTCATCCAAACAGAGTCTCAATACTACAGAAGCAACTTTTAAAACACATTTACATCATTAAAACCAAAATATAACCGAGTTACATACATACATCAAAATGTAACTTGTCCAACCATATCCAGATATACACAATTGTCTAACATAGAGAAAACTAATGGAACCACTGCTTAACAATATAAAAGTACCATTGTCTAGAATGTTAATACATTTGTTCCACATACAAAATATATAGTTCTTCTCAAAATACTCACACATGGCATATATATATACCATAAAAACATCTAAAGCCCAAAAGAAGGCCCGAGGCCTTTACCACTGTAATCAAGCGTTATCCACAACCGACGCTTTATTTGTAAAAAAGTTTGTAGGAATGGGGTGAGCAACCGACTAGCTCAGTAGAGACATCCAAACCCCCTATGCACCGACTCGATGCAACCTTCATGAAATGTAATCATAACATTCATATACCTTACATGACATATTTTCAAAGCTCATAACATCGACAATATAGTGAACAAATCATGCTCCAATATATATATATATATATATATATATATATATATATATATATATATATATATATCCAACATGCTTAATTTACCATAAGTAAACACAAAGCATTTCGTAACTATACAAGTTAAACAATAACCATGAATATCAGAATTCATAACAAAGCTTGAAACATAAAGTCAAATAAGTTCAAAATCAATCCATGAGTAGGGAGTATTCGTAGTAACCAGATAAGTACTATTGGGTTAAATATCTATCTTCCTATCTTTACGGGTTGCTAACCCGAGGGTCTAGAAAAAATCACTTGGCCAAGGTTAAGGTCTTGCACCCCTGATCATTAATTTCATCTTACTTTATTCCTACATTTCCCCAAAATCATCAAATAACACAGTTTCAAATAAGTGCATTATAAGCCACTTAAATCACGTTCAATATAGGTACATCATAAGCTACTTATATTAAAGCATGCATACAATGCAACAACCTTTCTTTCACAAGAGATCATACAAATGAAAAAATGACAATATTGTTCTTTATATGTTTTTAATCAATACATGGCGTGCAACACGTACACCTGCTATCTCAATAACTCATACATGATTCTAAATGGATATCATGCATTTTCAAACTAGCACATAAGACATACATGCTCAAGACATACATGCTCAAAACATAATTCTAGTGCAAGAATCACATACTTTTAACACACTTTAATTACCAAGATCAACCATATACACATACAATGCATATATAATTCAAGGACTTCATATAGAACATATAAAACCCACTTTTAACACATGATTATTCCAAAAAAAGAAAGAAAGAAATCAAAATAGAATTTTCTAATTCTTTTCTAGCATCTTAACCCACTAAAATTCACTTAAAACTCTAAGGAATCGATGATAAGAAAGAGAGAATACCCCTACCTCGAATTCAAGCTCGAAAATCAAGAAAGCTCCAAGCCTAGAATCTGCCCTAGCCCAAAAACACTTGAAAATCTATCGAAAAAAATTTTCAATCGTTGTAGAATGTAGGCAATCCAGAGGGGAACAACTATCGTGTAAAGTCCCGAGGCCCGAATCACACTTCTAAGCCTCCAAAACTAAGATCAATCAAAAAGATGAAAGAGAGGAGAGAAAAGAGTTGTAGAATTGATCTCTCTCTCAATGACACTCCCTCATTTCAACAAACTTCACTAAAGCCCTCCAAATTCATTCATACCCCTGCGTCACTTAAGTGATCCGTAGTTATTTTTTCAAAAAATCCAAACCATGAATAGTAACTTTTCGTAAAAATTCTGAAAAATTACCCGAACCTTGGTTCCATCCCACTATGGTCCTAAGGTACTTTAAAGCCCTTTTTAGAACTTTTAAAGTGGTCCCGAAACTCACACACATAAGCATACAATTATTATATAATTATGCTTAACAATTAATTAACCACGTATTTAAATAATAATAAAATCTGAGGTTTTACAATTCATCTCCTCATCCTACAAAAAGAACAAATTTATTTTAGTAATATTAATACATTTCAAATGAATTGTTTTATCCATAAATTTTATTAGTGAGAAAAAAAGTATTATCTGACTTTTTAACTGTATTAGCTCATCTAGTAAACAATTTATTAATGATTGAGAATTATCAAATATTGTTAGATATGCATTATTTGTTATATCTTTAACTCGAAATTGCATCATAAATATGCATAAATGAGTATACTTTATTGATACATAATAATAAAAAAAGAAATATTTGTCATATTGTAATTTTTTAAAAAAGAAATTAGAATGTTTAAAGATATAATAATACGTTTGAAAGCATTTAGCGTCTTTTGTTTTCCAATTAGTGCAACAGAGTCCATCCTTTCATATTTCAACTTTCTTCTTCCATTGTTCACATGCATTGTACCATGGTTCGGATACATTTTTAGTCTCTATAATTCTTGCTTCCAAAAAGTAATATGTTTTCTGCAAGTTGAATGACAAAATATATTTTTTAACAGAAATTAATTATAATCATGTGATATAATAAAGAAAAATTAAATGAATATATAAAAGAATAATAATAATTTAATACCTTGAATGTCATTGCAGATTTTTCAATTATGTCTTCAAGTGGAAGTTTTTCAGCCTCTTCGAATAATTGATATTTTGAACTTGAAATGAGAGCATCTATATCTTTGTCATTTATGTTTTTTTCAAACCTGTCAAAGCATAATAAATTATTAGAATAATATGTTGTTGATATGTATAAATACACAAACACACAATCATTAATTAGACCTTATTATGGGTTTTATGAACAAAGAAAGTTATAATTTTTGTTTATTTTCTGTTTGATTTTTTAACTATTGATAATGAATTAGCTTCCACCAACCATGTCCTACCAGTCATGATATTATTTAAGTAAAATAAATAATTAGATCCTAATGTAAGTAAGAAGAAATAAATAATCAACCAATATCGTAATACTTTGACTCTTTCAATTTTCATGTTAATTTGTAATGTAGATCCTGGTTATATTTGAAGACCCAAACTTGAAATATAATATTATTTTTTATTTTATGTTCATTTAGATATAATAAAAAATATAAGGTGAATAATCTCAATGTTGTGTAATAAGTTACCTTTGAATGTGTTGATTAACAAATATGTAACTGTGATAATAAGTCTTTCTTTTATTAGTTTCATTATCAAATTTCCTTTCGTTTATTAGTTTCATTATCAAATTTTCTTTATTCATAACAAGATCGTCCTACAATATCAAAGTAATTGTTCTTGAACTGTTATAAAAAATAATTAGTTTAATAATTTATAATGGTAATTAAGAGAATTTATGTAGTGTTGTAATGATGTACCTCATATCCATTATAATGATATCTCGCACTTTGGATGTCCCTCCATTGTTTTTCTTAATTATGTTGAATGCAAGATATTCTTCAATAACGATTCTCAAAGCATCTAGCGAGAGTAAAAATTAAACTTATAAATTTATATATAAGAGAAAGTATATGTTAGGAGAGTAAAGAGTTAAAAGAAAACAGATCTATAGTTTTGTTTTCATCAATGTACTTGTTCAAGTCCTTGAAGTCCACAACCCGTGCCATGCACGTGGTTAAATGTCAACTCGAAACTTTAATTAAATTTTCATTGCATATTTATAACAATTTTAGACTATCATATCAAGGACTAAAACAAAATAAAATGAAAACTCTAATGAGTCAAACATTCTCAACATGGTTAAAAGAATATTTACCCATTTGAATTGAAAAAGAAAAGCAATTATAAAGTGATTTTTTCTTAAACTAATTAATCAAAAGAAAAACAAAATACTACATTTAATTGATTTATGATTTTTTTGAACTGTATTCATGTTCTGTTGTTTTATGTAATACTGCCAAAATAGATTAGGCAGAAAGGGGGTGAAGTTTGGGTTTAATTTCATTTCTATTTAAAGAATATCATGAAAAATATAAAAATATATGGAAAGTCTATGTACATTTAATCAATAATAATATAAAAATTAAAAGAGCATTATGAAAATTATCTCATGTAAGTTTCTTTTCTTTAATTTTGTCCTCAAGTAGAATTTCTTCTTGTATGTTTGTTCATGTGATTAGATGCTCTATACTATTTATTATTTATGGACTTCTGTCTTTTCTTGTTATTTAATTATTACAAATCTTTTTATTTAATTTTTTATTATTTATTTTCTTTAATTTTTCCACCAAGTAAGTTTTTTATTGATGATACAAATAACCAATCAAATTGGTACTTATGGGTATTTTGTTTTTTCTTTTGATTAATAAAAATCAAAGCACCCAAAAGTAATATTGTCAAAAAAAAAAAAAAAAACCATAAGTAAATTGCAAAGCATTTGATTACTTAAGTGTTTATCTGTTTCAACTACTCCCTTTCCCACAAGGCATTCGATGATGTGGCCAAATATTGGGCCTTCGTAAATACAATATGCCTTTCCAAGCCCATCATTAATTGCTCTGTTGACCCATTTCCTCTTTTAAGATTAAACTCATTTTGTCAACTGAATTTCATACAACATGGTGGCCCACTTGAGACCTATTTTCTTTTTATTTTTAACTGCCATCTATGTACACAAAATTAGTATTAACAACCTAACAAAATTGAAAATTACTTCTTGCAAGAGTATTTATTCTCACTCTCAGTAGCAACAGGTTTCACACAACTTCAGACACTAAAAATTGTCACAATATGTATAACATGCCAAACAATTATGATTTAAATTTATCAAATAAATGCGTATGTATCTACATTAATATAATGTGATGTCCTTGTCTATCCTAAATCATGTTATAAAGCATTAACGTTGATACAGGATGGGGATACGTATAAATACTTAGCAATTTGATTAAAGCATATGATTTATTGGGCCAGATTAAAATATAAAATATATATGTGTGAATATATACTTTTATAACGAAAGAAATGGATGAACAATGGGTCAAACAAAAATGATATAATTAAGATTATAAAAGTGTTGGGATTACAATTAAAAATCACTTAATCATTTGGAGGCTTCATTAAAATTTACACTTTTTGTGACCTATTATCATTTGGAGGCTCTAGTATAGTTAGTAAAACATTATATAATACACCTAAAATACGCATCCATGTACTTAAAATTTTTTAAAAAGAAAGAGAAAATTTAAGTCCATCTCTGAATACCTCAACCATAATCAAAACTAATTTTACCTTATTGTGGAATCTATACAACCACGAAATATTTCACAGATGAAGATAATGAAAATTGTTCGCTATGATAAATCTTGAAATATTTTTGTTGCCTTCTATTTTTTTTTTTTTTTGAATAAATGCTTGATTTTTAAGTAATGGGCAGCTGTGATGTAGAAAATAATATAGCCAATAAAGATCTTTAAGTTTCTCACTCTTAAAAGGGTAAAATACTCTCACACCCCCTTGGGTTTGAGTTTATTGCTCATAGATGAAACTAGTGTCAAATTTTGCTCTAACACCTCCTCAAGTTTGATTTATCTAACCCTAACATCCCTTGTTGCCGAAAATACCCTTCTCCCTTTTCTTTTCCTATTTTCTTTTTCTTTTTTTTTCGATGAAAGAAAGCTGAATTTTTATCTCCTAAGATCAACCAAGAATTTCTGGATTTCTATTTCCAGAAAATTTCATCGTTTCTCCACGGCTCTCCCAGCTCTCTTTCAATTCTAAGGATCTTCTGAAGATCAAAATTCTTGCAATTTGATTTGAGAGACTATAGTTGAGCTTGAAGGTTGTGAATGTGCTGTTGAGAGTTGTTGTTAGCTCTGGCTCTATTCCAAGCCTTTAAATGCTCTTTACAATATTGAAGTTTTGCTTCGATTCTGAACATATTAGATCCGTGAAAGGAGTTGCCCATGAATCCTTACTGGAATTTAATCCACCAAGCATCGAAATGAAATTGAATGTGATTGAAAGTGAGCTTAAACCTCTGTCTAAATTAGCCCATATGGTACGAGGGTCATCTCTGTTGTTACACCATCTATAGGGGAAGCCCCTAAAACCAACATCAATCAGATTGCAATTAATCAAAGCACACTTTACTGGGAATGAGTTAGACTGGTGGTGACATACTACTTGACAACCCAAAATCTGAGTCTAGTATTGGGCAAGCCATATTTGGTGACCAGTTGGTAGTGTGCATGATGGACTATATATATAATATATTCTCTCCTCGTTTAGCCTCAAATTATTCTCAATGTGTCGTGAAATTAATTGTCAATCTTTTAAAACTTTTCGCATTATCTTTACTATTATTTATATAAGGGTAAATATCATTTACACTTTCTCAGACAATATCGTCATCAGTGTATATGTATCATGAAATTTAATACTTCATTTTTTAATGATTCTTGAATCATCATAGCACGTATATTATTAAGTTGACAACTTTTAAACAACATATCCACACGATAGACCCATATATGTGAAGAATCTAACTTTTCGATTTTCATGCATTCTTTATAAAGAAAATTTAATTATGATAATATATATACATACACAATACTATATGCCCAACTTGTATTCTCTTAGCCAAAGGAGAAAGAATGAAAGTGAGGGGCATTGTTGTACATTTGTTTACATAAGTCAAGGGTACTTTCGTAGTTGTGCATTGCTTAATGTGGTCAAAAATATCATTTCATGCATGAGAAGGGCAAAAATGACTATTTTTATACTTTTTTGCCGTTGACATCAGCAAATTCTATTTGTCTGTTGATGTCACACTAACGGATGAGAGAATCGATACCTAAACCCAAAATTCAGGAGATGTAATCGAAAATAATAAAATATGAGAAGGTCTAGTCAGAATATTGCCTAAACTGAAGGCGTGTAACTGATATTTACCTTTTATATAAAATGACCACTCTAAAACTCAAATCTACATTCTGAACTTAAAAATCTAAAATTTTGTCATGGCACCAACAATCAGCCTCATTTATCAATATTCATGGGAACAAATAAAAAAAGAATTTCATCTAAATTGGTCATAGAAAGCTCCTAAATTTCTCTCGTGTGGATGACAATAAAACCACCCACAATATAGAAGTAGGGGAAGGAAAACACACACAATACTGAAACAGGGGAAGGGAAAAAAAAACACAATTTTAGTTTTTGGGATAGAATTCACCAGCCAAATTAGACCATTACCTTCCTCTTTCGTACAAGTGTGAAGCCATCCTAAGTAAGGACATTACGATAATTTCTTATTGAAGTTGGGCCGAACATAATTTTAGATTGGAGTCTTTAACATTTGAAATTATGTGGTATGTATCATCATTCAAATAGCACGCTTAGGCCAAATATGAGTCCCAAGTATGAGGTATCATTTGTTTTCATTGATAATGCAATGTGTGACAACAACATGAGAGGTAGGATGGTAGTATTTCTCCTTTATCTTGATAATGCAACGTGTCAGGAGAAGAGTTCTAGTCCTTCACGCCTCAAATTTAAATCCCTTCTTGAAAAGTAGAAGGAAAACTACTAATACTAAACTCTAGATATTTTTTTTCAAACTGCGATATTCAACGTTTATATTTCTACAAGTTTATTGTATTTGTAAAAGAAATAGCATTATTATATTTAATTTTATTAATAAGAGAATCAAACATTTATAACTTTAAAACACTTTTGTTATTTTTTTTATTATTATTATTTTTGTGTATCTGGTCTATTCTTTTCTATTTTGTTTTCTACGAATTAGGCTCTCTCTCACCCCCAACACATTTCACACACTACTCTTATCTTACTCACTCTGTCTTTTTCTTTTTTATAAATTTGAATTAACACTTCAATTTAGTAACAATATCAAGAGTTCTCTCTCTTTGTTGATCGTTTGATGGAGACATTTATGAAAAAATACATTTGATATATTTGACTTTTCACATATATATTAAAAGTGTTTTAATCGAGTGATTAACAAAAGAGAGTTCATAACTCTTGTTATGAGAGGATTCTCTTGATAGATTTATTTTTTATTTTTCCTTGCATCAAATTAATGGGTGTTGAGTTGTCACCAGTTTTTGTTTTGGACTTGGGTCAAATTATTACGAGACTACTTCCAAGGCAGTACTCTTAGAAACAAATTTTTTGACTCGCTTTTGTTTTATAGGTCTTGGATTCGAATTTGTATTGTTCATAAACAACAATGAAAGGTGAATCACACACAAACAATGCCGTTGGTGAGGCCTATACATTATGAGTGACTGATCTAGGCTGAATCGGTCCAGAAAGCAATTTCATAAAATACACTAACATGTAAGGCATATTTTATGTACGTCATTAAAGGGGTGGCTTGCCAGTTGCAAGTCAATCAGCTTAAATGACTTCTGCTCCACCACATATGCTTTCACAAAGTTACCTTTTTGTATTTTTCTCTTAGAATTCAATTTGTAAAATACACCACCATGTAGGGCATATTTTTTCTACGTCATTAAAGGGATGGCTTGCAAGTTGCAAGTCAATTGCTAAAATGACTTTTGCTCCACCACATATGCTTTCGTAAAGTGACCTTTTTGTCCTTTTCATTTAGAATTCAATTCGTGAAATACACCATGAAAGGCATATTTTTCTACGTCATTAAAGGGATGGCTTGCAAGTTGCAAGTCAATTGCTCAAATGACTTCTGCTCCACCGCATATTACTAATATGTGATAACGGATCATAAATGAGTTGGATATTAGATGAGCGGGCTGCATTCACCCGTCAATTTGTATACATTTTTTAATATATGTATATATATATATATATATATATATATATATATATATACTATTTGCATATATAATAAATATATGATTTTTTCAATTGTGATTATTACTTGGTGTCATGATAAAACTTGAGCTCATAGTGTGGCACGAGACTATTTGAAAAATATTTTAAAAGACTAAACATCTTTTATGTAAATAACATATCTAAAATTAACTAGTCCTTATATATTTTATTTGTGTGGAAATAAATACACATAATATTTTTATTGGATATTAAGTGCACTTTGATTTGATAGGATGTAATATAAATGTAACATTTGAGTGTCTAGTATTTAAAAAATAGAAAACTGTAGGGATTTATCTCATAAAGGCATGAATTGACCTTAAAAAAAAATCCAATATATATTTTTATTATGGATTTTTTTTTCCGAAGAATAATAAAAAATTCAAAAAATTTTATTATTATGTAACTATGCATTTTTAGTTTTTTTTTTTTACAAATTTTTTTCTCAGAAAAAAACTCCTTTTTTTATTAAGGTAAAAAAAATTAATATAAAAAAATTCATCTTCTCTCTATTTTCTTTATTTTTATAATAATAGAAAGGGTAAAATGGTCATATAAAAGGTGAATATATGCGAAAGGGGGTACTTTGTTCACTTTTACAAAGAAGAATGTGTCATATGGTTCAAAATATAGTATATGAAGATTTACTGCACATTTTTAAAATCACAGGATGATTTTGGGCCCTTTTATCCCTTTTTTTTTTATCAAGTTAATCTCCTTTTTTATATGATTGTATACAGTTTGAAAGGAAAAAAAAAAGAATCATTAGATCTCAAAATTTTACTTCTATGTTAGTTTTTTGAAGTCTAGAGTCTAGTAAGAGATTTTACAATATCGTCTAGCGTGCATAAATATATAGTATATTTGTAGTGTTTTAAGATTTTTCATCATGACCTTGCTGGTTAATTTGAATATTACATGTTAGTCATTTTCTGAATCTATTATTATGACTTTCTTGTATGCTTTGAGATACAAATTTTACTAGATAGTTTCTTTATGATCTTTTGTTTCTCAAGTGTTCATACATCATCATGAAACCAGCCATTGAAAACTACACATGCAAGAATAATTGAAAGTCGAGGTATACAAATAAGACATGTAGTCCAATGAAAATGGGTCTATTTATATGTTATAGAAAGAGGGAGAGGAAGATGGGTGGGGGTGGATATGAGCAAGGGTAATTTTGTCTAATTAAAAATGATTGAAATGGTCATTTGGTATATTAATAGAGTTATTTTAAGTCTTTTTACTTCATTTAAGGATACTTTTGTTATTTAAAAATTATCTCACTGACATATTTAACCCTGACTGAAGGAAGGTTGATCACGTTTTTTTTTTTAAAAAAGAAAAGTTTCATTTGCCAGTAATTTAGTCAAATTTTAGAAAAAAGTCAATTTATTCTATTTTTTAAGTGTCATAACACAAAAAATATGAAATTATCTATAGAGCATTGTTATTGGCACTCCACATTTAATCGTAGGCACTTCATCATTTAAATTTGATAGGTGAGTAGATTTGATACATTACATTTGGGTGTAGGTTTGCATCAGTTAAAGTTTGCTGAAAAAATAAAATCAAGAATGTTAATATGTCATTATGTGGTATTTAACAAAACATAACTATTGGAATTGAACTCTAATTGCACATTTACAAATTTAAAGTTGATTCATCTCAAAATTTCAACTTTAAACACCTTTACCCACTAACCATTCTTTACCTATATTCATAAGTCTCGTGCAGAATAGAATGTATACCACATTACCACCTTAATCTTAAAATCGCCATATTTTTTTCAAAAAAATTGCATCTTTCATAACAATTTTTTCATTCAGTTTTTGTTTTTTCTTCTTTCATAAAGACTACAAGAAACTAAACAAGTCTCGTGAGTGAAAACTTGACCTTAAAAATGAAAAAGAAAGAAAGAAAAATTGTGTTTGAAAGCTTTCATCCTATTTTCTTTTAGGGGTTGATAAACAAACCTTATCAACTTGATTTAGAAGATGAGGAAGTGAATTTATCATTTTAATTATTAAATTTAAAAGATGTAATGGTTGAGGTCAAATATGAACATTAGTTCTTTTATTTATTTGTTTTTTCTTTTCATTTTCCTTCTTTTAACTTGGCAGATTATACATGTGATAACATTAAAGACGTGCACCATTTTTCTAAATTATGATCCACGATACCTTAACTCAGGTTTTCTTTTTCTTTTGAAAAATGGTAAACTCACAAGCCAAAAAGTTATTAAATGCTTCACAGCGGTTAGTAACCTTTCTTGGTCTAACTGATAAGTTAGAAACATGAATACTGATATGGAATATGAGTAGATATAGTGGGAGTACGACTATAAATATATTAATATATATTCAACAAGTTAACTAATATTCACCGTACTATAAATTTAATAATAAAAAAAGTTAAATTAAAAAATACTTCAATTAATTAAGAAACAATTAATGTGTCATTGGATTCAAAACCACTACTAGAACCTTTCACGTTATTCAAATTTTTAATAACAAACATATAAATTTAAATCCAAAATACCAAATAAAACAACATTGACTTTATGTTACATAAAGTTTATTGGCCTTTTATTTATTTATTTTTTGTTTCTAAATTCATTATTTAGGAATTTTTTGAATTTTTACACTACATTTATAGAGAAAAAAACATAATAGTCATGTTAAAGAGTATATATGTCATTATAGTTATTCTAAGGTCAAATTGTCAACTTTTAAAAGATAAGGAACTAAAATATTCAAAAAAATATTTAAATTTTTTTATGATTTTTTAAAATTACAAAATATACTCTGTCGCATCCTTAGAATGTCAGAAAAAAAAAAAAAAAAAAAAAACACTTTTTAGACAAAGGGTCCGGCTTAGTTATTTTATTTTTTATACATTACTGACCTTTGAAATTTCCCTTTCTTATTTCTTTAAAGCTATGCAATTATTAAAGGTCTGCAATTATTTGTTCACGTGGGTGGGCCTCTGTTTTTCAGTTTTTCCCGACATCAAAAGGAGCGTGTCAAATCAACGATGCTACAACTTTCGACCCTCCCGTTCTACTTGATAATAGAAAATAGAGAGTTTGGGCCCGCAACTATACTTAAAACAAAGCCGTTGTGTTTTCCTCGTCTTTCAACACTCGTACTCACAATTGATTCTACTTGAAAATACACTTTTTGTCTTCTCTTAATCTTTCGTTTGCTTACTTTTCTATTGTGCCATCCCTTTGCTTCTGATCATTGTTGCTTTGAATCTGCATCTCTCTTACATATGAATTTGTATCTCTCCTCTCTTCTTTTCTGAATCTCCTTGTAAACCTTCACTTTTCTTTATCTTTCTCTTTCACTTGTTTTTAAGTCAAAAAAATCAAACTTGGTGTGTTGTTACTTGGACCATCCAACCAAATCCGTAAGCTTGAGGTACCAGTCTTAGCTCTCTGCATTTGTTTTGTAATATATTTTCTATTGCTTGCTTACTAAATATTTAAAAAAAAAAAAAAAACTTTAGTATTGCTTGTTTAATTATCATTAAAAAAGAAAAAATCTTTTGTATTGCTAGTTTAATTATAAAAAAAAAAATAATCTTTTGTATTGCTTGTTTAATTATCAAAAAGAAAAAAAAATCTTTTGTATTGCTTGTTTAATTATAAATAAAAAAAATCTTTAGTATTGCTTGTTTAATTATCAAAAAATATATATATCTTTTGTATTGCTTGTTTAATTAAGAAAAAAAAAATCTTTAGTATTGCTTGTTTAATTATCAAAAAAAAAAAAGATCTTTTGTATTGCTTGTTTAATTATCAAAAAAAAAAAAAATCTTTTGTATTGCTTGCTTAATTATAAAAAAAAAAAAAACTTTTGTATTGCGTCATCTCTTTTTTTTTTCTCAATTCTTCTTCTAGCTTTTAAATTTGGTTCTCTCTCTCTCTTTCTCTCTCTCTCTTTCTGAACTCGAACCTCTCCATCTGCAATATCTAGTAATTTCACCCTCTTGGCTTTTCTGCAAAATTTGAGTAACCTCACTCTCTAGTGAATATTCACTTTTCTTCACTTGTTTCTCATTTAAAATCAGACTTGCTGTGTTGGTTGAAAAAAGGTAGGTAGGTTGCTAGTGAGTTGAAAATGGATGTTCTTAACACTATTGTGGGAAAAATATTAGAGCCAATGATAGACCGTTTGTTCAAATCCACTTGGCGTCAAATTGGTTATGTGGTTCACTACAAAGAGAACATCAAGAATTTTGAAGATGAAGTTGAGAAACTCAGAGACTGTATGGAGAGGCTCCAAGAAGATGTCAAAATGGCCTTGGACAATGGGATGGAAGTGGAGAAAGATGTTTCCAAGTGGCTGGAGGAAGTACAGAGTACATTGACAACATCCGAAGAAGTGACGAAACTGTTTCAAGACAAAGAAAACCTCTGTTGTCTTGATGTTTGCTCAAAGCATCAGCTAGGTAGGGAAGGAAAAAAGAAGATGATGGTTGTTACCAGCCTAAAAGATGAAGGTTATAAGTTTTCGAGAGTTGCACATCCTTCTCGTCTCACTGATATTTGGTATTCATCCAGCACAAATTTTGAGCATTTTGAATCGAGAAATTCGGTTTTTAAGGAGATCATGGAGGCATTGGAAGATGACAGTAATTACAAAATTGGGATATATGGAATGCCAGGGGTTGGAAAGACAACAATGGTGGAAGAAGTTGGAAAACAAGCTGGAAAAGTTCTTTTTGATGAGGTCGCAATGGCAGTTTTCTCCCAAAATCCAGATCTGAGAAAAATCCAAGGAAAACTTGCAGACTGTTTAAATCTGAAACTAGATAAAGAGAGTGAAGAAGGGAGAGCGGGTCAATTATGCAATAGAATGAAGAATGGGAGAAAAATCCTTGTAATATTGGATGACGTTTGGGGCGATCAATTAACACTGAAGAAAATAGGAATTCCAGATCATTCAGATAATAGTAAGGGTTGCAAAATTTTGTTGACCTCTCGAATGCTAGTAGTGTGCAGACAAATGGGGTTTGAAAAGAATTTCGAAATTGGGCTCCTATCGAAACCTGAAGCTTGGCAACTATTCAAGAGAACAGTTGGAGATTTTATTGAAGCTGATCGGGAAATGTTTTCTGTAGCAGGAAAAGTGTGTAGAGAATGTGATTGTTTGCCTTTGGCAATTCTTGCAGTTGGAGGAGCACTCAAGGATGAGAAAGAAAAGCATGTGTGGGATGATGCACTTAAAAGACTGATAAATTTTCAGGGAGATCAAATTGAGGGAATGGATGAAAAATTGTATTCACGCATAAAGTGGAGCTACAACTATCTCAAGCAGGCAAATTTGCAGTCATGCTTTCTGCATTGTTGTTTATTTTCCGAAGATGCTGAGATTTCTATTGACGACGACTTGGTGATGTTTGGAATGGGAACGGGGTTTCTGCGAGACGCGGTTACAATGAAAGAGGCAAGAGACAAAGCACATACGATGGTTCATACCCTCAAGAAATCTTATTTATTGTTGGAAGGTAGAAATGAAAACTTTGTCAAAATGCATGATGTAATTCGAGATGTTGCCATATCAATTGCATCAAAAGATCCAAATGTGTTCATGGTAAAAGATGACGTCAAAGTTTGGCCGGAGAAAGATGATTATAAATGTTGCACAACAATCTCATTAAGGGCTTCCTCCAATAATGTTCGTCGGCTTCCCGATCAGTTAGATTGTCGAGGACTACGCACCTTAATCTTGAGATGCAGCTCTCCCGATTATTTACTAGAACTCCCGAATAACTTTTTTGAAGGGATGGAACAACTTCAAGTTTTGGATTTGTATCAAATTAAACTACTTCCATCATCACTTTCAAATTTAATTAATCTTCGAATGTTGCATCTGCACTCTTGCGAGTTGGTGGACCTATCTTTCCTCAAGAAATTAAAAAACCTTGAGATACTAAGGGTTGCTGATAATCTCGAACATGAATGGATGGTTTTAGAAATACGACAGTTGATTCATCTACGTGTTTTGGATTTGAGAGACTGTGATAAGAGTGCTATAACTTTTCCGTCGGGTGTCCTATCATGTTTATCCAACCTCGAAGAATTGTACCTTCCGTATGAATTTGATAAATGGGATTGTGAAGGCAATGCAAGAATTGTTGAGCTGCATTCTTTGACTAGCTTAACCACTTTACATATTTGTATACCAGACCGTTTCATCTTACTGTCCAAGGTCAACTGCCTTCCCAGCTTTAAGTTGTTGACGAGATATAGAATCTTCATTGGGAATACTTCTAAGTTTTATGGTTTTAGCAGCCCTTTCTTGTTTTCTGGGCTGTCCAATCTTGAATTAAAAAGAAAGGTCTTGGGACTCGAGGGTATTCCTTTAAATGTTGAGCTTAACTTTTTGATGGAGAATGCTGAAGTACTATGTTTTGATAAAATGAAAGGTTTAAAGAAGGTGCTTCATGACATAGAAGGAGAGCGGTTTTTAGACTTGAAGGATCTCAAAGTTGAGAAATGTGATGACATGGAACATTTACTTGGAAAACCTCATGGACCATATCCATTAGATTCTTTTGGTAAACTAAGTGTATTACATGTTGTAGAATGTAGATCAATCAAGTATCTCTTCTCCCCTTCCACTGCAAGAGGTCTTTCGAAACTGCAGACGCTCTACGTTAGAAATTGTGAGACGTTGGAAGAAATAGTTGGAGGTGATGAGGAAGTCATGGATAATGTTATTTTTCATCAGTTAAAGGAAATGTGGTTAGAGTTTCTGCCAAACCTCAGAAGCATCAGCTCCAATACGAAGAAGACATCAACTACAGAGTGCAACCCTTCCACCATTAAACAAGCTCTCTTTAATGAAAAGGTATGCTCTATCTATATATTTTTCGGTGAATACCTTTAGTTGATTCCTGAAATTGTTTGCCGACCTATTAAGCCATCAAAGTTATAGAAAACCAAAATTAACAACAAAGATGGGTTAACAATTTTGATACAAGATGAGGTAAAACCTAAATTAAGAATATTTTTTTGAGATTTAAGGGTTCCAAAACTATATATATGCGTATATATACATATTAGTTGTTATTCTGATGGGGCTTTGGACTAACACTCCTTTTCTTTTTATTGTTATCCTTTTCTTTTTTCTTTTTTTTTTTTGAGTAACACTCGTATTGTTAATTTTATCAGGCTGCACTTTTTCTTGTTGGATTGTGGACGAATTAGATTGGAAAAAATATACGTATTGAAACTTTTTTTTTTCTTCCAGTTTTTTGTTGTACTGTTTGAACAACTGAGAACAAAAATATATGTATTTATGGATAAGGACATGACAAAGGATCCAGGCTGTACTATATTGTAAGTAAGAGAGACAATTCCTATTGTTGCCTAGTAAAGAAAAAAAGAAAAAGAAATAGAAAAAAAAATTACAGAAATCTTCTCTCAAGTTGTGCTATAGTTTTTGATGAAAAATAGTGGAGTATCTTCTTTTCTTAAAGAATTTTTGTAGTTGATCATGTGTTCAAAAATCTTAGCGTTAAGTGGGTTGAAAAGACCTAGAAGGCAAACAATATATGCATATGTATTAATACATGTTAATTTATTTATCACATTGTAATGTAATGAAACACAGGTTACTTGTCCTGTCTTGGAGAAATTGTACATTACAAAATTGGATAGCATTACAGCTATATGGGACAAGCAATTACTCCCAATCCAGGAAGTAAAAGATACCTTTGAGCATCTCCAAGTATTAAATGTTGCAGATTGTGAGAAGATGGAAGAGATAGTCGCATTCAAAATAGTGAGAAATGAAGAACAAGGACCAGAAGAAGATGCTGCTAGTGCTAGTGCTAGAGATAAAATCATAACTTTGTTCCCTCGGTTAGTGTATCTGGGTCTCTTCTATCTACCAAACCTCAGAAGCTTTTGTGGGCCAAATAATATTGCTTTTCAACTGCCATCCTTAGGTCAGGTCTTGGTTTCTCGATGTGCCGAATTTTGGAGCACAAGAAAGGCAGTGACAAGCTTCTTTGGTAATCATATTCACACGAGCCTTCAGCAACAAATTAACGAGCCTTCAGCAACAAATATAAAGATATATATATATATATAATAAATATATAATATATATAAGAAGAAAATATAATAAAAAAGAGTTATATATATAAATACAATTATATATAATATAAAAATATAAAAAGAAATAAAACGAGTATATATAATATAATAATATATGACAATTACCAAAAACATGCAAATGCATAAAAATGAATTTTTAATTAAAATGAATTTTTAAGATACTACTATTTTTATTTTTATTTTTTTGAAGAAGAAAAAACAAATCAAGTACTTTCTTCATCTACTAGTAGATTTTTGGTGTACTCATTTTTAGGACTGCAAATGAATCGAGCTAAGCTTGAGTCTATTTAGGTTTGGTGTCGTTTGTTTATAGGCTCAGCTCGGGCTCATGACGAACTTCAAAATTTGAGCTTGGATTCAACTCATTATTATTTGAGAAACTCGGACTTGGCTCGTGTAATAAAAAATTTTGTTCGAGCTCAATTTGAACTCGTGCTCAAGAAAGTTTTAACTCATTCATGAACGTAAATGAGCCTACACGAACCTATGTTCATGAACATATTCACGATTTTACGTTCATTAACCTATACAAACCTATATTCATGAACATATACGAGTCTATGTTCACGAACATATACGAGCCTACACGAGCTCATGTTCACAAGCTTAGATGAGTCGAGCCCAATACTGTTCAGGATTGAGGTGAAATGGGTTTTCACATGCTCGGAGCCATTAGAATTTGGGTTTATTATGAAAATTTCATTGAATAGACATGGGTTTTCTCAAAATATAAAAAATTCATGTAAAATTATTGGATCGAAAATAAATTGAGGTGAAAGGGGTGACACCTGTTGTTGAATTCTGGCCATCTCGACGGGTGACATACGACTCATCTGTTCTTGAGCGAGTTTCATCAACTCATGATCCAACATGTCGTTGTACATTCTCAAACACCCACAAAGAAAATAGAAATTGAAACTGAACAAATGTTAGGATCGTCAGTAAAAATTGTTTCGATCCTCAATGACCAAACAAATGTACCGATTACAAAATCAAAATAATCCAAATGAAGAAAAAAGTACCGTCAGGTGGATCAGTAGTGGATTCAACAAATGTAATAGCAAAAATCGTCATCATCGCGATTAGGACAAACTTAGCAAGAGACCACGCCTTTGCAGGTGCGTCAAGAGCCACACCGGACCAGTCGGCTTCATCTTCCAGATCTAGCCTGGGTTCTTGAGACATCGAGAGTTTCGCCGGATCTAGCCGTTCAAGACGAGCCAACAGCTAGTCGTTGGACCGGAGTGGAGCAAGTTGGTTTCGGCAGGATCTAGCCGTTCAAGTCAAGCCAACATCTCGTCGTCGGACCGGAGTGAAGGTTTCGCCGCCATTGATGGTGTGTTTGAAGGAGGTCATGGAGAGAGAGAGAGGGGGGGGGGGGAAGAGAGTGATGGTGTTTTGGTCTGATACGAAATGAGAGAGAGAGACATATACCGATATAAATATCATATACCGATATATAATGATATTTTATATTTTAATATAAATTGATGGGAATATTATTTTAGGGGAGTAGTAGGTGAATGTTTAAATTTGGATTTAGGTGGGAGTGAATCATGACCGTTGATTGAAGATAGGGAGAGTAATTTTAGACCGTTGATAAGCATAGATATTTTGAACCGTCAGATAGGTTTTTTAAGCATTTTTAACCGTTAGATGATGAATTTTTTTGAGTGGAAAATTCAAACAAAAACCTTAAATGTTATATAGATATATATATATATATATATATATATATATATATATAATTCATTTCTCTCTTTCTCTCTCTCATATATATATATATATATTAGTTTAAAGCACGTGCGATGTACGTGAATAAAAAATAAATTAAAATTTTATTATAACACCCAAAACATTCAAAACTATTATAACACATTCAAACACATTAATTAAAACACTCAAAACTATTTCCATTATATAACATTGGTAATATAAACTCACTTGTTGAAAAAAATAAAACTATAAGTTAACTATTATTCACATGGAATGAATCAAGTACAAACTATAAGAAATCAAAAGGTATAATTCTAACTATTCTTAAACAATCTATTACTATTCTTTTGAAAAATCTTAATACTTTATCTTTTTTATATTTCTGAGTTCTTCTTCAAATAAATCATTCTCAAGTAAAACTTCTTAGATAATTGTCACCGCAAAACTATTTTTGACTATGTCATTTTTATTGATTTCTATCTTGATCATAAAAAGAAACGATTTTACTTTGCAGCTTGTCACTTTGTCATAAAATTCATCTCCTCGTCCTATAAAAAGAACAAATTTATTTTAATAATATTGATACAATTCAAATAAATTATTTTATCCATAAACTTTATGAATGAGGAAAAAAGTATTACCTGACTTTTTAACTGTATTTGCTTATCTAGTGAACAATTTATTAATGATTGAGAATAATCAAATATTGTTAGATATGCATTATTTGTTATATCTTTGACTCGAAATTGCATCATAAATCTGTATAAATGAGTATACTTCATTGATACATAATAATAAAGAATGACATATTTGTTATATTGTAATTTTTTTTAAAAAAAACAGATTGTTTAAAGATATAATAATACATTTGAAAGAATTTAGCATCTTTTGTTTTGCAATTAGTACAACTGAGTTCATCATTTCGTACTTCAACTTTCTTCTTCCATTGCTTACATGCATTTTACGTACTATGGTTCAGATGCATTTTTAATCTCTATACTTCTTGCTTCAAAAAAGTAATATGTTTTCTGCAAGTTGAATGACAAAATATATTTTTTTAACAGAAATTAATTATAAGCATGTGATATAATAAAGAAAAATTACATGAATATATATAATAATAATAAAATAATTTAATACCTTGAATGTCATTACAGATTTTTCAATTATGTCTTCAAGTGGAAGTTTTTCAGCCTCTTCGAATAATTAATATTTTGAACTTGAAATGAGAGCATCTATATCTTTGTCATTTATGTTTTTTTCAAACCTGTCAAAGCATAATAAATTATTAGAATAATATGTTGTTGATATGTACAAATACACAGATACAAAATCATTATGGTTTTTATGAACAAAGAAAGTTATAATTTTTGTTTATTTTTTGTTTGATTTTTTAACTATTGATAGTGGATTAGCTTCCACCAGCCATGTCCTACCGGTCATGATATTATTTAAGTAAAATAAATAATTAAAATCTAATGAAAGTAAGAATAAATAAATAACCAACTAATATCGTAATACTTTGACTCTTTCAATTTTCATGTTAATTTGTAATGTAGATCCTGGTTGTATTTGAAAATCCAAACTTGAAATATAATATTATGTTTTATTTATGTTCATTTAGATATAATAAAAAAATATAAAGTGAATAATCTCAATGTTGTGTGATAAGTTACATCTGAACGTGTTTTGACAAATGTGTAACTACAATAATAAGTCTTTCTTTTATTAGTTTCATTATCAAATTTCCTTTTTTTTATTAGTTTCATTATCAAATTTTCTTCATTCACAGCAAGATCGTCTCACAATGTTAAAGTAATTGTTCTTAGACTGTTATAAAAAATAATTAGTTTAATAATTTAGAACGGTAATTAAGAGCATTTATATAGTGTTGTAATGATGTACCTCATATCCATTATAATGATGTCTCGCAATTTGGATGTCCCTCCATTGTTCTTCTTAGCTATGTTGAATGCAGAATATGCTTCAATAATGATTCCCAAAGCATCTAGCGAGAGTAAAAATTAAACTTATAAATTTATATATAAAAAAAGTATATGTAAGGAGAGTAAAGAGTTAAAAGAAAATAAATCTATAGTTTTGTTTTCATCAATGTACTTGTTCAAGTCATTGAAGTCCATAACACGTTCCCTGCACGTGATTAAACGTCAACTCGAAACTTTAATTAAATTTTCATTGCATATTTATAACAATTTTAGAGTATCATATCAAGGACTAAAACAAAATTTTGATGAAGAAAATTATTCTCACATGAATAAAATGAAAAATCTAATGAGTCAAACATCCTCAACATGGTTAAAAGAATATTTATCCATTTGAATTGAAAAAGAAAAGCAATTATAAAGTGATTTTTCTTAAACTAAAGTGCGGAAAAGTGTCTTCATTGTTAATTTATTTTTATTAATTAAATGCCAAATTTTCTACACATTGTTTCAATAGTGAAAATCAAAAATCAAAAGAAAATAGCAAACAATGGAGACAATGCATTTGATTAAACTTCAAACGTCAACAGAAAATAGCAAACAATGTGCTTTGACTAATTAATCAAAAGAAAAACAAAAGACTGCATTTAATTGATTTATGATTTTTTCAAACTGCATTCCTATTCATTTGTTATATGTAATACTAGATATTTCTATTTAAAGAATATCATGAAAAATATATGAAAACTCTATGTAGATTTAGGGATGGCAACGGGGCGGGTATGGGGCGGGTATGCCAAAACTCTACTCCGTCCCATCAAAAAAATACTAAATCTATCTCCCGTTAAGAACCCTAACGAGTTTGTAGTAAGGATACCACCACCGCCCCATTTAGAGAAAGAAAGGAATAACAAAATCCTTAAAATCCTTTGCTTTATTTGCTTTGAATTCGATGTTTGGGCCAAATGTACCCAAACGATGATACAACACTCCTACAGTCAAAACTCCAATATATAAGAACAAAGAAAATGACACAAACATACATACATATGTAGATGGAGATAGAATCGGTTTTGGTCTTCAAAATTTTTTTTTGTTGTAAATCTATTATGTACACAAGATAGAGAAAGTTTTCTTTTAGCCATAAGATAAAGAGAGGAATAGAGCAGAACAAGGTAACCTAGTAGCTGCCATATATCTAGTATACTATATTTATACAAGTAATATAATAATAAAAGAAATGACACATTTCATACAATTATGTCACTATATATATATATATATATATATATATATATATATATGTATGTATGTATGTATATATGTATGTATATAATCGGGGCGGGGCAGGTACTAGGCATGTTTTCTTAAAAAAATCATACCCGCCCCTACTCCTATTAGGAGAGGACCAAATCCCCTCCATTAGGGGCGGAGCGGGGCGGAAACCCATCGGGGAGGAGGAAATTGCCACCCCTATGTAGATTTAATCAATAATATTATAAAAATTAAAAGAGCATTATGAAAATGATCTCATGTGAGTTTCTTTTCTTTAATTTTGTTCCCAAGTATGATTTTGTCTTGTATGTTTGTTTATGTGATTAGATGCTCTATACTATTTATTATCTTTGAACTTTTGTCTTTTCTTGTTATTTAATTATTGTAATTTTTTTTATTATTATTATTTATTTTCTTTAATTTTTTCACCAAGTAAGTTTTTTTTATTTATTGATACAAACAACCAATCAAATTGGTACTTATGGGTATTTTGTTTTTTTTTTTGATTACTTATGAGTACTTTTTTTTTTTAATTAATAAAAATCAAAGCACCCACAAGTAACATTCTCAAAAAAAACCCATAAGTAAAATGGCAAAGCATTTGATTACTTAAGTGTTTATCTGTTTCAACTAGTCCCTTTCCAACAGAGCATTTAATGATGTGGCAAAATATTGGGCCTTTGTAAATACAAAATGCCTTTCCAATCCCATCATCAATTGCTCTGTTCGCCCATATCCTCTTTTAAGATTAAACTCATTTTGTCAACTGAATTTCATCCAACATGGTGGCCCACTTGAGACCTATTTTCTTTTTATTTTTAACTGCCATCTTTGTACACAAAATGAGGATTAACAACCTAACAAAATTGGAAATTACTTACTGCATCAGCATGAGATATTTATTCTCACTCTCAATAGCAACAGGTCTCACGCAACTTCAGACACTAGAAATTGTAACAATATGTATAACACGACAAACAATTATATTTATCAAATAAATACTTATGTATCTATATTAATATAATGTGATGTCCTTGTCGTATCCTGTATCATGTTATAAAGCATTAACATTGATACGGGATGGGGATACGTATAAATATTAGAAATTTGATTAAAGCATAGGATGTATTGGGCCAGATTAAAATATATATGTGTGTATACATACTTTTATAACGAAAGAAATGGATGAATAATGGGTCAAACAAAAATGATACAATTAAAGATTATAAAAGTGTTGGGATTACAATTAAAAATCACTTAATCATTTGGAGGCTTCATTAAAATTTACACTTTTTGTGACCTATTATCATTTGGAGGCTCTAGTATAGTTAGTAAAACATTATATAATACACCTAAAAAACACATCCATGTACTTAAAAAAAAAAAATTTTAAAAAAAGGAAAGAAAGAGAGAATTTAAGTCCATACCTCAACCATAATGAAAACTATTTTTACCTTATTGTGGAATCTATACAACCAAGAAATATTTCACAGATTAACAAAATGAAAATTGTTCGCTATGATAAATCTTGAAATATTTTTGTTGCCTTCTATTTTTTTTTTTTTTGAACAAATGCTTGATTTTTATGTAATGGGCAGCTATGATGTAGACAATAATATAGCCAATAAAGATCTTAAGTTTCTCACTCTTAAAAGGGTAAAATGCTTTCACACCCTCTCGGGTTTGAGTTTATTGCTCATAGATGAAACTAGTGTCAAAATTTGCTCTAACACCTTCTCAAGTTTAATTTATCTAACTCTAACATCCCTTGTTGCCGAAAATACCCTTCTCCCTTTTCTTTCCTTTTATCTTTTTCTTTTTTTTTCGATGAAAGAAAGCTGAATTTTTATCTCCTAAGATCAACCAAGAATTTCTGGATTTCTATTTCCAGAAAATTTCATCGTTTCTCCACGGCTCTCCCAGCTCTCTTTCAATTCTAAGGATCTTCTGAAGAGCAAAATTCTTGCAATTTGATTTGAGAGACTATAGTTGAGCTTGAAGGTTGTGAATGTGCTGTTGAGAGTTGTTGTTAGCTCTGGCTCTATTCCAAGCCTTTAAATGCTCTTTACAATATTGAAGTTTTGCTTCGATTCTGAACAGATTAGATCCGTGAAAGGAGTTGCCCATGAATCCTTACTGGAATTTAATCCACCAAGCATCGAAATGAAATTGAATGTGATTGAAAGTGAGCTTAAACCTCTGTCTAAATTAGCCCATATGGTATGAGGGTCATCTCTGTTGTTACACCATCTATAGGGGAAGCCCCTAAAACCAACATCAATCAGATTGCAATTAATCTGAGTCTAGTATTGGGCAAGCCATATTTGGTGACCAGTTGGTAGTGTGCATGATGGACTATATATATAATATATTCTCTCCTCATTTAGCCTCAAATTATTCTCAATGTGTCGTGAAATTAATTGTCAATCTTTTAAAACTTTTCGCATTATCTTTACTATTATTTATATAAGGGTAAATATCATTTACACTTTCTCAGACAATATCGTCATCAGTGTATATGTATCATGAAATTTAATACTTCATTTTTTAATGATTCTTGAATCATCATAGCACGTATATTATTAAGTTGACAACTTTTAAACAACATATCCACACGATAGACCCATATATGTGAAGAATCTAACTTTTCGATTTTCATGCATTCTTTATAAAGAAAATTTAATTATGATAATATATATACATACACAATACTATATGCCCAACTTGTATTCTCTGAGCCAAAGGAGAAAGAATGAAAGTGAGGGGCATTGTTATACATTTGTTTACATAAGTCAAGGGTACTTTTGTAGTTGTGCATTGCTTAATGTGGTCAAAAATATCATTTCATGCATGAGAAGGGCAAAAATGACTATTTTTATCTTTTTTGCCGTTGACATCAGCAAATTCTGTTTGTCTGTTGATGTCACACTAACGAATGAGAGAATCGATACCTAAACCCAAAATTCAGGAGATGTAATCGAGAATAATAAAATATGAGGATGTCTAGTCAGAATATTGCCTAAACTGAAGGAGTGTAACTGATATTTACCTTTTATATAAAATGACTACTCTAAAACTCAAATCCACATTCTGAACTTAAAAATCTAAAATTTTGTCGTGGCACCAACAATCAGCCTCATTTATCAATATTCATGAGAACAAATAAAAAAAGAATTTCATCTAAATTGGTCATAGAAAGCTCCTAACTTTCTCTCGTGTGGATGACAATAAAACCACCCACAATATAGAAGTAGGGGAAGGAAAACACACACACAATACAGAAACAGGGGAAGGGAAAAAAAACACAATTTTAGTTTTTGGGATAGAATTCACCAGCCAAATTAGACCATTACCTTCCTCTTTCGCACAAGTGTGAAGCCATCCTAAGTAAGGACATTACGATAATTTCTTATTGAAGTTGGGCCGAACATAATTTTAGATTGGAGTCTTTAACATTTGAAATCTTTTTATTTTTATTCTTTTGTTTGGCTAGAATTTGTATTGTTGATAAACAACAATGAAAGGTGAATCACACACAAACAATGCCGTTGGTGGGGCCTATACATTATGAGTGACTGATCTAGGCTGAATCGGTCCAGAAAGCAATTTCATAAAATACACTCACATGTAGGGCATATTTTTTCTACGTCATTAAAGGGATGACTTGCAAGTCGCAAGTCAATTGCTAAAATGACTTTTGCTCCACCACATATGCTTTCGTAAAGTGACGTTTTTGTCTTTTTCATTTAGAATTCAATTCGTGAAATACACCATGAAAGGCATATTTTTCTACGTCATTAAAGGGATGGCTTGCAAGTTGCAAGGCAATTGCTCAAATGGCTTCTGCTCCACCACATATTACTAATATGTCAGAACGGAACATAAATGAGTTGGATATTAGATGACCGGCTGCATTGACCCGTTAATTTGTATACATTTTTTAATATATATATATATATATATATATATACTATTTGCATATATAATAAATATATGATTTTTTCAATTGTGATTATTACTTGGTGTCATGATAAAACTTGAGCTCATAGTGTGGCACTAGACTATTTGAAGAATATTTTAAAAGACTAAACATCTTTGATGTAAATAACAGATCTAAAATTAACAAGTGCTTATATATTTTATTTGTGTGGAAATAAATACACATAATATTTTTATTGGATATTAAGTGCACTTTGATTTGATAGAATGTAATATAAATGTAACATTTGAGTGTCTAGTATTTAAAAAATAGAAAACTGTTGGGATTTATCTCATAAAGGCATGAATTGACCTTAAAAAAAATCCAATATTTTTTTTTATTATGGAATTTTTTTTTCCAAAGAACAATAAAAAAATCAAAATTTTTTTTTATTATGTAACTAAGCATTTTTAGTTTTTTTTTTTTTACAAATTTTTTTGAAAAAAACTCTTTCTTTTATTAAGGTAAAAAAAATTAATATAAAAAAATTCATCTTCTCTCCATTTTCTTTATTTTTTATAATAATAGAAAGGGTAAAATGGCCATATAAAAGGTGAATATATGCGAAAGGGGGTACTTTGTTCACTTTTACAAAGATGAATGTGTCATATGGTTCAAAATATAGTATATGAAGATTTACTGCACATTTTTAAAATCACAGGATGATTTTGGGCCCTTTTATCCCTTTTTTTATCAGGTTGATAAACAAACCTTATCAACTTGATTTAGAAGATGAGGAAGTGAATTTATCATTTTAATTATTAAATTTAAAAGATGTAATGGTTGAGGTCAAATATGAACATTAGTTCTTTTATTTATTTGTTTTTTCTTTTCATTTTCCTTCTTTTAACTTGGCAGATTATACATGTGATAACATTAAAGACGTGCACCATTTTTCTAAATTATGATCCACGATACCTTAACTCAGGTTTTCTTTTTCTTTTGAAAAATGGTAAACTCACAAGCCAAAAAGTTATTAAATGCTTCACAGCGGTTAGTAACCTTTCTTGGTCTAACTGATAAGTTAGAAACATGAATACTGATATGGAATATGAGTAGATATAGTGGGAGTACGACTATAAATATATTAATATATATTCAACAAGTTAACTAATATTCACCGTACTATAAATTTAATAATAAAAAAAGTTAAATTAAAAAATACTTCAATTAATTAAGAAACAATTAATGTGTCATTGGATTCAAAACCACTACTAGAACCTTTCACGTTATTCAAATTTTTAATAACAAACATATAAATTTAAATCCAAAATACCAAATAAAACAACATTGACTTTATGTTACATAAAGTTTATTGGCCTTTTATTTATTTATTTTTTGTTTCTAAATTCATTATTTAGGAATTTTTTGAATTTTTACACTACATTTATAGAGAAAAAAACATAATAGTCATGTTAAAGAGTATATATGTCATTATAGTTATTCTAAGGTCAAATTGTCAACTTTTAAAAGATAAGGAACTAAAATATTCAAAAAAATATTTAAATTTTTTTATGATTTTTTAAAATTACAAAATATACTCTGTCGCATCCTTAGAATGTCAGAAAAAAAAAAAAAAAAAAAAAAACACTTTTTAGACAAAGGGTCCGGCTTAGTTATTTTATTTTTTATACATTACTGACCTTTGAAATTTCCCTTTCTTATTTCTTTAAAGCTATGCAATTATTAAAGGTCTGCAATTATTTGTTCACGTGGGTGGGCCTCTGTTTTTCAGTTTTTCCCGACATCAAAAGGAGCGTGTCAAATCAACGATGCTACAACTTTCGACCCTCCCGTTCTACTTGATAATAGAAAATAGAGAGTTTGGGCCCGCAACTATACTTAAAACAAAGCCGTTGTGTTTTCCTCGTCTTTCAACACTCGTACTCACAATTGATTCTACTTGAAAATACACTTTTTGTCTTCTCTTAATCTTTCGTTTGCTTACTTTTCTATTGTGCCATCCCTTTGCTTCTGATCATTGTTGCTTTGAATCTGCATCTCTCTTACATATGAATTTGTATCTCTCCTCTCTTCTTTTCTGAATCTCCTTGTAAACCTTCACTTTTCTTTATCTTTCTCTTTCACTTGTTTTTAAGTCAAAAAAATCAAACTTGGTGTGTTGTTACTTGGACCATCCAACCAAATCCGTAAGCTTGAGGTACCAGTCTTAGCTCTCTGCATTTGTTTTGTAATATATTTTCTATTGCTTGCTTACTAAATATTTAAAAAAAAAAAAAAAACTTTAGTATTGCTTGTTTAATTATCATTAAAAAAGAAAAAATCTTTTGTATTGCTAGTTTAATTATAAAAAAAAAAATAATCTTTTGTATTGCTTGTTTAATTATCAAAAAGAAAAAAAAATCTTTTGTATTGCTTGTTTAATTATAAATAAAAAAAATCTTTAGTATTGCTTGTTTAATTATCAAAAAATATATATATCTTTTGTATTGCTTGTTTAATTAAGAAAAAAAAAATCTTTAGTATTGCTTGTTTAATTATCAAAAAAAAAAAAGATCTTTTGTATTGCTTGTTTAATTATCAAAAAAAAAAAAAATCTTTTGTATTGCTTGCTTAATTATAAAAAAAAAAAAAACTTTTGTATTGCGTCATCTCTTTTTTTTTTCTCAATTCTTCTTCTAGCTTTTAAATTTGGTTCTCTCTCTCTCTTTCTCTCTCTCTCTTTCTGAACTCGAACCTCTCCATCTGCAATATCTAGTAATTTCACCCTCTTGGCTTTTCTGCAAAATTTGAGTAACCTCACTCTCTAGTGAATATTCACTTTTCTTCACTTGTTTCTCATTTAAAATCAGACTTGCTGTGTTGGTTGAAAAAAGGTAGGTAGGTTGCTAGTGAGTTGAAAATGGATGTTCTTAACACTATTGTGGGAAAAATATTAGAGCCAATGATAGACCGTTTGTTCAAATCCACTTGGCGTCAAATTGGTTATGTGGTTCACTACAAAGAGAACATCAAGAATTTTGAAGATGAAGTTGAGAAACTCAGAGACTGTATGGAGAGGCTCCAAGAAGATGTCAAAATGGCCTTGGACAATGGGATGGAAGTGGAGAAAGATGTTTCCAAGTGGCTGGAGGAAGTACAGAGTACATTGACAACATCCGAAGAAGTGACGAAACTGTTTCAAGACAAAGAAAACCTCTGTTGTCTTAATGTTTGCTCAAGGCATCAGCTAGGTAGGGAAGGAAAAAAGAAGATGATGGTTGTTACCGGCCTAAAAGATGAAGGTTATAAGTTTCCGAGAGTTGCACATCCTTCTCGTCTCACTGATATTTGGTATTCATCCAGCACAAATTTTGAGCATTTTGAATCGAGAAATTCGGTTTTTAAGGAGATCATGGAGGCATTGGAAGATGACAGTAATTACAAAATTGGGATATATGGAATGCCAGGGGTTGGAAAGACAACAATGGTGGAAGAAGTTGGAAAACAAGCTGGAAAAGTTCTTTTTGATAAGGTCGCAATGGCAGTTTTCTCCCAAAATCCAGATCTGAGAAAAATCCAAGGAAAACTTGCAGACTGTTTAAATCTGAAACTAGATAAAGAGAGTGAAGAAGGGAGAGCGGGTCAATTATGCAATAGAATGAAGAATGGGAGAAAAATCCTTGTAATATTGGATGACGTTTGGGGCGATCAATTAACACTGAAGAAAATAGGAATTCCAGATCATTCAGATAATAGTAAGGGTTGCAAAATTTTGTTGACCTCTCGAATGCTAGTAGTGTGCAGACAAATGGGGTTTGAAAAGAACTTTGAAATTGGGCTCCTATCGAAACCTGAAGCTTGGCAACTATTCAAGAGAACAGTTGGAGATTTTATTGAAGCTGATCGGGAAATGTTTTCTGTAGCAGGAAAAGTGTGTAGAGAATGTGATTGTTTGCCTTTGGCAATTCTTGCAGTTGGAGGAGCACTGAAGGATGAGAAAGAAAAGCATGTGTGGGATGATGCACTTAAAAGACTGATAAATTTTCAGGGAGATCAAATTGAGGGAATGGATGAAAAATTGTATTCACGCATAAAGTGGAGCTACAACTATCTCAAGCAGGCAAATTTGCAGTCATGCTTTCTGCATTGTTGTTTATTTTCCGAAGATGCTGAGATTTCTATTGACGACGACTTGGTGATGTTTGGAATGGGAACGGGGTTTCTACGAGACGCGGTTTCAATGAAAGAGGCAAGAGACAAAGCACATACGATGGTTCATACCCTCAAGAAATCTTATTTATTGTTGGAAGGTAGAAATGAAAACTTTGTCAAAATGCATGATGTAATTCGAGATGTTGCCATATCAATTGCATCAAAAGATCCAAATGTGTTCATGGTAAAAGATGACGTCAAAGTTTGGCCGGAGAAAGATGATTATAAATGTTGCACAACAATCTCATTAAGGGCTTCCTCCAATAATGTTCGTCGGCTTCCCGATCAGTTAGATTGTCGAGGACTACGCACCTTAATCTTGAGATGCAGCTCTCCCGATTATTTACTAGAACTCCCGAATAGTTTTTTTGAAGGGATGGAACAACTTCAAGTTTTGGATTTGTATCAAATTAAACTACTTCCATCATCACTTTCAAATTTAGTTAATCTTCGAATGTTGCATATGTGCTCTTGCAATTTGGAGGACCCATCTTTCCTCGAGAAATTAAAAAACCTTGAGATACTAAGGGTTGTTGATGATCACAAACATAAATGGATGGTTTTAGAAATACGGCAGTTGACTCATCTACGTGTGTTGGATTTGAGAGCCTGTAATGAGAATGCTATAACTTTTCCGTCGGGTGTCCTATCATGTTTATCCAACCTCGAAGAATTGTACCTTCCGAATCGATTTGATAAATGGGATTGTGAAGGCAATGCAAGAATTGTTGAGCTACATTCTTTGACTAGCTTAACCACTTTACATATTTGTATACCAGACCGTTTCATCTTACTGTCCAAGGTCAACTGCCTTCCCAGCTTTAAGTTGTTGACGAGATATAGAATATTCATTGGGAATACTTCTGAGTTTGATGGTTTTAGCAGCCCTTTGTGGTTTTCTGGGCTGTCCAATCTTGAATTGAAAAGAAAGGTCTTGGGACTCGTGGGTATTCCTTTAAATGTTGAGCTTAACTTTTTGATGGAGAATGCTGAAGTACTATGTTTTGATAAAATGAAAGGTTTGAAGAAGGTGCTTCACGACATAGAAGGAGAGCGGTTTTTAGACTTGAAGGATCTCAAAGTTGGGAGATGTGATGACATGGAACATTTACTTGGAAAACCTCATGGACCATATCCATTAGTTTCTTTTGGTAAACTAAGTGTATTAGAAGTTCAAGAATGTATATTTATCAAGTATCTCTTCTCCCCTTCCACTGCAAGAGGTCTTCCCAAACTGCAGACGCTCATTGTTAGCCATTGTGCGACGTTGGAAGAAATAGTTGGAGGTGATGAGGAAGTCATGGATAATGTTATTTTTCATCAGTTAAAGGAAATGTACTTACTCGTTCTGCCAAACCTCAGAGGCATCAGCTCCAATACGAAGAAGACATCAACTACAGAGTGCAACCCTTCCACCATTAAACAAGCTCTCTTTAATGAAAAGGTATGCTCTATCTATATATTTTTCGGTGAATACCTTTAGTTGATTCCTGAAATTGTTTGCCGACCTATTAAGCCATCAAAGTTATAGAAAACCAAAATTAACAACAAAGATGGGTTAACAATTTTGATACAAGATGAGGTAAAACCTAAATTAAGAATATTTTTTTGAGATTTAAGGGTTCCAAAACTATATATATGCGCATATATACATATTAGCTGTTATTCTGATGGGGCTTTGGACTAACACTCCTTTTCTTTTTATTGTTATCCTTTTCTTTTTTCTTTTTTTTTTTGAGTAACACTCGTATTGTTAATTTTATGAGGCTGCACTTTTTCTTGTTGGATTGTGGACGAATTAGATTGGAAAAAATATACGTATTGAAACATTTTTTTTTCTTTCAGTTTTTTGTTGTACTGTTTGAATCACAGGCCCCTCTTGCAAAAACTGAGAACAAAAATATTTGTATTTATGGATAAGGACATGACAAAGGATCCAGGCTGTACTATATTGTAAGTAAGAGAGACAATTCCTATTGTTGCCTAGTAAAGAAAAAAAAGAAAAAGAAATAGAAAAAAAAATTACAGAAATCTTCTCTCAAGTTGTGCTATAGTTTTTGATGATAAATAGTGGAGTATCTTCTTTTCTTAAAGAATTTTTGTAGTTGATCATGTGTTCAAAAATCTTAGCGTTAAGTGGGTTGAAAAGACCTAGAAGGCAAACAATATATGCATATGTATTAATACATGTTAATTTATTTATCACATTGTAATGTAATGAAACACAGGTTACTTGTCCAGTCTTGGAGAAATTGTACATTCTCGGATTGGATAGCATTACAGCTATATGGGACAAGCAATTAGTCCCAATCCAGGAAGTAAAAGATAGCTTTGAGCATCTCCAAGAATTAATGGTTGCAAATTGTGAGAAGATGGAAGAGATTGTCGCATTCAAAATAGGACAAGGAGAAGAAGCAGAAGCAAATGATGAAATTGCTGTGTTCCCTCGGTTAGTGCATCTGGGTCTCTTCAATTTACCAAACCTCAGAAGCTTTTGTGGGCCAAATAATATTGCTTTTCAATTGCCATCCTTAGGTCAGGTCAGGGTTGGATATTGTGCTGAAATTTGGAGCACAAGAAAGGCAGTGACAAGCTTCTTTGGTAATCATATTCACACGAGCCTTGAGCAACAAATTAACGAGTTTTCCCATTCGGGACGACCAGATGGGAATTTCTATTGGGGAAAATAAGCTTCCTATTTTTTTTAAAGACAGGGTGCTTTCATTTTCCAGCTCCAGATGTTGTTTGCATTTCTAGTCATTTCTTGAGTTGTTGCCTTCATAGTCCTAGATACGCTTGCTTGTCGTGACGTGTCACCATCCCAATAATTGCATTTGATGATATGGCAAAATATTGGGCCTTTCTAAATACAAAATGTCTTCCCAAGCCCATCATCAATTGCTCTGTTGACCCATATCCTCTTATAACATTAAACTCATTTTCTCAACTGAATTTCATCCAGCAAATTCATTTTATTTTTAACTGTCATGTATGTGCCCAAAATGAGGGTTAACAATTATTCTATTACATTAATCATTTTTCACATGCGTAATGTGTTTGTGTTAGGGCTGACAATTCCGGGTATAAATATCTTTTTAACATAATTTGAAAGCTTCATTACAAAACTTTAAGTTTCAGTTTTCATTTTTCATTTCAATTTTTTTTATAAAATACAATAAATAAAAATTTTGGTTGCTCAAAAAATATAATATAATTTAATACAATAAATTAAAATTTCATACAAAACAAGAATAAAAAATTAGAAAATACAATAAGTAAAAAAAAAATTGGTTACTAAAAAAATATAACAAAAGAAAATACAATAAAAATAATATAATATAAATAAAATACAATAAATACAAAATTATAAGTCAATAAGAATAAAAAACTTTTATAAAATACAATAAATAAATATATATATAAATATAAAGATATATATATAATAATAAATATATAATATATATAAGAAGAAAATATAATAAAAAAGAACTCCAAGTAGCCAGTTTTTCGTGACTTTATGGACTTAAGGTAATGTAGGAACTCGTGGACCAGCAGAACGTTTTTATGGATGACTGTTCAGGACGGAAGCTGTTTGATGGTTAGAGATGAGGGACTACATCAACGATCTGAGACGGTTAACGGTTTGCAAAAGCAACACAGTTCTCTCCTTTTGTTTGTATCTAGGAAGACAATATTAACATGCTTGCTTATTGCTTTAATTCAAAGGACATACATTATGCTAAGGATAAAGAGAAATGAACCAAAAGTTAACTTTGGGGGAAAATAAAAAATAAATATAAGGAACCACCTACAGAAGCAAAGAAAATGAGTGACACAGAGACCTAGAGACTATTTTGCCCTTGATGTAGCTTCAACTTGTACATGCATTCCCTTGCTCTCCAAAATGACACAGTAACACAAGAAAACTAGAGACTTCCAGCTGCACGTGAAAAGCAATTGAACTTGATATGGCAAAAAAAATTATTAACTCTCATTTTTCTTTCAGAACTAGGCAACATTTCAAAATATGCAATTGCATTTTCAGTTACCAAACGGTTACAATTAGAACCAACTGTGAGATTTAGTTACCAAGTGTTACAATTGGAACTCACTGCGAGTATTACGGACAAGCTTTATCCTCCAAAGTAAACTCTAATGACCTAAATCTATTGGTAGTACACTAGTACTGGTCTCCCCTTCCCCTTCCCCTTCTGTGAAGTGAATGAGACTATGATGCCCTAATACAAGTAACCTAGCATATGTTTCTTGTAACTGAAATTGGCAGCTGTTCCTGGCAATAACTCCCATCACCAATATATCCTATAGTTATCATACACAAATCTTCTAACACAATGAACCAACTTTAAATGCAAACCAACAAATTCCAAGTGACAGTAAGAATTAAGAGTTCTAAGATCTAAACCATCCATAAACATCTAAGAGAAGGATACCAATCTGCAGCCAAACAATAACACCTTAGCTCCCCCACTACACACATCATATGCACAAGCAGGTATCAGTGTGAATCAACATTCATCTACTAGAGATGCTGCCATTTGGGGAAAAAATAGATAATCACAATAGGTTTCATTTTATCTCAACTAACAGCTAGAGAATCCAAAATTTGAAAAAAAAAAAATGACAAAAAGGAAACAAAGAATACAAGTCAGATCTCCAAAACTAGAGATCTATAGTACATGTCCTCATAAGTCATAGAGCATGTATTAAGAAAAAATGAAAAATGCCCGGTGCATAACTTGGAGCTCCCATTTTAGTGCACTTCTTAATCTTGACCTCAAGTTACAAGTGGAAAAAATCTATAAAACATGAATTTATGTCCTCAAAGCATGTCCAAAAAACTGCAACGGGCTTGGTGCAATTTTAACATGGTTTTCCCACATCTCAAGATAATCGCATTGTTTGGTGCATTTCCTAAATTGGACAATACACATCATCAAGACAAATTCACTCTCTCTCTCTCACTCATCACTTTGACTTTAGATTCAATTCTCTCCATAAGAAATTTGAATGAATCAACTTTACATCTTTGAAGAATGGATGGAAGACCGCCAAGATACTTAGAAGCCCATTTATAATTCTGCATACCCAATTAAATTTATATGATTCAAACCACGAAGCATATGCCCAGATGCAATGAAAAAGTTGAAACCATGCGACAAGTCCTGCTTAAGAACATCCCATCCGGCTCTGGGGCTTTAAAAAGCCCCATGGAAGATAATGCAGAACTGAGTTCTCCTTCCGATCCCATCTTGGTCAATTCCTTATTCATACCGTCTGTAATAATTCGAGGAATGACTTGCCAAAGATCCGAGTTGATGTCACGGGAAGAGGAAGTAAACACATTCTTAAAGAAGTTGTCTGCAACTCCTCTCACTCCCTCTTTTGTGTCCAGCCACTGCCCCCTGTTGTCTTTGATGCTCATTTTTTTCTCCTCTGAATCATGGTCTTGCGATGGAAGAAAGCTAAATTTTTATCTCCTAAGATCAACCAAGAATTTCTGGATTTCTATTTTCAGAAAATTTCCTCGTTTCTCCACGGCTCTCCCAGCTCTCTTTCAATTCTAAGGATCTTCTGACGATCAAAATTCTTGCAATTTTATTTGAGAGACTCTAGTTGAGCTTGAAGGTTGTGAAGCCTTTAAATGCGCTTTACAATACTGAAGCTTTTATTTGATTTTGAACAGGTTGGATCTGTGAAAAGGAGTGGCACATGAATCCTTACTGATATCCAGACAATCCTGGAATTTAACATTAAGATCCAACAACAGGGCTAAATGGTCAGAGCTGAAAACTTGAATTTGATTGAGTGTAGTGAGGGAAGGTATGTAGCCACTCCTGGGAGTATAAACCTCTGTCTAAACGAGCCCATATGGTATGAGGGTCATATCTGTTGTTACAACATGTATAGGGGAAGCCCCTAAAACCAACATCAATCAGATTGGCAATTAATTAGGAAATCTTTGAAATTCCTCAGAGTCCAAGCCTGTAGGAAATTTCCTCCCTTCTTCTCTTCGACATGGAGTCAACATGGCCCAAACTTTTCCTTTGAGTCGTATTTATCAAAGCACACTTTATTGGGAATGAGTTAGACGGTTGTGACATACTACTGGACTGTTAGGTAGTTGCTTACCCGTCCCTTCTAACAAGGGAAGGACTTGGTAATGACCCGGATTCGGACTCCACCAGGGTGGGCGCTAGAAATCCTAAGCTGTTAGATAGTGTTGTCTATTCGCTCATTTATACTCAATTACTTTTCCATCCGGATCTGATGTGGGACAAGACCCTCTAACAACTACCCAAAATCTGAGTCTAGTACTAGGGAAGTCATTTTTGGTGACTAGTTGCTGGTGTAAACATTTGAAGAATGATCAATTAATTTAAGATTTTTTAACATTGCACCTTTATTCTATTTCATAAGACTTTTCAATTTTATTTTTGAAACACAACAAGCCTAAAGTGTTAATTAAATTAAATAAGTAATTATATATACACACAATATTAATATATATATTATGATTCATAATTTTTTTTGTACTATTGACTTGTATTATATATATTTTTATTTTCTCTTATCATATGTTATATATTATATGAATTTTCATTTATTTAATCCTTAAATTTATTATTGTCCATTAATTTAGTAAAAACTATAATTAGGACAACGAATTAAAATCTATAAGTAGGTCAGTACTTGTGTCACATCATTTTCAAAAACTCAAATAAAAATCATCATAATTCACTAAAAATACATTTTTATCAAATTATGATTAAAAAGTCACGTATCAGTACATTTTGGTTATTATGGGTGAAGTTAAAAAAAATTCACGATTACGATAACTGATTTCGTTACGTTATACTGATACAGACCCGAGTCTGTTATACTGTGTTCGTGTCTGCTACGAAAATTGCGACCGTAACTGCAAACTTTGGTGGAGAGGCTATATCACTGGCTAGAAAGCACGGACACTTCGTATAGGGGTGTCGTGTCTGTGTTGGACACTCGGACACTTCTCGGACACATGTCAGACACTCCTTAGAAGTGTTCTGAAAATTTTTTTTTTTAGGACACGCGGGGGACAAGGATAGGACATGCAGGGTACATTTTGTAATTTTAAAAATGCAAAAAAACCCCTGAACTTTTCCAAAGTTACAAAAAGACCCCTTTGAGCATTTTAGCCCCTCATCTTCTAAAAGTTGACATCTTGACCCCTTGAAATAATTATAATGACATATATACCATTTATATGACTATTATGCCCTTTTCTATATAAATATAGTATTTTCTAAAATAAAAAATTTTAAAAATAAAAAATAGTTAGATAAAATTCCTAAATAATAAATTTAGAAACAAAAAAATAAAAAAGCCAATACAACTTTATTTAACATAAAGTCATGTTGGTTTATTTGATATTTTGTATTTAAATTTATTTGTTTGTTATTAGAAAAATGAGTAATGTGCAAGATTCTAGTAGTGGGTTTGAATATAATGAACATTCTTTTTGAAAATACATTAATTGCTTGATAATAAATTGAAGTATTTGTGTAATTTATTATTTTTTTTATTGTTAGATTTATGGTATTGTAGATATTGGTTAACTTGTTGAGTATATATTAATATATTATTTCATAGCCGTATCCCCGCCGTGTTGTGTCCTACTTTTTTGAAATTTGCCGTATCGTCGTATCAATGTCATGTCGTACCCGTGTTCCGTGTCCGTATCCATATTTCTTAGATCATTGGGCTAGAGGACCTTTGGTTGTTGTAAAATATAATTAGTAAAGAAGAAAATCATAAAAAGATGAAAAAAGAAAAAGAAAAAAATAATTCAGAACATTTTAACATACAAAAAATAATTCTCTTATAACAACATCGATAACTAAAATGGATAAAAATAGTCAAAATTATATTAGTAATGTTTTTTTTTTTTTTTTTTTTTAACTCTTGGCAAAGAGGAAACAAACTTAAACATAAACTACAACAACAACACAAAAAATAAAAAAAGAGGGGGGCAAAATCCAAGTTGATGGATTGTAAAGGCCCATCTACAGAGAGAGTGGGCAACACCATTGCACGAGTGATGCTTCCAGAACAGGGAAGAGTCTGCCATTGAAGTGAGCTTAAGAGCAATGTCATCAAACAAAGTCGAAAGAAAAGGACTTCGAGGGGTGAGATTCATTTGTCATGACTGACTGACAGTCGCCTTGGATGTCCACAGAGGAATAACCCCACACTCCTTGGAGCCCACTGAAAGAGAGGCATTAAAATTACTGGATGTGAAGGGGGGTGAACCAAAGGAGGGGAGAGGAGGGAATGTTGATTGTCATTCTCGGTCTTCTTCAACATGAAAGAGAGGCCTTATGCACACAGAAGAAACAAAAAAGGGGATAGAGGATCTCCTTGATGGAGCCCTCTAGAGGGTTTGAAAATACCTCAGGATTCCCCATTAATCACTAAAGAAAAGGAAACAGAGTTCACACATGACATGATCATAGAGATCCATTTAGGATGAAAGCCAAAACCCTTCAGCATATCTTCAAGAAAAATCCACTCGATTCTGTCCTAAGCTTTTTCCATGTCAAGCTTGAGAGCCAAGTAGCTAGTTTTCCCTGACTTTTTGGACTTAAGGTAATGTATGAATTCGTTAATAATTTTTATTTAAAAATTATTATTTTACTTTTTGAGATGCAAAGTTACTGATTAGATGACTTAATTATTCATTCTTAAATTTTTATGCAACTTTTTTTTTTTTTGGTTACATTTTGATTATTAGTTTTAACAAATTTACTAGGAGCTCTTCTTCTAGATTGAATTATTTTATCTATTTTATTTTATTTTAAAGTTTTTAAATATTGTGATTCATATTTTCTATTAGACATAATCAATAAAACCTGATGATATAAAAATCTTGTCTAATGTTCTAACAAATTCTTCACTTTTACTACTATTTTATAGCTCTCCGTCAACTTATTGATAGAAAATCAATACTTTCTTGTTGATAAGGAAACAAATATAAAACAGTCTAAAAATAACAAAATATGTAAGAGAATAAATTGTATAATATATAATATATATAGAAGATGAAGTTAGATAGTAAGACAGATAGGTTCATAGAGAGACTGCACTAATATTAATACACTCCTATTGGCTGAATGAGGAGAGGCGGAAAAAAAAATGTATGTAAGAAGAATATGAGAAAGGAAAATGTAAGAGATAACGATAAAAAAATTAAAAATAGGAGTTTGATAGAGAAAATCTAGGAGTAGATAGAAAGTTTTACTAGGTTTTAATATCACTTATCCAATGAAAATAAGATAAATTAAATTATAAAAGCCTACTTTAATTGGTTGAAGCCTAAATACAAGAAAATAAAAAATTTTAGGGGCTTAATAAATGAATCCTATGGAGCCTTAGGCGATCGCTTGCCCTGGACGATTTGCAAAAGCCTGGGAATAAATTTTGTAAATGATGTTGCTGAGACTTGTGGGCTGAAATTGTGACATCTTCGTAGGGTGCTTAAGTTTTGGTATGAGCACTAAATTTATATGATTCAAACTGCGAAGCATATGCCCAGATGCAATGAAAAACATCCCAATTCTTTTGGAGGAAAATTGGTGTAAAACCATCCGGCCCGGGGGCTTTAAAAGGCCCCATGGAAGTGTATGCCCAGAAAATTTCCTTGTTTCTCCATGGCTCTCCCAGCTCCCTTTCAATTCTAAGGATCTTCTAACGATCAATTTTTTGTAATTTGATTTGAGAGACTCTAGTTGAGCTTGAGAGACTCTAGTTAAGCCTTTAAATGCTCTTCACAATGTTGAAGCTTTTCTTTGATTATGAACAGGTTGGATCCGTGAAAAGGAGTGGCACTTGAATCCGTACTAATATCCAGACAATCCTGGAATTTAATCCATCGAGCATCGAAATGAAGTTGTCTGTGGGATGGGAAACATCTTAGCATTATGATCCAACAACAGGGCTAAATGGTCAGAGTTGAAAACTTGAATTTGATTGAGAGTGTAGTGAGGGAAGGTCCTTAGCCACTCCTGGGAATATAAACCTCTGTCTAAACGAGCCCATATGGTATGAGGGTCATCTCTGTTGTTACACCATGTATAGAGGAAGCCCCTAAAACCAATATCAATCAGATTGCAATTAATTAGGAAATCTTTGAAATTCCTTGTAGTCCAAGCTTGCAAGAAATTCCATCGTTGGGCTCTAATGGAATCTTCGCATGAGGCGTACACTGCTGTGAGAGACCGTGAGCTAATGAAGAAATGCTCTAATTTTAACACGAGGCTAACATTTCCTCATGCTAACATTTTTTATGGTAAACTTTTGATCCAATGTGGCCCAAACTTTTACTTTGAGTTGTATTTATCAAAGCACACTTTACTGGTGGTGACATACAACTGGACTACCCAAAATCTGAGTCTAGTACTGGGCAAGCCATATTTGGTGACCAGTTGCTAGTGTGCATGATGGACTATATATATATATATAATATATTCTCTCCTCATTTAGCCTCAAATTATTCTTAATGTGTCATGAAATTAATTGTCCATCTTTTAACTAGCACTTTTCACGTTTTCTTTATTATTAATTATATAAGAATAAATATCACTTACACTTTCTCAATTTAAACAATATCGTGGCAGTGTATATGTATCTTGAAGTTTAATACTTCATGGTTTTATGGTTCTTGAAACATCATAGCACGTATATTATTAAGTTGACAACCTTTAAACAACATATCCACACGATAGACCCATATATGTGAAGAATTTAACTTTTCAGTTTTCGTGCATTCTTTATAAAGAAAAGTTAATTCTGATAATATATATACATATACAGTACTATATGCCCAACTTGTATTCTCTGAGCCAAAGGAGAAAGAATGAAAGTGAGGGGCATTATTGTACATTTGTTTACATAAGTCAAGGGTATTTTTGTAGTTGTGCATTGCTTAATGAGGTCAAAAATTTCATTTCATGCATGAGAAACTGTTGATGTCACACTAACGGAGGGGAGAATCGATACCTGAACCCAAAATTCAGGGGATGTAATCGAGAATAATGAAACATGAGGGTGTCTAGTCGGAATATTGCCTATATTGAGGGAGTGTAACTGATATTTACCCTTTATATAAAATGACCACTCTAAAACTCAAATTCACATTCTGAACTTAAAAATCTAAAATTTTGTCATGGCACCAACAATCAGCCTCACTTATCAGTATTCATGGGAACAAATAAAAAAAGAATTTCATCTAAATTGGTTATAGAAAGCTCCTAAATTTCTCTCGTGTGGATAGCAATAAAACAACCCACAATACAGAAGTAGGGGAAGGAAAACACACACACACAATACAGAAGCTGGGGAAGGGAAAAAAGAACACAATTTTAGTTTTTGGGATGGAATTCACCGGCCAAATTAGACCATTACCTTCCGGTCCCACGTATGAGGTATCATCTGTTTTCATTGATAAATGATAGTGCAATGTGTGACAACAACACGAAAGGTAGGATAGTAATATTTCTCCTTTATGACTTTAAGACACTTTTGTCATTTTTTTTATTATTATTTTTGTGTCTAAGTCTATTCTTTTCTTCTTTTTCCGAATTAGGCTCTCTCTCTCTCTCTCTCTCTCTCGCGCACCCCCAACACATTTCACACATGATCTATCACACTCTACTCTATCTCACTCACTCTATGTCTTTTTATTTTTATTTTTCTTTTTTATAAATTTGAATTAGGACTTTAATTTAGTAACAATATCAAGAGTTCCCACTCATGACTAGTTATGAGATCTCTTTGTTGATAGTTTGATTGAGGCATTTATAAAAAAATATATTTGATATATTTGATTTTTCACATATCTTAAAAGTGTTTCAATAGAGTGACTAACAAAAGAGAGTTGATGATTCCTGTTATGAGAGAATTCTCTTGATAGATTTATTTTTTTATTTTTTCCCTTGTATCAAATTAATGGTGCTAGAGTTTGTATTGTTCATAAAGAATAATGAAAAGTGAAAACCAAAATAGAGAATGAGAGAGAGAAAAAGGGTGTTAGGAGTTAAGGCTCGATAGATTTGTGATATTCTTTCTTCTTTGCAAAATAAAAAAACTCTGTCATTCTTCATCATTGACATAGGTTATAAGTTGAATTTAAAACTCTGTGTTTTTGTATTGGGTTGTTTGATCATATTATGCATTGTCGGTGTGTCGTAATAATGGGTCTATTTTTCCAAAAAAATCTGAATACATTATGTTACATAATTCAAATAAATTGCAAACACCATTATTTTCATTTAATTTTATCAAATATACTATTTAAATAATTAATACATGAATGGATCTTTAGATCAAAAGCAAAGATTGGAGAAAGAAAAATAATGACGTTGGATGCTGGTCAGGCGGTTGAATCACACACAAACAATGTCGTTGGTGGGGCCTACACATTATGAGTGACTGATCTAGGCTGAATCTGTCCAGAAAGCAATTTCGTAAAATACACCAAGGCATATTTTTTTTCTACGTCATTAAAGGGATGGCTTGCAAATTGCAAGTCAATTGCTCAAATGTGTGAACACTTAGGGGTGGAGAGTTGTAAATGGGCAATAGCTCATTATTAATAATATGTCAGAATAAATAATAAATGAGTTGGACGTTTAATGACTGGGCCAACCTGCACTTACCCGCCAATCTGCATACATTTTTTTAATATATGTATATATATTACATATATACTATTTGCATATATAACAAATATATGATATTTTCAATTGTGATTATTACTTGGTGCCATGATAAAACTTGAACTCATAGTGTGGCACTAGAATACTTGAAGAATATTTTAAAAGACTAAACATCTTTTAAGTAAATAACAGATCTAAAATTAACAAGTGTTTATATATTTCATTTGTGTGTAAATAAATACACATAATATTTTTATTGGATATTAAGTGCACTTTGATTTGATAGGATGTAATATAAATTTCACATTTGAGTGTCTATTATTTAAAAAATAGAAAACTATTAGGATTTATCTCATAAAAAAAAAAATTGCAATGGAGGTGGAACTCACTCTCAAAAATCTAATTCGAATCATGGTAAACAAATTTGGAGTACTATTTTAGCATAAACTGTCAAACTCGAACTCAGTTATCAAGCCAATAATAACTTTATTTAATTTACCAATAAATGTCTCATGTGATACACACACACACACACGTACGTTTGTGTGGAAAGCGAGTCATCATATTATATACAGGATTGTTTTAATTCATGTAGTAATCTCATTGATTTGTAGGTGGCAGCCAAAGACAATGCAAAAATTTTATTAAATTGCACATATCTATTTTACATTTAAGCATTGTGTTTGAATCTCCCTCAAAAAAAAAATTACGATCTAATGATCAAAAATGCTTAAAAAATCAATATTACGGTCTAAAATAACTCTCTCTATCTACGATCTAATAGTCACGATTCACTCACTACATTTACACCTAAATTAACATACACATCAACCTATCATCACACCCCCCACTACATTCACACCTAAGTTCACATCCACCTACCCTTGCACCCCTACATTGTTTATATGAAATCAACTTTTATTTCAATCCATCAATTTTTTTTATAATGTCGTGGGCACATGCAATACGTTAGTCTATATTGCATTTAATTATTGTGTTTGAATCTCCCAAAAAAAAAATCACAATTTAACGTTCAAAAATGCTTAAAAAATCGATCTTACGGTTCAAAATATTTATGTCTATCTACGATCTAAAATAACTCTCTTTATCGTCGATCTAACGGTCACGATTTACCCACTGCATTCACACCTAAATTCATATACACTCCACCTATCCTCACACCCCTAAAATGATTCAGTCCAACTATTTTTTTTATAGTGTCGTAGGCACGGACAATATGCTAGTATACATATAAGAGAGATAGTGTGTTTAATTTATGAGTTTATGAAATCATTTACAAGAGAGAGAGTGTTAGAATTGTTTACAGGGAGATTTGTGAGAGTCGTTTAGAGAGAGAAAATAAAAAAGAGTGTGTCACGGGTTCTATCCCAATTATGCTTGGGTGACCTTTTAAAAAAGAGTTATATTTGAGCGGGTACCCACTCTTAACCCGCTAATTATACTCTCTTTTATTAACTGACCCGTTTATGGCTCATTTATCTAAATCACTCAGCCAATAGTCATTAATTAATGAGCGAGTTTGGATGGATTCGTGGATTTGGACAGAATTTCAGCCCTAGTGGACACCACACATTTTTAACTAGAGCAATAATTTATCTTTTTTACTCGTGGGTGGCACAAGGGCTTGTGAATATTTGGAAAGTCCAAATTTGAATTCACAAACATTATTTTTTAAGATAAATTACTCGGTCCTTTTGACTAAACTAACCGCAATTTCTAACCCCCATATTTGAGTTAGTGCCCTTAACACTACAATTTTACCCTTAGTTTTAATAAAAGAGAATTCCTTAATTCGCAACTAATGTCATGAAAGAAAAAAAAAATTTACGTCTTTAACTTTGTAAACCTTAAAATTGTAATGACCTATTCTGACAACAAACAATTGGTTTTCTCTCTTATAATCACCACAACGAGGACCGCCACAACCACTAACACCCGTCCCCCCCCCCCCCCCAATTACAATTTTACCCTTAGTTTTAATAAAAGAGAATTCCTTACTTCACAACTAATGTCATGAAAGAAATAAAAAAGTACTTCTTTATCTTTGTAAACCTTAAAATTGTAAAGACTTATTTTGATAACAAACAATTAGTTTTCTCTCTTATAATCACCACAGCGAGGATCGCCACAACCACTAACACACCCCCCCCCCCCCCCACCATTATCTGGTACCTCTTTCCCTCTCTTTCCTCAACCTCTCATTCCAATAACGTAATCATAAGTAACAACAAGAAAGTAAATAGCTTGAAGGTGGAATTAGTGCTCAACTCGAATGTGCCGGTGGTGACTCAGTAGGATGAGTTATGGGGCAAGACACCTTGTGCAACGCCGAAGCCCATGGTGGTGGAAGTGAAAGTTAAGACTTGTTTTGCAAACGGAGGGCCATTCTAGGATTTTAAGGTCTCATTCCCGAGAGTTTCTAAGAGATGAAAAAAATGTGGGTTTTGATGGAGGAGTGATTTGAGTATAAGGTGGTGATTTGGAGGTGTTTCTAAGATGGTGAAGCTTTTCAAGAGCTCTATTAAAGTAGTTGAATTTTGAATTTGACAACTTTATGGTCTTTAGGTATAATTAACTCTTTTTTTTAAAAACCCCTCTCTTTCTAATGGAAAATTTTCCGGAAAACAAAAAAAAAAATCCAAAATTTTTAATTATGTAACTGTGCATTTTTTGTTTTTGTTTTTCTCGAAAATAAACTCCTTTTTAATAAGGTAAAACAAATTAATATAAAAAAACCCCTCTTCTCTCTATTTTATTTATTTTTTATAATAATGGAAATGGTAAAATGGTCATACAAAAGGAGAATAAATGCAAAAGGAGGTACTTTGCTCACTTTTGCAAAGATGAAGGTGTGATATGGCTCAAAATATAGTATATGGGGGTTTATTGTACATTTTTTTAAATCACTGGAGGATTTTGGGCCCTTTTGCCTCTTTTTTTTTATCAAGATAATCTCCTTTTTTATATGATAGTATACTATTTGAAAGGAAAAAAAAAAATCATTAGTTCTCAAAATTTTACTTCTATGTTAGTTTTTTGAAGTCTAGAGTCTGGTAAGAGATTTTGCAATATCATCTAGTGTGCATAAATATATAGTATATTTGTAGTGTTTTAAGATTTTTCTTCATGACCTCTATTGTTGGTTAATTTGAATATTACATGTTATTGCTAATATGAACTGATTTTCTGTATATCCTATCTTTTTGAATCTATTATTATGACTTTCTTGTATGCTTTCAGCTACAAATTTTACAAGATAGTTTCTTTATGATCTTTTGTTGCTTAAGTGTTCATACATTATCATGAAACCCGCCATTGGAAACTACACATGCAAGAAAAATTGAAAGTCCGGATATACAAATAAAACATGCAGTGCAATGAAAATGGTAGAGGGAGAGGAAGATGGTGGTGGTGGATATGAGCAAGGGTAATTTTGTCTAATTAAAAATGATTGAAATGGTCATTTGGAATATTAATAGAGTTATTTTAAGTCTTTTTATTTCATTTAAGGATAATTTTGTTATTTAAAAATTATCCCACTAACATATTTTAACCCTGACAGAAGAAGGTTGATCACATTTTTTTAAAAATAGTTTTATTTGTGAGTAATTTAGTCAAATTTTAGAAAAATTCAATGTATCCTATTTTTTAGAAAAATAGTTTTTTTGTTTTTTTGCAGAAACACTACAAGAAACTAAACAAATCTCATGAGTGAAAGCTTGACCTTAAAAATGAAAGCAAGAAGAATTATGTTTGAAAGCTTTCATCCTATTTTCTTTTAGGGGCTGATAAACAAACCTTATGAACTTCATTTAGAAGATGAGGAGGTGAATTTATCATTTTAATTATTAAATTTAAAAGATGTAGTGCTTGAGGCGAAATATAAACATTACTTCTTTTATTTATTTGTTTTTCTTTTCATTTTCCTTCTTTTAAATTGGCAGATTAGACGTGTGATGACATTAAGGATGTGCTCCATTTTTTTAAATTATGCTCCACGACACCTTAACTCAGTTTTTCTTTTTCTTTTGGAAAATGATAAACTCACAAGCCAAATAAGTCAAAAAGTTACTAACTGCTTTACAACTCTTAGTCACTTTTCTTGGTCTACCTGATAAGTTAGAAGCATGAATACGGGTATGGAACATAAGTACGACATGCTACGAATACGATGATATGATAAATTTTATAAAAATGAAAAAAAAAAGACACGGACATAGCGGGAATATGGCTATGAATAATACTATAATATATTAATATATATTCAACAGAGTAACTAATATTCACAATAACATAAATCTAACAATAAAAAAAAACTAAATTATACAAATACTTAAATTAATTATGAAGCAATTAACGTGTCATTGGGTTCAAAACCATTACTAGAATTTTGTACGTTATTCATTTTTTTAATAACAAATAAATAAATTTAAATACAAAATATTAAACAAAACAACATGACTTTATGTTACATAAAGTTCTATTGGCCTTTTATTTATTTATTTTTTGTTTCTAAATTTATTATGTAGGAACTTTTTGAACCGTTTTTTATTTTTCTGAATTTTTATTTAGAAAATACTATATTTGTAGAGGAAATGACATAATGGTCAATTTTTAAAAGATAAGGGGCTGAAATGCTAAAAAAAATCTTATTTCTTTATGTGGATGAACCGCGACAATATTATAGGTATGCAATTATATATATATATATATATATATATATATATATATATATATATATAACATTTGACTATTAATTACATCACAATGGAATTTACAAGTGTGGCCTGCTTGTATTTTTCACCCTTTCAAAGTAAAAGTAGAGAAAAATACCATGAGACTTTATTGCCAGGGCATAAAAAAAAAAATAGTGTCCCTAGAATTTTTTTCCTTTATTTTATATATTTATTTTTGTGAACTTTTACAAAACACTCCCTTTGATATACAGAATTATTAGTCTGACCCTATCTTTTTTATATTTCATTCCTATATATATATATATATATATATATATCTTATTATTTTGTTTAATGCACAATTACTGAAGAAACCAAAAAAAAGATAGTTGGCAATTATGGTCTAATGAATATCATATATGTAATTCTAATTTTTTTAAAAAAATAAAATATGTTAATTTAAATAATTTTGGCATTGTAATTTAAATTCCTATACAGTTGCTCAATATTTTAAAATGTTAAAGGGACGTGCTCTACTTTTCTAAAGCTGTGCTCGAACACATATTTTTCTACTTTTCTATAGTTCTGATCATATATATATATATATATATATATATACATTTATATGCACACACAGTCCCACATTGAGTGTCGGTGGAAATTTCATGCCTATTTGTTCACGTGGATATATATATCTATATCTATATTACATTTAAGTTTGAATCTGACGGTCCAAAATGTCTTTCGCTATCAACGGATCACAATCACTTCATCTAACGGTTACGGTAGGTGGCGAGTGCACGATAGTGCCGTAGGCACGGGCATACACTAGTGTATATATATATATATATATATATATGCACACACAGTCCCACATTGAGTGTCGGTGGAAATTTCATTCCTATTTGTTCACGTGGGTGGGCCTCTCATTTCTTAAAGTCTAGCAGTTATTAAAGGTCGCAATTATTTGTTTACGTGAGTGGGCCTCTGATTTTTTTAAAGCTATGTAATTATTAAAGGTATGCAAATTGCAATTATTTCAAAAATCACAACTTTCGACCCTCCGGTTATAATACAGGTACCTAATATGTGGACTACTCCGCCAAATACAACACTTCTCATCATAATAAGAGAAACAGAGAAAAGCAGAACTTCAGATCTATAACAAGAAATTTAATTTTATTAATTTTTTATTTTATATTAACGTTATTATTTATAAAAATAAATAATTATATATATATAATATATATTAACTTTTTAAAAGGAACATTTTAATCCATTACACAGAATTAAATTAGTAAATTTAATATTTAAAATGATTAGGTCAGAAGTCAGAGGCTAATAAAGTTTCGTTATTGTGAAAAAGTGCTCTTACATAATGTACTTTTGACATCAAAGGGTGTTTGTGATATACAACACAGACTACAAATAAGGGTGTTTGTGTGATATACAACACAGACTACAAATAAGGGTGTTTGTGACAAAAATCATGAAGTTGCAGCTCCGACAAATTAAGTCAAATTTTAGGAATGGCAATAATATTTTACTCATAAAAAAATAGAAAAAAATGTTAATGACAACACTACCATTCGGATCATGTATTCACACATCGATTTGATCTTGTGATAAATTCAGTCAATCTGTTCTACCTCGATCTTTCAAAACTCTTTTCGTTCATCACCTATAATGGTTAGTAGTTTTTGAACATCTACGACTTGAATTGCGAGTAACATCTAGGAATATGAACTTTTAAAACCCACACCTGTCTATATATTCAAAAATCTTGAATACTCATAAGAAGGTCCGAAATTTAGTGTTTTGGAAAAAGAAATTAGGATTTTAAAATATTGAAAGGATGAAAAGAAATGGAATGAAAAATATTAGGGTTTTGAAATCTTGAAAGTTTGAAACATAATTTGAATGAGATAAAGAAGAGGAGGAGAGCGTAGAGAGAGAGAGAGGTGTGATGATGTGAAGGGTAGTTCTGTCATTAACATGTTTCTTCTAATTTTTTTAAAACAAAACTATTGTGTTTTCCTCCTCTTCCAAGTTTCTACACTTCTACAAAGCAATTGACATAAACTCCGTAGAAGATCTGAATTCGTATAAGATGCATTTTTCCGTTTTGTTTCCTTGCTTACATCCGTTTTTGAATTACTTGGCTCTCACTCTTGCATATGATTATGTACTCTCTATCTGATTTTCGTTTGTCTAGAAGAAAATCTTAATCATTGACAAACACAATTATTGAAGAAACTAAAAAAAATAGTTGGAAATTATGGTCTAATGAATATCATATATGTTATTCTAATTTTTGAAAAATAAAATAATTAATTTCAATAATTTTTGCATTGTAATTTAAATTTCTATACAGTTGCTCAATATTTTAAAATGTTAAAAGGGAGGTGTTCTACTTTTCTAAAGCTGTCCTAAACACATATTTTTCTACTTTTCTAAAGCTGTTCTAAACACGTATCATATATATATACACATACACATCATCCCACTTTGAGTGTTGGTGGAAATTCCATTCCTATTTGTTCACGTGGGTGGGCCTCTGATTTTTTTAAAGTTATGCAATTATTTCAGCTTTTCCCGCCATCACAACTTTCGACCCTCTGGTTCTAATAAAGTTATGCAACTACTCCGCCAAATACAAGACTGCTCATCATTCTTGATAATAGAAAATAGAGAGTTTGGCCCCGAATTTTAGTTAAAACAAAAGCAATTGACATCAGCTCCGTAGAGGATTCGGATCCGGGTCCGTATAAGATACCCGGGTACCCAATACCAGTTGGTAGGAATTGGTCCTCATTTTGTGTTTCCTTGTTTACATTTGTTTTTGTTTCTGTACTCTCCATCTGCAATCTACTAATTTCTGCTCTCTCCCTCACTCACTTTGCTTCTGATCATTGTTGATTCTGTACTCTCCTTTGCCTCTGATCATTGTTCCTTACTTTTCTTTTTGAATTGGTTCTCTCTTAGCTTTGCTTCTGAATCTCCTTGTAAACCTTCACTTTTCTTTATATTTTTCTTTCACTTGTTTTTAAGTCAAAAAATCAAACTTGGTGTGTTGCTGGAACTAAGACAACTTACAAGCGCCATCCAACCAAATTCGTAAGCTAGAGGTACCAGTCTTAGCACTCACCATTTGTTTTGTAATATATTTTCTATTGCTTGCTTATTAAATATTTTAAAAAAAAAATTAAGTATTGCTTGTTTAATTATCAAAAAAAAAAAAAAAAACTTTTGTATTGCTTGCTTAATTACAAAAACAAAAAAAAAAAACTTTTGTATTGCATCATCTCTTTTTTTACTCAATTCTTCTTCTAGCTTTTAAATTTGGTTCTCTCTCTCTCTCTCTCTCTCTGAACTCAAACCTCTCTATCTGCAATATCTAGTAATTTCACCCTCTTGGCATTTCTGCAAAATTTGAGTAAGCTTACTCTCTCTAGTGAATCTTCACTTTTCTTCACTTGTTTCTCATTTAAAATCAGACTTGCTGTGTTGGTTGAGAAAAGGTAGGTAGGTTGCTAGTGAGTTGAAAATGGATGTTCTTAACACTATTGTGGGAAAAATATTAGAGCCAATGATAGACCGTTTGTTCAAATCCACTTGGCGTCAAATTGGTTATGTGGTTGACTACAAAGAGAACATCAAGAATTTTGAAGATGAAGTTGAGAAACTCAGAGACTGTATGGAGAGGCTCCAAGAAGATGTCAAAATGGCCTTGGACAATGGGATGGAAGTGGAGAAAGATGTTTCCAAGTGGCTGGAGGAAGTACAGAGTACATTGACAACATCCGAAGAAGTGACGAAACTGTTTCAAGACAAAGAAAACCTCTGTTGTCTTAATGTTTGCTCAAGGCATCAGCTAGGTAGGGAAGGAAAAAAGAAGATGATGGTTGTTACCGGCTTAAAAGATGAAGGTTATAAGTTTTCGAGAGTTGCACATCCTTCTCATCTCACTGATATTTGGTATTCATCCAGCACAAATTTCGAGCATTTTGAATCGAGAAATTCGGTTTTTAAGGAGATCATGAAGGCATTGGAAGATGACAGTAATTACAAAATTGGGATATATGGAATGCCAGGGGTTGGAAAGACGACAATGGTGGAAGAAATTGGAAAACAAGCTGGAAAAGTTCCCTTTGATGAGGTCGCAATGGCAGTTTTCTCCCAAAATCCAGATGTGAGCAAAATCCAAGGAAAACTTGCAGACTGTTTAAATCTGACACTAGATAAAGAGAGTGAAGAAGGGAGAGCGGGTCAATTATGCAATAGAATGAAGAATGGGAGAAAAATCCTTGTAATATTGGATGACGTTTGGGGCGATCAATTAACACTGAAGAAAATAGGAATTCCAGATCATTCAAATAATAGCAAGAGCTGCAAAATTTTGCTGACCTCTCGACGTGAAGAAGTGTGCAAACAAATGGGGTTTGAAAAGAACATCGAAATTGGGCTCCTATCGAAACCTGAAGCTTGGCAACTATTCAAGAAAACAGTCGGAGATTTTATTGAAGCTGATCGGGAAATGTTATCTGTAGCAGGAAAAGTGTGTAGAGAATGTGATTGTTTGCCTTTGGCAATTCTTGCAGTTGGAGGAGCACTGAAGGATGAGAAAAAAAAGCATGTGTGGGATGATGCACTTGAAAGACTGATAAATTTTCAGGGACATAAAATTGATGGAGTGAATGAAAAATTGTATTCACGTATAGAGTGGAGTTACAACTATCTGAAGGATGCAAATTTGCAGTTATGCTTTTTGCATTGTTGTTTATTTCCAGAAGATGCTGAAATTTCTATTAACAACGACTTGGTGAGGTATGGAATGGGAATGGGGTTTCTGCGAGATGCGGTTACAATGAAAAAGGCAAGAGACAGAGCACAAACGTTCGTTCATACCCTCAAGAAATCTTATTTATTGTTGAAAGGTAGAAATGAAAACTTTGTCAAAATGCATGATGTAATTCGAGATGTTGCCATATCAATTGCATCAAAAGATCCAAATGTGTTCATGGTAAAAGATGACGTCAAAGTTTGGCCGGAGAAAAATGATTATAAATGTTGCACAGCAATCTCATTAACGGCTTCCTCCAATAATGTTCGTCGGCTTCCCGATCAGTTAGATTGTCGAGGACTACGCACCTTAATCTTGAGATGCAGCTCTCCCGATTGTTTACTAGAAATCCCGAATAACTTTTTTGAAGGGATGGAACAACTTCAAGTTTTGGATTTGTATCAAATTAAACTACTTCCATCATCACTTTCAAATTTAGTTAATCTTCGAATGTTGCATATGTGCTCTTGCAATTTGGAGGATCCATCTTTTCTCGAGAAATTAAAAAACCTTGAGATACTAAGGGTTGTTGATGGTCGCATACATAGATGGATGGTTTTAGAAATACGGCAGTTGACTCATCTACGTGTGTTGGATTTGAGAGACTGTAATGAGAATGCTATAACTTTTTCGTCGGGTGTCCTATCATGTTTATCCAACCTCGAAGAATTGTACCTTCCGACTCGATTTGATAAATGGGATTTTGAAGGCAATGCAAAAATTGTTGAGCTACATTCTTTGACTAGCTTAACCACTTTACATATTTGTATACCAGACCGTTTCATCTTACTGTCCAAGGTCAACTGCCTTCCCAGCTTTAAGTTGTTGACGAGATATAAAATCTTCATTGGGAATACTTCTAAGTCTTATGGTTTTAGCAACTCTTTGTGGTTTTTAAGGCAGTCCGATCGTGAATTGAAAAGAAAGGTCTTGGGACTTGTGGGTATTCCTTTAAATGTTGAGCTTAACTTTTTGATGGAGAATGCTCAAGTACTATATTTTGTTGAAGTGAAAGGTTTGAAGAAGGTGCTTCACGACAGAGAAGGCGAGTGGTTTTTAGACTTGAAGAATCTCGTAGTTAAGAAATGTGATGACATGGAACATTTACTTGGAAAACCTCATGGACCATATCCATTAGATTCTTTTGGTAAATTAAGTGTATTAGAAGTTGTAAGCTGTAGATCAATCAAGTATCTCTTCTCCCCTTCCACTGCAAGAGGTCTTTCGAAACTGCGGATGCTCATTGTTAGACATTGTGAGACGTTGGAAGAAATAGTTGGAGGTGATGAGGAAGTCATGGATAATGTTATTTTTCGTGAGTTAAAGGGAATGCAGTTAGAGTTTCTGCCAAACCTCAGAAGCATCAGCTCCAATACAAAGAAGACATCAACTACAGAGTGCAACCCTTCCACCATTAAACAAGCTCTCTTTAATGAAAAGGTATGCTCTATCTATATATTTTTCGGTGAATACCTTTAGTTGATTCCTGAAATTGTTTGCCGACCTATTAAGCCATCAAAGTTATAGAAAACCAAAATTAACAACAAAGATGGGTTAACAATTTTGATACAAGATGAGGTAAAACCTAAATTAAGAATATTTTTTTGAGATTTAAGGGTTCCAAAACTATATATATGTGTATATATACATATTAGTTGTTATTCTGATGGGGCTTTGGACTAACACTCCTTTTCTTTTTATTGTTATCCTTTTCTTTTTTCTTTTTCTTTTTGAGTAACACTCGTATTGTTAATTTTATCAGGCTGCACTTTTTCTTGTTGGATTGTGGACGAATTGAAACATTTTTTTTTCTTTCAGTTTTTTGTTTTACTGTTTGAATCACAGGCCCCTCTTGCAAAAATTGAGAACAAAAATATATGTATTTATGGATAAGGACATGACAAAGGATCCAGGCTGTACTATATTGCAAGTAAGAGAGACAATTCCTATTGTAGCCTAGTAAAGAAAAAAAGAAAAAGAAATAGAAAAAAAAATTACAGAAATCTTCTCTCAAGTTGTGCTATAGTTTTTGATGATAAATAGTGGAGTATCTTGTTTTCTTAAAGAATTTTTGTAGTTGATCATGTGTTCAAAAATCTTAGCGTTAAGTGGGTTGAAAAGAGGTAGAAGGCAAACAATATATGCATATGTATTAATACATGTTAATTTATTTATCACATTGTAATGTAATGAAACACAGGTTACTTGTCCTGTCTTGGAGAAATTGCACATTAGAGGATTGAATAGCATTACAGCTATATGGGACAAGCAATTAGTCCCAATCCAGAAAGTAAAAGATACCTTTGAGCATCTCCAAGTATTAAATGTAAAAGATTGTGAGAAGATGGAAGAGATAGTCGCATTCAAAATAGGACAAGGAGAAGAAGCAGAAGCAAATGATGAAATTGCTGTGTTCAGTCAGTTAAAGATTATGAAACTGGTAGAGTTGCCACACTTAAAGAGTTTCTGCTGCAGTTATGGTTCTGAAAAAGAAGAGACATCGGGGGAAGGCATTCTCGCTCTGTTATCATTAGAAGTTGTAGTCGACGTCTTCAACCTTGAAGGACTAAATGCCATAGAAAGACAGAATTGAGAGTTACTTGTTGCGACAGCCTGAGATATTTATTCTCAGTCTCAATAGCAACAGCTCTAACGCAACTTAAGAATCTGTTAATTGGAGGCTGTTCGATTATTGAAGAAATAGTGAGAAATGAAGAACAAGGACCAGAAGAAGATGGTGCTAGTGCTAGAGATAAAATCATAACTTTGTTCCCTCGGTTAGTGTCTCTGCATCTCTACAAGCTACCAAACCTCAGAAGCTTTTGTGGGGGCCCAAATAATATTGCTTTTCAATTGCCATCCTTAGGTGATGTCTGGGTTTCTGAATGTGCTGAATTTTGGAGCACAAGAAAGGCAGTGACAAGCTTCTTTGGTAATCATATTCACACGAGCCTTGAGCAACAAATTAACGAGTTTTTCCATTCGTTTGATCCATATGAGAATTTCTATTGGGAAAAATAAGCTTCCTATTTTTTTAAAAGACAGGGTGCTTTCATTTTCCAGCTCCAGATGTTGTTTGCATTTCTAGTCATTTCTTGAGTTGTCGTGACGTGTCACCATCCCAATAATTGCATTCGATGATATGACAAAATATTGGGCCTTGCTAAATACAAAATGTCTTCCCAAGCCCATCATCAATTGCTCTGTTGACCCTATCCTCTTATAACATTAAACTCATTTTGTCAACTGAATTTCTTCCAGCAAATTCATATCCTCTTATAAGATTAAACTCATTTTCTCAACTGAATTTCATCCAGCAAATTCATTTTATTTTTAACTGTCATGTATGTGCCCAAAATGAGGGTTAACAATTATTCTATTACATTAATCATTTTTCACATGCGCATTGTGTTTGTGTTAGGGCTGACAATTCCAGCTATAAATATCTTTTTAGCACAATTTGAAAACTTTCGCTTTCAGCTTCCATTTTTCAGTTCAAGTTTTCATTTCAATTTTTTTTTAAACTACAATAAATAAAAATTTTGGTTGCACAAAAAATATAATATAATATAATACAATAAATTATAATTTTATACAAAACAAGAATAAAAAATTAGAAAATACAATAAGTAAAAAAAAAATTGGTTACTAAAAAAATATAACAAAATGAATTTTTGTTATATAACAAAAATAAAAGAGTTATATATATAATAAAAAAGAGTTATATATATAATACAATTATATATAATATAAAAGGAAATAAAACAAGTATATATATAATAATATATGAAAATTACCAAAAACATGTAAATAGTTAGAATTTGTGACAATTACCAAAAACATGCCAAATGCATAAAAATGAATTTTTAATTAAAATAAACTAAAATAAAGTCCTAACAAATATAATTTCGGAAAAAAGAATACACAAAATATGTATTATCACATTTTTGTTGGTTAAAATGAGTTGGAACCAAATTACTAAATACAATTTTTAGTCAAAGATACTACTATTTTTATTTCTTGAAAATTAATTTTGAGTTCACCAAACATATTTTCAGATTTGTGCTTTCAAAATTTCAATAGCATATGACGTTACCAAACGTATTCTGTTTTCATAAAAATTGCAACACAACTGGTTTTCAGATTTCATTTTTCAGAAATCAAAAAATGGAATCCGACAACTTTACCAAGTAACCCCTTAGAAACTACTTGCAAAGTAAGTTAGACATTTATATATAGGTTAATTTCATAAAATCCCCATATTCTATAAACATACGTCATATAAACCCTTGTACCAATGAAACCTCCCCTTTGACATGTAGAAAAATCCATCAACTTACCCTATCCACGTTAGTTTGCCTCAAACCATAATGGTAAGAACATCATGTGAGTGTCATGTGCAAAGTTTGAATCTTTGTATGACCAAAATGCACTTTAAATGAAAAAATTACCGTTAACACCTAAATAATGAATTTGCCTCATTTCTGACTCTTAAGATGTTTTAACTATCCCCCTCAATAAAATAAATCTAGTGAGTGTTTTAATCTTCTCCTCTCCCTGACCAAGAAAAAAAAAGAGTTCTACTTCATTTCTTAGTGTCCATTTCCATTCCAGGCTTACTTTTCTTTGTTGTTGCTTAATTTGATTTGTAGTGTGTCTACAATACATTGGCTTTACTTTCTACCGTGTTCCTTTTTTGCTTTAGTGTGGATGAGCACTCTGTTATATATGTTGCTTAAAACCATTGAGCTAGTTGAAATGTTAAGCATATATGTTTCGATTATTAAAAAAATATTGACTATGGCGGTAACTGATGAACTATATATATATTGAAAGCCAACTTTAATTGAAATTTCTCATGTGATGTAAGTTTTTACAAGGAAAGTCCACACTGTATGGTTATGGTGAATATATCAAAACTAGGGGTGGCAAAATAGGCGGGTTGGGCGGATTTGGACCAAGTTGACTATGGGCGGGTCAAATTTGGGTTGTGACCCATATTCAACCCGTTCGTAGAACTATGTATGGGTTGAATATGGGTCAGGTCAACCCGACAGCCCATATTTGACCCGACTAAATACGAAGTAGTCATACCAACCCTGATCCAGATAAATGAGTTGACCTAATCCAGATTGCTTATATAAATCCATATCTAGAATAAACGAGTCGACCAGATCCAGATTGGTGACCTGAAAAACAGATCAGCCCAAACTCACCTAACTCAATTCTCTTTCTCTCTCTCCATATGATCGTTTTTATAAAAAATTAAAATTTCTAATTGATGACCCTTTTTTGTAATTTAACATGCCAACATATCAAACCCAAAAGTCCAAATTTGTATATATCCAGACCCAGATTCGGTTAGGGTCAAACTCGACCCGATTAAAAAATTTGTGACCCGACTTTGTTAAAAAATGTACGAATAAAAATCCAAACTCATATTAACTGTGCAAGTTAAGTTGAAACGAAAAACCTACTTGATCACTTAAATCTAGACCTAGTAAACAGGTGGGTTGGGTGTGTTTGGACCTGGTGGATTTGGAATCTCGTTAACCTAAAATTAAACAACTGGTACTTTGTTGTTTAATTTTATATTGATGAGGTTCTGTCGATTTTTTTTTACTTGCAAACGATTATAAAATTGTAAATAAGTGCATCATATTTTTAAAGAGGCATTTTTATTTCAAACACTCAAGTATTTGAAGTTATGTGGTTTTGGAGACTTTAAAAACTGTTTTATTAGTTGTTTTCAATTATAGTCATTGGATCAAATCCAATGACTAATATTAAATTAGCATATAAGGAGCAACACCTATATATATTATATAACTAATTAGGTTATCCAAATTTTAACATTATTTTGTGCAAAAGTAGCTAATTTTAAACTCAAAATAAAAATAAAAAAATATATATAAATTTAAATGGCACCAGCCTAATAACTACTACAAAAGAAAATATCTTCACGACTATATTATATATTTAAATTGTAAACAATATTAACTTTCTATTTTACACATTTAATACAACTTGGCAACTAGCTTAAACTTAAAAATAAAATAAAATTGACTACCTATATTTTTGTGAACTTTTTTATTTTTATTTTAGGTAAGTAACACACTTGTTCACAATTATCTCCTAATTAAGAAACCTGAGCCCTCAACCCTCTAGGAATGTATACTCATTGAGTAATTACACAATAATTAACATATATATATATATCTAAAAAAGTACTATATATAATATACTCACACACACATATATATATACATAGATGGAGAGAGAGATAGAGGCATATGAAGAGTGAGAGGCGGGATTAAAGAGAGAGAGAAAGGTGGGATCAAAGAGAGTGAAACTTTAGTCCACGCTTTGTGTTGGAAAATATATGCGTATATGATACTATTTTAAATATATAAAAAAATTGTACTAACATGTTAAATCACATAAATTATACATCCTCTTAAACATCACAAGAAAATCTCTTATCATTCCACAATATATATAAAACCTTATATAAGTTACTATATCACATGTTATATAAAACATATGAAATATAACACAATCAAGTAATTCATTTTGATTTTATATTTTATAACTTAAAATACATAAATAGTAAAGAACCTGTAGATTGAGGCTAGAGTTAGACTCTATGTCCTTAAGACAATTATCGCCCCGCAATGGTGTTGAACGGACCCTTGGCGACTGTCACCTAGGATACAACGACCTTTCTCTCAATCGGTAGCAACACTACAAACCAACTGAGCTTCTGCGAACCACCTATGTGTTTGTACTCTCTTGAACCTGACTCTCCTAACCCGTTGGTGAAGACTAGACCACAAAGACTCACTAACAACTTGGTTAGGCTATATAGGTTTGGTAGGGAGGGAGACTTCAGGTGTAAGAGAAGAAGTAGTCTGAAAAACATGTTTTACAAATGAATGTAAATGGCCTATTTATAGGCATACTAGTACCCTTTCAAAAATATCTGAATAGCCATGAGACATGTCCTTTGGTGCAAAAGGTTGCAACTCGTACTGTTTCAACTTAAAACAATATTAATTGTGTCTATTCGATACTAACAGACACTTTTGGTGTTTATTCAGTGTGAATCGCACTGTTTCACTTTTAATTATCATTCAAAATTTCTAACACTTTGTTCTCTTTTAATGACTGTATGGGTGGAAGATGGGTTGAATATGGGCTTTGTTCTCTTTTAATCACTGTATGGGTGGAAGATTGATTGAACATGGGTACCTATATTCAACTCAACTAACCCTCCAATTAATTGATTTATATCTATCCAACCAGTTTTTGACCCATACACGAAAATAACTCACCTATATCCATTTTTGGCTGGACAAATATGGATGGGTTGGTGGGTGCGCACCCAATTTGTCACCTCTAATCAAAATCTACATACAATGACCATTTTACATAAATAAAATAAAATTCACAAGACATGTTACTTCTTAACTATGAGTAGCCTTTTTAGCTGCTAGGAGATATATGTAGGCTCCCATAATTACTTGAGAATTAACTTTCAGAGGTTGGAATTTAAATTAAGAGGTAATTGATAATTAATCAAAGGCTAAACTTATATTTCTACATTTCCCATTTCCACAATCTTTTACCCATTCAAATCCGTCAGATAAGCTAATATTTCTCACGTGGGTGGTTTTCCTTTTGTTTATCATGTGATTTTCAATCATTCCTTGCCTTTAATGAGTTAGCCAGCGGTGGCGTCATTTTCATATAATCAAACATATAGTCCTATAGTGCAAAATCATGTAAATAGTTAGCATTTATAACAATTACCAAAAACATGCAAATGCATAAAAATAAATTTTTAATTAAAATAAACTAAAATAAAGTCATAACAAATATAATTTCGGGGGAAATAATATACATAAAATATGTATTATCACATTTTTGTTGGTTAAAATGAGTTGGAACCATATTACTCAAACACAATTTTCAGTCAAAGATACTACTATTTTTTATAAAAAAATTAATTTTGGGTTTACAAAACATATTTTCAGATTTGTGTTTTCAAACATTCAATAGAATATGACGTTAGCAAACGTATTCTGCTTTTTTACAGAAATGGCAGCACAATAGATTTTTAGATTTCATTTTTCATAAATCAGAAAATAAAATCTGACAACTTTACCATACAACCCCTTAGGAACTACTTGCAAAGTAAGTTAGACATTTATATATGGGTTAATTTCATAAAATCCCCATATATTATAAACATACATCATATAACCCCTTGTACTAACAAAACCTCAATAAAACCCATTGACTTGTAGAAAAATCCATCAACTTACCCCATCTACTTTAGTTTGCCTCAAACTATAATGACAAGAATATCATGTGAGTGTCATGTGCAAAGTTTGAATCTTTGTATGACCAAAATGCACTTTAAATGAAGAAATTACCCTTAACGATCCATCCTTAAATTTTTTAACATTACTCAACCTAAATTCTATTACATTTGCACAATGATCATCTTCTTCTTCCTCTTGTATCTCTATTATCTCTCCTCTCATTCTCATTCCTCCATCATCGACACCTCCAAACAAACCCCCCTCTCTCTTTCATAACTAAACTTTCTCTCTCTCTTCACTTTTATGAATCCAAGTAAATTGTCATATTCTTCATTCCAATATCAAGTTTTCCCCTGTTTTTATAGCATCTATGCTTTTTGAAGTGGAATAGCTTCAATATTTGCAATCATTAAATGAAATTTGTCTTTCTTGTATTAAAAATGAAGAGCAGAGTATGCATATTTATTCAAACGAAAAGTAAGTTTTATGTGACAATGAGATTCATAGCAAAAAGTGGAATATTATTTTAGATAATGAACCTGAGCTAGTTGGTTTGATGAATATAATTGAATTCATTAAAAAAGAAACTTTTTGTTCTATGGTTGCAGGAGTTAAGGAGTGAGTCCTCAATTTACAACAATTCAATTCTTTAAGAAGAAAAATTTCCAGGAAAACAGTCTTGAAAGTTTTGATAAATTTGAAAATTAAACTAAATGTAATGAAAAGTGACCAAGGTGAATCTTTTATATATCCTTTGGTAGTGATCATAAATTTGATTTGGCTTTCTTTTGTGATGCAGAATCAGAAGCCGATAAAGAAGAAGAAGAAGAAGCATACCAAGTACTTTCTTCATCTACTAGTAGATTTTTGGTGTACTCGTTTTTAGGGCTGCAAATGAATCGAGCTGAGCTTGAGTCTATTTAGGCTCGGTGTCGTTTGTTTATAAGCTCAGCTCGGGCTCTTGACGAGGTTGAAAATTTGAGCTTGGGTTCGGCTCATTATTATTTTGAGAAACTTGGACTTGGCTCGTGTAATAAAAAATTTTGTTCGAGCTCGATTTGAGCTCGTGCTCAAGATAGTTTTAACTCATTCATGAACGTAAATAAGCCTACACGAACCTATGTTCATGATCATATTCACAATTTTACGTTCATTAACCTATACAAACCTATATTCATGAACCTATACGAGCCTATGTTCACGAACATATATCAGCTTACACGAGCTCATGTTCACAAGCTTAGACGAGCTGAGCCCAATACTATTCAGGATCAACTCGTTTACTAAACGAGCCTAGAAATCAAGCTTGAGCTCAGCTCATTTTCTTAACGAATGATCCCAAGCTAAGCCTTAAATGAGTCGAGCCCGAACTATTCATAAACAGCTCAGTTCATTTGCAGTCTACATGTCTTAATATTGGTCCATGTCTTAGGATTCTCTTGGAGGACTCTCTTGTAACCACCAAGCTTTTGGTGTTGAATTAGTTAAAAGCATTGTCTTCAACAAGAGATACTCAAACCTTAGCCTCACATTGGTCTGGAAAAATTTAAACCAAGTCACTAGTTCAAGTTTCTCCAATTTAGTCAAGAAACTTGTTATTTGGTGATTTTGGTTCCAACTTCCAACTAGGGTTTTATAATGTGAAGTAATTGTCGTGATTGTGGTTCATTTGCAGACCCAAATGAAGTCGTTTCTTGCCTTTGGCTTGATTGAAGACCCAGATGACGTCATTTAGTGATTTTAGTTCTTTTGAAGACCCAAATGACATCGTGTGGTCTTTGAGGTTAAAACAATCATTTCCTAATTACAATTTTAAGCTTTAAATTAATATTTGTACAACAAAGGCAATGTCGTCATTTCACACTATAACTAACAGCTCCATAACAAAATGTCCTAAAATGATCAGATGTGTTAGTTAAGAGGGTTGTTTGTTAGTTCGCGCGCGCAGGGGGGGTGGGGGGGACCCTTCACTAATTTACCTGGTCATATTTGTGAAGTATATATTTGTAATTGGAAAATTTTGGTGTCAAAACTAAGTTGATCGAGTTGTACTTTTTATTTCAATTCTTTGTAATCGATCATGAAGTTGAAGACCAAGAGTATGGATAGTGTTTTCACCAATACAAGCATGTGATTAGACCATCAATGATTTAGACAAGGAACTTGATCATCTGAATGATCAAGTACTTTTTATTTCAAGTAATGTGCGTGGACATCATTGATCAAGTATGAGAGTCATTTAGTCAAGGTAAATGTGTGAGAACACTTAGCATTTTTTAGAGTGAAGTCCACCTTTGAACTTAGGGTTTTAAGTTTATTTTTTTTAGAATTTTCAAAGTTAGACCAGTTCAGATGAATCCCAGACTAGTCCAAGTAGTCTCAGAATCTCAAAATTGGGTTATAACCTTAATGGACCGGTCCACATGAGAGCTAGACCAGTCCAAGTGGGTTCAACTTAGTTGAACCAATCCAGATAAGCCTTGGACCGATCCAACTAGGTTGAACTTGCCTTTTTTGATTTAGAAACTCCCGTTTTATTTTAAATTGGTCTCTAAAAATTTCTTAAACATTGGAAAACGTTTATAATCGATTTTTAACTTGTTTTACAATTAACAATAGGACTTCATCATTTATAAATACTCTCTTATATTTTCTCTCTAATTATGCTTTTAGAAAAATATTATTTTTAGAGAAAGAAACTGCTTTGAGTTATTTTTAGGGCATAAAATTCTTCATTAATTTTCTGTTTATATTTCTTTGAGAGCATTGTTGGGCGATCAATCGCATAACCTAGGAGAATTTTTTTTTTCGAGCGATTGATCTCCTTGATTTTGGGCAATCGATCGCCCAAACTGGGGCCCTTCGCCCACCCTTGACTGAAAAGATCTATTTTGGGGGCGTCCATCTCCCAACCTTGACCGCAAGCTGATTTTTCCAAATTTTGGGAAATAGATCTCGTAAGTCCATCTCCCAACCTCCACCACAAAAAAATTATGTTGCACACTAAAGAAAAACATAAAAAAAGCACCTATTCTTCAAAATATTGAAAAGAAAACATGAAATAATAAAATAACAAAAAAAAAACCACTAATATACAAGATACCCGACAGTCGCCAAGTTTAACGTCTAGGCTAGATGAAAAATTAACTTTCAATTCAAGGTTTGCCCGATGCCACATTGCTCGAGGAGATTTAAAATCACCCCCTATATGATCCTCACTTCCTTATGTCAAACTCAAAATAACCGAAAATGTCTCATTGGCTCTTAAAAACATATATATCAGCCTTAAAGGAAGGAGTTTCAATTCTAACTATGGAGGAGACTCCAATGATTACACCGGAGGAGTGCTAGAGAGAGAAGGAAGTGGTTTCATTGGAATCCTCCAAGATGGATTATCTTGAATGTCCACTACATCAAGCATAACATTCACCCCCGCAATAGACTTCTCAACATCAAAAGATTCATAATTGAAGAAAAACATACACACCTCCAAAGGATCTTGAGATAGAGCAAACAGAACAACTTCTTCCACACAATCATCCATGATATCCATGAAGAAACAATCACTCTCATCTAGAGGATGTTGAGTGACATTAAAAATATTCAACTTCACTTTCATATTGCCAAAAGATATGTTCATAATTCTCAATTTACAATTAATACAAGCATCAGTAGTAGCTAGAAATGGATAACCAAGGATGACGAGAATGTGTCTCTTTGGATTATGAACTGGCTCAATATTTAAGACGATGAAATTCACTAGGAAATAGAATTTATCCATCTTAATAATGACGTCTTTAATAATCCCACGTGGTTGTTTGGTTGATTTATCTACAAACTATAAAACCACCGTGGTAGGCTTCAATTCTTCCTAACCCAACTATAAGTAAACCGAGTAGGGCAATAAATTCACACTTGCACCTAAATCCAGAAAAGATTTCTCCACTTGATGTTCCCCAATAATGCATGAAATAGCTGGAGCTCCCGAATCTCTGTACTTTGGAGGAATACAATGCTGGATAATAGAGCTCACTTGTTATGGAAACATCACTTTCTTTGGAACATGGCTCCTTAATTGCCTTTTCTGCGTACACAAGTCCTTCAAGAACTTGGCATAAGAAGGAAATTGTCTAATAGCATCAAGGAGTGGCAAATTGATATTCACTTGTCAAAACACTTCCATCATATCATTCAGCTTATACCCTCACTTTCCCAATTTAGATTCTTCTTCAAAACGTTATGGGAAAGAAGCCTTAGGTTCATATAAAACTTCCGCATTAGAACTCTTCATCACCTCTTCTTCATCAATCTTCTTATCCCCCACCTTGTTGTCAATTATTTTCCCACTTCTCAAAGTAGTGATTGCTTGAACTTGCTCATGGTGTGAATTGCTTGATGAAGAAATATTATTGAGGGCATGAACCCCTGGCTTGGTAGTTTTCCACCATCTCTTCTACTCAAGGAATTAGCAAGTTGACCAAATTGAGATTCTAATTTGGCAATCGACTAAGAGTGAGAATGGACTAATTGTGAGATAGCTTTGAGAGAACTCAACACCTTATTTTCAAAAGCTAAATTCTTAGGAGCTTGAGCATGATATTGTTGTGGAAGCACATAATTCTGAGGAGAATTGAACACTTGAGCACTAGGCTGAAAAGTAGGCTGATTTCCTGTCATATGAACTTGTGTAGCTTGATTCCCTCTTCCTTGAGCTCTCCATGAGAAATTTGGGTGATTACTCCATTTGAGATTATAAGTGTTAGAATATGAATTATTCACCGGTCTAGAGAATGTTGCTTGCACTTGCTCTTATGGAATATCAACAAACTGCCCAATTGAAGGAGAACTATTCACATGGTGCATAGGACTAGAGCAAAAAGCACATGGCTCAAACATAGGAGAATTTGAAGATAGATTAGGAACATGACCAGCCACTCTTTGTGCCACAACATCTACATTAGTAGACACAGCATCCATAAAACCAATCTCAAAAATTTTGTCAGCCTTCCTCGTGTTAAAATTAGACGGCCTGCTCGAACGAGATGAAGAAATATGTTGTACATAAAAAGTTATCACTTAGGTTATCGAACAATGTCTACGCTTTATCTTTGCTTTTTAACATAAAGTGCCTCCACATGAGGCATCTACCATTTGTCAATTACCCTCAGTTAACCCTTCATAGAAATACTGCACTAGCTACCACTTTGGTACTTAATGATGAGGACACTTCCTAAGAAGGTCCTTGAATCTCTCTCATGTCTCATAAAATTATTCTCCCTCAGTCCGAAAGAAACTAGTGATAACTCGTCTGAATTGATTGGCCTTCCCTATCATAAAGTACTTCTTCAAGAACACATGTTGCATTTGAGTTCATGAAGTAATAGAACCCAGTGCTAAAGAATTGAACCAATGCTTGGCCTTGTCCTTCAAAGAAAATAGAAAGAGACGCATCCGAAAAACGTCTTCTAAAAAGTTGTGAATTTTAGTTGTAGAGCAAACTTCTATGAATTCATCTAAGTGCTTTTATGGGTCCTCATGACTCAGCCCAAAGTAAGACGGAAGCATCTGAATAATAATTGACTTGATCTCACAATTCTGTGTTGTGACATTATGCAACTGAATACAAGATGATGAATTATAAGTTTTTAGAACATAGTAATCTCTGAGTAAGTGTGCCCTCTCCACAACATCAGTCTCATCGTCCGATATAGTATCAACACACTGTTCCGCCTACACAACTAGATCACTAGGAACACTCTTAAGCTGTCTGAGAGTACGTTCAAGCTCTAGATTGTATGATATCAAAGGATACGACAAAGAGCGGCGATCAAGCATATGATGACTGAAGTACCTAAAAAGAAAACAAAATAAATCAGTAATAAAATATATCAATTCATAAACTAAAAATCCAATTAGAACTAATTTTTAAAATCCATATAACGTAATAAAAATCATTCTCTGGCAACGACGTCAAAAATTGATCGTGGTTAAATAGTTACCAATTAAAATACCACTTCACAATAGTACGAATTCTTGTAGAATAAGGCTATTGAAAGGGTGTCAAACCTTAAAGATTGAGTATTACGCTTATACTTGAATTGTAAAATTAATTCTAACTAAATTAATGAAAGAGGATTGCTGATTTTTACTTTTAACTTTAACTAAGTAAAAATAATTAAATTGGAAGCAAGTAAATCACAACTAACCTCGCAATCAATAGACAATTGAACCAATTATGAGGAGTTATATCATGCATATGTTTTGGTGGCTACAAGCTCACATTCAATAACAAGAAAGATAATATATGATCAAGGCTAAGTATAAACTAGCTTTAATTAGCATGCTCATCTACCTATCTACTCTACTCTAGCGTATAGGATGATCCATCTTCTCTAGGCATAATTCATCAAAACTTTAATTATATATTCAATTAATACCATTGTGTAATTATCACTCTCATAATCACAGAAAATAAAAGAAATTGAGTTCAATCACAACAACTAAATATTTAAGACAAGATAAGAAATCATTGAAATTGAATATAAACTTTATAGATCAATTCTTAAGAAAATCATCTAAATTACACAATCTATGCATGGGTATAAAAATCCCCAACAATTAGAACAATCAAACTATTGATGCTTAGTTAGGGCTACATCAAAATCCTAGTGAAAGAATTATCCGCTCATGGTAGAAGAATACATCTCCACGGTTGAGGAAGAAGACATCATCTCCATGGAAGTAGTGCTAACCCTTGTTCTCCAATATTTCTTCACTCTAAAAGCTCTTCAAAACTTCAGCCAAAGGTTCCCAAAACATTCCCAATTCACCAGTTTTATATGCCAAGAGAAAACATAAAGTTTCCAAACCAAAATAGGAGACTTACGGTTTTCCCGCAGCCCTAATTAGGTAAATTTTTCTGCTAAACTTTGGCCTAACTTTTGACGCAGTAGAATGTCCATTTCATGAAATTTTTGTAAATACAAAAAGATCCAGAATCGAATTTCATTTAACTTACGCAGAGTTTGGGCCGTTTTAACAGTTGAACAAGGATTTATGAGCATATTACCAAAATGAGTTCAGAACTTTTCTTTTTGTAGAATTGGAATTTAGCCCATAATTTCGTTAAGCAATTACACTTCTTTTAGGCCTCTTCCTTGGATTGTTTAGAGTTGAAATATTGATTTGACTTGATTCACTTGATGTAGGCTTCTTCTAACCCTCTTGAATATTATCTTTAAAAGTTTAAAAATTATGGTTTGAATGAATTTACTATTAAGGACCTGAAAATAAGAAAAACACTAAAGCAAAGTAAAATGACAATTGATCTATCACTAAGAGATAAAAATATGTAAATTAAGAGGCTAGAATGCATAACATTCAACGCCTATCAAACACACACATATTCATTGAGTGATTTAGGATGTTGCTTTTTGCTTGATCAATCATTTGAAGAATGTTTCAGAGATTTCTTATTAATCAAGTCACTGGTTTGTTTGGTTTCTTCTTAACTGTTCGTTGGTAAGGAAAGAAAAGATAATTGCACTACAAATGGGACATAATATTTGCAGAGTGTTCCTGTTTTTCAGTTACCCTTCTGCAAGGATTGTCACGTTAGCTTTGCTCAGTAATTGAATGTGGGGTCGTAAGAGTAAGTCTGATGCGTTCAACATCAAATTCTTGACAGAGTGGAGTGGATGTAAGTTTGGGACAGAGGTTGTACTTTGCTTCGATGACAGTGGATTTGTTTCTCCGAGACAATAGCCCCACTCGTGATTTTTTTCTTTTCCAGATTTGCTATGTATATCGAGTGTTATTATGCACTTCACTTAATTTACTTATTTTATGTGATTGTTTAATTTTTATTGGACTTAAAATCAAATTAATTTGAAAAATTAAGCAAACGTGCAAGTAAACCTAATCACCTCTCTCTAGATTTTAAACAAGTTTTCGCAAACTAACTTCTCTCCGGATGTCGCCACCACATGAAGCCTTCCACCTAATGTCTTTAATCCCACTTTCTTTGTTAGCTTTTCACTAACAAAATTATAACAATTGCTAAGATCAATAAGAACAAAACTACTACATGTCTCAAATTGCCCTCGACTCTTATGGTTTCTGGTGCACAAGTTCCACCAATGGCATGAAGTGAGATTTCTAGCATCTTAGCAATTTGGTCATCAAGCTCCTGATCTTCTTCGCACAAGCAGGACAACTCGATTGCAAATGATAATATAGTTTATCTAGTGGCCTAAACATCAATTTGAATCAACTCTCATAACCCGCTAAGAAAACAATTTAATTGTCTAGCTTATTGAAGATACCCAACTTTCACGAATAATTTTTTAGATTGAGTTTGATAGTCCTGCAAAGATTTGTTTATGTTGTAATTTGGTGAGTTCGACGAAAAATCGTAGAACTGATTTGGACCATAACGAGAGAACATCCCTTCTTTTAGTTCATTTCAAGTAATGACAGTCTCTTGTTAGTAATTGGTGCCATAATTGAGCATCACCCTCAAGATGAAAGGATGCTAGTGATACGCACTCAACTTTTGAGGTCTCAAGAAACTAAAGCAATTGTTCGGCCTTACATAACCAATTGGTTGGATCTTACTTGCTGTCAAAATGTGGGAAAATCCAATTTAACAAAAACAGTCTTATATAAACTAGTAGAGCCAACATGTTGGAACCATAGCTACTATTCTGCACTCAAGTAACTCGATTTAGAGCTTGTGAAGTTTCACCACTCACCCTAATATATTGAATTGCTATTTGATAATAATTCATCCATATGATTCATAAGGGCTTGTTGGGCGATTGATAGCGATGCCATAGCTTGCTCTTATCGTTGTTCTATATGACTTAGCTCTTCAGGAACAACTATAATATGTGCCAAAACCAACCTGTCAAGGGCAATCTAAGGAGAGGAAAAAAAATGAAGAAGAAGTAAGGAAAAATGATAATTGAAAATTTCATCTCTTATTGTAGTAAGGCGAAAGAAAATGATAAAAGGAAGAGCAAAAGGAAAGAAGAAAATGTGTTTCACTGTTCATCGAGCCATCGAACGCATGTATAAAAATTACTACAGCAGAGATATCTCTCTCTCTTTTTTTTTTTAATTAAATTAATTGTTTTCCTTTATTTACTAAGAAAGGAAATAAAAGGCCGGAAGGATTTTAGAATTCTATTATATTATCTTTGGGTAAACTACTCTTGACCCCTAGGTTTGTCCTAATTACTCTTAAATTAAAATTTTTGACAAATTACTCTGACACTCTTGTGAGTGTCAGATTAATAATCCGTTAAACAAAATCACATCTAATATACAATTACAAAAATACCTTCAAATTATAATATTTTTGTACAAAAATAATTTCAATTTCTATTCATTTGACTAAGATTAAAATATTTTATATATACTAATTTGCCCATTATCTTTTGTTATATCTCATGCCACATAAGCCACAGATTTTGGGTGGGAGGTGGGGGACCCAATCGTTTCTTCCCTTTCTCCTTTGTCCAATTCCTTGTCAAACTTTACTGATACATTGACTCATTCAAACTTTCAACTTTCTCTGGTTTCTCCAATAATTTCTACATTTGAAAGTTTTATTGTGTCAGTGTTCTCAAGTCATAAACTTGTTCTCTTTATATATATATATATATATATATATATATATAATCTTAAAATAGTTTACATTTTTTCTTTCTTACATCTATATATATATATATATATATATATATATATATTTATTTATTCCACCTGAAAATATGTTAAGGTTAAAGTTGATACTATGCAAAATCATCATTTTATTTTGATAATAGAAAACTACAGGAAAATTTGTTTTTTTTTTTTCATGTCTAAAAATTTGTTTGATTGACACTAGACAACTTTTTTGAAATTGTTCTTTGGAAATTGAGTTAAAAAAATATTTAATTTCAGCCAACTGTTTTCTTTTTATAACTTTCTGAAAATTGTTTTTCATTTTTTGAGCTTTTGAAAATTGTTTTTTGAGATTGAAGCATTGAACCGAATTGAGACAAACTTAAAAGGCCAACTATTTTGTTGGTTGGATTCTAAATTTATATGTCCAGTTGTTTCATACAACTCAAAGAATATTAAGTATGTCAATAACCAAATCCTACTCAAAATGATAGAACAATAATTTATTGAGATTAGTAATTCATTTATTCACAAGTAGTGGAAATTAAAAGAGACACATTATTTCATACTAAAATTTTTTTATATACAATTTATACAAGATGGTTCTAACTTTAATGTTCAATGTTCAATGATGTGATATAACTTTTTCAAGAATATAAAATTTTCTTATACTTTTTGCCATAACAATTTTTAGAAAAATTAAAGAATAATGATTTAAAGGCCCAATCGGATTAATCCGATTCTACTTTTTATGTTAGTGGAGTAATGGGTCATCCTACATGGAGAAGATCTACAATACACGATGTGTAAATACGCCAGGTAAATTTAGATCTTGCGTGTTGTACACGCGCAATAGGACCTACCTTGCGTGTTGTACATGCACGGCCAAGATTCACCTGGTATATTTATACATGGTGTATTATAGACGTACTCCACTACATGAAATCACGATAAAATCATATAATGGAGTCCACCACACTTTCACATAAAATCATTTTTGTACTAGTCGAATTCGAACTTCCTATCATTACTCAAAATTAAGTGGTTAGGAATGAAAAACCTTCTTTAAAAAAATTTCTTATCATTTCATTCAAATTTTTAATATTCAATTTTATTTTTTTATTTTCATCATTTTTCACTACTTTCTATTTAACAAAATCAAGTCTTACAAATGTCCCTTACATTGTAATTTTATTTTTTTCAATTTTATTTTTAAAAGGAGCAAATGGCACGTGACTCGTATTGACTCCAGAACAGCGGAACAAGTTAATAATGTAAACGGACGTTACCGAGCCTATAACAGGTTTGACGAAACCGAGCCTCTCAATCAGACACACCTTATCTCTCCAATGTCTCTCAATCTATACTATATGTATATAGTAGATATCGAAATCTATCAATATTATATACTAAATAAAATAATGCTATAAATGTACGCAAAACCCCAATTTTGTCATCAATTTCAAAGAAGCGTTTACGACTTTTCTGAGGACTCATTCAGGAGCGCGATCAGAGACTGCATTTTCAGGTTCTTTCAATTCGATTTGAATCTGTTCTTACAGTAAAGGATTTTACCATTTTCTGGTTCTGTTCTTGCATCTCTCGTGTATTTCAAATGTTTCAATATCATTGATTGAAAATCATTTGTCTAACATTTTGGTCTGAACTTTTTTCTCATCTCTACCACGGGATACTTTTTAAGCTTGGGATTGATTTTTGTGGCTTTTTTGCTGAAAATTTCTGATATCTCGCGTCTGTTTGGTTGCTCAGAAAGCGGAGGGAAACAGAGGAGAAAGAAATTTGACAGCTTTTGTATTTTTAGTTGTTTGGCTCGAAACTGCAATTTCTCCCAATTTTCTGAGCAATAAAAAATAGCCTTTAGGATATGGATTTCCATTCTAAGAAAGTAAACGGAAATCTGGGATGTTAGAATAGAGCAATCAACTTCAGCCTTGATAAGATCCCAATTCTTCATTCTGCAAATCAGTGGTACATTGAGTGCAGTTTAGCTGCTTAATTGTTTGGAATCTGAGAAATCAAACACCTTTACTCAGTTGAGTCTACAATTATTGGGCATAATGTAAGCAACTGCATGTCATCTTCCTTAAACCAAAAGGACCAAAATAACAGAACATGCAAGATTTAAGATTTACATTTTCTCTTTTGATTGTCAGTTTCTTCAGCAATTAAATGAGTATTATGATTTTTTATCCCTTTCTTTTTGGATGTGATTAAAGTAAAATTGTCCATCTTGTATGTTATCTTAAAATGCTATGTCCATGAACAATCAAATCTTTAGGTTTTTAACTGGGTAATGAATGATATTTGCGGTGAATCAGGAACATTTTGCAAGGATAGTAATGGGGGACCACCTTGTTTTGTGTGTTGATCGTCTTATCACACCTGAATCATTGCAATCATTGCAAGGGGGTGAGGTCGCTGGATCGTCTGGAGAGGGTTCTTGCACTCACATGGCTGATCCGTCCACTTCTGGCATTGACATTAAGGAGGTGGGGAAACATGGTGTACTTGACGAAGAGGAACCGCTAATCGAGTCAGTGGAATGCCGGATTTGCCAGGAGGAGGACAGCATGAGAAACATGGAGATCCCTTGTGCTTGCAGTGGCAGCTTGAAGGTATCTTAACAACAAATTGTTTCATGTCAATGTTGTGGGTTCAGTCACTTCTTTGCCTGAAAAGAATTTCTTTTTGGATAATATATAACCTCTTGGACTTATGTATGTGTGTATATATGAATGTTTTTATGTTCTTATAAAAAAATTTCTTCTGTCTTAACTTTTTTCGTAGCTTTCACAGTTGAGCTGTTCTTGAACTTTTTCTGTGGGCATGAGTGCTGCAAAGTCATGTGTGAAAAAATGATGATAGGTCCTCTATGAGTCATAAGGGGTTTGAATGCATATTCAATTGATTGTATAATTTTACGTTTCCCATTTGGTATTTTTGGTTGATTGGTCACCTTTCAATGATCTCAAGCACACTCTCTTCAGCTAAAGAATCATGTGGCAAGGCATCTTTCTTTTGCCTTTGGTGCCTAGGGCAGTCCAGAGAGTCAAGGCAAGTGGCACCTAAGGTGCACCAAACAGGAAAACACCAATGGTTGCACCTAAGGTGCACCAAACACCAATTTCTTCTTGTTTTTCACTATAAAGATTTGATATATTTTTTATGCAGTGTAATATAGCTTACTTTATTGTATTTTATCAATATTCCAGTTAATCTTAGTACTTGTATGAACTGTGAAAACATTTCACTCAAGTTGATCAATAAACTCCACCCTAAGGAGAAACAAAATCAGGTTACTGATGTATAGGTACGTGAGAAGAAGAGAAAAAAGGTTCATATCTATATGTCTGTAGCAGAACATATACGATTGAAAAATTTTCAATGGAATATTGATAAAATACAACAACCTATGTTACTTGCACTATGCTGTAATCAAGCTGTTAAGTTTTTTCAAACATTGCACTGTCCACATCCTTGCACATCTATTTGTCTGTTTTTTTCTGGATACAAGTACATTTGCATGTATATACTGAACGACGTGTATGCATGTCTATTAGTTATAAAAAGCTTCTTTCAAGCACGTCATGAAATGGAGTGAGTCCATGTAAATCTAAGTTCAGATCCATGTCTTTAGTTCTGGGTTTGTATCTGAATCTGAGTCTGTGTCGGATCTTATGGACATAATCCATGTCCAACGTATGTAATCCATTGATAATCTATATAAATCCTAATATTATAAATTGGGAAATCTAATATTTAAAAATGGGACTTTGATTATATCTAGGGTTAAACCCGATCCATTAATTCATCCTTATATGTACTCGTATCAGACTTGAGTCCAAGATGGATCTTACAAAGAATATCTATATCCAACCCATTTTGTTATTCGAAATCAAACTTATTGTCCAAGTCTAGTAAATGGATTTTGGATCGGTTTGGATCTCACGTTAAAGTTAAACCATATTCATGTTATGCCCTACTTGATGCTACAGGGACAGAGCCGTCTGGCTTCTGGTGGAGTTAACTGATCCAACTAAAATTTGATAAAAAAAAAATTGGGGGTCAAATCAACATAACAAGAAACTGTCTGTGTATATATATATGATTGCTCTGGAAATTTTGGGAAAATAAGGATGGGTCAATTTTAATCTTGAAAAGAAAATGATTAATAAAATTATATATATATTTCAATTGTAGATAGCTTATGTCCTATACACTATTATATGAGTAATAAAATTTTGGTTGAAAGTGTAGGTGGAAGGAATTAGATTTTATCTCTAGGAAAAGGAAGGGAAATTTGCCTCTTTTGATTATTGATCAGAGTGAATAAGACGAAGGAAGAAAAATGGGATTTAATGAGTTTGCTATTGTAATCTTAATAAATAGTTTAATTTGAAGGGTGAAAGTGTAGACAAAAGTGAGGAACTCTTTTTCTCCTCACAGAAATGTGATGGCTGTGAATACATCGAGCAGAGCCTAGCCAAGCTAGAAACTGCTCAGTCTTGCTCGTTCATTTTGTTGGACCAATTCAAGCTTTTGACGAGCTTAAAAACCTGAGCTCAAGCTTGGCTCAACTTGCCTGTGGTGGCGAGCTAACTAGGCTGGACTCCTAAGCTCATGGAACATATTTTTTAATTTTTTATTATATTTTATTACTTTGTTTATCAATAAATGGATATGAAACTTTTTAGAATTACAAAAATCCTATTAGGCATGCGTTCATGAGTCCATTGAGCTGAGTCTACTGTTATTCAAGCTCAGTCCGTTTAATATATTAATTTTTAAAACCACAACAAATCAAAAGCAGCAATTACTAAACTAATGGAAATTAAAACCACAACGAATCAGAAGCAGCAAAAAGGTAGTAGGGTACTTTAATTAAAGTACCCTACTACCTTTTTGCTGCTTCTGATTCGTTGTGGTTTTAATTTCCATTAGTTTAGTAATTGGTCTGGAACAGATTATAATTCTTCTCGTAAATGCTTTAAGGCATATACTTTTGACTTATGGACATGGAAATTTGTCATCCAGGGTGCAGGATAGGACAGCTCATTTGATTCAGACTTACTGATAAGTTTAAACATGATTGTGTTGGTGTATATATTATCATATGCAATTATTTATGTTCAGTTGTGTATATGCATTCTGAAGAACCACAGAGTAAAATGAATATGACAATGATGATTAGATATCAACTTCCATGACAAGAATAGAGAATACCACTGTACTTCTGTCCATTCATATTTAAATAAAGGATTACTTTTTTCCAAGTATCCAAATCAATATGTTACATGGGGTAGTTTTGACAGGTGTCCAACATTTTGAATCTCAAAAGAATTGCCCTGTATATTATTTCTTTATACTGACTACTTTGTGTTTGTATGCTGGCCTACCATACGGCATTGTGTATCTCTTTTGTTCCTATGATTAATTAACTTATCACTCATCTAGTCTTAAGGTGTGGGTCAATTCAAAATATTCTATTTCCGGATACATGTATTTTTGGGGATTTTTTTCTCAATCACTTCTTGCCTCTCCAGACTCATTTTTGGGAGATTAGCCAGTGTCTTTTCCTTTTTATGTCATTTTGAAATTATCTGTCATTTGTTTCAGCATAGAATTTATTAAATTAACATCTGACACTTCTTTTTTATCCAGTATGCTCATAGGAAATGCGTTCAGAGGTGGTGCAATGAGAAAGGAGATATAACTTGTGAGATCTGTCACCAGGTATGCCTTCTTCTTTGTTCATGGCCTTTCTTTTCTATCTCTTTTGAGTAATCAAACTGAATATATGGTTTCTATATTTATATTTTGATGGGTATTCTTGGTTGAAACTGTTCAGTTTGTTTTGTTTCAAAACATAGACATGGTAGTACATTTCTTGGTGACTCTTAAGCTAAATTGTGGTATGATGGACAATTGCTATAGGTGTTACACATATAGAGTAGTGTTGGATGATGTCTTGTACCGGGTAAAATAATAAATATCGAATCTCTCTCTCTCTCTCTCTCTTCTTTTTCTTTTTACTGGCTTCGGGTGGGAGGAGCAGTAAATTGGACCCAAAACCAGCTCGTCCCTATGAATGCTTTTACCACCAAGCTTGGACGGTTTTGGTCATTTGGAATTTTACAGTGTTCAAAGTTGATATACAAATTGGAGTTTCTGCAAAAGTTGTTCTTTTGGTTGCATTTTGTGTATTGGCTTGAAAATAATCCCGAAGATTTAGAGATGTAGCATATATATCTATATATATATATATATATATATATATTCGAGTTGCAATCTTTTCTTTTGTGATTGCTTTTCACTATGTGAAGTTTCTGTATAGCATTAACTATTGCAAGGTAGTACACAGCCAAGTTTCATATATATATATATCTATTTATATATTTACTATTTCTTTGAATTGTAGTTCAATTTACTTGTTTCATAAAATGTAAAGACAGCTTATTTCTTTTAATGGATCATTGTCTATGTACTGATATTTGAGTCTCAAATCCAAAATGTGTAATACATATTTCTCGGTCTATGTAACATATTAAATGAGGATGCTTTAGTGCATTTTCTTGTATCTGTACTTTTATTTTATTTATTATCATGATTTAAAGTATTATTAACATCTTCCTTAAAATTTCCCTAATGTACAGCCTTATCAACCTGGTTATACTGCCCCACCACCTGCCCCTCACTCTGAAGATACTACAATTGATATCAGGCAAGTTTGAACTCGTGTTCTAGGCTTCATTCTATCATTTTTTGATTGATAATTTTATATAACTAATAATAGAACAATACATTATCTCCAATAATTATTAAACTATTTAAGCTTATAAAAAACAAATAGCTATAATAATATTTCTTAAAACCAACTTGGTTCTGTTGTGAATAATTAGTTATTTTGTAGTATAATGAATAATTTTATTAAAAAGTTCTATTCATTATCAGTCTTTAGAATAATTATGTAAACTGAGATATTACTAGGCATGCAACATATAGAATTTATAGAAGAACCTATTCTTTCATAGTGGTTATTTGATTATTAACCAAATAAGTGCTCTGGCTGTGGTGATTCTCATTGACATTTAAGCTATTAACTACTTGATTGAAAGCCATTAAGAACTTTTTAATGCCCTAAAAGTGTCGATTTATAAATTTCTTTTTGTGAAAAATCAATTATGTTAGTTAAACAATGTTTATGAGCTTTCTTTTTGCCATGATTTCTTAAATATTATACTTCCAAGTACTTACAACAATGCACTTCACAAGCTCAATCATTATGAGAGGGTTAATATATAGAAATGATGAATGGATGCACAGAGGAAATATCAATATGTATGCCATGAGTGCACTCCTAGGAAAAGGGCATTTAACTGGTATATGCCCCACCTACGTGGAATGCTCAGAGAGGGAAGATAGGGGAGAAACTCAATCTTAGCATTATTTTGCACAAAGTGACCGCTCTTGGACTCAAACTTGTCTTAATGCTTGCCAAGTTGTTATTTTTATTTTTTATTCTTATATTTCCTTGGTTGGACACTCCATTCCCTCATCATATTAAGCTTTTAGAGACTGGAATTCATGCTGCGAATATCTTTGCCTTCATTTTTATCCACCCCGAAATATATTGCCAAGATGTAGAAGCTTAAATACCTAAAGATAGTTGTAAGAATGAAACTTCAACCTTTCCCTTGTTTATTTAGTTGAGAAATGAAAATTCAACTTTCCTTTGTTTATGTACAATTCAGACAATGTGCACTCTGCAAGTTGCTTCAACAAAAGTAACCTCTTCCATCTTCAATCTTCATCCGCTATTTTTTAATACATAATATTACATCAGAAACCTGAAATTTGTCAGAGATCACCATATCAAGACACCTTTTATACATGTCAAGAATGTGGCATCTCTTTATCCTTACAACAAGGATAACAAAACCTTACACCACAACTACTTGGAGTTGTCTTACAAATCCTTCTCTCCATTATGCTTATTTGCGACCGTATCATTTTTTAAACTGCAGACTCTAATGTCAATTCTTCTCGGATTTTTCTTTCTTTCTTTTTTTAAATTTCCTCCGTATCTTCTTGTCCAGGGCTAAAGAAGTCCTCCTTGCTAGGTATTCCTTGAAGTGCACGTGTTTCGTGTCTACTATTGGAGACGTGGGAAAGATAGATAGAATTAGGGATTTTGTCCATTTATTATTATTATTTTAGTAATATTTTAATTTTAGAGTATTTCAGTAATTTAATATTTTAGGGTTTTATTTTTGGTAGTAGGATTTGATTAGGGTTTTTCCTCGACGCATATATATATGTGGGTTTATACATTGAGAAGGAACCTTTTGATGATTATTGAATAATTATTGATATTGATTCTAATGATCTCTTCTTCTTTCTCCTTATTCTCCCTCTTCTCTCTTCTTCTCCTCTCTCATTCTACATCAATTTTGATATTTAAGAACATCTATCTGTCCTGCATCATGTGTTTCTGACTATTAGAGTACACTCCAAGATGAGATATCCACTTTCATCGTTACATTTTTATATGAATCATTATCATGAACTCAATCTACTGGATTTACATTGCATAATTGGTTTACTTCAATATTGATCCCATTGTTTCTTGGTATTGTCTCACAGTGGGGGTTGGACAATCTCTGGTACTCCTCTGGACTTGCATGATCCTCGACTTTTGGCTATGGCAGCCGCAGAGCGCCGTCTTCTGGAAGCTGAGTATGATGAATATGCTGATACGAATGCCAGTGGAGCTGCATTTTGCCGCTCTGCAGTCCTAATTGTAAGATGTTGTAATCTTCTCTTGCGTAAATAGATGTGATTTGCGTTACCTGGAAAGATGGAAAATAAATCGACTTTCTGAATATTAAAGTGGTTAGTAAAGAAAAATAATTCATTAAGGATCGCCAAGTTTTTTGGTAGACAGGGAAGTAATGTCACAGTTCTGAAGTTTGCTGATACTCTTCCTTCTTCAGCAAGTTTTTCGGGGAAGCAATCTTAAATAATATAGTGGAATGTTTTGTATTGATGTGCCTAACCTGGAACCCTCCGACTTGCCCAACCCCAACACCAACCAACGGAACGGACACATTTCAGACACGGATGGCAATTCAACACAATTTACTGGTCCTCACCCCAGCCCAACCCTAATGGGTTGCTTTTGGTGAGTAATTAAATGAAGTAGGAATGAGTTTGGGGCAAAAAGAAAACTGGGGTGAGTTTGGACTGGGAGGACCTGCAGTACTCCACTTTTCTCCACATTCAATCTACTTATTTTTTTCTTAAAAATGAAATGACACAATTGCTCTTCAAAATACATTCAAGCTCCACAATTTTTACAAAACAAATACCCTTGCACTTCACTTTTGAGGGATAATTTGTCTTTTCATTTAATAAAAAATTCAAGTGTAGTCAAATGAAAAAAAATTGGAGTGTGAATATAATCTCCCTATTGAAAAAAACATAAAAAATTTATGTTCCACATTGGAATAAAACGTAAAAGAGAGGAGTATATGTTCCTATAAAAGAAGGTGGCCTCTACAACTGTCCAAATTTGTTGGATATTTGTGCAATTAGTATAGATGTGCATGCGAGCATGCCATATGGGAAAAAAGGATAAAAAAATGAGGTAAATGGTAGATGCTACTGGATTTTGGAATGATTCCTCTTTGGCTAATCGGTACTGTAACACGTATGATTGTAATATGTTTAATAGGTGTTTTTTTGTTATGGTATCTTGAATTTATTCCAAAATAGTTTGTAAGAAAAAAAATAAAAAATTGTCAAACCACCGAGTCCCGCCCCCACCCAATTGCAGGTTTGGGAAGTTGCACTGCAGTGTTGGAAAAGGGGTCCCCGTGCCAAAACTGCCCTTTTGTTTTACCTAGCCAAGCTCTTCATAAATTTCTAGCTGGCTACCATCAATATATTTTCTTTGTGAAGTTTTCTCATAGATCTATCAGATGATCAGGCCCAAGGAACTCTAGCTGCTTATTTATTTAGGATCATTCTTTCATTTATTTGCTTTTTCCCTTTTCCATTTTCTTCTTCTTTAAAACTCGTGTTGCATCAGTTAGCAGTATGGAGATGGATGCAGGTAGAAAATCATGGTTCCTTTGACTTAGGTGCTATCAGTAGTCATTCCCCCCTCCCAGTTCTTTTAGTCTTTTCACAGGTACTTGAGTCACGGTAATCTCTTGCCCTTTGGAAAGGGGTCTACGTGCCAAACCTGCCCTTTTGTTATACCTAGCCAGACATGTTTGGAACTTCATAAATTTCTGGCTGGCTACCACCATTTATTTTCTTTGTGAAGTTCTCTCATAGATCTATCAAAAAATGAGGCCAAAGGAAGCATTTCCTCTCAAAATATTTAACATTTGGTAGGTGCACATATTTCTGTATTCCCATCCCTAGCTGCTTATTTATAAAATTTCTTAGTATCACTCTTTCATTTATTTTCCTTTTCCCTTGTCCATTTTTTTTTTCCTTCTTTAAAACTGGTGTTGCATAAGTTAGTAAATATGGAGACGGATGCAAGTTAAAAATCATGGTTCCTTTGACTTAGGTGCTATCAGTAGTCATTCCCCCCATTCCTTTAGTCTTTTCACCGGTACATGAATTCAACCCACATTAACTTTCCATATTATAATATTGTGTGTCTTATTATTTTGTTTATTGGCAGTTAATGGCTCTTCTACTCTTGAGACATGCTCTAACCATTGATAATGGTGATGGACATGACGATGATGCTTCCACTTTTTTCTCTGTAAGTTGGATTTATATGTCTAAATCTTTGCAAGGTTATATGAATGCTTTTATATTTTGAATACGCACACGGTTTTGGTTGCATCACTTGATTAAACGTGTTGGTGCTTGACCAGCTATTCTTGCTACGGGCTGCCGGTTTTCTTCTTCCATGCTACATTATGGCTTGGGCTATCAGTATATTGCAGCGCCGAAGGCAAAGACAGGTGAGACACTCCTTTCTGGTGGTTATTTTGCTGTTCTTTTCTTTATTTCTTCTTCTGAGAAATATGGTAAAACATTTTCCCATGTTACAATGGTGGGTTAATAAAAACGAGTTGGTTGCGAAAAGAAACAGATTTTGAAATTGATGAGCTTCTTTTCTTGTTGAAAAAGGAAGTTGGGGACATGTAGAATAAACATCTGTTTGTATGCTAAACTGATGACATTTGGACTTGTAATGGGAAGTTCTGTGATGGAACAGTTGTTGCTTACAAAATTAAGTGAATACGCAGCTGGTATCTTTTTCCTGTCAAGAATGAAGCCTTTTTTTTTCTTTTTCTTTTTTAATCACTTTCCCTTTGGGGAGGAGAGTTCATACTATCTGGGCCAATGACCCTGTGCATTTTGTGTGTGTATATATATAGTAAGGTCTGTAGGTAGGTGTATCAGAGAATTGGATCTTTCCCCACCTTTGTTAGGGTTGTGGCGTTTTAGGGTAATAAGGGGAGAGTCGCCTCCTTCTTGTTTAGCCCATAGTCTCCTTTGGACCAAAATATGTGTGTTTATATAGTATGTTTAAGCCCATAGTAAGGATTGCTTATCAAGTATTTTTAAATATTTATTGAAGGGACCAGTTTGCACATGGTGTAAGATTAACTGTTCTTACACCCTTTGGGATTTTTCTCTCTCTCATATTTTGCCACACTTGGGTTAGATGCATTTTATCGTGCTTGGCATGCACTTCTAATATCAGTTTGGTCGGATATGGTTTAGATTCGGAGCCATGAATAAACTTCTAATTTAGATTGTGATGTTGATGGAATAGGTTTAATACTCTTTATTAGTATCATTCTTGGAAATTATGGCAAGCACTGGAGGGACATTTCATTCAACAATTGTCTTGGAAATCAAAGTGTCCAACCTTTTTTGCTTGACATTATTCACATTGTCACAAGAAGTCAATCATGCAATGTGAAAATTATATAATTGGATTAAAAAAAATAGGAGAGTAGTAGTTTATATAATATAACAATTTTACTATATTTGCATAGTTTCATCTTCTAAATTTGTACACACCCACTCCCAAAGAATTGTTTGCACCCAAAAGGACTTGATCCTTAGACCTAATTCTTGCTTGGCACTAGGGCCAAGCTCTTTATCCACTTGAGCCAACCCCTTGGGGTATTTCATCTTATAAATTATGCAACTCTTATTATAAAAATTAAAAATTAATTAAAGTTCAACATTTGTCATAGGCGTGCAGGTAAAAATTTGTATTTATATATAGTTGTGTCCACACGGTGTCCATGTCCTACTTTTTTAGGATTCACTGTGTTGGCCTCTTTGTGTCGTATTGTGTCTGTGTATGTGCTACTTAGTTCAGAGTTGTAAGAATAAAAATTGTGACGGCAGATGTAATTTGTTCTTGCTTCTTACACATTACATATCAGTGTATGAGTCCATGTGTCATCTCTCTTTCTGTCTTAGTTGTTTATACTATATGTAATGAAGTTCTCAGTGGTACCAAAAGAATACGAGTTTGGTTTTCAGTATACTCCATTTTCATTTTTCTTATTCATGTATTCATTTTTTTTGCTGTATCAGGAGGCAGCAGCGTTGGCAGCAACTGAAGTCGCATTTATGCTACAGGCAGGGCAACATAGGGGCCTGCAGTTCACAATAGCACCAGGACCTGCCGGAGTACCAGTACCTGTTGAATCACCACAACCTGCTGTAGCACCAGTACCCGCAGTAGTACCAGTACCTGCAATGACCCCCCATCAGGAGCCACCGCGTCAATAATATATGGTTTTACTCTACTCTGGTAAGTGCCGCGATATGTAAACAAAATAAATTACATTTGGATCTTTGAATGTATTGTTTAACTCATACAACTAGCAATGAGAAAATTGAAAATCTGTGTATTTGTCTGTAAACTTGTATCTTTGCTCGGCCTCGTCTTTGAAAACCCTAGAGGTTCACACTCTCTTTCTTATTCTCCCACGTTTGTACATAAATCTAGGTATTGGAACAATATTATTGCTGCTTCAGAAACTAGTATGTTTATGTTATTGATTATGATGAGCTATGTAATCACTGACAAGCGACAAGATTTACATGTATTGGTATATCTATCCATATCATTTATTGACTGCGAATACCTATTATTATTGTTCTTGAGAACTTAAGCTGAAAAAAATAAAAAATAAAGAAGTCATGCACATCCTGAACCCTTATCATGTTGGAGCTGCAATTGACTTCATTCTGGTCCTTCCTGTTTAAGATTTGAGTACTGAATTAGTGTTGGCTTGAATTTGAATATGAATAATGAGATTGGAGTTTAATTGGATAGAACTCAGACTTGGGATATGATTTAAGATTTCAATTTCATTGAGGGTGTGTTTGGATGCGTAGAATTAGAACGGACTTTGAGTACCAATAATAAGAAAATGTAATTTACTTGATTTTTTATTTTTTAGATCAAACAATGAATTCATTCAGAATTAAATTTAAAGCATTTAAGTAAGGATAAATACGTAAGAAGCTTTTAGTACATTAACCAATAACTGTTTGGTTTAATTTTTGATTTATCTACATGTATTAATGAAATAGATACAGATATATGTATAGCATAGTTTTCTGTATCGGCAGTCTCAGCAACATTCGGCCTAGTCGTATAACGGACTTGGCTACTCGTCAATACATCAATGAAAATCAGAATCACATGAGATTTGACTAAGTCCCGTTGATCAAATTCCTAGATATTCGGTCGAGTCTATACATTTGATATTCGGTCGAGCTTTATTTGATGGCGTGCAACGAGTCTATACATTAAATATTCGGTCGAGCCTGAGTGAGTCTGTACATTTGATATTCGGTCATGATGGTGTGTAATGAGTCTGTACATTTGATATTTGGGCGAGCCTGAGTCTGTACATTTGATGGTGTGCAATATTGATAAACATTGATCGAATTCCTAGATACTTGGAGCCTGAGTCTGTACATTTGATGGTGTGCAATATTGATAAACATTGATCGAATTCCTAGATACTTGGCCGAGTCCGTACATTTGATGGTGTGCAATATTTGATAAAAATTTACTACCGTAATAACCGATTCCATTATTTGATGATGTGTAATATTTGATAAAAATTTACTACAGTAATAACCAATTTCATTATGTTATGTTTGATACAGCCCACATTTGTTAACTGCATCAGCGTCTCCAAACCATGATGTCTAGTTATATGCATGTGAATATATAGTATCCTTATATGTTGAGTTATGTATATGAATACTGTATGTACACAAATGTATATATTTGTATAAATATATTCAAAGACAAATTTATATATATGTATATGCATGTGCATGTGTGTGTATATATATATATATATGTTTATATGTATATTTGTAATATGTATTTGTATGTATGCATATAATTTGACGTGGACGTGTTTATGTATATATTTGCTTATGCAAAAAAATGTTGCATGCATATCTAGAATTGTTCAAAAGTCACTAAAGTGATAGCATAGCCTAATATCTCTAGGCAAAATGGAGGAATGCATAAGATTTGATGAAGGATGATTTTTAGAAAAGCAACGACTCATTTGTTTCTTTTACTTTAATACAGTACTAAAAGTAGAGACCCACATCGTTGTGGTATCTATATTATTGGGTATTAGGCTTAGATATATGTCTCTCTCTCTAATAAGTTTGAAACCTATGCTTTGGAAAATCTTGAAGTTAGTGAATTTGTCAACTTATGAAACAAAAACAAAGAAAGGGAAAACAAAAGAGAAAGATGGTCTACATGAGATAGGTTGAAAATTAAAGGGTGGAAGAGGTGGGTGGGGTTTCCTCTACTTTTTTTTTTCTTTTTTTATTATTTATTTTTAAGAGCATATTTCTATTATTATTATTATTATTATTTATTTATTTTATTATCGTGACAAATAACTCTCCCAATGCTTTTGGAGAGACTTGAACATGTCAAATTTACCGTCATAAAGATTTTTCCAGACTTTATGAATTCTCGGTCAATTGGAGATGATTCATGTGATTAGCTCCATTCATATGAAATTAAGACAAAGATGATGATGACGGCAACGACTATGCTTTTCAATTCCATAGTTATTTTGTTATATTTCATGATTTCTTTGTCATTCGGTGTAAAACATGTTATTGATGTGTTTGGCAGCATAATCCCTGTCTCAGAAATAAAATTGTGGACCATTTTCCTTTTATGTTAATTTTTCTCCAATTTCAATTTCTAGACACGAATTGCATACTTCCAAAGGCAACATATATGTAATCCAACAAGCTTTATAATAACCACTCGCTCAAACTTACCAATCTATTTGAGCTCCATGGGTAAAGTCAAGTCATGGACTAATAATAACAAACGCAATATGAAAACATTCTGGCGATGTTCGGTTGCATGAAAATGGAGCATTCGGTTTGGAGAAAATTTGGTTAATAATTTTCAAGAATAAAATTTTCGGGCTGCCTCAAAAGCTTTGCAAGTACATAATCAGATGATGTGGTGATTTTGCCAAGAGTTATTGACACTGAGATGTTCATTGTTTAGTTCAAAGGAGTATGAAATTGATATATATCTATATATATATATATATAGATATATATATATGTGAGCAACCTATATAAAGATTCTTGGCTTCCTAGTGCTGGTGTTCCAACTAACTTTAATTCAAACCGGTCAGACTCTTCTAAAACAGCCTTAATACTGCTACTGTGGCAGACTTATGATTGAGGTGAATATGAAGCTTCCCCAGATATTTTGGGGCCCTGTCATGCTTTATGCCTTTAATTGTTCAAATCTAGAAAGGATATGAAATATAGAATCAGGATCCTATCCTATTCGAGGAGAGTGCATCAAAAAAACGTTGTTTTGATTCACACACAACACTTTATGTAGAGATGCAACACCCATTACATTGAGAAACAACACACACCACCATTACATCAAAAACACAACACCATTACATTGAGAATGAACACATGCAACATTCTTGATGTAGTGGTGTTGCACCTAATGTAATAGTGTTGCATTTTTAATATACTGGCGTTGCATATGTTGTGTTCTCAATGTATGTTGCGCCTCGATGTAATGGATGTTGCACCTCATGCAACGTGTTGTGTGTGCATCAAGACGGCGTCGTTTTGATGCACTAGAAAGTACCGGACCGGACAGGATCCAGGTCATAAAGTATAAACCACATGCCTATTTCTGCAGGATTTACCCAGAAGACTTAAAAGAGGGTACATTCTCAGACAAACCAGCTTATTCTCTCATCATTGCTGCAAACAAGAGACCACTATTCCTCTTGTTTATGCAATGAACATGGTGTTTTATGCTTGTAGGGTGGTCATCCTTCTTCTTTGTATTGGGTTTCTATCTGTTCAACCAGATATGGTTTCTGGCCTGAGAAGCATAGATCTTGCTCTCAGATGGGACAAAAGGCAGTTACTATTTCTAAGAAATTCACCTATTCTAAAGGCTGTTGCTGTGGAAAACCTGCAAACACATCCGAATACAGCACGTGCGACTTCAACGATATATGATTCGAATCAATCCAAAAAAAGAAGAGCTAGAAGAGGATCAGATCCTATTCACAACAAATGCTGATATGCTGAAGTAGTTTCTTCCACTATAGATGAACAAGAAAGGCTTTGGTTTATGGCCTAAGGGGGATGACTTATGGCTAAGATTGATGCTGAGGGAAACTTGAGGATGGGAGGCAATTTCTGCTTCCTCAGCTTTTCAATAATGTGGATTGATTAGTTTTTTCTATAGTATTATTTTTTTCGGTTTGGAACTTTATTTGATTGAAACAGAACTAAAGAATGGCAGCTAAAGCTCATCTGTGAGCTAGGATCATCCCTTTATTGTATAAACTTGAATACTAATCAAGGGATGAAACCTTTGGGATGACGATGATGCTTCTCACACACAAGATAAGGTGCTTTTTCTTAATTCTCTTTGAATATCTTTCAGCATTGGCAATTTGTTCTTGCCTATTATGATGTAACAAGGAAATTTTACATTTTATTTTCAGTTTTTATCTCTCCTATATGCATTGGAAAGTCTATATTATATATTAACGCCTACAACGACTGAACTCTCTCTCACACATTTGCGGTCTCGTATGATTCCACCTCCTCTTTCACACATTTGCGCTGCATGCATAATTGAGAACTAATATTATGAATTTAGAAGTCCGAAAACAAACTGGCTAATTGGAATTCTTATGATGATTTATCTGTTTCTTCAAATGAATTTTACACTCTTTTATGAAGTGTTAGGTTTGGTATAATGTTAGGTTTATCGTTATTTGCCTGGTCGAAAATAACAGAGAAAAGAATATGCCAAACTACATTTTGATAAAATTCTAGAAACTACAACCCTGTATGACCTGCACTAAAAACTCTTAATCATAAGATTTATGGAAAAGAAGTAACAGAAACAGAAGACTCACAGATCATTGTCAAAACTGACTGTTTTTCCAAAGAATAGACAACCTAACCAAATAATCATAAAAAAACTCCATTGGCAAGAAATATATTGATCATTTCAAGTGGGTGTTTGTGGAGTCCCTGCTTGGACTACCTATGTAAGAATGCCGGTTATGCAAATGTTAAAGGTTAGGATTGTACCTTGTCCGGACTAACACTACGTAATGACCTTTTTCTTTTCCGAGTGGGTGTTTGAAAAGTCAGCTGGTCTTTCCTATAACCTGTAACCTGTGGTGTCTGTTCTTCCTGTGAACTTCAAATTGTTTCGAAGATATCTTTCGTGAAACTGCCTCCCAAATCATATCCACAGCATCACCAGGCCGAGATGGATACTGATACTCAAAGTGTTGGACTATCTGCTTCAGTCTTTCCCACATTTTGGTCCACTTGTCTTGCTTGATTCCCCTAAGAAGATTCAGTAGGAACCCCTTCTGTAAAGCATAAGAAGCACCGACAAATATGCAAAACTCCGAGTAGTCTAGGACATCTTCGAATGGTAGTTCAATATCATCACTAATTATTACAGGAACACAATGGCTAACAATGGTATCGAAGAGGCGATTTGAAGAGGGGGTGTCTCCAGCAATATTTAGGCAGAATTTGGAAGAGGCCATCCCTTGTCCAGCTTCGTTGATCCCATTCCCTTGAATGCTTCCAAATGTAAAGTGGACATCTTTCTCGTCTTTGAGAAGGTAAAATAGTTCTTGACGAATCTCTCCACCCTGAAGATGAACCAAAACGTGATAATTGGAATGATTAACATGGGGTATAGATATCATTGGACAAATCTAGAATTTTCCATTAAAACTTAATGGGACTTTTTTTTTCAATTCTTAACAAGGCTTGGGAGAGAAGGGAGGCAACAAAAGAGAAGGTTGATAGCAAAAGTTTAAGATCAATGGGACAGTGGGGCATAAGAATTTAAATGGAACTGATCATGTATTTTATAAGATTTTGAGTCTCTTGAAACATAGCATTCACAATTCTATTATCGTGTTTCCACTTAGCTATGTTTGGGAGCACCAAATCAGCGCCTTGGATTTGGAATTAGAGAAAATTTAGTTCAAAGTTTAAACTGAATTTTTTCCAATTCCAATTCCAAGGCGCCGATTCGGTGCTTCCAAACACGACAAAGCACTTTCCATTGTTTGAATTTTAAGAATTAGACTGTTTAGTTCGCAGGAGATATATGCAAACATCAAATCATTGTGATATGAGCTACTTGGGATCAAAGTCCTTGTATAATCTAAATTTCAGTGAATCAAATTCACAAAGAGAAACATATAACTCCAAACTTAGAGCATAGGAGAAATGTATGTTACAGAAGGAGACATTAGCAACGGCACGTCACAGAACAAAAACTCCAATGCTTCATAACAAAGAGGCAAAAGAGAAGATACACTTACATCTTTCCTATAGATACCTCCTTGGAAATATAGCAATATAGGACGCCTTTCGAAAGGGGCCGAGTCGCTAGTGGCAAGGGTCCTTACAACATGCTTGTAAGGTGCAATCACATCCTTTTCAAGGTTAGCTATTCTACGTGGGTATCTCCCGAAATCCGAAAGCACAAACATCACAGAGCCCAGCTTCTTTCTTGCAACCAACAAGCTATTTGGATGGTGGGCTACAATTAAATGATCCCTCCCGCCAAATCGTTCCCATTCATCCCGGCCCTTTAAGAATTGTACCAATTTACCCTGCAACTCCCTGTTAGGACCACCTTTCTTCTTATGAATCTTGAAATCCCTACTGTAACTCAGAGACGAGAAGATCGGAACAAAAATTATGTCTGCTTGACACGAGTTCTGCACTCTGATTGCAGAGCACGGTCTAATTACATTTAGCGTGTTCGATGATAGAAGATCAAGGGTGATCCAGTACTCCACACTGTGCTGTATAGTTAGCCCACCTGGGTATGGAGGAATCTGAGTTGGGTTAACGAGATCTGGCCAGATTTGATTTGCAGTTCCCTTCCAACCCAATAACCCAAAGTGAAATTCAGGAGGCAAGTCATACATATACACCCTAAGGAGAGCCTCATTTGGGTCACAGTCCTTCCTTCTATCTTGTCCTAAGGCACCCAATTTATTGCTGGAATTGGAAATTTGTGAAGCCACCTCTCGGCTTCTTATGGGTTGCCTAGTATGATTTGGTATAGAGGAGAGGGAAGGGGGTTCAATTTGTTCACTTGTGACATTGGGTTTGAAGTTAATTGATGTCCTATTAACAAGAATTAGCTTAAAAACTGATCTGGATACGAAAGAATTGTGGCCGAAACGAAGAAGGAACAACGCAGAAAGGATCAAAAGAGAGAATGAAACTATCATGCCCTTTTCCGACATGGAAGACATCTGAAGAATCTAAAACCTATATTGCTCTTAGAAAATTTAACAAACAGCATTGATATTACTCTTGAAGAAAAGTATTTGGCAGATTGTTGCATCAATTCAGTAAATGATCACTGAAAGAAGAGGTTTTCAACTCCTAACTATGAACAAGAACAGTTGGGACTTCCACTTTTTTTCTAAGGGAAAACCAATCCCCAAATTGAAAGATAATTTCAGTTTTCTGCATTTAAACTCTGAAGGGTTTTAACAACATTGGTTCCTTGTGATAATAACATGTTCTCTTACAAACATCAACAGCCTCTGATAATCAAAACCCATCAATCAAAGTTCAAAATTTCCCTTTTTAAAAAGACATTCATGAACTGAAGTTTTGCATACTCACTATATTAACCCAAAGCTTCAGTCCTTGCTTCATATTCAAATACCTATAATCAACCTGCATACAAAAGTAAAGAGAGCACTCATATATAAAATTACACAACTCGTAAATCATTTCCTAGTTGCATGTGCTAATAAGCTTCATTATTAATTTAGGAGGATTTTCCAGATAATGAATATATCTATATATATATATATATATATATATATATAGACACACACATACAAAACGTAACATGAATATATACACAGAGATACAAAATATCACCTACCGGGTTTTGAAGATTTGTGATTTTGTGAAGTGGGCAGATGAAGTTATACAAGAAGAGACTTTGTCAGCTTGGTTCTCTGAGATCCCATTATGTTTTGCTCCTTCTCAGGCTTCAGAGGACTGAGTACTTGAAGGCATGTCTGGTACAGCTCACCTACCGGGTTTTGAAGAATTTTGATTTTGTGAAGTGGGTAGATGAAGTTATGCAAGAAGAGACTTTGTCAGCTTGGTTCTCTGAGATCCCATTATGTTTTGCTCCTTCTCAGGCTTCAGAGGACTGAGTACTTGGAGGCATGTCTGGTACAGCTGGTCTCTGATCAAACAATATTTTTTACTGATTCCACAGTTCCCTTGAAATTAATTTTCTGGCATTTAATTATCATTATTATATTAATTAATTGTGTATATATATTTATATATATGTATATTTATACATATTCATTGGGCTTGTCATGAAGTGGAGTGTAGTTTCAGATTGACTTTATCGTTTCCAATGGCTTAATTTTTGGAGAGTAATTTACTTTTTCCCAAGTCAATAAAGCAAACTCATACAATAGAAAGTCAGAGCATCAGCAATGGGATTGCGGCAGAAGCATGGACACAGATACAGAACACGGGTACGATAGGATACGGACACAGCGACACAGTAAATTTTAAAAAAATAGGACACGACACTGCGGGGATACGGCTATAAAATAATATATTAATATATATTCAACAAGTTAACCAATATCACAGTACCATAAATCTAACAATAAAAAAGAATAAATTACGCAAATACTTCAATTTATTATCAAGCAATTAATGTATTTTCAAAAAGGGTGTTTATTATATTCAAACTCATTACTAGAATCTTGCACATTACTTATTTTTCTAATAACAAACAAATAAGTTTAAATACAAAATACCAAATAAACCATCATGGCTTTATCTTAAATAAAGTTCTATTGGCTTTTTTATTTTTTTTGTTTCTAAATTTATTATTTAGGAATTTTATCTAACTATTTTTTATTTTTAAAATTTTTTATTTTAGAAAATACTATATTTATAGAGAAAAGGGCATAATAGTCATATTAAATGGTATATATGTCGTTATAGTTATTTCAAGGGGTCAAGATGTCAACTTTTAGAAAATGAGGGGCTAAAATGTTAAAAAAAATAATTCAAAGGGGTCTTTTTGTAACTTTGAGAAAGTTCAGGGGTTTTTTTGCACTTTTAAAAATTACAAAATGTACCCCGCCGTGTCCCCCACGCGTCCTATCTGTGTCCCCGCCGTGTCCTAAAAAAAAAAATTCAGGACACTTCTAAGGAGTGTCCGACACGTGTCCGAGGAGTGTCCGAGTGTCCGACACGGGCACGGCACCCCTATACGAAGTGTCCGTGCTTTCTAGGCTGCAGCTCAACCTAGCGATCCAATTGTTCCTGAGTTCGGCAATGAGTTGGTCAAAAATTTGGGTCAGTCTGTTGATTGACTAGGTGCTTTGCTGAATTGAATGAACCACCTAGCTAATACTATTCATTTGGGTCTGCTTTAATGCAGGTCTATTTTTTTTTTAAAAGTTTCACTTATCGAAACAACCTCGTTTCAATAAATGATTTTAATAAAAAAAAATACGTGGTGCCCTCTTAGGACGCCGCGTATCCTGCAACAGTTTTATTACTGTTGCACGTTCAAATAGACGCCCATAATTTTTTTTTTGACATTTTTTGCTTTTTTTTTTTTTTTAATTTGAGCTCTGCCAAAGAGCCGTTGTAGGCACTATTTAGCTCTACCAAACAGTGCCTTAACGGCTCTTTTGGCTTTAAAATAATAATTTTATTTTTTATTTTTACTTTTTTCATCCCTATAAATACACCACCCCTACATTTATTAAATTCACAACCAAAAATTCATATTTTTTCCTCCTAAGTCTAGAATCATTTTTATTTTCTCAATATTAGTTAATTGTATTTTTACAAAATTCATTTTCATGGATTCAACACCACCAAATTTCAATTTCAACCCTTTATCAAATGATTATTTTTTATCATTTGATGGCTTTTATTAATATAATGGTGACGATTCTCAATTTCCATTTAATCAATCAGCTGCATTTTATTCGCCAGTATTGCCTCAATCTAGTAATGTTAGACCTTTCCGAAAGCAACTGGTTCCTCGAATGCCTAATTGGTCCAACGAAGAAGATTTGGCTCTGTGCAATGTGTGGATGGAAGTTAGCAGTGATTCAGTGATTGGTGCAGATCAAGTGAAGTCGACATTATGGCAAAAAATTCTCGTAGAATTTCAAGTACAACTTGGTGCTCCAACTACCCAAGGCGATGGAGGTTTGGCAAATCGTTGGTCCACCATCCAAGGAAAAATTAACAAATGGTCTAGATGCTTGCTTACAATTGAAAATAATTAGACCAGTGGGTTCAACAATCATGATATGGTAAGTTAATAATTTTAATTAATTTCTTTACTTGATCGTATTTAATAAGTAATTATTTTAAATAATTCGGTTCTAATTATTGTGTAATTATTTAAAGCAGATTACAACAGCTCAACATCTATATAAATCCACTATGAATGAGGACTTTAAACTCCATGCTTGTTGGAACATTTTGCAAGACTCTTCAAAATGGCATGCATATTGTCTCGATCAAGAAAAAAACAAAGCTACAATTGTCCGCACAAAGAAGAGGAGTACTGGAATCAACATCAACGAGCCTGTTGCTCACTCAAACGCATCAAGTCCATTAAGTAATGTAGCGTACGAGGGTATTCCTTCTGAAGGATCGCCATAGTTCGGCATGAATGAATATTCACCCGGTATTGCTGAATCTCAACCATTAGAGCGATCAGCAGAACACAAGGCGGCGAAGCAGAGCTAAAATAAGAAGAAACAGCCAGAATATGAGACCTCACACTCATCATTCGAGGTCAATTTCTAGTAAGCAACATCCAAACTTGACTCTCAAACAAATCTTATTATGGAGACAAAGGTAAAACAGATGGAAAGACAACGGGAGAGAGAACTACACGAAGAAAGAAGATAACGGGAGAGAGAACTACACGAAGAAAAAATTCGAGAAGAGGAGTTAATGTTAAAAGATCCAAATTCAATGCCAACAGAAGTACAGAAGCATAGCTTATCCGAAAATAACAACAGATATATGAGCAAATGTATGCAGAAACAAATGAGAATTTGCGCAATCCATATGACTTGTTTAATCCATAATTGATATTGTATCGTTTTAAGTTATGTTTTTTTTTATCCATTATGGATATTGAATCATTTGAAATTATATATTTTTTAATCCATTATGGATATTGTAATTCATTTAACTTATGTTATGTTGCTTTTAAATCTATTACGGATATTGTGTCGTGCGAAAAATAATTTCAGAATAAAAATTTTATTACATAATATTTTATAACATCTTACAAGCATAAAAATACAACATAACTTGAAATTCTAGTACATAAAATGATAACAGAACTTAAAGAAAGGAGTAGATAAAAAACCAACATAACATAAAGATAAAAATTCACTTAAAGATCTTCATGTGAATCACTAATCTGATTCCACATTTGTTCTATCAGATCCTTCCTCAATTGCGTATTTGTCTCTCTACTGCGGTATTGAGTTTGGCGAGCGTAAATGTGTGCCGTAAAAACATTTGGATCTAATCTTCGAGTGTGATTCGGAATACTCTCTTCTGGTGGCAGCCAATTTCCAGTATTGTCGTGGCGCTCATCTTCAATGATCATGTTGCGAAGGATTATGCACGTTCTCATTATGAGACACAAGTTCATCTTCTCCCAATATTTAACTAGTCGTTGCAGTATTGCCCACTTGATTTGCAAGACCCCAAATGCTCGCTCCACATCTTTTCTGTATGCCTCTTGTCTTTCTGCAAACATTTTTTGTTTTGGACGTTTTGGATTTGGGATGGTCTGCATCAAAGTTGCCCATTTTGGGTATTTACCATCAGACAGGTAATACCCTATGCTATACTGATGCCCATTCACCAAATAATTGACCGGAGGCATTCTGCCACTGACAATTCGGTTGAATACGGAGGAATGATCCAACATATTTATATCATTGTGTGAACCAGCCATTCCAAAAAATGAATGCCAAATCCATAAATCTTTTGAGGCTACTGCCTCCAATATTAAAGTAGCCTTATGGGTGCGGCCCTTGTGTGTGCCATGCCACGCCACTGGACAATTCTTCCACTCCCAATGCATACAATTGATAGAACCAAGTATACTTGGGAATCCTCTAGCCTTCACTTCTTGAAGTAGTCGTGCGATGTCGGTTTTGTTTGGTTCGCGCATGTAATGTTGCTCATACACAGCAACAACGGCAGTACAAAATGCCTTCAAACAACTTATTGCAGTTGTCTCACCGATTTTAATATACTCATTAAATGAATCGGCTGGTCCACCATATGCGAGAATGCGTATTGCAATTGTCATCTTCTGTATAGAAGACAACCCCAAACGGCTACTCGTGTCCCTTTTTTGGATAAAAAAGTTATCATAAGCTTAAACATCATTCAGGATACGAAGAAATAGTTCTTGGCGCATCTTGAGTCGTCTATGAAATTACTCGGGTGTATATAAGCAATTCTCGTCAAAGTAGTCTTTCATTAGCTGACGGTGGCTTCCTTCTCGGTCACGATAAATAAACCGTTGCCTCTGAGCTGATTGAAATACTTGCGCTATAATCTCCGGCGTACAACAACTCAAAATTTCTTTGTAGGTAGATACATGATCTTTAAGCAATTTGTCAAGATCTATTGATGAGGAGGATGACAAAGAATGTGGAGAATTAGAATCTGACAAAGGTCGTGATAACGAAGCTATTGAAATTTCAAAATTGAAAGAGATGGTAAATGAACTTTTGGAAGAATGAAAGTAGTGATAATTTTCTAAATGAGCAAATGAATATTTATATAAGATGAAAAATATAGCCGTTGGGAATATAGCCATTGGAAATATAGCCGTTGGGAATATAGCAGTTAGTAAATAAATAAATAAAAATTTAATAATTTTAAATTTAAATTTAAAAAAAATTATTAAAATATTAGTATTTTTGGTTGGCGGAAATCTGGAGAACCTGTTGTGGAGCCGAAATTTGGAGATCCTGACATGATGATGTGGCTAGCTAAAATGCTGAGGTAGCTGGCTAAAAATCAAATTTGGAGAACCATTTTTAGCCAACCCATAGTGGATGCCCTCATGTAATAATTTTCTAGGGAAAATGTTTGTTTGTATTTACGTTACACCATAAGTGTGTGTCACTAACCTTAGTAGTTTACAAGTAGTAGAAAGAATCTGACCCACTAAATGAGGTGGTCTCATGAGTTGGTGGCCTATCTATAGAGATTGACTAATATTATTTTGCGAATGATTAGTAGTTCATAGGATTGATTTCACAGATGATGAGGAAAAAAAATTGTGAGATGGTTGGTTCATACAGAAGGTGGACAGACAAAAGAAAATCATCTCCAATTTGGCAGCGTTATTTCTTCTCCATTGTGGCAAAAATGACCGCGTTTGGTTAATGGATAAATACAGTAGGTTGGTTATTTACTTTCTGTATTTGTATTTGATATATATCGTATTTGGATTCTTTTAGCTATTGTATATATCGTATTTGGATTCTTTAGCTATCGTATTGGAAGTATACGCTATTCTTTGGTGGGTTGGTGCCAGCTCTTTCCATTCAAAATTTTCAGTCACCTGTAATTTTTAAATTTGCAAAACCCTAAACATCATTTTCTCTAAACCAAAAGCAACAGCTCCATTGTTCAGTAAAAACGAGAGCTCTTCCAACCAGTATTATTTTCAAATTTACAAAACCCTAAATATCCTCTTCTCCTCCAAACCCCTCTATCTATTTCTTCCTTTTATTTTCGCTTCCTTGTCAATTTTACGTTTCCTCATATATATGTGTGTGTGTGTGTGTGTGTGTGTGTTTATATATATTTATATATATATATATATATATATATATATGTGTGGGTGTATGTATTGATAATTGAATGTTGATACAGAGGGATTTGGAAGATGAGAGAGTGTCTGCCTCCTCAGATAATCATAGAAAAGGTCCATCGGTTCCTTCAGCAATGCACTCGCACTTTCGAGACTCATCGTTGTTACACGAATGACTTGCGATACCTTCGCGTTTGGTTACAACTGGTAACTAATTGAAACTATTTGCATCATTTGATTTTTGTTTTCTACTAGATTATTTTGGTTTTGCCTGGTCAATTTTTGATTCATTGGTGCTTAGTTGTTAGTCTACTGTTGATTGGTGAGAAAATATAGGAAAGATTAAAAGGTCAACTACCGATTTCCTCCACCGTCCATCGCACGCTTCTCTACCAGAGATAAGAGCTACTTCGCCACTTTCTCTCTCCTCCAGAGCAATACCCACCAAGATTGTTCTCTATTCTTCTTCTTTACTGGGTTGTTCCTCACTCTTTTTCTCTCTCTCTAGTTTCTTCCACTTTGTTTATCTTGCAGTTAATTCTTCTTCTTTTATTTATTTTTGGTTGTTAGTTTAAAAATGCAAGTATTTTTTTTATCAGTTTAGCTACTTTTGGAGTTCAATTAGGCAAGATTAATTTTTGTTTATGTGTGTTTTTTGTTTGGATTTTAGGTAGGTTTTGGAATCGACAATTTTATTGCAAAAAGCAATGGAAATTTGTGTAGTTACAAGAAAAAAAGAAGAAAATAGTAAATCATACTTGTTTCATTAGGATTCTTTTCATGTGATGGGTTGTGAGAGTTAGTATAGAAGATCTAGGATAAAAAGTTGTAACCAATGAACTCACAATGACAATTATAGGTTTCTATAAAACTCCTATCTATCAAATAGAATTTCATGACATTGTTTCATTAGGATTCTTTTCTCAAGTGTGTATATTGTGTTTCAATACTTTATTTTATTTTCAGTTTGTCTTATCAAGTACTATCAATCAGAACCTATAATATGGAAGGATATGCACATTTCAATGTAATCAATTTAAATTTCTATTAATCAGTTTGATGGCTTAAAGAATCAAATCAATTTATTTCATGTTTGGGTCTGGGAAGCAATTTCATTTTTTTATATCAATATGTTTTGGGGTTGATTATGTTGAAAGAAAGTTTGAGTACATTGAATATGATGTAATAACTTTTTTGTCTTCTTTTTTCTTCATTATATATGTTGACTATAAGTATATGAGATGCCTTAACATTCTTGGAGATTAAGCTTATTGTACATTGAGTCAATTGGGGGCTTGTTATTCAGTAGTAATAGTCATGCTTATGTAGAAATTAGTTTGGACACTTGTAGGTATGTTATGTGCTCAGATATTGTTGTTGTTCGATTAAGTTAGAACTCATAAAATGCTTACTTGTGGTCAAGTCCCTTTAATAGCTACAACGTAGTTTAATTTATGTAAAACTAGTTTTGGTGATGATATATAATAAGCTATATTATCTTTTTTTTTATTAATAAAAAGTTATTTGTCTCACAACTCCACTATTAAGTAAAATGATATAGTTAAATTCTAACCATAAATCTATATTTTTTAATTCCTCTGGGTTGTTTTGATTTATGTGGGCAGCTATTTTCTATTCTGTTTTATTACAGGTAGAGTGAAATATTTTATTTGTTTGGGTGTTTGGAATTGTGCTACTATTGCATATTATTTGAAGGCTAAAAAAGGTTCAGGTATGGATGTTGTATGCAAAGAAGATCAATTTTGTTTGTTGATCATTACTATTGCTGCTATGAGTGGGGTGTTGAATATGCTTTGGAGAGACAGTCTAAGTTGTGGGATGAATACTACCAGCTTTGGGTGTACTTGATTTTTTTGTTTATTTTACTGGTTCATGTCTTATATGGGATGGTTTCTTAGTTGTTGTTTACACTTAGTTGGGAAATAACATATATATATATATTGAAGACCCTGGTCCAAATTGTAGGATATGGTAGTGTTTTTGAATAACTATACCCCAAATTGAACCCATTGATGGTATATTGATAAAGAAACTCTCATCTGTTAAGTGGTCCAAAATAAGTTATTATTGGTCTGTTTTACGTGGACTTGAAAGTTTCAGTCATGAGATTAGATATATAGAGCCACTAAAGTATATGAATAGAGGAATCAATATTCATTGAATGATGAATGTCAAGGGCTTGTTCAGTTATTTCTTAGATTGAATGATCCTAATTTACTTTTACATAGTAGTATTTTAGGGTAGAAGTTCATCATTTTGAATGAATTCATTTGAAATAATTATACCCATATAAAAACGATGGAGGAGATTTTTTTTTTTATAATTCATATTCTGAACCGTTATGTACATTTTGAATAGGGCTATTTGAATTCAAAAGAGGTTCAAACAAGGGCTAAGTAATTTATGAATGAACTCATATTCAATGAATTTAATGAAAATCTATACTCTGGTCCAATTATTAGAGAAAGATAGTTATGATTTTAAATCACCAAACATAATTCATTAATTGTATGGTTATCACTTCAACCTCGACTAGGTTCGATGATTCTACTGATCTATGTCATGGTATGTGTGTATATTAATTGTATGGTTATCACTTTCCAAAGAATTTTTTTCCTGATTAAGAGTTGAATAATCTTTAATTTGATTTCTTTAATTTTTTTCCTATCCTCACCTAGAATTTAGTTTCATGATTTATGAATGAACCAAGTATTTCTGAAAGATCACATGAACTTTTGAACCAGGTATTACTCAAAGATGACATGAACTTTTTAAATCATCTCTTTTTGAATGTGCTTATGCTCAGATAATTTTGTTTGTTGCTAGTTTTTTTTTTATACTAATCATGAGTTTTATTTTGATATTCTTCTTCCTTTTTTATTTTGTTTGATTTTGTTTGATTGTGAGTTTTGTTGCAACAATCCAAAAACGACTTACAACAGCCCAACAACAACCAAGTACTGCAACTTTAGTTGTGAGTTTCTACATTAAATGTTGAACTTGCAATAGTTATGTGTTTAAGCAACTTTTGGATAGAATGTATTCTACCACATGCTATTATGCTAGACCTTGATGCCATGAAGAGACCTATCAGTTGCCATGACTAATGCCGATACTTGCTTCATGTTCGTTTTTTTTTTTTATGCTAATTCTGTGAGCTACACTGTAACTTTAAACAACTACTCTAATCCTTTTGTAGCTCTTTCTTGTATGAAGTTTAGAGAGGTATGATGGGGTGTTCTTATTTGGCATTTAGTGATGTGGATAGAATTAACCAAAAGTTGGCAACTATCTATACTTTGAATGTTTAATATATTTCATGGGACAATTTTCAATTGAAATAGATCACCTTAGTTATGAAACAATTTTGAGAGCTTTTGTTTATAACTAAGCTATTAATTATCTAAATTTAACAACTCACTTGATGTCCTGTATTTCATCTTTAAAGGATGAAGTAATTGTCAGCATTGAGGCCATGATTCACTATTTATTTCATCCAAATTTTTATTGTGTAATTTTCTAATTACAATGAACCCCAATAAGGGTGATGTTTTGTTGTTCTTTAGCCTTTATACTGATGCAACCATTGACCCATTGGGCTTGCACATGAGCTGTCCCATCATTGAGGGGGAGAAGTGGTCTACAACTAAATGGAATCATGTGAGGTCATTTGAGGAAAGAGTGGAGAATCTGGAAATTGGTGATTGTGTTGATCAGGATGTGAACTAACTGAAATTTTAATGAATTTGAAAGAAATTGTATTGAGAAGTAATCTATATGTAACTTACGATGCTTCTATATCCGTCAAGGATATTGGATATGTATTCTGATGCATGGGATGTTACTTTTACTTATGCATTGACATGTAATTTGATAAAGTGTGATTTTTAATATAATAAAATGGGATGTTCAGTTTGCTTAGGTTGTTGAGACAATTTAATGCTCAATAAAAAACACAATTTTTTCTCTTTTGACTTTTGAGTCAATTGATTTAGTGCAATGTGCTATTCCATATTGCTTAGTTATATCTGCCATTTTACAGATGGGCCGATCTCTTGCTTTAATAAGACATTGTAGATGGGGCGATCTCTTGCTTTAATAAGTCGTTAGGTTAGTAATCATATCTCCTTGAACATTGCATCTAGGCCTTTACGATTAATCAGGTTTTCATATTCACTATCTAACGAATTATCTCTAGAAGCTAGCCTTGCCTCGGCTCTCCTCGTTCTTAAATCATTCTAGTATAAAGACAAAGTCACAGCAACATTGCTATAAGTGAGCAGGAGCAAAACGAAGTTCTGTCCCACCATTCAAGATCAATGCTCCCCATCTGAAGTTAAAGAAAAGATGTCAGGGTAAGGTACAACTACTAGACCACTTTTGCCCTATTGAGTAATAGGATAACAAGAAATCCTATGACTATCTCCCCCTTAGGTTTCAACCTCTGATTAGTTCTTGCGAATCAAGGACGAGATACTTTTTGGAGGAAAGCACTTCATTACTATAATTATCAATGGTTCTGATCTGGTGCCTACATTCTCAAATTGGAATTTGTAGTGAATAATTGAGTTAAATGAACATTGCATATTATTTTTCCTATATAGTTCTAATGTGACTTATGCAGTGCAGAAGTGGTTGCAAAAGTTTGATAAAAATACATTTTATTTCACTACAAATTCTAATTTCTCATATCAAGTGTCAAGGACTGAGTTAAGGCTAATATCTCATTTTATTTCACTACAAATCACAATTTCTCATATCAAGCGTGAGACTGATGTAAGGCTAACATCCTATTTTATTTCACTACAAATCTCAATTTTTCATATCAAGTGTCAAGGACTGAGTTAAGGCTAACATTCCATTTTATTTCACCACAAATCCCAATTTTTCATATCAAGTGTCAATGACTGAGTTAATGTCACGCCCCGGAACCCGGACTGCCGGGACTTCCCCGGACCGACCCGAATCCCGAGTGTGAACCCGTGAGATCACCCTCACGCTATAACCACCACCTGATCATACGATCTCAATTTCTATTAATTTTACGAAAATTGGGCATGACCCATTCTAAATAATCAGCTCTTGGCATGTTATACCTGCTTTACAATTCAAATGGACACTTCTGGGCTCGTGTCCCCCCAGCATTTATATCTAACAATAAAAATGGACACTTCTGGGCACGTGTCCCCCCAACATTTCTACAACATACATAATCATGATATCTAGACTAGTCATCAAGTAAACACAGGTATCATCATCCAAAATCATTCTAATCTGCAAAGCAACATTAAAGTCACAATGTCCATAAACAATATCTCAAAATATAAATCTCTTATACATGACTAAGCGCATCATGTCCACATCCCGGACGCGCATAACACAAAATGTCAAAAATGAGAGATCTCTCTAACTCTAAGTCCAACTCACGATTTCACACCGCCAACCATCTCCTTGTCATGTCCTGAAAATGTTAGTGTAGGGGGATGAGCAATTTTCAACGGGCTCAAGGTAATACGTTGTGCAATCCGTCCAAATTCATATCTCATATCAACGCATAAACACAATCAACAAGCACCGCTTAACTACGTGTCATGCTTCCTAGCATTCTAGTCCACAGACCGAAACTTTCACTTCACATGGTATAGACATCAAGGTCCTTGACTACCACAAAGTTTTCAATCTAAACATGCAATAATGCACAGTCTCATCATATCTATAACATATGACCAAAATGGGATTTAAACACAAGTTTAACGGAATCATCATAAAACTCACATTTCTACTCATTTCTTTCAAATCGTGGCATATGCATCAAATGTAACTTGACAACCACATAATTTCAATCCATGCATAAAGCACATTCTCCATCATATAAGTGGCATATGACATTTTCAAATCGGATAAATATCCACACGAGTCATGTAATTTCACATAAGTTACACATAAGACTCAACACACTCTCTCGGATTTGGTTCACACTCACACACACACACGAGATACGTACCGAAGTCCCATATCTCAAACTCTCGGTTATTTCGGGCTACTAACCCATCCGGTTACCACCCACTTGCGCAAGGTTGAGGTCTTTCAACCCCAAGGGGATATGTTCCCCCTCTATTTCCCATGAGCCACTTCCGAGACACACCCCACACTCACACAAAATATTTCACATTTTGCACACACATTCACAAGTTCGATGCATTGCACCCATTAAATGTCCTAATTCAATTCTAACATGTCACACAAGAATCACAAGACATAATTATAAGCCTACTTCCCAAAACTCGATTTTCATCATTTTTCCCAAAATCCCGTACATACTATACATATACCATTTTGCATATTTAATCAATTCATGCTTTGTAACACATACCCCAATCTTTTCAACGTAAAGGAATTTCATTCATCTTCTTGTAAAACACGAATTTTAAACCAAGAGTCCATATATGCATACCTATCACATAAGGCATATTCAACAATTCATGCGATTTAAATCATACATCAATTTAAATCAAAGATTATATCCCAAATTTCATTTAATCATAAATAACGTAAAAACATTTACTTTATGTCATTAACATGAAATTAAACTTGGAATGAAAAACACAACGCACACCCCCTACCTCAATTTGGAGTGAGAACTCCAAAAATCTCCAACCTCCTCCATAGAGTATCCGCCAATCTCGCTATCATGACACTTCCTGCCAAGTCCAATTCACCATTATTGCTAGCCCAATTAAATTGGAAGCCAACCCAAACCAATTTCAGCCCAACATTCCAATCCACCAAGGCCCAATTCAAAGTCCACTATAGCAGCCCAACCTATCATCAAGTCCATTCCAAGCTTAAACCAATTCCAACCCAATTTTTCCATTAAACCACCACTACTACTTCAATTGACCCATTAGTCAACTCATATCCAAACAAGCCACAACCCCTAACCTAAAGCCTCATACAATGAGTCCCAAATCAAATACAAGTCAGCCCAATTGTTTTAAACCAACTGCCCAAGTCCACCTCACCACAGCCGAACCCAATCTGCCACCAAAGCTACTGCCCATGAACAACCACCTCAAAGCATCACCATGAAGATCCTAGCCAAGCTTAGCTGAACCCAACACCAATTAAGCCATCATCTACTTGCAATCTCAACCCTATCATTCATCATGAATACTAAACACCGAGCCCAATTCACTATTTCAGCCCACTATCGCATCACGCCTTGCACACCACCATACACACGATCGTGCACAGCCCACTGCCATGCTCCACAAGCTCAGCCAAATAGTCTCCAAGACTCACAACAATTACCTTCCTCAACTGTCCAAGCCAGACAGGCCATCCCTGGCCACCATCAGCCAAGCCAAAACACCACAACAGGCTGTCCAAACAGCCATGAATCGCCCAAACTGAGCCCAACTCCGAAACTCTCCGACGAACTCTCCGAACCCACCAAAGCAGTCCCTTCGGCACCACCATGGTATCAACACCCTCACCCACGGTCGGCCCAAGAAAACCCAGCTGTGAACCCAGCCAAGCACCACCGAGCTTGACCCAAAATCGAACCAACCACCGAAACCCACCATCCACCTTCGGTCGCGCCACCACAGACCAACCGTCCGAACATCACAGCCGAACCCTGCCGTGTCCAGCCGCAACCACGCCGGAACAGCTACTGTCGAACGGGCCCACGAGCTGCCGGAGCGCCGTCGGTCTCCTCCACCGAACCAGCGAACCCAATCTGCAAACCCCAGCCGCAAAACCCGCTTCGCGAACGGCCCAGCTAGCTCCGACCACGGCTCACCGTGGAGTACACCCACCAAGCCTAGCACTGCCGCGTCCTCGCCGTCGCGACCAGCACCGGGACCGGCGGTTCTCTCTCCCGATCTCGGCTTCTCTCTCTCTCTCTCCCCGATCTCTCCTTTTTCTTTTCTTTCTTCTTTTCTTTTCTTTCTTTTTCTTCTTTTCTCTTTTTCTTTTCTTTCTTCTCTCATTTCTCTTCTGCCAGCCGACACCCACACATGGCCTCTTTCACTTCACTCTTATCTTCTTTTCTACACCACATAATCACCTTACTTGCTCCCAGCCACATATTCAAATTATACACATATAATATATATATATATATATATATTTATACCAATACATATGTCCACATATATATAGATATACCTCCTCCAAATATATATATACATAATCCCATATATATATATATATCTTCCATCTCTACATACATACATATATATATATATAATTCCATTTATATATATATATATATATATCCACACATTTTCAAAATTAATTAATTCGAAAAAAGAAAACCCGGTCCAAAATTAGTTCGGAACTGGCCAAAAATAAACCGGTCCTTACAACCTTCCCACCTTCAAAAAATTTCGTTCTCGAAATTTGTATACTCAATTCCATCTCTGGATATCTAACTCACGGAAGCTGAGGTGACTCAAGTTACATGTCACCGCTCCAAATCTCAAGAGTCATTCCAAGAATTTTACAACCACGAAAGCTAATCATACATATGCAATACACAGGCATAAGCTCATCGCCATCCGCCTCACCAATTCCTACACAAACTCGGCTTGATTAAAACTTGATGAAATTCGTATATTCACCTCTCATTGGTACCACAATCCATACACCTCAGAATCACAATCCAAGAACACTCATTTATACCAATTCTTCGCAGATACCCTAAAATCGTTTCCACTCATCTCATGGAAACCATTACACTTGTGCCTTTTCAAGAAAATTCCATCTTTCATATACAATTCAATGTATATACTCAAAACTCTCACCGATACTCATCAGTTTCTATTTCCATATACTCCTGACGTTGCTCTCTCAACACCCAGCTCATAACACCCAAGTCCAACGCGATCGGTGCATCTTAATTATTTTAAAACAGTGTAATCATGGAATGGTCTAGCTAATGTGAGTGAATAACTCCAAAACAGTCACCAGCTGCATAGATAATTCTGAATGATCTCTGAACCCCATGTACGGTTCACTTTCACAGTCCTCCGAAGCACTCGCTTCCTAGAGTCCATAGTCTCTACCTCAAGACTTATCCAGTCCATCTCTATCTCTAGTCTAAGGCAACACCTTTGACTAATTACATCAATCACTCACAGTGATACTTTCCTATTACCTGGGATCATCAATGCTCAAAATCGTTCCATCATTGTCAAACATGACTTTCAATCTGGCATACCATTCCTGGGCTTAGTCTAATATCCTGGGCATCTTCACAACACAAGCCACGTCAATCCAGTGCACATCACAAGTGCACTCACCAGCAAGATACATAACCGTGTACTCGCCGATAAAAATCACATAAATTGTGTACTTGCCGCAGCAAGCCACATAATCCTGCCCAGTCTTATAGACTACAACCTATCAGAATCCAATGCCATGTCTAGGATCCTACATCCCACTGATTTATAGTCTCGTCATTCAAGAAGAGAACTATTTCTCATTTCACCTTTCATTCCAAGGAACTAGTTAACAGTTAGAGAGAGGTTCTCTCATATTAGCACTTCTTTAGATAACCTGTACCAATGAAAGTTCGAGGTCACCTACAGTAACCAAATAGCAACCATACAGTGGCCGCAGCCCACTGCATCTACACGTCCACTACGTCCACCTCTCCCCTTCACGGTAAGTAATTATCCTCACTTCATGTACCATACGTCAGGATCCTCGTCCACTATCAACCCATCCTCCTCTTAACATCATATCCACACTATGATCTAACTGCATTAATCATGCGCATATCACAGCATACCACTGAGGTCAAGGCACATAAGGAGTGCACTTGTCAAAACAAATCATCTAGTCCTGTCCATTCTTGTGGACTACATTTCATTGGCATTTAGTGCCAAGATTGGGGTTTTTTTACATGCCCTTAACTTCACAATCTCATTCCTCGACGAATGAATCTCACTTACCCGTCTATTGATCCTAACGGACGTTTTCGACTTCTCGGTATATATCCATTCCTTTCCAGCATCTCACTTGAGACCCCAAGATCCTGACTGCTTCATCTAGGACCCCACAAATCTTTCCATGTATCACTATTGCATTAATCAGCATCTAGGCATTTCGTTGCATCGCCGATGCATTGTCAAAGTCATCACATGTCCGCTGACTCCAAGAATTAGGTCAATTCCGAGTCCTCATCCGACTATCTCAATAACATATCTTAGACATACCCTGTCTAGAATCCCGGTGTCCCAATACCACCAATATCCTTAGTCAATTAACTGACCTCTAGTCCTCTATACTCGTGTAAGAGTGCAACGCAAATCTGGACCACCAAACTCTCAGTTTGGAAAGTTCCAAGGCAAATCATGCCCCATCAACACTAGATTCCTACTCTCAAGGTCTATCACAAGATGCCTATTTCAACATCACAGTCCACTCGGTTTCAAACCTCTACCCAGGTTTACCAATTCTCAAGACCAGAACTTCTAGGTGACTACATGTCACTACTAGCCATGCAACGCAAAATGAAACACAAAAGTGCAATGCTCAGTTACATGAATCATATATACCACATAGCATATAACACACAACATGTTAATCAAATAAACACATACCATGCATGATATGACATATGATGCATAAATCAATACCCTAGCCCTCGGGCTAATACTAGAAAAATACCCCTGACCATACACGGTCCCGGTCCCTTTAGTACACATATATACTAGAACACAAAATCTAGAGTGGTTCAAACCAACCTACTCTCATCCTCTGTACTCATTGGTAAACACCTACCAATCCATCCACCTCTATAGTCTAAGGTAGTATCCTTGACTATCTACACCAATCACTTTCAGTGACATCTCCCTACTATTGGGAATTCTTTATCTATCGTCACCTGGACGAAATAACTCAACATTCACAAGAGCCGGCGTATTGTAAGAGAAGCGCTAATCCAAGAAAAATGTCTGGCCAGGCCACTTTTCCCAGTTAGCCCAACTCCGGCAATATGTCTTCCTTGTATCCTCTTTTCAATCTCAATTGCCATCCTCGGCAACACACATACCAATAACACATCATAAGCCCCTAAGTACCTCTAAAGACTTAAACACTCGCAATATCCCTTGCGGTATCTATTCGTTACTCACTAACAAGACTTAATCACTAAGTTAAAATCTAAACTCAACCAACTCTAGGAGTTATTACCAATCGAAACCAGTTTCACACACCAACACTTTGATCTTTCATTAGGATTGCTCAAACCGAGCAAGTCGTTCCACTATCATCCATAGGTAATCAAACCTATGATTTAGACAACTATCAACCATTGCCTATCTCCAAACCATCACGTGATTTGACCATCCGTCCTTAGGTATTCGAACCTACGACCTTGATACCCTAGGTTTTCAAACCTATTGCTTTAACAGCAATCCAGAATTCCTCAAATCCTCAACCCTTACCCATCACCCCTAGGTATCCCAACCTTGTGCTCTGATAGATACCACTCTGGTATCAGCTACATAATCCAACATTCTCAACCACCCACACAATATCTCCATTCCCCGTCGTCCCTAGGTATTCCAACCTAGAGCTCTGATACCATTCTGTCACGCCCCGGAACCCGGACTGCCGGGACTTCCCCGGACCGACCCGAATCCCGAGTGTGAACCCGTGAGATCACCCTCACGCTATAACCACCACCTGATCATACGATCTCAATTTCTATTAATTTTACGAAAATTGGGCATGACCCATTCTAAATAATCAGCTCTTGGCATGTTATACCTGCTTTACAATTCAAATGGACACTTCTGGGCTCGTGTCCCCCCAGCATTTATATCTAACAATAAAAATGGACACTTCTGGGCACGTGTCCCCCCAACATTTCTACAACATACATAATCATGATATCTAGACTAGTCATCAAGTAAACACAGGTATCATCATCCAAAATCATTCTAATCTGCAAAGCAACATTAAAGTCACAATGTCCATAAACAATATCTCAAAATATAAATCTCTTATACATGACTAAGCGCATCATGTCCACATCCCGGACGCGCATAACACAAAATGTCAAAAATGAGAGATCTCTCTAACTCTAAGTCCAACTCACGATTTCACACCGCCAACCATCTCCTTGTCATGTCCTGAAAATGTTAGTGTAGGGGGATGAGCAATTTTCAACGGGCTCAAGGTAATACGTTGTGCAATCCGTCCAAATTCATATCTCATATCAACGCATAAACACAATCAACAAGCACCGCTTAACTACGTGTCATGCTTCCTAGCATTCTAGTCCACAGACCGAAACTTTCACTTCACATGGTATAGACATCAAGGTCCTTGACTACCACAAAATTTTCAATCTAAACATGCAATAATGCACAGTCTCATCATATCTATAACATATGACCAAAATGGGATTTAAACACAAGTTTAACGGAATCATCATAAAACTCACATTTCTACTCATTTCTTTTAAATCGTGGCATATGCATCAAATGTAACTTGACAACCACATAATTTCAATCCATGCATAAAGCACATTCTCCATCATATAAGTGGCATATGACATTTTCAAATCGGATAAATATCCACACGAGTCATGTAATTTCACATAAGTTACACATAAGACTCAACACACTCTCTCGGATTTGGTTCACACTCACACACACACACGAGATACGTACCGAAGTCCCATATCTCAAACTCTCGGTTATTTCGGGCTACTAACCCATCCGGTTACCACCCACTTGCGCAAGGTTGAGGTCTTTCAACCCCAAGGGGATATGTTCCCCCTCTATTTCCCATGAGCCACTTCCGAGACACACCCCACACTCACACAAAATATTTCACATTTTGCACACACATTCACAAGTTCGATGCATTGCACCCATTAAATGTCCTAATTCAATTCTAACATGTCACACAAGAATCACAAGACATAATTATAAGCCTACTTCCCAAAACTCGATTTTCATCATTTTTCCCAAAATCCCGTACATACTATACATATACCATTTTGCATATTTAATCAATTCATGCTTTGTAACACATACCCCAATCTTTTCAACGTAAAGGAATTTCATTCATCTTCTTGTAAAACACGAATTTTAAACCAAGAGTCCATATATGCATACCTATCACATAAGGCATATTCAACAATTCATGCGATTTAAATCATACATCAATTTAAATCAAAGATTATATCCCAAATTTCATTTAATCATAAATAACGTAAAAACATTTACTTTATGTCATTAACATGAAATTAAACTTGGAATGAAAAACACAACGCACACCCCCTACCTCAATTTGGAGTGAGAACTCCAAAAATCTCCAACCTCCTCCATAGAGTATCCGCCAATCTCGCTATCATGACACTTCCTGCCAAGTCCAATTCACCATTATTGCTAGCCCAATTAAATTGGAAGCCAACCCAAACCAATTTCAGCCCAACATTCCAATCCACCAAGGCCCAATTCAAAGTCCACTATAGCAGCCCAACCTATCATCAAGTCCATTCCAAGCTTAAACCAATTCCAACCCAATTTTTCCATTAAACCACCACTACTACTTCAATTGACCCATTAGTCAACTCATATCCAAACAAGCCACAACCCCTAACCTAAAGCCTCATACAATGAGTCCCAAATCAAATACAAGTCAGCCCAATTGTTTTAAACCAACTGCCCAAGTCCACCTCACCACAGCCGAACCCAATCTGCCACCAAAGCTACTGCCCATGAACAACCACCTCAAAGCATCACCATGAAGATCCTAGCCAAGCTTAGCTGAACCCAACACCAATTAAGCCATCATCTACTTGCAATCTCAACCCTATCATTCATCATGAATACTAAACACCGAGCCCAATTCACTATTTCAGCCCACTATCGCATCACGCCTTGCACACCACCATACACACGATCGTGCACAGCCCACTGCCATGCTCCACAAGCTCAGCCAAATAGTCTCCAAGACTCACAACAATTACCTTCCTCAACTGTCCAAGCCAGACAGGCCATCCCTGGCCACCATCAGCCAAGCCAAAACACCACAACAGGCTGTCCAAACAGCCATGAATCGCCCAAACTGAGCCCAACTCCGAAACTCTCCGACGAACTCTCCGAACCCACCAAAGCAGTCCCTTCGGCACCACCATGGTATCAACACCCTCACCCACGGTCGGCCCAAGAAAACCCAGCTGTGAACCCAGCCAAGCACCACCGAGCTTGACCCAAAATCGAACCAACCACCGAAACCCACCATCCACCTTCGGTCGCGCCACCACAGACCAACCGTCCGAACATCACAGCCGAACCCTGCCGTGTCCAGCCGCAACCACGCCGGAACAGCTACTGTCGAACGGGCCCACGAGCTGCCGGAGCGCCGTCGGTCTCCTCCACCGAACCAGCGAACCCAATCTGCAAACCCCAGCCGCAAAACCCGCTTCGCGAACGGCCCAGCTAGCTCCGACCACGGCTCACCGTGGAGTACACCCACCAAGCCTAGCACTGCCGCGTCCTCGCCGTCGCGACCAGCACCGGGACCGGCGGTTCTCTCTCCCGATCTCGGCTTCTCTCTCTCTCTCTCCCCGATCTCTCCTTTTTCTTTTCTTTCTTCTTTTCTTTTCTTTCTTTTTCTTCTTTTCTCTTTTTCTTTTCTTTCTTCTCTCATTTCTCTTCTGCCAGCCGACACCCACACATGGCCTCTTTCACTTCACTCTTATCTTCTTTTCTACACCACATAATCACCTTACTTGCTCCCAGCCACATATTCAAATTATACACATATAATATATATATATATATATTTATACCAATACATATGTCCACATATATATAGATATACCTCCTCCAAATATATATATACATAATCCCATATATATATATATATATTCCATCTCTACATACATACATATATATATATATAATTCCATTTATATATATATATATATATATCCACACATTTTCAAAATTAATTAATTCGAAAAAAGGAAACCCGGTCCAAAATTAGTTCGGAACTGGCCAAAAATAAACCGGTCCTTACAGTTAAGGCTAACATCCCATTTCATTTCACTACAAATCACAATTTATCATATCAAGTGTTAAGGACCGAGTTAAGGCGAACATTCTATTTTATTTCACTACAAATCCAAATTTCTCATATCAAGTGTCAATGACTAAGTTAAGGCTAACATCCTATTTTATTTCACTACAAATTTCAATTTCTCATATCAAGTGTCAATGACTGAGTTAAGGTTAATATCTCATTTTATTTCACTACAAATCCCAATTTATCATAACATCCCATATTATTTCAGTACAAATCCCAATTTATTATATCAAGTGTCAAGGACTGAGTTAAGGTTAACATATCATTTTATTTGACTTCAAATCCCAATTTCTCATATCAAGTGTGAGACTGAGTTAAGGCTAACATCCCATTTTATTTCACTACAAGTCCCAATTTTTTATATCAAGTGTCAAGGACTGAGTTAAGGCTAACATCCCATTCTATTTCACTATAAATTCAAATTTCTCATATCAAGTATCAATGACTGAGTTAAGGCTAACATCCCATTTTATTTTACCACAAATCTCAAATTCTCATATCAAGTGTCAAACTAAGTTAACGCTAACATCTCATTTTATTTGACTTCAAATTCCAATTTCTCATATCAAGTGTCAAAGACTTGGTTAAGCCTAATATCCCATTTTATTTGACTACAAATTCCAATTTCTCATATCAAGTGTCAAAGAGCTAAAATCCCATTTTATTTGACTAAAAATTCCAATTTTTCATATTAAGTGTCAAGGACTAATTAAAGGATAACATCCAATTTTATTGGACTACAAATTCTAATTTCTCATATCAAGTATCAATGACTGAGTTAATTCATTTTATGGAGTATTTCCTCATTACCTACTAATAATTCATTCTTGTTTTTCTTTCTTCCCTTAACCCCTTGTCACTTCAGCATACATCATTGTGTCATAAGAAGCCAAGGCATGAAATCTATGTAATATATATATGTGGATAAGTAGGTACTAGATGACAATGACATTTACAAGACTACACTAAATGTCTAAAATCCAATACTCCTTAGAAAAAATTGTGAGTTGCGCGGTGCGGAACCGGTTGCGAAAAGTATTTTAGAACCTAGAGGGGGGTGAATAGGATCACTTGCTCGTTTGCTTAATTTTTAATTAATTCAATTTTAAGTCCAATTAATCAAACAATTAAAGCAAGCAAATAAATAAAGTGCAAGTAAAGAAAAGAATGCACCAGATATACGTGGAAACCCAAGGCGGGAAAAAACCACGGAGGGAGGCGGCACGCCTCAGGGAACCAATTCACTATGATGAAGCAAAGTACAATAGACTGTCTCAGTCTCACACCCCTTTTCACTCTGTCAAGGATCTGATGCGGAACACCTCAGGCTTATGATTGCGACAACACGTCCAACTGCTACAGACTTCCGGCTAACATCACCACCCTTACAGAAAGATTACTGGAAGAACCAAAATACTCAACAAGTATTTTGTTCCCTTCGTAGTGCAATCTGGTCACCTTTTTTCCTCAGCAAGCGAAGAACCTTCAATCCAATGTTCTGATCAGCAAATAGATTTGATGCAGTCTCTGAGCAGCTAATCAGAAGTAGAACACCATCCTAAATATCACTCGTGAAGTATGGATGTATGTTCTTAAAAATATATAGCCCTAATTATACTGTATATATTTTCTCTCTCTAAAATATTAATTTTCCAGGGCACACCTGTAGAGAAAATATGAATACATATATATAGGCAAGGAAGTTCTAATTCTACTTGGAAAAGAAGTTAAATACCAAAATAGAACTTTCCTAGAAGTTTCAAACCCAATAGGAATCAGGATTTCCGTCAAAATCTATTTCCTATTTAGAACAAGCTAAGTGGGACCGGTGCCAAATAAATAGGACCGGTGGGACTTTTTGAAAACCTGCAGAAACTAACTGCCGAAAAAAGTTGGACCGGTCCTAAATATTGGGGACCGGTCCGACTTTGAAAAACCCTAAATTTTGCATTTAAACCTTGGTTTTTCAAAATAGGCTCGGAACTAAAACGTGTATAGTGTCCTCACCATACTTACCTGTACTATATGGTGTTCTAACTGATTTGTCGGCTTCCATGCACTTGAGTGTCAGCTCGAAGATGTCGATGATCGATACAAAGAATAATCCGAAAGTTACAACTCGATCAATCAGGTTTTGGTCACCGAAATATGCCAATTACAAATTTATATCTCACAATCTCCCCCTTTGGCAATTTCGTGACAAAACCACTTAGACAATTATAACCTAACCCATTGGATAAATTAGATTACAATGTTGCCCAAATACACAGAAATATAGAACTGATCATCAGAAGCTCCACTTGTGTGTTCAAGATGATTATAATAAAAACCTGTTGTACCTGCACATCTCTTAAACAACACAACATGTGAAAAACTTAATAAAGAAATATAATCATATATATCTCCCCCTTAAAAAAATATCTGATAAATATATCTCCCCCTTTGTCAAAGAATCTCATATCACATCCTATGCATATAACAATATCATCTCCCCCTTTTTGAACAAATTGACAAAGAACTAGTAAAGAGATTTAGATAAACAGATAAATCATGAAGCACATTAGAAGAGAATAATGAAACAAAAATAATCAACATCACTGATCAAATAAATATCCAAAATATATCAGTTGATGGAATAAACAAAAATAAATATTCAGACATCAAGGATAAATAAGTCAACCGTAGTCTAGAACAAAAGATATCAAGACCTAAAGTCTAAGTCTAGCCAGCCTCATCAGCAGACTCATCAGAAACAGCAGGGTCAAGCTTGTCTATCCTAGCATGTAGGTGATCGAACCCTTGCTGAATGAACCTGAGAACTTGGTTCATCTGATTGGCCATCACAGGTGCGTCATTCGCAGGAAGTTGGAAAACTCCACGACCCCCAGACACAGCCTGACCAGCTCCTTGACTGAGCTCATAGGCCTTTCTGTCCTTCTCCTTCTTGTTTACCGAGCGAGTAATTGATGTGGCATCAATCATCCCTTTCGATTTCTCAATATCAGCTCTCTCTGGAATACGAACCCTAGCATCCCTCAAAATAGCCATCACTATCTGTGGAAAAGGTAATGCTGATGAAAACCTAGAATGTCGAGTGGCTAAGATCATGGTACGCATGATTGTTGCGGGAAGATTGATCGGATCTCCTCGAACAATGTGATAAAGAATCTCAGCTCTACTCTTAATCAAATTACTCTTGTGGTCATGAGGATCTAAATTATATAAGACTATCAAGTTCGAAGCCGAGACCTCATCGGTAAGGTAGAGTGAAGGCAATCTGTCTACTAGCCATGGGACTTCGGGTATGCACAACTCTCTAATCATATCATCCATGCTCGGTCTGTTTAGATCCTCAACTTGATATGGCAATACAATGCCATCTTCATTATCTGCAATACCTAACACATTGGCAATTGTGTCCTTAGCGACCTCAACACGAACGCCATAACATTTAGTCACAAACATTAGGTCGTTCAAGCTTGATGTAATCATATTGCCATAAAAATATCGGACCATGTCGGGCTTTACAATTTCTCTAAGATCACAAAGAGACTCCCAACCATTGTCTTCAAAGTATTGCACAAAATCCATCTCCCATTTGCGCTTGATTATCGCAAGATTGACTCGCCTTTCAATCCTCATAGCCCGGCACCCTATTATATTCACAAAATTATTGAAATTGAACTCATCTTCAAACATGTCTAATGTGAATACAATTCGATTCTCATCACTGGTAGATGCCTCAGTACGTCCCCTCTTTCGTGCCATAAGAACTACAATGAACGGGACCAAAAATAACGACAAAAGTTTCATTGAGTCAAATTGTCGAACACTTGGTGTGCAAGTGAAAAATCCCCAAATTTCAAAGCAATTTGTTTGCACAATTTCTCCCAAATCTACAAATAATCAATACAATCCTCCACAAGTCTAATCCCAACCTCCAATATCAATCAATCACAAAGAAAAATAGATGAAGAGAATTGTGTGTGAGTTGGAGTGTTTTTAAGATGAAGAGAGTTAGAGAGATTGAGAATTATGAGAATAAGAGTGTGTGAGAATGAGGGACTTAAGACACTTATGCGCGCGCGCGGATTTCAGAGACACTGGGCATCCGCTAAGTGTGACCGGTCCTCATATTGGGGACCGGTCCAACTTCTCTCGGTTCCTCAGAACCTGCAGAAGTGCGACCGGTGCTCAATAATGGGGACCGGTCCAACTTTGTGAATTATGAAAAATTACACTTTGAACCTCTAATTCACCAAACACACCTCATCTAAACTTGATTTAGCAATTAAGCACACAAATTAAGAAAAATAAACACAAAATCAAAATAAACATATTTTTGGATTTTTGTAAATTTTTCATGAAAAAAAATAAATAAAACATGAATAATCTTATGAGAATAATCAAAGCCCATTTTTTAGATAATAACATGAGTTCTAAAATTTCTGAAAAATTTCAAACATTTATAAATGCAGAATTTTAAAACCCATAGATTGTCTTTAAAATTCATCCTCGAATTCATAATCATGACACAACTTCCAACACACAAATGTTTATAAAAATTTAGAAATTCATCTAATAAATCCATGTGTGTGTGTGCAATCCAACTTCATCAAAAATTAATCAAATTCCTTTGATCCATCTTATAAACATATTGGATAATACGCAAATATAACTTTACATGATCAATCATTTATTTTTCTTTCATTCATTTTTTTTTCTTTTTCTAAGACGGTGGCTTTCACTCTTACGGGCAGCCAACTATTTTCCTCAAAACAACTTTTTAATTTTTTTAAGATATCTCATTGGAGATTTACATTGTAGTGGAAGCTACGAACACATCCCGAAGGTAGCCTTTTCCATTTGTCTTAGATATTTAGCAAATTTTCTATTTTCTTTTTCTTTTCATGCTGAATAAAAACATATATTTTTTTATTTTTTTTTCCATTGATCATTTAAGCTTTCAATGCTACTCATACAATATATTCTAGTCAACTTCACATTAGTTTTCAATCAATTCTCTCAGAGTTGGACTAGTGCACAAATTGTATGGACTCAGAAGATTTACCTCTAAAAAGAAATAAATATAGCACATTGTTCATCAATGTTTAGATCATCAAATCAAGTACTTCATTCATTGACAAACTAAGTGTCCCAATTATGCATTCACAAATTAAAGTGAAATTAAAAAGAAATATAAGGAAATCACATCATTTCTCAGAAAAATATAATTATCATAATCTCATATGATTATTACTAAAAATAAACAAAACCTAACCAAAAAAAATATGGTCCAATGGAAAACAAATAAATGAACATAAGCTCAGTCCATGACCATCAAAGTCCTAATGACCTAGTTAGGGGGTTTTGCACCCAAAAACCTATTAGGAATAAATCCCATAGTATCAACAGGCACAAACTTCTCCAAATCTTCCTTTTTCATCCAAATAGTTTTAACATGCAATTTATCAGGAAAGAATTGTGGAGAAACAAAAACATTCTTCTTTTTATTTGAATTCTTTTTACCTTAAGAATTTTTGGGTTTGTTCCAATAATGTGGCTTTTTAGCATGAACCCTATTCTTAGCAAAAGAATTATGCACATGAAAATCAGAATTAGAATGTCTTTTGTTTGTATAGCAATAGTGTTGACTATGTCCAGTTTTACCACAAAAAGAACAATAAAGCACATTGGACAGAACATTAGCATGCACAGACTTGACCTGAGACTTAGGTTTGGGTTCAGACACAATCAAATTCTTGGATTTAACAAAAACAGTTTTTCCCTTAGATGATGACCCAACAAATCCTAATCCAGTCTTATCTCCTACAGGCTTACCAACACTAATCATGCTATCAAGCTTAATCTGCCCAGAAGTAAAAGTAATTAATTTCTCTTGTGATTTTCTCAATTCAGGCTCAATAAAATTAATTCTAGCAATAAGAATATCTTTAGCAGAAATAGCTTGACTTACCTCACTTTCGAGAAACTTGACTTTGTTTTGAAGATTCAGAATTTCTGTTTTACTTTCTTCAATCAATTTCACTTGATCTTCATTCTTTTTCTTCAAAGTCTCTTTCTTAGATTTTTCTTGCTTTAGCTTCTCAGATTTTTTATGATAAGCTTCCAGCAATTTTTCAAAAAGTTCTGGCACCTTGCTTTCACATGGTTCTTCATCAGACTGCTCAACTTCTGAATCGTCAAACCCTACTTGACTGAGAGTAGTGTACATCTCTGTTTCACCTACATCAGAAGAAGAATCATTAGCAGTATCACCATTCAATAAAGCAACAAAAGCAAGAGAATCATTCTCAATAGAAGAATCACTATCAGAGTTAGAAGATTCAGACTCAGAAATAATAGTTTTCATAACTTTCTTGTTTGAAATTTTCTTTGCACTAAAGCTATTTTTCTTAGGACTTGGACATTGATTAGATGTATGACCTTTACCACCACATGTCCAACAAGTAACCTCAATTTCCTTAGAGTCATCTTCTTTCTCTTTCCTTTCCTTACCTTTGGATGACGAGCTTTGATTCCAGAATTTAGAAGGATTTTCTTTTCTCAAATTTTTACCTTTTTCATATTCAAAAATCTTTCTAAATTTCCTATCAAGGAGTGCAACATCATTATCTGAATCATATTCAAACCTTTCAATTTTTTCAACTTCAGATTTTGAAGAATTTGAACAATTTGACAAACTTGAAGACTTTGAAGTCTTTGATGTTTTTAAAGCCAAATTTTTTGATTTCTGAAGCTTTGGATATTTCATCTCAAAAGTTTGAATTGATCCAACTAACTCAGCTACTTCCATAGAATCTACATCTCTGCTCTCATCTAAGGCTTCCAACTTAGCTTGGAACCTATCAGGCAATGATCTCATGATTTTTCTAATAATCTGAAATGAAGGAATTTTCTCACCAAGGTTAGCACTACTTTGAACAATATCATTAAGCCTAGAATAAAAATCAGAAAACATCTCATCTTCATCCATTCTAATTGTTTCAAATTTAGTAGCAAACATTTGTAGCTTGGATCTCCTTACCATGGTGGTATCCTCATGAGTTACCTGTAAAATATCCCATGCTTCTTTCGAAGTGGAACAAGCAGAAATTCTAGCAAATTCAGAAGGAACAACAGAATTAAATATAGCATATAAACCCTTGTTGTTATTATTGGCATCTTCATGTTCAGCATTAGACCATGTTCCCTTATCCTTCTCTACAGTCACAACCGCATCACCATCACCAGTGGTAATGGTAGGACTTTTATAGCCATTCTCTACAGCCATCTAAACTCTCTCTCTTTGAGATTTTAAAAAGGCTTTCATGCGAGACTTCCAAAAAGTATAATTTGAACCATCAAACAAAGGAGTTCGCTGAATCGATCCACCCTCTTTCATACTAGATTCCATGATAATTTTTGAAAATAAAAATAAATTTTGATTTTAAAAATACTTCGCAAGGAACTACTCACAAATTAGAGAACACTGCTCTGATACCAATTGTGAGTTGCGCGGTGCGGAAGCGGTTGCGGAAAGTATTTTAGAACCTAGAGGGGGGTGAATAGGATCACTTGCTCGTTTGCTTAATTTTTAATTAATTCAATTTTAAGTCCAATTAATCAAACAATTAAAGCAAGCAAATAAATAAAGTGCAAGTAAAGAAAAGAATGCACCAGATATACGTGGAAACCCAAGGCGGGAAAAAATCACGGAGGGAGGCGGCACGCCTCAGGGAACCAATTCACTATGATGAAGCAAAGTACAACAGACTCTGTCTCAGTCCACACCCCTCTTCACTCTGTCAAGGATCTGATGCGGAACACCTCAGGCTTATGATTGCGACAACACGTCCAACTGTTGTAGACTTCCGGCTAACGTCACCACCCTTACAGAAAGGCTGCTGGAAGAACCAAAATACTCAGCAAGTATTTTGTTCCCTTCGTAGTGCAATCTGGTCACCTTTCTTCCTCAGCAAGCAAGCAAGCGAAGAACCTTCAATCCAATGTTCTGATTAGCAAATAGATTTGATGCAGTCTCTGAGCAGCTAATCAGAAGTAGAACACCATCCTAAATATCACTCATGAAGTATGGATGTATGTTCTTAAAAATATATAACCCTAATTATACTGTATATATTTTCTCTCTCTAAAATATTAATTTTCTAGGGCACACCTGTAGAGAAAATATGAATACATATATATAGGCAAGGAAGTTCTAATTTTACTTGGAAAAGAAGTTGAATACCAAAATAGAACTTTCCTAGAAGTTTCAAACCCAATAGGAATTAGGATTTCCGTCAAAATCTATTTCCTATTTGGAACAGGCTAAGTGGGACCGGTGCCAAATAAATAGGACCGATGGGACTTTTTGAAAACCTGCAGAAACTAAACTGCCGAGTAAAGTTGGACCGGTCCTAAATATTGGGGACCGGTCCTACTTTGAAAAACCCTAAATTTTGCATTTAAACCTTGGTTTTTCAAAATAGGCTCGGAACTAAAATGTGCATAGTGTCCTCACCATACTTACCTGTACTATATGGTGTTCTAACTGATTTGTCGGCTTCCATGCACTTGAGTGTCAGCTCGAAGATGTCGATAGTCGATACAAAGAATAATCCAAAAGTTACAACTCGATCAATCAGGTTTTGATCACCGAAATATGCCAATTACAAATTTATATCTTACAAAAATATGTACAAGGAAATTTGAAAAATAAATTTCAAAGAACATAATATGTACATGGAAATGAGAGGAGCAAGTTCCAACAATCCAAAGGCTCACAACCTGAGAACAAAAGGCACTAAAAGAGAACAATAAAATTTGATTTTTGTTTTCTTGGTCTTCCTACCAAAATATCATCACACACACATGTATATATATTTGGAAGTTAATATCGTTACACTTTAATTTTCTATAAAAAGTTTCTTTTCTATTGCGATAATATTTATTTAATTTGGGCATAGAAGTTATGAAAAATAGGAAACTTCTGGTAGTGGAAGATTATTATTTTTTAAATATCCATGGAAGTCTGTTTCTCTGGTTGGATTATCCTAAGCATTAAAGATAAGGTATATAATTTTGGGTTTTTGCTAATAATTTATTGCATTTGAAACCAAAAGCAAAGTAGTACAACACAGGCAACTTTGTAGTCCCTTAACCAATTCGTGAAAAACCCAATATTCCATTAGATCCAAGAGAGACCTACTAACAAATATAAAGTGAAAATGGATGTCCAGGGAAATTTATAAATGTCCCATTTATAATAAAGTGAAAAATAAAATGCATTTTTGGGCTACAATAAAGAAAGCAGATTGATATGGAGAGTCGATAGATTTACACAGCTACAATAATGCACTTAATCGCCTGCTTACATATGCCGGTCATTGTCTCCTTAGGTCTATAAACCTTCAAGAGAACATACAAACAATGAATTTCAGAGTTCTTTTTGTGCTAAAATAGTGAGGAGACTTTCTACAACAGATGTAAAGGGTTGTTTAAAACCTAGCTTTTTAGGTATATATTAGTACCTCAATAGGAATGCCAATCTCCTCCCCAAGTGTCCACATTTTGTGAGTTTGGACCTCCTCTCTTTACATATATGTGCATTATTACGGATTTAAGCTTCGATTCCTATTTATAGAACAACAAAATTCAACAAAATTGCTTACTTATAGCAAAATGATGGATTTGAGAATAAAAATATAGCTAAATAGATATGAGCTCACCTTCTCCTTCAATGCTCTAATTATGTCATTAAATGTAACGACAACATCAGTAAAGTTGGCAATCCCGCCTCCTATTACAAGGGCCCTCTTACGACCATTTGGATATGAAGTTGCACATTATAGAGAATTCAGAGATTATTTCTAAAGCAACGAAGAAAAATATACCAAAAGCTGAGGGGTATGAATGATCATTTAATAATTGTTAAGGATGAGTATAATGAAGGAAACTTAAAATTAATTTGGCTTAATTTTATAATTAAGTAGTAAACATAATGGTGTCATCTTTTTCATACTTGCCAAAAAAAAGTGTCATTTTTATGTGATGACAAGTTAGGTGTTGAGGGTAGTACTTACATCAATTACAACTTTGGCATACTGCAAGACCTCCTTTTCATTGGGTGCTCCACTATATTCGACATAGTTTCCAAGCTCAGAAGCATAGCCAAGATCTCCAAACTAAACAGGCAGAATTTATTTGCTTCTAGGAAGCCAAAGCCATGATCGAGAAGAGATAGAAGAAAAGCAACAGGGTTCTAAGTCCACAGAAACCTCGTGTTTAAAGGGCGAGAACCACACCGTATTTGCATAGATCACACTAGCACCTTCTCCTGCTATCATGGTCCAAATTCACCCCTTCAGGTTTAAAATTATGAATTTCAAATACGCACTTGTTTGCAAAATAATAATTACTTCAAAAATCCAATAAGATCCTCATAGATGAAGATATTCAAAGAACAATATGTGATTTTGTAAGCCGATCTAAAACAAAATTAAGATAAAACTCTTCATTGTGGGGGATGAAGGGTTCTACAATGAATGTTGTTATAGGTTCTTTGCATCCCCCCATCTCTAGCTGTCAACGCAAAGACAAGAACATAAACAAAAGATTCCAATTCTCTCAAAGAAGGAGATTCAACATGCAGAACATATGAAAAAAATTTATATCCAAATTTACTGAAACACTAAGATGAGTGATATGATGAAAATTTCCAATCAACTCTTTGTCAAGTCTCTCTTTCACAAAACCAACAACTTGAGCCAAATCTAGATTTAAGGCAACCAGACCGTTCTTCCCACACTTCCCAAACAACATATCAGATTTCACAACCAGTTTCCCTGATGAGAGCCATGGTTTCTTTTCTACTAGTTCATTGAAATCAATTGGCTTCGTAATTTGTGCCATAAAAAATATAAATAAACACATCATGAGAAAGAGAATCTCATACCCTACTTATATTGTAAAAAAATCTATTTTAGGAACTTTTCACTTTCATTATTTATACAACAGATTTAAAGGATCAAAATAAAAAAATAATAATAAGTTATTCCTAATAATAATTCAAATTCCAATGTGTTCACAATTCTAGATTGGATCAAATTTTTAGACCACTATATGTATCAAATGCTATTTATTTATTTATTTCTTCTTCTTTTTTTCTTGGTCCAATAGTGTGGACTACATAACATTTACTGGAGAAAAAAATGTGTGCTACACAACAAGCGGTAGTCCTCTCCCTACCTATGAACACCTCGCCCCATATCCTTTTACTAGAATTTAAACCTTGCACTTTTCCCAAGGGAGGAGCAAGAGATACCATATGAATAGAATAGCTGGGGATAGTGTCAACTACAACCTTGTGTGAGATATAAATTTGTAATTGGCATATTTCGGTGATCAAAACTTGATTGATCGAGTTATAATTTTTGTATTATTTTATGTAATCGATCGTCGACAACTTAGAGCTGATATTCAAGTGCATGGATGCAGACAAATCAGTAAGAACACCATATAGTACAGGTAATTATGGTGAGGACACTCTGCACTTTTTATTTCTGAGCCTATTTTAAAAAACTAAGGTTTAAATGAAAATATTAGTGTTTTTTAAAGTAGGACCGGTCCAACTTTTCTCGATAGGTTGGTTTCTACAGGTTTTTACAAAGTTCCACCGGTCCTGAATATTTGGCACCGGTCCCACTTAGTCTGTTCCAAATAGGAAACAATTTTTGACGCAAATTCTGATTTCTATTGGGTTTGAAACTTCTAGGAAAGTTCTATTTTGGTATTCAACTTCTTTTTCAAGTAAAATTAGAACTTCGTTGCCTATATATATGTATCTATATTTTCTTTACAAATTGGTGAAGAAAAAGCTTGGACTGTTATTATTTTTAGAGAGAGAAAGTATATACAATATAATTAGGGCTATATATTTTTAAGAACACACATCCATACTTCACGAGTGATATTTAGGATGGTGTTTTACTTCTGATTAGCTGCTCAGAGACTGCATCAAATCTATTTGCTGGTCAGAACATTGGATTGATGGTTCTTCACTTGCTTGCTTGTTGTGGAACAAAGGTGACCAGATCGCACTATGAAGGGAACGAAATACTTGCTGAGTATTTTGGTTCTTCCAGCAACCTTTTTGTAAGGATCGTGACGTTAGCCGAAAGTTTGCAACAGTTGGACGTGTTGTCGCAATCATAAGCTTGAGGTGTTCCGCATCAGATTCTTGACAGAGTGAAGAGGGGTGTGAGACTGAGACTGAGTCTGTTGTACTTTGCTTCATCATAGTGAATCGGTTCCCTGAGGCTTGCCTCTTCCCTTCGTGGTTTTTCCCGCCTTGGGTTTCCACGTATATCTGGTGCATTTTTTTCTTTACTTGCACTTTATTTATTTACTTGCTTTAATTGTTTGGTTAATTGGACTTAAAATTAAATTAATTAAAAATTAAGCAAACAAGTAAGTGATCCTATTCACCCCCCCTCTAGGTTCTAAAATACTTTTCGCACCCGCTTCCGCACTGCGCAACTCACAATTGGTATCAGAGCAGTGTTCTCTAATTTGTGAGTAGTTGCTTGCGAAGTATTTTTAAAATAAAAATTTATTTTTGTTTTCAAAAATTATCATGAAATCTAGTATGAAAGAGGGTGGATCAATTCAGCGAACTCAATTGTTTGATGGTTCAAATTATACTTTCTGGAAGTCTCGCATGAAAGCCTTTTTAAAATCTGAAGGAGAGAGAGTTTGGATGGCTGTAGAGAATGGCTATAAAATTCCTACCACTACCACTGGTGATGGTGATGCTACTATGACTATAGAGAAGGATAAAACAACATGGTCTAATGCTTAGCATGAAGATGCTAATAATAACAACAAGGATTTATATGCTATATTTAATTATGTTGTTCCTTCTGAATTTGCTAGAATCTCTGATTGTTCCACTTCAAAAGAAGCATGGGATATTTTACAGGTAACTCATGAGGGTACCACCAAGGTAAGGAGATCTAAGTTACAAATGCTTGCCACTAAATTTGAAACAATTAGAATGGATGAAGATGAGATGTTTTCTGATTTTTATTCTAGACTTAATGACATTGTTTAAAGTAGTGCTAACCTTGGTGAGAAAATTCCTGCTTTTCAGATTATTAGAAAAATCATGAGATCATTGCCTGATAGGTTCCATGCTAAGTTGGAAGCCTTAGATGAGAGCAGAGAAGTAGATTCAATGGAGGTAGCTGAGTTAGTTGGATCAATTCAAACTTTTGAGATGAAATATCCAAATAGCTTCAAAAATAAAAAAAAATTGGCTTTAAAAATCTTAAAGACTTCAAAGTCTTCAAGTTTGTCAAATGGTTCAAATTCTTCAAAATCTAAAATTGAAAAATTGAAAGTTTTGAATATGATTCAGATAATGATGTTGCACTCTTTGCTAGGAAATTTAGAAATATTCTTGAATATGAAAAAGGTAGAAATTTGAGAAAAGGAAATCCTTCTAAAATCCAGAATCAAAGCTCATCATCCAAAAGTAAGAAAAGGAATGAAAAGAAAATGACTCTAGGGAGACTGACCTTACTTGTTGGACATGTGGTGGTAAAGGTTATACATCTAATCAATGTCCAAGTCCTAAGAAAAATAACTTTGGTGCAAAGAATTTTAAACAAGAAAGTCATGAAAGCTATTATTTCTGAGTCTAAATCTTCTAACTCTGATAGTGATTCTTCTGTTGAGAATGATTCTCTTACTTTTGTTACTTTATTGAATGGTGATATTGCTAATGATTCTTCTTCTGATGTAGGTGAAACAGAGATATACCTTACTCTCAGTCAAGTAGGGTTTGATGATTCAGAAGTTGAGTAGTCTGATGTAAAACTATGTGAAAGCAAGCTGCCAGAACTCTTTGAGAAATTACTGGAAGCTTATAATAAAAAATTCAAGAAGCTGAAGCAAGAAAAATATGAGAAAGAGACTTTGAAGAAAAGAATGAAGATCAAGTGAAGTTGATTGAAGAAAGTAAAACAGAAATTCTGAATCTTTAAGGTAAAGTCAAGTCTCTCGAAAGCGAGATAAGTCAAGCTATTTCTGCTAAAGATGTTCTTATTACTAGAATTAATTTTCTTGTACCTGAATTGAGAAAATCACAAGAGAAATTAGTTGCTTTTACTTCTGGGCAGATTAAGCTTGATAACATGATTAGTGTTGGTAAGTCTGTAGGAGATAAAACTGGATTAGATTTTGTTGGGTTATCATCTAAGGAAAAAACTATTTTTGTTAAACCCAAGAATATGATTGTGTCTGAACCCAAACCTAAGTCTCATGATGAGTCCTTGCATGCTAATGTTCTGTCCAATGTGTTTTATTGTTCTTTTTGTGGTAAGAATGGACATAGTCAACACTATTGCTATAAAAAGTGAAGACATTCTAATTCTGATTTTCATGTGCATAATTCTTTTGCTAAGAATAGGGTTCATGCTAAAAAGCCACATTATTGGAACAAACCCAAAAATTTTCAAGGTAAAAAGAATTCAAATAAAAAGAAGAATGTTTTTGTTTCTCCACAATTCTTTTCTGATAAATTGCATGTTAAAACTATGTAGATGAAAAAGAAAGATTTGGAGAAGTTTGTGCCTGTTGATACTATGGGATGTTTTCCTAATAGGTCTTTGGGTGCAAAACCCCCTAACTAAGTCATTAAGATTTTGATGGTCATGGACTGAGCTTATGTTCATTATTTGTTTTCCATTGGGCCATATCTTTTAGGTTAGGATAGATTTTTGTTTATTTTTAGTAATAATCATATGAGATTATGAGAATCATGTTTTTTTGAGAAATAATGTGAATTCTTATATTTTTTAAAATTTCACTTTGATTTGTGAATGCATAATTGGGACACTTATTTTGTCAATGAATGAAGTGCTTGATTTTATGATTTTGATATCAATAACCAATGTGCTGTATTTATTTCTTTTTAGAGGTGAATCTTCTGAGTCCATACAAATTGTGCACTAGTCCAACTCTGAGAGAATTGATTGAAAACTAATGTGAAGTTGACTAGAGTATATTGTATGAGTAGTATTGAAAGCTTAAATGATCAATAAAAAAAATGATGAAAAAATTATGTTTTTATTCAGCATAAAAAAATGAAAATTTGCTGAATATCTAAGACAAAAGGAAAAGGCTACCTTCGAGATGTGTTCGTATCTTCCACTACAATATAAATCTCCAATGAGATATCTTAAAAAAATTAAAGAGTTACTTTGAGGAAAATAGCTGGCTGCCGTAAGTGTGAAAGCCACCGTCCTAGAAAAATTAAAAAATAAAAAAAATGAGAAAAATAAATGATTGATCATGTGTAATTATATTTACTTATTATCCAATATGTTTTAGAAGATGAATCAAATAAATTTGATTAATTTTTGATGAAGTTGGATTGCACACACACACATGGATTTATTAGATGAATTTCTAAATTTTTATAAATATTTGTGTGTTGGAAGTTATGTTATGATCATAAATTTAAGAATGAATTTTATGGATAAATTATGGGTTTTAAAATTCTGCATTTATAAATGTTTGAAATTTTTCAGAAATTCTAGAACTCATGTTATTCTCTGAAAAACGTGCTTTGATTATCTTCATGAGATTATTCATGTTTATTTTTTATTTTTTCTTGAAAAATTCTCAAAAATCCAAAAATATGTTTTTTTTTGGTTCTGTATTTATTTTTCATACTTTGTGTGCTTAATTGATAGATCAAGTTGAGATGAGGTATATTTGGTGAATTAGAGGTCCAAAGTTTTATTTTTCAAAATTGACAAAGTTGGACCGGTCCCAATTATTAAGCACCGGTCGCACTTTTGCAGGTTCTGAGGAACTGAAAGAAGTTGGACCGGTCCCCAAATATAAGGATCGGTCGCACTTAGCAGATGTCCAAATTTTTGAAAATCCGCGCGCGCTGTGGTGCCTTAAGTCCCTCACTCACTCATTCGCACCTCACACACTTTCACTCTCATACTATCTTACTCTTTAAACACTCAAACACTCATCAACTCACATACATTCTCTTCTTCTACATTTCTTTTGATTGTGTGATTGATTGGTGGATTGGGATTGAACTTTTGGAGTGTTGTATTGATTATTTGTGATTTGGGTGATATTGTGCAAACAAACATTCTTAATATTTGAGGTTTAAAGACTTGCACACAAGGTGTTCGACAAAAAGCCCCAATGGAATTTTTGACTCTATTCCTTGTTCCTTTTGTGGTGGTTCTTATGGCACGAAAGAGGGGACGTACTGAGGCATCTACCAGTGATGAAAATTGAATTGTATTTACCTTAGACATGTTTGAAGATGAGTTCAATTTCAATAATTTTGTGAATGTCATAGGGTGCCGGGCGATGAGGATTGAAAGGCGAGTCAATCTTGTGATAATCAAGCACAAATGGGAGATGGATTTTGTGCAATGTTTTGAAGACAATGGTTGGGATTCTCTTTGTGATCTAAGAGAGATAGTAAGGCCCGACATGGTTAGATATTTTTATGGCAATATGATTACATCAAGCTTGGACGATCTAATGTTTGTGACAAAGTGTTATGGCGTTCGTATTGAGGTCACCAAGGACACAATTGCCAATATTTTGGGTATTGCAGAGAATGAAGATGACATTGTTTTGCCATACCAAGTTGAGGATCCAAACAGACCGAGCATGGATGATATGATTAGGGAGTTGTGCATACCCGAAACCCCGCGGCTAGTAGATAGGTTGCCTTCACTCTACCTTATCGATGAGGTCTCGGCATTGCACTTGATAGTATCATACAATTTAGATCCTCATGACCACAAGGGTAATTGATTAAGAGTCGAGCTGAGATTCTCTATCATATTGTTCGAAGAGATCCGATCAATCTTCCCACAACAATCATGCGTACCATAATCTTAGACACTCGACATCTAGGTCTTTATCATCATTACCTTTTCCACAGATAATGATGGTTATTTTGAGGGATGCTAGGGTTTGTATTCCAGAGAGAGTTGATATTGAGAAACCAAAAAGGATGATTGATGCCATATCAATTACTCGCTCGGTAAATAAGAAGAAGAAGGACATAAAGACCTATGAGCTCAGTCAATGAGCTGGACAGGCTGTGTCTGTGGGTCGTGGAGTTTTCCAACTTCCTGCGACTGACATACCAGTGACGGCCAATCAGATGAACCAAGTTCTCAGGTTCATTTAGCAAGGGTTCGATCGCTTACATGCTAGGATTGACAAGCTTGACCCTGCTGTTTCTGATGAGTCTGTTGATGAGGCTAACTAAACTTAGACTTTTGGTCTTGATATCTTTTGTTCTAGACTGTTGTTGAATTCTTTATCTTTGATGTCTAGATATTTATTTTTGTTATGTTTTGTTTATTCCATCAACTGATATGTTTTGGATATTTATTTGATCAGTGATGATGATTATTTTTGTTTCATTATTGTCTTAATCTCTCTATGTGCTTCATGATTTATCTGTTTATATAAATCTCTTGGGTATTTTTTTGTCAATTTGTTCCAAAAAGGGGAGATGATATGGTTATATGATATGATATTCTTTGACAAAAGGGGAGATATATTTATATCAGATATTTTAGCTTGGGAGATTAAAGGGGAGCATTACAGATTGAGTATTACAGAGTTGTGATTATATTTCTTTAATTAGCTTTTCACAGGTTGTGTTGTTTAAAGGATGTGCAGGTACAACAGGTTTTTATTCTAACCGTCTTGAACACACAAGTGAAGCTTCTATTGATCAGTTCTTTATTTCTATGTATTTTTAGGTAACATTGTAATCTAATTTTTCTAATGGGTTAGGTTATAATTGTCTAGGTGGTTTTGTCACGAAATTGCCAAAGGGGGAGATTGTGAGATATAAATTTGTAATTGGCATATTTCGGTGATCAAACTTGATTAATCGAGTTGTAATTTTTGTATTATTTTATGTAATCGATCGTCGACAACTTTGAGCTGATATTCAAGTGCATGGATGTAGACAAATCAGTAAGAACACCATATAGTACAGGTAAGTATGGTGAGGACACTCTGCACTTTTTATTTCTGAACCTACTTTGAAAAACCAGGGTTTCATTGAAAATATTAGTGTTTGTTAAAGTAGGACCGGTCCCCAATACCATTCATCACAAGTCATGTTGTTGGTTAAAGTGATTCAATAGTTTCATCTAGGAACAAAAAGCCTTTGAAGTTTGCAGGCAGTCCCATTTCAAAAAACAATTGTCCCAAGATTCTGCTGATTTCTTACTGATCACAAAGTCTTTTGCAAGTTTGAATTAGTTTCAGCAGGTTCATAATTGCATATTTGTTCAAATATTTCACAATAGATTTTTAATGCAAATTAGAAGTCTAGTTCGCAATGCTCAAGAAAAGATTTTGTTAGAAATTTTAAATAAAATAAACTAACTTACCTAACCATGAATCCTAACTTCACTTATTGATTCATCTCTATCGAAAATAAGATTATCATAATCTTTAGGCATCACATTAAAGTTCTCTGTAAAACCTGATGATATCTAACTTATTATTTATATATAAAAAGAGAAGAAAATCATTAGGCATAATATACATAGAGGGTATTCAGAATGAGGACAATTGTTGCAAAGTGCCAAAACTAATAATCACACAATCTTTATGAACATGAACCTAAAAAAAAGTCTATAACATCACAAATGGTGAAATGAGATTCACATAACCAACTCAACACCAAGGAGGTGGAACAGAGAGCTTTTGACCATTATTCCATGCAAATGGTGAAATGAGATTCACTCTATTCAATGCTAAAGACCATTATTGGCGTAACAAAGCTAATGGTCTGAATGTAATAGCCATTGCTTATGCCAACTAATTATCATTTTTAATATCCACAAAGGACCAACCATCCATGAGTAATTGAGCATATTCAAAACATACACCCAAATAAACTATCAAATAAAATCAAAAACCATTGACAACCACAAAAATTCAATCATACCTAATCAAAAATAGCATCTTAATTGATATACACCAAAGACTAATCATGATCAAATTCAATTAGCTGGTGTAACCTATTCCATAATCAGAAGATATTCATTTGTTTCCAATGAAAATATTTTTGGTAAACTTTTTTTTGAGAGTTTCAGTATTGTATAATTAATGAATTTTTTTTCCAAATTTCATAATAAAATCTATCACAATAACGAATTGACTAGAATAATTGTTCCACAAACTGCAAATAAATAAATAAATATATATATATATATATATATATATATATTACTTTATATATATACATGTATAAATGTGTGTTTTTCATGAAATTTCTAATGACTTACCTACAGAGGAAGAAGTAATAGCCGATCCACAAAGAAATGTCTTGAAACAGGCATCGACGTCCTTCCCAAACTTGTCTAGCGAGCTAGGGCTAGAAAGAGATGAGGGTTATCAGTGATCTAGGGTTTCAAAGTGAAGAAAGAGAGAGCGCGAGAGATAAGAGGGTTCATAGATGGTTGTGATGGTACATTGGGTTTTGATTGATACGTTTGTACGTATGATGGTATTGTTGTACATGTAGATGTAGAGTTAATAATTTTGGAAATTTTCGTACAACAATTTTTGTATTTTGCATTTCAATTGTATATGATATTTTGTATAAATAAGTGTCGTATCTAGCATTTAGACTAAAAATATGTCTCAGTAAATATTTAGTTACCATGCATGGACACTTGTCAAATTGTGAGTGATAGAGAGATGTGGCTCATTCACAGCCACAATTTTTTCAAAACGTCAACGTTTTTGGCACAATGGAGACAAAATGGCCGCAGTCAAACTGGAGACGATTTTAGTCCGTGGATAGACCACGTGTAAAGTGTGTCGATACAAATCGAGTTAGCTTTGTAGGCCCCACAAACTCATGTGAGAGAGCAAGAAGTGTCGGGGTTCTCTAGTGTAACTGGGTTGTATGTTACTATGTGTGTGTATATATATTTGATTTTCACTTATCTCTTTATATATATGTTTATGTGTGTGTGTGTATATATATTTGATTTTCACTAATCTATGATCTGTTTCATTTGTTGTTGAAGGATTAAAGTTTTGGATGTTGACTAATGGATTGTAGCTAGCAAAGTGATGGTCTAGTTCTTTATCTTCATTCTTCAATCACGCAAAAGTACCCTTGTTTCACCCCCAGTTGGCGACAAGCATATACTAGCCTATATTTGGTCCTTCCAACACCATTAATCCCACCAATTACTTTCATGTATCAACCACATATGTACCCTCTACACATGGAAACAAAAAAGCATCCAAATTCGTACCCACTTCCACCCAAATTTTCTAAATTAATCAACCACAATATATATGTATATTTGATTTTCACTGATCTCTCTGCATATTTTTTTTCTCTCTCTGCATATGTATATCTAAATATGTGTGTATATATATATTTGATTTTTACTGATATGCAATCTATTTCATTTGATGTTGAAGGATTAGAGTTTTGGATGTTGATTGATCGATTATAGCAAAGTGAAGACCTGGTTCTCCACCATCTTCATTCTTCAATCACGCAACACGCAAAAGTACCCCTAGCCCTGTTCCACTCCTAGTTGGCGACAAGTATATACCAACCTATATTCCGTCCTTCTAACACCATTAATCCCACCAATTACTCTCATGAATCAATCGCCTATGTAACCAGCTACACATGGAAACAAAAAATATCCAAATTCGTACCCACTTTCACCCAAAATTTCTAAATTAATCAACTATAATATATATATATATATATATATATATATATATATACACATATATATATTTTGGGTATTCCATAAGGTTGCTTACTGTTGCCATGTGTATTTATATATGTTTATGTATATATCGGATGGCGATGGGGCTAGGGTTGATTTTTTATATTCCCATCTAAAGGTTGCTTATTGAGGATTCACATCTACTCTCTCTCTCAAATTTTCTTATTTTCTCTGTCTAGAACTATAAGCGATTGTTTTATGGCGAAATCCAAAGTCTTAGAGAGCGATTGTTTTATGGTGAAGTCCAAAGTCCTGGAGGTGTACTCCCTCCAGAAATCGGAGTGGGTAATACTATACATACATCTATACATATTGGCTCTCTTTTGTTCTTTATGTGTTAACTGAATTCAATCATAGATTTATTTCAGTCTTCAACTTAAAATACAACTAGGTCTATGGATTCCGAAGTACAACTAAATAAGGAGCATTTTAGTCATTTCGAATCAAATACTAAACTCTGTACATAGTAATATATAATATACATGGGCATAACGATAATTTCATGTATTATCGTTAGTTATTGAAACAGCCGTAGAGAGGAGATATGTGTTATTTGGACAAATCTCAGGGGAGATAGATGATATTTACTCTTTTAATTTTTGGTTGAATATCTCTAACATCTTCGAAAATTTGACTTATTATCTGTTCGATGAAACTTTTTACAAAATGATAGTCAAACTCTCTTTGAGGTTTGTTCAATTTTGTCAGATCTCCCTTGATGGTAGTCAATTATTTCTAAATGCCAAACCTGCTCTTGAAATAATGAAATGATTAATTTTTGACAACACTACCCCTGTGATCACCATTATTCATCTTCTTCTTCACCCAATGGAACTTTCAAGAACTCAAATAGCACGACTCATTTAATCTTCCAAACATAGCGTATAAGTATAACATTGAAGCAACAGTATGTATCTAGAAGAGAATGGAACCTCAAATATGGATTTATATTTGCATTATAACATGAAGTAGAAACTTGTGCCACATGATAGGTGCCTTTCGTGGGTGTTTCTTAAGTTGGCTGTGTTGGCACGCGTCCACATTTTCTGCATATAACAATTAAAGATCTATTGTATATAGGTGTATATATATACCGATATATTTGAATTATATTGGAAACCAAAGATCCACCAAATCTCTGCCATTTCTGGCGAAGCACACCGGCGGACACTACTATCCGAGTCATCTCCACCGAACATTATCTCCACCTTCTGTTGTGTCACCATTGAAGACCCACAACAACCCACCATGTCCTCCGTCACCGCCGTCTTCTTTGTCGAGGACCACGCCGAAGCATCGTCCACCAACTCCACCCACCACCTTCTCAACCTTCAATCGCCATTTACATCGTCACTGAAGCACCACATCCGAAGACCCATGTTCGCTGGGTCTCTGTCGACACCAAAACTCTATGTTCTATCGCCGTCGGTGGTGATGATTTTACTCAGATCGGTGGTGAGATTTGGTGTTAAATTGGTGGTGATGATTTTACCCAGATCGATGGTGAGATTTGGTGTTAAATTGGTGGTGATGATTTTTCCCAAATTGGTGAGATTTGGTGTTGCTCGGTGTTGAATTGGTGGTGACACTCAATTGTAGATTGATGATGAGAATTGGGTGTGATCGATGATGTGATCGGCAACAATGGTGGATTGGTTTGGTCCAATGACTGATTCATACGGATTTTCTACGGCGAATATGGAGACAGCCAATGGAATACGGTAGTTGAGTTTGCTTCACGATGGAGGACATGCTTTATGACATCCCAATTTTCATGTATAAGTTCGCGAGGCTTACACACTAAAATAAGAGGCTTCAACTGATAATAAACAAGAATGGAATACAAGATCTAAAGTGAGAGAATTAAACAACAGAAAATAAAACTAATAAATAATAAATAATAAATTTTAATTCTATAAAACTTTATATAATTAATTCATAAATAATTTTAAGTAAATATCAAAATTCTCAATTAATTACAATTTGAAAATTCCATAACTTAAGGATCCTATCTAAATCTATAATTAGAAATAAATTATAATATAATAATTTAGATAATAAGATAGAATCAATTTCCTACTCTGAAATAACTGAAAGATAATATATATAGACACGTGAGTCTAACAAGAATCACAAACTCAACTTTGTGGCTGAAACTGTCCGTGATCTGAAAGTTTGTCAACAACAAGTGGATTAATCTCACGAGAAATTCTCTCTACTACAGCCTAACAGAGTACTAATAAACCCATCATCTCCATAAAATAATAAAAAATCCAACATATAATTTACAGATAATAAATATATATATGTGATCAGTAATAAATTATAAAACTATAGGCAACTCAACCATGCCTGCGATGTCATAGCAAATCAATCATGCTAATTGGTACTAGTGAGACTGTGTTATTAGTCATCCTACAATAATTCTATTACACATTTCACAATACAATATGATAAAAATCAATATAAACATGTTTATCAATTTATTTAAAACAATTGACACGTATATAATTTGATGAGTGACATCCCATGCCTTATGCATACCCAAATTATTCCAAACAAATCATTGTTCCATACATCACCATGTTTTAAAAAATTTAAATATTTAATACACTACACAATTTTAGTCCTACAGACTAGTTCATACAACTTAGAAAACAATCAATCATACATGTAATTCAGGTAGTAACATGTGAATTCTATTGCACATAAATTTTAGATCATATCATTAAAACATACAATAAAATAAACACAACAGCATATATGAATATATAACAGATCCTAAACACACATCATTCAAAATAATAAGGGTAATGCTATTCAGGCAGAATTCATAGGCAGAAAATTTTATATCCATTGGATGCATGTGGTAGGCCCCACCACATACACTCACCACATGCATCCAATGGATGTAAGACTTTCTGCCTATGAATTCTGCCTAAGTATTATGTCTGAGTAGCATTATCCAAATAATAAATATAGCACTCTATACTTGGATATAACATGTTATATAATAGTCAAAGCGAACATGTGAGCATTCTTGTATGCTCATCTATATATATATATATATATATATATAGATACCCAACACCATCTTAATTTTGAGAAACATTATTAATAATACATCTCAAATTAAATCAATGGTTATGTCAGCATATAAACACATATATCAGATTATACACACATATATATACATATAACAAATTTCCTACCTACACACATTCAATCAATAAACCTAATTAAACCTATTATATACGCCTAATGTGTGTTCGAAAGTGATATGTTTATGGGTCCAAATGAAAAGAGAAGAAAAAAACTTAAGAGTAGTACCACTTGTTTCATTGCGTGTTCGTCTTAATTCATCATTTACAAATCTGTATGGATTAGGATTTTATGCTCCTTTCTCTCTTTCATTCTATCAAAACGTGCATATATCTTCTATATCATAAGATTGTATATAAACCCAAAATAAAATAGCAAACTCATTAAAAATAGAAGAGGACATTTAACCGAAGTATGCCCCACCTATGTGGAATGCTTAGAGGGGGAAGATAGGGGAAAAAATCAATCTTTAGCACGAAAATGACGACTCAAATATGTCTTAAGGGCTTGCTAAGTTGATCTTTAACCATTGAGCCAAGCAATTAACCTGATACTTCTTTTGTAATTTTTATTTTATATTCTTACATTTTCTTTGTTGGACACTTCATTCCCTCATCATATTAAGCTTTTAGAGACTGGAATTCATGATGCGAATATCTTTGCCAAGATTCATTTTTATCCACCCCGAAATATATTGCCAAGATGTAGAAGCTTAAATACCTAAAGATAGTTGCAAGAATGGAACTTCAACCTTTCCATTGTTTATTTACTTGAGAAATGAAAATTCAACTTTCCTTAGTTTATGTACAATTCAGACAGTATACACTTTTTCAAGTGACTGCAACAAAAGTGTCAAACCACTTCCATCTTCGTTCTTCATCCACTATTTTTTTAATACATTATATTACACCAGAAACCTGAAATTTGTCAGAGATCACCATATCAAGACACCTTTTATACATGTCAATAATGTGGCATCTCTTTATCCTTACAACAAGGATAACAAAACCTTCCACCACAACTACTTCGAGTTGTCTATACAAAACCTTCACCATATTGTATTGGGTCTATACACGTGACGGTCACTACATGTTGATTGTGAGAGATGTAGGTAGAGTTCCGGACAACATTTGGGTGGAGGTTGATCGGCTCTGCACTCTGCTACAGGGTTGCTGTCATGGAGGAGAGATTACAGGAGTTGGTGCCCACTGTGTGGGATCTCTTGCGGGAAGAGATGAGACGAAGTTGATTAAGGAGGAGGATTGGTGGCGCATGAAGTCTGGGGGGGTGAAGGGGAAGAGAGAGGGGAGTATAGGGGATGAAACCGTCGAAAATGGAGTTACAGAAGGATGTCGGAGTGAAAAGGTAGGGGATGTAGTGACCGTCACGTGCCGGGAGTGCGTGGGAAGGGAGGAATAAGTGAAAGGACACGTGGTGGAGTCTCTGGTAACGGTAACATTGGGTGGACGCCAGCTGTAAGGGGCACGTGTTACTTTTAAAGGAAATTAGATCGGGGATCAGGAGCAACGTTTGGGCTACGTCTCGCAAGCCGAGACCGTTAGGTTCAAATGGAACGAAGCCCAAGATCTGAGTTCAAATTGGTGGGATGTGAGGTACTGTGAACACTATGAATGGGATACAGCTAGCAGTAGACATGGCAGATGGAGGGATAACATGTCACGTGATGGATTTAGTGTGCTTTAACAGGCCCAAATGCTGATAAAGAGGAAAGGGCTGTTTCATGACCTCAGTCCATTTAGGTTTGAGGATGGGAGACGTGGGCTCGTGAGTAGAGTATGACAATAGGTTAAGAAGCATATAAATGGATCCGGGACACAGGCACGTCACTTGATAAATTCTAAAAAAATAGGATACGGTCATGACCGGGATACGATAAATAATAAATATTATATATATATATATATATATATATATATATATGATATTGCACTTTAAGAAATTAAGAGTAAATTATTTTTTATCAACCTAACAATGACAAAAAAATTATTTTTTTCTGAAAAAAAAGAAAGAAAGAAAGAAAGAGGGTGAAAAAACAAAAAAACAAAGAGCTAGTTTGGTTAGAAAAAGAATTAGGGGTTAGTTAAAAATAAAGGTAAGAATCCATAGAAAATAAAAAGTTTATGGAAACAAGTGGAGAAAGGAAAAACAGACTAAAATAATTTTGTTGAGAAAGGAAAACTAGGGTTTGTGAAGAACAAGAAGAAAGAAAAGAGGAGGAAGAGGGGCCAGAGAGACTCACTTGGATAGAGCGACCATCCACTGGTAGCCAAGCCAAAATTAATCGTGCACGAGTTTGAATTTTTGAACTAAAATATAAGCTTAAATATATGATTTTTTCATATAAATTTGTTTTATAAAACAACAACTTTTAAGTAATTATATAATAAACGCCATATAATTGAAAGTTAATAAAGAACTTGTCATATTTATACTTTATCCCAACATTTTTTTCAAAAACTGTCTTAAAAATTCCCAAGAATGTGACATGCGTGTTGGACACGTAATCTTGGCGTGCTGAACGACTGTCCACGGCATGTCCATGGTGTGTCCCTGCCATGTTCATTTCGTGTTTTCGCTGTGTCTGAATATTAAAAAAAAAACGAGACACATTTTTTGGCGTGACTGACACATATCAAGGTGTGTTCGACATTTGTCGGTATCTGACACACAGATTCTTTGACTTTTTAGGTGTGTTAGGCACTAAGAGTGAACCGGGCCAGATGTTGGGCTTCGTCGAAGTCTAAGGTGAGGAAGGCTATACAACCCAGTGGAAGAAAACACTTGGGCCATACCCAAGTCCCCTTGCACATTTCAGGGACCACTCGTCAGATTAGTGGTAACAATGAACCCAATTGTTTTTTTGTGCCAAACAAGACGACGATGCCCAAGTTCACAGCTCTCTCAAAACGGATCTCCCAATGCTTCGATGGCCAGAGTGTCTCTGGTGGTGATGCAAAGATGCTGGAAAGGAGAAGGAAGGTTGCCGATGCATCTGAGGTGGTCTGGCGAGGGTCGACTTTGACGGGAAGGGTTGCTGCAGACAACAGTAAGCGTGATGTAGAGATGGTTTAGATTTCTCAACCTGTGGCCAAGATGATGAGCCCAAAGCAAGGTACGACTATGAAGGTCCCCAGAATTCTTCACAGATGAAGTTCACAAAACGGAGATGTCCAGAGTAGAGGGTTGCAAAGACAAGTAGTAGCGACAGGCGAGGTAGGCTCCCTTCTGGAAATCTTCAGTCTTCTTCTTACGGGACTGTGGGCTTGAGTAATGAGGAGATTGAAGGTGGTGCTAAGTCGGGACTTTTGAATATGCTGCCTCTGGTTCCGGAGGAGATAAAGAGATTTTGAGTCTTGATTGCCTCGATGAGGCTGTTTATGTGAATGTGTCACTGGCTGAAGATGATATGGGGGAGGACACTTGGGACTCGTCTTTGCATGCCTATCATAGAGTATGCTAATAATAGTTTGACCAATACACGGGTATTTGTTTTTTTGGAGATTATGTATAATTATTTACCATGCCAATCCATTGATCATATTACTTCGCCTCAGCAACTCTATTCGCTTGAATTTCTTGATTCCTTTATTTAGTTTGTTCATAATTTTCATGTCGATATACGTTATAATAAGAATTATAGACTTATTACATATGCTCATCATACGAATCATGAATTTTTGAAGGATAATCTGTGTAGTACAACCACCTTACCCTAAGAACTCCTTCCAGATAAAACATGTCTAAATTGTTGAAGACTTTTCACATCATAAATTAGGACCTAATACATATCTCTCATATGGGAGATATTCAATATTTTGTCTTTTCAGTTGCATTATATTAAATGGATTGAATTGAGGATATTTTTTACTATCAGAGTGATACTTCTCATAGTGGAGATATTAAATATTATCTTGTTCAATGGAAAGGTTATCCATCTTCAAATATCACATGGAGTGTTAATGATGAGTTTTGTTGCGTTGACTCATACTTCTGGAGCCGTACTATTAGATTTACTCTTCGAAGGAAAGTTCTTCTCAACAAGGGAGAATTGATGGAGAGTGGACCATTGCCCGAGAGCTTGAAGTGCACATGTTTCGCTCAACAAGGGAGAATTGATGGAGAATGGACCATTGCCCAAGAGCTTGAAGTGCACATGTTTCGCGTCTACTCTTGGAGACGTGGGAAAGATAGATAGAATTAGGGATTTTGTCCATTATTTATTATTATTATTATTATTTTTATTTTTATTTTAGTAATATTTTAATTTTAGAGTATTTCAGTAATTTAATATTTTAGGGTTGTAGGATTTGTTAGGGTTTTTTCTCGACGCTTATATATACACGTGGGTTTATACATTGAGAAGGAACCTTTTGATGATTATTGAATAATTATTGATATTGATTATAATGATTTCTTCCTTCTTTTTCTCCTTATTCTCCCTCTTCTCTCTTCTTCTCCTCTCTCAATATTCTATATATCAATTTTGATATTTAAGAACATCTATCCGTCCTGCATCACATGTGTTTCTGTCTATTAGAGTAGACTCCAAGATGAGATATCCACTTTCATCGTTACATTTTTATATGAATCACTATCATGAACTCAATCATCTACTGGATTGACATTGCATAATTGGTTTACTTCAATATTTATCCCATTGTTTCTTGGTATTGTCTCACAGTGGGGGTTGGACAATCTCTGGTACTCCTCTGGACTTGCATGATCCTCGACTTTTGGCTATGGCAGCCGCAGAGAGCGTCTTCTGGAAGCTGAGTATGATGAATATGCTGATACGAATGCCAGTGGAGCTGCATTTTGCCGCTCTGCAGTCCTAAATGTAAGATGTTGTAATCTTCTCTTGCGAAAATAGATATGATTTGTGTTCTAGAAAGATGGAAAATAAATCGACTTTCTGAATATTAAAGGGGTTAGTAAAGAAAAATAATTCATTAAGGATCGCCAAGTTTTTTGGTAGACAGGGAAGTAATGTCACAGTGCTGAAGTTTGCTGATACTCTTCCTTCTTCAGCAAGTTTTTCGGGAAGCAATCTTAAATAAGGAAAATGCTAGACATTATGAATATAATTCATGAATTCGTATCTCGAATTAGGTAGCTGATTAGGTGGTTGATTATTTGACAAATTTCTATATTTTAAAAGTAATTATTTTGAGAGAATATAGGAAGGAAAAGAGAAAAAATAGCAAAACTAATCATTATATAATCTAAATCCTAAAATACCTCAATATCAGAGAATTCAAATTAAATTTTATGCTCGCATCTTTCTTTGAAAGATCATTTCTATTAAATTTTCAAATAACTGAGACAAGAAACTATTTCTCTTCAATAAAAATTCTAATTTTCTCCATTATCTACATGTGTGAATAATTAAATAAACACATAATATACTTAAAGTTTCTTATAATTTTATTTTGATTTGATATTTTCAATCAAAGTTAAATTATAAAGAAAGATTTAGTAAATATAGAGAGAAGCGGAGGGAGTGCAAAAGAGAATATTTGTATATATAATAAAATAATAAAAAAAATTAGAGAGAGACCCAATTTGATTACGGTTCTTATTTTCTCCTTTAATGAGATTCATTTAGTTTGATAAAATATTAAAAATTATGAAAAGGGTAATATGTATCAAAATATATGATATTTATGTCTTTTTTATATTGCCACGTCATTTTCAAGATACAAATTCGAGATACATATTCGAGATGTGTAGCGCTGCTCATCTTTAATTGTTATATGCAGCAAATGTGGACGCGTGCCCACACAGCTAACTTAAGAAACACCCACGAAAGGCACCTATCATGTGGCACAAGTTTCTACTTCAATGTTATAATACAAATATAAGTCCATATTTAAGGTTCAATTCTCTTCCAGATACATACCGCTAGTTCAATGTTATACTTGTAGGCTGTGTTTGGAAGATTAAATGAGTCATATTGTTTGAGTTCTTGAAAGTTCGATTGGGTGAAGAAGAAGATGAATAATGGTGATCAGAGGGGTAGTATTGTCAAAAATTAATTGGTTAAAATGGTCATTTTATTATTTCAAGAGCAGTTTTGGCATTTAGAAATAATTGACTAACATCAAGGGAGATTCTGATTGAACAAACCTCAAGAGAAGTTGATTATCATTTTGTAAAAGTTTCATCGAAAACATAATAAGTCAAATTTTAGAGGAGGTTAGAGACATTTAACCAAAAAATAAAAGGGTAAATATCATCTACCTCTCCTGAGGTTTGTCCAAATAACACATACCTCCCCTCTATGTTTTATAGTCTCACTTACTTCCCTTGTCAATAACGGCCGTTAAGTAACTAACAATAATGGATAAAATTACCATTATGCCCATGTATATTATATATTACTATATATGAAATTTTGTACTTGATTCGAAATGACTAAAATGCCCCTTATCTAGTTGTACTTCGTAATCCAAAGACCTAGTATGTATTATTGAATTCAATTAACACATAAAAGAACAAAAGGGAGCCAATATGTATAGATGTATGTATAGTATTACCCGCTCTCATTACTGGAGAGAGTACACCTCCAGGGCTTTGGACTTCACCATAAAAGAATCGCTCATAGTTCTAGAGAGAGAAAGTATGAAAATTTGAGAGAGAGTAGCTGTGAATCCTCAGTAAGCAACCTTTAGATGAGAATATAAAAAATCAACCCTAGCCCCTTCTCCATCAGATATATATATATCTATTGCGGTTGATTAATTTGGAAAATTTGGGTAGAAGTGGGTACGAATTTGGATGCTTTTTGTTTCGATGTGTAGATGGGTACATAGGTGATTGACTCATGGAAGTAATTGGTGGGATTAATGGTGTTGGAAGGACCGAATATAGGTTCGTATATGCTTGTCGCCAACTAGGGGTGGAACAGGGGTACTGTTGCATGATTGAAGAATGAAGATGGTGGAGAATCGGGTCATCATTTTGCTATAATCCATCGGTCAACATCCAAAACTCTAATCATTCAACAACAAATAGAACATATTGCATATCAGTAAACATCAAATATATACACACACACATATAAACGCATATAGATATACATATGCTGAGAGAGAAAAATATGCATAGAGAGATCAGTGAAAATCAAATATATATATATATATATATATATATATTGTGGTTGATTAATTTAGAAAATTTGGAAGGAAGTGGGTATGAATTTGGATGCTTTTTTGTTTTCATGTGTAGATAGGTACATAGGTGATTGATTCATGTAAGTAATTGGTGGGATTAATGGTGTTCGAAGGACCAAATATAGGCTAGTATATGCTTGTCGCTAATTGGGGGTGGAACTGGAGTATTGTTGCGTGATTGAAGAATGAAGATGGAGAACCAAGCCATCACTTTGCTATAATCCACTAGTTAACATCCAAAACTCCAATCCTTCAGCAACAAATGAAATATATCATAGATTAGTGAAAATCAAATATACACACACACACACACACACACACATATATAAACACATGTAGATATACATATATATAGAGAGAGATAAGTTAAAATCAAATATATATACACACATAGTAACATACATATAAAGACATATAGATAAACGTATATATAGAGAGAAAATATATGTAGAGAGATAGAGTAGAGTCGCATGCGTTACGGGGTAGAAAACTAGCAAGTTTTTCGATGAGAATTTGGAGTTGCAGCGGTCAGAAGGGTACACATGTAATTTTAGTATGGTCAACCAGGGTATAAATGTCTTTTCAAGCATCATAAGGGCAAAACTGGGCTTATAATTTTTTTATATAGTTGACGTCAACAAATTTATTTGTCTTCGTTAAGCGTTGTTAGGATAAGGGGGAGTTCATTACATACATCACAACCTCAAGGGAGGTATATGGGATTGTAAAACCTAGAGGAGAGATGTGTGTTATATTAACAAACCTCAGATGAGGTAACTGATATTTACCCCCTAAATTCACTTTACAGAAAGTGGTGGAGAGAGAGAGAAGAAAGTAAGGAAATATGAAAAATGTTATTGAGATGGGAAGAAGAAAAAGAGAGAGGATGATGAAAAGAGAGAAAAAAAGGAAGAAAAATATTACAGAGGAGAAGAGAGAGAAAGAAGGTGTCCTACCACCATTTGTAGGAGGCTCGATCGTCTACTGTGAGCAGCATAGAGCTGTGTCTGCACTAGCCGAAACGACCATCTTTTTGTTTATTTGTAAAGCATTTGTTATATGCTAAATTGGTTTTGCTAAAATTATCCAAGTAAAGAAACTTAATAAAATAAATATTACAACTCTTCCCAACACTAAAGTACCGTAACTCTTCCCAACACAAAACAAAAGTTATATAATAATATTATAACACTTTCAAAGAGAAAAGATAAGTAATAAAATAATATTTTTTTATATTTTCACTTTTATAAATTTTCACTCTAATCCCAAGTGTGTTAAATCTATATAAATTCTAAAATTTATAAATATTTATTTAAACTCTTTTTATCTTTCTAAATATATATATATACATATATTATTTCTAAAATATATTTAAAAATTTAAATTGAGTTTTAGAGAGATGAATTAACTTAGTTAAAAATAGAATTGGAGTTGCTGAAATAAGAAATTATGTTGTTTATTTATGAAGTAAATGTGTCGATTTTAAATAAATTTATTTTAAAATAATATTATAACTTTTTAAAAAGAAAATAAATAATATTATAAATAATTTATAACTCTTTCCAGCACTAAATATATATAGCCAAGGAAAGAAACTTAATAAAAAAATATTATAAGTCTTTCCAAGACTAAAGTACCGTAACTCTTCCCAAAACAAAAGAAAAGTAATATAATAATATTTTAACTTTTTCAAAGAGAAAAGAAAATTAATAAAATAATATTATAAAAAATATATTTTTTATATTTTCACTTTTATAAATTATCACTCTAATCCTAAGTGTGTTAAATGAATATAAATTCTAAAATTTATAAATATTTATTGAAGGGAGACGATGTTAGCACTCTCATTTTCTACGGTTGCACTCCCATCTTAAATGAAATGACATTTTTAACCTTAACTTCACAAACGAAGTAAAAAGAGCTAAAATATATAATATAAAGGTTAGTTATGGTATTATAAAATATGGAATGTCTAATACGCCGTAATTTGAGGATATTTATATTTATTATTTTAATTATTTAGAAATTATTTTAGTAATTCAAGAAAAGAAAAACAATAATAGAATAAACAGAAAATAAAAATTAGGGTTCAGTAGTTCCTACGCACAGACAGGGAGAGAACGGTAGATGCTAAAAAAAAGGAGAGAAGTTGATTTTGCTAAAAATCATAAGGCAAGTTCATACTCTACACTTTCCCTTTGGATTTATAGACATAGATTTTATTCGTGTTATTTGATTTGAATGTGTGTGTGTGTATATATATATGGGTTCTATATGAATATGTAGGATGATATGGGATTGACGTTGGTATATATACATGCAAATCAGAGTATTAGTTGTTGTGGAGGAACCTGTTAATAATTATATATATATATATATATATATATATATATAAGCATGCAAATTCGTACATGCAATTTTTAAACTCTATTTTGAAGGATTTCGTTCTGATTATTATGTTGCTCTTGCTCTGGCGAATGATCCTTGAACTTTGGAACTTAGATCGTTGAGAAATTAGAGAGAAATTTAACTTTTAATGGAAGAACCCTAGAATTTGAGATTTTGGGGTTTTTTATTTAATCCGTATATGTAGAAGATTTTTGTTGCATTAGAAAACTTATATGATAAGGAGTTTAGTGGTGTTAAAATTGGGCCAAAAGGAGGTGGTTGAAATACCCCTTACAAATTTCACGTAAAAGGTGGTCAGTCTCACACACAAAACCTGAGAGATTTCTACAACTTATAGCAAACAAGCATAGACTACAAAAACAAAAAGATGAATTTTAAATGCTGAAAGGAAAGTCTAACTGAGATAAAATAAATAACGTTAAATAATAAAATACTAGTCTGAGTGATACAACTTGAAAGTCCCATAACTCAAGGACCCCATAACCAAAAAAATAACAAAAGTAAATAATATTCTAGAAAATATCTAAGTCCCTACACTGATGTCTGGTAAGGAATAGATGACCGCCCCGCTCTACGAACTCCATACCCTAACCTCGAGTTGGAAACTGCCTGAGACCTGAAATAATCAACAAAGTGGGTTAAACCCACGAGCAAGTTCCCTCTACTATAACCCAATCAGAGAACTTGTAAATATACCCTTTATATGATGGCAATAAAATATATATATGTATACAGACATACCCCTTCTCACTTAACCTAAGGTTCCAAACTAGGACATGTTTTTCAAAGTTAATTCAAAGGTAATCCATATATGCCAGAACCCTTATTAAGCACATACCCTACTAATACTTGACAATCCTGACAAGCATCCCTTATCTATATATTACATACCTTATTAAGTAATTGGCAATCCTCACATACCCCGCCCTTGTATAAAAAATATGTTAAACCCTATTATGTAATTGTCAATCCTCACATGCCTCCCCTGTAAACCTTTTAAATACCTTATTAGGTATTGGCAATCCCCACATGCCTCCCTTGTAAACCTATTAAATACCTTATTAGGTATTGACAATCCTCACATGCCTCTCATGCCTCCCATATTCCTTAAGATAAAATAAAATAAAATAAAAACGCAACGTACCTAAAAGCACATTAATTAACCTAATGGAATTCCAATCACCACAATGAATAATACATAAAACAATTAACTAAATCCAATATACCATGAACAATTATAAATGCAAAGAAAACAATTTAAAAAAGAAAACACATACTGAAGCCTACAATGTAACTTAAACAGTAAGGGGATCTAAACCTAGCTCTAAACTAGGTTTTCGTGCATAAACCGTCCTAAAAGACTTAATTCACCTTCCTGGAATTTTCTGAAATTTTTCGTAATTTAAAAATATTTTCCAAAACAAAAGAAAATAAAAATCCAATTTTGAATCATATTTTTTGTTCTAATTCTACAACAAGGGGAACTTATTTCATCTTGAAATTTAAAACCCAAGTGTATTCTGCCCCTAAAAGATTTATTTAAAATTTTAGGAATTTTCTGAAATTTTTTGGTACTTTTAAAAAATATTTTTCCTAATTTTCTATCTTTAAAAATGATTTAAATTTTTTAAAATTAACTAAAATATTTTGGACTGGGCCCAGTGGGTGGGCCCGGTGAGTGGGACCCAATGGAACATTTCTCGGTCCCCAACCGGCGCCAGAACAGGGCGCACGGGCCCCCACGAACCGGCAGCACGCGTGGGCGTGCGGCCCCCTATTCTTCCTCCCTTTCCCTTCTTCTTTTCTTTTTTCTTTTTCCTGTAACTTACTATTGCACGCACCAACCATGAATCCGCCACTTCCAGGCCATTTTTCGACCACCTCCGGCCACCAAAACTCGAGTTTGAATATACTATTCCACTCCCCTCGGCCTAAGCTATGCATTGGTACCAAAATCACCCCCAATCATCGCCTAAATCGAAAAGCCCCAATTTCAAGTTTTAGGGTTCTAAAATTTCAAACTCAAATTCCCGTCAAACCACCTAACGATTTTCCACCAAACTTACAGGGACTATTCGGAAAAGGAAGATCAACAATTTAATCGGAACAAAAACCTTCAAAAACGGCGTCTACAATTAACCCAAAACTCATGTGTATACACACACACACACACATATATTTCTGCCTATATACTCATATATACACGTATATACATATCAAATTTTACACCATAAAACTCCAAATTCGTATATTATTTATGTTTAATCATACGAAAATTCTTTCCATGAAACTAAACAAAGATCCCAAATTATTAACCCTAATCATGCATAAACCTATATATATATATATGTGTGTGTATATATATATGCATGAAATCAAATAATTTAATTAATTATCTATGTTTACAAGTTCAAAGGGGAAGTGAAGAGATTGAACTTGCCTTGTGATTTTGAGCAAAATCACATTTTCTCCCTTTTCTTGGCTTCTACGTTTTCTCCCTGCCTGTGCGTAGAAACCCTCTGTGCATAGAAACTACTGAACCCTAATTTCTTTTCTCTTATTTAATTTTCTTTCTAGAAAACTAAAAAACTCATAAATAATTAAACTAATAAATATAAAATATTTATCCCACCTATATATAAATATATATAGAGCCCAACCCAACAGTCTAGCCCAACCTGCTAAAAATTAAAAAATAAAAGAACATGTAGCCCAAAAACTCGCCTATTTTTATTTAAAAAAAACTACATTTAAAACAAATAATTCACACATAATTAAAAATAAATCAACACTTAGCAACAATTTAAACATCCACATTAAATAATTACAAACAGCAACAATTCCAACATCCACGTTAAACAATTAAAAACAGGCATTGACTAAATTAACTAGAACATTTTAAAAAATTAAAACCCAATTAAATAACAAAAATATAATTTAAATATCCTAAAATTTCGAGGTATTACATTCTTCACCCCTAAAAAGAGGAATTTCGTTCTCGAAATTCACCTTATACCTGAAATAAAAAGCTCTATATATTTTGCCTTTATCTCATCCTCCCTTTCCCAAGTGGACTCCGCTTCATTGTGGTGGCTCCACTGAACACGAACTAAAGGAATAGTCTTGGAACAAAGGACCTGGTTCCTACGGTCAAGAATACAGTAAGGTTGCTCCGCATATGTTGCATCTGGCTGCAACTTAATCTCCCCAACCTTAATGTGCTGATAGGTATCCTTATCCCTAAAAAATTTTCACAACATAGACACATGAAAAATATTATGCACCCTGTGCATTGTGTCTGGTAATGCCAATCTATACGCTACAGCCCCAATCCTGTTAGTAATCATAAAAAGACCCACAAAGTAAGGTGACAACTTTCACTTTTTCCCAAACTGCATTACTCCCTTAATGGTAGAAACTTTGAGTAAAACCTAATCCCCCACGTTAAACTCTAGTGCTCAAGTTCTCCGATCAGCATAACTCTTCTGTCTACTCTTAGCAGTCCGCATTCAGTCTCTAATAAGAGCGACTTTCTCAGATGTGTCCTTAATGAATTCAGGACCAAGAATCTATTCTCTCTAACCTCCAACCAGCATACAGGCGATCTACATGGGCGCCCATATAGAGCCTTGAATTGTGCCATACCAATAGTCTTTTGATAACTATTGTTATAAGCAAACTCAACAAGCAGCAAATAGCTCTCCCAATTACCTTTGAAGTCGAGTACACATGCTCATAACATATCCTCTAAAATCTGATTTACCCTCTCAGTCTGACCATCGGTCTGAGGGTGATAGGCTGTACTGAGATGCAGAGTTGTACATATAACATGTTGAAAACTCTCTTAAAATCCTGAAACAAATTTCGGATCTCTATACGATATAATGGACAAAGGTACGCCATGGAGCTTCACTATCTTTGTAATGTAACGCTTCGCGTATTGCTCTAAGGTGTTACTCGAGCGAACTGGCAAGAAATGGGCTAATTTCGTCAACCTGTCCACTATAATTACTCTATGAATGATAGCAGGTGTAACCACTACACACGCTAAAAAAGCATTAGCTAAGGCATCAATGCTACTCAAGTTATTCCACTCTGCTTCAAATAGAGCAAAAAGACTAGCATAGGGTCAGCGACTAAGTGCATCAGCTACTACGTTCGCTTTCCCCGGGTGGTACTGGATGAAGGAGTGATAATCTTTCACGAACTCCAACCACCTGCGCTATCTCATATTCAGTTCCTTCTAGGAGAACAAATACTGCAAACTCTTGTGGTCGCTGAACAATCTGAAGGTTTCACCCAAGAGGTAATGCCTCCAAATCCTCAAGGCAAAAACCACAGTTGCTAACTCTAGATCGTGAGTCTTGTAATTAAGCTCGTGAGGCTTAAGCTTACGTGAAGCATAAGATATCGGCCTCTCCTCCTGCATCAACACACAACCCAAACCTTGTAATGATGCATCGGTATATACTAAAGTATTCGACTCCACTCTGTGAAGTAGCTAGGATAGGTGCAGTTGTCAATTTGCTCTTCAACTCATCAAACGCCGCCTGACAAGAATTATCCCAAATGAAAGGCACACCCTTTTTAGTCAAATGGGTGAGCGGACCAGCAATTCTGGAAAAACCCTAAATGAATCTGCGATAATAACCAGCTAACCCAGAAAACTATGAATCTCTGAGGGTGAGGTAGGCTACCCCCACTCCAGAACTGTCGACACCTTACTTGGATTGACCGTTATCCCCTTCTCAGATACTACGTGACTCAAGAACTTCACCTCCCTCTACTAGAAATCACACTTCTCACACTTTACATACAACTGATGATCTCTCAGTGTCTGCAGAATAATACAGAGATGTCTGGCATGATCCTCCTCTGACTTAGAATAAACCAGAATGTCATCGATGAAGACAATAACAAACTGATCTATGTAGGCTCTGAACACTCTGTTCATCTGATCCATGAAGACAGCTGGGTGCGTTTGTCAACCTGAAAAGCATAGCCCGAAACTCATAAGACTCATATCTGGTAAGGAAGGCTATCTTCGGTACATCCTGCTCCCTAACTCGAAGTTGATAATACCCGGATCTCAAATCTATCTTCGAGAAGTAGGTGGCTCCCTTCAGCTGATTGAACAGATCATAAATCCTAAGCAACGGGTACTTGTTGCGGATTATGACCTTATTCAATTCTCTATAGTCAATACAAAGGCGAAGAGACCCATCCTTCTTTTTCATAATAATACCGGTGCTCCCCATGATGAAGTACTCCTGCGAATGAATTTATGACTGAGAAGTTGCTGAATCTGATCCTTCAGCTCCCTCATTTCCACTAGCGCTATTCTGTATGGGATCCTAGTAATAGTCCTGGTACCTGGAGCTAAATCAATCACAAAGTCTATCTCACGACTCGGCGGTAACCTTGGGATTTCCTAAAACACATCTTGAAAGTCTCATACCACTGGAATGAAATCTAGAGAGACTGTAGTTTCCTCTGGAGACTCCTTACTAATAAAGAATAAGTGAATGCTAGACCTTCCATTTGATTGCGACATAGCAACCAAATACATTTCCTGACCCGGTATAGCAAAAACAATTGCCTTATTATGGCAATTAACCTGAGCATGATAATATGATAACTAATCCATCCCGAGCATAACATCATAAGAATGCAAGTCCAAGACCAGTAGGTTTGCCAGGAACCTGAGTTTACTAATGTCTATAGGGACCTGACTGCAGCGTTCCCGTATGATCGTACTAACCCCCAATGGTGTGGTTATAGTAAGTGGAGAACTACATGACTGAGTAAGCATACCAAATAGCCTAGTAAATGACTGAGACACAAAATAATGAGATGCCCCAATATCAAATAAAACACGACTGAGTTTCCCATTGATAAGAAACATACCCCCAATCACCTGAAGGGCCTACACATCTTATGGCATGACGTTGTAAACCCTCCCATAGTGCATCTACCAACTAGGTTGCCCCTTAGGCGGTGGCGGTGGTGGTGCTGGTAAAGCTGGACGATGCTTAGCCTAAATTCATGGAACTTGTGGTACCGACAAGGGTGGTTGTTGTCTCTGTCCCTGCTGACCCAGCTGTCCCTGATTGGTGTTGGGATAATATCTAGCTGAATGCCCCAGCTCACCACACCCATAACAATGTCCTCTAAATACACCAGCTGGCCTCCTCAACTAACCTCCTTGTGACTGAACCGAACCTGTCTGTGGTGCCCCATTCGGTCTCTTGTGAGTAGAGGCTTCCCCTCTCTGAGCATCACCGATAGCTCTGTGTTTTTTCCACTGCTATTGCCCTAGAAAACTGCTCCTATCAGACTGCGTCCTGCCATTTCCAGTTCTCTTCTCCACTGTCTGACTAGCGGAGTCCCTTTCATTTCACTTCTCTCCCTTCCCTTTCCTGTAGTCCATCCTCGACTGACAGTGCTACAAGGGAGCATCAACCACCTGAGCATAAGTGGTATAAGCCCATAACAACCTATCGAATAGGGCAAATCAAACCATTCACAAAGCAGTTCATCTTCTTTTCTTCAGTGTTCACCTCCTCAGGTGCAAACAACGATAAATTGGTGAACTCCTGCTCATATACTGCAACTGTCCTATCCCCTTTTTGTAAGTCCAAGAATTCCCTCTTTTTGGCTGCCCTCACTACATACGGGAAATACTTGGGATCAAAATGGACCTGAAGCTCTACATAAGTCAACGTAGTCTGCTCCTTCACTTTAGTCACTAACTCCCACCACTGTAACGCATCCGCTACTAGCTTAAAAGTAGCTGGCATCTGTTTCTTCACTTCTGTGCACACAATTATGCGAAGATGGCGTTCAATGTCTTTCCTCCACTGATACGCTTCGGTCTCTTCCGTAGTCCCTGAAAACTCTGGTGGATTCTCTTTCGTGAATGAATTCCATACCCTCTACCAAGTGTTGGGCTGCTCCACTGGTAATGGAACCTGCGCCAACTACGGTGGCTGCTGATTCTGAAGTGCAGTCGCCACTCCTATAGCTACAGCCTGAGTAACAATGGCTGCCAAATAGGGAGAAAGGTCTGCATTTCCACCCTGAGCATTATCCTGACCTGGGATTTGGTTCACACTCCTCTTAGTACGGGGTGGCATCTGAAGATGAAACAAAAAATTCATTAATACCCCAATAATAGATTAGAGCATAATGAGTCATATACTTAAGTTCGACTTATCAGAATACGCAATGCGGAAGATACCATACGACAGATCTTAAGGACCCGAGAACACTTGAACCTGGAATACCCTAATACCAACTGAAATATCCCCTAAACAATTTCACATATGAGGTGGTCAGTCTCACACATAAAACCTGAGAGATATCTACAACTGATAGTAAACAAGCATAGAATACAAAGATAAAAAGAAAGAAATTTAAACGTTGAAAGAAAAGTCTAACTGAGATAACATAAATAACGTTAAATAATATAATACTAGTCTAAGCCATACAACTTGGAAGTCCCGTAACTCAAGGACCCCATAACCAAAAAAATAACAAAAGTAAATACTGTTCTAGAAAAGATCTAAGTCCCTACACTAATGTCTGGTAAGGAATAGATGACTGACCTGCTCTACGAACTCCACGCCCTAACCTCGAGGTGGAAACTGCCTGAGACCTAAAATAATCAACAAAATGGGTTAAACCCACGAGCAAGTTCCCTCTACTATAACCTAATTAGAGAACCGGTAAACATACCCCCTATATGAGGGCAATAAAACATTTATATGTATACAGACATACCCCTTCTCATTTAACCTACGGTTCCAAACTAGGACACGTTTTTCTAAATTAATTCAAAGGCAATCCATATATGCCCGAACCCTTATTAAGCACATACCCTACTAATATTTGACAATCCTGACATGCCTCCCTTATCTACATATTATATACCTTATTAAGTAATTGGTAATCCTCACATGCCCCGCCCTTGTATAAAAAATATATTGAACCCTATTATGTAATTGGCAATCCTCACATGCCTCCCTTGTAAACCTATTAAATACATTTTTAGGTATTGTCAATCCTCACATGCCTTCCATATTCCTTAAGATAAAATAAAATAAAAACTCAACATACCTAAAAGCACATTAATTAACCTAATGGAATTCCAATCACCACAATGAATAATACATAAAACAATTAATTAAATCCAACATACCATGAACAATTATAAATGCAAAGAAAACAATTAAGGAAGAAGAAAACAATTAAAAAAAGAAAACACATACTCAAGCCTACAATGTAACTTAAACAACGAAAGGATCTAAATCTAGCTCTAAAATAGGTTTTCATGCATAAACCGTCCTAAAAGACTTAATTCGCCTTTCTGGAATTTTCCATAATTTAAAAATATTTTCCAAACAAAATAAAATAAAAATCCAATTTTGAAGCATAATTTTTGTACTAATTCTACAACAAGGGGAACTTATTTCATCTTAAAATTTAAAACCCAAGTGTATTATGTCACAAAAGGATTTATTTAAATTTTTAGGAATTTTCTGGAATTTTTAAAATATATTTTTCCTAATTTTCTATCTTTAAAAATGATTTTAATTTTCTTTTTAAAAAAAAAACTATCGGACTGGGGGTGGGCCTGGTGAGTGGGACCCAAGGGGACCTTTCCTGATCCCCGACCGGCACCGAAACATGGCACACGCGCTGGCGGCGCGCGTGGGCGTGCAGCCCCCTATTCTTCCTCCTAATTTTTTCTTTTCTCTTTTCCTTTTCCTGCAACTTATTGTTGCACACACCAGCCATGAACTCGCCACTTCCAGGCCATTTTTCGGCCACTTAAACTCATGTTTGAATATACCATTCCACTCCCCTCGAGCTAAGCTACGCATTGGTACCAAAATCACCACCAATCATCACATAAATCGAAAAGCCACAATTTCAAATTTTAGAGTTCTAAAATTTCAAACTCAAATTCCCGTCAAACCACCCAACAATTTCCTACCAAACTTACAGGGACTATTTGGGAGAGGAAGATAAACAATTTAATCAGAACAAAAACTTTCAAAAACGCCATCTACAATCAACCAAAAACTTATGTGTATATTTATATACATATATATCTGCCTATATACTCATATATACACGTATATACATATCAAAATTTACACCATAAAACTCCAAATTCCCAGATTATTTATGTTTAATCATACAAAAATCATTTCCATGAAACTAAGCAAAGATCTCAAATTATTAACCCTAGTCATGCATAAACCTATATATATATATATACACACACATATATGCATGAAATCAAACAATTTAATTAATTATCTATGTTTACAAGTTCAAAGGGGAAGTGAAGATATTGAACTTACCTTGTGATTTTGACCAAAATCACCTTTTCTCTCTTTTTCGGGCGTCTACCGTTTTCTCCCTGTCTGTGCGTAGAAACTACTGAACCCTAATTTCTTTTCTCTTATTTAATTTTCTTTCTAGAAAACTAAAAAACTCCTAAATAATTAAAATAATAAATATAAAATATTTAGCCCACCTATATATAAATATATATAGAGTCCAACCCAATAGTCAGCCCAACCTGCTAAAAATTAAAAATAAAAGAACATGCAGCCCAAAAGCCCACCTATTTTTATTTTTTTTTCAAAAAACTACATTTAAAACAAATAATTCACACATAATTAAAAATAAATCAACACTTAGCAACAATTCAAACATCCAAGTTAAATAATTAATAATAGAAACAATTCAAACATCCACGTTAAACAATTAAAAACAGGCATTGACTAAATTAACTAGAACATTTTAAAAAATTAAAACCCAATTAAATAACAAAAACTCAATTTAAATATCCTCAAATTACGGGGTATTACAGTGGTATTGTGGCCAGAAGGAGGCAGCAAAGTGGCCAGCAGTGGGCTACTCACGCGGCTGATGGCTGCTACAAAAAAGAAGGAAAACAAAGAAAGAATAAGACCAAGGGCCGCAAGGCCCACGCGCGCCGCCGACGCATGGGGAGCGTGCCGCCGGCTCCTGCCGCCGACGGGGACTAGAAAACTGGTGGTCCGGTCCTACTCGCTGAGCGGGGCTCAGGCCCAGTCCGAAATATTTAAATATTGTTTTTAATTTTTAAATCATTTTAAATGTAGAAAATTAGGAAAAATATTTTAAATTACCGAAAATTTCCAGAAAATTTTCAAAAAATAAAAAAGACTTTTAAAGACAGAATATGCACGAAAACCTAGGTTAGAGCTAGGTTTAGATACCCTTGATGTTTAAATTGCAATGTAGGCTTTATTATGTGTATTTTTATTTTTAATTGTTTATTTATTCTTCCTTAATTGTTTTCTTTGCAATCATAAATGTTCATGGTTAAATGTTGATGTTTAAATCAATTAATGGAATCATGTAATTCTTTTGCGTACATGGTATGTTCGTTTTATTTTAATTATTTATTTAATTCATGTGGCAATAGAATTTTCATTATCTTAATTAGCAAGCTTTTAAGTATGTTAAATTTTTATTTAAAAGGAATATGGGAGGCATGTGAGGATTACCAGGAAGCATACGAGGATTGCCAAATACCTAATAATGTATTCAATGTTAATAAGGGAGGCATGTGAGGGTTATCAAATATCTAATAAGGCAAACAATGTTTATAAGGGAGGCATGTAAGGATTGCCAAAATACCTAATAAGGTATTTAATATGATTATAAGGGGGCATGTAAGGATTACCAAATACCTAATAAGGTATTTATTATGTATATAAAGGAGGCATGTCAGGATTGCCTAATACCTAATAAGGTATCTATAAAGTATGGAAGTAGGCATGTCAGGATTGCCTCATACCAATTGATATTTACTTAATAAAGTGTTCGGGCATGTAAGGATTGCCTTTAGATTAAACTTAGAAAATATGTTCTTTAATTTGTGTGATAACGGATAGGTTGGTATGGTGTGTAGGATAGTTTCTCTTTCGGGGCAGAGGTTGAATAAGATAATGCTATATGTATATATCTATATATTTTATTGTCCCTTATATAGAGGGTATTTTTATCAGTCCTGCTGTAACGCCCCGGTTCCTGACTCCCGAAAAATCGAAGGTTAACCTGTCCATTAAGCCCAATGAACCCTCACAACCCTCAATTACCGCAGAAGATTAACCCTATTATTGCACATAGGAGTGCACAACTACACCTCATCCAATCCCAATGGGCCCTACATCAATCATATCACCATAGTGGGGATTTCATTTATCCGCACGTTCTTGAATCACTAATTTTTAAGCCTCAAAACTTACTTTATTTGGAATCTGAATTTGAGACTTAGACCATTAGATAGAAAATCTAAAAATACTCGATTTAAAAAAAAACCACACTCAATTTCGATCTAAAACGAAGAAATTACAGCAAATTGAAGTTTGGAAAAATGATGTGAATAGTAATCTCGATAGTGCGAGAATGCAATCTCGATTGTGCGAAACTGGCATCTCGATTGTGCGAAAAAAATCTCAATTGTGCGAAGATTTCACCCTCTCGGGACCCTGAACCTGCAATATCTCGCACGATCGAAATGGGGGTTTCGATTGTGCGAGATTACAACTGTCTGGACCCTAAAAACCACCATAAATTATCACCCCTTCGCACAATCGAAATGCTCCCCACAGGACCTCCAACAACCCTATATATGGTTCATTTGGAGCCCAATCCTCATTGTATCATCCTAGGACCTCTCATACGTGATCCATAACATAAATGAAAGATACTAACATCAATTACATGCTAAAAATCATACTCATAATTGAACCATACACCAAAATGAATCATTCTTCCTCACAACCACAATCCATTCATCATGAAAACATTATCAAATGAACTAAATGCCACCATGGGCATTACATAAACTAAACCGTTGCCTTTCCATACCCAACAAGTTTAGAATCCAATACATATATCAAAAGTACATTTGTCCAAAATATAACCACAACTCAAAAAGAAGCCACATGCCACAAGCCGGTATGGATAGCTACAAAATGCACAACATCCAAAAAATAGCAAAATACTACTAGAATTCCACTTGGACACTCATGTCCCATCTGTCATCGGCGCTTTATCTGTAAAAAAAGTTTAGAATAAAGGGGGTGAGTACCACTGCGACTCAGTAGAGATACCCCAACCCACCTAAGTGCTGACTCGACACGACCTATATGAATGCATGTCACAACATTTCATGTATCATTCAACATACATCATATTCATTCACAACAATGCATATATATGTAAGAATGCATTTAACAAACATCATACTTCATGATTTAGAATGAAAATAATATCACACATTTGGCTTTCTCTCACGGATTCAACCCGATATCCTAACATGATTTTTGACCAACCATGTGACCGAGACACTTCCCACACAACTATAGAATCCATCATCGAGTATTCTCTACTCTGAGGTAATTGGACCGCTGAGTAATCCACCATCGAGTATTCTCTACTCTGAGGTAATCGGACCATTTTAAAATCTATCACTGAGTATTCTCTACTCCGAGGTGATTGGATTATTTCAGAATTCATCACCGAGTATTCTCTACTCCAAGGTGATCGAACCATCACCGAGTATTCACTACTCCAAGGTGATTAACTCGGAAACATGACCACCGTGACCGATTATTTACCTACTCTAGGTGTTTTGACCACTTTTTCCCGTTTCCTCACAACGGCCCCATACATGCTTTTCGAACATATATAGATCAAGCATTAGATTTTATGCTTTACAACACATATGCTAGTTTAAAAGGAACATAGCATGCATTTCACCTTCACCAATTCATATATATACTTTCCTATATATGCAAACTCTAGCATAAATAGCATATGCTCACAAAATTCTCTTAAGCACGTATTTGTCATGCTTCATCAATGCACACCATTTCAATACAAGGATAGCATGCATTTTAAATCACATGATAGCATATAACACAATTATGCTCATTTAACACATTTTTCACAAAAATGCATAAAGTCTAGCATATAAGTACACATGCTCATTTCTCTCACTCACTCACTCCTCTTATCATGCATATTACCATATACATATGAATTGCATTCAAGAATCAAAGAGAGATAGAAACTCACCACATCCCACCCCTCTCACCATTCTAAAACATGCAATAGACAACCCTAGCTCTCACCGTTTCTCCCAAAACCCTAGAATCGACAAGTATATGAGAAAGAACACCCCTACCTCGAAAATGAAGGTCTTCCAAACACTTCTCAAAATCCCAGCAATGTCAACCTTGCCAAAATGTGACTTTGATCGATTCAAAGGAAAGCCCTAGCCGTCCCCTACGTATCTCCCTTCTTTAGCGGAGCTTGAATCACGCCTGAAGGCTTCCGAAATCTAGTGAGAGGAGAAGAGGGAAGGAGAAGAGAGAGAAGATCAGCCATGAGAATGGCTGCTTCTCCCCCAGCCACATGTTTTAAAATGGCATCTAGGGCGCAAAATGATTATTTTGCCCCCAATCCACTTAACGTACCTTCCCGGGCTCCGTTTTCAATTTTGAAAACTCCTAGGGCCTCGAAATCACTTCCTCTACTCTCTAAACATTTCATCTAAGTCATTCTCAAAAATAAATATTTTCAAAAAAATTTCGGATTCTCGGGCCCACTTAAGTTGCATCCTGGGCCCTGGTTTGACCAAAAATTTAAACTTCTCCAATTCTCCCGAAAACTTTTCAAAACCTTAAAAACACTTCTCAAACATGTTTCCCACACTCAAAACATGTTAAACACCACCAAAACTACATTTATGGCAATTATTATGCAAAAAATGCAAAATCGGCCAAAATTGGTCACGGTCTCTACACCTGTGCTGGGGGGTAGTAGAGGAAAATTGCTCTTGGTTTTATCCCACTTTGTTGATATTTCAGGTTCCAGACCGATTCCACCTCAAGGTTAGAGTTTCGTAGAGCATAGCAGTTATTTGTTCTTACCAAACTTCAGTGTAGGGATTTAATTCTCGTTTATTATTTTTGGGATGTTGTTATAAGATATTTATCTTTGTTCCTTTTGGTTAAGGGGTCCTTGAGTTACGGGACTTCCAAGTATTGTATTGTTCAGACTTGTATATTGGTTATTTAATATCTTTTATTATTTCAGTTAGAATTTTATTTCGGCATTTATAATTCTTCTTTTGTCACTTGTATTTTGTGCTTGTGTGTTATCAGTTGTAGGTACTCCTTATGTTTTATGTATGAGACTGGCCACCTCGTGCGTGAAATTGTAGGGGGTATTTCAGAATGGTGCATTAATGAGTTTAGGGACCTTCTTGTCATTTTATTTTTAAAAAAAAGTGTAATACCCCGCTCCAACACATGGTATGATATTGTCCGCTTTGGGTCTGAGCCCGCACGGTTTTGCTCTTGGGTTTTACCCCAAAAGGCCTCATACCATTTGAAGAGAACATACTACATATAAGCACATCCCCTTCTCCACACCCAGGCGATGTGGGATTGAGCATCCTGTACCCTGTCAGTGTGGTAGCTCAGCCCAGTGTCTGTCTTCGCACCCGCCCACTCACACCCGTCCACAAGGGTTACTACAAAAGGCCAAAGTGCAATAAACCTCCCTTTGGTTTCAAAACGGTGCACAATACCCCCTTCTCCTTTTTTTAGGTGCATCAAACACCCTCTAACTTACAAATTGGTGCAATTTGCCCTTATTTGACACTATTTTGATTAAAAATTGACTTAAAACAACAAAAATAACCTCACAAATAAAAAAATAAAAATAAAAAATTGATTAATTTACTAAAAAATACAAAAAAAAGAAGAACTTTGATTAATTTTCGACAAATTAAAGTTCTTTTTTTGGTATTTTTCGAATAGAACTTTTTTGTAATTTTTTTGGTATTTTATTTTGTCAAAAAATACCAAACAAAATTTACAAAATAAATAACAAAATAAATTTACCAAAAAAAATTTGTGAATTAAAATTCTTTTTTTGGGTAAATTTTTTCAAAAAATTAAAGTTCTTTTTTTTCAGTATTTTTCAGTAAATTAATAAGTTTTTTTTGTGAGGGTATTTTTATCATTTTAAGTCAAATTTTAATCCAAATAGGGGCACATTACACCAATTTGTAAGTTGGAGGATGTTTGTTGCACCCAAAAAAAAAGGAGAGGGGGGTATTTTGCACCGTTTTGAAATCAGAGGGGGGTTTATTGCACTTTGGCCAAAAGAAAAAGATAAGTGGAGTGCAACCATCTTTCTTATATATATATATATATATATATATATATATTATTTCTAAAATTTATTTAGAAATTTAAATTGAGTTTTAGAATAAATGAATTAACTTCGTTGGAAATAGAATTGGAGTTGTTGAAATATGGAAATATGTTGTTTATTTATGAAGTAAATGTGTTAATTTTAAATAAATTTATTTTTCAAAAATTAAGTCGGAACATAGTCTAAGTGGTACTCAAATTGAAGCTCTCAGAATTCTTTTTCTAACATAAATGGTTTCATAAAAAAATTCAACTTGTAGTAAAAGTTGTTGAAATTTAAGTGAAGAAAACACAAAAATATATAGAATTATATATACCCAAGTAAAGAAATTAATAAAAAAATATTATAACTCTTCCCCGGACTAAGTAGCGCAACTCTTCCCAACACAAAAGAATAGTAATATAATAATATTATAACTCTTTCAAAGGGAAAAGAAAAGTAATAAAATAATATTATAAAAAATATTTTTATATATATTTTCACTTTTATAAATCTCCACTTTAATCCTAATTGTGTTAAGTCAATATAAATTCTAAAATTTATAAACATTTATTTAGCCTCTCTTTATCTCTCTAAATATATATCAATCATTTTCTATCCAAGAAAGCATATATATATATATATATATATATATATATATCAATTAGTGTGTAGGGAGCAACATACGCGAATTCAATTTCAGTCGTTAGATTTTATTCAATGACTGAAATTGAAAGCTACCAATAAATCAAGTTTTACGGTTTTAGAGTGTCCACAACCACCTTAAAAAGTGTTTTAAATAAAAAAAAAGTCTTCTTACAAATAGGTAACTATTTTGGAAAGAAAAAATAAAAATAATCGTATGATAGCTCATTAGTCAAAATTTATACAACAAAATAACGTGAGAAAAAAAAACAAAAATAAAAAAGTCTTTGTTCCTCTCTCTCTCTTCTTGCTCTACTGGGTAAGATTTTTTTATTTTATTTTTATTTTATGGAATGGCTCACGTTATTTTGTTGTATAAATTTTGAGTAATGAGCTATCATCTGATTATTTTTATTTTCTCTCTCCAAAATGGTTACATATTTGTAAGGAGGTTTTTTTTATTTAAAACACTTCACTTTTTTTTTTATTTGAAACACTTTTTTAGGTGGTTTTGGACACTCTAAAACCATAAAACTTGTTTTATTAGTAGTTTTCAGTTGATGTAATCTAACGACTGAAATTGAATTTGTATATGTTACTTCTTATACACCAGAGGGCAACTGAACAATGATGTTCATATATAACATGAAAACATTAATTTTATACTCATTATATGAAATTTAACTTGTATTGAAAGATACAATACACACCTCCTATCTCAAGAAATTAAATCTCAAGCTACACCTCAATTTCACCAACTCAAAATTTGCCCAAACCTAGATTTGTTCAGTTCAAAATGATGCTCTCGCCACGTAGAACTAACTTTTCTTCTTCGACACCTTCCGAATCAAGCCTTAAGGTCTTCAAATCTTAGAGAGAAGCTAAAGAGCCTAAGAGGGAAGGGAGAAGAGAGAAACACGGCTTTTTAGAGAGAGAGAGATGGCTGAAATATCGGAGTTTTGATATTTATAAGTCCTAGGCGTAAAATGACCAAAACGTCCCTAGTTCATTTAACGTACCTTCCCGACCTCCATTTTTGAATCTGAAAGCGGCTATGGCATCGAAATAAACTCTACATCTCTTCTAACATTCTAATTGGTCTAAAACCAAAAATTAATTTTTTCAAAAAAATATTCAGTTTTCTGGGCCCACTCAACCCCCGTCCTAGGTAGGGGTGCAACTTGGGTTAGGCAGCCCAAACTCAACCCGAGCCCAACCCGATTTTTTATGAGCTTGGGCAACTATTTTTACAATTAGGGTTGAGCTTTGGTTGAAAAATCTCAACCCGAACTTAATTAGGGTTGGGCTAGGGTTGAGGTGCTAACAACCCGAGCCCAACCAGAACCCGAATTATAATATTATTTTTATACATATTTTTTATTTTAAATATTTTATATATAATATTCAAATTATGATAACCATTTTCTTTCCAACTTCTTTTATTTGAATCTTAATTTAATGTATGTTAACACTTTAGATAATTAATTTCCTATAAAATTGTTTGTAATTTTTTAGAAATTTGTAATAAGTTCTTAATTTTTTGTGTGTTTAGGAGTAATCTAATGTGAAACTTATTAAAGATCACTTTAAATTTTTAACATGGAGATTGGTGATATAGATAATCCGAATTAATCTGACTTTCTAACCTGAAATCTCAACCCGAGTTGCAAACCCGAGTTTAAAAATTTAAGGATGGGTTGGGCTAGGGTTGAGTAGTTAGGGTTGAAAGTAGGGTTAGGGTTGAGTTAAGGTTGAACATTTCATATGTAGGGTTGAGCCCGAATTGTACCTCTAACCCGTCCAACCCGCCAGAGTTGCAGCCCTAGTCCCAGGTCCCAATGACCCAAAATTTCAAAATAAACTGAATGACTCATAAAACTCTCCGGACTTCTAAACAAGTCCCCACATATGAAAATCACATTTATAACATGTGCAAATCTATTTATAATCACATTTCAGAAAATAAAATAAAAAATCGGATCTCTACATTGTTAATTTATAAAGTAAAAGTGTTGATTTTAAATAAATTTATTTTATAAAAAATAAGTCGGAACATAGCCTAAGTGGTACTCAAATTGAAGCTCTCGGAATTCTCTTTTTAACATAAATGGTTTCATGAAAAAAATGGTTTGATAAAAAAATTCAAATATGATTTTTATCTATTATTAAATGTAACAATTAGTCAAAGTGATTACTTAAAGCATCGCTTAGTTAATCGATTGCTTATGCCGGAATAATTTTTATTTCTATCAAAATAATGGAATGTCAAATTCAATTAGTAAAATTTAAAAATAAATTAATGAATGAGCATTTCATTACTTTCTTACACTTAGCCTTACCATAAATGTGTGATTTTCATTAATGACTTCTTTTTCAATTTGAAAGATTAAGGCTTGTGTGGATAAATAGGAGAGAAAAGAAAAGAAAGGATAACATGTATTTATGTTTGGATAAATTATGAAAGAAAAGAAGAAAATAATAACATTCTTGTTTGGAAAAGATAAAGGAGAGAAAAGAAAAGAAACCATTTTAATCAATTTACTATTATACCCTTTTGTGTTTATATTATAAGATAGACCCAAATGTCTTTTAAATTTTGTTCTTTAAAATGTTAGGATTATTTTTGGTGAAAGATTTACTTATTCTTATCATTTCTCTCCAAATCTTCCCACTTTTGGGAGGATTGAAAAAGAGATATTTGGAGGGATAAGTTATCCCTCCAAATATCTCCTTATCTTTTTTCTTTCTCTTACTAATGACAAACCAAACACAAAAAACATTATCCTTCCCTTTATTTTCTTTTGTTTTCCTTCCAATTCCATCAATTCAAACTAGCTCTAAATAAATTAAATTTGTTTAGAAGAAAATGAAATATGGTGATTTGTGTACTAAATGAATTATAACTTTTCAAATTTTTGCTTTTATAAATCCCCTATGTAATATTTTGTTTTGAATTTTCTCTATATAATATTATATTTATTTATTTGATAAATTAATATTGAGTGTGTCGAATATGTATAAACTCTAAAAATATGTAAATATTTATATAAACCTTCTTTCTCTCTCCAAGTCTATACATACACACACACACTAATGTTATTTCTAATCGAGACTTGAAAAGGCGAATTAATTATGTTGAAAAATCTAGATTGATTTGTTTATACTTGAATTACTAGTGTTGATTATTGGTTGACTTCAAATTTTGTGCATTTTTTTTTCTTATTTGTAATTATTTATACTTTTTAAATGTAAAATTATTTTTTATAAAGGTTTTTTTTACCTCACTCATCATACGTTAGTGAATATTCTTCAAACAGTAAACTACTTTATTGGTTATACACAAAAATGTAAGAATCAAATGTAATATACATTTATTAATAAAATTTCTAAAATTGAAGAATTGAATTTTATATTTATTAATATTGATTCAAATGAAACTTTGAAAGTTTAAATTAAGTTTTTAAAAGGTGTAAAAACCATATTTTGCCCCACCCCCTATTTAGGCTAGTTTTTGTCATTTAGACTTATAAAGTCCATTAATAGGTATAATCAAGGAGGTTCAAGACTTCAAATTAACCCCAAAGGTGGAGTTCTCTCATCTCTTAACAGTAAAAATCATTCTCACCCAAACATTGTACAATTGAGTTCAAATTGAGTTTAAAATTAGGGATTTTAGTACCAGAATTTGATTCCGGCCAACAATAAAAGTAACCCAACCAGAGTTAAATTCCGAGGGCTTCTATATTAAATAAATTAAATTTCATGATGGAATTATCAATTTTATAATTTGATGATAGCAATATGAAGATTTGAGAGTTAGAAATCTATATCTATGATTGGACGATTCTAGCGACCGAATTCGATTGAATAGTAAAAGTAGTTAGATCAAGAGGGAAACTGAGGGCTTTTAGATAATAAAAAAAAAAAGCTTAATTTTATCATAGAATGATCAATTTGGTGATGGGAAAGTAGAGATTTGACTAATCGGGAATGTGCAATGTGGACTAAAAGCCCTATTTTTGTGATTTATCAAAATTGGCTCAATCGTGTGTACTAATTTGAAATCAAATAGTTCAATCAAATAGACGCTACCGTCGTATCTTAATATTAAAAATTATTCTATTGCTGGAATGTATAATTGAGTTCAAATTGGGTTTAAATTAGGAATTTTAGTACCAGAATTTGATTTCGGCCAACACTGGAGGGTCATAATTCCTCATCAAATTCAATCAAGGGGTTCAAAACATTAATTTGGATCATAATCCATCCAATTGAACTATTTTATATCAAATTAGTCGACCCAATTGAGCCAATTTTAAGAAATCACAAAAATAGGGCTTTTGGATCCACATTGCCATTCCCGATTCTCAAATCTCTATCTCCCCATCACCAAACACTCAAATTAATTATTCTATGATAAAATTAAGTTTATTCTACCATGAAACTCTTAAGTTTCTCTCTCAATCGGACTACTCTACCGTTGGATCAAATTCGGGCGCCGCCATAGTCGTCCGATCATGGATACAAATTCTCTAACTTTCAATTATTCATCTTACCATCATCAAATCATAAATTGATGATTCTATCATTAATTTTAAGTAATTTTAGGCAAAATCTCTCAAAATTTCACTCTGATTGGATTACTTTTCCCGTTGGATTGAAAAAGCGCTTTTGAAGCGTTATCTTGATCGGACAACCCAGATGCCCCTTTTCTAGTCCACCATTAAAAGTAACCCAATCAAAGTGAAATTCTAAGGGCTTCTATATTAATTGAATTTAATTTCAAGACGGAATTATCAATTTTATAATTTGCTGATACAATATGAAGATTTGAGAGTTAGGAAATCTATATCCATGATCGGACGACTCAGGCGATCGAATTCGATCAAACGGTAAAAGCAGTCCGATCGAGAGGGAAACTTGAGGAATTTTAGATAAAAAAAAACTTAATTTTATCATAGAATGATCAATTTGAGTGTTTGGTGATGGGAAGATAGAGATTTGACCAATCGAGAATATGCAATGTGGACTAAAAGCCCTCTTTTCGTGATTTCGCAAAATTGGCTCAATTGTGTGTACTAATTTGAAATCAAATTGTTCAATCAAATAGACTCAACCATCTTATATTAACATTCCATGTCAAAATTAAGAGATAATTTATTTATTTTTTTTGTATACCATACTTTTTTTTCGGTGCTGTCAAAAGAGATAAATTTTTTTTGGGTCCTTTTTTTTTCTGCATACCAGACTTTTTTTTTTCTGGTCCTGTCAAAGGAGATAATTTATTCAACAGAGATAACTTTTTTTATGGGCACTTTTTATTTTGTTCATGTCAAAAGAGAATTTATTCAGCAGAGATTACATTCTTTTTGGATATTTTTTTTTGGATCCTATAGAGATAATTGTTTTTTTGCTCCTTTTTTTTTGCTCTGTCAAAAGAGATAATTTATTCAATAAAGATAATAAATTTTTTGGTACCTTTCTTTCTTAGTCTTGTTAAAAGAGATAACTTTTTCAACATAGATAACTTTTTTTTGGTTCAGAGAAAGAGATAACTATTTTTTGAGTTCTTTTTTGGGGTAATTTTTTTTTTTTTGGATCTTGTCAAAAGATACCGAAAACATTAAAAATTGGAGGCATGAAGGAGATATTAGAAATGGTAGTTGTGTAATTTAAAAAATAATAATCATTCACTTGTGAAGTTAATGTTAGAAATGCCATTTCATTTAAGATGGGAGTACAAACGTAGAAAATGGGAGTGTTAACATCGTCTCCCTTAAATAAATATTTATAAATTTTAGAATTTATATTAACTTAACACACTTAGAATTAGAGTGAAAATTTATAAAAGTGAAAATACATATAAAAATATTTTTTTATAATATTATTTTATTATTATTTTTTTCTTTGAAAAAGTTAAAATATTATTATATTACTTTTCTTTTGTGTTGGAAAGAGTTACAGTACTTTAGTATGGGAAAGAGTTATAATATTTTTTTATTAAATTTTATAATATTTTTTTCTTAAGTTTCTTTCCTTGGCTATATATAATTCTCTAAATATATTTGTGTGTTTCCTTCGCTTAAACTTTAATAACTTTTACTATAAATTGATTTTTTTTATGAAATCACTTCTGTTAGAAAGACAATTATGAGAGTTTCAATTTGAGGATCACTTACACTATGTTATGACTTAATTTTTTAAAAATTAAATTTATTTAAAATCAACACATTTACTTCATAAATAAATAACATATTTTTTTATTTCAGCAACTCTAATTCTATTTTTAACTAAGTTAATTCATCTCTCTAAAACTCAATTTAAATTTTTACATATATTTTAGAAATAATATATGTAAATATATATTTAGAGAGATAAAAAGAGTTTAAATAAATATTTATAAATTTTAGAATTTATATAGATTTAACATTACTTAGGATTAAAATGAAAATTTATAAAAGTAAAATATATAAAAAAATATTTATAATATTATTTTATTACTTTTGTTTTCTTTTTACAGAGTTATAATATTATTATATTACTTTTTATTTATTTATTTATTTTTTATGTTAGGAAGAATTATCGTACTTTAGTGTTTGGGAGTTATAATATTTTTTATTAATTTTTTTTGTTTTGATAACTTTAACAAAAACTCATTTAGCACCGTCACAATGACTTTACAATTAAATAAAAACGAAGTCATTTCAGCCAGCACACACACGCAGAAGAAGTCTCACAGCAGAAGATGAGACTTAAACGCTGTGTTGTCGAAACCTGAATCCTTCTAGATGACAGGAGTATATCACTGCCCGGTTACACTAGAGAATCCCGACACCTCTTACTGTCTCCATGAGTTTGTGGGACCTACAAAGCAAACTCGATTTGTATCGGCACACTTTACACGTGGTCTATCCACCTTCTGCATGAACCAACCTTCTCATAATTTTTTTTCCTCATCATCAGTTGAACCAATTCTGTGAACTACTTAATCATTCGCAAAATAATATTCTTTGAGTGCGTCCTATTCTTTCGACTACTTGTAAACTGCTAAGGTTAGTGACACACACTTATGGTGTAACGTAAATACAGACAAACATTTTCCCTAGAAAATTATTGCATGACTTTCTACTGTATGGGTTTGCTTTATTGACTTGGGAAAAAGTAAATTAGTCTCCAAAAATTAAGCCATCGGAAACGATAAAGTCAATCTGAAATACACTCTACTTCATGACAAGCCCAATGAATATGTATAAATATAGATATATTTATATACACACAATTAATTACTGTAATATGATAATTAAATGCCAGAAAATTAATTTCAAGGGAACTGTGGAATCAGTAAAAAATGTTGTTTGATCAGAGACCAACTGTACCAGACATGCCTCCAAGCACTCGGTCCTCTGAAGCTTGAGAAGGAGCAACACATAATGGGATCTCAGAGAACCAAGCTGACAAAGTCTCTTCTTGCATAACTTCATCTACCCACTTCACAAAATCACAAATCTTCAAAACCCAAAAGGTGATATTTTGTGTCTCTCTGTATATATTCGTGTTATGTTTTGTGTGTGTGTGTGTGTATATATATATATATATATATTATCTGGAAAATCCTCCTGAATTAATAATGAAGCTTATTAGCACATGCAACTAGGAAATGATTTATGAGTTGTGTAATTTGATATATGAGTGCTTTCTTTTCTTTTGTATGCAGGTTGATTATAGGTATTTGAATATGAATACAAGGACTGAAGCTTTGGGTTAATATAGTGAGTATGCAAAACTTCAGTTCATGAATGTCTTTTTAAAAAGGGAAATTTTGAATTTTGATTGATGGGTTTTGATTATCAGAGGCTGTTGATGTTTGTAAGAGAACATGTTATTATCACAAGGAACCAATGTTGCTAAAACCCTTCAGGGTTTAAATGCAGAAAACTGAAATTATCTTTCAATTTGGGGATTGGTTTTTCCCTCAGAAAAAAAGTGGTAGTCCCAACTGTTCTTGTTCATAGTTAGGAGTTGAAAACCTCTTCTTTCAGTGATCATTTACTGAATTGATACAACAATATGCCAAATACTTTTCTTCAAGAGTAATATCAATGCTGTTTGTTAAATTTTCTAAGAGCAATATAGGTTTTAGATTCTTCAGATGTCTTCGATGTCGGAAAAGGGCATGCTACCTTCAAAATTTCTCTCCTGCTTAATGATAGTTTCATTCTCTCTTTTGATCCTTTCTGCATGGTTCCTTCTTCGTTTCGGCCACAATTCTTTTGCATCCAGATCAGTTTTTAAGTTAATTCTTGTTAATAGCACATCAATTAACTTCAAACCCAATGTCACAAGTGAACAAATTGAACCCCCTTCCCTCTCCTCTGTGGCTTCACCAAATCATACTAGACAAGCCATAAGAAGCCAAGAGGTGGCTTCAATAATTTCCAATTCCAGCAATAAATTAGCTTCACAAATTTCCAATTCCAGCAATAAATTGGGTGCCTTAGGACAAGATAAAAGGAAGGACTGTGACCCAAATGAGGCTCTCCTTAGGGTGTATATGTATGACTTGCCTCCTGAATTTCACTTCGAGTTATTGGGTTGGAAGGGAACTGCAAATCAAATCTGGCCAGATCTCAGTAACCCAACTCGGATTCCTCCATACCCAGGTGGGCTAACTATACAGCACAGTGTGGAGTACTGGATCACCCTTGATCTTCTATCATCGAACACGCCAAATGTAATTAGACCGTGCACTGCAATCAGAGTGCAGAACTCGAGTCAAGCGGATATAATTTTTGTTCCGATCTTCTCATCTCTGAGTTACAATAGGGATTCCAAGATTCATAAGAAGAAAGGTGGTCCTAACAGGGTGTTGCAGGGTAAATTGGTACAATTCTTAAAGGGCCGGGATGAATGGAAACGATTTGGCGGGAAGGATCATTTAATTGTAGCCCACCATCCAAATAGCTTGTTGGTTGCAAGAAAGAAGCTGAGCTCTGTGATGTTTGTGCTTTCGGATTTCGGGAGATACCCACGTAGAATAGCTAACCTTGAAAAGGATGTGATTGCACCTTACAAGCATGTTGTAAGGACCCTTGCCACTAGCAACTCGGCCCCTTTCGAAAGGCGTCCTATATTGGTATATTTCCAAGGAGGCATCTATAGGAAAGACGTAAGTGTATCTCATCTTTTGCCTCTTGTTATGAAGCATTGGAGTTTTTGTTCTGTGACATACCGTTGCTAACGTCTCCTTCTCTAACATACATTTCTTCTATACTCTTAAGTTTGGAGTTCATATGTTTCTCTTTGGGAATTTGATTCACTGAAATTCAGATCATATCACACTGATTTGACGTTTGCATATATCTCCTGTGAAACAAACAGTCTAATTCTTAAAATTCAAACAACGGAAACAATGCCTGCTCTTGGGAGCACCGAATCAACGCCTTGGATTTGGAATCAATTCCAAATCCAAGGCGTTGATTCGGTGCTCCCAAACATAACTAAGTGGAAACCCGATAAAAGAATTACGAATGCTATGTTTCGAGAGACAAAATCTTAAAAAATACATGATCAGTTCCATTTAAATTCTTATGCCCCACTGTCCCATTGATCTTAAACTTTTGCCATCAACCTGCTCTTTTTTTTGCCTCCCTTCTCTCCCAAGCCTCGTTAAGGAAAAAAGAAGTCCAATTAAGTTTTAATGGAAAATTCTAAATTTGTCCAATGATATCTATACTTCATGTTAATCATTCTAATTATCATGTTTTGGTTCATCTTTAGGGTGGAGAGATTCGTCAAGAACTGTTCTACCTTCTCAAAGACGAGAAAGATATCCACTTTACATTTGGAAGCGTTCGAGGGAATGGGATCAACGAAGCTGGACGAGGGATGGCCTCTTCCAAATTCTGCCTAAATATTGCAGGAGACACCCCCTCTTCAAATCGTCTCTTCGATGCCATTGTTAGCCATTGCGTTCCTGTAATAATTAGTGATGATATTGAACTGCCATTCGAAGATGTCCTAGACTACTCAGAGTTTTGCATATTTGTCGGTTCTTATTATGCTTTACAAAAGGGGTTCCTACTGAATCTTCTGAGGGGAATCGAGCAAGACAAGTGGACCAAAATGTGGGAAAGACTGAAGCAGATAGTCCAACACTTTGAGTATCAGTATCCGTCTCGGCCTGGTGATGCTGTAGATATGATTTGGCAGGCGGTTTCACGAAAGATATCTTCGAAACAATTTGAAGTTCACAGGAAGAATAGGCACCACAGGTTACAGCTTATAGGAAAGACCAGCTGAATTCACAAACACCCACTTGGAACAGAAAAAGGTCATTACGTAGTGTTAGTCCGGACAAGGTACAATCCTAACTTTTAACATTTGCATAACCGGCATTCTTATACTAGGTAGTCCAACAATTTAACATTACACCAAGCAGTGACTCCACAAACACCCACTTGAAAGATCAATATATTGCTGGTTGCCATTGGAATTTTTTTTATGATTATTTGGTTAGGTTGTGGATTCTTTGAAAAAACAGTTAGTTTTTTGACATTGATCTGTGAGCCTTTTGTTCTGTTACTTCTTTTCCACACATATTATGATTAAGAGTTCTTAGTGCAGTTCATACAGGATTGTAGTTTCTAAAATTTTATCAAAATGTAGTTTGGTATATACTTTTCTCTATTATCCTCCACCAGGCATATAACGATGAACCTAACATTATACCAATCTATCACTGCATGAAACAGTATAAAAAGCGATAAAAACTTCCTTTGAAGAAAACCGCCTTTGGATACAAGTCTGATTATAGTTAATCATTCTAACTTGACCGATCACCCAGCAGATAAGAACAGATAACTCAGCATAAGAATTCCAATTAGCCGGTTTGTTTTCGGAATTCTAAATTCATAATATTAGTTCTGAATTATGTATGCACCGCAGATATGTGTAACAGGAGGTGGATACATACAGTTGTACACCCATACATGCATGTATATATAGTGAAGAGGAAGAGGGAGAGAGAGAAAGTTCAGTCTTTATAGGCATATAGAGAGAGAATTCAGTCGTTATAGGCGTTAATATATAATATAGACTTTCCAATGCATATAGGAGAGACAAAAACTGAAAATAAAATGTAAAATTCCTTGTTACATCATAATAGGCAAGAACAAATTGCCAATGCTGAAAGATATTCAAAGAGAATTAAGAAAAAGCACCTTATCTTGTGTGTGAGAACCATCATCGTCGTCCTAAAGGTTTCATCCCTTGATTAGGATTCAAGTTTATACAATGTAGGGATGATCCTAGCTCACAGATGAGCTTTAGCTGCCATTCTTTAGTTCTGTTTCAATCAAAAAAAGTTCCAAACTAAAAAAATAATACTATAGAAAAAACTAATCAATCCACATTATGGAAAAGCTGAGGAAGCAGAAATTGCCTCCCATCCTCGAGTTTCCCCCTGCATCAATCTTAGCCATAAGTCATCCCCTTAGGCCATAAACCAAAGCTTTTCTGGTTCATCTATAGTAGAAGAAACTACTTCAGCATATCAGCATTTGTTGTGAATAGGATCTGATCCTCTTCTAACTCTTCTTTTTTTGGATTGATTCGAATCATATATTGTTGAAGTCACACATGTTGTATTCGGATGTGTTTGCAGGTTTTCCACAGCAACAACCTTTAGAATAGGTGAATTTCTTAGAAATAGTAACTGCCTTTTGTCCCATCTGAGAGCAAGATCTATGCTTCTCAGGCCAGAAACCATATCTGGTTTAATAGATAGAAACCCAACACAAAAAAGAAGGATGACCACCCTACAAGCATAAAACACCATGTTCATTGCATAAACAAGAGGGATAGTGGTCTCTTGTTTGCGGCAATGATGAGAGAATATGCTGGTTTGTCTAAGAATGTACCCTCTTTTAAGTCTTCCGGGTAAATCCCGTAGAAATAGGCATGTGGTTTATACTTTATGACCTGGATCCTGTCTGGTCTGGTACTTTCCAGTGCATCAAAACGACGTCATCTTGATGCACACGCAACACGTTGCATCGAGGTGCAACATCTATTGCATTGAGTCGCAACACACATTGAGAACACAGCAAATGCAACATCATTACATTGAAAATGCAACATTATTACATCGAGTGCAACACCACTGTATGAAGAATGTTGCACGTGTTCATTTTCAATGTAATGTGTTTTGATGTAATGGTATTGTGTGTGTTGTTTCTCGATGTAATAGGTATTGCGTCTCGACGTAAAGTGTTGTGTGTGAATCAAAATGGTGTTATTTTGATGCACTCTCCTTGTATAGGGTAGGATCCTGATTCTATATTTCATATCCTTTTTAGATTTGAACAATTAAAGGCATAAAGCATGGCAGGGTCTCAAAATTTCTGGAGAAGCTTCAGATTCACCTCAATCATAAGTCTGCCACAGTAGTAGTATTAAGGCTATTTTAGAAGAGTCTAACCGGTTTGAATTAAAGTTAGTTGGAACACCACGGACAGAAATCATCTCCATTTTGGCTGCGTCAATTTCCCCTCCATTTCGTCCAAAACGGTACAGTTTTGGTGGATGGTAAAAAAAAGCTGTAACTTTTTGCTAGTAAATGCGGAAGATGCGTATGTATGTATTTGAATATTTATATAGTCTAACCTTCAAAGCAATTACCGAAAATACCCTCATGGTTAAATATTGAAAGGCTATAAAGAAAATACCTAAAATACCCCAAGCATTATATCTGCCCACCTAACCGGACGTGACAATTGAATTAACCGACTTGTTCAAAAATCTCTCTCCAAATTTTTAACTTTATTTGTAAAACCCCTAATTTGAAAGACGAACCCTAAAAATTTTCATTACCATCTTCCTAAAAATTTCTATTACATGCTTCCTAAAATTTTCTAAAAAATGTATTAGAAGGCCTAAAGGTTTTTATTCTAACTTGAATGTGAAATTAATTTGGTTAGTTCACTTTCTTTTTCTTTACTTTCTCTCTCTGTGAATGCATTTATGGATTTTCATTTATTGATATGAATTTATTTAGTTTTTTTCCATTATGGTGTACTATTGAATGTATTTGACAGTTCATTTATGTTAAATTTGTTTGTGAACAAATCAACCAACTTTCTTTTTATTTGTATTCTTGACCGACGGTACAGGTGCATTAATTTTGAAAACTTTGGATAATATTATTTACTCATGAATTGACACTTAAACTGTTTGAAATAAAATTGGTAATGAAATAAATTACGATGTTAGCCCTAAGTCAGTTATTGACACCAGGTGTGAGAAATTGGGAAAATTTATTTTACTAAAATGGGATGTTAGCCTTAACTAATTCATTCATTTACATTCAATCTGAAATTTTTAGATTTGTAATGAAATAAATTGGGAATTTATGCCAAATCAATCATTGACTCACGTTAGTGAGAATTTGAGAATTATGATGATATAATTCGGGATTTTCCTTTACTCAGTCATTGACACTGAAAATGTGAAATTGAGAATTTTAGTGACATAAAATGAGATGTTACCTTTACTAGAAAATTGTGAATTTTATTTTACTAAAATGATATGTTAGCCTTAACTAACTTAGTCATTTACATTCAATATGAATTTTTTTGATTTGTAATGAAATAAATTGAAAATTTATGGTAAATAAGTCATTGACTCACGTCAGTGAGAATTTGAGAATTGTAATACTATAATTTGGGATTTTTCTTTACTCAGTCATTGACATTGAAAATATGAAATTGAGAATTTTAGTGACATAAAATAGGATGTTACATTTACTTGAGAAAATTGAAAATTTTATTTTACTAAAATGGGATGTTAGCTTTAACTAACTCAGTCATTTACATTAAATTTGAATTTTTTTGATTTGTAATGAAATAAATTGAGAATTTATTCTAAATCAATCATTGACTCACGTTAGTGAGAATTTGAGAATTGTAATGATATAATTCGAAATTTTCCTTTACTTAGTCATTGACACTGAAAATGTGAAATTGAGAATTTTAGTGACATAAAATGGGATGTTACCTTTACTTAAGCGATTAATCTTTTGAATCAAATAAGATCGGGTCGTTACTCTACATTATTATTTTATTCTGTTTCTCATTCAATAATATTCAAGCCTAAGTTATCCATTAAAAACCTTGTACATTGTAATAATTTGATTAAGATTTACAAATTAACTCGACCATCGTGATTTTATTGGTTGATGCCCCAGACTTGTTACTTAATTGTATGAGATGGAAGCTAATTTAATTAATGTCGAAGACATTCGATCGACAATTGTCGAGAGCTAATAACTTGAATTTAAACCAAGGGCAAGTATGTGTTTTGAATCCGATGCAGATGCATATGATTTTAACAATGCATACTGTGGTAGAGTCGGATTCAGTATCTGAAGGGAGTATGAAAACAAAAGAAAAATTGACAGTAAAATTACATCCAAATTGTTTGTCTATGCCAAAGAGGGTAAGAGGGGGAAGGACAAAAAGGCGGTCAAATTTACAAAGACTCCTAGGGCAGAAACACGACACGAACTGGCTACGGTGTGTGTTGTGTGCGAAATTTTGCAATTTATATTTACCACTCGCAATAGAACGAATTCATGAAGGATATGGCTCTAAGTTGAGGGTGTCGATCCCACAAAGACTATATAGGAATAATTCGCTAAAGGTCGAGGGTTGGTTCTCGTTTAAATCATAACCAAGTGTTGGTTGCTTTCTTACTCTACTTTAAAAGCATAAAAGATAATTAAAATGTGAATTTTGAAAGAAGAGTAAAAGACTAGGGTTGAAACTTCACCACTAGCCTCGTAATATGTCACACTTATAATAAATTGAGGGAATTCATGCAATTGTATACTAAGTGGTGCAAATGGCTTATGGCCTACAATGCTACCGTCAAAAGGATGCATGCACCGTAAAATACTATAATCCATCTTTGATACGTGTAAATTTCCTACCTACCTACTTACCTAATTAACTAAGTGTAGCTAATTTACCATTTCTTAGCATGGACTATGCAAATCTAGCTATGCATTTTAAAGTGAAAACTAGTACTAAGCCATCACGTGTAGTCTTTGTGGAATTACAAGTGTTTGCGGATCATGTGAGGAAAAATAAACATTCTAAGACAAGAAAGATAAATTACTCACATGAACATAAAGAATTTGTAAACTTATATTACTCATAAGGCTCAAGGTAAGGTACATATGCACAAATATTACATAAAAAACTCCAATTCACTAAAGTTAGAACATATTTACAAGACTAGGGTTTATCAAAACCCTAGAAAAGGATTAGTTGATCATGGTGGGTTGGAATCACTCTATAGACAGAGATGATCTCATGCTTAAAATGGTTTTCAATGCCTTACAAAGCCCTCTTTGAAGCTTTCCCTCTTTAGAACTTCACTTTCTCTCTCTAGAATTCTATATATGCTCTCTATTACAAGAATTGTGATATATCTATCTATTATATATTATTTTTCTATATATCTGATTTGAGGCTCAAAAGATCACTGAATTTTCGTCCAAGACATCTTCTAGAAGAAATGAGGCAAGTGGCTAAGTGGAGAAAATATCTTCAATAAAATATCTTCTGCAGGAATTTGCGATGCATCGAAGTGGGTACTTCGATGCATCGAAGCTGTGACTTCGATACATCGATCTTTCCTTCTTCTGCAGATCGTCAACTCTTCAGCTTCCTGACTCCGGTCTTGACACACCATTCACTATTCCTTGATGTAGACTTTTTATGAAGTATGATCGGACATAGGAATGCATTCTTGAACTGATAAAGGAGTCGAATTGCGTCGAATTCTGAGTTTGAACCTAAAATCAACAAAAACATAAAAACATGTAAAAACTATACAATATGTGCAGCTATGGGATTAAAATACATAAGTAAAAGTGCGAAAATGTCTAACATTCAACGCTTTTCACACCCCCAAACTTAGATATTGCTAGTCCCTTAGCAGTATAAAATGAAATAAAATAAAGCAACTACTTTACTTCTACTATCGTGGGAAACACGACTACATTTAGAGAATGCAACAAGCCTTTTAAAACCCTAGACACGTCTAGTGGATTAGTGAAGTCTCATTGTGTTTAACAAGCTTGTAAAACTCACAAAAATATGCAAAAATAGTGGTTTGCTTAGTCATCATTTATGAAAAGTGTGATACCCCAATTGATGTTCAAAATGGCAAATGCAAAACATATTATGGAGCTATTTGGACATCAATAGATATAAACCATTTAAAATTAGAATTATGCGACAATCCTCACATAATGGTCAGTCCGATACTCATACAAGTGCAAACCCTAAAATCCTTTTTGAAAGGTGAACATACATTCTAATGCGTTGTTTATTGTCGTAAATGGAGAATAAATAGAACATTCGTTCTTAAAAGAGACAATTTTTCGAAACAGACTCCAAAGCATATTATTAGCAGCAAAAATATTTACAAACACTTAAGTACAACCGGATGTGCAATGCCTAAGTCCCTTAAGCTTTCTAGCAAGCCCATGTAGCAGCGTTGGGTTAATGACTCCCAAACCGGATGGTTTTAGGGCATTGGGTGAAGAACACCCCTCAGATTTAATAGCCTTCAAGCTGTTCAAATAAAAACAAACATTTTCAAAATTCTCCATACAACTCATACCCCACAATTCAATGTATGTGTGCGTGTTGCCGTTAAGGACAAATTTAGGAAACAAATTGTACAATATTCAAAGACTAAACAAAAATGTAGACCGTTCTAATGTAACACATAATTTCCAAAAGTTCGAGTATTTTCGGATGTCAAAGCTCCTAATTACAAGATGTATTTATTAATAACGTTTTGGGTATTACATCCTCAAAAGAAGGACATCATGACTAACATGAAATAAAGATGTAATATGTGCGAAAACAGTGTATGCAAAAGTATTATACTACCCCCAAACTTATTTATCAAAAAAAAAAAACTATACTACCCCCAAACTTAAATTAAACATTGTCCTCAATATTTGAACGAAAAAGAGTTAGAACAATGTTACTGGCTGGTTGATGGATTTCAAAAAGTCAAAACATCAATCGTATAAGGGTAATGGTTACACGGGTACGTGGGTATGTATCGGACACGTAGGGCATCAAAAACCTGCACAAGTACAGACTACATACCAACATAACATACAAGAGTTGGAAAAGACAAAAATTGAAGGTGAAAATAAAAATAAAATAAAAATAGAAATAAAAGTAAAGACAAAAAAAATATGCACAGTCAATAAAACAAAAGTGCTGATATTCCATTTATTCAAGCATTTGTGATTATAGATGATGGAATTTATGGAATACATCGACAAAAAGTAACAAAAGAGTGCCTTGATGGAATGGTCCTACCCATCTAGAATGGCGTGAACACTAGCACCAAGGGCATCCAAGTGCTCGTCAGTCTGTCGACGATGCTCAACAGTCACATGGCGGTGCTTGAAAAAATTCGCCTATGGGTGGGCTAAATTTGCAGCCAAACAGGTATACCCTATGGTAAGGTAGTCAGAATCAACTCCTCCTATGCCCGGTGCATCAATCTCGGGCTCTTCCTCGGTGTCCTCACCCTCCTCAGGGGCATCCAGCTCTATCTCATCCCCTACGACCTCCTCCTCTTCAGTATCACCAGCCTCCACCTCAGGGGCGACTCGTGGTAAGGCGGATATATAGGCCACCATCTTCCTCCAACTTTGTAGAGTAAAGCGTGGTGGTGGCCCTATAGTAATCTCAGATGCCTCAAACTGAAAAGTTGTCATATTCAAAAAGGCGGTGATGAGATAGGGAAATAGAAGCTTAATTGAAGAGGACTTTTTGTTAGGCTTCCAAATAAGTTGGTCCCAGACTTTGTGAAACTGACCCCAAATAATGGCTGGTACTGAATACCAGCACCCGGTATCCATGGCATAGAGGGCCTGTAAGAACTCACCCTGGCGCTTGGTAGAATGCCCAAAAGGGTGGGCATTTTTTTGTAAGATGGTGTCCAAAAACCACCAGCGCTAGGGAACCAAGGACTTGCTTGTGGCGTTGTTCTTGTAGTTAGTAAAATGCCCCGCACATAATTCTCTCACCATCTGAGAGAGAGTAAGGTTCTGTGGAAGCTCGTGGAACACAAAGTGGTCCTCCCTCGGCTCAATATACTCGGGTTGCACGTGTGGCAGCCCGGTAATCTCAGAAATGGTGGTGATGGTGATGGTAAGAGCTGTGCCATCCATGGTAGTCCTCAAAACGTCGGGCTTTGTACAATCATACTTGAGGTTCATATAAAAAGCTTGTACAAGCCTCGGGTAAGCCACCTTAGTCGTCGGTGATAACAAAGTCATGAGGCCACGACTCCGTAATGCCTCTAAGGTCCAACTGGCATACCGATTGTCCTCAAAATCCGATGCCACTATCAAACTTTTCGGAATGATCTCCCTATTCCTCCATTGTCGACTCGGGACGTCGCGAATCACTCCCGTAGGGGCCTTGTTACGGACCATTGTCTATCAAAAATGTGGCAAAGGAAATAGCACAAATGGTTGGGGTAGTCTCGGTTCCGGCAGTCCCTAGCAAGGGTGAACAAATCTCAAGAAAAACTCAAAAGTCCTCAAATATTCCCAATCTCTAATATAATCAATTGTACACAATAATCCCCCAACTACGTACGAAAATATGAAGTTAATGTAAAACCCACACTCCAATTCCACCACTCTCAATAGGTCAACTCAAAAGGGGCAAACAACAACCCTTACCTTGCAAAAGTCGAAACAAACTCTAACAAAGCTGTCCATGCATCCAATCCCTTTTGTGAGCTCGAAAATGGAGATGAAGGATGATGATCGTGATGATCTTGGTGATTGATGATGATGGGGGTGTTCTTAGGGGGTTTCAGATGAGAGGGAGAAGAAGGAGTCGCGGAAGAGAGAGGGAGAAATGAGAGGTTCAAAATTTAAGTTACTGTATGTGCAGTCATGTGCTCCAGTTCGATGCATCAAAGTTGTCGATGCATCGAACTAGAAGTTTCGATGCATTGATGTTATCAATGGATTGAACATCTATCGACACAAGGTGCGAAAATGAGACATTTTAAATATCGATGCATCGAAATTGAGTTCAATGCATCAAAGTAGCGATGCATCGAAGTGGGTACTTCGATGTATCGAAGCTTCTTTTGACTGTAATTTTGCAAAATTGCCCTAAGTCTGAAAAAAATTAGGTTTCATCCTTAAGTCATACCTCTCACACTCAGACACTTCAAAAATATTTAGATACATTCTTTTTGGATTCGAAGGGTCACACGAAACATGATAGGACCGCAAAAATGTCAAGTTTACAGTCTACGACGAGACGTGTAATGAATCATAGGTCCAAATATACGGGATCTATCAATTCGACGACATCCACGTATTCCATCTGCATTTGGTCATTAATGCAAGGTTTCACCCTTTGCCCGTTAACCTTAAAAAATGTTTCGTCCTTGGGATCCTTTAGTTTCACCGCTCTGTGGGGAGCAACAGAATTGATAATGAAAGGACCGTCCTATCGGGAGCGAAGTTTCCCAGGAAATAGGTGAAGCCTAGAATTATAAAGCCAAACTTTTTGGCTTGAAGAGAGTGATTTGGAATGGATATGACAGTTACGGAAGGCCTTGGTCATTACTTTATAGATTTTCGCGCTTTCGTACGCGTCATTCCATATTTATTATAATTCACTCAACCGAAGCTTCCGGTTAGAGCCGACCAACCTTATATCGAAATTGAACTTCTTAATAGTCCAGAAGTCTTTGTGCTAAAGCTCAACCAGTAAGTGACATGCCTTACCATTCACAAGACGGTACGGTGACATGCCAATCGGGGTCTTTTAAGCAGTTCGATACGCCCACAATGCGTTGTTTAGACCCTGGGACCAATCCTTGTGATCGGGGTGCACGATTGTTTCAAAAATGTGCTTAATTTTCCTATTAGATGCTTCTACTTGGCCACTCGTTTGAGGGTGGTAAGGTATAGCAACCTTATGAGTAACGGAGTATTTGAGTAGCAAGGTTCGAAGGAAACAATTGCAAAAATATTTACCCCCGTCACTGATGATGGCTCGAGGCGTACCAAAATGACTAAAAATGTTCGTTTGGATGAACTTGACCACAACTGCATGGTTGTTGGTTCTGGTAGCCAAGGCCTCAACCCATTTAGATACGTAATCTACTACTACGAGTATAAATTCGAAACCGGTAGATTTTGAAAAGGGGCCCATAAAGTCAATGCCCCAAACATCGAAGATGTCAACGATTAAAATTTGGTTCAAGGGCATTATATCTTTATGAGACATAGCGCCAAGGCGCTGACATCGCTCACAGGAGCGGCAGAATAAGTATGCATCCCGATGTATAGTTGGCTAGAAGAAACTGCATTGAAGAATTTTGGAAGCGGTCTTCCGAGCACTAAAATGACCTCTACATTCTAATGTATGACAGAAAGTAAGAATGTTAGGACTCTCACTCTTTAGTACACAGCGGCAGATGATTTGGTCGGGACAATACTTGAATAGATGAGGATTGTCCCAAAAATATGAACGTATTTGGGAGTGGAAACGATCCTTTTCCTATTTGGACCAAGAAGGTGGGATCTTCCCGGTTGCTAGGAAATTTATGATGTCCGCAAACCAGGGAAGTTTCTCATGAGTGACTTCAAACAGTTGCTCATCCGAAAAGGATTCGCTAACTGGAATTTGGTCATGATGGCACTTTACAAGAATTCGAGACAAATGGTCGGTGACCACATTCTCGGTACCCTTTTTATCCCGAATTTCAAAATCGAACTCTTGCAACAAGAGTATGCATCGGATTAACCGGAGTTTAGTATTCCTTTTTGCCAATAAATGCCGAAGAGCGTCATGATCTAAGAAGACAATAACCTTTGATCCTAAGAGATAAGATCTAAATTTGTCCAAGGCGTAGACAATTGCAAGCAATTCATTTTTTGTAGTTGTATAATTCATTTGAATTTCGAAAAGGGATTTACTTGCATAGTAAATCACATGTGCCAACTTGTTTACACATTGCCTTAAGACAACACCCATAGCAAAATCGGATGCGTCACACATGACCTCAAATGGGAGAGTCCAGTTTAGAGGGAGTAGAATTGGAGCAGTTGATAGAAGAGTGCAGTTAAGGTACGCTTTATCAAAGTAAAAAGAAGTATCTTTCTCAAGAAGTCAGCACAAAGGCCGAGATATCTTGCTAAAGTCCTTGATGAAATGGCGATAAAAACTCGCATGACCGAGGAATGAACGAATGCCTCTCACCGATGAAGGTGGAGGAAGCTTAGATATGAGTTCTACCTTGGCTTTATCAACTTCTATACCTCGTTTGGACACAACATGCCCAAGTACAATTCCCTCTTGAATCATAAAATGACTCTTTTTCTAACTAAGAATAAGATTCGTGTCCTTACAACACTTAAACACGAGTGTAAGACTATGAAGACACGAATCAAAAGAAGGTCCAAAGACTAAAAAATCATCCATGAACACTTCAAGGAACTTCTCCACCATGTCTGAGAAGATAGACATCATACACCGTTGAAAAGTCGCCGGTGCATTACATAACCCAAAGGGCATGCGTCTATAAACAAATGTTCCAAATGAACATGTGAAGGTCATTTTTTCTTGGTCTTGCGGGTCTACCGTGACTTGATTATATCCATAATATCCATCTAAAAAGTAGTAGAAACTTTGGCCCGCAAGCCTTTCTAGGATTTGATCAATGAATGAGAGTGGAAAATGATCCTTCCTAGTAGAGGAGTTTAGTTCCTATAGTCGATACACACTCGCTAGCCTGTGGTGGTGCGTTAAGAAACTAATTATCCTTGTTCATTTAGAAACACGGTGATGCCGGATTTCTTTGGCACCACTTGTGTGGGGTTTACCCACTTGCTATCAGAGATGTGGTATATAATATTAACATCTAACAGCTTGATAACTTCTTTCTTGACTACCTCCTTCATGTTAGGGTTTAACCTATGTTGCGCCTCTCGCGAGCTCTTTGCATCCTTTTCCAAATATATATGGTGCATACAAATGGAAGGGTCAATGCCTTTTAAGTCAGCCACTGTCCACCCTATGGCTCTTTTGTGTTCTTTTAAGACCATTATGAGTGAACACTCTTGGTCATCAGTTAGATTTGAAACTATGATGATCGGTAAGGTGTCATTTGGGCCAAGAAACACATATTTGAGATTATATGGTAAGGTCTTGAGCTCAAGTTGTGGGGGAGACACAAGGGATGGAATTGGAGGAGTACTAGAAAGAGTAAGAAGAGGTTCAGATGGTGTCTTCCAGTTGGGAAAGTCATTTATGACAGTGGCATCGAGCATCATATTTACATCTTCAATTGATTGCTCAATGTCAAAGTCTTCAAAATTAAATTGACTCAAACACGCCTTTAAAGGGTCTTTTGACAAGATTTGGGGAAACATCTCATCCACAAGTTCATCCACGACATTCAAACAAAAGCAGTCGTTTTCATCATTGGAGGTGTGGTGGGATGCGTTGAAGATATTCAACCTAACAGTCATATTCCCGAAGGAGATGTCCATAACCCCGGTACGACAATTAATGCAAGTGTTAGCCGTAGCAAAGAGTGGATGACCTAGAATGATCGGAATATGCTTTGTAGGATCTTGAATAAGCTCAGTATCAAGGACTATAAAGCCCATCGGGAAATAGATTTTGTCCACTTTGATTAGAACATCCTCAATTATTCCACGAGTTTGCTTCACCGAACGCGTTAGCCGTAGCAAAGAATGGATGACCTAGAATGATCGGAATATGCTTTGTAGGATCTTGAAACAGTATCAAGGACTATAAAGCCCATTGGGAAATATAATTTGTCCACTTTGATTAGAATATCCTCAATTATTCCACGAGGTTGCTTCACCGAACGATTGGCAAGTTGCAACACAACTGTGGTTGGCTTTAGTTCTTCTAGCTCCAATTTTTGATAAACTGAGTAAGGAAGTAAGTTAACACTTGCTCCCAAATCAAGGAGGGCCCTCTCGAATTCATGGTCACCAATGACACAAGAGATTGTTGGGGCACCCGGATCCTTGAATTTTGGAGGGGTGTTAATTTCTCTCATTGTTTATCAAATTCAGAAGGTTCCCTTAATCTTTCTGGAAAGGAAACTTGAGGTTCATATGAAGCCTCTCGAATCAAAATTGATGAGAATTCAGCTTCATTTTCATTCCCTTTGTCTTTTGGATTATTGGAAGCTTCTTTTGGATTTATAGGACAATTATTTAGATTTATAGTAATCTTTGGATTCATCGAACGCTCACATTCTTTTTTTCTCATTTTATCAACTGAATTTTCTAACACTCTACCACTCCTTAAAGTAGTAATTGATTGAGCTTGTTCTTGGTTAAACTCAAAGGAATGAGAAACATCATCAATTACTTGAATTCTATTAGGGTTTGCAATCGTTTGGCTAGGCAATTTTTCACCCTCTCTACGATTCATTTGCATTAGCTAATTGTCTCAATTGGAATTCTATCTTTGCAATTGATTGTGAGTGGGCGTTGATCTTTTGGGTATTACTTTCGATGTTGCCTAAAGCAGCCAAAACTTTGTCCTCAAAACTGGGGTTTCGAAAAGGTGGTTGATTGGGAGTGTAGTAGAAACTCGAATTTGGAATTGGTTGATAAGGTTTAGGTTGGAATTGAGATTGACCTTGCTATCCATGTGGTCCCCGAAATCCTTGATATTGACCTTGGTTCCCATAATGGAATTGGTTTTGATCTCTCCATTCGGGATTATAGGAGTTTTGATATGATCCTTGACCCGACCTAGAATAAAGTGCATTTGCTTGCTCTTATGAGAATTCAGGGTATTGCCCCACATGAGGACAATCCTTGATATAGTGAGAAGGACTAGAGCAAAAAGAACACACATCATATGTGGGATGAAGAGTGGGATTAGGAATAATAGGAGAAGAAGAAGAATAATAATAAGAAGAAGAAGAAGACCCGGCTAACATGACTTGATCAAGTTTCATTTCTAGGGCCTCTATCTTCCTATCAGTTTATTGCTCCTTACGTATTTCAAATATGCTTTCAGGTTTGGCACTAAGAGGAGCAACTACCTTATTATTCCTTTCATTAAAAGAATGATAAGACGAATTTTCGCTCAAGTTCTCAAAGAGAATCCATGCTTCATCGAAACTTTTTAGAAAGAATGTACCCCCACAACTAGCATCAATCATTTGTTTATGGGGCTCTCCTAAACCATCATAAAATCCTTGCACCAATTACCATTTGAGAATAACATGGTGTGGGCATGACCTCAAAAGGTCCTTCATCATTTTTCATGTTTCATGAAAAACTTCTCCTTTCCTTTGAGGGAAACCGATGATGGCTCTCCGCGCATCATTAGTCTATGGCTCTCTGCGCATCATTATTCTTTCCCATTGGGAAGTATTTCTTTAGAAACTCCGGTTGCATTTCGGCCCAAGAGTTAATTGAATTTGGTTCTAAGGAATTAAATTATTGTTTGGCTTTATCCTTGAGTGAGAAAGAGAAAAGACGAAGTCTTAAGTTGTCTTCCGCTAGTGCATTCAATTGTAAAGTCGAACACACTTCTAAGAATTTATTTATATGTTTATAAGGATCTTGGTTAGGAAGCCTGTGAAAACAATTTAGAAGATTAATTGTTGATGATTTGATTTCAAAATTATTCCTTCCCGCATTCGGAAAACGAATACAAGAAGGAGATGCATAGGTAGATAGAATATAAAAATCTCGAGAAACTGCACCGCTAGGTGGGGGTGGTAAAACAGGATTTTGTTGAACATTTGGGTTATCATTATTTGCCATGGTTTCTCTTCTATGTTCTCTAAACAATATAGGGTCCGTAGGAACGCTACTATGTTGTCTAAGAGTTCTTTCGAGTTCAAGATCACAAGGCAACAAGGGTAATGACAACGATCTCCTACTTTGCATATGAATGAAGCAAAATCTAAACTATATGCAAAAACAAAAATGTAAACACTTAAGTGCAAGAAAGTTGGGTACTCTACTCACAAAGGATCTGAGCTTAAGTCTCGATGTCTTGATTATATAAGTACCTACAATAAAACACTTAAAAAATAAAGACAAAAATAATTATAATTAAAGAATGTAAAAAATGAGTTAAGTTAAAATTTAAACTAGACTTAATCTTTTAGTTTTAACGATTAAACCGTAGTCCACGACAACGGTGCCAAAAATTGTTGTGTGCAGAATTTTGCAATTTATATTTACCACTCGCAATAGAACGAATCCTTGATGGATAGGGCTCTAAGTTGAGAGTGTTGATCCCACAGAGATTACGTAGGAATAATTCGCTAAAGGTCGAAGATTGGTTTTCGTTTAAATCACAACCAAGTGTTGGTTGCTTTGTTACTTTACTTTAAAAGCATAAAAGATAATTAAAATGCAAAGTTTGAGAGAAGAGTAAAGGATTAGGGTTGACACTTCACCATTAGCCTCGTAGTATGCCACACTTATAATAAATTGGGAGAATTCATGCAATTGTATACTAAGTGGTGCAAATGGCTTGTGGTCTACAATGCAACCGTCAAGAGGATGCATGCACCTTAAAATACTATAATCCATCTTCGATACATGTAAATTCCCTACCTACCTACTTACCTAATTATCTAATTAACTAAGTATAACTAATCTACCATTTCTTAGCATGGATTATACAAATCTAGTTATGCATGTTAAAGTGAAAACTAGTACCAAGCCATCACGTGTAGTCCTTGTGGAACTACAAGTGTTTGCAGATCATGTGAGAAAAAATAAACATTTTAAGACAAGAAAGATAAATTACTCACATGAACATGAAGAATTTGTAAAGTTATATTACTCATAAGGTTCAAGGCAAAGTATATATACACAAATATTACATAAAAAATCCCAATTCACTAAAGTTAGAACATATTTACAAGACTAAGGTTTGTCAAAACTCTAGAGAATGATTAGTTGATCATGGTGGGCTGGAATCACTCCATAGACAAAGATGATCACATACTCAATATGGTCTTCAAGGCCTTACAAAGCCCTCTTTGAAGCTTTCCCTCTCTAGAACTTTACTTTCTCTCTCTAGAATTCTATATATGCTCTCTATTACAAGAATTGTGATATATCTATCTATTATATATTATTTTGCTATATATCTAATTTGAGGCTCAAAAGATCACTGAATTTTCGTCCAATGCATCTTCTAGAAGAAATGAAGAAAGTGGCCAAGTGGAGAAAATATCTTCAACAAAATATTTTTTGCAGGAATTTGCAATGCATCGAAGTGGGTACTTCAATGCATCGAAGTTGTGACTTCAATGCATCGATCTTTCCTTCTTCTGCAGATCTTCAACTCTCCAGCTTCCCGACTCCAGTCTTGACACGCCATTCACTATTCCTTGATGTGGACTTTCTATGAAGTACAATCGAACATAGGAACGCAGTCTTGAACTGATAAAGGAGTCGAATTGCACCAAATTCTGAGTTTGAACCTGAAATCAACAAAAATATAAAAACACGTAAAAACTATACAATATGTGCAGCTATGGGATTAAAATACATAAGTAAAGGCGCGAGAATGTCTAACATTCAACTTATCAGTGTGCGAATGGTCATTCATTATAAGAGTAATTTTTAGAAGAATATCGTTTTTGATTTTGTAGAGGGTCACAACCATCCCTTAATAACTGAACAATGCACCCACATGATGCAGTCACGGGGAAAAATTACGGCTACCCAGGCCATTGATATGGAGTTCGTTGCCAATTCAGGAGTCGCTGTTCTCAATACTTTTGAGCTAATAGAAATGCAAGCTGAAGGGAAACCATTAGTAGGGTATACTAATTTGATGTATAAAATTATATAAGGACCAGAAGACAAAGTGAGCTTAAATTTGGAGATAAGGCTTAGCTGTTGCATTATTTTCAGACCAAGTGTTGTGAAGATCCGTTATTCTTGTATTTAGTTCAATTGGAGAGAATGATTTGGCTTAGATATGATAGTCATGAAAAGCCTTGGTTTTTGCCTTATGGATTTTCGTGCTTTCGTACGCATCATTTCGCAATTCCTCCAATTCACTTAATTGGAGCTTCCAGTGAGAGCCAGCCAATTTTATCTCGAAATTGAATTTCTTGATAGCTTAAAGGGCTTTGTGCTCAAGCTTTACTGGTAAGTGACATGCTTTGTCATATACTAAACGATATGGAGACATGCCTATTGAGGTTTTATAAGCGGTTTGGTACGCCCACAATGCATCATTTAGACGTTGTGACGAATCTTTGCGATCGAGGTGAACCGTTTTATCTAAGATATGCTTAATTTTCCTATTAGATACTTCTACTTGGCCACTCGTTTGAGGGTGGTAAGGTGTAGCAACCTTATGGGTGACGGAGCATTTGAGTAGCAAGGTTTGTAGGAATCGGTTGCAAAAGTGTTTTCCGCTGTCACTGATTATAGCACATGGCATCCCAAAACAACTAAAGATGTTCATTTGGATGAACTTGACCATGACTACATAATCATTGGTTCTCGTAGCCAATGCATCAACCCATTTAGATACATAATCCACCACCACGAGTATGAAGTCGAAACCGTAGGATTGTAGAAACGGACTCATGAAGTTGATGGCCCATACATCGAAGATCTCAAAGAACAGGATTGGATTCAAAGGTATCATATCATTCTGGGATATAACATCGAGGCACTGACATCACTTACATGAGCAGCAGAATGAGTATGCATCCCGATGCATAGATGGCCAGAAGAAATCGCATTGAATAATTTTAGAAGCAATCTTCTGAGCACTGAAATGTCCTCCGCATTCAAGCGTATAGCAGAAAGTAAGAATAATAAGAATCTCACTGTTGGGCACACACCAGCGGATGATTTGATTGGGGCAATACTTGAATAGCTGAGGATCGTCCCAAAAGTACATACGTACTTGGGAAAAGAAATGATATTTTTCCTGTTTAGACCAAGATGGGGGAATTTTCCCAATAGCTAAGAAGTTGATTATGTCAGCATACCAAGGAAGTTGCTCATGAGTGACCCCAAAAAGTTGCTCATCTAGGAAGGATTCGCAAACTGGAATTGGATCATGGTGGCACTCAACGAGAATTCGAGACAAGTGGTCAGCTACCACATTCTGGGTACCCTTCTTATCCTAGATCTCAAAATTAAACTCTTGCAATAAGAGTATCCATCAAATCAGCCAGGGTTTTGTGTATTTCTTGGCCAACAAATGCCTAAAAGCGATATGATCAAAGTAGACAATGACCTTGGATCCTAAGAGATAAGATCTGAATTTGTCCAAGACATACACAACTGCAAGCAACTCCTTTTCCGTAGTTATGTAATTCATTTGAGCTTTGGTAAGGAATTTACTCACATAGTAAATAACATGCGGTAACTTGTCTACATGTTGCCCTAAGACAGCACCCATAACAAAGTCGGATGCGTCATACATGACCTCAATTTGGAGGGCCCAATTTGGAGGGGTTAGACTTGGAGCAGTTGATAGAAAAGTGTAGAGAGTTTCGAAATATTCAAGGCATGCTTCATCAAAGTGGAATGAAATGTATTTTTTAAGAAGTCGACACAAGAGTCGAGATATCTTGCTAAAGTCTTTGATGAAACGGCGGTAGAATCCTGCATGGCCTAGGAATAAATGAATGCCTCTCATCGATAAAGGTGGAGGAAGCTTATCAATGAGTTCAACCTTGGCTCTATCCACTTTTACGCCTGTTTTGGATACGATCTACCTGAGGACAATACCCTCTTGAACCATGAAATGACTCTTTTCCCAACTAAGGATTAAGTTTGTGTCCTTACAACGCTTGAGTACAAGTGTAAGATTATGAAAGCACGAATCAAATGAAGGTCCAAAGACAGAGAAATCATCCATGAACACCTCTAAGAACTTTTCCACCATATCCAAAAAAATAGACATCATGCACCGTTGAAAAGTTGTCGGTGCATTGCATAGCCCAAAGGACATATGTCTATATGAAAATGTTCCGTATAGACAGGTGAAGGTTGTCTTTTCTTGGTCTTGTGGATCTATTGCGACTTGATTATAGCCGGAATAGCTGTCTAAGAAGTAATAAAAGCTTTGCTTGCAAGCCTTTCTAGGACTTGATCTATGAATGGAAGTGGGAAGATTTTTCCTAGTGGAAGAATTTAGCTTCCTATAATCAATATACACCCTCCATTCGGTGGTTGTGTGTTGAGGAACTAACTCTCCATGTTCATTTGAAAGTACAGTGATGCTGGATTTCTTTGGCACCACTTGTGTGGGGCTTACCCATTTGCTATCTGAGATGGGGTATATAATACCAGCATCAAGCAATTTTACCACCTCCTTCATAACTACTTCTTTCATGTTAGGGTTTAGCTTACACTGCACCTCTCTCAAGGTCTTTACATCATCTTCCAAATGTATGTGGTGCATACAAATGGAAGGATATATGCTTTTCAAATTAGCAACGCTCCACCCTATAGCGCCTTTATATTCCTTAAGTACCATTATGAGTGAACACTCTTGGTCACTTGTTAGATTTAAAGTTATGATGATCGGAAGGGTGTCACTTGGGCTGAGGAACACATACTTGAGAGTAGCCGGTAAAGGCTTGAGTTCAAGTTGTGGAGGAGACACAAGGGATGGAATTGGAGGAGTACTTGAAAGAGGAGGAAGATGGTCGATTGGTGCCTTCCATTTCGAAAAGTCATTTATAACGATGACATCAAGCATTGCATTTATGTCTTGAATCGATTGCTCGATGTCAAAGTCGTCAAAATTGAAGTGACTTAGGCACGCCTCTAATGGATCTTTGGTTAAGATATGAGGAAACACTTCTTCAACAAGCTCATCCACAACATCCACACAAAAGCACTCGCTTTTGTCATTAGAAGTGTGGTGGGATACATTAAAGATGTTTAACCTTACCTTCATATTCCCGAATGAGATGTCCATCACCCTAGTACAGCAATTAACGCAAGTGTTAACCATAACTAAGAAGGGATGACCTAGAATGATCGAAATATGTCAAGTAGGGTTTCGGACGAGTTTCGTATCAAGGACTATGAAGTCCACCGGGAAATAGAATTTGTCCACTTGAATGATTACATCATCAATGATGCCACGTAGTTGCTTTACCGAGTGATCTGTAAGTTGCGACACTACCGTGGTTGGCTTAAGTTCCCTTAGCCCTAATTACTTGTAAACCGAATAAGGAAGTAAGTTAAGACAAGCTCCTAAATCAAAGAGGGCCCTCTTGAATTCTTGATCACTCGGATATTTGAATTTAGGATGGGTGCTATATTGAAAGATAGAACTCACTTGTTCGGTTAGAAGGACCTTCTTAGGAACTTGGTTCCTAGATTTACGCTTTTGCGTACTTAAGTCCTTTAGAAATTTAGCATATGAGAGAATTTTTCTTATACCATCAAAGAGAGGGAGATTAATTTTCACTTGTTTGAAAATTTTCATCATATCCGAAATATTCTCTCATTGCTTCCCAAAATGAAATGGCTCACTTAATCTGTGTGAAAATGGAATTTTAGGCTTAAATGAAGTTTCTTGATTTGGAGTAGATGATAATTGGGCTTTATTTGCCTTTTCTTTATCTTTTGATGAATTTGGATGCTTAGAAGAAACATTTGGATTTGGAATTGAATGAGTTAAATTTGGATTCAAAATGGGACAATTTGGATTCAAAGAGTGCTCACATTCTTTCTCTCTTAGTTTATCAACTAGATTTTCTAAGATGCTCCCACTCCTTAGAGTTATAATCGATTGAGATTACTCTTGATGCATATTCAAGGAAGAAGAAAAAGGCTCATCAATTATGTTTACACCTTTAGGATTTACCACCAGTTGGCTGGGCAATCTCCCATCCTCTCTTCTATTCAATGCATTCGCTAGTTGTCCCATTTGGGATTTTAGTTTTGAAATGGATTGAGAGTGGGAATGCAACAATTGAGTATTGGACTCAAGGTTGCCTAAAGCTACCAAAACCTTGTCCTCAAAATTTGGATTTCGAGGAGGAGGTGGTGGAGTAGTGTAGAAACTTGAATTTGGTTGATAAGGTCTAGGTTGGAATTGGGATGGACCTTGTTGTCCTTGAGGTCCCGAGGTTCTTGATTTTGATAATAACCTTGGTTTCCATATTGGAAATTGGTTTTATCTCTCCAACCTATATTATAAGACTTTTGATAAGAATTTTGGCCCGACCTATAATAGAGTGCATTTACTTGCTCTTGAGTGAATTTGAGGTATTGCCTCGTATGAGGACAATCCCTAATATAATGAGAGGGACTAGAGCAGAAGGAACACACATCATGTTTAGGATTAGGAATGGAACTTAGAGGAGTAAAATAAGGAGAAGAAGCTCCCGCTAGTATAACTTGGTCCAGTTTTTTACAGAGAGCATTTATTTTCATTTCGGTTGCGTGTTCCTTACGCAATTCAAAGATACTCTCAACCTTGGCATTGGAGGGAGCAAGATTCTTACCCTTCCTTTTAATTGAAGAGCGTTGAGACGAATTTTCGCTCAAGTCGAAAAGAGTTCACGCCTCATTGGGACTTTTAAGAAAGAACATACCCCCATAACTAGCATTGACCATTTTCTTATGAAGCTCACCTAGACCATCATAGAAACCTTGTACCAATTGTCATTTAAGAATAGCAAGGCGTGGGAATGATCGCAAAAGGTCTTTCATTCTCTCCCACGTTTAATGGTATGCTTTTGCAATCTTTTTCAAGAAGATGTTCTTTTAAAGACGGGCGTTGTATTTACTCTCCAATTGTGACAATAAATCATACATTATGATGTATGTTCACTTTTTCAAAGAGGATTTTAGGGTTAGCACTTATATTTGTATCGAGTTAAACATTATGTGGGGACTGTTGTCTAATTCGTGATTTTAAAAGCATTTTGATTTTGATGTCCATTTAGTTCCCTAATACTTGTTATATTCGTCGCCTTGACGAAAATTAGGGCAATCATCCTTTACTAGTTGATGACTGAGCTAATCAACCATTTTTGCATATTTTTTTGAGTTTAACAAGCATGTTAAACCCAATGAGACTTCACTCATCCATTAGACGTGTCTAGGGGTTTAAAAGGCTTGTTGCATTCGTTAAATGCAATCGCGTTTCTCACAAAAGCGGAAGTAGAGTAGTTGTTTTAAATTAAATCCTTTTGTATTGCTATGGGACTAGCAATATCTAAGTTTGGGGGTGTGATAAGCGTTGAATGTTATACATTATTGCTCCTTTACTTACGTATGTTTATCCCATAATTGCACATATTGTATAGTTTTTACGTGTTTTCGTGTTCTTCATGATTTTAGGTTATATTTCAAAAACTGGCTTAATCCGACTCCGCTATCATTTCAAGAATGCATTCCAAGTTCAAGACTATGTGATAGAATGCTTGCAATGAGGATTAGCAGAATACATGTGAAACCCGAAGCTACAATGCAAGATGAAATCAAGTTTCAAAGCCAATGAACTGCAATGCATCGTAATTGTACTTAAGATGCATTGTAATTTCGATGCATCATAATTCCATTTACGATGCATCGCCAATGTCTGCGTAGACAACTGTCAACAAAGATATTTTGGCTACTTGGCCACTTGTCACCAATCATCTCCAAGAAGCCTTTGCACGTGATTTTTGACATATTTTGAGTTTGAAATCAGATAAAACCATAATTTTAGTCTCATAGTTAGAAAGTGAACAAATTTTGTAATAGAGAGTGTTGACCCAAAGGTTTTAACCAAAGGGCAATCTTGTAATTTTGATGATAACAAATCATTAATGGTGTTAGGTTCTAACATTTTCATTGACGTGATTGCTTAGAATAATGATCTTTCAAGATAGCATTCACAATGAGGATAAAACATTGAAGATGACATGATCAATATATTTCATCTCATTGAAGTGAAGATGGAATATCAAGCTTGAAGAATCATACCATTCAAAGAAGAATTGGGGTAGTTAGGAAATGGTGAACTTAGGTATTTTTGTAAAGCTTTATTTGAATATCTTGCTTGAAGCTCAAATTCTCAAAACAAGTTTTTAAGACCATGTGCATATCATTCTTACACTTTATATTGGTCTTTAGTCTCTTAAGAATAGGACTTGATCGCATTGAGACAGATCTTTGACGTTCTGGATGGTTTAAGCCTTGTTTAGAAGTCAAAATTCTGTAATTTTGATGTTGAGCATATATAAGTCGACTTATTCACTTCTATCAGTCGACTTATTTAGACAGACTGCTTTTGACATTTCTAGAAGGGTAAACCAGTAAACTTATTCAATTACATCAGTCGACTTATGCCTTGAACTGATTGTTGAGAAAAGTCTTTTTGATAAGTCGACTTATTCACTTATATCAGTCGACTTATTTGGATAGAGCGGTTTAGGCATTTCTAGAGGGATAAACTAGTCGACTTATTCAAATGCATAAGTCGACTTATGGCTTGAAATTTTTTTTTACAAGAAAAATCTTTCTATAAGTCGACTGATACACATCCATAAGTCGACTTATTTAGACAGAACGTTTTAAGCATTTCCAGAGGGGTAAATAAGTCGACTAATTCAAAAGCATAAGTCAACTTACTTTATGGGAATAGATCTGAACGACTATTTTACAGCATTTAATGCTACCCAACCACCTCCAACAGTCATATTTTTGAAATAGACTATATATATAAGTCTTGTTCTGTATTTATGAGATAGAGACACCAAACATACATTTTTTTATCATCATTTACTCATCTCATCCTCCTGAAACAAAGATTTGAGCTTCAAACCTGAGATTCATTTATTGCTATAGTGTGAGCTGAAATTTGAGCATTTATTCTTGAGAGATATCATTTATTGTTCTCCAATCTTCCTCTCATTTATTGTAAATGGTTGGTTTAAACCCTAGAAGACTAGGTGAAGGACTTCACTTAGCAAGAGAAGGAAGAAGCTTGTAAGCTTCATTGTAAAGGTTTGCTCTCCACCCAAAAGGAGAAGCCTTGGTGGATTTTGGAAAATCTCAAGAGGGATCTTGAGTCATGGAGTAAGAGATTCTGAACCACGCTACATCTTGCATCACTTGTGTTTGATTCTCTCTAACTCTCTCTTTTAATCTTGTGCATCAATTTCATATTTCTCATTTCACTATTGTTTTACCTTAGATTTGTTCTAGTAATTTAAATTAGTGAAAAATTATTATTGTTTGCCATTGACCCTATTCACCCCCCCCCCCCTCTAGGGTCAACACTTGGGTAACAGAGAGGAATTTTTGAGATTGTAGAGAGAGGAGTGAAGTTCTAGAGAGGGAAAACTTCAAAGGAGGTCTTGACAAAGCCTTGAATACTATATGGAGCTGGAATCATCTCTGTCTATGAAGTCTCTCCTCACCATCATGATCAACTAACTCCTTCTCTAGGGTTTGGATAAAACCCTAGCCATGTAACTATGTTTATTTTGTAATGAATTGGGGTTTTTTTTTTTATGTATATATGTGTATTTGTACCTAGCCTTGTGCCTTGTCTTCAATACAAGTTTACAACTTCTTTATGTTCATGTGTTTCAATTCATAACTATTGTATTAGAATGTTAGGTTATTTCACATGATCCTCAAACACTTTTATTTCCACAAGAACTATAAGTGATGACTTTGTACTTATTTTCACTTGAACGTGTCAACTCTTAACTTTTATAATTCATGCTTAGAGAATACATTATAAGCATGGATTTGTATTGAAGTTGTAAACTTGTATTGAAGACAAGGCACAAGGCTAGGTACAAATACACATATATACATAAAAAAATAAAAAAAAATCCCCCAATTCATTACAAAATAAACATAGTTACATGGTTAGGGTTTTATCCAAACCCTAGAGAAGGAGTTAGTTGATCATGATGGTGAGGAGATACTCTATAGACAGAGATGATTCCAGCTCCAGATGGTCTTCAAGGCTTTGTCAAGACCTCCTTTGAAACGTTCCCTCTCTAGAACTTCACTTCTCTCTCTACAATCTCAAAAATTCCTCTCTATTACAAAATATGTTCACTTTCTAACTATGAGACTAAAATTGTGGTTTCATCTGATTTCAAACTCAAAATATCCCAAAAATCACGTGCAAAGGCTTCTTGGAGATGATTGGTGACAAGTGGACAAGTAGCCAAAATATCTTTGTGGACAGTTGTCTATGCAGACATTGGCGATGCATCGTAAATGGAATTACGATTCATCAAAATTATGATGCATCTTAAGTACAATTACGATGCATTGTGGTTCCTTAGCTTTGAAACTTGATTTCATCTTGCATTGTAGCTTTGACTTTCACACGTATTCTGCTAATCCTCATTGCAAGAATTCTATCATGTGGTCTTGAACTTGGAATGCATTCTTGAAATGATAGCGGAGTTGGATTAAAGCTAGTTTTCGAAATAGAACCTGAAATCATAAAGAACATGAAAACACGTAAATACTATACAATATGTGCAACTATGTGATAAACATACGTAAGTAAAGGCATGAGAATGTATAACATTCAACGTTTATCACCAGGAAGAAAAACTAGGTTTAGCTCCAAAACACATGAAAAATCAGACCCAACCAAAGCATTAAAAATGAAACAAAAACCTATGGTAACAATTTTAGACTTCTGTATATACAATATACAATTCAAGTACACCATCATAATGACTGACCAGAATGTTATTAATTAGCCATGTGAAGTTCAATCAAAGGGTAATCAAAGAATAAAGTTATATATGTCCGATGGAACTACTTATAAAATGGATTAGTTACACACTTGTTGCTTTTGTTTGGACAGTATGATCCGTCAATATATAGAAGTGTTCTTTAAATTTTAGATTACCCTTTTCATAACATAAAACACACACAGAGAATTCATCAATTTTATATTATCCCATTTTATATGACGATCCCTCAATATTGACCATATATATCATCTCATTTTATTTGAACCATCCATCAATTCAAAATTTTCATTATACAAAAGAATCTCTTAAAACTTATTTATTCAAATTAAAACAAATGAACAATATGCAATTCAAAAAATTACTTTTACCACCAAGCCGGGGAAGAAAACCTAGGTTTATCTGCATAACACATGAAAAATTAGACCCAACCAAAGCATTAAAAATGAAACTAATACCTGTGGTTTGCAAGGATGCGTTGTGGAAGGAAGACCACCATAATTCGACTATCACCACGCCGGAAGCGAATAGGAGGCTAGAGACATATATTGAGAAGAAAGATTGAGAAGGGCAAGCTCCATTACACACATAGAAGTCAGACAAAAAACCTAGGTTTAGCTTCATAACACACATGCAAACTTAGACACAACCAAAGCATTAAAAATGAAACTAATACATCTAGCACCACGCCGGAAGCGAACAGGACTCCAGAGAAAGAGATTGAGAAAAACAAGGATGCGTTGAGGAGGGGAAGACCACCACGATTCAACTGCCACCACGCCAGGGAATACCACCTCAATTCTAATACCACAACGCCGGAAGCAAACAAGAGCACACAGATAGAGATTGAGAAAATTTTGAGAAGATGACTTTGTTGTTTTCGTTTGGATCATTTTGCACGGGAAGGAAAGGTTATGACTTACGAGAGAAGGAAAGGTAAAGTTGGATACAAAAGGAAAATTTTGTACTTTCAATGTGAATATATTGTATAAGTATATGTTAGTATTTGGTATTCAGAGCAATAAATACGTATAAGTAAATAATTCTTACCTTACATGGACACTTGTCAACATCTAGTTTAGCAATATATCTGGATCAATCACAGCCACACGATCAAACTGTGAACTGGTTTCCAATGCAAAACTACACCATTTTGAGCCAAATAAAGGGGAAATGGACGCAGTCTAATTGGAGACGATTTTCTTCTGGAACACCACCACTACGAGGCCAAGAATCTTTATATAGGTTGCTCACACACACACACACACACACACACACACATATCAATTTCGTTGCTCCTTTGAACCAAACAGTGTCAATAACTCTTGGCAAATTCACCACATCATCCGATTTGTTGATGCATACTAGCAATGCTTTCGAGGCTATGTTCGGCTGCCTAGCCTTGGAATTAGCACTAGTTTAATTGGAGAAAATTTTATTCATGACAAATTTCAATTTATTATCCAAATTTTCTCCAATTCCACCAATTCCAAGGCTCCATTCCATTTCCATGGAACTGAACATAGCCTGACTGTTTTCATATAGCGTTTGTTATTAGTAGTCCATGGCTTGGCTTTACCCATGGTGGTCAAATAGATTGGTAAATTTGAGTGAGTTGTTATTATAAAGCTTGTTGGATTACATATACGTTGCGTTTGGAAGTATGCAATTTGTGTCTAGGAATTGAAATTGGAGAAAATTAACATAAAAGGAAAATGGTCCAAGATTTTATTTTCAAGACATGGATTATGCTGCCAAACACATCAGTAAGATGTTTTACACCCGATAACAAAGAAATCATGGAAATATAACAAAATAACTATAGAATAGAAAAGCATAGTCATCGTCGTTGTCATCGTCATCATCTTTGTCTTAATCTCATACAAATGGGGTCAACCACATGAATACTCTCCAATTGACTAAGAATTCATGAAATATGAAAAATGATTTATGACGGTAAATTTGGCATGTTCAAGTCTCTCCAAAAGCATTGTGAGAGTTATTTTTCACGACAATGAAATAAAAAAATAAAAATAATAATAATAATAGAAATCTGCTCTTAAAAATAAATAAAAATAAAAAAAAAGGAAAAGGGAAAACAAAAACATACTCAAATACTCCAAGCTCTCACTTAATCACTTTATGCTCGCTTGGAGTTCCAATCTCTTTTCGGCTGAAAAGTCCAACAACTTTCCCTAAGTTTGACCTTCTCATGTTCACCCACCTCTTCCACCCTTTAATTTGCAACCTATCTCATGTAGGAGTCTAGAACTGCAGAGAAATGCCTTTGTAGTAGCCAAAACGACCACATTTTTGTTGAGTTGTAAAGCGTTTGTGTTTATTTATAAAATATTTGTTAATTGCTAAATTGGTTTTGCTAAAGTTAGCCAAGAAACTTAATAAAAAATACTTAAAGTTTCTGATCCATCTCTGTCAAAAGCAATGTTCCTCTTCAAAGTAACGCAATATATAATTCTATAAATATATTTTTGTGTTCCATTCACTTAAACTTCAACAACTTTTACTATGAATTGAATTTTTTTATGAAATTATTTCTATTAGAAAGATAATTATGAGAGCTTCAATTTGAGTACCACTTTGACTATGTTAGGACTTATTTTTTTTAAATAAATTTATTTAAAATTAACACATTTACTTCATAAATGAACAACATATTTCCCTATTTCAACAACTCCAATCCTATTTTTAACTAAATTAATTCATCTCTCTAAAACTCAATTTAAAATTTAAAATATATTTTATAAATAATATATATATATATATATATATATATATATAGAGAGAGAGAGAGAGAGAGATAAAAAGTGTTTAAATACATATTTATAAATTTTAGAATTTATATAGATTTAACATACTGAGGATTAAAGTGAAAATTTATAAAACTAAAATATAAAAAACATAATTATCTATAATATTATTTTATTAATTTTCTTTTCTTTTTAAAGAGTTATAATATTATTATAAAATAAATTTATTTAAAATCAACACATTTACTTCATAAATAAATAACATATTTTTTCTATTTCAGCAACTCCAATTCTATTTTTAACTAAGTTAATTCATTTCTCTAAAACTCAATTTAAATTTTTAAATATATTTTAGAAATAATATATGTATATATATATAGAGGGATAAAAATATTTTAAATACATATTTATAAATTTTAGAATTTATATATATTTAACATACTTAGGATTAAAGTGAAAATTTATAAAAGTAAAATATAAAAAAAATTATTTATAATATTATTTTATTACTTTTCTTTTTTTTTAAAGAGTTATAATATTATTATAAAATTAATCAAAAATATTACAACTCTTTCCAACACTAAAGTACCATAACTCTTCCCAACACGTAAGAAAAGTAATATAATAATATTTTAACCTTCTCAAAGAGAAAAGAAAAATAATAAAAAATATTAATTTTTTTTTTATATTTTCACTTTTATAAATTCTCACGCTAATCTTAAGTGTGTTAAATCAATATAAATTCTAAAATTTATAAATATTTATTTAAGAGAGATGATGTTAGCACTCTCATTTTCTACGTTTGCACTCTCATCTTAAATTAAATGACATTTCTAACCTTAACTTCACAAGTAAAGGATTATTGTTTTTCAAATTACACAACTACCCGTTCTGATATCGCCTCCATGTCTCAAATCTTTAATGTTTTTGGTATCTTTTTACAAGATCCAAAAAAAAAAAAATTACCCAAAAAAAAGAACTCAAAAAATAGTTATCTCTTTCTATTTAGACAAGACCTAAAAAAAAGTTATCTATGTTAAAAAAATTATCTCTTTTGACAAGAGCAAAAACGAAAAGGACCAAGAAAATTATTATCTTTATTGAATAAATTATCTCTTTTGATAGAAACCGAAAAAAAGACCAATAAAACAATTATCTCTATAGGACCCAAAAAAAAAACCCAAAAAGAATGTTATCTCTGAATAAATTCAGATTTGATATGGCCAAAAAAAAAGTACCCATAAAAAAAGTTATCTCTGTCGAATAAATTATCTCCTTTGACAGGATCGGAAAAAAAGTCTGGTATGCAAAAAAAAAAATTACAACTAAATCCTACTTTTTCAAGCAAAAAACAAATAAGTCCTATAAATTTTTTCTATAGGACTATTAAGTCCTACTTTTGAAACATTTTTCCATTTAAGTTCTAAATCATTTAACTTTTCACTTATACCCTTACCAAATTAGGTTTAAAGTTAATATAATTAAAATTCAATTTCATTTTTTTTATAGATTTTACTACAATAAATTTTCATATACAAATATTAAAAAATATATTTAAAAATTAATAAAATATTATAATTTATTTTTATTGAAATAATTTGAATAATACTTTATTCTTTTGAAAAAAAAAGACCAATTATTTTGATAATTTAATTAAATTTAATTCCAAAAATCTTTTGTAGGTTGAATCAGTCCACTAAGGGATGACCTCTTATACATGATTTCAGCAGAGTGTTCAAGTCAAGGACTTAGGTGATCAAAGAAAAGAAGACTTGAAAGAAAAGCCTTCTATGCCACAGCTAAGGCATCCATCCAATACAGATAGAGCGTCATAAACAATTACTCTATCCTTTGGAAACCACCTATTCCTCTCATCGACTACCTTCACTAGGGTCAAGATTCAAGGTTTTCTAACAATAATTTTTCATATACAAAAATACAAATTTTATTTAAAAATTAATAAAATATTATAATTTCTATTTATTGAAATAATTTGAATAAAATTTTATCCTCTTGAAAAAATAAAGTAATTTTTTGAAAATAAAAAATACATTAATGAAAAAAATCTAACTTCTAATAGAAAAACTTTAGACATATTTAAATATCCAAATATAAAATTTTGGCTTACAAAATTAAAATTGCAAAATTTTAGTCTAATTTGTAAGGGTAATTGAATGTTGAGTGGTTTATAACTTAAATGTAAAAGAGTTTCAAAAGTAGGACTTATTTGTCTTTTAAAGGGAAAAGTAGGATTTAGGTGTAATTTTTCCAAAAAGTTATTTCTATTGAATAAATTCTCTTTTGAGTGCACCGGAAAAAAGTATGGTACAAAAAAAATTAGAAAAATTATCTCTGTTGAATAAATTATCTCTTAATTTTGACATAACTCAAAAAAAAGTACTTATTATCTCTTTTGACAAGACCAAAAAAATATATATATTTATAGATTTTTAGAGTTTATACATATTTGACACATTCAATATTACTTTATCAAAAAATAAATATAATATTAGATAGAGAAAATTCAAAACAAAATATTACAGAGATGATTTATAAAAGCAAAATTTTGAAATTTTATAATTCATTTAGTTCACAAATCACCATATTTAATTTTTTTCTAAACAAATTTAATTAATTTAAGGCTGGTTTGGATTGATGGAATTGGAAGGAAAATAAAAAATATATATAAAGGGAAGAATAATATTTTTTGTGTTTAGTTTGTCATTAGTAAGAGAAAGAAAAAAGATAAGGAGATATTTGGAGGGATAACTTATCCCTCCAAATCTCTCTTTTCTATCTTCCCAAAAGTGGAAAGATTTTGAGAGAAATGATAAGAATAAGTAAATCTTTCATAATACCAAAAATAATTCTAACATTTTAAAGAATAAAATTTAAAAGACATTTGACCCTATCTTATAATATAAACATAAAAGGGTATGATAGTAAATTGATAAAAATTGTTTCTTTTCTTTTCTCTCATTTATCTTTTCCAAACAAGATGGTTATCATTTTCTTATTTTCTTTAATAATTTATCCAAAGATGGCTCCTGTTTAGGCCACACTTCAGGTATGATAATGTAATGGTGGGTCTTTTTTATCAAAAAAATATGACATTGTGAGGAATTGAACCTGAAGTCAACCCCAAGACATTGGGCACCCATTCTATATTTAGTTGAACACTCCTGTCAATAGTTCAACACTAACTTTTGTTATATAAAACGAAACAATAATATTTAATCTATAATACTGAAAGTTTGGACCATTTATTAAAATAAGTTTAAAATATTAATTAAATTAGAATAATATTTCCTCCCTCATTTTGAATATAAAAAACAAACGTTATTAATTATATTATTAACTAAATCAATAATACAATTTTCACTATCTTGAAATCAAATAAAAACGTTACTCTCACTCAAATAATAGAACATCGAGAACAAACATTAATTATATATCTCATTGAATTAGCATATTTTTTAGATTATCATCAATTTCTTTCGACATTAATATAATATTAATATTTTAATATATATTAATGTTGAAGTATTATTGACAAAAAATAAAGGAGTGGTATAACTTATATTACTTTAACTAAATAGAAGAATATATAATAATATATAACTGGTTCACCAATCACAAGCAAGCAAGGTCATGCTAAAGTATGACACAATCAGAAGCAAAATAAATTTCATAAAATTAGATATTCAAATTAAATGGTTTAAACTCATTAATTAATCTAATTAATTTTTTAGACAGTTGACTAGTTAATCGAAATTTGACAAAATAGAAGAAAATGGTCTACCTTATATTACTTATAAATGTTATATGTTATACTATATATCTCGGGACACTAAAGAACAACTATCATAAAACTAGATGTTCAGATTAAATGGTTTAAACTCATCAATTAATTTAATTAATTTTTTAGACACTTGACTAATTAATCAAAATTTTAGAAAAGAGGAGTGCTAGGGACAGTCGCTTAAGTGACTGCCCTTGCATAGTCGTTCCATTGATTGGTGAAAATCAATCACAAAAATTAAATTCTTTCATATAATAAATGTCTTACTTTTTCATCAACCAATATACCCTTCTAGTTATAAAGTATTTACATTGGTGTCATCAACAAACAAATAAAACTATTTATAAAAGAAAAATATGATAAGTATATAAAAGAAAATATGTTCCTTAATTCAATTAACCATAATTAAAAAAATTTTAAAATTATATAGGAAATGATTATAATAAGTATATAGATTATTAAAAATATTTAAAAGCAGAAAAATCTAAAAAAAATTTTAATAAAAATATTTTAATACTTTAAAAATACATTATGTTCTTTAATTCAATTAACCATAATTACAAAATTTTAAAAATTATGTAGGAAATGATTATAACAAGTATATAGATTATTATATAGGCAATGATTATAATAAGTATATAGATTATTAAAAATATTTAAAAGCAAGACAATATAAAAAAAATATTAATAAAAATATTTTAATACTTTATATTTATAAATAGTTTTATTTGTTTATTGATGGCACAAATGTAAATACTTTAGAACTAGAAGGGTATATTGATTGATGAAAAAGTAGGACATTTATTACAGGAAATCATTTAATTTTTGTGATTCATTTCCACCAATCAGTGGAGCGAGACTGTCCCTAGCACTCCTCTTTACAAAATAGAAGAAAATGGTGTAACTTATATTACTTATAAATGGTAAATGTTGTATTATATATCTCGAGACACTAAAGAATAACATAATATCATAAAACTAGATGTTCAGATTAAATGGTTTAAACTCATTAATTAATCTAATTAATTTTTTAGACACTTGACTAATTAATTTTTTAAACTCTCTTTTTTATTTTTTTTATTCTAGCCAAAATAGAACCTTTTTTTTATCCTATAAAAAGATATAATTTATTCAACTAGGATAACTTTTTTTTTTGGTCTTGTCAGAAGAGATAATGAGTACTCTCTTTTTTTGGGTCATGTCAAAATTAAGAGATAATTTATTCAACAAAGATTATTTTTTTTATTTTTTTTGCTCACCATACTTTTTTTCCAGTGTTGTCAAAAGATATAATTTATTCAATATAGATTACTTTTTTTGGGTCCTTTTTTTTCTGCATACCAGACTTTTTTTCCAATCCTGTCAAAGATGATAATTTATTCGACAGAGATAACTTTTTTTATGGGTATTTTTTTTTTTATCATATCAAAAGAGAATTTTTTTGGGTTTATTTTTTTTTTGGGTCCTACAGAGATAATTGTTTTATTGGTCCTTTTTTTCGATTTCTGTCAAAAGAGATAATTTATTCAATAAAGATAATAATTTTTTTTGTACTTTTCTTTTTTGGTTCTATCAAAAGAGATAATTTTTTCAACATAGATAACTTTTTTTTGGGTTTTGTCTAATAGAAAGAGATAACTATTTTTTGAGTTCTCTTTTGAGGGTAATTTTTTTTTTTTTGATCTTGTCAAAAGATACCAAAAACATTAAAGATTGGAGACATGGAGGAGATATCAGAACGGGTAGTTATGTAATTTGAAAAATAATAATCATTCACTTGTGAAGTTAAGGTTAAAATATCATTTAATTTAAGACGGGAGTGCAAACGTAGAAAATGAGTGCTAACATAGTCTCCCTTAAATAAATATTTATAGATTTTAGAATTTATATTGATTTAACACACTTAAGATTAGTGTGAGAGTTTATAAAGTGAAAATATAAAAAATAATTTTTTATTATTTTTCTTTTCTCTTTGAGAAGGTTAAAATATTATTATATTACTTTTCTTATGTGGTGGGAAGAGTTATGGTACTTTAGTGTTGGAAAGAGTTATAATATTTTTTTATTAATTTTATAATAATATTATAACTCTTTAAAAAAAAGTAAAAAAATAATATTATAAATGATTTTTTTTATATTTTACTTTTATAAATTTTCACTTTAATCCTAAGTATGTTAAATCTATATAAATTCTAAAATTTATAAATATGTATTTAAACTCTTTTTATCACTCTAAATATATATATACACACACACACACATATTATTTCTAAAATATATTTAAAAATTTAAATTGAGTTTTAGAGAAATGAATTAACTTAGTTAAAAATAGAATTGGAGTTGCTGAAATAGGAAAATATGTTGTTTATTTATGAAGTAAATGTGTTGATTTTAAATAAATTTATTTTAAAATAATGTTATAACTCTTTAAAAAGAAAAGAAAAGTAATAAAATAATATTATAGATAATTATGTTTTTTATATTTTAGTTTTATAAATTTTCACTTTAATCCTAAGTATGTTAAATCTATATGAATTCTAAAATTTATAAATATGTATTTAAACACTTTTTATCCCTCTAAATATAAATATATATGTATATATATACATATATTATTTCTAAAATATATTTAAAATTTTAAATTGAGTTTAGAGAGATGAATTAATTTAGTTAAAAATAGAATTGGAGTTGCTGAAATAGGAAAATATGTTGTTATTTATGAAGTAAATGTGTTGATTTTAAATAAATTTTTAAATTGAGTTTTAGAGAGATGAATTAATTTAGTTAAAATAGAATTGGAATTGCTGAAAGAGGAAAATATGTGGTTTATTTATGAAGTAAATGTGTTGATTTTAAATAAATTTATTTTTAAAAAAATAAGTCGTAACATAGCCAAAGTGGTATTCAAATTGAAGCTCTCATAATTATCTTTCTAACAGAAATAATTTCATCAAAAAATTCAATTTATAGTAAAAGTTGTTGAAGTTTAAGTGAATGGAACACAAAAATATATTTATAGAATTATATATTGCTTTTGATTTATGCTTTATCGACTCATTTCATATCATGGTTCAAGCGTTAAAAATCGGCGAGGTTTACTACTCTACTCCTTTTCGAAATCCGAAGAAGGTCCCATAGAACTCTTGTCAATGGCTTAATCAATTACTTCTTCGTAATGCTAAAAAAAAAGATTGGGATTCATATTGGAAATAATAAGAAATCTAGGAATTAGAACCATAAGAGTAAGAGTTGCCTTTTGATTATCTTAGATTGATCGGAATAAATGGATGTACCAAAGAAATAGAATTGGGGACTATGCACATTCCAATTCCAATTCCATATATGGAATTGATATCTACATATATGAAGAGAATATTGTAGATTGATATGGAATTGATATCTACATATATGAAGAGAATATTGTAGATTGATATGGAATTGATATCTACATATATGAAGAGAATATTGTAGATTGATCTATATTAAGCCCCTATCTTTATTATAGAGCATAACTTTATACACTACAATAACCCTAATAGATAGTATAGTATGGTCGAAATAAATATATGGATATTTATTTCGACCATACTATCGGATCTTATAGAATACTGCCAATTCTAGTCCGCTCATTTCATTTAAGACGCAAAATTGGAATCCATTTCATTTTTTTCTTCAATCATTGATAAGAACTCAGAAGTTAAGTTTTATACAAATTAATTAATCATTTTGACCGACTGTTTTTACGTAAATGATAAGTAGAAAAGCAATGGGAACTAGAATGAACAGTGCAGTAGCAATGTGATCGGTTTGGCTACTGCAGAAGCATTTCTTTGCAGTTAACTGTAGACGATCCAGGCTCCTCATGTAGACCATCTTTCTCTTTTCTTTTCCCTCCCTTTGTTTTTATTTCGTAAGTTACAAATTCACAAACTTCAAGATTTTCCAAAGCATAGGTTTCAAACTTCATTATGGCCACAACCCTGACAAAGGTAGGGAAAGATCCAATTCTTTGATACACCTACCTACAGAACTTACTAACTAGGATAGCAGACACCTTTATATATATATGTATATACCAGCTGCATGTTCACTTAATTTTGTAAGCAACAACTGTTCCATCGCAGAACTTCCCATTACAAGTCCAAATGTCATCAGTTAAGCATACAAACAGCTGTTTATTCTACATGTTCCCAAGAGTAGAAGAGCCATTATTAACTGCTAATAAATAAAATAATAAGACACACAATGTTATAATATGGAAAGTTAATGTGGGGTTGAATTTCTGTACTGGTGAAAAGACTAAAGGAATGGGGGGAATGACTGCTGATAACACCTAAGTCAAAGGAACGTCTCCATATTACTAACCTGTGCAACACCAGTTTTAAAGAAGGAAAACAAAATGGACAAGGGAAAAGGAAAATAAATGAAAGAGTGATACTAAATTTTTTTATAAATAAGCAGCTAGAGATGGTAATACATAAATAAGAGCACCTACCAAATGTTAAATATTTTGAGAGGAAATGCTTCCTTTGCCCTCATTTTTTGATAGATATATGAGAAAACTTCACAAAGAAAATATATTGATGGTAGCCAGCCAGAAATTTATGAAGTTCCAAACGAGCCTAGCTAGGTATAACAAAAGGGCAGTTTTGGCATGGGGACCCCTTTTCCAACACTGCAGTGCAACTTCCCTAACCTGCAATTGGGTGGGGCAAGGACTCAGTGGTTTGACATTTTTTTATTTTTTTTTCTTATAAACTATTTTGGAATAAATTCAAGATACCATAATAAAAAACACCTATTAAATGAAATACCTCGTAAATTTGAGGTTATTTAATTTGGGTTTTTTTATTTATTTAAATTGTTTATTTTGTGTGTTTAAATGCTTTAGTTAAACAAAAATTCCAATATATATGTTCTTTATTGTTTAATATAGATGTTTGATTATGTGGTGCTAAGTGTTGATAGCCTTTAATAATGTGTGCAACTCTTGTTATAAATGTATTTTTTATTTTTATTTCTTTTAGTAAAAATATGTGGGTTGAACCATACTTGTATTCTCTTTTAAAATTCTCTTCATGTTGGGTTTGAGTTGAGTTTGAGCTGGATTAAGTTGTATTATAATTGTTTAAGTTTGGGCAGGATATATATATCTATTATTATCATTTTTCTCTTTTTATTTTATTTTTAGTATTTATTTTTCTAAAAAGAAGAAGAGAAAAAGGAGTTAGGGTTTCTGTCGTTTACACGTGTAGAGAGGGAGAGAACTGTAGACGCAAAAAAGGAGGGAGGGGAGGAGCAATTCTTTGGGCAAATTCTTGTTTATCGAAAGGCAAGTTCATGCTACACACCTTCCCTTTGGATTTATAAACATAGCTTAATATTTGTGTTATTTGATTGTATGTGTATACATGTGTGTGTATATATATATATATATACATGTGTGTGTGTGTGTATATATATATATTTAGGGTTTTGTATGAATACGTACGATGGTATTGGATTGTTATTGGTATATGTAAATCAGTGTAATATTGCTGTGAGCCTGAACATGTGTATAGTTATATATACGTATATATAAATACTAAACCTAGGAATCAACATCCATATGATCTCATAGGGTCTTTCTGTCCAGGTGCAGGTAGTCCGCATCTTCACAGGCATGTCTATTTCACCGAGCCTCTTTCCGAGATAGTGCTCAGATCGTTACGCCTTTCATGCCGGTCGGAACTTACCCTACAAGGAATTTTGCTACCTTAGGACCATTATAGTTACAGCCGCCGTTCACCGGTGCTTCGGTCGCCGGCTCCATTGTCATCAGGTCACCAACTTCCTTGACCTTCCGTCACTGGGCAGGCATCATCCCCCATACATGGTCTTACGACTTTGCGGAGACCTGTGTTTTTGGTAAACAGTCGCCCGGGCCTGGTCACTGCGACTCCCTTTGTGAAGGGGCACCCCGTAACTTCGAGCCCACTAGGGAAAGGGATAATTTATAACAAAGTTTTCGTGTTGTTGATTACTAGGTGTAGTGTTTCTTCCCCTATGCCACCTATTGGTACTAGTGAAGGAAGATTGACCTGTAATAAAGAACCTCTAGGTGTAACCTTGCGCTCAATACTAGAATCGACAATTGAAGCATAACATCTGAGGCTGCATTAATCGAGGATACACGACATAAGGAATGTGTCAGAAATTTTCCGAATTGGTTTGCCATTTTCATAAAGGATATAATTGATAACTCGAAGTTGCACATTATCCCTTTCCTGCAACAGGTCTGGGGGGAAAAGTGTTGCTAACTTTATACCGTCTGTTATTTCATATGTGACTACAGGTCGAACCAAAACAAAATATTTTTTCTTGGTAGGTGTGATCCATTGAACATAGATCCAAGTTTTCAATTTTTTTGATTCCTTGGAATTTTTTTTTCCCGTTCCTGGTGGTATCAAGATGCCACTGTGTCAGGATATCTTATCTGTCTCTCCCGGAAAATGGATATCTTCAGAAAATATTTTAAGTTCAATTTTTTTTTTTCTCTCCACTCGCACCAACCCGCCTACTCGGCTTCTGAAAAGGGATGAACTTTTGCTTGCATTGTATTATTTGGTCTACGTACCGGAACTGATAACATTCGAGATTATGCAGGACTATACACGAAAGATCCATTTTTGGCTCTCTCTTTAGCCCTATGTCTCTTATCCCTAGAAGGTCTTCCTCCACTAGCGGGTTTTTTCGAAAAACTATATTTATTCTGGTGTGGATGGCAGGCAGGCCTATATTTCTTGGTTTCAATAGGACTCCTTACAAGCGTTGTTTCTATCTACTATTATCTAAAAATAATCAAGTTATTAATGATTGGGTGAAACCAAGAAATAACCCCTCACGTGCGAAATTATAGAAGATCTCCTTTAAAATCAAACAATTCCATCGAATTGAGTATGATTGTATGCATATATGCATATCTACATATATACATATATATATATATATATATATATATATAAGCATGCAAATTCGTATATAAACATTTAATTCTGGGTTTTAAAGGATTTTGATCCGATTAATGTGTTGCTCTAGCTCTTGTGAATAATCCTTGAACTTTGGAACTTAGATTGTTGGAAATTTTGAGAGAATTTAAAGGTTTAGATGAAGAACCCTAGGAATTTGAGAATTGAGGGTTTTTTATTTAGGCCATGACTTGAGGTGATTCATGCACGAATAGAAAGCTTAGATGAAGGGGAGCATTTTGGTATATAAAAAGGTGGGTTTTGGTGGCCAAAAGTGGCTGAAAAATGGCCAGAAATAGAGCTGGAGCGAGTACACCAGCGCGCTGTATAACAGGGTGTGCTGGGGAAGAAGGAGCCCCAGCGTAGCGCGACGCGCACGTGCGCTAGCGCATGTAGCCTGCTCTGGTGGCCGGCGGGGATCGGAAAAGGGGTAGTGTGGTCCCACTCGCTAGGCCCATCCTCTGGTCCCAGTTTGGGCATAGTCCGAAAAATAAAAGTATTTTTTTTTAATTTTTAAAGCATTTTAAAGTGAAGAAAAATAGAAAAGAAAAATATTTTAAATTACCGATAAATTCCTGAAAAATGAAATGAGACTTTTTGAGACAGAATATGCTCGGAAACATAGATTAGAGCTTGGTTTAGATACACTCGTTGTATATTTTGCAATGTAGGCTTTTTTATGTGGTATTTTCTTTTAATTGTTTATTTATTTTCCTTTATCTTCTTTCTTTGCAATCATAAATGTACATGGTTAATTTGTTTGTTTTCATAGTATGTTCATTTTATTTTATTCATGTGGCTATAGGGTTTTCCATTATATTAATAAGCATGTTTTTAAGTATGTTGAATTTTTATTTAAAGGAATATGGGAGGCATGTGAAGATTGCTAAATACCTAATAAGGTATTTAATATATATATAAGGGAGGTATGTCAGGATTGCCTAATACCTAATAAGGTATATGTAAAACACGGAAGCAGACATGTCAAGATTGCCTCATACCAATAAGGTATTTACTTAATAAGTATTCGAGTATGTATGGATTGCCTTTGGATTAAACATAGAAAATAGGTTCTATAATTTGTGTGACAACGGATGGGTTGGTACGGTGCGTTAGATGATTCCATTTTGGGAAGGGGGCTAAATGAGAAAATGATATATGTATATATCTATACATTTTATTGTCCCTCATATAGAAGACATATTTATCAATCCTCTACTAGGTGGTAGTAGAGGAAACTTGCTCGTGGGTTTAACCCACTTTGTTGATATTTCAGGTCCCAGGACGGTTCCACCTCGGGGTTAGCATGTAGAGTTCCTAGAGCGTGGAAGTTACCTGTTCTTACCAGATTTTAGTGTAGGGACTTAATTCTCTTTTAATATTTTTGGGGACGTTGTGATAAAATATTTATCTTTATTCTTTTTGGTTAAGGGGCCCTTCAGTTACAGGACTTCCAAGTTGTACTGTTCAAACTCGTATATTCTTTATTTAACATTATTTATTATTTCCTTTAGAATTTCCTTTCAGTATTTATTATTTCTTTTCTCTTGTCATTTGTAATCTGTGCTTGTGTGCAATTGTAGGCACTCCTTATATTTTATGTGTGAGACTAGCCACCTCATGTGTGAAATTATAGGGAGTATTTCAGTGGTTTCAGAGCACTCCAAGTTCAAGTGTTCTCAGGTCCTTAGGGTTTGTCGTATGATATCTTCCGCATTACGTATTCTGATAAGTCATACCTAAGTATAGGACTCATTGTACTCTACATATGTTAGTCTATTAATGGGGTATTGATTTCCTTTCTTTTCATCTATTCAGATGCCATCCCGTAGGAGGGGGAGTGTGAACCAAAACCGGGGTCAGGATAATGTTCAGGGTGGACATGCTGAACTTCCTCCCAATTTGGCAGCCATTATTGCTCAGGCTATAGCTACAAGAGTGGCGACTGCTCCATCTCAGCAGCCACCGTAGTTGGCGTATGTTCCACTATCGGTGGGGCAGCCTAACACTTGCGAGAGGGTTTGGAATTCCTTCAAAAAAGGGAATCCACTAGAGTTTTCGGGGTCTACGGAGGTGAAAGAAGCGTATCAGTGGAGGAGAGACATTGAACGTCATCTTCGCTTGATCATGTGCACAGAAGTTTAGAAATAGATGCTGGTTACTTTTAAGCTTGTAGGGGATGTGTTACAGTGGTGGGAATCAGTTACTAGAGTGGTGGCACAGACTACTTTGACTTATGTAGAGTTTTAAGTCTATTTTGATGACAAGTATTTTCCATATGTAGTGAGGGCAGCTAAGAAGCGGGAGTTCCTGGACTTACAACAAGGGGACAGGACAGTTGTCGAGTATGAGTAGGAGTTTGCCAGTTTATCTTTGTTTGCACCTGAGGAAGTGAACACTGAAGAAAAGAAGAAGAATTGCTTCGTGAATGGTTTGAATTGGTCTATTCGACAAGTCATTGTGGGTAGTCCAGCTTATACTACTTATGCTCAGGTGGTTGATGCTGCACTGCAACACTGTCAGTTGAGGTGGGATTACAGGAAAGGAAATGGGGGGAAACAAAATAACAAGGACTTTGCAAGTCAGATAGTGGAGAGGAGGAATGGAAATGGCGGGAGGTAATTTGATAGGGGTAGTTACCTAGGGCAGCAGCCGTGGAAGAAACACAGAGGTAACAGTGACGTTCAGAAAGAGAAGGCCTCTACTCACAAAAGACAGAATGGAGTACCGCAGACGGGTCAGACTCAATCATAGGGCAATAAGTTGAGGAGGCCTGCGGGTACATTTAGAGGGAATTGTTACAGGTGTGGTGAGCTTAGTTATTCAGTTAGATATTACCCCAACACTAATCAGATATTTTGGTCAGTAGGGACAGAGACAGCAACCCTTTGCCGACGCCACAAGTTCCACGGATTGATATTCAGCACCGTCCAGCTTTACTAGCGTTGCCACCGCCCATAGGGCAACCTATTCAGTAGTTGCACCATGGGAGGGTCTACAATTTCATGCCATATGATGTGCAGGCTCCTTAGGTGATTAAGGTTATGTTTCTGATAGATGGTAAACTTGGTCGTGTTCTATTTGACACTGGTGCATCTCACTCTTTTGTATCTCGGTCATTTGTTAGATTATCTGATATAGCTTTTCAGCCGTGTAGTTTTCCATTTAGTATTGCTACACCATTGGGGGTTAGTACGATTTTACGAGAATGCTGTAGTTAGGTCACTATAGACATTGGCAGACTCAGATTCTTGGCAGACTTATTGGTCTTGGATATGAATTCATATGATATCATACTCGGGATAGATTGGTTATCGTATTATCATGCCTAGGTTAACTGTCATGATAAGACAATCATTTTTGCTACACCAAACCAGGAGATGTATTTGGTTACTATACCGCAATCAAATGGAGGGTCTAGCACTCACTTGTTCTTTATTAGTGAAGAGTCTCCGGAGGGAATTACAGTTTTTATGGATTCCATTCCAGTGGTGCGAGACTTTAAGGATGTGTTTCAAGAAATTCCATAGCTACCACCAAGTCGTGAGATCGATTTTGTGATTGATTTAGCCCCAGGCACCAGACCTATTGCTAGGGCCCCATATAGAATGACGCCTGTGGAAATGAGGGAGTTGAAAGACCAGATTCAGCAACTTCTCAGTCAAAAATTCATTCGCATGAGTACTTCACCATGGGGAGGGGGGAGCACCAGTACTGTTTGTGAAAAAGAAAGATGGATCTCTTCGCCTTTATATTTAATACAGAGAGTTGAATAAGGTCACAATTCATAACAAGTACCCATTGCCAATGATTGATGATATGTTCGATTAGCTGAAGGGAGCCACTTACTTCTCAAAGATAGATTTGAGATTCGGGTATCATCAGTTCCAAGTTAGGGAACAGGATATACTGAAGATAGCCTTTCTTACAGATATGGGTCTTATGAGTATCGGGTGATGCCTTTCAAGTTGACAAACGCTCTAGTTATCTTCATGGATCTGATGAACAGAGTGTTTAGAGCCTACTTAAATCAGTTTGTTATTGTCTCCATCGATGACATTCTGGTTTATTCTAGGTCAGAGGAGGATCACACCAAACATCTCAGTATTGTTCTGCAAACACTAAGAGACCATCAGTTGTATGCAAAGTTTGAGAAGTGTGTTTTCTGGCAGAGGGAGGTGAAGTTTTTAGGTGACGTAGTATCTGAAAAGGGGATACGGTAGACCCAAGTAAGGTGTCAGCAGTTTTAGAGTGGGGACAACCTACCTCACCCTCAGAGATTCGTAGTTTTCTTGGGTTAGCTAGTTATTACTATAGGTTCATTTAGGGCTTTTCCAAAGATTGCTAGTCCGTTCACCCATTTGACTGAAAAGGGTGTGCATTTCATTTAGGATGCTTCTTGTCAAGTGGTGTTTGATGAGTTGAAGAGCAGGTTGACAACTGCACCTGTCATTGCTACCCCTCAGAGTAGAATTGAGTACTTAGTATATACCAATGCGTCATTGTAGGGTTTGTGATGTGTGTTGATACAGGAGGAGAGGCTAATATCATATATTTCACATGAGCTTAAGCCTCACGAGCTTAATTACCCGACTCATGATCTAGAGTTGGCAGTTGTGATGTTTGCTTTGAAATCTCTTGGGTGAGACCTTCAGATTGTTCAGCGACCACAAGAGTTTGCAGTAACTGTTCTCATAGAAGGAGCCGAATATGCGGCAGCGCATGTGGTTGGAATTCGTGAAAGAGTATCACTTTTCCATCTAGTACCACCCAGGGAAAGTGAATGTAGTAGCTGATGCACTTAGTCGCTGACCCTAAGCTAGTCTTTCAATTTTATTTGAAGTAGAATGGAATAATCTGGGCACGTTGATGCTTTTGTAGCATGTGTAGTGGTTACACCTGCTATCATTTGGAGAGTAATTATAGATCAGCATACTGACCCACAGTGCATAGAGAAAGTGACTGACTTAAAATCTGGAGAGGTACCGTTCTATACAGTGGGTATAGATGAAGGATTGAGGAACAAGGGGTGGTTAGTGGTTCTTTCCAAGGAGAAATTAAGGAGAGCAGTGATGAGTGAGGCCCATGGTTCTCAATTTTTGGTACACCCAAGAGTGGATAAAATGTATCAAGATATGAAATGATAGTTTTGGTGGGCAGACATGAAAAAGGACATTGCTATATTTGTCTCTAAGTGTAGCACTTGTCAAATGATCAAGATTGATCACTAGAGACCGCCGAGATCTTTACAGCCACTACATATACCAGAGTGGAAAGAAGAGAGCATTTCTATGGATTTCATTGTGGGACTTCCCACCTCACAGTGGAATCATAATGTTATTTGGGTTATAGTGGACAGGTTGACAAAATTAGCCTATTTCTTGCCAGTTCGCCTGGATTAGACCTCAAAGCAATACACGAAGCTTTACATTGCAAAGATAGTGAAGTTTCATGGCGTGCCTTTGTCCATTATATCGGATAGAGATCCAAACTTTGTTTCAGGGTTTTGGGAGAGTTTTCAACAGGCTATGGGTATGACGCTACACCTCAGTACAACTTACTTGCCACTTATTAAGTTTGTCTGTAACAATAGTTATCAGAAGACTATTGGTATGGCACCATTCGAGGCTCTGTATGGGCGCCCATGTAGGTCGCCTGTATGCTAGTTAGAGGTTGGAGAGAGTAGATTCTTGGGTCCTGAATTCATTAAGGACACCTAAGAGAAAGTTGCTCTTATTAGAGATTGTATGCAGATTGTTTAGAGTGGACAGAAGAATTATATTGATCAAAGAACTCGTTTTTTAATGCACTTTGGATTTAAGGTCTCTCCCATAAAAAGAGTAATGCACTTTAGAAAAAAGGGAAAGTTGTCACCTCATTTTGTGAATCCTTTCATGATTACTAACAGGATTGGGGTGGTAGCATATAGATTGGCGTTACCAGACACAATGCACAGGGAGCACAATGTCTTTCATGTGTCTATGTTACAAAAAGTCCTTGGGGATGAGGATACTTATCAGCACATTGAGGTTGGGGAGATTGAGTTGCAGCCAAATGCAACATATGTGGAGCAACCCTACTATATTCTTGACCGTAGGAACTAGGTCCTTCATTCTAAGACTATTCCTTTAGTACGTGTTCAGTGGAGCCACCACAATGAGGTGGAATCAACTTGGGAAAGGGAGCATGAAATAAAGGAAAACTATCCAGAGCTTTTTATTTCAGGTATGGAGAGAATTCTGAGGACGGAATTCCTCTTTTTAGGGGGGAAGAATGTAATACCCCGTAAATTTGAAGTTATTTAATTTGGGGTTTTTCATTTATTTAAATTGTTTATTTTGTGGGTTTAAATGCTTTAGTTTAAAAAAAATCCAATGTATGTTCTTTATTGTTTAATATAGATGTTTGATTATGTGGTGCTAAGTGTTGATAGCCTTTAATAATTTGTGCAACTCTTGTTATAAATGTATTTTTTATTTTTATTTTTTTTAGTAAAAATATGTGGGTTGAACCATACTTGTATTCTCTTTTTAAATTCTCTTCATGTTAGGTTTGGGCTGGATTAGGTTGTATTCTAATTGTTTAGGTTTGGGTTTGACATATATATCTATTATTATCATTTTTCTCTTTTTATTTTCTTTTTAGTATTTATTTTTCTAACAAGAAAAAGAGAAAAAAGCAGTTAGAGTTTTTGTCACTTTCACGCACAGAGAGGGAGAGAACCGTAGACGCAAAAAAGGAGAGAGGGAAGAAGCGATTCCTTGGGCGAATTCTTGTTCATCGAAAGGCAAGTTCATGCTCTACACCCTCCCTTTGGATTTATAAATATAGCTTGATATTTGTGTTATTTGATTGTATGTGTATACATGTGTGTGTGTGTGTGTGTGTGTGTGTGTATAGGTTTTGTATGAATACGTACAATGGTATTGTTGTGAGGATGAACATGTTTATAGTTATATATATATATATATATATATATATATATAAGATGCAAATTCGTATATAAACATTTGATTATGGGTTTTGAAGGATTTTGATCCGATTAATATGTTGCTCTAGCTCTTGTGAATAATCCTTGAACTTTGGAACTTAGATTGTTGGGAAATTTGAGAGAATTTAAAACTTTAGATGAAGAACCTAGGAATTTGAGAATTGGTGGTTTTTTTATTTAGGCCATGAATGGAGGCGATTCATGCACCAAAAGAAAGCTTAGATGAAGGGGATCGTTTTGGCATATAAAAAGGTGGGTTTTGGTGGCCGGAAGTGGCCAAAAAATGGTCAAAAATAGAATTGGCTCATGCACACCAACGCATTGTATAATAGGGTGCGTTGGGGAAGATGGAGCCCCAGCGCAACGCGATGCCCACGTATGCCGCCGGTGCATGGGGGCACGTACGACCTGCTTTGGTGGCCGACGAGGACTGGAAAAGGGCAGTCCAGTCCCACTTGCCGAGCCCAACCTCTGGGCCCAGTTTAGGACCAATCCGGAAAATAAAAGAACTTTTTTTTAATTTTTAAAGCATTTTAAAATGTAAAAAATTAAAAATAAATTATTTTAAATTACCGATAAAATCCAGAAAATTCTCAAAAAATCAAATGAGACTTTTTAAGACGGAATATGCTCGGAAACATAGATTAGAGCTAGGTTTAGATACACTCGTTGTATATTTTGAAATGTAGGCTTTTTTATGTGGGATTTTCTTTTAATTGTTTATTTATTTTCCTTTATTTGCTTTCTTTGCAATCATAAATGTACATGGTTAATTTGTTTGTTTTCATAGTATGTGTAATACCCCGTAATTTTTTATATCAATTATTTTTTAATTTAAATGCTTTATTTATATACTTTTATTATTTTATTTAAATTGCTTTGTTGATTGTTTGGTGATTGAATTAAATTTCTTTGAGTACTTTAAATTTTTAGGGATTTTATTTTTATTTATTTAATTCTGGTTGGATTGGGTTTTTGGATTTTTTATTTTAATTTTGGATTTGGCTAGGGAGAATTTGGGTTGAGTTGGGTTAGAATGACTGGGTTAGGTGTATATTTATTTTGATGGGCTAGGGTTTGTTTTATTAATCTTTTTCTTTTAATTATTTTTTTTAGTTTTCATTAGCTTTCTAGAAAAAAATAATAGTAATAAAAGAAAAGAGGGGACTAGGGTTTTTGTCGTTAGTTTTACGCACATAAACTAAAAGTATAGATGAAAGAGATGAGGGAAAGAAGGAGCAATTGAGTGGACGAGTTTTGAATCATTGAAGAGGCAAGTTCGACTCTTCTCTTTCCCTTTGAGTCTGTATGCATAGTGTAAAATTATATCTATGATTATTTCTTTGTTGAAAATTTAAATAAATGGATTTCATTTGTAATTTATTTTTGTTCTCTGTTGATAAATTCATATAGCTACTGTTGTTTAGTGAACATAGTATGAGAATATGTTTATAGAGGGTGATATATATATATATATATATATATATATATATATATATATATAAGCATGAAATTCGTAAGAGTACGAATCTGGGATGTTAAAGGTTGTTATTTTCGTGTCTTTGTTTTTGGTATTGCTTGACTAAATGACCCTTAATCATTTAGAAATCTGATTATTGAGGAAATTGAGTTTAATTTTGAAAATTTGTTGAAGAACCCTAGAAGTTGTGATTTGGGGGTTTTCGATTCGAGGCATTTTTGAAGGGGATTTTGGTACCAATAGATAGCTTACGATGAAATGAGAAGATCCGTATAAAATTTGGGTTGAACGGAGGTCGGGAAGTGGCCGGAAAGGGGTTATCTGTGTTCATGAACAGTGCGCACAGGCTAGAGGTTGAAGAAGGCTGGGGGCAGCCTTCCCCACGTGCCCTACAGGCACGTGCTGGCGCGTGGCGCCTGAGCCGAGGAAGGCACAGATGGGCCCCACTCACCAGGGCCCACCTCTGGGCCCAATCCGGATTAATTTGATATATATATATATTTTTTTTTTTTAAAAAACTTTGAAAAATCTTGAAATTTTTTAAAAACCATTTTTGAAAATACTTAAAAATTTTAGAAAATTCTAAAAAAATTTGGGTAAACTTTTGGACACAGAATACTATTGGGTTTTAAATTTCAAGTCAAAATGAGATTCCCTTATGGTTAAAGTAGCATAAAACGTGTTCCTCAAAACTATATTTTTATTTCCTTTTATTTTGGAAATATTTTAAAATTTTCAGAAAATTCTAAAAAAAATCAGGTAACCTTTAAGGGACAGGTTTTAAAATTCAAGTGGAAATAAGCTTCCCTCATGGTTCAATTGGTTTTAAAAGTATGCCTCAAAACTGGGTTTTATTTTCTTTTATTAGAAAAATATTTTTTAAAATTCTCGAAAATTCCAGAATAATTAAATAGGGTTTTTAGGAACATAATAGACCCGAAAACCTAGATTAGAGTTAGGTTTAGACTCCCTTGAATATTTAGGTACATTGGAGGTTTGGTTGAGTGCTTGCTCATAAATTTGTGATTGTATTACTTTTACTCCTTAACTGTATTTCCTTGAAATTATAACTGTATACGATATACTTGATTTTATTTTAATTATGAATGAGTTATTTTATTGTGATGATTGAATTTCTATTAGATTAAATTCATATGTTTGTGTAATTTAAATCGTTATGCACCTTCTTTTATTTCATGTAGTAGGTTGGTTTGGGGAGGCATGTAAGGATTGTCAGGGGGCATGTTAGGATTGCCAATACCTATTAAGGTATCTAAAGTTAAAGGAGACATGTAAGGATTGCCAATGGGCATGTCAGGATTGCCAATACCTATTAAGGTATCCAAGGATAATAATGGTGGCATGTCAGGATTGCTTAGATTTAATAAAATACATGCTTATGTTTCTTTGTTCTGAACTTAAATAATGTGTTCATTTTTGTATGATTAGGGTTTCTTGGAACATTATAAAAGATGACTTTTATTTTGAAAACATAAACTGGATAAGGAATGACCTGTATATTTACACCTATATTTTTCTCTTTTGTCCTTCATACTAAGGATATGTATACCGGTTCTCTGATTGGGATGTAGTAGAGAGAACTTGGTCGTGCGTTTAACCCACTTTGTTGATATTTTCAGGTCCCAGGTCGGTTCCACCGCGAGGTTAGAGTCTTGGGGTCTGGTTGTGGCAGACATCTCCTCTCATCAGTTACAGAGAAGGAACTTATTCTCTTCTTCAAGTTCAAACTATGAACTCTTTTGAGACTTTGGTTGCTGGTTTTAATTTAGAGTTAAAACTCTTGTTCTTTCTTGTTAAGGGGTCCTTGGGTTATGGGATTTCCAAATTGTATTACCAGACAAGTACTTTATTTATTTAACATTTTATTTTGATTCGGATGGACTTTCTATTCCACTTTTAAAATTTATTTCATTCTGTCTTTTGTACTCTATACTTGTTGCTATCAGTTGTAAATATGTCTCAGGTTTTGTGTATGAGATTGGTCACCTTATGCATGCTTTTAAGTATGTTAAATTTTTATTTAAAGGAATATGAAATGCATATGAGGATTGCTAAATACCTAATAAGATATTTAATATATATATATATATAAGGGAGGCATGTCAGGATTGCCTAATACTTAATAAGGTATCTGTAAAACACAAAAGTAGGCATGTCAGGATTGCCTCATACCAATAAGGTATTTACTTAATAAGTGTTCGGGCATGTATGGATTGCCTTTGGATTAAACATAAAAAATGGGTTCTATAATTTGTGTGACAACGGATAGGTTGGTACGGTGCGTAGGATGATTAGATTTTGGGACAGGGGCTAAATGAGAAAATGATATACATATATATCTATACATTTTATTGTCCCTCATATGGAACGTATGTTTATCATTCCTCTGCTAGGTGGTAGTAGAGGGAACTTGCTCGTGGGCATAACCCACTTTGTTGATATTTCAGGTCACAGGCTGGTTCCACCTTAAGGTTAGCATGTAGAGTTCCTAGTGCGCGACAGTTAACTATTTTTACCAGATTTCAGTGTAGGGACTTAATTCTCTTTTAATATTTTTGGGGACGCTGTGATAAAATATTTATCTTTATTCTTTTTGGTTAAGGGGCTTTGAGTTACGGGACTTCCAAGTTGTACTGTTTAGACTCGTATATTGTTTATTTAACATTATTTATTATCTCCTTTAGAATTTCCTTTCAGTTTCTCTTGTCAATTGTATTTGTGTTCGTGTGCTATCAGTTGTAGGTACTCCTTATGTTTTATGCGTGAGACTAGCCACCTCATGTGTGAAATTATAGGGAGTATTTCATTAAACATATTACAATAATGCGTGTTACAGTACCCTTTAGCCAAAAAGGAATCATTCCAAAATCAAGTAGTATCTACCATTTACCTCATTTTTTTATCCTTTTTTTCCCATATGGCGTGCAAGAACGCACATTGATACTAATTGTAAGAATATCCAACAAATTTGGACAGTTGTAGAGGCCACCTCCTTTTATCGGAACATATGCTCCTTTCTTTTACGTTTTATTCCAATGTGGAACATAATTTTTTTATGTTTTTTTTCAGTAGGGAGATAATATTCACACTTCACTTTTTTTTCATTTGACTACACTTGAATTTTTTATTAAATGAAAAGAAAAATTATCCCTCAAAAGTGAAGTGCAAGGGTATTTTTTTTAAAAAAATTGTGGAGCTTGAATGTATTTTGAATGGCAATTATGTCATTTCATTTTTTTATAAAAAAAATAAGTAGATTGAATGTGGAGAAAAGTGGAGTACTGCACCTTCTCCCAATTCAAACTCACCCCAAAACCTAGGTCAGTTTTCTTTTTCCCCCAAACTCATTCCTACTTCATTTAATTACTAATTTCCCCCCCCAAACTCATTCCTACTTCATTTAATTACTCACCAAAAGCAACCAATTAGGGTTGGGGTGGGGTGAGGACCAGTAAATTGTGTTGAATTGCCATCCGTGTCTGAAATGTGTTCGTTCCGTTGGTTGGTGTTGGGATTGGGCGAGTCGGGGGGTTCCAAGTTAGGCACATCAATACAAAACATTTCACTATATTATTTAAGGAGCAACGCTAGACATCTCGAATTTGTATCTCGAAAATGACGTGGTAATATAAAAAAGACATAAATATCCTCTATTTTGATACATATTACACTTTTCATAATTTTTAATATTTTCTCAAACTAAATGAATCTCATTAAAGGAGAAAATAAGAACCATAATCAAATTGGGTCTCTCTCTCTAATTTTTTATTTTATTTTATTATATATACAAATATTCTCTTTTGCACTTCCTCCACTTCTCTCTATATTTACTAAATCTTTCTTTATAATTTAACTTTGATCGAAAATACTAAATCAAAAGAAAATTATAAGAAACTCTAAGTATATTACGTGTTTATTTAATTATTCACACATGTAGATAATGGGGAAATTTAGAGTTTTTATTCAAGAGAAATAGTTCCTTGTCTTAGTTATTTGAAAATTTAATAGAAATGATCTTTCAAAGGAATATGCGAGCATAAAATTTAATTTGAAATCTCTGTTATTGAGTTATTTTAGGATTTAGATTATATAATGATTAGTTTTGCTATTTCTTCTCTTTTTCCTTCCTATATTCTCTCAAAATAATTACTTTTGAAATTAAGAAAGTTGTCAAATAATCAGCCACCTAATTCGAGATACTAATTCATGAATTATATTCATGATGTCTAGCATTTTCCATTAAAGATATATTGTATATATGTGTGTATATATACCAATATATTTGTATTATATTTGAAACCAAAAATCCACCAAAAAAGACCTATAACGAACCACCATGTCCTTTATCACCGCCGTCTTCTTTGTAAAGGACCACGCCGAAGCATCGTCCACCAACTCCACCCACAACCTTCTCAACTTTCAATCACCACTTACATCATCACCGAAGCACCACATCCAAAGACCCATGTTCGTTGGGTCTCTGTCGACGCCAAAACTCCATGTTTAATTACCGTTGGTGATGATGATGATTTTACCTAGGGGTGGCAAAATTGGACACGACACGATAACACGACTCGAACACGACACGAATTAAGCGGGTTTGGGTTTGAGGTAAGCCGACACGTTTAATAAATGGGTCGACACGAACACGACACGCAAAAATTGGGTTGGGTTTGGGTTTAAGCTGTCTAACCCGTGACACGATTACGACACGATTACAACACGATTACGACATGAGTTATTCATATATTATGATTTGATACAAACATATATATACATAGTTATATATATTGCAATTGTTTGTAATCTATTTGTTTATTTACAGGACTGATGTAGCCATAAAACACAAGGATGAGATTGTTATGATGTCTTTCCAGTTATTGAATCACCTTAGTATGTTTTTAAGTTTATATATAGATACAAAATTTATAATATATATAGTTTGATTTTAGGATTTATGTATTGATATGTACTTTATTTTTATATGATCTTTAGAGAGATTTTTAGGGGTGGAGAAACTCATATGATATAAGTTAAACGGATTAAAAATGTTATTAAACAAGTCGTGCCATTATAAGACATGTTTATTAAACAGGTTACACGGGTCGATACGGATAACACGTTTAATAAACGGGTTGGGTTAGTGTTGAGGGTCTCTGACACGATTAGTAAATGGGTCGGATTAGGGTTGAGCTGTTTAGTAGAATACTTATACATCGACACGACACGAACACGACACGGGAACACGAATTGTCACCCCTAATTTTACCCAAATCGATGGTGAGATTTGGTGTTAAATTGGTAGTGATGAGTTTTCCCAGATCGATGGTGAGATTTGGTGTTGAATTGGTGGTGATGATTTTGCCCAAATTGGTGAGATTTGGTGTTGATCGGTGTTGAATTAGTGGTGTCACTCAATTGTAGATTGATGATGAGAATTGGGCATGATCAGTGACAACGGTGGATTGGTTTAGTTCGATGACGGATTGATGCAATGGATCTTCTACGGCGAATGTGGAGACAACCATTGAAAAATGGCTGTTGAGTTTGCTTCACGATGGAGGACATGCTTTTATGACACCTTCCAATTTTCATGCATAAGTTGGCCAGACTTACACATGAAAATACCGATAATAAACAAAAACAAAATACAAAATGCAATAAAGAGAGAATTAAATAGCAGAAAGAAAAACTAATAAATAATAAATTTCAATTCCATAAAACTCCATATAATTAATTCCTAAATAATTTTGAGTAAATACCAAAATCTTCAATTAATTATAATTCAGGAATCTCGTAACTCAAGGACCCCTACCTAAATCCATAACTAGAAATAAACTATAATATAATAATCTAGATAATAAGATAGGATCAAGTCCCTATTCTGAAATAATTGAAAGAGAATATATATAGACACGTGAGTCTAAGAAGAACCATGAATTCAACTTTGTGGCTGAAACTGTCCGTGACCTGCAAGTTTGTCAATAACAAGTGGGTTAATTCCATGAGCAAGTCCTTTCTACTACAGCCTGTGCTAATAAACACATCATCTCCATAAAACAACCAAAAATCAAACATATAATTCACACATAATAAATATACATACTTGATTAGTAATAAATTATAAAACTATAGGCAACTCAACCATGCCTACAAATTACTATGTACCCGACAATTCAACTATGTCGTAGCAAATCAACCATGATAATTGGTACTAGTGAGACTATGTTATTAGTTAGCCTACAGTGGTTCTATTACACATTTCATAAATACAATATCATAAAAATCAAAATAAACATGTTTATCGATTTATTTGAAACAATGGACACATATATCATTTGATGAGTGGCATCCCATGTCTTATGCATACCCAAATTATTCCAAACTAATTATTGTATCATACATCACCATGTTTTAAAAAATTTAAATATTTAATGCACTACACAATTTTAATCCTACATATTAGTTCATACAACTTAGAAAACAATCAATCATACATATAATTCAAGTAGTAGCTTGTGAATTTCATTGCACATAAATTTCAGATCATATCATGAGAACATACAATAAAATAAACGTAGCAGCATATATGAATATATCACAGATCCTAAACATACATCATTCAAAACAATAAATATAGCAGTCTATACTTGCACATAACATGTTATATACTAGTCAAAGTGAACATATGAGCATTCTTGTATGTTCATAATAGCATATATATTTATAGAGCAGATTAGATACCCAAAACTATTGTAATACTGAGAAACATTATTACTAATACATCTCGAATTAAATCAATGCTTATGCCAACATATAAACGCATATATCAGATTATAAACACACACACACACACATATATATATACATATATATACATATAACAAATTTCCTACCTACACACATACAATCTATAAACCTAATTAAACCTATAATATACGCCTAATATGTATCAAAGGTGATAAATGTATGGGTCCAAAGGGAAAGAGAAGAAATAAACTTGCATTATGATTCGCAGAGCAACGTCACGTGTCTTGTTGTGTGTTTGTCTTACTTCATTCTTCGCGAATCTGTATGAACAAGACCACTAAAAATAGGATAGTATAAAAGAAATCTCGATGCAAATCTGATCAATCACATCGGATAATACGATCAATCACATATTCCGATCGGTCGCATCGAGTAATTCGATCGATTGCATGTTCCAAAAACATAATTTAGTTTTCAAAACATGTACAAAAATATTTAAAAATCTATTTTAAAATAACGGGGTATTACATTTCCCCCTTTAACAAAAGAATTTCATCCCCGGAATTCAACTCATATATGAACTAAAAAGTTTTGGATATTTAGCACAAATTTTATCCTCTTATTCCCAAGTGGATTTCACGTCATTGTGATGGCTCCACTGAACACACACTAAGGGAATAGTCTTTGAGCACAGTATTTGATTCATACAGTAGTCAAAAATACAATAAGGTTATTACACGTAAGTCACATCAGGCTGTAGCTCAATCTCTCCAATGTCTATGTGCTGATAAGCATCCTCATCTCGAAGAAATTTTTCAATCATGGATAAATGAAAAATGTTATGCACCTTATGCATATTATCTGGTAATGCCAATCGATATGCTACTGGCCCAATCCTATCAGTAATCATAAAAGGACCCACGAAACGAGGCAATAATTTTCTTTTCTTCCCAAATCGCATTTCTCCTTTCATGGGAGACACCTTAAGCAAAACCTGATCTCCTACCTTGAAGTCTAATGCCCGAGTTCAACGATCAGCATAACCCTTCTCCTACTCTAGGTAAAAGAGTTATGTGATAATAAGCATCCTCATCTCAGAGAAAATTTTGAAACATGGATACATGAAAAATGTTATGTACCCATATGCATATTATCTGGTAACACCAATTGATATGCTACTGGCCAAATCTTGTCAGTAATCATAATAGGACCCACAAAATGAGGCAATAATTTCCTTTTCTTCCCAAATTATATTTTTCGCTTCATGGGAGACACTTTAAGCAAAACCTGATCTCCTACCTTGAACTCTAATGCCCGAGTTCGACGATTAGCATAACTCTTCTGCCTACTCTAGGCAGTGCGCATACGATCTCTAATAAGTGTAACTTTCTCTTATGTGTCCTTGATGAATTCTGGACCCAAAAATTTGTTCTCCCCAACCTTTAACCAACATATAGGAGATCTACATGGTCTACTATATAAAGCCTCAAATGGTGTCATACCAATAGTCTTTTGATAACTATTGTTATAAGCAAACTAAAAAGGTGACAAATAGAACTCCCAATTGCCCTTAAAATCCAGAACACATGCCCGAAGCATATCCTCCAAAATCTGGTTAACCCACTCAATTTGACCATCTGTTTGATGGTGATAAATTATGTCAAGATGCAACTTTGTACCCAGAGCCTACTGGAAGCTTTCCTAAAATCCTGACACAAAATTTGGATCTCTATCCAATATAATAGATAGTGGTATTCTATGGAGCTTCACTATCTTTATGATATAAAGCTTAGTGTAGTCTAAGCAAACTGACAGAAAGTGGGTAGACTTTGTCAGTCTATTAATTATAACCTTGATGAAGTTATAATTCTAGTGTGAGGTAGGTTATCCCTCAATAAAATTCATGGAAATACTCACTCATTTCCACTCTGGTACTGGAAATGGATGCAAGGATCCTGGTGGTCTCTGGTGATCAAACTTAACCATCTAGCAAGTTCTACACTTAGAAACAAATATAGCTATGTCCCTTTTCATACTTGCCCACCAAAATTGATGCTTTATGTCCTAGTACATCTTATCCCCTCTTAAGTGTACTAAAAATGAATAATTAAGAGCTTCTCTCATCACCGATTTCCTTAAGTCATCAATGGAAGGAACCACTACTTGTCCCTTGTACCTCAGACCTCTATTTGAACCAACTGTGTAAAATAGAACATCCCTTGAAGCCAACTCCACAACTCTATCCATACACTGTTGGTCAGTAAGTTGAGTCTCGATTATCCTGCGAATAATAGCCAATGTCACCACCACACATGCCACAAAAACATCTGCTAACTCGTCAACTATCTTTAGGGCATTCCATTCTATCTCAAATAAAGCTAAAACACTAGTATAAGGTCGACGATTGAGAGCATCAGCCACTACATTTGCTTTTCCTGGATGATACTCAATGGAGAAGTGATAATCCTTCACAAATTTCAATCATTTATGTTGTCTCATATTCAACTCTCTTTGTGTGAATAGATATTGTAAGCTCTTGTGGTCACTAAACAATCTAAAAGTCTCTCCCAAAAGGTAATGCCTCTAAATTTGTAAGGCAAAGACTACCATTGCTAGCTCTAGATCATGTGTAAAGACCGTGATCATTTTTGGTCAATTTTTTTTTCATTTATTAGTATATAAGTGATTTTAAGTGATTATATGCATGTTATAAATGTGAAATTCATGAGAAATCAGATATTTTTTTGAAAAAATTTAATTTTTTGTTTTAGATCATTTGAAATATTTTAAGAGATAAGGAATTGATTTTAGAGCCATAAGCTCTTTCAGAATCGAAAACAAAGCTCGGGAAGTGCGTTAAGTGACTAGAAGGGCATTTTGGTCATTTTACACCCAAAGTGTTATAAATACACTTATACAGATTTTTGAGCATTATTTTGGAGCCAAGAATAGCCGACCACTCTTCTCTCTTCCTTCTCTCTACATTTCTCTCATTCTCTCTAGATTTTGAGGCTTCTAAGGTAAGATTTGGAAGGCACCAAAGAAGGAAAGTTTGTTATACACAGTGAGAGCTTGGATTTGGATCAAACAAAGATGATTTTAGGCAAAAAAAATTTGGGGCAGATTTGGGGTTTTCTTTAGAATCTCTTATAAACCAAGGTAAGGATCTCTAACCCATGAATTTAGGGGTTTTGGTGAGTTGGTTGGATGTCTATGGCATACAACTAGAGTCTTGTTTATATTTATATGTATATTTTGGGGATTTAATGTGCATATATGTGGTGTTTGTAAAATTTTGAAAGATAAAAAAGCATGATTATATGATTGTATGCCTTATGTGACATAATTGAGGGCATAACATGTGGTAAATTAGGGGCAAGGGTTCATTTGGAGCACTTTTATGAAATGTGAGACTGTGTTTGATAATATGCCTAAGTGAAATTATAAATGCATGATTTACCTGTTGTACATCGATATGATATCATGCTATGTGCATTGACATGAAGGCATGTGGAAATGAGCATATATATATATATATATATATATATATATATATATAATGTTTATGCATGGCACATACATGGTGGAGGTGTATGTGGGAGAATCATAGAAGACATCTCGGATGGACAGAAATGTGGATTCTGAATGTTAATCGGGTGGTCCTAAAATTGGAATCCAGGTATAATTTGACTGGATAAGCCTTCATTGGAGTCTGGGGCTTCTTGATTATGTGTGAGACACGGGAAGGGTATGAATACATAGCACAATGCATGCATTCATAACACGGTTGATGGCATGTAATGTTTGATGCATGTTGATTATTTGTTTGGTGTGTTACGATGTGTGTGTATTCATGGGACCTTAAGGAATATTTTTTAGGTATTTCTACTGAGCATACAAGTGCTCATCCCACGTTTATTATATAAACATTTTAGGTTATGGCAAGAAGTAGCCGACTCTCACTAACCTTGAGTTATGTTTATAGCATGGATGATTTCTTCTTATTCCTTTTATAAAATACATGTATGGAATGTGGACTTGAATTCATTTACTATGTGTAATGATGTATGACTTTCAATTTGGAGAGATGATGTATGATGACAAATGTGCCTTAGACATATGTATTTTGGGTCATGGACACATGTGTAAGCATTTTGCCTTATTGTGCTTATGTATGAAAATGGTTGAATGATTAAGCATGTGAATGGTTTGATGAGATAATAAGTAGATGTTATAGCTTTCAATTATGCTATAAAATTATCTATGTGAACCAATGGGCATTAGGTATGAAGAATGGATCCAAATTGTTCTTATAAGGAAATTGATAATTTTTACTGAGAGTGCTACAATGGATCGTAATCTTACAATGGATCGTAACCTGGCTTATGATGTATCGTATAATTGGCCAAACATTGGTGCCAAAATCAGTAAATTTTGATACATGATACGATACATGTGCAATGTATCATAGAGTTACGATGGATCATAACCTGTGTTATGATGTATCGTAACTTCTAGGTGCTGAGTTGGATTAACTATTGTGCTCGATGATTATTGTTTGGTCCATTAGTGAAGATGTCTTAGGATATACCTACATGGTGATTTGTGAGATTACGCTTCCACGAGATTGTGAAACTAACACCATAAAGACCATAGATTGATTAGTCTTAATTAATGTTCCAAAATTGAACTTGAGTTATAAAGTAAGGCTTCTGCAATGAATGATGATCTCGATGGTTCAAATCAGAACCGAGGGTGTTGGATAGGAGTTAGTATTATCGCATTGGTCTAAAGTCATGGGGCATTGACCGGTCTATTGTGACACCTCTCAACCCGGAGTTAGGACCTAGAATGGGGGCATCCCGGTAGCTTAGATTTTGGGGCGTGACAGCTTGGTATCAAAGCACGTAGGTTCGAACACCTAAGGACGAAGGGTAAGGGCTAGCTAGGTTTACATAACTAAAGGTTTTATTGATAGCTTGTTGTTAGAGCTAGCTAGGTTTGCATAACTAAAGGAAAGTCGAATCATAAATAGATTCGAAATAGTTAGAACCTTTAGATTTGAAAGCTTGAGGATGTTCGGTAAACTTATTTGATAACATAGTTATGTGTTATGTGTTTATGTGATAACATGATGATATGATAACATGTTTTTGCATTATGAACATGGTATCATATTTTGTTGATTGCGTAGCATGATATATGTTATTGTTACTAATCTATCTCTTGGCGATATATAGTATTATGCCTCTTATGTGAGCTAGAAGTGTGGTTGAGGATAAGATTTCTAAGAGGAACCATTTCGTCACAGATATGAACACGGCCTTAAGGGACTTTGTGAGGTCAACTACTGTCGAGTTATAACAACCGGTTTCATAACCGAAGGAAATTGATCAGAGAGACGATCCAAATACATCACGAGGTTCAAGAATTTGTTACCTCCTACTTTTGAGGGTAGTTCAAACCCTTTGGTGGCGGATAATTAGGTGGAGCAAATAAAAAAAATCTAAGGGCAATGTCAACACTTGCTTATGGAATGAAGGTGATGTTGGATGCATATCTCTTTTCTGAAAGTGCCGAGTTATGGTGGCAAACAGTCAGGGTTAGGCTTGATGTGTATGTTATGATGTGGGAAGAGTTTAAAACTCTCTTTTTTAATAAGTACTTTCCTAAGCCTAAGAGGAGGGCATTGAGGAAAAAGTTTGATGATCGAGCTGAAGCATGAAAATATAATTGTCACTGAGTATGAGAGCAAGTTCACTTCTCTCTCACGCTTTGCTCCTGAAGTGGTGAAATACGAAAATGAAAAAATATGGAGGTTTGTTGACAACCATCATCATTCCATTAGGCCTGTTGTGGCAATCTTGGAGGTGAAGGTACATACTGAGGCAGTGAGGAAGGCTTTGATGGCAGAGGCTGAGGTGAAGGATAGTCAGGAAAAATAAGAAGCCCAGAGACAGAACAAGAGCTTGACTATTGCCTCAAAGGGTCAGGAAAAGAAGAAGTTCAAGAGTGGTTCTTCACAGTCAGGGGGATTAGTGGGACAGCCTATGGCACGTTCTGTGCCTATGACTCCGATGCCATTAGGGTCTGCCAGGGCAGAAGTGATATGCGACAAGTGTAGGAAGCTAGGGCAATATAAGGCAGATTGTCCTAAAAGTCAGCCTACAAGTCAGCCCAACACTGGAACTTGTTATGGGTGTTGTCAGACAGGCCACCAAGTGAGACGTTGCCCACAATAGAGTGGAGGTGCCAAAAGTGGGCAAAGCTTGTAGTAAAGGCCAGCTCAGACTGTATCTGCACAATTAAGCTTCAGAGCTTTACCCCCTCCACAACCAACTATATCTACGTACAGTGTACAACTAGTGAGGGGATCTACCCCTAGTGCATTTACATATCAGTTTGGTTTTCGAGGCAGTGGACTGTAGGAGTAGAGGGCTCAAGGTAGGGTTTATGCAACTATTCCTACAGATATTTCAGCTAGACCTTCAGTGGTCTGAGGTATTACTGGTGTATAGTTCTTGGGCTCGTGTGTTAGTTGATTCGGGTGCGTCATACTTATTCATTGCTTCATCATTTGCGCATGCATTGGAGTTAGATGTTAGTCCATTGGGTAGATCTATTTGTGTTAATACACCTATGAGTGGTACAATGATACTGGATAGAGTGTGTCAGGGTGTGCTATTGAGATAGTTGGGTGGACACTTGAGTTCGACTTCATTCTCCTAGAGATGAGTAGTTTTGGCATCATTCTTAGGATGGATTAGTTATCGAAGTTACATGCCAACATAGATTGTTTTAGAGGGCGGGTGACGATTTGTACGTTCGGAGGAGATTGTTTTTGCTTCATGGGAGATCGGAGTGATTCCCACATATTTTCATGTTAAGGGTTTGTGGTTGGGAGCAACATAGTTTCTTCTTGGCTAGTCTATTGGCCGAGGAAGAGGAGATTATGAAGGAGATATATTCGGCTATTGTCTGTGACTTCTTGGATGTCTTTCCAAAGGATTTGATAAACTTACCTCCCAAGAGAGAGGTAGAGTTTACTATTGACCTCATACCCAGTACAACAACCATTTCTATGGCACCGTACTAAATGGCATTGGCAGAGTTGGTGGAATTAAAGAGTTAATTGGATGATTTGGAAGCAAAGAGTTTTATTAGACCTAATGCGTCATCGTGGGGAGCACCGGTGTTGTTTGTGAAGCAGAAAGATGGTTTATCGAGGTTGTGCATCGATTATCGAAAGTCAAATCATGTGACAATCAAGAACATGTATTCATTGCCAAGGATAGACGACTTGTTTGATCAATTGAAAAGGCTTACTACTTCTCTAATAATGATTTGAGGTCGAGATATTACCAATTGAGATTAAAGGACGAGGATATTCATAAAACGGCTTTCTGAACCTGGTATAGACATTATGAATTCTTTGTAATGCCATTTGGTTTGACTAATACACCAGCAACATTTATGGATTTGCTGAACTGAACATTTCATGAATATCTAGACACTTTTGTAGTAGTGTTTGTAGATGATACTTGTGTACTCATCTTCGAAGGTAGAGCATGAGTTGCATTTGAGGATAGTATTATAGATTCTGAGGGAGCACAGATTGTATTCTAAGTACAAAAAATGCGAGTTTTGGCTCCAAGAGATGAAATTCCTTATACATGTTGTTTCTGAAGGTGGAGTCTCAGTTGATCTATTTAAGATTGAAGCCGTGATGAGTTGGGAAAGTTTGAAGAAGGTTTTTGAGATTTAGAATTTTCTTGGTTTAGCGGGCTACTATAGAAGGTTTGTGAAAGATTTCTCTAATATAGCAACTCCTATGACATGACTAACTTGCAAAGGGGTGAAGTTTGAATGGAATGAGACTTGTGAGTTAGCCTTTCTTGAATTGAAGAAACGGGGTTAACTACAACTCCTATCTTGATGATACTCTAGCATGACTTGGGGTATGTGATTTATTGTGATGCTTCAAGAAGCAGACTAGGTTATATGTTAATGTAGTGTGATGGTGTGGTTACTTATGGGTCTAGACAGTTGAAGATTCATGAGCACAACTATCCCACACATGACTTGGAGCTAGCAGCAGTAATCTTTACCTCTAAGGAGTGGAGACACTACTTGTATGGTGAGAGATTCGAAGTGTATTCAAATCACAAGAGTCTTAAGTACATTTTCTCCCAAAAGGACTTGAATATGAGACAAAGGCAATGGGTTGAGTATATGGAAGACTACAATTTTGATTTTGCAGTATCATTCGGGAAAAGCTAATGTACTGGCTGATACATTAAGTAGAAAGTCTCACGAGACTTTAGCTAGCATAAACATACGAGAATGGAAAATGATGGAAGATTTCTTGAAGTTGGGACTATATTTCAATGATGATGGTGAGCTAGTTACATTGTTTAGCTTGGTAGCTCAACCTATGCTTGTAACTAAGGTGATTGAGGCACAGAAACAAGATCGTGAGTTAGAGGCTATTCACTCATAGATTACTAATGGTGCGATAGTAGAGAATATGAGCTTGCATTCATATAGGGGTCTATGGTTCAAAGGATTGTTGGTAGTTCCTTCTGACTGTCATAAGGATGTATTATGGGACTTTTATCACTCTCATCTTGCAGCTCATCCTGGTAGTACGAAGATGTATCATAATTTGAGGCACCAGTATTAGTGGCGGGGTATGAAGAGAGATGTGGCACAGTTTGTAGCGAGATGCCTCATTTGTCTACAAGTTAAAGCAAGTCATCATAAACCAGCTGGGTTATTACAACCATTACTAGTGGAAGTGGGAACACATCACTATGGACTTTGTGACGGGGCTTCCAAGGTCGAACAAGGGTAATGATATAGTTTGGTTCGTTGTGGATAGACTGTCCAAGATAACACATTACTTACCTATGAGATTATAATGATGTGAGGAGACTTAGTAGGCAATATATAGAGTAGATTGTGAGGTTACATGTAGTTTTGCTATCCATTGTGTCGGATAGAGATCCATGGTTTACCTAGAGGTTCTGGCAGGGATTTCAGACAGTGTTGGACACAGAGTTGCACTTTAGCATAACATTTCATCCTTAAACTAATGGACAGTCAAAGTGTACTATTTAGATATTAGAGGATATGCTTCATGCTTGCATTATGGATTTTGGCGGTGGTTAGGAGGACCATTTACCACTCGGGGAGTTTGCATGTAACAACACCTATCAGACCATTATTGAGATGGCTCCATTTGAGGCATTGTATGGCAAACCCTATAAGTCTCTAGTTTGTTGGACTTAAGTGGGCGAGACAATAGCCTTAGGACCGAAAATTGTACATGAGACTACCGAGAAGATTAAGCTAATAAAGCAACGGTTCTTGACAGTTCGGAGCCGAAAAAAGAGCTATGTTGATCGAATGAGGCGACCATTATCTTCTGAGGTGTGAGACAATGTGTTTCTTAAGGTTTCACCACAAAAGGGATTGATGCACTTTGGGCAGAGTGGCAAGTTGTCACCAAGATACATTGGACCTTTTGAGATCCTAGAGTGTATTGGTGAGGTAGGTTATCAGTTAGCACTGCCACTACAGTTGGAGAGGGTTCATAACGTGTTCCATGTTGAGAAAATATGAACCTAAACCATCTCATGTTTTGAGTTGGGTAGATGTCGAGGTTGATGAGGATGTCACCTACTAAGAGAGGCCAATTCAGATCCTTGATGCTCGAGAGTAGGTTTTGAGAGGTAAGACCATTCTGTTGGTCAAAGTTTTGTGCTATCATCACAATATTAAGGAGGCTAACTTGAAGCGAGAGTAGGAGATCTGATCCAAGTATCCGGACCTATTTCTTTCAGGTATGGTTTGATTTTGGAGACAAAATCCTTATAAGTTAGGGAGGTTGTAAAGATCGTGACCATTTTAGGCCGATTTTCTTTTTATTTTCATTTATTAGCATATAAGTGATTTTAAATGATTATATGCATGTTATAAATATGAAATGCATGTTTGGGGACATACTTTACACTAATACAAGTCTAATTATGTTACACTATGACCGCGACAGTAAACTATGACATACATATAAAGAAATTTGAAAGTATACAAAACTACGGTACTGTTTGATAACTCAATTAAGCGCTTAATTCTGAACAGATTAAAAGTTTAATTCTAAACAGATTAAGCACTTATCCAATTAAGTGCGTTTGTTAATTCAATTTGAATATCACTAAAAACGGTAAGCACCACTTAAAATGGGATAAAATTTTAAGTGAGAGAGACATCACTTTCACAGAATGTTAAACACTGAAAATTCAAAAAGATATCAAATAATATTTATTTTATAATTACCATTTAAGAACCTCAACACTTATATACACTGAATTACACCTCACCACCTAGAAGTTTGCCTTAGGTTGTCGAGTCCTCGACCGATTCCTCAGCGGTAATGGTAGCATCCATCACAGATGACTTCTGCTAAGAGAGCGGTATTTTAATAGCATTACTCAAAAATTAAACTCTCTTACAATCTATACAAACACACACAAATAATATTTCATTTATTTTTATATATATGTACTTCATTATCATCATCATCGTCATTGTCATCTTTGTCTTAATCTTATATGAATGGGGTCGGCACATAAATCCTCTCTCCAGTTTTTTCTATTACATGTCATTTCACTTGATATATTTAACTTTTTAAAATCATTTTTAATAACTTCATCCCATATTACTTTTGGTCGCCCTCTCCGTCTCTTAACTTCTATTACAACTAGTCTCCCTCATTTGACCAGCATGTTTCTAAGTCTCCGATGTACATGTGTAAACCATCTAAGTATGCTCTTTTGAATTTTCTCACCAATGGGTGTTATCCCTAATTTTTCTCTCACACTTTCATTAGTGACCATATCTCTTCTAGTCACTCCACTCATCCATCTTAACATTCTCATTTTCGCTACATCAAGGCATTGCTATTGTTTCTTTTTTATGGCCCAACACCCAGTACCATACAATATAGTTGGTCTAATGATGGTCCTATAGAATGTTCCTGCTAACCTGTGTTATTCTCTTATCACATAAAATTCTACTAATTTGTCTCCATTATGTCCAACCCGCTCCAATTATATTTGTTACATTAATATCTATCTTTCCATCCTTTTGTATTATTGATCCTAGATAATGAAATTGGTTGTTTTGAATAATATTTTGGTTTTGTAGTGTTATCATTATATTATCGATGTACGAATCTTTTTTAAAATTTACCGTCCATATACTCGGCTTTAGTTTAACTAATTCTCAAATCTTTTAATTGTAAAGCATTTCTCCACATTTCTAGTTTTATTGCTAAGTTCTCTTTGAAAATATCTAAGACCCTGATATCATCAGCAAACATCATGCACCGTGGAATCTCGTTTTGAAATTATTTTGTTATTTCATCTAAGATTATTACAAATAGATACATGTATATTCTTGACTTGACAAATAATCTTTTTAAAAGCATTCTCACCTACAAGAATTTCTATACTTCACTTTTAAAGGGTATTCTTTTATTATTAATAAATCAATTGAAGTAGTACAAATTTACAAATGTCACCTATATGTATATTCAGCTATCTATTACAATCTACGAGCTATGAGTAGGGACAGCTTTACAATTCAATAACACAAAACCTGTTTTAGTTTTTCAAAACTTCAATTCATTTATGTTTATAAATTCAATCTCACCATCAAAACAAACCCAATTCACCGAATCACTAATAAAACCACCACTTTGATCTCAAAGTTGGTCTTTTTGGCGCAAAAATTCAAAGTTCTGATGATATTGGTGCAAGTCGGGACTCATGAATGCATCAAGAGATCAAAAATCACAATTTGTTCTATGAATGCACCTGAAATGTTAAATGGAATCATCTCCAATGACGACACTACAATTATAGTGAGATCGTACAGACAAAAAGAGATTGTAAGCCTACAATATACGCTATTTTTTGATCAAATTTCATTGTCTAGCGTCCATTTTTGCTTCTTTTTTTTTTTTGGTCATGTCAACATAGTTTCCTATTTTTTCAATATTTTGATCCAAGTCCAGTTGGTGTTAGGAATTGTGTCTCAAATTTCTGTTGTAATTAAGTTTCTATTTTAGAGTTGTAATTTATTTGGTAATTTCTTGTTAAGCACATCTTGGGATTCAAGTAATTGTAATCCTTGTCCAACAAAGAATGAGTTTGGAGACTCTATAAATAGAGGTATGATTAAAGGAAAAAGATAGAAAAAAGAGAGAAAGAGTGTGTAACAAAAGTATTAAAATAAAGAAAGTCGTTCTTCGCCCATGGAATAGGCAATTTTCGAAATCACGTCAATCTTGTGTTGTTTGTGTGTTTTTCTATCTATTTTATTTGTCGATAGTGTGTGTACGATCCTAAAAATTGGTATCAGAGCTATGGTGGCAACTATTACAAATGAAAAGTTTGATGGAAGAAGGAACTTCAGTCTTTGGCAAGTTCAAATGTGGGATTTACTGATTCAACATGGTCTCGGAGAGGTTTTGGGCTTGAAACCGAAAAAGATAGAAGATGAACAGTGGGGGAAGATCAACTCAAAGGCAATGAGTGTTATTCGATTAGCATTGGTAGATGATGTTGTGTATGATATGATAGAACAAGCTTCAACATTGGATATGTGGAAGAAATTGGAGAATATGTATATAGGAAAGAATTTCACCAACCGATTATTCTTGAAGCAATAGTATTCTTTCTAGAGAAAAGAAGGAATAAGCTTGCAAGAACATCTTGGTGAGTTCAATAAGATTATTTGTGATTTATCTAATGTTAATGTCAAGTTAAGTGATGAGGATAAAACAATTATTTTGTTGATATCAGTACGCTCTGCTCATAAACATTTATTCAATACTTTGCTCACAATAGGTGAATGTGATGGAATGGCAAAGAACGACAAGAAGAAATAAGGTGTTTTGTTCAAGGTGGAGAGATTTTCAATTAAGGTGGAGCTATTGATGGTGGTTTAAACAATTACCAATTAAAAACACCACTCGCATTAGCATGAATCCAAGTAGGATAGGGTCAAAGTAAGGGTGTAGAACCATAGAGACTGAGTATTACATTTATATTTGAATTGTGAAATTAATTCTAACTAGATTAATAAAATTGGATTGCATATTTTTATTTCTAATTTTAATAACGAACTAAGTAAAGGCAATTAAATTGGAATCAAGTAAATCTAATAAGTGAAGATAAGAATGAGATGAGACTAGGGTTTTTGACTTCACCACTAACCTCGCAATTAATAGACAATTAAACTAATTATGGGGAGTTATATCATGCATATATTTTTGTTGCTACAAGCTCACATTCAATTAACAAGAAATATTATATATGATCAAGGCTAACTATAAACTATCTACAATTAGCATGCATCGTCTACTTATCTATTCTACTCTAGGGTGTAGAATGATCTATCTCCTTTAGGAATAATTCATCAAAACTCTAATTATATATGTAATTAATTTTATTGTGTAATTATCACTCTCATAATCACAAAAAATAAGAGGGATTGAGTTCAATCACAACAACTAAGGGTCAGTTTAGTAGGAAAGAAATAGAAGGAAAAGAAAAGAAAGGTGATGGAGGGATATGGCTTTCTGTGTTTGGTATGAAATTTTTAATGGAAATGAAAGGATATGGAAGGATTTGAAGGGATAAGAAGGATGAATAGTAGCTTTTATTATCCTTCCAAAAATGGGAAGAAATGGAAGGAAATGAAAGGAAAGACTACATTTTTTAATGAAACTTTGTTAATACCAACTTTGCCCTTATTTTGATAAAAGCTCAAATTTGTTCTTTTAAATATAAAATGGTCTAATGGTAAATTTTTAAATTGTTTCATTTCCTTTCTTTCCCCAACATGTTAACTATCTTTTCCTTTCTTTTCTTTTACTAATCAACCAAACACGATAAAAGTTTAACACTATCCTTTCCTTTCCTTTCTTTTCTTTTCTCTCATTAGTAATGTTATCCTTTCATTTCTTTTCCATTCTACCAAACATAGCCTAAATATCTAAGACAGGATAAGAAATCATTGAAATTAAATATAAACTTTATAGATCAATTCTTAATAGAATCCTCTAAATTACACAATCTATGCATGAATATAAATATTCTCAATAATTAGAGCAATCAAAACCATTGATGCTTAGTTAGGGCTACATCAAAACCCTAGTAGAAGAATTAGCCGCTCATAGTGGAAGAAGACATCTTAATGGTTGAGGAAGAAGACATCATCTCTATGGAAGAGGTGCTAACCCCTTTTCTCCTTGTTCTCCAATCTTTCTTTCACTCAAAAACTCTTTAAAACTTCAGCATAAGGTCCCCAAAACATCCCCAAGTCGCAACTTTTATATTCCAAGAGAAAACATGAAATTTTTGAACCAAAATAGGAGACTTTGGGTAATCGCAACTCCAATCAGGTGGATTTTTCTGCTGAACTTTAGTTCAGAGATTCTGACATAGTAAACGTCCGTTTTACAAAATTTTCATGAAATACAAAAAGATCCAGAATCAAATTTCCTTTCATTTAAAAGGAGTTTGGGTCATTTTGACAGTCTAATAAGGAGTTATGGCCAGAATACCAAAACGGGTCCAGAACTTTCCTTTTTGTAAAATTGGATTTCAACCCACCCATAATTTTCTTAAGTAATTACACTCCTTTTAGGCCTCTTCCTTGAGTTGTTTTGAATTAAAATATTAACTTGACCTAGTCCAATTGATGTAGACTTCTTCTAATCCCCTTGAATATCATGTTTTGAATTCATGGTTTGAGTAAATTTACTATTAAAGATCTGAAAATAAGAAAAATACTAAAACAAAGTAAAATCATAATTAATCTATCACTAAGAGAATAAAATATGTAAGTTAAGATACTAGAATGTGTAACATTCAACGCCTATCATCTATGGAGGAGCGCGTTAATGAAATTTGAGTTAAGATAGAGATTGATAGGAATTATCTCAAATTTCCATTGTAATTAAGTTTCTATTTTAGAGTTATAGTTTATTTGGTAATTTATTGTTAGACACGTCTTAGGATTCAAGTAATTATAATCATTGTTCAATAAGAAATGAGTTTGGAGACTCTATAAATAAAGATAAGGTTAAAGGAAAAATGTAGAAAAGAGAGAGATAATTGTAGAGAGAGAAATGTGAGTGGAGAGAAAAAGAGAGATAATTGTAAAGGGAAAATGTAGGAAAGAGAGAGATAATTGTAACCAAAGTATTGAAGTAAAAGAAGTCATTCTTCGCTCGTGGACGTAAGCAATTCGCCGAACCTCGTAAATCTCATGTTGTTTGTGTGTATTTTTCTATCTGTTTTATTTAAGGTTATAAATGAGTTGAGTTGAGCTGAGCCGAGTAGTGGCCTGTTTGGGCTCGACTCAGCATGTGCAGCAAGGTGTTTAAGCTCAGCTTGAGCTCGAGTCGAGCTCTCATCTTAGTGTTCGAGCTCGGCTCGAACACGTTCACAACCAATTCAAGCCGAACTCGATGCTCGTTAAAAGACAAATCTCACATATCATATGTATAGATATGTATGTATGGATATATATATATATAATCTTCAGTTGGCTTCAAGATTATCATCATTACCCAAGTGCGAGAATATAGAGAGAGAGAGAGACGCAACTGGTAACGATGATTTGAATAAAAAAGAGAAGGGTAAACTTCATTGACACCCCCCTAAGGTTTGATGTATTATCATGCGGCTACAACTTCGTGATTTTTCATCACCAACACCCCTTGAGGTTTGTGCCGTATATCATATACAACCCCTCCTGCCAAAAGTAGGTCGTGTCAGACCACTTTTTGATGGTGAAAAGACCATGTTACCCTTTGACTTTTGACCTAACTTTTTTTAATACTAAAATTACCTATTTAACCCTGCCTAATAGACCAAAATGCCCCCAACTATGCCTTATTACTACATACCTATTTCACTATTATTACATTATATATTTATACATACACATATATATATACACATATATATTTATACATATATAGAGAGAGGGGGGAGGAAACCACCGAGCACCCACCAACCACAACCACCACCACCACCATTGTCAAATTCCAATCATAACCTAACCCAAGCCAACTGCCACCAACCACAACCACCACCACCACCACCACCACCACTACCACCAACCACCACCACCACTCCAATCGTAACCTAACCGAGGTTGGAATCAATAAAGTACTAGTCAGAGTAGGTGGAGGCACCGGAGATGAGAGGGAGTTACAGATTTTGCGACAACATAGGGCGGGGAAGAGGACGAAGAGGATGAAGTTGGGGATCTGACCAGTGGTTTGATGGCTCCTGAAGAGGCAATCAGTTCTTTATTCTCGTTGTAGAGAGATAGGTTTAGAATTGTTGTGACGCCGTTCTCTTGAAGCTAAGGATCGAACGACGAGATCAGTGAAATCAATGGCTTGATCGTGCCGGCGCATGCGATCTTGATTCGATTCACCAACTTGTTCTTCACAAGGAGTCTGATCTCCATTGCCGCTTACTTTCGATCTTCGATTGAACTCGACTCGAGACCGGAGATGAGTTACCAAATCAGCTCGTCGGAGTTCTCGGAAGTGCAGGCGACTAAGAGTTGTCGGCTCTGCAACGACGCTGATGAGAACTCATCAGATCGGTAGCTACTTGTATGACGAGCTGGGGTTTGGGTTTTGGTGATAATGGTGGTGGTGTTGATGGTTGGGTTGAAAATGATGAAGGAAAAGTTCATTTTGGGCATTATGAAGGATTTTAGGTTCTAGGTTTTGATCTCTGTGATGTATATGTGTGTGTGTGTCTATATATATATATATATATATATATATGTTTGGCAAAGAATAGTTTGGATTATTGTTTGGATTCAGCAGAGACAGAGAGTGAGAGGAGGTTTGAGAGAGAGAGAGTCTGGTGGCGGTGGTTGTCATTGTTGGCAGTGGCGGTGGTTATGGTTGTGGTTGTGGTTGGTGGTGGTGGTGGTTGGAGGAGAAGATAAGAGAGAAAGAAGCAGTGGTGGTGGTGGTGGAAGTGGTTGTGGTTGTGGTTGTGGTTGTGGTTGTGGTTGGTGGTGGTGGTTAGGGTTTCTGATTGTGATTGAAGAAGGTAGAGAGAGAAATGGTGGGCATATAAAATTGAGGGCAATTTTTTTATTTTCCAATTCTAATATTTTTATATTAAAATTCATTTAAATAATCAGGGACAATTAGGACATTTCACTTATTAAAAAATTAAAAATTCTGACAGGGGGTGTTGGTAACGAAAAATTACAAAGTTGTAACCGCGTGATTATACATCAACCCTTTGTGGTGACAATGAAGTTTACCCAAAAGAGAAATAGAAGATGATGTTAGATTGGGTTAGGGTTTCTCTGTGTGTGTGTGTATCTATATATATATATGTAAACGAATATTAAAGCTTGTATTTCTTTGAGGTAAAACGATACAAAAATATAGAGTACAATGTCCACTATTTTAGAAAACTAATTCTATATAAAAACATAAAAAAATTCCTAGAAATTAGGTTCTAATTAACAGCACCTAAAGAGGGAAAAAAATATACAGATTTTTCAATTGTGCAATCTCGATTTTAAATGGAATTAAATTCCCTGATTTTCAGGATCAACTGAATCCCTAGGGATTCGTTAACACTCCCCCTCAAGCTGGTGAATAGATATTGTCCATTCCCAGTTTGCTTGTAATATGTTGAAACGAATGACTCGATAGTCCTTTAGTGAGGATGTCTGCAAGTTGTCCATTTGTTGAAACATAGGGAGTACAAATTAAGCCACTTATTACCCAAGAATTGTCCCTAGAGGGGGGGTGAATAAGGACAATTGGCAAACGATGAAACTTTTTCGATTTAGCTCATTTTGACAAAAGTAGACTTGTTTGGACTTTTGTCAAACACTTGATAAACTTATATATTCAACAAGTGGGAATGAGAATGTTCAACCTATTATGCACTTAAATGATAAGTGGATACGACAAATGAAGTGTTCATTAAAGTGCAACAGATCATGCTTGTAGTGTGTGAAAATATTGATTGTGCATTTTATCAAACACATAATATGCAAATTGATTGGCAAAAGGTAATCAAATAAATACTCAATCAATTTACAATGCAATCAATTCCACAACTCAACCAATATACTCCAAGTATACATCTCATCCTCTTCATATTAAGCATTTAAACAACATTCATTAAATAGACATTTATAAAATAAATGCTAGCAAAATAAAGGAGTAAACCTATCAAAAAGGTACTTGAGCAATTACCTATGGATATAATGTAAAAAGTAAAACTTATATAGGCAATTAATCAAGCACTTGGAGTGCTACTCATTCATTCATAAAATGGTTCATTGGTAATGAATGAAATGAGCTAAGTGGATATATGTCTATCAATGCTAAAATGGAATTGAAGCTTATAGAGACATTTTATCAAACACATGGTGTGCAATTTAATTGGAGATGAATAATCAAAAAGTACTTAATCAATCAACATACTCCAAGCATTCATCCCATCCTCCTTATATAAATAAAAACTTATGAACTCATAGCATTCATATATAAATCATAATGAAATTAAGTATATAAAATGCTATTTAAGTAAAGGAGTTAAGGGTTAGAGAAATGCAAACCAAGCAACACCACGATATTTATATGGTTCGGCAACTCCGGCCTACGTTCATGCCTCAAGAGTTCATCTTGAGGTATCCACTATAGAGCCTTCCTTAAGGGTGGAAAGCAAACCGTACAATTTTTAAGTGAATTACTTGGGCTTCCTTACTCAATGAAAACCTCACCAAGACTTCTTTGCCAAGCGCATGACTTGGGCTTCCTTTCTCTTTTGACAGTTAAGAGATAACCATTGCTCACTCTAAGGTGCGGAGAGCACTACCCAATCCTTCTCCTTTTAAGGTTGAGAATAAACCTTTCTCATTTTTGGGATTAGAGAAAAACCTTTACAAAGCTTCTTCAAGCTACCTATGCCAAGAGAACCTCTTGGTCTTCTTCTCTCAAGAATAAGAAATTTGTGTACAATGAGTGTCTCTCAAATAGACAAGATATACAAATTCAAAGCTCTCTCAAATCTAGAGTTACAATTGATGAATCAATATGAAAGCTCAACTCTAGAATGATGAATAACCACAATAATGAATAATTAAGCTCATATGTGGTTTTTATCTCTATAGCATATGAAATCTAAGCATAGAGGTGAATTCTACCAACAAGAAATGATCATGAAGGGTTATGGTAGACTCTCTTATCTGAAAAATACACATACAAGGTGTATTTATAGCCCCCTTTAAGAGATATGGCCGTTTTATAACTGCTAGGAATTGTTGGGAGCATTAAATGATCTAAACTAGCCTTTAGATTCAGCTCCAGCATGTTTGAGGCGCCTCAAAGTGAGTTTGAGACATCTCATAAACTTTGAGGTGGCTCAAAGTACAGTTTGAGGCACCTCAAAATTTTGAGGTGGTTCAAAATGAGTTTGAGGTGGCTTAAAGTAAGTTTGAGGCGCCTCAAAAAGCCTTCTCAAATGCTCTGATTCTTTCTGTAACTTTGAGGTGGCTCAAAATGAGTTTGAGGTGGCTCAAAGTGAGTTTGAGGCGCCTCAAAGTCCTCTAACCTTTAAAGAGTTAGATTTCAAAACAAAGGTTAGGACTTATGAGCATGTATGGCCTTAGGATGTCAATATGTAAAGATCAAGACCTTTTTCATGAATTTTAGTGACCAAGAAATGATATGAATGTGAATGCATAGTCCTATCATAGAGTTGAGTTTGTCTAACATCACAATCCTCCTTCCCTCTTCATCACGTATGATAGAGAATACATCATTTAAAGGAGGTAAAACTTCTTTTCCCAGCACTTGCACCCGAATCTGGTCAAACTTCACATTTAGTCCAGCCAATAACTCATAAACCCTTTCACTTTCCACAAATTTTAACATCATGGTGGCATCATCACTGCACTGCATCTTAACATTTTGATAGTAATCAAGTTTAAGCGATAAACCTTTCAAAGTGTTATAATACTCGGTAACAGACATTGCACCTTGTTTTGTCGAGTGAATCTTAGTTTTTGTTTCATAAACCAAGGCTACATCCTTAACTTTGAAGTAGATCTGCTTTACGATGTCCCATATGTCTTTGGCAGTTGTCAAAAACATACAGGTTCCATTTATCTCTGGTTGTATTGAATTCCAGAGCCATGACATAATTGAGGAGTCTTCCACATCCCAAGCTTCAAACTTTGAATCATCTTTCCCTAGTACAGGGCCAATCAAGTGGTTGAGTTTTCCCTTCCCCTTTAGATATGTCCTCACCCATTGAGACCATATCAGATAATTTTTTCCATTAAATCAGTATAATGGCTGTAGGATCTGATATTCAGTGTTAGTTGAGATAGCAACAGTTTCAGATGTGACAGACATGGTGGAATTTTTCTAGGCAAAGATTGAAGTGTTTGAAGAGAATAGAAGGGCAGGGGTTAAAGGCAATGAAGGCCACAGAGATATTCTGCAATCAGCAATGAAGGTTGTGCAGAAAGGAACAAAGAACCCCAGGAGAAAAAAAAAATTATAGCTCTGATACCATGTAATCGAATATTAAAGCTTGTATTTCTCTGAGGTAAAATGATACAAATATATAGAGTACAATGTCCACTATTTTAGAAAACTAATTCTATATAAAAATAGAAAACAATTCCTAGAAATTAGGTCCTGATTAACAGAACCTAAAGAGGGAAAAAATATACAGATTTTCCAGCTGTGCAATCTCAGTTTTAAATGGAATTAAATTCCCTGATTTTTAGGGTCAACTGAATCCCTAAGGATTCGTTATATATATATATATATATATGGGCTTATAGTAGGGTTATGTTTAAATGAGAGACGGCTTGGATTAATAATGAGCATGGATTACACAAAAGGTTATGGCGTGAATTGTGTTGGGTCGAAATTTAAAGGTATGTGAAGGACGATTACATAGTTAAGTGGGCTCTCTTTTTACGCGGGCTAGTCTTGTATTACATGAACTCTATATATATATATTTCGAGCTCATAACACGAACCGTGCCCCAGTTGTTCGTGCCTGAGTTGTTCATTGAAAGTTTTAGTTCGTTTACGGTTCTAATTTTATTTGCTAGCAGTGTGAGTGCAATCCTAACAGTTGAATTTTAATTGTGCTGATTTTTGACAAGTTTTACATATATTATGTTAATTTCATCAATTCAAAATTTAACTTCCTTAAATTAAGGGAGTTATCAGCCCAATATCACCTTAATTACTTGAGTTACTTATTCACTTGTTCATTCATGATAGAAATCACAAAAACTATTTGATGATGTTTATCATTTTTCTTTTAAGGTTTTACGCTCCACTATAAACAATTGTAGTGATCAGTAATTTTATCATCAATAACAACAGTAGTTTTCTGTTCCCAAACTTTGTTGATTCAAAGTTAACCAATTCCTTCTTATTACTGGCTTCTGCTTGGTCATTAGAAAAAAAGACACAAGAAAATATATATATATATCCTTGAAGATTTATGGATTCAAAGTTAACAAAATCCTTATTACCAGGCATATATTACTAGATTTGAAAAATAAAAATAAAAATAAAAATTGAAACTAGATTTGACATCATTAGACATGGCTCCACTAAAGTCACTCTAACAAGCTCCACCTTTGATGTAAGGCACTCTCAAGTAACCCATGCTTATGCTTTTGCTTTTGCTTTTGCTTTTGCTTTTGCTACAACAATTCTGCAATTCATTCTATAATTTGTCAAAATGAAGGGGGTGGCTATGGCACTGAAATTTTTCAGCAAGTTCAGTTGCAGAATTATGTATGCCACAATTGACATCATACCATGTAAATACCTTGTTAGCATAATGCAACATGACCATCATCATAATGATACACACACCTCTTTTAACATCAATATATATACATGCCTTATCAAAGGCTTATCAATGACTTCAATGTCTTTGATAAATCAGAACTTGATTATTCTGGAATTTGATGAAATGCCTATGCTACCATTCCGATAAGTCGACGACCGCTGATGAATCTAAAAGCATGACCAAGATTTGCAATTCAATCACCCCCCACCCAAATGATCATTCCACATACATGAATCAGGAATAACCACCAAAATTGTTTCCATGAGGATATGGATCATGACTAAAATGATCACAGCCACATTGCTGACTATGAGGGTGATGATAAAAATGATTTTACTTTTATATGATCAGCTTCTAGACCCAAACTCATTTACATCCAACTCAATTGACATATACACTTACCCCAGCTCATCCTCCCTGTGGGGAACAGGATTTCTTGTGGGCTGGCGAAGGGGAGCCTCGAGGAGTTGAGTTCTTCGGTGAAGAGTGGTCTTGCTTAAGTGACTTGGAAAGAGGACTATCAGGCATTAATTGATTTTCCGAAGGGGAAGGCGTTGTCATAAATTTCGGGGATGGGAGCTTTTCTAGAATAGTTAAGACCTCAGCTATTGGTGGCCGGCACTTGGCATCAGGATTTGTACAATGTAATGCAAGAGCGGTAGCCATGTAAGCTCCTTTCCGGGGATACTGTCCTTCCAGTTTAGAGTCCATGATTCTAAATAACTTGCGCTTATTATGCATCTGAGGTCTCACCCAATCCACCAGCTTCTGCTCTGCACGAACCTTTTTTCTATCAACAGCTCGGCGCCCTGTAAGCAGCTCCAACAACACAACTCCAAAGCTATAGATATCACATTTTGCAGTCAACCGACCTGTCCAATGGGAAAATCATTTTATCAAGGGTATTGTTTCCTATATTTGATTTAAGGGGACATTTTAATGCGCCTCCACCCCAAACCTTATTAAGAAAGAAAAAACAAATTAGAGCATTTTGTTGTCTTAAAATCATGATTCAACATGGAATTATTACACAACAAAAAACTGGAGTTGTTTTCGACAACTGAAATAATCACTAAATGATGCTGTTTAAGAATTCCACATGATAGGGATAGCTGGATAAATTAGAATGACTAATACCAAATACAAATCACAAAAATGGCATACCATTTGATGGTCCCCAAGGATAATACTAACGTAATGGTTAAAAGATTTTAAAGAAGATTTTTTTTTTTTTTTTGAAAAGTAAGATTGCATTGAAGAGCGCTCAAAGGGGAACACAGCCCGAGAACAAAGGCTAAACCAAAGAAGATTAATTGGTAACCTGCTGGCCAGAGCAAGATAGGGATTACAAATATATAACCCATGGATTACTGATTAAGCAAGTTTCTAAAGCTGAGGTTATTCAATCAATAAGAGGGAGAGGGGTTGTCTACAAGAAAGGTAAAGGTGCTGCCAAATTCTGTCATCCAAATGAAGGTTAAATTTCAGTCATATCATAACTGTTATTCAATTATTTCCAGAATGAGGAGTGGAACAACAGCTTAGACCCATCAGTCTCAGCGAAGACTAACTGCAATGTCTTTTAAGACTACAAGCTGCTTTTAGGGAATTTGTTGTTCATTTAGAAGGAAAAATAAGTGTCCATTGCCAGACATCAGATTATATAAAAATTTCAATCCCAAATGAATTTTAAATTCCTTCAATAATAAAGTGTATTAATGGAGCAAGTTAAAATATCAAGTCAACCTTTAATTTAAGACTAAAATAGCTACCACCTAAAGTTCTTATCTTACCATATAAACCCTCCAGTTGATGCAAGGAACCAGAGGTTGTGATAGGTAGTTGAAGAAAGCACAAAGAAACATGATGTTCAAAATGCCAAATCCAAGGAAGTCAAAGCAACAGATGACGATACAATTGATTCTCATACTGCAGTACAATACAAGGAGGTCTTTGCTTTCCAAACTGTTAGAGAATATAAACGAATCAATTACACCATCTCTAACAACTTAAGCTTTTAGAACAGATGGTGTTTACCATAGTATCAAAGCATACAACCTCGTTCAAATCTCACCATCACTCTCACATGTTAGAGATTAAACAAGAGTGCTTAACCTTTTGAAGTAGATGGTGGTTAACACAAAATATCCCAAGCGTTGATTTCATCATTGATGATAGGCTTAATAGTCTGATGAGAAGAGATAGACCAAGGAATTGTCTTTTGTTGCTTTTAGAATACCAATTAAAAGAGAAAAGGCTTCAAATATTCCCTGCTTCCTTTAATCAAGTTCAATGTTTGGAATAATAGAATTTAGAATGCCTTACTCAATTGAGGAGCCTGGATCTATATTTATATACATTGAGAATGCTACATGAAAGGAAAGAAATAAAATGAAATAAAGGAAAAAACTGAAAGTCAAACCAATCCCTTAATTATAGGATCATAATTGATGCAATCCTATAATTGTGTATTGAGTAAAATTTGATCTCCAACAATCTTCTATATTGGGTAAAATATGATCTCCAACACTTTCCCTCAAGCTAGAGCGAAGATGTTAATCGGACTATGGAAGACTTCAAGACTGATGGACCAAAAGACTTGGTGAACATATCTGCTGACGAAACAAATGAAGGAGTAATAATACCAGCTCGAACTTTCTCTCAAATAAAGTGGATATCTACTTCAATGTGTTTCGTTCTTTCATGGAGAACTGAGTCAGAAGCAAGTATTATGACAGACTTGTTATCACAAAACAAGTGAGAAGAATCCGTCTGAGTAAATCCCAACTCAACAAGCATAGACTGAATCCAGAGAAGCTCACATATGCCTTGTGTCATAGCACGATATTCTACCTCAGCAGAGGACCGGAAACAACAACCTGCTTCTTACTTTTTCCATGATAAAAGGTGTTTACCATAAAAAGTACAGAAGCCAGAAGTAGATCGTCTATCCATCTTAGACCCAGCATAGTCGGTATCTGTAAAGCACGAGATTCCAAACTGGTTACCTGAAGCATAGAATAATCCAAGGCCTGGGCATGCCTTAAGCTACCGCAGAATGTGATAGACTGCATCCAGGTGAGCTATCTGCAGAGCATGCATGAATTGACTCACAATACTAACTGCAAAAGCTAAATCTGGTCTAGTATTGGTCAAATATACGAGGCGGCCTACCAAGCATTGATATGAAGTAGGATCATCTAGAAAATCTCCCGACTCTGCAGATAGCTTCTGATTTGGATCCATTTGAGAGAAGGCCAGTCTGCTTCCTAGCATTCCTAGCATCCCTGTATCTAACAAAAGATCCAAAGTATACTTCTGTTGGGAGAGATATATCCCATGGCGGGATCTGGCAACCTCTATTCCAAAGAAGTAACGGAGAAGACCCAAATCCTTAACATCAAAGAAGCGTCCAAGATCCTTCTTAACCTGAGCAATACTGGTTGAGTCATCTCCAGTGATGATAATATCATCAACATACACAGAGAGAATAATACACCGTCTATCAGATTGTCAACGAACGAAGCACGTGTGGTCAAAGTGATAGAAAACAAAGCCCATGGATAAAACCACATCACTAAACCGACTGAACCATGCCCGAGGAGACTGTTTCAACCCATAAAGAGATTATCAGAGACAACAAACCTTCCCAGCATACTTCCCCTCTGCCCGAAATCCCGGAGGTGAATCTATATAAATAGTCTCAAGCAAGTCACCATTTAAAAAGGCATTTTTGACATCGAGTTGGTGAAGAGGCCAAGAATAGGAAGCTGTTAGTGACGCAAAGAAGCGGACCGTAGTCAACTTCGCCACAGGGGCAAAAATAGCTCTAAAATCCTTCCTTGGAACTTGAGTGAATCCTTTAGCAACTAGGCGAGCTTTGTATCGATCAATAGAACCATCAGGCAGATACTTCATGCTGAAAACCCACTTACAACCCACAACTTTTTACTAGAAGGAAGAGGCACAAGATCCCATGTGTGATTGTGCTGAAGAGCATCCATCTCTGCCCGTATAGCAGTGACCCACTGTGGATGCTGAAACGCCTCAGAGATAGAGCGGGGAATGGAAACAAAATCAAGTTTCCCCAAGAATGCCTGATAAGAATCTGAAAGAGCATTATAAGAAACAAACTGGGAGATAGGATGGTTAGTACTGCTAGAGAAACCATACCAATTGAGGGGTTTGTGGTTACGAGAGGGATAACAGGAAGTAACAGTATGATTAGGAATAGGAGTGGGAGAAGAAGGTACACCCAAATCCAATCGATCTTTTGGCAGAGGAGTCTGAGGACGAGGGCGCTTGGAGTAAACCTGTAAGGGAGGAGGAACAGATCTAGGTGACATCGGTTCTAGCAGAGGCTCTAAGATGGGTAGAGGATAAACTAGGGATGACTCTTCAGCAAGGACGGGAAGAGGTTCCTGCACAGGAGCAAACTCACCAAAAAATGAAAGTTCTTCCAAAAAAGTAACATCCAATGAGTGATACATATGCATAGACACAGGATCATAGCAGCGATACCCTTTAGTCATAGCAAAGAATCCTAAGAAGACACAACGGACGGCCTTGTCATCCAATTTGGTGCGAATATGATTATGGTTTTGGACAAAACAAGTATAACCAAACACCCTAGGAAGAATAGGAAAAAGAACACTGTCAGGCTGAAGAACCTGGAGGGGAGCTTTACCAGATAAGACTTGACTGGGAATGCGATTGATCAAGTATGTGGCAGTTAGGATAGCCATGTCCCAAAAATATTTAGGAACTTCCATACTATGTAAAAGGCATCAGGCAACAGACATAATATGGCGGTTCTTACATTCTACCACACCATTCTGTTCAGGAGTGTATGGACAAGTGAGTTGCTGTAAAATGCCTTATTGATTTAACTAGGAGCGAAAGTCATTGGAAATATATTCACGACCATTATCAGATCGAATATTTCGAACAGTGACAAGGAATTGAGTTTGAATTATTTTTAAAAATTGAGAAAAACAAAGGAAATACTTCTAATTTTTTCTTAAGAGAAGATAAACCCAAGTACATCTAGAATAATCATTAATAGATGTCACATAATACCGATGACTAGATAAGGCAATGACTGGAGAGGGTACTATATATCAAAATGAATTAAATCAAATGGGGCAGATGCACAATGCATACGAGGAATGTAACTAGTACGAACATGTTTTGACAATTCACAAACCACACACTGAAAGTTCTAAGTCTTACAAGCCTTTATTAGAGAGGGAAACAACTTGCATAAAGACTAAAAATTTGCATGTCCCAAACAAGCATGCCATAAAGACAATGTTTTGAAAGAGAAAACAAGACTGAGACTCAGGTAACACGATGGCTTGAAGAACAAATGCATCAGGTGGTAAAGCTGGAGGATCTCCAAAGTAGTACAACCCCATTGCACTCATATCTCGTGCCAAAAATCCTCCTTGTACTGAGGTCATGTAACAAACAGCAGTCATGTAAGAAAATGGCAGCACAATTAATATCCTTTGCAAGTCTACTACCATATAAAAGGTTGAATGCAAAGTGTGGGACGTGGAGAACAGAGGATAGACTAATGTAGGGAATCATAGATACAGTTCCTTTACTATGTATCTATGAGGTGGATCCATCAGCGAGACAAACCGGCTGACGAACAGAAGTGACTGGAGAGGAGAAAACTGATAACTCAGCGGTCATGTGATCATTGGCTCCAGAATCCAGAACCCAAGCAGTTGTCCCAATCCTAACATAGAAAGTAGAGGGAGTACCTGCAGCAATTGTGGCAATAGGAGTCGCACTAACACTAGAAAGGCACTGGAGAAGAGATCCTAGCTGACTTTGAAGAAGACTAATCTGTGACTGAAGCTGGCAAAAGCCTGTCAGAGGAGGGGCTAGTCCAGAAGTAGTCTCAGCAATAGCAACATAGCGAGAAGATCCTCCGATTCTGTTCCTCGAAAATTTCTATTTCAGCTCGGGATGAAATTTAAAGCAACGGGCCTTGAGGTGACCAGTTGCCCCACAACTAGGAAGCACGGACACACCTAAAAGGTCAAAAAATTCGTTTCGAACACGTATCGGACACCGACACGCGTTGGACACACCCCGACACGTGTCGGACATGCCAAAATACATGTCCTAATTTTTTTATTTTTGGACACACCACGAACACTACATGGACACGTGTCCAACACGCGTGTCATATCGTTAGGGAGCTTTCAAAAAGTTTTTAAAAGAAAGATAGTTTAAAGTGTAAATATGATAACTTCTTTGAATTTTTTTAATAAAATATGGCAATCATAACATATAATATTTCAATTTTTCTGTTTTTAGAAAATAACTATTATCATTATTGTGGAGTAGATTCAATTGTGTAGTCCTTTAAACGATAAACTAATTGTTTTTATAGCTCATTAATTATTATGATTTGCAATTTTTCATTGTTAGGTTGATCTCATATATATAAAAAGATATATTTATTAGTCACGTGTCCCTGCCGTGTCCTAGTTTTTTTGGATATGTCGTGTCGTGTCGTATCCGTGTCCCGCATCGGTATCGGTGCTTCTTAGCCCCACAATGATTGCATATCAGAGTGTTCCCAGCAGGACGGGAGCCAAAGTGAGCAACAAAAGTCATCTGATCAGGAACAGTAACCGACTCAGGGCAGGGGCAGGAGTAGGAGGAAAAGGCATCTGAAGTAAACGAAGTCTACGCTCATCACTCTCAATAGTAGCAAAGGCCTCATAGAGAGATAGCATAGATGATGTGTTGAGGATCTGAGCATGAAAAGGCTCGAACTTAAGCTTCAATCCCATCAAGAATTGGTACGTGTGTTGACAGTTAAGTCGCTTGAACACTAGCGGCTGCTTTTGCAGAAAACTTACTCAAGGACTCATATTGGGCCAACTTTTCCCATCTGGTTTGCAAATATCCAAAATAATCGGCTACTTATAACTGCAAGTTAGCTTGAGAAGCCCGAGAGATATCTCGGTAAAGCTCAAAAATTCTCGCTTCATTACAAGCATGAGCATACATCTGTGTCAGAGCGCTCCAACACTCATAGACAATATCATGGAACATGAACATATTGTATATCCTAGGCTCCATAGAATTAAATAGTCAACCAAGAATAGTACAATTGTCCATATCCCATTGGACAAATTTGGAATCTCCCACATCAACTTTTTTCTCAGTGCCAAGGATCCAACCTGTCTTTCCTTTTCCAATAGACAAAATGATCGAGACCACGAAGCAAAGTTTATACCATTTAACAGCACACTAGTCACACGCTGAGCAGGTGTATGTTGTGCAGGAATGATATCAACAAATTTTGCACTAGGATCCCCCATAACAAAGAATAGGTTCTCGCAATAAACAGAAGAAGATTATCGCAAAATTAGCCCACAAATAAATATCTGGAGAGCAGTCTACAAATCTGCAGGAAAAAAAATCGATGAAGAATGATCTGGAAAGATGCTACCAAACACATCGGCAACCCCACAAAGTTGAAATCTTCAAAGGACCCTTAGTTCACTCTGTAAACTAAGGGAATGCCCTTAAACAAGGGTCAAAAAGAGGGCTAAAACCCTCCTCTTGCTCTGTCGCTGGCTGCGACTGGAAGAAAAAGAAGAGAAGGGCTGCGCCGAGAGAGAGAGAGAGGACTGGGGGTTTGTGCTTAGAGAGGGAAAAGGGTTGGGAGGTTGAGAGAAAGGGTCACAGAGATGCAGTAGGGCTGATGATGCTATGGTGGCTCTGATACCAAATAGAATTTTAGAATGGCTTACTCAATTGAGGAGTCTGGATCTATATTTATATACATTTAAATTGTTACATGAAAGGAAAGAAATAAAATGAAATAAAGGAAAAAACTGAAAGTCAAACCAATCCCTTAATTATAAGATGCGATCCTATAATTATGTATTGGGAAAAATATGATCTCCAACAATCTTCTATATTGGGTAAAATATGATCTCCAACAAGAATCTTCATAATTCGACTTTATAAAGCTTAAGGTCGAGTTTCTTCTAAAGTACAGGAGCGATACAGAAAATGAAAATAACAAAAAGGTTGTGTTAGGTCAATAAGACATAGGTTAGCAAATTTCGTAGAACAAAACTAGTCTATAACTTTTGGCTTAATTACTAGTTTAGATTAGAATTATCCAAAAGTTAGTGTTAGTTATTACCTCTTACTCAAGGTTGAAAAAGAAATTTCAAGATACATTCAACGACAATTGAATAATCTTCGTTTACAAGGGTAAAGAAATAATTTAACACATTGTTGCACTCACCAATATTAGAGTTCATGCATGCATAATTAGGCCGATTTCTTCATGATTTAATATTATTCTCTTGCCAATGTCTAGAATTTCTTTACTACATGGGTGTAGAAGTGCAATTGACCTCCTTGCTTCCATTGCTAGGCACATGATGCTCATCGATGTCAAGAATATTAAGTGAAAAGCTTTCCCATTTCCACGTCATATTTGTCACCATGCATAATGCGATATATGTTCGTTTTGAACCTAAAGAGGAGATGGCAAAAGGCAAGGGAATTCTCGAGAAGACATCCATATAAAGGATTGTCTCCCATCTTTCATCTTCTCTTCGTCATGAACATATGGAATACCACTCTAGTGATGAAGAAGAAGATATCCCAGCGATGGCAATAGTGAAGAAGAAGAATAACCCAAACCACAACCACAAGTTGTCCCTCCTCCTAATGCTCCCCATGTCACTCGTTAAGACTTGTACAACATGGAGAAATCACTTCGAGACTTGTACATGCATCATAACGACCAGCAATCGAGCCATCTTGAACATGTGCATACACGCCTTGATCGCATTGAGACATGCATGACCACCATTAACAGTAGTGTACAATCTCTTCATCGCAACTACTTTGACTACATGCAAAACATTCAACACAACATTCATCATTTTAAGACCTAATTCGAAGTTCACCAGATGGTGGTCGTACTCATGGCAATGATTGATGTGGTTCTATATGTTTGTTTATGCGGTTTCCTCTATATATGGATCTACCTAGTAGTTTTTTTTGTTTCCCCGTTGTTTTGTTTTAGTTTTAGTAAGGTGTTGTTTGATAAAAATTGAAAATTAATTACTGATAATTTTAAGAGCTGAATTTTAAGTGGTACTTGTAAATTGAGAGTTTTTTTTTATATTTTTTTGAATTTTTAAGTGTTCAGCATTCAGTGATAAGTGAAGTCATCGTCACTTAAAATTTTAAATCATTTTCAGTGGCACTTATATTTTGAAGTGATATTCAAATTGCATTATCAAACGCACTTAATTGAATAAGCACTTAATCCATTCAGAATTAAATGCTGAATTGGGTTATACAACACCTAAATGTCTCATAAACACGTTCTCCAATAGTCTTGTAACAGTCGATAGGACTTACTTGGAATACTTATCCCTAATTGGCATTGTGTAATAGATCTTTTATATTAATGAATATGCAGTTCCTTATATCGTGTTCCACATTGTTCATATTATCTTTAATCCTATTTTTGTTAATTTTTTGACAAAAGGGGGAGAATTATTGAGAACTATTTTTGAAGTGCATGGAATGCTTTCAGAGTTTCTTTTAAGTTACACATGCTTGATTGATTATTTAGATTAGTTCACATAAAAGGTAATAGACGAAGAGGACAACCAAATTTATCATGAGATGAAGTTAATTGATACGAATTAAAAAAATAAATAATAGGAGTGAGATGGCTTGTAATAGAAAAGAATGGAAAAAGAGAATTTATGTGGTCAATCCCACTCATATGGGATTAACGCAAGGATGATGATGCTGATACTTGATTAATTTTCTTACCTTGATTGCTTAATATGTTGACACGAGATCTATTTAAATTATGCAAAGATCAAGGGGGAACAAAATGGATAGTTTTTACTTTATTTACTATTTTTTATTGATTTATATTATCTTAACACGTTGATATAATGCATGTCATATAGTTTCATGTCTGATTTGCAAATTATATCAGTGGTTGAAGCTTCTAAAGTCTTCAAAAGACAATAGAGTTGTTTTTTAATTTATTTACTAGTATCATTCAGTATTATATAGTTTTGTCACGAAATTGCCAAAGGGGAAGATTGTTAGGTCAATAGGACTTAGGTTGGCAAATTTTGTAAATAAAACTATGTCTGTAACTTTTTGTTTAATTTTTAATTTAGATTAGATTTATTGAAAAGTTAATTATTGCCCACTACTAAAGGCAAAAGAAGGAATTTCAAGCTATATTCAAGGACAATTGAGTAATCTTCATCTACAAGGGTAAAAGTTAATTTGATACATTATTGCACTCACCAAAATTAAGGTTCATGCATGCATAATTAGGATTTTTTATTTTTTCTTGATTTAATCATATTTGATTCCCTAAATCTTTTCTAAACATGTATTAAATGAGTTTTTGGAAACTTACTGAATTAAATTTTTTGATGTTTTACTAAAATTAAGGTTCATGCATGCATAATTAGGATTTTTGATATTTTTTCATGATTTAATCATATTTGATTCCCTAAATCTTTTCGAAACATGTATTAAATGAGTTTTTGGAAACTTCATGAATTGAAATTTGTCTATCTTTACAATGCAGTAGGCTTCGATTGATCGAGGGTTTTATCTTTCATTATGAACTGAATTTATAATTATGGTAATCTAGTTTTAAATTCAAATAGTAGTTAAATTCGATAATTTGTTCTACAAGATCTATTCACACCCCTCCCCCGCCCTCTGGGTCTAGATCACGGGCCTTGGGCAACTCTCCATCAAAGTCTCGGGTTCTGGTCACTACTATCAAGGTGAACTGAAACTTTCACTAGGAGTGCTTTTTGAAACTCGTATAGAAATGTTGGGAACACGGGATTTTTTTTCCCCTAAGCAACGCATACACCTATTTTGCCCCACTTAGGGCTTAAACCCTCAACTTCCCTTTGGAGAAGTGGAGGTTATACAACCCACACCAAGGGCCCAGTGGTCTAGAGTTTTATGTTGCTAGTCAATGTCTGGAATCTACATAGTTCGACTCTATAAAGCTCAAGGTTGAGTTTCTTCTAATGTGCATGGAAAACGATAACAACAAAAGGGGCAAACTGAAAATTTCACTAGGTCCACTTTCTGAACCCTGTATATCAAGTTTGGGGTTAAGTGATATATATGTCAATCCTAGGGAAATGATAAAAACAAAAGGTGGAAACTGAAATTTTCAATAGGAAACTAGGGAAGAAAAAAAAATTCAATAGGAGCACTTTCTGAACCCTGTATATCAAGTTTGGTATAAAGTGTTATATATGTCAATTATAGGGTATTATATTGCTATTCACTTTTATTTATGTTTTCTTATATGTAGTAGTTAGATAATTGTCAATTGCATGACAAAAGCTGTAATAGTGGTCACTTATTTTGAATCTATATATTGTCTACAACGAGTTCAGAATGATTTAAGTAATTGAAGTTTTTTTTCCCATTTTGCAGCTCTAGTCCTGATAGAAGTAAAAGTCCAAGAGCCTTTAGATATCAATGTAATCTTTTAATTTAATGGAACTGATTTTTGAAATTTTAAGATCCTATGGTTTATGATGCAACCAATCCTTTTGATGATTCCTATGGTATTATGAGAAAAGTTCATAGATCATCCTTCTTCTCATCCTTCTATTCTTTTCTACAATTCTCTATCCTTTACAGGTCTCCAAGATCCTACTTGACAAGTGCAATCCTTCCCACCACCTGAGATTAAGGCCTAACAACCCAAAACCACCAAGTTTAGTGTTACCGTTCACAGCTCCAAAAGAGCCCTTTTGTCATTCACAAAACTTTACCTTACCAGTTTCTAATCAACCTCGACGTTACTTGACTACTTGCTATACAAAAAAGTTCAGGAACTAGCTCTCTATAACTCCTGCAACCTATCACCTTTAGAATCAAGCCCATCCAGCCCCCAATTCGTCCCCGTATCCTACAACCTTTCTTCCGCGCTTGACCTTCAAACTATAAGCTTCCCAAAACATTAGCCTAACAGAAACCATGTGCAGACATTATTATTTCTACTGCTGTCCTAATTTCACTTGATTTTTATAGTTAGAAGTGGCAATAATCTAAAATGAATAAATTTAATGAAAATGGACTTTATGCAAGCATATCACTATTAGGGTATGACATGCGTGCCTATCTTTATTGGGCATGACCTTTGGAAGACAATCCAATCAATGACGTTTCAACTGCATTAATTGATTCTCAAGTCCAGTGATCCTACAGATACCATATAAGTCAAGTGGAATTCTGATAATCATCAAACCTTGGATGGGAAGTTGATCCAGATGCATGACAAAGGGTCAAAAATCATATAATTTATGAAATGATACTGGAGTTAGAAAATAGTGACAGCAACTGAGGCAATAATATGCAGGATCTATTCTCTAAATGTATTTAAAAACGCCAATAAAACTCCAGCTACAAAGATGAAATCTAACAAGTTTAAATATATATATATATATATAACTGGAAATGCATTAAGCAAAATTTATTTGATCAAGGAAAGAAATAGACCTGTAGCAACATATTCAGGGGCAGCGTACCCATGAGTGCCCATGACTTGAGTAGTTACATGAGTATGATCACCTGTAGGGCCTGCTTTTGCCAAGCCAAAGTCTGAAAGTTTTGCATTAAACTCCTGCATTTACAGAAAAACCATAACCAATTGCTGGAAGACTGAATATAAATCAAACTGAACTGCCAATGCAGAGATCCAAAGAGTGAAAGTCGGAGGCTCAACCACAATGATTTTGAGAAATAAGCACATGCCAAAACTGGATTTACTTGAATCAAGAAAATTTAAAGGTGAAAGAAAAAAATGTCCAACTTTCTGGGAATTATGGACAGATCCCCAAAATCAAAAGGGTTGAGCCTGTCTGCACACAGCTAAAGTAGAGCAATTATTTTTATACAGCATACCGAATCTAGCAGGATATTAGAAGCTTTAAAATCACGGTATATGACTTGTGGTTCAGAGTCATGCAGAAAAGAGAGGCCACGAGCAGCACCTATGGCAACTTTAATTCTTGTAGCCCAAGAAAGTGGTTGTGCACCTCCTGCAAATAAGAAAGTTTCAAAGTTAATGAATAAATATAACTCTTTTTGCAAGGTTAGAACCAGAAATCTAGTAGTTTGTAGCCTTTTGCTAATTCCATCAAAGGATTACATTATATTGCCAAATAAGAGAATAGTGCTTTCAGAAATTTGTTAGAACAAGATTGACTGACTTCTAAATAGATGATTCTCCAAGCAGCCTCTAGGCATGAACTCATACACCAACAACCGATTATCACCATCCAAGCAGTACCCAATAAGTTTCACCAGATTTGGATGATGAAGTTGGCCAAGATAATTCACTTCTGACTGCAACAAATAGCTATCAACAAATGATAACCGGCAGAAAATTAAGAAAAATACAGAAATGACTTACGAAAGAAACCCACCAACCACTCCTTATGGCCCTGAAAGCCTTGAGGTTTAAGCTTCTTTACAGCCACAACTATTCCAGATCCAGGCCTTGAAGCAGCAAGGGTTTTCTCATCCAACCATCCTTTGAAAACATAGCCAAAACCACCTTCCCCAAGAAGACTGTCCTGACGGAAGTTTCTAGTGGCATCTCTTAGGTCACTAAATAGGAAGGCTTTCAAATGTGGCGACGACAAGATTTCACTCTCAGATCTTGGCCTTGGCAGAGTTGCAGCTCTACCCTTCTCATCTGATGACTGAACTGTCAGACTGGGTGGAGATGAAGCATGGCCACTATTGTCGGGATATTTCGTGGCTTCTGAAAGAGAAAAACAATGTGAGATAGGTGACAAGAAGAAGATTGAAGGCACTACAAAAGCATAATTAAATTAAAGAAATCCTGATTCAAGGGTAAGGATATGCAGCATGATATTCAACAGGGATATAAAGACAGGTGTTAGACATGAGGGCAGAGACTGGCACCCTATGCTCTGATATATTAGATTACAAACGATTCAATTCAGACCTAAAGGGAGTTGAATATGTCTAATGGATACTAACTGTGAATAACAAACTTCTCAAATTTCTGTTTAACCTTGTCAATTTTATATTTTTAGTTATCCATGTGTCTCAATCACAAACACTAACGTATATTTTGTTTAGACCCACGACAGATGTTCCCTCCTTGAACTCTGCAGAGATCGTAGGATTTTATGCCACATGTAATGAGTTTGCACAACCTTTGATGCTTTCTCATGGGATTTTAGATTTGGCAGCGCAAAATAGCTGCTTTCAAAACAATCCCAATTCTCTTAAGAAGAAAGGGGAGGGGGGTGGGGGTTATCAAAAACCTTATACTAACCAAATTTCAAAAAAAAAAAAAAAATAGTCAATTGAAGTCACCATAAGCCCCTAGCCACTAAATAATGCACCAGACAATGATTAACTATCTACTTGGTTCTCTTAAAAGTGGAATGCCAATTAGAAAGCATCTTACTCCTAAGCAGCAAACTATCAAAATTAAAAAGCTCCTCCAAAAGGCTGTCCATGAAAAGAAAGCCAACTTTAATGGCACTTTAAAATACCAAATAGCTTTTCAAACGAATTAAGCAGGTTCAAGATATATTTGAGGAATTTATATCTTTTCATGTTAAATGAATCAAATCATAAATTTATATCTTGTCATGCTAAATGAATCAAATCATTATAGTATGATACCAATAACCTTTATAAATTTTGCCTCCGAAAAATGCTCAAGACTCAACAATACTCTCCCCACAAATCTTATTATGGCAATTTTGGCTCTGGAGGAAGCAAGAGTGAACAACACAACCCTACCTATATCATCAATAATATTCAGAAGCTTTTTGAGTAATAACTCTAGCATTGCCATCTTTGCACTTGAAATCATCTTTTTAACACTTGTGCCATCGTATGAGGAACAAGAATAAAAAATTCAACCATATAACTAAGCTGAAAGAGGCCACATTTTGTAGCACACATTGGATCGCTTTATCTGCCAATAGGGCTTGCCTAATATAATCTGGAAGGGGCATCCTTTAAAGCCTTATCAACGCCTTCTAGTGAGACACTATGGCCAACCAGCTGTTCGTATGGATGATAACATCATGGGATGGTCACCTAGCAACTGAAGATTATTCTTAATGAATCCTTTTGTTCATCCTTCATTGACTTGGCTGATGTTTCTTTTCCAGCAAAGCTTGCATGGAAATCTTTGATCCCCTTTACGGTGGCATTTTGGTTTTGCCAACTACCATTGACAGACTTTTTATAATTAATTGCAAGAGTGCATTCCTTACTAGAAGAGTGTTTGTTTATTAACCAAACGAGCCAAAATAGAGCTTAGTTCTAGGATCACTTGTAAATCAAGTCAAGCTCGAACAATATTTAACTCAATTCATATTGGCTCGTACACATGTGTCGTATATGCTCATGAACATACGACTCACATGGGCACATGAACATACATACAAGTTTCTTACCTTCGATAAAAAAAATAATAAAATAAAATAAAATAAAAAATTTATAGATATATATAATAAAAATTCTGAAAGATATATCTTTCACGAACTCAAGTGTCGAGCCAAGTCAACTCGTGAACATCCAAGCCAAGCTCGAGCTCAGATTTTTCAACTTGTCACAAGCTAAAGTTAAGCCCGTGAACAAACAAGCCAAGCACAGGCAGCTCGAGCTTGCCTCAACTCAATTCATTTGTAGCCTTATAGAAGAGTCATTTTAGTAAACTCCATTTAGAGTCGTCATGACATACCCAATTTATTACCCCCATGTGGTAGCTAAGTTGGCAAAGAGCCTGCGCAAGTTGTCTTTAACTCTTTGCCATCCTTTATAGAAATTATAAAATTTAATAGATAAAGACATATTGGTAATTGTAAACTGGAATGTTATAACTACAAAGAAGGATCCTGATTTTTTTTACATTTATAGTCATAGATAACGGACTTATAGTTTGTACTTATAGGTTCCAATCCCACTACTTTTGGCCCTTCTATTTTTTTCTTTTTTTTCCTTTTTGGTGTCTTTCTCCATGCATGTACTTCTCAATCATTTTAATTTTCCTAATCCATTAATGGGAAAAAAAAAGTAAAGGAACAACAATAAACACAAATCCAACACTCTGTGTTGGATAACGAAGCACCTTATGCCACTAGATGCCTTTCCTCTCAGCGAATAAAAGGCCAATATTTTCTTTAACGGGTGTCCATATGATCATAGGAAACAACGTGGTAAAAATAAGCATACTGCATACATAAAGCTTGAGATGCCATCAAAAGTCAAACTCATCATGACAAATTTGAAGTTCTGATTACTCTCAAGACCCTCATCAAAATAGCTCTTTCCCTCCGATGAACTGCTATGCCTCAATGCATTCTGCAGGAACCAACTAGCTCTAAGTGGTACTTCATTCCTAATGACAACTCATCAGTTGATTCTTTTACATCAGTTGGTTCAAATACATTTAAATTCACACGTGGCTGAGTGGTAAGACCTTGTAATAAAAATCCTTCTTCCACAATTTAAATCTACAGCATCCAATTAACTGAAATGCATTTCGGGAAGCATCAGCTAGCCTGTGTATAATCACAATGCATCTAGTGTATTCCTCAGAATCTTTTGCAAATGAAGAAATGAGTTACAAAAAGGGATACAGATTAATAAAGATATGATTTTGATATAAATGATACCAGGTTGCTCAATACACAAATCTGGTATTTCCGTATCTTCTGCAACATTCTCACAAATCCAGTTGACAACCTTTAATAGAATTCCAAATAGAAAAGGGGGCATAAATTACATGGATATGCCATTCAAATGAGAAGCCTAAACGGATCACATCACAGAAGAAATAGGATCAAGTTGGGTTACTTAAATAGGCATAGATCAGCTAAATGGCCTTTTAACAGCCATTAGGTTAATAGATTTTCTGTTTATATGGGGACTGGGGAGTAGGAATCTGTTTAGGAGGTAGGTTAGATCCTTAAATTGATTTATATCATAGCCTTTGAAATTTCCTCTTTAATGTTAGTTTTTCTCTTAAATTCCGAGGTTCCAATGAAATTCAATTCCTGAATAAGGTTTTAACTCCACGGATGAATTTTACAAAAAATGATTTGATGTTGCATAAGACCTACTAGAAGGAGAATGCGGTATGGTGGGATCTTGACAGACACTAATAGACTGCAGTTAGTTTGATCCATTCTTCATCTTGTACAGAGGAATCCCTCAGATATAATACAAATGGATCTTGTTCTCTCTTTGGTTTATATATGGTGGGATCTTGACAGACACTAATAGACTGCAGTTAGTTTGATCCATTCTTCATCTTGTACAGAGGAATCCCTTAGATATGATACAAATGGATCTTGTTCTCTCTTTGGTTTATATATGGTTGTAGTTGAGTCCTTTTATACTTTTTGGTGTAAGGTTTTCCAACAAACCCTTAAAGAATATTTACATTTTCAAGGTCTAAGAGAACATGTCTGACAAACAAATATATGGTGATAACATGAATGAAATAGTACACAATTGCCTATGCATATCATCACAAAATAGATTGCCATTATTAGAAATTTTAGTATTTAACTAAATTGAGACAGATCCAATATATGTCTACTCCATGTCTATCATCTCAATAAATTGTATAAATCCTTGTAATCAATGAATCATTATAACTTGTTGACAAAATAGGAAGAGAATGAGGGCAATCGAATGAATTCTGCTTCATTATTTTGCAACTAGGTTTACAGATTTATTTATAGACTAGGTGAGACAATCTATTTCTCAACCTTAGCCTAGAAGATAGGAACAGAAAAACAGAGAAACAAAAGAATAGGAGCTTCCCTAGTTTCCTCTCCTTATTCCTAGGATAAGATAAACTTAAATTTAAACTAATAAAGATAAAGATAAAATTTCAAAATATTCAACACTCCCCCTCAAGCTGGACTGTAGACACTTATCATTCCCAGCTTGTCAATCATTTTGTCGAAGGCTAGTCTTGCAAGGCTCTTTGTCAAAACATCTGCAACCTGTTCAGTTGTAGTAACATAGGTCATACAGATCACTCCTGTCTCAATTTTCTCCTTAATAAAGTGCTTGTCAACCTCCACATGTTTAGTCCGGTCATGAAGTACTGGATTGTGACAAATACTTAGGGCAGCTCTGTTGTCACAAAAAAGTTTGATAGGTTCTTGATAACACAACTTTAGTTCTTCCAGTAACATTTTTATCCACAATACCTCACACATTCCTTGAGCCACAGCCCTGAACTCAGCTTCAGCGCTACTTCTCGCCACCACAGCCTGTTTTTTACTTCTCCAAGTAACCAAATTTCCCCACACAAAGGTGCAATACCCGGATGTAGATCTTCTATCATCAATGGAACCTGCCCAATCTGCATCAGTAAAAACTTCAACCCCTCTTTTAGAACCTTTCTCAAAGTATAATCCTCTTCCAGCAGTTCCTTTCAAGTACTTCAAGATGCGGTATATAGCATCTAGGTGTGCTTCACATGGTGAGTGCATAAACTGGCTCACAGTGCTAACGGCAAAGGCAATGTCAGGCCTAGTATGCGATAGGTATATCAACTTACCTACCAAACGTTGGTATCTCCCTTTATCAACCAGTACACTATCTGCGCAACTTCCCAGCTTACTATTAGGATCCATTGGTGTTTCAACAGGACGGCAACCAAGCAGACCAGTTTCTGTTAGTAAGTCAAGTATATACTTCCTTTGTGAGACTGTGATTCCCGTTCTGTTCCTCAACACCTCCATTCCTAGGAAATAACGTAACTGTCCCAAGTCTTTGATCTCAAATTCAGCTGCCAGGTTCTTCTTTAGTCTTTCCATTTCCTCCCCATCATCACCGGTTAGGATAATATCGTCAACGTAAACAATCAGCACCGTTACCTTACTCCCCCTGTGTTTAATAAACAGGGTGTGATCAGTATGAGCTTGCTTATAACCTTGTAGTTTAACTGCCTTTGAAAAACGATCAAACCATGCCCGTGGTGATTGCTTTAGCCCATAAAGAGATTTCTTCAACCTACATACTCTCCCTTGATCCTTTCCTTTGTCAAATCCCGGTGGGAGATCCATATACACCTCTTCCTCTAACTCACCGTTAAGGAATGCATTTTTGACGTCTAATTGTTGTAGCTTCCAGTCCAAGTTCGCAGCAATAGAAAGCAGGATTCGGATGGTGTTCAGCTTTGCAACTGGTGCAAAAGTTTCCGAATAGTCAATCCCATAAGTCTGTGTAAAGCCTTTCGCAACCAATCTGGCTTTGTATCTTTCTATTGTGCCATCTGAGTTGAATTTTACCGTGAAGACCCACTTGCAGCCAACTGGAGTCTTTCCCTCAGGTCTGGTTACAACCTCCCATGTTCCATTTTTTTTCAATGCTCTCATTTCTTCAAGTACCGCTTGCTTCCATTCTGGCACTTTCAGTGCTTCTTCCACACTACGAGGTATCTCTGTATTCTCAAGTCTAGACACAAATGTTTGGACAGCAGGAGCAAGGTGATTATAAGAGACATAGTAAGAAATTGGATGCTGAGTACATGATCGGACTCCTTTTCGCTCAGCTATAGTCTTATGGAGATCATTAATAGTAGGTAAAGTGATAGGAAGCTTACCTGTTTCGGGCTCCAGATCAGATTCTTGGTTATGCTCAGTAAACATGGGTTGCTCTATATGTTGAGTGTGGTTTCGCCTTGAATAAACACGAAGCTCTCTATGTTGTTGTGATTCCTCTCCTTGCTGTAAATTAATGTTAGGCAGTAGTGACCTATTTGGCACATTAGAATTTGGGGACGAGTGATTTTGAAAAGGAGATGGAGATTGTGGTAACGGTTGGCTAGGGGAAGATGACTCGATTGTGGTTGGGACACCGGAGATAGAGTTTGGCACATTGGAGAGAGATAGAGAAGGAGCAAGTTCCCAAAAATTGTCTTCTGCTTGGATGTTCTCCCCCTGAAGGGAATTTTGGGTATAAAATTGTGAGGTCTCGAAAAAGGTGACATCCATAGTGACAAACATTTTCTGTGTGGTTGGGAAGAAACATTTGTAGCCCTTTTGTGTAGATGAGTAGCCAAGGAAAATGCATTTAAACGACCTAGGATCTAATTTGGAGCGGTTTGGAGAGTGGTTGTGCACGAAGGTGATACATCCGAAAACCTTAAGGGGTAGAGAGCTAAGCACACGGGTTTGTGGATAGAATTGGAGGAGCCTATTCACGGGTGTTTGGAATTGTAGGACACGACTAGGCATGCGATTGATGAGGTAGGTTGCAGTAAGGATAACATCACACCAATAGTTTTTGGGGACATTAGACGTAAACATAATGGATCGTGCAACTTCTAAAAGGTGTCTATTCTTCCTTTCAGCGATGCCATTTTGCTGGGGTGTATCATAACACGAGCTTTGATGGATTATACCATTGTTAGCTAGATAGGGTCCAAGAATAGTGTTAAAAGACTCTCTTCCATTATCTGTGTGAAAGATCCGAATTTCCCCTTGGAATTGGGTTTTAATCATGGTATGAAAATTTTTAAAAATTTGTTCTGCTTCTGATTTTTCTTTCATGAGATACACCCAAGTCATTCTAGTATGGTCATCAATAAAGGTTATGAACCACCTAAAACCATTCCTATTTTTTATACGAGAAGGACCCCATATGTCGCTATGAATCATGGAAAAAGGATTAGATGGCTTATAGGGTTGTGGTTTAAAAGTAGCACGATGGTGTTTAGCTAATTGACATGCTTCACAAAGAAATTGAACAAGCTCTTTATTAGAAAACAACTCAGGAAACAAATGTTTTAAGTAAAGAAGATTGGGATGACCTAGCCTACGATGCCATAACATTATTTTTTGATTGTTTGTCAAAGAAGAAAAATCACCACTTGTAGTGAGAGCTTGTTTAAACACCTCGAAACCATTCTCAAAATAGTAGAGCCCACCATGTTCCTTAGCATTGCCAATCCTCTTCCCCGATCGATCCTGAAACACACACTTATCATGTGAGAATTGGGCTAGACAGTTCAAATCCTTGGTTATCTTACTAATAGATAATAAATTACACTTCAATTTAGGAACATGGAGAACAAATTTTAAGACCAATTCAGGGGTAATTTGAATATCACCAGTCCCTGCTACAGCAGAGAATGTACCATCTGCAACTTTGATCTTTATATTTCCAGCACTAGGGGTATAAGAAAAAAATAAATCACTTTGGCTTGTCATGTGGTCGGTTGCACCTGAATCTAGTATCCAAGGTCCACAAATATCACTATGATTAGACTCAGTAGAAAGGCATATACCTCGGGTAGCCAGGAGGGAATTGGGCTGTGATGGACTCAAGAGTTTGTAAAACTGTTCTAGTTGTTCCTTGGTCAATGAGATCTGCTGGAACTTGCTGCCGTCCTTTTCAGTCACACTCAGCTCAGATGAATTGGCTTGGGAGCTTCGCCCATCTCGCCGGGTTGTCTTTTCTCTCCAGTTCGCGGGTCTACCATGGATTTTCCAACACGTTTCGCGAGTATGGTGTGGTTTGTTGCAGTGATCACACCATAATTGTCTTCGATTGGACCGGTTTGCAGCTGAGCCTCCATTAGGCATCTCGGTATTTCGGGCCACCATAGCAGAGTTATCAAGATTCCGGGCTGCCATCGCAGAGCTATCTGGATTAATCTGGTCTTTAGAGTCTCTAAGCATCCTCTTCTTCCTACTCTCCTCACGTCTCACTTCTGCAAATATATCATCGATGTGTGGCAAGGGTCGTAAAGCAAGCATTCGGCCTCTTACTTCATCCAGCTCTTTATTCAAACCAGAAACGAAGTCGTAGATTCGCTCTCTATCGACAATCCTTCGGTATAAAGTGGCGTCTTCTTGGCAATGCCAGTTATGTGTGTTGAACATGTCCAATTCCTGCCAGAGTGTAGTCAGGTTGCTGTAGTAATCCGTGACACTCACCTCTCCTTGTTTCAAGGTCCGAGCGGTGTCTCTTAAGTCGCACATCTGAGTGGAGTTGTCCACATCTGAATATCTCCTAACCACGGCATCCCACATAGTCTGTGCAGTAGGATAGAAGATAAAGTTCTGGCTGATATTGTCATTCATGGAGTTAAGAATCCATGCCATGACGATTGAGTTCTCAGCATCCCATGTTGGAAAGGTAGGATCGGTCTCAGCGGGTTTGGGCTTCGTACCATTGATGTAGCCCGATTTTCCACGGCCACGAATGACAATCTGCACTGATGTGGACCACGACAGGAAGTTTTTTCCATTGAAACGATGGGCTGTGATTTGAAGGGATGCTGAGGAAGAATCAGAAGCAGATACTTGAGGGGCCATTGCGGGGGCCAACTGGATAGGTTCGGATAAAACCTCTGAACTTCCAGAATTTCCCCCTTTTTCCCCTGTTAATGCCGATTTATACACTCTCCTCAACTATTTAACCTAGCTCTGATACCATGTTGACAAAATAGGAAGAGAATGAGGGCAATCGAATGAATTCTGCTTCATTATTTTGCAACTAGGTTTACAGATTTATTTATAGACTAGGTGAGACAATCTATTTCTCAACCTTAGCCTAGAAGATAGGAACAGAAAAACAGAGAAACAAAAGAATAGGAGCTTCCCTAGTTTCCTCTCCTTATTCCTAGGATAAGATAAACTTAAATTTAAACTAATAAAGATAAAGATAAAATTTCAAAATATTCAACATAACTAAATCCTCTCTTTGTACTGTCTTTCACATCTTCATGAAGGATGATGAATCTAGGCAATAAGATCATGCAATTGCGGTTGGGGATTTCTTATGCCAAATTACAATGTGGTCTCTAGGAGAGAGAGATCCACCAGGCAGCAGCTACATTTAACATCAGTAACAACCATATTAATGCCTTTAGGGTACCAATATAGCACCAGATTAAAGAGATAAGCAGAGATGCATTACAAAGGACCTTAATGGTTCAAACCACAAGAAGAGACTGGATTTTTGCGATTGTTTGGCGGAGTTATAAGGTGGGTTCAACCCAGTTCCTTTCTAGCAATTCCTTATGCGTCTGAAGGTGGAATCAATTAGATTGAATTTCAAAGAGTACCCTAAGATTGTTCTAAACAGCCCTCGCATCCATTCTGATCAACTTAACATGGCTATTGGATGTAGTCCTTGTCTAAGCTTAAAACAGTACACAGATATTAAATATCTTTATAAATAACATATATTAAACATAAAGTAACTATTAGTGAAGAAATTAAAATCAATTACGAATTTAAACTTTAAAGTTGATTCATCAAATATAGGAATGAAAAACAACACATATATGCATAACTCATTAATTTTTCTTTTCCTTTTTTTTTTTAAAGTTTATTTTCAAGCAAGAATGAATGCGACAATTTTTTCAAAACAAGAATGGAAAACTTTAGGAGGCAAAATTTTCTATGAAAAGAACTGGATATTTTCATGGATACTGAAATCATGAACACCAAAACCAACAGATATTTTGCATAAGCTTTTATTGAATTTTCCAATTCAATTTTTTAGATTTATAAATATTCGATTGAGAACTGAACACAATCCTAGAAGATGAACACAAACAGTGAGACTTAAATCAGAATAGGGGATCAGTTTTTTTTATAAGTATAGGGGATCAGTTTAATCACAAAAAAGTTTGTTACTCCAAACATAATTCAGAGAAGTTACATGCAACTATGTCATAATTTTTCCAATAAAATTACTAATCATATATTGACTGTTAAAATCAAAATTTTCTAAAAAAGTTGGTATATTGATATGTGGCTAGAACCAACACTTCTTAACATATTTAAACATATAAATCTAACCTAATCACGACAAAACAATTTAAATTACAAAGATAAGAAAATCCAGCAGAAAAATTTTACAATGATGTAAATGCCAACAAATATAATTCCCAACAGTTGCTGGTATCACTCAGATAATGGCAAGAAATGAATCTTCCCATAATGTATCAGTAGAATAAAAAACATTGAAGCACCATTATATGAAACATTAATATCCATTATGAAATGTAAAACCAAGAGCATAAATAGAGAAGTCTCTTTCAACCCCACTTAAAATTTAATTCAAGCAGTAAAGAATCTAGTCCCTTAGAGAAATCTCATAAACTTTCAAACATTTAAGTATAAAAACACCAAAGTAAGATGCAAAATGTCTAAATCAGCCAAACTCCAACAGGAACCAATTAAACTCTGACTCATAATGCCAACCAAACCCCTTAAAAAGCCTTTATCATGCAGATTTCAGATAATGGCAATGAAAATGAAGAAGCAAATTAGTTTGCATCAAAACCCACCAAAAGGTATTAGCTTTAAACCTAAGACACATATTATAAAACCCAAATTCACAAACAGGCAAATCCCAACAGAGCCCACATATAATTTCAAATTTTACGCCCAGCAAAACATTGAAAGAAAAATGAAAAGAAATAAATAAATAAACCCATTTTGCTACAAAGTTAAAAAAACGTTTCAATTCAACCAAAAAGGGAAAAAAAATAAAAAATCAAGGACAACAAAGCAAAAGCAAACAACATATAGAGAAACAACCCAAACCCAAAAAAGCCCAACAAAATATTCCCCATTCTGTGTTCAATCAAACCTCAAAAGAAAGATATGATGATGACAATGATGGAGGAGAAGATGAAGAAGAAGACCAATGTGCTACGAAATCCATAATCAAAAGACCCAAAGAAACAAAAAGAAAAACACAAACAAAACAAAAATAACATCAACAACAAATACCCACAAAATGTCTTCGTTGATACATTCTCATATCCAAACCCAAGAAGCATTGAAGAAGAAAGAGACATTAATTGCATGCAAACAAAATAAAGAGAGAACAAACCCAGAGAAGAACATTACCAGAGGGCCCCTTAAAGTTCAAACCGCTGTAAGCTTTTGCAGGGAGCTTGCAGCAGTTGCCCATGGTGGAGATGACTCTCAAAATTCGTCCATACACATATTTGAAAATTGGAACTGTGTACTCTTTCCCTTTGCTCCTCATTCTTATTCTCTCTTCCGTACTATTTGGAGAGAGGACGAAGAACGTGAGACAGACCCACACAAAATTAATACCATTAAATGATGAAACAGAGAAAGGAAGAAAAGTGATGGAAATGGAGATTGTTCGAGGGAAGTTGTGTTAAATAAACACAACAATCCACGAGTTTTTTTTCTTTCTTTTTTTTGGGACGTGCTCTCGTATTGGAACAGAAAATCTGTCAAATCCCAATGACGTGAATACCCTGGATTACAGACAGCAATGCCATGTTTGTCAAAATCAGAGTATATTAGGAAAAATTACATTCACCTCCCAATCTAAATAGAAAAAAAAAATACAAGATCTACCTTGAATTTTGAAATTTTCACTTATCCCCTCTAATTTGCACTTGTGTAACAAATCAACCCTCTCGTGTCACGTAAAACGTGATCAAATGTGATGTCATCAAACTAAAATTTTTAAAAATAATTATTATTTTATTTTATCTGAAGACACTGTAGCCTTGTATTAACTTCTGATTTTCTTTTATTACTATTCTCATTTTCTAGAATCATTCGCTCTTTAAAATATGCATACTTCTCTCTATAACATACAAATTTTATGTACGGTATGGAAGAATTTTTTACTCACCGGTGAACAAGAGATTATTTCTGTGTATATATATTTAGGCCTTGTTTGGATTGGCTTTTGAAAAGCGGCTTTCGGCTTTTCAAGCTCAAAAGCTGTTTTAGAGAGTGTTTGAATTGGTAAGGCGAAAGAGTTTCGGAGTCCAAAAAGAGCATTTAAATGAAGTTGGGGGTACCAGCTTCCTGATTTAGCTTCTGCTTCTCTTTTTCTTCTGCATAAAAGTCAAAGCAAAAGCTCTGCTAAACAGGGCCTTAAAATAATAAAAGACTCTCACTCATGTGTCATTGTTCATTTAAATACTTTGAAGGAAAGAGACATTATTTTTATACATTACTTATTACTTATTAAGAGTTTTTGTTGCATAATAGTGTTTGAAGTGCAAAAAAAAATTGATCGACAAATATAGTATTAGTCATATATATATATATATACATACACACGTGACACCCAAGCATATATGTTATATACAACACTCTTTTTCTCACAATGGGCGTGGCCTATTTTTGAATATCTCATGAAACAAAACACCTTCATATTTGATATTATTTTGGCGTGCCATCTTACCAGTTTGACCCATTTCTTCCTTATCGCACCAACAAACGCTAGAATTCACAAAGTTGTAGGTATAGGATGTAGTTGAAATCAAGATGTGTAAAAGATAATTGGCCTAAACACCCTTTATATGGTAGAGCTTAGGCTCACATTTTTTTTTATCATATTAGTAACTTCGTATCCCAACTTTATTGAGGTAGTTCCTACGGTATCCAAAAAATATATGCATATAATTCTTGTGGAACTAGAAGGAAATGAATATAGTATCTCTCATCAATTCATTGACGAAAACATTTTTGTTTTTGTACTTGAAAAAAAATATAAATATATAATTATTTTTTATGAGTGAAAACAGAAAGCAGAAATAACATTCATTAAACTTATCGTTTCTACATTTTTTTGAACAAAAAATAGTGTTTAGTAATATATTTGTTACACATTTTCTTTTTCTTTTTTTCATATTTGAACATATAATTATTAGACAATATAAAAAAAAATTCAGTAGAACTAGTCTTTCATAAGTATGATATCATATATAAGTGAAAATTAAATTAAATTAAAATGGGATATCATATATATGTAAAAATTAAATTAAATTAAAATTGATATCATATATATGTAAAAATTAAATTAAATTAAATGATACAAGTTAAAAGATAATAATATACATAACATGTATATCATAAAGAATTGTTATTTATAAGTGAATTTTTTTAAAAAGAAGATGAAAGTAAGAGCATTTTCAAAGTGTTTTTTATTTTAATATAAATAATTTATGCACATTATATATTATTATATATTATTTAGCTAAGTGGACAAGAAAAAAATTATAATATGTAAATAAGAAAATAATTGTGCAAAAAATCATGGATAGTGAAAGTGATGTTTAATATTGTATATTTTTTAACTAATTAGTCTCCACTACAGTGAAAAAATAGAAGAAACATCTTTTTTTATTCCTCCTCCTTTCACAAAAATGAGAAACATTTTTTATTACAACGAACATAAACATTTTACTAAATATATTTTTTTTTTCTGTTTTTACCTTTTTAAGAAATAGAAACAGAAAAACAAAAAATGTTTCTGTAACTGAACCAACCCTTTATTTCTTTTGGTATCCCCTTTGAAATTTCTTTGGCAATTAAATTTGAAAAAAAAAAAAAATAGTTGCAGGATAACATTAATCCTTTGTTGTTGATTTGTACTTGTTTCTTAGTGTCCAACACATGCAATCTTCAATCTGAGTCTTTTAGTGGGGGCTCACAAACCAACCTCGTTGAATTCTGGAAAGTGATATGTAACGGAACGATTGTTACGTCACAAAGTGATATGTGACGTAGCGATGTACATACGTGGTCTTTTAACCAGATATTGTGGGACCCATCTAATTAACTCTGGTGGCAAATGCTATATCCCACGTGAGGTATTGGGCAATACTAATACGAAAAGTTCTTTTAAATTCTGTATTTCCTTTATTATTATTATTTTTTTGTGAGGGTGAAATTCTTTAGAAACCTTGGCTACATTTTTTTTTTGTTCCAAAGATCAAATTAAATACTAAGGTCAGTTTCTTCTTATGCCCAAGTGGTGGCTTAAAGCCTTTGGTGAACAAAGAAAAAAAAAAGTCTTATTTAAAGGGTAAAGTGCAAAAAAAAATTAAAAAAAATAAATAAATAACTTGAATTATGTCTAAACTGACAAATAATCCCCTTGAACTATATTTTGTACACAATACACCTGAACTATCACATTTTTTTTAAAAATGTCTCCATGTCAGTCATGTAATGAGCTATTTTTCATCAAATAATCATAATGCTCTTTCTTATTGAATTACACTTAATTCATTTTTCTTATTAAAATAAATTATAAAAAAATTCATATTTGATGATATATTCTCTATCAAACTTGCAAAAATTTATCTTTAATTTTTAAAATTATTTATTTTAATAAAAATATTAAGTAGAAATTTTTTTAAACAATTTAAATTAGTTTCTTAATTTTTTTAAGAATATATTGTATGAAAAAGAAGGTATTTTTTTATTTAAATAATTTCTTAATTTTTCATGAACATATTGTATGGGAAAAGGTTTTTTTTTTAGGGTAAAAATTGTTAAACAGTGTATAATAGTTTTAATTAGGGAGGCGATATTTGCACTCCCATATTATATAATTGCGCTCCACTTACCTTTTTCCTTTAAAGAAAATGACAAGAAAGTCTCTAAACTAATTAATATATCATCTTTTATTTTATAAATATCACAACTACCCTTTATACTATAAAGTTAAACTCGTTTTTACCTTCTTTACTTTCATTATTCCTTGTTTTTTGGATCCTATCAAAAGAGATAACTTTTTAGCTTTTTATTTTCTTTAGTATTTTTTCTTTTAATCTTAGTCGAAAGAGAACTTTTAGGTCTCTTTTTTTTTTGTCGTGTCAAAAGGGATAATTTAATCAACAAAGATAATTTTTTTTTTTTTTTGGCTTCTTCCAATAGAGATAATTTATTCAATAGAGATAATTTCTTTTTTTGAACCTATTAAAAGATATAATTTATCAATAATAATAACTTATTTTTGGATACTCTCAATATAGATAATTTATTCAACAAGAACAAATTTTTTTAAGTACTTTTTTTTGGGTCCTGTCAAGAAATAATTTATTCAACAAGAATATATAACTATTTTTTGGGTACTTTTTAATTTTTAATTCCTACCAAAAGAGATAAATTTTTCAATAGAGATAAATTTTTTATATTTTAGCTCATGCCAAAAGAGATAATTTATTCAACATAGAATTTTTTTTTGGTCTTGTCAAAAGAAATAATTTATTCAACATAGATAACTCTTTTTGGGTCTTATAAAAAGAGAAAACTTTTTTTGTTTGGGTTATTTTATTCCAAGTATTCTTTTTTTATTTTTTTTTTGTCTGTCAAAAGAGACCGAAAACATTAAATGATTAAAGATAGGAGACAGAGAGAGGATGTAAGGGTAGTTTAGTATTTTAAAAAAAAAATTAATCATTCACATGTGAAGTGAATGTTATAAGTGACATTTCTTTTAAGATGAGAGTGCAAACGTAGGAAATGGGAGTGCGAATATCGCCTCCCTTTTTATTATCAATAGTAAAATTTTAATAATAAGTTAATTATTTTATAAAATGGCTAAATTTGGTGGTAGTTACAACTCAGTGTATTTTTTTTTATATTGTTATCATAAATTGATACTAGTAATAAAATACCCTAAGGGGTTGGCTTAAGTGGATAAAAAACTTGGCCCTAGTACCTAGCAAACAATTCTTTGGGAGTGAGTGTGTGCACCAATTAAGAAAAAAAAATACCAATAATAAAATTAAAGTAAATGGTACAAATAATAGAAATAATTTAATAAAAAATAATAAATTTAATAAGAATGGATAAAATTATTTTTTTTTTATGGGTATGTCTTTAATTACAACAAATTATTAATTTAGGGAATAATTTATAATTCAAGAAAGGTTATTTGCAAAAAGGACAATAGTTCAGGAAGTGTTTTTTTACACTTTACCCTATTTAAAATTATTTTTCATGTGTTTCACCATACTACTTGTTAATTTCATTGGTTCTTTAAATCTAAGAAAATGTGTTAACATAGACCTTTAAAAAATGAAATTGAAGAGATTTTCAATAGTTTTCAGATATTAATACATTCTTCCAATTTCTTTACTTTCTCTCTCTCTCTCAAAATCGCACATTTTTTTCTTTTCTTCTTCATCTAAATGTTTTCTCACTGCTTATTTTCCTCTCCGACAACAAATTGTATTAACATGAATTTTCTTTTATTAGATAAGGTTAATTAATACATTATTTTATTGTTTAATAATGATTTTGAAGAAACTAGTTCAGTAAAGAAATTAGTAAAGAGAAAAAGTATACCTACATAATAATTTGTGAAATTTAGAGTATACCTAAATAGTAATTTTTTTTTGGAAAGCCTTCCGCTGGAATCCCCATGCTGTTTATTTTAATATTTTCCAAACTCCAATTTTATCTATATATTTGTCTTTCAAGTATGATGAAAGTTGTAGGGTAAGTATTCGATTAGTTTAATCCCACGTCTGTTTGGAAGAAGAGGAGATATCAATCAACCATACTGTTAGGGTGCATATCATTCGGTTCTTTATTATTCTTGGTGGAATTGAAATCGATCCCAATAATTTTTTAATTTTGAAACTAAAATCAGAACCGTTGAATTTGTTTCGGTTCTATTCCGGTTCTGGTTTTACCAGTTCTTTGTCATTCCTAAGAGACATAATTCTTTTAAAATTTTGTATGTAAACGATTTTTTAATACAAAATACTTGAAATGTTAATAAGATCTACTATAAAATTTAACATAAAAGAAAAAAAAATGTTATGTTTTAAATCTATAAGGCAAACAAGAGTTTCTTCGCCTTTGTACACACATGCATCTGTTATACATATGCAATACGAATATATATCATCTATTAACCCGTGCCATAGTTTAATTTTATATATAAAAAGAACCGTAGAACTTACAACTTAATATTTATTTATATATTATATTTCAACAGTTCCGGTTCTAAGGGTTGGAATCGAAACAGTAGTGATAAGTTCCTAAAATTTGGAATTAGAATCAAAATCGTATTAAAAGATTTAGGTACGGTTCTTTACCGTTTCAGTTCCTTGTGCACCCTAATATACTGTTAGGAATTCTTGTCTGGCATTAGATTTGGATGAAAATGGTCTTGAACATACAAGGATAGGTGTTATCACTACATAATAGGCTAAGCTTTTGAGTCTGATCACAATCCCTAGTCCATGACAAAGCGGTAGTATGAGAGTCAGCTTAATCCTTGATTCGGTGTCACGTGAAGGGGGGAGAAAATGTCCCTCAATTGCTTGACTAACATCTAAAGTTGTTTCCATTTTCTTTTTCCCTAAATTGAACTCAACCTCATCTTTAATAGAATTTTATTGTACATCTCTTTCTTTTAGGAGTCTTTCTATCTTTCACAATTAATAATCATCTCATCTTTTTTAAAATCTCTTTGGACTTATATGTTTTAACTTTTTTTTTTACCACAACCATTGTTTTTTGAATTTATAAACCATACATGTACAAATACTAGAAACATAAAAATTTATAAATTAATAAATATTTATTTGTCGATAAATCAATATTTCGTAAAAATAATAATTTCTCATGATTCCAAAATATTATGTTTTAGAAATTTTACTGTATAATGACACATCCGATTTTCTACTAAGTTCCCTCGTAATAATTAGGTGAGGTTGGTCCCTTCGTAAAACAATCCATTTTACTTCTCAAACTCAACCACTCAACATTTGACTTTTTTTTCCTTTTTTTTTTTCAACCACATTTAACTTCAAGTTGGGTAGAGCTGATAGTACCACAATGCAATTATGCAACTCACTCACAATGACAATACTTGAATTACCGTACAAAGACAATGCCAATAACACAATCTTGAGTAAGACTTTTACACCGAGTTGCTGAAATGGACCAGAATCTCTAAAGACTCGCTGACATGGACCGGAACATCTCCTATGCTATTTTGTTGCGTAAAAATATATTGTGTTATATAACCTCCCAGCGTCCTTTCAATAGAATAACGTCATGTGTTTCACGTTTTTCTTGTTATTCTCATCTTGTTTCTTACGTTTGAGCCATATTCTGCACTTTTTGCTACCTTTTAGTATGATGGCAGATGCATTTTTTGTTGGACATTCTCACATGTCCTTCTAATGAAATATCATCACGTATCCCACATTTTTAAGCCACTTTCTTCGGCTTAACTAACTCTTCCTTAATTGTAGGGACCACTTCCCTCAACCAACTCATTCAGCTTGTGCCACGTATACCTTTAACCATATTTTAAATCAATTAAATAATGCCACGTGTCGCTTTCTCATTGGCCTTTCACATGCTGGAATTCCTAGAGACAGCGACAGTCTTCCACTAGAAATTGGCAGCGACAATTTTTCACTAGAAAGTGGTTGGCAGTTTGGATATAAACAACGTCTATACCATCTAAGTCTGTTTCCTTTTATCTTATTACTTATATGTATCACTTTTAATTTCTATTTTACATTTTAATTAGTAATCCTATTTATTCTAGTGACCCCTATCATCTACCTTGACATCATCATTTTTGCTGCATGAATTTGTTGTTTCTGTTTCTTTTTAAAAACCCAAAACCTGAACCATATACAATAGTTGGCCTAATATCTGTTTGATAAAAAAATGTTCCTTTTATTTTATTCGTTTTTTTTTATTGCATAAAATTCCATTAGCCCGTTTTCATTTTGTCCAACCTGCTTCAATTCTATTACTTATATCACCATCTATCTCACCATTGTTTTGTATAATTGACTCTGAGCGTCGAAAATGATTATTTGGATAATCTTTTGGTTCTGAAGTGTGAATATTTGACCTTTATTACACTTACATTCCATGTATTCAGTTTTAGTCATACTAATTTTTAAACATTTTGATTCTAACGTGTTCTCCACCTTTCTAATTTTATTGCTAAATCTTCTTTAAAAGTTTTCGGTAACACTATGTCATCGCTAAACAACATGCACCTTTGAATCTATCCTTACAAGTCATTTGTGATTTCATCTAATATTATTGTGAATAAATAAACTCTTAATACAAATAAAAAAATCACTAGTCTCGTCACATCTTGGGCGAACTCTAATTTTTTTATTTACATACATATATTGAAAATTCTTATTATTTTTATAAAAAATTGTTTTCTTGTACGACCCACCAACTTATTTATCAAATCAATATTATTATTTTCATGCATATTGCCCGAGGTATAAGAATGAATCAATCATTTTCACTCCACTTCTCTCTAATAAATATCATAGCAATACTTTTTATGATTTTAAATTGATAATAGCTTAGGTTATCTCCTAACTGAAAACACGTGGACAAATGACGTTATCTTCAAATTTTAAAGGTTAAAAAGCTAGTATGGAATAGTTTTTGTTATCGATGTGATAATTATTTGAATAAATACTTTAATAGAAGAGATATTTTATTCTTATTTATTATTGACTAAAACTTCTTAATTATTGGACACTATTAACTAAAGTCCCACACAAAAAATTGATTATCATTTGTGGCATTTTTTCTCCAATAGTTGCGCAGCCTTTTCATTTTGAAGCAATCTTTTTAAAAATAATGTCCTTGCATAGTGCACATTAGATTTCAAAATTGTTTAAAAAATTACACAGATAATGTTTTTCATTTTTTTTAATATCTCGATAAATAACGTCAAATAACACATGGAGCCACTTACTTTACCAAATTTATTAGACCCAATAATTTTGGTTCAACTTTGAACAATTCGAAGAAATGAGTCTTCATGATTAAGAATTTAAGTAAAATATTCATATATGAATTTTTTTTTTTTTTACAAGGTAAATAAGTACTCACACACGCATTACTCATGCTGGGTTCGAACCCGGGCTAGAGGTATTTAGGTTCATAATGAAATGTTAAAATTACTAAAATAACAAATATATTGTTGTGAAAATATAGACATGAATTCGTAAATACATGTATATATAAATATATATATACACACAGAGATATTGAAGGACATGACCAAGTTAAGAAAGCTAGGTTAGTCTTTCGTGTGAGCATAAGTGATTTGGTAAGAAATCGATTAACCTCATTCTAGGTGAAAGACTCGAGCCTAGCAAGATGTATCATGCTTGACGGATTTACCCTCCTCCTTCATCCGTCTACCACCGGAACCACCTAACGTGCTTAATGAGGCTATGCCTCGTCGGATTGATTGGTACCGGAATGTGATGACTGTCTCAACGGTCGACTGGTTTGAAATGAAGGGTTTAGCCAATACTAATGTTTGGAATAGGGCCTTACATTGTAGATGGGTTTGCTCTTGTTTTGTTAGGCCTACATTTTGGGCCTGTCTTTTGCTGGGCTTTGGCCTGTTGTACATATTATATTATACGATTTATACAACTTTAACTTCCAAAAAAAAAAAAAAAAAATTTGCATACCAAAGCCTTGGATTGAGTGGTATGTCCGCCTTCTCAAAGGGGGAGATTGAGAGTTCAAGGTCGAGGGCGATGTGTGTGCAATTTTACTCACCTATCAAAAGGAAAAAATATATATATATACATCCACGTATTCTCTTAATTATATAGAAAATTTCTAGAATTACAAAGTTGCCCTCTTGAAATTTTTGAAAACCCTTTTAATCTTGAGAAAATTATATTTAAGTGACCAAAATTAAAAAGTAATTGCTTTAAAGTGATCCTAAAGATATAAAAAGATGAAGAGTCACCAATCTTAAAACTAAATTGCTCTTTAGTGACCATTTGAGGATAATTTTGTCAAAGTGTTTATATAGTTACTAAAAATAAATAATTAATTAAACATATTAAACTTAATACTTTTCACGTTCTATAATGCCTCTGATGTAATATAGGATTAAAAACTGTAGTCATAATTAAACCCAACTTTGCATTCTAAATATATATATATATATATATATATATATATATATATATATATAAAGTTAGGGTTTTGATTCTACTTTATCGAGATACACAGTTGAAGCCGATAGTTCAAAATTGCATCAATTGTCATTGTATATTCATTATATTTAAATGTTCAATTGAATAAGAGAGAGTTAATAGTAGATAAGTACCATATGAGGGAAAGTTAAAAAAATGAATGATTTAGAATCGTATATAGAATCTAGATTCACCATATTTATGTTATTAGTATTTGATATACACAGTATATGCAAGGGTGTGTATAGGCAATATTTACACTTGGGGGAGAAAGAGATGAGGGATGGGTATTTTTGTAATTGAGTCTAAAATAGTCACTAAAGAGCAATATAGTTTTAGAATTGGTAACTATTCGTCTTTTTGTAACTTTATGGTCACTATAGAATAATTATCTTTAATTTTGGTCACTTAAATCTAATTTTCCATTTAATCTCCATCATAGCTATTTTTTTGCTCTTTCTCAAATAATATTAAGAAAGCAAATCATGCAAAACTAAAAACACGCGAGCCAAATCCCATACTAAATTCTAAATAACATATAAATAGAACTCTCTCTCACATATGTTAGTGAAGAGCATGGTGTAGAGAAACCTATACCGGGCGCACAATTAGCATAAGTGTCGAGCATCTCATGAGTGTCCACAAGGGGCAATTTGTAGAACCTATACTTGGCACACATGATTGAGCATGAGTGTCAAGCGTTAGTGTCAAGTATAAGTGCCGAGTGAAGGCATATATCATAAAGACTATATTATAGGGACTAAGTCTAAAATATCCCGGTGGCACATAGGTTAGTCTAAGTAAGATTAATCACGAGACACTAGGCTTCCCGAGTACTAAATGGAAATTTCGGTGAAGGAGGTTACTAGGGGATGTGCACATATATTATCGTCCTATCCAATGACACTATAGAAGAGGCTAGGGGAGCTTGAGGTACGGTAATATATTGCACAAGGCCTCCATTAAATCCGAGAGTCATAGTCAGCACTCACTATACTTTACTGATATAGGAAGATGCCTCTGAGGTAGGGAACTATGTTTACTTCTAACCCCCGCTAGACTATCACATAGACTGTCCACAAAGGTTAAGTAATATAGAGAAACCATGTCTAAGAGCCTCACCCGAGAGGTGTTGACTATGGCAGGAGACTACGTGGTAGAACGTATTAGTGCTACATGGTGGAATAGTAACATGTGTCGCAACACTACACTCTCCCACCTGATAGCACTCTCGTGATCTAATATGTAGATCAGGGAGTTATAGTGTTGGTGCGCAACAACTTGTAACTTAGGCGTTCATGGTGTGTCGCATGTCATGATTCCAAACGAGAAAAAGGGTCCTCTATATATATATATATATATATATATATATATGACCATCAAGGGGTGTAACTTAGTGTTTTCTCCTCTACCTCCTAAAGTGAGAGGTGATGATTCAAGTTCCTACAAGAACAAATGGGTGTACCAGTTTCTTACCAATAAAGAAAAAAAAACTGCAAAAGAATCAAAAACTGTTGTCGCTATAGAATAAATTTCTTACTTTGTCACTTTATATATATATATATATATATATATATATATATACAATGCAAGGAAAATGATAGTTGGACCAAGACAAATGATCCGAGTATCAAAATGGAAGGACTTTATTAGGAGTTGATGCAATAAAATTGGACTCACACTATTTTATCTAAAACAGGCCGGGTTCAGTCTCTTAATGGGCTTTCTATGGAAGAGGCCCAACCCAATATGCATGACTAACTCTGATCCGAAGTTTCACACAATGGACCTTGGGCCTTGTTGTGCCGGCCCAACTCTTGCCCCATTTTGGAGATCCATGAGTAGAAGAACCCTAGCTGCTAGACCACTAATTATAGCCTCTCTTTTAAATTAGGTCTTTATCAATTAGGTCATTTTAGTTTTTCTCTAGCTGATGATAAGATTCTCAACCCTACATTTATTTTTATTTTCATTTTTATGTTTTACATGTCATCAGCATCTTTTGGTTTCTTAGAAATTAAAGGTTTCGGAAAATTCCATGACCAAAAGAATTTGTACTTGGTAACTCAAATAGGCCATCTTACAATGATTGTTACTTGAACAGTCTTCATGAACACGAGCACTATATATATATATATATATATATATATATATATATATATATATAATTAATGTATTATATATGAGCATTACAAATGGTAGTGGAGAGAAAAAGTCAATATTGGTTATCCTGTCGCAACAATTGTGGTTGTTTTGAGTGGGTGAATCAGGAATGCCCATACTCCAACAAAGAAGAAAAGAGTGAGTTACTCTTCTTATAGAGTTGTGATCATCAGATGATAGTGTTTGCTTTTAAGGGGGGAACAGAGTAGTTTAGTTGCTGTGGAATCTTGGTTAATTAGGTCCCATGACCACTATTGCTCGGATATATAGTACATGCATCTACAAACTACATATAATTTCACATGCATCCTAGCTCAAATTAAGGTCATGATTAGCGCTCTTGATTTTCAACGTTCATGCATGATTCATGCATGGAATACTCAAAAAGCTTGGCATGTTTGGTTGTAAGTTTTCAAAATTCAAATTAAAATTCAAAAAACACTGCATAAACATGTTTAATTGGTTGTGATGTAGACCGGGTTCACGATGATTATAGAGACCGTTTGAACCACCGGAAAGCTAAATTGGCGGGTTGACACATTTTTTGAGGATAATTTTGACGAACCTATTCAACCTAAAAAATACTCATTTCCAATTGTAAACGGACCAACGAACAATGTCCACGAGCTATGCTCGTGATATATGTTGCTTTTTAGCAAATTCCATCGTTTAGGGTCCCAAAATCGCATTTTCTGTCTTTTGGGAAGACGGTTGAATATTTCATGATTTTTATTTGTAGTCTTACGGACTTGGATTATTTAAATTTTTTATATTTAGTAGTAGTTTTTAGTGATTAGGTTTTTTTTTTTTTTTTTAAATTTTTAGAGAGAATTCAATTTTGGGCTTATTTTTAACTATTCATGGCTTCTACTTTTGTTAGTTTTTTGAAAAGTCTGTTTTGAGAGAACTGTCCGAAAACATTTTTGTTTTCAAAGACGTTAAAGATAATTATATACATGATACACCATATTTAGTGGGTAAAACTATCCAAAATGATGTGATCAATGACAGGTTCCATTTAGTGCAAACTCACTAGGTAATTAATTTACAATATTCACTTTTTGTATGATGAAATGCTTCAATTACAATGCTGGATCTTAATTATCCCTCAATTCTTCCTTAATTTCTCTTTTTTCAGAAATATCTTTTTGAATGAAAATAATACCCCCATTTGATTCAATTTATTAACAATATATATATATATATATATATATATATATATATATATATATATATATGCAAGTCTGATTCAATGTGGTTAAAGACAATTAATTAATCTTTTATATAAAATTAAGTGTTTCTTTGATATTTCAAATGAGTCCATATGTGTGTGTGTGTGTGTGTGTGTGTGTATATATATATATATGCAAGTCTGAGTCAATATGGTTAAAGTTAATTAATTAATCTTTTATATAAAATTAAGTGTTTCTTTGATATGTCAAATGAGTCTATATATGCTTTGGTAAAACAGATTTATTCATCATATATACTTTGACACACTAATATATAACTCACAAAATAGTAGTACCATCTTATTATTCCTTAACTAAGCAGCTACAGTTTTGCATACAGATAGAAATCTTCTTGTCATCACCCATTAATGTAACTGCAACTACTTTCTTGTTCTAGTGACAGAACATTCAAAAGAAAGAGAATTGAAAGACAAAACAAGAAATATATGATCAATATATAGTTCTATTGCGTGAGTAAACTCCTAATAATGGCTGCTTCGGCGCTGCCGGTGTCTGTGGTTGCCAATAACTCTGACAGTCGCTCGCTCAAGCCATCAACCTCTCTGTGCAAGCTTCTTATGTAATTGCAAGTGTCTTGTAGAACCCTAGACGCCGATGCCTGCAAATTATTAATCAATAAATCAACTCATGTGCTCGCAATTTCGCCATGAAATCACTATTTTCGCAGAGGTTGCATGCAGTGGCTAGGAGAGCTAGCTGTTGGGGCACTACAACAAATACAAGATATATATAGCAACATGTATATATATGTGTGTGTGTCGCTAAAAGTGGTAAAAAATTGTCACTATAGTAACTAGCGACGAACATCATAAAAATAATTAAAAAACATAATTATGAAAGGACTTAATTAGAGTTAGTCCTAGCACTTTTCAAATTGAAATTAGAAAAGCTAGGGTAGCTGATAAAAAGCTAGCTATACAGCATAAAATTAATTGAAAAACCATATTCAATGAATGAGTGAATTAGTATGAGAAGTACAAATTAATTGAGGTATATACCTTGTCTGAGCGCCTATTGCGAATCTCAGGAAGAAGCTGTTGTAACTGGGAAACGAGTTGGTTGATCTGATCATCAGTGATCCTTGAAGATCCTGATTGTCTTGATCGTGAAGATCTTCGGCTAGACATCTTATATATATATATATATATATTTATATATATATGTATGTATCTATTTTTGTCAGAAAAATGAGTTAATTAAGAGAAGAAAAGAGTAACTTTAAAGAGACAAATGGGATGGAATTTTTTAGAGAACAAAAGTGAGCTATCAGAAAAATGAGTGTAAAACTTGGAGTTGAGAGAGAGTGTCAGAGAAGTTGCGGAGAATAAGAGAGTGATGCTTCAGAGAGAGAGAGAGATAGATATAGAGAACAAGTAGTGGTGTTATGGGGTGAAGAAGACAATTGCATGGGAGAAAGCAGTGGGCTAAGCTTGTATTTAAATAGGGTTTTGGGGAGAGAGAGAGAGGGAGAGATAGAGATAGAGAGAGATGTGCCTGTTGTTAAGCCAGCGACTAGGGCTTTGTCAGTCTCTACACGCAATACCATGTTATTTTATTGACTTTTAATGTTACAGTAATATTTATTAAAAATAAAATTGCATAATTTAGAAAAAAATATTTCATACAAAAATAGATTTCTATCTCTCACTCACTCTACAATCACTAGCAATGCTAGAAAGAAGTGAAACTAAGTCATTCATGTTGGGTAAACGAGAATGCTACTTTAGATTATAGGAATAAGTAGAAAGCTAAAGATTAATAACAACGTCTGAGTGAAACGTTAGCTACAGTATCTATAAATTTTAAAATTAGAGAAAATAGATTTAGGTGATATAGACATATTTATGGTAGTTTCAATGATACTCCAGTTAGAAGATGAATTTTTTTATTATTATTTATAGATTAATCAGGGTATTCAAGGCTTCGCCCCGACTAATCTCTAGGACTCAGAAATGACGCATTCCCACCACAAGTCAGGTAAGTCATGAAATTGTCCTTAAAAGTTGGCTCCAAAGAATTATTTACACTCAAAACGAGTTGAACCTTAAACTTGATGTTTCCTGAAGTACCAAAGTCAAGTGACTTTATCACTTGAGCCAACCCTTGAGGTTGATCGACCATAACTCACATGTGCGAAAGTAATTGAAAGCAATTTAAAAAAAATTAAATCTAAGAGAAGACTTGATATACAATATGAATAGGAAGAAATGGAAAAAGATAATTTACGTGACCTACTTTATTAATATAGGATAAAGGTAAAAATGATGACTATGGTAAAGTCACTTGACATTAGTTTGCGTTTCATGAAAGAATAGGTCTAAAGTGTTCAAACGATTTCTTAGGAGTCCCATTCGCAGCGCAAGTCAAATTTTATTTAACTTGTGTGAAGGGAACATTTTGCATAGTATTTTAGTGATTAGTTAGACACCATTCATGTGAAACAAAAACAAAGATAACGACAGTAATCACGAAAATTGCTTAATTTAGAAAATTATTTCTCACAAAAATAGAAATCTCACTCTCATCTCTCACTAGCTCCACAGTCACGAACAATGTTAGAAAGATGTGAAACACGGCATCGTGAAGAGGACAGTTGAAGAGTGGGTCGATGGTTGACTAGTCAAACCTCATACAACATGCTATTGCTCCCAACTGGAAAGTACATCACGAGTCACGACGCGTGGTCGTTCGGTCGTTCTAGGGCACAGGCGTTACACCGACCCAGCTCCTCAGCAAAAATAATAATTTCTGGCTACTTTGGATTTGTCTATACATATGTATAGACATATATAATATTATTATTAAATAATATAATGTTGTGATCATGAGGTCACTGAACGGTTAAAGTGAACCTTGGCTACATGGTAGCCTTGGAAAAATTGTTAGATAGTATTGGACTTGTAGGTTATTTGGCTGTACATTTCAATCAAATTTATGTCCAAGTTATTTGGCTGTACATTTCAATCAAATTTATGTCCAAGTAATTTGGCTTTACATTTCAATCAAATTTATGTCTTAAGTTTTTTTTCATAATATATTACAAAATTCTTATGAGCCTTTTTTTTTTTAAGCTGAAAAGTTTTGATTGGACTCGATCACAGAGTTCATAATGAGCTAATAATTCCTTATAGTATAATAAAGTCAAGAGTTTAAGTCTCGTAGAGCAAAGTGCGTGTGAGTTTCTTGTCAAAGTAAAAAGAAAAAAAAATAGTGGAATCTTGTTTGCACCAAAAATGAGATTTTTGTCAGTCAATCATATCAAAGAAAAACATCTCCTGAAGCGGGTCCTATCATAAGAAAGATCACTCATGCTTGACCAACCCAAGCCACAAACAAGGATAACAAGTGTTAAATCAGCAGGGCAAGATTTAGCAAGACTCGATTCGATCACTTCCCAAAAAGAAGATAAAAGCAAGGACAAACGTAGTTAATTACAAACCAACTAGACAACTCGCTGCTGATACTTGAAGAATAGTCACGAATGAGAAGACTTGCTCGGTCGAAGTCATAACGGCTAGCGGTTAAGCCAAGCGCATTTAATGCCCTATCAGTTTAAGAGATAAACAAAGACTAATATCTCTGAAAAGGCTATCATCGCCCTGCTATAGCTTCACAAAGTCTTTGAGAGCAATGATTCATTCTTCACCTTCTTTCGAAGCAACAATAGATAATTCACCCTCATCGACCAGTCACCGATGTAAAGACCGGGTTATTTTTAACCAGTTTTCCTTTTCATTTCTATTTATTGTCCTAGAAATGATTTTAAATAGACATACATGAGCAATATATGTGAATTACACGTGCGGGGACTAGTTATGAGGTTCAGAGAAGTTTCTAAGTCATTTGGCTCATTTTGAGATTTTCGGGTGGGCGGGGCCCGTGACGCAGGTCGGATGGGCCCGAGAAATTGAAAAATGTTTGAAAAATATTTACTTTTGATTTTGGACCAATTAAGGGATTAAAAAAGATAATGAAATGATTTCGAAACTGTAGCCACGTCTGGAATCGAAAACGGAGCCGAGAGGATACGTTAAGTGGCATAAAGAATTTTGGTCATTTCGAGTCTAATGTGCTATAAATATACAAATCTCAAATATTTAGCCATTGTATTGACCTCAAAACAGCCAGCCATCACTCTATCTCCTTTCTCCTTCATTTCTTTTTCTCTTTTGATTTTGGAACCCTAGAAGTGAGATTCGAAAGGTGCCGGTGAACAACGGATTGTTCTACACGGCAAGGGCTTGCTTTTGATTGGTTCAAAATACGTTTCAAGTGATATTGACTTGAGGAGATTTGGGGCTTTCATTTGAAAACTCTTTCAAATCGAGGTAGGGATGTCTAAACCATATTTTTTGAAGTTTTTGTGAGTAGGTTGGATGCCTAGGGCATGCAACTAGGGTTTTGTGCATTTAAGTTTTGTATTATGATGTAATACATGTATAAATGTGATATTTGCTTGGTTTGAAAGGATGAAAATGATGAATTAATGCTTATGTGCCTTGTATGGTTTATATGTGGGCATAACATGTAGAAAATTGGGGTTAAGGGTTTGTTTAATTTACTTTTATGAACTATGTGACCATGTGTTTGTTTTAATGCCTCAATGAGAATTTGAAAACATGTTTTATGTATAGGACAGGTGTTACCCAAGTATTGAACCGAGAGAGGGGGTGAATTGGGTCTAAGACAAATGATATACAATTTTCGATTTAAAATAAATTCCATGAACAAATTAAACAACTTTAATTATGCAATGAATAAGAGATAAGAAATTAAAGATCTTAAGCACAATATAAAGAGTTAGAGATAGAGAAATCAAACGCAATTGACACCATAGTTTTTGCGAAGTTCAAAATTCCTACTTTTCAGCTTAAGACCCTTCTTGAGACTTCCCGAATCCAATATGACACCCCTTTTAGGTGGAGAGCAAACCCTCTTGCTAAAAGAAACACATTCTCTTAGTTTTCATTGGGTCACACCAACCCTTGCTAATTGAAGAACCTCCTCTAGACTTCATTTGGATCAAACCGATTTCTTTTGGATAGAATAAATAGTTACAAATTTATCTCTCAAAGATAGATATACAATATGAAGCTATCAATGGATATCTCTCGATCAATATAGATGAATACACAAGTATAGGCTCACAAAACCAGAGTATAAATGAATTCACAAGTTGAAGTTCAAGTCTATTGAGTAATTTTGAAAGAGAGGGTAGATGAATGTATTGAATGCTCAAAATGTGTGTCTTAGTTCTCTTCAATGAGTCTAAGCATTATATATATAAATGAGAGGTTGCAGAGATGTGGTTGTTAGGTTAGTTAGGAAACATTAAATGCAGAAAATAATTGTTGGATTTTGAATCTGCCAGTATCGGTCGGTTGATAACATTATTTTAGTCAGTTGAAGGTACTCTTCGGTCGGCCGAAACAATGTTTTAGTTTCTCCTGTTTTGCACACCCTACTAGATTCAATTCCAGTTTCTATCAGCTGGCTAATGGATTTCATCAGACAGTTGATAATATTGTTTCAGTTGGCTGAAGCTATGCTTCGGCTGAAATAATGATTCAACTTCCCCTATTTTGCACACCTCACTAGAATTTATTCTAACTTTAGTCAACTGGCTGATGGATTTCACCAGGTGATTGAAAACTCTCTAGATGAGTGAGTTTGTCACTTTGATGGGTTTATATGTTTAAACACATTTATAGGTCAATGAATCATTATAAGAGACCTCTCGTTAGGTTGATAAAAGATTGAGTATAGATTGAAAAATATTTTTATGCGTGATCTTTAAATCATTTGAGCTTTAAAGAAATTCAAAAATACTTTGACAATAAATCCTAAGCATTCACTGACCTATCTACCCCATTCTTCAAGTATGGATTGATTGGTTGAGCTTTTGAAAATGAGACTTGTTTCTTTACTTTGCATTCTAGAGTTTGATAATTTTGTTGGCTTGAATGCTTCTATTTTGGTGATCTTGTATTTTAATACACTTGAAGATGTTTGTGTTGAACATTTGAGCTTAAAGTGTTTGAAATTCGACTTTGCTTCTTTGGGACTTATCTTTAAATTTTATCAACTAGCGAAATAACTCAATATAGATATTAGCCCTAAAATACAATTAATAGTTTGTAATCATCAAAATTACTAGATTGCCTTTAGGTCAACACTTTTGGGTTAACAATATGAATTTACAATTGTTATGTACACGCTTGGAATGAGAGTATGTGGAAATGAGCATATATATGAAATGTTTATGCATTGCACATACATGGTTTGAGGGTGTATGTAGGAAGGCTTAGGGACATCGAATGGACCGATGTAGGAATTTGGAAGTAAAATCGAATGAACCGACAATGGAATTTAGGTGTTCAATGGAAGTGGTAAGAGAGACTGGATGGTCATTCATTGGAGTCCGAGTCCTTGGTTATGTGGGTGAGACATGAGAAATGCATGACAGAAGTGCATGATATGATGCATATATTTATGGCATAGTGATATGTAGAGTTAAGCATACATGATGTGATCCTTTAATGTGTGGTTTCCTTTTCTTTGTGTCCGTGTATTCATGGGGCCTTAGGAGATGTGCTTTAGGCAATTCTACTGAGCAAGCAAGAGTTCATACATTTATATACAAACATTTTAGGTATCGACAAGGAAGTGGTAGAATTCCACCAACCTTGAGTTGGGTGTTGAGCTTATAATTAGATGACTTTTTGGGTGATTTTGTCAATGCATGTCCGAAATGTGGACTAAGATGCATAACTCATATGTATATTGATGTACACGTTCGGAGATTTTATAACTGTAGTTATGAGACCTTGAATGACTGTAAGTGTCACGCCCCAATTTTCAAACCCCGATGGAGGATAAAAGAAATGGGGTGAGTTAGGCATTACCTCAACACCTGACCATTATACCCAATGGTCCATCCATACTCATTATAACCACAGAAGCTTCACCATACGCATATAAACATACATAAGTATGTATAATCAATGACTCACCTTAATGGGCCCCACTTTATATGATTAAAACAAAAGAACTCATAAAAATAAGTTATTCAGCTCTTACCCATTATGATTAATCTTAATGGGGATTACGATTCATCGTAATTCTACGATTAAGCGCACATTCATCATAATCGCATTGGTTTTGGACACTTGATTTATTAGCTTTATGATTCATCGTAATTTTGGTTACGATTCTGCGTAAAAGGAATTACACGTAATAGTAATGTGATTTACAATCTTTCATAAGTCCTAAGCAGAAAATTTAATAAAATTCTAAGTGTCTATATGCATCTATCTTTGTCTATTCTTACCATGCTTTCAAAATTAATATTCCAACATAAATTTAACTACATCCACAATATGTACAACATGATAAACTATAATTTATATCATCATCAGATCCTTGTCCAAAAATATAAATATTAAGTCTCAAAAGAAAGTGTACAAGTCCATGCTTTACAAGCACTTGTTCCATATTACATGTCCTTCCAAAAGGAAAGTACCAACATAGTACATACAAGCATGGACATTATATATATATATACAACAAAACTTTAAATGCTCCATTTGGACAACTCTAAGCCTCGTCTTTTGCCGGTGTTTTATCTACAAAATGTTTGGGAGAAAAGGGGTGAGCGATACACGGGCTCAGTATTAATGCCCCAACCCACCTACGTATCAACCCGACACTGACCTACATGAAATGAAACGTTGCATCCCTATAGCTACATGGCATACTCAATGCTCATATCTACCTTTTCCAATGCAATTCGTGCATATCAACAATTTATAATGCTTATTCAATGAAAAACATATAAGCATTAAAACATTTATAATCATTGGTCAAACTCCGATAACTTAAGTATGATTAGCTAACTCCAAACGTCAACGAGGGTGTGAAAAAACTCTGATTCTCAGGCATTAGCCTAAGTATAATTGGACAACTCCGACGGTCATACCAATGTGGATAATTTTCGACATTCATGACATGGTTGGACCACTCCGAATGTTATGTATGATTTTCTGGACAAACTCCAATTCATGAAGAACAAACTCCGATTCATGAAGAATTTAACAATTTTATACATGTGCATTTAGTAACATAAATTCACAACTAGCATACTTATCAAACATAAAATCACATTCATGATGTTTACACACACATCACCTTCATAGCCCATAGATCATACTAATGGACTTCATGCCTTCACAAATCAACATATAACCTTTATATGCTCACAAATTTCATATAATACATATATGCTCATAAAACTACATATCTTTCATATTAGAAACATATCTAGCATGCTTATACAAACATATGTTCACAATGCACCACATAACACCTATATGTTCACGAAACCACATATAATTCATATATGCTCAAAATCAAAACATTTTCCACATAGAAATACAACTAACATGCATAAAACTATAAAGAGAGCTAGAAATGGGATTAATACCACCACCCTAACCACCTTATGCATACTAACCACCCAAATCACGACAAGTCATCAAATTTCCTAAGAAAATGATAATTAGAAAGGAACAAACATCCTACCTCAAGTTTCAAGCCTTGTCTAGCAAAATCCTAGAAATCCTCAAGCTTCAACTTTACCAAAATAGATAAACTTTTTTCGGGTCAAAACGTTGTCCTCGCTGCGTAGAACGATTTATTCTTCACCGACACCTTTCAAATCCAAGCTTAAAGCCTTCAAAATGAAGAGAGAAGAAGAAGAGATGAAAAGGAAGGGAGACTGTAGAAAATGTGTACCAAATGAGAAAATATCTAATTTCCTGATATTTATAGCCTTTAAGGCATGAAATGACCAAAACGCTCATACGCCACTTAACGTACCATCCCGACCTCCGTTTTCGATTTCGAAAGCGGCTACGACTTCAAAATAAATTTTATTTTTCTTCTAATATTTCAATTGGTCTAAAATAAAAACTAATAATTTTCAAAAAAGATCCAATTTTTTGGGCCCACTCGATTCGTGTCTTAGGTCCTGTCAACTCAAAAATCTCAAATTAAGCCAAGTGGCTATAAAACATCCCTAAACCTCAAAACTAGTCCCCACACATACATTTCATATATATAATGCATGTACAATTATTTATAATTGATTGTAGACAAAAAATGATAAGGAAAAAGAAACCGTTCAAAATTAGACTCGATCTCTACAATAAGGTTTGGATTCGAAATGCATGTATATAGACTCTTTTGTTACATCCAAGTGCATGATGATATTTAGTTGTCAAATGTATAAATGATAATGATTATGAGATGAAAAATGGATAATTTAGATTTCATTTATGTTCTAAAGATGTCCAGGTGAATGTATGTAGCCTGGGAGATTACGATTGATAGTGATTAGCTCTATGATTGATCGCAGAACTATGATGGATCATAAGCTGTATTGCGATGGATCACATAATTGAGGCTAATTAAAAGCATTAAAGATTTATTTTCCCAAGCGCTACGACTCATGTTACAATGGATGTGTGATGGATCGTACGATCATGATTGATCGTACTCATTATGATTGATCGTAACGTGTAGATGTTTGATGGGTTATTTTCCAGAATTATCTTAGGTTGGTCGTGTACAGAGGGGTGTATTGGCTTGTATGAGATAAAATATATGTATGCTTCCGCATGTGCGCGTGATACTAGTAAGAATGGGTTCAGAAATCCTAGTGCCCGAACAAGGACTTAGGATGAGATAATAAAGCTTTCGCAGAGTTGGTCTCAGTGGTTTGAATTGAAACTAAGGAATGACAAAAAGGTATCAAAAAATTATTGGAAACGTTTATCCGTGGTCATGGGGTAATGATTGGATAAATGTAACGTCTTAGCTTTGGAATTTGAGCTTGGACCGGAGGATTCTGGTAGCTCAAATTTTAGGGCGTGACAGCCGATCACGTGAGATATACTCCCAAAATATCCAGAAAAGGTTCATCTGAACCGTCTAAACCAATACAGTCCAAATTCGATGACCTACCGAGCTCAAGACTCTATAAATCGAGCCCCTTTATGTCTATAAGTTCAAGGTCTAAGAACCAAAACACATTTCCACATGTGTTCAGTCATCTCCAATGGATACTTTCCTTTATTTTAAGTATGGAGGCTTGCTCCATGGTAGTGTAGCCAAGATTTTGAACCTAATTTATGTTTTTTTCCTTTCATGTAGAAGACATCTAACCGCCAATAAACTTAGGTTTACTTTAAAGCCTGATTTAATGTATTCATCGTTCTTACGTTCCAGTTAAATTACAGTTCATTTACTTTTCTTGCACTAAGAGTGTTTCATTTACTTTCCTCGTACTTACAGTATTTCATTTACTTTATCGCACTTACAACCTTTCATTTAATGCTTTCTATTTTTTAATAATTTACTTGAAAGCACTGTCTTTTATTTCAAATGTGTTTATAGAAGCCATAAAACCCTTTATCACCTGATAAGACTCACAACTAATTTATATTCGGCAATCAATGTCAATGATGAGGATGTCATAGGATACTTATTAAAGTGGTATTTGGACGTTTTACTAAGATAAGACACACCGACCCCTTGCCACCCGGCAGCGACGTCATTAGTTTGGTTGTCGCGCTCTCGGGCAAAGCTCGATTGTCAGCTGAAAAGCATCATTACCACGCTTCAACTTCCTCAGCAGAGCCATATAAGGCCGAAGTGAGTGAACCTTAGAGAAGGTCATTCTTGCTCTCCGCAATCGTTAAATGTCAAATAAGGGAAAGCCCATGACAACCGCAACAACTGTGGCAAACTTAAGAATTGTGTTTGGCTTAAAACTCACAGGTGGAACATGACTGAGACCATCAAGCATCGAACTATGGCGTAGTTAGATCTTACCACACACACCTCACATCTTGGAATAGACATCCTGGCACACCCGCTAGACCCTGCCAAACGAGAAAGCATCCTCGAACGAACGATCAACTCAAGCAAGGCCTCAACATCTCCACCCCGTGCAAGACAAATGATCATATGTGCATCAACAACCAAGGAGGATCACCCCGCATGCATGCACTCGAGCCGAATAAACCTTAGCTAATCCTCAATCACAATTTTTCTTAAAAGGAGTTTCTATTGTCATTACCTTCCTAGTACGAGTGTTATGACCATGCAGGCAAAATACAAAAAATAATCAATAAATAACATAAGCAAAAAAACACATATATTTACTGTGGTTTGGCTTCTAAACTATGTCCTTGAGTGAATACAACAAAAATAATTTACAATGCCAAGATGAAAAAGGACATCCACAAGTCTCTCAAAGTCTAACCCTAATACATCCTTGTGTTTCTCTCTCTCTCTTTTTTTTTTTTTTGGATTCTCAGTATTGCATGAATGATAGAAAACTCTAGCTAGCACCCTTATGAATCGGATTATAATCGAGATTAAAAATTGAATCGAAACTTCTTAAAAAAATGTGTCAAAAATTTTTGATTCGTTGCGATCTGGACCACAACTTAACACTGTAACCAAGGGGAAAAAATTGAGAATATATATGATGAAATTTTTTAAGCTTAGTTTCATTGTCATTTATCATTACCACTCTTTGAGCATATTTTTTTTAAAAAAAAATGCTTAAATAGGCTAGTGGTGTCATTCTAGGTCTTTCATTTGGAAATGACCAATAATACATAGTTTAAATTCGAAAGTCTTTGAATGAAATTGTGAGTGGGTAATGATGTCATCATGACATCACCAATATAGGGATGTTACGATGACATCATCATCCACTCACATAACTTGATTCAAAATTCTCCAAATTCAAAGGATATATCATTTTCCTTTGTAAACATGTGAGGAGAATTTTTTAGGTTGATTTCAATTTTAAGTCACTAAAATTACGCAGCAAACCATAAAGGTTTTTCATTATTTACTCAGATATGATAAAATAGTAAAATTAAATTCTAATAAAAAATAAAAGAAAAATATGGTTTTAATTTATTTAATACGAAAGTTAGCAAATCATATCAGAAAATTTTTCGGTGAGTAATCAATCTATCAGAAGCTTGAAATCAATAATTGTAATATTTTGGAAAGTAAAATTTCCTCATAAGATTCATAAACTACATGTTGAACAAAAAAATGGAAAACTAAGAGCTGTGTTCGAATTATTGTTGTGCTCCCCTCCACACTGCTGATGTGGTACAATGACAAAATGACATATGTTCATTTTAACTTTAAAATATAACAGAGGAAAAATTAAGATTATTTTCAATTTTTTCTTTACATGTTTTTTTATATATAAAAAGAAAACCCTCAACTTTCACGATTTCATAAAAAAAAAACCCTTAACTTCAATTTTTACACAAAACTCCCTTATTCAGAAAATATGCAAATATCCCACTTTGTCTACGAACCGTTATAATAGTGACAGAAAATTTTGGATCTGAAATTTCTGTAATACCCTTCTTTATTGATAAAAATGACCTTAGATCATTTTAAGATCCATAAATTGGCTTGTAATGTAAATGGATTTTTTTTTTTTGAAAGGTAATATAAATGGGTTAATATATATATATATATATATATATATATATATATATATATATATATATATAGCCTTTTTTGTCATTAACGGCTCTTTTATAATTTTACAACCAATGTTATTTGTATTTTTCATTTCTTGAGAAGTAAACTGGTAAATTAGATATTTGTTAATGACAGTTAAATGTGAAAAGGGTAAGTTGTAACTTTCAAATAGTTGAGAGGTTAGTTGCAAAACCGTGAATGTTGAGGTAATTTTTTTTGCAGTTAACCCTATTTTAAATTCAAAATGTTGTCATTTGATCACTGCACCGGATTAGCAGTGTGAGGCGGAATCTTGTTATAACAATAAAGTTGCTCTATTATGACCTAAAGATCACGGATTCAAAACAAGAAAATAGTATCTCCACATCTTCGTGCACTAGATTTGTCCTCCGATATTTACAATATGTCCTCTGATATTTACAATATGAATACAGTACTACACATGCTAGTAGCAGTAGTACTGCAACATCACTAGTGTCATATATTGCCAATTTTAAAATATGCTTTTGATATATATAATTTAATATGATCTGCAGGATGATGAAAAAAATCCAAAGATTGAGCCATCTTTCTTAATCAACTATATATAATCTAATATGATTTGCAGGATGATGAAAAGAATCCAAAGATTGAACTATCTTTCTTAATCAACTTTATTTGATTTTTGATTGTCTTCCTGACATGCCCACCTGGTAATGTATAGGCATTCCAATTTGGAATCTTTATTTTGATTTATTAATTAAAATGAGTACCAAGTCTAAGTTGGCATATTAACATGGTGTGTTTTTTTTTTTTGTTAATATGATCTTTCTGAGGCACTATTAATTTAATTTGTTGATGATCAATTTATGACTTTTTAGTAGGCCAATTATATTATAAATAAAGATGACTTTAACATGATATTTCATAAACACGTGCTTGTGATGATGCACACACGATATATTTAATTGGCACAAAGGAGTGATTTCAAAGGAGCTATATATATATTGTGATTATTTTTTTTCCTTTGAAATGTGAAAATCATATTGTAATATAAATTTCATGATAGCTACAATATTCAACAAGAAATATAAGTTTCAATATGATAAGTGATTTGTGGAGATTGTTTTTTTAGATTATCATGTCTAGAGTAAACTATGAGGAAATTAATTCTGAAAACTATACATAGGTAGAAGGTCTTTGTGTTATCAGTAATTTTTTATTTTATTTTTTATCCGAACAAATATCTCCCACAGTTATCATGTGAATGGATCGAATTTCGATCTGAATTTAATTATAATTCAATTAAAAAAAGAACTCTAAATACTGAATTACAAAGTATCCATTACTTGATTCAAATTTGATCTCTTTAAATTCTGTGGGTGGCATAGATATTGAGATTAATATAGTCAACTATGTCTCTCCTAAAAGTTAGTTAACTACCTCTCATTTTGTTTTGCCAAAGAATATGGATTGAATATATAATCCCATAAACTAAACAATCTAAATCCAATAATCCATTGCATTAAGAAAAGAGATGTGGGTTATGTTATAGTGCAATGAATGAATGAAAATGAAAGAACTTTCCTTTTTGGTAATCAAAAGATTTACGCAGAAATAAAATGAAATGAGAATGAGAATATAATGGAATGGAATGATTATTCTCATTCTATTGTTTGGTTACAAATATAAAATAATGTAACAATGGAATGATCATCGATTTTAGTGTTTGGTTGGACCAATTTAAAACCTAGAATGAATTGAATTTCAAATTGAATTCTCCAAAATACCTCTCTCAGTAACCAATAAAATAAACTAACAAAATAAAATTCTTCTATAATGTTTTTAAAAGAAATGACGGTGGTGGTGGAAGGCAACGACAACGGTGGTGGTGGTGGAAGGTGACAGTGGTGTAGGTGGCGGTAATGGTGGAAGGTGATAGTGGTGTAGGTAGATAGATTGGAATTAGACGATCATTTACTAGGCCCTTCAATATTAATTACTAATAAAACACCGCTAAGACTAATGGTATCACTTCTCCTTTCAAATGAAAAGTAGAATGTTTAAGGCTCTCCAAGAGTACTGTGGGTAGACCTGTCAGAGGATCAAATCATCCAGATTTGATAAGAATTATAGATGATTTGATTCGATAACCCGACAATAGTTTATCGGTTATCCAATTCTATAATATGGTCCGTTAAGAGGTGTATATATATATATATTTTTTTTGAAAATTTTCAAAATAAATTAAAAAAAAAGTGAGAGAAAAGGGCTAAAAATATTAACAAAATTAAGAGAGAAGAAATTAGATATTTAATTATTAGTTAAATAACAAATTTAATAGATAGTGAAAAAAAATTTAATAAGAGGAAGAAAAGAATTAAAACGGATTATAGTTTCTTGCAATTGATAACACGGATGCAAATGCGGTGTAATGAAATCGGGCTCGTATTGGTGTAAAGCGAAATTAGTTATCGCAATCATGAATTTTTTTTTACGTCCCATATAGGTCCCAAAATGCATCGGAACGTAACTTCTTACAATACAATTCAATACAAATGGATTTTTAATAAATTTTATGATTTTTATTGAATTTTTGAAAACCATTTAACACAAGTAATGACCTATTCATGAATTTCAAGTCGTTGTCGTTATTAAAAATGCTTACTAATTATATTTTTTACAAATTGGTGAATAAAAATAAACTCAATTATAAAATAAATAAAATTCATACCATACATGACATGTGAAAATGTAAAACAAATATATATATATATATATATATATATATATATATATATATATATGATTTTGCCTACATTTGAAATATAGTTTTCTTTATGTGATTTTATGATCAATTTTCATTATGCTACAATAATCTAATTAAAGGGTTTTGTGTTGACCAAATAAAAAATCAGAACTAATAATAATAGAAGATAAAATTCGGTGGAGTGGAAAGAATTCTAACTTTTCTACCAAAGGCTCGAGGTTTGATTTTCAAGTTCTTTTATCATTGTTTTTTAAAGAAAATTGTTGAATGGCACACTATTTATTAAATAATTTATTAGCATTATTAATAATGGAAATTGTAGTTTGGTGGAGTGATATAAGTGTTGGTCTTTAACTAATAATTAAATATCTAATTTCTTCTCTCTTAATTTTGTTAATATTTTTAGCCCTTTTCTCTCATTTTTTTTTAATTTATTTTGAAAATTAACAAAGACCAAGACTTAAAACTTGATTTTTTCCATTTAAAAAATTACCAGTCACAACAAAATTGGCCTCTTCTGTGATAGAACCGGTCAGTTCTAGGCGTGTGAATTAGAGACTCACCATTGTAATGGATCGATCAGTTCGCGGAACCATGGTAAGAATTTTGGCGCTGGTTTGATACCAATTAAAGACGCTATGATTTGGGTTCACAGTAAAATATTTATGGTTCACAGTAAAATATTTATGTACCAAGGATGTCGAGTGAATAACAAATTTTACTCAATTCTATTAGGGTGGCAATTCGTGTGTCAATATCATGTTTTGACATATATGACTATCATATTATATGTTATATGGGTGAATACGAAAATGACACGATAATTAGATAGGTAATATGACACGACTTGTGTAATCTATTTAAGAGATAGGTAAAAATCTGACACGGCACCACAAAACAAGTTTAATTAAAATTTTATATTGTTAGAGTTATTTTTAATATGAATTCAACATGTTTAGTTAAATTAGTTCTTTTTAACACAAATACAACACATTTACCTAACACATTCAATTAAACGAGTCTAATCGATTTATAAACAGGTTAGCAGGTCAACCACGATCACGACACATTTAACTAACGTGTCGATACGGTTATGATCAAAACACGATTAAGCCAAACTTAAACTCCCTTATTTTCCTATCATGTTCGTCAAATTGTGTTGAATTTTTGTCAATTCAAATCAACACGATTATGATCCAACCAGTCTATTTAATTAGTCGACCTATGCATCATTACCAAGATCTTCTGCTAATCTTCCTTGTCAAGCTGAATCATGGTCAGCACTAGAGAGTAGTATAACAACTCTTAGGGCGAAAATGGAACCTAATTCTTAATTAAATTAATTAACTATAGAAGGAAGCAGAACTGTTGATCATGATTAATTTGATGTTAAAATAAAGTATCCTATATATATATATATATATATATATATATATAGGATTAATGTTGTGCAGCGTGCATCTCGCGGCACATGATGTTGATCAGTTGATCCAATGGACAGCGAGGACTGTGCATGAAGTCACGGGGAACCTTATTTGTTTATTATTTTCTCTAACTCTTAAAATCAAAGAGCACAGTAGAGCTCTTCTGACTCCAAGAAAGATATATATCTTCTTAGCATATGCTTTGGTACAATCTACTCTTATTTTAAACGAAATCATTATTTTCTTCATGAATTGTTTAATCTTCCAATACACAGATATTAATGGATGATATATATATATATATAATGTTTTCTCTCTCTTAATGTCGGTGAAGTAGAGATAGGATGGAGAAACCTAAACAATCTTTAACCGTCAAATAAACTGTTAAAACACCGACCAAACATATTTTATTGTAATCTATGTATGTATATTAGCTTTAGGTAATTTATAAAGTAATATTCACTCTCACGACCGTCAAATATTGGAGTATCTCGTGCACTACATGAATTTAGTCATTTGTAATAAATTTATTGCACTAGTTGTACACACGTCAAATTAGGTTCATCAAATATATTTACACTGATATATTGTAGATATTATGTTAACACTGATTAACATATGTAAATATATAAAGGGTCATTATTTAGATGGGGTAATTGTTAATTGAGTGTGTTGGGATCGAGAGGTGGATTGAATAAAGACTTAGGGTTCAAAAAGAAATTCCATTTTTGGAGAATTAAAAATTACAAAACGGTGCAAAATTTTATTTGATTATCAATTTTTTGAAAATTCAGTTAGAAAAATGTCTAAACAGTCTTTTATAGTTTTTTTATATCAATATTCTATATTGTGAGTTTTGATTTTAAAAAACGGAACCAAACACATTCATAATATTTGACATTATTTACAGGGTAGGATCTAAACTTAGCCGCAGTAGAGAATGGAGGCAACTGCTCCCACAACTGTTGTGATTTTCTAGATTTGTATGTATAAATTTTTGAAATCATAAAAATGCTTCAAACTTAAAAAATTATTACAAATATAATTAAAAAAATAAACCTTAAATTTTGACCGTTTAGCCTTTTATTTTTATTTTTATTTTCATTAGTTGTTATATTTGCTATATAATCCTACATCTCACATGCAGTTCATTCAATACCTTTCTTTTATCCTCTCAATAAAAATAAATTTTTATTTAAATTATAAAATAAAAGATAAGGATTTTGTTAACATCAGTAAATGTATTGAATACAATATTATCTATTGAATTTTAAATTTATTATTTTGGTAAGAAAAATTATTTTGACAATATTTAATATTGCCCCCCCACTAAATTAAAATTCTTGCTCCGGCACTAGGGTTGGTACAGTGGTTATTTGTTGAAGAATAGCTTGGCCGTTAAAGGAGTTAGAAAGTGAGGTTTGGAAATAGGAGTTGACAAAACAGTTGCACGTGTAGAACTTTAATTCAGCATCTTCTCCTCTCTCCATGCACTGAGGCAAAAAAACAATTGGCTGAATATTTAATGTACAACTTTGGGGTTATAAATTTCGAACACCGTCTTGGATAGATTGATTCCATGAATTGAAGTGCTAAAATTTGTCAAAAAGTACATATACATATACATATACATATACATATACATATACATACGCGCGCGCGCACATATATATATATATATATAGATTGACAAGTTTCTAGGTGTGGTTGGAGCCACTTATATGCATGTTTATGTGTGTAATTCAATTTGTTTTATGTGATTGTACACGAAGTCACAAATACTTGATCCTAAGGTTCTGCATTTTCTTTTGCCTGACAAACAAGAAATATATTAATATTCATCAACAATTGTCACATGCACTCTGTTAACACTCAAATTGTGATCAGAATTATTATGACTCGTAGTAAGATTTTTGAAGTCTATATCTTATACTAGCCTATGATCATGACTATGAACTCTCAATCATAGACATGAAATGGATTCTTAATCTAGGTGAATAGATTTAGGGTCTTCAGCTAAAAAGTAATCTAAAATTTTCAACCAATCATGGTTTAAGAGTTCAGTTACTAGTGACCTAAGAGTTTTGGCCAATCATGACCTAAGTGTTTCAGTCACTAGTAACCTAAAGATTTCAGTCACTTGTGGCCTAAGAGTTTTCGTCACTAGTGACCTAAGGGTTTCAGCTAATCATGGCCTAAGAGTTTCAGGCGCGAGTGACCTAAGGGTTTTAGCCACTAGTGACTTAAGAGTTTCCATCACTAGTGACCTAAAGGTTTCAGCTAATTATGGCCTAAAAGTTTCAATCACTAGTGACTTAAGGGTTTCAGCCAATCATGGTCTAAGAGTTTCATTTACCAATGACCTAAGAGTTTTCGTCACTAGTAACCTAAGAGTTTCAATCACTAGTGACCCAAGAGTTTCAGTTATTAGTCATGACCTAAGAGTTTCCATCACTTGTGACCTAAGGGTTTGGCCACTCATGGCCTAAGAGTTTCAGTTACTAGTAACTTAAGAGTTTCCATCACTAGTGACCCAAGAATTTTGGCCACTCATGGCCTAAGAGAATTTCGACCAACTCACCTAAGAGAGTCACCTAAGAGACTCTCGATCAACTCACCTAAAAGACTCTCGATTAACTCGCCTAAGATACTTTCGACCAAGTCGCCTAAGAGACTCTCGATCAACTTGCCTAAGAGACTCTCGACCAACTCGCCTAAGGAGAGTCACCTAAAAAGACTAGCCTAAGAGATCGACTCTCGACCAAGTCACCTAAGGAGATACTCGCCTAAGAGAGTCTTGATCAACCATGATCACTGGGCCAAGATATATTCAACATCTTCTTAGGTTATAAGCCATTGACGAAGATTTGATCCGAGTCAAAGTATAACCAGCTACAAATTTCAAGGGCCTGAGAACTCAAAAGTAAGGTTTGAAGACTAATAAAGCTAAAAATGAAAAAAATAACCTAACCATTTCTAAAGGTTAGAAACTCAAAGCTACAAATGAGAGAATTTCACCTACTTCTGATAGAGGAAATTAGAATGATCAGAAGGCTCCAGCTTGGGCAAAATTCAGAGTCAGACTTGGTGGTTGAGGAAAGCTAGAAATAGTGAGCAACCTAAGTCTACAACTTAAAAGAGCCCATAAAACAAGGCCAAAAATATTATGTCAGATATGCATCTTTGTCAGTCCATGGAAAAGTATGCTAATATACTAAAATAAACTCAGCAATGCAGTTGGGATGTCACTTTCAACCTGCACCCATCACTGTCCAGAAGGACAGATTGAAAAGGGCATCATCAGATTAATGACCTCTATAAATACTGATGCAAGTCCCATGTGATGATCTGTATTTTTTGTTTATTTTAAAATATATATGTATATATATTTTTTATTTACATAAATAGATTTAAGCTGTAAATATATATATATATATATATATATATATATACATGTGTGTGTTTACATATATTTACCAAATAGGGGGGTGGTGAAATAAATGACCTAGCAATAACTATGAAAAGTGGGGTAGTGGAAGCAATAAAGGATTTTTAATAGGTATATAACTTATTGACTTCTCAATGGGCAAAACGAATACTCTTATATTATATGAGAGAAATTATTTGGTGATTAAATGTAAAAGTAATGGTGACTTTTTAGTGGCTCATGTCAGTTAAGGGAAGTACTATATACGGAAAAGACAATGTAGATTCGTGAAGGGAATTGATAGTATATTGGAGGAAAAAGTTGTTACAAGGCGTCATTTTGGCAGAAGCAAAAAGAAGAAATTTTTTTTTTTTGGCGACTAAGGTAGGGGAATTTACTATGGATCTATATATGCATGTGGATAGAAGAAAATTAGGAATTTCCATGTTAAAGAAATATGTATATTTATATATATATATTTCAAATTTTAATTTATTTCATAAAATATTAGCTTCTAAGATTACATAACTCTTCTATGTAGATTGATGTGACTTCACTAGTCAAATGGTATTGTGTTTGTTTAGTTGTTATTTAGTTTATTTTTATGTTTTCTTTCTCTGCTCCAATTTTAGTTTAGTATTATATTGTTAGAATTTTATATAGTAAGAATTAAATATGTTCAAATGATATCTTCCAGTCAACAAATCAACATATAGCAATTGATGTTGGCTTGCTCATGCTTACGTGTGTGTGTGTGTGTGTATATATTGTTAGTATTATGTTGTTTGGTATTATATGGTAATATTATATATATATATATATATATATATATATATATATATATATATATGGTGTCAATAAAGACACAACCTGGGTGGTACTTTTTATTTTTATTTTTATTTTTATTTTTTATTTTTTATTTTTAAAAAACTTGGTGTTCTATTAACTCTCACATTTTTTTTTTATTAAGATAATTGTTTTATCATTGTTTATTGTAATCAATTGCAATGTTTAAGCTGGAGATTAAAATTGATTATGTTAATCGAGTTAATGCTTTGAATTATTTTTGTTGTGATTCCTAATGAAATAAAATGTTAATTTCTAAATAGTACAAAAGGTTATACCATTTGGGGGTAAAGGAAGAGAAGTTGTGTTTTGTGAAAATGTTTGTGTTCAGCCCATGAATGCGTTTTGGTGGTGTATGCTCGTATATATATAACCGGTTGAAAATAGGGAGGGTTGTAATCTCTTCGATTGAAAAATTGAGAACTGTTCAGAACTATAGTTGGGTTCAGCAGCCCACCGTGAGAATAACTGAAAATTCGCTGTGTATGTGTGCGGTATACATGTTGGGATTTTTAATTTTGTCAAAAATGTATATGATTGAATTGGTGATGTTATTTATTCTTATTTTAATTGCTTGCATTTAATTTAGTAAAACCACTGATAAATTGCATTGTTTTCTTTCTTTCATTCTATCTTATTTTATATATGGGTTTAGAGTTATTTTTCTACTGGGTGGTAGTGTTCATCTCAATATTTTTTAGGTTTAGCCGGAAACAGCAGTAACGAAGAATTTTCCGAACTCACATAAGGATGTTTTCTGGATATAAAGAGTTTAAGAAAATACTGATGAATGTCAATAATATTTTGAAAGACTTCAGTTTTATGTTTTAAGACAAAGATATTCTATTTGTGATGTTTCCTTAATTAGAAAGATAATAAGTGGATTATTGTAAAAAAAATTTAAGTTATGAAGTTTTTTTTTGATACTTAAAGGTTGTTTATTTATTTATTTATTTTTATTCATTTGTTATTAGTATTTTTTTTAAATCATATTCCGAAAATCGAGGCGTGACATCTCACAAGAGAGTGGTCTCAATACCAACATCTAACATGTCTCTATTATCTATCTTTCTTAGTTTATCTAAGTTTATTGCTTTTAGCTTCACAATTCTATCTTTAATATCTATCTAAATCTTTAGCTCCTTAGTTTTAATTCAGTACTTTTAGTTACTCTACCTTTACTTCGGTAATTTTAGCTAATTGTACTCTATTTTCTCAGTACCTTAGATCTCTATGTGTAACTTGTTTTCCAGCATCAATGAAATTCATTTCTTCATGAACATGTTGAATTTCTTACTCTGCACTTTATTTCTAGTCTCGTTATCAATCTCCCATTTAAGACTGAAAGTACTTGTCTTCAAGGCATTAAGAATCTAGCGGGGAGAGTCATTCCTACTCCTCTTCAGTCGCCTGATCCTTAAGAGGACCGACTCACGGTCTGAAATAGGAATAGTTTGGCTTACCCACACTTGTGTTTGATGGAACACTAGTACGCCCGCGCATCTTAGCCAGACCCATGCTATGAGCCAACCAATCTTGGCTTGCCACGTGAGAGTCGACATTGCGAGCGAAACACGACCCATGTTATGAGCCAACCAATCTTGGCTTGCCATGTAAGAGTCGTCATTGCGAGCCAAACACAATCCTTACAGAACATAATACATTGCTTATGTAAAATTGTTAAATACACGTAATTGATATATAATCGAAGTAAAGTAGTTGTTGTTAGGGGTGATAATTCGTGTTATTATATAGTATTCATATCGACACGATTATTATTTGTGTCCAAAAATATTGATACGAATACAACACGATTATTACATGAATAATATGACACATTACAAATATGACACATTTAGCTAATCAAATCATTTATAACACGAATACGATACGGTTATCTGACCCGTTTAGTTAAACGAGTAATTGAATTGTAAATGAATTTACATGTCAAACACGAACACGACACAATTAGTTAGTAAGTCAATTTGTGTTGACACGATTACGACACGAACACGATTAACCCAAACCAAACTCACTTATTCCGTGTCGTATTCGTGTTGTGTCAAATATTGTCAATTCTAGTTTCTGCACAAGTTATGTAAAATTGTTATTTTTGCACAGAACAAACACGGATGAAAATGACACAAAATTGATCTGAGTTTGTCAGAATCAATGAAAGACCTAGGCATTAGCCAACATCTTAATGTACCAATTAAGGAATCACTTTGAAGCAAATATGGTTGAAACCAATGTCTAAAATTGATTTTAGAAGCATAGAGAATTGCAAATAATCCAAGTTATTCATGGACTCGTTTAGCATTATTTATCGGTTATCGAGCTTGATCCAATTTTCACTCCTTTTATGAAAGGGTTGAATATTCCAATTTTAAGCTATCGTATTAAATAACCACTTTCTTTCTTGAGTTTGGAAGATATTGTTCGCTCTAAACGTTGTATCTATAAAACTATAAACTCGTAATTTTATTTTATATTTTTAGTATTTTAACTCAACATTTTATCCACCTATGTTCATTTTTCACATGAACAAATAATTATCACACATTTAAAGGAACCAAATAGTTCAAGCTCAAAATTGAGCTTAATCTTGTTCATAGTAGTCAAAAACTGAGCTCAAACATCTTGGCCGAGCTCAACAAAGTACACTTGAGCACCACAAGATTTTACTAAAAAGACCTCAAACACGGTATTACTCAGCTCGGTTTGATTCACTGGGATGAATAGTTCACGAAGAATACACATGTCCATGATATATATATATATAGTATTAAAGGGCGTACTCATCTATATTTTCATTTTATGATTTGGTTTCAGATTCAACCTTTGACAAATTAATATATTGGGGTTGCTTATAGGAAGCATGGATACCACACGATGTGAGTTGGATCATACAATAAATCTCAATAAAATATAATATGAGTACAATAGGGATGCGTTAATATAAAAATAATAAATTATATTTTTATATATAAAGAAAATTAAATTATTCACATTGTTTATAAAAATATTATACTTAACAAACAAAATAAGAGTTAAGAATCATATTGCGTAACTTGCATAGATAAATTTTGTACTAAATTGTAATATATATCTCAACACTTCTTTTTAAACTTTTCTTAACAATTGTACTATAATATTATTGTTAGAAAAACTACATTTTAATATTCAAAACTTGTTAAAAATGTGTTCTGGAGTATTTGAGAAGTATCGGATACGTGTTAAAAATAAAAATATATATATTTTAAAATTATGGATACTTTTAAGAAGTATCAGACACGTATTTGAAAGTATTGGAAGAGTATCAGTTACTTTTGTAAAAGTATTTGATATGGTTAATCACTTTTTAAAACCCAAATAGAGATGCATATATATATATATATATATATGAAAATTAGATTAGGCAGGAGTGAATTTGTACTAGTTTTTCCCAATTATTTTTTACCAAAGCAAGCAAAAGAATTTCATTAATTAATAGAACTCAAAAGTGATTACAATCAAGAGATCGAAGCAAAGTTCAGAACTGAAGTATATGAAAATCAGATTAAAATGTACGTATATATTGCAAGTTGGAATATTATAGTATTGCAAGTTGATGAATTTATGCCCACACAGTCCAAAAAGATTGGCTCTCCTAAATCTGATACTTAACTTTCCACAATTTTTAAACCATACTACGTGCTCGAATGATTCACACATGGAAACAAGCATTCATATTGGTCATTGTCACCCAAGATCCTGCCATGCCAATGCATTGAAAATAAAAGTATTTCTATAATATATATATATATATATATATATATATATATATATAAGGTTAAAAAAATTACTATTTATGTTTTATTTTTCTCTTTCTGTTAAGGCCTAATGACCATCTGATTAGGTGGGCTTGGGCTCTTAGGATTAGTAGACCCTCTTGGGCTCTTAATTGTATGTCTAGCCCTATGGGTTGCAGCTAGCTGCTAGCTTTTGCTCTGGGCCCTTTTGATGGGAGTCTAAACATACCTGAGTTAGGATTTGTTTGACATGTGTTAGTATGTTGCGTTTTTGTTTTTGATTAAAACACAACAACTATTTTTGTAATGAGTGTTTTGAATGGTAATCGAAATCATGCTTCATCACGAAAATGTGTTTTAATTTTTTTTTATTTTTCCTGCTACAGTAGCCAAAACACAATAAAAACACCAAAATGGTGTTTTCTATTTCGACCCAAGTTTTTGAAACGTTTTGACACTATATAAAACACAACGGGCAGTACCAAACATGTTTTGTTCTACCTTACCAAAATAAAACAGAAAAAATAAAAATAAAATGCATGCCAAATAGGCCCTTAGTTAGTAAGGGCCAGAACAGAGTGCCTTTTAACATTTAATAGAAAAACAAAGCTAAAAAAAATTTTAAAAAATATTAATATAAAGGTGAATTACTCTGACTTTTCCTAAAATTTGGAACTTTTACTCATAGATGAAATTTTGGTCAAAATGATTGTTGTAATAGTTAGTGAATGCTAAAAATAGTTGTATCACTTATCACTGAATGTTAAATGTCAAAAATTTAAAAAGATATTAAAAAAATATTTATTTTTCATTACCATTTAAGAACTCCAACACTTATAATTCGGTTCTTAAAATTTTCAGTACTTAATTTTCAGTTTTATCAAACAACACCTTAGTGTTGCATGACATAATTATCGTGGTTAATTTCTTAAATTGATGATTATTGGTTGTGGATTCGAAGAACAATCCATGGATAATTAAATGAAATCCTAGAATTTTCATTATATAAATTAACCGAATTGGGGCGTGAATCACCACCATCTTTGTATTTATTGATAGTTCGATTGATGGGCAATTGATCCATATAAAGTTTTGGTGGATTTGATGGTGCTTGATTGCCAAAAATACTGGTTGAACATTGATGGGTCATAAGGAGCACACTGGTTTCTGAATAGGGTTCGTATATGTTCAGGAAGGAGAAGTCTAGCTAGTCTTGCAAGCCCACACGCATAGGTGCCACGTGTGTCTACTAGCTTCCACTCACCCGACCTGAGATGTTGGAGTAGTTCTACAATACCTCAGGGATTCCTTAAATGTAGGAATCCCACCACTCATAAAACACATTTTTTTATTATTAAAGGAAATCATAAAACATGGAGTTTTACTTGTGTTGAGATTCCCCCAATACACGAAATCCTATGGTAATTAATAATTTCTCGAAATGTTAGGCCCATTTTTAGGTCCTTCAAAAATAGAAAATTAATTATTTAATAAAATTTAAAGAAAGTTTATAAAAGTATAAAAAAATATATGAAAAATTACAATTAAATAGTATTAACTTAATCATGACAAAATATACTAAGAAAACTGAGTTTAGTTAGGGTTTAGGTTGGTTAGTTGTTTAATTAGTTTGAAAAGTAACACTTTTAGGAGCAAAGAGTAGATTATGTTGAATTATAGGTTTTTTAGGTATAACAATGCACTTCAAACTTTGCGTGAATATTAGTTGTACGCTAAGTTTACAAAGTCCGAGTTTTAGCAAGAACATATCAAGTTTTTAGGACATTTGATTTCAAAGAGGTTGTATATATATGTTGATCCTACCGAGGTAGAGGCTATATTGAGTTGGGAGCAACCTACTATGGTATGAAGCTTTTATGGGATGATAGTTGTCATTGAACATTTTAGGGGTTGAAGACTAGATTGATTTCAACTCTAGTTCTTATTATTCCAGTTAGTGGCAAGGGTCTTGTTATCTACACAGATGCCTTGCACCAAGGGTTATGATGTGTTTTGATGTAAAACACAATTGTGTTTGCATTGACTCCAAATAGCTCAAGGTTCTTGAGAAGAATTATCTCATGATTTGGAGTTGGCAGTTGTTGTGTTACTACCAAAAATGAGTAGGGATTACTTGTATGGTGAGAGATTTGAGTTATCCTCTAACCAAAAGAGTCTCAAGTACCTATTTTCATAAAATATTTGAATATGAGGTAGCTTAGGTGGTTGGAGTAATTGAAGGATTTTAATGCTATTATCCAGTCTCACTAGACAATTTTAGTGTTGGCAGATGTATTGAGCTTAATGGTGCACAAAGAACTATTGGAATCGAAATCGAAATCGAGTAGAATAGTATCTAAAGTTTACCAAACCGTTGTCTACGGTTCCAGTTCCTAAAATTAGGAACCGTTGCCAACGTACGGTTCCAGTTCCAGGTCTAGTAGAACCGAACCGGAGCCGAAACCGTTATAAGGAACTGTTATGTATTAAATATATATATATATATATATATATATAATATAATAACTATTTAAGTTACAAGATCTAACTTCTAACCCTAAATTTTCGTTCATTTTCAACACGCAGGAAAGAGTCAAATACGGCACAACCCTGCCCCTCAGTTGAGTCACAGTTCATCACCATTCACTCTGGCTTGTTTGTCACTCCGGAACCCGCTTGTTCATCATCTTCAGCCCGGGCCATCACGCTTCACTCCGACATAAATCCAAGATTTGGTATCTCTCTCTCTCTCTCACTCACTCACTCACTCACTCTCTCATTCTCTCTCTAGTCTCTACGACTCTACAGTCTTTACCATCTAGCGCATCTTCAGACTCCGGTGCGGCACCACTTCGGAAGCTTTCTGACTTCAACCATGGATTCCTCATCTTCCTCCATTAGGGTAAATATAAATCATCTGTCTTCTAAATTTCTAATAATCTTTAAACATCAATTAATGTATGATGTGTTTTCTGGGTTTCATTTCTTTTATATTATTTAATTTATTTGCTCTGGTGTCAAACACCAAATATAGCTCCTCTTTGAGGTTCATCAATTCCCTGCTTACACAACGTCGCTCCCACATTCACTAGCTTGCCTAATGTCAAAGGTCAAACACTTGATCATATAGAGAGAAATGTGAGTTGATCCTAAAAAAATATCACTCCTGCCCAGTAATAGGTCACTATCTCCAATTATTGTTGCTTAGTTCATAGGAACATTAAATTGATATTAATAAATAAATAAAAACATGACAAAAAATTCCCCCATCACTAATCACTTCCCCAAGAAACTTGGTGAGATTTGAAGCAAGGGTTTTACATGTAGTAAGGGCAGGAAATAGAGATGATCCATTGTAAATCTATGCCAACTTTTATTTATATATAGTGGTTGGGAGGAACAATTTACCTTCCTCAAGTTCAAGTATTCAAGGTTTGGTATGCTCAAGACTTTGAAAACAGCCAGAAAAAATAGTAGTTGGAACCAACATCATCAAGTCAGTTGATTGCATTCTTACTACATCTATTTGGGTGTAATTACTAATTACTAGATAGAAACAAACAGTTGCAAATAAAGATGATGCCCTCAACAAACAACAAATGCACAAATGTGTATAAATATATACACACACACACACACAAATATATATATATATATATATATATAACTATTTCACATTTATTTTTATTATCTAGTGCTCGAATAGCATATTTTGAGGATATGATAGGAGTGAATATCTTTGATATCTCTTCCTTCATACTTTTATTAAATCTACCGATCTTATGTGTATTTAACTTGGTATATATTTTACAACATGAAGCAATACAATCAAATGCAATGAAGAAAGTAACAGAATGAGGCTTACCCATAAATGAAATCTTAGCTCGAGAAATAATTTTTGAGAGTTGATTTTTTTGGAAAGGAAAAGAATTTTAAAGAGTGAGGAATAAGTTATTGATTGTTATTTGCTAGCATTTATCTATATTCAATTAATTGTTATTTATTGACCAATTTTATTTTTTTTTTGTATATTTCTTATAATTGTTAGATGTCAAGGGTTACAAGAGATTCCAGTGAGCTTCCTCCCCATGGGGTTACTCAAGAATTCGTTAGTACTTCTCCCACTGAAAAGGTAACTGATATTTTTACTAAAAAATGGCCGTCAATCTGTTATGTGGGATCATTTTACCAAAATTATTATGGATAGAAAAGAAAATGGTGTTAAATGTAACTATTGTAGTGCAATCTTTATGTGGGTGAGTACGAATGGAACTAGTGTTTTGAAAAAACATAATGATAGCTATCCCAAACCCTTATAATCCTCAAGGCAAGAAACAAAAGACTTTATCATTTCAATCAGAGACACAAAATGAGGGTAGCAACCTAAATGTTTGGAGTTTTGACCATGAGTTATGTAGACAAGCCCTTACCAGAATGGTCATTATAGATGAGTTACCCTTTAATCATATAGAGAAATAAGGCTTTCATCACTTTTGTAGAGTATTGCAACCTGATTTAAATATTGTGTCATGTACTACAATGGCAGGGATTGTTTGGCATTGTATGCTACTGAGAAAAAGAAATTGAAGGATTGCTTGTTGAAAGCAAACCAAAGAATTTGTCTCACTACAGATTCGTAGACCTCACTGCAAAACCTTTCTTACATGTGTCTTGCAACTCACTTTATTGATAGTAACAGGAGATTACATAAAAGAGTTCTAAACTTTTGTGTGATTTCTAGTCACAAAGGTGAGACAATTGGTCGAGCGGTGGAGGATTGTTTGAAGGAATGAGGTATAGAGAAATTTTATCGTTGATAATGTAAGTTCAAATGATGTTGTTGTTACATATTTGAAAAGAAAACTTTTTAAGAAGAGTGACTCTTTTATGTTAGGCGGTGAGTTCTTTCACGTGAGATGTTGTGCACATATTCTCAATTTAATTGTGAAAGACGGGTTAAGTGAAATGAATGATTCACTGACTTGAATTTGTGGTGCAGTGAAGTTCGTTAAGAGTTCTCCACAAAGAAAACAAAATTTCAAAGAATGTGCAATCAATGAGGAGATATCAAGTAAAAGTTTTTTGTGTCTAGATGTTCCAACTAGGTGAAACTCCACATATCTCATGCTAGTTGCCGCATTAAAGTTTCAAAAAGCATTTGAGAGATTAGGAGATGAAGAATCACAATTCATCTTAGAACTTAAAGATGAACCTTCTAATGCTAGTGATTAGGATGATGCTCTGTTTTTTGTTCAATTTTTACAAAAATTATATGATGCCATTGTTTGCTTGTCTGGTTCTTTATATATCACTTTTAATATGTACTTTCATAAAATTAGTGGTATTGAAACTAATTTAGTTGAATCATCACAAAGTTTGGCTCCTTTTGTAAGTGCCATAGAAAAAAAATGAAGAGTAAGTTTGATAGAATTGAAATCGTGTGCACCTAAAAAAAAGTATGTGTGTCTTAGATTAACCAAGCTGCAAGAGATAGATTATAAATGAGGCACACCACTCTTGGTACAATGTGCATCCTGGTGTGTACCATGATCTTGTAGACACCCTATTTTGCACCACTCCAGTTTCAGGTTCGAAATCAACATTCACAGATCTAGTTGTCCAAACAACAAAAAGACTTCGACATTGAGTCCAGAGAGGTCAAGAAACTCATAAAAGACTACTCATAAGGGTCGTAAGTGTGACATATATTTTTGTAATTAACAATCTTCAATGTCAAACCTAAACATGATCGAGTTGTAATATTTCATTTATATTCTTATAATTGATCATGTAATTGAATTCTCAGAGTGAGCATAGTGTTCTACACCAACTATGTAAATGATCTTCAAAGGTATGAAGCTTGACATTTCGAAAGAAAACATCAATGTGCTGAATAAAGGTTTGATCAATTGAAGTTTTCAGATGATTCTGATTGTATGTGAACACCATTGATCAAATATGAGAGTCACATAATCCAAGTAAAGTGGTGAGAACATATATATTTCAAACCGGGAGGTTTCAACCTTGAAAATTAGGATTTTTCGGCAAAAGTTTTAAACTTTTCAAGGTTGGACCAATCTAGCTCAAACCTAGAATGGTCCATGAAGTCTTGGGACTTCAAAACTTGTAGGGTAGAGCCCTGGACCAGTCTAAGCCCTCTAGTGGCAGATTTTGACTCTACAGTGTCCTATTTTGACTTGAATTTGACTCTAAATTTTTTTAAAACTTTGGGACTTGTTTCCTATTGATTTTTAGCTTGTTTTCAAGAAAAATTAAGAATTTTAATGTCTATAAAAACCTCATATGATTTCTCTCTCGATGTGCTTTTACAAAGCTTTTAATACACATAAAAAAGATTATTTTTAGAGAGAGCAAGTATAGAGATATTTTTAGGGCAGGGAATTTTTCTTTAATTCTTTGTTTATATTTCTTTGAGAAATCACACACATATATACACGATGAGTGATTTAGGATGGCTCTCTTTGCTTGATCAATCGTTTGAAGACTACTTTAAATTTCTTATTTATCAAGCTATTGGATCATTTGGTTTCTTCTACAACTATTCATTGGTGAGGAAGGAGAATAATATCGCATTACGAAGGGGACAGAATATTTGTTGAGTGCTTGTGTTCTTCTAGTTACCCTTCTGCAAAAATTATGATGTTAGCTGGAAGTCTGTAGCAATTGAATGAGGGAGTCGCAAAAGTAAGTCTGATGTATTCTGCATCATGTTCCTATCAGAGTGGAGTGGGTGTGAGTTTAGGACAGAGTTTGTTGTACTTTGCTTCAACGATATTGGATTTGGTTCATCGAGGCTACAAAGCCTCACTCGTAATTTTTTCACCCCCTCTAGGTTTTAATCAAACTTTTTTAGTCACCTCTGCACCGGCAACTCACACACAAGTCCTTAAGAAACTTCACATAGGGTGGAATTTTTTTAATGGCATCAAGGAAAAGGATGTTGATTCTTACTTGTTTAAACACTTCCATCATATCTTGGATTTTCTCACCTTGTTTTCCATAAGGAGCAACCTCTTTTAGGTGTTAAGGAAATAGAGCTCTAGGCTCATGAGGAATTTCTAAGGAAGGACTAGGTATAGAAGGAATCATTTCACTCACCCCCTCACCCTTAGTCTCACTAGGTCCCCTACTAGAATCTACTATATCATCTCGTTTCTCTTCCACCTTATTGTCTATCAATTTACCATCTGAAGGGTTGTAATATCTTGGGCATGCTCTTGATGTTTTCCATTAGATGTAACGTTATCAATCACATATTGTGCCCCAGGATTATCAACCGGTTGACTTGGAAGTTTCTCTTCCTCCCTACAATTCATTGCATTAGTTAGTTACCCGAGTTGAGCTTCTAACTTCAAGGTAGATTGGGAATGGGTGTGAAGTAATGGTGTATTAGCTTCAAGTTTATCAAGTGTAGCCAACACTTTATCCTCAAAGGCCGAACTCCTAGGTGGAGGGGATGGATTAGGAAATTGACTTAGAGGATGATAAGTGGAGGAAAAAATGAGATTGGAGTGGGAATGAATATTAGATTGATGACATGGAGGATTGCTAGATTGAAAAGTTTGAGAATGTTAACCTTGTGGGGAAGGACTAGAAAGACCTAAGGCCGGACTTCTCCAAGAGAAATTTGGGTGGTTCCTCCACCTCGGATTGTACGTGTTTGAATACGGATTGTTACCAGGCCTAGAGAAAGCAACATTCGCTTGCTCTTGACAATACTTCAGAAATTATCCCACCATGGGACAATCTCGTGAAGAATGGGCGATACTAGAGCAAATGACACAAACCTCATGTGGAGTGGAAGGGGAAGAAGGGACTTTCCCTTGCCTATAAGGTGGTCAAGTTTTTGTGAAAGCTCATCCACCTTGGTGGAAACATCTGAGGAATGCCCTGTCTAAAAGATATCATCAGTCTTATGATAATTATTTATACGCACTTGACTTGTCAAAGCGTTTTGCAATAAATTGTCACTCAAGTTTTCGAAGAGTTGAAGCCTTATCTTTACTCTTTTGCATGAATCCCCACATGAAACATCGACCTTTTGCCTATCGGAGTCCATCAACCCTTCATAAAAGCATTACACCAATTGCCATTTTTGGATAGCATGGTGTGGATATTTTCTAAGATCATTAAACAGTTTTCAAGTTTCATGAAGTTGTTCCCCCTCACTTTAGGAGAAACTTGTGATAGTTTGCCTAAGTTGGGTTGTCTTGCCTATAGGAAAGTATTTTTAAAAAAATTCTTGGTGCAATTTAGCCCAAGAGTCTATCGTATTTGTAGGAAGACAATTAAACCAATACTTACCTTTTTATTTAATTGAGAAAGGAAAAAAGTGCATCTGTTATGCATCCTCCAAAAAATTAACAAGCTTAATTGTAGAACAAAATTTGAAAAATTCATCAAGATGCTTATACGGGTCCTCATTTGAATTGCCATAGAAAGAGGGAAGCCCTGGAATAATGTTTGACTTGATTTCATATTTGGTGGCGGTCACATTAGGCAATTGAAGACAAGAAGGGGAAGTATACATTCCCAAGGAAAAATGGTCTCGAAGAGCAACATGTGGTTGGTGTGGTTATTGTTATGGGGGTTTGTTGGCCATGTTTTCGATCCTAAGGTTAGGTAGCAACCTTTGTCCTCTAATTCGTGTCAAGGTCAAGTGGAAACAAAGGGCAAGATAATGAATGTCTACCAAACATACACCATAACACCATAACAAATATTCACAATCACAACACCACAATAATCCACAATATATTACCCATCCTCCTCAATTAAAACAATAAAGCAAATAATAGCCCCACAAAGGTCAATGCTCAATATAAGCAAGAAATAAGGCACAACAAGTGGAAAACCACGACAAGTGGTGGCAAGAAAACAAATCTAACAAATGAGCAAAAGTAAGTTTAGGAATTCCAAGAAAAGCTCACAAAGGTACCAAGCTAACACTTTAACACCACGCTCGCTCCTTCATCAATCAAGTACCTACAATTGCACAAAAATAAAAAACATAAGAAAGTAGTATTCACAAGTTCTAAGCTAAGAATCAATTGAGTACTAATTTTAAATTCAATCAATTTAACCGTCGATCCCCGACAACAGTGCCAAAAGTTTATGTCAATTTTTTTTTTCTCTAATTATAGTTGGCCTTCGACTTTAAAATTTGTAAAACCTCTAACTAGCCACTATGTGCAATAGAATGGATCGTATAACGTAGAAGTAGGGGTATCGTCCACTAGGATTAAGGCTTGAATGAACTTAGAATTAATACCTAATTGATTGTAAAAAAGGTTGATTTGAGATTGGTTCCTAATTTATCCAACTAAAACCAAATAATAAATCCAAGTAAAAAGTCTAGCAATGCAAGATGAAAATAAAATGGAAAGAGAAGCTTAGGACTTTGAATCCACACTAAGTCCTTATAATGTGCAACATCTACAATCCAATTGGGAAAATTGTTGAGTTTACGAGGGAGTATGACTACAACTACACACTAATGATCAAGATAATGCTACAATTGAGATTAATAAGCATGGTTCATCTTAGCTTAGCATGCATTGTCTACCTACCTACTTCTACACTAGTTTGTAGCATAACACATCTTCAAATCCTTGGTACAACCAAATATCTACACTAGCTTGCATGATTTATACATTAATGAATAAAAATTCCCAATTGAAATGTAAATGATACAATTACTTAGACTTAGGGCTTCATCAAGCCCTAAGTGGAAGAATAGCTAGCCATAGAGAAGGAGAGGATCAACAATTCTACCCGAATCACCATCTTCATAGCTCAGCCCAAGGTCCTTCAATGGTAGTTTTAGAGAGAGAAAGAGGAAGAGAGAAGTTGAATCTTGCAAGTGCTAGTTTCCTTCAAATGACTATCATTTCCTTATTTATACTTAGTCCCAAGGTTTCAAACCAAGCGCTCCCTCATGTGCACCTCTTGGCTTATCATCAATACAAACTCGACTCAAGCTCATATCGTAGCAGACCCAACTCGATCGATCAAGTAGAGAGTCCGATCGATCGAGCCTTTACTCGATCGATCGAGTAGAGGGCTTCATGCACACTTTGATCTGCTTCTCTACTGCAGCTCCCCTTGATTTCTTTGAAACACTTGAATCTCTTTAAAGCATTGGATTAAGCTTTATTTGCTCCAAGTAACTGCAAATCAAGATTAAACCAAATTAAAACTAAACTGACATAAAAATACATTACTAAGGTATTATCACATGCATGATCAAGGGCCTAAATGTACAACATTTGGCAGTTATCAAGGTGTTCCTCTAACCTATTCGCTTTCCATATCTCAATCTCACATATCTCCGACCAGTAATCTCCACTATAGCTCAATAATTGTTATGAGGCATGGAAACTTTTGAAGAAGAGCTCTGCCTGTTAGACACATGCATTATTTTATTTTATGAATACATATATGATATTCAATTCGTATGTATGTCTTTGGTTTACTTTCTAAAAGACCCACTAAGTGTGATTGTTATTGTTTGTTCAGTTCATTTTATTTATTTCAAATTCATTTTTAGTTCAACTTGCTTACTATGAAATTTTTTTTTTTTTGTGAATTTAGATAAGATTTTTTTTTCAAGCTTTGATTACTATAGATCTTTGACATCTTTGCATAATCTTGTCAACTTCGCAGCTAAATATTCTAGTGTGATCATTAAATATTACCCTCTGCATTCTCATTCTTATATTGAATACTAGTTATCTTTATTTTTCAGAAAATGAATTTGAGGCAATAAGTAGTAATGAGGAGAAATAACGTTGTACGTGGCAGTGAGACTCTGTTGAAAATCCCTTCCAATCCAACGTTATAGACTCAATGGACACTTGAATCTTCAGATCATTAATCCAAAATTGATTGGTATCATTTTGAACATTGTGTAATCATCCATCTTGTCTTAGTTTTACTCTCTTATCATTTATCACCTATCTTAATAATTTCAATTTTGATCTTTTCTTGACTATTTAAAAGTTTATTATTTTTTAGCTAACAATGATTTACTAGGCGTTCTGTTTTGATCATTTCAACTGACTAAGATTGAGTAAGTTGATTGAAGTTGGGAATTAAGGGATATAAGGTTGTGTTTTTGACATTTGCATTTCTCTATTTGGCTTTCTTTTTGGTGGTTTCAGACTTTCAGTCTTGAGTGAGATATAAAATAATCCAGCAAATTATCTGAAGAAGGATTGCCTTTTGAAAATGTTTGATTTCTTATTTTTGTATGTGGCTAATTTATGTCTCTATGTATTTGATTAATTGCTACTCCTATTAGGTTCTGAATTAGCAGAACCTGGGGCCTTGTGTTATCTTGTTTTAATCTTAGATGGGTGTTATTTTATGTTTATTATTATGTTAGGATCTACTGATTAATTTTTTATTTTTAAAATATTTTCTCATATTTAATAAATGTATTTAGTAAATTTTAATTTGGTAGATGTGATTGCTTTTGATTCAAGTTATGCTATTAGGCCTTTTGATTTATGAATTTAGTAGTTACTAACCAAAGTCTCTTATTGTACTAGAGTTATTATTATTTAGAAATCTATATGTACCTATGTTATGATTTTGTTCAATAGGAACGAGTTTTAGAGAAACATGTCAACAATTATATTCTTTGTTAATTGTGTGTTGCAATTCAAACTGTATACATGATCCTTAGTGAAGCATGCAACTTGATGAATGTCAACACACACACACAGATATTTTTAAGAGTTGCATCTCAGAAAAATATTTCTATAAATGATAATAATGTTAATTAATTCCCTGTAGCCTTTTGTCCCATCACCTTATGGTACTCTAAATCAGTAAACAGTTGTCGTTTACTATATATATATATATATATATATATATATATATATATATATACAGTAGTGTTCAAATGCTCCCTGGTGAGTAGGGAGTAGTCTACACACTTTTAACTCTAGCCTTCGGATTTAATCCTAAGGCTGTTAATTAAAATAAGTTTCTCCACTCTTATATTAGGAAACTTACCAAAATTTAATTTCTATTAAACACTAATAATGTAAAATGACAATAATAGACATTATTTTAAAAAAAACTGTTATAGAAACTCAAGAAACTATGAAAATTATATTCAATATATATATATATAATTTAAGTATCAAGGAAACCCAGGGCGATCTTAAGTACGTTCACCTGCTATGGTCTTCGCTGGAAAGGAATCCTTGAGGCTGTTCTGCTGCCATAAATCTTATGCTTCAGATGAATCACTCTTGGGAATGCTTATGAGCTCCGGCACCGACTCTGGTTAATTGATCTCAAAGCCTAGCTTACTCAACTCCTGAATTTAAACTATTTCATTTTCTTTACAAATATTCTAATTTCATATTGTATTTTTTGGAAAGAGTGTCACCACTGCTATTGGTACAAAAGTTTATAATCTTAACAAAAATTAACTAGTAATTTTTTTTTCTTAATTTCATGTTTGTATCTAGTTGTGTAAAGATATGAAACAATCCTATTACATGTCAGTATGTCACTATAACAAATAATTAAATAAAATAGCATGTGACTAATCAGTGTGGTCAATTACGCAACCCTTTGTATTTTAAGAAAGAGTACTCCACTCTCCAGTCTCCACCAATTGGAAGGCTAATAATAATAATAATAATAATAAAACCGACCGTAAAATGGCTGCCATAAAAGTGCTACAGTAACCGCTTTCAGCAATCGGGGAGCGAATTGATTTTGAATTTTAGCTAATCCAACAAACAACTATTGATATTTGATAAACAAAGAATGCCTATTATTGTAATTTTGCATTATTAGTATTTAATAGAAATTAAATTTTGGTAAGTTTCCTAATATAAGAGTGGAGAACCTTATTTTAATTAACAGCCTTAGGATTAAATCCAAAGGCTAGAGTTAAAAGTGTGTAAACTACTCCCTACTCACCAGAGAGCATTTAAACACTACTGTATATATATATATATATATTCTAATTAAGTCTATATGTGTGTGTTTTGTGTTATATATGGTGTGATAGCTAGAAGTGTGTTGTATAAATGTATCAGTATAATGAAATGGTTTTGACTAAATCGGTATATATGTTTTTTTGTAGATCGAGTGATAGAGCAGGACGGTCCAAAGCTTATGAAACATTTTTAATGCTCGTTTTCCAGCCAAGACTCGAGTGAAACAGCATGACGGTCCAATCAATGCTAGTTCGGTTGGTCATTCTCTCTCTAACAAACATAATGAGAGGATCAAATATCAAAATGTAGTTGTCCAAACTGACCTAGATGCTTCAGTCACCATGGTTCGCTTTATGGAATTCGAAGAATTGGTTAAGACCCAGTTCAAAATTGTGATTTCAATGTTGACCCATAACAATGATGGATTGGACGAGGACGATGAGGGCACGGACAATGACGATGGGGACATTGACGATGACGAGGACGATGGGAAGAATGATTCTGGAAAGTCTTCGTATGTCATAGGACTTTGGGTTTATGATTTTTGTGTTTGTCAAGAAGTCCAATTTTGTTTACACATTATATATCTTTGGGACTTTTGAGTATCTTTTCATTAACTTAGTAGTGCCAATGTGTGTTTCAAGGTACATGTTCTAAAGTAATTTAATAATTGAACTGTGGAAAGTGCATATTGCAAAATTGTTTTAAGGTTACAGTTCCTCATCTATAAACATCCAAAAAATATTTAAAATAATTTTGTTATTACACAAACTTTTGATAAATAATCAAATAACATAGTATAATTGCCCATGCATTTGGATTGAAGATTTCTAATTAGTAACTAATTAAAATAGTGAGCAACACACTTAAACTAATCACACGTTACACTTTTAGTGAAAGAAATGGCACTTCCATTTAACAAGGTGGTACTTTTAATGAGCAACAGACAATTAGAAGCAGTTGGAAAACAAATAGCATAACTATTGTAGCCAGTTGGAATTACTCACTAGAAAATCTTAGGTCTTAGGCTTTGAATGTGGAACCAGTTGCAAAAATTATGTGACATATAAATTTGTAATTGGCATATTTCAGTGATCAAAATCTGATTGATCTAGTTGTAATTTTTGTATTATTCTACGTAATCGATCATCAATAACTTCGAGCTGATATTCAAGTGCATGGAAGTTGTTCAATCGGTAAGAACACCATATAGTACAGGTAAGTATGGTGAGGACACTCGGCACGTTATATTTTCGACCCTATTTTGAAAACCTAAGGTTTCTAAGAAATATTAGGGGTTTTCAAAATAGGACCAGTCCCCAATTTTTAGGACCGGTCCAACTTTGTTCGGTACCTTAGGTTTCTGTAGGTTTTCAAAAAGTCCCACTGGTCCTACTATTTGGGCACCTGTCCCAGTTAGCTTGTTCCAAATAGAAAATAAATTTTGATGAAAATTCTTATTCCTATTGGGTTTGAAACTTCTAGGAGAGTTCTATTTTGGTATTTGACTTCTTTTCCATGTAGAATTAGGATTCTCTTGCCTATATATATGTATCTATATTTTTCTACAAATATGCCTAGAATATTATTATTTTTAGAGAGAGAAATTATATACAGTATAATTAGGGCAAACTATTTTTCAGAACACATATCTATATTTCACGAGTGATGTTTAGGATGGTGTCTACTACTGATTGGTTGCTCAAAAACTGTATCAAATTATTCGCTGATCAAAGCATTGGATTCGTGGTTCTTCTTTTACTTGCTGAAGAAGAAAGGTGACTATATCGCGCTACGAATGGAACGGAATACTTGCTAAGTATTTTTGTTCGTTCAGCAACTTTTCTATAAGGATCGTGACGTTAGCCGAAAATCTGCAGCAGTTGGACCTGAAGTCACAATTATAAGCCTGAGGTGTACCACATCAAATTCTTGACAGAGTAAAGAGGGGTGTGAGTATGAGACTGAGTCTACTGTACTTTGCTTCATTATAGTGGATTGATTTCCTGAGGCTTTTCTCCTCTCCTATGATTTTTTTTCAATCTGGATTTTTCACGTATATCTAGTGCATTCTTTACTTTACTTTTACTTTAATTTATTTACTTGCATTAATCGTTTGGTTAATTTGAGGTTTTTCTCCTCTCCTATGATTTTTTCCCAATCTGGATTTTTCACATATATCTAGTGCATTCTTTACTTTACTTTCACTTTAATTTATTTACTTGCATTAATTGTTTGGTTAATTTTTAATTGGACTTAAAATTAAATTAATTTGAAAAATTAAACAAACGAGCAAGTGAACCTATTCACCCCCTCTAGGTTTTAAAGTACTTTCGCAACCACTTTTGCACCGCGCAACTCACAATTGGTATCAGAGCAGTGTTCTCAAATTTGTGAGTAGTTCATTGTGAAGTAATTTTAAAATCAAAATCTATTTTTGTTTTCAAAAATTATTATTGAATCTAGTATGAAAGAGGGTGGATCGATTCAGCGAACTCCTTTATTTGATGGTTCAAATTATACTTTTTGGAAGTCGTCTCGCATGAAAGCCTTTCTGAAATCTCAAGGAGTAGTACTGGTGATGCTGCTGTGACTGTAGACGAGGATAAAGCAACATGGTCTAATGTTGAGCATGAAGATTCTAACAATAACAACAAGGGTTTATATGCTATATTTAATTATGTTGTTCATTCTAAATTTGCTAGAATTTTTGCATGTTCCAGTTCGAAAGAAACATGGGATATTTTACAGGTAACTCATGAGAGTACCACCAAGGTAAGAAAATCCAAGTTACAAATGCTTGCCACTAAATTTGAAACAATTAGAATGGATGAAGATAAGATGTTTTCTGATTTTTATTCTAAGCTTAATGATATTATTCAAAGTAGTGCTAACCTTGGTGAGAAAATTTCATCTTTTCAAATCATCAGAAAAATCATGAGATCATTGCCTGATAGGTTCCAAGCTAAGTTGGAAGCCTTAGATGAGTGCAGAGATGTAGATTCTATGGAGGTGGCTGAGTTAGTTAGATCAATTTAAACTTTTGAGATGAAATATCCAAAACTTCATAAAACAAAAATAATTGCTTTAAAAACATCAAAGACTTCCAAGTCTTCAAGTGTGTCAAATGCTTTAAATTATTCAAAATCTGAAGTTGAAAATTTTGAATATGATTCAGATAATGATTTTGCTCTCCTTGCTAGGAAATTTAGGAATATCCTTAAATATAAAAAAAATTGAAATCTTAGAAAAGGAAATCCTTCTAAATTCCAGAATCAAAGCTCATAATCCAAAGGTAAGGAAAGGAAAGAGAAAGAAGATGACTCTAAAGAGACTGGGGTCACTTGTTGGACATGTGGTGATAAAGGTCATACATCAAATCAATGTCCAAAACCTAAGAAAAATAGCTTTAGTGCAAAGAAAAGTTCAAACACTAAAAAGAAATCCATGAAAGCTATTATTTATGAGTCTGAATCTTCTAACTCTGATAGTGATTCTTCTGTTGAAAATGATTCTCTTGCTTTTATTGCTTTAGTGAATGATGATATTGCTGATAATCATTCTTCTGATGTAGGTGGAACGGAGAAGTTTACAACTCTAAGCCAAGTTGAGTCTGATGATTCAGAAGATGAAGAAAAAGAAGAACCAACCAAGGAAGAACTATCCAAGGCCTTTGAGGAGTTATTTACAGAAACTGTCAAGGTCAAAAGAGCCTACAAAAAGTAAACCAAGCAGTTGGAGATGGTAGAAAGTGAAAAAGAATCTTTAATGGAAGAAACTGAGAAGATCCAAAAGAAAATTAAAGAAAGAAAAACAGAAATTCGGAATCTTCAAGACAAAGTCAAGTTTTTCGAAAGCGAGGTAAGTCAAGCTATCTCTACCAAAGATTCTCTTATTGATAGAATTAATTTTCTTGAGCTTGAATTGAAAAAATCACAAGAGAAATTAATTGCTTTTACTTCTGGGCAGATTAAGCTTGATAGGATGATTAGTGTTAGAAAGCCTGTAGGAGATAAATCTAGACTAGGTTTTGTTGGGTCATCATCTAAGGGAAAAACTATTTTTGTTAAACCCTAGAACTTGAATGTGTCTGAACCCAAACCTAAGCCTTTAGTTGAGTCTTTGCATGCTAAAGTTATGTCTAGTGTTCTTTATTGTACTATTTGTGGTAAGAATAGGCATAGTCAACACTATTGCTATAAGAAGAGAAAATATTCTAATTCTGATTTTCATATGAAAAATTATTTTCCTAATAATAGGGTTCATGTTAAAAAGCCACATTATTGGAATAAACCCAAAGATTCTCAAGCTGAAAAGAATTCAAACAAGAAAAATGATGTTTTTGTTTCTCCACAATACTTTCCTGATAAATTGCATATTAAAACAATCTAGATGAAAAAGGAAGATTTGGAGAAGTTTGTATCTGTTGATACTATGGGATTTATTCCTAATATGTAGTAACCCTTATGGACGGGTGTGAGTGGGCGGGTGCAAAGACAGACACTGGACTGAGCTACCACACTGACAGGGTACAGGGTGCTCAATCCAACATCGTCTGGGTGTGAAAAAGGAGATGTGCTTATATGTAGTATATTCTCTTCAAATGGTATGAGGCCTTTTGGGGTAAAACCCAAGAGCAAAATCGTGTGGGCTCAGGCCCAAAGCGGATAATATCATATCATGTGTTGGAGCGGGGTATTACAGTTGGTATCAAAGCCTGAACCCAGCCGAAAGTGTGCCGACGAGGACGTCGAGCCTCGTAGGGGGTGGATTGTAGTAACCCTTGTAGACGGGTGTGAGTGGACGGGTGCGAAGACAAGACACTGGGCTGAGCTACCACACTGACAGGGTACAAGGTGCTCAATCCCACACCGCCTGGGTGTGAAAAAGGGATGTGCTTATATGTAGTATATTCTCTTCAAATGATATGAGGCCTTTTGGGGTAAAACCCAAGACCAAAACTGTGCGGACTCAGGCCCAAAGCGAACAATATCATACCATGTGTTGGAGCGGGGTATTACATAATAGGTCTTTGGGTACAAAACCCCCTAACTAGGTTATTAGGATTTTTATGGTCATGGACTAAGCTTATGTTTATTATCTGTTTTTCATGGGACCATATCTTTTGTTTTAGGTTAGGTTTTGTGTAATTTTTTTTTTTTTTGTGATAATCATATGAGATTATGAGAATCATGTATTTCTGAGAAATAATGTGAATTCTTTGTATTTCTTTCTAATTTTACTTTAATTTGTGAATGCATAATTGGGACACTTAGTTTGTCAAAAGATGAAGTACTTGATTTTATGATCTAGACATTAATGACTAATGTGCTATATTTGTTTCCTTTTAGAGGTAAATCTTTTGAGTCCATACAATTTGTGCACTAGTCCAACTCTGAGAGATTGCTTGAAAACAATGTGAAATTTACTAGAGTATATTGTATGAGTAGCATTGAAAGCTTAAATGACCAATGAAAAAAATGAATGAAAATTTTTTGTTTTTATTTAGAATAAAAAGAAAATGAAAATGAAAATAAAAAATTTGCTAAAAATCTAAGACAAAAAGGAAAAGGCTACATTCGGGATGTGTTCGAAACTTCCACTACAACATAAATCTCCAATGAGGTATCTTGTAAAAAGAGTTGTTTTGAGAAAAATAGCTGGCTGCCCATAAGTGTGAAAGCCACCGTCTTAGAAAAATAAATTAAAATAATGAAAAATGATTGATCATGTGTAGTTATATTTGCTTATCATCCAATATGTTTTAGAAGACGAATCAAATGAATTTGATTAATTTTTGATGAAGTTGGATTGCACACACACACATGGATTTATTAGATAAATTTCTAAAATTTTATAAATATTGGCGTGTTAGAAGTTGTGCCATGATAATGAATTTGAAGATGAATTTTATAGACAAATTATTGGTTTTAAAATTCTGAATTTATGAATATATTTGAAATTTTTCAAAAATTTTAGGACTCATGTTATTCTCTGAAAAATATGTTTTGATTATTCTCATGAGATTGTCTTTGGTTATTTTTGTTTATTGTTGTCTTCAAAAATTACAAAAATCCAAAAATATTTTCTTATTTTATTTTGTGTGTCTTAAAGTGATTATTTTTAACACTTTTATATGCTTAATTGCTAAATTAAGTTGAGATGAGATGTATTTGGTGAATTAGAGGTTCAAAGTGTAATTTTACATAATTCACAAAGTTGGATTAGTCCCCAATATTGAAAACTGGTCGCACTTCTGCAGGTTCTGAGAAATCAAAATAAGTTGGACCGATCCCCAAGTTCCAGGACCGATCACACTTAGCGGATGCCCAGTTTGTATGGAATCCGCACACACGCTTGGGTGTTTTTAAGTGACTCTCCTCACACATGCACACACCCTCATCTCATCTCTCTCATATCTCTCAAACTCTCATTATTCTCAAAAACTCATAATCTCACATACTGATCTTCCTCTTGATATTACTTGTGATTGTTTGATTGTTGGAGGTTGGGATTATACTATTTGGAATTTGTGATTGATTGGTGGATATTGTGCAAACAAAACTTGTTGAAATTTAAGAATTTTAGCTTTACACACCAAGTGTTCGATCAATTGACTCAATGGAATTTTTGACTCAATTTTTAATCACATTCGTTGTGGTAATGATGGCACGCAAAAGAGGACGTAGTGAGGCGTCAACAAGTGCAGATAACCGCATTGTGTTCACTAGGAACATGTTTAAAGACAACTTCAACTACAACAACTTCATAAACATCATTGGTTGACGGGCAATGAGGATAGAAAGGAAAGTGAATCTTGTGTCAATCAAACAAGAATGGCAACTTAAATTTGTGACATGTTTTGAGGAAAATGGCTGGGAATCACTATGTGATCTTTGGGAGATTGTCAAACCAGACATAGTGAGATACTTCTATGGCAATATCACTACATCGAGGTTGGACGACCTAACTTTTGTGACTAAATGTTATGGCATTCATGTTGAGGTCACTAAGGACACAATTGCCAATATTTTGGGTGTTGCAGAGATTGAGGATGACATCGTTTTGCCATACCAAATTGAGGATCCAAACCGACCAACCATGGCGACATGATTAGGGAGTTATGCATAGCCAATCCCCCGAGGCTTGTTGATTGCCTTCACTCTACCTTACACACAATGTTTCGGCATTGAACCTGGTGGTCTCCTACGACTGATCCTCATGATCATAAGAGTAATTTGATCAAGAGTCGAGTTGAGCTACTATACCACATTGTTCAAAAGGATCCCATCAATTTTCCTGCAACAATCATGTGTACCATGATTCTAGCTACTCGACACTCTAGGTCATCATCGGCCTTACCCTTTCCACAAATTATCATGGCCATTCTTAGAGGTGCTTGGGCTCCTATTCCTGATGGAGCAGATGTTGAGAGACTGAAAGGGATAATTGATGCTACGTCAATTACTCGTTCAACCAACAAGAAGGAGAAGAATATGAAAGCCTATGAGCTTAGTTAAGGAGCTGGACAGGCTGTGTCGGGAGGTCGGGGAGTCTTCCAACTTCCTGCGATTGATACCCCAGTGACAGCCAATCAGATGAACCAAGTTCTATGATTCATTCAACAAGGGTTTGACAGGTTACATGCTAGGATAGACAAGCTTGACCATACTGTATCTGATGAGGCTACTGATGATGCAGATGATGATTAGACTTAGACCTTAGGTCTTATTAATTTTTATTCTAGACTAGGTTTGACTTCTTTACCACTGATGTCTAGATTATTTAGTTTTGTTGTATTTTGATTATTCCATCAACTAATATGATTATATGTTGGATATTTATTTGATCAGTGATTATGATTATTTTGTGCTCTCTTATTCTCTCTGTGTGTTTCATTGTTTATCTGGTTGTATGTCTCATATATGCCTTTCGTTGTCAATTTGTTCCAAAAAGGGGGAGATATATATCAAATATAATTATGTTTAAGGGGGAGAATTATTTAAGGGAGAGAATTACATGTTTTTGTTTATATTTCTTTATTAAGCTTTTCACAAGTTGTGTTGTTTAAGAGATATGCAGATACAGGTTTTTTCGAACAGTTTTGAACACACAAGTGAAGTTTCAGTTAATCAGCTCTTTATTTCTGTGTATTTTTGGGCAACATTATAGTCTAATTTTTTCAATAGGTTAGGTTATAAATTATCTAGGTGGTTTTGTCACGAAATTACCAAAGGGGAAGATTGTGACATATAAATTTGTAATTGGCATATTTTGGTGATCAAAACCTGATTGATCGAGTTGTAATTTTCGTATTTTTTTTATGTAATTGATCATTAACAACTTCGAGCTGATATTCAAGTGCATGGAAGTCGTCCAATCGATAAAAACACCATATAGTACAGGTAAGTATGGTAAGAACACTCTACACGTTATATTTCTGAGCCTATTTTGAAAACCTAAGGTTTTTGGAAAAATATTAGGATTTTTCAAAATAGGACCAATCCCCAATTTTTAGAACCGGTCTAACTTTGTTCGATACCTTAGGTTTCTGCATGCTTTCAAAATGTCCCACTGGTCCTAGTATTTGGGCACTGGTCCCAATTAACCTGTTCCAAATAGGAAATAAATTTTGACTAAAATTCTGATTCCTATTGGGTTTGAAACTTCTAGGAGAGTTCCATTTTAGTATTTGACTTCTTTTCCAAGTAGAATTAGGACTCCTTTGCCTATATATATGTATCTATATTTTCTCTACAAATATGCTTGAAATATTATTATTTTTAGAGAGAAAGTATATACAGTATAATTAGAGCAAACTATTTTTCAGAACACACGTCTATATTTCACGAGTAATGTTTAGGATGGTGTTCTACTACTGATTGGCTGCTCAGAAACTGCATCAAATCATTCGTTAATCAAAGCATTGGATTCGTGGTTCTTCTCTTACTTGCTGAAGAAAAAAGGTGACTATATCGCGCTACGAATGGAACGGAATACTTGATGAGTATTTTTGTTCTTCCAACAACTTTTCTATAAGGATCGTGACGTTAGCCAGAATTCTGCAGCAATTGACCTGAAGTCGCAATTATAAGTCTGAGGTGTTCCACATCAAATTCTTGACAGAGTAAAGAGGGGTGTGAGTCTGAGACAGGGTCTGCTGTACTTTGCTTTATTATAGTGAATTGGTTTCTGAGGCTTTCCGCCTCCCCTGTGGTTTTCTCCCGATCTAAGTTTCCCACATATATCTGATGCATTCTTTACTTTACTTTCACTTTAAGTTATTTATTTGTATTAATTGTTTGGTTAATTTTTAATTGCACTTAAAATTGAATTAATTTGAAAAATTAAGCAAACGAGTAAGTGAACCTATTCACCCCCTTCTAGGTTTTAAAGTACTTTCGCAACCACTTCCACACCGCGCAACTCACAAAATATATATAATTTCACCAACTAGTTCCTGATCTATAAACGTCCAGATAAATTTGTTTAAGATAAAAAAATTTAAGAAACAAAATTTTGATAAATAATCAGATAACATAGTATAATTGCCTATGCATTTGGATTGAAGACTTTAATCAGTAAATTTAAATGGTTAGCGTAGCACTTTTACTGAAAGAAGTGAAGTGACACTTCCACTGAACTAGGTAACATTTTTACTAGAAAATCTGAGGTCTTAGGCTTTGAATGTGGAACCGATTGTAAAAAATATGCATAATTCCACCAACCAGTTCTTGATCTATAAATGTCAAAATATTACACTTAACCTGTATTTGTTATTAACAAAATTTTAATATATAATAAGATAATAATACAATTATCCATGCATTCGGATTTAAAAATTTTAATGATAGGTGTGACACTTTAACTGATCAGACATTACACTTTTAGTAAAGGAATTGACACTTTTTGTGAGCTAGAGTGACACTTTTACTGAAAAATGTCCTTGGAACCGGTTGGAACACACAATCCAACCGGTTGGATTTGGTGAGGTCATCAGAGTGGTTGCCGGAGAAGATACCAGAACATATTGACGGAGCAAGAGAGGAAGAGATGGTTAGGCCTGTAAACGAATCGGATATGGACCGGATCAGAGTCAATCTGATTCGAATCCGATAATCAATCCCTATCCGATATGTATCTTCTCGGATGTCCAATTCGATAAATACAATCAGTTTAAACCATACACATATTTCCTATTTTGATTTCAAGCTACATAAACCAACAACCCTAGTTTCATAATTTCATCTCCGATAACCTCAAATAGTATCATAGGGGACCATAGCAAATCTTTAACCACCAGCCCAAACTCTATTTATATAATGGTATATATACATACATATATATATATATATATATATAGTGTTTACTGAAAATGTGTTCTCCGTAGGTAGAACAAAGGGGAATTTTATTCCAGTGAGATAAATCCACCATACAGAGATAGGAAAAAAATAAAGAGAGAGAAGAAGAAGAAGAAAAGGGGGAAAAATATGAAATAACCTGTGAAAGATAGAAGATTAGGGCTTGCAAAAGAGAAGAAGAAAAGAAAGAAGAGAAGCAAAAGGAGAGAGAATAGGCAAAAAGAATACTCACTAGGCAAGGGTTCCAGCGAGAGTTTTAGAGGTCGATCTAGTAGCTCCCTTCCTCTTCGCCATTTTTCTCACCACTTTTAGAACTTCCATTTTGATGCTTATGGGAGCGTATGTGAGATACTAGGAAGCACGGACACGAACACGGGACACGGGTACGATACGACACGGACACGGCGATACGGGAAACTTTAAAAAAATAGGACACGGACAAGGCGGGGATACGGCTATAAAATAATAATATAATATATTAATATATATTAATTATTTAATAAAAAATACTACATTACAGAAATAATTCAATTGATCATCATGCAATTAAGAACCAAACAAACTTATAAACAAAGATAGACATATAGATTAAAATAAATTAAAGAACTAGACTTATTTAGTCTTCTACGTGTATTTAGCTTATATTTTAATCATAACTTAGTATCATACAATTTATATTCGAAATATTTGAATATACATCATTGCTATGAAGTGTCCAATACGTCTTCAAGAAGTGTCCGAGAAGTGTCCAAGGAGTGTCCGAGAAGTGTCCGAAAAGTGTCCTAAAAAGAAAAATGTCAGGACACTTTTACGAAGTGTCCGAGGAGTGTCCGACACGGTGTCTGAGTGTCCGACACGGGTACGGCACCCTCGGTGAAGTGTCCGTGCTTTCTAGGTGAGATATAACAGGAGGGATATTATAATGTAGATGAGAACACCGTAGTTATGTACATATGATATTGTGATGAGTCTTTTCTTTTAAATTTAAACTAATCTGATGGTTGATATATTGTAATATTAAATATAAATATAATAATATATAATTTCAATCGAATCGGATTATTAATGGATCAGATTAACACTAATTCATATCCGATTTGTTAAACTCAATCCATATTCAAATAATATGATCGGATTCAAATCAGAATCTGATCCATTGACAGATCTAGAGACAGTGGAGAGAGATAAATGAGATCGTGCTTAAAAATGACTTTTTTATCTTAAGATATTCTTTGGGGGTATTTTGGTAATTTGATTAGTGAAAGGCATTTGTGTAATAGTCTAAAAAGGAGGCTGAGGACAATTTGGACCAAAATAGTATATTTTACCGTATTTGTAATTACTTTTGAAAAATAATTTTTTCACCTAATACTATTTCGTACATGACGTATGTATAATTAGGACTCCAAAAGTAGTTAAAAATTAAGTTAACCCTAAAAAGATAACCAAACGGTCCAAACTTAGTGAACTATTCATTCGATCGGATTGATTTTTATAGGATGGGCCAATCTATGGAAAGTATTGAATGCATAAAATTTCCTAGTCTTAACCAATCATTCATTGTATGATACTTTTTGCAATCCTAATCCATAAGCTTAATATGAGCCCAGTAATGCAAAAAAACCAGGGGCCACAAAGGCAGCTTTGGTCCCCCACCAAACCCATTGAGCATTAGCCCAACCCGGGTCTGATTTTTAGGCAGGCCTGACCCGACCTTGAAAGATAAATTGGCTGGCCTGGTCCTATCGCTTGAAGTATTACTCGGCCCAAAATTTATAATCCACAAAATTCTCATTGCCCTCAGTTCTCATGTGCTAAAAAATCTATTCGTCTCATATATATAAATTTTTTTTTTTTTGTCCTCACAAATAACTGTATAATATTTTTGAAGGGAGTTGAACCCTCTAGAGCATCTCCAACTTTCATACCTTAAATTTATTTGAGGTATGATGTGGCAAATTGGTATATAGTATTTTGGTATACTCCATTTGGCATGTCAAATTTTGATAAAAAAAAATGGTTAATTTATTACAATTATAAAATACATTTTAAAATAATAATAGGAAATCATAGATTAAAATAATGAGAAATTTTCATTTGGCATACTACTTTTTTATATACCAAATTTGACATATTTGATGGTATGCCAAATGCCAAGTAAGCAATTTAAGGTTTCTGTTGAAGGAGTTCTTGATGTCAAAAGTACTTGTTGTAAATATCACGTATGATTTGACATATTGGTTGGAGATGCTTTTATCTTTCACTTTGAATGAAGAATAAATGTTATTAGCTAGAAAGCACGGACACTTCATCGAGGGTGCCGTACCAGTGTCGGACACTCCTCAAACAAACATTTTTCTTTTTATGACACTTTTCGGGCACTCATTGGATATTCTTCGAACAAGTATCGGACACTTCATAACAGTGATGTATATTCAATATTTCGAAAGAAAATTATATTCGACTAAGTTATGATTAAAAATCTAAGCTAAATATATGTAGAGGACTAAATAAGTCTGCGTTTAATCTATTTGTCTATTTTTGTTTATAAATTTGTTTGTTTTTTAATTGTTTAATGATGAATTGAAGTATTTTTGTAATGTAGTCTTTTTTTGTTGAATAATTACTATATATTATATTATTATTTTATAGCTGTATCGTTGCCGTATCCGTGTCCTATTTTTTTAGAATTTCTCGTATCACTGTGTCCGTATCATATCGTACTCGTGTCCGTGTCTGTGCTTATTAGGTTATTAGGCTACGGACCTTAAAGGTATTTGTCTTTTATAATTTATTGTACAAATTTTTTTGACTCTATACTTATTTGTGGAAGAATAATAAAAATTAGGATATTTGAATTTATGAGATATTCTTTTCGCCATATCCCAAAATTTCCTTAAGAAAATACTATAAATAGTAGTCAAATAGTTCATTTATCCTCACCGTCAATTCACAAGAACTCTTTTCCCTTAATCAACAAAATTTCTCATCTCTCTCAGTTCTCACGAGCTAAAATTTATTCATCTTTTATAATTTATTGTACATTTTTTTCCCTTCAATTTAGTTAAAAAATGACAAAAATTAAGATTTTAGAATTTCGAGAAATCATTTTCGCCGTATACAATTTGTTTTGGGTGTTAAACTAATATGTTAAGAGTAATGATAGTTCCTCCGAAAATCGAAGGACGAATCCTTACAGAAGTATCGGATACTTTAAAGTTGTTAGAATGTTAAATATTCAAGTTACACCTCTCTCTCTTTATGATGTGTTAATGTATCATTTTTACTCGGATTTGAAAGAAATAATAATCAAAATAGGGTTTTTTTTTTTTTTTGGTCCAAGAAAAAGTCTCCAAATTGTACACAAATAGCCTATTGACATTTTTGATGCATCAATACTATGCTATGAAGGAGCTAGGGTCACTAAATGGAGCATCCACAAGTGGCTGAGAATCCGATTCAATGATGGTATTGCAAAAAACAAGATGTAAATAGTGTGACAGGGCATAGAGAATAGTAGCATAAATCAACCTGGCATATTTCATGTTTCACCCAAATAGAATAGAATCCAAAAACAAAATTTTCAGGGATCATTCCTCGATGCATCTTACAAACAAACAACGTATAGTTAATTGAATCAAAATTCTCAACGGTAACTTTTTTTTTTCTGCGATTTCATAATGTGAAATTTCACCATTGAATACTAGTAAAATAGTAAAATTTTATTTACTTTTACTTGTCAATAAAAATGGTAAAATTTCTCATTTAAAATTTTAGAATATGAAAAATGGTGAAATTTATGGTGTTGAAATCCATAAAAACTATAAAATTTGTCATTTAAAATTTTGAATTCAAAAATGGTGAAGTTTATGGTGGTGAAATTTTAAAGTAAATGCGGTGAAATTGCATTGCTGGTCGTAGAGAAAAGTTCATGAAGAGAAAAAAGAGGAATTAGGAGTGGCAACTTTAAAGAGCTACTCACAACGGGCTTGATTTTCAAAAGATAAGTGTTGGCTTTCCAACCCCACAAATTTCACCTCAATCTGATTCATGTGGAAGGAGATATGCTCGTTTTACTGATCGAGAAAAAAAACAAAAATTACTTGCAAATCACACATGTAAAGCCTGTTTATGTTTTCGTTTTTCTCTAAAATAGAATAATTATTTTTATTACGAGTGTTTTAAATAGTCATCAGAAACATGTTTCGTAACAAAAATGTATTTTAAGTTTTATTTGAATTTTTTTTATTTTTCTTGCTACAGTAATCGAAACACAATAAAAATATCAAAATAGTGTTTATAATTTTGGTCTAAATTTTTGAAACATTCTGACTTTATTCAAATTCAAGACACTACATTGGTACCAAATATGATTTGTTTCTACCGTACTGAAACAAAAACGAAAAAACAAAACCCACGTCAAATTTCGGGTTCATTTCAAGAGTGAAGAGACTCCTAATTTCCTGGAAACTAGTGGGCATATATATATATATATATATATATATATATATATATTGTATTTGTGGGCATATATCCCTCGAGTAGGGGTTACCCCTAGGAGAATTTTAAGATACCAAAGCACTAATTTAGACGTCACTCACTATATGCGAAAGGAAGTACAAAATGCTTTTAATAGTAAAAGTTTTAGAAAGAAACGTTGTTGCTCACAAACTAAACCATTAATGGAGCATTAGAAGCATAAGTTCCACCTTTAGATTTATATTATGTTATGTTATATTATGTAGTGCTTTCCCATCAAAAGAGGGGAATGATTTTATTTTATTATATATTCTGATGTACTATTTTGAAGAGAAGTGTTTTACGGTGTGAGAAGAAAAGAGAAAGATAAAAGAAACACTATAAAAAGATATGTGTAATGTGTCCAACCTCTGCCCCCCTAATCTCACTATTTCCTTTTTGTGTTTTTAATTATTCAATATTGAGTAAGGCTGTTTCAATCATATTATATTAGCACAAAAACCATATTATATTACTAATTTTATTTTACCTACTAAAGTATCAAACAACAATGATGCATTATCTAATCATGATGAATTAGAATGAGTGGTCAAGGCATACACTTCATGAAATGGATGTCACTATGTTCTCTCATCCTTCTAGGATTAGCACCATTATTATTTATTTATTTATTTTTGTCGTCGCAAATAACTAAAACATTGACTCTGATTCTATGAAAAATTAATTCCTGAACGTTTTATTTTGAGAGTTAGAGAAAATATGGGTGATTTTTTTCTTAAAGTATTTCATTTAAGTTACATTTGATACGCAGGAATATAATGAAAACGAAAATTGAATGAAATATTTATTTTCATTCTGTTGTTTGATTACAAAATTAAAAAATATGTAGAAATGGAATGAAGTTCAAATTGAATTATCCAAAACATCTGACGGAGTGGAAGTTATAAACGTTCGCTCATGAATAAGATAAACAACTTTGAATTCACAAAATTAAAGAAAATTGTAAAACAATTAGTATATTATTGATAAATTGATTGATTTTTGCCCTATGACAGTACATATATTTATAATAGAGAAATCTTCATCCTAACAGCACTAGAAAACCTAAAAATAAATAAAAAACTTGTAGAAATCCTAATCTTAATAGGAAAAGAAAATCTATTTCCAAAAGTAAACTAGAATAAAAGAAAATCAGTACCCAAAATTAAACATTCTCTAAAAAAAATATTAAATGTATATATATATATAAAATATGAAACTTACTAAAACTATCCTACATCAGTCTCCCCTGCATGAAAAGAACTCGTCCCCGAGTTATTCACTGATCTTTTTCTCCACTCAGAATGGTTACTGGACAAGAGCGGGCTGGCTAGTTCCCTGGAACATGGCGTGAGCCGAGGTTTCTTTCAATCAGCTAGTTGGGAAAGACCGTAAAGGTGTTCGGTTATCGCTTAAAGCAATATCAAATCCGGAGATAAAAAAAAATCCGTAAATCCTTGTTACACTCATCTGGAACCCCTTTGCTTATACCAATCTTATACCAGCGAGTCTTGTGTTAGCACGGGAAATTAAGACAGTAATGAACGTATTTCCGGACCGCCATTCCTAACTTTAGGAAGGAATGGAATAAGGTCCGACTGCATCCACTAATGTTGCTAATGTCAGCTGCAATTCGACGAGGGGGGTTTGGGGGGATAATCCCCTCCATCCTCCTAAGAGAGTTCCTGCTGCTAAGGTGGGGGAAGGGGAGGGCGAGATTGAGATAGCAATCGAATAAGCCCTCTACTTCTTCTTGTTCCTCGTCCCTGAAATGACTGACTGAAAGGAAAGAATTGGAAAAGGGATGACATTACTCCCATAAGTTACCCGGACCTCCATTCCTAACTTCAGGAAGGAATGGAATAAGGTCCGACCTTTCAGTTACCTGAACTCCCCACTTTACACTAAATAAATTTAACTGCTAAAAGAGTCTACTATCAGATTGGTCCTTTTTCTCATTAAATCCTAAAAGTGATCGTTGGGGGTTTCGAGATTTAGAAAGAAAGATGCTAAAACATCGTCCCTCATTTGGCAAAAAAAACTCAAACAAATTAGCAGCGTTAACATTAAATGTAAGAGAAATAGTCATGTCTTTGGGAAGATCAATGACATAAGCATTATCATTGATTTTCTTCAGAATTTGATACGGTATGTACTTCTTATTCTTCAGCTTGTTGTAGGTGCCAACAGGAAACCTTTCTTTAAGCAGAAACACCACAACTAAATCTCCCTCCTGAAAGACCTTCTATCTCATTTTCTTGTCTACTGCTTCCTTGTACTTAGCATTAGCTTTTTCAAGATGTTTTTGAACCTCATCCTGGATTGCTTTAATGTGATTTGCCATGTGTTCTGCAATCACATTCTTTCCAGGCAGTTTCGGTAAAGGAACTAAATCCAGTACATGGCTCAGCGGATGACAGTAAACGATAGCAAATAGTGACTTCCCAGTTGACGATTAACCATATTGTTATATGCAAATTCTGCATGTACCAACGCAAGATCCCACTGTTTAGATTTTTCACTAGAAATACAGCGAATCAGATTGCCCAAGGTCCGATTAACCACATCAGTTTGACCATCAGACTACGAATGGTTGGTACTGCTGAAATTTAAAGATATATCAAAATGCCTCCACAAAGTCTTCCAAAAGTGTGACAGGAATTTGGTGTCCCTATCTGAACTAGTGATGGATTTAGGAACTCCATGTAGGTGAACAATCTCTTTGAAGAACAAATTTGCTACGTGTGTGACATTTAAAGTCTTCTTACAAGCTATGAAGTGCGACATCTTCGAATATCGATCAACCACCACAAAAACATAATAGGCTCCTCATTGAGTGCGTGAAAGTAGACCTGTCAATGGATCGGATTTTGATTCGAATTCGATCCGAATCCGAGCCAATAATTAGGATATGGATTGGACATTTAATCCGATAATCCGTTAGCGATCCGAATTCGATAATCCGTTAGCTAAACAAATCGGATATGGATTATGCTCAATCCGATCCAATAATAATCCGATCCGAAATAATTTAATATATAATTTATTTTAAATATATTATCTAATGTTATAAAATATAATATTTACATACTATTTAAATATTTTTTATCATTATTTCCTTCTTATTATTGATTCTCTTTATTTTGTCTTTCATTATAAATTTTTTCTTTAATAAAAAGTCAAATACTTACATTTCTACTACTTTTTTCTTTATATTTTATTTTTTCCCTATTTTTTTCCTACTCATTATTTGTAAATCTCTTTTGAAATTACTTTTTTTTTAAAAAAAATTATATTTTTTTCGGATCGGGTTATCGGATCGGATATCTGATTAATAACAAATCGGATATGGATTTAATTATATATAATCCATCGGGTTATCGGATCGGATCGGATCACCTATTTCCTTATCGGATAGGCCTGATCTGGTCCGAATCCGATCCGTTTACAGGTCTACGTGAAAGTCCTAGGACAAAATTCATAAACAGATCCTCCCAAGGGAAATCTGGTGTAGGAAGAGGTAGATAAGACTAGTGTTTTGGGACTGACCCTTTGTAGACTGACAAACTGGACACCTCCTCACATGATTTCTAACATCCTTCTTGAGCTGCGACCAATAGTATCGTTCCTCGACCAATGCTATAGTTTTGTCTCGACCAAGATAGCTACCCAAACCTCCACCATGTAGCTTATGGATAATCTGCTCTCGAAGCGAACTCCTCGGAATACAAAACTGATTTTCCTAAAATAGAAATCCTTTATGTAGATGCATTCCTTCAACAACATGCCCAACTTGACACTTAGCCCACAATTTCTTGAATTCGTCATATTCTTCATACAACTCTTTTAGACAATCAAACCCAACAACCTCATCCAGTAAAGTCACTAAAAGTGTTGTGCGCCTGCTGAGTGCATCGACTACCTTGTTCTACTGACCTGAGTTATGTTTTAAAAAGAATGTAAATCGTTGCAAAAAAATAACCGATCGGACGTGCATCCAGTTAACACTATTCTGACTGTTGATAAACTTTAAAGCCTGATGATCAGTATAGAGAATGAACTCTCTCTGAACCAGATAATGTTCCCATATATTTAATGCTCGTACGACTGAATATAATTCCAACTCGTAGGTTATCTACTTTTTTTCGAGCATCACTAAGCTTCTTATTATAGAAGGCAATTGGTATGCCCTCTTGGGATAGAACAACACCAATCCCACAATTGAAGCGTCACATTCTACTTCGAACAATTCTCAAAGCTCGGTAGTACTAATATAGGTGCAATGGACAGTTTCTCCTTAATCAGCGCAAAGCTCTATTCCGCTTCTTCACCCCACTGGAACTTACCCTTTTTCATACATTCAGTAATGGAAGTAACTGTACTACTAAATTTTTTTATGAACCTTCGGTAGAAAGTCGCTAAACCATGAACACTGCGCACATCACCTACTACTTTCAGAGTGGGCCATTCTTGAATTGCTCAAACTTTCTCCTCGTCAACCAGAATTCCTTCAACACTCACCACGAACCCCAAAAATAGTAAACTACCGGTCATAAAGTTACACTTTTTCATATTAATGTACAACTTATTTTCTTGCAAAACTATAAGTACCTCTTTCAAGTACGAAATATGCTTCAATTCTGACCGACTATAAATCAGGATATCATCAAAATAGACAACAATAAATCTACCAATGAAAGGATTTAATACCTGATTCATAACTCTCATGAAGGTACTAGGAGCATTAGACAACCTAAATAGCATCACTAACCACTCATACAACCCTCATTTGTCTTAAAAGCAGTCTTCCATTTGTCCCATAGTCTAATACAAATCTAATGGTAGTTGTTTCTCAAATCAATCTTCGTAAAGATTTTTGAACCAGCCAACATATCATCCAGCAGGGATATTGGAATTTGTATTTGATGGTGATCTTGTTGATGGCTCTACTGTCTATACACATACGCCAACTACCATTTTTCTTTGGCACTAACAAAGCTAGAACATTACATGGACTCATACTCACTTGCACCAAACCCTTCTGAATCAACTCCTCAACTTGTTCCTACAAAATTTGATTCTCCTCTAGGCTTATGCGATAATGCAGTAAATTCGGCAAACTAGCACCAGGCACAAGGTCAATGTGGTGTTGAATGTCTTGCATAGGGGGTAACCCACTAAGCAACTCATCAAGAATGATCTCCTTGAACTCTTCAAGCATGAGCTATAATACAATAGACTGTAGGGATAGTAGAAGGGGTACTAAACACCTCTTCTCCAACCACCAATGCCAGAATCTCACCGGACTCTTTGGCCTTCTCTAAAAACTACTGCTCACTGTCAATCAAAAGAACTAATTTTTCCTTAGCTGGTGAAGCCTTGGAAGAATCCTCTTCTGCCATGGGACCTAAAACAACCTTCTGCCCACATTTGACGAACAAGTAAACATTCTCTTTGCTTCTATGAGTAGCATCGACATCAAACTGCCACGGTTTGCCCAAAATCATGTGACAAGTATCCACATCCACCACATCACAAAACACTTCGTCAGTATATTTTTTTCCAATCGAAAAAAGAACTTGGCAAATATCTATGACTCTTATTTCTGCCTCGTTCTTAATCCAGCCAATTTTACAAGGACTTAGATGCTTTTCTGTCTTCAGCCCTAATCAAGCACAAAATTTAACAAACACAAAATTTGGCAGATTATGACCTATGTCCAATGAATGAGAAGATAATTTACTATATTTTTATTGAGAATTACAATGGTAGAAAATAAACAACACCGGAGCATGTACACTAAGTCCTACTCCGAGGTATGATGGCTATTACCCAAATCGTACTACTCTTAGAGATTAGTTCCCGTCTCAAGATCAATGATCTCTGCAATCTACTAAACACTAATCACATCTCTAGGGGCCATGTGAGATAGAGGATCCAAAACACACACCCATCTCCTCTATGAATTAACTCCCTTTCATATCTGTCATTGTCATAAGTCTCAACCCATAACTTAGGTATTATTAATAGAGTTCTTAATTTAATTTATTGTTGGACAAAGATTACAATTCTTTTTTAGTGAGGACTTCCCTAACAAGAAAATTTTGAAAAAAATATATTCTAAAATAGAAACCTAATTGAAATAGAAATTAACATATAATATCCAATAATCTTTGCCTTGACTTAGATTCCATCAAGCCAGTCAATGCTTCTCACATCTGCTGGTTCAAAAAGTTCTTCACAACTACAATCTTGCACATAAATAGATCACTATTTAGGAAATTCAACCATGGACTATTTACGACCTAGTCTGATTTAGAGTCTTTCACTACAACCTTCAGAACCTTGCAATCATATTAAATAATCGAAAGAAACAACAAAAATAAGCAAAAGAACACAATATTTACATGGTTTGGAAACATGCCTACATCCCCGAGGGAGAGAAGATCAAAATCCACTAACAGAAAATTAAATTTTTTTTTACAAGTGCACTCAGTCACTCAAACATTACTCTCAACCTTCTCAAAGACTCACAAATCCGACTGTCGTTGCTTGATAAAAGTGAAAATTAAGTATTGAAAATTTTAAGAGCGACATATTTTAAGTGGTAATAAAAATTAAGTTTTTTTTTTTTGGTATTTTTTTTACTTTTTTAAGTGTTACTCAATTCGTGCTATTAATTGATTTAAGATTAAATGTTAATTTGAGTAATCAAACACCTTTTTTGCCGAGAAAACAATTGCTTGGAGCCAAAAAAAATTTCTTCCTAAAAAGAGCTTTGTAATCAATTGCAAATCTAAAGTAGAAACCAATAGAACAAAGAATTTGAAAGGTATCGCAATACAAAATGGTAATCCCTCTAAATGGTCCAATATTAAGTTTAAAAATGATTCTTATATAATTCTAAATCTCATCTGGTCCCTATCTGTGATTTTATTTGATCAATTAATCAATTCATAAAGTGAAATCCAAGAAAAGTTTCACATTGAACAAACACCACCATAACAATAATTAGAGAGCTGAGTCACCTAAAGCATCAACGGTAGTGTGTCTTCCTTCTTGGAACTCGCAAAATGAAGGACCCTACTAAAGCTTTAATGGGAGCACTAACCAAATTTCCTAAAGATTACAATTAGCTGGCCATGGTTTCATGTCATGCCATTACTAGTAAGTGTCAGGTAAGAGATGGAATTTAGATCCCAAACTGGTGAGACATCCATGTGAGAGCTTCATTGATTAGCTGTGACCCTGTGAGAGAGGCTGTCAGTAAGAGATAGAGATAGAGAAAGAGATAGAGAGAGAAGCTGTATATATATATATATATATATATATTATTCTATTTTAATGCTTTTCTCTTCCTTTTGTTATTCTGTTATCTTTTCCTTCACCTTAATGGAACATAGTCATTTTATATGATTATCAATGGAAAAGCGCATGTGATGACAATTACGGACTTGGACTTCAAATCAACTGATTCCATGGTTATGCTGAAATGTATGACGTTGGTGTCCCGGTTGATTTGAAAGCACGTATACTTTTTGCGATGCTCACGGATATGTCTTTGTTGCGATGCTCACGGATATGTCTTTGTCTCGGATATTTCGTATATTTTCTAAATGTATTTATAATTTTTTAAAATATAACTTTTATATCTTACATATATTCAATACTTTTAAAATATTTATAATTTTTTAATATTTTAAAATATACGATTAACAAATTTTGAATATTAAAATATAATTTTTTCAACAATAATATTATAATATAATGGTTAAGAAAAGTTATAAATTTATTCAAAAAAAAGGGCATTGAGATATACATCATGATTTAGTAAAAAATTTGTCTATGTCATATAACTATTGACTCTTATCTTGTTCGTTAATCACAATACTTTATAAAAAAATGTTGATAACAATATATATAACATAAAAGTTATTTTAAATTTCTATGGATACATAAATATTGATTTTAGATATATTTGCATTTCAAAAATTCTCGCGATCCGGTTTGTCGCATTCTTTTTGCAGAACTGAAGAGATATGAAACTCAAATTCTATTAAAATTTAGTCAGCAAGTCTAATTGGCAAAGAAGTCAAAAAGTTGATTTAAGCTACAATAAGATAATGATAACAATTTTATTTTCTAATATCTCTCCTAATTAAATTGGAGAAGGTTAAAAGAATTTCCTACTAGAATGTTACTACCAAACACTCTCTTATAAAAAAAAAAAAAAAAAGTCAGGACACATGCAATATTAAATACAAAATAATTTTTATGTTTATAAAATCATAAATACTAATTTGATCGTCGGAGTGTAACCGGTCGGCACTCTATCAGCGTGACGGTATCTCTTTTGCTTTGCAGAAAGGTCCTTGTCGAACCGGATCGTAAAATTTTTGTATCATCAATATATATATTGTTGTGCCTTTGCGTATTTTATTTTACTATTTTAAAAAAAAAAAAATTGCATTATCATATTCATGTCGTATTCGTGTCAATGCCCAAAGATACATAGTTATAAAGTGCTTACTTCACATCAGGTGGCAAGGTGGGTCCCACCCCTCCATGTCTTTGCTCGGTTGGGGTAGGCCCCAAATAGAGCGGCTCATGGTGCAATTGTCCTATACGGAGTGTTCAACGTTTTTGTCATATTATCTTCCCTCACGCGAGAAAACAAGTTAGCACAAGGATGTTTATATATATATATATATATGTATGTATGTATATGTATATGTATGTGTATGTATGTATGTATATGTGTGTAATTCTCAATGGACTTGACAGATATGGAGGCTTCTTCCTTGGACGAGAACTGAGACAAGAGGAATCTCATTCCTGTCCCGTTGTTATTTTTTCATTCTCTCATTACGGTTCCAAGTGCTAATCATAATAAATATGACATTGCACTTTATGTCTAACTTCCTAATCTTTATCATATGTGTTTACCTTTCTAAAAGAGGAAAGAGAAATTAAAACTTCCATTAGTTGTACCCATTTCTTATTTTAATTATTATTATTATTTTGCAACTTATCTCATTTAATAAAGGCACTAGAAAATATGTCGTTTTTGAAGGAGACACTCTTTTGACATATGTTATTCACATTAATCTAAAAACAAAACAAAACTCATCAAGTTTTCTATTAGGTTGCTTTATCTTCTCTTTCCTGGTCAAAAAATTATACCTAGTGTAGGTACTAACTGCCACCAGACAAGTACATGATCCACATTTCATGAGGCGCATTTGGTCAAACAAGTGCTTGAGTAGAGTTGGGCTAATTTTTTTTGGGGTAAATATTATTGATATTTTATGTGGTTTGGATTTATTATACACAGAGATAAAGTTTTTTTATAACTATCATATAGACTCCAACCGATATTTTTGTCTATAACCCCGTTAGCTTAAGTATAAAATGTCTAATATACCCTTAATTTTTTAATTGAATTTAATAAAAATCTAAAAGTTGTCAAAAGACAACTTTGTCCCTAATAATAAATAGGTGCTATCAGTTTCTCTCTCCTCTCTCTCGACTTTCTCGAAGAGCCCTCTCTCTCCTCTTCCTTTCTCCTCTCCCTCTCTCTCCTCTTGCTTTCTCTCTCTTTAGGATCAGAGCCCAAGCATATCTATATATATAGTTTTAATTAATTTAACTAACTAATTAAAACTATATATATATATATTTTGTGAAATATTCAAAGCTCTTTAAAATCATATATATATATATATATATGATTTTAAAGAGCTTTGAATATTTCACAAAACACACACCAACACACACACACACACATGCACCTATTGTAACACACATAAAAACGAGCAATGCTACACGTCATGAAAATATTTCATGAATTTTTATCTTGAATGATGTGGCAATTAAATGGTGAGTTAGTATTGGTGGGATTCCCCCCATACACGGAATGTCAATGGTATTATCACTTGACACATCATTCATGAAGGCAATTCATGATAAAATTTTATGACGTTTAGCATTTCCCCATAAAAACACATGCACCAGCACACAAAAACACAGGCACCCACGTATGCATGCACACACTAGCACACACGCATCTTTCTTCCTCTCTTAACCCAAACAACCACCGTATGACACCATCATCCCCATATCACACACAACCACCCAAACCCAATCCATTTGAAACCAAAATTGTCGCCAAAAATCCAAAATTCCAAAGGCCAATAACCATCAGTCGAAACCCAGCAAATGCCAACCACCGCCTAGTGAAAATCTACTACAACACCATTCATGACCCTCAAAGAGCCAAACCCAAGACCCTCTCTCCAAAAACCCACTTCTTTTTCTCTCTCTAACCCAATACACAAACACCTGCAAACAAACCTTATTGTTCAACACCATTCATGACCACAATTAAATTGCTGATCTAGAGCCACCATCACGCAACTGTGGGATATGATATTATTTTGATGAATAGTTTGTTGAATTTTTTTAGTTAATATATTAAGTAGTTATTTTACCTACTCCATTTGAACTAAATTTAATTACTTTCACAATTTAGTCAAGTTAGCGAAGCAGTTAGAGAGAGAATAATGTTGTATGTCATAACTTAAATCGAGTGCTTCAATGATGGAGAGATGTTGGTGGTGTTTGGTGGTTCGACAGTGGTCGTAGGTGATTCGGGTTGTTGAACATGGGTCTTCGCCGACGACGGTGAAAGCCATGGATGGTTGTTTTGAGTTTCTACATAGAAGACCCAGACGCTGGTGTTTTGTGAAGGTGGTGGAATGTTGTGTTATAGTGGTTAAAGATGGAGACTCAGCTGGTCAGTGAAAATGATGGCAGTGGGTAGCTTTGGATGCTTGATTGTCAAGCTTCAGCTATGCAATTCAATGGCCAACCGGCGATGGCTTTGGTCGATGGTGTATGCTACCAAAGCTTTTATGGTGGAGCTTTCGGCATAAATGGGTCTCTCTCTTCAATCTTTCTATTGAAAATTATTATTCTATACTCTCACTTGACAACTTCTTATCACCCATATCATACTGCATAATGGGTTTTCTTGGGTGTGCTATTATACACATGGTAAAGTTTGCCTTTGAAGTCAGAGAAGATATTAAAGATTGTGGTTTGTGCATGCATGGCCATGGTGGTGGTGCTTGGCACTGGATGATGGTTGTTAGCTTCGACAGTCGGGCTGAGATGGGTCTTCCACAATGGAGTGGAGCTTCACATGGTGGTCGTGAATTGTGCTCAACTTGGGCAGTGGGGTCGACGAGGCTTCATGGTGAAGTGGGTCTTTCAACTCGGAGCAGGTGAAGAAGATGGTGATTGGTGAGGCTCGGCTAGGTCTTCGGTATCAGAGCTTTAAAGAAGTGGAGTTGGGTCTGTTCAGTGGTTGTCTTCCATGGAAGATGGTGCATGGAGAAAGAAACCACAAAGAAAAAAACACACACACAAACACACAAAATAGTTATATATAATATATATAAAGAATATATATATATATAATATATATATATATATATATAACTGGCCATTGCTTGATGAAGAGAGAGGGAAAAGAGAAGGAGAAAGAAGAGAGAGAAAGAAAAAGAAAATAATAAAAAAAGAGTTAAGATATTTTGGTCTTTTATGTAATTTTAAAAGTTAAATAGGTCATTTGACAAAGTCAAAAGACATAAAAGTCTTTTTGCATGATATATGTCTGACCTACCTATATACGGATTAGAGTCTCTCTAATAGACGGTGTAAAACATTTGGGTTTATACAGTTACTTTAATCAAATTTTCTCTCTGTGTGAAATAAGTCCAAACCACATGGTGTGTTCGTGATATTTACTCCTTCTTTATTTATTTATTATAACTCACCAGCATTTTCAAAACGCTTTTTTTAAATACACGGAAAGCTGATTTCATGTTTTAATGAAAATTTTCAAATACCAAGTACAACCTTTTTATTACTATGTGAGAATCAAATTTAGGATATCCAAATTTATTGTTCTTTCTTATTTAGTGAGTCACCTGTTCAAGTTATTACAAACAAGTTTTTAATAAATTTATTACTTTTTAACTACTCGAGAAACAAAAAAAGTGTTTCGCTATAATGTCAGATAAACTACAAATATGAACGCGGTCTTACATCTCTCATTGAATCATGTATACATAAACTTTTTTTACTCCTATATGATGCAACAAACATAAAAAATAGAAAAAAATAAAAGAGTTGTGAAAAAGTTTATCTCTAAAGATTCAATAAGATAAAATTCAAGTGGTATAAGAGGTAGGGCGGAGTAAGAGTTAATGTTTACTATATAAAGAAAGAAGTTACCTACCAAAAATTAACAGAGAGTTCCATCATTTTGTTGTTCCCATTTGGTAGATGAAGCTACAATGGATGAGTTTGATGGATGTCTTTATATCTTACTATCAACACACTTTTATTCATTCTCAGAATATCCTTAAAAGTCTTCTCTCCAAAAGATTTTAGAATGACCAAATTGATTTTTTTTATTTTATTTCATCAATTAATTAAAGGGTAAAATGCTCTGACACCTTTTGAGGTTTTCTTTTATTGTTCATAGATTAAACCTTTTGTAGTATTGGCTCTGACACCCCTGAGATTGGGTTAACATAACCATAATACTCTCTGACCGTTAGAGCCATTAAAAGTTAACTAGTTCATACCAAAACTACCCTTCGTGTTTGAAAGTACTATTATAGCATTAGTTAGTTGGACCTTTATACATCGCAATAGAAAAAAATGATAAATTGCACCCTTATTCTCTGAACCAGCTTTTTTTAAAAAAAATAAAAAAATTGACCAATCGATATATAAAGTTTGTTTGGTCACTGTTTTTAAATTTTGAGCAATTGATATATATATATATATATATATATATATATATATATATATATATATATATAACTTGTTTGGTTACTGTCTTGAACCATTTTGTATTGAACTTCTAGATTACTATTTTTTTTTTTATAGAAGAAAGCGATATTTTCATTTTTTTAGAAGAAAGCATTTTTTTTAGAAGAAATGGTTACTGTCTTGAACCATTTTGTATTGAACCATTTTGGTGAGGTTTTCATTAAGCACGGAAGTCCAAGTTATAAGCTTGGTAAGGACGTCTCAGTGATGTGTTCATGGAACAAAGAAGCCCAAGTGGTTCACTTGGCAATTGTACAGTTTGTTTTCCACCTTTAAGGGAAGCTCTATAATGGAAACCTCAAAAGGTGCTCTTGAAGCATGGATGTAGGCAAGAGGGGCCGAACCATGTAAAAATTATGGTGTCACTTGGTTTGCATTTCTCTATCCTTAAACTCTTTTATTTAATAGCATTTCATTTGTTTAAATTTCATATACTTTATATATTCATATGAGGAGAATGTGATGAATGCTTGGAGTATATTGGTTGAGTTGTGGAATTAATTAAATTGTTAATTGATTGAGTATTTATTTGATTATTTGACAATCAATTTGCAAATCATGTGTTTGATAAAATGCGCAATCAACATATCATACACTACAAGCATGTTGTGTTACATTTACATAAACACTTACATTTGTTATAACCACTAGGTCATTTAAGAGCATAATAGAAGAGCATTCTCATTCTTACTTGTTGAATACATAAGTTCACTAAGTGTTTGACAAAAGTCTATTCAAACTAATTTTTGTCAAAATAAGCTAAATCGAAAAAGTTTCATCATTTGTCATAGATCCTATTCACCCCCTAGGGTCAATTATTAGGTAAAAATATGGTTTAACAACAACACTTCCATTGTGATTAACAAAATTCATTAGTAGTATATGAAAGACTTTCAAATACATCACTACGTAATTTTTCAATCTTAACCAAAAAAAAAAAAAGAAATCGCCAGTACAAAATTGATTCATTTTAATAAAAATGCAATAAGAACAATCACAAATCATAAAAATATAACCATAATGTGACACCAACATGGCTTTCATCATTGAATGCCATAATTTTCTCTCTCTTTAAATGATCAACATCTAGAATTTTAGTTGTTCCATCTGAACGTGGGTTCTAAGGTCATGGTGCATGTTCCCATTTGTTTGTGCTCTCATCTTGTAGGGGAGACTCCCATACATTTACGAAAGTTTTCAAAGTTTGATAGAGGTTCCTAGAAGCGAAAAATCTTGCAACAATCATATGCTCAAGTGAAGTACAATTTGTTGGAATTAAGCAATAATTCAAAAATACCAACTTTCGCTTTTCTTCTACAATCATATTTTATGTTGTGGAATGTGATTGTATTGCTCGTAAGAGTAGTAGATGATGAAGCCATTGACATTACAAAAACAATGAGATGGATGGAAGAAGATGAATTCTGATGTTGCAAAAAAATGAAACTATTTTGAATTCTTAAAGTATCTCCACCCGAATCTACAATTCCGAGCTGGTACATTGAATAGATAGTTTTGGCATATAAGTTTCCTCTAACCAAATAGTTAAATGTCTAGTTGTCATTTGACATAAAATTATATGTGCCAAATTTAGCATACAACTTTTTGATATGCCAAATGAATTATTCCTATTATTTGAATATATAGGTCCCACATATCATTAAACTTGCTGTGATTCACTATAATTTTATGTATTGTTATTTTGTTTTTGTTTGTTGTTTAATTAAAAGACAAAATATTAATAAATTTGACATATCAAGTAGAGTTCTTTATATATGGATATGCTAAATTTACATATGTCAATTTGTCACATCTTACCTCAAATGAATTTGGCGAATGAAATTTGAAAATTATGCTCTTATAAATCCTTATTTTACTGCTACATGCATTAATTAATGTATTTTGGGGAGTTATGTATTTTTGACGCCCCATTGAAGGTGTCGCAACTAAACCAACTATTTCTGACCCCACCATTTTTCGTCGAAAGGGGCGGTATTTGTGATTGAAATAGGGGTGTTGGAAAAAGAGGGCGTTAGAACTGTCCTATTTTCTTGAACCGTACAAAGAGATTATTTACAATTAATCCAAAAATAAATGTCAATAGATAATGCAACAAAAATATTAGTTCCTAAATTGACATAGAGAATGGTATGCCCCTAAAATATTTTGGCATAAATTTCTCATTTCACATCAATATAGGAAAGTCAATATTTATTTTTCTTCCTTTTGGAATTGATCATATGTATTTATTTCTTGGATAATTTAAAATTTTTATTTACTAAACCATACTTTCATGTCATTACCACAAATTATAAAATCACCTCTAAGGTTTCACCCAACAAAATCTTAGAAGGATGAATTTTGAATTTTTGAGATTAATTTGATTTGTAGTGAATTGATTTGAATTTAGTCGACTGAATGATACTATTTGTCTCTTCAAACACCAACCTATACGACATTATATATACATATATATTTATATACACACATATAAAGAAAAAAACTATTCATCTTTTATATTTAAAATATTTACAAATAAGATTTTAAAATTGAATGATAGCATGGACGTCCTGTCAATCTGTTTTTGGAGACAACACCTTGAGATATCAAAAGTGACATTTGTAACAAGAATTTTGTGAAAAAACGGAACCGCCTATCAGTGAAAACTATGCAGATTAAGGAAAAAAAACAGTGAAAAATATGGATAAATTCAAAGATTTTATTTTGGACTAGATGTTATTGGGCCAAATTCAGAGAAATTATGGTCTGGAATTCAATAAAAATTGGCATTTTAAAATATTTCAACTACAGTCACAAAGTAAAAAAAATATGACTAAAAAGGATGGAAAGAAAAAAAAGAGTAAATTACTCTGAACCCTTAAGGTTTAATTTAATTACTCTCAATTAAAATTTTTGTAAAATTACTCTGATGCCTTTGTCAGACTAACGATTTGTTAAACAAAATTATATTTAATATACAATTACAAAAATATTCTGAAGTTATAATACATTTGTGAAAAAATAATCTCAATTTTTAATCATTTGATTGAGATTAACATGATATATATATATATTTTCTTCATCAATGCCACACCAAAACTATTGCCACCGAAGGTATTTTTGATATTTTATGTTAATTGATTTTAATGGTGTTGACTGTCAATTAACAATATGAATATCTGGAATAAAGTCAATCAAATATCAAAGAGGTTGACCATTATATTTTAAATTTTTTAATATAAGAGTAATTAGATAAAACCTCGCAGAAGGTTGAAGTAATTTACCTAATATATATATATATATATATATATATATATATCTATCAACCTAATTATTGTAAACCACGGAATTTTTACTACATATATATATGAACAATGAGAAGAACGGACGCGTACGGAGAACGGAATGCCTTTTTGAGAAACTGAAAGTTAAAAAGAGACCGTTTCGCGTGTGAAGACAGAGAAAAGAAGAGCTAGCACGTGCACTAACGGCCGTTAGCAGTTTCCGTCCGAACCCAAACGGCGATTTACTCACTCATCCAAACACTCCTTTACTTTTCTCTCTTTCTATTAGCCGTTCCGGGCCCACCACCACCCCAACCCTCTTTTTCCGTTCATTTCAATTCTCCTCTCCGAATAAAACCAGAAAATCAAAGACAAGAAAGAGAGTGAGAGAGAGAGAGAGGGAATATAGAGTGAGAGACTAGAGAGAGAGAGAGAGAGGGAGCTTGGAGGTGTGAGATTCGGGGGGCGTGAGTTACTGATATATATATATATATACATATATGTAGATATATACATATATAGAGAGAGAGAGATCGGAAGAACGGCGGAGAAGATGAGCACTTAATGGTTATATAATTGCAATCAGGGTCCTCGTCTTTGTGACAAAATCCGTAAGTTCTCACCTTTTTTTGTTTTATTTCTTAATTTTGAATTGAATGTGTCTTTCTTTGTTTAGTTAACTAATTGAATGTGTCTTTCGATTTGTTCTATATGTGTGCTTTTTTGTATCTCAGATGAGAGGAAATGTTAAGAAATTCAATTACAGGTTTCTATTTGAGGGCAATTAGTGACAGATCTTTCCTTCTCTGTGTGATTGTGTGTATGTGTTTTTTATTTCTTTATTCGTGGATGGAAAAATAAGGACTGGGTTTGAGTTAAATTTTTGACATTTATTTTAATTTGATATGTGATTACCTCAGGACCATGCAAGTTTAATGTTTTCTCGATATGGGTCACAACTCATAGATCTGTTTGGTGATTCTATGGTTGTTTTACTAGCTTGGTTGCTTTTTTTTATTATTTACACACAGACACACATACATTAATACATGCATGCATGCCAATATATGTATATCTACTTGAATATCTAAAGATATTTTTGGTTTGCTTACTGGCTTTTTCTTCTAATTGATGGATTTGGTGCCTAAAGAGGCGCTTCTAATATCTTGTAAGATAAAAGGTTACATTGTGTGTGTGTACTTTTTTTTCTTACTCTTTTCCTTTAGTAATTTCTTCCATTCTTTTATTAGGATCGGTTTAGTGTTTGTTTAATTTTCTTAGTCCTTTCTTTTGTATTGGACTTTTGATTTATGTATTCCTAGGGGTATGCCCGTGCTTGTTCTTCTGTACATTATTGTTTATCTATATAATTTTTCCACTTTGCTTAGGAAAAAAAAGATTAAGATAGTTGCAGCTTATAAATATATATATACATACTTTTATGAAGTTTATTCTGATAGCATTTTCTTGGATTATTATTATGCTTTGCAAGTTGGATGGATGGTTTCTTGATTTCATTCTATACAAAAGGTCCTTTATTTTAGCTGAATTTATGGTTTTATGCTTTGAGCAGTTGCGAATTATTGGTTTGAATTGTTGACTGATCGGTTTCGTTTTAAATTTCGATGAGGAAGAGACACGAGGCTTTGCATTGATTGGTCACTAGTGCTTTCCCGCATTTTCCGAAAAATTTTGGCATCATGTTGGAGGGTCCGTCATATCTTATCTCGCGGGAATTGCCAAGTTCCTGCGAGTATGAGAGTAAGTGGATTTACAATACATTTCGTGTCATTGAACTGTCAAATGGTAAGCGCCGTTTGGAAGAGGGAAAGGATAACTCTTTGAAGAAGTCATCCAAGCAGTCAGATGCCCTTGAAAGAGAGGAAACATTGCAGGGTCTTCATGATCTTTCTCTGTCTCAAGTCAATCAATCAGATAACCAGCGTCAGAATGGGGATCGCTCAGATTCAAGTTCACTAATCAACCAAATTGGCCGGGACATATCAATTAATTGCCTACTACGTTGCTCAAGGTCAGACTATGGCTCAATTGCCTCATTAAATCGGAGCTTTCGGTCTCTTATCCGGAGTGGGGAGCTTTATAGGCTGAGGCGGCAGATGGATATAGTTGAACATTGGGTCTACTTCTCTTGCAACCTCCTTGAATGGGAGGCCTTTGATCCTATCCGCCGTCGATGGATGCATTTACCTAGAATGACTTCAAATGAATGCTTCATGTGTTCAGACAAGGAATCACTGGCTGTTGGTACCGAACTTCTTGTTTTTGGAAAAGAAATAATGTCCCATGTAATTTACAGATATAGCATATTAACAAACTCATGGTCTTCTGGTATCCAGATGAACACCCCCAGGTGCTTGTTTGGTTCTGCTAGTCTTGGAGAAGTTGCAATTCTAGCAGGAGGTTGTGATCCACAGGGCAATATCTTGAGCTCGGCAGAGCTTTATAACTCAGACACTGGAACATGGGTGACTCTCCCACCCATGAATAAACCGAGGAAAATGTGCTCTGGGGTGTTTATGGATAGAAAGTTCTATGTCATTGGGGGGATTGGTGTAGGCAATTCAAATTTGCTTACATGTGGGGAAGTATATGATTTGGAGATGAGGACTTGGCGTGAGATTCCTAATATGTTCCCTGCACTGAATGGAGATGATGGGGGGGTGATTGAGGCGCCTGCTACAGCCAAGGCACCTCCTCTGGTGGCAGTTGTAAAAAATGAGCTATATGCGGCTTATTATGCAGAAAACGAAGTGAGAAAATATGATAAGGAGAGAAATTTGTGGATTACAGTGGGGAGATTGCCAGAAAGGGCAGTCTCGATGAATGGTTGGGGGCTAGCCTTTAGGGCTTGCGGAGATATGCTTATTGTTATTGGTGGTCCTAGACATTTAGGTGGAGGGATCATAGAGCTTAATTCTTGGGTACCAGATGAAGGCCCACCACAGTGGAATTTGCTGGCCAGAAGGCATTCGGGAAGCTTTGTCTATAATTGTGCCGTGATGGGGTGCTGAGGTGTCTGATTTTGGTGACTGTCTCCACTGTGCAGATTACTTTCTGAATGAGAGTTCCAACTTTGCTTTCTCAATGAGATAGGTTTCTGGCTGGTGGGTAATATCTGCCTTCCTTTTTTTTCTCTTTTGGGGGGAAATTTAAGATTTTACTCAAGATTCATAAATATTTATTTGGAGGAAGTGTGGAGGTTTCTCTGTCTTTTATTTATGATATCCTATTGGTTTGCATCTTCACCCATTTAGTTACCATTTGAGCTCTTCAAGTTTGGTATCATGTAGAACAAACATAGGTTAATAATTTGAAGTACTGGTGCATTTTAGGTTTATATGGAAATTTTCAAAAGCTTTATTGAAGCATCATTTGAACTATTCTGTGGGCTCATGCTTTTCAGTTGCTTGGTTTTTCCTTGACGAGATCAAATTGTCTAGTTTCCGTATTTTATTTTATGACTAATGCTTATTTACCCGCTATATTTATTTCCAGTTTAGGGGTCTTATTTGATGAATCTTTTCTTCATAAATTGTGCTATAGCATCTTCAATAATACTATTTGTTGTTCATAATTATTATTCCTGGTTTAATCTTTTTTGTTTGATTGAAATGGTTTGAGAATGACTAGGCTTCTAGTTCCTTTCCTTCTATTATGAAATATTCTGCATGCTTACGAGTTTTATCTTCAAGTTCACCTTCTTCTGAAAGCTAATAAAACTATTTTAGTCAAATGGAGGCATTCTTTTTGCAGCCTACTCCCCACATTCCCCTCTTCCTTTTTCCTTTTGTCTGGGTGTCCTATTCAGTTTGTATCAACTTCTTCCCTTTGGATTTGCTTCTTGATAAATGATGCAATTACTGCATACATCATTTTTTCTGAATCTCACGTTTGGAGCTAAACTACTGGAAATGCAAGAAATGGTAGGGTTATTCACATTTCCATTTTTCTAGCATTATTCTTACTCACCTCTATTTTATTTACAATTTATAATGTAAGTTTGTCCATTTGTATTCATTTACAAGAAGGTCCTTCCCCTTTATTACGACCCTTTTTAAGAGCCTAAGTGGGAATGTTGCATTAGGATCTTTTTGTTTTAACTTTTGATTATAATTTTTTTGAGGAAACTTTTCTGGAGGAAAAGAAAGTAACTTTTTAGTAAAAGTAGATATCTGTCCCCACAAGAAGAGACTGGATAATTGTTCCCCAAGCTTCACCTATTAATATTAAGGAAGGAAAATAGAGCCTTAAATTTATGATTTCTTTCCCCCTGAAGATTTTTTCTGGGAACCATTCCCATTGAAGTGGTTTTCCTATTCCCTGTCTAGTCTAATTTTGGGAAGCAGCTTCATCTCTCGCCATAGCTCTTTTCAAATAAATTTACCAAGCAGCGTTAGTTTGTGTATAAGCTGCCTGAATTGATGAATGAAATGGATGGATTTTGTTATAATGATTTAAAGACTGTAGCCTAAATTTGGATATGATAGCTTAAGCTTAGATTTCAATAAAATGCATGGATTGGTTTGATAGCCATACAAGTGTGGATTTGATATAACGAGGTGAAGGGAGTCATTTGAAATCCATGCTAAGAAGGATTCGAATTGTACATAGATCCTAAGAAAATTTATCTTTTCCTATGACTATGGTCTATGTCCTCGTCCGATTACTCAATCCAACTCTTTTAGCAAACCTTCCATATATTTGTTATTTAAACCCCAGACCCCTTCATTTTAGATCCATCCTTTCAAATGGAGCCTATGATTCTTAGTTTATGCATTCGACTGATTTTCTGTTCTTATTTTCTATTTTACTTTCAGAGATTTGGATTGGATAACATTTTTGTTAATAGTGTTGCTGAGTGGGGATTTACACTTTTCACCGAAAAACATCTATCATTGATTAATTTGGCAGCCTACGCCAATTTTTTTTGTCACACTTACTTATTGCTAGTGCATCAAACATTTCTAGTAGGTTTTGTTTCTTTTAGCTATAATTATTGTTCGAACTCTCAAATTAGGCCTTATTCATACCAAATATGAAAACATCTATTGAGTACATCATTGTTTTGGAATGTGTTGAAATTTACATTTCCTTTCCAGAAAAGAAAAAAATAAAAAGATGTCTGACTGGTCTATTGAAAAGAAATTTTAGGGCATACTGTCGGTTCATATTACCGGAGCTTTTGTCAGAAAATGGAGGGGGTCATTTGTGCACCTTCCATATCTCTAAATTGAATTCATGTTGGTAGTTATGTAGTGATCATAAATCAGTGTATCCTAATGTTCATACATGTATATTTGAGTTGTGTTTTCAAAATCAATTGTTTACCTGACGGTTAGTATAATATCATTTCAGTATATAACTAGATCCTCCTCTTTGAATGATGGATATATTACCTTGGATTACTTTGTTGCTTCCAGTTATTCACATTGTCCAATTCAATTCTGTTTCTATATATAGTTGCAACCAAGCATGAAACATATACAACATATGATATATCCTGAGCCTGCTAGTTATGAACTTATGTATGTAGTACTTGGTTTCCCACAACACAGCTGGTTTTTAACTTTTTTTATATTAGGAAACTGGTTATATCACTTTTAGAAGGTTGGGTTGGCCCAGTAAATAAAAGTGCAGTTGTATTGTATACCCCAAGGAAAAATTGATGAGCCAACTCAACTAGAGTGTACAGATCTGCATACAGGTTCATGCATGCATATATATATATATATATATACATATATTACAAAACCCACGTGGGTCGTGCATAATGCATAAATGCTTGTCTATTGTTTCTGGTTGCAAACTTGTCATGAAACTTGTATGTACTGTACTGTGTGTATGGTTCAGCATTCGCATATTAATTAGCAACTCTACTTCTTTAAGTGCAAAACTGGGCTCCATGTCAATGGTGGATTTCTCTATGCTTACCACCAATATAGTTTGTTTTGTCCTTTAGCGCCAAAATTCTTCCACAGATTAAAAATAAATCACTTGTGATATAAATAGAAGCAAAGCACACAATTTTTTTACTTTCATCTTTTTCTTCCCTGTTCTCTCACTTGGAGGAAAGTGGAAAGAGGACTTGGACTGAATAATTCTTTTAAGTTGATAGAGAGAGTTTTGAGTTCTTTCACGACAAGATTCATGAGCTTGAGCTTTCTTGACCGTTTGATTGAAAAATCCATAAAAATATTCATTTAACTCTTCAAATATCTCGAAAATTGTCTCGATTCAGTTTTGCTTCTATTTCTTAATATATTTTTTTTAAAAATAAATAAATTTTAAACTTTTCTAAACAATTACACTGGAATATTATTATTGAAAAAATTATATTTTAATATTTAAAATGTGTTTTGAAGTATTGGCAAGCAAATATCTAAGTATCAAAATATGTGTTGAAAATAAAAAAAAATGGTGTAGCAAAAATTGATAATGACTTCTACTATTGTTATGTCTCAAAATACGTGTTAAAAATAAATAAAAAATGGTGCAAAAATATTGGCAATGGCTTCTACTATTGTTATCGCTAAGAAAGAGAGAAACATGAGAGAAAAATGAATTAGAATTGTGAGTATCCTAACTTTAATAGATAATGACAAATATGAAATTGAAAATATAACAAGCAAATATTATGTGATATGTGGACTCTTTTGTAATTTCATTATAAGAAAAAAAACAAAAAAAGAGTTTGAGTGATTAAGGATATTGGTAGAGTGCCAATATCAGCTCCCTTTTTGTTATTTTTATATTTTGTAATTAAAAACATTGAGAAATGATACGCACAGTGAAAGTTATGACTAAATTAGAAACCGAATTACTGTCATTCCTTATATAGTGTAAGTGAGACTCAAACATTTATTATATTTTTACAATTCTCCTTATATAGTGTAAGTGAGATCCAAACATTTATTATATTTTTACAATTCAATAGATAGACATCGTATTCGATTATTCATTCGGTGATAACTCTCACTGTATAAATCATTATTATTTTTTTTCCTTTTCAAATTGATTAATCAAATGCTCATCAACCTCTCGCTCACAGTTTTCCACTGCCCCCCTTGACCTCTCATCAATTGTTTACCCATTTATCCATTATTGGCGAAAGTACAAAAAACTTCTCTAAACTTTCTTTCATCTGACAAAATTATAATGATAAGTATATCATTTACTATGACCATTATGCCCTTCTCCATATAAATATAGTGTTTTCTAAAAATTCAAAAAATAAAAAATAGTTAGATAAAATTTCTATATAATAATTTTAGAAACATAAAAAAATAAAAGGCTAATAGAACTTTATTTAAGTTTTTTAAAAATAAAAAATATAACTAACATATATACTATTTTCTTTACTAGTATAGTGAATAGTGTTTTCTAAATAAAAAAAGAGTTTGATAAAATTATCATTGAAAATATTTTTTTTCTTTGATTTGCTAACTATAGTAGGAAGCCCTATTGTAATAATAAAAAATAATTAGAAATATAAAAAAGTAAAAGGCCAATAGAATTTTATCTCACTATTTTTTTAAAAATTTTTATTTAAAAAACACTATACTAATAGAAAAAAGGTTGTACTTAGTGCATAAAGCTCCCGCTCACTTGAGCGGGGTCTGAGAGAGGTGGATGTTAGCAAGACTTATTCTCATTTTTGAAAAGGCTAATCCCAAGTCTCGCACCCACGACACATTACTTTGGATGATAACACTTTTATTTAAAAAACTTAAATAAAGTTCTATTAGTCTTTTATTTTTTTTTATGTTTCTAAACTTAATATTTAGAAATTTTATCTAGTTATTATTTCTTTGAATTTTTAGAAAACACTATATTTATAGAGAGAGGAACATAATGGTCATAGTAAAAAATATATATGTCATTATAGTTTTGTCAGGGGTCAAGTTGTCCACTTTTGTAAGATAGTGATTGATTTGCTCCTAAAAATAGTTTAGAAGGTGTTTTTACACATTGAGAAAAATTCAGATTTTTTTTTTTTTTTTTTTTTTGCACTTTGCCTCGATTATTTATCCCATAACTATATGAAAATTCTATCATGCCTGATATTGAGAATGTGTGTATATATAATTATATATATACCACACACACATTATATATTTTGAGGCCAAGTCAAAGGAAGGAAGGGTTGAACTTCAAAACAATTTAATGTACCCAATGGTGGAGGCAACTACACTGCCATAGAATTTGGGTCTTCAACATCAACCTCCTGGTAGGGCTACAACTCGTGCAAGTTGGGTGAGTTAGAGCTACAACTCGGGCTCAACCCTACATATGAAATGTTCAACCCTAACCCAACTTTAACCCTATTTCTAACCCTAACTACTCAACTCTAGCCCAACCCATTCTTAAAGTTTTTAACTCGGGTTGAGATTTCGAGTTAGAAAGTCGAGTTAATTCGAGTTATCTATATCACCAATCTCCATGTTAAAAATTTTAAGTGATCTTTAATAAGTTTCACATTTGATTACTCCAAAACACATACAAAATTAAGAACTTAATGCAAATTTTTAAAAAATTACAAATAAATTTTTAGGAAATTAATTATCCAAAGTGTTAACATACAATAAATTAAGATTTAAATAAAGAAAGTTGAAAAGAAAAAGATTCTCATAATTTGAATATTATATATAATATATTTAAAATAAAAAAAATATGTATAAAAATAATATTACAATTCGGGTTCGGATTAAGCTGGGGTTGTTGGCACTTCAACTCATGTCCAACCCTAATTAAGTTCGGATTGAGGTTTTTCAACTCAAGTTTAACCCTAATTGTAAAAATAGTTACTCAAACTCGTAAAAAATTGAACTGAACTCGATTTGGGTTCAAGTTGTCTAACCCAAATTGCACCCCTACCTCCTGATATGTTGCCTCATCCTGAGATTCCACAGCAGGAGTGAACTCATTGTGTTGCACAGCAGCTCTCCTTCATATTAATATACCAATCTGTTCCATATTTGTACCTTAGAGATTCCAATTTATTTACCATTTCTTTTCTTTTAAAAAATACTCATATAATAGGTAAGATCATAGTTCGGTGAAATGGCCAGTTCTAGAACAAAACTGGACCGGTTTACTGGACTGGTTCTATTAAAAACAGACTGATTAGGGTTCAATTTGACCGGTCCAACATCCAGCAGTTTTTTTTTTTATATTTTGTTTTTGTTTTTAAATGAAAGGTAAGCATCTGTCGACTGCAACCGCTTCTCAAAAATCTAGCTAGCACTTATGCGGACATGATATCATGCTGATAGAGCGATACATTAAATATTAAAATTTATAATTTTATTAAACAACACAATTAGAACATGTTACATAATTTAGATGAGTGAGTTATATGAATATCGAAATATTATGTCTAAGAGTGATTATGACTATAGTTTTTATCATATATGAAAAGTGTAATTACGTGTTATCGGATGTAGTTGCGTCAATCTTCTTTTAAAAAAAAAAAAGATTGGACATTTTGAACTATACATGTATATCATTTTCAAGATTTTCTTTAAATATATAAGACTGTATTAGAAAGTGTAGGATGAATTATGAACATGTCCATGAAGTATGAAGTGTCATATTTGACGCGGACACGACACCTTAAGTGTCCGTGCTTTATAGTTAAAAACATTCCAACAAGCTTTTTGATACAAATTTTTTTCACTTCAAAAACACTCAAACATAACTAAAACAATGTCAGACTGACACATTCACAATTGCTATAAACCATAGCTAAATTTGGTTAGAAATCAACGTAAATTTGGTGCATGAAAACGATCTAATAGAAATGAAATTATTTTTATAAAATTTATTGAATTTGTAAAAGCATACATTTTCAAAGCATAATCTTAGTTAAAAGAGAGAAAAATTCTAGTTCATCTTTGCCGATGACAGATGACAGATAGAGAATGCCTTTTTCCGGATATGGAAGACGATAGAGAGTAGCACTCACCGGAGATAGAGAAAAAAAATATAATCGACGACGAGGGACCTTGGTTCGCGCAAGAGAGAGAGGGGGGAAGATAGAAACCATTTGGAAATTTTTTTTCTTTGTATATTAAATTTTTAATAACAGTTTTGGATTAATTTGATCACTTGCCCAGTTTGTGTGACATATTTTTTTCCAGGCACAAAGAAATTATATTAAAAATTACAATATGATAACACCACATCATTTAATCATAAGAGTAATGATATGGATAGTCGAATTGGAAAAATGAATCACTCTCATTCTTAGATAGTACAAGTGAGACCCACACTTTCACAATTTAATGGATAAACAACTGTTGACTGCACATTAATCATTATTCTAATCGTAAATGATCAGTGAACACAAGCTTGTATCATTCTTGAATCTTGATACATAGAAAAGCATGAGAAGTGTCGAGAAAGTATATAATACCTTACACATCCAATCATTGGGAGGGGTTTGCATCCCAGCGTGGGCAAAAAAGTGAGTCCCCAACTAAAAAATGGATATGAGAGGGGGGGAGGGGTTTGCATCCTGGCGTGGGCAAAAAGTATGAGTCTCCAACTTAAAAAAACGACCGTGTAGACGTCAGATTTTGATTTAAATCTAATTAATCAAAATCCAATATGATAACTCGGATATGAATTAAAAAATTAATAAAATAATCAGTTAACCATCCTAATCTAATAATCCGTTAGCTAAGCATATTGAATATACATTATAATCAATCAAATCCGATAATAATTCAATTCCACATAATATATTATATAATAGGTTAAAGATATAAAGTTTATTTAATCTTATAATAAATGATATTTATATATTATCAAAATATTTTTATCATTATTTTTTATTTTTCTCTTTCTATCTCTATATTTTTTCTTACTTTTAAATGTTTTTTCCTTTAACAAATAATAAAATTTTCTTGTTTTTTGTTTCATATTTTATTTATGTTTTGTTTTCTACCCTTTATTCTAATCATTGTTTGTGATGAATTAATTTCTTTTACAAATAAAAAATAGTCTTAACGAATCGAATTATCAAATGAGTTATGTGTCTAATAACCATTCGGCTACGGATCGAGAAATACTCTTACGGGATTCGTTTTTAGATCAATCATGTTCCGATCCGAATTTGATCGTTTACGGGTCTAGATGCGGGTCTCACTAAAACCGAAAAAATTGCAATATTTGTGCGAACTGTACAAGTGTACACCGGAGAGGATCACTCAGAACAATCTCGTCGGGAGCGAGAAGGAACAGCTCTGAGTCTCTCTCTCTGACTTCATTTCCCTTCCATGGAAGCAACACACATTCTCTCTCATACATTCCATACAATCCCAAAACCCTAATCCTCTTTGCCCTCTCGAGCTCAATGGAATGAACATGGACTCCATGATCGAGACTCTGCCTCCAGTATCGTCTCTCTCTCCCTCAATCCGCGCCTTTCTCAACGACAAGCTCCACTCTGTAGACAATCTTCAAGAAGCTCCAAGCCTTGTATCGGAGTTGCAGACTCGGTGTCTCGATTTGGACCAAAGCCTCACTGATCTGAACGGAAGGCTCGAAACGAGTCTCGTCGCTTACGCTTCGTATTCTGATCGAATTGGTGGCTTCTTCGGCGATATCAATGTCAAATTAAGCGATCTCCAATCATCAACCAGTTGTTCCGGTTCTTTGTCAGGTTCTATATATATACATACATACATATATCGATTTATACAAATACATGTATGCACATACACATATATGTATTGATATTTATATTCTACTTTGCTGAATCAATTTAGATGGAAGGAGCGGAGAGGGTTCAGGAAGATCGGATCAGATATTGGGGGTGGAGCTACTTTCCCTTGTGAAAGAAGTGGCGAGGATTGAGACGGTTCGAGTGTATGCAGGTGAGTTTTTGGAGTTCTTTCTTAGTTACTGAAACGCTTTGAGATGATGATAATATGGTTGACAAAGCTTGTAGCTCTGAATTTAATCATTAGTAGAATAAACTGGAATATGATGGTTAGGGATGAAATGTAAAATTCTTTGATGGGTCATAAGCAAGGTTGTTAAAATCGGGATTCTACGTTGGATCGTTTTGGATTCTGAAGAATCGGAATCATAGAATCGGATCGTGAATTGTAAGATTCTACCAAACTAGTAGAAAAACAATTCAAACTAACTTTTTAAACAATGATACCTCTAAAATATAACAACAATAAGCACAAAACACAAAAATATATAAAAAAATACCACTCCAAACAATTTAGTGAACAAAATTTTCTCCCCATTCCAAAAACTTTGCTGATAGCAAAATATTAAAAAAATGATCAACTTAAACATCAGATGTGGTATAATCAGTACTGTTATGTTATGGCCCGAATTTTGTCTTGCGACTCGATTGACCCCAAAAAATGGGCTTTGTGTAGCCTTAAGCCACCAAAGCCACGGGGGTGCCCCCGGGAAAAATTTTATGACCCATTTTCCGCTTGCGGGTTTTGGACCCGGGTTAGGATTCTCTTGTAGTCCGATATATAAGGGCATCTAAGGGTTTGGAGGGATTGACGAGAGAAAACACTAAAACCGCAAAAAGAGAGTGAGAGAGCGAGAGCTAGGGTTTGGGTTGAAATTTGTAATTTCCTGATTTTCGCATAGTGAAATCTTTTGCCGGATCTTTGCCGTGGACGTAGGTACATCGCCGAACCACGTAAATTCTTGTGTTCTGTGCGTTGTGCTTGATTCGTTTTGTGTCGGGTTTCGTGATTGTGCTTGGTTTGCGGCTGTTTTTCACAACAAGTACCATGTGTTCTATGATTCTATCAGGTGTGATCTTTCATACCTGATATTTAAGTTCAACCAATGAAGTCTAATTTCCAGTTAAAAAATACCATGGTCTTATTCTTATGTATTGATTTAGTTCTTGAAGAATTAGCAAGAGTCTCAGACTCTCAGCAAGCTCCAGTGTGCCTTGATATAAGTAACATTGACCCGTTATGACAAAAAATAATAGTTAAGTTCAAGTTCAACACAAACACAAGTACCTAATTTTGTCTGCAATGCAATCTTTGGCAAGGATTCGACAATAATGAAAAAAAAAAAAAAAACTGAACACTACAAAATGGAAATTTTTAGCAGGGTTTGGCAGATAATATCATAATAGTCAACAAAGACACCCAAATTCAAAGCAATTTAACAACCAAAAGATGGAAAAAGCAATTTAATAATCAACTGAGGTACTAAAGAAAGAAACAGAGTAACAGAGCAACAGAGAAACCTTGGACCAAATTAAATTAATTAATGGAAAAAGAAAAACCGAAAATAGCAACTTCAGAAGTACCAACACAAGTCCAATTAAAACTTGCAAAATCAAAACTGAAAAAAGAAGAGACCAGTTTCGTTCGAGTCATTTTGATTAGAAAAGGCTTATTCGTAGCAAAAATCGTGCCACGATTACAACCGTACGTTGCTTTTTGCCAAATTCTACTGTTTGCACGTTCAAAATAAACAATGAGAAGGCTGACCCGATTTTTATGCTATTTTATCCGAGACGTTTTGATTCGAAAAGAAACATTCCTAGTTGAATTTGAACCTTCTACGAGCAAAACCCCAATACTTTGAAACTATCTTGTTCCTTCTACGACATCTACAAAGACACACGTACACATATATACATGCATAATAACTGAAATAACCCCCTGAACTACTAATAACTTCTTGCTCTAATCCTAAGAGGGTGGGCCTTGGTGCAACGGTAAGGTTGCTCCATTGTGATCTGGAGGTCATGGGTTCAAAATTAAAAATAGCCTCTTCATGCAGAGGTAAGGATGTGTACATTTGACCCTCCCTCGTCCCTGCAATAGCCGTTGTCTCGTGCACTGGGCTAGCCCTTTAGCTCTCTAATCCTAAATAAAACCAAAAAGTATTCTATAATACGAATATTTATTCTAAATAAAACAAAGAATTTCTATTTAATCAATTTTCTTATGTAGATAATTAATTTACTTTTGAGTTTTTTTTATTAATATTGTAAGAAAGTATTGTACCGAAACCTTACTTTAAAATCCATAAGTACCATTGTTTCTTGTGGTATAATTTTTTAGGTAGTTTTTGATAATATTGTCCAAAATCATGAAAATGGCTTCCTATCTTATTTTGGGATTTGCCATTTTCTACGAATTGGTTGGACTGGCAACCCCAATCAGCTCTTATATGCAAATAATTCGATAACAGAATTTTGTAATAACTTAATTCAATGAAGTTTGTCAAATCTGCCAGCCCAAAGATATTTATTTTTTGATCTTCCAAACTAATAGAGGACGCTGAATCTCTTGTGGTTTTGGAGCTCAAGCTTCTGGATCATTATGATAGTATCACTCTCTTACCCAAGAACTGAATGATTGTGCTAGGATGACATCCTTAAGTGTTTGTCTCACCAGGCAAAGATAGGAAACCTATTCCATCTCCCTTTTTCTTATCATAAGCCATAGAATTTAGTGTAGAAGAACATGTAATATTAGGATATTTATTTAAAATTTTAGTTACAAGATGTGTTAGGAAATAATCTTAAAATGAGAGGAAAATTGTATTCACTTTTATTACTTTAAGTTCAGAGTACTAAATAAATAACAAGTTAACAACACGAAGATAATTTAATTTTAGAAAGATAATTGAGAAAGAAAAGGTGTGGCATGTGATATGGAGAGATGCGCAAATGCTTTAAGATGCAATTTCCTCCCTACGTGTAGGTAGTGAAGGCTATAGGAGCTCCAAGATACAACCCAATCGCTCACAGCCACGACTCTTCTATGAGCACGTCCACAAGAAGTCCAGTACCAAGTTTTTATCAATTGCTCAAATTTGTTAAAACTACGATGAAAATGGTAGAAAATAGTAGGAGGTTTATTATAGATGAAGAATGTAGTTCATATGCTCTTTCTTCTTCTGCTCTTAAACTGCGATGAAAGTAGTAGATAATAGGAAGATGTTTATTGTAGATGAGGAATGCAGTTCACATGCTTTTTCTTTTTCTGCACTCCTATATATTATTGGTCTCCTAGTATTTATAGACCAGGAGTCCAACGGTAAAAAAATGAGTATGAAAAATATTAGAAAATACTGTTAATAAAATCGCAAACATTCACGAATCCTATAGAATTGTTCAAAGAGGTTTGGAAAACTTTTGTATACGTTAACAATCCCCCCATAAGGTTTCCAAATCTCTTAAAAATTATTATACATGTATATATATAGAGAAAATTTGGGGCAACTTTAACGATTGGGTAAAAACAATCCACACTGCCCACTCTTTGCAATCTTTCATCTACATAAACCTCTTATTATTAATTTTGACTAATTTTGGGCAACTGATCGAGGCTTGGTATTGGGCTTCCGGTAAACATGCTCATAGAGGAGTCGTGGTTGTGAGCAATTGGGACAAATCGTGGAGCTGGTATAGCCATCACCACTTGCACGTAAGGAGGAAATAGCAGCTTTAGGTAAGCTCCCATGCCACACCTTTCCTTTTCAATTTACATTTCTTCTATTTAAATTATGTTCTTGATGAATATAGAACATCCTCGAATTGAATAGATTTTTCATGGTATGGGGTGGTAATTGCTGCCATATCCAGTTGGAAGTCTTGATGGAAGCTTGGCGTTTAAGCCTTGTAGTGGAAACTAGAGTGATTGAGAGGCTTCATACCACTGAGAGAGCATGAGGATGATAGAGCTATTGAGGGCTGCAACAAGAAGATCAACGACAGATGGGTAGGTAGTTAAATTGAGTCAGAGCTTTAGGATTCAATAAAAATTGTCTAGCCTAGGTGTAATTTCACCTGATTTTACGACATGTTAATGCATGCCTAACTTGTGTTATTAATAATTTTTTTTGATAAGTAAAAAATGTATTAGAAAGCACCTAGAAAAAGGGAGGGGCGGCCCTTAAACAAGAACCAATAAAGGATCCGAAACAAAGAAACCTAGGAAATCAACCATTTCTCCCATGGAGTTACAAGATCTACCATGCACCCAACAAAAAAGTGTACTAATAATTGAGAATTTAAGCACCCCAATAGGAGTCGCTTCAGCGTCAAACGTTCTTCGGTTCCGCTCCCGCCACAAACACCACCACACGCACAGGGGTTCGCCTTCCAATAGTCGCGAGCTTGGGTGTCCACTAGACTACCACTCCAAGCTTCCATCAAACCTCTAGTAGAGCTAGGTATAACTCACTGAACCCTGAACAATCCCAGAAGCAAGTTCCAACAGTCTCGGGCCATTGGGCAATGAAGTAAAAGATGGTCAACTGACTCCTCATCTCTTTGCACATACAACACTAGTTCACAATGATCCGTTGCCTTTTCCTCAAGTTGTCAAGCATCAAAATCTTTCCAAGAACGGAAGTCCATCCAAAGAAGGCCACCTTGGGGCGAGCCTTGGTGCGTCACACAGCCTTTCACGAGAAAGTGTGCTGTTGTAATAAACAGCCGCAAACCAAGCACAATCACGAAACACGACACAAAACGAATAAAGCACAATGTACAGAACACAGGAATTTATGTGGTTCGGCGATGTGCCTACGTCCACGGCAAAGATCCGGCAAAAGAATTTCACTATGCGAAAATCAGGTTATTACAAGTTTCAACCAAAACCCTAGCTCTTGCTCTCTCACTCTCTTTTTGCGTTTTCAATGTTTCTCTCGTTAGTACCTCCAAACCCTTAGATGCTCTTATATATCGGACTACAAGAGAGTCCTAACCCGAGTCCAAAACTCGCAAGCGAAAAACGGGTCATAAAATTTTTCGGGCGCGACTCGGGTCGAGACAAGATTTGGGCCACAACATAACAAATCTCCACCTTAGCTCAAATTCTGCCAAGCTTCGCAATCCCAGCTACTCCTTTCACCTCCTTTACATGCCTCTAAGGACATCAGCAACTGTAAACACCAATCAAGCCCAGACAATGTCTGAACTTGATAGTAGGAATGACTTTAGTCATCATATTTGCAGGATTCTCTGCTGTCCCAATCTTCTTCACTGCAATAGCACCCTGTGCAATCACATCTCCGATGAAGTGCAACCTGACATCAATATGCTTGGTCCTCTCATGGAACATATGATTTTTAGTTAGATGTATAGCACTCTGGCTGTCGCAAAATACAATCAAATCATTCTGCTGCAAGCCCAGATCACTAACCAAGCCTCTAAGCCATATAGCTTCCTTCACTGACTCTGTGGCAGCCATGTACTCAGCCTCTGTAGTAGACAATGCAATTATAGACTACAAAGTCACCTTCCAACTGATCACACTCCCACAAAGAGTAAAGACATACCCTGTCAAGGACCTCCTCCTATTAAGATCTCCAGCATAATCTGAATCAACATATCCAACAACACTCCCAGACGTGTCGCTGCTTCTGTCATAGACTAATCCAACATTTGCAGTGCCTCGTAAATATCGCAATATTCATTTCACAGCCTGCCAATAAACCTTCCCAGGTTTATCCATGTATCTGCTCACTACACTAACTGCATGTGAAATGTCTGGCCTAGTACACACTATAGCATACATGATGCTACCAACTGCACTAGCATAAGGAACACGAGACATGTGCTCCACCTCCTCCTCGGTCTGTGGTGACAATTCTGTTGAAAGTATGAAGTGGGCTGCCAATGGAGTACTCACAGGCTTTGAGGCTTACATACCGAAGCGTTCCAGCACCTTCTCAATGTATTTCTTCTGTGACAAATACAATCTGCCCGCTCCTCTATCTCTGTAAATCTCCATACCTAAAATCCTCTTCGCGGCACCTAGATCCTTCATCTCAAATTCACCACTAAGCTGAGCCTTCAACAAGTTGATTTCTGACATATTTCTGCAAGTTATCAACATGTCATCAACATAGAGCAACAAGTACAAATACGAACCATTTGAGTGCCTCCTGTGATACACACAACTGTCAAACTCACTCCTACAATAGCCACTCCCAACCATAAAGGTATCGAATCGCTTGTACCACTGTCTAGGAGACTGCTTCAACCCATACAAGGACTTCTTCAGTAGGCAAACATGGTCTTCCTTTTCCAGAATCTCAAACCCCTTAGGCTGACCGCTGATGCGTATAAATCTGCTTTTCCAACTCTCCATGCAAGAACACAGTCTTGACATCAAGCTACTCAAGCTCCAAGTCATACAGAGCAACCATAGCAAGTAACACTCGGATTGAGCTATGTTTCACAACAGGAGAGAAAACTTCATTGAAGTCCACCCCTTCCCTCTATGTATAGCCCTTCGCCACCAAGCGTGCCTTGAACCTTGCATCTTCCACTCCTGGATTTCCTTCCTTCTTCTTGAAGACCCATTTACAACCCACAATCTTTTGATCCTTAGGCTTTTTGACTAGCTCCCAAGTCTGGTTCTTATGAAGAGACTCAATTTCCTCACTCATGGCAACAGACCACTGTGTTGACTCTCCACCAGTGATGGCCTCATGATAAGTACACAGTACTTGCTCATCAATACTCTCCGCCACACTAAGTGCAGAAGCAACCGAATCAGCATGTGAAAAATCATACTTTTGAGTTAGCTTAATCGCCCTCCTTGGTCTGTCTCTAGCCACACTGTACCGTTACAACTCTGAATCTTCCTCAACCTGAAACTGCACCTGCTCATCATTCGACTGATTTGGAACACTCTCTAACTGAACCTCTGATAGCTCCACCTGCTCACTGACACCCTGAGCTCTAGCTGAATCAACTACATCCTTCTGCAGAGTAAACATCGCAAACTCATAAAAGATCACATCTCTGCTAACAAGCAATTTCTTTCCTGAAGCATTTGGGCACCACAATCTGTACCCCTTGACCCCGGGCTCATAACCAAGAAATATGCACTTCTTAGCCCTCGGTTCAAGCTTCCCCTCATTGACATGAGCATACGCAGGACACCCAAATATTCTCATATTGCTGTAACTAGCAGGAGAACCAGACCATACCTCCTCTGGAGTCTTACAGTCGATAGAGATCGGTTGACCAAGAAACAAGCTGTGGAAACAGCTTCAGCGCAGAACACTTTTTTTAACCCAGCATTGGACAACATACACCGTGCTCTCTCCAATAGTGTTTTGTTCATCCATTCTGCAACTCCATTCTGTTGTGGAGTTTTCCTCACTGTGCGGTGTCTCACAATCCCGTGAGTCTTGCAAAACTCATTGAATTCTCCATCAAAGAATTTCAAACCGTTGTCTGTTCTCAAGCGCTTAACCTGTTTTCCAGTCTGCTTTTCAATTAAGGTCTTCCACTGCTTGAACGTGACAAAGGCCTCATTCTTGTGTTTCAGAATATAAACCTAAACTTTTTGAGAAAAGTCATCAATCAACATCATCATGTATCTACCACCAGCATGTGAATTAACCTGAGAAGGACCCCAAAGATCAGAATGGATATAATCCACTGTGCCCTTGGTCTTGTGAATTCCTGTACTAAACTTCACTCTGCACTGTTTTCCGAAGAAACAATGCTCACAGAAATCCAGCTTTCCAGTTTTTTGACCACCAAGCAAACCTTGCTTACTCAGAACATCCATCCCCCTCTCACTTATATGGCCTAACTGCATATGCCACAACCTGGTAGTATCTATATCCGGATTCGAGGACGATATTGCAGCAGAACCTGTAACTGTGCTACCCTGCAGAGCATACAAACCATGTTGCTTCAGTCCCTTCATCACCACGAGAGCACCCTTTGAAACCCTAATGACTCCACCTTCAGCCTTGTAACTGCAACCGATGGAATCCAACGTACCCAGGGAAATCAAATTCTTCTTCAGTTCTAGAACATGCCCGACATCAGTCAGTGTTCTCACTATATTGTCAAACATCTTGATTTTAACTGTACCGATACCAACAACCTTGCACGGCACATTATTCCTCATCAGAACTTTTCCTCCATCAATGGAACAATAAGAGGTAAACCAGTCTCTGTTAGGACAAATGTGATACGAGCAACCCGAATCAAGTATCTACTCATCGCTAGAGCCACGGGCAGAAATAGTGAGAACGCTACCACCATCCGAATCACTATCCTCTGCAACAGCCACCCCAGCGGCTTCTAAGGATTTTCCCTTTCCCTTCTTACGCTTCGGACAGTCTTTCCTGAAGTGCCCTTCCTTGTGGCAAGTGAAGCATTTAAGCACCTTCGATTTGTTCTTAGACTTAGAACGACCTTTGCTGCCAGACCATCCCATATGATCCGTTCTCCCTCTAACAACCAAGCCCTCTGCCGAACTTTCTGTATTGCCCTCAAACGTCCTTCTCTACAACTCCTTAGAATTCAAAGATGCCTTCATGTCTTCCATGGACAAATTAGTTCTGCCATACATCATTGTATCAACAAAGTTCTTGTACGAGGGTGGTAGAGAACACAACAGAATAATAGCCTGATCCTCATTCTCTATTTTAACATCAATATTCTTCAAATCCATGATGACAGCATTAACCGTGTCAAGGTGGTCTTTCAGAGACGAACCTTCCGGCATCTGAAGAGTGAACAACCACTTCTTTAGGTACAAGCGATTCGTAAGAGACTTAGTCATAGAATGGGATTCTAACTTGCTCCACAGCCCATCCGTCGTAGTTTCTCCATAAACTTCTTGCAAAACTTCGTTACTCAAGTACAACAGAATCGCACTGTGTGCTTTCTCCATAGCCTCATCTTTCTGATCATCCTTCCATTTTTCTGGCAGTGCATCCTTTCCCTTCAACGCCTTGAATATCCCATGTTAAACCAACAAGGCTTGCATCTTAACCCGCCATAGGTTGAAGTCGTTCATGCCGTTAAACTTCTCGATTTCCATAAACTTGGTAGACATCCCAGCTTAGAAGCGATGGCTCTAATACCAATTTGTTGTGATAAACAGTCGCAAACCAAGCACAATCACGAAACATGACACAAAACAAATCAAGCACAATGCACAAAACATAAGAATTTACGTGGTTCGGCGATGTGCCTACGTCCACAACAAAGATCCGGCAAAAGATTTCACTATGCGAAAATCAGGAGATTATAAGTTTCAACTAAAACCTTAGCTCTCGCTCTCTCTCTCTTTTTGCGTTTTCAGTGTTTTCTCTTGTTAGTACCTCCGAACCCTTAGATGCCCTTATCTATCGGGCTACAAGAGAGTCCTAACTCGAGTTCAAAACCAGCAAGCGAAAAATGGGTCATAAAATTTTTTCTGGGGGTGCTGCCCCCGGACCCTCGTGGCTTTAGGCCACACACAAAGCCCATTTTTTGGGTTAATTGGGTCGCAACGCGACCCGGGCCGAGATAAGATTCGGGCCACAACATAACATGTGCGAACCCATAAATGCTCCTATAAAAGGATCTCACCTCAAACCCTTTGGTGAGGGTATCCACACCAGTGAATCGTCCCTCCCACTATTCACAACTTGGAGATAAAGCATCTCCAAAAAGCGAATGGCATCCTCAATCTCCCAGTCCTGAAGATTTCTCGTGAAACCAACATCCCAGATTGTTGTCCCATTATCGAGATGATAGCAATTAGATACAAAAGCATGACGGTTCTACGAAATTCGATAGAGACTAGGAAATAATTGAGCCAAAGACTTGTCTCCACACCACCAATCCTCCTAGAAACGAATATCTCCACCGTTCCTGACCCTGAATCTAATGTATTTGGAAAACTTTGGCCACCCCTTTCAAATTGACTTCCAAACACCTACACCTCTAGGAGTCCTTACCTCCCTAGAACACCACCCTCCCCTCTCTTTCCCATACCTACTAAGGATGAGTCTCCTCCAAAGCCTCTGTCTCTTTCCTCTAAATCTCCACAACCACTTCTCGAGGAGCCCCTTATTGAAGGCTTCCAAACTCTTAATACCCAACCCTCCCAATTTGACTGGTTTGCAAACTTGATCCCAACTGACAATGTGGAGGTGGTATTTAAATTCATCACCTAAACCCCCTACAAAAAATTGCGTTGAAGCCTCTCAATCCTCTCAATTATTGAGATAGGGATCCGGAATAGGGAAAGAAAATAGGCAATGAGACAAGAAAGAGTGCTTTTAATCAAAGTAACCCTACCTCCTTTGGACAAATATTGTTTCTTCCATCCCGCAAGTCCTCTCTCAAACCTCTCCACTACCGGGTCCCATCCTCCCACCCTTCTGGTAGAGTCCCCCAATTGCAGACCTAAGTATAAGATTGGGAGAGAACCGACACCGTAGTCCAGAATATCAGCCAAGACAACAATATTTGGCACATCTCCCACCAGAACCAACACACTCTTCTTGACATTGATTTGGAGCCCTGATACTGCCTGGAAACAAATCAACACACACCTCAGATATCTCATCTGCGACTCTTTCGTGTCGCATAACACAATAGTATCATCTGCGAATAGCAAATGAGAGATCTCTATCTGATTGGCGGGGTCTCTACCCACCCTGAATCCCCCTAATGAATCCCATATCATCTGCTTTCCTCATCAACCTACTGAGATGAGAAACAAGAAGGGGGATAACGGGTCCCCTGTCGGAGCCCCCGGGAGCTATTGAAAAAATCCAATGGAGACCCATTCACAAACACTGAAAAACGAACTGTGGATATACAGAATTCAATCCACCTCCTCCACCTTTCCCCGAAACCCATCCTTTCCAGCAAATATAGCAAGAAGCTCCAACTTACATGGTCAAAAGCCTTCTCAATGTCTAGCTTGCTCAAAATCACTGGAACCCGCTTCTCATTCTAGAATATACACACTCACTAGCAATGAGAGCAGAATCTAAGATCTGATGCCCTCCTACGAAGGCATTTTGGGGGTCCGATATGAGGCCATCCATAACGTCTTTCAATCTCGTAGCTAGGACTTTAGCTATAAGTTTGTAGATGCACCCCACCAAACTAATAGGTCTAAAATCTCGAACATCAGTAGCGCCTCCCTTCTTTGAAATAAGGGCGATGAAGGAGGCATTCAAGCTTTTCTCGAACCAACAATGGAAATAGAATGCATGAAAAGTGCCCATCAACTCTCCCCTAACCACCTCCCAATTTTTCAAAAGGAATCTCTATGTAAAACCATCTGGCCTTGGTGCTTTATCCGCTTTGCAGCTCTTCAAAGCCAACAAAACCTCTTCCTCACAAAAAGGCCTCTCCAACCCATCTCGACCCTCCTCTGTTAATTGATCAAACAGTAGCCCATCAAGCTGAGGTCTCCAGCTAAACTCCTCCGTGTACAGTCTCTGGTAATAAGAAGACACCCCCGTTCCCACCTCTTCCCCTCTACCAAGAACCTCCCCGTCAACTATGATCCTCCCAATGTGGTTGTTTCTCCGATGAGCGCTAACAAACCTATGAAAGAATCTCGAATTCCTGCCCCCCTCTTTCAACCATAGAGCCCTAGATTTATGACACCACGAAATCTCCTCCTAAATAGCTATCTCGTAGATCTCAGCCTGACACTCCTCCCTCCTCCCCAAGACCTCCAGAACCCTCCAAGCGGTCCAACTCAGTGATCTCCGACATCACCCTGTTTTTCCTCCATTCCAAGTTCTCAAACACCTCCTTATTCCATGTTTTGATATTTTCCTTCAGCACACGAAGTTTGCATCTTAGGATATAGGAATGTGGATTGAAATGTGTCCAAAAAGTTGGATACATGTACATAGATCATAGTTTCAAAACTCGGCTGACTCAGCCATAAAAAAAATCATTGTTTGTCTGGGCCTAACACCGCCAATACGGACGAGTCTTTACCTGACTCAGCTGAGATGGCTGTGATTTTTGGCTTGGGTTTAAAATACCTATCTTCAGCTTTCCTCTCTCATTTTTCCAAATCTTAAGACCAAAATAGAGAGAAAAGCCAACCCCTACCCTACTAAACTACAGATTTACAAATCAAAAGCAAAAATCGATAGATTTATGTTTTAGGTGTACTTGGCTGACTTGGCCAAAATCATTGTTTGTCTGGGCCTAACACCGCCGATACGGTTGAGTCTTTACCTGACTCAGCTGAGATGGCCATGATTTTCGGCTTGGGTTTAAAATACCTATCTTCAGCTTCCCTCTCTCATTTTTCCAAATCTTAAGACCAAAATAGAGAGAAAAGCCAACCCCTACCCTACTAAACTATAGATTTACAAATCAAAACCAAAAATCGATAGATTTTGTTTTAGGTGTTTCAAACTCGAGGTTAATTGGTAAAATTTGAAATTTTTAGTAAACTACTAATATATGTGTATCATATAAAGTTGTAAACATACTTCTATTATGCATAAATTAATATACGTTTTTTTTGCATAAAAAAGTATACAAGAAATAACTTACAAAATCAGAAATCTTGATTTTTTTTCCCAAAAAAATAGAAACTAGCAAATAAGTAAGAGTATATAATCTTTAATATATATGATTTCCATGTACCAACTACAGGTATACTTATTTACAACTTCTATGTTATAAGTGTGCATATTTTTGTGAATGACATGTTTATTTTTTGTTTTCATATGCAGTTAAAGCTATAAATTCAGTGCAAAGTACAAATTATTGCACTGATGATACTGATAGAGCCTTAAATTTTAATTTATAGGCTATTACTCATACAAAATCACCTTTGAAGATTCAATAAAATTCATTAAATACATGGTTTTATTGAATCTTAGAGTTAAAACTTATGTATCTGTTGATTCTGTTCATTTTGATAATGTTTCTTAGTGCTGAAAAAGTTTCACGATTGTGACAGCCAATGCCCATTATACAATATGGCCCAAGACTGTGACACCGTGACCGTGTTTAACACCCTAGTGTAGACACATTGTGCACATTTAAATATATTGTGTTATATAATATTGTAATATATGATGTTATTATTGTTTTAAAATGCTAAATTAGAATTTAAATCAAATGGGATTTTTTTGGTGAAAAAGAGGTTCCAATCTATCTAAACAAGTAAGGAAACCTTTATTCTAATCACAGGTAGATAACTGCCAACTGGGGTGTCCAATTCAGATTTGTGTGTCAGACACACATCATAAACCCATGTCCATATTGTGTCGTGTTGACACAGGTGAGTTAATAGGAGAATTCATTTGCATAGGTGCGTGTATATATATATATGCACAGATACATATGTAACTATAGCGACTCCTCTGCTCCCATGTCCACTCCTTTGGAAAAAAATTCTATATTGTTTTTTTTTTTGATATGGTCAAAACTTTTTTTCTTTAAAATTTATATAAACCTTTAATTTTTCAACAAAGACATAGAGAATGACAGTGTAACAATAATAATTGAAGGCCAGGATTATCCAAAATAACTATTTTTGATACTTAGGATTAATAATACAAAATGATTTGGAGATGGTACGCGATTGAACAAGTAGGATTGGAATAGTTCGGACAAAGTTGAGACAAGTTATTGGTATCCGGTATCTTGTGCGATAAGAGAATATCAAATAAATTAAAAGAAAAAAAATTATAGAATGGTTTTTAGACCTGGTATGTTATATAGAGTAGTTGAAAAGAAATGACAAAATGTCAAAAACAACGCATTCATTCTGCCGAAATGAGAATATTGAGATGGATTTGTAGGAGTAATTAAAAAAGATATTATTAACAATCAACATGTTAGAGAAACATTTTGAGTGATACTTATTAGTGATAAAACAAGAGAAAGTAGGCTTAGGTGGTATGAACATATGCAATGTAGAGTAGAAAATGCACCAATGAACAAGGAATATTAGTTGAAATAGAAGGTAAGACGTAAGAGTCAAAGAGGTAGACCAAGATTAACATAGGAGTAGGAAACATAGGCTATAATAGAAAAGAATGGAAGAAGAAAATTTAAGTGGCCAACCCCATTCAAATGAGATGACCTAGAAATTGTAGTCTTTTTGGTTTGCTGGATTGGAGGAGCATCAATCTCAAAGGTAAAGGCTGAAATAACAGACTGCAAAAAATCTCTCTGGCAGCTATGGTTTACCACGTTTGATGGGAGAGAAACAGTAGAAGATTTGCCAACAGTTTTATGGATAAACAGTCAGTTCTTCATAAGGTCTTGGAGGATGCAAGACTTAAAGAGTGTTCAAGAAAGAATTTGGATGCATCAGGTTTTTGATAGCAGAAGGGCCATTGTTTTGATTGGATGTTTAGGTGTTTCTTGTTTTTTTATTTTGGATTTGATGGTTGTATCAAGGGGTTTGCCCCTGTTTGATTTTGTTGCTCTGTTTCCTCTATTTGGTTAGTTTTTGTTGTATCACAGGTATGCCTCCTCCCTCTTATGTACATATTTTCTTTTTTAATATAGCTCAATTATCAAAAGAAAAGAAAAAAAAAGGAAAGAAAAGAAAGAAAGCCACACCCAATGTATAAGGTTTAACTGTCACGTGATGGTGGTTGTGTAAGAATTTTTGGACATGTTTTCAAAATTAAGAATTTTACTTTTAAAATATAGGCATGTCCAATATGTGCTAAACACGTGCCATCAAAAGGAGGAAAAAAAAAAGTGAAGCACGTCTTCTCAAACGTCTTGGAGATGTAGGTGCCCAACAAGGACATGTGTCCCTCTGGATAGCATATTTGCTTATGGTTTAAAACAAATTGCAGTACTAGGTCATTATTGTCATGATTAAGCTATGGAGGCTGTTCTTTGCAGCATCATTCTGATTGAGAGAGAATCAGATGATGTTTGACATATGGTAGAGCTTTCTTTTTCCCACCTCTTCCAAAATATCAAATAAAATATTAGACTGGTATAAACTGGTTTAAAAAGAAACTGTTGGGCAGAGTACATTATCATCTTATGTAGAGAAAAGCACCCAACAACGTTCCTAAACCATTGGAAGAATTTATAGCAACATGTATGAATTATGATGGCTTAACACAAATGAGCCTGATTGTAATTAATTAAGTTGAGTGATTATGAGGATAAGAGACCTGCGACCAACATACTTATCGAAAAAAAGATAGGCATGCAACCAACATCTTTGTTGGAACATTATAATGTTTTTCCATTTGGATGTGAGAAATCTGGGGACTAAGAAAACTATGAATTTTACTTGCCCCAACTGATAAAAGATTTTTTTTTGGTCTCAAAACGATGGAAACTTTAAATTCAATATTTTATTTTATTTTCTTTCCTGATCCTTCAAAGTGAATGGAACATTAGATTTTCAATAGGAACTACTACTGGAAATTTCTCCGTGCAGGCTTGCAAGTGTTGTTCAAAACCCTGTCACAGTATATTCCACATTGTTGCAAAGAATCTCAGTGAAATTTTCTCTTTTCTTTCAACATTTCAACATCCTCCTTGTATTCCTCTTTGCAGAACTTGTAATATGAGTTCAGAATTATCAATTTGTTAGAGCTTGTCCATGATTCTAGATTTGTGCTAAGATTATCTATTTAAAGAACTCCATAGTTGGTAATCAGATGATACTTGCAAACATTGGGTTCCCTTCATCTCTTCCTAGATCTGAAGTAGGATTTCTCACCTCTCTAATAGTGTTTCTAGACATGTTTCCATCCAAAGTGGTAAGGAGATGGTATTTTATACATTCATTTATCTTTTCTAGTTGGCAAATATACTTGAGAAAGAAAAATGTGGTGGGCAAATATGGTGTTAATTTTTTAACTTACATGAGTAATGAGTCCTATTCTGTTCTCAAATTTGTTTCTCCCTAGGCCTTAACTGATGGACGTGGTTGTAGGTGATGGCATGCATCAATGGGGATTGGTCATAACTCAAAATGTGTTGGAGTCCTTGGGGATACCCTGGGTTGACCAAAAAATAAATAAAAGGGTATGTGATATGCGTGTCATGCTTTTAATTGAACGTGTTGATGGAGATCTTGTGGGGTTTTGCACCTATATCAAGTGTAGAGGACATTTTGTTAGGGTTATTTTAATATTTTTCATTTTTAGGATTTTTGATGAATTTGGTATTTTATTTTCTTTAATTTTTAGGGTTTGCCTATAAAAGACCATATGTAACAGAATTATGCAGCTTTTGATTATTGGAATATTATCGCGGTTTCAGAATTCTGTGTTCTTCTTTTCCCAATTTTTCTTTCTTTCTCTTCCTATTTTCTCATTCCTGTCATGTATTCCTTATATCCTTTCTTCTAGTCTTATCTCATCTTCTTTTTCTCATCCTCTTCTTTCTTTCTGGTCTTGCATCACGTGTACCCAACACATATTCTGTTTTTGCTTAAAACTTACATGAATACTTCAAATAAATGGTGGGAAAAAAAAGCTGCGTTACATAAGAGTTAGTAAAGGTTGTGCACTGGGTACGACCTTTACATAAGAGTTAGTAAAGGTTGTGCACTGGGTACGACCTTTACATAAGAGTTAGTCACTGTAACTTGAGTAAGCCTTATGTCCAGTTATTTGGGGTTATCTACAAAAATGCTTCTCTGCTAGTCATCCCTATCAAAGAACGTCTTCTATCATGCAGGGTATTGTGTATTTACTTGACCATTCAGTCTTCTTGGCATTCCTATTTTCTTTCTAGCACCTTCTACTTGAATTGGACTGCTTATTCTCGCAGGTGCATGCAATGAGCTCTTAATTTGTAGGAAGGTAAGTAAGAAAAATTGTCCTTGTCACGATTCCTATCCCAAAAGTTCTGGTTTAAACAGATTTATCAACTAGCCACTCCCAGGCCTGACAACTGTATTTGAGCTATAGCACCTGCTTATACCATATTTGGAGTTGCACATCATCTTGTAATTTTATTTGTGTCAAAAGACTTTCTACTTCACTAGATGAGGTGAACACCTTTATGATGTGGTACCACTGCATTACTGTGCAGGCAACACACTGCGTACTCGGACAATGAGGCAGATTGCCATACAAACCACAAGGTGCTTCCTTACAAGATGGAATTAGAGCATTTAAAGATGTTTTCAATCTAAAGATGATAAGATTAGGTTATCTAAACCAAAGCAATTTTCTTTTCGATTGTAGAAATAGTATTTGCCTTCTATAAAATGGGATATATAATTGATTGGATGGTTAAATACACTTGGCTTGTGTTTCCGGGGAAAATCTTTGTGTCTAGTAAAGTATTGAATCCTGTTCTACTATATATGGACTCCTGCACTCATATATTCTCGGCTGTTCCTCTGTCAACCTCAGGATACTTTGTTTTACCTCTATTTTACATTTAATTTCTAGAAATTATGAGGCACAATGCCTAGTATTGCTTGGTGTGTTGAGAAATTTTCTTTTTTTCCGTTCAATCCTCTTATATTTTTCAGAGACAGCATTAAAGCTCGACAATTTAGTTGGTGACGTTGAAGATGCAGTATCTTCCACTATGAACAGGAACCTAGTGAAGCATCCTTCTACACAGAATTCAGAAGTGAGCACCTTTTCAATTAATTAAACAAATGATGATGCAAATTTTCTCAAACCAACTATTATTTCCTTTTTAATTTCTCTTTCCCTGCAGGAAACTCGTCTGCTTGCTATTAAATCTCTCAAACTGATTGAAGATGTTTTAACTTCAGTTATGAAGACACGCCCTCAATGGGCACGTCTTGTGTCAGCTGTTGATCACAGAGTAGATCGAGCTTTAGCCATTTTAAGACCCCAGGCAATTGCAGATCATCGAGCCCTTCTTACTTCTCTTGGATGGCCACCGCCTCTATCCGTTTTGAATTCCTCAAATCTGTATAGTGGGAAATCAGCTGAAGTTTCAAATCCCCTGTTCACAATGCAAGGGAAGCTCAAACACCAGTACTGTGAAAACTTTCTTGCACTGTGCAGCCTGCAGGAATTGCAGAGTCGAAGAAAATCTCGGCAACTAGAGGGACTTAATAGGGAAGTTGCTCTGCGTCAGCCACTTTGGGCTATCGAAGAACTTGTAAATCCTATATCAATTGCATCCCAACGCCATTTCTCAAAGTGGGTTGATAAACCAGAATTCATTTTTGCTCTTGTATATAAGATTACTCGCGATTATGTTGACTCCATGGACGAGTTATTGCAACCACTGGTTGATGAAGCAATGCTATCTGGTTACAGTTGCAGAGAAGAATGGATTTCAGCAATGGTATCCTCCCTATACATGCACTTGGCTAAGGAGATATTTCCTATATATGTTGGTCAACTGGATGAAGAGAGTGTCACTGGTGTTCAATCACAAGCTGGAATATCTTGGCTCCATCTTGTTGACTTGATGATCGCCTTCGATAAACGAATCCAGTCTCTTATAGTGCATTCTGGAATCTTGCTTTCCCTTCAGGAAGATGGGAATCTGCAGAAGATTTCTTCTCTATCCGTATTTTGTGATCGACCTGACTGGCTTGATTTGTGGGCAGAAATAGAGCTTAGGGATACAACAGAGAAGTTGAAATCTCTGATGGAGGATGAGAGAAGTTGGTCAACCAAAGTTCAAGGGGCAGGTCTGCTGTCAGGTCCAGAAGATTGTAAATCTCCTGCAATTTCCAGTTATTTTCTTCGGCGCCTATCATCTGTAATTGATCGATGTCGGACGTTGCCGAGCATTTTTTTAAGGTCAAGGTTTGTCAGACTGGCAGGAGCACCTGTTATACAAAATTTTTTGAATTGCTTACTTATCAGGTGCCAAGAAGCTGAGGGGCTAACGGCTCTGACGGATGATGATGCTCTTATTAAAGTCACAAAATCCATTAATGCTGCTCGCTACTTTGAATCTGTTTTAAAGGAATGGTGCGAGGATGTCTTCTTTCTAGAGATGGGATTGAATGAGGCTGATCAATTGGGGGCACCAGTTAGTGAGAGTAGTTCTATTGGCGAATCGTTGGAAGGACCTGGGATTGGCATTTTTGACGAGGAAATTGGGAAGCTGGAGGATTTCAGAATGGAGTGGGTTGAGAAGTTATCCACTGTCGTTTTGAGAGGATTTGAAGCTCGATGTCGAGATTATTTGAAGAATAGGAAGCAATGGCAGGAAAAGATGGAAGATGGAACAGTGGTGTCCAAGACTTTTGTTGCGGCATTAGACTATCTTCAAGGGAAAATGTCAGTATTAGAAGAGGGTTTGAATGGGATGGACTTTGTCGGTGTTTGGAGAAGTTCAGCAACTGGGGTGGATCATTTTGTTTTTAATAGTATTCTTGTGAGCAACGTGAAATTCTATGATGGTGGTGTGGAAAGACTTGGCGGTGACTTGGCAGTTTTATTCGGGGTATTTGGGGCTTGGTGTTTGCGGCCTGAAAGTTTCTTCCCCAAATTAAACGAGGGCTTTAAGTTGTTGAAAATGGAGGAAAAACAAGTCCAAACTAATTTAGCTGGAGGGGAAAAATGGTTGAAGGAGAATGGAATAAGGCATCTGAGTGTAGCTGAAGCAGAAAAGATTGTAAAAAACAGGGTATATATATGAGTTTGAATTCTTTCGGGGTTGAAGCCAATTCCCTTTTCCTATACTCTTCGACAACGTAGAACATACTTAGGGAAGAATCGAAGATTAGGGAGGTTAGATTTAGTATCAGCACGAGGAAGTGCTGTACATTGCTTTGGAGGTCCCAAACTGACTGTTCCAGTTGGTTTTTTGTTTTTTCGTTACCAGAAAGATACAGTATTAGTCAAGTTCCTCTTTGAAATATTCTTTAGGGGTATTTCCATAAATAAGCATCTTTTGTTCTGGGAGTTTTGTTGATTGATTACTTGAGCATGGTTTATATGGTATAGAGGATTGAATCTAAAGAGCAATCATCCTTTCATTTTGTGGTCAATATGGAGCAGCAACATGCCTCCTCAAGACACTAATTACCTTTATGGTAAATATAGTTCAATGACCTTTTTTTTCCCGTCTTTTTGTTGCCAGTAATTAAGTTGATTCCATCTTTTTTTTTTTTTTACACAGAATTTAGAATTTATTTTGTTTCCTTTATTTTGTATCAGGTTATTATCATTCTTTTAATAAATGATCCCATCTTTGTTTTTGTTATCTAGTCTGGTGATTCTGTAGTTACATTTTGATTATAAAGTTGCATGATCAGTAATGCTATGTTTGGTTGTAAGGAAGTATTGAGGAGGGATGGATGAGAGGGGGATATATGATACTTTCCATGTTTGGTTGGAAGGAAGGGAAGAAATGGAGGAAGCAAGGAGGGATGATGTATCCCTCCTTATTTTTTACTCTGTTTGGTTGGAAAGAAGGATTGAGAAATGATGGAAGAGAGGAGGGATAGAAGAACCTTCTTGTGTTTGGTTAGAAGGAAGGGAAGAGAGGGAGGAAGTAAGGAGGGATGAAGCATCATTCCTTCCTTCGGATTTTTTATCCACCCAAATTGGGCGGAAGAGAGGAGGGAAATGTAAAATAATTACCTACAAATATAGAATTTCAAATTTCTCATTTTCAAAAAAATTGCAATTTTTCAAAATTGGGCAGAAGATATAAAACAAATATGTAATTCTAATTTTTGTTTTAATTATGTATAATGAGGGTATATTGGCAAAAAAAAACTCTCGTATGCTTCCTTCCAACCAAATATAAAAACTGGTATCTTCTCATGCATCATTTCTACTATCCCTTCCATCAACCAAACAAAAAAGATAGGGGAAACATCTTCCCTTCTCCATTTCATTCATTTTTCCATTCTTTCAACCAAACAGAGTTGATCATTTCATCTATCATTTCTACTATCCCTTTCATTCAAAAAGTGAGGGATACGTCTTCTCTTTCATATGAATGTCTCATCCATCTCTCCTCCTCTCCCTTCTATCAAATTTTCCACCCCTCTAACCAAACGGAGCATAAGTGTAGGAGTACGTCTACAATACACTCAGTGTAAATACACCGGGTGAATCTGGATCGTGCGTATACAACACGCACGATAAGTTTCATTGCGCGTGTATAACACGCACAATCCAGATTCACCTGGTGTAAATACACCGGGTGTATTGTAGATCTTCTCATAAGTGTAAGATTTCATGTTAGTCTGTTGGTAATTTCGGTGTTGAAGACGTGGGGCCTGTTTGGCAACCGTTTTTGTTTCCTGTTTTGTGTTGTGAATGATGTATCGTAGCGAAGCAAAATATTGCAACACGTTTGGTAACTTTTGTTGTCATTTGAATAATACCACATTTGTTACCGAAAAGAGGTCCAAATAGAAGACAAAAAAATTGGTGTTTTCACAATGTAGCGGACAACAGAACCAAAAAATAGAAATAAAAAACAATAAAAAAACCATCTAGGTGATCTTTTTTTTTTTTTTTTTTTAACTAGTCATTTTGCTTTTCAATCATAAAAACTAAATTTGCAACACTTTTTTACCAAACATGTTTTCATATTTTTGCTTCTAAAAATCTTGCAACAAATTTTACATTGACAGTATCAATTACTAGAATACTACCCCTAATAATTTCACCAATAGAAGCATAAATTAATCTGATAGCCATGGTATTACTTTAATCCACTTACATGCATTAACCTTACTGCCTCAGAAGACTCTACTGTGGGCATAAGGGGTTTCTCCTTAATAAAACACAGACTTTATAGTCTAAGAAACCCAACACAAACTCAATACTTGTGCTCTAGCAATATAACTTGAATCATCCTATGATTCAATCCCTGTAAGCTATATCTGAATTGCGGAAGCGTTTATAACCTCAATAATGTTATATTAAATAAAGCCACATAAACAATATATAAAATAATATGTCACAGCTTGAAGGATTATCACTTTAATTCGTACTTGGAGTTTTAAGTCGAATTTATCAAGGTGTTTTACTATGTGCAAAACCTTCCACCCTGCGGGAACAGGTAAGAAGTCATCTAAAAATCACCTTTGGGTAGAATTTTAAATACATTTACCCTCCAAATTTGCAATTAAATCGCACATAGACCTAGTTGAGTATGCTTGAATTATTGCTAAACATTTCCACTACCTTTGAGCAAGAGGGTTATTTAGTTCTAACCCAAACACTCTCAACTATTCTATTCACCTAACTCACACTAAGATATTGATCACCTTTGAACAGAACAAATTTCCTCATGTGAGCAAGTGCACTGCGAGACCTTAAAATTTCAAAAAGAATAACCTCCATAAGTGAATGTCACCTTTGGGCAGGCATCACTCACTTTGGATACCACTTAGAAACGGTCACTTTACCGGTCCTTCTAAATCCCAAGGAAAGACCTAAACTTAAAAAAAAAAACCATTTTATTTAGGCTCAATTTTTTTAATAAATGCACATGAACAATGTAGTCACATATATTCTACATGTTGACTATATAGTCTATGTGAACAATGTATTAATTGTAGCATCTTTTCTTTTCCTTTCTTTTTCTTTTTCTTTTTCCTCTTCCTCTATACACGTTGAACAAGGAAAACAATATAGGACACATCTTAAATTTACCCAGCAAGTTTCAATATTCACATATGCAGTGATCATGATATATTCTTTTCATGCATAAAAGTCAAAAAATAGAAACATGCATCTTGTATGTTTGTATCTCTGATCATGGAGTAAAACAAAAAAATTATCCAAAGTATATACATGTGTCGATTCTAACAAAAATTGATAAAAACTGTTGTAGACATTAAAAAATTACATGATGGACCCAAAATATAATTTGGGCTTGTCTTCAATTTAGCCCACTTTGGAATGTAGCCTAATGAGTCAGATAATTTGAAGTCTAGACCTACCACAAATAAATGGGTCATGGGCTAATCCAAATTGTCTAAAAAACGTCCAAGCCCACTTGAAAATGGGTCAAATGGATATATATATATATATATATATATCATCATCATCATCAAAGATAATTATTATGTATATTTTGGATAATTATCACAATTATCATAAAGGATAATTATAGGATAATTATCAGAAGAAAAGAAAGTTACAAATCTACCCCTCCAAGAAGTCTATAAATAGAGGTAGAGGGTAGAGAAGGAGACTCTGACAGAATACTGAAGCTCTACCAAACTCTGCCTTTAATCAACATTTGAAACTCTAAAGACATACGTTCATCCAACCTTCAAAGCTTTGAAGAAGAACAACGACAAGCACATTTAAAGTCGTGTCGTTCTTCCTCCACGATTCAACAAATTCAAAGAATCATCAACAAGACTGTTCGAGATCAAGCTTCTTTAGCCCTTGATCAGAAATTCTCACCGATTTTCTTTAACAACAAATACTTGAAGGAGACCAGAAGACTTTCAGAAAAAGCTAAAACTCTGCAGAAGTCTTCACTCAAAACTCAAAGTTCCAAATCATCTAAACCTTGAAGGAGAAGAACAACAAGCACATCATCCACGTACCATTCTTCACCAAAGTTTCACTCCAATTCAAGATCAAGCTCTAGCAGCCCTTGAAGCTGGATTACCAAGGAGATCGAATCAGAGGACTTTATCTTTCTTTTGTAAAGATCCACATAGAATTATACTAATTTTTTTGAAATTAATAAAATTGATTATTTGTTACTAATTTTCGTTACTAGATTTTTGGATACGAAATTTGTGTGTATAAATTTTTGGCACGCCCGGTGGGACCATCTCTACCTCTCATCTCTGTCTACTATATCATACATCCAAAACTCTGTTCATCAGAATCTATGACTCCTCCCGAGGTTCAGACGACAAACAAGAAAAACTCAAAAGAAACTGTTGCTGCAATGACTAACACCAAAGTTGCCGCAAACAGTGACAAGAACACTAGGAACCCGTCAAGTGCCAGCAACACCTCAGCAGGTCCTATGACGTGTAGCAAAATCAAAGCAATTGCTTCGCTCAAGAATCAGCAAAATTTGGTGAAAACCAATCCTGCTAAACCAATGGATGTGAAAACTAAATATGTTAACACCATTGATCCTCAGGGGACAAAGAATTCTGATGTCGTTTAAGAAAGGTCGATGCCACCACATTCACCCCACTTCGTCTCTGATGCCAACTCTAGCATTGGTTTATTCTCGAAGTCGTTACTTGAGATTTCAGAACAATCGGTCACTTCAAAGAATGTTGGCCCTCAAGGTCTTTCCTATTCAAATTTTATCGCAGCTCTGATGATTGGAACAACCTCGGTGGAAGACCAACTGGTAGTGATGGCTCGCGCAATCGAAAACCTCACAAAGACTATTGAATAGAAGGACTTGCAGATCACCGCGCTGATGAATAAGCTTCAAGTCCAAAATTCTGACAAGTTAACACATATGCCTGTGAATACTTCAAATTCATCTTTTCAAGGTGCCCAATCAAAAGATCATTGTTACACATCTGCGTCAGGACACATAGCTGATGAAACTAACCCTGCTTTACTAGTCGCTTTGCTATCTGTCCAACAATTGTAGGATATAATAACGAACACAATCTGAGCATAGTATGTCGGTGCCCCTCAAAGTACTCCCATATACTCAAAACCCTACAAAAGAAGAATTGACAGTTTAAAAATGCCAGTAGGATATCAGCTGCCAAAGTTTCAACAATTTGATGGAAGAAGCAATCCCAAACAACATGTTGCATACTTTGTGGAGACCTGCAATAACGCTGGCACCGAAGGGGATCTCTTAGTCAAGCAATTTGTTCGTTCCCTTAAAGGGAATGCATTTGATTGGTACACGGACCTCAAAGCTCAGAGTATTGACTGTTGGGAGCAGATGGAGTGAGAGTTTCTCAACTGTTTCTACAGTACTCATAGAATAGTAAGCATGTTAGAACTCACTAACACTAAACAAATTAAGGACGAGCTTGTGATTGTATATATCAACCACTGACGAGCTCTAAGTTTTGATTGCAAAGATCGTCTTTCTGAAGTCTCAATAGTCGAAATGTGTATGCAAGGTATGCACTGGGAGCTTCTTTACATTCTACAAGGAATCAAATCTCGTATATTTGAAGAATTAGTTATTCGTGCCCATGATATGGAGCTCAGCATAACAAGTCATGGTGCAAAGGCTTTTGCCTTTCCTAATATGTCTAACAACTGTCTTAAAGATGAAGGGGTTGAGTCTGAAGAGAAATACGAAATACTTCCTAACTCGAACAATGAAATAGATACATCTTATGTTACAAGCATCGTCTCTAAAGACTTGTATAAAAAAACACATCGTGTTCCTTCTGTGATTTCATCTGATGGTTCTCAGTTAAATCAAGAAAACCTTGATAGAAGACTGAATAGACAAGGGGCAAATCTTCCATACAAAGCTCATTTCCAGTTCTCTCATATGAAATATCCTTGGCATGGGAGCAAGATTCACGCCTGTCCTTTAAAAAGGCCTACACATTTTATCAAACTCGAAAATAAGAAAGAAGTCCCAAGAAGGAAATAAAAAAAATAAAAGCATAACCAAAATGATGAATCTCAAGGATTTGTGTTGAAGATGCGGTATCAAAATAATCCGTCAAATTCTACTTAAACGACTTCAAGTAAGAGAGTTCAGAATACCGTGCTTGTTTGGAAGCTGAAGAATGCTCAAGAATGGAATGGTTCTAAAAAGATCTCACAAGAATTAGTGTATGGAAATATACAAATATCAGCTCAAGTAATTCCTTTCCAACATGTCGTCAACACTCACCAAGGTAAGAGTTTGAAACTACAAAATAAGGAACAAGAACAAAATCGTTTACAATCCCAGATGGAGTGAGAGGCTCAAAAAATTAAAAGACTAGAGGAAGAAAAAGTGTGGGGACCAAAGCCCGAAGAAGCTGTCTAGATTGAATCTCGCAGCGGAATGAAAGCATATTGGGTGAGGTTTAATCCTCCTACATGTACCATGACGAATGAAATACCTCTTCCTTCTAGGTGGGGAGATGAGTTCGAAGAAGATGTTTCTTCTCAAGTACAAGAAGAGTATAATGAAGAAACAAAGTAAGAAGGAAATCTCAAAAGTGACGCCGAGCTGGTTCACACCTCTCAACACAAGCTTGGACTGTCTTTTGAGTTTTGCGAAGTTAAAGACAAATTAAAGCTAAAGTGCTCTCTGATACGAGCCTAAATTGTCGATGATACTCTATGACACGAGTATAAACTATCTACAAAAAAAAAATTAAAAAAAAAAAAACAACTCCTTGACAAGAATATAAATTGTCTACCAACAAAAATTTTTTTGAACTACATGATGACTTGATCTCTGTTCAGGGTACATAGGCATCTTGGAAGATTGTTCCAATTTTAGTCGACCTAACAAAAAAAAATTCTAGCCTGTCGCTGAGATATTGACAATGTTTGTCACACCGTGGTGACTTGGCCTGTCGCTGAGATATTGATGATGTTTGTCGCACTGTGGTGACTTGGTTTGCCGCCGAGATATTGATGATGTCTACCGCACTGTGGTGACTTGGCCTGCCACCGAGGTATTGACAATGTTTGCTGCACTGTGGTGACTTGGCTTGCCGCTGACGTATTGACAATGTCTGCTACACTGTGGTGACTTGGTCGTTAAGATGTTGATATTGTCTGTTGCATCATGTTGACTTGGTTTACCGTCAAAATATTGACTATGTTTGTCGTACCGTGGTGACTTGGTCGCTAAGATGTTGACGTTGTCTGTCGCACTGTAGTGATGACCTGACCTACCGCCAAAATATGTTAACAGATGTTTGTCATACTGTGATGATTTGACTTGCTGTCAAGATGTTGAAAGCACCTGTCACGTCGTGTTAATTTGGCCCGTGGAGGAAAACGACACACTAGTGGGGTTCTTACATTCAGTGTAGTTCTTTTCTCTATGACATTGTTCTCTTGTTCTAAAATGGTTACAGTGTTTGCCTTGAACTTTTTGAAGAAAACCATGATTGGCAGAAGTCAAAGGTTGTTTACCTGACAAGAAAAAAAAAGGGTGAGAGAAATTTAACAAAAATAAAGTGACCCCGAAGGACACTAAGGGACCCTGAAGGGACGATAAAGTGACCCCAAAGGGCACTAAGGGACCCCAAAGGGACGGTAAAGTGACCCCGAATGGACAATAAAGTGACACCGAAGTGTACTGAAGGACCTCGAAGGGACAATAGAGTGACCTTAAAGGGTACTAAGGGACCTCGAAGGGACAATAAAGTGACACCGAAGTGCACTAAGGGCTGAAGGGCACTAAGGAACCCTAAAGGGACGATAAAGTGACCCCAAAGAGCACTAAGGGACCCCAAAGGGACGATAAAGTGACCCCGAAGGACACTAAGGGACCCTAAAGGGACTAATGAATGACGTTTGGAAGTTCAGCCGCATGTATACTTGGTTGCAAGGATTTGCAATACATGAAGCAGTCTAGGAGAAATGGTTTGGTGTTGTAATAACTTATCACTAGGTGTCAAGTTCAAAACCAGGGAAATATCATGAAAATCCTTATATATTTTTTTACACATCCAATCACCTATCATGTCATTGTCCAATTAGCATTCAGTGCCTAGTCAGCTGCCACGTCACTTCTTGTCACATCAGCAAAAAGAAAAAGAAGAAAAAAAAAAAGAAAAGAGAAGAGGCAAACATGCAAAAAAAAGGAGAAGAAATGCACCTGGAAAGAAAGAAAAGAAAAAAAAAAGAAAAAAAGAAGAGAGAGAAAGTGGCGGTTAGGAAAGAAAGAAGAAGAGAAAAAAATAAAAAAAGAAAAGAGAGAGAGAGAGAGAAGTTGTGGCGGAAAGAAGAGAAGAAGAAAAAAAAAGAGGCGGGAAGAAGGAAGAAAGAAAAAAAAGAGAGAGAAAAGTACTGGCGGAAAGAATAGAAGAAGAAAAAAAAAAGAGGCAGGAAAAAGGAAGAAAGAGGGAAAAGAGAGAGAGAGAGAGAGAGAGAGAGAAGTAGTGGCGTGAAGAAGGAAAAAAAAAGGGGAAGAGAAAAAAAAAAGAAGAAGAGAGAGAGAAAGTGGTGGTTAGGAGAGAAAGAAAGAAGAAGAGAAAAAAAAAAGAAAAAAAGAGAGAGAGAGAGAGAAGTAGTGGTGGAAAAAAGAGAAGAAGAGAAAAAAAAAAAAAAGAGAAAGAAAGAAGAAAAAAAAAGGGGAGAGAAAAAAAAGAAGAAGCAACTTACAGTTGTTAGAGTTCGTGAAATTTCTCTCAATTATTCTCTGATGTGAAGAGTTTGAAACGCAGGTTACATATATATAATTACGGATTAATCCTATTTGTCATTGGGATTTCAAGACTTCAATTCCGTTTGAACATGAAAAACCACCAAATCCTATTTCAGATTGGAAAATCCTATTTGAAACAGGATCCTTAAGTGTTCAATTCCACTTGGACAAGAAAAAAAATCATATTTGCAACAGGATCTTCAAGTCTTCAGTTCCACTTGGACAAGAAAAAAAGTCCTATTGTATTCAAGACTCTAATTCAACTTGACGAAGACAACCTTTTTGCAATTGGATTTTCGCAAGAAAAAAAAACTTTACGAAAATTAAATACTTCAAGTCCCGCTTTAGATACGTGACAAACTCGATATAGCACGAGACTTGAAGTGGGGGCAATTTGTAGACATTAAAAAATTACATGATGGACCCAAAATATAATTTAGGCTTATCTTCAGTTTAACCCACTTTGGAATGTGGCCTAATGAGTTAGATAATTCGAAGTCTAGACCTATAACAAATAAATAGGTTATGAGCTAATCCAAATTGTCTAAAAAACGTCCAAGCCCACTTGAAAATGGGTCAAATGGATATATATATATATATATATATATATATATATATATATATATCATCAAAGATAATTATTATGTATATTTTGGATAATTATCACAATTATCATAAAGGATAATTATATGATAATTATCAAAAGAAAAGAAAGTTACAAACCTACCCCTCCAAGAAGTCTATAAATAGAGGTAAAGGGTGAAGAGAAGGAGACTCTGCAGAATAGTGAAGCTCTGCCAAACTTTGCCTTCAATCAACATTTGAAGCTCTGAAGACATACATTCATCCAACCTTCAAAGCTTTGAAGAAGAATAACAACAAGCACATTCAAAGTCTTGCCGTTCTTCCTCCACGATTCAACAAATTCAAAGAATCATCAACAAGACTGTTCGAGATCAAGCTTCTTTAGCCATCGATTAGAAATTCTCACCGACTTTCTTTAACAACAAACACTTGAAGGAGACCAGAAGACTCTCAGAAAAAGTTGAAACTCTGCAGAAGTCTTCACTCAATATTCAAAATTCTAAAACATCTTAAATTGATTAGTTGTTACTAATTTTCGTTACTAGATTTTCGGACACGAAATTTGTGTGTACAACTGTGTTTTGAATTTAATCTTTAATTTTTTTTATTTTTACATAAAAATTCAAATTCAATCCATGGCTCTGATACCAATTGTTGGAAGTTAATTCATACTTAACTTGTAGAAATCAAGAATACCGCAATTAATTAAAGAGTATGTTTGGCAATCGTACTTGATTGATGATATAACCCTTAAGAATACCTTTTAGTTTCTGCAAGAGATTCTTAGAGAGCTCTATCCCCTTTCTGAGAGTTGTCCTTCGATGGAGCTGAATAAGGGTTATGAAACCCTTATTTATAATAACAACAAGGGGGACGACTTCTCTACAAACAATCATACCTAACTCTCCCTTCCCATCATGGAAACTTAAATATTAATGGCTAGAATTAAATCCTACCAATTAAAGTTGAAAAACCACAATCCAATGGTATAAATATTATATATATTGTCAATTAGACCACAAATTGACAAGTATAACCCTAACCCATTAATTAACGACAATTACATTGCAATCCAATTTTAAAAAATAGTGCATAGGACCACAAAAAATATTAAAGAGTTTTTAGCTTAGAAAGATTTATTTGCACCAAATACAAACTAGAGGAGAGGAAAGTGATCGAGTTTTTTTTGTACACTTTTCAAACTACATAGTGTTTTGAGGAAAGTGATTAAGTTTTTTCTTTACACACTTTTTAAACTACAAGGGTTTTGAGAAAAGTGATCGAGTTTTTTTTCACACTTTTCAAACTATAGGGTGTTTTATACACTTTACTCGTAATTTCTTGCAAGTGTAATGGCTGATTTTACCTTTTGATTCAAATCTATATATTTTATATTTTCTTCCTCTGTATGTTTATTGAAAAAATAAACCAATTAATATTTTTTTAAACTATGCAACTACCAATGCATTCTTATTTAGACATCTTATATATATATATATATATATATATATATATATATATATAAGACTAGTGGAAATACCACAGGCCTATTACAAAAGTTCACTCTTTGATGCAACGGAAACGCTTTCATAAGATGCAATATGCGAAATCCATAACCATTCTTATTTTAAAATTTGATTGGTGCATCTTCTTTATGTTTCATCTAATCTTGTATATATTTTAAACAAAAAATCGAGAGAGAGAGAGAGAGAGAGAGAAAGAGGGAGGTGGAGAGCTCGCTGCATACCATATATATGCGTAGGAAAAAGACAAATTTTAGAGTTTGAAAACTGACATACAAATAATTATATAAATTTGATTATGGGATTGAAATAGCGAAAGAAAGTGAGGGGATTCAAGATTAAGAGAAAATGTGAGATATTGGATGGATTTAAAAATTATCGTATATTTTAACAAGCTACTCATATTAGAAAGAATGGTGACCAACATTTACAACTTGTAGTGGTTGTAAAAAAAAACTATCAAGAGTCGTACGGCTTTTTTTCCCCCTCAAAACATGAAATAGATTACCATCTGTGACTGGGACAAAGTAGTCTTGTTGGATAACATCCATAAGCCATGACAGCCAAATTTGCCACTGTAAATCAGTAAGCTGCTGTCTAATAGCTCAGCATATCTACTATTCTATTACATCCCTTGGTGTCCATTGTAGCTTGAAACCCAACTCCCTTTACAACAAACAGTGTGCAAACTCCACAATAGGAACAACAGAAGGATCAGATGTTTTCAATTTAGTGACACAAGAACAATCATAATCAATATCAACCTATATGTATCCCCAATTCCTCAACAGTTTTATTCCTTCACAAAGCACTAAGAATTCCGCCACTTCTGCACTAGCTTACATTAGATAAGAACAAAGAGGGCACAGTAAAATGAAAACCTTCATGATTTCGACAAATCAAACCCCCACCACAATCTCTAGAATAAGACTGAAAAGCTGCATCAACATTTAGCTTCACTCTACCAACTGCTGGAACTATCCATTTTGGATTTTCAGGATCACCTGTGATGATGTTACAACCACTTGTAGAAGAACCTTGGGTAGCTAGAATGAATTCATTGAAAAAGAATACTGTTCTCTCCATGATGTTAACAGGGTTCACCCTAGGTCCATTGAATTTACAACAGTTTCTTCCCTCCAAAGATGCCAACAAATAATAGAAGCCAGGCTTATCAGGTGCTTGTAATCATCTGCCCCGGACCACAAATTTTGCAACCATTTCCACCGTTGGAAACAAACATCACAACAGTCCTCAAATTCCACCCGTAAAACACTCAATCTCCAAACAAGCGATAGTCAAACAAAATGTGGCAAATTGACTCCTCTGTAGCACCACAACTTCCACAAAGGGGATTCACTATTGCCAAAGAAAAAATTGAATTTTTCTAGTTGTTTTAATTTTTCAAATACTTTTCCATACCTGATTCCGCACTTCAAGGGAACTAGAAGAAGCCTGATCAATAGCCCCAGTCTGCTGCTGGTGAAGATGTTCAGTCACTTTGAAAGCCGATTTCATGGTAAACTTGCCTTCAGTAGTCCAACCCCAAATCCTACAATCCTCACCTCCAAATTCTCTCAATGGGATCTGCAAAAATAGAGACGAGTCTTCTCTGGCATTGAAAGTGGAACTAACCAGCTCAAGTCTTCCACACATGAGAACCCTGGTCAATCAACTCAGCAACCATTTGGAGAGAACTTGCAGCCTTGGAAGTAGTGGCAGATTGATTTTTTGGATCAGGGATCCAATTATCCTCCCTTATGTTCACTTTCAAACCATTGGAAATCCTCCACCTCATCCCATGTTCTATAATTCCTTTAGCTTGTGAGATGCTTTTCCATAACCATGATGCATAGTTGCTGCAATAAGAACTTAAAAAACTACCATCTGGAAAATACTTCCCTTTGAAAACCTTGAAAAATAATGAATCCTCACCCACTTCCAGCCTCCATGCCAATTTACTTAATAAAGCTAGATTAAACAAGGAAAGATCTTTAAAACCCAACCCACCCAACATCTTTGGACAAAGTTGCTTAGCCAACCAAATTTGCTTTTTTAGATTTTTCCTTTCCACTCCAAAAGAAATTCATTATACAACTAGTGACAACATTACAATTTGAAATTGGAAGTTTGAAAATTGAAAAGAATAGGTGGGTAAGGCAGAAAGAACAGCACTTATCAATACCAACTAGATAAAAAATGATAAACCACAATGACATTTAAAGAACATTGGTTCCGATATCACAGGGAAGCTTAACAAGGCTTGCGACGCAAATCTTTGCTTCATATGAAATAATGCCAAGATCCACTACTTTTTGCTCTTTCAGGTCTAACCAACAAAGTGTGCCATTAAGTTGTGTTAAGAGTACTTCACTGCTGCTATTTGAATAATCTAAAATTCGCACTTCCAAAATTTTTTTACACACTTGGGATAAGAAAGCTATAGAAAGTTTGGTCCAGGACTCTGGGACCATGTAATCCTTCATGATCCATAATTCAGCAATATCATCATTATCAATAGAACTGATGAACAAGCATCCACCTGAAACCCCCAAAGTCATGTTATAATTATCCGGGATGTTTGGGAGTTGCACCTCCCGAATGTTCTCATCCACGAGATCAAAAGCAACAATAAATCCATCCACACGTGACTTGGGCTCGCGAGTAGCTACCCAATGCAAAGCACCATTAAAAAACACGCCATGAGTGTTACACAGAAGGTGAGGAGGGAAATTGTAATCAATGCTTCTCCAAATATTCGATCTCAAACTACAAACTATTACTTCACTGTGGAAGGGATCAAAATATCTGATGACACTTACAATCTTGTAATCGTCATTGACAGAATCATACCCAAATCCATAAAATCCTACACGAAGTCTGGATTGGAAAGAAAGTGGTGGCACACGAGGTGAAAGTTGGTATTTCTTGGTGGAAGGGTTTAAAAAAATGAGGGCTACATCACAATAAGAATAAAAACAGATCAAGCCATTGCAAGAATCTATTATATCAGAGCCCCCTAATTCCAGAAGAGGGTGGTCGAGTTTTGCTAGTGGAAGATTACTATGGTCATCATGTTTCAGGATATAGTCGAACGCTAGGGAAAAGAGGTCGTGGTATTCAAAAATCACACTCAGGTTACTGCTGGCTTTGAGTGATTGCTTGAGTTGCAAAGTGATGAACTTAGGGGAGTCAATTAGGGCATACCACTGTCTAGAAACGCACCTGAACCGTAGCAGAGTCTCCACTGGAAGTCGGGAGAGAACGTCGGCGATCAAATCCTCGGGGATGTCCGACATTGCTGCTTCAACTGATTGCTTTCTCTCTCTTCTTTGCTCCTTCCTAGGGTTTTGAGGTTTTGACGAAATGAAGTCAAAGTGTCAGTGGCAAAATGAAAGATTCTTTTACAGAATTTATTACTTCGTTAATCAAATTTTTGAAAATGACTATTTTGTCCTTCACTTCATATTAAATTATATCCCTTGAGGTTTGGTCAAATTACACTCGAGTAGAGTCTTTGATGATTATTACTTTGACATCCCGTAAACCCGCTAGCAAACGAACATTAAAATTGAGTATGAAATGTTAATAATGCCCTTAAATTATAATAATATATTATAGTGCAAATATTTATTAAATTGAAAAGTCTTTTATGCATTTTAATTAAATATAATTTGTGTTAGGCTAGTTGTAAATCAAACTATGTCTCTCATTCTATCAAATATACATATATATATATATATATTCATAAACATGATTGAGTCGAAGGTTAGGGTTTTGGTGTCGATGATGGTGTTGGGTGATGATGCCGACGATGGTGGCGATTGCACTTTGTTTTGCTTCTCATACGGACCGCTATTGCCACCAATTTGCTTTGAAGGACAATATGGGTGGCTATTATTGACTTTTCATACAAGGAAAGGGTCATATGGTCATTTTTTAAAATTTCGTTAACAATTCTGGCGGACATAAAACGACAGGGATGTCATCAAGCACGCGTGCCAAACCTTAGGAGATATCGAAGTAATAAACCTCAAACGCTCTACTTATGTGTAAGTTGGCAAAACCTTCGGGGAAGGTTAGTATAATTTACCCATGATATATTAAATATATTAATATATTGAGGGTGAGGTCAAAGTAATAACGACCAAACGCTCCACTCGTGTGTAATTTTTTCAAATATCAGAGGAGGTCAGTGTAATTTACTGTTTATATTTTATAAATAAAAAATAAGGGTTAAATTCACTAACCTCCCTTAAGGTTAGATTAATTCTCAATTCCTCCATGTAATACTTTTAACAAGCTTGTTAGATATAGTTTTGTAGCATTTCTCTCTCCATTAACAGTTAACATCAGTTAGTAACTATTTTTATGACGTAAGAATTTGAAATTTCAAAATATCAATTTTGGCATTGTAAAGTTTCTTTTATTCATTAATATAATACAAAAAACTAATAGCAAAATAGTAAAATTGCAAAGTTGTTAACAAAGTTGGACAATGATAATCCGAGATGTTTTGAGAGTTGCACCTCTCAATAGTTTTCAAATATGAGATCAAATGGGGGAAATTGTAATGAATCCTTCCCCAAATATTCTCAAACTATAAACTATCACTTCATTGCAGAAGGGATCATCATATCTAATGACACTTACAATCTTGTAATCATCATTGACATGATCATACCCAAATCCATAAAGAAGAAGCAATCTGCAAAAGTCAAAACCAATGGCTAAGGTTTGATCTCCTAAACACGACGATGACTATAGGAAACCTTCCTTGACAATGGTTCTATCATTCTTGATGACTATAGGAAACCTTCCGCCGCTAAAGTTGTTTTTTTGACCTTTCTAAAAAACATTAGGCAAAAAACAAAACAATCATATATCACTAACCCAAGTTTTACTAAATTTTTACTTTTATAAGTACAAAGGACAATCATTCTAGCACAAAATTTCACAGGATGAAATCTTCAGAATTTGAGTAAGAATCTAAGGGGCCGTTTGGGGGAGCTTCCTGGGAGATTGAAAAAAGCTTCTAAACCCAAAAAGTCCTTCCAAAAAAATGTTAGTGTTTGGTGAAATAAGGAAAATGAACTTCTAATGAAAGTTGAAGTCCTAGAAAGTCCGTTCAAAGAAAGCCATACAAACTTGCTTTTGGAAGGAAGCCAGAATTACTTTAAGTAACAAATTTTATTGACAATTTTGTTATCTTTTATTTCGTAAAACTTGCCTATTGAGAGTAATTAGTAAGGATATATTTGTCAAGTTAAAATTGTGTTAATTGTGGAAGGAATTTCAAAAAATGAATCCACCAAACAAATTTTTTCTTTTAAATTTCTTTTATTGAATACATTTTCAAAGGCCTTTTAAATAAAAAGAATTTTAGAATTAGGAAGCTCCTCCAAACAAGGCCTAAATTTTCATGAAGTACTTTTACAAAACCCATGCCTAAGTCACAACCTGCAAAATACAAAGACAAAGACGAAAAAAAAAAAAAGATTCAGTCAGACATCATATGAGATAGAGAATGTGTTTCAAGTCCCAGCTTCCGTTAATAAATTAAAAGGCAAAATACAAAATATATATAATCATTTATCATGCAGCTTTAGTATCTCAGTCATATATATAAAGAAAAAAAAGATAAACTGATATATTGCAGTTTATGGCATAGCTATCCTTGTCATAGACTAAGACAGGTACATGAGCCTTCAATTTTATATATGAACAGGGAATAATAATTTGCCTTTGATTGAACACAACCACTACAGTGAATCAATTAGGACAAAACAATCAAGAGTTGGTAATTTGAAGTGTAAGAGAAAAAGATAAGAGGAGTAAAAGAAATAATTCCTAGCTACCAGAGTGCATATTTGATATATGGTAAATAAAAAAGACTGCAGTATATCAAGTGAATGGGCATAAACTTGACTGAAAATAGCATCACAAGTATGAAAACATCTGGATTGAAACTCACTCCCATCTTTACATGGCACTGTTCCTAGTTAGCTATATATATACCAACCAGAGTCATGCTTGCAACACCCTTGTACAATTACCTAAGCTTCTCTATATTTTCTTCATGATCACCTTTTTGTTTTTTCTCATCATCCTTCATGCAGCTCAATAGTATGATCCTTCTATCCTTCAAATAATTACTATCTAAAATTTGGATATTTAGATGCATCTTTACTATCCTTGTAATTATCACAAGTACATTGACCTCCCCTATTGCTTTAATAATTACAGTGGCATCCTCTTTGGTAAGCACTTTGTAATAAATTCTTTCCCACCTTGACAGTTACATGCTTGGGACAGTAAAGCCAAATTACCAAGTATCAGAGTTGCCCAATGTTTTCCCAAACTTCACTTTTAAGCTATATATAATATAATTTAAGGATAAAATGATATTCACCAACATAATTGTTTGACATAGGAAATCATAGAAAACTTTGAATAGCAAGAGAGACCATAATATTACTACACTAAACCTCAAGGGAGGCAAATGTAATTTATCCTAGATTTTAAACAATATGCAACTGTGGAAACTAGTGACATACTGTAAAATTCTTGTTATGACAATCTAAGTTGATGAATAAGCATATTCGCTCAAAAAAGAGAAAAAAAAATCCCATAAAATAAAATTTTAAACCAAAAATAAAGCTTCAATTATCAGTTATCAAATAGAAATTCAGAATCTAAAGCTCATATGTTTAATCGATAAAATAATAATTGTATATATGTATATTCAAATAATCTAAATTGATGTCTTGAAAGATAGATACGTACACAGAAGATGGCCAAATAACACATGCTCGATCAGAATTCCAAACAACTTTTAAACACTTATCTGGTCTCAGTAAAGGCTTATGTCGCACTATCGGTACCAAGATATTTACTTCCCAATGGTAAGGTCCAAGTTCATTGCCCCTTACTTTTGTGAATGGATTCTTACTTAGAATATTTCATTTCGCCACAATAGTAGTAGTGGGTTCCAGGACTCAACAAGAGAACTTCAATTAGACCTTGAACCTCGTATTTCAACATATTTTCATCTTTAAAAAACTGGAAATCAATTAATGACATTATTAAATAGACATGAATTAAGATATGCAGATACCAAGACATAGACATGAATTAAGATATGCAGATACCAAGACAAAGCTGGAACTTAATTATTCGAAGAGAACCATGAGATGCCCTTTATGGCCTTTTGACTGTTTTGGCAGTTGCATCAGAAACCAATTGCAATAAATTAATAACTCTCAGAAAGCAATTTTAGCTTACAATATGCACAACCTAGTCTACCTTTTCTTATGGAATCTCAACCACAGAGAGAGAGAGAGAGAGAGAGGTAAAACAAATACAGAAACCAATGGGAGCCAAACTTCAAAAATCTGGAAACTATACATTACAGGATGATTAAACAAATAGAAACCCTTGATGGGTTATGATTTTTGAGGCAGTTGCACCAGTACTAACCGAAGTAAATAACTCATACCCTATAAAATATTTATATGAATAGAAGAAGTAATTCATAGAACCCCAAGCACCCCCAAACATCTTTAAATATGTGCTTCTTCATTCATTTGAGATTCACGCAAACAACCCATTCAAGAAGAGGAGAGAGAGATAGAGTCCAACAATTTCTCTTTCTATTGACCGCATGGATTCAGAAAGTCTAAGATTAGTGAGATAGTTAGGCTTCAACAGATCCTCAAGAAGTGGAAGAAGCTTGCCAATGCACCAAAGAACACTAACAAGAGTTGCAATCAGTCCTAAATGATTTGCTCTCCTAACTATTTTTCACAGAAATGAATGGAACTTTCATACAAGCATTATATATTCAATTCAGAAATTCTTTGACGAGATGTGTGGGAGATGTCCTAGAATAGATGTGGATAGTTACAGAAGGAGATTACAATAGTATCTTTGAATAACAAATGGGCAGCGCATGATTTGTCACGCTACTGGGGTTCAAAGTAACCATAATGCAAATGGATGACAAGTGAAAACTCTAATCTGGGAGTCGGGGTTTAAGCTTGGTAGTTTGAATACATTTTGGTTATTGAGATCGAAAGTGGAAATATTCTCCACCGCAGTGATGAGAGGCGGGTAACGATTCTAACAATGCCAGAACATCATGGCAAATCATTAGTTGCATCAATGGCTGAATGATGTCAGTCAGTGTTAGAGCACACCTGAGGCATACAACAACTTCACTGAGAAATCAGTTACTTTTTATCATGTTGAAAAGTACATTCTTATAACTTTATTAAGACATTTTGATCATGTTGGTTTAAGATTTCATGGGGAATTGCTACTGGGAAGAAAAAGATTTGATGGTATTCCTAGGCCTCAGAGAAAGATCTATTTTAACTAGGTAAAGCCGAAATCGAGAAGAGTTGTTCTGGAATTCACCATGCCTATATTATAGGCAATCTAGGCAATAATATTTTTATTCTGATAAGTAAAATTTTATAATAGGCGCTCAAAACAGGAGCGCATCCCTAGAGAATACACAAAGCCAAAGTTGGCCTCCTATAACTTTAGACTATCAACAAAATCTACAAATTTACCCACGGATTTACAATTACGATCGTTGACCCAAAAGAATAACAAATCATAATGACATAATTGAGAGACCAAATAGTATACTCCTCACCATCAAGGAATCTCCTATTTGTCTCTCGCCACAAGCTCCACCCCAAACAAAGGGGCTTGGCCCTCCAAACATCCTTAGCTCGACTATCCACTATATATACACCTTATCCAAGCCTCAATCACCTCAATCGTAGATTCAGAAAAGACCCAAACCATACAAAAAGTTGCTAAAAACATAGACTACACATCTCTCGCCACTGAGCAGTAAAGAAAGAGAGGATTCACCAACTCCTCCACTTCTTGCACATGCAACACCAGTTCACTACAACATACTGCCTTCTCCTGAGATTTTCTAAAGTTAGGATCCTCCCAAGGACTGTTGTCCAAACAAAAAATGCAACCTTGAGAGGGGGATTTTCGATCTCCAAATAGCCTTCCAAAGAAAGAGGGCACCCAGAGTCCCTAGAAGGCTCTAATTTAATGATCGCACCTCAAAAGCCCTTCTCGCAGAATCCTTCGAAACCAACTCATCCATCCCCTCTCCCTCCACAACCCGGCTATAGAGCAAAGCAAGAAACTTTGTTGCCACCTCAAGGTCCTAATCATGAAGCCGCCTTTGAAGTTGAACATCCCAAGTCATCCTCCCACTTTCAAGCTGATAATAGATGGCCACCAAGGTATGTTTGTCACGCCCCAATTTTTGAGTCACCGGAGACTCTGCCTCCCAACACGAATGCTGAGAGTGAACCTGTCCATTAAACCTTAATGAACCACCTTAACCTTTAATTACCGCGGAAGGTTAATCATGTACATATGCATATGTATGTACAACTCAACACCAACTAATCCCAATGGGCCCCACACTTGACCTCACATACTTATCCAAACACATCTAAACTATCAAAATATCATGCGAATTACGCTACTTTTAAACCCAAATTCTCAACATTATTACAATACATTGTCCTTGGAACTTCAATGCATCGCCAGATTTTGATGCATCATAATGAGGATTACGATGCATCGTAATCTCTCGAAGGTAAATTCTTCATAATTTCACAAGTGATCACCATCTACACAAATTCACATTAAATACATTGCTTATCCTCAATTCCCTTCATACAACATTGAGACATAAAGGAAATGCTATTAAGTCATACATTTCATGCATTTGGTCCAAATCCCACATTCCATTCATATAATCCTCTAAATTCATAGTCATCGTATGAGTTACATATATAAGGGTCCAAAAGTACAAGTAGCTTAACTATAACTACAATTTCAACAAAATCAACATGCCACAAGCTGACATGGATAGCATTAGATACAATATCCCAAAAATAACACTAAAAGCCATGAGGAACTCCATTTGGATGTTTAAGTCCCGTCTGTCATTGGTACCTTATCTGTAAAAAGTTTTGGGGGGAGAGGGGTGAGCAAATCAACAAGCTCAGTAAGAATGCCCCAACCCACCTAGGCATTGACCCGACACTGACCTATATGATATGCAACCATAATGTCGCTACATTACATGACATATATCAAGTTTTCATGTAAAACCAATGCAAATTCAATTCAAGTATAAATGCATTTAATTCATTCATCATGCTTAACAGTTAAAGCATATAAGAAGATATTTACGTCTTTCTCGGTCATAATTCGATACATAGACATGATTGGTTAAGTCCGACAATCATGTGGTGTTGGACAACTCTAACAACACCCATATGATTTGGACAACTCTGAAGAATCATATAATTTGGCAATATATTGGTCTTACCATTATGAGTGGACAACTCTAACAGTCACAAGATATTTGGACAACTCCGAACTCTAGGCATTAGCCTTAGTATAATTGGGCAACTCCGACAGTTATACCTTAGTGGATAATTATACCACTCCTATGATATGGTTGGGCAATTCCGAACCCCATGTACAGTTCACTTGGACAATCCTCTTATATATACACATATGTGCACATTAGGCACATATATGCCTAAGTCATGCATACAAAATCATATATGCACATAATTCATCACATAACTATATATACTCTCATTTCATATACATCATATATCACCATATGAACACAACTAACATGTATTAATCATAAGAAAAGAGGGAAAGGCACATCTCACAACCCCACTAATTCTCTCATACATGCTAACTCAACTACACATTCCTAAACTCACCAAAACCCTAGGAATCAATGAATAAGATGGAAGAAACACCCCTACCTCGAATTTTAAGACTTTCTAGCCAAAATCCTAGAATTCCTCCAAGTTCTACCTTGCTGAAATCTAACTTTATTTGGTTCAAACCGAAGCCCTTGCTGCATAGAGCAAGTTATCCTTCACCGACACCTTCCAAATCCAAGCCAACGGTCTCCGAAATGAAGAGAGAAGGAAGTGAGATGAAGAGGGAAAGAGAGAGAGAGAGGGTTTGGCCGGTTGCTTGGTCAAAAGAGAATGAGGAGAATCTCTACAATACAGATATTTAAAATGTCTAGGGTACAAAATGACCAAAATGCCCTTACGCCACTTAACGTACCCTCCCGACCTCCGTTTTCGATTTCGAAAGTGGCTCCGGCTCCGGCTCCAAAATTGTTTCCTTAACTCTTTAAACATTTCATTTGGTTCAAAACCAAAAATAAATATTTTTCAAAAAAATTTCGAATTTCTAGGTCCACCCGACCGCGTCTTGGGCCCCACTAGCCCAAAATTCTCAAAATTTTCCAAACGCTCCCAGAACCTCTAAACAAGTTCCCAAACATGTTTCCCACATTAAAAAAATGCAAAACTATTTTAAATTCCATTGATGACAAAAATGATGAATAAAAAGAAAACCAGTCAAAATTAGAGCCGGTCTCTACAATGCCAATCCGCAGCAATCCAAAATTGTCGTGGGAATCTACAAGCTAGAGTAGAATCCCTGCACCAGTGATTCTCCCAAAATCTAACATGTCTCCCACTCCTCACTCTGAATCGGATGCATTTTGAGAACTCATCCCACCCATTCCAAATAAGCTTCCAAACCCCCACACTACTAGAGAGTCTCACCTCTCTAGAAAACCAACCCCCCTCACCTTCCCCCACTCGACAAGCAATAACTCTCCACAGTCCAGACCTCTCCTTTTCGAATCTTCAATGTCATTTGCCCCACAAAGGTTTATTGAACACATCAAGTCTCCTATTGGGAGAACACATCTTCTCCCAATTCACCAAGTGGTATTTGAATTTATCTGCCATACCATCCCAAACAAAATCGCTTTGAATCTTCTCAAACCTCTTAACCACCGCCACTGGTATTGGAAAAAAAGATATAAAGTAGGTTGAGAGGTTGGAAAAGGTGCTCTTAATTAGAGTTAAACATTCCCTTTTCGAAATATACTACTTCTTCTAACCAGTTAGTCTTCTCTCGAAACACTCCACAACTGGATCCCAAATGGACGTACTTCTCGATGAAGCCCTAAAAGGCAGACCCAAGTAAGAGATTGGGAAGGAGGCAGCCAAACATGCTTCTAATCACAATTGAACATACTCTACTATAGAAAATGACGTTTATGTTTCGAATGAAAATAGAAATGCAAAATGAAAATAGTTCATTTTATTTTTTGTAACAAATTTTTAGATTGCTTGATGTGTTTTTGAAAAAGACATCTATTTCTGAAAAGTGAGCTGTAGAGACCAGGTCTAATTTTGATCGATTTTCTTTTTATTCATCTTTTTCATCATAAATGCATTTTAAATGATGTTATGCATATTTTCGATGTGTGAAACATGTTTGGGAACTTTTTTAGAGGTTAAGGGAAGTTTTTCAATAGTTTGGTGAAATTTGATAGTTTCAGGTCGGTGGGAATCCAGAAAATTTTTGAAAAAATATTATTTTTGGTTTTGGACCAAATGAAATGTTAATTGAGTTTAGGAAGTGATTTTGGAGTCGTAATCACTTTCAAAATTAAAAACGAAGATCAGGAGGGTACACTAAGTGGTCTTGGGGCGTTTTGATCATTTCAGGTATAAGAACCGTGACCATTTTTGGCCGATTTTTATTTATTTTTATTTATTATCATATAAATGCTTTAAATGATTATATATGTGTTTTAAATTAAAAATATATGTTCGGAGACTTGTATAAGGGTCCGGATAAGTTTTGGGAGTGTTTGGCAAAAGTTGAGATTTTTGGATCGGGTGGGCCCAAGGCGCGAGTCCGGTAAGTACAAAAAATTCGAAAGTGTCAGAATGATACCAAATTTTGAGGTCAGCTTAAATAAAATATTTGATGAGCTATAGAATCGATTTCGGGTCCGTAGGAGTTACTGAGAATGAAAATAGAGCCCGAAAAGGTTTGGTGAGTGACTATTGGCATTGTTGTAAATATGAGAGACTAGATCTATATATAGAAAGGAGGAGAATACAGAATTCATTTCACATTCTCCATCAGCTGAATTGAGAGAATAATTGATATACATATATCTCTAAATTCATCTTCTTCTTTCTCCATTGAATTTGGGCACCGAAGAAGAGATAATTGGTCTACGCATCGAGGGCCCGAGTTTGATCCATTCGGAATCAAATTCGGAGAAAGTTGATTTCAGTGAGAAATTTGAGAATTTTATTTGGAAGCTCTTCCAAATTGAGGTAGGGATGCTTAACCCATGAAATTCGGAGTTTGTGTGAGTATATTGGTTGTTTATGGCAACCTATTGGTTATGTGAGTATAATTAGATGTCTTTCAAGGTTAAAGTATGCTAGATTATATTACTTAGTGAATTATCAATTTTTAATGATATAATTACATGTTTATAATTACCTTAGATGATTATATAAACATGTTAAAATTAAATTGTGAAAGAATTTTGTGTATTCATGTGTATATGTGAATGTGACACTTATGTGTTAGATAAATTGTCTTGAAAATATGTTTGGATGTGAAGCATGTTTAATTGTCAATATGAGTGATATGAAATGTGAAAAATGCAATACATGTTCAATGTGAATGTATGTAGAATTTATTTGGAAGATGTGCAAGAATGACAATTAGTATTATATTACTTTGAATTGTATATGCACGTTGGTGTGAACATGTGGGATTTATCTTCATTCACTGGTATGGTGAGGGTGGTGAGCTCAATTAGGCAGTGAGTCTTTTTGACGAGTGGAAAGGTAATTCGGTTTGGAGCCTTGGGGGCAATCCGAGGAGAAACCCTATGGAGTGATTCTTGAGCTCCAAATTAGATGGAAGATGATACTCCCTAAAATGGAGTCCTATTCTGAGGTAATCCAGTTTTGGAGCTTTAGTTAGGTGGGGTTGGATCGTCCAAAGGAATTGGAGACCAATGGATGTGTGAAGAGGATAAGGGAGTTATACATATCATGTTGCATCATATGTTACTTATGATATAGTTAAGATGTACGAATATTTGCTTAACAAGTTTAAATGTAAATGTATATTTATGTTGTATTCACGGAACTTACGGAATTATGTTTTAGACATTCCTACTGAGCATGTTGTAGCTCATTGCATGAGTATTAACTCTTTCAAGAAATAGAAAGGAAGTGATGGAGTCTCCCCAACAATGAGTTGACGTTGAGCGAAATTGATTTCATTTAAAGACTTTTAAATGCTTTATTTGAATACATGTATGAATTATAGACTATATATATGTAGTGAACATGTGTAAGATATTTTATGTTTCGAGAACATGTTATATTATGCTTTATGATTGCATACGCTTAAAAATAGTTTTGAGCATGGTGAATGCTAGATAATGTGAATGATGATTTTGCATTAATGTTCATTTTTACATGTATAATCTTGTGAGAATGATTATGTTGATGAATTGGTAAAATGTGGAGTGTGTATGATAAGAATGGGGATCAAAGCATGAGAATAGTTGTGTTAGTCAATTGGTAAAATGTGGAGTGTGTATAGTAAGAATGGGGATCAAAGCATGAGAATGGATACTTAGAAAATTCTGCAGAGAAACAGTGTTTGAGGGCTTTCGATCAATCGAAACCCCTGTTTTGATCAATCAAAAATCTTTGATTAAATAGGCTAAGTATTGAAAATGGTTCAATGGAAGAGGGTCAATTCCAGTGGGATTTTGATAGTACTTCGATCAAGTTCGATCAAGTGTAAGCTTCTATTAATCGAAACCTTAACTTCAATTAAACAAAATGAGGTCTTCGATTAATCGAATAGTGCACTTTGATCAATCGAAATGTGCATTGATTGTATGTTTTAAAAGGGACTTATGTATACATGTTTTCAATATTACATGTTTTCAATAAAGGACATACGTAGTGGACTTGAATTACTTATGTATGCATGTATACATTGTAATAATGGTATAAAGAATACTTACGCTGATTTATGAAATGATAACTTAGTTTGTTCATCATTATAACATTTTAGTGAGGAATTGATGTATTGAAAATGTAAAGGCTTCCGCGACAAGTCATGACTCGGGATTTGGGAACGTGACAGCTTGGTATTAATGATGATATCAGAGGGTGATGGATGGTATTTGTCATGATTGTTCGGGTTATGGAGTGACGATCGGGCGATCATGATATCTCACTACTCGGAGTTCAGGCCTGAACCGGGAGAGTTCCGGTGGCCTGAATTTTGAGGCGTGATAGCTTGGTATTAGACCACTAAGTTGGAATACCTAGGGACGAAGGTAATGGTTAGATCACGTGAGGATTTGAGATGGTTAATAACTTCTTCTTAGAACACTAGGTCAAATACCTAAGGATGATGAGTAAGGGTTGAGTCACGTGTAGATTCGGAACGGTTAGAACCTTTGAGTTTGGAAACCTAGAAACACGTGTAGACATGACATAGTTAATATGAGAACTTATGTGTATGTGATACGTGCTTACATGATAATATGTTAAGTGCTTATGTGATAATATGTGTTATATGTTATGTGTTAATTTAAGAACATGTTTATGTGATTAAATGTATGTTGAAAAACATGTCTATGTGTTACATGCGAAAGTGATAACATGTTATGTTGTGTAATGATTTGATCATGTTGAGTACATAGCATAAGATAAATTATTGTTGTTGAACTATATCTTGACTATATAGAAATATGCCACCTAGACGCCGAGGAAGGGTAGTTGGGGGTGAGGTTCCTGAGGGAAACTGTTTGGTTGCTGATATGACCATGATCCATAGAGACTTTGTCAGTTAGTACAAAAATCGATAGTGCAACCAGAAGAGAATGAAAGTGAAATACATTTCAAGTTTGTCACTCGATTCAAGAAATTGATGCCTCCTAGTTTTAAGGGAAGTTTGGATCTGATAATAACGGACAATTGGTTAGAACAAGTAGAGAAGCACTTAAAGATGATGCCTACTCCTAATGATGGGATAAAAGTGATTCTTGCTATATACTTGTTTTCGGGTGGTGCTGAATTATGGTGGAAGTCGGTGAGTGACCGACACGATGTTGAGACAATATCGTGGGAAGAGTTTAAGACTCTATTCCTTGAGCATTATTTTCCTAGGCTGAAGAGAAGGGCACTTAGGAAGGAATTTCAGGAACTAGTTCATGATGGCATGACCGTAACTGAATATGAGAGCAAGTTCATTTCTCTTTCACGCTTCGCACCCAAAGTGGTGAGAGATATGAAGAAGAAGACATAGATGTTTGTCAATGGTCTTCATCATTCGGTTAGACCATTTGTGTCTATTTTGGGTTTGAAAGTGTATGTTGAAGTAGTAGAGAAGGATTTGATGGTTGAGGCAGAAACAAAAGATAGGCAAGAGAAGAGAAAGGGTTGGAAGTAAAGTAAGGCTTTAACTGTTACCTCAGAGGGGCATGCAAGGAAGAAGTTCAAGGGTGGTTCGTCTTATATAGTGGGTTTAGTGGGACAGCCTATGGCACGTTCTACACCTATCACTTATATGCCTTTGACATCTGCTAGGACAGAAGTGGTGTGCTACAAGTGTAAACAACTGGGGCACTACAAGATAGATTATCTTTCGAGAGCACCTATGAGTCGGCCTATGAGCCAGCTTGGCACGATGACTTGCTTTGGTTTTGGGCAGCAGGGACACATGATTAGGCAATGTCAATAGCAAGGTGGAAATGCTAAGGGTGGTTAGAGTGCTCAACAGAGACCAACTGAGATTGTGACTGCACAGTCTGGCTATAAAGCATTACCTCCACCACATCCAGCTATGTCATCTCAGAGTGCATGACCAGTGAGGGGATCTACCCCTATTGCGTCCACACAATAGTCTAGTTTTTGGGCTAGTAGGGCACATGATCAGAGGACTCAGGGCAGAGTGTATAATGTGACACCTGCAGACTCCTTAGCAGGACCTTTAGTGGTCAAAGGTATATTTCTAGTGTATAGTTCTTGGGCACTTGTATTGATTGATTCAGGTACATCATACTCACTCATTTCATCATTTGCACGAGCATTGGGGCTAAAGATTAGTCCATTGGGTAGAGCCATTTGTGTTAATAAGCTAGGGGGTGGTACAGTGATTCTTAATGGGGTGTGTCTGGGATGTGCTATTGAGATAATCGGGCAAACACTTGAGTTTGATTTCATTCTCCTAGAAATGAGTAGTTTTGATATCATCCTTGGGATAGATTGGTTGTCAGAGTTCCATACGACGATAGATTGTTTTAGAGGAAGAGTGACGATTTGTACGTCCGAGGGCATTTGCTTTTGCTTTGTTGGAGATCGGAGTGACTCCTATACTTCTCCATGTTATGACATTAATAGTCGGGAATGACAATTTTATCTTGGCTAATCTTTTGGTCGAGGGAGAAGAGATGCCGAAAGAGGTATATTCAATGGTAATATGTGAGTACTTGGATGTTTTTCTAGGAGATTTGACAGATTTACCTCCCAAGAGAGAGATAGAGTTTGGTATTAATCTTATGCCACGTACGACGCCCATTTCTATGGCCCTATATTGGATGGCACCAGCGGAGTTGGCAAAATTAAAACGTCAATTGGATGATTTGAAAGCTAAGAGCTTTATTAGACCGAGTGCATCACCGTGGGGAGCACCGGTGTTGTTTGCTAAAAAGAAAGATGATTCTTTGACATTGTGCATCGATTATCGAAAGTTAAATCATGTGACGATTAAGATCAAGTATCCGTTGCCGAGGATAAATAATCTATTTGATCAATTGAAGAGAGCTCAATACTTCTCAAAAATTGATTTAGGGTCAGGATATTACTAATTGAGGGTAAATGATGAGGATATCCATAAAATGGCTTTTCGTATGCGATATGGATATTATGAGTTCCTTGTAATGCCATTTGGTTTGACTAATGCATTGACGACATTTATGAATTTGATGAACCACGCATTTTATGAATATTTAGATACTTTTGTAGTAGCGTTTGTAGATGACATACTTATGTACTCATCTTTGAAGGAAGAGCATGAGTTACATTTGAGGACTAGTTTGCAAATCCTTAGAGAGCACCGATTGTATGTCAAGTATGAAAAATGTGAGTTTTGGCTCTAAGAAGTGAAATTTCTTGGGCATGTTGTTTCCGGAAATGGAGTTTCAGTTGATCCATCTAAGATTAAGGTCGTAATGAGTTGGGAGAGTTCGAAAAGTGTCTTTGAGATTCAAAGTTTTCTTGGTTTAGCAGGTTACTATAAAAGGTTTGTGAAATATTTCACTAGTATTGCAGCTCCTATGACATGACTCACTCGTAAGGCTGTGAAGTTTGTGTGGAGTGAAGCATGTGAGTTAGCTTTTCATGAATTGAAGAAGCAGTTAACCACAACTCCGAGCGTGGATTGGGATATGTGATTTATTGTGATGCTTCAGGGAGTGGGCTAGGTTGTGTATTGATGCAATGTGATGGAGTAGTTGTTTATAGGTCTAGGCAATTAAAGACTCACGAGCATTACTATCCTACGTATGATTTGGAACTAGTGGAGGTGATCTTTGCCTTGAAAGGATGGATACACTACTTGTATGGTGAAAGATTCGAGGTGTATTCAGATCATAATAGTCCTAAGTACCTTTTCTTCCAAAAGGACTTAAACATGAGACAGAGGCGATGGGTTGAGTATCTGGAGGATTATAATTTTCATTTGCAATATCATTCGAAAAAAGCAAATATAATCACGGATGCATTGAGCAGGAAGTCTCACTGGACTTTAGCTAGCATAGCCATACGAGAATGAAAATGATGGAAAATTTCTTAGAGTTGGGATTGTATTTCAGTGATGATGGTGAGCCAGCTACGTTATTTAGCTTGGTAGCTCAACCTATAATTGTAAGCAAGGTGATTGAGGCACAGAGATAGGATAGTGACTTGGAGGCCATTTACTCACAGATTGTTAGTGGTATGACAGTGGAGGATTGGACCTTGCATTTGGATGGGGGTCTACGATTCAGAGGGTTGATGGTAGTTCCTTCTGATTATCGTGAGGATGTATTACAGGATTTTCATCACTCTCGTTTTGTAGTTCATCTTGGTGGTACTAAGATATACCATAATTTGAGATGTCAATATTGGTGGCGAGGTATAAAGAAAGATGTGGCACAGTTTGTGGCGAGATGTCGTACTTGTCAACAAGTAAAGGCAGAACATCAGAAACCCGTTGGATTATTGCAACCATTACCAGTGGCAGAGTGGAAATGATAACATATTACCATGAATTTTGTGATGAGTCTTCCGAGATCAAACAAGGGCAATGATACAGTTTGGGTTATTGTGGATAAATTGACCAAAATAACACACTTTTTGCCTATGAGGTTAACAGATGATGTGAGGAGACTCAGTAAACAATATGTAGAGCAAATCATGAGATTACATAGAGTTCCAGTATCTATTGTATCGGATAGGGATCCACGATTTACTTTGAGATTCTAGTAGGGATTCCAGATAATATTGTACACAGAGTTGCATTTCAACACAACATTTCATCCTTAGATCGATGGACAGTCGGAGCGTACTATTCATATATTAGAGGATATGCTTCGTTCTTGTATTTTGGACTTTGGCGGTGGTTAGGAGGACCATTTTCCTTTTGTGGAGTTTGTATACAACAACAGTTATCAGGTCAGTATTAAGATGACACCATTTGAGGAGTTGTACGACAGATCTTGTAGATCTTCAGTTTATTGGACTGAGGTGGATGAGATAGTAGCCTTGGGATCATATATTGTGCATGAAACTACTGAAAAGATCAAGTTGATTATATAGCGGTTGTTGACAGCTTAGAGTTGATAAAAGAGTTATGACGATAGAAGACAGTGACTATTATCCTTTGAGGTGGGAGACAACGTGTTTCTTAAGGTATCACCACAAAAAGGATTGATGCGTTTTGGGCGGAGTGGCAAGTTATCGCCTAGATACATTGGACCATTTGAGATCCTTGAGTGTGTTGGTGAAGTAGTTTACAGATTGGTTTTGCCACCACAGTTGGAAAAAGTTTATAACGTGTTTCATGTTTTTATGTTGAAGAAGTATAAACCTGACCCATATCATATTTTGAGTTGGGTAGATGTTGAGGTTGATGAGGATGTCACTTATGAGGATAGACCAGTTCAAATTCTTGATGCTTGAGAGCAAATTCGGAGAGGTAAGACTATTCCATTGTTTAAAGTTTTGTGGCATCATCATATGTTGAGGAGGCTACCTGGGAGCGAGAGCAGGAAGCTTATTCTAAGTATTTGGACTTGTTTCCTTCAAGTATGGCCCGATTTCGGGGATGAAATCCTTTTAAGTTGGATAAGTTGTAAGAACCGTGACAATTTTTAGCCGATTTTCCTTTATTTTCCTTTATTATCATATAAATGTTTTAAATTATTATATATGTATTTTAAATGAAAAATATATGTTAGGGGACTTATATAAGGGTTCGAGGAAGTTTTGGGAGCGTTTGGCAAAAGTTGAGATTTTTGGGTCGGGTGGGCTCGTAAAATTCGAAAGTGTCAGAATGATACCAAATTTTGAGGTTAGCTTAAATAAAATAATTGATTAGTTATGGAATCTATTTTGGATCCATAGGAGTTACCGAAAGTGAAAACGGATCCTGGGAAGGTTTGGTGAGTGACTATTGGCATTGTTGTAAATATGAAAAGGTAGGTCTATATATAGAAAGAAGGAGAATACATAATTAATTTCTCATTCTCCATCTATATCTACATTCATCTTTTTTCTTCTCTATTAAATTTGAGAGGCTTGGGGCAAGAGTTGGAAAGTGCTGAAGAAGAGAGAATTGGTCTACGCATCGAGGGCTCGAGTTTGATCCATTCGGTATCGAATTCAGAGAAAGTTGATTTCTATGAAAAATTTGGGAATTTTATTTGGAAAGTTTTCCAAATTGAGGTAGGGATGCTTAACCCATGAATCTGGGGTTTGTGTGAGTATATTGGTTGTTTATAGCAACCAATTAGTTATGTGGGTATAATCAGATATCTTTGAAGGTTAAAGTATACTAGATTATAATACTTAGTGAATTATCAACTTTAAATGATGTAATTACATGTTTATAATTACCTTAGATAATTATATAAGCATGTTAAGATTGAATTGTGAAAGAATTTTGTGTATTCATATGTATATGTGAATGTGACACTTGTGTTTGATAAATTATCTTGACAGCATGTTTCAATGTGAAGCATGTTTAATTGTCAATATAAGTGATATGAAATATGAAAAATGCAATACATGTTCAATGTGAATGCATGTGAAATTTATTTGGAAGATGTGCAAGCATGACAATTAGTACTATATTACTTTGAATTGTATATGCATGCTAGCATGAGCATGTGGAATTCATCTTACTTCATTAGTATGGTGAGGGTGGTGAGCTCAATTGGATGGTGAGTCCTCTTGACGAATAGCAAGGTAATCCAGTTTGGAGCCTTGTGGGGCAATCCGGGGAAGACCCTGTGGAGTGATTCTTTATGGAGATAAGAATTAGATGGAAGAGGATACTCCCTAAAACGAAGTCCTACGATAAGGTAATCTAGTTTTGGAGCCTCAATTAGGTGGGATTTGATCGTCCAAGGGAATTGGAGACCAATGGATGTGTGGAGAGGATAAGGGAGTTATGCATATCATGTTGTATCATATATTGCTTATGATATGGTTGAGGTGTATGAATATTTGCTTAATAAATTTAAATCAAACTGTATGTTTATGTGGTATTCACGAAACTTGCAAAATTGGGTTTTAGACATTCATACTGAACGTGTTGTAACTCATCCCACGAGTATTAACTCTTTTCAAGAAATAGAAAGGAAGTGGTGGAGTCTCCCCAACAATGAGTTGGCGTTGAGCGGAATCGGTTTCATTTAAAGACTTTTAAATGCTTTATATGAATACATGTCCATATTATGGACTATATGCATGTAGTGAACATGTATAAGATCTTTTATGTTTTGAGAACATATAATATTATGTTTTATGATTGCATACGTTTAAATATGATTTTGAGCATGGTGAATACTAGATAATGTGAATGAAGATTTTGCATTGATGTTCATTTTTACATGTATAATCTTGTGAGAATGATTGTGTTAATGAATTGGTAAAATGTGGAGTGTGTATGGTAAGAATGGGGATCAAAGCATAAGAAAGAACGCTTAGAAAATTCTGCAAAGAAATAGTGTTCGAGGGCTTTAGATCAATCGAAACCCCTGTTTCAATCAATCGAAAAGCTTCGATTAAATAGGCTAAGCATCGAAAATGATTCGATGGAAGAGGGGTCAATTCCAGTGAAATTTTGATAGTACTTTGATACAAGTTCGATCAAGCGTAAGCTTCGATCAATCGAAACCTTAACTTTGATTAAACGAAATGCGGCCTTCGATTAATCAAAAAGTGCACTTCGATCAATCAAAAGGTGCATTGACTGTATGTTTTAAAGGAACTTATGTTTGCATGTTTTCAATAAAAGATATACGTAGTGGACTTGAATTGCTTATGTATACATATATACATTGTAATAATGGTATAAAGAATATTTTCGCTGATTTATAAGATGATAACTTAGATTGTTGATCATTATGACATTCTGGTGTGGAATTGATGTATTGAAAATGTAAAGGCTTATGCGACTAGTCATGGCTCGAGATTTGGGGATGTGATAGCTTAGTATCAATGGTGATATCAAAGGCTGATGGATGGTATTTGTCATGGTTGTTTGGGTCATGGTGTGACAATCGGGCGATTATGACACCTAACTACTTGGAGTTTGGGTTTGAACAGGGAGTTACGGCGGTCTGAATTTTGGGGCGTGGCATCGCGCCCCAAGATATAATAAATATCTAGAGGTTGAGATCCGAGCCATTACATACAGCTAAAATATCTTTCTCACTCTCCCTCTTCATCTCTCTTCCTTCTCTCTTCATTTTGGAGGTGTTGGGTTTAGATTGGAATTTTTTTGAAAAAGGGTAAAGTGTTCTATGTGTCTTGCTCTGACCTTTCACGTGCAATCACTCCAAAACCATACAATCGTGGAAGCTATCTATACATACATAATTTCGTAGGTGTATATTCATCATCATCCATCCCAATGGGCCCCACATTGATTCATATATCCATACATGTTCATTCCCATTCCTGAAATCATGAAATTCCATACCAGCCCAGTTTCGATCGACTGACACTACCTTCCGGTCGACTGAAACTTGGGCTCAACTGACCTTCAATTACCAATTTTATCAGCTAGCTAGAGAGTAGCTTCGATTGGCCGAAAGGATGCTTTCAGCCGGCTAAAGCTTTCCCTTAGTCATTCAAAATAGGTTCCCAATTTACAATATTCGGGATCTGACACTTTCGATCGGCTACCGCAGAGAACTAGGTGACCAAATTGCCTAGAACTCTTAAAACCTGTATAACTTCAATCTAGATGCATTCCATCACTTCACCAACTCATACACAAGCTTAAACATGATCAAAACCAAATAAAACTCATGCATTCATCATTCATGGATACTATAATCTGAACATTTCACAAATATAATTTAAAACATACATTTGCACCCATTCTTCTCAAGTCATCCCCATCATTCCCCATTCACATACAACTACATCCTACACCCTTAGAATCATTTATACAACGTTATAACACGAATAGAGGTCATAACTCCATAATTTCATACATCACAAATCCATAAAATTGATCCAAATTGTGCATTTCATAAACGTGACCTTCCGAGTTTATACTCATGATATGAATTGCATGTGCATAATTCTAGCAATTCAATTATGATTACGACTACACGAAATCAACATGCCACAAGCCAGCATGGATAGCCAAATACAAAATATCCATAATAAAGCCAAAAGTCACAAGGGAGCTCCACTCGGATGCTCAAGTCCCGTCCATCATCGGCGCATTATTTGTAAAAAAGTTTGGGGAAGAGGGGTGAGCATACAACTACGCTCAATAGGAATGCCTCAACCCACCTAGGCATCGACCCGACACCGACCTACATGATATATATGTTGTGACACTACATGGCACATTCAATGTCTCATGTCAATCATCACAATGCAAGTCAAGTAGCATACATTTATTTCATATATCAAGTTTAACAATTTGAATACATAAGCAACAGGACAAATGTACACTTTCTTATTCATAATCCGTTACGTCAATGTGATTGAACACCTCCGATGATACCCGTATGATTTAGACAAATCCGATGGATCATACCACATTGGTAATATATTGGTTTACTGAATGTGAGTGGACAACTCTGATGCTCACAAGATTATGGACAATCTTCGAGTTTTAGGCCTTAGCCTTGGCATGATGGGGTAACTTCGACAGTCATACCTAGTGGATGATTATGCCACTCTCATGACATGGTTGGGCAACTCTAAAACCCCATGCATGGTCTACCTACACAATTCTTCCACAATTGCCCATATATGTATTTTAAACATATATAACACTTAGCATACATTTTTCACATTCTTCCAATGCACATTCTTGCTATGATTATATTTAGCATGCATTCTCACTACACTAACAACATATAGCCACATATATGTTCAAATCTTGCATATAAATCACATATGTACACAATATATCACATAATTAGACATATTCTCAACTTGCACACATTGCACCTATACATTCACCACATTTCATATATCACAATGCGCATCATTCTAGCATTTAGAAATCATAAAATAAAGAGGAATCACAAAACCACAACCCTTCCCACCACTCTCATACATGCTAACTCAACCTATACCTCTCCAAACCACCCGATACCCTAGAATTGACAACTAGAAGAGAAAGAACACCCCTACCTCAAATTTGGAGCTTTCCAAGCAATCTATAAGAATTTTAATGAGGTCTACCTTTCCAAAATCAAGGATTGTTCAATTCAAACCAAATCCCTTGACCCATACTGCGTTTGGCAATAGTTGACTTTTTGGGTCTGGTTGACCCAGGATGCGGGCCCCTTGAACCCAGAAAATTCAAAAGTATTAGAATAACTCCAAATTTAGAGGATAAAATATTTGATGTGCTATGAAATCGATTTCGTGTCAATCGGAGTTACGAAACTCAAAAACTGAGCCCGGGAAGGTTTAGTGGAAATGTAGTGGTATTTTTTTAAATTAGTATAGGTAAATTTTAAAAATAGCAAGAGCGAATGCCCAACCCTCATTTCTCATTCTCCTCAGCCGAATGAAGCAATATACAAATATTTATATATAGCACATCTTCTTCCCTTCTCCATTGATTTTAATGGGCTTAGGTCCATAATTGGAGTTCACCGAAGAAAAGAGAAATAGTCTACGCATCGAGGTCTCGAGTTTGATCTGTCTGGAATCAATTTCGAAGAAAGTTGAGTTTTTGAGAGAATTGGAGAAATCATTTGGAAGCTCTTCCAAATTGAGGTAGGGATGTTTACCCCATAGAATCCAGGATTTTTGTTAGTATATTAGTTGTTAAGGCAAATAATTGGTTATGTGAGTATAATTAGATATTTTTTAATATTAAAGCATGCTCAATTGTTCCATTAAATGTGTTATTAATGTTAATTGATGTAATTGCATGTTTATAAATGCCTTAGAGGATTATGTACGCATATTGAGATTGAATTGTGAAGAAATAATGTGTTTTTATGTATATATGTGAAGGTGACACCTATGTGTTTGATAAATCATTTTGGAGGCATGCTTAAGTGAAATTATGGTTTAAATGCCAATATGTGAATCATATGAAATATGAAAGATGTGAAAAATGTTCAATGTGTATACATGTGGTATTTAAATGAAATTATGCAAGCATGATGAATAAATGTTGCATTAGCTTGAATTACATGTATACGTTTCTTATTAACATTTTGAAATCCATGTTCATTCATTGGGAAGTGTATGGTGAGGGTGGTGAGTTGATCAGATGGTGAAATCCACTCAGTAAAATGGTGAGGTATTCCTGTAAAGGTACCCTTGTGGATTGGTTAGTGATGAGGTATTCCGGTAAAGGTAACCCTCGTTAGGTGGAATTGGTTGTCCAAGGAAATTGGAGACCAATGGATGAGTGGAGTGGATAAAGGAGTTGCGCATATCATATTGCATTACACTTTAGTTATGATATGGTTGCGTTATATGGATATTTATTTAACATGATTAAATGCAAATGTATGTTTATTCACAGGACTTGCGGAATTATATTTTAAATATTCCTACTAAGCGTGTGGTTGCTCATCCTATGAGGATTAACTCTTTTCAGGAAATAAAAAGGAAGTGATGAAGTCTCCCCAATAGAGTATTGGCGTGGAGTGAATTTTGGTTTCATTTAAAGACTTGTTTGTAACGCCCCACCCTATCCCGACACAATATTGTCCGCTTTTGGTTCCCCCGGACCAGAGACTTCCCAGGGGGTCACCCATCCTGGTACTACTCCCAGCTAAGCACGCTTAACTGTGGAGTTCTGGTGGGTTCACAACCATCATGGCTTTAAAACGCGTTGTGTCATAGAAGGGTGATAAACATACATATAATACTTCCCCATTCCACACCCAGGCGATGTGGGATTGAGCACCCTGTAGCCTGCCAGTGTGGTAGCTCGCCCAGTGTCTCGCACCCGCCCACATCACACCCGCCCACAAGGGTCACCACAATCCACCCCCCTAGGAGGCCCGACGTCCCCGTCGGCACACTTCCGGCTGGGTCAGGCTCTGATACCATTTGTAACGCCCCACCCTATCCCGACACAATATTGTCAGCTTTTGGTTCCCCCGGACCAGAGACTTCCCAGGGGGTCACCCATCCTGGTACTACTCCCAGCTAAGCACGCTTAACTGTGGAGTTCTGGTGGGTTCACAACCATCACGGCTTTAAAACGCGTTGTGTCATAGAAGGGTGATAAACATACATATAATACTTCCCCATTCCACACAGGCGATGTGGGATTGAGCACCCTGTAGCCTGCCAGTGTGGTAGCTCGCCCAGTGTCTCGCACCCGCCCACATCACACCCGCCCACAAGGGTCACCACATTGTTATTGCTTTATTTGAATACATGTCCAGGTTGTGGACTATATGCATGTGATGAACATGTAAAGACGATTATGTTTCAAGAACATGTTACATTTATGTTTTATGATTTTGTACTTCATATGTATGTTGCGAATATGTTAAATGCTAGTCAATGAGCATGATGAATTGTGATTCCATTAATGTCTAAGTTTGCATGTATGTTAATGAAAAATGATTGAAATGAGAAATCATGAAAGTAAGTTATGTGTTGTGTGCATAAGGAACTCTTTTTCTTGATTATGCATGATGATGGTGAGTGGTAAATGATGGAAAATTGATATATGGGATTCCCCTTTGAGATGTGAACCTTGTGGAGAACAAATTGAGAATTGAAAATAGGGGAAAATAGGTGCAGGGGAGTTTCAGCCGGTTGAAACATCCATCAGCCGATCGAAATGGTGAAATACCGAACGTTTACACCTGCCAACTCTGTAGGTACCTGTTTCGGTTGACAGAAACAACCCTTCAACCGACCGAAAGGCCTCTTTCAGTTGACTGAAGCTGAAGGGTAGCCAGCTGATGGATTGCCCAGGTTTTAGTCGACTGGTGGGATATCCATCAACCGACCGAAACCTGAATGTTTGCCTATTATGTGTTGATTAGATAATGAGAGTTCATGGGTCTTACATTAGGACTCATGGTGAGTAAAAATTAAGCTTCCGATGTGTTATAATGATGATGATTGAGAGTTGAATCCAAATGTTTCATGTAGGAGACATGGTATGTTTAGAGTGATTGTGATTTGGAGCGTGGGTTTTATGACTTAATCACCCTTGATTTTCGAGAGTCATAAATTGGGGTGTGACAACCTCACAAACCAGAATTTGGGCTTGGACCTGGGGAGTCCCGACGGTCCGGGTTTTTGGGACGTGACAGTTTATTATAAGAGCATAGCTTGTTATTAGAGCTTAACTAGGTCGAATACCTAGGGATGATGGGTAAGGATTGTATCAAGTATAGTTTTGTAATGGTTAGAACATTTGAGTTTGATAACCTAGAAACGTGTGTAGACATGACATAGTTAATTAGAGAAATTATGTGCATGTGAGATGTGCTTACGTGATAATATGCTAAGTACTTATGTGATAACATGTACCATATGTTATGTGTTGAATTGAGAACATGTTTATGTGATCAAATGTGTGTTGAGAAGCATGTCTAATGTTATGTGCGAATGTGATAACATATTGTTATGTTGAGTGATAGTTTATTATGTTACATACATGGCATATGATAACTTATTATCGTTGACCTATATCTTGAATAGACAGAAATATGTCGCCTAGACACCGAGGAAGGGCAGTTGGGGGTGAGGTAGGGGAGACCATTTGATTAATAACATGATTGCAGCTCTCCATGACTTTGTGAGGGCAGCTGCTAATGAGGGGCAACAACCAGTAGTGCAACCGGTAGAAAATGAGTTTGAAAGGTGGTTTAAATTTATCACTCGCTTTAAGAAGTTGATGCCTCCAAGCTTTGAGGGTAGTTCGGATCTGTTGATAATGGATAATTGGTTGAAGCAAGTTGGGAAACACTTGAAAATGATGTCCACACTCAATGATGGCATGAAAGTCATTCTTGCTACATACTTGTTTTTGGGTGGAGCTGAACTTTGGTGGAAGTCGGTGAATGACCGATACAATGTTGAGACAATGTCATGGGAAGAGTTCAAGACTCTATTCCTTGAGCACTATTTTCCTAGGCCAAATAGGAGGGCATTAAGGAAGGAATTTAAGGACTTGGTTCATGATGGGATTACCGTCACAGAATATGAGAACAAATTCATTTCTCTTTCACGCTTCACACTCGAAGTAGTGAGAGATGGGGAAGAAAAGACGTGGAGGTTCGTTAACGGCCTTCACCATTCGATGAGACCTAATGTGTCAATTCTGGTTTGAAAGTGTATGTCGAGGCAGTAGAGAAGACCTTGATGGCAGAAGCTGAAGTGAAAGATAGGTAAGAGAAGAGAGAGGCAAAGCAAGGCTTTGACAGTGGTTTATGAGGGACATGCAAGTAAAAAGTTTAAGGGTGGTTCTTCTTATTTAGAGGGTTCAGTGGGACAGTCTATGACACATTCTACACCTACTATTCCATTGCCTTTGACATCTACTAGACTAGAGAGGGTGTGCTACCAGTGTAAGCAACCGGGACATCTCAAGACAAATTGTCTTATGCTTTAGCCTAGCACGGTGACATGCTTTGGTTGTTGACAGTAGGGGCACATGAGGAGAGAGTGCCCACAGAAGAGTGGGAATGTGAGGGGTGGACAGAATGCATAGCATAGTCGGGGTATAGAGCGTTGCCTCTACCATAGCCAACTATGTCTGCACAGAGTGTGAGACCAGTGAGGGGATCTACCCCTAGTGTATCCACACAGCAGTCGAGATTTTGGGTTGGTGGGGCACATGATCAAAGGCCACAGGGTAGGGTTTATGCAGTGACACCCGTAGACACCTCAGCAGGACCTTTAGTGGTTAGATGTATATTTCTAGTATACAGTTCTGGGGCACATGTATTGATTGATTTAGGTGCATCTTATTCATTTATTGTTACATCATTTGCACGGGCACTAGGGCTAGAGATTTGTCAATTGGGTAGAGCAGTTTGTGTTGATATTGTAGTGGGCGGTATAATGATTCTTGATAGAGTGTGTTGGGGATGTGCTATTGAGATTTTCGGATGAACACTTGAGTTTGATTTCATTCTCCTAGACATGAGTAGTTTTGATATCATCCATGGGATGGATTGGTTGTCGGAGTTTCGTGCTACAATAGACTGTTTTAGAGGGAGAGTGGCGATTGTATGCCCAAGGGTGATTGCTTTTGTTTTGTGGGAGATCGGAGTGACTCCTATACATCACCACGTTATGGCATTACTAGTCGAGAGTGACACAGCTTTATCTTGGCTAGTCTTTTGGCCGAGGGAGAGGAGATTTCGAGAGAGGTATATCCGGCAGTGGTGTGTGACTTTCTAGATGTCTTCCCGGACGATTTGACAGATTTCCTTCCCAAGAGAGAAGTAGAGTTTGACATTGATCTTATACTCGGTACGGCGCCCATTTTATGGCACCACATCGAATGGCACTGACAGAGTTGGTGGAATTAAAGCGTTAATTGGATAATTTGAAAACTATGGGCTTTATTAGATCAAGTGCATCACCGTGGGGAGCACTAATATTGTTTGCTAAGAAGAAAGATGGTACTTTGAGATTGTGCATTGATTATCGAAAGTTAAACCATGTAGCAATCAAGAACAAGTATCCATTGTCGAGGATAGATAACCTATTTGATCAATTGAAGGGAGCTCATTATTTCTCAAAAACTGATCTAAGGTTTATCAATTGAGGGTGAAGGATGAAGATATCTATAAAATGGCTTTTCGTACATGGTATAGGCACTATGAGTTTTTAGTAATGACATTCAGATTGACTAATGCACCGATAGCATTTATGGATTTGATGAACCGCGCATTTCATGAGTACCTTGATACTTTTGTGGTAGTGTTTGTGGATGATATACTTGTGTACTCATCTTCGGATGAGGAGCATGAGTTACACTTGAGGACTATTTTGCAAATCCTTAGAGAGCACCGATTGTATGTTAAATATGAGAAGTGCGAATTTTGGCTCCAAGAGGTGAAATTCCTTGGGCATGTTATTTTTGGAGGTGGAGTCTCAATTGATCCATCTAAGATTGAGGCCATGATGAGTTGGGAAAGTCCGAAGAATGTCTTCGAGATTCGTAATTTTCTTGGGTTGGTAGGCTACCTGTAATGACCGGATTATTTTTGACCCATTTTTTTTTCCGAATCATTTAATTTCAAAAAGATGTGTATACATATAGGATTATATATATATAAAAGGTGGAGGAAGTATATATATGTATGTATGTATATATATATATATATATAGTGGACATAGTGTTGTGTAATTGTATTATATGGAAATACATATATAAATAAATATATATGTGGAGGAAGGATGCATGTATGTTGTAGTATGTATACGAATACATGTCTATGATATATTATATATACATAATATGTGTGTGTGTGTGTGTGTGCGTGTGTGTGTGTGGATGATAATGGTTGGGGGATTATGTGGTGCATGTTAAAAGAGGATAAGGTAAAAGAATAAAAGAAAGGATGAGTGATATGCTAGGTCGATAGAGAAAGAGAAAAAAAAGGGAGTTTTGGTTATTTTTCACCGTTTACTCCTCATTCCTTCACTCTTAACTGGGTGTTGGATTTTGGGATGTGACACTACTATAGAAGGTTTGTGAAAGACTTCTCTAGTATTGTAGCACCTATGACACGACTCACTTGTAAGGGTATGAAGTTTATGTGGAATAAGCATGTGAGTTAGCTTTTTGTGAGTTGAAGAAGTAATTAACTACAACTCCTATTTTGGTGATACCCGAGCGTGGCTTGAGGTATGTGATTTATTGTGATGCTTCAGTGAGCGGGCTAGGTTGTGTATTGATGCAATGTGATGGAGTAATTGTTTATGGGTCTAGACAGTTAAAGACTCACGAGCATAACTATCCTACGCATGACCTAAAGCTAGTGGCAGTAATCTTTGCCTTGAAAGGGTTGAGACACTACTTGTATGGTGAGAGATTTGAGGTGTATTCGGATCATAAAAGTCTCAAGTACCTTTTCACCCAAAAGGACTTGAACATGAGACAGAGGCGATAGGTTGTGTTCATAGAGGATTACAATTTTGATTGCAATTCCATCCGAGAAAAGCAAATGTAGTGGCAGATGCATTGAACAGAAAGTCTCACGGGACTTTATCTAGCATAGCCATACGGGAATGGAAAATGATGGAAGATTTCTCAGAGTTGGGATTGTACTTCAGTGATGATAGTGGGCCAACTACGTTGTTTATCTTAGTAGCTCAACCTATGCCTGTGAGTAAGGTGATTGAGGCACAGAAGAGGGATAGTGAGTTGGAGTCTATTCACTCACAGATTGTTGGTGGTATAATAGTGGCTGGTTGGACCTTACGTTGCAATGGGGGTTTACGATTTAGAGGATTGATGGTGGTTCCTTCTGATTGTCGTGATGATGTATTACGGGAATTTTATCATTCTCGTTTTGCAATCCATCCTAATGGAACCAAAATGTACCACAATGTGAGACGCCAATATTGGTGGAGAGGTATGAAGAAAAATGTGGCATAATTTGTGGTGAGATGCCTTACTTGTCAACAAGTAAAGGCGGAACATCAAAAACCAGTTGGGTTGTTATAACCATTATCAGTGGCGGAGTGGAAACGGGAACATATTACCATGGATTTCGTGACAAGTCTTCTGAGATTAAACAAAGACAATGATTCAGTTTGGGTTGTCATGGGCAGATTGACCAAAATAACTCACTTCTTACCTATAAGGTTGAATGATGATGTGAGGAGGCTCAAAAAGCAATATATAGAGCAGATTGTGAGATTACATGGGGTTTCAGTATCCATTGTATCGGATAAGGATCCATGGTTCACTTCAAGATTTTGACAGGGATTTCAGACAGTGTTGGATACCGAGTTACATTTTAACATAGCATTCCATCCTTAGACTGATGGACAGTCAAAACGTACCATTCAAATATTGGAGGATACATTTCATGCTTGCATTCTTGATTTTGGTGGTATTTTTGGGAGACCATTTGCCAGTTGTGGAGTATGCGTACAACAACAGCTATCAGGCCAATATTGAGATGATATCATTTGGAGCATTATACGACAGACCTTGTAGATCTCCATTTTATTGGACTGAGGTAGGTGAGACCATAGCCTTAGGACCAGATATTATGCATGAGACTACTGAAAAGATTAAGTTGATTAAACAGCGATTGTTGACAACTCAGAGTAGACAAAAGAGTTATGTCGATCGGATGATGAGACCGTTATCCTTTCAAGTGAAAGACCATGTGTTTCTGAAGATTTCACCACGGAAAGGATTGATGCACTTTGGGCGGAGTGGCAAGTTGTCGCCAAGATACATTGGACCATTTGAGATCCTTGAATGTGTTGGTGAGGTAGCCTACAGATTGGTTTTGCCACCATAGTTGGAGAAGGTTCACAACATATTATACGTTTCGATGTTGAGAAAATATGAACTTGATCCATCACATGTCTTAAGTTTGGTAGACGTTGAGGTTGACGAGGATGTCACCTATGAGGAGAGACCAATTCGGATTCTCGATGCTAAAGAGCAAGTTTTGAGGGGTAAGACCATTCCTTTGTGGTCAAAGTTTTGTGGAATCATCACAATGTTGAGGAGTTTACCTGAAAGAGAGAGCAGGAAGTTCGTTCTAAGCATCCAGACTTGTTTCCTTCAAGTATGGTCTGATTTCAGGGACGAAATCCTTTTAACTTGGGAAGGTTATAAAAACTGTGACCATTTTTTATCTATTTTCTTTTTATTTTCACTTAAATGCATATAAATGATTATATATGTGTTTTAAATGTAAAATACATGTTTAGAAAACTTATTTGAGGTTTAGGTAAGTTTCGGAGCGTTTGAGAAAAGTTGACTTTTTCTGGTTTACTTGACCCGGGACACAGGTCTCGTGGGCCCAGAAAATTCGAAAGTGTCAGAACAACTCCAAATTTGGAGGATAGCTTAAATAAAACATTTGACGCGCTACGGAACTCAAAAACTGAGCCCGGGAAGGTTTAGTGAAAATGTAGTGACATTTTGTAAATAAGTGTAGGTAAACTCTATAAATTGCAAGAGAGAATGTCCAACCCTCATTTCTCATTCTCCTCAGCCGAATGGAGCAAATACATATATATATATATAGCAAAATTTCTTCTCCCCTTCTCCATTGATTTTGAGGGGCTTAGGTCCATAATTGGAGTTCTCCGAGGAAGAGAGAAATGGTCTACGCATCGAAGACTCGAGTTTGATCTGTCCGGAATCAATTTTGAAGAAAGTTAAGTTTTTGAGAGAATTGGAGAAATTATTTGGAAGCTCTTCCAAATTGAGGTAGAGATGTCTAACTCATAGAATCTGAAATTTTTGTGAATATATTGGTTGTTAAGGCAACCAATTGGTTATGTGGCTATGATTAGATATTTTTTAATATTAAAGCATGCTCAATTGTGCCATTAAATGTGTTATTAGTGTTAATTGATGTAATTACATGTTTATAAATGTCTTAGAGGATTATGTAAGTATGTTGAGATTGAATTGTGAAGAAATAGTGTGTTTTTATGTATATATGTGAATGTGACACCTATGTCTTTGATAAATCATTTTGGAGTCATGCTTAAGTAAAATTTATGGTTTAAATGCCAATATGTGAATCATATGAAATGTGAAAGATGTGAAAATTGTTCAATGTGTATGCATGTGGTGTTTAAATGAAATTATGCAAGCATGATGAATAAATGTTACATTAGCTTGAATTACATGTGATCGGCGTTGAATGTTACGCATTCTAGCCTCTTAATTTGCATATTTTATTCTCTTAGTGATAGGTTATATGTGATTTTACTCTGTTTTTGTGTTTTCTGTCTTTTTCAGGGCTTTAATGATTATTTCAGATAAAACCATGATTTTGGGCTTTTAAAGATGATATTCAAGAAGATTATATGAAGCCTACATCTAATGGGTCCATTCAACTCCATATTTCAACTCAAATCAGTCCAAGGAAGAGGTTCAAGAGAATTACAACTGCTTAAGAAGGTTACGGGCCTGAAGCCCAATTTTGCATTTAATCCAGTTTTAATCCCGTTTTGGAAAGTTGACCTAAAGTCTTATTTTTAAGCATCAATTCGACTTAATTCTCGCGTGGGTTGAACGAAATTCGATTCTAGACACTTTTATATTTCACGTAAATTTCATGAATCGGACTTCTACTGGGTCAAAACTTGGGCCGAAAGTCAGCAGAAAAATATACCTATTTTGGGCTGCGGGAAAACCCTAATTTTCTCCTAATTGGATTAGGACTTTATCTCCTAATTGGATTAGGACTTTATGTATTCTCTTGGGGTATAAAGAGGTGAATTGGAGGCTGTTTTGAGGGGAGAAAAGAAGTGGAGGCCAGGGCAGAGAAGACAGAGACAATCCGGGTTTTATTTATTCATTATGTCTTTTATTATTTTGTTTTCTTCTTCTTCTTCTACCATGTGTAACTAAACTCCTCAACTAGGGTTGAGGAGGAAACCTCCATTAATGAAGTGAAGTTCTTTTGTTCATTAATTGATTCTCATGTGTGTGATTTAATTGCTTATGATTTTCTCTTCTTGTGATTAATTATTTTATAATTCTTTCACCATCTATATCATGTATATGTGGTAGTTAGAAATTATTATAATTAATCTAAGCTTGAGTTTGTATTTCTTAAAAGTGATAATCTTTGATCTTATGTTTTTCATTAAATTGGATACATAGGATGCTTAGAATTTTACACAAGTGAAGCGAAGGAAAATCTACCTTTTAATATATTTTTCATAGTGCTTTATTGTTAAATCTTGAGTAAGCAATAGATTGATTTCTTGATTGCTACTCTAACTTTGGGAATTAATAAATGAATATTAGAAACTTCATGGATTTAATGGTGGTGGAATTCAAAACCTTAGTTATTTTCTTTATTTGATTTCAATAGTATTATTTTATTTTCATGTTAATTTAATTTCTCCCAAATCAACTAAACTTGTGTTTAAACTAGATTAGTTTTAAATTAATTTGAATTTGTATTAGTTTTTCTTCTCAAAGCATTCCCTTGGGTTCGACCTCGTTCTTGCCGAACTATACTTTAATAGATTCGTACACTTGCGAGTTATTTAACAATTTTAAAACAACATCAACATGTGTACGTTTATTATGAACATTTTGAAATTCATGTTCATTCATTGGGAAGTGTATGGTGAGGGTGGTGAGTTGATCGGACGATGAAATCCACTCGGTAAAATGGTGAGGTATTCCGGTAAAGGTACCCTCGTGGATTGGTTAGTGATGAGGTATTTTGGTAAAGGTAACCCTCATGAGGCATTCCGATAAAGGTTACCCTCGTTAGGTGGGATTGGTTGTCCAAGGGAATTAGAGACCAGTGGACGTGTGGAGAGGATAAGGGAGTTGCGCATATCATGTTGCATTACACTTTGCTTATGATACGGTTGTGTTACATGGATATTTGCTTAACATGATTAAATGCAAATGTATGTTTACATGGTATTTATGAGACTTGCGGAATTGTGTTTTAGATATTCCTACTAATCATGTGGTTGCTCATCCCATAAGGATTAACTCTTTTTAGAAAATGAAAAGGAAGTGATGAAATCTCCCCAATAAAGTATTGGCGTGGAGTGGATTTTGGTTTCATTTAAAGACTTGTTATTACTTTATTTGAATGCATGTCCAAGTTGTGGACTATATGCATGTGATGAACATGTAAAGACCATTATGTTTCGAGAATAAGTTACATTTATATTTTATGATTTCATATTTCATATGTATGTTGCGAATATATTGAATGCTAGTCAATGACTATGATGAATGGAGATTACATTAATGTCTAAGTTTGCATGTATGTTAATGGGAAATGATTGAAATGAGAAACCATGAAAGTAAGTTATGTGTTGTGTGCATAAGGAACTCTTCTTCTTGATTATGCATGATGATAGTAAGTGGTAAATGATGAAAATTAATATATAGGATACCCCTTTGAGATGTGAACTTTGTGGAGAACAAATTGAAAATTAAAAGCAAGGGAAAATAGGTGCAGGAGAGTTTCAGCCGGCTGAAACATCCATCAGCCGAATAAAATGGTGAGATATCGAACGTTTGCATCTGCAGACTCTATAGGTACCTTTTTTGACCGACCGAAACAACCCTTCAGCCGACCGAAAGGCCTTCTTCAGCTGATCGAAGCTCAAGGGTAGCCAACTGATGGATTGCCCAGGTTTCAGCTAGCTAGTGGGACAGTCATCAGGCGACTGAAACCTGAATGTTGGCCTATTATGTGTTGATTAGACAGTGAGAGTTCATGGGTCTTACACAGGGACTCATGGTGAGTGAAAATTAATTTTTTCGTTGTGTTATAATGATGGTGATTGAGAGTTGAATCCAAGTGTTCTATATAGGAGACTTGGGTAAGTTTAGAGTGATTGTGATTAGGAGCATGGGTTTTATGACTTAATTACCCTTGATTTTCAAGAGTCAAAAATTGGGGGGTGACAACCTCACAAACCAAAATTTGGGCTTGGACCGGGGGAGTCTCAGTGGTCCGGGTTTTGGGGCCTGACATAGCATGTCCTAGATTGAGATAATGTTGTATGCATATGTTGAATGCTATTCATGAGTCCTTTATGAGTCATTGTGTTCATTTAGCACTATAGATAAAATTTGACTCCATGCGTGGAAGAAATGCATAAAAGAGATTTCTTGGAAATGCATTTTTATTTGATTTTCATGAGTTGATTCGAATTGCATTGTAATATGCTTGAGTTGATGGTATTTGCATTAGCTATTGATCTAATGCATTTGAGAGTGAGTTTTATGACAATCTTAGTTTTGTCTATATATGTGATAAATGTGCACTTATGTGATAATTGATGATTTTTAAGGCATGAGTGAGAATTAAGAAGGACCCGAAATCTTAGGGTGAAAGGCCCAAAACTTGGCCAAGAGGATGTTGCTTATGTCGGGTTAACAACTCGTAAAGCGTAAGTAGAGTATGTAATTTTTGCAAAGGCTCTTGCTATGGATATGATAATCAGAAGTCCCCAGTTGAATTGATTTTAGAGTATACGTGGCATTGAGTTTGTTTGTGAGTGTGATTCATTTTAAACTGTTTACGTGCATTGGAGATATGTGATATCATACTTGATTCCAAAAATGAATATGTTTTGAGTATGAAAAATATTGAAGCATGCCATGTAGTTGTATAAAGATCTCATTGTGCATTCATGCATGGCTGCCTGAGTCAATGTGAGTCGGGTGGATCATCTTTACTAAGCTAGTTGTATGCTTACCCCCCCTCCCCCAAACCTTTTTCAGATAAAGCACTGGTGGAGGACGAGGCTTAGATTTGCTTGAGGGAGAACTTTTGGTGTTTCTTTTGGATTGTACATATAGATGTTCATGCCGGGTTATGGCATGTGGACTATTTTAGAAATGTTGTTCTTATGTTTGGATTATTTTTATGTATTCAAATTTCAAATGTATTCGCCATGTATGTCATGTTTACGACTTTTGAGGGACGAACGAATGAATGTAATTATGGACATGATCTCTTGGAGATATAAATCGTATGTTTTGTTCATGTTATTCATGCTTTGGATCATTTTAGATGTTTTCACTTTATGGAGAATGTATGTTTGTTGAGGAATGAGAATGAGATAAGAATTGTGTAGATTATGATCACTTGAGGGTTTTGTAAGGTTTGTAGGTCGAATGATTACGATGCATCGTAATCTCAATTACGATGTATCGTAATTCGGCGATGCATCAAAGACTCAATGACGATGTATCATAAAAATTGTGAGAAATTTGGATGAAAAATAGCACATTTCACAGCATATTACGAGACATTTACAATGTACCGTAAATTATGATGCATCGTAGTCCACAACTAGACTGAGGATAGGGAAATGTTTGGGCGTACATGTGTGGCCACGTGTGGGCCTATAGTGATGGGTTGATGTTAAGTTATACGCATATAATCGTATATATGTGATTAAGCTTCCGCGTTGATTAAAAGTTGAGATAGTTCATTAGGGTTTAATGGACGAACTCACCATCGGGATTCGGGCTCGGAGATGGAATCTCCGGTGACTCAAAAATTGAGGCGTGACAACTTGGTATTAGAACGTGATATCAGAATGAGATTGCACTTGAGTGGTATTGATATTTGATTTTTACTATTCACCTCCATTTTCCTCGCTCTTAACCGGGTGTTGAAAATCGGGATGTAATATGAGTTCTCCAATGGTTACATGTGGTTTATTCATTGATATATAACATGACCAAAAGAAATTGTTCATGTATATCTTTCCTTTTCACAGGTACATAAGTTAGGTTTTTTGGGGCACTCTTTTTGGGGGTAAGAGGTACATAAGTTTTGTGGCAATTTCTACCTCGACCTGTCCCTAATAGAATGGGTTGTGAAGTATTAAATGAAATAGGATTAGGTTTGGGTTATATTAGGTGAATCCAATTCGGTTCGGGCAGGAGCGGGTATGCAATAATCTCGCCCCTTGTCAATTATATAATGAATTTATTTTTATACCCTCATTAGATGTAATATTTAAGGAAGGAATGTGATAAATGCACTCTACTTTTAACGTGAAATGACATTATTATCCTTAATTCAATTCATGAGAATCAAGTATAAGGAGCATTTATGTTATTTAATTTTAAAAAGAAACAAAAAAAAAGTTATTTATAAAAAAGTAAAGTGCATCTTATAATATGGTATTTAGTTGCTTCCTAAGAGGAGAAGAACTACAATACGGGGGGGTAAATGTACTGGTACAATTTCAGCCACACAGCTAAGATTCACCCTAGGAGAGGAGAGGAAGTTTTTTACCGGACTTAAACTCTAACCGTCTGATTTAATCGAAGAGAAACCACTATTATCTCATGTGTGATTTTCAAGTAAGGAATATGACCGTACAATATGAATTGTCCTTCAATTAAACGAACTGTTGGATTAAATTGGAAGGTTTGTGTTTACTTATAAAAAAATAACAATAATAAAATTGGATGGTTAGTGATTAATAGCCTTAAAATAATATGATTATGTCATGTGAAATACAAAATGGCAGAATGGTAGTTAAATCTTGGATGATAACAATGACAAAGTCTCTCTCAAGTTCCAAGTACAAGGATTTTGATCGTTGAAATGCGTAGATTGCTACCTAAATTCTTCCTCTTACAAAAATTCTCCATTTACTCTATTCAAAATCTTCTAGATTTTCAGTACAAATTTAGTCAAATGATAATATCTAGAAAAATCTAGATTAAATTCTTACAAGACTTTTTTATAATTTCTCAAAATCTAGATTAAATTCTTATAATAAAAACCATAAAAATTGGTTGTGACATTCCTCTATCGCCAGTAAATCAAGTTGACCTTTATGAAATGGAAGGAAAAGAAAAGCAAGGAAAGGTAATAGAGGGTTATGATTTTTTGTATTTGGTACAAAATTTTGGAAGAAAAAGAAAAGAAATTAATGGATTTGAAGGGATAGCTTAAAGCATAAAGAACAAGTTTTGTTATCCTCACAAAAATGAGAGAAAAGTGAAGGAAATGTTAGTATTTTTTAATGAAACTTTGTGAATACTAACTTTGCCCTTATTTTGATAAAAGATACAATTTATTTTTTAAATATAGAATGGTATAATGGTAATTTTTTAAAAATAGTTTCCTTTCTTTTCTTTTTCCAAACATGTTATCTATTCCTTTTTTTTTATTATTAATCAACCAAACACAATAAAATATTAATATTATCATTTCCTTTCTTTTTTTTTAATAACTAATGTTATCATTTCTTCTCTTTTCCATCTTCCAAACATAACTGATTCAAGGCAAATAAAAAAATTTATTTCTAGAAAATGCATGTTAGGATTTTGTTGGAACCAACAGAAAATTAACACATGAACATGATCATATAAAGTGGATAAAAGAAATCTCATATATAATAAGTGTAAGGAAAATGATTCTGTCCAAAAATAGAGAACCAAAAGGAAGAGACTAACAAGGTTCCCTTAAATGCATTTAAGTGAGACTTGTTTGAGTCCCACGTAAGTGCATTCAAGGAGTAGTCTTGTTCCGCTCTCTCTTTCGATAATCGGTACACTATCTTTGAAAAAGTATCACATCCAAAGACACAAGAACCAAAATGGGGAACAAGGGTTTCCCTCGTATGCATTTTAAATGAGACTCGTTTGGACCCTACCTAAGTACATTCAAGGAGGAGCCTTGTTGACTCTCCCTTTCAGTACACTATCTTCGGACATTGTATCACTAATCACTAATTCTAAGGATTGTTAAAGACTATATAAAAGCTCTAGCAAAATCCCTTAAAATAATTGTAAGGAAAATGATTCTCTGTTCAAAAATAGAGAACTAAAAAGAAGAGACGAACAATGGTTCCCCTTACATGCATTTAAGTGAGACATGTTTGAGCCTCACCTAAGTGCATTCAAGGAGTAGCCTTGTTCAGCTCTCCCTTTCAATACACTATCTCAAGTCCAAAGACACAGAATTGAAAGGGAGAGCCGAACAAGGCTTTCCCTTAAATGCATTTTAAGTGAGACCCGTTTGGATCCCACCTAAGTACATTCAAGGAGGAACCTTGTTTGGCTCTCCCTTTCGATACACTATCTCAAGTCCAAAGACACAGAACTGAAAGAGGGAGCGAACAAGGCTTTCCCTTGAATGCATTTTAAGTGAGACTCGTTTGGATACCACCTAAGTACATTCAAGGAGGAACCTTGTTTGGCTCTCCCTTTCGATACACTATCTCAAGTCCAAAGACACAGAACTGAAAGAGGGAGCGAACAAGGCTTTCCCTTGAATGCATTTTAAGTGAGACTCGTTTGGATACCACCTAAGTACATTCAAGGAGGAACCTTGTTTGGCTCTCCCTTTCGATACAATCAAACAGTGTATAAAAGCACTAGTTACTAGTCATTTTAAAGATTGTTAAAGACCATATAAAAGCATCTCAAAGGATTGATTCTAGTGGATTAAGAACTTGACCTTAGTACCAAGAATCAAGTCTTCTTGAGTACAAACAATTCTTTATCTATATAAAAGACTATATAAAAGCTCGAGCAAAATCCCTCTTCCCATCGTCATTATAAAAGTTTCAGGAAAAACTTTTTCTAACAAAAGACATTAATAGCCTTAAAATAATATGAGTACAAGTCATGTAATAAAAATACAAAATGGCAAAGTTGTAGTTAAATCTTAGGATGATATATCAATGACATAATCCATGACAATTTCTAAGTACAAGGATTTTGATTGTTGAAAGATGTAGATTACTATTCTCTTACAAAAATTCTTCAATTTTTTTTTTTTTTTATCATTTACTCTATTCAAAATATTCTAGATTTTTACTACAAATTTAGTCAAATGATAATATATATAAAAAAAAAATCTAAATTAGATTCTTGCAAGGCTTTTGATATTTTTTATCAAGTTTTATCAAGATGGAGTACTCTATTAAGATAATCTCAATTGAGTAAGCCTAGATAAGCATGGATACAGATACAAATTCAAATACGAAACACAGGTATAATATAATACAGTACGACGATACGTTAAATTTCAAAAAAATATGATACTAATACATAGGATATGGCAATATAAAAATGATAGATTATATTTGTATGTATACAAAAATTGAGTTATTAATATTTTTTTATAAAATATCATGATTAACAAACAAAATATGACTTAAGAGTCATATTACATAATTTGCATGGGAACATATATCTCAATTTTTTAAAAAAATAATAATAATACGTGTTGAAATAAAAAATCTATATATTTTAAAATTACACGTGTGTAAAAAGTATCGGATAAGTATCCAAAAAGCATTCGTATAGAATATTAATACGAGTACGTTACTCCCATAGAAGTATTTGTGTTTCCTAGGAGTGAATTAGATTTAAAAGAATTAACATTTTATTTTAATAAAATATTATATAAACATCATTTTTATCCATAACAAAAATATATACATCTTCGTTAGAATTCAAACTTTCTAGAGAGATGACTTTTAATGTACGTTTCCATTAAAAATTTCAAAACTAACATTCGAAATTTAAAGTTTTAGATCATTGTGTTAATATAGTCTTTCTAAACTTAAAATAATTTAGATTAGTTTAATATTTTATACATTTAACATTTCAAGAAAACACTGTATTTTAAAACTTTCAAAAAATAAAAATTAAGGACACATTTTTTTCGGTTAATGCGCAATCTTGTAGAACAAAAAACACAAGAAAAAATTAGATTTGGTGACCAATCCTAAACAAAATTACTCTAAAGTGACCATAAAGTCCGAAAAAGATGAATAGTTACCAAAATTGAAACTTAATTACCGATGAGTGACCATTTGGGATTAATTTGGTAAAAAAAAACACTTCATATTAATTAAATATTTTAAAAATAATTTTTAAATGATGAAATTACCACTCAATATAAAAATAAACTCCTTGAATTCATTCTCCTCTCTCTCTTTCTCATTCATCAATCTCTTTTTTTCCTTTTTAATTTGTCAGTCTACTAATTAAAAAAATAGTATTCATATATATGTTCACAGTTAATGTTTTGATTCTTGATTAATAATATATCTATCAGCTTGCTCTAAAATAAATCAACCATGTTAACTACATCTATTCAACCCCTCTATAGGTATTCACTTTACTTCCGCACATAACTCACAAGATTCAATTGATTGGATTGGATAAACCTTTAAAAGATCTATGGTACTTTATGTTGGAGATTTCAATCTATTAACATTTTTTTTTTGTAAAATTTTTAATATGACAAAAGAATTCTTAATGATATATATTGTAGAGAAAGATCTCTACAAAACAAGACCACCATGAAAAAGAAATAAAATCACTACAAGATCCAACTGTATGAAAAATAAAAAGATTTTAATTGTTGCCGCTCTAAATTATTGTTTCTTATTCTAATTGTTACTCCAGTATTCTGGTTGTCATTACCAAATGACAATTTCTAGCATAACTTACAAATAAATAATAAAAATAAAAATAAAATTCCCACTTTTACACATTATTTGAATCCAATTTTACAGTAAATAAGAATATAAATAATATAATATTTAAAAATAAAAATAAATAATTATTAGTGTAAAGTTCTTTTTAAATATTTATTTGACAACTTGAAAGAGCGGCCTTTTTATTAGGCAACTCTTGAAGTAAAATGTTTAATTGTGATTGATTTTAAGTATAAATTTGTCCAATTGTAAATAATTTATTAGATTTTTCAGACTTTATGATTAGAGTAATTTTATTTAGGATTCTTCCCAAAATCTAATTTTCCCAAAACACAAACTAACAAGATACTGTGAACATTTAATACAACAAAATTACACAAAACATACATATTCAAGTCTATCCAAAAAGTTATTATATATATATATATATATATATATATATATATATATGATATATATAGATATTCAGAAGTGAAGTACCCAAAAACTTCCAATCAGAATCAGTGCATGGTGAGATCAAATTTCTGAAGCAGGGTGTTGATGTTAGCGAGAATTGCTAAGCTGTTGCTCATGTACTCCTTAGAATTCTGCACCTTAGTCCTCACCTCATCAAGAACCGTCGATCCCATCTCCTCCAACCCATCCAAGCACGTCTCTTGATAACTCATCGCTCCGCTGATCCAAGTCTTCATGTCGTTGATATTCGATTCCGTCATCATCATCTTCTTCTCACTCATCATCATCTTCTTCTCACTCATCATCGTCATCTCCGTCGAACCCCCACACATCGACGACGCCGATCTGTTGAGTTGACTCAGCGCGTCACCGAACAGACTCTCACAATCACGCAACGCCGACTCGGTGCGAGGATCGTTCGATTTGGGGATTAGGGTTTGGGGCAGCGAAGAGAGGCTGGTGAGTTCGTCGATGGCGACTCCCAGAGAGATGTTGAAGATGAGTTCCGGGTCGGGCTTGGATGGACCCGCCTTGTTGTTGATGGTGGATATGCTGGTGAAGCATGAGTCGGGGTACTGGGTCACTGAACAGATGGCTCTGAGTGACTTGGCTGAGTTGGTGGACTCGAACGATTCCGATTCTTCCGATTCGGTGTTGGACTCGTGTATCAAGGCTCCGACTAACGCACCAATTAAGACCGTTAAAAGGAGGATCGAAGAGATGGCGACGATGATCAGAGGCTTACGGGTGAGTTTGTTTTTGTTGGGGGTTTGATCTTCGAGAGCGTTGACTTTGCCATATCCCCTGAAGACGTTTATGGAATCCATATATCTTCTGCTAAGCTTCGTGTGATTTTTCTGTTTGGAGGGTTTTTGTGATAAAAGTACAGTAGTGGGTTGGGACTTGCAATGTGTATATATATATATATATATATATATATACACACACACATAGTTGTTGGAAAGAGAATGACGTGGCTAATGAGAAAATTCAAAATATCAAAACATAGGATAAAACTACAATTACATCCTTGTATTTTTGTCTAACTATAGTTGGACCCCTTTCATTACAAGAACTGATATCATATTACACACAGTGTTGTGATCTGTCACAATTACTAACTTAACGGTTAACTGTTTGCACCCGATTTGGTAATTTGGTCATTCCGGCTTATATAGTGGCTCACAAGCAAGTTTCACAGCCGTACTAAGAAAACTCGTGTCAAAGCCGATAAAATAGATGTTACGTGAACACGATGAACCCACTAAAGAGATTCCTCGCTCGAGCCATTTTCCATCAAAGTAAAAAAGTCTATTCGGCCGACTAAGCCACAGTCAATTGTTCTATCTACTCAACGCATGCTCTAAGATAGATTTGATAAGTACAACAACAGAACACTCAAGCATCAGGCATCAAAAAGGAGGTCCCAAGTTGTCCCATCAATAATGACGTTCTATGCTTCAGTCAGCACTGCAGTTTGAATATTCCATCAAATGTCAGTTTGCAATAGACTCCATCTCGGCCATCCCCATGGAAATGACCCAACGATGAACTCTGCTCAACTTATACTATAAATATAACTCATTTATGTATGAGCAAATGTCTTGTATTAACACACCTAAACTTATATATTGTTTAATCTTTCATTCTCTTGCACCTATAGCTTTAATAGTGCCTTGTATTCACATGACAATATAGTTTAATCTTTCATTCTCTTGCACTTATTGCTTTAATAGTGCCTTGTATTCACATGACAATATAGTTTAATCTATCATTCTCTTGCACTTATAACTTTAATAGTGTGATCTTGTAGCACTTAGTTGTTAACCTTTCAAGTTTGTAATCCATAGAGCATGTTTCGGACTAAATGATGTTATACTCTAAATAGGACCAAAGCTTTGCATTACTTCATCTATGCTTTAAGTTAATGAAGAGAATGTTACCTTATTACTTGATGTACTACTTGTTTGGTGATTTTCTCTTTATTTTTCCATCCATAACAAGAAAACCACAAAAATACAACTTTAAGGAAGTCAACAGGGCATTTGAAGTAAGGCCGAAGTGAGCGAACTAGTGAAAGAGTCATTTCTGCTCTCCATAATTGCCCAAGTTACATAATGCAAAGTCTACAGAGCCTCTACCGCCGTAACAATCGGAAATATTTGTTTGACCCAAACTAGATTAATCAAAGCCAGCTTAGCTATAAATTTGAATCAAACAGTCCTGACACGCCTGCGCATATAACATACCAAGTATACCCCTGGGGCAAACATTGAGCCAAACACTAACTTTGTCGGCCATTTGGCCAAGGGGTTGTAAGTGAGTTAAATTGATAGACTGAAGCCTTATTTGATGAATTTTGTAGTTTAAAGGTGTTTTTCGAGTAAAGTTAATAGTTCAATTTTATCATATTGTGAACCCGTAGGAGGATGAAAAAAATAAATAATTCCCACCTCTAGGTTATTGGCCAAGATTGTCAACCAAGAATAGATCTAGATGGCAAAGTCAATATTATTTATTGTTTTTTCTAAGTGCAATAAATAGATTTATAGATTGTTTTTTCTAAAGTGCAATAAATAATATTGACTTTGCCATCTAGATCTATTATATATATAATTTATTTAGTTGGTCTTTCACCAAACCGTCAAAGCATGATCAAAGTCCTCTCAGGCGGCAACAACGACTGGTTCCAAATTATTTTCTAGAGAAGGATTCAATGAAAAACACACACGTAACACCTCTATCCAAATTTGGTCGGGCAAAATTACATTAAACCTACCTATACTATTCAAATTTCACAAAATAAGAACTATTTTTTTGTTGCAAATAACTCCTTCAAGTTTTCAAAAACTGTCAAACTAAACCCTCGGATGCCGTTAATTTCATTAAGTTTCATTGTTATTTTACAATTTTGTCCTTAAACCCCCTTTAATCCAAAAACGTATACAGAACAATTACCCATTTGTGTGATTATAATTTGTTCATACATAAGACGTCGAGCTTCAAATAAATTCCTTTTCTGAGTACGCGTGTGCTTCACTTAACCAATGAGCATACACGATTCACAAAATATATATATATATATATAAGAGAACTAACGAGAGGGATATTAGTGCAATTTTGCTTGACAAAATGAGCAAGAAATGAGAGCGTTGTAGACCTACCATTGAAAGTTTGAAAAAGAAACACCACCTGCCATTTGAAGAAATTGGAAAGAAACATCTGTGAAACTACGATACTATGTACCTTTCATAATTCAGTCAAGAGTTTACAGCGAGTAAACACTACCAGAGAAATTATTAGGTACTCCCGGGTCCACTTGTCTCGGGCCAATAATAACATGCTACCACGACAAAGTGTTAGAATAAAGGAGTACACTGTACACATGTGCATGTAGCACGCTGCTATTGGCCCAGGATCATGGTCTCGGGAGTATCTAATAATCTCTCACACAACCATGAATCAATCTGCCTCTTAAATCGAGAAATGTAACAATCCATCCCGCCAAATTCTCTTCTAAATGATTAAAATAAAATTTTCAAACATCTATCAGGGCACATACAACAAAATGCAAGCAAAAGTTAATCCCAAAATCTTAGATTGACATTCCATAAACCAAAATATTACTTGGGTCATAATTAAACTAGCCTGGCATCGGTGTTGGCAAGCATAAAACTACCACCAACGCTCACTCCTCATCCTCTTCATCTCCATCCCCACCAGAAGCTTTCTTAGCAGCCGCCTTTTGGTTCCTTCTCTTCACCCTACCAGGCCGTCCACCTCCAAGTGGACTTGTCAGTGAGAAATCAATATGCTTCTGTGAATCAACCTTCACCATGAAAGATGCAATATTCACCACCTGCCTTCCAACCCTGCTCAGCATAAAAAAATCCAAGCCTTTTAAAGCAAGTTCTCGTGATAATGTCATACACAGAAGCTCTAATATTTTAGCAAATTTCACAAATGCGAAGTGTAGATCATACACTAACTACACAAATAAAACGCATGTGTAACAGAGCTGAATATTAAATGTAGGGTAAAATATACTGACCTCTCCCTGTGTAAACAAATTACAAACGGCCTAATAGTTTGAAAAAAGTTACACCACACCACCCTTAAGTTTGGAATGTGGTAGTGACGACCCCCTTCAGTCCAAATATATCTGTTACCTCCATCAAAAAAATTGGTTGCACTAACGAAAATGCCTTCAACCCGCTAAAATGACCTTATTACCCTTAAAATGTTACGAAATTACAAAAAGAACCTCGTTTACAAAGACAAATATACCCTCTTTCCACCACCCACCACCTTTTCTCTCCCTCTCTCTCTTCTGCCCACCACATTAACCAGAATAAGCATAAGCGTGTGCAACAAATAAATCAATGTTTGCAATTACTTTTAACACTTGCAGTCCATACCCAATAGCAAACAGATCAATGCCTGGCTAGTAGGATGCAATCGGCCGCCAAGAATTTCAGGCTTTGCTGGTTCTCAGGAACAATAAAATATACGAAAAAAATTGAAAGGAAAGGAAAAGGAGATAAAGAAATTCATTTCCGAATAAAATGTTGATTCACTTTCCTCTCAAGTTTTCCCATGCTTCCTCACTGACTGTATATATATATATATAGTGACATGTATCCTCACTGTACTATATGGAAACTAGGGTTTCTTCAAAGTCATTAAAATTCTCTCTTTTTTTCCCCTTCATCTTTCTTTTCTTTGCAGTTTTCTATCACAACCAAACAGGGAAAAATGAAATGCCCTATAAATTCTTTTGCTCTCCCTACTGGTTTCCAAGTTTAACATTAGAACGTAATATTGGTCCTAGATGATTTTGATATACTAGTCAAAAAAAAAAAAGGATAGATTTTGATATAAATCATAGACACCTCCTTTGTGCAAGATTACAAAATTTTGGTTTTCCTCTGCACTTGGCCCCCAAATTTGGATGTACCCAGTTGAGTCCAGCCCATTAGAGCTCTCTCTCTCTCTCTCTCTCTCTCTCCCCCCCAAACATTATCAGGATCTGCAGTTATTGCTTGCACTGCAAGCATCACCTTCTCCTTCAACAACGTCAATCCCAACTCAATAAAAGGAATGCGTATGTGTATTTCCTCACAACCTCCTTAAAATTTGATATACATACACTATATAAATGTGTATAGACAGAGAGTTGGTAATATGGATTTGAGAGGTAGAGGAGAGAAAAGAGAGGTAGTTTGGTGGAAGTAGTGGCGGCGATCGGGGTGGAAATGGTTGGAGGAGGGGGTCCTAGTTGGGGGTGGCAGTGGTGGGAAGTCGAGAGGAGAGAAGAGAGAGGTAGTGGAAGTGGTCGGGGGCTTGGTAGTGGTAGGAGGTTGAGGAGAGAGAGAATGGAGAGAAGGAAGAAAGAGAGAGGAGAGAGGGGAATAATTGTAATGGTGGACAAAATTGTCATTTTTCAGAGATTTTACCTTTCTATTAATAAAAAATAGAGGCATAATAGTAAATTCAACTTAATTTTTGACATCTGTAAGTGGTAAACTGTTAAAAGGAGGCAAGTGCAACTTTTTTGCAAAAGTTTTCACTGCATGTAATTTCACTAAACCTCGGGGGAGGTCAGTGTATTTTACCCTTAAATATAAGTACAGAATAAAATGTGTAATTGTGCATAAATCATTTTGATATGCATATGCATCAACTAATTAAATGTCGTTCTATTTTTGCAACATTAAGAAGCAATAATCATGTAGCTTAAACATGTATTATATTATCAAACAAATCAAGGATCAAGCATGGGGTGCATTTAATGTAAATAGTCACGTAAACTCGTGAATTTTATCAAACATGCATGATATTAAATAATGTTATCCATCAAATATGACCATGATTTGATATAGAGTATAAAGTCATGTTCATTTCAAACACAAAGGCAAATGATATGAAAGAATGATTTTTTAGCAAGAAGCCTCACTCAAAAGCGCGAGCTTGAGGGCTTTATGTGAACCTAGCTGAAGGGGCCTAACTTGTAGTAGGTTGAGGCGCTCTACCTAAGCCTTGATGAGTTCGGAACTTTTTTGGAGTCTAGGTGTGCCTTTAACAACTATGGGTCAACCTAAGCTATAACTTTCAACCAAAGCTCACCCCCAACATGACCTTCAACTCAAACTCCCCAAAGTTCTTGAACTCGAGTTGGAAAAATCAGATTGAAAATCTGGTTGATCTTGGGTTAGACTTGGGCCAGATTATCCTACTTATAAAAAAGAATCTAAAACCTAATGTAAATCTACACAAATATATATATATATATATATATATATATATATATATATAAACAAATTCTTAAGAAAAAAAGAATTCCCCAAATGATTAATATACAATAAATCAAGATTTAAAAGAAAAGGTTGATCATGATTCTAGATATTTAATATTTGTAAGATTATTATTCGTAATATATAAAAGGGAAAATTACACTGACCTCCCCTGTAAATAGGCGAAATAACATATACCCCCTGTGTTTTCAAAAATAACACTGCACCCCTATCAGTGTTGTCGGAGATCCAAAATGGTGAAATGACCAATATAGCCTTGTACAATATAATATTTTTTAATTGTAAAAAACGTGTTATGTTAAAATACCAAATTACCCTTATCATCTTATGTCACATCTAGGGTTCCTCTAATCTCATTCTCCTCCTCTCTCTCCTTCGGCATTCAATGTATATATATACTGCAATATAAATTATAATATATATATATATATATATATGTATAATGCGTTGCCAAGAGAGTGGTGGTCTTAAACAGCAAACCCACCACCGTCGGCCACCTCTACGCCAACACCACTTTGCGGGCCTCCGAGAAATTCTGTGCCTTTTGCACTAGCGAGAAAGGCGTTGGCAAGAGCAGTACAAGGGCTCCATCCCCGGATTCATGTGGTAGGGAGGTGATTTCATCGCTGGGAACGACACCGGCAACGAGTCCATCTACAGCAGCAAGTTCGCCGACGGGAACTTCATCAAGATCACATCTATATATATATATATACACACACACACACACACACATACATATACACACCATATATCATAGCATTTCTCAACATTTGGAGTACAATTTCTTGTGAATGGAAAGAGAAACAAAGATAGGTTTTGTGACAGTAGTTTAATCAGGGCATCTTCATTGAATATCATCTTGGTGGAGCAGTATGAGTTGATGGGCGTGGTGAAATTATTGTTGGAAACTATGTTATTGGTGTTCCTTCGAACATTTGGTAGTGTCAATTGAGTTTTTAGATTTCATATTCAAGTGAAAATCATGTATCCACAATGACAGTGTATATGTATGTGTGTGTGTGTGTGTATATACATTATGTAAGAACATGAATCTTTGTGAAAATTGATTGTTTACTTGATTGATTTTAGTGCACTAAAGCATATATAAATGAGCAAAATCAGATGGATAGATATCAAGTGCCCAGGAAAACAGTGGGTTTAATTTGGGGGAAGGAGAAGTGAAAATCGTGTATCCACAATGATGGTGTATATGTATATGTGTGTGTATATATATATATATCTATATGCATTATGTAAGAACATGAATCTTTGTGAAAATTGATTGTTTACTTGGTTGATTTTAGTGCACTGAAGCATACATAAATGAGCAAAATCAGATGGATAGATATTAAGTGGCCAGGAAAATAGTGGGCTTATTGGTGTTCCTTCGGACATTTGGTAGTGTCAATTGAGTTTTTAGATTTCATATTCAAGTGAAAATCATGCATCCACAATGACGGTGTATATGTATATGTGTGTGTGTGTGTGTATGCATTATGTAAGAACATGAATCTTTGTGAAAATTGATTGTTTACTTGATTGATTTTAGTGCACTAAAGCATACATAAATGAGCAAAATCAGATGGATAGATATCAAGTGTCCAGGAAAACAGTGGGTTTAATTTGGGGGAAGGAGAAGTGAAAATCGTGTATCCACAATGATGGTGTATATGTATATGTGTGTGTGTGTGTGTATATATATATCTATATGCATTATGTAAGAACATGAATCTTTGTGAAAATTAATTGTTTACTTGGTTGATTTTAGTGCACTGAAGCATACATAAATGAGCAAAATCAGATGGATAGATATCGAGTGGCTAGGAAAACAGTGGGCTTAATTTGGGGGAAGGAGATAATGAATAGTGGGGGTAAAAATGCCCACAAATAATATGTCAAATGAGGCTATTTTAGTCCTTTCATACATTTTAGGGACACTTTGGGATTTTCATATCAAAAATACCATGACATCAACAATTTTAGTACCTGTAAAGCTAACAAGGGAGACCAGTGTTACAAAAGGTACACTGACAGGGGAGTACAGTGAAAACACAGGGAGGTCCCTATTATTTCGCCTATTTGCAAGAGAGGTCAGTGTAATTTTCCCTATATAAAAAGTCATGTTAGAATTTGGGTTCAAATTATCAACATCTCAACCCAGCCCAACCCAAATTAAGTTATAGTTAAGAGTTTTTTTCAGCCCAATCCCAACCCTAATTATAAAATTCGTTGTTCAAGCCTATAAAAAATTGGGTTGAGCTCGGGTTAGCCCGTCCAAGTTGCACCCCACAATAAGCACCAATTTGGGTTAGGTTGAGCACCTTATGTAATGGTCTACCCCTCAGCCTCAAGACCAAGCTCAACCAACTTATTAGCAACTTATAGACGATATTTTGTACAAAGTGGTTGCTCTCAACCCTTTTACCACTATATCAAGCAATTATCCATATTTGAAAGATTAAAAAAAATTGCAAAACCTTCATAGTCCAGCTATTTTTCTTTTCCAAAATTTGGGATGAAAAAGAGTTGCTATACCAAATAATATAATAAAAAAGACTAATGATAATAATAGAAAATTCTAATTGATATATTAATAACGGTGGTTTCCAAGTTGTGGGATAAATGTCGATACAATAGATTTCAAATAAAAAGAGTATGTTGAAAATGTACGCTGGAAATATTGAAAGTTATAGAAATAATAGGTCGTTGACAAACTACATTAATTCTAAGGGCAACCAAAATTTTATATAATATTTAGTATGGAACAAAGGAGCAACCAAGAGACATTAAAAAAAACCCAACATCAAATTATTATTTTGTGTAACAAGAGCAAAAGTAGAATAAGACTGTACACATCAATATCACAAATAAAAGAAAATGACATCTCAAATATTGAAAGTTTTGCAAAAGAATTGGCTCAATTCTTGAAATCAAAGGGGACAAGCCCAAGCTTGGTCCTAGGGGCTTTGGAGTTTGGCCTGTGGCCTAGCCTAGCTTGCCCCTTTTAATTCTCAACCAGCCACACTACCCGCGCAAATTTAAGTTGGACTTGTAGGTCCCACTTTTAAGTGAGAAGGGTCGACTTGGCTAAAAAAGACCCTATAGTACATCAACCACATGATGAATATGTATCAATAATGGTATAGCTTTGACTCATTACATGTTTGACTGGAGAACGTTCCTTTTAGTTTTACATCCTATATAGAATGAGTTGCTCTTCCATTCATTAAATCCTATGTATGGAATTACACTGTTTTCTTGTAACTTAAATCCTACCAGAGTCATAGACATAAAAGGACAAATGCAAAATTACACATCCATCTACCCTTAAAATAAAGGAAAAAATCACACATTCACATTGCAAACGCTCACCAAAATTGTTACCCACCTCTCCCTCTCCCTCTCCCTCTCCCTCTCTCTATATATATATATCTGAAAATTATACATTCGCAGTTCGCAGACCTCTGTAACCTATCAGAATACTGAAAATGGGAGGAAAGATGATCAAGAAGGAATGTGAGAAGAAGCAGACTGCAGGAGAGAAGAAGGATATGGTTCGACAACTGTGATTCTGAGGTTAAAATGCACTGGGAGGGTTGTGCTACTAAATCAAGAAATGCATTCAAAGTTTTGAAGAAGTATATATATATATATATATATGCCTTATCATCTTCCTCAGGTTTCATGCTCTGTTTCGCTATTATAAATTCCCTTCTTTCTTTATCCCTCAAATTAATTTGCTCTGTTAACTTCTAGATGTTATATATCTTTCGATTCTCTATCTCATGCATTTTTTAGTGGCTGTTCAAAATTGTCTATGATTTCTACCTACTTCCAATGCATTCACTATTTTCTATCAATGTTCTCCCAGTATTAGCTAGGGGCTTACAAAAAACAGGTGAGCCAGTTCAAACTGAACTGGATCATACGGTTTGGTCCAGTCCCAATTCCAAAAACAGAGAACCGTTAACTCATGGTTCGGTTATGGTTTGGAGTCCATCAGCCCCTTACACATCATTGCTCACACACAACCATCTCTGGAGCGGCACCACTTCAGTTTTCAGCTTTTCAAACTCCAACATCGACTTCATCACCTTCCTCAGTTAGGATAAGTAGTGATGTTACAAGGTTATGACTTTGAGCTCATTTTGTACAAAAAAATTTCTTGGCGATTTAAGTATCAAAATATTTCTTTTTGATTTTGACTTTGAGCTCATTTTTTCTTGATGTTGTAGTTATCTCCACAATTGTTTTGGTTATAGTTCTCTTCCCATCTGTTTTGTTGGTTTTCTTTTCTAAAAAATGAGATTTTTATTTTGCAATTTGTATTGTGTTTGTATAAAATTTATTTCAGCTTTTTTTTTTTTTTTTGTTTCTTGTTAATGTTATATGTCAAGTAGTACAAGAGAGACAAATCTCACTGAGCTTCCTCAAGAACACATTGTTACTACTTGATAGCAACTAGTCATATGTGTGGAATTATTACCTGTATTGAAAAGGAAGGGGGTGGGAAAGCAAAAGGTGCTAGATGTAAATCCTGTAATTGAATCTTTAAGTGGTTGAGTGAGAATGGGACTAGCTCTTTGATATTTTAAAGTGTCAAAAAGCTAATCCCATTCTCACTCAATCACTTAAAGATTGAATTACAGAAGTTACATCTAGCTCTTTCTGCTTTCCCACACCTTCTGCTTTTCCACCCCTTGTCAATTTTGGTAAAATGATTCCACACAGAAGACTGACCACCCTCTTTTTTAGGAGGAGCTACCTTTACACCAATGAGAGAAGCAGAAACAATGGATTCTTGAAGAAGCTCACTTGGATCCTGTACTACTTGACATCTAACATTAACAAGAAACACAAACTTGTCAAATAAATAATTCCAAAATAAAAGCCTCATATTTCAGAAAAGAAAACCGACAAAATAGATGGAAAGAGAACTACAACCAAAACAGTTGTAAAGACAACTACAAACATCAGAAAACATCAAGAAAAAATGAGCTCAAAGTCAAAATTTGCAAGAAATATTTCCCAAGAAAAAAAAAATTTGTACAAAATGAGATAAAGTCATAACACTATAAGACGATGAAGTCTTTCCTCAAATAATTTGTGTCAAATAAACATATAGCATCATTCCATCTACTCTATGGCATCAAGACAATTGCCAACATAAATGAGTTAAAAAGGAATGCTATGATATAACTTGGAGTTTGGGATGTCTCTTAACATCACTGAAGATTTTAGCCTAAATTGCCTAATAGAGTTGATAATTGGTGCAACACAATCCCTAAAAATGAATGCATTGCTTACCGAATAAGAGCTGGATAATGGGGGAACTTGGGTTTTCAATAAAAATTTATGGATAAATAAAAAAATTGAAAATGAATGTTCAAGATTAGAGAGAGAGAGAGAGAAGAGGACTTAAGTTTTTACACCTCACTACGGTGAGAAGAATCATTCCTCTTAATTTAGGATCTTATGGGGTCTCACCACAAAGTTTTATGGCGTCTCACTACAAACACTAGAGTCTATAATACATGTAAAAAAAGAAGAAGAAGAAGAGTAAAGCCACTAGAAACTACAACTTCTTTAAATCCACTGCTTGGAATGGAAAGACACACCTCTATGCTATGTTACATAGACTCGGGTACATTTGTCGAGTACGGGCATGTATCCATGCGTCGAACATGTCAAATCCCCAAATAGGACATGTACACTGCAAAATATTCATTTTATTTGCTATTTTAATTTTATTTTCTATAGTAAAATAATGTCTTTATGTAACATAGTGTTTAATTTAGGCATATCACTCATTTTGAAGTAATAATATAATAAAATTGAATTATTGGATATGCTTTTTCGATACATATCCAACCAAAAGTGTCGAACACATTCCATACCCATGTCCGAGTAATGTGTGTCAGACAAGGGTACTTCACTACTTTTGAAGAGTCCATGTAACATAGACTCTATGTATAAGCTAGCAAAAGGAGGATTCTTAGGAGTTAAATACTTAAGATTTAAGGATCTTAAGGCTACAAGTACTTAACAGCTATCGTACTCGAGGAGGTTATAAACAGTTAAGGATCCTAATAAAAAGCAACATAGTTAAATATTACAAAGTTAAGGTGTTCATTTCATATCTAAGTAACCTTCTAAGACTACAAAAAAGGCCCCATAACTGTAAATATTACAGAGTACCCTTATGCCCACTTAAAAGATGAAGCTAATACAATTGCCAAGTATGACCCAAACAGTTTCATACCAAATCAAAATTGAGTTATTCAAGAAACTTTCAGTGGTTGTGTGGATCTCTAGCAATAACTCTCCCTCATTTAGTAAGTACCAATTATGAAATACAAATTTCAGTACAAGTTTTGCAGCTTTTAGCTAAATTGGCATTTATAAAGCAAATAGAAGTCTTCAAAAGGGTTAGTAATTTCTTAGTCCTCTCCTTGCTGAACTCTATTACACAATTCTTTTGTCTTGGCACTCTTCGTTTTAGGCTATTAAATGAAGGAACTGGAAGAGCATATACTAAAATCCTTTTATTCAGGCTTGAAGAAGGTTAAAAGAATGGGCTACAAAAACTCCAGTAACAGCAGCACCAATGTCATTACTTTAAGTTCTTTAACAGAGCAGCAGGAAGCCTAACAAAGTATCCAGTTCTCCAAAGATAAGCTATTAAAATCATTTAATGCAGTATATTATACATTCCATTTGACTCTTAAATTGGTAAACTAAGAAGCAGATTTTTTTTCTGATTTTAAATAAAATGATGGTGTGACATGAATGGAAAAATAGAATTCATGTGGGACAAAGGCAATGATGATGATGATTGTTGCCATGACTCTTAAGCTTTTACCATAGTAACACAAATCTTTGGGGAAACATTAGGACAATAAAGTTTCTCACAAATCTCCAAGCATATATAATGCATATTTTGGCATTCCTCCAGCATTGGCAACCACAGTTACTATTCATGTCGTGCCATAATTTTATTGATGATTTGGAGAAAAAAAAGGGAAAACAAACAGACAAACAAACAATAGAATCCACTTTCTTTCCCCTATCATTATATGTCCTAAGGGAGAAATTTTAGTAACACTTTCTCCTTTGGACAGCTTCATATTTATAGGTCCATAGGAACTTCTTTACACTATACAATACCGTCTCCAATTATAGCACAGTTGGATTATTAAAGCACCATTGTAATATTATAGCTTATAAGCAACTATTTAAGGAGGTTACCACCAATATTGTGTTACTGTTACAAAAAAATGCAAGAAATGAAGAAACATGACCAAAATTATGAGCCATTACTTTAATTTGTGTGCATTTTAATTATCTAAATATACCTTATATGCCTCTGCCTGATGAGCACTCGTGCATGGTGGATGGACTTTGCCATACCAGACTTGAACACAAGGGTTTGAAGGCGTCGCTCAAGGAAGTTCTCCACTGTTAGAGCCAAGACATAATCGAGCTTATTCTGACTCTCATCCAAAAGCCCATAGCGATTCATCCTGCGGAGAAGAGCCTCACCCTCAAAGATCCGACGGGGGTTCTTCTCATCAAGGGTAAGAAGCATCCTTGCATTATTACGGATACGGCTCAGAGCATACTGAACCCTCCACAATTCCCTCTTGCATCGAAGCCCATACTCTCCCACAAGCTTTAGCTCAGCATCTAACCGCTCTTTCTCATAGGGACGACGGGGCTTCTTAAAAGTCTTCCCATCTATAATATTCAGTATTGGCAAAAAAAAAATGAGAATCAAATAGCATATCAAAAAGGAGTATAGATTTGCTGAAAAAATGTATATAAGGGAAATATTTTATATTCTGAATCTTAGATGTTTCATTATTTGTATCTAAGCAAACAAAACCTTCACTCAACAAACACCACACAACTATTTGACCCAACTGGTGTGTTTTTCATCTATCTTTGTCCACTTCTTATAGCAACTACGCGTTCTATTTGATTGAGGAGAAGAACTGATGAAGGTAAAGACATTAAAAACAAAGTATGTCCTGCACATTTCGCTGTTGAGTTCAAAATCAGAACTTTCAATAACTTAGCCAAGTACTGTATTTCAAATTTAGCAAACTCAGCTGAGTTGATCTTGTCATCTTGTTATGAACTATACAACAAGAAACAAAAAGGTTTCGGATATATACAGCGAAAACCAAATATCCACTATAACTGTTCTCTGCCAAACATATCAAGTAACCAGTTTTTTCATTAGAAAGACCTTAATTCTAGCGACGTTATTAAGTAACAGATGAGTTCAAATTGAAACATAAATACCCTTTATAGAAGAACAAAAACTAAGATCAACCAAGAAAAAAGCGATGAAAGAGGGGGAGAAATTATTAGAAAGGAGCATGATATTGCATCTATTCACAACGATGTACAAGCACAATATAGGGGTTTGTATGTGTGTACACATATATAATATCATAGATTGAAAATGTAGATGAAAAACAGAAATATTAGATCTTACAGTTCCGGTAGAATGAAACGTGCACCATGGCTCGTCTCCGGCTGGGCTCTTCGCCTCTCTCCCTCTCTCTTCCTTCTCTCTCTCTCTCTGGATCAAACGGTTCCGTTAAACTAATAAATGAATATATAATCCATAGGTCTAAGAACCCTAACCCATAATCGTATTATTAGCCCAGTGAAGAATTCACATTCTCGGGTTCAAACTGGGGCCATTGGGCTTGGAGCTTTATACAGCTTCATTTACTCAAGCACACATAATTTATGTCAACACTTGGCCCATCTTCGGAAACCAATTGTAGTAATCCTTGTGAGCGGGTGTGTGTGAACGGGTGCAAAAAAGAGACACTGGACGAGCTACCACACTGACAGGGTACAGGGTGTTCAATCCCACATCACCTGGGTGTGGAGAAGGGGATGTGTTTATATATAGTATGTTCTCTTCAAATGGTATGAGGCCTTTTGGGATAAAACCCAAGAGCAAAATCATGCGCACTTAGACCCAAAGGGACAATATCATACCATGTGTTGGAGCGGGGTGTTATAGTTGGTATCGAAGCCTGAACTCAGCCGAAAGTGTGCCGACGAGGACACCGGGTCTCGTAGGGGGTGGATTGTAGTAATCCTTTGTGGGCGGGTGTGTGTGGGTAGGTGCAAAAAAGAGACATTGGGCGAACTACCACACTGACAAGGTACAGGGTGTTCAATCTCACATCGTCTGGGAGCGGGGTGTTACAGTTGGTATCAAAGCCTGAACTCAACCGAAAGTGTGTCGGCGAGAACGTCAGGCCTCGTAGGGGGGTGGATTGTAGTAACCCTTTGTGAGCGGGTGCAAAGAAGAGACATTGGGCGAGCTACCACACTGACAAGGTACAGGATGCTCAATCTCACATCATCTGGGTGTGGAGAAGGGGATATGCTTATATGTAATATGTTCTCTTCAAATGGTATGAGGCCTTTTGGGGGTAAAACTCAAGACCAAAATCGTGCGGGCTTAGGCCCAAAACGGATAATATCATACCATATGTTGGAGCGGGGTATTACACTAATACTCTTCTTTTTTTGTCTTTAGCAAATGGTAAGAATTATAGGCCTATACATACGTTCAGTGTAAATACACCGGTGTACACGCACAAGGTCCAGATTCACGGGTGTATTGTAGATCTTTTCCTAAACCTATTCCTAGATTTATTTTTCTCTTTTATAAAAATGTCACGACAACACTTTTGATTCATTGCTATTTATTCTGATTTCTTGTGTTTCTAATACTACAGAGTTTAATCATATTGAAAAATTAAATTATATTTAATGGAAAAATGTATATATTATAATTTTAAGTTGAATTGTACAATCTTCACTTTCATTATTATGTTTGCACAATTTGTTTTGAAAAAAAGAGAAATCTTAATATTTATCATCTTCTAGACAGAATTGCGGATGACCAGTAATATTTCTTATTAATCATAGTTGAGGGTGATTGTTACACATGATTTATAGGTCTAATAGCATTTTAAAATAAGTGTATAGACTTCAGTTGAAAGAATTTTAGGAGTTCAAAGCTCCTAAAGCACAAATTTAAAGGGTTTGGACATTTGTTTGGGAAAAGAAGAAACAAAAGTAGCAATTAATGGATAATACATGGTAGTATCATTGATTCCTTCTCATCATATATTTTTTAGGCTTTTAGCCTCCCACTGCATGTGGAGTTAATTATCCTGGCCTTTTTTGAAGTTCAGAAAAATTACTATTAGTTGTTTATATTTATTTATTGTTAGATTATATATTTTCTCTTATATATGCTGTTAGATTATATTCTTTTTCTAAACTACATAAATTTCTTACATATTTTCCTAAACCATCTAGGACTAGGATTTCTTGTCTCCTAAGTTTACTTAGCCTCCAAGATTCTGTGCCTATAAATAGGCCTTTATGTATTGTTCACAAATCAATTCAATCAAATACAATTATATACATTTGAGCAAAATGCGCTAACACTCTTCAGGTTTACTTTTATTACTCACGGAGAATAGTTGTGTAAAAAACGACGGTTAACCTCTCTTAAGTTCGGTTGACTTTGCCCTCACACCCCCTTCTATTAGTTGACCGTCAAGTCAACGAATTTAAAAAACTAAAATGCCAAAATTACCCTTGTTATTTGAAATTATAATTTTAACCTCAAATATTTAGACCTTTATACCCCTATTATCTAGTGTTTGATTATCACATAAACCTAAAGATTTTCTCTCTATATATATCTCTATATAGATATCTGAAACCGCATATATTTGAAATGAGATACACACACACACACATACTCTCTTTATATATCTCTGAAACAACCTAAACCCCCATTACCACCACCAAGTCGGGAAACAACAAATAGTGTATATATATGTGTATATATCTCTAAAATAACCCAAACCCCCATTACCACCACCAAGTCGGATAATAACAGTACTAAGAGTGACTATATATGTATATATGCATTATATAAGAACAAGAATCCTTATGAAATCATGAGTAGTTAATGAAATGGAGGAATGGGTTGTATTATATGATTGAACTGCATGTCGAGTTTATTTGAGAAACAATTTGTGTGTGTGGATTTGAAGAAATGTTGGGATTTAATGTATGAAACCCTACAAATTTGAAATAGGGAATTTTTATATCTAGGCCACTGTTGAGGGAGATTTTCATTCCAATATGTAGATTTAAGAATGGGGAGTTGATTGGTGTCTAATTTGGGATGAATGGGGTCAAATGTGGCCAGAATAGTGGTCGAAACAAGGCTATCACTGTGAACGAGGTTGTTTGAGCATGAGAAATGGAAGAGGAATATGATGAATAAGACAAGTTTTTCCCCATGTGCATCAACGACGAGTGAGGGTGCGTAGCTTCGAGACACCATTGACCCAAAAACCAAGAAGATGACTCCACTGACAACAGCTCCACTGCCCATCTTTTTGACCATAACCTTCCATGACAATGGTCATCGACACTATCTTCAGCAACATCATCTTTGTACACTTCTTGTTCGCAAAAATTCTTATTGGATAGAACTTGCTATTACAGATTTAAAGTTGCGGCAAATCATTATCTTCTACTGTTTCAATCTCTGAATTAGATTCAAAGTTGTAGCACAAGTTTCATCGTTCGGACATCGGAGTTAAAGCAAAGGTTGTCGGTGATATGTAAGAGTCATTTTAAGAGGGCATTTATGTCATTTAACATTTGGAGTGGTACACATCATCAATGACGTCATGAATTTCAATATAATATAGTTATATACATGGGGGTATAATAGTAAAATCACTTCCAACATTAAAATTAAACGCCTATTATCTTTGATAGGGGGTGTCATAGCAAATTTTGATACAACTATTCTCTGTGCGTAATTAAAGCAAACCTAGGGGGTGTCAAAGCAATTTTTTCTATCTATATATATATATATATAATGTGAACTTAATTGAATTTGAGTTACCGGCCTGCCGAGTGGTACTTCCTATCAGGTTCGACTCTCCTCTTATACGGGAGCTTGTTGCCAGGTTAAAAAAAATATATTTGAATTTGAGTTTAGAGAACTCAATGTTACAAACCAAAGTCAACATGACAACCCCCTCCCCCAAACCAAAAAAATAAAAGAAAATTAAAGGTCTAGTTAAATAATTAATAGAAGTTGTATTTATTGTCACGAAGACTTTTGAAATTTCAAATAAGTTGAAAAAAAAGGATAATGACTTTAAAGTAGAAGAGTTTGAACAAAATGAGAAGTTAAAGGCTCCTCATCCGTTAGATACACTCAACTAAAAATGATGTGAGACCCCATTGAGTGTATTCATTAAATGGGGAGTCTTCGACTCTCCATATCGTTCAAACTCTTCGTTCTGAATATCATTACTAATGAAAAAAAAACATATTTGATTTTTTCACCTAGATCGAGTGTTACTCTAAGAGATGCACAAGAATTTTTTTTAGATTAGAGATTGGATTTGAATTAGAGAAATTGAATTTTTTGTGATTATTGTGCTTTTCAGTTAGATCGAGTGTTACTCTAAGAGATGCACAAGAATTCTTTTTAGATTGGAGATTGGATTTGAATTAAAGAAATTGAATTATTTGTGATAATGGTGCTTTTCAGCTAGATCGGGTGTTACTCTAAGAGATGCACAAGAGTTCTTTTTAGATTAGAGATTGGATTTGAATTAAAGAAATTGAATTATTTGTGATTATGGTGCTTTTCAGCTAGATCGAGTATTACTCTAAGAGATGCACAAGAATTCTTTTTAGATTATATATTGGATTTTAATTAAAGAAATAGAATTATTTGTGATTATGGTGCTTTTCAGCTAGATCGAGGGTTACTCTAAGAGATGCACAAGAATTCCTTTTAGATTAGAGATTGGATTTGAATTAAAGAAATTGAATTATTTCTGGAGTAACAATTTTATTTGGTCTCACTCTTTCAGACTTAACATTTGACAAATTTTCATTATTAACTATGTCGCAATTCTCAAATCTAACAAAATTAGGAATTTAAGACATAATTCTCAACAATCTAAGTCAATCTTCATGTTTCGACAATACTTTTTTCATGTAATTCTATGCAATGTAATCGATCTCAATTTCCTAGAAGTCATAACAAAATGCAAACTAGTTGATTGACTCCATTTACAATTGAAATCTCATTGCAACTATTGAGACTTCTTTTTGGGTTTTATGGATCCCTCTCATAATTGGACAATCTTCCTATAATGTACCTTCAGCTCTGATACTATTGATTGAGCCAATTAAAACAGGTATAGGGTGTTAGGAATAAATCATAAAACAACAAAATTAATTGTGAAGAGGCTAATTTGGTGTGTACTTGGAGGATGAAAATCTTAACCATAAATTGAAAATCTTACCAAAAAAAAACCTAAAGAGATCTACCCATATGAGAGTTTTTCAATCGATGGGACTGAGAAGGGTTTTGTTTCCCCTTTTATAAATAACAAAAATGGGTTTTTTCTTTACAAACAATTATGTTTAAATCTCATTTCCATCATGAAAACTTATATATTAATGTATGGGATTAAATCCCAAGAAAACTCAGAATCTAACAATAAAAAATACATTGCCAATTTGATTTTAAAAAAATGGCAAGTACAATTCAATCCATCAAGCTTTGATAATCACATTGCAACCTAATTTTAGAAAATATTGTGCACAACACCACAAAATAAATTTATATTTAAAATTTTCAACAATCACCCATTTGGTCCTTGTACTCTAAATTTTATAAAAGGACACTTACTTGGTTTGTATTTATGAAACAGTTTTTTGTTTTCAGTTTAATAATATCTAATTTTTTCAGTTTAAAAATTCACTTGGTTCCTAAAACTACAAAATAGTTTTCAGAGAACAAAAATTGATAAATCTACTTGGTTATATCCACTAACGAATTTTCAAAAAATATTTTTCACCTTGAGACATGATTAGTAAAAACATTATCTCATAATAGTTCAATACATCTATTGAATTTGGATAGTAAAAGATAAATTCAAGTGAATATATCCGCCATTGAATTTGGATTTTTAACATGATTGAAGATGACTAACACAATATAGGTCCCAGCCGGAAAAGAAATTCATTCAAATTATAAGTGAAGGAATTTTATATATATATATATATATATAAAACTGGTTTTTTTCTTTTTCTTTCTGGTTGAGTGATAACACTGCATCCTTATCTGTGACTACCAAATAAAAAAAGATTCTCCAACTGTGTTCACTTTGGCATGATAACTTGGCAATAAATGCACAGACAAAAAGACCCTAATCCATGCCCACCATTTATATTTTTATATATATCATTGTCAAATCCAACTTTATATATATCACTTTTAATTTTTTATGAACTTCGACCAATTTTTTTCTAGGGATTCCAGATTTTCACTTCGTCTTTTTCGTCCTCTGTTAAGAGGTGTTCGCTAGCAAAGAGCGGAAATGGGTTCGTAGTTTGTGCATCAAAGGCCACAAACAATCGACCTCTTACTGGTGTCGTGTTGGAGCCCTTCAAAGAAGTGAAGAAGGAGCTCATGCTCGTATTTACTATCTCTCAAGCTTCTCTTGCTCACCATAAGTTTTGTGATTGAAAGCGAGGTCGCTTTACCTGAACAGAAAAAAATGTGCAGATCTGTGAGAGAGATGTTGCAGAGAGAGAGACAATGAAAGAGTTTGAAGATAGACTTCCTTTGTGCGGCCGATAGCATAAAAAGCCATTGAAAGATCTTGAAGAGAGAGTTGAAAGATATGTTATAAACGATATAAGGTTGTTCCGTAATTTTTAAGTGAGTCTTTTGTTCTCCGTGTTTTCAACCATTCACCCCGTGTTCTCAAAAATGAGTCAAAACAACTTTTGACAGTTCTCTAAAATCTATAACTATTGTAACTCAATTTTCTAAAAACACCCATTTTGTTTTTTTTTTCAACACTCTAAAAACAGAAAGTTGTTTTCATAAATACAAACCAAGCAATTAGATTGCACCACAGAAAAAAAAAAAGAGTGCACACTTATATTATTTTGAAAGAAAATACAATTTTTGAAATAGGTGGATTAGTACTTTGTCACTCTCCTCTATAGATCTCCTCAATAATAGATCATGAATGCTTGGACAGAGTACAATATTAGTCCAATCCATTCAATGGTCTCAAAACCATGGGATTCGAGTAACTATACTTCATGTGGTTTAGACTTTATTATATGAGGGACAATATTTACCTCCTGGCTGGTGAGTAGTGAGTAGGTGCTCCCTAATGATCACTGATGTGGTCCAATCATAAATGCAATCATTTTCTTTAATTACAAAATCAGAAAAGTAATAAATAAAGAAAATAAACTTGGGCAGTATACAAAAGAGAATATTTTGACAAGACCATATACATACTTATTTTGTAATTAAAAGAAATTAGTGCATTTGTGATTGTACCATATCAACGGTAGTAGGGAGCACCTACTCACTGATGAGTAAGTAAGTATTGTCCTTACACGAGGATGTGCAAATTATATGTGGTATGAAAATACATATCTTAATCGTTCTGCTTCATACCATCACGATATGTCACTCTAACATATTACGACAACCACCAGCCTCTTGTCCATTGTGAGAGTTTACTGAAGTATAGAGATAATTCAATGTCTAACCCAAGCTATTCTCATGAAGTTTGAACACTTGTGCAGACAAAATATTAGTAATTAGGTTTGCAATTTTCAAATGTGGTGCCTATCCCACATCTAGTCCAAACAATCCCGTGGAATGTAAAACCACCCACAGACAAATGTAACAATAGTGTTTGAATTTACCAATGTAGAGTCCATCCCACATTTAGGCCAAACTAACCTCATGTTGAGCATGTTACTTTAAAGATTAAAAGTCAATCAAACCAACAAATTACACTTATTCATCTTTCTCTAGCTTTTCTTACTGAAATTAAACTTTCACTTCACTTTCTCATCTCAGAGTATTGTAAACTTTCTCAAAAATTGGATGTGTTTAGTGTCTCATCTGCGACGTTACTTTTGTTAAAGGTATTAGTAAATTTACAAAATTATCCTCATTTTAACACAATAATTGCACATGTCATATTTACATATGTAAGCATGTGACAACTAACCATTCATCACACACACCATACATCCATCATCAGTCCTTTTGCCACCGGCACTGCCACATATCATTAATCTGAGTAAAACGACTGAGATTGATGGATAGGAAGGAGATATAACCTTTTTAATGGATTTGTGATAAACCTATGCCAGAAATGCGATTAGAAGAGGATAAGTTAAAATGGTACCCACAAGATCCACAACAAATTTAAGCTTAATCACCTCAATTGGACAATCCAACCAACCAACACCACCTGCCGCCACTTCTTACTGTTTTCATCTTTCCAACACCAATCCATAAGTCTGGCAACACAAAAAATATAGATCAACACAAATCTGTGTAGCGTGTGTATATATATATATATATATATATATATATAACATCAAAATCAATCTCTTCTCCAATCGAGATCGAAACACTCCCTGTCTCCATCCCTGTCTTCGAACACACTGGAGAAAATCATCGAGCTTTCCATCTCCAATCGAAACCTAGACAGTAAAATTGTCGGCCAATCAAAACCCTAAACAGATTCGAATCAATTTTCAAAAACATGGCCTCGATCAAGCTTCAATCCCACCCAAACTTGCTCAATCCAATCTCTTCTTTTGAAACTCTAAAAAAACCACCACTAGCCCAATCAAACATTATACTCTTCACACAATTTTTCCTTCTTTGTACTCCTGAGATTCTTCGTAAACTTGACAACAATGGCAAGATCATAAGAGTTGAATGGTGAGATTAAAGCAATGGACATAGAAAGTGTGGAGAGAGAATCGTGGTGGAAGGAGGAGATGTCGGTGGTGGTGGGAGGAATATAAAATATATTAATTAGTTATAATACATAATTGTATAAATTTTGTAATAATAAGGGTAGTTCTGACATTTTAAGATAAGTTGACTTTTAATGTTGCAACAGTGAACTAACTGTAGGGGTGGTGACTGGTGAGGGTGATGCTGTCAACAAAACCTCAAGGAGTTGACCAAAAGTTTTCAAAAACTTTCATCAAAAAGTACCTCAGGGCTATGAGAGTAATTTACCCGAATTTTAAATAGGAAAAAAGATATTTGCCCTCAATGTTTATACTATTGTGCACTGATCATGTTTTCTTTTCTTTTCTATCTTTTTTTTAAAAAAAAAATAAAATGACATAATTGTCCTTTAAAAGACATTCTGGCACTCCCAAAAAGATTCTTAGACTCCATTATTGAGGAAAAATTATGTCATTTCATTTACAAAAAATAAAAAGTAAATAAGTAGAGTGCGAAAATACAAAAATGAAATGCCATCCACAACCCTTCTAAATAATTTTTTTTTGGAGGACGGCCATTATTCTGTATGGATCAATTCAAGACAGTACTTTGCACGGGAAAAAAGAAATGAGTAGTGAAAAACAACCAAAAGTTATCTTTCAAGCATACTGCTTGTATATATATATAGATATAGATATATTTTAAACGAAGAGCCATTCTAGCCAGACGCTGTCTAGACTAGTTGCTACTACGTAAATTCAAATACTGCTTAAACCAGACTGGAACTTGAGATCTCAAAGTAATAACTCTTAAGGGATTCTCATAGTTAAAATGTTGCTCAAAACAAAAAACAAAATGGAATATAAAATGGCTTAAAGGTCTCGGACAAATTCGGGTTCTGCAAAATAACAATTCCAGACTCATTCGCTTCTACTTGAACATGGCCTATTTCCAAGCTTCCAATCATGTTTTCAGGCCTCCCAATGACAGTTGAATACTGTACCCAGCCATGATTCAGCTTCCATTATAGTTTAACCATAGCCATAGCTCATCATCAATGGCATGTTAACCTCACACACAAGAACCCAATTCTGAGGATCACATCACTATACTGGGAAGTGGAAGTTCAAATTCATATTTCTAATTCCATGCCTGATGCTGCACTATGAATTACCTTCTCCAACTAACCTTTGATGGCACTACTATCCTGTTGTGCTTTAAATAACTGCAGTATAATAATATAAACCAAAAGAGAAACCAAGAACCTAAACAGTGAATTTTTATTTATTTATTTATTTTTTTGGGAGAAACGACCTCACTAGAGAGAAACACCAACCATTTTGGATCCAAAAATTCTACAATTACAAAGTTCACTATAAGTAGCTGAATATATGTACATTTACAGTTCTCTCTACCTACTTGCTTTATCCTTTGTCCACCTGCTATATTTCTCAACTTTCTCCTACCTGATCAATGTTATGCTAATTCTGCCAGATATCTGGGAAAAAGAAAAAAAAAATCATTTTTCACCAAGAAGTATTAGTCAATCAGCTTCCTTTTCTTCCAATGACAGAGAGCCACACAGATTGTTCAATGCCCTTTTTTGTGCTTCTCAGATACTTGATCTTGTTCTCTGCACATTATTTTTCTGCTTGTTATCTGCTGAAGTTTTCTGACTGTACAATGTGACAAACAAGAATAAAATAAGATAAAATTATGACAGTTGCAAGTACAAGCTATAAGATTTACAATAAAAATAACCAAATACTTTCTCATCTTCTTGATCAGCTTCCTCTTGTTTCAATAGAAAACGTAACCAAGAGAAGTGTGTAGTCATTTTCGAATTACAGTCTATTACCCCAAAAAGCAACACCCAATGGTTGTAAAGAATACAATTTTCCTTCCATTGGGAGTATTGTAAATTGTTATCAAGGAAGTCTCGTGTTTCTCTTGGGTGAACAACTGTCATAATGACAGTTTTCTGAAAGTATCTCCATGACCTAAGGGGCGCAGCTGATGACTGCCCTGGCTTCTATAATCTATCATAGAATAGCTGTGGATATAAGATTATATATGATGGAAGCCCTTGTCGGTTATTGGGTGTCAGCTATAAGGAAGATTTCACACATCCTTGCACTATACTTGGACAATCAGTTCTGCTTTAGCGGTTCACTGGTTTTAGAGGTTTGTAGTTGAAATTAGAAGCTTCACTGCCTGTCACAAGTTTAAAGAGGCCGTGAAAGCGGGCCATAAAACTTGAAGAGAAAAGTTCAATGATACACTATTCCTTGCAGGATAATGATGCACTCCTTAGCATGGTTTGCAGGCGCAGAAGCGAACGTGGGAAAGTATCGGGCAACGTAATGGAATCAGGCGACGCGGTCGTGAAATATTTTTCTACCCTCGCAAAAAGGGTCCAAAATGCATCAATATGCAAACTTTTACTACATAAAATGAGTTTTTGATTCAAGATCTAAAGTTTTTGGATATTCACAGTTTAGATTTTGAGATCTAAGAATAGATCTTGGGTATTTGATGTTTAATGATGAAATCTAAGTTGCAAGTTGAGTTTAGGAGGGAAAGGATGCAGCCAGAGGGAGAAAAAATTGAAAAAAATGGTGAAAAAGTCAATTGGGCAGCCCTTTATATTGTTCAGTATGTATGCCAATTATGAAGTAAAGCATAGGTATCATTGCTTCTTATGCTGGGACTCACTTCGGGTTGAGCTTACCATGGTTTCATTGATCTAAATTCACTAAGCTAAGCCCGTAATGTTTTGGGTAGGATGGGGAAGGCTGGAGATGGACCAGCCATTTGCCATATAATATGTTTTGAATCCTTATAGTATAAAAATAAGACACTGAAGCATATGCACCAAAATTGATAAACCGATCACGTCCAGATGCAACTATATACGAAGAAAGAGAACCATTCCTGTCTCTCTTGAAGTTCTTTGGTCTTCTCTCTCTAAACTAGCAGAGTCTTTTGTTTCTATTCATTTCCCAAAGATCAGAAAGTTGAATAAAGTAGAAGAAGAAGCAGAGATGGCCGATCAGCTCAAATACAATTAGATCTCTGAGTTTAAGGAGACGTATAGCAGTTCAGGTTCTTCGACAAGGATGGATATGGTCCCATTCAGCTTCCAAATCTCCTCCTTTTATTTTTCCATTCTGTTATATTTGTATGACTATATATATGTACATCTATCTTATGTGCCAGTCTCCCTGAGTTCGTAGCCGAATTGGCCCGACCCGGTCAAGTAAAGACCGAGTCACCCTAATTCCCATTCGATTCTGTTCGAGACTCTGAGTCACGCGCAAGTCTAACTTCCAACTGCTATATCGGACTTGAAAAGGCTGTTGAGATTTATGCAGTAACTTGAAGACAAATCAGAAGTAATGCAAATTTATTGCGACTTTGAGACGTGTAGAATAACTTTCTTAAGGTGTTATTTACCCCCCACTCTAAAGAGTTTGCTATCAGGTTCTTGACAAAACATCTTCAAGATACAACAAAATCATAGAATTTCTAAAGTCAAGACTGAAGAAATTCCGTGAACACTCTATTAAACCGTGCTACTCAAGTATTCACCCGAGGAGGGGGGGGGGGGGGGGGGGGTGTTGTTTGGGGGGTTGAATTGGGTATTTGACAAACAATGGATTCTAATTTTTGATTCTCTTTAGATTTAGTGTAGTTGTGCGGAAGTTAATCTATTTTTGGATTTCCTTTCAATTACATGTTTGATTAATTAATCCTAGAAGACTAAGTCACACCTAAAAAATAAGTTATTAATTTAGTTAGTACTAAACAAACTATGAAAATCAATTTGCTACAAGTAGTATTAAAACAATAAGTCTATCATGCAACTTCATTAAATATGTTATAGAACTAATTTGAACTACAACTAAATATTAGACAAAAGAAGATAAATTAAACATGCATAAAGTAAGGAGTTAAGGAATGAGAAAAGCTAACACCAAGTTGCTACGAGGTTCGGCACTCCTGCCTTCATCCTCGCCCCAAGATGCACCTTGAGGATTCCCCAAATACACTATTTGGACTCTTCTTTAAGGTCAAGAGAAAACCTTTACATGCTCTGTATTACAGATTACGAGCAAACCCTCTCTTTTGCAGGCTAAGAGAAAACACACTCTCCAAGCGGGTCGGAGCAAACCTGAACTTGCTCAAACTTGCAGGTGGAGAGCATACCTTCCCTCACTTTTGGGCGAAGAGAACCCTTACAAGCTTCCCTTGCTAAGAGCAATTCCCTTGCGTTGGTCTTTTCACTCCCAATAGATAAGAATTGAAGCTTAGAGTGTACAATATCTCTCAATAGATGGATGCATAAAAGTGTAAGTTCACAAACCAAGAGTTAATACATAAAGTGTTCCATTGAAAACTCTTCTCTAGGATTTTGACCACTATGACTGATAATGAAGGGTTTAAGCTCAATAATGGTGTCTACTAATGAATGATATTCATGATTTAAGTTCAATGGTAGTATCTACTAACACAAGATAATCAAGTGTAAGTATAGGAGGTAGATATATCTCTCTTGTATCATTCCACACTTGTAAATGACCTTTACAAGGAGTATTTATGGTCCCATAAAGAAATATAGCCGTTAGGCACATTTAGCATACTTTGGGACTGATGAACTAGGCGTTGAATTTTGGAATCTGTCATAAACAGTCGACTGACTTTCAAACCAGTTGCCAGTCGACTGGTTTGGCTAGACCAGTCTGCTGATCCATATGTATGAGTCAATTGATTCTTCATGTCCTTTGAGTGTTAAAACTCTCTGGACAAAACCGATCATACAAGTCGACTGGTGCTCATAGAGCAGTCGATTGAATTGACCTTTCTTGAGATATTAACCTTTCTAAGTTCAAGTAAGGCTTAATACATATTTCTTTCAAACTAGGACTTTAAGGATTTATGCAATCTAGTTCAAGTCATAATTCTTTGAGTCTAGGGACCATTAAGAATGATATGATTCAATTTGATCCGGGGTCCTTGACTTCTCTAAATGCGAATATTTAGATTTTGAAAGATATTCCAATTGGAAGCCATCTCAATATCAACCAAGGCTTTTCAAGACTGAAACAATTAAGTTCAAAGCCTAACTCAATAATTTTAAGGACCAATAAATGATATAACTTATTGCAAGTGTGGATCCTAGAATTTTCTAGATCAAGAGTTGAGTTCTTTCAAAGCTTATGCAAGCTTGAACAAACTCAAACTCAGTCAAAGGCCTCATAAAATGAGTCAATGAAATTCATGGCCTGTTGATAATGGTCTAAGGAATTAATGAATGATATGCATGTTGTGCAATGTGTCCTATAGTCCATCAGGTCAAGAGATGAGCTTTCAAGTGAGTAACCTCAAAAATAATTTTACATTCAAGTTCTAATCACTCACCCAAGACTATCTACCCAAATCTTTGATCTTCAATAATGTCCACTGGGTTGATGTCCTTATCTTTGACTTTTATGTCTTTGATCTTTGTAAGTCTTCATCTTTGACTTCAATGTCTATATGAGCTTCAAGATATCATCTTTTTAATTATAGGATCCTTCTTGGCCTTGCCATTAATCCATGAGCTCACTTGAGTTTCTTTATATGTATAACCTGTTTAGCATAGACTCAAGTAGACATTAAACATAACACCTTCAAAGATTTGTTATCATCAAAATGTCTTATACATCCTTGGTTTGAAACCTTGGGTCAACAAACTGTTTAAAATTAAGATTGAGAAAGAATAAGAGAAAGGAGAGAATTTCAAAACTGAATGCAGAATCTGGAGCAAGCACTCCTATTTGTAGAGTATCAGTGGTTACACCTTCAAACTCAAAAGTCACTGAGTGTGACTATTAACTTTAAAAGCTACCATCAAAATAGTTCTAGCTATTGAGATTAATAATTTAAGTTTAACCTATTTAGCTGTCACATATTTAAATTAATATGACTATTGGAAGTTTAAAGTTATTAGTTACAGTTATTTCTGTAACAGAATTATTGATCTTCAATCCTATATATCTCACAGATATTAAGATGTACCACATGGATTATTATCTTGCGCATTGCATACACTAATAATAAATATCTTTATCACACGATCAGGATCACACACGCATCATGTGCTACATGCTAAGTGCCAAATGCTGCCTACAAAGCACCCACAATGCGCCACACAGCCCACGCCTCGCGTGCGCGCATTCTAGTGCTACGCACAAGAACACTTGCCAAATTTCATCTTTTTCCTCCATTCTAGTTTCCAAATTTAAATTGGAAAGTGTACCACTGTTTATTAACTTTAGAAAACTCTTTAAACTTTCCATGTGGGGACTTACTTGCTCAAGATAACTTATTCCTCTTTATATATATCACAATCTACTTAACAAATGCCAAGTCTGTTGTGTCTCGGCCCAGTCAGCAAACCATGCTCCTTAGTATTGACACAATCATGATAAATACCCATTAAACATCATCTTTTAAAAAGTGCAGGGCATGCACAATTATCTTGGCATGTAAGTATGTAACCTACCATATAACCCCATATTTTTCTGTGTAATCATGGTTCTATTTGTGCTTCATTTATCATTTCAGCAATAAGGGATAAGAGGTGAATGAGATGAAAATGACAAAAAATAAAGACAGGAGTTAGACAAATTTCACTCTACTGCATTAATAATGAAAGTGCATATTTTTGGACCTTGATAAGCATATTACCTGTTTTACTACTTTCAGATGAAGCTGAATGGCTGATATCATGATACCTTGCTATTGCGAATACAAGGCCTCATATACCAACTGATGTCTAATCCTAGACTTCTAGCTAAAATAAGCCAATTTAAATGGATCATAGCCTAATGGCCAAATTCGACAGATTATCTACTTTTAACCATCTTATGATGAGCAAGCACTTTGTAGAAAGAATGATGAAAATTAGGGATGAAAACATTCACAGAACTTACATTTGTGATAAATTTGGCTAAACCAACCAGATGACAAGGATGCAGAGAATTGGACAAGTCATAATGATATATGCAATGAAGGGGAAACAAATCTAAAAACATGGACGTCATATCCTATATGTCAAAGTATGATAAAATCTTCTGAAGGCATAATCACTTTTAACATTCACTTGGAAGCGTGGAAGCTGATGTTAAAAAATGCGTGGCTAATTACAAAGCCATAAAATTTTTGAAGAACGATTTTGTGATTAGCAAGCATGTCAATCAATTTTAAAATTGCTATAGAGGAAAAAATTCAAAAGCAGCATATTTAGCAACTCCTCTAATAAAAGAACTATTACGTGATGAGTATAGTGCCCTCTTGTCACATTTGGTGCGAGTATAGTGCTCTTTGGTCTCGATTGGTGACTAGTTAACATTTCAGTCACCTCTTGTCTCAATTGCATGCAGAGTTTCCTTGCAGCACAAGTTATGAGTTTACCAATCAACTCACACTAATAAATGCTAACCTCTTGTTATATCCTTCTACATTTAGGTGTTCTATTCATAGTATGGAATTGATTGTAACCATTGAGAAGTTAATTATTATAAGATTCATTAAGTGGATAATTTACCTTGACAACTTTCTCCTTCTCAACTTTTCGTACTTCTTACACTTCTCTTTTTAATATTTGATTACTCTATATTAAATTACATGGTACCGAAACTTGCATTTTGAGGATTTCAAGGGATTAATCGCAGCCTGTTTATCTTCAATTGTATATCTCAGGGTGCAAGATATTATTGGATAATTGTTGTAATTCATTTATATACTGAGAAGCACGGACACTTTTAATGAGGAGTTGCATCCATGGTGGACATGTGTTTGACACTGACATTGATAGGAGGAGGTCCTTGACAGGGTATGTCTTTACTCTGTGGGAGTGTGATCAGTTGGAAGGCAACTTTGTAGTCTACAATTGCATTGTCTACTACAGAGGCTGAGTGTAATACCCCGCTCCAACACATGGTATGATATTGTCCGCTTTGGGCCTGAGCCCGCACGGTTTTGCTCTTGGGTTTTATCCCAAAAGGCCTCATACCATTTGAAGAGAACATACTACATATAAGCACATCCCCTTTTCCACACCCAGGCGATGTGGGATTGAGCTCCCTGTACCCTGTCAGTGTGGTAGCTCAGCCCAGTGTCTGTCTTCGCACCTGCCCACTCACACCCGTCCACAAGGGTTACTACAATCCACCCCCCTACGAGGCCCGACGTCCTCGTCGGCACACTACTTCCGGCTGGGTTCAGGCTCTGATACCAACTGTAATACCCCGCTCCAACACATGGTATGATATTGTCCGCTTTGGGCCTGAGCCCGCACGGTTTTGCTCTTGGGTTTTATCCCAAAAGGCCTCATACCATTTGAAGAGAACATACTACATATAAGCACATCCCCTTTTCCACACCCAGGCGATGTGGGATTGAGCTCCCTGTACCCTGTCAGTGTGGTAGCTCAGCCCAGTGTCTGTCTTCGCACCCGCCCACTCACACCAGTCCACAAGGGTTACTACACTGAGTACATGGTTGCCACAGAGGCAGTAAAGAAAGTTATCTGGCTTAGAGGCTTGGTTAGTGATCTAGGCTTGCAGCAGGATGATTTGACTGTATTTTGCGACAGCCAGAGTGCTATACATCTGACTAAAAATCAGATGTTCCATGAGAGGACCAAGCATATTGATGTCAGGTTGCACTTCATCAGAGATGTGATTGCACAGGGTGCTATTGCAGTGAAAAACATTGGGACAGCAGAGAATCCGGCAGATATGATGGCTAAGGTCATTCCTACTATCAAGTTCAGACATTGTCTGGGCTTGATTGGTGTTTACAGTTATTGATGCCCTTAGGGGCATGTGAAGGAGCCGAAAGGAGTAGCTGGGATTGCGAAGCTTGGAGGAATTCGAGCCAAGGTGGAGATTTGTTATGTTGTGGCCCGAATTTTGTCTCGGTCCGAAAATGTGGGAAAAATTTTATGACCCATTTTTCACTTGCAGGTTTTGGACTCGGATTAGGACTCTCTTGTAGCCCGATATATAAGGGCATCTAAGGGTTTAAATGAGCGAGAGAAAACATTGAAAACGCAGAAAGAGAGTGAGAGAGCGAGAGCTAGGGTTTGGGGTTGGAACTTGTAATCTCTTGATTTTTGCATAGTGAAATCTTTCGCTGAATCTTCGCCGTGGACGTAGGCACATCGCCGAACCACGTAAATTCCTGTGTTCTGTGTGTTGTGCTTGTTTCGTTTTGTGTCGTATTTCGTGATTGTGCTTGGTTCGCGACAGTTTTTCACAATTATATACATATCCACTACAGACACATGCATATATATGTAGTGTCCTTGCTACCACTTTGACAGTGTGATAATACAACAAAAGAGAGAATGATTGTTATGATTCATAAGTTACTAATTTAATTCGTTAGGTAATAGGACTTATGTTGGCAAACTGTGTCAAGAGCTTGAGTTTGTAATTTGTTGTGATATATCTCAAATTCCTTGTTCAGGTGGGTTTATATTTATTGAGTTATACTTAGTTTTGGAAAGGTTTTGGTAGACTTGGGCCCCAAGTAACTGTATTCCCAGTCCAACAAGGATTTCTATTACTTTCCACCAAGAAAAAGAGTTAGGAGCTTTACACAAAAAGACCCATGCTATGAGTTGAAAGAAGTTAAAGTTGAGAGTTGGGAGTGTCTCTGAGAGGGTTGAGAGCAAGGTTTGAGTGATTGAGTGCTCTTGTGAAACACCCTTTAATTTTCTGTCAGCGGATTTTAATCTCCTCTCCTCTGTGGATGTAGGCATATTGCTAAACTATGTAAATCTTGTTTTCTTTTGGTTGCTACAAAGTGGTATTAGATCCTTGATTGTTGGTCTCAAATTTGGAGTTCTAGATGGCGAATACGAAGTATGATGTTGAGTAGTTCAACGGGAAGAACAGCTTCTCCCTTTGGCAATGGAGGATGAAGGATCTTAGATTGCACAAGACACTACAAGGAAAAGTGAAGAAACCTAAGAAGATGAGTGGATGAGAAGGCTGCTAGCAACATTCGGCTCAATCTCTCATATGAGGTTACATACAATGTGATTAATGAAGAAATAGTAGCAAAGATCTGGAAGAAACTCAAAAAGCTTGTATGTGGTGAAATCTTTAATAAATAGGTTATATCTGATGAAGCAACTGTACGGGCTTCATATGGAAGAATACGAGTTTCCTAGAGCATCTCAACATCTTTAATGGCTCGATCAGTCAGTTGTTGACTACTAAAGTCAACATCAAAGCCTTACTTCTATTGGCCACATTGTCTTAATCCTACCTTGCTATTCGGCTATGTTACATGGATTCTTCAAAGTAGTTGAAGTACCCGTGTCAGACACGCTATTCTCGAACATGGGTATGGGATATGTGTCCGACACTTTTGGTTGGACATGAACCTAAAAATCATATCCAATGATTCAATTTTATTATATTATTGCTTCAAAATGAGTTAAATGCCTACATTAAACACTATGTAACATAAAGAAACTATTTTACTCTATACAGTAAAATAAAAACATTAGATAATATGAATATTTAACATTGTCCCTATGTCCTTCGTTTGGGATTCGATATGTCTGACGCTTGAACGCATACCCACACCCGACTCACGTACTCGAGTATAGGTAACATAGCTATTCGGTAAGGACACCTTGGTGTTGACAGAAGTTACAACAGCTCTTCTAGTGAACGAGAAAAAGGAAGAAATGGATTAGGGAAGAGTCCAAGGCAAAGGGACTATTGGCAAAGAATGAACAAAATTGTGGAAGAATTAAGGGCAAAAAAGGAAGTCAGAGCTATATTCAAGGGCAAAAAAGGTAATTTCAACTCGCATATATGCACTCACCAATTAGGATTCGTATTTACATGCATTCATTCATTCAATTAGGGTTTCTTAAATTTCACGATTTAATGCCTAAAAATTATTTTCAAGTGCCTTGACATGCTTTTGGAACTTTCCAAAATAAAAATCCTAACAAGGCACTTTGATTGATTGATAGATCCATCGAAGACCACTAGCCCTGTATCAAGCAACCGACAATTGGCTCGATCAATCTAGACTTGTGAAATTTTATTTCTAAATAAATTTAAATCTCTTTTTAATCTAATCTATATAGACTTCTAAGTATTATATAAAGACCATATATATTCGAAAAACCTAAGCAAGAAATACTTTAAGCAAACAATATTTTAATGTTATGTTATGGCCCGAATTTTGTCTCGGTCCGGGTCGCATGTGGCCTTAAGCCACCACATTTTATGACCTGTTTTTCGCTTGCGGGTTTTGGACCCGGGTTAGGACTTTCTTGTAGCCTGATATATAAGGGCATCTAAGGGTTTGGAGGTAGAGACGAGAGAAAACACTAAAATCGCAGAAAGAGAGTGAGAGTTAGAGAGCTGGGGTTTGAGTTGAAACTTGTAATCTCCTGATTTTCGTATAGTGAAATCTTTTGCCGGATCCTTGCCGTGGACGTAGGCACATCGCCAAACCACATAAATTCTTGTGTTCTGTGCGTTGTGCTTGATTCGTTTTGTGTCGTGTTTCATGACTGTACTTGATTTGTGGCTGTTTTTCACAACATTTAACTATCTCTGAGCATATAGAGAGCATATCCTTGAGTGCAATTTAGCAATTCTCTACTAGATTTTCTTTCTTTCATACTTTGCCATTACATTAGATGGTGAGAGTATGTCTTGAGGTCTTGATCATCTAATTCATTGTGTTTTCAGAGTAACCAACACCAAAGTTCAACCACATATTGAACATAAAGCCTTAATGACTGGCTATGGAGGTCAATATCCTGAAGGAGAAGTGGATTGCCTGAGGAGCGAATTTGTTAACGCAGAAGACTTGAGTGGAGAGAGTGGTATAAGTATGTGTCAATAGGCAACTAGGGGACTACTAGGGTTAGGGAACCTGGATATCTAGTTGAAGATCTACCTAGACTAGGTCTTGTGATTTTTCCCTTGGTTTTTCAATTTAAAAATTTGTATGTTCATCTTGTGGTTGTTTGATTTACTTTTCATGCTTTTGATCAAGACGAATTGATTGATTTACTTGCTTATTAGTGTTGAAATATCTTTATTATTTTTATTTTATTTATCTGTTCGGTGTTTTTATGTAAGATCCCCATAATCATGGGATCACGTAGATTTTTTAGCCTTTTATTAGGTATTTTTAGATTAGATCTAGTGGAATTTTAGAATGGCTTACTCAATTGAGGAGCCTGCATCTATATTTATATACATTGAGAATATTACATGGAAGGAAAGAAATAAAATTAAATAAAGGAAAACCTGAAAGTCAAACCAATACCTTAATTATAGGATCATAATTGATGCGATCCTATAATTATGTATTGGGTAAAATATGATCTCCAACAATCTTTTATATTGGGTAAAATATGATCTCCAACACTCCCCCTCAAGCTAGAGCGAAGATGTTAATCAAGTCGAGCTTGACTATGGAGGACTTCAAGACTGATGGACCAACAGACTTGGTGAACATATCTGTTGTCTATTCTGAAGGCGAAACAAATAAAGGAGTAATAATATTAGCTCGAACTTTCTCCCGAATAAAGTGGATATCCACTTCAATGTGTTTCGTTCTTTCATGGAGAACTGAGTCAGAAGCAAGCATTATGGCAGACTTGTTATCACAGAACAAGTTAGAAGAATCCATCTGAGTAAATCCCAACTCAGCAAGCATAGATCGAATCCATAGAAGTTCACATATGCCTTGTGTCATAGCACGATATTCTGCCTGAGCAGAGGACCGGAAAACAACAGCCTTTCTTACTTTTCCATGATAAAAGGTGTTTACCATAGAAAGTACAGAAGCCAGAAGTAGACCGTCTATCCGTCGTAGACCTAGCATAGTAGGCATCTGTAAAACAGGAGATTCTAGACTGGTTACCTGAAGCATAAAAAAATCCAAGGCCTGGGCATGCCTTAAGGTACCACAGAATGTGATAGACTGCATCCAGATGAGTTGTCCACGGAGCATGCATGAATTGACTCACAATACTAACTGCAAAAGCTAAATCTAGTCTAGTGTTGGTTAAATATATGAGGCAGCCTACCAAGCATTGATATGAAGTAGGATCATCCAATAAATCCCCTGACTCTGTAGAGAGCTTCTGAATTGGATCCATTGGAGAGGAGGCCGGTCTGCATCCTAGCATCCCTGTATCTATCAGAAGATCCAAAGTATACTTCCTTTGGGAGAGAGATATCCCATTGCGGGATCTGGCAGCCTCTATTCCAAGGAAGTAATGGAGAAGACCCAAATCCTTAACATCAAAGAAGCATCCAAGATCCTTCTTAACCTAAGCAATACCGGTTGAGTCATCTCCAGTGATGATAATATTATCAACATACACAGAGAGAATAATACACTGTCCATCAGATTGCCGACGAACGAAGCACGTGTGATCAAAGTGACAGCGCACAAAGCCCATGGATAAAACCACATCACTAAATCGACTGAATGATGCCCAAGGAGACTATTTCAACCCATAAAGAGATTTTCGGAGACGACAATCCTTCCCAGCATACTCCCCCTCAGCCCGAAATCCCAAAGGTGAATCCATATAAATAGTCTCAAGCAAGTCACCATTTAAAAAGGCATTCTTGACATCGAGTTGGTGAAAAGGCCAAGAATGGGAAGCTACTAGTGACACAAGGAGGCAGATCGTAGTCAGCTTCGCCACAAGGGCAAAAGTAGCACTGAAATCCTTCCCTGGAACCTAAGTGAATCTTTTAGCAACCAGGCAAGCTTTGTATCGATCAATAAAACCATCAGGCAGATACTTCAGGCTGAAAAACCACTTACAACCCACAGTTTTTTTTACCAAAAGGAAGAGGCACAAGATCCCATGTATGATTGTGCTGAAGAGCATCCATCTCTGCCCGCATAGCAGTGACCCATTGTGGATACTGAAATGCCTCAGAGATAGAGCAGGGAATGGAAACAGAATCAAGTTTCCCTAAGAATGCCTGATAAGAATCTGAAAGAGAATCATAAGAAACAAACTGGGAGATAGGATGGTGAGTGCTGTTAGAGCAACCACACCAATTGGGGGGGGGGGGTTTACGGTTACAGGAGGGATAAAAAGAAGTAAAGGTAGGATCAGGAATAGGAGTGGGAGAAAAAGGTATACCTGAATCCAAGGGAGCTTCTGGCGAAGGAGTCAGAGGACGAGGGTGCCTGGAGTAAACCTGTAGGGGAGAAGGAACAGAGGTAAGTGAGGACGTCGATTCCAGCGGAGACTCAAATATGGGTAGAGGATAAATTAGGGATGACTCTTCAGCAAGGACATGAAAAGGTTCCTGCACAGGAGCAGACTTACCAAAAAAATGGAAGTTCTTCCAAAAAAAAACTGAAAGTTCATCCACTGAGTGATACATATGTGTAGACACACGATCATAGCAGCGATACCCTTTAGACATAGCAGAGTATCCTAAAAAGACACAACAAACGACCTTGTCATCCAATTTGGTGCGAGTAGGATTACGGTTTTGGATAAAGCAAGTACAACCAAACACCCAAGAAAGAATAGGAAACAGAACACGATTGGGCTGAAGAACCTGGAGGGGAGCTTTACCAGATAAGACTCGACTAGGAGTGCGATTGATCAAGTATGTGGCAGTTAGGACAGCCACCAAAAATATTTAGGAATCGTCATACTACGTAAAAGGCATCAAACAACAAACATAATATGACGGTTCTTGCGTTCCGCCACACCATTCAGTTCAGGAGTGTATGGACAAGTGAGTGGATGTAAAATGCCCTGTTAATTTAACTGGGAGCAAAAGTCATTGGAAATATATTCACGACCATTATCAGATCGAATATTTCGAACAGTGACAAGGAATTAAGTTTGAATCATTTTAAAAAATTAAGAAAACAAAGGAAATACTTCTGATTTTTTTCTTAAGAAGATAAACCCAAGTACATCTAGAATAATCATCAATAAATGTCACATAATACCGATGACCATGTCACATAATACCGATGACCAGATAAGGCAGTGACTGGAGAGGGTCCCATACATCAGAATGAATTAAATCAAATGGGGCAGGTGCACGATGCATGCGAGGAATGTAACTAGTACGAACATGTTTTGACAATTCACAAACCACGCACTGAAGGTTATGAGTCTTACAAGCCTTTGAAACAACTTACATAAAGACTGAAAATTTGCATGTCCCAAACGAGCATGCCATAAAGACAATGCTTTGAAAGAGAAAACATAAGACTGATACTCAGGTAACACGGTGGCTTGAAGAACAAATGCATCAGGTGGTAAAGTTGGAGGATCTCCAAAGTAGTACAGCCCATCGCACTTATATCCCTTGCAAAAAATCCTCCTCGTACTCAGGTCCTGTAACAAACAGTGGTCATGTAAGAAAATTATAGCACAATTAAAATTCTTTACAAGTCTACTAAGAGATAAAAGGTTGAATGTAAAGTGTGGGACGTGGAGAATAGAGGATAGAGTAATGTGGGGAGTCAAAGATACAATTCCTTTACTATGTATCTGTGAGGTGGATCCATCAACGAGACTAACCGACTGACGAACATAAGTGACTGGAGAGGAGAAAATTGATAACTCACTAGTACGAGAAGGACACTGGAGAAGAGATCCTAGCTGACTCTGAAGAAGACTAATTTGTGATTGAAGCTGGCTCACATCTATTAGAGGAGGGGCTGGACCAGAAGTAGTCTCAACAATAACAACAGAGCAAGAAGATCCTCCGGTTCTGTTCCTCAAAAATTTCTGTTTCAACTTGGGATGAAGTTTGAAGCAACGAGCCTTAAGATGATTAGTTGTCCCACAATAACTGCATATCAGAGTGTTCCCAAAAGGACAGGAGCCAGAGTGAGCAACAAAAGGCATCTGATCAGGAACAGTAACTGACTCAGGGGCAGGAGCAGGAGGCAAAAGGAATATGAAGTAAGCGAAGTCTACGCTCATCACTCTCAATATAGCAAAGGCCTCATACAGAGATGGCATAGGTGATGTGTTGAGGATCTAAGCATGAAGAGGCTCGAACTCAGGCTTCAATCCCATCAAGAACTGGTACGTGTGCTGACTGTTAAGTCGCTTGAACACTATAGCGGCCACCTCTGTAGAAAACTCACTCAAGGTAGCCTAAGAAGCCCGAGAGATATCTTGGTAAAGTTTAAAAATTCTCGCTTCATTGCGAGCATGAGCATACATCTGTGTCAGAACACTCCAACACCCATAGACAATATCATAGAACATGAATATATTGTATATCCTAGGCTCCATAGAATTAAATAGAATAGTACAATTGTCCATATCCCATTGGACAAATTTGGAATCTCCCACATCAAGTTTTTTCTCAATGCCAAGGATCCAACCTGTCTTTCCTTTTCCACCTAAGTACAGACGGAATGATCGAGACCACGAAGCAAACTTTGTACCATTTAACAGCACACTAGTCACACGCTGAGTAGGTGTATGTTGTGCAGGAATGATATCAACAGATTTTGTACTAGGATACCTCATAACAAAGAACAAGATTTTGCAATAAACAGAAGAAGATTATCACAAAATCAGCCCACAATTAAATATCTGGAGAGCAGTCTACAAATCTGCTGGAGGAAAAAAATCGGCGAAGAATGATCCGAAAAGATGCTGCCGAACACACCGGCAGCCCCACAAAGTTAAAATTTTCAAAGGACCCTTAGTTCATAGAGTGAACTAAGGGAATGCCCCTAAACAGGGGTCAACAAGAGGGCTAAAACCCTCCCCTTGCTCTATCGCTCGCTGGCTATGACTGGAAGAAAGAGAAGAGAAGGGCAGAGCTGAGAGAGAGAGGACTAGGGGTTTGCGTTGAGAGAGGGAGAAGGGCTGGGAGGCTGCACCAAGAGAGGAAGAGAGAAAGGGTCGCGGTACCAAGTAGAATTTTAAAATGGCTTACTCAATTGAGGAGCCTGCATCTATATTTATATACATTGAGAATATTACATGGAAGGAAAGAAATAAAATTAAATAAAGGAAAAACTGAAAGTCAAACCAATACCTTAATTATAGGATCGTAATTGATGCGATCCTATAATTATGTATTGGGTAAAATATGATCTCCAACAATCTTCTATATTGGGTAAAATATGATCTCCAACAGATCCCCATGATTATGTAAGATCCCCATAATCATGGGGTCATGTAGATTGTCGCATCTTTTCTGTTTTTCTTTGATTTGGTCTCCTTTTTTGTACCCTATTATTGTATATAAATATAGCTCTCGGCTCCCGGTTTGAGTAAGCCAATTACACATTTTACTTTTTGGTATTAGAGTAAAACAAAAACCTCCATCCTCCTTCCCCAACACCGCCACTTTCTCTCACCCTCTCTCATCTTTCCCTCAACTCCGGCACACCTACCTCTCCTCCTAGCCCTTGTGTCGCACCAACCCTTTGTCTTTGACTTTTTAGGGGAATTCCCTTAGGTTTTTTATAACCTAAGGGTCCCTTCAGTTTTATTTTACCTTTATGGGCTGCCGGTGTTTGTTCGGAAGTATATTTGGAGGAAAGCACCGATTTTTCCAGGCTTGTTTTTTTCCTTTCCTCCCTCTTTGACGTGTGGACTAGCCTTATTTTGGTACTATGGGTGATTCTAATAGCCAAAAGGACACTTTATCCTAGGTCCAGCATACTTTATTTTCGGCACAACATGCTCCGGCGTAGCGGGTTACTAATGTGCTCTTAAATGGGCGCAACTTTGTATCTTGGTCCCGATCTCTTCAACTCTATATTGAAGGGAAAGGGAAAACTGGTTGGCTTTTGGGTCTAGTCAAGGAACCAGAAAAGACGGATACCATATATATTGCATGGGACATGGACAGATGCACCATTCTGGGTTAGATCTTCAATTCAATGGAGGAGCGAATCTATAATATGTCCATGTTTCACACTTCCATTTTTCGTTTGTGGCAAGCCCTTAACAAGATGTATGCCCACTCCTGCAATGACGGGACGCTCGTATCTTTAAACTTTATCAGGAGATTGCTCATGCATCTTAGGAGACACTCAAGCTGTCAGTATAAGAGTATTTTGGGTAGCTCCAGTCTAGGTGGGAAGAATTAGCATAGTATGAACCTCTCTCCGATTTCTCTGAAGAAGCTACAACTCTTTGGACCGCCAGCATACCTACCAGTTTTTGATGGGTTTACGATCTGAGTATGATGCCCTTAGAACTCAGATCATAAACACCTCTCCTATGCCTGATTCGTATGATGCTTTTGCTACTGTTGATCATGAGGAGCATAGACGTCAAATCTCTCATCCGGTAGCTTTACTAGAGACTCCAGTTGATCAGATGGCTCTTGTTGCTAGCTTTGGACTTTCAGAGGGAAAGGTTATTTGTCAACATTGTGGAGCCTCGAGTCGTGTAAAGGATCATTGCTTTAAGCTTCACCCCGAGCTAAAGCAAAAATTTTATCGCAATTGTCCTTCTGGCCGTGGCCGCACTGCTACAATAGCCAATACTATTGGTGGGTATACTACACAAATTGCTGCTTCTCCTCCCAGACCATCTTTTCAAGACTTCAGTCAGTTACAGTCCCAGATTGGTCAGTTTCAAGAGTTCAGGAGCAGTTCAGAGCTTCATCTACTAGGGCTGAATCTTCTACTCCCACGGCTACTATAGCTATAGGTACTCCTGCTTTTCATGTTAAAGCAGGCAAACCTACTTGGGTTCTGGATTCCGGAGCCAATGATCACATGACTGGTGAGTTGTTATTATTTTCTACTACTCGTATCCCTATTTATCAGTCCGTTAGTCTAGCTGATGGGTCAACTACCATTATTCGTCTACGAAAGAATGAATTTTTTTTGTATATTATATTCGAGCCTCTAAATGGGCTATATATATACACAATATTACAACCAAATTAGGAAACATTCCTAAACTTTAGGAGACAGCTATTTCCAGACTATTAACACTAATTACACCCAAATCAAGGAATAGAAAAAACCGTATCTTTCCACACTCCCTCTCAAGCTGGTGAATATAGATCATCCATTCCCAGCTTGCCAATAATCTGTTGAAACATAACGCTGTTGAGCCCCTTTGTGAGAATATCCGCTAATAGCTGACTTATTGTCGTAGAAGAGTCTCATAGGCCCAGTCCATTTAATCTTCAGATCTCCCAAAATAATTCTCAACCATAACAGTTCAAAGACTTCCTGTGCCATTGCCCTGAACTCAACTTCTGCACTCAACCAAGCTACCACATTTTGTTTCTTGCTTCACCATGTTATCAGATTACCTCCGAGAAAGGTACAATAACCAGAGATAGACCTCCGATCTATAGGAGACCCTGAAGAATCGGCATCGGTGTAAGCTTCAAAAACAAGTTCTGAATTCCTTTTGAACATTATTCCTTTTCCAGGATGAGTCTTTAAGTAACGAAGCACTATGTAAGCAGCTTGTAGATGAATCTCCTTGGGATTGTGCATGAATTGACTGATGACACTCACAGAGTATGCTATATCTGGTCGCGTGTGGGAAAGATAGATGAGCTTTCCTACTAATCTCTGGTACATCTCTCTGTCTACTCCTTGATCTCCTACAACTTCTCCAAGTTTATGATTCTGCTCAATTGGTGTTGCAATGGGTTTGCTTGCTAGTATCCCTGTTTCCTTGAGAAGATCAGTGACATACTTTTGCTGAGAAATAAAGATTCCTTCTTTGGAATGAGCTACCTCAATTCCCAAAACAAATTTCAATCTCCCCAAATCCTTTATCTACAATTCCCTGATCAGACACTGTTTTAAAGCTCGCTTTTCTTCCTCATCATTCCCAGTCACAATTATGTCATCAACATAAGCTATTAAGGCTGTGACTCCCCCTGAGGCCGAATGTTTAATGAAGAGTGTATAATCCCCCTGACTCTGCTTGTATCCTGTGGCTAACATCACCTTAGCAAATCTTCCAAACCAGGCACATGGAGATTGCTTCAAGCCACATGTATATTTCCTCTTCCAAGTCACCATGAAGGAAAACATTCTTCACATCATACTGCTGTAGTTCCAAATTAAAGCTGGCGGCTAATGACAACAATATCCTCACAGTGTTCATTTTTGCCACCGGAGCAAAGGTCTCCTGGTAATCTACTCTATATGTCTGAGTGTACCCCTTAGCAACAAGCCTTGCTTTGTAACGCTCTAAGGATCCATCAACCCTATACTTCAAGCAAAAAACCCACTTACAACCTATTGCCTTCTTTCCTTTTGGTAGATCAACTAACTCCCACGTCCCATTTTTCTCCAATGCATCCATTTCAACCCTCATAGATTTCCTCCATTCCTCTTTAGATAATGCCTCAGTGGGATAGGAATTTCATTTAGGCTTGTGAGAAAACTCTTATGGGTTGATGAGAATTTCGAAAGGATACAAAATGAGATAAAGGGTATAGTGGACGTTTAGTGCACTCTTGGGTCGCTTTCCTTACAACTATGGGTAGATCCAGATTGGTTATCTGTGTTTCAGGTAACTGGTGAGTAGTAGACGAAGCGGGTCTTAATACTGTTACCTCATTCTCAAGGGTCAGAGTGGTGACTTGAACTTGCCTTGGATCCAGAGTTGAACCTTGCTTCCTTGCGTACACCTGTTCATACAGAAACTGATCAAAGACTCTGTTATCCCTTACTGGAGACTCAGATGAAGTAGGAACAGATGACTTAGACTTAGGTGGACTAGATAACTCAGATGACGAAGCAGAAAAAGCTGGAGTAGGTGACTCTGACTGGGATGGAAATAATGAAGATGACTCAGGTGGAGTTTCAGGTGAGGAAGATGGTAAATCAGGAAGGGACAAATCAAAGTCCTTATTTTCAGTCTCCCCTTGAAGATAAGGCTTAGTAAATAATGGTTTCCCTTCTACAAATGTGACATCAGCTGAGACAGATAGCTTTCTTGTGGGTGGATGAAAACACTTGTAGCCTTTTTGAGTGGATGAATATCCGACAAACACACACTTAATGGCTCTAGGATCCAATTTCCATCGATTATTTTCATGAACATGAACAAACAAAGTACACCCGAATACCTGAGGAGTTAAATTACTAGTAGCACTAAGATTGGGATAGAACTTAGAAAGAACTTCCATTGGACTTTTTGAACCTAAGATCCGAGAAGGAAGTCTGTTTATGATATAAGTAGATGTAAGCACGGCTTCCCCCCAATATTGTTTAGGTACATTATGATGGAACAAGAGTCCTCGTGTAGTGTTTAAAAGATGTCGATTTTTCCTCTCAGCCACTCCATTCTGTCTTGGGTGTTAACGTAGGATGACTCATGAGTAATTCCCTCCTTTTGAAAGTAGGGAGACAAGACCTGATTAAAATAGCCCCGAGAATTATCAGACCTAAAATTCTTTATTTTTGTACCAAATTGATTTTGAATCATTGCATGGAAATTGGGAAAAACATGACTCACATCGGACTTATTTTTGAGCAAAAAAATCCAAGTTACCCTAGTGCAATCGTCTATAAAAGAGACAAACCACTGTGAACCAGAAATATTTAGAACTGTTGAGGGCCCCCATATATCACTATAAATTAAATAAAAGGGAGTAAAACTTCTTTTATTGCTAATGGGAAAAGATACACGAGTATGTTTTGCATACTCACAAATGTCAATGAAAAGTTTTGATATCCAATCCCTTAAACAAAGAAGGAAACATGAATTGTAAAACTGCAAAAGATGGATGTCCAAGACGATAATGATGTAACCAGATGACATCATTATTAGATGAAGACAAAAAAGAAGTGGATAAAGTTGACTTAATCAGATTCGATCAATAGGGTGTCTCAAGGTAGTAAAGCCCATCCTTCTCCTTAGCAAGTCCAATCCTCCTCCCCGAACCCTGGTCCTGAAATTCACAGTAAGAAGAATTAAATGTAACGTGACAATGCAGGTCTCGAGTGAGCTTTTGTATGGATATGAGGTTAGTGGACAATTTCGGAACATGGAGGACATTTTTAAGTACAAGACTAGGGGTAATATGGACATCTCCTACACCCGCTACCGTAGTTGTAGTTCCATCAGCAATAGTTATTTTCCTATTGCTAGGGCATGGGGTATAAGTTTTGAACTGGTTTGAGACATGTGTCATATAATCTGTGGCTCCTGAGTCTATAATCCATGAATCCACAAGCAATTTATCTGAAACATTTAATCCAAGAGAAGATGGAGATTCACCTGATAGGGCTAAAGAACATTTACCAGAGGAAGGCTTCTCGAGAGACTCCAACAGACTTTGTATATTCTCTATTTCTTCATTATTGAATCCTTCCTGTCTTTGAGTTTGATCCTGACTCACTTGTGAAGCCACATGAGCCTGATTTTGTCGTTGCGTCCGTCCTCCTTTAGCTCCCCACTCACGACTGGCGGTTGAGGGTTTCCCATACTTTTTCCAGCAGCAATCTTAAGTATGCCGAGGCTTTTTACAGTAGGTGCACCAAAGCTCCTCACGGTTTGTACCCTTTGATGAATCTGCCCTTCCACATTCAGTATTTGGTGGTTGTTCTAAAGTGAGACCACACTGTTTGTTGCCAGAGGCCGCAAGTGCAGATCCATCGTTCATATGCGGTTCAAGCATTACCCCTCGTCGACTCTCTTCAGCCTGAATCAATGAAATCACCTCATTAAGAGATGGAACCTCTGCCTTCCCCATAATTTGGATCCTCACTTGATCGAATTCAGAGTTTAGGCCTGCGAGAAAATCATAAACTCGATCTTTCTCAATAAGTTTTTTTATTACAACCGCACATTCACTACATTTCGAATCAATCACCCGGTAATAGTTCAGTTCTTGCCACTGGTTTTGCAGAAAAGTCACATATTCAGTCACTGACTTATTCCCTTGTTTGGTTGCTGCTGTTTTGGTCTTGATTTCGTAAATCAGTGCTTTATCATGGACCTTGGAATATGTCTGATTTAAAGCATCCCGAATTGCCTTAGCAGTCGGAAGAAACATACATGTATCGCTAATTTCAGGCATCATGGAATTCCATAACCAGGACATGATCATTGAGTCCTACCAATCCCATACTTCAAAACCTGTCTCTCCTTTCTTCAGTCCAGTCCTCAACAAGTGACTCAATTTTCCTTTTCCTTTCAGAAAGGTCTGAATCATTTGAGACCATTTCAAGTAGTTTCTGCCATTAAGTCGATATGCCGGTTAAATATTTTGCAGTTCGCCTGTGATACGTGACGTTTGCTCTTCTTCTGCTGATTGTGGCAATTGAACGTCCTTCTGCTTGTCTGACATTCTCCAAGAATTGGCAATGATAACCGGAAAAAGAAAAGAGAAACAAAAACGACAAGTAGTATCAAAGAAAAACTACAGGTCGTTTTTTTTTTCTTTAATAAAAAATGACAAGTCGTTTTTCTGCTACCAACGACAGGACTTCAGAGCAAGGAGCAACACATCGTTTCCTCCTATGAATGGAATTTCTCGGCCTCGACAAAATCTCCGACTTCCTGGATCTGGAGCCTTTAACTCCGGTCAAGCCTCAACGACGGGCAAGGGCGACCTTGATTTTGGTGCGACTCCGACTAGAAGCGAAGTCTGACTTCGACAACGGGCGAGAACAGCTTCAACGACGACGACCAAAAAATCGCCGGAAAGTGACGGCAACGAAGGCTCGTCACAAAATTGAGGAAAAAAAGGCAATGAAGGCCGTCTAATCTTCCCAGAAAACCTAAGCCTTACAGCTTTGATACCATCTAAGAAAGAATGAAAATTTTCTGTATATTATATCCGAGCCTCTAAATGGGCTATATATATACACAATATTACAACCAAATTAGGAAACATTCCTAAACTTTAGGAGACAGGTATGTACAGACTATTAACACTAATTACACCCAAATCAAGGAATAGAAAAAACCGTATTTTTCCACAATTCGTAATAAAGATGTTCATCTATCGCCTGATATTATTCTGCCATTTGTTCTTCATGTTCCTAACTTCACATTTAATCTTCTATTTGTTAGCAAATTGCCAAATCTCTAAACTGTGCAATGATTTTCTTTCCTCATTACTGTGTTTTACAGGACCTGTGTTCGAAAAGGATATTTGGCAGGGGATATGAGCACAATGTCCCCTACTACTTTGGGGATCCTCCACCGACACCTCCACTTGCTTTAAGCCTTTGTTCTTCCAGTTTCTAGTTCTCATGATTTTTCTTTTAAGAATTTAAATTTATGGCATGCTCGTCTTGGGCATGTAAACTTTCAGTATTTATGTCTTCTTTTCCCTTCAAGGGCTTGTAAGGATAATAAATTTCAATGTGAGACTTGTGAGCTTTCCAAACATACTAGAACCAGTTATATTTCTCATATGCATCATGCACTTAGTATGTTTGATATTATACATTCTGATGTGTGGGGTCCTTCTCCTATTACTGCTTTTTTGGGGCATTGTTATTATCTCACATTCATTGATGATTATTCCCGCTGCACATGGGTATATTTACTTAAAAAGAAATTTAAAGTTTTGCCATTGTTCACTCAATTTCTCCAAATGATCAAAACTCAATATAAAACTGTTGTTAAGAATATTAGGTTTGACAATGGTCGTGAATATATTTCTAATGAGTTTCGGTCTCAACTCAATCAACAGGGTATTCTTCATCAACTTACTTTTCCATATACCCCTGAACAGAATGGTGTGGCGAAGCGTAAAAACCGCTACCTAAGGTTAGTTGTTCGATATCTTTTAAGTGGTATGAATGTGCCAAAGTCATACTGGTATAACGGTTCTTACAACTACTTTTCTTATTAATCGTACCCCTAGTAGAGTATTAAGTGGTAAGGCCCCCTTACAAATACTTTAGCTTGATATTACTCTTTTCTTCATTATGCCTCGGGTGTTTGGATGTACATGTTTTGTTCAGAGTCGTTGCCCTTCTCGTACTAAACTTGATGACAAAGCCATTAAATGTATTTTTTTAGGATACTCTCCCATGTCAAAAGGTTACCGGTGCTATGATCTGATACACAAACACATGAATCACTCTTGTCACCTTTCATGAGCATACCCTTTTTTATGGTTCTAACACTATCCTGCAGGAAACTTCTACTCCCGATCCAGAGGCTTCTCCTCTTGTTCGTCCTGTTCATGAGTCACGGTATCCCACTCGGGACCGCAAACCCCTTGCTAGATTTGGATTCGCTTGTAGTACTAATCATCCTATTTCTCAGTATATCTCTTATGATGGTCTTTCCGGGTCTTACCAAGCCTTTCTAGGCAAACTTGATTCCAGTTTCATTCCCAGAAATGTGTCTGAGGCTCTTCAAAATCCCAATTGGATGTCTGCTATGAAGGTAGAAATGGATGCTTTGTAGCATAATGACACTTGGGAGCTTGTCTCTCTCCCTCCTGGTGAAAAGACTATTGGCTACAAATGGGTCTACAGTGTTAAATATATAGTTGATGGCTCTATTGATCGGTATAAGGCCTGTTTGGTGGCCAAAGGGTTTACTTAGGTTCCTGGTAAAGACTTTAATGATACCTTTGCTTCTGTCACTAAATTAACCTCAGTTTGTCTGCTTGTCTCCCTGGCTGCTTCTCACAATTGGCCTCTTCATCAGCTTAATGTGAAGAATGATTTCCTTAATGGTGACCTTGAGACCATTTACATGAATCCTCCACCCGGTTTTCGGGCTGAGGGGGAGTATGCTAGAAGAGTCTGTCGATTGCGGAGGTCTCTGTATAGGTTAAAACAATCTCCCAGAGCTTGGTTCAGTTGTTTCAGTGATGTAATTTTATCCATGGAGTTTGTTAAATGCCATTCTGACCATACATATGTTTTATTCACCATTCCTCCACTGGTGGCTGTATCATTCTTCTTGTCTATGTTGATGATATCATCATTACTAGCGATGACATCCCTGGGATTGCTCAAGTAAAGCTTTAATTGGCTAATGCTTTTGATGTGAAAGACCTTGGGCAGCTTAGATATTTCTTGGGAATTAAGGTTGCTAGATCTAAGTAGGGTATATCTTTATCGCAAAGGAAGTATATGTTGGATCTTCTTCGATCCACGGGTATGCTTGGATGTAAACCTGCTTCCACTCCTATGGATCCTAATATGAAGATCTCGGCTGAGTCTGGAGATCTCCTTTCTGATCCCTCGCAGTATCAACGCTTGGTAGGAAGATTGATTCATCTTACCAATACTCGTCCTGATTTGGCTTTTGCGGTTAGTGTTGCGAGCTAGTTTATGCATGCTCGTCGTACAATTCATATAGATGCGGTATATCATATTCTTCGATATCTTAAGTCATGTCCTAGACTTGGATTATTCTATTCTTCTAACAAGCAGGTTGGGCTATCCTGTTTTAGTGATGCAGACTATGCTAGGTCCAAGACTGACAGACGTTGCACATCTGGCTTCTATACTTTCTATGGAGATCGTCTTATATCCTGGAAAAGTAGAAAATAGTCTGTAGTTTCGAGATCTTCAGCAGAGGCTGAGTATCTGTCATGGCTCAGGGAACTTGTGAGATTCTTTGGCTTCGATCTTTCTTGGAGAAGCTAGGGCTAAGTGAAAAATAGTCCTCAGACTTGTTTTTTGATAATAAGTCAGCCATCATGCTCGCTTCAGACTCTGCTCTTCATGAGAGGACTAAACATATAGAGGTTGACATTCATTTTATCAGAGAGAAAGTTCGTTCAGGAATTTTCAAGCCGTGCTTTACTCTGTCCTCTGATGAGTCTGCCGATGTGTTCACCAAATCCGTTGGTCCATCTTTGCTTCATTCCTCGATTACCAAGCTAGGATTGATATCTTCACTCCAGCTTGAGGGGGAGTGTTGAAATATCTTTATTATTTTTATAATATTTATCTGTTAGGTGTTTTTACGTAAGATCCCCATAATCATGGGATCATGTAGATTTTTTAGCCTTTTATTAGGTATTTTTATGTAAGATCCCCATAATCATGGCATCACGTAGATTGTGGCATCTTTCCTATTTTTCTTTTATTTGGTTTCCTTTTTTGTACCCTATTATTGTATATAAATATAGCTCTTGGCTCTCTGTTTGAGTAAACCAATTACACATATTTTACTTTTATTAGTTAGTTGATTTTTGAATTTCTGTTATTTCTGTTTAAATTCAGATAGTAAGATAGTTAAGCAATTAAGACCTATTCACACTCCTCTAGGTCTAGATCATGGCCTTGCGCTACTCTACATCAGAGATTTAGAGTCTAGGGTTTTAGTCGTAATCCCTTGTGCATTATTTTGATTTTTTATATTATTAATTATTTGACACTCATGCCTATTGGTGAATTCCCAAAAGACATGATTATTTTCTAAAAGTCATTTTTTATTGAGTTCTCAAAACTCACATCTAATCTCAACAGTTATTTATTTGATAGTTGTGCCTATTGGTGAATTCCCAAAAGATTATTGATTTTCAAAAGTCATCTCTCTATTGGGTTCCCAAAAGTTACATCTAATCTCAACAGTCAATCTTTTACCCTATATATATAGAGTCCATATTGCTTTCAAAAGAAAAAATAAAAACGTCAATGAGTTAAATTTCTCTCCACATTTCACAACTTTATAGACTTCGAATATACAAGTCATATTAACTTAAGAGTTCTACAACATATTTAATACAAATTTAATAATAATAATATAATATACCACAGTAATTTTCAACAAGATTTCTAATCATGTGCATCGCATGTAATGTTTACTAGTACATATAAAAGCATGTAATTAGCAGCAAGCCAGTAATTTTACAGAAGATAAAAATGCAAGTACCTGAAGGAAACCCTTTTGGGATCATTGCCACTTTCTGTTAGTGAGGAAAGAATCATGTATATGCACCAGGTTGAACTTGTACAACCCACTTTAATTTTCAGGTAATCCCTTGGATCCGTTGCAGACAAAATTGGATCTAAAAGTGGCTGTCAGACTAAGGCTCAAGAAAAATCTAGCTGGTCAAATGGGACGCATTTTCAACAAATGAAACTGGTTTTCTACAGAGAGAAGATCCCTGAGGTACTCTCTCAGCCATGTCTTTCAACTGTCAAAAAATTGAACAACAAAGTCAATATCATGTAAAGGTGTAGTAGTTATACTAACAGGATATTAATTAGGGAAATTTTGATTTTTGTCTAGTTATGGAGCCAATACTACAAATACATCAAATACCAAAAACTATTGCAACATTTTTCAACTTAACAAAATGTAATTACAAATATGTCAACTTTCACTGTTCATTTATAGTATTGACTAACTACCCCTCATCAGCCATCCTCCTCTCATCCCCACCACCATCGTCACCACCTCCTTCGCTGCCACCCCTACAACCACCACCACAGTCCTCACCACCACCACCGTCCCCACCACCACAGTGCCCACCCCTACAACCACCACCATAGTCCTCCCACCACCACTATCCCCACCACCACCACTACAACCACCACCACAACCCTCACCACCACCACCGTCCCCACCACCACCACAATCCCCACCACCACAGTCCCCACCCACCCCTACAACCACCACCACAGTCCCCACCACCCCTACAACCACCGACTCCCTCTATCACAATCGATACCCTATGCGACTCCCTCTACCACAGTCGTCGCCGCCAATCCCAATTCCTCCACCACCTCCAAAATGTCAGCCGCAAATCTCAGAGACTCCAAACCAGTGTCCGATTCTAGGGTTTATTGTCCGACCCCAATCCAGCAAATCCCTCCTCCGATTGTGCCTCATCATCGTCACCACCATCCGATTCAAGATCATGTGATGGTGATGAATAATGGTGTGATTCAGAGGAAGGAATCAAACTCGAAGACCATCAATTTTTCGATCTCACCGGCGATTTCTGAGATCCAGCGTTCTTCAAAGGACAGAGAAAAGAGAGAGAGAGAGAGAGAGGAGTCTGGTCGAGTTGAGAGGGAAACCGAGGAGCAGGCGGATCAGGTGACAGAGGCAGTTGACTTCCCCGGTGTCGAAAGCCGATGAGAAGACATCGCAGCACTGAAACGAAGGAGAGGACGAAACGTTGTTTGGCGGCAATGAGATGTAGGAAAGGCACGGTGAGAATAACACTACTTCGTTGGAACAGCCTCTTGCTTGTGGTTGCGCAGTGGAGGCCATAGCGAGTAGTGCCGGCGTGAGGAGGAGTACGATCATAGCCGGAAAGGGTGGTGGTGGTGAGTACTGTGGTAGTGGTTGTAGGGGTGGGCATTCATAAAAAGGTGTTGGGGCATTTTGGACCAAAATAGTACATATTGATGTATTTGTAATTACTTTTGTTAAGTTGACAAATGCTGCAATACTTTTTGGTATTTGATGTATTTGTAGTATTGGCTCCATAACTAGACAAAAATCAAAATTTCCCTATTAATTAACCCTAGAATACAATGAAATACAAGGAAAAAGAATTATAAAAAACACATTCCCTGCTTTTTCTTTTTCATCTTCAAGCAGCCATCACGTGAATTCCTTTTAAGCTTGTATAAAGCTAATCAACACTAGGTAAAGGATCACTACCATGAAATTTCATATAAATCCACAAGGAACTCTCCAGATTCTCTGCTTTGGTCTGTTGAAGTGAATTCTGCAGGTTTACTACATGGCAATGTCTAACAAGGGAAAAACTGCAAGGCATGGATAACATGCTGCTAAAATGTCTTTTGTAGATGCAAGTGTAGGAAGGGAATCCATTTACAGGAAGATACATAGAATGTATAACTCAGAGGACACTTGAGCTAACAGAGGTCATAAGGTGTTAACAAAGCAGTTCAGGCTAATCCCACAGCAGGGATACTGTATGATGCAACAAATAGCGGTAGATATACATTTGTTGCAGTTTAGCCAACACCATTACGTTCATAATTAGTTCTAAACTGTACTACTTAACAAATATGTTAATTTAGTCCTAGAGCAGGAAAATGTAAAAAAAGGAACATAAATACTCCATGCTTTTGCCTGCAATTTCAGCTAACAACGTTCAGTATAAATTAATTCGCAACTGTATCACTTTTACCAAGATATTAGTTTTTCTCTTTCTCCCTCTTCCCCCCCCCCCCCCCCCCCCCCCTTCCTCTCTTTCTTTCCTCTTTCCCTAATCCCTTTAAATGTATATTATAATGCTGTCTTTGCAAGGACACTCGTGTTTGCTCAGCAACAAGGAGAACTTATATTGGACATGGACCACTACGACACACACGTGATTTACACGTCATTTTGGCACCCTAAGTTTCAGTTACTTTTGTTTTGAGTTAGCTGCATGGAATATATTGTTTCAATATCAAACACCACCTCTTGTGCATACATCATTGTTATATAAACATCGATACACTCAAACGGCAGCATGACATAAACTCGCGTGACCATTTGTAATTACTGTTTTCACCAAGGGACCAACGAATTTTCAATCTAACTTAAGAAGGAAGCAATTCTTCCTCTCCTTTACATAGTTCAAGAGAAAGATAACATGCATCTCATTTTAATCTGCTTTTGTATCTCTTAGTTTTAGACCATCTTAATATCTTTTACTATGGATTGGGGCATGAATTAGCATATTGATGAGTATGCTTAACTTACTCGTGTCACCATTTTAAGGGGATAATCTAGTGTCAAAAAAAATAAAAAATAAAAAAAATCGAAGAAATTCAAGTTTCAAGCACACGCCGCCACAATAAAGTTCCAAACCACAGACAACAATATATATGACCATAAGACATGAGCTCAAGTTTTGAAGAATGCTGCTAAAATAAAGTTCCAAACCTCAGAGTGAAATATTCATACCTTTGACAGATGTTTATATAGAACGTACAAAAATTTATGAAGCTAGCATAGTGACCAATCATGTCATACATATTTTGTATAATATATTTCTAATTATATCACTACAAAAATAAGCATTGACATTTTAAAACACAAGGAGCATTTATTTTCAGGAGGGAAAGAAGTTATCCTGCATTCATGGAGTGTAACTTTAGTAAATCTAGAAATACAAATCAGGATATAGTGAGGATTGAGAATCAAGAGGTACAAAAAAGCGAACATTTTCGTTATTTAGGTTCAATTATTCATAATGAAGGAGAAATAGGAGATGACGTTAATCATAGAATCAAGGCAAGATGAGTTAAATGGAGGAGTGCATCTAGTATATTGTGTGATAAGTGTATCACCTTAAGATTGAAAGGGAAGTTCTATCGAACCACTACTAGATCAGCCATACTTTATGGCACATAATGTTGGGCAGCTAGGAAACAACATATGCATAAAGTGAGTGTGGCAGAAATGCGAATGTTGAGATGGATGTGCGGTAAAACTAGGAAGGATAGAATTAGAAATGATCACATTTGGGAGATGGTTGGAGTAGCACAAATTGGAGATAAAATGAGAGAAAATCAATTAAGATGGTTTGGACATGTGCAAGAAGACCTTTAAATGCGCCAATTAGGAAGAGTGGCATAGTCCACATTGAGGGTAATACTAAGGGAAAAGGAAGACCAAAGTTAATGTGCGTAGAGTTAGTAAAGAAGGATATGATAGCATGTGGTTTGACTAAAGCTATGGCCTTAGATAGAGCGGAATGGAAACATAGATTCATGTAGTCGATCCCAAGTAGTTGGGAAAAAGGCTTGGTTTTTGTTGTTGTTGTTGGAGGGAAAGAAGTTATCCTCTAACAATTTTGCAGATACTGTAGTCACCAATGAGATATTTATACTTACAAACCAGCCCAATGAAATAAATAGTACCTGTTTGAGCTAGGTATCTTTTTCAGGTCAGTTATTATTGATCTTTTGTAACTGAATAAAGGGATGATGCAAATTATATGTTTAGCCCTTTTCTGATCCATTAATCTTATTAATAGCTATTATTTTGCAGGAGCAATACTGGGACAAGACCTGTCAAATAATCAGTAAGGCACAATGCCAAGCTTCTTCCAAACCTATTGCCCCTCCTCCCGGCCCTAAATTAACTATATGTGGTTCCACCTATAGGAATACATTAATGTGCATACAGATATTACTAACATTGTGCACATAGGATAAACTTATTTTAGCAGTTTTCCTTTCAAGTTGATATGACTTCAAATGAGGTGGTGCAATAGAAAACTTCAATATGATAGATCATGCATCTGTACTTGCAGATGATAATAAAGGTCACACAATGATAAACGTATTGAACTATACAGTTTTCTCACCTGCCAGCTTAGAGATTCAATTACTTCCTTTGCAGCCTTGTTTTTCTCTACTTCCTTCCTGGCTAAATCTGTTGCCTCTTTCAGCTGCTTTGTTGTTCTTTCAATTTCTGCTTCCAGGAGTTGAGATTTATGAGTAAGATCTTCTACCTACATGCAAAATTTTCCAGGTTATATTTCTTGCACATATAGATTCTTGTTTCATTCCAATTAAAGAGAATGAAATATTTATCATAAACAGTGAGATAAGTGACAATGAGATTTTTTGATAAAATTTGCTCAATTGTGTAGCTGACTGTTTCAATAGTCCACGTGTACTGGTGCAGCATATGTTTGTGCATTAGACAATAGCCTGAGAAAACCATAGCTTTATTGTTACATTTACCAGTATTCCCTCTCAACACTCTGCATAAAAAAATAACTAATTGTCCTTAACACCTACTTTGTAGATTTCATCAGGACTTTATTTACAGGTATCAGATCTCTGGAGTTGGTAAACATCTGATTGATTGCAACAAGGGAATCCTCAGGATAAAATACATTAGTAGAAGACTCAACATTCAGCTATGCTTTCTAGATAAGGGTAGCTGACAAATTATCAATATGCATGAAGGATTTCACCATCGTTGCTAGAGTGTGTTACCTTGCAATAGCTTTCTAGCAATGTCATGGAAATGCATTATAAGACAGTCTTTTAATCTGAAACTGGAGATGTTTCCATTAGGGTCATGATAATCACATTATGTTAGATAGGCTGCTTCTAAATCTTCCAAAGTTTACAACATACCCTGAAAATCACTTGAACAGTTCAGTCATCCTTAGTTGAGGATAAACCACCAGTCCAAGATAGAAATAATCATCTTGAAGAAAAAGCAATAATCACCAAAGATGATTATCAAATAACCATGAAAGCAAGTTGTATCTTGTCACTACATTGTCAGGCATCCAACTCATGAAAGGTGCATCAGATACCCAACAATCAAAGGAGAGGCATCTTAGAACATTACCGAACTTGGAAGCATAGTAATATAATTTTGGTCTCAAATCGAACCAGATTGATAAATATGCTTACATAAGTAGAAAGTAAAAAAATGATTGATAGCTTTTTTTGGTAGTTAAATTGATGATAGTTAGGAATTGAGAATTGAGAATTGAGCATTGAGCTTATGCATCTCATCCCACACAATTGAAGGCAAACAACCAATCTGGGTTCGTACAGGAGAGAGTTAGAGAGTGAAGACTAAATTCTCTGAGGCTATGAAAGACACTATATTAAAGGCATTCACGCATGTGAAAGGAAAGCACAAACTTGGCTGCTTCTGCCATTGTGATAAACTTACCTGTGCCCTTAATATTGATATTTCACTGGTGACACTGTCATCTGGGTTGCTCGAATCATCAAGAATGACTTCAGGACATGCAAGCTCTGTGAAAGCCGCTGCAAGTGCGATGGAATGAGAAGGACTTGACTTTGTAGAGAAAGGACATGCTGCTCTGGAATCTGGTTCTGAACCAGGAACAAGCATAGATATTCTGTGTGAATTTTCAATTGTAGAAGTTGATGAATTTGAAGTATAAGAGCTTCTCCTTTGAAGACTTCCATTTTGAAAGGGAGAAATATGACTGCTGTTTGAGTCAAGTTTTTTGTTCTGCTTGGAACATTGGGTGTCAGTACGTCTGAATGAATCAACTGAAGAGAGCCTAGAAAATAGGCCATGTGGTTTATGATCCAGGCTCTCTCTCTCTTTTACCTCACTAGCACTGCGATTCTTATTTCCATGTGGGACTTCGGGAAGTCGATAGGTCAATTCGGATTCCATGGCCTTCTTTAGTTTGTTAAAGCAAGCATCACACACACGACAAGGTTTGTTCATATTTGGTGCCAGAGAGGCTTTTAGAGATTTCCTACTGCTACATGCTTTGCAAAAAACTAGTCCACAGTTGTAGCAGTTATGGCGCTTCCTTCTGAAATTAAATGGATTTTGGCAACCAGAACATACAAAATTATCAGCATCACACACCCTTTTGTGAAGACAAATGACAGCGGTAAAATTGGTTCCGCATGCCACACTCTTTACTCGTTTGTCTTTCAGAGCTTCCACGAGTGTGGGAGCGTTTCTGTCATCGTTGTCTCCATGGCCTAATTGACCATTTTCTCCCTTTCCCCAAGTGTAAATCTCATATCTTGAACTCAAAGCTGCAACATGATGAGAACCACACGCTATCTCTTCAATGAAATTCTTTCTGATCTTACCTTCAATGCACTTGGGAAGCTTACCGGCACTTCCAGGAACCCCAAGTTGTCCATAATCAGCACTCCCCATTGTATATACTCGACCTGAGGTTGTAAGAGCAACTGTAAAGCAATGGCCACAGGCTACTTGACAGAAGTTCGTGTCATCCAACACTGCTACACAGGATGGAACAAGTCTAGGTTCTTTATCGCCATGTCCAAGCTGGCCTTCTCCACCGTCCCCCCAGGTGAAGAGCTTTCCAACTGAAGGTTTACCAGAACTTGAAGGTTCAGTAGTAAGCTCCACAATTGCAGCAGTGTGCCAAACACCACAAGATACTCTCACAGTCCGTAGTCCTATCAGAGTTTCAACTTCTCTGGGCATGTTTGTGCTACTACGATCTCCATGGCCTAGGACACCGAAAGTTCCATCTCCAAACGTAAACAACTGACCCACTGATGTAACAGCGGCTGTATGCCAAGGTCCACAAGAGATGGATGAAACATGCAAGCCCTTTATCTGACGACTTACATTTTTAGGGGTCCAATGATTGACTTCACTCCCATGTCTAAGAAAACCACCCCATGTATAAAGATCCCCAGATCGCGTTACAGCACAAGTATGATAATCTCCACATTCTACTGATTCAATGTTCAATCCACTGAGAGCTTTGATAAGCTTTGGGTTTGAAACATCAGCTGCTACTCCATGGCCAAGCCTGCCGTCTAACTCCTCTCCCCAGCTATAGATCTCCCCCTGTTTGGTGACCAACACAGCGTGCTTACTGCCACAAGCAATATTTTGAGCATCAAGCACAATAGTTGATTCCAGAACCTTTGGCAAAAGTGCATCTATTCGGCCAGCAGATGATTTTCCAACTCTATTCACACCACCACCCAAAAACCCGTCACCAGTTCCTTCTCCCCAAATAAAAATATCCCCTAGAGCATCAAAATCTTCAAGAGAAGATCCCTGGCTTGATGAACTTACAGCACTGGAGAAACTGGCTCGAAAAGTATCTGCAGAGCTACGACAATTTATGTCATCTACACCCCCGGATGATAGTGAGAAGGGAGAATTGGCAATAAACTCTGTCTGAGGGTAACATAGGGCTGCTGCATTATATGATATAACATCAGAGAATGCTCTCCCCAATCTTTTCTGTGGCAGATTCTCAAAAGGAACCGGAATTGTTTGAGTGCTCCCTGGATCCTGTAATAAGGGAAGCCAGTAAAGGGACAATCATTAAACTAAATGAAGTATTGGATTGTTTTGAGTTTCATGAACATCATAGCAATAAAACCTTATGAATTATCTCGCTGCTGCTACTTGACACAATTGATGAAGAGTTTCTCTGTGTAAAGGCACTTGAACTATCTGATGATACACTATCACTTCTTGCTTCATTTCTCCATCTTTGACAGTTACCTCGTGAAATTAATGCCCTGAGGGCAACAAACCAGATTTCAGCTTCATCCTTGTCTTTGCATATCTGTCCACAGTGTCTCAGTCAATAGGGCTGCTAGAGCGTGTTAATATCAGATTATTGTTCAAGAGTAATCTGATGTTCAAAAAATCACAACTGCTTTTGATGTGTGTGTGTGTGTGTGTGTGTGTGTATCAACGGGAGTAAAGTTCAACTGATTCATGATTCAAAGGATAACTCAATGCTTAATGATTCTCCCACACTATTTGAATATTGTGAAGATTTAACTAAAAATTAGTTCAATAGAAGAAAATGTATCATTTATTAAATCTCAATCTGACACTTAAAGTAGAATCAATTATTAAATTTATATTTAAGTGGGATAAATTATAATATATGGACTTGGTTTACTAGCAACTATTACATGACTAGCATGATCATCTCCATAAGAGCCCAGGTGTTTCCCTCATTTCTACTTAAAATGTTAATGGCATCTCAAAATCATGAGTTCATGAACCAAGGAAAAATGCATATGCTCGTTTCTGTATCTTATGAGAACTTGAATCAATTCAAACCCCAGGTACTAACTTTATCCACCATTTGACATAAATAACAACATAGGAGTAAGAAAGAACCGGATTCTTAATGTTCTCTTAAGCTCATTTATCAAAGCTAAGTTATTAATAGAGAAAGCAATGTCATCCACATAAACCAGGAGAAAGACAATACTTGATGTCAACCTCCTTATAAACATTGAATGATCCGATATAGCAACAAGAATAATCTTTGATTTGTTTTTGAAAAATAGGTATTGGGTTTCTTTGGATAATAAGATTATTCCAATTACAATTACGATTACGATACTCAGGTGTTGTGCTTATATCTATTTTGCTGCTCTTTCTGAGTCATGTCCTATTACTTTGGAGATTCTTCAACAATTGATGTCTGCTATCACTCAGAAGATTGAAGATCTCAGGTCTTCTCATATGTGCAAAGTAATGAAACTTCTCCTCCAACCAGATTGTGGGATGTGATGTCTTAATGGTCAAATTGTAAATTGCAGAATCAACGAGCAACCCAGATTTATAAACTTAAAATATGATTCTTAAAATGAATTTGAAACAAGTCTCAAGATTTCATTCATAAAATTGTAATGTTTGGACAAAGAGTTAGCATATGGTGATATGCATAATTGCATATTCAACTCAACTCAACAAATCCTTGTCCCAATAATTTGAGTCAGCACCATACCCCTCTATATAGGGAGATAGTTTTGTTTAAAATCATATTCAATGTCCATTTCCTAATTACTCATCTCATGTCACCCTTCCTTGAAACACCCTCATTTTGAACGATGTTATTCATCCTCAGTTTATGCAATTATGGGTTCTCGTTACAAAGGGAAACCTTTTAGTTGAATTTCTCCCATCCTTGCCCCTAAATAGTCCTACCTGTAAATTCTCAGGAGTGTTTGCATTTGAAATTTTATGCTTTCTTGTATTCTCATGCATCCATTTCAGCTACTCTAATTTTATAAGCATGATAATTCTTAACAATTCAACAGTATTTATATAGAGCGTGGTTGGACTTATAGATATCTTATATATCTTCTCAATCTTAAAAGTCAATAAATATTACAACCCTCCAAATGCTTTATTCCACGTTGTTAGTGCTGCTTCAATTCTATGGGCAACATCCCATCAAGTCTTGCTTCCCCCCCTCCAAATAATAATAATAATATAGATATATATATATATATATATATAATATAAATAAATAAATAAATAGTGAATCCTAGAAAATGAAACAATAACTCCTTATATATCTTACTAATCAATATTTGATAGGATACACTATGAAATCCATCTGGAAAATTTTAATTGAAGCATAAACAGTTGGCAAATGATTCACAAAAAAAAAACTGATGCTTAAAAGTAAGACCAGATCATCTACCCACCAAATCCAAGGATCTGTGGCCATATATTAGAGAAAATGATTGATATTCCTTCTCAGGTTGAGGGTACCGTTGAAATATTGCCTGCAACACCAAAGAGAATGACATCCATGCTCATATCAGGTCTATGAACAAAATTACACTGACAAACATTTAGCATCATTTTGCTAAGCTAATAAATACTTTTGAGAATCAAGAAAAGCATTTCATATTCTTTTGTTGCTTAAACACTATTCGCTGCAAAGCAAAGGTGAATAATCATATTTAGTAAATTTCAAATAAACACAATATTTTATGTTACGGTAAGCAAAGTGGGAGCAATGGTGGAAGCAGCATTTGTGTCCAGTAGCAGAGCCAGGGTGGCAGCACAAGTGGTGGCAATGGTAATGGCGGAGAAATAGTAGCAGAAGATGAATAGGTGGTTGTGGAAGTCAAAGGAGTGGTTTGATGGTGGTCATAATTTTATAGACAGTGCTAGTTTTGTGCATATGACAATGGAGGTGCTGTGGTCATGATGACATTTATCGTTGTGTGGAGAAATTTAAAGCAGCAGTGATAACAATAGTAGTGGCAATAGTAGCAGTTGCACTGGAATGACAATTAGTGATGTGAGGGCGGCAGTGTAATGGGGGAAGAGATGGTGGAGGGTGATAAAGCAATTGTGGAGGGCAGTGCTCACAGATGCATTGATGTTGTTAGTTTTGGCGCCAATTGCAATGGAGGTGGTTCTGGTTTAAGGCCACAATGGTAAAAAGGGCATGCCGCTAACATTAGAGTTAGTGGATGTAATTGTGGTCTTAGTGGTGTTGGAAGATGTAATTGTGACAGCTAATATAGCTGTATAAATAGCAGATCTTCCAGCCTTAGACGTTCTATAGTTGCTGCCATATTTAGCTCCTTTATTTTAGGGATTTGATTATTATGATTGTTGTAAGTTAGAAGCAGATTGTAGGGTTCTGCTTTAGACTTTTTTTCCCCTTGTATAGTTTTCCCTCTTTCCTATATATACTGGTACAAGATGTAAACATATTACAAAGAAATACAGAGAAATTTTCTTTCTAAAAAAACAATATGTTATCAGAGCAATAGCGTGAGAAAGAGAGAAGAAAAGGAACGGGGTATTTGAGCTTGGCCTAGGTGGATCACCGGTCTGAACAATTACCACTGGCCTATTCTCGTTGCCCTCCTATTCTTGGTGCCTTGGACAACATCCTAAGGCCTCGATTCTTCACACCATAGACATGGAAACATGTCTGAGGTTACCTCAAAATCTTCTGGTTCTAGTACAACACCACCCATTCCTTTGACTGTGACAATTCAACACGATCACATGAGTGTGCAGATGACTTCTAACAACTTGATGGGACGAATTATTCCACCTGGTCCCAGTTTGTGAAGCTGTATATCACAGGAAAGGGAAAGTTGGGGTACTTGACAGGAGAAGAAACAGCCAGCTGATACTGATCATCCTTCTTTACTTGGGTGAAGGAGAATGCCATATTGATATCATGGCTTCTTAACTCGATCACTCCGGATATTAGTGCCAGTTTTCTTCGACTTCCCACAGCTCGTGCTATTTGGGAAGCTGTGGCTCAAACCTATTTTGATGGTAATGATGCTTCTCAGATTTATGAACTCAGGCGCAGGGCACATGAGACTCGACAACGGGGGAAGACATTGGCTAGCTATTTTTCTGCTTTGCAGGCTATTTGGCAGGAGCTGGATTTTCTCCTGCCGTGTGATATGGAGTGTGCTAGGGATACAACAAAGCTAAAGAAGAGAATTGAGAATGAAAGGGTCTACGATTTTCTAGCCAGCCTCAACCTAGGGTTTGATCAGATCAAAGTACAGATTTTAGGGCATGATCCTCTTCCCAATCTTCGTGGTGGATATGCCTATGGTCAGCGTGAGGAGCTCCGTTAGGCTACTATTCTTACATGTGTCTAATAGGAGAGTTCAATCTTGACTACTGTCTAGGCTCCAACTGCACAGGTTATCTCTGGCTCTAGGAAACCTGAAAACAAGGAGACTACTGTCCAGGCTCCAATTGCACTGGTTTCCTCTAGCTCTAGGAAACTATGAAAATAAAGAGTCTTTGTTCTGTACACACTGTAATAAGGCAGTGTTGAAGGATTTATATATTTAAGTTACACCCTCTCTAAAAGCTTAAGCTTTTAGAGTAGATGGTTGTTAACATGGTATCAGAGCAATAGCGTGCGAAAGAAAAATTAACCGGTCTGAGCGATTACCGCTGATCTATTCTCATTGCCCTGGGTGAATCACTGGTCTGAGCAATTATCGCTGATTTTCTTGTTGCCCTCCCATCCTTGGTGTCTTGGTCTGCAATTGCCTTGGACAATATCCTAAGGCCTTGATTCTTCACACCATAGACACAGAAACATATCTAAGGTTACCTCTAAATCTCTGGTTCTACCCAACCACAGTATTCTCAGGCCCAGGTAGATCAAATGATGAAATAGTATGCTCAGAAGCTATCCTGTAACTTAGCCAATATAGGTAACTTTAGGTTAGCCTTGAACACTTCTAGTCGTGATTAATCATCTTGGATTATAGATATGGGTACTACTGATCATATGACACATGAATCTAGTTTGTTTTCTTATTATAGCACTCATCCTAGTACAAAGAGTGTTAAAACAACAAATGGGTCTGCTTCTATTATGTCTGGGGAAGGTTCTGTTCCTCTAACTTCTTCTATGTCTCTCTCTAATGTCATACATTTTCCATGTTTATCTGGTAACCTATTGTCCATTAGTCATATTACTAAGGCTCTTAAATGTTCCGTAACATTCTTTGATACTCGTTGTGTCTTTCAGGATCTTCTTACGGAAGCAAAGATTGGTCTTGGTAGAGAAAGAGGTGGTCTGTACTACTTGGATATGAATTGGGCTTCGGATGGAAAAGCAAATCAAGTAGTTAGCAGGTCAACATTGGAAGATCAGATTTGGTTATGGAGTAAAAGATTAGGACACCCCTCATTTTGCAAACCTATTGATACTCCAAGTCCTTTTGCTAAATTTCTTCAAGGGTGCAGTATAGTTGCGCAATATACCACTCCTGGGATGCTTGGACAAAATGGGGTTGCAAAAAGGTGTAACCGTACTCTAAAGGACATGGTGAGAAGTATGATTTGCAAGTCTTCATTGCCTGAATTATTGTGGGGTGAAGCCCTTGAGACTACCAATAATATTTTGAATAGGGGTTCCTAGTAAAGTTGTACCCAAAACCCCTTTTGAGTTATCGACAAGTAAGAAACCTGGTTTAAGTCACGTCCATGTTTGAGGATGTAAAGCTGAAGCTAGAATCTATACTCCACAAGAAAAGAAGTTAGACCCCAGAACCATCAGCTGTTATTTCATTGGGTATCCAGGTTACAAATTCTATTGTCCTGGTTTAGGCATTAAGATTGTTGAGTATAACTGTCAAAATTTATAGAAGGTTTTGATGTAAAAGGAAAGGATAGACAGTGGTATTTAAAGGTTGGCTTTGTAGAACACTAGGTTAGTGGGAGAAATTTATTACATCTTGTTAACCAGCAGTGATGTAGTGTATTTCTAGAAATCGAGACTCTTTTATCACAAAATTTTGAAAGGAATGATATTGGTGAGACATCATTTGTTCTTAATTCATCAGGAGAGGTGTCGTGGCTTATTGGACTATCATAAAAGGCGCAATTGAGCATAATATGGATACTTGTTCACTTGAGAAGTTCCTATTGGGAAAGGGTGATAAACTTAACCAAGGAGAATGGGCTAGAATGATATAACCATTAAGGATAAACTACCGGATTTTTAGCACATACAACCATTAAACCAGAGACTTCTATGATATTTTCTGGGTATTGAAGTTGCTAGGTCGAAGCAGAGGATCTTCATTTCCCAAATAAAATATGTTCTGGACTACCTGGCTGAGACTGGAATGATGGCATGCAAATCTCTTGATACTCCAATTGAATAGAATCACAGGTTAGGTGAAGGCACAACTGGTACACCTGTAGGCACAGAGAGATACCAAAGGTTGGTTGGGAAGCTAATATATTTGGGTCATACTTGCCCTGACATAGCTTATGCAGTAAGTGTAGTAAATCAGTTCATGCATGCTCCTTGCGAAACACGCATGTTGGATGTACACATGATTCTCAGGTATTTAAAATCTACTCCTGGGAAAGGTCTGCTATTCATCTGGAAGTGAAAGGATATACACATGCCGATTGGGCAGGGTCTGTAATAGATAGAAGATCAACTTCAGGACACTGCACGTTTGTGGGAGGGAATCTAGTCACGTGGTGAAGTAAGAAACAATTTGTTTTGGCCAGATCTAATGTTGAAGCAGAATTCAGAGCCATGGCTCATGGTATATGCAAGATGTTATGGCTGAAGGCTTTGTTAAAGGAGTTGGGCTTTAGTTCTAGGGATCCGATGAAGCTTTTCTGTGATAACAAAGCTGCCATTAGCATTGCTCACAATCCAGTTCAGCATTATCGTACTAAACATGTTGAAGTGGATAGACACTTTATCAAGGAGATGCTGACAGGAGGATTAATTTGCACTCCATTTGTGAAGACGGAATCAGCTTGCAAATATTTTGACAAAGGGAGTGTCAAGCAGGACTTTCAATTTGGCACTAGACAAGCTGGGCATTCAAAACATCTATGCTCCAGCTTGAGGGGGAGTGTTGGAAGATGTTAGTTGGGACAACTAATATTAGCTGTATAAACAACAGATCTTCCAGCCTCAACTTTATATAATTGCTGCCATATTTAGCTCCTTTATTTTAGGAATTTGATTATTATAATTGTTGTGAGTTAGGAGCAAATTGTAGGGTTCTATTTTAGACTTTTTTTTCCCTTGTATAGTTTTCCATCTTTCCTATATATACTTGTACAAGATGTAAACATATTACAAAGAAATACAGAGAATTTTTCTTTCTAAAAAAACAATAAGTGAAGATAAGAAAAGAAAAGAAAAAATATAATACAGATATATTGTCTTGATTTCCAAAATGAAAATTCTATAAACAAGATCACTACGGAGGCCATTTAAAGTCCTTGGTAGGAAGAAACAGATTATCTCATTGTGATAACATATGTCAAGGTAAAAGGTACTGTAGATCTTAATAGTTAAACCAAAGAGACCGCCTGATAAGCTTTTCTGTGTGTAATTTATATTTTATCACATACACTTCAAGATTTCGACTTCCAACCATTCTTACTGTTCGATTCACAATATTTCATGCTCAACTCATTCTCAGAATCACTGTGGGCTGAATCAAACTATGTTAAATTTCCCCTTCAATAGACTAACCAAATCCAAAATTGTTGAAGATATTTGAAACACAAAATATTTTAGTTGAGTTGTTCACTAAAATATTGATCTGTCTGAAAGGAGGTAAGCTTTAGAAGGTTTGGTTTTTGGGTAGACATGTGAAAAGGACAACTCATACTTGGCACAAAAAGGCAGTGGTTTTGGTGCAATAATCATTTTCAACATATTTTATACTCGACACATTCTCCAGAGTACAAGCTTATACTTTTGAGGCAAGTGTTTGCCTAACATGATAGCTTTGGTTCTTGGAGATACTGAGTTCAAATATCTACTTTTACACTTATCCCTTGTTCTGTCTTCTGTGCAAGTTTGCACTCTATTTAGGCTTTTTAGGACACTCACCTAGAACATGTCCATTCTCAACATAATACTAGCAGGTGACTCCCTTAGAAGGTTTCTTCTTATCTTTCTTAATCTCTTCTCTATCTTTAGAGTTTCCTTTCTTACTAGATTTAGCATTTAAATTGACTTTTTCAAAAGTTTCTTGAATTTTTAAGTAGGGCTGTCTCTTCCTCAGTCCCACTGCTAGAGTTTTCGCAGACTCTTCCCTTATCGCTTTAAGTGCTATACTCTTGTTCTTTTTGGGAGGAGGGAACCTTAACTGATAGGTCTGTAGTGAACCTACAACATTAATTACCTTAATATAATCTACATCTTTTATTTCTTCTATGGCAGTGAACTTGGGTTGGAATCATTGAGGTAGAGACCTAAGAATCTTCCTAACCACTTTGTTTTCTGGAATAGCTTCACCTAACATAATGCTACTATTAACAATATCATTAATCTTAGTATAGAATTCATCAAATGTGTTAGGTATATGAGTTGTGTTTACATACTCCTACTCAAAACTTGTGATGCATTGTGTCAAGTGTCTTGAGTCATTCGAGTTCATCTATTGAAGACAAGATAGACACAGAATTGAGAAGAACACATACCAAAATTCTCATCCTCAATCACATAACTAGGGCACAGGTAAAATGGCCTAGTTTAATCTTTGTTGGGCTTGTAAATTGTTTTATAAGTGTTTCTGCAAAAATGGTTATTGAAAATTGAAGTTCTGGATATTTTATGAAATTGGAAAACAATAGCCATCGATTGAAAGCGTTCCATTGGGTACCAATGGAATGGTCGATCAATCAAAGTTTTTAACAGAAAAATATTTTCAAATCCAATAAACCTCGTTCGAAGAGTCGATCAATTGAGGAATTTCCAGTGAGGTTTGTCTGTTCATTTTGTAGATGCAATTTTTGTTGGAAAACGGGTTTAATAGCGGAAGCAAAAAAATTTCCTCAACTGTTTTTAATCAATCATCAAAATTTAGAGAGAGATAATTAATACAACCTTTGGACAATTGGTAGATTGTCAACTATGAGAAAAGTCCTTTGATGCTTGATCAGTTTTGAAACCTTGAGCAGCAAACTTTATTTCCTTAGCTTCTAATCTCCTCTTGATCTTCACTCCTATGTTGTCCTTGTATGGAATCCACAAGTCAAAGAAGAGTGGGCTTCAAGTTCTCTTTAGAATTAGGGTTTTGGAGAGAGGGGAGACTTGTGTGTTATGTATCATGTGTATCCCTCTAGGGTGGCCACCCCACCCTATTTATAAGGTGGGGTGGGCAGCCCCTCTCTCTCCTACTCCAACCCTAGTTCTCTATTCTCCTTGACTTTAGCTTGCTCTCCAAATTAGGCTAGGAGTGGGATCTAGACGGGATATTCTTGTTTTGGCTCCAATGGGCATACTAAATGGCTTGCCAACTCTTGGCCCAATTAATAAGTCATTAATTATTTTTAAGTCCACTAAATAAAAATAATTGCACTGCAAGACATGAATAAAGAAGCCACGATTACCAAATATTGCAAATTAATCCCTCCATGTTAATTATTTGTTTGGATAAATAATATCATCAATCCAATACACTAATTAATCCATATTTTGGCCACTAGGTTTATAAACCGTTTGATAACACAAATTCTTTTTCAGAAAAATAGTATATTTAATAAATAAGAAAACTATTTATTAAATATAACTGGTCCATTTTCTATGATCAAACAAACCTAACCAATATATAAACACCACATAGATTCCATCTTGAGAAATATGTTCCAAAGCCCATTATCAGTGATTACCCAAAATATCCAAGTACGTTGACTCGAAGGTCACTCAAGCAAATCAAAGTAACCATGAACATGAACCAGAGTCCATCCCTCAAGATTAAGGGTTTATTTGCTTTAGTAATGATAAGGAAAACTACTCATGATGGATCAAGTAGTTTTCTACTTATCCTTGATCCAATTCAGTGAGTCCAACACACCAACACATATGGTTTTGAGTCTTCCACTCAAATGACTGAGATAAGTCACCCTAACAAGTAGAAACCAATGTGTTACATTCTTCCTAATAGAAAGTCCAATTCTATTAACGAATGTGAACAAGCTTATAATTATGAATACTGATGATTACACGGGTCACTTTCATATGCACATAAACCATTCTATTATAATTAATGGACACTTGGCTCAATACTCTTGAGCTAATAAATACAAGCATTCACATATATGTGTGAATATAAATAAACCAGAATTTATTGAATCTAAATGTCAAATACAATCAATAAGTGGCTTTGTAGGACACACACAATCCTAACAATTTTAATAAAATTAGACATGTTAAAAGCATCACAATTGATATATATTTTTCATATAATTATTTATTTATTTTATATTTGATACATAATTATGTATTAGTTACCAACAAAAAATTACTTTGGAGTACAACTCATCTATGATACTGTTATATTTGATTTTATTTATATGAAAGGAAAAATAAATAATTATTAAGAATGAAGGGTAACATTTTCTTCCAAATTACTTCTAAGAAAGTTCCTTCTGTAGAGGCCTTTTCAAAAGTTATCTTTATTTAAGAGACTTTTGCAGAATGGAAACAGAGGATTCATGTAGCCGATACCAAGTAGTTGGGAAAAAGACTTGATTGTTATTGTTGTTGTAATAATAAAGTAACTAATATATGTCTTTCCATAGATAAACCACATAATGGTGTCTAACATTATTTAGATTTTCAAAATTTTATTAAAATATTAAAAGAAAGAGTGCTATATTTACTAGTTGAATCCATGTACTTACTTTCAAATACAAGGGAGTGGACTCTCATGGATCTTATTTCCTAATATCTACAGGTAAGAGTGTTGAGTTTCAACATTATTTTATGGAAAAATAACTTAACCTTTTTATTTAATATATTATTATTGTGAACAATTTACGACTAAGCGGGAAATCTTGCTTTGGCCCCAAAGAAAGATCTCTCTATCCACCACTACACCCATTTCTAGGATTAGTGGTGGGAAAGGCTTGAATTCTTCGTAAGAAAGAGGACTAATTTGATCATATTTCAAAAGGTACCAGGTTATACAAGCAGAGAACCTAGGTTTGAAAAGAAGTGAAACTGCATTTTACTTCTTTTTTTATTACATACCCAGAACCCCACCCCACCTCCATTTCTCAGTCTCAATTAATAAGGAGATCAATAAAACAGTAGAAAAATTGGATAATATAGGAAGTCATATATATCACAAACTTACAGTACGCTGTCCAGGTATAATCCTTGAAACTTGACTTAGCCGAAGCTGTTTCTCGTTTTTGCCAGCATACCATATCAATATTGTCTCATCCTGAAAAATAAAAACACTAACCTGAGCAATCGGAACAGAATAACCAAAAAAACCTTTTCATGTACGTGCAATAGATCAAAAATTGGATCTGCCAAACAGTTTCACTCAGTTGCCACACAATAGGATGAAATAACAATTATTTGATTATTTTAATTATAATTTTATTTTAAGTATAATTGTATTACATGAGCAATTGGAACATTTTTAGATTAACATAAAATCGACAGCTACCAGTGCTGCATAGAAAACAATGGCTAGGGTAAGAAGCAATCAAAGATAATTATATATGTATATATAATTAAGAATAGACTGGTACAAACATAGATACTCTAGATACTCAAAATTGTAACACCCAAATTTGTATGATACAACTCAAGTACTCACTCAAATTTATCCAAACCAAAAATATTAGAACAGGATTTTAGTTCAAACGGAATTAGTACATGAACATTTTCTCTCTTATATTTTTTGGGCAGAAAAAGAACTCTCCTCTTTCTTCTCCTCTCCTCTTCTTATATGGTCCTTGTTTTCTTTCTCGTCCTCATCCTTCCCTTGGGCTTGTCGTCCTCTTGTCCCCCAGAAATCTTTATGGGTTTTGTTTTCTTCCTTGCTTGGGGGGCTGGTGCCATCATGATGTTCATGGGGCTTTTGACGGGCCTTATCCTATCAAGCATGAGGTGGGCTGTGGTGATGATGGGTTGCCACGTGCGTGCTAGACTTGGCATTATCTTAAGTGTTGAAGCGGCCCATTATGTGTCATCAGCTGCGATGGGCTCTATTTCGTGAAACATGAGGTGGGCTTTGGGGCTTGGCCTTATCCTAAGTGATGTGTTGGCCCAGTCCGATTTGACGTGACTTAATGGGTCCACACTTCGCCCCCAATTATGTTCACTTCCTAAGGCGAAAGGACGTGGAGAGAATTGTTGCAAGTCTTGTGTCCAAACGGTCGTGACCCCTTAGGCTGTGTTTTTGGGAGTAGCGTCAAGCCGTTTATTTAAAGCATGATTTGAAGGGGCTGTCTTTTCACTGAGCCACCACAGAGTTCATCAAATTTGTCAAGGGTTTTGATCACTGCTTACTTGCCGCCGTTGAGGTCAATTTCTTCTTAAACCTCTTTTCCCTCTTTTTGCTGCGATTACATGTCAATATGAGTGAGGAGGAGAGTACGTCGACTAGTGGTGAGACTAGTAGTGGTACCTGCAGTAGTTCTAGTTCTGGGAATGGGGAGAGTGCGGAGATTATCAATGAAGTGGTGCGGGGATGTGGTCGAGGAGTGAGTAATGTTGAACGAACTGTAGGGGTAAAGGCCCATGTCGGTGAGGATAGTACGTCCGGAGAAGTTGTTTCTAGGACTATAGGTAAGATTGGGACTTTGAGACCCGAAGATTCGGACGCTTCTGATTTTGAGGGTAGAAACTCTGGGTTCGATCTGGAGAGATTGCGGAGGGATAGGGAAGTTCATGCAGACGTTTCGCACTAGGGATGGTAACGGGGCGGGTATGGGGCTGGTTTGCCTAAACCCTACCCTGCCCCGTTAAGAAAACACTACTACCAATTCCGTTAAGAACCCGAGACAGGTTATTGGTAAGCACACCATCCCCACCCTGTTGGAATAAGCATGTCAAAAATAAGTCAGAATCTGTTTGAATGGCCGAATCAATTAGCCTTTGAGTGACCTCTTTATTATATAGAACCTTTACAAGAGAGCTATACATGGAAAGAAACTAATTACCGAGTGATTCTAGCAGTCTAGCTTTATATGGAAACAATATATTCTGGCAATATGCTAACTGTACAAGCCTACGTAAATTAAGTAAATGTGAAATAAGGAAAGAAGAATAAAAGGAAAGAAGATTAATTTATGGACAGCAGAGCTGTCCATTGACAGCCCCCCTCAAATTGATGCGAGTTGATCAATAAGCATCAATTTGCTAGTTAAGAAACAATGTCGATGGCGAGTAAGAGCTTTGGTGAAGATATCAGCAATTTGTAGTTCAATGGAAACATGTGGAAGAGTGATAACACGAGCTTCAAATGCTTCACGAATAGAGTGACAGTCGACTTCAATATGCTTTGTGCGCTCATGATAGACAGGATTAGCCGTGATCTGAATAGCACTCGTATTATCAGCATGGAGAGGTGTAGGATCAGTCTCAGAAAAATCTAACTCAGCAAGCAAACCTCGAAGCCAAATAATTTCAGAACAAGCAAGAGACATCGCCCGGTACTCAGATTCTATAGATGACTTAGAGACTCTGTCTTGCTTCTTACTCTTCCAGGAGATCAATGCATCACCTAAGAACACACACCAACCAGTGATGGAGCGACGTGTATCAGCACAACCGGCCCAATCAGCATCGCTATAAGCAGTAAGTCGAGGAGAATTGCCTGCAGGAAAGAATAAGCCACGGGCAGAAGTGCCCTGAACATAGCGGATGATCCTACGGACAGCAGCCAAATGAAGATGACGAGGGGTCTGAAGAAACTGGCTGACTTGCTGAACTGCAAAAGAAATGTCTGGTCTAATAATGGTGAGGTAGACAAGACTACCCACCAACTTCCGGTATAAACTGGGATCAGCAAATAAATCACCCTCCTCTTTGCGAAGCTTGACATTCAATTCCATGGGAGTATCAACAGATGTAGCCTCCTCTAGGCCAGCTGTAGCCACCAGGTCACTAGCATACTTATGTTGATTGAGGGAAATACCAGATGGACTACGATGCACCTCAAGACCGAGAAAATATGTGAGAGATCCAAGATCTTTAATGTGAAAGGACTCAGATAGATGAGTCTTGAGCTGACCAAGTAAAATAAAATCGGAACCAGTAATCACAATATCATCAACATAAACCAAAAGAACAACAATACCCATGTCTGATTTTCGAAGAAACAAGGAAGTGTCATACTTGCTCTGCTTGAATGAGAAGTGTAATAAAGTAGTTCGAAATTTATCAAACCAGGCCCTCGGAGCTTGTTTGAGACCATAAAGGGAGCGACGAAGCTTACACACATGTGAGGTCGGAGAGGGAAACAATCCCGGGGGTGGCTTCATATAAATACACTCTTTAAGATCCCCATGAAGAAAAGCATTCTTGACATCCATCTGATGTAGTGGCCAATCATTGGAAGCAGCAAGAGCTAGAATCGTACGAACAGTGGTCATTTTAGCCACAGGAGCAAATGTCTCTTCATAATTGACACCATATTCTTGATTATTTCCAAGTGCAACAAGCCGAGCTTTATAACGATCCAAACTTCCATCAGATCGAACCTTGATGGAGTAAACCCATTTGCAACCCAGGGGAACTATAGTGGAAGGACAAGGTGCAATGTCCCAGGTGTGATTGGCCTCTAGAGCAGCAATTTCTTCCTGCATAGCTTGTCGCCAACAATCATGCTTGACAGCATGTGAGTAGCATGTGGGAATATCAAAATTGGACAATGTAGCAATAAGAGAGGAAATAGTGTGGCCAGAAGAAAACCATACCGATCCGGAGGTACAGACACTCGAGAAGAGCGACGTACCAAGGACTCTGGAGGTGCTGCAACTGACTGGTTCTGGAGCATGGTAGGATCAGATATCGATGGAGCCACCGGAAGAGATTGTGGGCAGGAACGTCTCGTATACACAATACCTGGTTTAAACCAAGAGCTGACTTGATGAAGATCTGAGAACTGCTGTTTAAAGGAGGGGAGGACCACAGTAGAAGAAGAGAGCACAGAAGACACAGGAAAGAAATGTTGATTTTCAAAGAAAATAACATTCCTAGAAATGCGTGTACGATGTAAAGTAGGGTCATAGCAAACAAATCCCTTTTGACACACATTATATCCTAAGAATGCACATTTAACAGATTGAGCAGATAATTTATGTCGCTCATGAGGAGGTAAATGGACAAAACATACACAACCAAAGATACGGAGATTATCATAACTAGGTTGTTTAGCAAACAAGCGGAAATAAGGAGACTCCATGTGTAAGACTTGGGAAGGTAAACGATTAATCAAGTGAGTAGCAGTTTTTAAAGCCTCGACCCAGAACATGGATGGAACAGAGGATTCTAACAAGAGAGTACGTACCACATCAAGAAGATGTCAATTTTTACGTTCAGCTACTCCATTCTGTTGGGGAGTAGCAGTACATGAACGTTGATGAATAATACCTTTAGAAGCCAAGAATGCCTGAAACTCAGTAGGCAAATATTCACCACCAGAATCTGTACGTAATGTCTTAATAGTCGCAGAAAATTGATTCTCAACATACGCTAAAAACTCAGTGAAAGTACGAAAAACCTCAGATTTAGAACGAAGAAAATAAACCCAAGTGAATCTGCTATGATCATCAATGAAAGTCACAAAGTATCTAAATTTTTCATGTGAACTAACCGGGGAAGGTCCCCAAACATCACTATGGATAAGATCAAAACAGTGAGAAGCTCTACTAGCATGCAAAGGAAAGGGAAGAATTTTGCTTTTACCAAGTTTACAAGAATCACACTCAAGAGATAAAGAAGAACGTTCTTTATTACCAAGAAAACCAGAGTGCAATACATTAGATAAGATCTGAGTATTGGGATGGCCTAAACGACGATGCCACACCATACTCAGATCAGAAACATTATTACAAGCAAAAGACTGAATAGAAGAAACTGGAGAAAGTGTTGGAGCAGGTAAAAATAGTGGAAACAAGCACCCCACTTTAGGTCCCTTCGCGATCGGCTCCCCCGTTACCTGGTCCTGCACAACACAACCATCACCAGAAAAATTAACAGCACAATTGTTATCAACTAATTGACCAACAGAGATAAGACTCGTGGAAAGCTGAGGAGCAAGAAACACATCAGTAAATTTAGAAGAGGCATCTCCTACAGCAGCTATGGGCAAGGAACTGCCATTGGCAGTCTGAATGGCAGATTGACCAGTATAGGGCCGAACATGACACAAAGCGGTGGGAGTATTCGTCATGTGATTAGAAGCTCCCGAGTCTACGTACCAAAGTTTAGTAGAATAATTACCTTGAAACCCCATTGCAGATAATGCCGAAATTAGCATTTGTTGCACCATTTCTGGTGTGCAGTAATTTGGTGCAGGAGGTGCAAGACCAGAGGAAGAGGAAGCACCTGAGGAAAAGCCATGTGCAACAGAAGTTGCTGCGGGAGGAACAATAACAGAAGTCTGAAATGCTTGGGCCTGACGATTCTGGGGACGGAGACGACATTCTTTGATAATGTGACCCTTCTTCTTGCAATAAGAACAATATTTCTTAGGACAATTAGCAGCAATATGCCCATATTCCTTACAACAAAAACACTGCAAATGTTTAGAAGGCATAGGTGATCCTCGGCCTTGGGCAACATAAGCCACAGGTGTCGGGCCCGAACTGCCATGAGATTGCTCCAGAATAGCTTGAGTACTAAGACGTTGTTCTTCGCGAAGTAACTCACCAAAACAAATATCAAGAGAAGGAACAGGAGATCGGTTCAGTAGAGAGGAGCGAACAGATTCATATTCCGGACGTAATTTCATAAGAAATTGATCACACCGGCTAGTCTCATGAAGAGTCTGGATAGTCGAAAGAGCACCAACAGGAACATTTGCTGTAACCAAATCAGTATATTCGTGCCAAAGAGTCAGAAAGGCCGAGTAGTAGTCTTGGATGGAAAGACTACCATGTTGAAACATAGCAATTGCATGTTCCAACTGAAAGCGACGAGCATCATTAGCTTGATGATAAACCTGCTTCAAGTAATTCCACATGGATTGAGTGGAGCGATGAGGCCGCAAGTTGGTAACAATATGTGGCTCCACTGAACCAAGAAGCCAAGACATAATCCGAGCATCAAGGACAGCCCATAAGGGAGAAGCTCCGAGATCTTTGGATTTGTCAGTAGCGGATTGTGGAGCGACATCCGTGCCATCAATATGACCCCAAAGATCTTTTCCTTTGAGGAAAAGTTCAAACTGAAAAGCCCAAGTAGAGTAGTTTGTACCCGTAAACTTGACACACACAGGTGCAGAGTCCATCACAAAGAAACTAATTCACCAGAAGGATGCGACTGCCGAGATGAAAACAGAAACTGCCGAGAAACTATGGAGACCAGAAACAGACGCGTCAAGAGGCTCACCAGAAAAGAACTCCGGCCGAGACCTGAACAGAGGTTGTGAAAAAAAAAACTCAAACCAGGAATAATCCAGAAGACGCCAACACAAGAACACTGAGAGGAGAAAAAAAATCACGTGGGAGACAACCAAACCGAGAGGAAAAAAAATTCAACTTGGCTCTGATACCATGTCAAAAATAAGTCAGAATCTGTTTGAATGGCTGAATCAATTAGCCTTTGAGTGACCTCTTTATTATATAGAACCTTTACAAGAGAGCTATACATGGAAAGAAACTAATTACCGAGTGATTCTAGCAGTCTAGCTTTATATGGAAACAATATATTCTGGCAATATGCTAACTGTACAAGCCTACGTAAATTAAGTAAATGTGAAATAAGGAAAGAAGAATAAAAGGAAAGAAGATTAATTTATGGACAGCAGAGCTGTCCATTGACAAAGCAGTACCCCACCCCACCTTGTATAATGGAAAAATCAAATTTTCAAATTTCAAAAGATATATGCTTTCTGCTAGGTATAAACAATCTCATCAAACCGATTTCAGGAAGTGTTCTAAAGAAAGCTTGTGTTGAAATTATTCCCTTATGATTAAAAAGAATAAATTTGATCATTGCAAGCAATAATAAAGAAGTAGATGCCATAGAGAGGATATATGCCATAGATGCCACTGATTTTTCCATTCATTGCTCTTACTTGTATTAAAACAGTTGTCAATTGAAACATGAGTTCAACCTAGAAATTGAAAACAAAAACTTTAGATCCAAACCCATTTCCATCATAAAAACAAAGAGATCTAAATGGAAGGAAACAAAGAGATCGAAACAAAACCTAGAAATTGTATCAAAAAGAAAACTAACATCACAAATCAACAGGCAAAAACAAAAATGAAAACTTGAAGAGTGAAAATAGAAAGATAAAGAAGGAAAGGGAGAGTATATAAGAGAGAGGCAAAAATAAAAAAATCTGGAGAAGAGACAATAATACCAGGCGTCGCGATGTATGCGATGTTGAGCAATTGATCGCCGCTGGTGTGGTGTTTGTAGTGATGAATGGTGAAATTGAAGACTCAAAGGATGAAAGTGAAGGATTGATTCGACTGAAGGCAAGGCTGAGCCACTGAAGTGTTAAAGCTTTAGAAATCCTAGTCTTTACAATGTTACGAATGTAAGGGCAAGGAAATAAGAAAGGAAAAAAGAAAGTAAAACCATAAATGCGCGCACACACACACACATATATATATATGTATACATTTAATAATCAAGGCGAGACGGGTATGGGGCGAGTTCCACCAAAAATCTGACCCGAACCCGAGTCGGATTTTAGTTTTAAAATTCATCCCTACCCCTACTCCTATTAGGGTATACCAAATTCACTCCATTAGGGGCGGGGCGGGGTGGGGGAAATTGCCACCCCTTCTTTGCACTGATCAAACACTTAGTCTTCTCAATACCACCTTCTCTGAGCCCATTCTGGAAATGGTTGTTGGCCTCCACACTTCAAGAGATGTTTGGACGTGCCTTGAGCGACACTTCTCTCATCAATCTGTTGTTTATGCCTCTACACTTCGATTCTGCCTTATGTCTCTCATCAAGGAGAACCGCTCCATCTCTGATTATCTCTTATATGCCAAGCCCTGGCTGATTCCTTGGCTTATATTGGTCGACCTATATCCAACGATGATTTAGTCACTTATGTTCTTCGGGATTTGGGTCCAGGTTATGAGATGATTATGACAGCTACACTGCATTTTCCGTCATTGCCTTCATTTCAGGACCTTTGGGCTCGGCTACTGTCCTTTGAGGCTCAGACTTCTACTCCTACTCTACCTCCTCAAACTGCACTTCTAACTCAACAGTATTTTGGTCCTCCTAGGTTTTCTCTTACACCTTTTGCTCCCAGATAGAGCAATAATTTTGGAAATCGAGGTGGCAACCATAGGAATTGAAATCGAAACCGCAACCTGGGTCGCAATAGCAACAATCATGGCTCAGGTCAGGGTTCTACTGGCATTTACAATTCTCTTTATCAGTTGGGCAATGGTACTGGACATGCCCTCCAGTGTCCTCATTATTGTGCTCGTCCGACTAATAACTCTCTGAATATTGGCTTTGTTGGTCTTCAGTTGATTCAACCACCTCATTTGTCACCATTTCCTATGCAGAGTAATCAACATCAGGTTTTACCACGATCCTTTCAGCCACCCTATCTGAATTATCAACCAGGTACTGCTTATGACTCGAATTGATACCCGGACATTGGTGCTGCTCATCACATGACTGGTGATCCTTGACCTTTGCAGAATCATACCCCCTATACTGGATCCGATTCGGTTTATCTTTGCAATGGTTCTCACCTCCCTATCACTCATACGGGTAACATGTATCTTCTTCTTGGTTCTTCTTCCTTTCAACTTAACAATGTCTATCATATTTCTGCAATGCGGAAGAACCTACTTTCTGTTACCCAATTCACTCGAGATAATAATGTCTGTCTTTCCTTTGATACTCACAGATTTTACATTCAAGACCTAACCTCTAGTGCTCTTTTGTTTCAGGGCCTATGTAGGGATGGTCTCTATCCCTTGTCATCTATCTCCTTAGTTGCCCAGGCTTTTGTTGCTACCAGTCTGCCTTCTTCCATTTGGCATAGTCGCCTAGGTTATTCGTCTCACAAAGTCTTGTTATACTTAGACTCTAATAAATTGTTATCTTCTGATTTTCATTTTTTTAAAGTCTTTTTGTAAGGGATGTGCATTAGGTAAATCCACACATCTCCCCTTTTCACTCAATAATGAAATTAATGCATTTTCTCCTTTTATCTGGTGCATTCTGATGTATGGAAATTTTCAGTTACTTCTATTTCTGGATTTAAATACTATGTCTTATTTATTGATGATTTCACCCATTACACTTGGCTTTATCCCATGCGTAGAAAATCAGAAGTTCTTTCCCATTTCAAAACCTTTCTTGCCTTCATAAAAAATAACTTTGGAAATTCCCTAAAATCTTTTCAAAGTGATAGCGATAAGACAGTTGCTCTCATTGTGGATGTGGATGATATTGTTCTGACCGAAGATGACACTGTCGGGATTGCTGACGTTAAGAGCTATCTAGACCATCAGTTTGAGATTTGTTAGAGGATTTAAATATTAAAGTTACACCCTCTCTAATAGCTTAAAATTTTAGAGTAGATGGTTGTCAACATGGTATCAGAGTCAAAGGTCTCAAGTTCAAACCTCACCATCACCCTAATAATTAAAATTGAAAACACGTGTTAGGACCAAAAAAAGGCTACACGTGAGGGAGCGTGTTAGAGGATTGAAATATTAAAGTTACACCCTCTCTAACAACTTAAGCTTTTAGAGTAGATGGTTGTCAACAAGATTAAGGATCTTGGACCCTTTCGGCACTTCTTGGGCATTGAGGTGGCTTACTCCAAGGATAGTGATTTTCGCATAGTGAAATCTTTTGTCGGATCTTCGCCGTGGACATAGGCACATTGCCGAACCACGTAAATTCTTGTGTTTTGTGTGTTGTGCTTGATTTGTTTTGTGTCGTGTTTCGTGATTGTGCTTGGTTCGCAGCTGCTTTCACAACATATATATATGTGTGTGTGTTAAAATTTTGGGTGTTGAATTTTTTTGATTTGGTGCAGATTCATTAGTCTATTAAACATTTCGCATAGTGAAATGTTGGGCTTGCTGAGTTGTTGTGGAATAGAAGTTGGGCTCACTATGGAATCAAATAGAGTGCCATTTTCAAGCATTAAGCACTAAAAATCTATTCATTGAATCATTTAAAAAAAAACTGAAGAACTACGGTTATGTTCCTCACCCCAACGGTTCCAGTTCCAAAAATTAGTCATTGTTTTTCAAAAAGAAAAGCCAAATCATGTGTTTGGCAACCCAAAAGAGTGTAGCCACATCATTTTCTCGATATATTTGTGTCGGGAATTGAAATGAAGTAGATGGACATCCCAATCGGGATGGCCCACTTTTTGCATCGGTCGAAAATAGGGCCACCCCTGCTTCTCGCAACCCCTCCTAGTGGGGAGAGGTAGATCACAATATGGCCACCCTGATCAAGGTCACCCACTGCTATTTACAACCCCTCCCGGTCAGGAGGGGTAGACCACATATGGCAACCCTGACCGGGGTGGCCCAATGTTTTTACAACCCCCCCCCCCCCCCGATTGGGAGGGGTAGACCATAATATGGCCACCCTGACCGGGGTGTCCTACTATTTCTTTACAACCCCTCCCGGTCGGCAGGGGTAGACCAAGAGATGGCCTCCCCAACCGGGGTGGCCCACCATTTCCTACCACCCCTCCCGATCGGGAGGGGTCGACCAAATACAAAAAATAAATAAATAGAGACCCTAGCGATCTACTGCCCTTCCCAATCGGGAGGGTAGACCTAAATAAGGGTCATCCTAATCGAGGTAACCCATTTCTTGTAATTTTAATTTTGATTTATTTATTTTATTTTATTTATTTTTTCATGATGATCCACCTTCCTGCTAAAGAAAAAAAAAAGGAAAGTCAAAGTAAATGTTAAGGTTTCTACTCCATATTTGTATAGTTTGTTGCAGGGTTTACAATTCTCCTTTGTGATTTAAAGCACGGTGTGTCTGGAAATCTGGGGGCAACTGATGGAGCAATTTAAGTCGGTAATTCCAATCGACAGTTGGTAGAATAGGTCAATTCGAACTTGAATACTACAAAAGTTCAACCGGCGTAGAAGTCTATATGTGAACAAGATAAGGACAAAGTTAACCTCTCCTATCCCAATGAAACAACACTTACTCTCCCAATGCAACATGGAAACCTAGATGATTATAAATAGGGTGGTGGTTTAATGAAAGAGGTATGACACAAATCCCCAACAAAGAATTCTTTTCAGTCTCTTCATTTTCCTCTCCCTTTGAATATTTTCTGACTTGATCACCGGAGCCTTCTAGGCAAGTGCCAAATCGGTACCAAAGAGGGTTGTTGTTTTCTTTTCGTTTCAGGGACTCAGTCGAACCGGATCAGTGAAAAAATCCATCATCAAAAATATTATTTAAATGAATTAAAGAACTTGAAAATCAACAAAATTAAAAAATTCTAGATAATTGTCATGTGAGAAAGATGATGGTATATGTTAACGAATCCTTAGGGATTCAGTTGACCTTGAAAATCAGGGAATTTAATTCCCTTTAAAACCGAGATTGCACAGTTGTAAAATCTGTATATTTTTTCCTTCTTTAGGAGCTGTTAATTAGGACCAATTTCTAGGAATTATTTTCTATTTTTATGTAGAATTAGTTTCCTAAAATAGTGGACATTGTACTCTATATATTTGTATCGTTTTACCTCAAAGAAATATAAGCTTTAATATTCGTTTACATGGTATCAGAGATATAATTTTTTTCTCCTGGGGTTCCTTTTTCCTTTCTGCACAGCCTTCATTGCTGATTGCAGAATATCTCTTTGGCCTTCATTGCCTTTAACCCCTGCCCTTCTATTTTTTTCCTTTCTGCACAACCTTCATTGTTGATTGCAGAATATCTCTTTGGCCTTCATTGCCTTTAACCCCTGCCCTTCTATTCCCTTCAAACACTTCAATCTTTGCCCAGAAAAATCCCACCATATCTGTCACATCTGAAACAGCTGCTATCTCAACTAACACTGAATATCAAATCCTACAGCCATTATACCGATTCAATGGAAAAAACTATCTGATATGGTCTCAATGGGTGAGGACATATCTAAATGGGAAGGGAAAACTCAACCACTTGATTGGCCCTATACCAGGGAAAGATGATCCAAAGTTTGAAGCTTGGGATGTGGAAGACCCCTCAATTATGTCAAGGCTCTGGAATTCAATGCAACCAGAGATAAGTGGAACCTGCATGTTTTTGACAACTGCCAAAGACATATGGGACACCGTGAAGCAAACCTACTCCAAAGTTAAGGATGCAGCCTTGGTTTTTGAAACAAAGACCAAGATTCACTCGACAAAACAAGGTACAATGTCTGTTACCGAGTATTATAACACTTTGAAAGGTTTATGGCTTGAACTCGATTACTATCAAAATGTTAAGATGCAGTGCGGTGATGATGCCACCATGATATTGAAATTTGTGGAAAGTGAAAGGGTTTATGAGTTCTTGGCTGGACTCAATGTGAAGTTTGACCAGATTCGGGTGCAAGTACTGGGAAAGGAAGCTTTACCTCCTTTAAATGAGGTATTCTCTATCATACGTGCTGAAGAGGGAAGGAGGATTGTGATGTTAGATAGTCCTAATAATGAAGGATCTGCCCTGGCTGTTGTTAAGTCATCATACTCAAACAAATTCAATAGCATGGCCTCAAACAATGAGAAAAAGCCACCAGTCCATAAAGACGACCTTTGGTGCAACTATTGCAAGAAACCAAGGCATACTAAGGAGATGTGCTGGAAATTGAATGGAAAACCACCTTTTCACAGAAACAACTCTCCGCAGCGGTTCAACCCACAAGGCAGCCTAGCAAATATTGCCCTTGCTGATGACAAACCTACACAAGATTCAGCTGGCGGCATCCTGGAGATTAATGCACTAAAAAAGGAGGAAATTGAGAAAATTCGGAGCCTTCTCACTTCAATTGACAAGCCAATCGGTTCATGTTCAATGGCACACTTATGTAAGTATTCCTTATCTCAAGCCCTTAGTGTCTCAAAGGACTGTAATTTTCATGCAACCTGGGTAATAGATTCAGGTGACATAGACCACATGACCAATTCACCACATCATTTCACAACATACACCCCATGCCCTGGAAATCAAAAAATACGAATTGCCAATGGAACTTTCGCATCCGTGGCAGGAAAAGGGACCATCAATCTTACACCTTCTCTTTCTTTGAAATCTGTTCTTCATGTGCCTAAGCTTTCTGTAAATCTTTTGTCCATACATCAGATTACAAAAGAACTACACTATAAAGTGACATTTTTTCCCAATCATTGTGTCTTTCAGGAACCAGTTATGGGGAGGACGATTGGGCTTGCTAAAGAGAAGGAAGGACTCTACTTTCTGGATATCTGTGATGACAAGAGCAGTGGTTGTCTACCTCTATCTCATTTCTCTGAAAATTTCTCACCAAATAAAGCACAAATTTGGCTTCATCATTTTCGTTTAGGACATCCTTCTTTTCCTGTGTTAAAGACTATATTTCCTGTTTTATTTCATAATTTGGATGTTAAATCCTTTCATTGTGAAATCTGTGAGTTTGCCAAGCATCATCGCGTTTCATTCCCATTGAGTGATAATAAATCTTTATATCCTTTCTCTTTGGTTCATACTGATGTGTGGGGGCCTTCTAGGATTCCAAATATTACTGGAGCTCGGTGGTTTATTTCCTTCATTGATGACTGTACTCGAGTCACTTGGTTGTTTCTTATGCAAAACAAATCTGATGTTAGTTCTGTTTTTCCTATGTTTTTTAAAGATTCAAAATCAGTTTGGTGTTTAAATTAAAAATATTAGATCTAACAACGAGAAAGAATACTTTAACCAAATTCTTTCACCATTTTTTCAAAAGGAGGGATAATACACCAATCTTCATGTACAGATACTCCACAACAGAATGGAGTTGCAGAACGAAAAAACCGTCATATTCTTGAAACAACCCTAGCCCTTTTATTTGAGAAACAGGTGCCTAAATCCTATTGTGGGGAAGCTATGTTGACTGCGGCTTATCTTATAAACCGACTACCTTCAAGGGTATTGGGAAATAAAACTCCGGTAAGTGTCCTTCCTCAATTCTATCCTGAATTCAACACGTCTACCCAATTACCACCTAGAATATTCAGTTGTGTCTCTTATGTTCACGTTCATGCACAGAACCGGGGTATATTGGATCCTAGAGCCCTTAAATGTGTCTTCCTTGGTTATTTGTCAACCAAAAAGGGGTCTAAATGCTATCGTCCTAGTTCAAAAAAAAATTTTGTCTCCAAAGATGTTACCTTTGCTGAAAATATGTCTTTTTTTGGTGAAACTTATCTTCAGGGGGAGCATTTATTAGAAGATAAGTTTGATTCGAGTCTCGTATTTGATAATCTTGATATTTCAGCCATTTCAACCCCTAAAACACATGTTCCTTCTAATGGTTCTCTTGTTCCAGCAGAAGCATCCTTGTCTTTTGCAGAAACCAACAAAAATAATCCTAATGGGAAAACAGGTAATGATGGTACTACCTTGCCATTACAAGTGTATTCCAGGAAGAAAAAGTCTGAACATGAACCGATGCAAGCCCATGAAGCCGAACCAGGTATTGTTTATTTTTCTCCATCTAAAAATAACTCACAACCCAAGCCTACAGACCTTGATATACCAATTGCCCTTAGGAAAGAAACACGAAAATGCACTCAACACCCTATAGCGAACTTTATCTCCTTTGATAGACTCTCTCCGCTACAAAAAGCATTTCTCACAGATTTACATAACATTAAAATTCCAAAAACAGTCCAAGAGGCATTTAGGGATGAGAAATGGAAAAAAGCCATGAGTGAGGAAATGAGAGCACTAGAAAAAAATGAGACATGGGATATAGTTGAGTTGACAAAAGGGAAGAAACTGGTAGGGTGTAAATGGGTGTTTACTGTGAAGTATAAAGCTGATGGAACCTTGGAGAGATATAAAGCTAGGCTTGTGGCCAAAGGCTACACTCAGACATATGAAGTAGACTATCAGGAGACATTTGCCCCAATTGCAAAAATGAACACTATTAGATTCTTATTATCTTTAGCAGCTAATCTTGGGTGGTCCTTGCAGCAATTTGACGTTAAGAATGCATTCTTGCATGGTGATTTAAAGGAAGAAGTCTACATGGAGGCACCTCCGGGTTTCACTGAAAATTTTAGAAATAACAGTGTGTGCAGGTTGAAGAAAGCTCTATATAGGTTAAAGCAGTCCCCTAGAGCATGGTTTGGGAGATTTAACAATGTAATGAAGGACATGGATTTCAAGCAGAGCCACGGTGATCATACCCTCTTCATCAAACGATCAAATGCAGGTAAAATTACAGTCCTAATTGTTTATGTTGATGATATTATTGTAACTGGAGATAACTTTGAAGAGATTGAGAAACTCAGGAAGCAGTTGGCCAAAGAATTTGAAATAAAAGAATTGGGAAAACTAAAATATTTCTTGGGAATTGAAGTAGCATATTCTAGAAATGACATCTTTATTTTCCAACAGAAATATATCCTTGATCTCCTTAGGGAGACAGGTATGCTCAGCTGCAAATCTTCAAACACTCCAATTGAGCAAAATCATAAACTAGGAGAAGCTGCAAATGATGATGTGATGATAAATAGGGGGAGATATCAAAGGTTAGTTGGAAAACTCATTTACTTATCTCACACAAGACCCGACATTGCCTATGTCGTGAGTGTAGTCAGTCAGTTCATGCACTCTCCGAAGGATTCTCACTTGCAAGTTGTTTACCGAATCCTACAATACTTGAAATCTACCCCTGGGAAAGGCATTCTCTTCAAGAATAATGGAGAACAAAGTCTAGAAGCCTACACAAACGCAAATTGGGCTGGATCAGTAGTGGATCACAAGTCAGCAACTGGCTACTGTACCTTTATAGGAGGAAATCTGGTGACTTGGAGAAGTAAAAAATAGGTTTTGGTGGCTAGATCAAGTGTTGAAGCAGAATTCAAAGCTATGGCACATGGAATTTGTGAACTCTTGTGGCTAAAGATTATTTTGGAAGACTTAGGAATCAAGTGGGAAGGAAGTATGAAGTTGTACAGCGATAACAAGTCAGCAATCAATATAGCTCACAATCCGGTACAACATGATCGCACAAAACATGTGGAAGTAGATTGACATTTCATCAAGGAGAACCTGGATAGTGGCTTAATTTGTACTCCCTATGTTTCAACAAATGGACAACTTGTAGACATCCTCACCAAAGGACTATCGAGTCATTCGTTTCAACATATTACAAGCAAGCTAGGAATGGACAATATCTATTCACTAGCTTGAGGGGGAGTGTTAACGAATCCTTAGGGATTCAGTTGACCCTGAAAATCAGGGAATTTAATTCCCTTTAAACTGAAAATCAGGGAATTTAATTCCCTTTAAAACCGAGATTGCACAACTGTAAAATCTGTATATTTTTTCCTTCTTTAGGAGCTGTTAATTAGGACCTAATTTCTAGGAATTGTTTTCTGTTTTTATATAGAATTAGTTTCCTAAAATAGTGGACATTGTACTCTATATATTTGTATCGTTTTACTCAAAGAAATATAAGCTTTAATATTCGTTTACAGTATATTTGATCTACAACCCAAATGCAAAAATAATAATAAATAAATGCCATATAATCAATGATGTTTTCCCATCAAGTATGTCTTCTCTCATTTTGGATATCATCAATTGGGTCATTAGAAATTATTTTACATAAATTCAAGTTTCTTCTTTCTTTTATGATAGGTTGACTGAAATTTCTGTGTTCTTACACCAAAATAATAAGAAATCTACTACTTGATTAAACACAAAGCCAATATAGTCCATTGGGAACATGAGTCTTTTAAAGTTTGCAAAGTCCACCCATATAATGACTAATCTAGAATCAACTTGCAACCCATTTACATAAAGTATTAATATAATATTTTAAATTTAAATTATGTCCAATTTTAAAAGAATAAATTACAGGTCTCAGATTCGCAAGCTGCACCCTAATTTAAACTGTTGTGAAAATCACTCTAACACTCCCATCAGAGTTGGAGGCCCTAATGGTTGCAAACGGGATATGTAAAACGAAAAAGCTGCCCTCACTAGTATTGTAACAAAAATTGTCTGACTTGATGATAAATTTAATAGGATAAAACTACCCTTTACAGGTCTCCCCGTCAGCTCTCGCCATCTCCCCTCCACCACCACTCTCTCTGTGTGTGCGTGTGCGTGTGTGTGTGTCTTCACTGTCTCTCACACTAGAAACACAAAGAACGTGGGTAGATTTTATAAGTGATGTGTTGAAATCAGTTTTGGATATATATTACATGGGTTGATTATATATATAAATGTATATCTGTAGATAAAAGCAATTCCTCCCATCCCAATAAAGTGAGTCACCCGTGATTCGATAGTTTCATTTTCCACTAATGCAGGCCGATTGGGACCCAGCGGTCAAACCATTGTGTTCTTTCCTCATCTTCCTTCCAATCAAATCTATTCTAAGGTGTTTGGAGGTGGGGGAAACAAAGGAGGGATAGTCGAACTGAACTAGTTGTTTCTAGGGGCATAGAAGATTGGGTCATCCACATGATCAGAGACTAGAGCAGATGGTGTTTCTTGGATTGTCTCCTCATTGATTTCCTTCTGAATCATAAACATTTTTAAGACACAATGTTTATATACAAAGCACTGCAATCTTCCCTGTTTCTAATAGTTATAAAAAGCCATGGTTAGAGGCCTTTTCCCTTGTGGGGATTGGCTCCTGTCTCTTCTGACTCTGGAGTTCAGTATTTTCTCGGCTTCATAAATAATCACACTAGAATTAGATGGCTCTATGTGATGAAATGCAAAAGGGAAATTAGTACAATGTTTCAAGTTGAAGCCGACAAGATTAGAGACAGAGGCAACCATTATCAATCGAAAGAGATAGAGGACATGGCGTGAAGGGTCCAAAGAAAGAAAAAAAATGGGATCTTCAGTAGAGGGTTGGTCCCTTGTTATAGCCTTTGGTTGAGGCTAGGTGGCTAGTGCATTCTTAGTCTTTGCTTTTTTTATATTTAATTGGATCCCCAGGGAATTGAGAATTTCAATCTCATCCCAAAATATCCCCCAGCCCTCTCCTTGCAATGATTCTAAATCATGGAACCTACACTTGTACATCATAAGTAACCATAGAAGCATTTCGTGTAGGGTGTTCATCTATATATATCTGTATATATACACATACACATATAAATATAATAATGAATATAATATAAGGTTTCTCACCTTCATTTATTCTGTCCGGTTTATTCATTGTAATTTCTCAAGTTATCACCTTCTTTATTGAAGAAATACATATTGTTTTTGCCAATTTCGATAGAAAACTCAAATTTGCTTCTGGTTTCCTTCAGATCTCTAGAGCGGTGGAGCTTTCAAAGCATTATGCTCAAATTCAAAGTGAGTGTGTGTGTGTGTGTGTGTGTGTAAGAAATGGTGTGAATTTACGCCAATGGGTTGGCTCAAGTGGATAAAGAACTTGGCCCTAGTGCCTAGCAAGCATTAGGTCTAAGGATCAAGCCTCTTGGGTGAAAGCAATTCTTTGTTTTTTTTTTTTGGGGGGGGGTGTACCAACTAGGGAAAAAAATGGCGTTAATTTGGTTGTATACATGCAAGACGTACTATTATGGGTCTTGGACCTCTTGGTGGTGGATGGTAGTGGGTTTTGTCATCTACCAAATGAAGCTAAAGATGGATGATGGTTGGAGATGGGTCTAAATATAAATGGAGGATGATGTTAATGGGCATGACTTGATTGTTGCTTTCATAAAGTTGTATTTGAGTATGAGAAATTAAAGCTGTGACTTTTCCATTCTCGATAAATCTATTACATTTTGAGTCTTTGTCTGATGAAATTGAAGATTGAGCAGTGGTGGAGGTGGGAGTTGAGAGAAAGATGAGAGAGAGAAGCATGGTGGTGAGAGAGAGGGACAGGGAGAGACAATGGAGTATTTGGAGGTGGCAATAAGAGAGAGAAAGTGAGGGTCTGTCACTTCTGCAGAAGAGAGACACAGGCGGCGATGGTGATGGTGGTGGGGAGAGAGAGAGAGAGAGTGGGGGGGTGGTGTCATACAGTGGTGGTCGTAGACCTCATGGTGGTGGAGAGAGAGAGAGAGAGGGAGAATTGGCATAGTTGCTCTCAGATGTGTGTGTGTAGTAAAACATAATATGTTTGTTAAATATATATTTAATTTCTAATTTTATATTAAATACAATAAAAAATATATTTAATTTCAAAATATAAATATGTCCAACTATATAATTTCTATTATATAATTTACAAATTTAAATATATATATATATATATTTTTTAAAGCTTGAAAATTAATTGTATATTTAATATTTAATTTAAATATATGATTCTCAGTTACATGTAGAGTGGCTGCTAATATGAAATCAAATATAGGAAAAAATTATCATTAAAATATATTAGAAGGGTAACTCAGTAATTTTTCATAAGAAGGACAATTTCAGCATTAAATAAAAAATTCTCTAACGGCCCGATTACGGCTTGGACCTACTTGTATTTTGGTCAAACCTCAAGTGAGGTTCACCACAATTTTGATCAAAGTTTAATATAAGGTGCAACTTGCAAACCTCAAGGAGTTCAGGGTAATTTACCCAATTTAAAAAGATGAGAAATAGAAAATGCTGATAAGGTTTTAGTCTGGTAGGTTCAGGGACCTAATCCAAGAACAGCTTTGACACAGACTTTGCTAACTCTAACTTTTGCTAATTAAATTATTCTTTCCCTGTGAAAACATATGAAGAATTGAAAAAAATTACTCTCAGACAGCTTTGTGTAAAGCAAGCACCATAATATAAAGTATAGCATTTTAAAATCTTGGAAGTAATGATCATTATCATCATCATCCTTGCCTTAATCTCATAAAGTAATGATATTTCATGCAACTCACTTTAAGAAGGAAACCGAGAAAAAAAACAATGTACAAAATTAATCTACTCCTGTACAGATAAAACGGAACTTACATTTGAAAGATGGAATGGACAGAATTTTGGTTTCCCTCTGCGCCCATACTTTAACAGATATGACCCTCTCTTCAGGGCTGTAATAGCCTGCATTTAATACACACACACAACAAAAGTATAAGATTACTTGAAAGGTGCCACAAAAAGTGTGGCATAACAAAGAAATCTAGAAGGAAATAAAGAAGATATTGAGAGGATTCAAATCTGCAAATATAGAATTTAAAATTCCAGCAGTACATAAGGATATAACAAATTCGATATATGGCACACACGTCATCTTTACTAATAAAAGAACAAAACAATCAAAGAAACACATCATCTTTGGACGCAATAGGGATTCCATCTGCACGAAAAATATAAAAAGTAAAGGAGGATATTGATTTATCATCTGAAAAGGTTACAGCTGCAATTACTCATGAAAGTTATGGTGCATTTTGTGTTTCAAATTTGTCTTCTGGGTGACTCTAAGCCTATCTTTTCATCCAGTATAAACTATTTTCAATTTTCAACTTTTAACATCTTGACCTGAAAAATGCTAAGCCATCAACCTTCCTTGTGAGTTTAAGTTAACACAGAAGTTGTAGGATAAAATTTTTTGAGACAGAAAAAAATGGTGAACTGGAAGTAGATATTTTGCCTCATTGTTAATAGTACTTCTAAGACATTTCGAGCCTAATACCATTTACTGGGTGCAAAACCAAATGAATCTAATTAGGCATCATCAAAGAGCTGAGCAGGATATGCTGGAAACATAATTCAGGGTTGATATGATTAAGTTAAGCACCACAGAAATGGTCAGTAAACATTCATTAGCATGCTAAGACAGTTATGGGCCTGACCTTAAATAACACATGTACTGAACAGTGTGGTGCATGAGAATTCAGGGAGTATGGAGACAACTTTGTTTGGTTCTCAATCAATCCCTTGCAATAAACTATCATTAATGTCTGCTTCAACTTTGTGAAGGCAGCTTGTCTTCCTTGTGGATCATAGGCCATCGTGTCCTTTCTCAGTGCCTAAACCCACATTCTTTTTGACATTCCTCTTGTCCTTGTTGTACATTCAACTCAAATTAAATCACTCTTCTTTACGGTGGACTTATTGGTATCCTTCGCTCATGATCAAACCATTTTAGATGACTTTCTCAAAGATTACCTCAATTGGTGTCACCTCTCTTCTCATCGATGCATTCTCCTTGTATTCTCTCTCTTTTACCACTCATTCACATTATCATCCCATTTTAACTACACTCATTTTTCATGCATGCTTTTCAGTAGAAGATAGCCAACATTTGACATCACAAATCAAAGTTGACTTTAGAATTGTGTTAGAAATGTTTATATTTTTAAATTGGTTTTTCTTTGGAAGGTTATATTTAACTAGGTTAGTATCCTTTGATCATGTGAAATCCATGAAGCATTTCTCCATTGTATCCACCCTAGCATAATTTTTATAGTGGGTAATGTATACCCAAAGTCGAGGGATCCAACTACTCTCCACCCTCTTAATGGTGTTTGGAAGGCCTCAACAGCTACAAGGCTGAGGGTGCTTGTGTTCACAATATAGGTCGCCAGTGCATGACCACCATACATATGAAGGTTCTTCTTTAATCATCCGAGTATCACAGCTTTCACCAACATTGCTATAATTGATTTAAGGTGTGTAAAATGATCTTGAAAATTTTGACTTAATTATTGCACAAGATTTATGATCTCAAGCTTTGAAATGGTCCAGAAATTAATGCAAGCTATAGTGATGATTCCATAGTAGTTTTCTCATCATGAGGATGTCCAGAGTAGTTTTCTCATAATCAGGATATATTTATGACACATTAGGTGCACATTTCAGACCTGTTGCTTTGGTGTAAATATAGGAACTTGGGAATTGTTAGCCAATCCCAAGTAGTTGGAAAAAGGATTTGTTGTGTTGAGTTGAGTTGAGTTGGGAATATCCTAGTTTTCAAATAAATAGAAACAGAGGAAGAATTGGAAACTGTATTTTGTATAAGCCATAAGAAATTACTCACATGTATTACCCTTCTCTTTGCCATGATTCTTTTTCTTTCTCTTCCTATATCACATTCCCCAACTCTACTTTTTTTTAACTGTTCATGATATTTAAAGAAAATCCTAAACTTGTGCTTCCGACTCTTGTGCGGCCGTGCCTAACAAGGCTGTAGAAGGAATAAATTTAGAGAAATCACTCAACCATGGTCAATGATATCACTTGATGATGATGCGAGAAATGGAATAGTGACAAGCAGGAGTAACCATATCCTATAGCAAGAGGACTTGCAACTTAATTTGATCAAAACGTTAGCCTTCCCATAGTTGTTTTCTCGATAGTACTCACAGTGATAACAGTTATTACAATGTAAAAGAGACAGAATTATGAAAAATGCAATATTAAACTTAACCCAACGGTAAGGCACTTCCTGACACAACTAATATCAAAGACTAGATAATTACTGATGTAAGATTGAGATTGGCAAATCTGAGTCTTAAATTATAACTAGGCAGTCCAAAACCTAAGTGCTATAGATTGTTCACCACCTAAAGCAATACTACTCAACTCAACAATCCTTTCACCAAGTGGAATCTCGCCACCTAAATATGAAATTTTAATCCAAAAATAGTACAAATTCAAAGTTCTTATAACTTTCTCAATCCAGTGCTTTCGAATAGTAAATTAAATACAATTGAATGTGAATCCAACAAAGCAGACAAAATCTTAGATTTTGGCAGTTAAAGTAATGACATATTTCTGATAGAGGAGATAAAAATATATGAAGCATAGAGAGTGTGGTACTGTTAATTGGTCTATGAACGATGTGCATTTAACTTTATCTATTTATAATTTGTGATAATGATTTGTATGGCATTTTGGAGTTTAAGCTGTCCCCATTATAAACTACAGAAGCCATCTCAAGTAGTCAATGAAATCAATATGATCTTAAGCTGCATTAAAATTGGGGGGAAAATCGAGAGAAGATTCAAGGAAGCTACTTACTTGCTCAACATTCCTCTCACCAAGACTATTCCTCTGTAGATCAGCCATTCCTGCTGCAATATCAAGTATGTCCCTTGCATAGCATAAAACCCATTTGGACAACACCAAACCTCTAAGAGATGACAAAAGAATGTCCAAAGGTCCCCCATAAAAAAACTTCACAAGTAGTTTGGTGCTAAAACACGGAAATTGAATTTCAAGTACCCCATCATGAAAATATCTCAGCTCATTGATTGTATATCAGGAAAGATCAAGAGAAAGGAACATAAAATCATTAAAATTCATTACATCTAGAAAATTAATCATTTTTCATTCCTTTCTCTCCTCCTTTCTGAGAACAGACTAGAAGGCTGCTGAAACCTCCCAGAATCCCAAGCTCAAATTATGAACAGTTTGGAGATACTACTCATTGAAGTACCTCGATCTTAGAAAATCCTCAAATTTGTCAGAATCACGAACAGTCAGAACCTATGACAAATATAAAAAACAATCAAATATTCACCTTATGGTTCTGTAGCCACAAATCATCCATTACATACATAACAATGAATCATATTAACAGAATAATCATGTCGTCAACCATTTTGAATGAATTTATACATCTATATCGATTAAAAATTTAAACAGGGTTCTAAAACCGGCTTCAAACTCTTATAAAGCTAGGGTTTCGTACAATATGCACCTATTACATTGAATACATTCAAATTTCACAAATATAAACATCAATCCCCAATCAAAGCATGAATTCCAACAAAAATGAAGCAATGCTGATGGAATTTACCTGCGAGTGGACGAAAATGAATATAACCCTGATCGTTGGCTAGTTTTGACGAATCAGAGATCGATTTAGCTCCACAATCAAATAAAACAAACCGATTAACGAACTAAACAGCTTGGTTTCGCAGCGATGGCTTCGATTTCGATTGCTCTCTGAAATGTAAATGAAGCTCTCGATTGAAAATGTTCGTAAGAGACATAAAAAGGAATTAAGATTTGCAGAGTTTCAAAGGAATATATATATATATATATATTTCTCTCTGTATATATATATAAATATAAATTTCTTTCTTTCCCTCCTAGAATTTTAACTGATTTTTACTTTCTTTTTTTGTGTGTTATTTCAAGACTCGCGGTTTATTGCCACGTCAGCAACTGAATCTGTTTGATGGGACGGTTGTTTTTGTCATTTTATATCCAGAAACTGCTCTCTCCGCTTGACCGCTCAGATGACTTCCCGCCATTTTCTTCCAATAACACGTGGCTTCTCGGTAGCTATTTCTACGGAGCTAAGAAGCAGGATACTTCTCTTCAGATGCCATGGACGTATCGAATACGGTTTTTCACAGAAATATAATTTAGATATGCGTTAGATACGCCTAGACGTATTCTAAATTTTAAATATTTTATTTTTTAATTAAATACGGCAAGAATATATTTGGACACTTTCAACATACAGTAATTTTTTATTATTTTTTTTTTAATAAATGAAATTCAATGCAATTTAAAATATATTATGACTTAATTAAAAATAATAATATAAAATTAAACAAACAAAAATAATAAACATTTAGCTTGACACTTTAAATTAGTAATTTCATTTATGATTATAGAAATAAAATGATCAAAAGTTATTATTTATAGATATATAATAATATATTATATAATTATTTTTTCGCATATTCATGTCATACTTGTATCCTATTTTTTTTTAAATTGACGTATCACTATATTCGTATCATGTCGTATCCGTATCTCGTGTCTTATCCGTGCTTCCTAAGTATTGAGTAATGCTGATATGAAGTCTCCTCATGGAAAGATTATTAGGTACTTCCGAAATCATGATTTATCCCGAACCAATAGCAACGCGCCACATGTGCATATGTATCCCTCTTTATTCCAACACATGTTGTGGTGACATGTTATTGTTGGCCCGAGACAAGGGGGCGCAAGAGTAATCTAATAATTTCTCCTCCTCGTGAGCACTCTGTGAATTTGCGATGATTATATATACAAATATAAACACACAATTAACCTTTTGAAAGAGAATTATAAAGTTAAAAATTTGTAACAAAATTTATTTACAATAGATCACAAGTCAAACTTTTACATACTAGTATTTCTTTTGAGTTCATTTAACCAAATCACACTATTAACTTTGGTTGTCTCATATAATTTTATTTTATGATATTTTGAGGTGATTATTTTTTTACAATAACATCGCTTTATTATTGGTTACATGATGATATAATTTGTCCATTTTTTTTATTCAAAATATGTTAATTTATAAGAGAGATCATTACAAGTGTCATGAATGAAACCTTGTAATAGCACTACTCTTTTCTATCCGAATGTGTAATCAATATGATTTTTCTTTAGGCAATTCCTATTTTGAAAAAAATTACGGTGTCCATGTCAATACCAACCCTTCATCAATTTTGTGAGTAAATGATTCATGGAGAACACTGTGATTTACATTGGTAACTTTTTATTCCTTTATTGATGCATGTCATTTTAAAGTTTTTTATTATTATTATTTTTATAAGCACTTCTAGCTTTCATATTGAGCACATTTTGCGTTGCAGTCGAAATGATTAAAAGCACTTTTATTTTGAAAATATATATATATATATATATATATATATATATATATATTTAGTGATAGAGATTTTGCCATAGTTATGGACAGAAAATATTCACGAATTTTAAATTATGTTTGCAAATAAAGGTAAAAATTTGAGAATGGGCCTAGCTATGGACAGAAAATATTCACGAAAAGTATGTTACATATTACAATAAATATTGGAAATATTCACTTTATTTTCTAATAAATAAAAGGGTAAAATGCACAAAATCCCCGCCATATAGAACATGTGCAAAAAACACTCATATTATTAGATATGTGCATATAAATATCTATAATTTCAAAAGTTGGAGTAAATTACCCCCTATTGCATTTGATGATGTCAATTTTTTTTTATTATTTCACTTTTTAGCTTTTTTTAAAGGATAAAGTGCAAAAAACGCCCATGTTATTAGGTATGTGCATATAAATATCTATAATTTCAAATTTTAGAGTAAATTGCTCCCTATTACATATGATAATGTCAATTTTTTTAAAAAAACTCAAAAGTACTATTTTTGTTATTTCATTTTTTAGCTTTTTTTAAAAGGGTAAAGTGCAAAAAACACCCATGTTATTAGGTATGTGCATATAAATATCTATAATTTTAAAATTTGGAGTAAATTGCCCCCTATTACATATGATGATGTCAATTTTAAAAATAAAAAAAAACTGAAAAGTACTATTTTTGTTATTTCATTTTTTAACTTTTTTTAAAGGGTAAAGTGCAAAAAACACCCTCACTATATACCAAATGTGCAAAAAAAAAACCCTGCAAAAAAAAAAAAAAAAAAAAAAAACCTCACTGTTTACAAAATATGCAAATAAGGGCATTTTTGTCAATTTAACAACTAAAATGTCTAAAACACCCTTACACTCTAGTGCCATTTTGGAGGTCCAAAAAGGGCTTATCCGAATATTAATTTCTTATTTATTTAAAAAATGTGTGAATACTCCCTTCTTTTCACTCGTCGAGCCCATCTGAAATAATAAAATAATTAAAATATATTTTTAATTAATATACAAATAAAAAATAGGAAATATTACATCCAAACATGGCACAAAGGTTTTAAAGGCCGTGAGGGGCATTTTGGTCATTTAAAAAGAAAATTTTGACGAAGGGGAGTGTTTGCATAGATTGTAAAAATGCAGGTGGTTATATGCACATAATAAACTACAGGGAGTCTTTCTCACATTTTGTATATAGCGAGGGTGTTTTTGCACTTTACCCCTTTTTAAATAAAAAAATTCATAAAGTAAGAGTACTTTAGTAATTTTATTGTTCAATTTCTCCCAAATTGAAGATTTGTCCTTATTTGCACAAATTGAAAAATGTATTGGGTTTTGTGCACAACAAAGGGGTATTTGCACATTTTACATATAACGGGGGGTTTTTTTTGCACTTTACCTTAAATAAAATGACAATTATTTGTGGAGTCTGAGGGAACATTTTGGGATGATTGTGGTGGGGTGAAGTGCATAAAACTCTTGTGTAGTTTGAAAATTGTGCAAAAAATACCCTTCATGTTCACTTTCCTCCCCTATAGTCTGTATTTGGTGCAAATAAACCCTTCTGGCCTGTAAAATTACCTTTATACCTCCAAATCTTTCAGCATAAAAAATACCAAAATATGTCTTACTGTGAAAAGACCAAAATGCCCACATTGACTTCTTTCTCTCTCTCATTTATCATTCTCCACTCTCTCTCTCTCTTTACCCTCTTATTTTTTCTTTCCTTCTTTCTCTCTCTTCCATTTATCTCTCTCTCTCTTCAAGCTCACATATATATATAGATGTAGATATATATTATTATTTTTCTTCTTTTTATGTATATATATAACTTTTATTTTTGTATTTTCTTATTATATATATTTATCTTTTTTATTTATGTCCATAGATATTTATATTTTTATATATTACTATATAAATAGATTATATAAATATATGTATAATATGTTCATCATCTTTACCACATCTTCAACACCAAAGGTGGCGAAAGTCACCATGTCTGATCACCTTGATACCATCATCACCAACCCATCTCTGTTTCCACCATGGTTGGAGCTCATATCCACCATCCAACTCCACATCCCATGAAGACCCACCAATGTACCTCCACCTTAACCAAATAACCATGAACTGTCATCCCCATGGCCACCTCTGAAATTTCGCTATCGAAGCTCCTCTTCAACGAACACCACTTTCTCACCGCAAGCACCTACCAAAAACTACCCCACAAACCACTATTCATCATTTTCATCACCATCATCAACCCATCTCCACGACAGACCCACCTCCCACCAAGACCCACATCACCTCCAATCGAACAACCCATAAACTCCATTACCAACCCATTAAACCACCACCATGACATCCAACACAACCAACCAGCCAGCCACCACTGTAGAGACCGGGCAGTTACCATTTTAAGCATCATTTTTGCCCTAATTGCATTTTAAATAATTTTTAGCATATTGTGAATATGGGAAACATGTTTGAGAAGTTATTTTAGGGTTTTGGAAAGTTTTGAGAATATTTAGAAAAATTTGACTTTTTGGTCAACGGGGCCTCGGGATAAGGTCCGTTGGGCTCAGGAATTTAGAAATTTTTTGGGAAAATATGATTTTTGGTTATGAACCAAATGGAATGTTTAGAGAGTTAAAAAAGCGATTTCGAAACCATAGCTACTTTCAAAATCAAAAACGGAGGTTGGAAGGGTACGTTAAATGACTCGGGAGCGTTTCGGTCATTTCACAACCCAAGAAGATATAAATATCTAGGAGGGGCTGAGATATTTCATTTTACAGCTATCTCTCTCTCTCTCTCTCTCTCTCTTTAACTCTCCCACTTCATCTCTCTCCCTTCTCTCTACATTTCGGAAGGCTTAGGCTTTGATTTGGAAAATGCCAAAAGCAAGGGGTTTGTTTTACTTGGCAAGGGCTTCTGTTTGAACCGAACAAAAAGCATTTTCGACAAGGTAGAAAGGGTTGAGATTTTTGAAACTTGGCTTTTAAGCTTGAGGTTTGAGGTAGGGGTCTGAATCTCATTCCTATTTTGATTCCATAGGTCACATAGTTGTGACATGAAACTTTACTTTGAGAATATTGTGAAAATATAACTTTCTTGCATATATATATATGGAAATTATGTTTTATGCATGGCTTTTGATATTTATGAATGCATAGTGTGAATTTGTATTCATTTATGAAATAATGAGAGTCTTGATTCCATATGTTAAGTTTATGCACAAAAGAACATTTTCTTAAAAATACACAAGTGTGTTGATTTTCTTGAGATGATTGAATTGCATTGAATATGCATGAATTGAGATTTGAAATGCATTTACTTGGTACATGTCATGCACTTAGTGAGAATTGTAACGATCTTGAGTTTTGGTACATTTATGTGATAATGTGCATTTATGAGAAAAGTGCATTTTTGGGGCATGTGTGAAATTAAGAAGGGTCCAGAGCCCTAGGGTGCAAGACCCAAAACTTGGCCAAGTGGATGTCGCTTCCGTCAAGTTAGCAACCCGTAGAACATAAGCAGAGTTTGTGGTTTCAAAGAAACCCTTACTATAGAATTGTGACAAGCAGAAGTCCTCAGTTGAATTGATTTTCGGTTATACGTGGTGTGAGTTTACTTGTGAGTTGTGACTTCATATAAATTGTCATATATTAAAATATGAAGCATCACCCATGATTTCTAAAACTTGTATGTTTTAAGTGTTAAAAGCATGGATACTTGTCATGTAGTCATGTAGAGACTTCATATGCATTCTTGCATGGTTGCCTGAGCTAAGGTAGAGTCGGGTGGATCATTCCTACTGGGCGTAGTCGTATGCTCACCCCCTTCTCCCAAACTCTTTTCAGATAAAGCTCTCATAAAGGATGAGGCTTAGGTTGGCACATGGACCTTTGAAGTACCTTTTGGATTTCCATTTTTGGACATATGTATATAGACGTTCATGCTGGCTTGTGACATGTGACTATAGTAGTAGTTTTACCTTTACATTTGGTTCTTCACATGTATATGAACTTCAAATGTAAATGTCACACGTGGCATGCTTGGAACTTTTGGGAAAATGTATGTTAAATGAACTTGTTCATGTATAACCCTTGAGAAAGATATGAATGATGGATCTTTTGAACTCTTCTGTGTATGACTTTTGAGAATGAATGCATAATGGATCTTTTTAATCTTCTTATGTATGAAATTGTGTGAATGAATGCTAGAGACTAGATTTGTACATCTTTATCATGCCACGTACTTTATGGATTAATTATGAATGTTTTGGTTTCAAGAAAATTTAGGTTTTGGAGTAGAATTGTGAGAACTATGGACTTTTCATCCATGAGGCTCAAATGTATGGATTTGTATGAGTTTTAGGCATGCTTAGGATTGCAAATGAGTATATGAATATAGAGAATGCATCTATACTTGTAAAAATTAGGTTTTGAGTCATTGTTAGACTTTAGGTCGCATAGTCTCTTCAGTAGCCGAACGAAACTATGAGATCCAGAACTTTTGCAAATGAGGTACCTATGTTCGGATGACTGAAGGAAAGTTTTAGCTGACCAAAAGCTCCCTTTTGGTCGACTGAAGCTATCCTCCAGTCGACTGACAGAATTGGAAACCTGAAGGTCAGCTGAACCCAGGTTTCAGCCGACCGAAAGAGGTTCCAGCCGATCGAAACCTAGACTGAATTAGCATTTCTAAGATTTTGGAATGGGAATAAGTATACATAGATGTATGGACCAATGAGGAACCCATTAAGGAAGATAATGACGATCGTACGCATACGTAATTGAGTATGTATTTTTATAACTTCCGTAATTGAATGGTATTAATGTGAGAAGATGATGTGACAGCATAATCATCCTCAATTTTCGATAATCAAAAATTGGGGCGTGACAACTTGGTATCAGAGCATGATATTAAGGAGTTATTGTGATTAGGAGTGTTGATGTTTGATAATCACCGTTCACCCCCATTTCCCTCGCTCTTAATCGGGAGTCGTATTTTGCCCTAGGAGGATGAGCACACAGTATGAGACAAAGTCTCAACAGTATATTTTCACAATCTTCTGTGGGCCAGTCTAGCCGTGGGATGTTACCACAAACACCAATGACTATGTGGATTCCTTTGCCTATGGAATCCTCTCAACCACCAAGGAATTGTTTTCATTGTTGCCAGCCTGGACACGCTAGGCGTGAGTGTCCTCAAAGGCATGCAGTCCCACCAGTGCCAGCAGTACCGGCAAGGGATAGGGCGTGCTACTATTGCAAGCAACCCGAACATATCAAGGCTAACTGCCCACAAAGGCAGAATGCAAGGAAAGGGACAGGATTTTAACGACAACTTGGTGACGAGGTATGTTTATGAGTTTTAGTCTAAGGACTGGGTTATCGGTGTATAGATCAATCATGTGTCATATCATGCATTGTAAATGTTTATTTGGTTTAGCATGTTATATGTTATGTGCTATGTGGAATATGTTATTTATGTGACTGAGCATTGCATTTTAGTATTTTCTTGTGCATCACATGACTAATAGTAGCACGTAATCACCACTTAGGAATCTCGGATTTTGAGGATTAGTGAACCTAGGTGGAGGTTTGGAATTGAGTCAATTAGGATGCTAAGATTGACATGATTATTGCTTACACTTTTAATTACATACTAACTGTAGATTGAATTGACATTGTATGTGTAAACATGGTGGGGGTTATATACGGGTACAAGTGTATAGTATTGAATTCTCTTGTTGTGCATATAGTAAAATGCCACCAAGAAGGGAGCGAGATAGAGGCGTTGATGCTCCACAGGAGCCAATAAATGGGACATAGTTCATGCGCGACATTGTAGACGCCGTGAGACTAATGGCAAGGGAGGCTAGAGAAGAAGAAGTTTAGACACAACCCAGGGTTGTCTTGAGCAGATAGATGGTTGCAATGAAAGAATATGTAAAATTTAAACCGCCTAATTTTGAGGGTGGACGTGATCCACTAGCGGCGGAGAGTTGGATTGATCAAACCTACAAGCTTATGGCTACTATCGCCATTGATAAGGACCTAAGAGTGGGAGTGGCAGCGCTTCATTTACAAGGAGAAGTGGATCGGTGGTGGCAATTTATTGGAAATACCTTTTTTATAAGTTCTTTTCAGCTTCAATAAAAGACTGGATGAGGCAAGAGTTTATGGACCTAGTTCAAGGGGACATGGATGTTATGGAGTACGAGACCAAGTTTACATCCTTGGCTCGTTTTGCACCGAAAATAGTGAATGGAGAGGAGCTGAAGGTAAAGAAGTTTGTGAAAGGATTGAAGACCTCTATTAGGAAAAGAGTGTCGATTCTAGGTTTGAAAAAACTCTAGTGGCAGAGGAAGATGATAGAGATACCCAAAGGGTATGTGACTCTAAGAATCAGGCTAAGAGTACCGGAATGTTTCTGAGTAGCTAAGTAAGGAAGAGACAAAGAGGTGGTACCTGATTTTCTCAAGGGCAACAGAGGATTAGCTCGACACTATCGTCGTCCTTGCCCACTGGATCTTCACGATAAAAAGTGATGTGTCACCACTGTCAGCAGTTAGGTCACTATAAGTTTGAGTGTCCCAGCATACAGTTAGCACCAATGGTGGAACAAATTTGTTATCACTGCCACCAGACTGGTCACGTCAAAGCAGATTATCCTTGGGGACAAAGTGTACAGAGTGGAACGAAATCTCAACAACGTACCACTCAGCTTCCTGTAGCTTGCTCAGGGTTCACAAGCAGTGATGAGGATCAATCCTAATGTGTCAGACCAACAGTCCAGGTATCAGAGGACTGGTCCATAGGAGCTGAGGGATGATCATGGTTAGAGTATTGATCCATTTGAACATCATGTGATACGTCATAAGTTGTATATTGCATCTAGTACGTCATTGTCAGTTTTATATGCTAGATACAGTAGGAGATGTGCTAGGTAATTAACATGACTTATGTGACCATACGACTGTATAAGGGTTTACATTATGAATCGTATGATATATGTAGACATATTATTATCGCCTAAAGATTCTATTTTTGGGAATTTGATGAGACAGGCCAAAGATTTGAACTTGAGTAAACTCACAATAGTTGAGAAGTATGATTGGTGGTAAACTTCAGATGTGAAAGTCTAGAACCTTGAGAAAGGTTTAATGTAGTGTTTCCCATATAGGAAAAAATTTGGGAACTGATTATGGTCATAGGTTTGAGGGAACCAAAGTTGGCTGGACAAGTATGACATATTGTCAGGGTTGGACTAACGAGAAAAAATGGCCCAGCCGAACATTTTTCTTTGATTAGTGCTTCTCTTACAGTATGTTAGGTCCATATAGTTATGGAGTTAACTCGCTGGATGTTAACGAGCGGGGAAATGAGGTTTGGATAGTTTAGAGTATAAAAGATTTTTACTCATAAAGGGGAATATGACTGAAAAAGGTCTGTATAATAAATTACCAAGGTGTACGGTTGCAGATAAGTATGAGAATGCTTATCAAATGATTCACGATGATAAGAGTATATCAGTTTTAGACCGCTTTTGATATAGGAATGTAGTACTTGTTAGAGTACTTGAGGAAATAGTTCGAGATTCTTAAGAAGTGACATATTTCGAGATGGTTGTTGAGAAAGGATGTCTTTAAGGCACAATCTTGCCTATTAACATATATATATTGCGTTAGTTGTTATCAATATGACACAGTTGTCTATAGACGCATCCATTGGAGTAACGGGTGTCTCGAAGACACAGTTTTGTCTATTAACACGCCGGTGGAGATGATGTTGTTATAAGGACACAGTTTTGTCTGTTGACACATCAAATAAGGGATAGGTGTCATTTCTGGATACAATTTTGTCCGCTAACCCATCCATTGTTGCTGGTTGTCATCGCCGAAGACACAATTTTGTCTGTGATGCAACCCTTGGATTTGGTGATCATCGGTTGGGGACAATTTTCTCTATTATCACGCTTGATGGAGTGTTGCCATCTGAACACAGTTTTATCTATTGGCACACTTCTTGGAGGGTGTTGTCAAAAGGACAGTTTTGTCTATTGACACATCAAATGAAGGATAAGTGTCACTTTTAGACACAGCTTTGTCCATTGACCCATCCAATGTTACTTGCTGTTGTCGCTAAAGACACAGTTTCGTCTATAAATGGACAAAATCGTGTCCAGATGGCAATACTCCATCAGACATGTCAATGGAGAAAATTGTCCCCAGCTGACAATCACCAAATCCAAGAGTTGACGTCCCTGTCAACACACTTTCGGTTGGGTCAGGCTCTGATACCATTTGTAACATCCCACTCCACCTGATGGTATGATATTATCCGCTTTGAGCCTAAGCCCACATGGTTTTGCTCTTGGGTTTTATCCCAAAAGGCCTTATACAATTTTGAAAGAACACACTACATATAAGCACATCTCCTTCTCCACACCCAGGCGACATGGGATTGAGTACCCTGTAGCCTACTAGTGTGGTAGCTCACCCAGTGTCTCTCACACCCCGCTCACATCACACCCGCCCACAAGGGTCATTAATGTGGGTGGGTGCGAGAGACAATGGGCGAGCTACCACACTGGCAGGTTACAAGGTACTCAATCCCGCATCACCTGGGTATGGAGAAGGAGATGTGCTTATATGTAGTGTGTTCTCTCCAAATGATATGAGGCCTTTTGGGGTAAAACCCAATAGCAAAACCGTGCAGGCTTAGGCTCAAAGTGGATAATACCATACCATGTGATGGAGCGGGCTGTTACAAATGGTATCAGAGCCTGACCCAGCCGAAAGTGTGCCAACGCTGACGGGGATGTTAGGCCTCCTAGGGGGGTGGATTGTGGTGACCCTCGTGGACAGATGTGATGTGGGCGGGTGTGAGAGACATTGGGTCAGCTACCACACTGGCAGGCTACAGGGTGTTCAATCTCACATCGCCTGGGTGTGGAGAAGGGGATATGCTTATATGTAGTGTGTTCTCTCCAAATGGTATGAGGCCTTTTGGGGTAAAACTCAAGAGCAAAACTGTGCGAGCTTAGACCCAAAGCGGGCAATATCATACCATCAGGTGGAGTGGACTGTTACACACAATGCATCACACAGATCATTATATGAATCTATCTAGCATATAAATAACATAAGAGAAGAGGTATACCATTTTCAGCTCCTCACCCATCTCCCTCACATGCGTCGCCAACACCTCCCCGATTCTACACAAATCCTAGAATTGACAACTAAGAGAGAAAGAGAACCCCTACCTCGAAAGTGAAAGCTGCCCAAGCACTTCCCAATATTTCCAACTATATCCATCTCACCGAAAGTTGAGTTTGTTCCGTTAAAACTGAAGCCCTTGTCGCTCTCTATGAGCTGTCCTCCTCCGGCAACTCACGAATCTTACCCGAATGCTTCCAAAATGTAGAAAGAAGAAGAGAGAGAGAGAAGAGGAGGGTTTGGCCGGTTGCTGGGACATAAGAGATATGAAATATCTCTGCATATACAGATATTTAAATTCCCATGGGCATAAAATGACCAAAATGTCCTCAGTCTACTTAACTTACCTTTCCGATCTCCGTTTTTGATTTTGAAAGTTCTTACGGGCTCAAAATACTTCCTTAACTTTCTAAACATTTCATCTAAGCTAAAATCAAAAGTAATTATTTTCTAAAATTTTTTCAGATTCCCGGACCCACTCGGACCGCATCCTGGGCTCCCGTTTGATCAAAAAGTCAAATTTCTCCAAACATTCTGAAAACTTCCAAAAACCTTATAACATGTTTCCCAGTCTCAAAACATCCATAGCATCCTTTAAAATGCATCTATGGTGAAAAATGATGAATGAAAAATCGGTCAAATTTGGTTCCGGTCGTTACATATTTAGCTTAAAATAATAATTTATTTAACAAATGATATAACTCTTAATGAACTATGAAGCATAACTAATAAATTTTTTAATTAACTATCTAACTAATAATGTACTATTTAGATTAAATAACAATTTATTTAACAGACTATATAAGTAATAATAAACTATGTATAATAAATAATAATTTATTATGAATTAAAAACTATTTAACATAAATAATAAATTAAACAAAAGCTTAACCGGAAACCCCGAATCCAAAACAACAAACCAAGAATCCGAAATACGAAAACCCAAATCCAGAATCCCAAAAAAATAAGTAATTAATTGACAATGTAACTAATAATAAAACCTACATTCTAAACCCCAAACCCCGAATCTCCAAACTCCAAACCCCGAAACCCCAAACTATGTGGCATAAATAATAATTTATATAACAAACTATTTAAATAATAATAAACTATATTGCATAAATAATAATTTATTTAACAAACTATATAACCAATAATAAACTATGTAATATAAATAATAACTTATTCAACAAATATCTAATAAAAAATAAATTATGTAGGAATAACAATAATTTAATTAACAAACTATGTAACTAATAATAAACTATGTAACATAAATAATAATTTATTCGATAAATATCTAATAAATTATGTAGCATAAATAATAATTTATTTAACAAATTACACAAGTATTAATGAAGTATGAAGCATAAATAATAAATTATTTAACCAACTATCTAACTAATAATGAACCATGTAAGTTTAATAATAATTTATTTAATAAATAATAAACTATGTAGCATAAATAATAATTTATTATGAATTAAAAATAGACTAAACCAAAGCCAAATCGTAAACTCCAAATCCAAAACCACAAACTTAGAACCTAAAACACGAAAACCCGAATCACCAAACCACAATCAAAACATGTAATTAACAAACAATGTAACTAATAATAAACTAAGTAACATAAATAATAATTTATAAAATAAATATCTGATAAACTATGTAGCATAAATAATAAATTATTTCAGAAACTATTTAACTAATAAAGAACTATGTAGCTTAAATAATAATTTATGTAACAAACTATATAATTATAATAAAATATGTAGCATAAATAATAATTTATTGTGAATTAAAAACTATTTAACATAAATAATAAACTAAACTAAAGCCGAACCGAAAACCCCTAATCTGAAACCTCAAACCTAGAACCCAAAACAACCTATAACTTGAAACACGAAAACCCGAATCCCCAAACCCCAGACAAACTATGTAACATAAGCAATAATTTATTTAACAGACTATATAACTAATAATGAACTGTGAAACATAAATATTAATTACTTAACTAACTATCTAACTAATAATAAACTACATAGCATAAATAATAATTTATTTAACAAACTATATAATTAATAATAAACTATGTAGCATAAATAATAATATTTTATGAACTAAAAACTATTTAACATAAATAATAAACTAAACTAAAGCCGAGCAGGAACCCCGAATCCGAAACTCCAAACCTAAAACCCGAAACACGAAAACTCGAAGACCAAAACTCCAAACAAACTATGTAATTAAAAGACTATGTAACTAATAATAAATTTTAAATCCAAAACCACAAACCCCGAAGCCCAAAACTTCAAACACCGAAACTCCAATCCCTAAACCCTGTGCAGCATAAATAATAATATATTATTAAATACAAATTCTGTAGCATTAATAATAATTTATAATAAATTAAAAACTATTTAATATAAATAATAAACCAAACAAAAACCAAACTGGAACCCCAAATTCGAAACCCCAAACTTGAAACCCGAATCCCCAAACCCAAACAAACTATGTAATTAAAAGACTATTAACTAATAATAAATCCTAAACCCGAAACCCCGAATCCCCAAACTCCAAACCATGAAATCCCAATCCCTAACCCCTATGTAACATAAATAATAATATATTATTAAATACAAATAATGTATCATAAAAAATAATTTATTAAACAAACAATGTAGCATAAATAATAATTTATATAACAAACTATTTAAATAATTATAAACTATGTTGCAAAAATAATAATTTATTTAACAAATTATGTAACTAATAATAAAATATGTAACATAAATAATAACTTATTTAACAAACATCTAATTATTAATAAAGTATGTAAGATTAATAAAAATTTAATTAACAAACTATAAAACTAATCATAATTTATGTAACTTAAATAATAATTTATTTAATAATTATCTCGACATAAACTATGTAGCATAAAAAATAATTTAATTAACAGACTATATAAATAATTTTGAACTATGAAATATAAATAATAAATTATTTAACTAACTATCTAACAAAAAATGAACTATGTAGCTTAAATAATAATTTATTTAACAAATTATATAATTAATAATAAACTATGTATTATAAATAATAATTTATTACAAATTAAAAACTATTAAACATAAATAATAAACTAAACTAAAGCTGAATCGAAAACCACGAATCCGAAACCTCAACAACATCTAATTATTCAACAACATCTAATTAATAATAAATTATGTATGAATAATAATAATTTAATTAACAAACTATGTAACATAAATAATAATTTATTCAATAAATATATGATAAACTATGTAACATAAATAATAATTTATTTAACAGACAATATAACTATTAATGAAATATGAAGCATAAATAAAATTTTATCTAACTAATTATCTAACTAATAATGAACTATTTAGCTTAAAATAATAATTTATTTAACAAACAATATTACTATTAATGAACTATGAAGCATAAATAATAAATTATTTAACTAACTATATAATTAAGAATAAATTATGTATCATAAATAACAATTTATTATGAATTAAAACTATTTAACATAAATAATAAAATAAATTAAAGACAAATCGGAACCCCGAATCCTAAACCTCAAACCTAGAACTTGAAACACAAAAATCTAAATCCCCAAATCTCAAACAAACTATGTAACTAATAATAAAGCCTAAATTCTAAACCCCAAATCCCGAATTCCCAAACTCTAAACCCCGAAACCCCATACCCCACATAGCATAAATAATAATATATTATTCAATACAAACAATGTAGCATAAATAATAATTTATATAACAAAATATATAAATAATAATAAACTATGTTACATAAATAATAATTTATTTACCAAACTAATGTAACCTTGAATAAACTATGTAGTATAAATAATAAATTATTCAACAAATATCTAATTAATAATAAAGTAGGTAGGATTAATAATAATTTAATTAACCAACTATGCAACTAATAATAAACTATTTAACATAAATAATAATTTATTAATAAATATCTGATAAACAATGTAGCATAAATAATAATTTATTTAACAGACTATATATCTATTAATGATTTATGAAGCATAAATAATAAATTATATAATTAATAATAAACTATGTAACATAAATATTAAACTAAACTAAAGCCAGGAAACTCCGAATTCGAAACCTCAATCCTAGAACCCGAAACACGAAAATCCGAATCCCCAAACCCCTAACAAAATATGTTATTAACAGACAATGTAACTAATAATAAATGATGTAACATAAATAATAATTTATTCAATTAATATCTAATAAACTATGTAACATAAATAATAAGTATTTAACGGACTATATAACTAATAATGAACTATGAAAATAATAAATTAATTAACTAACTATCTAATTAATAATGAACTACGTAGCATAAATAATAATTTATTTAACAAACTATTTAATTAATAATAAACTATGTTCCATAAATAATAATTTATTATGAATTAATACCCGAACCACAACCCCGAATCCGAAACCCCAAACCCAAAATCTGAAAATGAAAACTCAAACCCCAAACAAATTATGTAATTAAAAGACTATGTAACTAATAATAAATCCTAAACCCCAAACTCCAATCCCTAAACCCTATGCAGCATAAGTAATAATATATTATTAAATACAAATTATGTATCATAAATAATAATTTATATAACAAACTATTTAAATAATTATAAACTATATTTCATAAATAACAATTTATTAAATAAACTTTGTAACTAATAATAAAATATGTAGCATAAATAATAACTTATTTAACAAACATCTAATTAATAATAAAGTACGTAGAATTAATAACAATTTAATTAACAAACTATATAACTAATAATAAACTATCTAACATATAATTTATTCAATAAATATCTAATAAACAATGCAGCGTAAATAATAATTTATTCAACAAACTATATAACTATTAATGAGCTATGAAACATAAATAATAAATTATTTAACTAACAATGAATCATGTAGCTTAAATAATAATTTATTTAATAAATTTTATAATTAATAATAAACTATGTAATATAAATAATAATTTATTATGAATTAAAAACTATTTAACTTAAATAATAAACTAAACTATAGCCGGACTGGAATCTCCGAATCCGAAACCTTAAACTTAGAACCCAAAACACGAAAACCCAAATCTCCAAACTCCAAACAAAATATGTAATTAACAGAAAATGTAACTAATAATAAACTATGTATCATAAATAATAATTTATTCAATTAATATCTAATAAACTATGTAGCATAAATATTAAGTATTTAACATACTATATAACTAATAATTAACTATGAAGCATAAATAATAAATTAGTTAACTAACTATCTAATTAATAATGAACTACGTAGCGTAAATAATAATTTATTTAACAAACTATATAATTAACAATAAACTAAGTAGCATAAATAATAATTTATGATGAATTAAAAGCATAATCGGAACTCCGAATCCGAAACACCAAACTTAAAACCCAAAACGCGAAAACTCAAATCCCCAAACCCCAAACAAATTATGTAATTAAAAGACTATGTACCTAATAATAAATCATAAATCCTAAAACCTGAAACCCCAATCCCCAAACTCCAAACCCCGAAACCCAATCCCTAAATCCTATGTAGTATAAATAATAATATATTATTCAATACAAATTATGTAGCATATTTAATAATATATTATGAATTAAAAACTATTTAACATAAATAATAAACTAAACTAAAACCGAACCGGAACCCCGAATCAGAATCCCCAAACCCAAACAAACTATGTAATTAAAAGACTACGTAGCCTAAATAATAATTTATTTAACAAACTAAATAATTAATAATAAACTGTGTAGCACAAATAATATTTTATTATGAATTAAAAACTATTTAACATAAATAATAAACTAAACAAAAAGAAAACCAGAACCCCGAATGCCCGAAAATTCGAATACCCAAACCCAAACAAAGAATGTAATTAAAAGACTATGTAACTGATAATAAATCTTAAACCCCAAATCCCCAAACTCCAAACCCTGAAACCCCAATCCCGAACCCCTATTCAGCATACATAATAATATATTATTAAATACAAATTATGTATAATAAATAATAATTTATTAAACAAACAGTGTAACATAAATAATAATTTATATAACAAACTATTTAAATAATTATAAATGATGTTACATATATAAAAATTTATTTGTTAAACTATTTAACTAACAATAAACTATATAGCATAAATAATAACTTATTTAACAAATATCTAATTAATAATAAAGTGAGTAGTATTAATAACAATTTAATTAACAAACTATGTAACTAATAATAAACTATGTAAGATAAATAATAATTTATTCAATAAATATCCATACATAAACTATGTAGCAAAAATAATAATTTAATTTGCAGACTGTATAACTAATTATGAACTATGAAGCATAAATAATAAATTATTAAACTGACTATTTAACTAATAATGAACTACGTAACCTAAATAATAATTTATTTAACAAACTATATAATTAATAATAAATTGTGTAGCATAAATAATAATTTATTATGAATTAAAAACTATAACATAAATAATAAACTAAACTAAAGCCGAACCGGAAACCTCGAACCTTGAACCCGAAAGCCAAACCCCCAAACACAAAACTCCAAACCCCGAAACCAAAACCCCGAATCCCCAAATTCCACACAGCATAAATAATAATAATAATAATACATTATTAAATACAAATAATTTATTGTAAATAAGAATTTATTAAACAAACAATGTAGTATAAATAATAATTTATATAACAAACTATTGAAATAAAAATAAACTATGTTGCATAAATAATAATTTATTTAACAAACTACATAACCAATAATAAACTATGTAATATAAATAATAACTTATTCAAAAAATATCTAATAAATAATAAATTTTGTAGGATTAATAATAATTTAATTAACAAACTATTTAACTAATAATAAACTATGTAACATAAATAATACCTGAATCCAAAATCTCAAAACAAAAACTTGAAACACAAAAACCCGAATCCCCAAACCCCAAACAAATTATGTAATTAAAAGACTATTAACTAATAATAAATCATAAATCCTAAACCCCGAATCCCCAAACTCCAAACTCCGAAACACCAATCCCTAAACTCTATGCAGCATAAATAATAATGTATTATTAAATACAAATTATGTAGCATAAATAAAATTTTATTATGAATTAAAAACTATTTAACATAAATAATAAACTAAACTAAAGTTAAACCAGAACCCCGATTTCGAAACCCCAAACCTAAAACCCAAAATCCCAAACAAACTATGTAATTAAAAGACTATGCAACTAATAATAAACCTTAAACCACAAATCCCTAAACTCCAAACCCTGAAACCCCAATCCCGAACCCCTATTCAACATAAATAATAATATATTATTAAATATACATTATATATCATAAATAATAATTTATTAAACAAACAATGTAGCATAAATAATAATTTATATAACAAACTATTTAAATAATTATAAATGATGTTACATATATAATAATTTATTTGACAAACTATTTAACTAACAATAAACTATACAACATAAATAATAACTTATTTAACAAATATCTAATTAATAATAAAATGAGTAGTATTAACAACAATTTAATTAACAAACCATGTAACTAATAATAAACTATGTAAGCTAAATAATAGTTTATTCAATAAATATCTATACATAAACTATGAAGCATAACTAATAATTTAATTAGCAAACTATATAAATATTATGAACTATTTAGTTTAAGTAATAATTTTTTTAACAAACTATATAATCAATAATAAACTATGTATCGTAAATAATAATTTATTATGAATTAAAAATTATTTAACATAAATAATATACAAAACTATAGCCGAACCCAAAAATCCGAGTCCTAAACCTCAAACCTAAAACCCGAAAACCCAAATCCCAAAATCCCAAACAATGTAATAAACATACTCTATGACTAATAATAAAGCCTAAATTCTAAACCCCTAACCCCTAATCCCCAAATTCCAAACCCCAAAACCCACCTAGCATAAACAATAATATATTATTAAACACAAATTATGTATCATAAATAATAATTTATTAAACAAACAATGTGGCATAAATAATAATTTATATAACAAATTATTTAAATAATAATAAACAATGTTGCAAAAATAATAATTGATTTAACAAACCATGTAACCAATAATAAACTATGTAGTATAAATAATAACTTATTCAACAAATATCTAGTTAATAATAAAATATGTAGGATTAATAATAATTTAATTAACAAATTATGTAACTAATAATAAAATATGTAATATAAAGAATAATTTATTCAATAAATATCTCATAAATAATGTAGCATAAATAACAATTTATTTACTGGACCATATAACTAATAAAGAACTATAAAGCAAAAATAATAAATTATTTAGCAAACTATCAAACTAAAAATGAACTATGTAGCTTAAATAATAATTTATTTAAAAAACTGTATAATTAATAATAAACTATGTAGCATAAATAATAATTTATTATAAATTAAAAACTATTTAACATAAATTATAAACTAAACTAAAGCCGAACTGAAAATCCGAATCCATAAGCTCAAACCTAAAACTCGAAACATGAAAATTCGAATCCCCAAATCCCAAACAAACTATGTAATTAACTATGTAACTAATAATAAATCCTAAATCCTAAACCCCAAACTCCAAACCCTGAACCCAAATCCGTTAAACCTTATGCAGCATAAATAATAACATATTATTAAATACAAATTATGTAACATAAATAATAATTTATTATGAATTTTACTTTTCAACATAAATAATAAACTAAAGGGTAAATTACCCTCACCTCCCCTGAAGTTTGGGTTAATTATCCTTAAATAAAAGTTTTAATAAAAATGAGGTTACACTCTCTTGAGGTATGATAAAATTACACTCAACCCCAACTTCTTTTAAGAAATGTCAATGCCGTTAAGTTATTTTTTCTAAATACCAAAAATGCCCTTCCTTTAAATAAAATGACAAATTCAACTGTATATTTTATTCCTCTGACGTATAAAAAAAGTATATAATTGATGTATTATATTTATATGCACGAAATATATTACAACATATATAAATATATCTTTTCTTACAAAAATATATATATATTTATATATATATGTGTATAATATATATATTAGAGAGAAATTATTGGGGATGAAGAAGAAGAACCCAACCAATTTCCTCTTCCAAATCGGACCACTAGCTCCACTTCATTCAAACATAACATCCACCACCACCTTATGGGATGCCTTTCCTTCCACCTCTAGCGCCACCAGCTTCTTCTACCACCTCCCCGATGACCCCCACTGCCACTAAACTCTAGTTTATATCAATATTTGATTCAAATCCACAAAGGCCTGATGGTTGTGATAGTAAGGGGGTCATTGTGTTTCTTGAATTTGTAAAAATATTAATAAAAAATTGTTCGATTTTAAACAAAAAATGAATTGCAAATTTCTATTGTTCATTCTATTTTCTCTCTCCCAATATTCTGTAATTATCTCTCTCATTAAGGTGAAGATTGAGATGGAGTGGCTTTTGGTCAGAGATGGATGTGAGAAAGATGGTGTTGGAGTCGTTAGAGAGAGAAAAAGCAAATACAATGTGCAAAAAAGGACCCCAATCATAAAGAAATCAACAAATCTAGCCTATTACTTGAACTGTAGAGATAAAAAAGAAGATGCAATTAGTATTGAGGGCTTTGAGTGTAGAGGTGGGGTTACCGGGTTTCCGGGCAAATGCAAGATGCTTATATGATATTATTTAACTTATTTAATATACTAAATAACTAATTATGAATATGAAGCATAAATAATAAATTATTAAATTAATTATCTAACCAAAAGGAACCATGTAGCTTAAATAATAAATTATTTAACAAACTATATAATTAATAATAAAATGTATCATAAATAGTAATTTAATATGAATTAAAAAATATTTAATATAAATAATAAACGAAACTAAAGCCGAACCGAAACTTAGAATCCTAAACCCCAAACCTAAAACCCGAAACACAAAAATCCAAATTTTCAAACAAACTATATAATTAACAGACTATGTAACGAATAATAAAGCCTAAATTCTAAACCCCAAATTCTGAATCCCCAAAATCAAAACCCTGAAACCCGAATCCTGAATCCTAATGCAGTATAAATAATAATATATTAAATAAATATATGATAAATTATGTAGCATAAAAATAATTATTTAACAAACTATATAACAAATAATGAATTATGAAGCATAAATAATAAATTACTTAACTAACTATCTAACAAATAATTGACAACGTATCTTAATAATAATTTATTTAACAAACAATATAAGTAATAATAAATTATGTAGCATAAATAATAATTTATTATTATTAACTAAAAACTTTTTAACATAAATAACAAAAAAACTAAAGTCAAACCAGAAACCCAAATCCGAACTCGAAAAATGAAAACTCGAATCGGCAAACCTCAAACAAACTATATAATAATAAATCCTAACTCCTAAACCCCAAACTCCGAATCCACAAACTCCAAACCCTGAAACCCAATCCCTAAACCCTATAAGTCATAAATAATAATATATTATTAAATACAAATGATGTAGTATAAATAATAATTTATTTTGAATTGAAAACTAATTAACATAAATAATAAATTAAATTAAAGACGAGCTGGAACCTGAATCCAAAACCGCAAAACTAAAACCTGAAATGCGAAAAGACGAATCCCCAAACCCAAACAAACTATGTAATTAAAAGATTATGTAACTAATAATAAATAATAATTTATTTAACAAATTATGTAACTACTAATAAACTATGTAATATAAATAATAACTTATTTAACAGACTAAATAACTAATTATGAATTATGAAGCATAAATAATAAATTATTAAACTAACTATCTAACTAACAAGGAACCGTGTAACTTAAATAATAATTTATTTAACAAACTAAATAATTAATAATAAATATGTATCATAAATAGTAATTTATTACGAATTAAAAAACATTTAACGTAAATAATAAGCTAAACTAAAATCGAATCGGAACCCCAAATCCTAAACCTCAAACCTAGAGCCCGAAACACGAAAACCCAAATCCCCAAATCCCAAACAAAATATGTAATTAATAGACTATGTAACTAATAATAAAGCCTAAATTCTAAACCCCAAACCCCGAATCCCAAAACTCAAAACTCCGAAACCCAAATCCCTAACTCTTATCTAGTATAAATAATAATATATTAAATAAATATCTGATAAACTTTTAGCATAAATAATAGTTTATTTAACAGATTATATAACTAATAATGAACTATGAATCATAAATAATAAATTACTTAACTAACTAATAATTGACTACATAGTTAAATAATAATTTATTTAACAAAATATATAATTAATAATAAACTATGTAGCATAAATAATAATTTATTTAACAGATTATATAACTAATAATGAACTATGAAGCATAAATAATAAATTACTTAACTAACTATCTAACTAATAATTGACTACGTAGCTTAAATAATAATTTATTTAACAAATTATATAATTAATAATAAACTAGACATAAATAATATTAACATAAATAATAAACTAAACTAAAGCCCAACCAGAACCACGAATCGGAAACCCCAATCCTAAAACACGAAACACGAAAACTCGAAACAAACTATATAATTAAAAGACTATTTAATTAATAATAAATCCTAACTCCTAAACCCCAAACTATGTAACTAATAATAAACTATATAGCATAAATAATAACTTATTTAACAAACTAAATAACTAATTCTGAACTATGAAGCATAAATAATAAATTATTAAACTAACCATCTAACTAATACGGAATCATGTAACTTAAATAATAATTTATTTAACAAGCTATATTATTAATAATAAATATGTATAATAAATAGTAATTTATTATGAATTAAAAAGTATTTAACATAAATAATATTCTAAACTAAAGCCGAATAAACCACAGACATAGAACCCGAAACATGAAACTTTAAATCTCAAACCCCAAACAAATTATGTAATTAACAGACTATATAATAAATAATAAAGCCAAAATTCTAAACCCCAAACCCCGAAACCCAAATCCCTAACCCTTATGCAGTATAAATAATAATTTATTGAATAAATATCTGATAAACATCTTATAAACTATGTAGCATATATAATAATTTATTTAACCGATTATATAACTGATAATAAATTATGAAGCATAAATAATAAATTACTTAATTATCTAACTAATAATTGACTACGTAACTTAAATAATAATTTATTTAACAAACTATATAATTAATAATAAATTATGTAGCATAAATAATAATTTATTATTAACTAAATTTTTTTTAACATAAATAATAAAATAAACTAAAGCCAAACCAGAACCACGAATCCCAAATCCTAAACCCGAAACACAAACTTGAATCTCCAAACCCCAAATAAACAATATAATAAAAAGATTATTTAACTAATAATAAATCATAACTCCTAAATCCAAAATCCGAATCCACAAACTCCGAACCCCAAACTATATAACATAAATAATAACTTATTTAACAAACTAAATAACTAATTATGAAATATGAAGCATAAATAATAAATTATTAAACTAACTATCTAACTAATAAGGAACCATGTAGTGTAAACAATAATTTATTTAACAAACTATATAATTAATAATAAATAGTACCTTATTATGAATTAAAAAATATTTAACATAAATAATAAACTAAACTAAAGCCGAGTTGAAACTCTGAATCTTAAACCACAAACCTAGAACCCGAAACATGAAAACCCAAATTCTCAAATTCCAAACAAATTATGTAATTAACAGACTATGTGACTAATAATAAAACCTAAATTTTAAACCCCAAACCTCGAAACTCCAATCCCTAACCCTTATGCAGTATAAATAATAATATATTAAATAAATATCTGGTAAACTATGTAACATAAATAATAATTTATTTAACAGACTATATAACTAATAATGAACTATGAAACATAAATAATAAATTACTTTAATAGACTATCTAACAAATAATTGACTACGTAGCTTAAATAATAATTTATTTAACATACTATATAATTAATAATAAACTATATAGCATAAATAATAATTTATTAATAACTAAAAACTTATTAATATAAATAATAAACTAAATTAAAGCCAAACCAGAACCCGAATCCGAAAACCCAAACCTAAAACATAAAACACGAAAACTCGAATCCCCAAACCGCAAACAAACTATATAATTAAAAGACTATTTAACTGATAATATATCCTAACTCCTAAACCCCAAATACACAAACTCCAAAACCAAAAACCCAATCCCTAAACCTTATGAACAAAAAATAATATATTATTAAGTACAAATTATGTAGCATCAATAATGATTTATTATGAATTAAAAACTAATTAACTTAAATAATAAACTAAACTAGAGCAAAATTGGAACCCCGAATCCGATACCCCAAAACAAAAACCCGAAACATGAAAATCCAAATTCTCAAACCCAAACAAACTATGTAATTAAAAAATTATGTAAACAATAATAAATAATAATTTATTTAACAAACAATGTAACTAATAATAAACTATGTAGCATAAATAATAACTTATTTAATGGACTAAATAACTAATTATAAACTATGAAGCATAAATAATAAATTATTAAACTAACTATCTAACTACTAAGGAACCATGCAGCTTAAATTATTTATTTAACAAACAATATAATTAATAATAAATATGTATTATAAATAGTAATTTATTATGAATTAAAAAATATTTAACATAAATAATAAACTAAACTAAAGCTGAACCGGAACCTTGAATCCTAAACCTCAAACCTAGAACCTGAAACAAGAAAACCCAAATCCCCAAATCCCGAACAAATTTTGTAATTAATAGACTATGTATTTAACTAGTAATAAAGCCTAAATTCTAAACCCAGAACCCCCAAACTCAAAACTCCCAATCCCTAACCTTTATACAGTATAAATAATAATATATTAAATAAATATATGATAACCTATGTAGTATAAATAATAATTTATTTAGCAGACTATATAAATAATAATAAACTATGAAGCATAAATAACAAATTACTTAACTATCTAAGTAATAATTGATTGCCGAACCAGAACTCCGAAACACGAAAACTCGAATCCCCAAACAAACTATATAATTAAAAGACTATTTAACTAATAATAAATTCTAACTCCTAAACCCGAAACCCCAATCCATAAACCCTATGAGCCATAAATAATAATATATTATTAAATACAAATTATGTAGCATAAATAATAATTTATTTTTAATTGAAAACTAATTAACATAGATAATAAACTAAACTAAAGTTAAACCGAAACACCGAATTCGAAACCCCAAAACTAAAACCCGAATCCCCAAACCCAAACAAACTAAGTAATTAAAAGACTATGTAACTAATAATAAATAATAATTTATTTAACAAACTATGTATCATAAATAATAACTTAGTTAATAGACTAAATAACTAATTATGAACTATGAAGAATAAATAATAAATTATTAAACTAACTATCTAACTAATAAGGAACTATGTAGCTTAAATAATAATTTATTTAACAAACTATATAATTAATAATAAATATGTATCATAAATAGTAATTTATTATGAATTAAAAAATATTAAACATAAATAATAAAATAAAATAAAGCTGAACCGAGACTCCGAATCCTAAATATCAAACCTAGAACCTGCAACACGAAAACTCAAATTCTAATTACCACGGAAATAGGTAACTAGAGGTTAGAAAGAGCAGCGCAAGTGGCAAAGCAATGCTACTATAAGGTAGAGAACTACAAATATAAATATATACATGGATTCGCTGGTGGACTGACTACTATTCTTACTTCTAGAACTGGGGATTGATATTTACACAGGTTCCCCTTCCTGCACTACTCCTACTCAGTCCCTTAGCCCTATCTCTAAAAGGTTGGAGTATGAACATCATTGAACCACTCCAAAAGCCTCGATATTTACTTAACTAACTAAGACTACTTAACTAACTAAGACTACGTAACTTAAATAATAATTTAGATATTTACTTAACTAACTAACTAATAATTGACTACGTAACTTAAATAATAATTTATTTAACAAACTGTATAACTAATAACAAACTATATAGTATAAATAATAATTTATTTAACAGACTAAACTAAAGCCGAACCAAAATCCCGAATTCGAAACCCTAAACCTAAAACCCAAAAAATAAAAACTTGAATCCCCAAACTCCAAACAAACTATATAATTAAAAGACCATTTAACTAATAATAAATCCTAACTCCTAAATCTCAAATCCACAAACTCCAAACTTCGCAATCCCTAAACCCTATGAACCATAAATAATAATATATTATTAAATACAAATGATGTAACATAAATAATAATTTATTATGAATTAAAAACAAATTTACATAAATAAAAAACTAAACTAAAGATAAACCGGAACCCGAATCCGAAACTTCAAAACTAAAACCCGAATCCCCAAACCTAAACAAACTGTAGAATTAAAAGACTATGAACTAATAATAAATAATAATTTATTTAACAAACTATGTAACTAATAAGAAACTATGTATCATAAATAATAACTTATTCAATAAACTAAATAACTAATTATGAACTATGAAGCATAAATAATAAATTATTAAACTAACTATCTAACTAATAAGGAAACATGTATCTTAAATAATAATTTATTTAACTAAGAACTATGTATATTTAACAAACAATATAATTACTAATAAGTTTTGTACCACAAATAATTATTTATTATAAATTATAAACAATGTAACATAAATAATAATTTATTTAACTAACTTTTAAATCATATTAATACAATATGCATATATATTTGCCCATATTTTAATTTAACAGTTATTAAATTTAGAGAGAGCTAGATCCATATGACTTCATATTTAAATTGGAGACCTCTAAAGAATAAAATTTTCAATACTTCCATAATTTCAAAAGAAATATTTAATGAATTTTAAAAATAAAATATTTTTTGAAAACTACTATAAATAGAAAGTATCTAGATAAATCAAGTCCTATTTAAATATTAAGTAAAAACTTATTAAATAAGTTACTCTCTCATAATTTAATAATTACCAACTTTAAACATGTTATTTCATGAATTATCATGCATCAACATAACATAATAATTATATATGCATAAAATATAAGAGATAAAAGATAAAACCATAGATGAAGCCCATCTAACCTATATCTCTAACCAATTAAAAAACTTAATCTCCATGTAGTTCTTCACGAGCAATTCTCCTCACGTGCTTGGACTTCAAAAAATCTCAAACTTTTTTATGCACAAGAAACCTTTGGCACATGCTCCATGGCTAGAGGCTTGAGAAATCTCCTTGGAGATGAATTTTCTACAAACTATTACATGGCTTTGTGAGAGATACATAATAATTTGTAATAAACATAAATTAGCCTAGGACAACAATCATTTTGCCCTTTACAATTGCCATAAACCCTAGAGCTTCATCCATGTATAAACGCCACACCACAAACCATATAAAACCATTCATTCACAATCATAAACATAATCATACATATCATAAAATTCTATCATGATTAAAATTATGATCCATGATCCCAAAGGGTTGGCTCAAGTGGATAAAGAACTTGGCCCTAGTCCATAGCAATCATTAGATCCATGGTTCAAATCCTCTTGTGTGCAAACAATTCTTTGGAAGTGTGTGTACCAACTAGGGAAAAAAATAAATTATGATCCATGAATATGATTTTAACTTTATCAATTGATTCAAAACAATATAGTTTATATTTCGGATTCAATTCATATGAGAAAATAAAAAGAATAATGATTATGATAATAAATCTAATTAAACATGTATAATTAGTTAATATATAAAATAAATTTTCATAAATAATATAACACATTATATTTAAAAAAGATAAAATTTTATAAATAAAACAACACATTATATTAAAGAAGATAACTGGATTGTTGGTGTGCAATGAAAGAGAGAATAAGATACCATGGCATCATACCCCTGATAGGATAATAATGAGTAAGTCAAAAATCGTTGCATTGTAGATTTTCATCAATAGCATCACACTTCTTTTCCTCTTTTTTTTTTTTCATAAACTCTACTATCTCTCTTCCACATTTTTTCTAATTGATGTTTTAACCCTTCTTCCAATTTTTTCCATCTCATCTTTACTGTTTCATATTTCTTCTCAACCTTTTTTTTTCCTCAAGTTTTTTGCATCTCAACTGAAAACTCACTTTTTTTTCACCCACATGTTAACATCTTCCCCTCTACTTTTGTCTGTTTTCTTCTCAATCTTTTCTCACCCTCTATCCCAAAGGAAACCTGAAAAATATAAAACTTTATAGAAGAACATATTTAAGCATATAAAACGATTACTTAAAAGCCCTAAAACCCGAAAGTAAGAACACATTACTTCACTTCATTAAACCAAAAAGAAAAGAAATATAACTAAAAGCCCTACATGACAAATAGTAACAAGACAATAACAACTTCAATGAGATGTACGCCACTGCGACAGAGAAGCGACTAATTGTAAAATCTTTCTTTCGAGATAAAGCCAACCTAAAAATTGACTTGGCACGAAAGGCCAAGTATTTTGGATTGGAATGAGACAAAGCAAATGAATGGAGGCATTACGGGCCGACTACAATATATAATAGCCCATTTCATCAAACTAAAAAACTGAGCAAGAAAGCAATAGATTACCACAAAATTATGGAACTCTTTCAGTACATCTCAAACTTATCTTTAATTCAATATTCTGTCATGACAAACTCGTCATTTTGTGAGAAGAAAACCAAGGGTTTAAAGGTTTTGAGTGTGAAATCAAGATCTCTAAGCAATGTCACCTAATATTGAAAATTTAAACAACAAAAGTTATGCTATGGATGGAATATAGGTGGGCTTCAATAACTAAATAAATATTTACGAGACATTGAGCTTAAAAATGCACATACAACTCTAAAAGGCAGTAAAGAAATTTTTTTATAAAGGCAGTCAATCTATGGACTAAACGAAATGTTTTGAGTGTTAAGGAAACAAAATGTTTCGTAAAATTGTCGCTTTCCATTTCCTGCTTTTCTCATGTGTGAAAGAACTGCAACGGTCATTAGTCATTGTTGAATAACTATTAGAGGATTGTGGTTTAATTATAATCTCTTTGGTAGTTTATCAACAGATTTTTGCCCTCTTCAAGATTTTTAGGGTCAGTGACTTAGCTAATGCCACAAGAACAATAAGAAAATCCAATTAGAGTCAGCTGGACAAGAATTCCAATACACACAAACGATAAGCAGTCTGAATTATCTCAATCAGCATATACCATGCTATGCTAAAATAGATGAAGGAAAAATAAAGAAAAAAGAGAGATTAAAATTTTGAAGTGTCTACAAAATGGAGAAAAAAAGGATCAATATAAACCTTCAGTATTAAATGAAGTGTAGATAGTTCAACCGTAGACAAATCTCTCAACTCACTATTGACACCATGATATGACTCATCTGCAGAAATAACAAGAGACAAAGATCAGTTGTCCATGGCACTAGAATGATTATTGCTTTCTTAAGAAGAAGAAAGTTATTTGAAAACCAATGAATACAAAATCTAAAAGAAAAACTTATGTAGGTGATGCAGTTCATAAGAGGCTTAAAAAAGAACAAACACAGAAAGTAACACATAATCAAGTTTTAAGTTGTGTTGAGTAACTCTCCCTTCTGTCCTTACAAAACTATTTGACAGGTCCAACCCCTTTTCTCCACTAAAATTTCAACATTGGGTGTTTGTAGAAATGGAATGACTTCTTTTATATTTTACATATATAAATATAAAGAGACGCAAGTGTAGAGAGAGAGAAGAAGAAAAGAAAAAACATAGAAATAGAGAGATACGATGACAGAATGCAAGACTTTTGCCGAAGAGGTTGAGCACAGGAGTCCACCAGCCACTGACTCCTGCCTTCGCAAGTAAATTCCCAGCTCCAATTTATAATAAGAAGCAAGTGAAGCTCGCTTTCTAGAGAGAGCAAACATTGCGCTAATTGCATCTTAAAAGTTAGTTAAAAATGGGATGCGCTCCCCTTTTGAGTGCTTTTCAATTAAATCTTACTTATATATAAAAAAAAAGCCATCCAAAGATGGTATTGAAAACACAATATAGCAACCAGAAACTACAAAATCAGACAAAGTTCCATATTATGGAAACTAGTCAAAGCCCAAAAGTAGCAAAGGAATTTTGTCCTTCCTTGGCTAGTTAAAACCCCAAATACTTACCCCACCCAAATATTACACCCTTCACAAACCATAAAACCCGATCTATTCACTAATCTTTGCTACCAAATAAATAAATAAATAAATGAAGTAATAAAATAATGATAATAATAATAATCAACCTCAGGAGCCCCCTTTATCGTTGTAAAACAACAAGCTATGTACCACATGTTGTAGAAGAAACTTATTTTGGCACACTTTTCCACATCCAATCTTTTCAAAACTTAAAAATCTTTTACCACATGGGAAAGGAGAACAAGGCCCAGCCAAAGCTAAGTGAGAATGAGGACAATGAAAACACTTACGATTAAGGAGCCTAGAATGATGAAGATTTGGCAGAGGAAGCATGGATACCTCCCTTTTTATTGGGAAGCATCCTAAAACACCCCTAAGTTCAGGACGGAGATCAATAATGCACCTGTATAACTAAAAAGGGCTGATTTATCGGGAGATCAAGATCGAAAGACTATTATTGACTATGAGAATGGCATGGAAGTTATATTCACAATTACATTTGACTACCGCAATCATCCTACCAAACCACATCCTTATCCTTCCAAGTTAGCTCAAATAGATAGCATTTCCATTCCGTTAACCGATAACAATCTTTCTCCTCTTCCTTCTAGTGCTTATAGTAAGAATACAAGGTGGTTGTGTAATTCCCAAAATGTTACAATATCCTACTTGGTACGCCTTGGCAACACAATTCTAAAGTGGAATGCTATGGAAAAGAAAAGATATTGCACTTTCTACTAGTTTCTAGCTTAATAACAAAAAAGAAAATTTGTTTGTAAACTTATGAATATAGCAGAACTAAAGAAATGAAGAGAGAGAATGCTGATAAAAATTGATACATATGTGATTTGAATTTGAACAGCCCAAGAAACGTTAAAAAGGATCCAAATTGATAAACGATCGAAAATACCAAAGAATAAAACATTATTTGTTCAATTAGATCCACATATTATCCTAGAAAAGGCCAACGTCAAATCAAAGGGATACAGTAATGAAGAGGGCAAATGGATGTAATATTTCAAATTCTTCCAATAACCCAGAATTCTAAAAGGAGTTAGAAGATTGAACCACTGAATCAATGGAGATCAACTCATCAAAATAATGCAGTACACCACCATCTTCCAAATTCTTGATCAACAGTTGGTGTGTCCAACATGTGTTCATGCCGTGTCCGAAAATTCATTGCATGTCGGACGCGTGTCTGCACCATGTCTGAAAATTCAAAAAAATAAAAAATATTCAGACACGTTTTTTGGCATGTTCGACACATGTCGAGGCGTGTCCGACACGTGTCAAGGCATGTCTGACACGTGTCCGTGTTCGACGCGAATTCTTTGCCTTTTTAGGCGTGTTCGTGCTTCCTAGCAGTCACAACTCAAGGTCAAGTTTTTTCTACTTGAACAAGAACGATGTAGTTCAAAAGGGCTAAATAAGAACAACTTCGAAGAAGAAATTTTCAAACCATTTGTTTAATTTCAAGATAGGGCTCATATGCTCCAATAATCACGAATCACCTTTTCTGTCCAGATTAAAAAAATTGACTTCTATGGTTCTAAAATATCATTGGTCTCCCTCAACGAGTATTTGTTCAGCGATTATGGGGGAATGCATTGTGGTAAAGGAACATTGATGTTAAGAAACATGTGGCCAAACGAAGAAGGCTGAGGATGCAATGAGGAACTAGTCAGAGAGGTATATAGTGGATGATTTGCCAAGGTCCATTTTAGCTACAAAACTCAAGACGTTAAAGTCATTTGAAAAGATGAAATAAGGAGGAAGTTGAGGAACTACAATAAATGAGAGTGTGGGAAAGGCGTTTGTATGCTACTTGCGGCCTTAAGTAATAGGAAAATCAAGGGAGATCCAATAACATGAAGAGAGTGACTATTAGTAGAAAGGAATCAAACAGAGAGAAGTAAGTCTATACAGGGGTGGGCACTTCTCATGATTGTATACAGGTACATGCAATAGATGGCGACTTTCCATTCGGTTGCATCTAGAATGAAAACAAGAAATGGCAGGAAAGGCCATCTTCCAACGAAGAGTGGGGAAGAGCTGATAATTCAGAATTGGGATAAGTTGCCTGGTACAAATGGCATGTCACCTTTTTCCCCAACATTGTTGAAGTGTGGTTAGAGAAGATGTCAAGATGAACATGCACCACTTCCAAGAAATTGTTGTTTAAAAAGGCACCTCAATAACTTTCTGCATCTCCAAGAAACTAGAGTTTTTAAGGTCCCTCAGTACCTTTATTGCTTTTATTTTAATATGTAATGTTTGCTCCTTGTTGACGTCTTATGTGTAGATGTTCTCTGAACTGTGTATGATCTCCATTAATCTAGCCATTACAAGCATGGGAGCTAAAGTTATTAAGATTTCTTTTCTTTTCTTTCCTTTTTTTTCCTTAAGATGCTATATGAACTTTTCTTTGTGCAGTTAAGGAGACTGATTGCACTAGAAAACTGATCAAGGCGACAAACTTGGGGCCTTTGGGCATGATATTTAGTAAGGTGGTGCGTCGTGAAGTTGAACCAGTATTTCCTTTGAAGGTATTTGGCTTGTTAAAGTGCCCTATCAGGTATCCTTTCTCATATAACTTCAACAGCAATATTGACTACTGAAAATTTTGGTGCACTGCATAAAAAGGCTTCCAAATTTGATAGCATTTGTGTAGGAAACAAAGAAAACAATTTTTTTGATAAGCAAATATCATTAAAAGAGCGCTCAAAAGGGGAGTGCATCCCGAAACAGCTGCACAAAGGCCAGAAAAAACTATACCTTAAACCTATCCACAAAATCTACTAACTCCCCCATAGATTTACAACTGTTCTCGTATACCCAAAAGAATAAAGAACTAAGATTATAGAGAACACCCAGTATGTGTATTGTGTGCGTGAGAGAGAGAGAGAGAGAGAGAGAGAGAGAGAGAGAGAGAGAGATAAAGGTATGTATTAATAATAGCAAATCACTTCCTAGGAAAGAAAGATAGTAATTTAGTTTCAGCGAAAGGTAAACTATTTCCTTTCCTTAACTCTTTCTTGCAAATTCAATTTAGGCAGCAAAACACTCCCAACAGCCATTCAGTGACCACCTAATAGGGCAAAGACAAGGTAATGTTCAACAAAAAAACAAGATCATTCCTTTTGTGTGTGTGTGTAGTATGACTGTTGGAAAATATCATTATTGAGTGATTTAAGCCTTGATAGAATATTTGATTAGAGTGATTCATGGAGTGATTTTAGGAATCCTCCATCAATATATTTTACATATTAATCACAAGTGTATTCTTTCACCTATAAATAGAGGTGATCATTGTAAACAAAACTAAGAGAGAATAAAATAAAAGTGATGTAGCCCTTTGAGTTTTGTGTGTTGTGGATGTAGACCATAGTGGCCGAACCACGTTATATTCTCGTGTTCTTCTTATTTAAATTCTCTCTTCAATTTTATTTTATCAACAATGTGAGATCCTGAATTTTTTTTTTTTTAATTAAATGTTTTATTATTATTTTTATTATTTTATTTTATTAAAATGTTTTATTTTTATTATTTCATTTATATGTTTAGGATATGTTAGGATGTTCGGGTTTCCAATTTCAAGTATTGGTTTGATCCCGAGCATTTTCAAACTTAAAGAATAGTTCTACGGGATGGTGGGACATGAGGATATGTTAGTCTTTTCCAAAAAGATTTGGGACGATTTCGGCATTTCTTTTAAAGTGAAGGGTATTTTAGTAATTTCGTATTATGGATGGCACCATCGAAAATTCTTTGAAAAAGAATGGCATTGTGGTAGTTTTAGAGTAAAATGGAGGGTAAAAGAGACTTTTTACTTGGGGGAGTCTAGAAGCTTCTAGAAGGGGTGGGAGATATAGATGTATATCTATAGGTTTTGAGTTATAAAAGTCAAAATTGTCTTCCTCTCTTCCCCATAAGTTCTGCCAGCCCTTTCTTTTTCCTCTCCATCTCTTATTTTGCTCTCTTTCTTCCTCCATTAAAGGTGCTTGAAGGCTAGGCTTGGTCCAAGGTTATTAGTGGTGGTTAGTGTTGGTGCTAGTGACATGTAAGTGTTTCTTTCCACCACTTTTGTCCATCTTTTTCTTCTACTTCCTCTCTTCATCTTCTTTTTCAATTATTGAAGTTTGAAGAATGAGTGTGGTGTATGGTTTGTAGTATTGGAAGCTTTGGGACTTGAAGACTTCCACTCCTTTCTATTGATTTCTCCATTAAAGCATTTGAAGAAAAGTTAGGGTTTCAAATTGAATTTCAAAATTCAATTTGGGGGTTTCTTCAATCCTTCTTGGATTTAAGGTAGGGATGAATTTAACTTCCTCTTCTAATGTTTTAAGACTTTAGGAAGTGTTAGGTTGAGATTCTAACATGAATTGCAAAATGTGTAAATTAAAGTTTACTTTATTTCATGAAAATTTGGGGCTTTTGTGTTTTGAGCATGCTAAATGTGTTTAGACCTTGGATTATGCCTATTAGCATTATTAGGGAGGTTTACCATTGAGACATGTATACCATTGGATCACTTGTACTCTTAATTTGAAATTAAAGTACACTTTATTGCATGATAACTCTAGTGTTGTGTAAGAGCTAGAAGTTCTAAATTACTTTTATAGTAATTGTGTTAATGATTATAAATTATGGAAGTCTTGGGTCATCCGTTAGTGTCTTGAAATGAAAAGCTTAACTTTTGTTCAAGAATAGTATTTTGGAAAAAGTAGTGACATGTATGCTTTGTTTGCTAATGTGTGTTCAAGTATCCTATATTTTAATTAATTAATGTGTAGGAATGCTAATGGATGGATTGGGTTTCATTTGAACTCATTGGACAACTTATGGACCATTAGGGGTATTTTGGTCATTCATGTGCACATTAGTTGAAAATGCATGCTAGGTGGTTATTTAAAGTGCCTAAGTGTTTGTATATGCCTTTTGAACATGTTGAGCATGATAGGTAACACTTAGGGGAAATTTTGGAATTTTGACCACACTTTAATGTATGGAACTAGGGCTCCACGGTGCAACATGGCTTTTGGCATGGAACTAGAATTGTTTAAATGCTTTAAATTATGCTTAGAATGTACTAAAGCATGATTTGGTGTTAATTTAATATATTTGATTTGAAAGTTCAAGTATGCTTGCTAGGTAGCATATAAATTGCCTAGATGTACTACTTTGGTTAAATTATGAATTTGGTTATGCTTTGATACTATATATATGCAAGCATTGAAATTAAAGGTTTAAAGCCCTATTGAAAAGGATTTGAAGGTTTAAAGTCCTATTGAAAAGAGACATTTACTCACATGGAATTTTGCTTAAGGAATGACTCATTGAAAGCTTGGTGCACATAGATGTAGAACCAATGCTATGAGGATAATTATTATGGACATTGTTATTACATTGTTCATATTGATCAATTTTTTCATACTGTTCATATCATGTGTGAGTTATGATTTTCGAGAAGTTTTAAATAGTCGGAATTGAAAATAGAGGCACAAAGATGCCTGGTGGTTGATAAGTCCACCTGACTGGCCAGTGGTTTCACGTCGACCTGCGGACTAGTAATCCGGAATGACGGAATGTACAGAAGGACTGTCTGAGGACTGCTCTGTTGATGCGTGTGTCACGACTATTTGAGTTACATGTGGTGTGTGTGTGTGTGTCATATGCACTGCATCTAAATAAGCAAACTGTTCATTTCAAGTTTTACGCTTTTTAAATCATTATAAATAGGTTTATTATTCTGTTGTTATGAACGAGTTATGGCTTCATTGTTTATGGGCAGGTTATATTTCATGCTTATATGTAAATGTATTTTAGTGAATACTTGTGAATCATGTGGAAAGGAAAATAGGAACATGTTAGAAAGAACAACGTTGCGTGCATGTTCCCTTAGGAATTCTTACTTCAGTCTGAAATGTTTAGGGGGGGACAGTTAAGTCATTTCTACTGGGCCGTCGTTGCTCACCCTACAGATGTACCACATTTTTCAGGAAATAGGGACGAAAAGGATGTTGCTTGAGCTCCAGAAAGCTTGACGTGGCATTTTTCTTTTTTGGTGTTTTGTAGTTATACTTGCATGTAGTAAGTATAACTTGGATAACATGTATGTTATGTTATTCGGGGCCAGTCTGTTAGCTTAGTACTTCTGTACTTGTATGACATGTCATAATCAAAAGTTTTGTGATTTATCTTCTCTATTGAGCATGTTTATTGTATGCTAATTATAGTTAAGTTGTTTATCGCTTCCGCAGTGACAACTTTGATGTCGGCTCGGGGTCCGGGGTTCGGATCCTTTTCTATTCTTTTCTTATATTTTCTTTTAGTCGTAACTCAGGTCTTTGAGATTCGGGACGTGACAAACAATGACCAAGTACCATAGAGATGTGTTTACCCCTTGAACTAATTGTTTAAAAATATATAAAAAATAATAATAATAAAACCAGACAGACAATAGCAATTCTTAAAACCACTCGATCCATAGACATTTTTCCTTCAACTATTATGGTTAATTAACCTAGGGCAGGTCAACAGTTATCCTATTGAAAGGAACTAATACTTCTGTAAACTTGGGTCACTAATTTGAAATTGACCAAATTTCAACACCCAGGATTACCAAAAGATCAATTTTGAAGTTCCTGAATTTTTTTATTTTGAACTAGAAATAGAGACAAAAAAGCTAGTTGAATCAACAATATAAATAAGTATTCAAGTATCAATTTCAATACTCCACCTCAAGAATCACATGAACGTTCAAACATACATAAGGGAAAGGGAGATGTTAGATCACGGATGATCTGGAAAAGTTAAATGGCATTGATCCCAGTTGCCCCCAAAAACTATCAATGTCTCAATAGTTAAATAATAATATAATGCCAAGCTCTAAAAAACCAGTCAACTTCAAAACATCACATGGGTTAACAATTCAAGAGACAAATTATGTGGAAATAGAACCATCCATGTTTCTTTAAAAATGATTAAGTGATTGCAGCAAACACTTACTGTCAAGAGTGTTAAAATGCAAATTTCTTTGCACACTACAAATGTGGTCCCTACATAAAACAAGTACGTTATTAGTGATTATTCCAACAAGTCAAAGAAGAACAATATAAATGAAAAAATATAATTACTGGTTACCATATGTAAGAGCATCCTGTAGGCTCTTGAAAGCTAAGAGCTAATTCAGTTGAATACTCTGGATCTCTCCAAGAGATAATTGTATCTGGAAAAATAAAGCAAACATACATCAATCAATAACCTGGAGAAAATGACTACGTAATGCAATTACATAAACAAAACAATACCTTCTTGCTTTCGATAAATATCATCTAAGCTGATTCGGTGCAAAAGTAAAGTTTCATTATCTTCTTCATCGATAACAAACAAACCCAGTTCTTCTGATCTCTGTTTGTTAACGTTTGCACTCAATCAAATTGCCAGTGAACTTGTAACAAATAAATTCTTAAAATAAACTTCAAAAGTCACAAATCTAACAGTATCAGACAAATGTAAAGGTGGATCACAGATATAGTCACACCTCCAAGTAATCAACAGAGACGTGGCCAGTTCCTTGATCATCCCATTTTCCATCATCACTAAGACGGTATACCTTAACCCGCTGAAATGTAAATTAATGAAAGGATAAAGTGAGCACTTTTATCACTTGTGAAGCCTTCATAGTGTTGTTAATTAGAATTGAAGAACAATGGAGTCAAGACTAATAGGCAACTCTATATAATTCCAGGAAATTTCTAGGTCATATAGAAAAGCCTCACAATGAGATAACAGTAAAAAATTATCAAATGCACCAAGTATGCTGCACAAAGAACACATATTCATCATGCATACACTGACTAAAAGGAAGTTTAGGAACTTCTCAACCTACCTGATTGATCAAGTATTGAGAAAAGATGATTCTTAAAATCAGTGGAACACATATAACATGTTACTGCCCAGTCCTGAGTGATAGGATGCATATAAGTTACCAATGAGCTGCAACCCAGTCAGTATCAAGGGCAGACCAAGTGATATCAGGTTATAAGAAAATATCTTGAGCCAAAGAACTGGCAGGTGCACCATAAGGATTTAGGTGCATCACATTAGTTGTAAAATTAGTGTTCATATGGGATTGAGCGAGAGGGAGGGAGGAAGGGGGGGAGATGAAAGGAACACAGCAATACAAAGCAAGAGGTAGATATTCCAGAACCATAAATAGGGAAATTATATTTTCAAGCCAAGAGAATATATATAACTTTGTTCTCAAACTAGAAGTGTTGAGAAACAAGCCCCCAATCACAAACCACCAAATATTACGATGTGATGATAAGTAAACAAGTACGAAGAAATTTACAAGAACACACCAAGAATTATAAGTGGTTCGGCTAAACAAGCCCACATCCACGGAGATCTCGATTTCACTACATAGATTGTGACAATACAAGTTGAAAAATTGTATCAAGAGTACACTCAACTCTCAACCCTTAACCCTTATACACTCAATGTCACTCAAAAGAAAATCACAAATTCTAAACAAGAATTCTCTCTCTAAGTATCCTCAATAACAATGAGAGTATTACCTCTACGCAAGAGTTGTCCTCTCAAAACAATGAGAGTGACCTCTCAAATACAATGAAAGTATTGCCTCTTTTATTCTTACTCGTCTCAACCTATACCATAGGTAACTATTTATAGAGTCCAAAACTCAATTCCTTGGTGGACTATGATTACAATTCCTAACAGCCTAAGACTTGCCTAACAAGTACTTTCCTTCTTTGAGACCAAGACTTGACTACTAAGAAATTACCTAATAAGATACAACTCTATAATAGAAACCTAATCACAATACGAATTTGAGACAACCTAACAAGAAGTTTTAGACAAAATTACTATGGCACAAATTTTTCCATTAGCTTGAATTACATATTTTGCCAAAATGAAGCATGCAAGAGAATCTACATCAGCCTTCAAGTTCGAAATTGGAAACACGGAGGACTCCAAAAGCATGTTAACACCAGTTGTATTTACCAGGGAAAAAAAAATTAACACAAGCTGTAATTAGTTACAATACCCTTGAATAATTTTTTATTTATTTTTGATAAGTAAAATTTCATAGAAAACACACGCTCAAACAGGGAAGTTTTTTTTCCTCGAAGGCAAGAAAGATGAATCTGATTAAGCCAGAAAGAGAGTTAGATATGAATACAGGCCACCATAGCTGCTTCCTGAATCACAAGGGGGAGATTATTATGATATGTGCAAACAACCCTATATAATATGTTGCACACGACTAACATCTGAATTCTGGAGTGGGGTATTTCCTGCTACACATAATAAATATCATAGTTCATTAAGTTAGTTTCCTCCACCTTTTAATTTCTTTCTCAAAGAATATGTACCTTTCTTCCAAACACAGCCACTTTAAAAATCTTACCAAGTGTTAGGTATTATGAATGTTAAGATATTCTCTAAACCACATAATTTCAGCAGAGTTTATCAAGTGCGGGTGAACAGACTTGATTCCTAAATCTTAACACAGGGACTTCCCTTGAAATGTATCCAAAAATTCGGTATGTGTATGTAGACACATCCTGCATAATTTTAATACATTATATGTTATAAAACAGTATTTTCATTGTTATTTAGGGATTTGCTCAACTAGAATTTAAATTAAGCATGATGTGGTGAAAGGGGGTCTCCATGCGAAAAAGTAAGAAACCTTTTGTACTATCAGATTAACTTTTTCTTCTTCCCCCATCATCACATGTAAAGGATCTGTGTGTCCAATTTGGGCTCGTATGTCAAACATAAGTTTTATACGCACACCCATGTTGTATTGTGTTGGCACACCATGAAAGGAACAAAAGAGTCCAAGTAACCCTTTTTTAACATCTCATTTGAGAGTAAAGTTAGAGGTAGCAAACCGTGAAAGAAGACCAAGAATTGTGAACACAAACACAGGTTTCTGAGTTCCCATGTGGACAAAGGCTGTCAAAGAATCATCTACCTAAAATCCAGATACATCTCTAAGTCATTGGCGGACCTACATAGGACAAGGAGATCATCCGATCCTCCCCCTCAAAAAAAAAAAGAAAAGAAAAAAAGAAGTCCTCACACACAAAATGATAATGTGAAATCTGAGGCTCGTTACCCAAGGCACTGATAAGTCAAAATACGCAGAGTTCAATTAGACCTAGAGGGGGGTGATAGGTCTTATGGATATTAATTTGCAACTAACCATTTAAATTACCATTAAACCTAGTCAAAATTTTGTTACTTAGTTGATTATGTGTCACAATTGCAATCACAAAAACACAAATAAAGCACAGACGCAAGGCTTTTTACGCGAAAACCATGAGAAAGAGAAAAACCATGGGACCTAATCTAGGCAGATCAAAATCCACTATGAGAAAGAAATTTATAACTAAGTTAACAGATTCCACACCCTAGAATTACCTAGTCCCTCCTGACTCAGACTTGCGCAAAATCTCCTCGATCTTTCCACCAATTGATTTGTCAACAAATGTTTTCATTACGCGATTTTCTTCTCCTTGGACTTTTGATCTCCAAAGACTAGTCACGGCCTACAGTGGAATTGAAACTGGGAGGGTCGACTTGTAGGTTTACGACACTGCGCATGTGACAACAGTTGATTTTGCAATTGATCCATTGTATCTCCCAGCGCCGGTGTGGGAAAGTGACGGGGTGGCTGTTGATACTCCTTTTGCAATAGTTCCAAGGGGTAAAAGATTGGTTCATGGAAGGTGTGGGAAGGGCAGGGAAGCTGTTGGGCCTTAACGATGTGAGGGGAGACGGGGAAGCACATGACATGTTTCAAGATATGGAAAATGAATGGCAGTTGGAGAAACAAAAAAAAGAGTCCTTCGTGGAAGGGGGTGAGGGAGCTCAAGAATCTTATTTCTTATGTCAATTATGAAGGGAGGAGCGGAGAAGGAAGGGGGGAGGTACAGGAGGGAGGATGGGTTGGGGAAGGAAATGGTGTGCCTATGAAGCTAAAAATAATGACATGGAATGTTCAGGGATTCAATAACCTGAACAAAAGAAATGTGGTGAAGGCGGCAATTCGCAAGTGGGAGGCGCATGTGGTTTGTTTACAAGAAACCAAGCTGGCAATCTCGACAGATAGGGTGATGAGGAGCCTTTGGGGGGGTAGGTTTGTAGAGTGGGAGGCTCGGGAGGCGGTGGGAACCTCGGGGGGTATTGTTGTTCTTTGGGATAAGTGATGGGTCTCGAACGTTCACGTGTGGAAAGGGAGATCATCTACTTCTCTTTTATTTTCTTTGGAGGAGGATGGCTCCTATTGGTGTTCTCCGGGGTTTATAGGCCAGTTGGGGATGTGGAGAGGAGAGGTTTGTGGGAGGAATTGGGTATTGTTAGGAGGCGATGGCCGGTTCTGTGGTGCGTGGGAGAGGACTTTAATATAGTCAAGGCTCCTAGTGAGAGGTCTACAGGGGGGAGTCAAAAGTCCGGCTATGATGGAGTTCTCAAATTTTATTGATGCTTATCATCTTATTGATCTTCCGATGGAGGGTGCTCGCTTTACTTGGTCCAGTGGTCGCGAGTCCCCTACTTTATTAATTTCTGGGGAGTAGGAGGAGAAGTTCCCAGACGTGACTCAAGTGGCTTTGGCTAGACCAACTTCGAATCATATTCCTATTCTTTTGGATTGTGGTGGTTTGAGGAGGAGGGCCCCATTTCGATTTGAAAATATGTGGCTCAGAGTAGAAGATTTCAAAGAAAGGGTCAGGAATTGGTGGTTGGTGGTCTGGATATGAGCTTCGGGGAAGTCCAAGCCTTCAGTTGGCAACCCAAGCTTAGGTTGTTGAAGGGTGATATTAAGAAGTGGAACAAGGAAATTTTCGGTAACTTGGAATGGCGTAAGAGCTGAATTCTTCACGAAATTACAGAGTTGGATCGGAAGGAAGGAGAAGGGGGTATTAGTGATATGGAGGTGAATAGGAGGGGGGAATGCAAGGCGGAATTTGAGGAAATTGCAGTGGAGGAGATCTCGTGGAGACAGAAGTCCAGTGAGCTTTGGTTAAAAGAAGGGGATCGGAACACAAAGTATTTTCTTCGCTTAGTAAACGCCCACAAACAGGGCAACCACATTGGCAGGATTAGCATTGATGGGAGTTTGTTGACCAGATAGGAGGATACACAAAAAGGGCCTTGTTTCTTACTACCAGCAGTTGTATACGCAACGGAGACAGGTAGTTGAAGACCTCTGGATGGTTTAGAGTTTGATGGCATTTCTGAGGAGGACAGGGGATGGTTGGAGAGACCGTTTGGAGAGGATGAGGTGGTTGAGGAGTTGTGAAAGGGATACAGCTCCAGGTCTGGATGGTTTCATGATGGCTTTCTTTCAACAGAATTGGAATGTGCTTAAGACAGAGGTGATGGCAGCTCTTAATATTTTTCATTCAGATGGACACTTTGAGAAGAGCCTTAATGCAACTTTTATTGCCCTTATTCCCAAAAAGGGTGGTGCTATTGAGGCTAGGGACTTTAGACCGATTAGAATGATGGGTACTATTTATAAGTTGTTTGCAAAAGTTCTAGCTATTCGATTGAGAAGCGTCATGAATGCGGTGATTTCGGAGTCTCATAATGCTTTTGTGGGAGGCCGTGAGATTCTTGATTCAGTGCTGGTGGCCAGTGAATGTGTGGAGCTAGGATTAGAAGTGGGACACCAGTGATTGTCTAGTGATTGTCTGCAAACTAGACGTTGAGAAGGCATATGATCATGTGAGCTGAGATTTTTTGATGTATTTGACGGAAACAATGTTATTAAAGGTGCGCCTAGGCTCCAAGCGCAAGAATTGTGTCTGTTGTCAACCCAGGCTCAGCGATGTTCACTAGGCGCACGCTTGGGCTGCGCCTTATACAAGTGAGTCGGGCACGCCTGACTGATATTTCCTTTTTTCTTTTTCCTAATTCAAAAAGGAGACTTTTGTCTTCTTTTTAAAAGAAAAGAAGAGAGAAGCCCATTACGATTGCAAGACATGAACAACGACAAAACTCCACGTCACGATGTCGACAACCTTCGTCGTAGAGAGTTGCAGAGACGATCAGATACACATGCTCTTCTTCTTCTCTCTCTCTTTCTTTTTTTTCTTTCTCTAAATGTTATCTTGTAGTACTAAATTATTTCCAATTGTTTTTTAAACAGTTTTTCTTTCTTCTTTTTTTGTTCTCTCTAGTCGAATTCTTCTCTCTCTCTCTCTCTTCAATCATCTCCTTTGGATCTTGTCCTAAATTATTTCCTGCTATTTTAAAAAAAAAAAAAAACAATTTTTCTTATTCTTTTTTTTTTTCTCTTTTTTGTTCACTCTCTCTCTCTTCCTTCAAATTCCTGCTTTTTTTTGCTTTGTTTCATTTTATAGTTCTTGAATGCCAAGGTTGATGGATTTATTTTTTCATATTTGATAGGAATTTTTAAAAATATTGATTTTGAGATATGAATTATTTTATAGTAATTTAACTTTTCAATTGTACGCCTCACTTCGTTCAGACTCGCACCTCACCTTGCGCCTAGGCTCCAAAGGACCTTTAGCGCCTTAGTGCGCCTACAGCCTTTGATAAGGATGGGGTTTGGGCATAGATGGAGGACTTGGATTTACTTTTGTATTTCAACGGTGCAGTCCTCAGTTCTGGTGAATGGCACCTGTTGGATTTTTTGCTAGCTCTCGAGGTCTTAGATAGGGCGATCCACTCACTCCCTTCCTTTTCATCATTGTTATGGAGACTTTTAGTAAGCTGATGAGGAGGGTAGAAGGGTTGGGCTTCATTAGAGGTTTTTCGGTGGGTAGGGATCCCAATCAGTTGGTCATCTCTCACTTACTCTTTGCAGATGATACTATAGTTTTTTGTGATGCGAGGGAGGATCAGCTAAGATTCTTGAGATATGTCTTGGCTTGACTCTAGGAAGTTTCGGGATTAAAAATCGACATTGGGAAGAGCGAATTGGTTCAGTTGGGGTTGTTGAGGAGATTCAGGATTTTGCTAATATTTTACGGTGTGGGGATGGCTCTTTCTCGATTTCTTATTTGGGAATGCCCCTAGGGGCTGTGGCGAGAAGAACTTCCATTTGGGATCCCATGGTTGAGCGCTTTGAGAGGAGAATTGCTAGGTGGAGGAAGCAATATCTTTCAAAAGGGGGACACGTAACCCTAATGAAAAGTACTCTCTCGAATCTTCCAACATATTTCATGTCCCTTTTTCAGATGTCTTCATCGGTTGTTCAAAGACTTGAGCAAATTCAGAGTAAGTTTATGTGGGGGAGGTATGGGAGATGAGTTCAAATACCATTTGGTGGATTAGGATAGGGTGTGTACCCCAACTCAGAAGGGGGTGTTGGGGATTAGGAGGCTGGATTTGTTTAATAAGGTGTTGTTGGGTAAATGGCTATGACGGTTTGGGAGAGAGGTGTCGAGATTATGGAGGAGGGTTGTTGTCTGTTAGAGCGGGGAGGGTGTTGGTTGGTTGTCTAGGAGATGATATCTCCTGCAGGGGTGGGTGTTTTGAAGCTTATCCAAAAGGGTTGGGATGAGTTTTCCAAACATATTCGTTTCAGGGTTAGGAGTGGTAGACAAGTTAGACTCTTAGAAGATCTTTGGTGTGGGGACATTGTTATGGCTCACAGGTTTTCTCGTCTTTATGGGATCGCTACGGATAGACATGCCTTGGTTGCATGATTGGGAGCTAGCGGAGGTAGTATAGTTCTTAGCATTACTATATGGCCAAGTGGTGGAGGGTGAAGGGATGGATGAGATGGTTTGGGTGGGTTCACCCAATGGAGTGTTCACGATTCGATTGTTCTACAAGAATTTGTTGGTGATTCTAGGCCCCAACTTCCCGTGGAAGGCGATATGGAAATCAAAAGCCCCCTTGAAGGTGGCCTTCTTTGCATGGACAGTTGCCTTAAGAAGGATCCTAACTATTGACAACCTTAGAAGAAGGGGGCGGATAATGGTGAATAGGTGTTGTATGTGTAAGAAGACGGAAGAAACTGTAAACCATCTTCTAATTCATTGTCAAGTATCGAGGGAAGTTTGGTCTTTGCTTTTGCCGGTGTTTGGTATAACTTAGGTGTTCCCTAGGTCCACGGTGGATATGTTAGAGGCTTGGAGAGGGGTGTATAGTGGTTAACCAAGTCTGTGATGCTTGGAGGGTCACTCCTCTTTGTTTATGGTGGGGCTTGTGGCATGACCGGAATATGAGGTCCTTTGATGGGGAGGAATCTTCTATTTGGTCTCTCAAGTACAAAATCTTGATAGCATTATTTTTTTGGGTTAATGGGCGGAAATGTAAATCTGATGATCAACTTATGAATTTTGTGGATAGTTTGAAAGTATAGGTGGCTGCAGCTTTTTGTGTTTTCTCTTGGGAGCGGCTCCCCTTTTTTAGCGCCTTTTAATGAAATTCTTACTTGTCAAAAGAAAAAAACATAGAATCAGTTAAGCTTGTTTTAATGAAATTCTTACTTATCAAAAAAGATTTAATGATTCTACAAATATTCCCATACATCTAAAAATCCTCTCGAGTCCCATATCCTTCAAGCTTGTTTTAGGGTTAGATTAGACGAAGAAGAAGAAGAAGAGAAGAAGAAAAGAAAAGAAGAGGGAGGAGAGAATTATAAGAGAAAAGAGGTGTGTAGTCAAAACACCACCCCTCTCACACTTATATAATAAGATGAGCAAAAGTACAATAATAACCTGACTATTAAACTAATAACATCTAACACCCTCATTTCTCTTCCACTTATAAATTTTTAAGTGGCATCCTTCTCAGCAGCTTTATTTTAAAAGGCTTAAATCAGGAGCAAACAAAATCAAGAAATTCGACTAATAAATTAGATTCATGTAAACCCTAATCCAACAAGATCTCACCCTGTATTAAGTTAGACAATCACTTACCAAAAAAAAATTCCACAATTACTTACCAAAAAAAAAAAGTTCCACAATGGATTTGTCTCAAGCTCAAGACACAGTTAAAGATACAACATAATAAAATCCATGCAGTTATAATCCACAAGGTCCATAGAGATTATTTGTCTAGTTCCCTTATAAAGTTGGTTAGCTAAACATAATTATATGAACTATTCAACTACACATCTGCAAATAGTAAGCAAACACACAAATCGAGAAGAAAATTTACCTCTGGTGCTCTTTGGAATGCTGGATGGACTCTATAGCACTATCAAGCCCTTGATAAGAGGATAGTACAAGGCTAATATCAGCTAGCCTATGCCAGGAAACATCTACAGCAAATCAGACAACTGATTAAACTTGACATCTAACATAAACCTACGCAGTAAATTCAACATACATGATCATCAAGAACACAAGAAGAGTGCCTTGTATAAACATAGTTTAATAATAACAGGATGCTTACATTCAAGAAACAAGATAAAATCATCATCATATTCTTCAAGCTTCCACAACAAATATACATGTAGGTCAAATATGAGCAATTTAGCCCCAAAGTAATTGGCAAGTGCCTTCCCAACATCTCCTTATATATCTCAGACCCTGCAAAAAGTTTAGAAACTAAAATTAGACTCTACAATCATCCATTTCCTGCAATGCAAAAAATACAATCTCCAAAATAAATATTACTCGTTAAGAAAATCACGCGAACCAACTGAGTTAGATTAAATATATGACATGAGATGAAAGAATTGGAGTGCTTACAATATCACCTTGAGGACTCCATAATGTTATACGAACACCAAGCATGGAAAGCACTGAACTGATCGAAGAATTTGACAAGACTTAACTGAGTTGGATTGCCCAGCCCTGCTTTGAACCAAAAAGAAAAAGAAATGATAATCTCCATAACAAAAAACAAAAATGAACATATAATAATAGCATCACATGAGGTAATTAATTCTAATAGCTACACAACATTAACGACATGCTAGAACCGAAGAGAAAAACAAGGGTTAGTCTAGGTTTGTCTATGTGGTGTGTTGAGAAACAGAAGAGATGGAAGAGTTAATAAATGGACCATCACAAAGTTCACTTAATGAAGCATTAACAAATTTTATACATATTTTTCTTTGACTCAATTATGAGAGGATGTTGATGTAACCATCCCTTAAGTTCTTCAAAACCAAGAACAAACCCTGCCTAGAAGGAAAACTTATGTTGGTGACTCACTTGTGCACTGCACTCCACTTGTAATTGACCCTCTAGAAAGTTGAGTGGTAGGAGTTGGAGGTTTCTAAGGAGAAGGGACAACAAGTTCTGAAGCGAGCAAAATATGAGAGTTTTCTTTTATTTTGGGGGCAAGAAGGTGATTAGTACTAAGTAGGAAGAAAAAAACAAAAACTTAATTCCAACAACTCTATTTATCGAAGAGCTAGTAAGAATTTGGCATCGATCCAGTTATTTGACTCTTGAAATCAAGTCACAAGTTAGATGCCAAATGATGTCTTCTTTTCTGTGTTTAACTTTATTCCCCAGATATATCAACTTTCGTTAAAAAGATTATGGCAATATCTAAATTATCAAAATTTCCATATTCTTTTCATTCTAAGATCTTTGCCACCATTTGTGCAACTGAAATGAACTCCTCAATATTTTTAAGGGATTCTGCCAATGTGCCACACGACATAATCATAACAGTGTAACATCATGGATCTATGATGCAAGTTTCTCAACAGTAGAGATCTAGTTTTGAAATTTTGAGAGATTTTATTCCAAGTAAGAACTCTAATGGATCTTTAGAATCTCAAGATATGGTATTAGGGACCAAGTCAAAATACACATAACATTACTACACTAAACCAGGAAAATAAGTGAAGAATATTGATATGTGATGGCCAAAATATTGCAAAACTCGCTAATTTTGTAAATAGGAAGCATATCCATAATTAAGGGAAGATTGAAGGACATAGCCTAGAAGGAGAGAAGTGCTATTGGGCTGTGTTCTAGCCATTGACTAATGATCAAGTTAAAGACAAGCCATCTATGTTTAGTATTACATCATTTAGGATGTCAATAAACAACATTTTTTTTATCCAAAAGGTCCAAAAGAGATAAAAAAAAAAAAAAAAAAGAATGAGACATGTATAAAAAATTAAATAAAACAAAATGAGATGTATAAGTAGCAATCAAGTTAAAAAAGAACAAAATTAATGCTTTCATGCAAAGCTTATTTTGGACAACCAGACAAAACGATCTAAACCAATAAGATGGAGTGGTGATGTGCAATGAAGATCAATGGATGTACTAGAGACATGATTCAAACTAAAAGTGACATAAAGACGAGAGAAAAGCCAAAAGGAAAATGCATTCACGATATGAAACCATTTTATAAAACAAAATTCATATAATAAAAAGACTTGGAGCTTTGTTAAGTTGCGTTGAACTGTGATTGAGCAAAGGTTATTCTACCCTAATTTGCAGCTTACAAGGTTTGGTTGGAATCAAATAAATTGAAAATCTGACAAGGAGATGTATCATTATAATGATTTTGAACTTCAAAGCAAACTTTTTAATAGCAAGAATCCGGTGATAATAAACAGAGCCAACTTATCATATAAAATTTGTTATACTTAACTAGACACTCAACCAGCCCCTTAAGGCTAAAGTGATAAAATTCTAAGTTTCTGGATCTTTTGAAAGAACATACCGAGAGTCATGGCTCGCAAGAACTTTGTATGAGTAGGAGGAAGGGTGGCCTTGAAGTATGGTTCGCATTTGGTGTGGGAAAAACTAGAAGGATGTATAATCTTTGGAACTAATGGAGGCAATGTTTTGGACTAGCTAGAAATATAATACAAAAGGTCATTAATGATAAAAATATTGTTTAGACTCATAACCAAGCAAAGATATAAAAAGACAAAAAACAAAAATAAACAATGTAGAAGGTTATAACCAATAGAAATATTGTTCAACTTAGTTACCAAAACATGAAGGAAAGAAAGAAATATCATTTGACTTCATCACCACCCAAAAAAAAAAAGGCTTTGTAGAGATCACTAAACTCCTCCATAAATTCATTTTAGCTTGCAACATATTTTACCCAGAAGGTTATATATGACTTTCATATCTCATAATTTCTGACACATCACAAAGAAAATCCATGTTACAGACCTCAAATTTTAAAGTTGTTATGCAAACTAACATTTTTGCAGTTAGAACATAATCATGCGAGGCCAAAAAAGAAGCTACGATGGGCATGCTAATTCACATAAAGTGAGAAATACATGACTGAACCTACTAAAAAGCGCTAGATACCATAACAATTTAAGGCAATGACAGAGTACAAATGCAACAACCAATGTCGAGTGAACAAGTCAAATGCCAAACGGATATCCTGTATGTTTACATGGCTTCTAAGTCAACATCCCCAACTTTGTTGCATTAAATTACATATCAAACAGAATCAGCTAGCACATTTTTATTCAATACACATGTATGTGGGGTTGTGGCCAAGAAAGAGAATGCTTGAGATTGATGTTATCTATCTAAGATAGCCAACGAATGCATACTCATGCTTCTGTAAACTATAAGAAGATGGGAACAAGATAGTTATGCAAACCTTTTGAGAAGCAGTTTGAAACCAACGAAAACAGTTCAACAGCTCCTCCCTCCTCAATTCATCATCATATGCTTTTCCCTTAAAAGAATAAAGTAGAACCCAAAAAAAGATAACCTAGCTCATAGTGATACATGACAAACCAGATAATACAAAGAAATGTATTTTAAAAAGGATAAAAATGAAAGTCAAAAAGCTTACCTCATATGCATTTTGAAGCTTCTTAAAAGCTTCAACAACCTTTTCATTACCCATATTTTCTCGGGATTGACCAGCATTGCCTGATAACCAAACCAAAAAGCTTGTTTAAAAATCTTTACCACTTCTTTTCAATATAATATGAAGTTACACCAAGAAATGCCACATATCCAAAAGAAAGTAATCCATTGGTAGGCTGTAAGAAACACCACTGAATTTCATAAAAGAACAATCTACTATCACCCCTATAAAGCACACCATAATCTGTGGGACTAGCATAAAGAAAAACGGTAAGCTGCAAATATAATTCACAGTGATGCTTTCTAGCAAAAAAATAATAATTAAATAACTATAAGTCACCAACCTTTTTCCTATATTCACGCTTGAGTACAGAAGCATCTACATTATAATATCGGAATAAACCTAATGCCGAATAGTGATATGGAGGGTTTAACAAGCGAACAACTTCATCTTCAGATGTTATTTCAGAATCAATCCCACTAGTCGAAAGCACTCCTGAGCTACGATCAGCTGATTGACCAGACCTCATTTTATTTCAGAGGGTTAAGCTGGTTCACCATAGAAAAAGACGGGACAACCTTGCACACCAACTGTTTCAAGAGGGTTATCGTTGGGCCTTCCGTGCTTGTTTACATTATTTTTTAAGAAGAATATTAGATGAACAGTGCAAGACATTCATGGCTCAATGTGAATGTCACCCTGCATTCCAAAGAACTCCAATCTCAATGCGTTTAGAAGAAAAATTAACATAGAGACAGAGAGAGTTAATACTTCCCACATTAAAAGAAATGTCAAAAAGATCACCTCCAAAGAAGATGATACGTGTTGTTGTCCAAAAGCTTCCATAAAAACACTGGAATACAATTCCAGAAATGGCAATAAAAAAATTGCAATGGCGAAGCAAACAAGAAGTCTCATCAAAGTAGCTATGACCTAAATAATTATATATCTGTTCAAGAAGATAAAAGAAACATAGAAGTCAATTGCTCAAGTACAAAAATTATTTTTAAAAGAATTATTAACAAGAAGAATACAAGAAATGCTACTACTTCATTCATCAGGCCAATGTCAGTTGGTATAACTTCTCCTCCTTGAGCCCATAGTGGGTATTGTCAGGGTGTGCGAGTAACAGTATTTACCTAACCAAAAAAAATACTACTAAACTTCTCCTCCTTGAGCCTATAGTGGGTATTGTCAGGGTGTGCGAGTAACAGTATTTACCTAACCAAAAAAAAATGCTACTAAACTAAGATGGCAGCACGCGGAAACTGATTGTATCCATTAGATTTAAAAAAAAATTTGAGAGAAGAAATTCATAATCCAAAATGGTTCCAATAAAGAAACTGGAAGAAACCACCAAAACTAGTGAGATGATATCAGTTGAAAGAATCATTAGTCCTATTTTATGTGATGAGCACATTCACAATTAACTAGAACTAAGAAACCATGCACTTGAACACGAGTAGTTTAATTTTCACGGAGAGAGAGTGTCCACATTATATAAATAGAACCAAAATAAATGTATGACTGGTTTAAAAAATAAACAGTTAAATAGTGAAGTAAATGGTTATATGAACTGTGGAGAAAATAGTGAAGTAAATAATGGTATGACCGAACCCAATTGAAATATGGGCTGCCTACGTATCCCAGCCATGAGTGGCGTGGTGAGAATTAGGTCGAACGTAGTTCGTCCCAAGGGCCAAATACGAGAATATGGGTTGTTCATAGATGACTTTAAAGGAAACCTATGAGTGATTTGAAAAGAGCTATTTGAAAGCATAAGAGCTTTTAAAAGCAATTTGAGAAGAGTCTTGCCAAAGATGTTTTGAAAATTGTAAATGATTCTTGAAAATCTGGACTTAAAATTTGAGAAGAATTTTTGAAAAAGATATTTTGCAAGGAATTGTCGAAGAGTTTTTAAACATTTGCTTAGAGTTCTTAGAAATTTACTTCGAAAAAGATGTTTTTATTTGAAAAAGGATCTTTGAAAAAGGTGGTTAATTAAAGAGTAGCATTCATTCAACTATGTTCAAACCGACATTTGATTGACTGTCTATATTCCCAAGCACCTATGAACCTTTTTTTTAAAAACATTTGAGAAATATTTTTTGTCGACATGTATTGTTCCTTCGGTATCAAACCACATGTTGTTGAGTTTTCTTGGTTAACAAATCATCATCGATCAAAGAGGACTTTACTTGGGGTTGTAATGGGGCCTTAGGTAAAGTGGTTTGAGAAAGAAAGGTTATATTAGGCTCGAAATATGACGCATAATCGGGTGATGAACTAAGGATCACTCAAAAACTAACGAAAAATGTTGCTCATCTTGTGAGACTCTAATATGCTAGAGCTTTCAATCCTAAATGATATTCGCCAATCGAAGAGGTCTTTGATTTGGACCGTAATGTGGGCTAGGTGTAGGGTAATCAAGGAAAGGATATTAAGGCTCAAAGATATTACTTTAATGCGGGGTTCATTAACTGTGATCACCATGAAAGGAAAACTGCCCAGCTTAGGGCAAGTTTTCTATGTTAGTCTAGAAAAAAGTTTTTTTAACTATGCAATCCTCCTTAATCGGAGAGGACTTTACATGGGTTGTAATGTGGTTTATGGACTTATAGGAGATGAAGAAAAAGGTATGAAAGGCTCAAAATTAATGTGAAATGGGGTAAAAGACCAAGGATCATCTTTAATCTTCTTATACTTTGGTAACATTCGGCCGGGGCATCGACTTAATTGAGAACCTTTACTTTACATTACTTTTATGATGCCCAGTGAGAATCGAACCCCATACGTCCGGGTTTACGGCTCGCCCCGGTAGATTCTTTAATCACTGGCTTATCTTTTTTTTTTTTTGCCTTTCTTTTATGACACCATGCGAGAATCGAACCCAAGGCGTCCGGGTTTACGGCTCGTCCCGGTAGATTCTTTAATCACTTGGCCTTCTTTGCTTTCGACTTTCTTGCAATTTGTCTTCTTTATTGTGAAGGAATAATCAGTCCAAAGTTGCCCCAACTTGAGTTACAAATGAACAACGAACTTGTAATGATCCTTGGTAGGTTTAGAAGAAGAAATGTAACCAGGCTCTAAGGGTTCATCAATGGGAATAATAGTGTATGATGAATAATAGAAATGATGGCCGCTCTTCATTTTAATTTGGATTGCATAGTCATCAAAACTTTTACTAGTCTAATGTAATGTCTCAATAAAATCTACCCCAATGTGGGGTGTGATCAACAGTGGGTATAATGAAAGGAACATTCATCGTGGCACTAGGGGTTAGCAATGGATATATATCACTATAGGATAGTAGAAACGAGAGCCTCTTGTCCTTTTAGCTATAATCACTTAGGTATTAAAGCACTTGCCTACTGTCATCTCACTGTCTTCGTCATCGTGATCCCTAGCTTAGGTTAATGAAAAGAATAAAACTGGCTCAAAAGGGTTATCAATGGTGATATTTGTATTAACTTGGGATAGAGAAAATGAAGGCCTCTCATCCCTTCATTTTTGACTTGTTAATCTCAAAAACTCATTTGACATAGAGATATCTACCGAATGAATTGAACATGTACTTTAAAAATTTTCACCTATGATGACCAAGCTCAAGTGATGAAATCAGGTCGTGTAGTTTTAGCTACACTCAGTCCATATTGTGCTTGAGTTGTAAACAATGCAATTCGCTTGTTAATTTGAACACTTAGGAATGAAACGATACCCATAAATTTGCACTTACAATATGACAAGCTGGGGATATCTTGAATTTTGAATTTTGAAAAAAAGACTTTTGAGAAAATGTATTTTGGATGAGGCATAGTGATATTTAAGAAGGTGAGTTAAAAACACAAAGGATGGTTTTTTTATAAAAAGTTTATTTTGACTTTAAAAAAGGTGATTTTTATCAAAATTAATGAAAGTGGTATTTTTTAGAAATTTGAAGAGATGGATTTTAGAAAGTCATGGAAAAGAAGTTTAAAATGGCGATCCTTATGAAAATCATGAAGAAAGAGTTTAGAATGGTAAATTTTGAGTTTGAGATGATTATTTTTTTGTGAAAAATCAAAGATGAAGATCGGAAAACCATGAAAATGGTTATTTTGAAAGCCTAAAAGGGTTTGGGAACTTGCCCCTGGTTGGGGGTTGAGCTGACCTAGGTTATTATTCTATCTTTCTAATACTTGGAGAGGTGAGTTGGGAGACATCCTAAGGACCACAACTTTCCCAATATGACATCCTGAAAAATATATTTGTGAGCATGCATGGAAATGCTATCCAATTGACATAATATCCACATTATTTTATCACGCAAAAGTAGCAGGAATATTTCAAACACGTGAAGAAATATTATCCAAGTTATTTTCTTAAGCAAACATGGAATTTGAAGCAATAATATTAAAAAATATGCTGAAAGTAAATGCTTAGGAAGAAGTTCGGGACTCCCTCCTTCTACCAAAAATTGATTTGAACCGGGGGGGCAAATTCCCACTTGCTTTGTCTTGTGAATTGGAATAGAAGAGTGGCAATGGGATCATCTTCTTCGAAAAAAAGAAAAAAAAGAAAAAAAAGAAAAAAATCAGTAAGCAAAAAATGATAGGAAGTATAACAAGGAAAAGCACATGAATTTATACTATTTACTCCCAAAAGGGAATTGTAATTCAAAGCAAAACCAATTAGACACAAATTTGAGAAAAAAGCAACAAAAATGCAATTAGAAAGAAAGTCACATACACTCAGAGAGGGAGGAAGCCAGTACACCCTCACACATTTTCAAAGCACGGAATATTGGCCTAGAAGCACTCACAATACTTCTTGAGGCACCCAAATTTCTGGCAGTTACATCCTTTGTTGTGCTTCCCCAACATTTTAACCTCACCTACCTCTTCCTGGATTTGTTTTGAGACAGTCAGAATGCATGATAACATAACCTAAAAAAAGATTAAACTCTGTGTTTAACCAAAAGACCAAAACAGAAATAAAGAAGCTATTAGATATCCTGTGCAATCCAACAAACATCAATTTGTTCAAGGAAATAATTCTTCTACTGCCCCTTGAACTTGAATCTCATCTTACAATGACACAGCTTAAAACTTGACAATTCAACTTAAAAAATAGTCCAAGGAACCATATTGCAGTAAGAGATGATTGAATAAACACGTTCTTTCAGTAGATTGGAATTTTAAAGGGAAATACTCAAAAGTATGATTTATATAAAGTCAAGGAAAAAAAGGTACCGTAAGTGAACACTCATCTAAGTCACACACACCTTTTTTTAGCGTTTGTTGATCTATGTGCTATCATGTTTCATATAATTGCAGCCAGGACTCTCATTGTTGGTTGGAACCATACTTCCAAAATCCAAATAATTTCTTTTCCACCATAAACTCTTACAATAAGTGATGGCTGACTTTGCGTAGTTCCAATATCAATCAAGAGAATAAATTGCAACAGGGGATGTCCTAATGGGCTTTTGTGCTATGACTCATTAAGTGAACATAGGCTAATTACTCTGCCCCACAGCCCCCACTAAACAAGCTTTGATTCATTTGGAGCAAAGCAAACCCTCAAATATCTAAGCATTGACCAAAAAGGAATGTCCCACTTGCAAAAACTAGAAAGCCAAGTAGTGACAAATACACTAACAAGAACCAAAAGAGTCTTAGTGAAGAATCAAAGGAATTAGAGGGAAGCAGAAGGTAGATTACAAACAACTGAGATAAAAACATAAAAGCATTAGAGAGCGTATGATACAAGGTACCCTCAAACTTAAGTCTTCATCTTCATTTATAGACATAGGATGACTAGAGACCGGAGGCTGCGACAGTAATCGGTGCGTATTACTGTAGCAGTACTGCAGCCTTTTTTGACTTTCTTCTGACAAATTACTGTTTATTTTTTGTCAGTTTCTGCCGACGCTTGCTTTTACTGTTGAGTTTTTGACTTTGCTGCCGACACTGCTTTAGCATCTTTACAGCGGTATGGAAAAGACCTCTGTCGTGTGCTGGATAGAATGCAGTCGTTTATGAGATCTATTATCCTTCCATCTGATTGAGTAAATTATGGAGTTCATATTCATCAAGGTCCGGAGGAGTTTCTGGACTTTGTGCATCATGGTGATTAATAAAATAATCTTCCATTTCTGCTGAGTGGAGAATTTCTTGAGGAAGTTCAAGCTTGAATTCGGAGATATTTTTGAGAAGGCTTTTTGCTTGTTCAAGATGCTGAGCAGAATATGAAGGAAAATCGATACTTAACTCAGTAACAAAAATCCTTCTTCCATCAGAAACCATTGTTAATGGTTTTGTAGTTTGAAGAAGAGTGAGCAGTATTTTTTAAATGAACCAAGCTCTCGATAGCAAGGGTTCTTGGGGTAAGATCCTTTGCTAATTTAAGAGAATCTTCTCGAGGATTTTCGAGGTATTCTGCATCAGTCATTGTTTTTAAATACCAAATCTGATAGGGTTGGAAAAAACGAGTTTTTTCTCGCCATCCAATTGAACTAGAAATCCATATAGAGAGTACTCTATTACAGATCCAATGACTAGTACATTTGAAGATCATTGATTTGATCATGGCAGGTAATTAGTTTGTTGACTATTCCCCAATCAATCATTTCCAAAGGCCATAGTAGGTGTGTTCCGAGACTAAGCTTTGGAAAACCATCATTCATATTAATGTACTGATGGTGATTAATATAAAAATTTGTTAAAGTCCAGTAATTATTTTCAACAAAAAACTTGATTTTAATAAAAATATGGCTTGAAAAATCAGTTTTTGCTTTTTCAAAAAGACAAATTCGTTTTATTCTTTCGAAAATGGGTGCTGGAAAATCATTTTTTAGAATTTCAGCAAGCTGTAGGTACCAGTTGATTCTAGCAGATGGAATATCTTGCTCCCAATCAACTTGTGAAACCATTTTTATTCACAAGTCTTTAAAATAAAGAGATGTAGTATTTAAATCAGCTATTTGTTTAGCTAATGTACTTGGAGAATTTCGAAAGATTTTTCTTTGATTTGAAACATGGGATTTCCATGTCAGATTAAGATTTTCATAAATATCCAAGGGGATTCCTGGATTGAAAAAGTCAGAAACCTCAGAGATTTCTTGCTTTTGAAAATATTTTTTGGACGCCATCCCAACATTGAAAAAAGCTTGTTTAGCTTCTTCATAAGTTTCAAATACCTTAAAACAGGCTCCTTTGAAACGGTTAGTTTGATTGTAGCATTCAATTGTTATACCACTTTAATCTTCTTCCATCAAGACAGTTTTTCTTATTAATGAGAAAGTCTCGAACTGATTGATTATCTGTTCGAATAATAAAATTTTCTTGTAGAGTTACATTAATATGAATGGACAGTGATTATTCCAGACTGTTTTATAATTAGTGATAAGAATGGACAGTGATTGTGCCCAATCATCTATAGCGTGTTCTTGATCTTTAAAAGGAATATGCGTAAGATTAAGATAAGTACCATTTTGAGCTACATTAATTTTGTTTAAATCGTCTCTTCGACTTAAACTAGGTTTTGGATCTGAAGTTCCTTCTTCAATTCTTGTAGGAAAAACTTGTTCAGGTTCTCCTGAGATGCCATAATCTCCGAAAAACTCTGGATCGAGAGGTTCATCGATCTTTCTTTTTGGTGACCTGCTAATCTGAGGATTAGAAGTTGAAGGATTTTCTACTTCTATTTCTTCATCATATTCAGTAGATGTTGAGTCATCTTCTTCTGGTTCTGAAGAATCAGTTGAATCTAGTCCAGCCTTTATGGTAAGAAACCATAGTGAAATAGTGAGAAAACAACTTCGAATGGTCATAAACTATAAACGATTGATTCTGTATCAGATACTAGGTTAATCTGATAATTGAAATGATTTAAAATTGCTTCATAATCTAAGGAGTTGTTTGTAATCTACCTTCTGCTTTCTGCTTCCGTGTACTTTTGTAAATGATATCAGAGCCTTGTAACGAAGCCTGAATAGTAAGTTTTCTTTTGCTTATGTATATAAACTTCTGTTAATATTCAGAAATAATAGTGTGATATTATCTTTTCTTCCAGTTAATATATAATCTTTTTAATTTCTTGATTACATTTCTGGTTTTTATAAATCTCATACGCTTGCATACTTATATTTTGAAGAATTTTATTTCGTTCTTCAATATTTAGTGAAGGATCTTTATAGATTTCTCTCCAGTAGTCGAGTATTTCAACTATATTGTCGTACTCTTGTTTATTAAAAAGATTGTTTTCTTTTTTATGGAGCATCAGAATTTCTTCTGTCCCATAGTAGAGATTTTTTGTACCATATGTTCTGGATACAAATTTGCTAAATTATCTTTTTTGATTTGTTTCAAATTTTCTATTATATGAATAAGTTCTTGACTTTTTTCTGTGAATTCAGAAAGGTCAAGAATTCCCTGAAGATAATCGATTTTGTTGTCGATTTTTTCAAGAATATTGTTTATATTCTCAAATGATCCATCAATCATCATTCATACTTCTTTTCTTATGGCTTTTAGAACACATCCCCAGCAAAGATCTGAGGCATCTGTTTCTAAAATAAGTTTATCTCCATTTTGTAGAAAATAAACATTAGGTATGTCTTTGAGATCTTTCTTAATCTCTTGGACTATCTGTGAGTCTCGTGAATTCCACTCAAAAGGTTGATCCTTTTGAAGTTTCTTTAAAAGAGGAATTTCTTTTTTTGATAAATTTTTAATAAAATTTCTTCCATAATTGAGAAGACCTAAAAAACTTTGAAGTTGTTTTTTGTCTTCTATAGAATTAGGAAAATCTTTTATTTTTGAGATAATATGTGGTTGAAGTTTTATTCCTGTTGAGGTTATTTCTAACCCCAGAAAATTAATTCTAGTTTGTTCTAGATCGATTTTCTTGGGTGATAAAATAATTCCATGTTTTTGGATTATTTTACAAAATAGTTTTAGATGACTTAGATGTTCTTCTTTTGTTTTAGAGAAAAGCAGAATATCATCTATATAGACTACACAAAAGGATTTAAAAGTATGGAAAATAGAATCCATCCATCTTTGGAAAATTTGTGGAGCCGTATTCAATCCAAAAGGCATTGCTTTCCATTGATAATATCCTGATGGTGTGCTGAAAGCTGTTAATGGCTTAGAATGTTTTGTTAACTTTATTTGCCAAAACCCAGATTTACAATCAAATTTGCTAAATATAGTAGCATCTCTTATTTGATTAATAAGAACTTGAACTTTTATGATGGATAAAGACAAAGGAAAAGGAAAAGGAAAAACTAGTGATTAGGTGACGATAGCCAAAAAAGCACCGTCATTAAAACTTTCTCATTAATAAGAAAAATTGCATTCCTCCAATTAAAGCTTTGACAAGGTTTTTGAATCGATTATCAGAAACCAAAACTAATATTGGAATATCACATCCTCTTCGGTATAAAGAGGTTATCTTTATTTGTATGATTCCAATATGAATGTATCTTACTTCAGGATATTTCTTCTTCCAGCGAGCACTTTTTTCTTTAGTGAAGATACTGAGTTCAACACTACCTTCTGCTGTACATTTAGCGGCGGTATTTCCACTAAATTGTTCAAAAATTCTAACAGAAAATGAATTAAATTTTGTTAAAGGAGAGATTTTGTAGATTTCATCCTTTTTAATAATTTGCATTTTTTGCATTTGTTGAAGTTGTTCTTCTGTAAAAGAAACTTCTTCATTAATGACATCGCCTAGTCTGATGGTGTCATTGTCTGTGGAAGTAGAATTAATCATAAAGACTAATTCTTCATCAGAAAATTCATCTTCACTTGAAATTTCATAAAAAATTGTTTCTTGATCAGAAATTTCATAACCAAAAATGATTTCAAGATTTTGTTCTTCAATCATTTTAATCATTTTTCTAGTTCCTTTGCCCTTGTTTGGATAATTTGGAGAAATATGACCTAATTTATTATAGATGTAGCATCTACATTCTGTCTTTTTAGAGGTCGACTCTTTTGGAGAAGATTTTTTCTTCCTGATATACTTCTTTTTAGGAGTTTTCTCCGTATTCCATTTTTTCCAACGAAAAGTTTTTCTTTTAAAACTTTTAGTTTTTGGAAATTTCTTTTTCTTTTTAGAGTAGGTTGTGTGAGCGTATAAGATTTATAAAAACCAGAAATGTAACCAAGAAATTAAAAAGATTATATATTAACTGGAAGAAAAGATAATATCACACTATTATTGTTGAATATTAACGGAAATTTATATACATAAGCAAAAGAAAATAACTTCAACAAATGCAAAAAATGCAAATTGTTAAAAAGGATGAAATCTACAAAATCTCTCATTTCACAAAATTTAATCCATTTTCTGCTAGAGTTTTTGAACAATTTAGTGGAAATACCGCCGCTAAATGTACAGCAGAAGGTAGAACCAGAAATGTAACCAAGAAATTAAAAAGATTATATATTAACTGGAAGAAAAGATAATATCACACTATTATTGCTGAATCTTAACAGAAGTTTATATACATAAGCAAAAGAAAACTTACTATTCAGGCTTCGTTACAAGGCTCTGATACCATTTACAAAAGCACACGAAAGTAGAAAGCAGAAGGTAGATTACAAACAACTGAGATAAAAACATAAAAGCATTAGAGAGCATATGATACAAGGTGCCCTCAAACTTAAGTCTATTATTTTATTAATCACCATGATGCACAAAGTCCAGAAACTCCTCCGGACCTTGATGAATATGAACTCCATAATTTACTCAATCAGATGGAAGGATAATAGATCTCATAAACGACTGCATTCTATCCAGCACACGACAGAGGTCTTTTCCATACCGCTATAAAGATGCTAAAGCAGTGTCGGCAGCAAAGTCAAAAGCTCAACAGTAAAAGCAAGCGTCGGCAGAAACTGACAAAAAATAAACAGTAATTTGTCGGAAGAAAGTCAAAAAAGGTTACAGTACTGCTACAGTAATACGTACCGATTACTGTCGCAGCCTCCGGTCTCCAGTCATCCTATGTCTATAAATGAAGATGAAGACTTAAGTTTGAGGGCAACTTGGTTGGAATCCTGAAAAAACTACAAACCATTGGTTTATGGAAGTAGGAGAATTTTGCTGGATTAGCGACTGTTTTAATGACGGTGCTTTTTTGGCTATCGTCACCCAATCACTAGCTTTTCCTTTTCCTTTGTCTTTATCCATCATAAAAGTTCCTGCTAAGAAAATCAGATTTGGAGGGACAGTTTATTCAAAGAAGTGATAAAAGAAGATTTTATTCATAGAAGACGCTCAGTGTTGTTACCCTTACGTCATGGCCTATTCTTCATTAACCTGACACTGATATTTAATTGGAATGTAGTATAGAAAACGAAAAGCATTTTTGCCTCCTGATTTTGGCCCATTGTCACTTGTTTATTACCTCCTATTCACTAAAAGGATTAATTTTTTATTGCAGGTTAGCTGCATTGGCATTATGATCACCTTGACAGAATAATTTCTGATAACCACTGGATTTTGATAATCATAAATGAAAAATAACATCATATTTATTAGCTTATTTATTTTCATGACTTAATTTGATGTGAAGGACTATCTTCAGGCCATATTTACCTCTGCCCCGGTTATCTGTCTATCTCTAATCTTTACATTTACATCAGCTCATAGTCAATGAGAATGCTACTCTCTCTCTCTCTCTCTTGCGCATAATTTCTCAAGGAATCCAAAATTTCTAGTAGGGCGATCATCCTCCAAAATGAACGCTATAAATATTTCACTTTTATACATGAAGCACAGAACTTCATAAATGAAGGTGTCGTGTTCATGCCAAACATGTTCCAAAAACTAACACTTCATTGACACTCCTCGACACATGACAGACACTTCAAGAATGTGTCTATATTTAAATATATATATATATATATATATATATATATATATATATTTCAGACAATTAGTCAACACATACTAGGCACTTGGCCGACACATCCCAGACATCCCCAATACAAGTCTTATATAACATAAACACATCTAAGAGTAAGTAGCCATGTCCAACAATCTTCGAAACAACATGACACACCCCAAAGTGTCTACTTTTTTTCTTTTTAAGAAAAATTGACATTATACAAATATCATCACAAGTCAAGCATGCAGCCAATGAACTTTTTCAAATATATAGGACTAAAATATAATTGTATTTACTAAATAAGTAATAACATGTATAATATAATAATCTTTTCAATCTCAAACATCATATTTTGAATTATGTAACTCTTAGTATAAAAGTTAATTAAAATTGTATAATTTTCATACTCAAAAGATGATATAAATAAAACTTTTTATTTATATATAGTCATGTCTCATGTCCTACCTATTTATTCAAAGTGTCGACATATCTATGTTGTATCATGTCTCATCCTGTGTCCAGGAAATCCTTCTATAGGAGCATTTCCGAGTTTGAAGGAACAAATTTCCCGTGAAAGGCTGTTTGGCTCACTAAGCCCGCACCCCCCCCTCCCCAAAGGTGGCCTTCTTCGGATGGACATCCGTTTTTAGGAAGATTTTGACGCTTGACAATTTGAGAAAAAGGCAACGGATCATTGTGAATTGGTGTTGTATGTGCAAGAGAAATGAGGAGTCAGTTAACCATCTTTTACTTCATTGTCTAGTGGCCCAAGACTGTTGGAACCTGCTCCTGGGATTGTTCGGAGTTCAGTGGGTCATGCCTAGCTCTACTAGAGGTATGATGGAAGCCTGGAGAGGTGGTCTTGTGGACACCCAAACTCGCAACTATTCGTCGAAGGCAACCCCCTTGTGCGTGTGGTGGTGTTTGTGGCAGGAGCGGAACCGAAGAACATTTGAAGACAGAGACTCCTAATGGGGTGCTTAAATTCTCAATTATTAGTACCCTCTTTTGTTGGGTACAAGGTCGAACTTGTAACTCCGTGGGAGAAATGGTTGATTTCCTAGGTTCCTTTGCTTCGGAAATGTAATTGGTTCTTGTTTAAGGGCTGCCCCTCCCTTTTTCTGGGTACTTTCTAATTCAATCTTTACTTATCAAAAAGAATTTATATTTAAAAATAGAATAAAATAATTGTAACAATTTTTCTTTCAATGCATTTCATTGTATATTTTTAGGAGCATGTCTATAAATGATATGAAGAAGAAAAAATGGAGAGAAGAAAAGTTGACAGCCGACAAATAAAATTGTTATGAATGGAGTACTTATATGTTGTAGCACTTTTTAAAAGTAAGACTAAAAAAATTCATCGGACTTTGACGGAACTAATTTCTATTGCAAATCACCTTTAATTACCATAGACTGATAACCATAAATAGAAATATTTAAAAAAATTGGAGGGGGCAGCCTTAATTTTCCTATATAAAATCACAATTAATAACCATAAATAAGCATTAGTAAGAACGTTTTGAAAAACAATTGGGGGCCATCCTTAATTTTCCTATATAAAATCACAATTAATATCAATAAATAAGCACTAGTAATAGGGTTTTGAAAAAAAATTGGTTGGGCCATGCCCCCCCTCCCTTCACCCCTGCCTGTGTTCATGACCGTACTACTTAATAATTAAAATAAAATGATCCTTTTTTATTACATTTTCATACCTAAATTTAATTTGTAAAATATGGATAATGACAATTGTCGGCAATCAGTATTAGTTCTGTCAATGGTAATCAAGATGTGCATGGCAGCACCAAAAACTGTTCCAAGCTGCTGATGAGTGATAAATGTTCAGATGTTATAGTGGCTACTGCAGTAAACTAAACTGTCCACATAGTTATAAGAATGTGACCAACCATTAATTGAAAGCAGTAACAGCAGGATGTTCATTTTAGTTTAACAAAATCAGTAAAATCCATGCTGACTTGTCGAATATATAAAGGAAACAAAAGAAGTAAAAGGTATTCAAGAATCAGGAAATTTGGGTCTCTGTCTCTCCTTTTTTTTTTTTTCTTTTTTCGCGTAAAGTAACTAAATTTTGGATCAGAATCATATGTTATTTCACACGACAAAAAATATGCAGAAAACCTTCAACGGAATTAAATTGGACAATTGAGCTTCGTTAGGAATAGTGTAGAATGTAAGCAGGTAAAATGACCATAATAATAAAGACACCTATGAAAGCATCACTAAAATATAGGGTAAAGTACATAATACACCCCTGTTTAAAAAATGTGCAAAAAAACCCCTACATGTTCACTATCCTCCCTTGTAGTTTGTATTTGGTGCAAATAAACCCTTATGGCCTATAAAATTACCTTTAAACCCCAAAATATTTCAGCACAAAAAATACCAAAATATTTTTTTATTGCATAAAGACCAAAATGCCCATCCATATATCACTCTCTCTGTCTCTCTCTACTCACCAACCGATTCTCTCTCTTCCCACTCATCATCATTCTCTCTCTTCTTTTATTTTTCTTTTTCTCTCTCTCTCTACAATAGTGGACGGTTATAATTTTATTTCAATAATGATATGAAAATGAAGTCTCTCTCTCTCTCTATTCACTCACTGTTGTTGATATATATCACCCATTTCAGTTGTAAGTTTCTCACGCAGTTTGGTCATCACTTTGTTTCTCCCACACACTCTCCAAACCTTAAACAGAGAAGGGGTTTAATCATGGGTATAATATAATATAAAACTAATTTGACGGTTTCTACAAGAACTGAAATTGAGTTTGAGTTGTATAAAATATTTAAAATTTATCCTAATATGTGGTCTGATAGATTTAACACGTGGGTTTAATACAATCCATAAGATAGTTATAAATTGATATCAAACATGTAGGGTTTTTTCTCTCACAACAAACAAGACGATCAAGAATAGTTAGAAACAGGACTCTCTCTCTCTTATTCTATTAGGATTTTTTAAAGAATCTACTTGGCAAAGCCACCTCACGTTCGGTGCTTATTTGGTAGGAAAACTTCGATTTCCTATCATTTATTCATTATGTTTATATAAATATATATATATATGCACACAGAAAACCAAGCAAGCCACCGTCCAATCATCATTCTCGTCGCCGGATAACTCACTATCATCACCACGGCTCCACCATCCTCTTCAACACCCACTGTCGAACTTAAGCTCCATTAACGTAGCTTTATTGTCGATTTTCATGGAACCCGAAGACCCTTCAAGAGAGCCTCCACTGCTTGAGCTCCAAACAGACCCATGGCCACTACTGAAAATCCATGGCCTTGCAAAGACCCAAATGCCGAAATGGGTCTCCATCTTCACCCACTGCCATCAACATCATCTCCTCCATCATCATAACCACCCGAAGTCACCATGGCTACAACCGAAGATCCAGACAGAGGATCCTGTATCGACCCGCAAAGACCCATGGCCATCACTGCCATCATCAAGCACCATGACCACCATTAACCTATCACCATAGCTCATCGCCAACCACCAGAGCATGACTGCAACGTTACTGCCGACAACCATATCAACCGAGGAGAGAGAAGAATGAGTTGAGAGGGAGAGTCAGTGAAAGAAGAGAGAGAAAGAATAAAAGCAAAGAAAAAGAGAGAGAAGGTGAGGGGGGAGAGAAGATGAAAAAGAAAAGAAAAAGAAAGGTTTAAAAAGGTAATTTGGGCATTTTGGTCATTTCACATTAAGAAATATTTTGGTATTTTTTGTGCTAATAATATTTTGGAGTATAAAAGTAATTTTACAGACCATAAGGGTTTATTTGCACCAAATACAAACTATAAGAGATGAAAGTGAACATGAAAGGAGTTTTTTGTACATTTTTTAAACTACAGCAGTGTTTTATACACTTTACCTTTAAAATATACAAACACAGTTAAAATATCATATGTAGCTTAACAATAAACCAACGGCATGGTTTGACAACTAAACAATAGTTAATTTTCAGATTCATAAGAAAAACAACCCTATCATTCTAGAGGGTTACAATATCACGTGGAAACACTGCCTCAACATATTATAAATCATGCATTCCCTTCACGTTCTTTTTTACAAGGACTTTTCCTTTAAAATAGGTATATAGATGAAGCATATAGAGACTTCAACAGCTCAACAAATGTTAAATATAGCAATCATGAGTCAGTTTGAGGAATAAAAGGAAACTCATGAATTAAATGTAAATTTAATTAAATGATACTACTAATATACATTCAAAATTTTAACAAACCGGATAACATAGTTAGATTACAGCTTATTTAGGCAAAATTCAAGCAAGATCATATCCAAGCAAATTAAACCTCGCAAGAAGCACAAACACTTCTAAGGAGGATTCATGCTTGTGTTACACTTTCTAGACACCAACACTTCTCAAATAGTTTTGGACACATATGGACATACCTGAGGTTTATCCTATCCAGACACCTCCTAAAGTTTGGCGTGTGATCTACCCCCCCCCCCCCCCCGGGCCCGTTGGGACACACTTGTGAAATGACCTATTTACCCCTTGACTAACTAAAAAGACGTCTAACCTTAAGTATGACTTGAAATGACAAAAGTGTCCCATTAAAACTTTTGTTATTGGACAAATACACCCTTTGACCCTGAAAATTTGAAGTTTCCTTCTTATAAATTTATGAAAAAGAATCTTATATTTATATGTATATATGATTGCATCTATGGATCAACAACTTTGTACCTTTCAAGATCAGTAGGTTTTTAACTATTCTCGAACATGAATCATAAATGCACAGGAATATATTATTACAATTGTCTCAAGTGACAGGATTTTAATTGTATAAATATATATATATGTGTAATCACGGATTCACAGTACTATGAAATAGGTACATGAAATAACAATATACACATGGGTGTAAGTATTGAGGGGATATACATGTATATTTATATGTGACTATGTATTGAACTAAGCAGTGGGTAATCAAATCTCAAATCTAGTCTACGTGTATATGAATATATATGCGTGTGTGAGCAAGGCAGGATGAATTTGATAGGGGAAAAAGAAAAAGGGAAAAGAAAACTCCGTTGCTACAACAGGCCATATTTTGCTGGAGGAAGAGTCTGGGGAGCTGAAGAGGACATTGGGTGGCTGGAGCACATGACCCTCTATCCCTCCCCCTCTTCCGTCAGAGCTTGGCATCTGATATTAAAGGAATTAAAATCGCTAAAGAATGTCCTCTCCATTACGACCATCTTCTCCCACTGCTGCCACCCCCACAGTTTACTCTCATCTCCAACCATCCATTGCTGCCACAACCTTCTTTTTTTTCTCTACTTGCATGACTCCATTAGCCACCATCTCCCATGTTCTCTATCCTCTCTTCCCACCACCGCCATGACTTCCTCCACCACTGCCACCATCCAAAACAAACCCCAATGCCTTGTCCCTTGTCCCCAAGTGAGTCAACTCCAAAATGACAGAAACCTCCCGTCAAACGTTGTCTAACAGCGTTAACAAAAGTTGTTAAAAATACCATTATACCCTCATAAGAAAACAATTTCTTAACCTTAAATTGTCAGCTTTTTTTGTTGTTGTGATTACTACCATGAAAAGACAATTATCCTTGATCTTTTGTAAATCAAACACTTGAACCAAATTGTGAGTTAGGTTCCCTTCTAGGGTTCGTGAGAGAGAGGGAAAGAGAGAGAGAGAATAAGATTCAGGGTTATTTAAAAGGGTATGTGTAATGTGTCAAGTTGTCGTCTTCTCATCTTCTCTCTCTACCAAACCTTTTACCATGGCCTTCTCTCTCTCTTACGCTTAATCTATCTTGATCTTTTATTTTTTCTCTTTACAACTATCGCTCCATCTCTCTTTGTGTTTATAGCAGCTGTGATTCAAAAGGTTGATGAAATCTATGCACAGTAATGTTTGTCGCCATCCATCATTTACAATCTAAATTTCATCAACACCCCTCTCTTCCAAGCTCTCTCAAACCCTAAATTCCAAACCTTAAATTCCAAAACCCTCTTGGATCTTTTTTTTTTTGGGTAAGGAGGCAAGCAGACCATTTGTTATAGGCTGTTGACCTGCTCTTGACTATATTGTTTCTGTGGAAGCAAATGCATTCTTTCCTGGTTTCCACAATGATGGTAGTGGATGGCTAGATTTTTCAGGCTTGCTCATTGGACATCGGCTTCTGCTATAACATATCAAACGGACAGGAAATATCTTGCTGAGCTCTTTAATCACACCGGTGTTCATCTTTATCATTAAACATAACATTAATGAATTAAAAACTCTGTTATATATATAATACTTGTATATATCTTTCAACATAATTTTTTAGTTTTTACAGGTTGCAAGACAAAATGCAAATTAAATGCATATCTTTCTTAATTGATTATATTTAAAATAATTTTTTTTATTAATTAGATTAATACTGTAATTATAATTTATTAAGTGTACAATAATATAGAATGATAACTATGATAAATAAATCAAAAGTATATATTGTTATATTAATATATAATTTCAATAGGGGTAATTATGAACCAAGTGTTGTATTTCATTTCATCAATTATGTAATAGGGTAACATGTAATTTTCGAGCACTGTTTGAAGGCATAATAGTATTTTTACACATTTGAAGGGTAAAATTGGAACTAAATATGTTATTTTTGCTCACATCAGCGTTTTCAGGCGTTGACTAACTATCAACACTAACGGAGGGGGGACAATCAGGGGAGGTCTCTGCCATTTGGATCATAGTTGTCAAAGGCACGCGAGGCGCGCGCCTGAGGCGCGGCGCGCAGCGAGGCGCAGCCTCTGCGCCTAGAGTATGCCCAGGCGAGGCCCCTTCAAAGAGGCGCGCGCCTCAGGCACTGAGGCGCAAGGCGCGCCTGAGGCGCGAGACACACCTGCAGATGCTATTTTCTCACTCTGAAAACCTGTTATTTGCTCTCAATTGTAGTTGTTGTACATTGTTTCACTCACTCACTACAAAATGTGATATTTTAAAAAAAAAAATTCAACTTGCGCCTCACTTCAGTCAAGCCCGCGCCTCGCCTCGCACCTCAGGCTCCAGGAAGCCTTAGCGCCTTAGTACGCCTTGAGCCTTTAACAACTATGATTTGGATAACACAGGGAGGTCTACATACTAGAGGGGAGGTACATGTAATTTACACAACTATTTTATATAGCAGAATTGTAGAATTTGTAACATTGACATTTAAAAAAACAGCAAGAAAATGCAACATCCGGGATATTGTTAGTTTATTTCAATAAAGTTGATGAAGAATGTCAATAAGTGTAAACAATAATATGCAAGGGATACAGGATACAGTATCTATGATGAAATGAAATCCTTTATTGTTAAGAAAGCACAAAAAGAAATTGATTCCCGCTCGATATAATTGATAATATCATATTATGACCAACACTTATTAAGTAATATTACACCAAAATGGAGCTAAAAAACAATCAGTTCCACAGTTAATATAGAGGTCATCAACTAATTTAGGCATCCACAATGTCAATGTATTGAAGACAAAAGGTAATAGTTTGAAAATGCCATGATAGAGTTGAAAGAGAATTAAAACCACAAACCAAAGAGAGGGAGTAAAGATCAGATTCAAGGTTGGCAATACCTTAAAGATCAGTTGGCATGTAATGATGTTAAATTCAACTCTCATAGAGGCTGTTTGATAATGCAATTAAGTACTTAAAACTAGATGTATGCAGAGGTCTTCAATAGTTCAATTAAGTGTGTTTTATAGCACATGAGCACGCAACTAAGTACTTAAAACTAGATGTATTTAGAGGTCTTCAATAGTTACATGAGTAGAATTAAATGGACAAAAATGTTTTCATAGAGACTCTAAAAATAAAAAGGTGCAGATTAAATGGACAAAAATTTTTAAAACAACTGAACTTCACATATCGCTTAAAGCCGAATGTACTCAGTGAAGGACATTTTCTACTTATCAAAAAAGGACATTTAATAATTTTGAGCAACTAGACAAACTTACCTTTAGACAATGTATTTCCTTAATTTATATCCCATATTCTTTTCCATTTTCCCTTTGAGAACACCTCTCTATTGTTGCTAGAGTATCCTAAAACTCAATCGATGCCTAAGCCACCATTGCGCTCGCAATCGGCTTCACCCTAACAATAATTGGTGTACCGTCAGTGCCACAATGGGAAAATCCACTGCACTTCCCCTTCAAAAAGCAACAAAGATGAGTGAAGAGATTGAGCCAAAGGTCAAGTCACAATGTGTCTTGGGGCCCATTTGACATTGATGTTGTAATATAAAAAAATGTGTTTTTATCAGTAGAGCTGCCATAAAATTGCTTTTAGTAGAAAGCATGTCAAGTGTTTGGTGATACATTATATAAAGTACTTTTCACAATTAAAATACTTTCCAGTTTGTTTGGTAACATATTGTTTAAAGCACTTCTATAATACAATAATGTCCTTTAATGGAGTGTTCTTATATTTGATAATAATAAGACTTATAAAATAGGAAATGAAATAGTCTTTATAAAAAATAAAAATGGATAAAATTGTTTAAAGAAAACACTTGCATAAAATATAGAACCTCTACTCAAAATGCAGTTTTAAATGCTAAACATTTTAGCTTAGATCAAAAGCTCTACTAAGTTAAAATATCTATCATTAGAAGTGTTTTTTTGTTACCACACACATTTAAAAGCAAACTTTTAAAATAAAAACGGTTTTAAATGGTTCAACAGCAACCCCAAACGGGCTCTTGGATTAGTTGATAGTGCAGTTGGGGAGAAAGCGTTCAATTCGAACTTGTTGTAGGAGCCATTGGATAGTTAAGTTGTCGAATCAGTGGTCAGATGAAAGATGCCAGGCTGCCTACATCCTCCTTGCCAAAGATCTCCCTCAAAATACAAGTCAGTCTAGATGTTGTTAGGGTTTTTAGGGGTTTCGGCCTATAGTCTACGGTGAGGGTTCTACGTGGGTTAGAGATCCACTAATCTCAATGGTTTGCTCTAATTCTTGAGCTTTTTCACTATCTCTATCTTTTTCTCTCTCTCTATTCTTTCTTTCTCGCTCTAGAGGAAAGTGTCAGCACCGAACGGGTATAAATATGTGGATTTCAAGGAAGAAAAGAAATTTGGGAAAGAGTCAAATTAATATTTTACCATACATTTGTCTCCTTTTCAACTTTCATTCATAAAATTTCAAAATGGAATCAACAAAATCTTTAAAAGAAAACAACATCCCTAGAACATTCTTAAATTTCAATTCACAAAATTAATTTTAAGAAATTAGGGAAGTGTTTTAAAGGTTCTCAAAAGGAAGGTTTACAATGCTCTGGTGAACGCACTTTTTGTCTTAGTTCTTATTCTTTTTCCCTATTAAAATGGCCATTTGTTTTAAATGATCAAGAAAGGCCCAAATGCCACTTTCCAACTTCAAAAACTACATATAACAAATATATGCTAAACAGTGGTTCAATTCTTTATAATAATCAAACAATTTAAATAAATGTAGTGATATAGATTCAGGCAGTACTAAACAGATTTTCACATTTGAAACTATCAACTTAAAAATATTATGAAACATATTATTCGTATGTAAATACACACAGAGTGATAAATTCATTAGTTAGAAAAGAAAAGAAAAAGATTTTTCCCTAGCAACCCACATCATATTTAAAATTGATCCATATAACCACAGTATTTTAGAAGGAAGAAATTCCATTATGTTCAGTAAACAAAAATTGATGAGTAAACCCCAATTCATTTCCACAAACAAGAACCACAAAAAGTTCAAGTAAAACACAAATCAAATCTAAATAATAGGTGCAAAATGCAAACTAGCATGAATCTGAAAACAGTAATATCCATACCGTCCAATTATGCATCTTTGACAATCATCTTGCAAGTGCGTGTATGCAGTATGCAACATCGGCTCAAGGACGAATTGCAAACGTGGTGACCAAAATTTCTGCAAAAATAGACCATAAAATAAAAAATTCAAATATTTTGGCCGAAACTAGAGAACCCACAAAAGAGAATTTTGGATCTATGAATAAGAAAACTCACTTCTGAGATGTCTATCTTTGGGTGGACACTCAACGTGATTTGTAGCTTTAATGATCGCAACATCAACATCCTAATTATAGAATACAATCAAATCAATATTTTTATTTTTTTTGATATTTTAAAACACTAATAAACATGAAAGGCATTCAATTCTAGAAGCCACTACTACATCATCAAAAAAATAAGGCAAGCTAATAACCAAATGCCAAATTCTTGAAAATTAATAAATTAATATAAAGATAGCAACATTAATACCAAAATTGAAATGATCAGGCCAAAATCTGCTGAAACTGCCGTGAAATTCCTCTGCAATGCAACTCTCTAATCTTGAGCTTACTAAAATATTGTAATGGAAAGGTGTGCCCTCAAAATAAATCGTTCCCCTGGCTGTTTCTTCTTACTTCTCTTAATATTCACCTCCATTGCTCCATCCTTCCACTTTCCAAGTTCAATTTTCTTCTTATTCTTCTTCTCTTTCCTTCCATCAGAATCTTCTCCGTCTTCCTTCTGTTTTATACCATCTCCATCCTCTACTTTAGCCGATTCCTTCAATCTTTTCTCATCATTACCCTTCACCAAATTTCCCTTCTTTCTCTTCTTACTCCCAAAGGCAGCACTATCCAGTTCATCATCCTCAGTTTTCTCACTCTGACATCCATCCCCATGGTCATCATTGCTCAATTCACCCACATCGCCATCCATATGCTCAATTCATCTTCACCCACATCGCCATCCATATACCGAACTTCGTGTATCCTCCCCTTCTTGGTGCTCCTTTTCTTATCCAACTTCTCATCTTTCTTATTCTCCTCCTTAATTCTCAATTCATCACCACCCTCTTCCTCAATCCCCATCTCATCATTCTTAACTTCCTCAATCTTCAACTTCATATCTGGCAATGCCTGATATATTGGCAACGCCAAAGACTCCGAGAACTTCAAGTGAAAAGACCTCACACCAGCCCATTTCGTCGGCACAACCTCGACAGCCCCATCAATGGCAGCCACCACATTCTCAACAATCTCTCCACTTTCCATCGAAACCTTCCCAAACTTAACTACACTACAAGTCCCTGTCCTCAAGCACAATAATGCCGACGAACACGCCCTCTCAATTTGCTCCTTCCAGTTCTTGTGGGTTAGGTCCACTGGCACCGGAATCTTCTTCTTCTTGAAGAATTGTTTCCCCAAAACCTTCGGAAGCAGCGGAACCACCCTCTTGTCAGCGAAGAACACGACGTAAGAGTCACAGAGCTTGTGCTTGGCCTCAAAGGATCTGTAATCGGACTTGAGCTTAGAGAGCCTGAGGAGTTTACTGATAGGGATGTCTTCAGATTTGATCTTCTTCTTGGCGTGGTCGGAAGTGAGTTTGGAACTGGGTCGATCGTCGATGATGAGACAGAGCTGGGAAGAGTCTTGTGGGGAGAGAAGAGGGTGTGGGAGAGAGATTTTGTGAGGGTTCGTGCGACCCTTTGGTGGGATTTTCTTGAGGGTCAGGACCAGGACATGAAATCGTCTTGTTCCAAGAGTTGGGGCTTTTGGGTCATCGATTTGGAGCTTTTCCATTTTAGGAGGGCGTTCATTGCCCTTTGTACTCTATCTAGGATAACCCTAGAGGAAGCCGACGACAGAGGAGGAGGATGGAGAGATTTATCAGTTGCCATGGAATCCAGAGAGAGAGAGAGATCAAATCAATATAATCTACAAGAATCGCGTATACAAAGAAATATATATTTATGTGTGAGTGTGTATGTGTGTGTCTATAGAGAGAAAGAGAGAGAGGATAAGGGACCTTGAAATCGCTATTAACATGGGCAAGGCCGACTTTGGTGTGATCTTTGAGAGCGCCGTAGGACTTTCGCCATGTCTGGAGGATGCCCATTTGTCAACCAGCGGCACTTTCTCTCTCTTTCTCTCTCTACTCCGTTGTCGCTGCGATCGCCCGCTTTCTCTCTCCCCAGGCGACGGTGCTTTCTCTCTCTAGACGTGTTCTTCAGGCCTTCTTTTTCTCTCTCTAGTCTCTCTCTCCTACCAGACAAATACAGAAGGAAATGGTTGTTAGTATTCTCTCTCTCTCTCCCCCTTTCTTTTCTTTAGTCCAACCTTGTCTTTGGCTGACCCATCGTTGGGTACGTGGCATCATTATTATTCTTATGGTTCAGATCTACCCATATGAGCCAGATCCTCTGCTGTAATCCATTTGCCGCTTCGTATTTGTTTATTGGAAAAATTAGATTTTGGTGATAAAATTAAAAAAATTTGATTTACAGTGACCTTAAATTCAATAAAAGATAAATAGTGATCAATCTTGAAAATTAATTGCCAATGAGTGATCATTTAACTTTAATGTCCAAAATACCCTCTTTTTTATTTAGAAATTCTCAATTCCTTATTCATCTTCTCCAATCTCAATTCTAAATATCAAATCTTCAAAAGATATATAAAGATTCTAGAAAAGAAACTCTCTCTATATATATATATTTAGACATATATGTTCATCTTACAATTAATGCATGTGCATATATGAATTTTTTTTTCTTTGATAAATTTTAGGACTCCAAAGATACAGCAAGAGTTATAACTTGAAATGAATTAATTATGGGATACCTGATATAAAAAAAAAGAAAGATATGAGACAGTAGGTAATATGTTTATTAGCCAAGTCTATTCATATCCTCCAATATTTCTTATTAATAATTAATTGCACCCAAATTAGAATTTTTTGTTTTTGTTATTTTGTTAATGAGATATTAATATACAAGAATATATATATATATATATATATAAATTATATCTTCTTTAGAATGTATATATGTTCATATATTGTATACAAGTCATTGGATTCTTTAAATTTTTTGATATTTGGGTTTGAAAAAATGAAGAAAAGATGGAGATTTATGGACAGAATGAAGGGTATTTTGGGCTTTAAAATTAAATGGTCACTTATTAGCAATTATTTTTTAAGTTTGGTCACTATTTACCTTTTATTGAGTTTAAGGTCACTAAATAGCAATATTTTTTCAATTTTGGTCACTGAAATCTAATTTTCCCTTGTTTATTTATGCAGCAGTCATCAGCTAAATGAATTTTGCTAAAGTTATTCAAATAAAAGAATCTAATAAAAAAATATTATAATTCTTTTCAACAATAAAGTATTGCAATATATAATTTTTTAAATATATTTTTGTGTTTTTTTTACTTAAACCTCGACAATTTTTATTATAAATTGAATTTTTTAACTAAATCATTTATGTTAGACAAATAATTATGAGAGCTTCAATTTGAATATTACTTAAACTATGTTACGACATAATTTTTTTAAAATAAATTTATTTAAAATCAACACATTTACTTCATAAATAAACAACATAGTTTCCTATTTCAGCAACTCTAATTCTATTTTGAACTAAATTAATTCATCTCTCTAAAACTCAATTTAAATTGGGAGCTATCAAAGGTAGCAGAATTTCAACCATTTTATATAATCAGGTGATCGAGGGAGAGGGGATAGATGAGATGGTGTGGTTGGGATCCAAGAAGAAAACATTTGAGGTTCGTTCCTACTATAGACTCCTCTCAGATTCTACGAGTCCCACTTTCCTTGGAAGACTATTTGGAGAATAAAGGCTCCTGTGAAGGTGACCTTCTTCACTTGGACAGTTACCTTAGAAAAGATTCTTACCATTGATAACCTCAAGAGAAAAGGTCGCATTATGATAAATTGGTGTTGCATGTGCAAGAGGCCAGAAGAAACGGTGAACCATTTTCTTTTACATTGCACAGTAACGAGGGACGTTTGATTTATATTCATGGTTGTGTTTGGTATGGACTGGGTTTTTCCAGATCCACGAAAGATATAATCAAGGCTTGGAGAGGGTGTCCAGTGGATAACCAAGCTAAGAATACTTGGAGGGTCACTCTCCTTTGTTTATGGTGGAATTTGTGGTAAAAGAGAAATATGAGGCGTTTTGAAGATGTGGAGTCTTCTATCTAGTCTCTCAAATACAAAATTCTAACACTTATTTTTTTGAGTATACAAAAAAAATTGTACATCGAATGATCATGTAGTGGACCTTCTTGATAGCTAAAGATTTTAGTTGGTCGGTTTCTGGCTTTTTGTAAATCTTCGGGTTCATTCCCCTTCGAGCGTCTTTCTATGAAATTTTATTTATCAAAAAAAAAAAAATTTTAAATTAATATTTATAAATTTTAGAATTTATATAGATTTAACATACTTAGAATTGCACGGGTTTCCATACATGATTTAGAAGTCTTGCGTTCAATTTCTGGATGTGTAATTGCATACTAGTAGTTCTTAAAAAGAAAAAGGCAAATTAAATATGAAATTTGCAAATAAAACAGTTTTAACTGGAAGAGAAAACATAGAAAATTATTTCAAATTTTCCTAATTAAAAATTCGTAGACCAGATTCTGGTGTTATGAAATTTTCCTCATTTATTTATCAAAAAAGAAAAACAGAGGAATATAAAAAGAGAGAAAAAAAAAGAACAGCAAGAGAAGTGGAAAAAAGAAAACAGAGGGAGAAGTGGAGAATAGAGAGAGACTTCAGCCCAACAAAAGATCAAAAGAGAGAAGTGGAGACCGGAGAAGATGTAACTTTGGTTTAATAAGAGGCTGAAGAGAGTGAAGATGTCACTTTCAAATGATAACAAATAGATGTCACATTCACAACGTAGTTTTACAATTTTTCGATCCACTTTATTTTTCCCAGCCGACCCAATAGTCTGAGAATCATTATCCCCAACTATAATATGCATACATGGAAGAAAAATCCAATGTCAATAGAATAATAAATAAAATTTATAAAATAGGAGGGAATACAAGGCAATTGGGTTGACCATCTACAAAGAAATTAATCCAATACTATACAAACTTGAAAGGAAATGTTTAATATACTCAATTAAGAATGAAAATTAGTGCAGTGATAAGGTTGCTTTATTGTAACCGGGAGGTCACGAGTTCGAATCACGAAGATAGTCTCTCCCTATGTGAAAGTAAGACTTTATGCATCTGATCCTCCCTAAATCTCGCAATTACAGATTCGTCGGCACACTGGTCTCACATGAGTGTCCAAATCGTGCTTGAATCATTTCTTCAACCATGACCCAGAGGAAACAACTAACACCAACTAAATTTTCAAATTTCTAATATAAACTAGAAATTGAAAACAAAAATTACATTAGTTCTACGAATTTGCCAACTTAAGTCCTATTGGCCTAACAAATCTTCATCCTTTTAGAAAAGTATGAAGCTTGTTTTTTCACACCTGACCCTGCCTCAAGCACTTGGAGGTTTTCTACCTGTTGTCCCTGCCTCAACCCCTCCTATGATTGAGTGATTACCAAGGAAGATCTAAATCCAGTTCCTCTAATGGTTAGGACCCAAAGTTGACAACAATATAATTAATACAGCTTCTTAATAAAAACTGGTGTTATGCACAACACTATCTGATAAAAGAGTTTGTGCCCGAAAAAAAGGCGAGCCGAGCAACAATAATTACAGGCAAACCTTCTGTATTTTCAAAACTAAAAACCCTAACCAAGCATTGACAACAAAAACACTCCTAGCAACAGCAAACAACGTTCCCCCACCAAAGGACCTGCCTGGCGATAAAAACACAGGATTGTTGAATCTCAATAACTGTAATGCTCATCAAAAAAGGCGTAATTGCTACTCCTGAAATCGGTTTCTCTATCAGCCTGCAAAATAGGAGAGACTACATGAACCTACTTCTAAACGAAAGAATCAATTTATAAAATGCATGTGATGCTGATTTTAATATGCTATAAAATAAAAATTATTTCAGCTTCACTGTATCCAATTTCTAGATTAAAGTAGATCCGAAGGGCATGTCTAGGCATAATTTTTTCCCAAAAATAAAAAATAGATTATGGTAATTACGCATACCCTGTTCGTAAGCCTTTCGAATGCTTCGGGTCCATTTTCTTCGATGTATTTCTGTGCAGCAGTTAGAATGTCATCTCGCTTACTGACGGGGTCCTTCTTCTTTGGGATATACCAGATGTTAATATTCTGCTGGTTAACAAATAAAGGCCTAACAAAATGCTCATAAACATAAGCAGCACCACTGAAGTATGGTATGACCAACCAGCATGTTGCAATAAGCTTTGCATATGACCAGAAAGGTATCCTGCCGTAAAGTGAGAAAATAGAGGCTAGTTAGTTTTTTTTTAAAAAAATTGTATACTTGAAGCCTGTACTACAGAAGATCTGAAAATAAGACATAATTTGTAAATGATAACCATGAAAACTCCTAAGCTGCCAATCATATCTTGAGATAAAGTTTGAGTCAGTCAGCCAACTGAAACCCAGCAAAAATACCTTTTGGAGAGAGAGAGATATATATTAGTGTTGAAGATATTGAAACAAACATATGCAAATTATGTTTTTGGCAGAATCTATCATTATGTGCATGCACGTCCCTAGGTTATTTGTCCGAGAGCTCCAGAGCACATGACAGGTAACCATATTGCTCTTCATCATTGCATAAATTCAAAACCTCCTCTCTTCATTATCTTCTTCTACCGATATAGGTCAAGGAACAGTTCTACCCACCTCTAGCATTTCATTTGACCATAGACAACTAGTGCCTCATTTTCCTATGGATTTAAGTCTAACGTATGTAAGTCCACTAAATTATTGAACTGTTCAGTCACTTTCTTTCCTTTGTCTATGCATTATTTTAACTATTACTATTGGTCTTTGTATTAGTTGGATGTTAAGAATGCAAGGGTGACTTGTATGAAGAGGTATACATGGAACATTCGTTGGGAATTGTTGCTCAAGAAGAGAAAAACGTACATTTATTCTAGAAGGCAATTTAAAGCAATCCCAAAAAGCATATTTTGGCAAGTTCAGGGATGAGGTTCTTAAATATGGACTCTACACAGCACATGCTAATCATTCAATGTTTGTACATTCTTCTTCCAAAGACTTTTCATACTCATTGTTTATCTCACCATCATCCTTACCTTTATCCCATATGAATGAGATTGGCCATATGAATTCTCTTTTTTCATTATTTTTTATGACAAGTCCTTTTTCTTATTATATTTAATTTTTCAAAGTCATTTTTAAATATTCCATCCTATGTTAACTTTTTGGTACCTCTATCTCTTACTTTCTATACAAACTAACCTTCCATTTCTTCCACGTGCCTCTAGGGGTCTACGTTGCATATAACCATACCACATAAGTTCGCTTTTTCTTATTTTATCACCAATAGGCACCACTCCCCACCCCAATTCAATTGTTAAGTTGACATAAATTTGGATTACTTCAAGGGTATTACGGTATTGAAGTGGCAATGCTTGCACAGGTTTTAGTTTTACCTCTCCAAGAGAGAAACTTGTTGCAGGAAAGTGGCTTACTTGAGGCCTGCTCTGCTGAGACTCCCATGGACTCGAGTGCTAAGCTAAGTTGTGAACAAGGAGAGAAGTATGAGGAACTCAGAAGGTATCCCGACTTGTTGAGAAATTGATTTAATTTGACAATCGTTAGACCAGATTTTTCTAATGCTGTTGGAGTAGTAAGTCAGTTTATGCAGGATCCTCATATTGTTTATTGGGATGCAGTTATTCGATTTCTTAGATACCTTAAGAAAGCTCCAGGATGAAAGTTATTGTTCTAGAAGACATCTGCTTCTCATATGCTTTTTCATGTGGTTATTTATGTGGATGCATACCGGGTAGGTTCAGCCTTTGATAGGAGGTCAACAAGTGGTTAATGCACCATTGTGGTTGTTACCTTGTCGCCTGGAAGAGCTAAAAAACAAGATGTAGTTGCTTTGGTCAAGTGCTGAAGCAGAGTATTGAGTAGTGGCTCTAACTGTTGCAGAGATGATCCAGTTACATACTTTGCTTACAAAGATGAGTTTTAAACCTTACTTCCTATGGTCTATGCTGTGACGATATCAGGCTACCATTCACATAGCATCCATTCCAGTCTTTCAAGAAAGGACAAATTAACAAAATATATCGAGATCGACTGTCATTGTATCCAAGAGAATATTGTTTGTGGTGATGCTAGTATAATTGACATTCACTCTGCATGTCAGTTGGTCCATTGCTCTCTCTCAGACACAATATCATTTGTCTTGTTTCAAGCTTTGCCTTCAGATGTTCATGTTGCAACTTGTAGGGGAGTGTTAAGTGATAAATATAGAACTCTCATCATGATAAGTATCATGGTAACTATAAGATTATTATCTTGACAAATTCAGGGCTCTTTATCTTGAAAAACATAGGACTCATTCTAGATAGGAGTCTTGATGAGTAGTTTTACATGGACTCTTATCTTGAGAAGGTAATAAATATAGGAGTGGTAAGTGAGAAATTTAACTTGAAAACTCTCTTCACTTCCACTCCACCTTTTTCTATTTTCAATATCTCATTGTGAATATATCAACTTACAAAGTACACTCAACCATTTAATTCATGTTACTTTACTGCCCGATATTCTGCAACTATATAATTATTGTCAAATGACACAATACTCCACATGCATTGCTCCACTCAGCAACTTCTATGGATCACATTGTAGTATCATATATTGTAGACATTGAAAACGATTGGTCCAGCAAAACAAAATTGTAGTTTTAATATCTCTTGGCCATAAAATTTCCCTATCTCCCGATTTTGCTAATTCTGCAGCATATTCTACATGTATAAATGTGTGTGTACATATTATATAATGCTACTTATCCTAAAGACTAAAACAAAAGGCATCTCTATGGTCCTTAGTAGAGGTTAACAACAACTCTACTTTCATCTACTAAAACTGTATTATTAGATAGAAAGTTCATTCACCATAAAACCATAACAAGACCCATCTTGAATGCGCCAAGTAGATTCATCCATAAACAAGCAAAGAAGTAAGGGCTTAACATCAAGGCCCGATAGATTAGAAGCTCAGCATCACTCTTTCGTCTTATTGCTAAAGTATTACTCAATTCATCATTTTTTAACATGCCTTAGCTTTCTTACTCTCAAGATCATTCACAAATATTCTCGGAATTGTTCCCCTGATGTTGAACTATTATGACGGTGGTTAATTCACAATCTCAAAATTGTTGCTATAGCAAATGGCAGACTCATTCAATTTCTCCAAACCATAATAATAAAGCACACTCTATGTAGCTCCCAAGTTGAACAAATAGAAAGCACAGAGAAATATCAAGAAAGATAACAAATTTACCATTCGATGAGTTTGGCAAAGGTAAGCTCAAAGAGAGTGATCATAGAATACAGAACCCAGTAAGTAAGCCATTGCTGATCGTCCACGGGAGACTTAGTCTCAATTGCCCTAATCGAGGCATATCTGCCAAAAAATCCAAACAACACAACAACAGTTTATCTTTTCTAAAATCCATACAAGTAAATTCAATCACTCAAACCACCCATTGCTGGGCATCATATGAAAAATCTAAAATACATGCAATCTTTTGTCAAACTCTTACAAGTAAATTCAATAACTAAAATCACCCATTTCTTGGCATCATAGGGAGAATCTAAAATAAATGCAAACGCCAAAAATAGACAACCAGATATGATTAATATGAAAAATATTTATTTTGAACTAGTGGTGAGGGAAGGAGACAGAGAAAACCAGTCCACTTACAGAGGATAAGCCAGACTAACCACAGGCCTGCACATCAAACACATGAACCAGATCAGAGAAACAAAAACTAAATTAGCATTAATCCCACCAAATTACTAGAAACCCATCTGACCCTTTATTAGTCATCAGCAAAAATCTTTTTTTTTTTTTTTTGTTAAATATATATACACATTACAAGTGCAGAAATCTAAGCTGAGAAACTATGAAATAGATAATGATTCTCTCTCTAGAATTTGGTAAAGTAAGAGAGTGGAAGAAAAAGGACATTAGAAAAAGGAAAAGGAAAAGAGAAATATACCCAGCAAGAACGTCGAAGTTTTTAGCCACCACCTTGAGGAAGTTTCCGGCACCAGAACCCATCTTTTTTTTTATCCCCAAATGTCTTCTCTGTCTAATTTCCTGTTCTGATCTGAAATAAATTCTCAGAACGAATAAGAAACTGTTCTAGTGTTGAGCGTTTTAGTCAGGCTATGAATGTGTGTGATTCAGAAGGGTAGAGAGAGAGAGAAGAGAGAGAGACTGCACAAAAAGTATTGTAGTGGAGTTGGTGTTGCCTTGCAACAAAGCCATTTATGCTCTGCAAATTCTACTAAAAGACAAAAAAGGAAAGAAAAAAAAAAGGGAATCGTTCTGCATTCTCTCACAAAGAACCCTAATATTCTGTAAAATTACGAAACTACAATTTTCTGGGAAATTCTACTACAATGGTGTGTTTCTGTTTACTCGACGTACGTTGTGTCGGTGAAATGTGAAAGTGTACAAAATTATTAAATTATTTTTAAATGAAAAATAATTATGTAGCCGAAAATCAAACCACCGCCAAGTCAATTGTGCGATCCACAAGCTTTATGTACAGTTTGGTAGTTGGGACAGGTGTCTAGCATGTGTCTGTAAAGCGTTGATAGCATCAGACATGTGTCTGTGGAGTATTGATCAGGAGTGAACAGAGGTAAAAACTAAAATCATAAAGAATTGCAGTTCAATCAAACCGTTTATGCGATTTCAATTTTAATTTCAGTTTCAAGTCTATTAAATTCGAACCAAATCCATCCATTTTGTTAAATATTAAAATTTTTAGAACCAAAATTATTCAAATATTTATTCTAGACATTAAAAAATTATATGATGAACCCAAAATATAATTTGAATGTATCTTTAATTTAATCCACTTTGAAATGTTGTCCAATGAGTCAGATAATTTGAAACTCATACTCACTACAAATAAATGAGTTATGGATTAGTCTAAATTATCTGAGAAGTCAAAACCCACTTAAAAATAGGTCTAATGGATAATTATATATATATATATATATATATATATATATATATAATTATCAACAAAGATAATTATTATGTATATATTGGATAATTATCATAAAAGATAATTATAGGATAATTATCAAAAGAAAAGAAAGTTACAAATCTACCCCTCCGGTGAGTCTATCAATAAAGGTCCAGAGGTGGGAGAAAAGGGGGAACAGAAGACTCTCAAAAAAAGCTGAAGCTCTGCAGAACTTTTCACTCAAGATTCAAAGATCCAAAGCATCTAAACCTTGAAGGAGAAGAACAACAAACACATCATCCACGTGTCGTTCTTCACCAAAGTTTCAATCTCATTCAAGATCAAGCTCTAGCAGCCCTTGAAGTCAGATTACCAAGGAGATTGAATTAGAGGAATTTATCTTTCTTTTGTAAAGATTTACAGAGGATTGTACTCTTTTTTCTTAAATAAATAAAATTATTTATTTGTCACTCACTTTCGTTCCTAGATTTTCGGATACGAAATTTGTGTGTATAAATTTCTGGCACGTCCGATGGGACCATCTCTACCTCTCATCTCTATCTCCTACATCAGACATTCAAAACTCTGTTCATCAGAATCTATGGCTCCTCCCAAGGTTCAGATGACAAACAAAAAAAATTCAAAAGAAACCGTTGCTGTAATGGCTAACACCAAAGTTGTTGCCAGCAGTGACAAGAACACTAGGAACCTGTCAAGTGCCAGTAGCACCTCAGCAGGTCCTATGACGCGTAGCAAGACCAAAGCAACTGCTTCGCTAAAGAATCGGCAAGATTTGGTGAAAACCAATCCTGTTAAACCAATGGATCTAAAAACTAAACATGTTAACACCATTGATCCTCAGGGGGCAAAGAACTCTGACGTTGTTTCAGAAAAGTCGGCGCCACCACATTCACCCCAATCTGTCTCTGACGCCAACTCTAGCGTCGATTCGCTCTCAGAGTCGTTACTTGAGATTTCAGAGCAATCGATCCCTTCAAGGAATGTTGGCCCTCAAGGACTTTCTTATTCAAAGGTTGTCGCAACTATGATGACTGGAACAACCTCGGTGGAAGACCAACTGGCAGTCATGGCACGCGCAATCGAAAACCTCACAAAGACTGTTGAAGAGAAGGACTTGCAGATCGCCGCACTAATAAGGAAACTTGAAATCCAAAATCTTGACAAGTCAACACATCTGCCTACGAATACTTCAAATTACTCTCTTCAAGGTGCCCAATCAAAAGAGCGTCGTCACACATCTGCTTCAAGACACATGGTTGACGAAACTAACCCTGCTTCGCCATTTGCTTTGCTATCTATCCAATAGTTGTAGGATATAATAACGAACACAATCCGAGCACAGTATGGCGGCGCCCCTCAGAGCACTATTGTGTACTCAAAACCCTACACCGAAAGAATTGACAACTTAAAGACGTCAGTGGGATATCAATTGCCAAAGTTCCAACAATTCGATGGAAGAATCAATCCCAAACAACATGTTGCACACTTTGTAGAGACCTGCAATAATGCTAGCACTGAAGGGGACATCTCACTCAAAGGGAATGCATTTGATTGGTACACAGACCTCAAAGCTTAAAGTATTGACTGCTGGGGGCAAATGGAGCGAGAGTTTCTTAACTGCTTCTACAGTACTCGTAGAATAGTAAACATGCTAGAACTCACTAGCACGAAACAAATTAAGGATGAGCTTGTGGTCGACTATATCAATCGTTGGCAAGCTATAAGTCTTGATTGCAAAGATCGCCTTTCTGAAGTCTCAATAGTCAAAATGTGTATGCAAGGCATGCACTGGGAGCTTCTCTACATTCTACAAAGAATCAGGCCTCGTACATTTGAAGAGTTGGTTACTCATGCCCATGATATGGAGCTCAGCATAACGAGTCGTGGTGTAAATGCTCTTGGCTTTTTCAATATGTCTGATAACTGTTTTAAAGACGAGGGGCTTGAGTCAGAAGAAGAAGATGAAATACTTCCTAACTCGGACAATGAAATAGGTACATCTTCTATTACAAGCGTCGTCTCTAAAAACTTATATCAAGAAATACATCATGTTGCTTCAGTAATTTCATCTAAAAGTTCTTAGTTATATAAGACATTGAGTCAAGAAAATATTGGTAGAAGATTGGACAGACAGGGGGCAAGCCCTCCAGACAAAGCTCATTCAAGCTATCTTCAAACAACTTAAAATATAAGTGATCGAAAAATTGTGTTCACATGGAGGCCAAAAAGGAAAGTTCAAGATGAGAAAGTCTTGCAAGGATCTCGCAAGAATCATTGTCCAGAAACACACGACTGATGTCTCAAGAATCACTTTCTCAAACTGTCTCTAACAATCAGCAAAATGAAGGTCTCAAAGAAGAAAATGAGGAACAAGAACAAAATTGTCTACAATCCCAGATGGAATGGGAGGCTTAAAAAATCAAAAGACTAGAGGAAGGAAAAGTGTGGGGACCAAAGCTCGAAGATGCTGTCTGGATCGAATCTCGCAGCGGAATCAAAGCATATTGGGTGAGGTTCAATCCTCCTGCATGGACCATAACGAATGAAATACCTCTTCCTTCTGGGTGGGGAGACGAGTTCGAAGAAGATGTTTCTTCTCAAGTACGAGAAGAGTATAATGAAGAAACAAAGTAAGAAGAAAATCTTCAAATTGACGCCGAGCTGATTCACACCTTTCAACACAAGCTTGGACTGTCTCCTAAGTCTTGCAAAGCTAAAGATTAATTAAAGCTAAAAGTGCTCCCCGATACGAGCCTAAACTATCGATGATGCTCTATGACACAAGTATAAACTGTCTACAAAAAAAAAAGGCATTTCTTAACACGAGTATAAATTTTTTACCAACAAAAAAAAATACCCCTTGACACGAGTATAAACTGTCAACTAAAAAAAAAAATGACACTCCTTAACACGAGTATAAACTGTCTACAAAAAAAAAAACACTCATGACACAAGTATAAACTGTCTGCATGAAAAAAAAATAACCACTCCTTGATATGAGTATAAATTATCTTTACAAAAAAAAAAAAATTTGAAGCTTGCAAGAGAAGAGTTGGGTGACCTGACTTGCCGCCGAGATATTGACAATACCTGCTGTATCGTGGTGACTTGGCCTGACCCCAAATGAACTAAAAAGTGACACCGAAGTGAACTAAGGGATCTCGAATGGACGAAAAAGTGACACCAAAGTGTACTAAGAGACCCCGAAGGGACAATAAAAGTGATACTGAAGTGCACTAAGGGATCCCGAAGGGACGAAAAAGTGACATCGAAGTGCACTAAGGGACCCCGAAGAGACGAAAAAGTGACACCGAAGTGCACTAAGGGATCTTGAAAGGACAATAAAGGTGACACCGAAGTGCACTAAGGGACCCCAAAGGGACTAATGAATGGCTTCCGGAACTCCATATTATGAGAGAAGTAATTTGACCTGCAAGAATTAACAAAAAAAAAAAAATTAAAGCTTTCAAGAGAAGAGTTGAGTGACTCACGTAAAGTTATCTTCCTCGATGAATTCAATGGATCTGTATGTTTCAGAGGCAATACAAAACTTGAGCATAACCCACAAGTAGAAACCGATTTGAAAAAGAAAAAAAAAGGTTGGTTAATAGTGATCATGGAAGACAAAGCTGCTGTTAAAAAAAAGTGTGCTTTTCAAAATTCGGTTGTATGTTATATTATATTCTAGGGATTTTAATATATAGAGTTGTATAACAGAGATGGTGTGGTGTTCTAATGTCTTCTCATGAGATCTCATGTTCGAATCTAACAAGTAGCAAAAAAAAAAATTTTATTTTACACATCTGCCACATCAAATGAAAAAGAGAAGAAAGAAAAAAGAGAGAAAGTGGCGGTTAGGAGAGGGAAAAAAAAAGAGAAAAGAAAAAAAAAGTGGCATGAAGGTAAGTGAAGAAGGAAGAAAGAGAGAAAAAAAAAGAAGCAGAAGTGGCGTGAAGGGAGAAGAAAGAAAGAGAAAAAAGAAAAAAAAAGGAGAAGAAAACAGGGGAAAGAAAGAGGAAAAAAAAAGGGAAAAGAAAAGAAGGAAAAAAAAAAGGGAAAAGAAAAGAAGAGAAAGAAAGAAAAAAAGAAGAATAAGAAAGTAGTGGCGGTAGTAGGGAGAGAAAGAAAGAAAGAAAAGAAAAAAAAATGTAAAAGAAAGAAAGAAAGAAGAGCTTATAGTTGCTGGAGTTCATGAAATTTCTCTCAATTATTTTCTGATATGAAGAGTCTATGAAGAGTTTGAAGCGTAGGCTACATATATATTGTGCTGAGTTAATCCTATTTGACATAGAATTTTCAAGACTCCAATTCCGTTTGAACATGGAAAACATCAAATACTATTTCAAATTGGAAAAAAAAATTCTATTTGCAATAGGATCCTCAAGTCTTCAATTCCACTTGAACAAGAAAAAAAAAATCCTATTTGCAATAGGATCCTCAAGTCTTCAATTTCACTTGGACAAGAAAAAAAAAATCCTATTTGCAATAGGATCCTCAAGTTTTCAATTCCGCTTGGACAAAAAAAAATCCTATTTTCAATAAAATCCTCAAGTCTTTAATTCCGTTTGGACAAGAAAAAAAAAATTTATTTGTAATAGGATCTTCAAGTCTTCAATTCAACTTGACAAAGAAGACATCCTCTTTGCAATTGAATTTTCGCAAAAAAAAAAAAAAAAAAAAAACTTTGTGAGAATTAAATATTTCAAGTCCCGCTTTAAATACGTGACAAGCTCAATATAGCACGAGACTTGAAGTGGGGACAATTTGTAGACATTAAAAAATTACATGATAGACCCAAAATATAATTTGGGTTTATTTTTAATTTAGTCCACTTTGAAATGTGGCCCAATGAGTCAGATAATTTGAAGCCTAGACCCACCACAAATAAATGAGTTATGGGTTGGTCTAAATTATTTGAGAAGTCAAAGCCCACTTGAAAATGGGTCTAATGGATAATTATATATATATATATATATATATATATAATTATCAACAAAGATAATTATTATGTATATATTGGATAATTCAAAATTATCATAAAAGATAATTATAGGATAATTATCAAAAGAAAAGAAAGTTACAAATCTACCCCTCCGGTGAGCCTATAAATAAAGGTCCAAAGGTGGGAGAAAATGGGGAACAGAAGACTCTCAGAAAAGCTAAAGCTCTGCAGAATTCTTCACTCAATATCCAAAGCTCCAAAGCATCTAAACCCTGAAGGAGAAGAACAACAAGCACATCATCCACGTGCCGTTTTTCACCAAAGTTTTAATTCAATTCAAGATCAAACTCTAGCAGCCCTTGAAGCCAGATTACCAAGGAGATTGAATCAGAGGAATTTATCTTTCTTTTGTAAAGATTCACAGAGGATTGTACCTCCTTTTCTTAAATAAATAAAATTGTTTATTTGTCACTGACTTTCGTTCCTAGATTTTCGTACATATATATATATATATATATATATATATATATATATATATATCTCTTAATGTTACCATTTAATTGGTTATTGTTAAAAAAATATAATTACCAAAAAAAGCATGTGAACCTCCCTATGCAGCCTCAATTTTGTTTTTCCTGAATCAGCCTCAAAATTTGAAAATATTACTGACAACAAACTTTACACAATAGTGATTTGTGTGAAAATGTCAAATTCGTGGTTACACCAACCTTACCCTTACCTTAACCCTCATCTACATACATCACACACAAAAAGCATTCCTTGCACGTACATGCTTGCAACACACACCCTGCTAGAATTATTTGAATCACAAAAGAAATTTTATCATTTTAGATACATATCAGAAAAATAAATATATAGATATATTTATCATTTTAAAAGTTTTACAATGAAAGATGTATTTCGTTGAAACAAATTGAACCTTAATTTAATTACAAATTGTTTCAATTGACAACTCCTTATGTTAACTGAAATTTTATGTTCACTTTAACCTTAAATTTAATCTTCTTCAAAGTTGTGGTAAAAGGTGGAAGAAAGGCTAATACCGATTTTTGATCGCTGTCTCATGTCATAATTTAATTGTTTACTTTTGGTAATTTTTCTTCTTTTTTTTTATAATAGGTAAGGAATTAGTAATTCACCAATAATATTAATTTTCCTAACTTAAAATAGAGAATAGTTTGTGGTTTTGGAAAGACTATAAGTGAATTTGGAATGTGGCTGTTAGATTTAATCAAACGGTCATTATAAAAAGTGTGAATAAAATCTCTTATTCACTAATGTGCAAGAGACCATTACTCAATACAAATATTATGATTTATAAATTTGTTGAGAATCTGGTCTAGTTTCATATAAGAACCATCTATACACACCTCGCTATATCTGTGTATGTATGAACCGTGAATCTAACAAGAAATAATAGAAATATAATTAAACTCAAAGAAGAGGGTAAATAAGAAAGGATAAAATTCCTCTACAATTTTAATTTATCTTTTTAATTTTTTCCCAAACAATCTTTATAGGGTGCACAAAGAATTCGTAAAATCAAAATTGTAAAAAACAAATAGAACGAACTCAATGATTTCGGTTTAGTTAAAAATAATAAGGAACTAAACTTTGTGCAGGGTCGCTATTAAGGACAAATTAACAATTTGCTGGTACCAAAAATAGAAAAGGACTAAAATACCCTTATGATATATATATATAAAAAGAGAATATATAAAATCTCTAAAAAGGACAACTGAATTAACGATCTGTAAACACTCGATATTTAGGGCCCGTTTGGTAACCATTTATGTTTAGTGTTTATTGTTTAAGTGTTTATATAAACAGTGTTTATGTTACGATTTTTTTACATAACAAAATGTTATTATATATATATATTCAACGGTTTCAGTTCCTGTTCCAAGGTTTGGAACCGGAATCGTAGTAAACGGTTCCTAAAATTTAGAGCCGGAACTGGAACCGGAACGGTTCAGTTCGGTCCAATTTGTATGGACTGAGAAGAGGAATTTAGAGGGCATACTTTTTCTCTTAAACTTCTTATGCTACTACTTTCTTTTTTATTTTTTTGATCCCTATTTCTATTTCAACACTGAAAATGAATGAATAATATGAGTACAAAATACACATCTTGTTTCTTTGATAAGGAGATGGTTGAGACTTATTTATTTTTTTTCCATCAAGTAAGGTTTTTTTTTTTTAAGCATGGGTGTCCCTAAATAACTATATTTTTAATTTTGTTCATACTTGATAATTCTAATATTTTTATCGTTGTATCAAACAATAGCCTTTTATAATTTTTTTTCCTTTTCATTTTCTCACTTTTAGTTTTAATTTTTAATTAAAATAATATAATCACCATTTTAGGTAAAAAAGAATTTTTTTTTTTTTAATAAACATAAACAATAAACATCATTTTGGTGTTTAAGATTTGAAAGCTTATGAACAATATTGTTTTAAAAATTTATAAACAAAACAAAAATTATCAAACATGTTTATCGTAAAATTTTATTTTTATAAACAATAAATATAAACAGTTAGCGAATGAACCTTTGGTTACTGATTCCATTGCCCACTTGCATAAAAGAAGATCAAACGAGGCCTTCAATGGCGCGTCGGATCACCCATTTTCCTTCCCTCCACAACCTTCTCCACTTTCGGATGCATTCACACCCTCCCATATAATCCTCTCTCTCCAAATTACCCCAAAGAATCAGGTACGCTAATATATACATATATATGTATGTGTGTGTGTGTGTTGGTGTATCTATAGATTCTATAATTAATTCAGTTTATTATAAATATATATACAGATCATACATGTATGTATATACTGTTATCGGAGCGCTATATATATATATATATATACACACGGTTATTGGAGCGCTAATATAGATCATACCTGGCATCCATACATACATAGGTATATATATATCCTATAATTTCCTATCACGTCAGATTCTCACTCTTCAATTTTCTATTTCATTTCCGTAATTGGGAGATCAAACGTGTTGATTGGAGGGTCCAATTCATTTCCTATGGGTCTCAATCGGTTAGAGATTAGAATGTAATAAGGGTGCACAAATTAATATGACTCTAGCTATCTCGTTTGGAAGAGAGAGAATCTAAAGAGAGAGAAATTGAAGAGAGAGAATTTGACGAGAGAGAATCTGAAGAGAGGGAGAGAGTGAGGGAGTCTGACAAGAGAGGAGAAAAATATCATAGAACAAACCCAGAAAGAAAGAGAGGAGAGAGTTGCGTAACAAAGTGAGAATCTAGAGAGAGGGAGTTGCGTAACAAGAGAGAATCTAGAGAGAGAGAGATAAATCAGTTTAGAGAGAGATTTCAACCACGACCAAACAAGGACTTAATATAAAACTTGAGGGGCATTATTGTCTTAAGAAAAGGGTAGTTTCGGATTTTCAAAAAAAATTTAAAGCTCCAATGCTCAATCTTGAACCTTAACGGGCTCTGTACCAAACTCGCGGAAGTGAGGATGTTTTTTTTGAACATTTCATATATATTGGGGAGGTGTTTTTTGCACTTACTCATAATATTAATTAGATTTATTATTTTAAAAACTTTACCAATTAACCAACTAAAAGGAGTCCAGAAAAAGAAGAAAATATATTATAATTAGCGAGACTAATTACAAAAAAGAAAAGAAAAGAAAAGAAAAATGGAGTTTATATTGGAGCTTCACATTTAATGTCAGGCATTCCACCTTTTAAATTTAATAAATGAAATGATTGTTTTGTCCTTCTTTTGTAATGTATTTTCAAATAATTCTTGATTTGTTTAGATAGAAATAGTAAGGAAAAGAAATGAACAATATTTTAATATTTTACGAGTTTACATTACAGGAAATGAAAATTTTGTGAGAAAGTAACTTTTTATAATCATCCAATTTCTCATAAATTTTTCATACAAAACACACTGAAAATTTTTATTTTCTTGAGAAAGTTATGTGAACTTAGTATTATGCATCTCTTTTTATTTCTCTAAAATAAAACGTTTTTATGTATATATTTTTAAAATAATAGTATAATAGTCTATATCTCTCTCAATTTCCTACAAAATTATTTATTTAGATTCTCATATTGCTTTTAGGAGAACCATTATATTTTCTTGTAACTGTCATCCTATCCAAACCATGAAACGGTAGTTCTCACAACTTTCTTGAATTTTTTTCATTTTAATCAAATGCATGCTAGAAAATTTTATTTTATTTTCCTTCACTTCAATTTCTTTCACTTTTACTTTTCGCTATTAATTTCCACTAACCAAACGGATCTTATAGCTTCATTTAGGAGATGAAGGGTAAACTTGTCATTTCAAATATTAAAATTAAAAGTTGGAGTACCGGAGGTCAAATGTGGAGTGCTAATATCAGCTCCCTAAGAAAAAAAAGGTGAGAAAGAGATATAGTTGAATTATAAGTCTTTGAGATAAATTACCTCGGACTTCAATTCAATCAAAAAATTAGAAGATAATATATGTTGAATACACTATTTATATCACTAAGAAATGAAACATATAATTAAATCAATGTTTCGCATGGTAGAAAGGAAATAAGAGGAGTAAAGGAAAGATACGAGAAAATGAACAAATTTTATTCGTTTGGTAGAGATGATGGAAGAAGGGAAGAGAAAAGAGGATGGGTGATCATTTTTCATCTCTCAATTCCTTATTTCTATTCTTTTCCCTCTTAACAAATAAAGTAATGTATCATCTTATTCTCTTCTATTTTGTTCCATCTAATCAAATAAAAAGAGAGAAGACATAATCTCTTCTCTAGGAATGTCTCATTCCTCCTTCTCTTCTTTTTATCCAATTTTCTTCTTTCTTGCCAAACATAGCTTGAATCTAATTAACCATATTTACATAGAGTCTTTCTATTAAACTTTACCTAAGTGGGACTTTTTTTATTGGAGGATATTTATGTTAGGCCTAAGGCAACTGTCTTAATCGCTTAGGAATTTAACTGCCTGTTATGAAATGGACTCATGACATAGGGCTTCAATGTTTGAAACATAAAAGAGGATTTATAAAAAACCATGAGGTTGAACCAAATATGAATATAGCGTAAATAATAAAATTAAGGGTAAATATCAGTGGCACTCTTTGAGGTTTGATGTATTGATACGCACGCGGCTACAATTTTACAAATTTTCGTCACTAACACCCTCTGTCAGCTTTTCCATTTTTTTACTGTGTGAAATGTCTTGATTATTCATGATTATTAAAATGTATTTTAATATAAAACTATCAAAATAAAAAAATGTCCACAATACCATTCACGATAATATCCATTGGTAACTAATTTTCTTATTTTATGTTAATATTATTATTTATGAAAATAAATAATTATATATATTAGGTTATATATATTATAGTGAATATATATAGATGAATAGAGAAAAAGAAAAAGATATTTAATTACTTTTTTATTTTATGTTAACACTATTATTTATGTAAATAAATAATTATGTATAGATTATATATATTATAATATACATATAGGTATATTCAAAGGGGTTTTTTGTCCATTAGACATGGTTAAATTAATTTAATTTTCAAATGGATTAAGTCAGAAGTCAAATTACACCATGATCATTTTACGGTCAAAAAGTACTCTGACACGGTGTACTTTTAACCGTTTTTGGCAGGAGGAGGTGTATGATATATACGATACAAATTACAAGAAGTGTTGGTGACAAAAAATTATAAAATTATTATCACGTATTAATATATCAAATTTCAGGGGAGTGTCAATCATATTTATCCGAAACTTAAATACTGTCTTCATATTATATACAGTGGCGTTAATGTTCCTGAACAATAAACCTCTAATCTTATTCCACAGGATAGTGACACTAATGTACTCATCACGCTTAGTTTTTTTTGGCTAACAAGGATATTTAATCCGAAATTTTTATTTAAACTGAAATTTTACCGTGTAATTAACGATTGTCCAAATGAGAAAATGTAATGTTATAACGACAAAAAAAACCCTTTAATATAAATTTTTTAAAAATTAAGTTTTCATTTTAGGTTTTTTTTTTCTTTTTAATTTTTTAAAAATAGAACTTTAAGAAAAAAAGTTGATATTACAATATCAAAAATTCCCCTTAATATAAAATTTAAAAAAATATATAGGTTTTTTCTAAAATGATTTTAATTTTAGGTTTTCTTTTCCTTTTTAATTTTTAAAAATAAAAATTTAAGAAAATTTTAAAAATTGTTCAGCGTATTTTCATTTTCTTATAGACGCACCATTAATTTTTTTTTTCAAAAATAATTTCTAAAACACTATGCCGACCGAAAGAGTTATTTGTATTAATTTTAATTTTATATTAATGGGTATTACTTTAAAATTATCTTTTTTCTTTTGCAAAAAATTTAAAGTAGAGGAGGTACACTTGAGCTATGGGATATCTTCGTCACATGTGATTATATGAATAAAAAAGCATAGATCTTTTGGATTGGTGCAAATTCTCTCTCTTGAATCACATTGGAACAAATTTATTGCTAGTGTGTTCTATCACTATGCAAGTGTGTTGATTCAATTTTCAGAATACACTAACAAACACCACTTAAAAATGAATAAGCTGCAACAAGATTACACAAAAGAGATCCCACAAAATGCCGAACCAGTTAACCTTTCAATTGTACACCGTTGAGCTGCAAGCTACTCTACTAAGGATTCAATACTTTGTCCATTTTTCTACCAGCCAGAGCCATCACAGGCTGAAGCCCAACATCATCAACATACAGTAATGTGCATATATGACACTACCACAATTTTTACCATACTCCATCAAACAATGTACATCCTCTCTCACTCACTAGGAGCAATTGACTATCACTAAAATATAATGTGGGATTTGAATTCGAAAACTAAACAGAGATCTGTATGCATGTTGAAATTCCGAGACCTACGCGTACACTTTACCAATACCTAATTCCCACAACATCTAAATCTACTGCTATTGCTACTAGTATGTCGAAATTCCTTCCCTCATTTTGGCTGTTCTCCGAGAAGCTGAGATGGCCATGAATCGGCTTCCGTGGGATACCTAGCATGTGGTTTACTCACGTTTGAGGTAGGCTTAGATGCATGTTGGGCATCATCAGATTCCATATGAGGTTGGAGATCAGACCGGAAGGGGATGACAAAGACGGGACTTATGATGGGTGCTTGCTGTGATGCAGTTTCTAAAGGAAAATCTGAGTGCAATTCTGGTCGACGATAATCAGAAGGCGCTACATTCAGGTCAGGTTTACACCGTGCAACCCTTTCTTCTAGCTCCCTTTGCAGTTTACCATTCTGAACTTCTAAAGTGGATTTCTCATCTTGTAGCTCATTGTTCTCTACAGTCACCTGTCCATTCATTTCAGGAAGATAAATCAACAGGACCAAACTAAGTGATTATATAGGTTTCTTAAAATGATGATAAATGAGGAGACTAATTCAAGGAACCAAACAAAAAAAAAAATCTACAATATGTTTGAAGATTCAGGTTCAACGGTGCAAACAGGAGAGCCCTATTTCATCAAGCATGGCAAAAACCACTGGCAAGTGAGGGTGTGAATTTTCTTGATCTATTGATTAAATATGGAGGCCAAACATCAGCCAACGTTAATTTTTTGGGTCATGCCATTTGGTAAGAGTAATAAATGGATGTCAAGTGACTTACATATTGAGATTCAGATAACAAAGCTGCATTCTCATGTTTGAGACTCTCAATCTGAGAAAGCATGTCCTTCAAGAATCGAGTAGCTTCACTCAATATAGAGGCCTTTCCATTGTTCTGCTGTGTTGGTTCTACATGAGAAATTCATCAACATATGATACTCAGTATCATCCTTTCTCAATTGCTCAGTTCACAAATGGAAACCAAATCTAACATATGATATTAAGCATCCTTTCTTAATTGCCCAGTTCACAAATGCAACCAAATCTAATTTGACAGAAAACTTATGGACCTGTTTGACAACCAAACAATTTTTTGTACTTTTTCTGATTTTAAGTTTTTTGAAAACAGAGAGCTGTTCTCAGAAAACTAAACCAAACAGCTATTCGGGAAACTATTCGGTGAACATCAGTCTAAGAAAACATAAGTAGGCAAAACAAAATCATTAGAAGTTACCAAGAGCATTAGCCAGTGCAAGGAAAAGCTCGTTCAAATGCTCGCGTTTCAGTTTCTCCCTCTCAGCCTTATGAATTCTTTTAGGAACTTTCACCTGATTCTTCTTGCTAGGGTGGGTCCTGCACCAAGAACAGCTTTCAACCACTTGAGCAAGAAATTACAGAAATTTAGTCCCACAGAAATAGTTTAACACCCATTAAATCTATCATATCCTAACAACTCAATTCCAATATGCATATTGACCTTATTGACAGAACTTCACCTTTTCTATTTTCCCTTTTTTTTCCCCAGAGAGGGGGGGTGTTTGGAAGGGGGTGTTGGGGGGGATACTAAGCACTACAAACTTCTAAAAGACTTTGAGGAAAAGTAGTCAGCAGAGCACAGCCAGAACTTTGGGTTACTGGGAAACCATGTGAAGCATCTGTGATGTCTATATTGTCCAAGGATTTGTAGAAATGTTACCACTGATGGTTCAAGTACCTACCATCGAACAGGGCAGGACAGACACATGTTTCTGCATATTAATGCTTCCAAAATTACCTAAACCCAGCTAATTCAATATAAATGGATTTAGGAATCTACAAATGAACTAACAAATCAACCCGAGAGAGAAAAAACTAGCAAATAATATACAGATGAAGAGGAAACATCAGAACACTGATGATATGGTTACTATGTTCTATGGACACTTCAGTTTATGTACATTGCAGAATAACCATGTCAAACATAACCTAACGTGGAAATGGGGTTGGGTACATGGACTACACATGTACTCCTGCGCATTCCTGAACAGGAAAAAGCCCACAAAAGGTACAAAGGAATGGAAATCTTATTCACTGAAAAGTTTCACAAAATATCTTTCCTTATTATTATTTTTTTAATGATAGATAGAATACCTTATTATTTTGTTCCTTTATTGCAATTCGTATCCATGCTAAGAAACAATTTTGCATAAAGCTTCATTATCTTGAGTTGATACTGAAGATATAATTGCCATCATGGTGATAGGATTGTCTCCTAATTTTGAGGATAACATGTCTCTGATATCTAGAGTCACATGCATGCCCAGGTCCAAATAAATTAGGGCTTGGATGAGAAAAGGTAAATCTAGAAGTTGAGGATCAGTTACAATATTACAATATGAATGGAGTATCTTTTACTCAGGAGTGAACTAACCAAAATGCTAATTCAAATTTGTGCATACACATCCCATTAGCCATTGACACGGGAAAGAATTTTCAGAAAGGCCAGAGCTGTGATACAGGCTAACATAAATTAACGTTCAAAGAGAGTCATTTGCAACAGAAATCAGCTGATCAACAGGTAATCAGATTCTGCTGAGAATTAAACATCTATGTCGACTTAAAAAATTGAACCTAATATTCCTGTAAAACTACTTCGCACAGTTAGGGATGGCAAAATAGCCCACCCCGCTCTATTTAAAATGGTTTTGGAGGTCCGTTTAATGGTTTTGGGCGGAGACAGGTTTTATAGTGAAATTCCATGCTGTTGTGGGGCGAGGAAGGGGGAAGGTCGCCCCACCCCATTTATAATGCGAAAATACTATTTTACTTTTATACCTTATGTTATATACAAAATCACCCTTCTTGTTGGAAGAATGTTAATATTTATTAGGTTAATCTGGTACAATTGTGTAAATTTTAGAAGAATTTTTATTTGGTTTATATTCTTAAATATGAGTTTTTAAAATTTGAGAGGAAAAATTATTTGAGTGGAATTTAAACAAGGCGGGGGAACTTAAACAAGGGCAGGAACGGGGTGCGGGGGTTGTTTGCTAAACAGTTTTGGGCAGGGATGGGACGGGAAAACTTAAACAGGGGTGGGGACAAGGGAAGGAGTCCCTGCCCCGTTGCCAACCCTAACCACGGTCCCACCTAGCAATGTAGTCTGCCAATAGAGAAATAATTTGAAAGAATACATATTATATTCATTTACTTCCTTCCGAGTAAATGTTGCAACTTATTTAATGTGGAGTAATTTAAAATTTTAACTTATCAACATTTCCTTTCACGATCTTTGAGGATTTTTTTTTTCCAGCGTTTCAATTACAACCCAGCTAAAAGCACATTCATCCACTAAAGACTCTTTTAAAATTCCAACAGAATGTTAGATTTATTTTGCGTAGAATCATAAAATTTGCTTTGAAGTTTCTAAACTGCTGCTACTCTTTCAAAGTGGCATTGAGATGTAAAATCTTTGCTTGGTGACGTGTAGGTAGAGCCAAACAAATGTGTTACATTGCTTTAAGATTCGCAATTATGCCTGTATATATTTGTTCTGTGGGAAATGTTCATTTATGTAAACATCCTTAAAATTTATTGAACTCAACAGCTATATGGTTACACTAAACTGAAATATCCCATTGGAATAAACTGTACCTCCGATGCTATAAAAAAATCTGTAACAAACTGCATCTCTATGATTTCTTTTATTTTTTAAGAGTGAATGTTATTTGATAGTAAACACATAAAGAGTCATACAAGCTCTCTAAGATATAAATAAACAAATTAAATAAAAATTCAACCAACATTCTTGACCAGGGTTTCAGAAACAAAAATTTATTATTCATGAACCATATTTCATAAGCGAGTACTGACCTGCTTACAGATTTCTCTGCCACTGCATTGACCTTGTCAACCATTGGAGCTGCAGGAGCCTCTGTATCCATGCTTAGCTTCTTACCACCCTACAAGCTTCAGGGAAATGCTGAATTTTCTGCAAACAAAGAAAATAAATAAATAAATAAATAAAGACATCAAAAATCAAACTAACTCATGAAAATGAGACAAAACAATTGCAACCGGGTATGTTTGCACACTAAGCAGTATTCTTTATTGCTACCTTTGAATCATAGATGACATAAGTGTAGGCATCTCTTCCTAACGGCTCTGTTTGGTTGCAGAGAAAATCTAGGGAGAAAGTAAGTGGAGTAAAATCTGAAAATTTAACCTGTTTAAGTATAATGAAAATAAATAATTTAACAAAACTAGCCCATTTTTTTTATAAAAAAAATGTATAATTGTTAGTAACTTGATAAATTGATGTTCTTTCGGGGACCAAAATAAAGAAAAACATAAGGTTTGACTTTCCATTTCTCAACAACCAAATATTGAACCAAAGTTAAAAAAACCCTATAGCTCAAATCACATTTCCAGGAACTCACTTTTGCTATCATTCACTAATTACAGTTACATCCATAAAAAACACCGCACACACGCACATATATATATATACATATTGGAATATAAAACCCTAAATGATCAAAAAGGAAAGAGCACATAGCGAATACACAGACGAAAAACATAGCAAACCCTAACTCCAGGTGAAAAGCTTAAAAAATCATTAGAAAAAATACAAATTCATGAGATTAAATATTGAATCAAATCAACCTTGAAATTAGAGGTTAATTGGAACTGAGGAGTGATGTGAATATCCACAAAAATGCAGAGATGAGATTAATTGAATACGAGTAGTATGAATGATTTTGGAGGAAAAAGATTAGGAGAAAGAAACACGGCACACACCTTTGAAGGCCTTGAGAATTGGTATTGGACAGCGGAAGTTAGAGAGAGAAAGAAGAGAGAGAGAGAGAGAAGTAAGAGGACAGCGGAAGGCGTGTGGCGGGAGATTCTGACACCGGAGAGGAGCGTGGCGAACACCTGCCTGTTGGATGCATTGGATCAGGACATGCGACGATGCCACGTGATTTGTCTTCACCTGTGGCACGCGACGTTGAAGATATGTGTGATTACTATAATACCCCTCACGCACTTGCTTTTTACGGAGGAACACATCGGTTTCACTGGTCCCACTCTCACCTTTCTACTTCTAGCATAAAAACTACTAAAAAGTAGGGGTCTATTTTTTTAAATTGTTTTCATTTTAAAAATGAAAAAAAAAAAAACAAAAATGACAAGATAGACATTTTGAAAATTTATTTTTAAATAAAACGTATATTTTCTGAAATGTAAAAACTAATCAATTTTTTTTTATATTACAAAAAAAAAACTCAATTCATTAAGACTAAAAATTAGCAAAAATGATGATTTGTAAGAATTTTAATGTTTTTCATTTTAAAAAATTAAATTATTTTTTTAAAAAAATTAGGTCCAATTTGTCGTTCTGCTTGTTTTTAGTAAATTTGATTTTTAGTGAATTATTTTTAAATGCTTCATATTTTTATTTTAAAGTTGTATTAATGGCTTAAGCCAAGTCATCCACATTTTCTATTGGTTGAAATAAATAATATTTCAAAAGAAGCATGTGGCGTCCACGAGTAGAGACATTTTCCCTACGCCTCTATTATAATCTCGTGGGGATGAGGTTGGTCTCATAATTGGGTCGTCAAAAGCGTGTGACGTACACGAGGTGGCACACGTGTCTTCAACACATTAGGGACAAAAAAAAAAAAAAATAATAAAAGCAAAGCAAACAAGAAGAATAAAAAGCGCCTAAGAAAAAAACAGATTTTGTCACAGCAGTTAGGACCACAATCATAATTTTGTGCAGGTTTTAGTAAGACAGCCCAACACGATTGCTCGTGTGTATCTAATTTGTAGCACCATTACATAAAATAAGTGAGTTTAAATTTATTTTAATATCGAATTGACAAGGTAATTTAACGTGTCGCATTTGATTATATTAGCGTAAGAAATGATTCGATTAAGTAAATATATCAAATAAACGAGACTTGTTCGTGTTAAAAATGACTCATTTAACTAAACGTATCGTGTTCGTGTCATGTTAGGTTTTGAGTATTGTGTCGTGTTATCTGTGTAAAATTATCGTGCTCATGTCAAGATTTTTTGACACGAATAATAATCGTGTCGTGCTGACCATATAACAGAATACTCGTCTTGTTATGACACACCAATATAAATTGTTGTTTCTAATGTGAATCATCTCTAATAACATTAAAAAAATGAGGAATAATGATAGAAAAACTAATCGGACTTAATCATCGTTTTGGGCAAATTTTTTTTAAAAAAACCTCTCAACTATCCTGCTTTTGCAAATAACCCTTCTTATATATTTGTTTTGCAAAAAACCCCTCCAACTAGCAGAAGGGGGTTACGGAGCTGACATACGTTTCTTAATGAGTCAAAATGACTAAAATACCCTCTGGAACTGTTTGGACATGTGTTTTACAATTTTTTATTCTTTATTGTGGTCTTAATTGGGTTCTATTTGGGGTTTTTGTTAGTTGGGTGTGCAGAGAGAAGGTGGTTGTGTACGGTAGTTTGCAGCTGAGTTGGTTTTGGTAGTGACGTTGGAGATGGCCATGGATTTCAGCGATGGTACTACGAATTGTGAAGACGACTTGAATGGCAACAATAACCTGGACGTGGTGCTTGGCAATGGAGTTTCGGTCGGCGAAGCTTTGGTGGAGATGCTATGGGCAGTAGTGACATTGATGGTAAGTTTCGGGTGAAGTTTCAAATGGTGATGCTCGGCAAACATGGTGCTCGCAGTGGACGGTGGTTGTTTGATTTTGGTGATAAAGTGGTGATTGCAGGTTCCGGCGAAGACAATTGTTGTCGATGAGGGGTTCTATTTGGGGTTGTGATTTGGTTGAGGTGCGAAACGATGCTCATAGTGGACAGTGGTTGTTCGATTTTGGTGATAAAGTGGTGTTGCAGGTTTTGGCGATGACAATTGTAAAGATCGGAATAATTTTGACCGGTTCTGGGTGAATTTTGACCGGATTATTTTTTTTAGAATAAATTAAATTCGGAAAGATGTGGATATATATATATATATATATATATATGAAAAAATATATATATAGCGATATATACATATATATATATATATAGTCATGGTGGATGTATTTATATTAAATTATAAATACATGTGACAGTATATGTACATACGTATAGGTGTATATGTGTATTAGATGCCCTTGTGATATAAATATATATATATTTTATGTATTATATATATGTGGCTGTGAGTGGTGCAAGAAAAAGATTCAAAAAAAAAAATAAAAGGGGGTGAGAGACCCACGTGGGTCGGCTGAAGAAGAAAGGAAGAGAAGAAAAAGAGAAAAAGAAGAAAAAGGAAAGAAGAAAAAGAAAGAAAAGAAAAGAAAAAGAAAAAGAAAAGAAGAAGAAAGGGAAAGGTAGAGAGAGAAAGAGAAATCGGGAAGGAGAGAGAGAAGCCGAGACGGCTAGAGAGAGAGAGGAGCTGGGCTGGCGGCAGCTGGGTTGCTCACGGTGGATCTCCGGCCTGGGCGACGACGATAGCAGCGGCTGTGGGTTTCGTTTGGCTCGACGGTGGTTCCCACGGTAGTGACGGTCGCGAGGAAGAGATGGGTTTCGACTCTTGGGTTGGTGGCTAGGTTCGGTTGTGGCGAGATGGTCCCGTGAGGCTTCGGGTTCGGTTCGGACAACTTGGTGGGTGGCCGGGTTCAATGGTGTTCGGTTGGAGCAAGGTGGAACCTCGGCTGAGTTTTCCACGGCTGGGTTTTGGGGTGGTTTTGGGTGGCTTGGGCATGGCTACTATGGCCGTGTATGGTGGTGCTCGAAGGTGAAGTGGCTCGGTTGAGGTGGTTAATGGGTTCGGTTTGTTGTGCTCGGTTGGGGTTTTAGGTAGGTGATGATGTCAGCTTCCATGTGTGGTGGTGTTGCTAGTGGGTTCGCTTGGTGGCATTGGCTTGGACAACCAAAATGGTTTGGCGGTTCGGCTGTTTGGACAGCTATATACGGTTCCATGGTGGTGGTGAAAAGGGGTTTCGGCTGGGCACTGTTTGGCCGACAGTTGCGATTGGGTTCGACTGAGTCTTCGTGGTTGAGGTGAGTTGTTGAGCTGAGTTTGGGTGATCCACGGTTGGGCAACGGGCTGTGGAGGTGAGTAGCACTTGTGGCGGACAGCCATGGTGGCTGCTGGCGGAGATGGGTGTTGGGAGTTGGGTTGCTCACGGCTGGGATGGTTTATGTGTGAACCAAGGATGGTGATGATATATATATGGATATATATATATATATATATATATATATGTGGATTGATGTTTGACCCAAGTTAATTAAAGGTTGGGTTTGGCGGCAAGTGGGTAATCAAGTTGTGGGCTGAAATTGACTATTTCTGGGCCTAAATGAATTGGGCCAACATGGTTTTGATTATGGGTAATAGTGATTCTTTGGTTCATTGTTAAATGGGCTTAACATTTGGGCTTGGATTATAAAGTTTTGGCTGCCTTATTAGAACATTGAAATGGGGCTTTGTGAAATTGGGTTTGGTTTCCAATTGAATTGAAGATTGGACCAAGTATGAAATTTGAAAAGAAAAGGAAAATGGTTCACTTAGATCGGAGATCGGTGGTGTAGACTACGACATTGGACTGGGTCGAGATCGAGTTTGGACCGCTTTGCAGACGCAGACTTAGCGAAAGCGGGACCCAAGGCAAGTTGATTCTTGCCTCTATCTCCTACGTATATATTTTATTATGTTGGTTAATTTACATATGTTTCTAAAATTGATCATGTGTGGTGTTTGTATATGTACATATACATATGTATAGGTGATTGTGTATATACGTGGGATGTGAATATATATATATATATATATATATATATTTGGGATATGAAAGCATGTTAAATTTAAATGCTTCCTTGCATTGTGATATGCATGTACGGTATATATTAAAGTCTATGAAAAGTATGCTAAATAATATATGTTTAGTTATGGGTTGTCTTGTATGCATATGTGGCTTTTATGCATCGTGTTAAATATATATATGTGATTATATATATTTGTGGTAGTAGTGGAAATGCATGTTATATATATGAATATGATTTTGGCGAACATTTGAAAAGCATGATTATGATGTGCTAAGTGTTTTATACGTCCTTAATACATATATGGTGACGGAATATATATGTGGTTATATATTGTGGATGAAAAGCATGCCAGTTGCTTGTGGTGAATGTGTGCCTTGAGTGAAAGCATGATTATATTTATGCTAGTATAAGTGCATATAGGACTTATATGCAAGATTGGACATATGTGCTATTTATGTCGGTTGATATGATTGTATGTTTATAAATGCCTTAGAGAAATTTATGAACATGTTGGAATTGATTTGTGAATTCGGGAAAAATATGAAGGACACGTGGTTATGTGAAATGTGGAAGTGTGAAGCGTGTTCATTGCAAATGCATATGATGCTTAAATGGAAATTTATATGAGTGTGTTCTTAAATACCTCATTGGTTTCAAATGATGAATGTACATTTGATAAAGTTGTGGGGTTCATATTTATTGGTATGGTGAGGGAGGCAAGTTCAATGTGAACGGTGGAATCCATACGGTAAAACGGCGAGGTATTCCGGTAAAGGTAACTCTCGTGAGGTATTCCGGTCAAGGTACCCTCATGGATTGATGTGTAGTGAGGTATTCCGGTAAAGGTAACCCTCAAGAGGTATTCCGGTAAAGGTAACCCTCTATAGGTGGGATTGGTTGTCCACGAGAATTGGAGACCAATATGTGGGAAGGATGAGGGAGTTGTGCATATCATGTTGCATTCTACCTTGCTTATGATATGGTTGTGTTGCATGCGTAGTTTCTCTACATGTTAAATGCATTTCTTTGCATATGAGATTGCTACTTGTTGAGTAGGGAGTGTGATGATCGATTTACATTGTTCTATGTAAATGTTTAGACATGTATGTTCTTTATACATATTGATGCTGGATGTTTATTGTTTTCAAGCGTGTTGAAAATGATTTCGAAAATCATGTGTACTAGATTTATATGTTTATATGTGCTAGAACTGCCATATGCATTTTTGGTCCATGTATGCTAGAAGGAGCATGATTTAAGTATTATGATATATTTAAATGTGTATGTTTTTGAGAATATGTGAGGATCGACTTGCTGCAGCGGTGATAGTATGGTTCTACATACCTTGTTGGGCCTTTGAGCTCACCCCCTCCCAGGTTTTGCAGGTTTTGCTGATTACGAAGTTAGTTAGGGGACTGATAGCACCGGTTGCAGAGGTAGTGTCTAGATTCTTTAGAATCTGATGTATGTCCAGGATAATGGATAGATAGACACATTACATTTGGATTAAATGTATGGAGCGATTATGTAGATTCAGTTCCTTCAGTTGTATTTTTTTCATGTGATGTATGTATATAATACGGACATTCAAGGACTGAGACATGTATTTTTTTTATGGTATTATGCATGTTGTAGAAATGCTGGGGGGACACGTGCCCAGAAGTGTCCATTTTTATTGTTTAGACATAAATGCTGGGGGGACACGTGCCCAGAAGTGTCCATTTGAATTTAAAGCAGGTATAGCATGCCAGGATCTGATTATTTAAAATGGGTCATGCCCAATTTTCGTAAAAATGATAGAAAATTGAGATAGTATGATCAGGTGATGGTTATGTCGTGAGGGTGATCTCACGGAGTTCACACCTCGATTTATGGGCCTCGGGAACCGGGGCGTGATAACAATTGCTGTCAATGAGGGGTTCTATTTGGGGTTGCTGTCACACCCCCAAATTTAAAATACCTGGAACTCTAGTCTAGTACCTGAATTTGGTGCGCGACTTGAAAAACATAACATTCTTCTTACCATACATAAATTATCTTTTGTTGTACATAGTTAACTCTCAAGATGAGGGATGAGGTCTCCAGATGAAGTTTTACTAGGCTAGTGGGAGTGATTTTAAGATAGGAGTTGTATGAGATGTACTGATTATCCTATCTGTTTCCTTACCATGCTCCTAGTTTAGGCATAGTTAATTGTTTGACTAACGTTATTAACATCCTGTAATGGAAATAGGATATCTGGAGCTGGTAGAGGACGTGGTCGACAAAGTGATGCTGGTCGTGGAAGAGGCGGCTGTGGAGTGGAACAGGTGGATGAGGCAGTTCAAATGCCGAACCCGGATGTTCAAATGCCAAACCCAGAGGTGGAACAGGGTCAAGTCATTACCCTGGTCCAACAAATAAAGAAATTGGGAGCGATTGACTTTACCAAAGCTACAGATCCACTAGATGCAGAAAAGTGGATAGAAGACATGGAAAAGTACTTTGAAATTATGGACTGCACTGAAGTGCAGAAAAGAAGGATAGCAGTTTTCTGCCTATCCGGCGATGCTCGACAGTGGTGGCAATCCATGATTAGGAGTGTCGGAGATGTCACACACATGCACTGGGATGAGTTTAAGAACCGATTCTATGACAAGTATTTTCCACGTGCAGTGAGGGATAGAATGGCAGCTGAGTTTATTCAGCTGGAGCAAGAAACTGAAGCATTGATGGTGAGTCAATATGAGGCGAAGTTTGCAGAACTCTCTCGATTTGCTACTTATATGGTTGCAGATGAGGAGAGTCGGGCTAGAAGATTTGCAGAGGGGCTGACTCCTAGCATAAGGAGGCTAGTGATTAGTCAAGGGTTAAATAGCTACGCAGAGGTCGTAGAGCGTGCTACGAGGATTGAACAGGATAATCTAAAATATCAACGAAGGAAGGAACATAAAGTTGCAGAGAAGGAAAAGGGAAAAAGTAGTTTTAACTCGCAGCATAATCTGAGGAGGCAACAGCAACAACAACCCCCAAAAGATATGCAGAGCCAAGCGGGGTAGAGAGCTAGGCAGGATTGGCAAGCAGCGAAAAAATAAAGAGTGGAGGTGAGCAGTGTCACACCCCCAAATTTAAAATACCTGGAACTCTAGTCTAGTACCTGAATTTGGTGCGCGACTTGAAAAACATAACATCCTTCTTACCATACATAAATTCTTTAACTTACATATTACAATCAAAATGTGATCGTCTAGATCATTCATTACAAAAACTTCATCTGGAGACCTCATCCCTTATCTTGAGAGTTAACTATTTACAACAAAAGATAATTACATGTTAAGAAATTTACATGTAAATGGCCTCCATCGTCCTGTATCGCGCTTCCATTCACTCGGTACCTGAAAGATAAAATGGAGTGAGCTCAACAAGCTCAGTAAGAATTGCAAAACACTATCATTGTTCAACAAATTGACTTTGCCTTAAATTCTTACATATAAGGACTCGTATAACAATCTTTGTTGATTAGGTTCACAAATTTTCTTATGATAATTAAACTCTAGTTAATTATCATATCCACAATTTCTTTCACACACAGGAACCGTATTCTCAACAATTCCTTATTAAACTAATTGTCTAGATTAGCTTAACATAACCTCACATGAGCCTCGGGCTCCCCTCAAATAGATGGCATGCTTAGCCAACAAGTGGTGCGCATCGCATAGTCCCAGACTAAGGAAGCTCGCACATGTGGCTGGGTTTGTACGTCTACTCACCCAGATGGTCCCATACCATGTCCACACAATAAGGGCACGCTTCGCCCAATGGCCATAACAAAAAGGTCGTACACACCCTATAGGTAGGTCCCTGACCATACCTGTAGTAACCCTTGTGGACGGGTGTGAGTGGGTGGGTGCGAAGACAGACACTGGGCTGAGCTACCACACTGACAGGGTACAGGATGCTCAATCCCACATCGCCTGGGTGTGGAAAAGGGGATGTGCTTATATGTAGTATGTTCTCTTCAAATGGTATGAGGCCTTTTGGGGTAAACCCAAGAGCAAAATCGTGCGGGCACAGGCCCAAAGCGGACAATATCATACCATGTGTTGGAGCGGGGTATTACAGTTGGTATCAGAGCCTGAACCCAGCCGGAAGTAAGTGTGCCGACGAGGGCGTCGGGCCTCGTAGGGGGGTGGATTGTAGTAATCCTTGTGGACGGGTGTGAGTGGGCGGGTGCGAAGACAGACACTGGGCTGAGCTACCACACTGACAGGGTACAGGATGCTCAATCCCACATCGCTTGGGTGTGGAAAAGGGGATGTGCTTATATGTAGTATGTTCTCTTCAAATGGTATGAGGCCTTTTGGGGTAAAACCCAAGAGCAAAACCGTGCGGGCTCAGGCCCAAAGCGGACAATATCATACCATGTGTTGGAGCGGGGTATTACAATACCTCACAAATTCTTTAGGAATTTTTATCTCATTTCCACACATTCAAGCTTTTAGGATTTACTAAATGATTTTGACATTTAATAAATCAAATCGTTCTCTTAATGTGATCACTAATCACATTAATTAATCACTTTAAAATTTCACCACTTAAGTCTTTTCTAAACTTAATTATTTTAGCATAATTAAGTTTATTATGCCAAAATATACGACTCTAGAACTTTTCATAATTTTTAAAGCTTCAAAGGATATTTTCTCCAATTTTCTCCCTAAATTAAAACAAAAAGAAAACAAGTGTTCTTTAAACCAACATAAATTCTTTTATAATTTATTAAATGCTTATCACATTTAATAAATTAAAAGTGCGAATTGGGCACGTTCAAAAAACTTAAAACGTCGCTAATCGAATCTTTAATCCTTAGGACCAACTATTTCTACATAACAAGCTCTATTATGTTAAAACATAAGATTTCACAAATTTACACAATTTGGAGTATTCGAGAATTTTTCTCTAGAACCAACTATTCTAGCATAATTAATTCTAAATGCATAAACATAGAATTTCAGGAATTAAACGCAATTTATGGAGCGTCAAAAACATTTTTTCTCCAAGTTCTAATTTCAGCCCAAAAAGAAATTCTTTACATTTCTTTTAAATGACATTGGGCCTATTCTTAATTTAAGCCCAGTCCAAAGTCATGCAACCATTTATCTCTTTTAAAAAAAGGTATTGGGTCAATCCTTAATTTTGGCCCAATCCAATTTGCCAAGCCCAATTCCAAAACATATACAATAAACCCAACAAACTGACTTCAAACCCAAGCATAACAACTTGCATTATAAAAGCATGTATAACAGTAACGCACTACATGAGAGATAACATTTGCAAAAATTTAGAAGTTAACTGCTACTTGAACATGTTATTTACAAGAAGAGAAAATTCTAACAGGAGATCCATCACCTATTTTCTTGCTCTCACTTGGTTGTCTTAGCTTAGCACTCCAATCAATATAATTTATCTAAATGAAATAATTAAAACCTGGAAGACTCCACTATCTTCCTTTCTTCCATACACGAAATAAAACATACACACTTGGTGCACACAATCACATGTTTGTTGTTTCCTCTTTCTTAGTTAAATAATCATACGTCATGATATTACTCTAGCAGTAAACAACTAAATGCTATAAAATAAATGTCATTACCAAGACCCACATGCAACCATGTCAGGGCATCCACAATGAAATTAACCCACTGAACATATATACAAACACAAATAAAGTAAGGCTAAATGTTTTTGTACAGCAACAAGCATAAAATCTATATATATATATATATATATATATATATATATATAGGCATAAGGCACGGATCAACTTGCATGCTCATAATCACTAACTAAACTACTACACATAAATACCCACATAAACACAAGATACCAAAACTCATAGAACAGAACATGCAATTATTAATTTAGCATGCTCTTTCTCACACCAACAAATATATCAGCATACCTTCCCACGTATATAACCTTATCATCATATTCACTTGGCAAAGAAGTATACCCACATACTTAAACCTATCATCATATTCACTTGGCAAATAAAATCCACAGATTTCATGTGAACTTTTACAACTAAAAGGATGATGTCAGAAGTTTCCAACTTTAGATCGGAAAGATATATATATATATATGCAAAGGCAAGATTCAACTTGCCTCAATGTAGCCTTCCTTCTTCTCTTCTCCTTCTTTTTTTTTTCTCCTTCTCTAGCCGTTCCCAACTCTCTGTTTTCTCTTCCTGAATGTCTCTCTCTATTTTTCTCTCACACTCTCTCTCTTTCTTTCTCTTATAACATTTCCTTATTTCTTTTCTTCCCCACCTAACCCATGCACTAGCTTACGGTCAACAGATCAAAAGAGGAATTATCAAGTATCACTCATGCACATAATGTCTGCCACTACCATTACAAGCTTCCCTCATAAGACTACTCTTTTCCTTGTTTCTATCGTAAAGCCTCAAGTTATATAAGTGGTTATATTACTTACATAACTATACTACACATGCAAGGGACATGTACTCCATTTGGCCACCATGCATATGACCTCACCAACCTCCAATCAAGCTTAAAGCTTCTGCCACTTCTTGCAACCTGAACCACTTAACATAAGCCTGCCTCATGCATCAGACCACTAACTGCTCCATATCTTGCTATGAAAAGACTATACATATATATATGTATATATATATATATACATAACCCATGTGCATCTCTACACTTATAGCCCTCCAATCTCAAAAAAATTACCTTTGAATCCTAAGGAGATGAAGACAAAAGAAATCTTAGTTTAGGGGTGTTACATTCTACCCTCCTAAAAAGAAATTTCGTCCTCAAAATTTTGAAATCATCAAGTCTTCATGATCCAAAACAATTATTACCACAGTCATCAAACATAACAATAACATTGAAAATAATTTTTAAACATCAAATAGAGTGAATCCAACAACATTATCCAAAAGTGTCAAACGTGCACAACTTTTGCTACCATACAAAATCTAAGGATAATGTACAGAATTTGATGCGTGGCTACTTTCGTATTCTTGCTCTTCTAGGTCTGTCTCAATCTCATACTCTTCATTGACCTTTCGAGTTTGAGTTTTGGATTCTTCCGAACTTGTTTTATATAGTTCAGAGTCTCTTATGGACCTTTGGTTAACGCTAGGCTCACTATGAGTACTAGATTCTTATGTGGGGTCCTTTATGGTAGGTCTTGGTATATTCCGCCCACACAATGGCAGAAAATCCCGAATACAAGCTACCCGCCTCTTTTTAACGTAAGTAGAGGTTGGGTTGGGTGGAAGGGAGAGTGTATATTTGTTGTCCTCCTTGGCTGCCGAGGTTTGCTTACCCTTTCCTCGATTTCCACCTTCCATCTATATAATTATCAAATAATCATCAATCTCTGAGGATTATAAAGAAAAAAAAAATGAGAGGTATACAACATTCAACAACCAATCTTTCATTGTGCACATCTATTTGTATATAAATACACTTTCATACAACCCAATTTATATACAAATTTTCTTGTGTACTATTGTACATTACTCACCGCTTCATAAGGTACAATCCATCAATCAACCCAATATACCTTATCAATGATTTGATCAACATCATACATTTATCATGATCATTTCTTCCAACCCTCCTTGGTGCAATCTTAGTTTCAAAAAATCACCCAAATATATATATATATATATATATATATATATATATATATATATATAGATTTTCTCAACTCGTACCTGTACAGTCAACAATAAAAGTGGTCTCCACACAACAATATGCATAAAATCCGTACAATGCCAATATCATATTTCATAGATATTGTTACTTACATAGTTCTCAATGTAGATTAGTGTGTCACTGCACACTATCACATAAAAGTCACATGTTCACAAAGTTCACTAACTCTTCCATGTGCTTAACATCATCATCCACAAACAAAAATCATACCAAATTTTGCAATAAATCCTTGTATTCTACGAAAGACAATACAAAGATCTAACATATCACTAAATCGTACTTTCCCTAATACTCACATCGGCTATAACTCTTTTCTCACTTGTCAATACCCGACAAGTTAATTCCTTAATTACTTGGACCTGACATATTGTAAGAGAAGTACTAATCAAAGAAAAGTGTCTGGCCAGGCCATTTTCCCTCGTTAGTTCAACCCCGACAACCTGTCTTCCTTGTCCTCATACATTCGGTTCTCTCAAACCTGTAATCATAATCAATTCTCCATTCCCACATGAAATTCCTATATCCAAAACTTTTCAAAGTTCTAGGCTCCCACAATTGGAGTCTACCACGACTCGCATATCTTAACTATCATATCTCTATCTATACTCAAACCTCAGGTCTAGCTTACCAATTTTCCAAAACTAGATAGGTGATAATGATATGCCCTCATTTACATCACTATCCAGTCCTCTAAAGGTTCCTTCAATAATCCTAATAGGACAAGCTCGACACACCCTATCAAGTGTCGTTGAGTGTCCAAGGGGAGTTGCAATAGATACATCACTATTCATACCTTCAGGTTCCAGTCCCAGTGCATTTACCATTGATAATGAAATAATGGCTACACAGAATCTGAATCAAATAACACTCTAGCTATACTGCCATAAATAGTAAATGTACCTTCCATTGCAGGTGGTGCAGCATCCTGCTCAACTTTTGGGTACACAGCATAAACCCTTGCTCCCCCCTGCTGCTGCGGTGCTTGAACCCTTTGTTGTCCTTCCTTACGTGGTTTGGTACAGTAACGGGCCATGTGTCCTTTTTCTTGACAGTTGTAGCACAATCCATGAAACTGGCGAGGCTGAGCGTTTTGAGGTGCAGTTGGTACCAGAGCTGTGGACTGCTCACCTCCACCAACTCTTTGTCTTTTCGCTGCTTGCCAATCCCACCTAGCTCTCTGCCCCGCTTGGCTCTACATATCTTTTAGGGGTTGTTGCTGTTGTTGCCTCCTCAGATTATACTGCGAGTTAAAACTACTTTTTCCCTTTTCCTTCTATGCAGCTTTATGTTCCTTCCTTCGTTGATATTTAAGATTATCCTGTTCAATCCTCATAGCACGCTCTACGACCTCTGCGTAGCTATTTAACCCTTGACTAATCACTAGCCTCCATATGCTAGGAGTCAGCCCCTCTGCAAATTTTCTAGCCCGACTCTCCTCATCTGCAACCATATAAGTAGCAAATCGAGAGAGTTCTGCAAACTTCGCCTCATATTGACTCATCGTCAATGCTTCAATTTCTTGCTCCAGGTGAATAAACTCAGCTGCCATTCTATCCCTCACTGCACGTGGAAAATACTTGTCATAGAATCGGTTCTTAAACTCATCCCAGTGCATGTGTGTGACATCTCCGACACTCCTAATCACGGATTGCCACCACTGTCGAGCATCGCCGGATAGGCAGAAAACTACTATCCTTCTTTTCTGCACTTCGGTGCAGTCCATAATTTCAAAGTACTTTTCCATGTCTTCTATCCACTTTTCTGCATCTAGTGGATCTGTAGCCTTGGTAAAGTCAATCGCTCCCAATTTCTTTATTTGTTGGACCAGGGTAATGACTTGACCCTGTTCCACCTCTGGGTTTGGCATTTGAACATCCGGGTTCGGCATTTGAACTGCCTCATCCACCTGTTCCATTCCACGGCCGCCTCTTCCACGACCAGCATCACCTTGTCGACCACGTCCTCTACCAGCTCCAGACATCTTATTTCCATTACAGGATGTTAATATCGTTAGTCAAACAATTAACTATGCCTAAACTAGGAGCATGCTAAGGAAACAGGTAGGACAATCAGTACGTCTCATACAACTCCTATCTTAAAATAACTCCCACTAGCCTAGTAACTCGTAATCTAGGCTCTGATACCAAACTGTCACACCTCCAAATTTAAAATACCTGGAACTCTAGTCTAGTACCTGAATTTGGTGTGTGACTTGAAAACATAACATCCTTCTTACCATACATAAATTCTTTAACTTACATATTATAATCAAAATGTGATCGTCTAGATCGTCCATTACAAAAACTTCATCTGGAGACCTCATCCCTCAGCTTGAGAGTTAACTATGTACAACAAAAGATAATTACATGTTAAGAAATTTACATGTAAATGGCCTCCATCGTCCTGTACCGCGCTTCCATTCACTCGGTACCTGAAAGATAAAATGGAGTGAGCTCAACAAGCTCAGCAAGAATTGCAAAACACTATTATTGTTCAACAAATTGACTTTGCCTTAAATTCCTACATATAAGGACTCGTACAACAATCTTTGTTGATTAGGTTCACAAATTTTCTTATGATAATTAAACTCTAGTTAATTATCATATCCACAATTTCTTTCACACACAGGAACCGTATTCTCAACAATTCCTTATTAAACTAATTGTCTAGATTAGCTTAACATAACCTCACATGAGCCTCGGGCTCCCCTCAAATAGATGGCATGCTTAGCCAACAAGTGGTGCGCATCGCATAGTCCCAGACTAAGGAAGCTCGCACATGTGGCTAGGTTTGTACGTCTACTCACCCAGATGGTCCCATACCATGTCCACACAATAAGGGCACGCTTCGCCCAATGGCCATAACAAAAAGGTCGTACACACCCTATAGGTAGGTCCCTGACCATACCTCACAAATTCTTTAGGAATTTTTATCTCATTTCCACACATTCAAGCTTTTAGGATTTACTAAATGATTTTGACATTTAATAAATCAAATCGTTCTCTTAATGTGATCACTAATCACATTAATTAATCACTTTAAAATTTCACCACTTAAGTCTTTTCTAAACTTAATTATTTTAGCATAATTAAGTTTATTATGCCAAAATATACGACTCTAGAACTTTTCATAATTTTTAAAGCTTCAAAGGATATTTTCTCCAATTTTCTCCCTAAATTAAAACAAAAAGAAAACAAGTGTTCTTTAAACCAACATAAATTCTTTTATAATTTATTAAATGCTTATCACATTTAATAAATTAAAAGTGCGAATTGGGCACGTTCAAAAAACTTAAAACGTCGCTAATCGAATCTTTAATCCTTAGGACCAACTATTTCTACATAACAAGCTCTATTATGTTAAAACATAAGATTTCACAAATTTACACAATTTGGAGTATTCGAGAATTTTTCTCTAGAACCAACTATTCTAGCATAATTAATTCTAAATGCATAAACATAGAATTTCAGGAATTAAACGCAATTTATGGAGCGTCAAAAACATTTTTTCTCCAAGTTCTAATTTCAGCCCAAAAAGAAATTCTTTACATTTCTTTTAAATGACATTGGGCCTATTCTTAATTTAAGCCCAGTCCAAAGTCATGCAACCATTTATCTCTTTTAAAAAAAGGTATTGGGTCAATCCTTAATTTTGGCCCAATCCAATTTGCCAAGCCCAATTCCAAAACATATACAATAAACCCAACAAACTGACTTCAAACCCAAGCATAACAACTTGCATTATAAAAGCATGTATAACAGTAACGCACTACATGAGAGATAACATTTGCAAAAATTTAGAAGTTAACTGCTACTTGAACATGTTATTTACAAGAAGAGAAAATTCTAACAGGAGATCCATCACCTATTTTCTTGCTCTCACTTGGTTGTCTTAGCTTAGCACTCCAATCAATATAATTTATCTAAATGAAATAATTAAAACCTGGAAGACTCCACTATCTTCCTTTCTTCCATACACGAAATAAAACATACACACTTGGTGCACACAATCACATGTTTGTTGTTTCCTCTTTCTTAGTTAAATAATCATACGTCATGATATTACTCTAGCAGTAAACAACTAAATGCTATAAAATAAATGTCATTACCAAGACCCACATGCAACCATGTCAGGGCATCCACAATGAAATTAACCCACTGAACATATATACAAACACAAATAAAGTAAGGCTAAATGTTTTTGTACAGCAACAAGCATAAAATCTATATATATATATATATATATATATATATATAGGCATAAGGCACGGATCAACTTGCATGCTCATAATCACTAACTAAACTACTACACATAAATACCCACATAAACACAAGATACCAAAACTCATAGAACAGAACATGCAATTATTAATTTAGCATGCTCTTTCTCACACCAACAAATATATCAGCATACCTTCCCACGTATATAACCTTATCATCATATTCACTTGGCAAAGAAGTATACCCACATACTTAAACCTATCATCATATTCACTTGGCAAATAAAATCCACAGATTTCATGTGAACTTTTACAACTAAAAGGATGATGTCAGAAGTTTCCAACTTTAGATCGGAAAGATATATATATATATATGCAAAGGCAAGATTCAACTTGCCTCAATGTAGCCTTCCTTCTTCTCTTCTCCTTCTTTTTTTTTTTCTCCTTCTCTAGCCGTTCCCAACTCTCTGTTTTCTCTTCCTGAATGTCTCTCTCTATTTTTCTCTCACACTCTCTCTCTTTCTTTCTCTTATAACATTTCCTTATTTCTTTTCTTCCCCACCTAACCCATGCACTAGCTTACGGTCAACAGATCAAAAGAGGAATTGTCAAATATCACTCATGCACATAATGTCTGCCACTACCATTACAAGCTTCCCTCACAAGACTACTCTTTTCCTTGTTTCTATCGTAAAGCCTCAAGTTATATAAGTGGTTATATTACTTACATAATTATACTACACATGCAAGGGACATGTACACCATTTGGCCACCATGCATATGACCTCACCAACGTCCAATCATGCTTAAAGCTTCTGCCACTTCTTGCAACCTGAACCACTTAACATAAGCCTGCCTCATGCATCAGACCACTAACTGCTCCATATCTTACTATGAAAAGACTATACATATATATATATATATATACACACACACACATAACCCATGTGCATCTCTACACTTATAGTCCTCCAATCTCAAAAAAATTACTTTTGAATCTTAAGGAGATGAAGACAAAAGAAATCTTAGTTTAGGGGTGTTACAAGCAGTCCACAGCTCTGGTACCAGCTGCACCTGAAAACGCTCAGCCTCGCCAGTTTCATGGACTGTGCTACAACTGTCAAGAAAAAGGACACATGGCCCACTACTGTACCAAATCACGTAAGGAAGGACAATAGAGGGTTCAAGCACCGCAGCAGCAGGGGGGAGCAAGGGTTTATGCTGTGTACCCAAAAGTTGAGCAGGATGCTGCACCACCTGCAATGGAAGGTACATTTACTATTTATGGCAATATAGCTAGAGTGTTATTTGATTCAGATTCTGCGTAGCCATTATTTCATTATCAATGGTTGCATGACTTTGAACTGGGCTTAAATTAAGAATAGGCCCAATGTCATTTAAAAAAAATGTAAATAATTTCTTTTTGGGCTGAAATTAGAACTTGGAGAAAAAATATTTTTGACGCTCCATAAATTGCGTTTAATTCCTGAAATTCTATGTTTATGCATTTAGAATTAATTATGCTAGAATAGTTGGTTCTAGAGAAAAATTCTCGAATGCTCCAAAATGTGTAAATTTGTGAAATCTTATGTTTTAACATAATAGAGCTTGTTATGTAGAAATAGTTGGTAAGAAGGATGTTATGTTTTTCAAGTCGCGCACCAAATTCAGGTACTAGACTAGAGTTCCAGGTATTTTAAATTTGGGGGTGTGACAGTTGCGATTTGGTTGAGGTGCGAAATGGTGTTCGCAGTGGGCAGTGGTTGTTTGATTTTGGTGATAAAGTGGTGATTGCAGGTTACAACAATGACTATTGCTGTCGGTTAGGGCTCTATTTGGGGTTGCAAATTTGGTTGAGGTGGTGTTTGTTCGTGGTTGTATACGGTGATGATGATTGAGTTTTGAGAGTGTGTAAATTGGGTTAGGTTTTAGTGTTGCTGATGGGTTGTCAGAGGTGTTGCTGATGGGTTGTCAGAGTGATCAATTGGCCATGGAGTTTTTGAGAACGTTAGAAGTTGTTGTGTCAACAAAGATGAATAGCAATGCCTTGGTGGATTGCGTTTTTTCTTGTTGTTTGGTTGTGGCTTGTGGCAATGGGTTGTGTTTTTCTTATTATTTGTCATGATCAGTTGTGGTTTACACAAGGTTGAACTGAGGCATAGCTGCAAATCGATCATATAGGTTGAACTGAAAATGGTAACAATTTTGAACGAAGAAGAAAGAGATTTTGGCTATACGTCCAAACAGTGTGTAGGGGCATTTTCGTCCCAAAAACAAATAAAAAAAGTCAATCATCAGGAAACGTCTGTCAGCTCCGTAACCCTTCTCTGCTAGTTGGAGGGGTTTTTTTTCTAAAAAAATACATAAAAAGGGTTATTTACAAAAGCAGGATAGTTAAGGAGTTTTTTTTTTTTAAAATTTGCCCTTTTGTTTTGGTCTTAAGCTTGGTTTTATTTACAACCTTTTACTTTAGGATATGATGAGAGAGAGATGATCAGGTTTGCTTAAATCCAAGAAACAATCTAAATAATCATTCCCACAACTCATTACAAAGCTACAAATGCCAAACCTTAGCGCTTCCAATCTTCAAAGTGATCCTGCATAGAGAGAAGCTAAAAGAGGTATTGTAACGGGTCGGACTCCCCCACCCAAACTCACAATGCCCTCATTGCGGTCGAACCATCCTACCCACTCGGGTGGCCCGAACTCCTTCCGACCTGGCTATTGACGTGACACCGAATCAAGGACTGAGTGTAACTTTGATACTAACTGTTACAGGTCGGACGCTTACTAATAGTCCAAAAACCTAAGCTATTGGTCAGTGTTGTCTACCCATCCCATCTGGATCCGATGTGGGACAAGTCCCACTAATAGGTATCCACAAAAGCATTTATCCAATCACCATGGCTGAAAAGAGAGAAGGGTTGAGATATAGAATTATTGTATCACTTCCCATCACAAATTGGCCTCACAAGATGGCCTTCCTGATTGCTAAAGAAATCTGGGTTCAGAAATCAATAGGAAAGAAAATTCGAATCAGGGCGTAACAAGGAAAATTTTGCTGAACAAAGAAAATAAGGAAGGGAGCAGAAAATATTACCAACCAGGCAGAACTTCTCAGTGGCTCCCCCTCCTGGCCTCCATGTTATTCTCATATATTGACAGTATATATATATAATAGTCCAGAAAATCTCTAGTAACCATGCTGCAAAACTAACTGAACAAAGATTTGTAAAAAGGAACTGAAGATGCATATTGAGAACGACACAACTCTGCACAAATGTTTATGGTATTAACATAAAGTAACTTGTGAAGTATTAAACTAAAATATCATAGATTACAAATGACCTATAAAAACTCAGGGATAACTAAAGAATTTTGTAGATAATTTCTGAATTGTACAACGTTTCTCCACATCCGTGGGAAACCTAAAAAACATATATAGTCCAGAAAATCTCTAGTAACCATGCTGCAAAAACACGAGTGTCCACTTATCTGACCATGGTTAAGAGCCAGCAGCTAGAAATGGAATGAACAGGCTGTATTGATAGTGTAACTGGATTACTAAGTATATGTTTTTGTGATACTTGGAATCCTCAGGTTTTTGAGCAGCCAAGCTGGAACTTGCGAATCTTCATTCTTCCATTTAATGCAAGAGCTAACTTATCCGATTCCTCCACATACCAGAGCTCAGAAACTGTAGCCTAAATGAATTTACAGAAAAAGAAGCAAGATGAACACGATTGAGCTGTGCAATAAAGAATGCCATAATCCACGAAATTCATTATAATGGGGAAAAAAAATGTTCAAAATAGAGCTGTGCAGGAACGCACTTCAAGTTCCAAATATGCAACTCCAAACTGAACTTCTACACTAGTTAGTTGAACAATGATCCCTAGCAATTGCACTATCAAATTAATTCCACAATGTTGCTCCAAAGGTGTGTTTGGAAATATAATTTCTAGTGGGCAGTGCAAATCACCATGCAAATTGCTTGACGATGACCGAAAGTCTGCCGCTAGTCTGGGATCCAATTTGCTTTGACATGGCAGTTGGAATAGTTCATTATAAAACCCGCGTATAGCATGAATCTTTGCTGAATTTTTTAAAAGGGTTTGTTTAAAGGTCAGAGAGTAGATTTTTTTTTTTTTCACATATATATCTCCAAAAGCCAGACTTTTTATAATTGAATATTTTAATAAAACAAAAAATCTTAACAATGGGGTGATTATCCTTGCATACATTTTTTTCAATGCTGTTAGAACTTGCAGTTGCAATTCAAGTTCAAATTACCATATATGGACAAATAGATCATGTTATATAGAGTTTCAAATAATGGTCTTGCAAATGACAATAACTACCATATATTAAAAAAATCATAATGATACTGAAATCAACATTAAGATAATGATTGTGTGGTGATTGCTTAATATATCTGCCCCAGAAAAGCCATCAGATCATGTGATGTCCAAAGGAATAGCTTCAGATGTTGATTGTGTGGTGATTGCTTAATATATCTGCCCCAAAAAAGCCATCAGATCATGTGATGTCCAAAGGAATAGCTTCAGAGGCCTAGTCCAATAATTATACCCTTTGATGAAGATTTCTTCACCTTAATCAACTTGTTTTAGCCACACGAGAGAGAGAGAGAGAGAGAGAGAGAGAGAGAGAGAGATACACATATATTTTGGGGAGTGGGGTGATTCAAATGTGCATTGCCTAAGAAAGTTTATAGTTTCAAACATCAAATAAAAAACTACCTGAAATCCACGTATTTCTTTGTTTAGACGAGTGACTAGTTCATGAAAAAATTGCAGTTCTGAAGTTTTATCCACCTCCTGTACAGAACAATAGAAGGCGTCAAACTCATAATAACACAAATTTCAAGATAAAACACTTAAAGTCATAAAAATAAGATACTCCCCAAAAGGACTTTGTCAGAAAGAAGAAAATAAATAAGAATGATTTCCCAGGCAGCATTGTCTAAGAGATTCCTTGTCAGGAAACTTTCAGAGTTCCAAACCTACTAATTTCGGCTGTTCTTTTGTTTTGCTTTTCAGTTATTGTCAACTGGATTTGAAGCCCATAGTTTACAGAACTAGTTTCCACTAGTTTCTCTAGGTGTATTTACAATTCCAACTAGAACATGCATGCACATAATTGTTCATAAGAGGTTCACTTAGTTCAGGTCTGCTCTGTCTGTGACCTACCCCAAAACCGAATGGGCCAAGGTCTGTTCTCAATTTTCAATCCAAATCAGACTGAAGCATGAAATAAACCAAAACAAACTAAGAAATTTCAGTTCAGTTCTGAGTGGATTGGTGCAGGTTCTCTGTGTTATTCACAGTTTGAGTTCCTCCTCCCCTCCAAAAAAATAAATAAAATTAGGCCTACATTTAGTACTAATTAAATGATTTATGTCATCATAATCATGTTACGATAATATGACACACATCATAAAGATTAATCAATTGAGTTAAATGGTCCACGTAACCTACTTCGAGATGCACACTGCAAGGAGCAGAGAGAAAAACATGTCGAGGAAGTCGTTTATGTAGTGAAAAGAAGGAAGAAGAATTTCTTTCCTAGGCAATGTCTGACAAGCTGACAGAGAAGTAACTCACCTGCTTGTCAACTCATCCAACATTGATAAAGAAAAGTAAGATTTCACTGCATATATCTTACATATGTCATATGCATCAAAAAGTAATCATTCAGTGGGACGGGAGCATGGTAAATGCTTTTCTATAGAGGTACTTGCTTTTCAGGTTAGTTCAGCTATACCAACTCCCCAACAAAGAAGTCAGAACTGAATCAACAATGTTGCTTTTCAAAAAGGGAAACCAGCACTGAACCGATTTTACTAGAGAAGCTGACCAAACCTAGGTCACTTTGCATCAGTTCTTGAGTTAGTGGGTCCAGGTATGCTCCCCTTGTGTATATATCATTATAAGATGTATAGCAAGCATTTGTTTCCAGGTTACTCACAAAGCTAGCCTCAAAATTCAGTGTATGACTACATCACAAGAAAATATATTATTATTTTTCTTAATTGGTTGCAACTGCTGGATAAATCAAGAAGTTAACAATATCAAGAAGTAATTGCAGATGGATAAATAAATCAACAACTAAAATGCTACTTTTTAGTTACTACCGCAGGTGAAGCATTAGGGTGACCCAGAAGTCTTGCAAACGATGTGTGAAGAATGGCATCATCATACTGCAGCAGAAGAATGAATGTGAATCAGTAAAAGGCTTGAATCCTCAACAATCTCTCCAGACTCTACTGGGACACTATATCAAACCCCACACTCCTCATTTTCATATCATTCTCAACTGGAGAAAATAAAGCTGTTCAATGATAGTCTATCAATACCATTGGACAGGGCAACAAATTACAGTATCACAAAGTAATGGAACCCACCTAGTAATAATTATGAGTTCCGCTATAGGATGTATAACCAATTTATGGGACTTAAAAAAAATAAATAAATAAATGTCAGTGGTGATAATAAATGCATCTGGGTTGTTGATTAAGATATTTTAGGGTAAATTTTCAGGTCCTCAGATGTAGGGCCAAACAACCTTGCACGTCCCATTTATATCTTCAAGCCATTGGTATATCTTGTTTACTCACAAGGTTTATGTAGTTGAACATGAGGTAACAGGTTCATATGGTTCTTACAAGTTGCTTTTCTGGAGCACGAGGAAGAGCAGTTCTCAATTTAGCACGAATAGTCATAGGATCTGTCCCAGAAATCACCTACACATGAAAATGAATTATCAAATAGAGGACCAATAATTTATATCCCTAATAATGGATGTTTCCAAAAATATTATTTTCTATAATGATCCAAAGTATGAATGTAGTTGAACACATGTGCAGTTTGGAAATTTCAGTCACACAGAATGGTGCTCAAAACCATAGTTACAAGTTTTATTCCAAATTAAGTTGTTTCGGCTGGAAAGTCCAGTTCTAAAATGGGCTGGCAATTCATGTTGGCGGGTCATAATTGTATTGTATCAATGTATTCAGTTATATATGTCAACCCAAACACGACTCGTTTAATAATTGTGTCAAGGACTATTGACACGAAAACAACCCATTTATTAATCAGGTAACATGACACGACCCATGTAACCTGTTTAATAAATGGATACAACACGATACTGTAAACATTAGAGAAGTTCTCTGTTATTCAATCGTAATGCATGTAAATCAAATTACATCCATAGAAGCCTATATATAGGCCCTAACAGAGACTAACCTACCTATGAAAGGAAAAGACAAAAAGACTAAACTACCCATAAGAACTAAAATAAACAAAATATTCTCTAACACCCTTTCTCAAACTCTCGATGTGATAGTTAGAAGCATCGAGAGTTTGTCAAGAAAAAAAATGAAAAAACGCATAATTGAATTGCATAGAAGAAGATACATATGGTAAAGAAATAGTGCCAAGCTACTGTAGAAGAAATTGCCAAAACAGCTGGTCAGTTATGCAAACTGAGTAGAGACGATACTGTGCAATGAGAGAAGAGAAGTGAGACTGATGATGCTGTTATAATTCTTGCTTTTGTGATGCAATTCGAACAAAAGACGAAGAAGAAGAACCGATGCAATGCAAATAGAAACTCTGGGTTGCCATGCGATGCAAAAAAGTTGCTGCTGCTATCATAAATGTTTCTGCAATTTGATAGATGAAAAGAGAGAAGAAACGTGATGTGATGGGTTGTGATGAGTTGTTGCGATCAATGCTAAGAGATTAAAAAATACAAAGTCTGGATGCAAACAATGCGTCACGGTTGAAGAAGATGCAAAATTGACAATGCTTTGTGCGAACAGAGAGAATCAACAAGATTGTTGTTCAAACAGAGAAACAATCAATTGGCCAAGGCTGTTAGTTAAGATGCTTCAAAAAGGTGCAATTGTGAATAGAAAATTGACACAATTGCGACCTGATGCAAGTTCAAACAATTACAATTCTCAGATGTGATGCGAACCATTTTACCAAGATCAGAAAATTGGTGCAAAGTTGATTTTGCTGCAAATTCTATGAACATATATGCATATAGATTGCAATTTCAACTTGATGTTGTCGTCACAAGAAGCAAAAGAAAATTGAAATGTGACACTGCCATTCTACTCTTATGCAAAGAACCCAAAACTGTAAAATCTTGATGCAAAAGAAATCACTGGAGAAGAGGATGATGTTATGAATTGTCAAAGTAAGAGAACGAGGGCTGCAATTTTGCAAAGAGAATATAGAGGGAGAAATTGCTGCAATGCGGCAATTTTGCAAACAAACACAGACTGAGATGCGATTGCGATAGGTTGCAATGAACTTCAAGCTGCCAGGAACAATGCAATTAGGGCTAAAAGAAATACGGACCATGCATGCTCCGATTCTGGAATCCAACAGAAACGATGAAGTGAACAGAAATCGGTGATGCAACTGCTGATGCAAAGTCAAACAGAGATGAGAAAGAAGAGAAGATGATGCGATATAATCGATTGCAATGCGATTTGATGCAAACAATGTTGCGAACAGAGAGAGAAAGTTGTTGTGAACACGGAGAGAGAGAGAAGCAAAAAATTGCGAACACAAGGGATTGTGATGACATCACAATGCGATTGCAGTTTCAAATTAGGATTGGCAGAGAAGCTGAGGTAGACGTGCGATTTGAACAAAGGAGAAGAAAGATGACTGGACTACGATGAACGAATTGTGAACTTGCAAACAGATTGCTACCAACGCCTAAGTTTAAACTGAGATGCGACAAACAGAGGAGCTAGCGAACAGATGTGAACTAACTGCGAATAAATTGCGAAACTGCGAATAAATTGTGAACAAATTGCGAAAGTCGAGATGTCGAACGATGTTGTAATTAAGGGCAAGACTGTGATTGCAATGGCAAAGAGAAATAGTGACTGCAATGGCATGGATGAACAGGGACTGGCTCTGCGATCTTGCAGAGAGAGGAGAAACAGAAGAAGCCGAGAGTTGGAATGCTGTGATTATGCTTGCGACGTTGCAATTATTGTAGAAGAAAGAAGTACTGCAATTTGCAATCAAGTTCAAGAAGAATCTGCGATTTTCTTTTAGGGTTTAGGATTTAAACCCTAAGAGCCAAAATCAAACCTGCTCTGATACCATGTAAACTTTGGAGAAGTTCTCTGTTATTCAATCGTAAAGCATGTAAATCAAATTAGATTCGTAAAATCCTATATATAGGCCCTAACAAAGACTAACCTGCCTATGAAAGGAAAAGACAAAAAGACTAAACTACCCATAAGAACTAAAATAAACAAAACATTCTCTATTAGATGCGACCCGTTTAATAACTTATTTAACCCATTTAAATTAAATAGGTCATATAATCTGTTTGTTAACTTAAATATAAAAAAAAATGAATGAAAATGAGGATAATTGGGACAATACAATTATAAAAAAAGACAAATATAATATTCATATTGGGTTAGTAGGTTCCCTAGACTCTTCAGGATTGCCCCGAATAGACAAGCCTTAGTAGTCGACTGTTATCAGCTTGATAGCGGAAGACTGTCTTGGGATGTGAGCTTTCGTAAGGCTTTTCCAGATTGGGAGCTTTTAGAGGTAGCGAATTTGCTAACCACTTTGTATAGTCAAGTGATTGAGGGAGAGGGGATGGACGAGATGGTGTGGACGAGATCCAAGAGGGGAATATTTGAGGTTCGTTCCCACTATAGACTCCTCTTGGATTCCACAAGTCCCACCTTTCCTTGGAAGGCTATTTGGAGAACAAAAGCCCCCGTGAAGGTGGCCTTCTTCACTTGGACAGCTACCTTGGAAAAGATTCTTACCATTGATAACTTCAGGAGAAGAGGTCGTTGTATGATAAATTGGTGTTGCATGCGCAATAGGTCAGAGGAAACGGTGAATCATCTTCTTCTACATTGCACAGTGGCGAGGGACGTTTGGTCCATGTTCTTGGTTGCTTTTGGTACGGACTGGGTGTTTCCTAGATCCACGAAGGATATGATTGAGGCTTGGAGAGGGTGTACAGTGGACAACCGAGCCAGGGATGCTTTGAGGGTCACTCCCCTTTGTTTATGGTGGGGTTTGTGGCAAGAGAGGAATTGGAGGCGCATTGAGGATGTGGAGTCTTCTATCTAGTCTCTCAAATACAATATTTTATCTCTTTTATTTTTTTGAGTATACGGGAAAAATTGTACATCGGATGGTCAAGTAGTGGACTTTCTTGATAGCTTAAGACTATAGTTGGCCCTTTTTTGTTGTTCCTTGGGATCGCTCCCCTTTGAGCGTCTTTTAATGAAATTTTACTTATCAAAAAAATATATTGAAAAAACAAAAATGTCTATAATAATCGAGTTAAAACAGGTTACGGGTTAATTGGGTTGAATTGACACAATTAATTAAACGGGTTGAACTCCAAAACATGAACATGACATGACTAGTTAAATGGGTTGACATAATTGTAAAACAAACACTATTAAGATCAACACAAATCCACTAACTTCATGAAATCCACTAACTTCATGTCATATTGGCAGGTCGTGTCGAATTTTGTCACCTCTAGTTCTAATAAAAAACAGAACACCATGCCTCAAAGACGACTGGGACTATTTACTGGTCTGTTCCAATGCCAGTTTGGTCAGATTATGCCAATATCTCCATAATAATCAGATTTGGCCAATACATGAAATTAGAGAGAAGAGCTTCTTCTCATAAATAACTACATAATTGCAGAGGGAAATCGATTGCATAGATCTGTCATATTCTCATATATTCCACTATTTTCCCAATTGATCTTAGTCATCCTCATTGTCTAAGTAGTTGAGAAACAGAAGACAGTTTGGACTAGAGTTCTCTGGTTCCTTATTTACATTTAAAGCCCTTTTGAGTTACACCTATCGAACTTAACTAAAAATGAAAAATGTTATCATCGATACCTCAAAAAAGTAGGCTACGAAGTCTAGAATGTAGCCATAATCCAATGGACTCAAGTCTGTGATAAGGATCCTTAACTCACTAATCATAGAAATTTACACATATTACAACAAATTCAATAGGGCTTGAACATCAGTGCATTTCATTCCAATAACAACGCTAATTGTTGCAAAGTGATGTTATAATGATGAAAATGCCCCTCAATATAAATTTAAGTTCACATTGCAATAATTGGATAGTTCAGGGGGGTTTGAGGTCAAATTTTTTTGTAAGGGGGTTTTGTGCCAAAAATTGAAAGTGGAGGGGGGTTTTATGCATTTTGCCCTTAAATCTTTAATCCACCCTTCCTTTATATTTTTGTTACTGTTTTACAAAAACATTGACTATTTTTTCTTTTAATTAAGTCACACACACAACCATTTGTCCATTAGGAACTCACTCACAACCTTCAATCTGGAAGGAGGAGATACCTCACTTGGGCTAAGCCCTTGGTGGTAACATTGATTAATTTTTCACTATAAATATGTTGAAGACGTGTATTTTATTTTATACCAATAGATCCAAAATGGTATACAGAAATAATCTGCTGCAAGTACATGATGGAACTAAGGAAAAAGAAAAAGAAACACCAGTTGAAACGGAATTCATAGAACTGCTCAAAACTTGATGGATACTCCTCTGTTTCAACTATATTACCAACCTAGCCTTCGCTCATCAAGCCGTTCCACTAGGAGGGGAAAAAAGGCTACAACAATTGGTAAACTATCACGAACAAAATCAGTTCCAAAATTTAAGACCAGTTAAAATTTTAATTTTTTCCAGCTGCATTGATGACAAGCAGCAATCACATAACTGTCATCAGCAAGCATTTAATGAGATAAGAGTTTGAGTTCTGAAATTCAGAGATTAATTGTCGACAACAGTATGTTAAAAACATAAAACCTTCTGCAATATCAAATACGATAAGGCCAAACTTCACACTTGATCATGTTACAGCAAAGAATCAAAAACAAGAATTCTAGAAGCCCTAGCTGTTAACATGGAAAAGGCAGAAACATATCCCATATTCGTAACTATCATACCTGCAACCATTCCTCAATTGGATAGGCTCCACAAACCCATAACCCTAACTATCATGCTTGCAAGACGAATGCCTTTCATATTCACAACTAAGATGTCAAAAGGAAATTATAAGAGAATTTAACAGAATAATTACACTAGCAGTCCAAACAGAGAAGTCTCTCACAATATAGTTTGTTTGCACAGTCGCTTTAGATGACAGATAATAAGGCAAGTTTGGAAACCTTTAGATGAGTCAAGGTATTGAATATTCACTCAAAGTAGACATGGTTTCAGAGAGATGTGCCTCATAATGCAGTTATAGAGCAGCAATGCACATAAACAAATTATAAATTGATATATGCGTATATAACACTGAAGTTATGTAACCTGCCAGCACCCCAGAAGCACACCAGTTGAAGTTAAAACCACCCTATCCAAGAAAATTTTTATTGGGCAGAGAACCTCCGCAACAGCTTTAACAGCATTTGCTTCAGCTTCTATCTGACAGAACAGTAGGTGTTTCAGTACAATCATTACAATTTCATGATGAAGAGAAAAGATAGAGACATATGAAGGGCACCAGAAGGTAATTACCTCCTGTTCTGTGGCAGGAACAGGTGCAATATGGTGCGAGGCATGGAACATGCTAAAATGGTACAACGTAGAGTTCTGAAACCAAATCACTAACCAAGACACATATAAGCAGGCAAACAGATACAATGAAATCTCTTAGCTGTAAAACATAATTGAAAAGATACTCTTTCTAACAAAAACATTACAAAAGCTAAATTAGCTCAAGTTTGAACTCTGAAGTACAACATCAATGTTAATGAATAGGCCAAAAGAAAAAGGAAATAGCTTACCTTTTTCAAAATAGGGAAGAAATATACCCTTTACAACATCCCTGCAGCAAGCAAGCATATACAATCTAAGATCCAACTTTTTGAAGCAAGGAAAAGAAGAAAAAAAATAAATAAAGGGTCCAAAAGTTGAAGGAACATAAAAGGAAAAAGGAAAGGAAATACTCTAAAGGCTTCGAAAAAGATTCCACATTCTGCATAATATGTAAAATTATTATTCATGCAACTGAAGTATGACATATATCCATATTCCAGTATATTGAGTATCACAAAAGTTAACATACAAAAAAAAAAAAAATTGTAAGAATTGAGACATGCACAATTTATCATTTTTTTTGTTGGAAGGAGGGAGGGAGGGGGGGATCTACTTAATGAATTTTTTAATTACAACAGCAGGATTGGTGCCAAAGATACAATCAGCTGGTCTCACTCTAGAAAATTTTGGATAAGACCATGATGGCATCCAGGTAAAGCAGAAAGTAAGTGTTCACTATTATTGAATATGGACAAGGCAAACTCTACCAGTTAATCAAGACGCTCTAGTTGCAATGAAAAAAATTTCATACTAACCTTGAGTCCTTAATGCCTACTAAGTTTTGACCTGAATTGTAAGTTCTAGTGCTGAATTTGCAAAATTGAAAACCTATTTAGTTCTGTCTTTAGAAACTACATAAAACACTAATTAAAATGTTTGACCTGCCTTTAGAAACTACTTAAAACACTTCTGTACATGTCTTAATTTAAAAGCCACTAATTAAAATGTAAAAATGTTATTTCTTTTTCCCAAAATTCTAGTTGATTTCATTTTGAAATTTTTTTTAAAAAAAATAAAAAATAAAAATATATATATCAATACATGAAAATAATCAAAATGAAAAAGACATAAATGTTAGGAAATTTTGAATCTGGGTTGGACATAGTCCAAGTGAGATCTGCAAGTGACTCTTTCTTCACTGAAATGCATAAAAACATACTTGTCCCCTTGCCAGACACAAAATCTAGAAGGAGAGAGGAAAATAGTAGAGAGAAAAAGTTCAAGAATTCTGGCAAACCATTGAGAGTCTGAGACTAACGGAGCTCCAAAGCTACTCTGCAGTCGCTAGAGTAACCCTGACAACACGTGAAGGTTGAGGGACATCAATAGCAGGTGAGGATACTGGCAACCTGTACCACCAGTATCTTCCACTCGACCCGCAAACTTGGCCTTCGACTTTTACAGGAGACCAGTGTCTCCTACAACATGTCCGACCTGAACCCATCCTCCTCGAGCCTACAAACAACTCGTCTACGACTTGTTGTGGCTCATCCTCCGTTCCTCGACCTCTCTATTTCTTTCCTAAATGGAACTGTCATGGGTTTTCTCACTGCTAGCAATGGCAGTGTGTCGACCAGAATTGGGGCAAGCATGACTGCAAGGGCAATGGTAGTCCTGGCGTCAACTATGTTTTACAATACTCCAGTGACCATAAAGAGAGGGTGTTCTTAGAGGAGATAATCTAGAGAAAAAAGGAACATAAATCAATTAGTTTAATTGAAGAACCACTGAATATATTTAGCTTTAAGAACTTAATTGTGTACTAAAAAATCCCCTGAATTTCTGAACCTCTGCTTCCATGCCTTTACTGAGACCGAGGTATGACCTCACTCCCATTGTCATATGATATAACATTGGCAGAAAAAGTATTTCAGTTGGTGCAATACAATTCTATGAGTGTACTTTGAGAACCTAAAATGCTAGCAAGCATTATTTTCCCTCGAGACTTTTCTCGATAAATGATTTTTTTTCTTCTTATTAACGTCATAAGTCCCTCTTTATGACCATAACACTTATAAAAAGAATTTCAAATTCATCATTTCCCCTGGCCTTTTATTTATTTATTTTTCAACTGTAATCATTAATATATCCTGCAAATTTGACATCAGAATCCCAATCATTGCAAGATTTTGAAACAAGGTTATTTCATGTATTAGTTTTTCATAACATTCCTCACACTTATTCCCGTCTTCCAGAACAATATTGCTCAATTTTTAAGACTTCTCCAAGCAACGTTCTAAATTTTAGATGCACTATTTTCAAAGAAACAAATCGTGCTCTACCAAATCTGGTTATAAATTTTTAGACATCAATATCATTACAACTAATGCTGTCATAGCATGGTGGTAATGGCATCTATACTTTTTGTTGTTGACCTAAAGAAATCATTTTGTGAACATCCAAGGCTTATTTTTTTTTGATAAGTAACATCCAAGGCTTATCCTTTTTTGATAAGTAACATCCAAGGTGTATCTTAAAATCCAAATATTTGGGACTGGCTACAGATGTCTACTTTGTTATTTCAGTGCCTAAAGCCCTATCTTCCATCAGTTAATAGTATTTTAACCAAAAATGAGGCTAATGAGTGATAGTCCACGTCTTTAACTGAAAGTGTGAATCATAATCAATTGACACACATAAGGAAACACAATAAGTGACAACATGCAAAACAACAAAATTCTTACGAGATAGGAACCGAGTGCTCTGGGCTCAGGTACAAAACATTAGCTCGCACAGGGGGAATAGCAGCCTGTGGATACAATGAGGCTAGGAATCATAGACATCACAAAGAATCAGAAAACTATAGGACTGCAAAATGATTTAATTTACTCGCTCTTTACCTTAAGTATAGGTGTAACAGATCCATCTTTTAGAGTAAAAATATCTGAAAGTGACAAGGACTGAGAAGTTTCTCCGTGTTTAAGGAACACTGCACCATGCTCATCCAAATCCCTCGCCATTTTATCATACAATTTTAATCTCCTCTCCGCATTTGTAGTTGGAGTATCTGTTCCATGCCCTTTCAGAAGTTAGCAGACCAATCAAGCGGTCTAGTGTAAACATGAGTCCATTTCTAAACTTAAAATCTAACATCTTTCCCTAACAAAGGTATCCGAATGCTGCCCAAAAATATCCAGTTCAGTCTGACGAAGTTCTAAACTTAAAATCTAACATCTTTCCCTAACAAAGATATCCGAATGCTGCCCAAAAATATCCAGTTCAGTCTGACAAAGGGAATGTGTGGCTGGCAATCTAAAAAGCATAGTGACACCGCAGTTCAAAGTCAGTCTCAACCCCCAAATTCAAGATTCAAAATATTAACAGGAGGACTCAACTTGCAGAAACTCCCAACTATATCAATTATTTGGTTCATCAACATGCCAGATCATTGGGAAAATGATTGGATCCTCCATTTGAACCCATCTTACTCAGTCTATTAATTTCACTAATATGAGGTGTTAGCATTTAATGTTGAGTCTTTGACTAATGCAATGGATGGTGAACAACTTTGGCTGGCATCTTTGAGGAAAGTGGCATCAATTTTGGAAATGGAAATTTATGAAACTGCATGAATAATGAATTATTCATGCAGTAGCCCAAGCCCAAGCCTAATTCATTATTCTGATTTAATAACCTCACAAACTGTATAGCTGGAACTGAATGCAAGTTAAGCTCACTTAAATATGAATATGGAATAAATTCTCTCCGGAGCTTTCGACATTGCAATCGCAATTGTATGAATTTACTATGAATGATTCTCATAGAGATCGAGAGTCTAAAATTCGGATAAGAATAGGCATCAGTACAAATTCATAAATTAATACTGCCATTCATTCAGTCAAAGCTCTCTCTAGATATATGCACACACACATCCACACCTACACAGTACACACACATATACACACCACGAAAATGAAATGAGAACCGGTATAATCATAAGATCATTTGTTGAACTCATTGAACACTGAACGATGACACTATTTCAGCCAAAGATTAGGGAACGACTTTGTTCGAAAATCCAACCATTTCATTAAAAACCGTTCGGCTGCTGAGAAACAGAAAGGGCAAACACAAATGCATAAATTGTCTCAATTAAACAATTTCAAATTTTCTTTTCCCTTTTTTTCTACGTTTTTCTCAGCAACCAAACAGATTTTTACATAACAAATCAAGGCCAGTGAATACCTGAAGAAGTGGAGTGATAATTGTCGGATGAATTTCGAAGAGCCATTTGGAACAGAGAGTAAAAGATAATCGCAGAGATTACCCAGATTAAAGCCGATCTTTTTGAATGGGTCCAACAATTCCTAACCCTAGCCATCACCAAATTATCGATTGAAATTCATCACATTAATCCCAAACCAACCAAGTGTCGAGTGAGCTCCGAAACTTGAATTATAGCACCTTTATCGTTACACTTCACACGCCAGCTCAGCTACACAGTTTAACATAAACAAATTTGTTACAGTGATTTGGTTGATTACAATTTAGAAGTATTGAGTATTGATTTGAGGAGAGACACGCGGCTGTGTGATTTGTTACTCTCTCTCTCTCTCTCTGCTTTTTCTTCTTCATGTGCTATTTTTTCTTTTCTTTTTGTTCTTTCTCGGAAAATACATTTTACTCCTACCCTAGGACAGGTACTTCAATAGTGCCAGTCGAATCAAAACATGACATGTACACAAACGTCCAGCTATATTTAAAACTAGTGTATGTCCGTGTCTACGGCACTGTCATACATTCGCAATCGTCAATCGTGACCATTAGATAGAGTGATTTTAGACCGTTGATAAAAACAACATTTTAAACATCAAGATTGTTTTTTTAATCAATCGCGACCGTTGGATCGACCTTTTTGTCCTTCTTTATTAGGCCAAACTTAAATGTAATATAGATTTTACTTGTGTTCCACGTTTTACCAAATTAATAATAAAAGATGAAAGAAAAAGTGGAAAAAAAGAGTGTAATTCTATTTTTCTTCTCATGCTTTAATGAGATTAAAATTTTAAAAATTTAAAATATGATTTAAGAATAAAGAAATAACATAGAAGATTACCACCGCTCTAATTTAGTGGTGCTTTATTAAGGGTTTAAGTATTTATAAGAATAAAGTGGGTGTGTAAATTTTCTATAAGCTAAAAAATAAAATATCATAGAAGATTAGGAGCCTCTTCACTGACGAAAATGTTTCGTATTTTTTATTTCTATCTTCTAAAAAAGTAAAAACAAAAACAAAGATTATGTTTAATAAAATGTTTTTCTTCTTTGTAATGAAAAATGTTTCTCATTTTTGTGAAAGGAGAAGGAAATAAAAAAAAATTGTTTCTTCTATTTCTTGAAGGAAATATTCTCTCCACTATAACAAGACTCACTTAGTTAAATAATATATAATATTAAACATAACTTTCACTATCCATGATTTTTTGCACAATTATTTTCTTATTTACATATTGTAATCTTTTTCTTGTCTACTTAGTTAAATAATATATAGTAAATTAATATGGTAATATATAATGTGCATAAATTATCTATATTAAAATAAAAAAACACTTTGAAAATGCTCTTAGTTTCATCTTCTTTTTAAAAAAATTCACTTATAAATAATAACTCTTTATGATATACATTTTATATATGTTATTATCTTTTAACTTGTATCATATTTTTTAATTTAATTTTCACACACACACACACACACATATATATATGATATCAATTTTAATTTAATTTAATTTTCACATATATATGATATCATACTTATGGAAGACTAGTTCTGTTAGAAAGTTTCTTTTGTATTGTCTAATAATTACAGGTTCAAATATGAAAAAAAGAACAAAAATGTGTAATAAATGTGTTACTAAAAACTGTTTTTTGTTCTTAAAAATGTAAAAACAACAAGTTTAATAAACATTATTTCTGCTTTCTGATTTCATTCAGAAAAACAAGAATATATTTCTATTTTTTTTTTAGTGCAAAAACAAAAAATATTTTCGTTAGTAAACACACCTTTAATGACTTCTAAGAATATTTTAATAACTTTTTAGATATAATATTCACATTCTTTTTCTACATGTCAAAAATAAAATCAATCAAAGAGTTAATATATTCATCGACATTGCAGTGAACCAAGATTCATTTAATAGTTTATTGAAGAAACACAATTTTATGGACAAAACATTTTATTTAAAGGACAATATTTTAATAACTTTTTAGATATAATAATTACATTCATTTCTAAATCACCGGTGGCGTATGACAATAATAGAATGATATGTGTCTTTTTTTTTTTTTTTTCCAGTATAAAGGAAAAAATAAGTAAAACTTTTTTGAGACATTTTAATTCAAAGATACGTGTCATTCTATGGCTGTGTCACGCTAACTATTTTACAGGTGTGCAAGGTTTACTCAAAATAAAATAAAATAAACTAGACCAATTTAATCATATCAAAATGACCAATGAAGTATGATGAGATGGCATCATGTGAACATATGATGCTATTTTTGGTGCATTTTCCTTCATCTCACATGAATGTTAAGCCGTTAGCTCATCTCAGACTCATCATGCGAGCACACTTATGTTTTATTGAGTAATATGAAAGATTTATTAAAATATTTATTTGACTTTTCTTATATTTCAAAAACTTTCTCAAATCCCGTGATCAATAAATAAAAAGCTTAGGCTCTTCTCACGAGATGACTCTCTTCGTAACATTACACATTTTTATATTTTTTTATTTAGGGCTCATTTGACAACCGTTTTTGTTCTGTATTTCTGTTTTCATCCGAAACAAAAACAATATTTTTGTTTTTAAAGTGTGTTCATTTTTGATTGAAAGCTGTTTGGTAACATAAAATTTGTTACAAAGTTTTTTGGAATCAAACACATGAAAACATGTTTAATATTGTAGAAGTGTTGCATGAAAGCATAAAAAAGGCATGCTAAGTTTTCTTTTTATATATTTTTTTCTTCTTGTTGTTTACCGGTGCGAAAACATTAGGATTGCTGTTTTTTATTTGGGCCTCTTTTTGAAAACAAACATGGTACTATTCAAAGACTTGCTACAGTTTTTATTTTATTTTATTTTTTATTGTTGTTTACCGGTGCGAAAACATTAGAATTGATGTTTCCTATTTGGAACTCTTTCTGAAAACAAACATGGTACTGTTCAAATGGTAACAACTGGAATGTCTTCCTATCATTGTGTTTTAGTTATTTGTTTTGCACTGTATAATTCTTCTTCAACATTCAAAGAGACATTGATAGAGTTCTTAATAGAGCTTATGAGAGTTTCTATTACAAAAAAAATAAGGATAAAATTGTTAGGCTTAAAAAAATATTGGACTAATCAATTTTTTTCTTTGCCCAAGACCAAGGAAGATGGGTCTCCATTGCAAAATCCTTCTCAATATTTTCAAATCTATTTATTTTATAAAAAAAAAGTGATCATAATTATGAAAATTTCCAAATCAATTTAGTGAAAAAATAATAATACTTGAAAACATGATAACATACCATTGAAATTTCAGATCATATGTACAATAAAATAATTAACTGAGCCTAAACAGTTCATGAAGTTGTGATAGAAAATTCAAACAGTCCTCCATTTTCTGAGCATGGATACCCTATTTACTTGTCACAAATTTAAAATTTAAGACAAATCCAATAAAACTGTAATAAAAGGTTTAAAAATTAAGGGGTTTGCAGGAGAAAAAGAAGTTTGATGAATATTGCATATAAGCCATTTAAAGTCCGAAAGCTTCAAATAAAGTTTTCAGGAGTACCACACAATCATAAAAACAAGAAGAATGTAGAATGTAGACACTGCCAAGGAAGATTAAGGACTTTTAAAACTGAAGAAAATAAAGGATCCATATTTTAGTGCATCAAGTATGCAAACATAGGACCAAGCAACTCTACACTCCAAAACAACTGATTCCTAAATGACAAGAGTTCATAACATTAGTAAAATAAAAAACTTAATATCACTATATATTTCGCGTCTCGATTTCCAACACTCGAAAGGACATGAGAAATTAGGGTGATTAAGTTAAACATTAACACCTTTTACCGACAATTACATTCTGATACCAATCTGTCGCGCCCCAAAATCCGAGTCACCTAAAATTCTATTTTTGGGCTCAAATCCCGAGGGTGGATCCATCCATTAAATTCCAATGGATAGCCCATACTTTCCTTACCGTGGAAGCTTAATCATATACATACGATTATATATGTGTAACTTTACAACAACTCATCTCAATAGGCCCCACACATGGTCACGCATGCACATCAAATCAACTTTTAAATTTTCAATCCAACAGAGGATTACAATCCATCGTAATGAAGATTACGATGCATCATAATCTACAATCCATCGTAGATGTATCGCATCATTTATCTAAACATACGAATTTTTAACACCTTTTCTTTTCCAATTTATGATCTATCGTAATGAAAGTTACGATGCATCGTAGAGCTACGATCCATCTTAATGATGATTACGATGCATTGTAGACTCTCGACAGAAAATTTTGCATAATTCTCTAAATGTCCAAAACCTGTATAATTCATCTTCAAAAGTATACTATTGCTTCATATATTCCTATGCCACATTAAGACATGTATACAAATTGATAAAATCATACACCTCGTACATTTGATCCAAAAGCCAACTTTCATTCATACATTTTTTCAAAATCCATAATATGTCAAACATAGATTATACATACGAGAATTCCAATATACCAGTTATTCGTTAATAGTTACAACTTCTTAAAAATATCAACACGCCACAGGGCGATATGGACATCAACATAAATATAAACTCAAAAATACGTCCAAGTGCTCTTCACAAGCTATTTAAGTCTCATCCACTGTCGATGTCTTATTTATAAAAATGTTTGGGAGAGAGGGGTGATTGAGCAAACAACTAGCTTAGGAGGAATGTCCCAATCCACCTAGGCATTGACCCGACACCGACCTACATGATATGCATTCATGATATCACTACTTTACATGACATGTTCAATGCTAGCATGTTAAACCAATTCAATGTAATTCATATATGCATTTAACACATTCATCATGCTTAACAGTTAAACACATAAGCATTTATAGAATTACATCTATTTCGGTCATAATTCGATACATATACATAATTGGGCAACTCCGACGGTCATGCAGTATTGGTCAAAACCGACGACACTCATATGATTAGATAATTCTGACGATTATACATTCTTGGCAATTTATGGTCTTGCCATTGTGATTGGACAACTTTGATGGTCACATGATTTTTGGACTACTTCGATTTCTAGGCATTAGCCTCGGTATGATGGGAGGACTCCGACGGTCATACCATAGTGGATATGTATATTACCACTTCCATGACATGGTTGAACATCTCCGAACCCCATGTATGGCTCACTTGGACAAAACTCTGATATATATATATATATATTAGGCAACATATCACAAATAACATTTATATCATGCTTACCTACACGTGTTGATGCTTTATAGTAACACTAGCATGCATTATACCTCACATACCACATATGACACAAATATGTTCACATTCATACATATATCTCATACATGTATACAAATCCAACAGATACCACAATATGCTCTCATTTCATACATATGACATGTATATTCGCACAACAACATATATCACAAGATATAAACATCTATAACACGTAATTAACCACAATAGAATAGGAAAACGTTATACATAACTATATTAACCCTCCCAAGCATGCTAAACTCAACTAAATCCTCCCAAACTCATCAACCACCTATAAATCGATGATTAAGAGAGAAGAAACACCCCTACCTTAATATTGAAGCTTTTCTAGCCAAAACCCTAGGGCTTCAAATCTAAGAGTGAATGAAAATAGATGAAGAAGGAGAGAGAGGGAGAGTTGGCCAGATGTAGGGGGAATGTATCGATGAGGAATATCTGATTTCTTGATATTTGTAGCCCTTAAGGCACAAAATGACCAAAACACCCCTACGCCACTTAACGTACCATCCCGACCTCCATTTTTTATTCTGAAAGTGACTATGGCTCTAAAATTACTTCCTTAACTCTTTTAAAATTTCATTTGGTCTAAAATCAAAAATAAAAATTTTTAAAAAAATATCCGGTTTCCGGACTCACTCGACCCGTGCCCCAGGCCCACCCGACTCGAAAATCTCAAAATGAGCCAATTGGTTCAAAAACATCCCCAGACCTCCAAACATGCATTTCATATTTAAAACACATATAACATCATTTATATGACAATAAATGAAAATAAAAGAAAATTGGTCAAAATTGGATCCGGTTTCTACAATATATGTGGAAAAAATAATACTAATCAATGCGTAAGCAAATCGGGTTACCTCGATGTATCTTTTAACTCGAAAGAATAAATGAACCAGTTGTTTCACATGCCTTGAAGCCTCTTTCGTTTACACGATGGAACTACACTATAAAGACGAGCGTAATTCTCAAATCCACAGTCCAAGAGCTTCTTCTTTGATCTCTAAGACAATTGACAGAGAAAGTGAGATTTCTAGACTAAGATTTTCTGTAAGATATTGTGCGTATCTTGCAAATATTATAGAATCTAGACAATATATTTATACTGTTTTATTTCTTAACCCCCAAAAGAAGCATTAGGGTTTCCTAACAAGGTCGGGCTCACCCATGGGCGCCCTAGTTTGGGTCCAAACCCAAAGTCCAACATCTCTCACTCGCACTTGGTGTGCACAATGCTACCATATCTTTTCTCAAATGCCCAATTGTCGAGACAATTTATACAAGCTAATAGACTATGCAACCGTCGAGAGCACCTACATGTGGGAGCTTTAAACTAGCAACTTATAAAGAAGCAGTATAAAGATATCAACCCTCAAAGATAATAAATAATGTCTCGATATACCCCAGATCCATCTAGTTACACTGGTTCAAGCATCTCTAATCCCTCAAAGAGCTATGTTTAACCCCTCGAGGACTAGCAATATACCCACTCTTATATTGCAACTCCCACGAGGTAACATAAGTTGGCCAAAGTGAATATAAAGAAGTGATGTGGCTCAGATGATTTTCCCTTCGGCCTCATGCCACTTAACTTAGAACGAACCATTTTTCTAGCAATGTCCCTTAAGGTCAAATCGTACATAACCTCGGGTACTTGGTAGAGTGTGCCGGGGATGTGTTATTGAGGTAGCCGGGTGGACACTACAGTTCGATTTCATTCTCTTAGATATAAATAGCTTCGACATCATACTCGAGATAGATTGGTTGTCAGAGTTTTGTGCTACGATAGATTGTTTTAGAGGGAGAGTGACGATTTGTACTCCCAAAGGCAATTGATTTACTTTTGTGGGGGAGCAGAGTGATTCCTACACTTCTTCTTGTTACGGACATACCAAAGTAGCTGAACATCAACTTTTTACCTTATGACATAGTTAAAGGTAGCAAAAGGGCACAAGGTTGGTCATTAACAATGAACTTTGGACTCACATGGTATGTCACACCCCAATTCCTGACTCCCGGGAATTGAGGGTGAACAGTAGATGTTCCGCCCGGTTCATGTCTATAAATCGCTAAGCATCCAAAACTTAATATCCTGTGCATTTGGAATTTGAGTGTGATAATTAGTCCATTATAAAGAGGGGTCCAAAAATACTCAATTTCAAAAAAAACCACGCTCAATTTTGATTTAAAACGAAGAAGTTATGCCCGATTGAAGTTTGGGGCAATTTTCAGAATATGCTGTAAAAAGTGACTTCGATCCATCGAAGTGACGAGTTCGATACATCAAACAAGTATCGTCCAAAAATAGCTCTTGAGACTTTTACATTCCAAAATCCTACAGGTTTTTTAATGCATCGAACTGGGGACTTCGATGCATCGAACTGCCCAAAAGCTGAAACTTTGCAAATGGTCATTTTTGACCTTCTAGGCCATTTCTACCAACATAATCCATTCCAACAACCTCCAAATCTACATCATTCACAAGTTCTAAATCATACTCATAATCAAATCATGCACCAATATGAGTCATTCTCCCTCATAAACACATTTTATCCAAAGTGAAACTATCCAACAACTCCATTAACTCATCAAATGCTCTTAACAATCACTACATGAATAAATCTATTGTCTTATCATATACAACAAGGTTATAATCCAAGTTACATTTATCCAAAACATAACTACAACTCAAATGAAGTCTCATGCCACAAGCCGGCATGGATAGCCATAGAATATACAATATCCAAAATATATAAAGATATTATAAGAGTTCCACTTGGACACTCAAGTCCCATTTGTCATCGGCGACTTATCTGTAAAAGAGTTTAGAATAAAGGGGTGAGCACCACTGCGGCTCAGTAGGGATACCCCAACCCACCTAAGTGCCGACTCGACATGACTTACATGAATGCATGTCACCACATTACATGTATCATCCAACATATACCATGTTCATTCACAAGTAATGCATACATATAAGAATGCATTAAACATATATTATGCTTCATAATTTAAAATGAAAGCGATATCACACATTTGTCTTCCTCTCACGGACTCAACCCGATACCCTAACATGATTCTTAACCAACCATGCGACCGAGACACTTCCCACACAATTCCAACACCGCCATCGAGTCATCACATACTCCAAGGTGATTACTTGGTTTTGGAATTCATCACCGAGTCATCACATAGTACTCCAAGGTGGTTAGATAGTTTATCACCGAGTCATCACATACTCCAAGGTGATTAAATAGTCTATCACCGAGTCATTACATACTCTAAGATGATTAGATAGTTTATCACCGAGTCATCACATACCCCAAGGTGATTACATCACTTCAAGATTTTCACCGAGTCATCACATACTCCAAGGTGAATAGGTTACTCTCCCACATTCCCTGTCCTTCTCACAATGGCCCTACACATGCATTTCGGACATATATGAATCAAATATCTAAAATTTATGCTTCATAATACATACGCTAGTTATAAAGGAACATAGCATGCATTTCATATTCATCACTCCACACATAAAATCATCTATATATGAAAACCCTAGCATAAGTTACATATGCTCCCAAAATCCACATAAGCACATATTTGTCATGCTTCACCAATGCATACATTTTCTATATAAAGAAGGCATGCATTTTAACTCATACAATATCACATAACACAAATATGCTCATTTAACACATTTTCACAAAAGTGCACCAAACCCTAGCATATAAGTGTACATGCCAAATTCTCTCACTCATTCACCCTTCTTATCATGCATAACACCATATATACTCCCATTGCATATAAGAGACTAAAGAGAGTAGAAAACACTCACATCCTACCCCTCTTATCACTCTACGACATGTAATACACAACCCTGGCTCTCACTCTTTCTCTCGAAACCCTAGAATCGACAAGTAAATGAGAAGGAGAAGGTAGAGGGAGAAAGAAGAGAGAGAGAGAGCAACTGCGTGAGAATGAGAGATAATATCTCTATAGGATATGACCTTTTAAGGTCCCTAGGTGGTGAAAAGACCAAAATACCCCCGGGCCACTTAACGCACCTTCCCAGATTCTATTTTCGATTTTGAAAACTCCTATGGCCTCGAAATCACTTCTTCTACTCTATAAACATTTCGTCTAAGTCATTCCCAAAAATAAATATTTTTAAAATTTTTTTAGATTCCCGGGCCCACTTAAGTTGCATTCCGGGCCCCTATTTGACTAAAAAGTCAAACTTCTCCAAATCTTCCGAAAATTTATCAAAACCTTAATAACACTTCCCAAACATGTTCTCCATACTCAAAATATGTTAAACACCACTCAAAATGCATTTATGACAATTATAATGCGAAAAATGCAAAATCGGCCAAAATTTGTTACGGTCTCTACAACCTCCCCTCCTTAAAGGAATTTCGTCCCCGAAATTAGGAACATACCTCAAGTAGTAAACAATTCGGGGTACTTTGAGCGGACTTCTTGTTCTCGCTCCCACGTAGCCTCCTCGACTCCATGATGTCTCCAAAGGACCTTAACCAATAGAATGGTCTTGCCCTGAAGCACTTGCTCCCTAGTATCCAAAACCTGTACCGGTCTCTCCTCATAAGACACATCCTCCTCCATTTCTCAACATCGAAACGTGACGGATGTCAAATGTTGTTTACCTGACAAGAAAAGAAAAGTATGAGAGAAATTGAAAAAAAAATGTCCAAAAAGAACTAGCGATAGTATTCCAACAATAAAAAGTGACACCGAAGTGCACTAAGGACCCCGAAGGTGCAATAAAAGTGACACCGAAGTGCACTAAGGGACCCCGAAGGGATAATAAAAGTGACCCCGAAGGGAACTAAGGGACCCCGAAGGGACTAAAAAGTGACACCGAAGTGCACTAAGGGACCCCGAAGGGACAATAAAAGTGACACCGAAGTGCATTAAGGGACCCCGAAGGGACAATAAAAGTGACCCCGAAGGGCACTAAGAGACCCTGAAGGGAAGAAAAAGTGACCCAGAAGGCACAATAAAAGTGACCCCGAAGGGCACTAAGGGACCCCGAATGGATAATAAAAGTGACACCGAAGTGCACTAAGGGACCCCGAAGGAACAAGAAAAAGTGACACCGAAGTGCACTAAGGGACTCGGAAGGGACGATAAAGTGACACCAAAGTGCACTAGGGACTCCGAAGGGACGATAAAGTGACTCCGAAGGGACGATAAAGTGACACCGAAGTGCACTAAGGGATCCCTAAGGGACAATAAACGTGACTCCGAAGGGACGAAAAAATGACACCGAAGTGCAGTAAGGGACCCCGAAGGGACGATAAAGTGACCCCGAAGGGACTAATGAATTGTAACTCCATATTTTGAGAAAGGCGATTTGACCTGCAAGAATTGATCGGGAAAAAAAAAATTTTTTTTTTGAAACTTGCCAAGAAAAGAGTTGAGTGACTCACGTAAAGTTGTCTTCCTTAATGAGCTCGATAGATCTGTACATTGTCCGAAAGACAACACAAAACTCGAGCAGAGCCCACAAGTAGAAACTGATCTGAAAAAAAAAAAAAGAGGTGGGCAATAGTGGCGGCAAAAAAAAAACAAAAAAGGCAATAGTGGCGGCAAGTAGAAGGAGAAAGAGAAAGAAGAGAAAAAAAAGTAAAAAAAAAAAAAAATTTTAGTGCCTGCTGGAGAAAGAATAGAAAAAGAAAAGAAAGAAGAAAAAAAAAATTTATCGCCTGCTGGAGAAAGAAGAGAAGAAGAAAAGAAAGAAGAAAAAGAAAAAAAAAATCCAGCACCTGTTGGAGAAAGAAGAGAAGAAGAAAAGAAAAATAAAATAAAATTTCATCACCTGCTGGAGAAAGAAGAGAAGAAGAAAAAGAAAAAGAAAAAGAAGAAGAAGGGGTGGTTGCAGTAGGAGAGAGAGAAAAAAGAAGAAGAAGAAGAAGAAAAAAAAATTTCAGCGCCTGTTGGAGAAAGAAGGGAAGAAGAAAAAGAAAAAAAAAATTCAGCACCTCCTAGAGAAAGAAGAGAAGAAGAAAAAAAGAAGAAGAAGAAGAAGAAGGGGTGGCGGCAGTAGGAGAGAGAGAGAAAGAAGAAGAGAAGAAGAAAAAAAAATAATTCAGCGCTTGCTGGAGAAAGAAGAGAAGAAGAAAAAGAAAAAGCAAAAGAAGAAAAAACAAAATTCAGCACCTGCTGGAGAAAGAAAAAAAAAAAGAAGGGGTGGCGGCAGTAGGAGAGAGAAGAAGAAGAAGAAGAAGAAGAAGAAGAAGAAGAAAACAAAAAGAAAGGAGAAAAAAAATGAAACTAAGCAAAATTTATCATTGCTAGAGCTTTGATGTGAAAAGTCTGAAGCATAGATTACATATATATAATGGCGGATTAATCCTATTTGCTATTGGATTTTGAAGACTCCACTTTAGATTGAAAAAGAAAAAAAATCCTATTTGCAATAGGATCTTCAAGTCTTCAATTTTGTTTGGACAAGAAAAAAAAATCCTATTTGTAATAGGATCCTCAGTCTTCAATTCCGTTTGGACAAGAAAAAAAAAAAGTCCTATTTGCAATAAGGTTTTCAAAACTCCAATTCAATTTGACAAAGAAGACATCTTCTTTGCAATTGAATTTTCGAAAAAAAAAAAATGAAACTAAGCAATACTTACCTTGCTAGAGCTTTGATGTGAAAAGTCTGAAGCATAGATTACATATATATAATGTCGGATTAATCTTATTTGCTATTGGATTTTGAAGACTCCACTTTAGATTGAAAAAGAAAAAAAAATCTTATTTGCAATAGGATCCTCAAGTCTTCAATTCTGTTTAGACAAGGAAAAAAACAATCCTATTTGTAATAGATCCTCAAGTCTTAAATTCCGTTTAGACAAATAAAAAAAAAAGAAGTCCTATTTGCAATAAGGTTTTCAAGACTCCAATTCAATTTGACAAAGAAGACATCTTCTTTGCAATTGGATTTTCGAAAAGAAAAAAAAAATTTTGCGAAAATTAAATACTTCAAGTCCCGCCTTAAATATGTGACAAACTCAATATGGCGCGAGACTTGAAGTGAAGGCAATTTGTAGACATTAAAAAATTACATGATGGACCTAAAATATAATTTGGGTTTATCTTCAATTTAGCCCATTTTGAAATGTGGCCCAATAAATCAGATAATTTAAAGATCAAGCCCATTACAAATAAATGAGTTATGGGCTAGTCTAAATTGTCTAAGAAGTTCAAGCCCACTTGAAAATGGGTCTAATGGATAATTATATATATATATATATATGTAATTATTAATAAAGATAATTATTATGTATATATTGGTAATTATCACAATTATCACAAAAGATAATTATAGGATAATTATCAGAAGAAAAGAAAGCTACAAATCTACCCCTCCGGTGGGCCTATAAATAAAGGTCCATGGATGAGGGAAAGGAGAAACAGAAGATTATCAAAAAAACTGAAACTCTGCAGAAGTTTTCACTCAAAATCCAAAGCTCCAAAATACCTAAACCTGAAGGAGAAGAATAACAAACATATCATCCACGTGCTGTTCTTCACCAAATTTTCAATCCAATTCAAGATCAAGCTCTAGCAGCCCTTGAAGTCGGATTACCAAGGAGATCGAATCAGAGGAATTTATCTTTCTTTTGTAAAGATTTACAGAGGATTGTGTCCATTTTTCTTAAATTAATAAAATTATTTATTTATTACTCATTTTCGTTCTTAGATTTTCGGACACAAAATTTGTGTGTACATCCATGATTTTGTAGACTTTTAATGACCTTGCACTGATTTAGTGCTTTTATAATATTTCTTGGATGGGATTTTCTTAATCGTGTCTTCATACTTCTAGCCTGTCTTTGCCATTTTTGTTAGTCATTTAAATTTCCGTTTACTGTAAGAAAGATGTCTTGGTAATTATTTTATGACATATAGTCCAGGGAAAATTTCAGAAGACCAAACAGTTGCACTTGACACTTGTGGTCATGTAGTGTACTCCGCACAGTTTTCTTTGTTTGAAAGCTTGTTTTTGGTTGGTTGAATTCTTTTTGCTCCTCTTTCAGGACACTATTGGAAATGGTAAATCTGGAACGAGGACTCGGTGCCTGATGAGTGTAGCCAGTGCATTGGAACATGGAAAAAGTGTATTTAAAGACAGATGCAATCTAGACCGAGAACAGCGTGCAGACTTTGTGAAGCTCGTTCATCACTAGTAGGTGTGCATGCTGTTGCGCTTGATCTTCCAGCCAAGGTCTGTATTTCTCAGTCCTAAGAAGCACGGAAACGGATACGGATACGGAACATGAATACGATACGAACACAGCGACACGACAAATCCTAAAATACAAATATGGGACATGAACACAGTAAATAATAAATATTTATTTTTATATAATATTTGATGTCGTACTTTAAATAATTAAAAGTAATATTATTTTTCATCAACCTAACAAAGAAAAAATTCACAAATCATAAGTCACGAGTACACAATTGAATCTACTCCACAACAACAATAATTATAAGAGAACGACTAAAAATTGATTCTTCCTCGTCAGTTAATGCTGGTAAGGATGTAATTGTAGTGAAGATGCAGCAATGGCATTTGTCGTTGGTAGTGCTTCTTTGGACAACGTTCCCACTTTAGCATTTCCATTTATTTCAACTGCAGATTTCCAATTCAACCTTGAGTAAGGCATCTGATATTATTTTCGAGAAAGTTGAGGAATTTGTGAATAAATTTGGAAATGTGAAGCTTGTTTTGGTAGACTTGTCTCATGGATCTAAGAAATTGTCCTTGGTTAGGGCCAAAGCTGCACCAAAAAGCATAGACTCCAGTAAGTTCCTCACTTTTGTGGGAGATATAACTCGACTATATTCAGGAGGTTTACGGTGCAATGTAATAGCTAATGCTGCTTACTGGTAAGCTTTTATGAAAATCCTTATCTGTGTGATAAGACTAATGTTGCTTCTTAAATTAGTTCTTCTAATGTCAACCTTCTGACAAGGGAAACTATTACCCAAACCCCTTCTGGGATTTATGTAATGATATTATGTGATGTAGATGCATAAGTAGCATTTTGGAGTGGAGATCAGACAGACTCACTATCTTCAATTTTTTTTTCTTGAAGTTTTCCCAGTGAGTTGGAATTATCCTTCTATATTTGAAAACAACAAATAAATTCATACTCCAATTGAATGAAGAGCCCCAAAAACCTGTGAATTGAGAGTTGAATAGATTACAGGATATAAACTGCACAAAATATCAAAATAATACATGCAACAATTTTCATCTCAAACATCTGACGAGTTATTACCCTACTTTCACAAGATATAAAATGCTTTGATTACTAACTTACCTTTCTCATGCTATGATTTCCAGGCTTCCCAAGATCATGTTTATCACAAACACTCTCCGTGCATCACTTCTCATCAGAAGCACTAACTAAAGCCTTAAAGCCTTCGAATTGGATTTCTATAAGCTCTTCTCTGTTGTCTTCTCAGCTCTATAGTCTTCAAGAAGACTCGATTAACGTGTTTGTAATACCATTGTCTCCATCTTCGGTAGAACAAAAGTGGCCCAATGATAATTCCTAAGCCCACAACAAATCCCAATTCAGCACTTATGTAGACACGAGCCTCAAGAAATGCATGGTTTTCTTCAAATGTTGGTGGTGGTGACAGTCTAACTTCAGTATCATTGCAACTCCTGTTCAAAGGGAATCCGCATAGTCCTTCATTCCCTAGAAAGGAAGTTTCCGAGAATGTTTGAAATTGAGAGCCTCCTGGAATCCTTCCAACAAGTAAATTGTATGATACATTCAAGAATGAAAGGAATGTAAGACTTGCAAGCTGCACTGGGATCTCCCCACTTAGCTTGTTCTGTGAAAGGTCTAATGTCTCCAGCTGTTTCAAGTTTCGTGTTGAAGCTGGGATTGAGCCTACAAAGGCGTTATTCGATAAGTTGAGAGCATAAAGTGATTTTAGATTTCCAACAGCATCTGGTATTTTCCCTTGGAATTTGTTGTTTGAAAAATCAATGGAAGTGAAGATAGAAAGAATTTTAACCAGCTTTGTCTCTAACCCTTTGTTGGTCACTGTCACCGTGTCCTCATAATAGAAGTGATTGAGATGCAGGAACTCAAAATGCAAGTGATTAGACTTTGCTCGTGAATTATCCTCGTCAACCATCATTGCCTTCAAATTTAAGAAAGAATTTGATGGTAAGTTGCCACTCAAGTTATTGAAAGACAGGTCAATGATTTGTAGATTTGGCCAGTAACTACTGTTGCCCTCTTGACACCCAATGCCTCCGAAGAAATTGTTGGATCGCAGCACTAGAACATGCAAACTGGATGAGTTCTTCAAAAAGCAAGGAAAGCTATCAGTTATCTTGTTGTTCCCAAGATTCAAAACATCCAACATTGTGCAATTGGCTAGAGATTTTGGGACCTGTCCTTCCAAATGATTTCCATTGAAATCTATAGTCTGCAGACTGCAATTGCCTGGAAATGTCCCCAATATACTTCCACCAAGTGTATTATTGCGCAGATTCAGGACCCCAAGAGTCTGGGCGTTATTTTCAATTAAACACGACGGTATTGTGCCACTCAAACTATTATTAGACAAATCAAGAACTTGAAGGTATCTCGCAATACATATTGATTGTGGGATGGTTCCAGTGAGTCTATTATTTGAAAGAGAGAAGAAATGAGCAGCGGTGAGGCTATTACCAATATCAGCAGGGATGGAAGAGCTGAAATCATTGCTTGAATAGTCCACGTATACAGGGAATTCTGGTACTCTTGGGACTTCTCCATGAAGCTGATTAGAGTGCAGGTCAAGAACATCAATTCTACTAGGAATAACATAAGGTTCTTGCACATCAACTAGGGAATTATGAGAAAGATTCAAATAATAAAGACTTCCATTCCCAATATTCCAAATCCAATTAGGTATTTCCCCATCAATTTGGTTATCTGAAAGATCCAATTCAGTGAGTCTTGATTGGTTCTTGAGGTTAGGAAAACTTTGCAACTTGCAAGAAGCCAAGCTTAATGCCGTGATCTGGGGAAAGGAAGACTTGCTTGTATTGAGCAACAAGTTGTTGTATGAAAGGTCAAGTGTAGTAAGATCATTGAGCCTAGTAAAGATTTCTAGTTTTATATGGCCACTGAAGTTGTTAGAAGAGAGTAAGAGGACGTTAAGCCTTTTCAGCTCAGAGAACGATGTGGGAATGGGTCCTCCTAAATTGTTACTACTCAAATCGAGTGTATTCAACAGGGAGGAGGAAGCATTTGAAAATTCATCAACTCGACCACTGAATTGGTTAAATGAAAAAAGAATCTTCTGAAGCGATGGGAGTGCAAACAGAGATGATGGAATACTTCCATTGAGCAAATTGTAATGGAAATCAATATATACCAGATTTGAGAGGCCTTCAAAGTGAGTCCAAGGAATTGGACCCATTAAATCATTGTGGGATAAGTCGATATGGGTGAGATTTTTTGACATGTGAAAAGATGGGATTGGACCAGTGAACATGTTTGATGACAAATCCAGATAAACCAGTTGAGTTAGATTTGCCATTGAATTTGGCAACGTCCCCGAGAAATTTGTTAGGCTAATCAGCAAGGTCTGAATTACAGATCCATTCCGAGGAAATTCTGGCAGAACTCCCTGAAGCAATCCATTTTCCCGTAAGTCAAGGGTATGTAGAGTTGGTACCTGCAACATCATCATCATCTTTACCTTAATTTCATATGAATGGGTCGGTCAAATGAATTAATTGAGAATTGATCAAAAATATTTGACATAAGTTTTACAGTTGGTACCTGCAATATCTCTTTCGGAAACGTTCCATGCAAATTACAAGAAGGGAGATGCAAGGCTGTCAAATTAGTGAAATTGGCAAAGAACCCTGGAACTGTGGTGGATAGGTTGTTGTTACTCAGCCCGATCACTGAAAGAGAACGAAGATTCATAAGGTGGGGATCAATAGGGCCTGACAGAAAACAATTCGACAAGCTCAACACTCGTAAATTTGGTGACGATGACGACAAGGCCTTGCACCATTCACCTTGTGATGACATATTTACACCATCAAGATAAAGTTCTCTAAGTTCCCCGAGGTTCTGAACAAGCATCGACAAACCCGGGTTCTCAACTTTCAGCCCCTGAATTTCAAGACCGTAAAAGATAGAGAAGTCAATAGTGACCAACCTTGTCAAGCTTGAAATTTCCATTGGAATTTGGCCAGCAAAACCGGAGTGTGACAAATTCAGGTATGTCAAACCGGTGAGATTACCAAACCCATGTGGAATCTTTGTGAAGTTGAATCTGTTGAAAGCCAAATTGAGGCTCTGAAGATAGCGTAAACTGAAAAGAGCACTGGGATGATGGTCTAATCCACCAGATATGGACTCGTTGCTCAGGTCGAGACCCACAACGTGACCGATGTTGTCGCAGGTCACACCACCCCAAACACAACAGTCTGTGCTATGGTTCCAGTGTATCAGTTTGGTGGATAATGGAGAATGGAAATTGAGGGTGCTCTTCAATTGGAGCAACAACAACTGCTGATCATTTAGACATTGGCTCGAAACAAGTACCACAATATTGATGCCAAACAACAAGTGAACAAGGGTACTACTTAGGAAAGCCATGAAAGGAGAGTGAGCAATAGTGGGGAGAAACCTTTGTGACGGATCTTTTTTTTAAGAAGTAACGGTTGTGTTTGAGTTCATTCTAGTAGTAACTTATTGCATTTGCAATTTCTTTTCTGGTGCCTTTTGGTGCTTTTCATTGAAATCAACTAATTTTAGGAATAAGTAGAAGAACTGGGTTGAGACTTGAGGGAGAGAGTAAGCAGTCAAAGTAAAACTGATAGCTGTAAGCCTGGTCTTTTTCATCATTTATTTTTTGGTTGACTTCGCCTTGTCTTTTTCATCATTTATTTTTTGGTTGACTTGCTGGGTCGATATTGATCCGAATCTGAACCCGTAAGCAGTCAAAGTAAAACTGATAGTTGTAGGTAGGGGTGCACAAAAAATTTGCGAATCCGATTCGATCCGGACGAAGTCAATCCGATCCGTTAGCTAATAGATTGGTGGCGGATTAAAAAATTAAAATTCGTTAGCGACATATATGATTACAGATTGGAGGGTCAGAAATCCGATCCGTAATCCAATCTGTGGCAATCCGTGGCTATATATATATATATATAATTAGTAATTATATGTATAATAATATAATATATTACATACTTACATGAGTAAACCTAAACACTCAATATATATTATATTTGTTTATTTAACAATTGTGTTCATTTGAGATGTGAATTAAAAAGTGTTGTGAAATTTTTTTTTGAAAATTTTGAAGTAAATAAAAAAAAATTCAAAGAGGAGTACAGGGCCAATCCGATCCGTTCAATCACGGATCGGATTGGATTGACAGATTGCCACGGATCGGGTCGGATTGAATTTTCTCCAATCCGTAATATGCGGATCGGATTAGGATTATGCATAATCTGATCCGATCCGATCCGTGGTCACCCCTAGGTGTAGGGCTTGTCTTTTTCATCATTTTTTTTTTGGTTGACTTGCAGGGTTGAAATTGAGTTGAATTTGAACTCATAATTAAGATATGAATTGAAATATTTAATTCGTTAGTAATTTAAATTTGATAATCTGTTGATTAAATAAATTAAATATAAATTATGGTCGATTTAGTCTAATAATTAAACAAACGGTTTACATATTACTATAATATTTTTATTATTATTTTCTTTTTCTTCTTTTCTCTTTATTTCCTCTCTTTATTTATTTTTCTTAAATAAAAAGTCATACATATTTTCTAAGTGTATTAATTACATGTCTAAGTTCTAAAGTCACGTTCTAATCTGAATAATTAGGATATGGATTGAAACATTCAATTCGATCATTGGTGATTTGAATTTGATAATTCATTAGCTTAACAAACCATATATGGATTATGGTCGATTCGATCATTACTAAATTCATAATTTCTAAGATTTTGATTGCAACGATTCCTAGTTTTGACTCATGAGACCATGACTTATATATACACACCATGGCTTATATATACACATACATGTCCTAAACTGTCATATTATTTCAATTTATTATTTTAATTTTATTTTATTCTATGGATATAAAGTCATTTTAGCCTTTTTGGAATGCGTCTTTATTTGCACATTTTTATAAAGTCATATTATTTCAAAAGATTTTTTTTTTTTTCGCTTTACCCGTCTTATATTCTCATGCATTGGTGTTAAAGACTCCCGAAGTTTGCTCCATTTGACAAACGATAAAATGACCTATATGCCTTTCCGCCAGTGAATTGAAACATTTGAATCATTAAATTACCAATTTAACATTTCTAACTAATTTTAATGGATCAAAATAACCTTTACTAGTATACTATTGTTATGCCATGCAATTGAATATATATATATACACACATCTCTACAAATCTAATCCAAAAAAAAGGGGAAAAAAATAGCTCCCAAATCCAACCTAGAGCACCCATTTTTCTCTCTCTACATATATATATCCACATATATACATATAAATCAATCTTCATCTTTGCAAATCTAATAAATAAAAAAAAGTAATAGAACCATCCAACCCAGAGCATCCATTCTCTCTCTACATATATATATATATATATACACACACATATATACATACAAACCAATCTCCATCTCTGCAAATCTAATTCAAGAAAAGAAGAAAAATAATAGAGCCCAATCTAACCCGGAACACCCATTTTCTCTCTATCTACATATTTATCCTCATTTATACATTTAAATCATACTTCATCTCTTCAAATCTAATCCAAGAAAAGAGAAAAAAATAATAGAACACAATCCAACCGAGAACACGTATTTTCTCTCTCTACACAAACACACGTATATACAAATAAACCAATCTCCATCTCTACAAATTAATTCAAGAAAAGAGAAAAAAGAACAGAACCCAACAAGATCGTGACCTACTTTTTACTGTCATCTAATCTGGCTCTAGCTCGGTCTTGACAGACAATTTAAGTGCTAATTTTCAATATCGATGCAAATAAGTTTGTTGTTTGTAACTAAAAATGTTGAACTAAAATAGAGATAATTTTCACCACTAACTCTTACTTTTGAATAATTGCTTTAAAATTGAAAAAAAAAAACAAATGTATACAAAAATGGTGTGGCTACAAGCTCACAACCAATTCAATGATGTAATTTAACTATAATTGAGCAAATATAACTCATCTTAGGTTAGCATGAAGTGTCTACTTAACTAATTCTAAACTAATCTATACTAATTGTAGCACAATCCATCTTAGTATGAATTATCAAGTCCTAATTAAAATTGTCAAATTAAACCTTAATTGCATGATTTTCACCCTTTGAACTACAAGAACAATGAGAGAATTGAGAGCAATCACAACATACATTTATCTAAAACAAGATCAACACATATTGCAATTGAATTTCATCAAATTAATTCATAATTTATAGAACATCTACAAATTGGAGTCATAATCATGTAAAAATTGTATACATATATCAAATCCCCCGATTTCAATACAAATTACCCAAAAGATGAGAGAAAATGGTTAGGAAATTCCCTATATGAGTGTTTTAGCCTTCCATGGGTGATGAGAGCTCTATCTTCAAGGTAGAATTTCACAATCCATGGCCATCCAAGTTCCAAGTGTGCCCAAATTCATCCAAAACTCCTCCAAGAAGACCCACTAGAGAGAGATTTTTTTTAATTTGAAGAGAGAGAGGGCAGGTTTTGAGGGGGGTTCTTAAGTGGAAGGACGATCAATCGCCCTTACCACTCGTAAGGGCCAAATTGGGCCCCTAATGTTGACCCAATGCCCGTTTTTTACTTCAATGCACTCCTTTGGACCTATCTTCTTAGCTCAATCAGCCTTGGATCTCCAAATTAGTATGTCCAATGGTTAAAACCCAATTCTTTTTGATGAGAACTCAAATCCATGGTCCAATTTGCATTGATTTAAGAGAAATTACCAATAATTCCCTGAAAATCAAATAAAACACAATTCAATATTAAAAGCATAAAAAAAACATTACTAAAGAATTAAAATACGCAATTATAAGGGCTTGAATGTGAAACATTTAGCGCTCATCAATCTTCGCCAAACCAACACCACGAAGCACCCAATCAACACCGTCATCGATGTTGTCACTATGACAAACATCTCTTAATTCTTAATCAACATCGCAAGAATCGACGACTCGCCGAAATCTGGTGACATATTGAACTACTCCATTATGCTCTTTCACTAGAATGTGTAATGAATATTAGGGCTTCTCATGAGTGCAGAAGATAAGAGGGTAGAGAAAGAGAATGTGTGTGACGTGTCAATATGGTGGGAGATGAGAGAGTAGTTAATGGGTGTAACTATTATGGGAAGCAGCTCTAATATTTTATATCAAAAATCAATTAAAAAATCAGGGTCAATCTAGACATTTCACAGCCTTTTCTAATATCGTTTGGATGGAAAAACTAATAGAGGTGTTTCAGTAGGTTTTCATAAACATTTCATGTAGGTGTAATAAGGCAAACCTCAAAGTGTGTCGGTGTAATTTACCCTATATTGTATTAGAGGGATGCTAGCCACAATAGCGTGACTGTGGTAGCTCAGTCGCTACTTAAGACATCATACATGTATTTACTTTTTCCAACAACATCATCCATTTTTCTTGGGTCTCTGATTGAAGTGTAATTACCATCATATGTTCTTCTCTAAAAACATCACCAAACACACTCTCTAAAATTTTCTTCTTATCTTCTCCAAAACCCTCACCTTTCTCTCTCTAAAGTATACGTTTGAATTTTGAAGAAAAGATTAGGGAAATATTCTCAACAACTACTTGTCTTCTTTCTCAACAACCATAGCCTTTGTTCTATTCTGCATACTAATCATCACATCATGCCAAGTATTCACCCTTGAATAAGCCCTACCGACCAATACCATATTTATCTCCACCATATCCTCCATCTTCACCACTGCCCACCTCCTTCGGTGTTGCCCTCTCCAATACCAAATCAAGTAGGAGCAAAATCCCATCATGATTTCTAAATCACTATCGGCTCTGAACCTTATCGCCCCATTCACATCCATGTTTGCCTCCAACCACACCTAAGTTGTGCAACCATGACTCAGTTCGATTACGCTCACGCCGACTCATTAAACAGAGGAAGAAAACTCGCATAATGTAAAAATCATTTCACCCAATTGATTGACTTAGACAGAGACTTGAATTCTGAGATCAAATTGTGAAACTTATCGTTTAAGCCAAAATGTAACAACCCGCTCCACCACATGGTATGATATTGTTCGCTTTGGGCCAAGCCCGCACAGTTTTATTCTTAGGTTTTACTCAAAAGGCCTCATACAATTTTGAGAGAATACATTACATATAAGCATATCCCCTTCTCCACACCCATGCAATGTGGGATTGAGCATCCTATAGCCTGCCAGTGTGGTAACTTACCAAGTGTCTCTTGCACCCGCTCACATCACACCCACCCACAAGGGTCACCACAATCCACCCCCCCAGGAGGCCCGACATCCTTGTTGGCACACTTCCGGTTGGGTCCAGCTCTGATACTATTTGTAACAACCCGCTCCACCATATGGTATGATATTATCTGCTTTGGGCCAAGCCCGCACGATTTTGTTATTGAGTTTTACCCCAAAAGACCTTATACTATTTGGAGAGAACACATTACATGTAAGCACATCCCCACACCCAAGTGATGTGGGATTGAGCACCTTGTAGCCTGCTGATAAGTGTTCAATTCTATGCATTTGAACCCTCTTTATTGCATATGTTAGTTCCGTTTTTGCGTTTATTGAGATATGTTTACGGTATTTTTGTGTTTTTGATGTTTTGCAGGTATTGGAGTAAATGGAGCAAAGTTGGAAGCTTTCTGCAGTCAAGAGAAGAAATCAGAAAATGCAGCCAAGGCATCTCGATCAATCGAGATGTTGATCTCGATTGATCAAAATCTCGATTGATCGAGATCTCATTTCGATTGATCGAAATCTCGATCAATCGAGATTCAATCTCGATCAATCGAGATTCTGCAGAGCCCACTTGGCCACTTGCTCACCTGCTCTCCCACTTGCAACAAAATCCCCCTTTTTGCACTACTTAGGGGGATTGTCTGACTTGAACAAGACTTTTGGGGGCCTTCTTGATACAAGAGATATATATAATGATATATATATATATATATATATATATGGTGGGCCCCAAAGGAGAAAAAGGAGCCAAAAAGCACCAAAAGCCACACATATCTCATATCTCTCAACACACATCAGATTGATCCAAGAGAGACCTTCGGGAGAGGAGGAGGAGAAGCTGAACCAGACCAAGAAGCTTCACTTTCTTCATCAATGGAAGGGTGCAAGGCAACCATGAGCAACTAACTCTTCCACTAGGGTGTTGGTTTCAACCCCTAGCCATGTAAACTTGTTCATCTTTGTAGCTCTTGGGATTTGTAATTAAATGTTGATTATTTAGCCTAGTGATTATGTACACAAATACATCTCTTTTATATATTCATTTGATTTGGAATTTATTCTTGTCTTAGAGTGGATTTTGTCACTTGAATGCACAACATTTGCATATTCCACAAGAAGTGCAAATGATGGCTAGATAATGGTGTTTAAATGAATGTGTGATGCTAGTTTGTATAGACCATGCCAAGACAAGGTAGTTTGGATGCATGTAGTGTTCACTTAGAGAGTATAGTAATTAGGTAGTTAGTTAGGTTGAAGAGCTATGCTTGTTGAAGATGGATTATGATAGGTTAGCACACACATTGATCTTTTGATATGTCATTGAGGTCACAAGCCTAATGACATTGTTAGGCATTTAATTAATGAATCCCATGTTTGCTACACTTATGAACATGTGAATGGCTAGTGGTGGAAACCAACCCTAGTTCTCTCTCCCAACTTTAAACTCTTTACTTTTCTTGTCATTTCATTCATGCAATAGTTTATAAACACAAATTCAAAAATCTATTTTTCGAATTAAAGTAGAATTAATCTTCCTTTAAGACAATTGCGACTAGTCCTCGTGGGATCGATACCCTCTATATAGAACCTTATCTACAAAGATTCGTGCTCTTGCGAGTGGTTAAATTATATTTTGATAAAATGGGAAAAATTAAGCTTACAATATAATTTAGTTCCGACCACATCAAAATTTTGGCGCCGTTGCCGGGGACTACGGTTTAATTGTCGCCATTGGAAGATTAAATCTGGTTTAATTCTTAGGCTAGAAATTCTTTCATTCTTTTTGTATATATCTTGTTCTTATTTCTCAAGTTTCTTGATTTTAGGTACACCACATAGCGGGCATCTAAAAGGAGTAAAACTTGGAACCCTTTGTGAGTATAAAAGCCTAAAATTAGTAGTTTGAATTCATTTATTCTTTTGTATATATTTGTTTATTTTGTATATTGAGGTGTTGTTCTATTGGTAATGCATGCTAGGTAGACGGTCATTGTCACTTCCTTTGCTTCCTTGTAACATTGAACTTGAACGAACACTTAGACAACGTAGAGGAACCTCTAGGGACCCTATATTGCCTAGGACTGAAAACATGGATCCAAATGAGAGACAACCTCCCGGTCTACCTCCTTTTAATCATGAACAACCACCTCCACCTCCACCTCCTCAAGGAGAGTTGCTTATGGACTTTTACCTTCCGACTACATTTGAAGTACCTTCATGTATTCAATTTCCGGATGTAGCGGCAAATCAATTCGAAATAAAGTCCTCCACCATCAATCTTCTTAATAGCTTTCACGGTCTTCCTAATGAGGATCCGTACCGGCACTTAGATTATTTCCTTTCCGTGTGTTCCACTATTCGTGTACCACACTTTACGGAGGATGATCTAAGCTGCGTATGTTCCCCTTCTCCCTAAAAGATAAAGCTAGAAGTTGGTTCAATTCTTTAGAACCTAACTCAATCCATTCTTGGGCGGAGATGCAAATAGAGTTCTTGAAAAAATACTTCCCAATGGGTAAGACGAGTGATATTCGGCGAGCAATCACCGGATTCACCCAAATTGACCAAGAACAATTCCATGAGACGTGGGAGAGGTTAAAAGATCTTTTAAAATCTTGTCCGCATCATGCTGTCCCAAAATGGCAGCTAGTGCAAAGTTTTTATGATGGGGTGAGTGAGCAACATAGACAAATGATAGACTCCGCATGTGGGGGTGGATACCTTTTGAAAAGCCCCGATGAGGCATGGAAACTTTTTCAAACCCTAAGCAACAATTCAGCTCAACGCTCCTCCACTAGGAAAGGGAAGGCCACCCAACCTTGTAGAGGAGTGCATGAGATTTCACGGGTAGATGAGGTTGCCATGCAAGTAGAAGCCCTATCCCGAAAAATGGATTTAATCATGAAAAATGGGCTGCCTACTCCAAACCAATCTGTCCAAAATCAGGAAGGTTGTTCGTTTTGCTATAGTACTTCACATTTCGTACGAGATTGTCCTATTGCCCGGCAATCTCCCGATTATGCTCAAGAGCAAGCGAATGCCTTGTACTCTAAACAAATGAATGATCCATATTCAAACACGTACAATCCTGGTTACAAAAACCATCCGGCTTTTTCATGGAAACCTCAAGAATCAAGTCCCTCTTTCCAAGGGCAAAATTCTTTCAATTCCCAATCTCAACAGCCTCATTATAGGCCAAATCCTCAACCTTACAATCAAAGATCTAATTACCAACAACCACCACCTCCTCCGAGAAGCCAAAGCTTTGAAGAAAGAGTGATAAGCAATCTTGAGGCCAATACCCGCTTATTGCAAACTCACTCTCAATCAATCTCTAAGCTTGAAGCCAATGCTCAATCTATGGCTAGGTTAGAAGCTCAAATCGGGCAACTAGCTAATGCCTTAAATAGAAGGGAGGAAGGTAAGTTGCCGAGTCAACCGGTGGCGAATCCCAAAGGTGTCCATGTGATTGAGGATCCATCATCTTCAACTTGTAATGCTCCTCCGGAGCAAGTTCAATCAATCACAACCTTGAGGAGTGGTAAAATCATTAACTCCAAGGTAGGGGAGGAAGAGAGAAAGGAATTCCCAGAGCAACCTAAAAATCCAAAAGAATCCCAATTAAATCCAAAATTGTTTCCGTTAAATCCAAATTTGCAAAATACCCCTTCAAATCCAAAAGGAAAGGCAAGTGAAGTTGTGTCGTCATCGATTCCAAATCTTGACACCTCTTATGAACCTCCGGTTCCTTTTCCTCAAAGATTGAAGGAACCTTCTCATTTCGGGAAACAAGGAGAGAAAATCCAAGATATGATGGAGATCTTCAAACAAGTAAAGATCAATCTCCCTCTCCTTGATGCTATTCGACAAATTTCCTCCTATGCGAAATTCTTGAAGGACTTGTGCACTCAAAAGCGCAAATCTAGGAATAATGTTCCTAAGAAAGTCCTCTTAACTGAGCACATAAGCTCCATTTTCCAACACCAAGCCCCTCCTAAATTCAAAGATCCGAGTGCTCCGACCATTTCGTGCACCATCGGAAATTAATCTTTTGAAAAAGCACTTCTTGATTTAGGGGCTAGTGTCAATTTGCTTCCATTCTCAGTTTACCAACAACTAGGTTTGGGGGAACTCAAGCATACCACGGTTGTGTTGTAACTTGCCGACCATTCGGTGAAGCAACCACGTGGCATCATTGAGGATGTCATCATTCAAGTGGACAAATTCTATTTTCCGGTGGACTTCATAGTCCTTGACACGGAACCGGTCCAAAATCCAAATCGTCATATTCCTATCATTCTAGGTCGTCCATTCTTGGCCACGGCAAACGCTTGCGTTAATTACCGTACCGGAGTGATGGACATCTCTTTTGGGAATATGAAAGTCCGCTTGAACATCTTCAATGCTTCCCACCACACATCCGACGACGAAAGTGAGTGCTTTTGTGTCGATGTTGTGGAAGACCTTGTTCAAGAAGCACTTCTTTCTATTCTTTCCAAGGATCTTTTAGAGGCATGCCTAAATCGCTTCAACTGTGATGATTTTGACATTGAGCAAGTCATATGTGAAGTCAATTCCATGCTCGATGTTAATACTGTCATGGATTTGCCTAAATGGAGATTTCCGAGAGACCCCTTTCCTCCGTTGATTAATTTCGTCGCTCCCCACGGAGCGGTGGAATTGAAGGACTTGAAAGATGGCTCGTTGTTCAAAGTAAACGGGCAGCGCTTAAAAGTGTGCGTGGATGACCAAGTCACCACCGAATACGTGGATGTCGTCACTTTGACGGATCCCGTGTATTTTGACTCGTGAGCCGATCCGGACGTCGCGCCATAGACGTGTAAGGTGGCGAAGCCATGGTAGCTATCATGCTTCCATGATGTCCCTTTAATCCAAAGTAGGTTTGTATTTAAGCAATGTAGTATTTAATTCCCAAGTATCCAAGTCCCTGAAGCATAACTCAAGCTGACAGTTTTTGAGCATCTCGATTGATCGAAACCAGAATCTCGATCAATCGAGATTTCGATTGATCGAGATCTCAATCTCGATTAATCGAAAAATTGCAGAGATTTGCCAAGTCCAAAGTCCCCGAGAGGTAGTATTCTTCGATTGCACTTCGATAGGTCTTCGATCGATCGAAGATTTTGATTGATCGAAATGGGATTTCGATTGATCGAAATAAAATTTCGATTGAATGAATTAAATGTTCGATTGATCGAAGTAAAAACTGAATTCAGTGGAAGAAATTTTCGATTGATCGAAGGAAGAATCTCGATCGATCGAAGCTGGTTTCGATTGATCGAAGCAAGATTTCGATCAATCGAAATCTCGATTGATCGAAATGCACATCTCGATCAATCGAGATGCACGCGGGGCCTGCACGTGAGCCGAAAATCTATTTAAACCGTTGGGCTTCCCTCCCATTTTAAAAGACCATCCGAATTCTTCCCTTCCTCTGTGCGATCCAAGCCTTCTCCAAGCACTCCCGAGCACTCGATCTACCATTCCCGATCATCCGCCGCCATCCGACGCAGTCCGAAGCCGCCGTTAGCACTCGCGCGATCTTCTCTTCGCGGCTGCGAGTGGATCTTCTTCTGTTTGAGCCGTTCATCTTCTTCCTCTTGAGGTAAGTGATGCATGGCTACATTTTGCGTACTCTCTCGCCATTTTTGATAGTTTTACGGCGTAATAAACATAGTTAGATGATGTTGGGGTGGATGGGTGCGATTGCGATATCTGTAACGAGATTTTGTGGGTTTCGGGGGGTAGGAATTCATGTAGGAGTGAGATTTGGCATTCTCTTCGTTTCAAACGCTTAGTGTACGGTGTGTAACCGCGGCACCTTCGTTTCGGTTGCATCCGTTCACATTGCCTCTTTGAGAGCGACTTTTTGCATTCTTGTCAGTACCATGGACTAGGACTTCATTTTTATTTTTATTCTTTTAGTTTATTCGTAGTTTAGCTTTCTTCTTATTTATCTTTTATTTACGTAATTTTTGGAATCAAGTGCAGACTGTTCCGAGACTATGGCGAGGGTGAAGAACGCCGCCGGTTTTGTTCGCGACGTGCCCAGGTGAGCCTTCCGGTCTCGGGAGTTCCACCCGGAGCAGATTTTTGACTTAGCCGAGTTCGAGAGGCGTCCCGACACTGCGTGGACCGTTGCCGAGCTCAGGAGGCGTCGCCTCGACCGGCTATGTGTGCCTCCCACCGACGTGGCACACGAGCGCCTAGTGCAGGTCTTTTACGATCATATGACCTATTCCTGCACCGCACCAGATACACTCGAGACTGTCGTGGCCACTGTCACGATCACAATTACGCCGAGCCGGATTGCTCATATGCTCGGCATCCCTCACCAGCAGCCGACAGACATGGTTGGCCCGGACGGTCAGCCACTTTACAGGGCCGCACTCCCAGCAGACACGACGCTGTTCTCGATCGTGATGGACATGTGTGGCGGGGCGTTTACCACGCCCAGTCACAACTGCACGTCCAAATCGATGTGCTCGAGCAGATTTTGGTTCCTGGACACCGTTCTCCTCAAGAACGCGTGTCCGCTGCAGCACGTGGCAGAGCGCAGGGGCGACCTCCTCCGTTGCCTCTATGCTTTCCACACGGGCACGTGGGTTTCGATTCCGTCGCTGATCTGGGGGCAGATGTTCAAGGTCTGGGACGGCCTCGTGAACAAGAGGATGCGGAGAGTAGCAAGTTGGCGGCTTCCCTTTCCTTTCCTGATCGCCACTTTTCTCAGCAGTGCCAGTATACCGGTCAGTCGTACTGACATTCAGTTGGCACCACCCACCCGCTTCACATCTAGTCAGTGGGAGCGGGTGAGGCGACACTTAGAGCGACAGGACCATCAGGGTGATCCACCAGACGATGTAGATATGGATGCCCCGGTGGAGACGGATGAGGGAGAGCCTGCAGGGGCTGAGTCAGAGGACGAGGAGATGGAGGAGGAGGAGATGGATGTCGCTGCAGAGCAGCATGATATCTTAGCGACGGGCTATTCCTGCCTGGCGGCTGACGTAGAGTGGCTCCAGCAGGGTTTTGACGAGCACGTCCAGGTGACGCAGAGTCAGCTGGCAGGCATTCGGACGGACATTTCTTCTCTGGCACAGGGTCAGAGAGCGATCTTAGACGAGTTCCGAGCCTTCCGGCAGGACCTGCAGTTCCTGTTCGCAGGTCGAGCCTCCACCTCCACTTCTACTCCCACCGAGCCACCACCCGCCCTCGAGTAGCTGCATTTTATTCATCTTTTATGCTTTACTTTCTGTATTTTTCTTTCTTTATTTTTGATAGGCCATGTTGGCCATGTTTAGTTTCTTTTTGAGTATTCCACCTACATGCACACTTTGTACTCAAACTCATTTTCATCTATATGGAATACATTTATATTTTCTGTTATGCCATGTGTTATCTTTACTGTCTTTATTTTTGCTTTCTGTCAATATATCTGTTCTTTATACTTTGACTATGTATGTAGTACCACTTGTCTAATTGTTATATGCGATTCAGTTGATGATTTTCGTTTATTACCGCCTGGTTTCGATTCCCAATACATTTGAGATTGCTTCAACACAGTATGGCGTTAATAAAGAAAGGCAGCCCCTTTGCGTGCTATACGTTAGCGTGCCTGGATAGTCAATATCTTGTCGCATAGACCTCTTAGACAATTGGGAAACACCAGTTCAGACCCTTAGATATACAGTGATATTGGCATTGTCAGTTTGTGCATACTTATTTCATTCTGTTCTATTTATCTACTTTTTGTTCCTTTTAATGCTCGTGGTATCCAGTTGGTGTTCTGTGCAGGTTTACCTTATTTACAAGATGATTGCTGCTGTGGAATACCATTTTTCTCGCATTCTGCCATCCCGGTAACTTCTTTCCTTGTTCTTCTTGTCCAAACATTGAGGACAATGTTGCACATAAGTTTGGGGGTGCGGTATGCTATACCACTTGCATACGCATGCAATGTTCGGTCATTATTTTGAGTGTCATTGTAGAGCAGTTTTTTTCTTCTTGATATTTTTGGATGCTTGCCATGATGTCTTGCTTTTTAAAGGAAGTCATTCGAATAAATGTCCGAGGTAAATGCAGCAGGTAGTTAAGAACTTTAACATTGTAAATACCCGCACTTTTGCAAGCTTTATAGTAGGCTAGAACGGTCTACATTTTTGTCTAAATTCGAGCACGTACAATTCTTGCCCTAAATTTGTCCTTAACCGCACAAATTCGCACACATGCATTTTAAATTGTGGGGTATAAGTCTGAGGGAGAATTTTTGAAAATTTCTGTTTTTATCTGAACAACTTAAAGAATAAGTTCTTCCGGTTGTTGTAAAAAAAAAAAAAAAGAAATAAAAAGAGAAAAATATGCAATAAGCCTTCTCACTCAATAAACCGGATTTCTATGCCTCAAAGCAGGGAATATTCGTGTAAAAGTGTGTAAGGTTGAGCAATAATAAGCGGGTGGCTTGCTTACGCTCATCGCCTTGTAAGCTCGGTCATTAAGTCCGAGGGGTGCTTCTTCACCTAATGCCCTAAAATCAATTGGTTTGGGAGTCATTGGCCCAACGTCGCTACATGGGCTTGCAAGAAAGCAAAAAGAGCTAAGCATTGCACGGTCATCCGCGCATGAGCAATCATGAATGTTTTGTGATAATGAACAGCCGTGTCGAGCATTTTCAATGAGTTTTTCTCTTAAAAATAGATTTGTTCGTTTTCTTCTCCAAATATGACAAAAGCCACACATTAGAATGCATGTTCACTTTTCAAAGAGGATTTTGGGGTTGGAATTGTTATATTTGTTCGGGCTGGCCATTATGTGGGGACTGTCGTTCATTTATAGCTTGTGAAAGTCCATTTTTGCTAATGACCACATAGTTCTGTAATACTTGTTGCATTTACTAGATGTGAAATGAACGGATGATCGCCCTTTATCTAGTTGATGACTGAGCATGATTAAACTTTTGTATAAGATAGTTGATTTCATTTTTGTAATATTGTATTGCTAAGGGACTAGCAATATGTAAGTTTGGGGGTGTGATAAGTGTTCAATTCTATGCATTTGAACCCTCTTTATTGCATACCTTAGTTCTGTTTTTGCGTTTACCGAGATATGTTTACGGTATTTTTGTGTTTTTGATGTTTTGCAGGTATTGGAGTAAATGGAGCAAAGTTGGAAGCTTTCTGCAGTCAAGAGAAGAAATCAGAAAATGCAGCCAAGGCATCTCGATCAATCGAGATGTTGATCTCGATTGATCGAAATCTCGATTGATCGAGATCTCATTTCGATTGATCGAAATCTCGATCAATCGAGATTCAATCTTGATCAATCGAGATTCTGCAGAGCCCACTTGGCCACTTGCTCACCTGCTCTCCCACTTGCAACAAAATCCCCCTTTTTGCACGACTTAGGGGGATTGTCTGACTTGAACAAGACTTTTGGGGGCCTTCTTGATACAAGAGATATATATAATGATATATATATATATATATATATATATATATATATATATGGTGGGCCCCAAAGGAGAAAAAGGAGCCAAAAAGTACCAAAAGCCACACATATCTCATATCTCTCAACACACATCAGATTGATCCAAGAGAGACCTTCGGGAGAGGAGGAGGAGAAGCTGAACCAGACCAAGAAGCTTCACTTTCTTCATCAATGGAAGGGTGCAAGGCAACCATGAGCAACTAACTCTTCCACTAGGGTGTTGGTTTCAACCCCTAGCCATGTAAACTTGTTCATCTTTGTAGCTCTTGGGATTTGTAATTAAATGTTGATTATTTAGCCTAGTGATTATGTACACAAATACATCTCTTTTATATATTCATTTGATTTGGAATTTATTCTTGTCTTAGAGTGGATTTTGTCACTTGAATGCACAACATTTGCATATTCCACAAGAAGTGCAAATGATGGCTAGATAATGGTGTTTAAATGAATGTGTGATGCTAGTTTGTATAGACCATGCCAAGACAAGGTAGTTTGGATGCATGTAGTGTTCACTTAGAGAGTATAGTAATTAGGTAGTTAGTTAGGTTGAAGAGCTATGCTTGTTGAAGATGGATTATGATAGGTTAGCACACACATTGATCTTTTGATATGTCATTGAGGTCACAAGCCTAATGACATTGTTAGGCATTTAATTAATGAATCCCATGTTTGCTACACTTATGAACATGTGAATGGCTAGTGGTGGAAACCAACCCTAGTTCTCTCTCCCAACTTTAAACTCTTTACTTTTCTTGTCATTTCATTCATGCAATAGTTTATAAACACAAATTCAAAAATCTGTTTTTCGAATTAAAGTAGAATTAATCTTCCTTTAAGACAATTGCGACTAGTCCTCGTGGGATCGATACCCTCTATATAGAACCTTATCTACAAAGATTCGTGCTCTTGCGAGTGGTTAAATTATATTTTGATAAAATGAAAAAATTAAGCTTACAATATAATTTAGTTCCGACCACATCACCTGCCAGTATGGTAGTTCACTCAGTGTCTCTCGCACCTGTTCACAAGGGTCACCACGCTGAGAATCCCGTCGAAGACATGATGACCCCCAAGCATGACACCGACGGTTAATGTTCGAGTTTGTGATTTTAATGGATGTTGAGATGATAAAGAGTAGAATTTTGAATCGGAACTGTGAATACATCTGAGGGATTTGAAGAATAATTCTCTCATTTTCATTTTTGCATTTGAATTGAATTCATCTAAGGTTAGGGTTTGATAATAAAGTAAGATGGAGAATAAGAAAAATGAGGAAGAAAAGGTATAAAGATCTTTATCTTCCTTCTCCTTTTTCTGTATATCGGTGTACTTTAGAAAAGTACAAATCTGAACTTTGAAGAAGAAAATTTTAGAGAGAGAGATGTTTTTAAAGAGAGGAAATTTTTTGCTGGTGGTTTTATCATTTTGTGTAAAATTTCAACAGGGTTTGATGGTAATTACACTCCACAAGAAAAGTGGTTGTCGTTGATGAAAAAAGTAAATACACATGTCATGCTAGCAATTGTGGCTAACGAGAAGATATTGGGTACCTAAGCTACCGAAAATATAGTACCTCAACCAATAATATAGTTTTCCTTTCCTATTATCAAGGAAAATGGTGATATTTCATTGACCAGGGTTGCTATATAGTAGGTACTTGCGGGGTATTAAAAACTTTGGTAGCTAGCATCCCTCATTATATTATATACTCATTCTAATTTCTTCATTAATAGGGTTTGACTACTACGATTTTGTTAATTAACTAATTTCTTCATTAATAGCCCTATATTAGCATGTCTAGTGCTCGGCTATTGTTTCAAAGAATTAGAATCTAATTTTTCAAAATGACTTGAAAGATGACTATTTTTTTCCCACAAAAGCAGTGGTAGCCAAGGGACAAAGTGTTATGTATCGTATCTCAAATTCTAGTTAATAGTTTCTATTTTAGAATTGTATTTTATTAAAAAGTTTCTTGTTAGGAAAGTCTTGGGCTTCACGTAATGTAATCCAACAAAGAATTAGATTTAAGGCTATGTAAATAGATACCTAGGGTATGAGTTGAGACTTATGAGATTGAGAGAGATGTAACCTCATGAGGGAGTTGACGGGCAGTTGGAGTTCTCCACCGATGGCAAGCAGGGTTTCGTAGAGTGGTACATGGTGAAGAGTTTTGGACAAGAGTTTGTGTACACAATCCGGTATTGAATATTTTTACCGTTATAATATCTCTACAGAATTATAGTGAATTTCCTCTCATCTGTGACGTTGCCCGGTTTTGACCAAATCACATATATTTTGTATTTTGTGTATGATTGTTTTTATCCTCTTTCATTCATCTCCATGTTACGGCATTTTCGTTGTTCCTAATAGAGTGGTGAAAACTAGTTAAGGTTCTGAAAGGCAGCCCATTTTTTATCCACTTATTATTGTGATGTTAGATTGATACAGTGGAAAAAGAAAATTTTGGAAGCTCATATCTAGAAATTTTGAGAAATCCTAAATTTCTAATGGTTGGGAAATTATTTTGGAAGGTCACTAACATTGATGAGATATAATTAAATTCTTACAAAATAAAATAAAACTACCAATAGAAAGAATTAGATATTAGAAAATATAATATTTTTCAGTTTTCAGAATTACTACCATCTATAAGGAAAAATATAATATAATGGAGTCATTTCTGATATAGTCAATTCAATGTCCCAGCTATATAAGGCAAATCAATATTGTGTTGCAAGGATGCTTCCTGTTTTGGCTTCAATATAATTGATTTGATGAGTTTTGTAATGAAAGAGAATTCTAGACCTACTTAGTTCAGTTTTTCTATAAAATATGTATGGGTAAATTACTCTAAAGTTTTTAAAATATGGTGGTCAATCTCCTCTGAGGTTTGGTTGACTTTACTCTGATATTTCTGCCGTTAATTGATAGTTAGTTCTCTTAAAGTGAATTAATATAAAAAATCAAATGTCAAAACTATTCTCAGTGCCAATAGTAATGATGTGGCATTGATGGAGAATATATATATATATATATATATATATATATATATATATATATATATATATATATATAACTTGTTGATCTCAGTCAAAAGATTAAAAATTGAAGTTATTTTTGTACAAAATCATTACGACTTGAGAGTACTTTTGTAATTGTATATTGGATGTGATTTTGAATAAGTTAGTTTCACAAGAGTGTAAAGTAATTTTTGCAAAAAACTTTAATTTGAGATTAATTAAACCAAAACTCAGGGAGTCATATATATATATATATATATATATATATATATATATATATATGTTTTTGTTAAGTTTTTTATGAGAACAAATCTTTGAAAACTGAGTCAAATTTCTTAGAGAATTATTTCAGAGAATTAAACTAAACATATCCTTTATTTGACTATTTGGACAATTTTTCAGTCTGAAACTTGAAAGTAAAGGTCTCTGCCTACCAATTGGTATATATTTCTTAACTTGTTGTGTGGAATTTGTGACGACCTAATGAGCATTTTCTTACTAATTCATGTTTTCAAAATGTTGACTATAAAGGGACTAAATGACGAAAAAGAAAACTAAGGAAGAAATAAGGCGTTTGTTTGTGTCTTTCATTAGTCAAAAAATTTTGATATCACCATCAAACAAATGCGACCACAGATTTTCTATTAATTTAGCCTCCTCATATATTATTAACATTACTTTTCCTTAGTATTTGTTGAGTTGTGGTCCAAATTCTCTCTCGATCTAGGTTTCGTTGCTATATAATTTTAACTCATTTTTATTTTGCAGGTTTTGGTTTGATTCTAGTCAGGCACGGACTTACGTGCAAGTCAGTGGAGACAAATGTCCCCACTAAAATTTTTAGTTTTTGTATTATACGTCTATGATTTTATGAAAATTATGAAAATATTCTATTAAAATTATACTTTCTCCCATTGAAATTACGAAAAAAATTCACTATATACAACTTTGCCCTCACATATTTCTTTTATATTTAAACTAACTCCACAATCGTAAATGTACTCAACTTTTTCCTCACTCACATAATTTTCTGATTTTTTGAGTCCGTCACTAGTTCTAGTATCTATTGCAAGTTTGTATATAAAAGTGTTAGAATTTGTATTGTTTATTGAGAATTCTAAAAAATCAAAATAAATAGAAAAAATGTGTACTAGAGTTGGGATTTGAGTGGCTTCTATATTTTCATTTTTCTTTTAAATAGTGAAATCTTTTTCCCAATCTTCACGATAAATGTAGGCTATAAGCCAAATCATGTTTGTAATGTTTTTATTTTTTTCCCCTAATAACTCTAATAACGCTATTAGAAAGACTTGAACCTTTTACCTTTTATGAGATACCAGCCTTAGTGTCAGTGTTTTTTCATAGTTGTCTTTATAACTTTAGAATGTGAAAAAATGATCAAAAATTTCAAAATTAGAATAAAGAGGAGTGCAAGGATTCCTTCATTTCATTGGTTGAAAAATCAATCATAGAAACTCATTAATTATGTCTCTACTTTTAAGGGATAATTAAAAATATAAATTTTTAGGAAAAAATTACTCTTTAAAACTAATCCATTCAAAATTCCTGGCACATGTACGGGTATATATATTCATACATATTATGTGTGTATATAAAAGGAAATAATTTATTCACATATGCCTCTATTTTGGAAAAAAGAAAAAGAAATAAAGAATCCATTAGAGACAACGAAACAATTATTTTTATAAAATTGTATATGTCCATTAATAGTTATTATTCATTCAAAGATCCACATGCATGTGTATATGTATATATGAATATTTACGCATATATTCATTGGTTGGAGAGAGAGAAAAGAGTAAATATACATGCGTGTATATTGACTATATGCGTGTATATACACAATTGAAAAAATGAAAGAATTCATTTGAAAGGTTGGTAGTTTATATATATATATATATATACACACGCACACACATATGAATTTAAGGAGAAAAGGTAAAAAACACTAAATATAAAATTTTAAAAGGGTAATTTTGTTCTCAAAATTTATGTTTTTAGTTGTCTTTTAAAAGTAAAAGATAAATAATTAATGAGTTTATTGATTTTTTAATTAATGAGAGAAGCGATTATAGAAGATCAGTCGCTTGAGTGACTTACGTCTTAGCGCACTCATTAAATATGTGTGGAAAGAATGAATTAGGTGTTATATACTATTATGGTTCCAGTCATCATCATTACGATCCTATCAAACTTCATCAACATTTACTAATTTGATTTTATTTGTAATCATTTGATTTAAAAACACGTTTTGATCATCATAGGTAATTTTCAAATGCTTTAGCTTTTCATATCCAGGTTCATCAAATGACAACAAAATTCACAAGAAATTGATTAAACAATAATTTACCATATAAACATGATTATTTTGTTTAGGTTTCTTCTAAAATTCTTTACTTCCATTTGTTTAGTTGGCCTTCTACTAAAATGAGAAAAGAGAAACGTGTACTAAACACTTCTCAACTATTGATTTGTTACTTAATGCACTTTCAACTATCAATTGTTATAATTAACAACCTTTAACTTTTAAAAATACTCACATTTTATCTTTGAAGTTGACGTCTGTTAAATTTGACCATTAAGTGCATGGATTGCACTACACTTGACATCAAAAAACTTATTTAATTACTTAAATACTTTCCATAAAAGAAGAAAAATAAAAAAATTCTTCTTTTGAGAGTTTGGACAAACAAGTCATTTTTATTTTTTATGGAAGTCATTTAGATAATTAAACAAGTTTTTTTTTAATGTCCTGCTATGCATGCATCTCACTTAATAGTCAAACTTGACCAACGTGAACTTGAAAGGTGCAATGTGAGTCCATTTAAAAATTAGAAGGTATTAAATGTAATAATTAATAATTGAATGGTGCATTTTACAACAAGTCAAATAGTTAAAGGGTGTTTAGTGCACTTTTGCCAACATTGTATTAAAGTAAGATTCATTTAATAGTTTATTAAAAAAACACAATTTTATGGACGAAATATTTTATTTAAAGGAAAATATTTAGCCTTTACACCAGTGAGAAGGAATCTTTTCTAAACCGGTGGTGTCTCACAATAATAGAATCACATGTGTTTTTTTTTTTTTTATTATTTCTAAATATAAGAAAGAGAAAAGGTGAAGACTTCTTCGAAACATACTTTAAATTCAAAGACACACACTATCCTATTATTGAAGAATCCTCTTTACTAGTGTATTGGGTATACTCAAAGTAAAACAAAAAATAATAGGGTAAAATACATTGACATTTTCAGAGGTTTGACCTAATTATACTCGGCATCAAACTATTGGATTTTGTTACAATGACCTCCCCTGAGGTTTGCTCTGTTAGACAAAGACCCCCCTCCGTCCAAAATTCTGTTAATTTGGTCAAAAAATTTAGAATAATTTACACTGACCTTCCCCGAAGTTTGGGGTAAATTACACTGACCTCCCCTGACGATTGGCCTAATTACACCCGACATCAAAATAATTGATTTTATGACAATGACCTCCCCTGTAACAGAAATGAACTAATTGACATTAACTTTTGGGTGAAATGTCTATTCTACCCTTAATATTATATTGATATAAAAATTAAAATATTTATATATACATAATGACACTTTTGCCCATCTATTATAATATATAATATAAAAATTTAAATATTTATATATATATATATAATATCTTGGGCAAAAGTGTCATTATATATATATATAATATTAATATTTTAATATTATAATAAAATAAATATTAAATATTTATAAATATTTTAATATTTAATATTCAATATAATATTTTAATTTTTATAATATAAATATTAAATATTTATTATATATAATATTTGAATAATATTATATATAATATTATGATGTAATTATTCACATTATATAATGTTAATATAATATTATATATATATATATATAATATTATATAATTAAAATATTTATATATATATATAATTAAGATGGGCAAAAGTATATTTTAATTATATAATATTATATATATATAAATATTTTAATTTTTATATCAATATAATATTAAGGGTAGAATAGACATTTCACCCAAAAGTTAATGTCGATTAGTTCATTTCTGTTACAGGGGAGGTCATTGTAATAAAATCAATTATTTTGATGTCAGGTGTAATTAGGCCAAACCTCAGGGGATGTCAGTGTAATTTACCCCAAACCTCAGAGGAGGTCAGTGTAAATTACTCTAAATTTTTTGACGAAACTAACAGAATTTTGGACGGAGAAGGGTCTTTGTTTAACGGAACAAACCTCAGGGGAGGTCATTGTAACAAAATTCAATAGTTTGATGTCGGGTGTAATTAGGTCAAATCTCAGGAGAGGTCAATGTATTTTACCCAAAATAATAATAGATTGATTTAACCGATACAAATAAAAGATGACCAATTGACCACGATGAGATGACATCATGTGAACCCTACGATGCTATTTTTAGTGAACTTTCCTTCATCACCATCAATAGAGTCATCTCATAACAAGAGCATGAGCTCTCTATTTATTAATTAAATATTTATTTTACTTTTTACAAATCTCAAAAATTATCTTAATCCTATAATTAATAAACATGGGGCGAGGGGTGGTTTCATTACCCTTTTTTATATTTAGGCTTTTTGAATATGATGGCTTATGTGTAGGCCGGCCTAGTTTATGGAGCCATTTATAGATTTTCATTTGGAACAGTTTAATTTTGTCATATTTTAAAGACGTATTGTGGTAGAAAGTCACTTAACACAAAAAAAAATGTGTTACAAATTTCATTATTCATGTTTCATTCTTTGGTCCAAATTACCCCCTCATCTTTTCAGCCTATTATCCAACTACTTCTCTCTCCATCTCTATGTATATTTTCTCACTGTATCCACCTCCACCCACGGGTACCCATGAGATCTATTTTCTCTCTCTCTTTGTCACCTTTTAGTTATTTGTTTTGTACTGTTTAGTTTTTTCAAAAAAAAATTATTCATTTTATGCAATTGTTGTGGGTTTTCTTTCTAGGTGTGTCACATGGGATCTGTTACATTGGTTTAACGGTCCCTTCAACAGCCAACAAAGCTAAAGAAGACCTTCTCAACATTCAAAGAGACATTGATACACTACCATCCTCTAGCCTAAATTGACATTGATGTCTACATCCTTTAGCCTCTAAGAGTTAAAAAACAAGAGCTATTGCAGCAATGATACTCTGTTCTTAATCAAATTGTCTTTGTCCAAGGAAGATGAGTCTCCATTGCAAAATCCTTTTGAATATTTTCAAATTTATTTATTTATGAAAAAAAAGTGGTCATAATTCCAAAAAATTTCAAATTTATTTAGTGAAAAAATAATAATATTTGAAAACATAATAATATATCAATTGAAATTTCAAATAATATGTACAATAAAATAATGGACAAATTGCATAAAATTCCCATCCACTTTTAATTTTTGACACAAAATCCCCCCTAAGAAAAATATTAAAAAAATTGACTTAAAATCTCCCTGTACTATCCAATTATTGCAATAGACCCCCAATGTCAATTAGGTGTTAGGACTGAACAACTAAAATGTGTGTGAGTTTGTTGGTTTATGCTTTTATGTTTGCTCTTTTAATGTCAAAGAAATGTGTTTTCAGTTGCAAATATTATTGCCCTGTTTGGAAGAGCTTTCTAATTCTAAAATTTCTTCTATTTAAAAGGCGTTTGAAGGATGCTTTCAATTAAAAGAATTTAAAAGAAAAAAGTTGTTTCGTAGATACATTTTTTGAAATTCCTTCCACAATTAACACTATTTTAACTTAACAAATTTATTCTTAATAATTACTCTCAATACGATAGTTTCACGAAATAAAAGAAGGCAAAATTGTCTATAAGATTTGTTACTTAAAATAATTCTGGCTTCCTTCCAAAAGCCAGTTTTTTCAGTTTTCTTTGAACGGACTTTTTAGGATTTCGACTTTCATTAAAAGTCCATTTTCCTTACTCATCTTTTTGCTCTAAGCACTACTATGATATCTCTTTGTTGAACAAGGACTTTTTAGTCTTTTCATAACCTGTGTGCATTTCTATTCCTTCAAATTAGCAAAAATTATCTATGTCCATAAATGATTTCATTTCTGTGTGTTTGCTAAAGCTCTTGTACACAGATCTGCACTAATAGCTCTATAAGGGCAACTTGGTAATTTTTGCATATGCATGCTGAGGGCACGTGAGTAATGATAGCTCAAGGTTCTAGAACGATCCCGTGTTTTGAGAATGTCAAGAGTGTCCTTGGAATAATCTAATGATGAGGTGTTGTATTTGAATCTAAAGGACAAGATTGCCAATTTTGGAAGGCTACAAATGATTGGGTGATTCAAAATAGCTAGAGGAAAAAAATATTTTTGGATAAGGATGAGCTGAGTTGTCTGAATATATCCGTTAGCAGGGGCTACTAGAGAGAGTCTATATATTTAGGTGTACAACAGCTGTGCTTAAGGGTGGAGAGATATACAATGAGAGAAAGTAAGAAATAGATAATAGCATTCTCCTTCATTAGAGTTTCTAATCTAAGTTTCAGAGCTCTAGGAAGCTAAATGACTACCTCTTAAGCCCAGAAACTATTGCTTGACATGGAGCTTTTGCTGTTCAGCACCTGAAGAGATATTATGTAAAAATCAAGCACTATTCCATTGCTAATAAAGCTTGGGAAGGTTTCTATGATCTGGCAATCTATGAGCCTATATTCTATCTGAGCAAGCTTCTTTAGCATACATTACTTCATATCTGTGCTCAAATCATCTTTGCTAAGGTTGCTATAGAATGTCATGATCCATACCTTTGATTCATGCCGTGGTTTAACAATATCTGAGCAAGCTTCTTTAGCATACATTACTTCATATCTGTGCTCAAATCATCTTTGCTAAGGTTGCTATAGAATGTCATGATCCATACCTTTGATTCATGTCGTGGTTTAACATTCTTTAAACTGTGAATGTAGAGATCGGGTTCAATTTTGAGCGGTTTTCTTTTTATTCATCATTTTTTCATAAATGGATTTTAAATGATGTTATATATGTTTTGCATGTAAAAAATATGTTTGGGAACTTTTTTAGAAGTTTAGGGAAGTTTTGGAAGTGTTTGGTGAAATTTAAGATTTTCTGGTCGACGGGGTTTGGGACGCAGGTAGGGTGGACCTGGGAATTCAGAAAATTTTTGAAAAATATTTATTTTTGGTTTTGGACCAAACAAAATATTTATTTATCTATGGCACCGTACCATATGGCACAGGCAGAGTTGAAAGATCCGTTACAAGAATTGTTAGACAAGGTTTGTACGGCCTAATACATCACCCTGGGAAGCTCCGGTCCTATTTTCTAAGAAGAATGACAAATCTATACGGTTGTGTATAGACTACCGAAAACGAAATCAAGCAATGATCAAGAACAAGGATCCTTTGCCAAGGATAAATGATTTGTTTGATTAACTCAAGGGTTCAACGTGCTTTTCAAAGATTGACTTGAGATAGGGGTATTACCAGTTAAGGGTATGGGATGAGGACATTCCGAAGACAGCTTTTTGAACTAGATATGAACACTATGAGTTTCTAGTGATGCCATTTGGTTTGAGGAATGCACAAGCAGCATTCATAGGCTTAATGAATCGAGTCTTCAGTGTTTACTTAGACAGATTCGTGGTGTTATTTGTGGATGACATTCTTGTGTACTCATCTTCTATGGAGTAACATGAGATTCATTTGAGGATAGTGTTACAAATTCTGAAGGAGCACCAGCGGTGATGAATTGGAAAAGGCCAAAGAACGTATTTGAGATACGTAGCTTCTTAGGGTTGGTGGTTTACTACCGGCGCTTTGTAAAGGACTTTTTGAAGTTAGCGGTGCATATGACTAAACTTACTCGTAAATGAGTAAAGTTTGTATGGAATGATGCTTGTGAGCATTCATTTATAAAATTGAAGAGTAGACTGATTAGTGCTTCGATATTGATAATTCTCGAGCGTGGATTGGGTTATGTGATCTATTGTGACGATTCACGGGATGGGTTGGGATGTGTATTTATGCAAACTGAGAAGATCGTTGCATATGGTTCCTGACAGTCGAAGACACATTAACAGAATTACCCAACTCATGACTTGGAGTTAACGGCAGTAATCTTTGCGCTGAAAATGTGGAGACATTACGTGTATGAGAAAAAAGTTTTAGATTTTCTCCGATCATAAGAGCTTGAAGTACTTTTCACACAAAAGGACTTGAACATGAGGCAACGGAGATCGGTGGAGTACATGGAGGACTACAACTTTGATCTTTAATGGTAGCCGATGCATTGAGTAGGAAAACACATGGTACCTTGGCAAGCATTGTCATCCGTGAGTGAAAAATGATGGAAGACATCGCAGAAATGGGATTGTACTTTAGTGAAGGTGGTGAACCGACAACTTTGTTCACACTTATTGAACAACCAACTCTAGTGATTAGGGTGGTTGAGAAACAAAGGTGTGCTAATGAGATGGAGGAAATTCGCACTCGAATTTCAGGTGGTGAAGTGGTGGAAGACTGGACAGTTCATTCTGATGGAGGTTTGAGGTTAGAGGAAAAATGGTTGTACCATTACCTTATAGGGAAGAGGTCTTTAGAGAATTTCATTGCTCTAGATTTGTAGTGCATCCCGGTGGTACCAAAATGTACCATAACTTACATCGACAGTATTGGTGAAAAGGTATGAAGAAAGATGTTGCACAGTTTGTGACAAGGTGCCTCACTTGTCAACAAGTGAAGGCCGAGCAAAGACCGGCGGGTTTGTTGCAACCATTACCAGTAGCTATGTGGAAGTTAGAACACGTCACTATGGATTTTGTGACAAGATTACCGAGGTCGAGGAAGAGTCACGATGCAGTTTGGGTCATTGTGCAGAGATTGACTAATGTGGCGCATTTTCTCCCTATTCAAGTGACTGATGATGTGGATATTCTCAGTCGATTATATATTGATTAGATTCTTAAACTGCACGGAGTGCCAATTTCTATTATATCCGATAGAGACCTACCATTTACGTCACAATTTTGGTAGAATTTTCAGGCAGCACTTGATACAGACCTTCATTTTAGGATGGCCTTTCATCCTCAAATAGATGGTCATTCGGAGTGTACAATACAAATTTTAGAGGATATGCTTCGGGCGTGTGCACTTGATTTTCATAGTAGTTGGGAGGATCACCTTTCAGTAGTAGAGTTTTCATAAAATAATAGCTATCAAGCTAGCATTGACATGGCTCTATTTGAGGCATTGTATGGTAGGCCTTGTAGGTCACCTGTTTGTTGGACAGAGATCAGTGAGACAATGGCCTTGGGGCCAGATATAGTCCGAGAGACTATAGTGAAGATTAAAATGATAAGGCAGCGATTGCTTATTGCTTAGAGTCGACAAAAGAGTTATGTCAATAGGAGGTGACGACCTTTGACATTTGAGGTGGGAGACTATGTCTTTCAAAAAGTCTCGCCACAGAGAGGTTTGATGAGATTTGGGCATAGTGGCAAGCTATCATCCCGATTTATCAGTCTGTTTGAGATATTGGATCATGTGGGTGAGGTTGCATATCGTTTGGCATTGCCACCGCAAATGTCAGGTGTTCATAATACTTTCCATGTTTCAATGTTGAGAAAGTATGAGCCGAATCTTTCACATGTGTTAGACTGGACGGATCTTGAGGTGGAGGACGACGTGTCATATGAAGAGAGACCAATTTATATTTTGGACTCTAGGGAGCAAGTGATTCGAGGCAAAATATTTCATTGGTTAAAGTGCTTCAGAGATATCACGGAGTTGAAGAGGCTACGTGGGAACGAGAACAAGATGTTCATTCAAAATACCCTGAGTTGTTTACCATAAGAGATATGTTTCTAATTTCAAGGATGAAATTTCTTTAAGGTGGGGAGGTTGTAGAGACCAGGTTCAATTTTGACCGATTTTCTTTTTATTCATCATTGTCATAAATGGATTTTAAATGATATTATATATTTTTAAAAAGTGAAAAACATATTTGAGAAAAAAATTTAGAAATATTTATTTTTGGGTTTGGATCAAATGAAATATTAAAAAAGTTAAAGAAGTGATTTCAGAACCATAGCCGCTTTCGAAATCAAAAATGGAGTCCAGGAAGTAGATTAAGTGACTTGGGGTAAAATGGTCATTTTACACTTAGTGTATTATAATACACTTAAAGTGTATATTGCTAGACAGATTTTTTGAAGAGAGAACGTCAGCTATTAGAGCTCTCTCCAAGATCTCAATCTTCTTCCTTCATTTTGAGAGCCTTAGAGTGAGATTTGGGGCTTGCTCTAAGATAGAAGTTATTCTCCTCGCCTTCCTTTTCAAGTTGGTATGTTCAAAGTTACATTTTGGAAACTTTCAGAAATGGAGTGGGGTTGAAGCTTGGATTTGGATCTTGTCCAAGAAGGAAGAGTAGTTCTTCTTGTCCCGATCTACAATCCTATGGAAAAGAGTTCAATTTGGTGGAGTTTGAAGCGCGGTGATTTCTAGGGTTTTGCTAGAAGAAGCTTGAAATTGAGGTAGGGGTGTTTCTTCCCTTTTATTCATTGATTCCTAGGTTTTGGGTGAGTTGAGAATGGGTTGGTTGTGTTAGCATGTATAGGAGAGTGGTGGAATTGTATGATTTTGTTTTTCTCTCTTTCATTGTGAATTATACATGTTAATATTGTTCATTTTGTAATAACCGTGACCGTTTCTGGCCGGTTTTTCTTTATTTTCATTTATTGTCATATTAATGCTTTAAATGATTATATATGTGATTTAAATGTAAAATACATATTTGGAAACTTGTATAAGTGTTCAGGAAAGTTTTCGGAGCATTTGGAAAAAGTTGATTTTTTCAGCACTGGTGGGCTCTGCGCTGGTCCCATGGGCCTGGAAAATTTAAAAGCGGTGAAATGACACCAAATTCATAGGGTAACTTAAATAAAATATTTAACACGCTACGAAGTCAATTTTGAGTCAATCGGAGTTACCGAAATGAAAAACCGAGCCCGGGAATGTTTTTGGAAAAGTTAGTGGCATTTTTGTAAATAGATGAGGTAGAATTATTTTATCTCCTAAGAAAATTGGTTTATAAATAAAAGGAAGAGAATACACAATTCTCATTGTCTTATTCTTGTATTAGCTGTGAGGAGCAATATAGATATACATATATATGTCTACACATTCTTCTTCACTTCTCCATTGAATTAGAGGGGCTTGGGGGCGAGAATTAGAAGATGCCAAAGAAGAGAGAAACGATCTACACATTGAAGGCTCGAGTTTGATCCATCTGGAATCAATTTTGGAAAAAAAATTTTGGTGATAAATTGGAGAAATCATTTGGAAGCTCTTCCAAATTGAGGTAGGGATGCCTAATCCATACTCACATAATTTTTGTGAGTATATTGGTTATCTATGGCAACCAATTGGTTATGTTGGTATAATTAGATGTCTTTCAATATTAAAACATGCTAAATTATGTCATTTGATGAATTATCAATGTTAATTGATGTAGTTGCATGTTTATAATTGCCTTAGATGATTATATAAGCATGTAGAGGTTGAATTGTGAAGTAATTATGTGAATTTATGTGTATATGTGAAGATGATGATTATGTGCTTGTTAAAATGTCTTGAGATCATGTTTAAACATGAGAGCATGTTTAATTGTCAATATAAGTGATGCGAAATGTGCAATATGTGAAACATGTTTTATGTGAAAGTATGTGATATTTATTTGGAAAAATATGCAAGCATGACAATTAGTTTTGAATTGTATTTGTGCATTATCATGAACATGTGGGATTCATCTTCATTAGCACGGTGAGGGTGGTGAGCTCAATTGGGTGGTGAGCCCTCTTGACGAGTGCCATGGTGATCCTTTTGGAACCATGGGGGGCAATCCAGGGAAGGAACCTTGTGGAGTGATCCTTAATTGGGGCTCTGGACTAGATGGAAGAGGATACTCCCTAAAATGGAGTCCTGCGATGAGGTAAATCGATTTTGGGGCCTCAGTTAGATGGGATTGGGCACCCCATAAAATCGGAACCTAATAAATGTGTGGAAAATATGAGGGAGTCATGCATATCATGTTGCATCATATATTGCTTATGACGTGGTTTTGATGTACGAATAATGGCTTAACATAATTAAATGCAAATGTATATTATGTGGTATTCACAGAACTTGCGGAATTGTGTTATAGACATTCCTACTGAGCGTATTTTAGGTCATCCCATGAGTATTTACTCTTTTCAAGAAATGGAAAAGAGGTATTGGAGTCTCCACAATACTGCATTGGCTTGGAGCGAAAAAGTTGGTTAGATTTAAAGACATATTTTACTTTATTTGAATGCATGTCCGGATTTAGACTATATGCATGTGATGAACATGTAAAGACCATTTATGTTTTAAGAATATGTATTATTTATTTCTTATTATTTTATGTATTATAAGTATGGTATTGAGCATGGTAGAATGCTAGATAATTTAAATGATGATCCTTCATTTATGTTCATTTTTACATGTATAAACTTGTAAGAATGGTTGTGTTGATGAACTGGTAAAATGAGATGCATGTATGGTAAGGATGGACTAAGGTGTGAGAATGACACTTAGAAATCTTACAGAGTATCTTTATTCGAGGGATTTCGATCAATCGAAACCCTTGTTTCGATCAATCGAAATACTTCGATGAAACGACCATGTATTGAGGGAATTTCGATAAAAGTTAGTGAAATTCTGATGGGGTCTCGATAGCACTTCAATAGGAGCTCGATCAAGCGAGATTTTTGATCAATCAAAACTCCCATTTCTTATAATCAAAATGTGTTTCGTACAATCGAAATGAAAACTTCGATCAATCAAAAAATTGCAGGAACTGGGTGACTTAAAGGAACTTGTACATGCACATTTTCATTAAAGGGTGTCTATAGTGGATTTGAATTGTTTATGTAAGTATGTATGCATGGTGATTATGGTATAGGGAATGCTTCTATTGATTTTGAGATCACAACTTAGATTGGTTTATTGTTGCGACATATTCGGTAAAGAATGAATGTCTCGATAATCTAAAGGCTTTCGCGACAAGTCATGACCCGAGATTTGGGGTGTGATAGCTTGGTATCAATGGGGATATTAGATGGTGATAAATGGTGACTTATTATGATTACTCGAGTCGTGGGATGACTATCGGGAGATCATGACAATTCACTACCTGAAATTCTAGCTTGGACCAGGGGAGTCTCGGCGGTTCAAATTTTTGGGGTCTAACAGCTTGATATCAGAGCATAGCTACCTAGGGATGAAGGGTAAGGGTTGTATCACATGTAGTTTCGGTATGGTTAGAACCTTTGAGTTGAGAACCTAAAAACGCGTGTAGACATGACATAGTTGATATGAGAACTTATGTGCATGTGAAGTATGCTTACATGAAAACATGCTAAGTGTTTATATGATAACATGCATTATATATTATGTGTTGACTTGAGAGCATGTTTATGTGATTAAATGTTTGTTGAAAAACATGTCTATATGTTATGTGTGAAGTAATAACATGTTATATTGTGTAATAATTTGATCATGTTGAGTAAATAGCGTGAGATAACTTATTATAGTTGACCTATATCTTGACTATATAGAGATATCTCACTTAGACGCCGAGAAAAAGGCAGTTGGAGGTGAGGTTCCCGAGGAAAACCGTTTGGTTGCAGATATAACCACGACCCTCTGAGACTTTGTGAGGATGATAGTTAATGAAGTACAACAACCGGTAGTGCAACCGGAAGAGAGTGAAAGTGAAAGGAGATTCAAATTCATCACTCGATTTAAGAAATTGATGCCTCCAAGTTTTGAGAGGAGTTTTGATCCATTGATAGCGGACAATTGGTTGGAGCAAGTGGAAAAGCACTTGAAGATGATGTCTACTCTTGATGATGGCATGAAAGTGATTCTTGCTACATATTTGTTGTCGAGTGGAGCTGAACTTTGGTGGAAGTCGGTGAGTGACCGACACGATATTGAGACGATGCCATGGGAAGAGTTTAAGACTCTATTCCTTGAGCATTACTTTCCTAGACCAAAGAGGAGGGCTTTGAGGATGGAGTTTAAGGAACTTGTTCATGATGTCATGATCGTAACTGAGTATGAAAACAAGTTTATTTCTCTTTCATGCTTCTCACTCGAAGTAGTGAGAGATGAAGAGGAAAAGACGTGGAGGTTCATCAATGGCCTTCACCATTCGGTTAGGCCATTTGTATCCATTTTGGGGTTAAAATTATATGTCGAGGTGGTAGAGAAGGCCTTGATGGTAGAAGCTGAAGTGAAAGATAGGCACGAGAAAAGAGAGGCATTGAGGCAAAGCAAGGCTTTGACAGTGGCTTCAGAGGGGTATGCAAGGAAGAAGTTCAAATGTGGTTCTTCTGAGTCGGTTGGTTCAGTGGGATAGCCGATGGCACTTTCTACACTTACTATTCCCTTATCCTTGCATCTGCTAGAGTGGAAGCGGTGTGCTACAAGTGTAAGCAACTAGGGCACTACAAATCAGATTGTCCTTCAAGAGCATCCATGAGAGCACTTCAGAGTCAGCCTATGATTCAGCCTAGCACAATGATATGCTTTAGTTATGGGCAGCAGGATATATGAGGAGAGTGTCTATAACAGGGTAGAGATGCTTAGGGTGGTTAGGGCTCACAGTAGAGGCTAGTTCAGACCGTGACTGCGCAGTCAGGCTATAGAGTACCTCCACCACAGCCAGCTATGTCTACACAAAGTGCAAGACCAGTGAGGGTATCTACCCCTAGTGCATCCACATATCATTCGAGTTTTCGGGCTAGTGCAGGACCCTTAATGGTCAGAGGTATATTTTTGGTATATAATTCTTGGGCACGTGTATTGATTGATTCAGGTACATCTTATTCATTTATTGCTACATCATTTACACGAGCATTGGGGCTAGAGATTAGTCCATTGGGTAGAACTATTTGTGTTGATACGCTAGTGGGCAATACAGTGATCCTTGATAGAGTATGCTAGGGGTGTGCTATTGAGATAGTCGGGCGGACACTTGAGTTTGATTTTATTCTCCTTGACATGAGTAGTTTTGATATCATCCTTGGGATGGATTGATTATCAGAGTTCCATGCTACGATTGATTGTTTTAGAGGGAGAGTGACGATTTGCACGCCCGAGGTCAATTGCTTTTACTTTGCGGGAGATCGGAATGATTCCTATACTTCTTCATGCTATGGCATTAGTAGTCGGGAATGACACAATTTTATCTTGGCTAGTCTTTTGGCCGAGGGAGAGGAGATTCTGAGAGAGGTATATCCAGCAGTGGTATATGAGTTATTGGATGTTTTTTTAAAGGATTTGATAGATTTGCCTCCCAAGAGAGAGGTAGAGTTTGACATTGTTCGTATACCCGGTACGATGCCCATTTCTATGGCACCTACAGAGTTGGTGGATTTAAAGCATCAATTGGATGATTTGAAAGCTAAAGGCTTTATTAAATCGAATGTATCACTGTGGGGAGCACCTGTGTTATTTGCTAAGCCAAAATATGGTTCTTTGAGATTGTGCATTGATTATCAAAAGTTGAATCATGTGACAATCAAGAACAAGTATCCGTTGCTGAGGATAGATGACCTATTTGATCAATTAAAAGGAGCTCACTTCTCCTCAAAAATTGATTTAAGGTCAGGTTATTACCGATTGAGGGTGAAAGATGAGGATATCCATAAAACAACTTTCCATACGCGTTATAGACACTATGAATTCCTTGTAATGTCATTCAATTTGACTAATGCATCGGCAACATTTATGAATTTAATGAACCAGACATTTCATGAGTACCTTGATACCTTTGTGGTAGTGTTTGTGGATGATATACTCATGTACTCATCTTTGGAGGAGGAGCATATGTTACATTTGAGGATATTTTGCAAATTCTTAGAGAGCATCGACTATATGCTAAATATAAATAGTGTGAGTTTTGGCTCTAAGAGGCGAAAGTCCTTGGGCATGTTGTTTCCGGAGGCGGAGTCTCAATTGATCCATCTAAGATTGAGGTTATGATGAGTAGGGAGAGTCCGAAAAGTGTCTCTGAGATTCAAAGTTTTCTTGGTTTAGTGAGCTACTATAGGAGGTTTGTGAAACACTTCTCTAGTATTGCAATTCATATAACTTGACTCACTCATAAATAAGCGAAGTTTTTTGTGGAATGAAGCATATGAGTTAGCCTTTCGTGAATTGAAGAAGCGGTTAACTACAACTCCTATTTGGTGATACCCGAGCGTGGCTTGGGGTATGTGATTTATTGTGATGCTTCAAGGAGTGGGCTAGGTTGTGTGTTGATACAATATGACAGAGTAGTTGCTTATGGGTCTAGACAATTAAAGACTTGCGAGCATAATTATCCTACGCATGACCTAGAGCTAGCAGTGGTGATCTTTGCTTTGAAAGGGTGGACACACTACTTGTATGGTGAGAGATTCAAGGTGTATTCGGATCTCAAGAGTCTCAAGTACCTTTTCTCTCAAAAGAACTTGAACATGAGACAGAGGTGATGGATTGAGTATATGGAGGATTATAATTTTGATTTACAATACCATCTGGGGAAAGCAAATATAGTGGCGGATGTATTGAGCAGGAAGTCTCATGGCACTCTAGTTAGCATAGCCATATGTGAATGGAAAATGATAGAAGATTTCTCAAAGTTGGGATTGTATTTTAGTGATGATAATGAGCCATCTATATTGTTTAGCTTGGTAGCTCAACCTATACTTGTGAACAAGGTGATTGAGGCACAGAAATGGGATAGTGAGTTAGAGGTCATTCACTCACAAATTACTAGTGGTACTATAGTGGAGGGTTGGACCTTGCATTCAGAAGGGGGTTTACGATTCAGAGGATTGATGGTAGTTCCTTCTGATTGTCGTGATGATGTATTATAGGAATTTTATCATTCTCATTTTGCAGTTCATCCTAGTGGAACAAAAATGTATCACAACGTAAGACACCAATATTGGTGGTGAGGTATGAAGAAGGATGTAGCACAGTTTGTTGCGAGATGCCTTACTTGTCAACAAGTAAAGTCAGAACATCAAAAACCAGTTGGGTTTCTTACAACCATTACCAGTGGTGGAGTAGAAATGGGAACATATTACCATGGATTTTGTGATGAGTCTTTCAAGATCTAACAAAGGTAATGATACAGTTTGGGTTGTTATAGATAGATTGAGCAAAATAGCTCACTTCTTACTGATTCGTGTGTGAGTGTGACTCAAAAAGTATATCAATTAAAAATTACCACGCTTCGCAATAGAACGAATTCCTTGTAGAATAGGGCTATCGAAAGGAAGGGGTGTCGAACCTCAAGGACTATGGTCTGACTGAGTTGAATTGTTAGAACTAATTCTAATTAAATTTAAAAGAAATAAGTTGCTGATTTTTATATCTAAATTATCTAATGAAGCAATTGAACAAAAGCAAGAAAAACTAAGGAGTGTAGAGAATATAAGATAAGTCTAGGGTTATTGATTTCACCACTAACTTCACAATCACTGGTCAATTGAACTAACTATGGGACATCATATCATGCATAAGTAGTGTCGGTGGCTACAAGCTCACCTCCATCCGTCAAGAAGATAACATATGATTAAGGCTAAGTCATGGACTATCTTCGATTGGCATGAGCCATCTGCCTAACTACTCTAATCTAAGGTGCAGTATGGTTCATCTTCTCTAGGCATAATCCATCAAAACTTTTAATGATATATTCAGTGAAAACTATTGTGTAATAATCACTCTCATGATCACAGAAAACAAGAGGGACGAGTTCAATAACAATAATCAAATATCTAAGACAAGATAAGAAATCATTGAAAATGAATTTATAAGACTTTTATTGCTCAATTCTATAAGAAGAATCCTCTAAATTACACAATCTATGAATGAATACAAAAATCCCCAATAATTAGAACAATCAAACCAGTGATGTTTAGTTAGGGCTCCATCAAAACCCTGGTGGCTGAACTAGCCGCTCATGATACGCCTTGTTCTCCAATGATTCTCTATTCCCAAAAGCTCTTCAAAACTGCTGCCAAGCCCCCCTCCCATACAGCCCTAATTTGTCACTTTAAATAGCCAAGAGAATATATCAAAGTCCTAATCCAATTAGGAATTAATTAGGTTTTCCCGCAGCACTAATCAGGTGGGTTTTTCCTGCTGACTTCGGCCCAACTTTTGACCCACTTGAAGTCCGATTTACGGAATTTTCGTGAAATACAAAAGTGTGCAGAATCAAATTTCATTTAACCCATCGCGAGAATTATATCGATTTGAGGCTCGAAAATAAGACTTCTGGTCCGTTTTCCAAAATGGGATTAAGACTGTATTATGCGCAGATTTGGGCTTCAGGCCCGAAACCTTCTTAAGCAGTTGTAATTCTCTTGGACATCTTTCTTGGGCTGATTTGAGTTAAAATATGGAGTTCAATGGATCCCTTTGATGTAGGCTTCATCTAACCATCTTGCATGTAATCTTTAAAAGCCCAAAATCACGGTTTTAACTGAAATAATCATTAAGGCCCTGAAAATACAGAAAACACTAAAACAAAGTAAAATCACAAAATAATCTATCACTAAGAGAATAAAATACATAAGTTAAGAGGCTAGAATGCGTAACATTCAACGCCGATCACTTACCTATGAGGCTGATAGACAATGTGAGGAGGCTCAGTAAGCAATACATGGAGCAGATTGTGAGATTACATGGGGTTCCAGTATCTATTGTATCAGATAAGGATCCACCATTTACTTTGAGATTTTAGCAGGGATTCCAGGCGGTATTGGACACTGACTCACACTTTAGCACAACATTTCATCCTCAAACTGACGGGCAGTCAGAGCGTACCATATAGATATTAAACGATATATTTCGTGTTTGTATCTTGGATTTTGGTGGTGGTTGGGAGGACCATTTGTCACTAGTGGAGTTTGCGTAAAACAATAGTTATCATGCCATAATTGAGATGGCACCATTTAAGGTGTTGTATGGCAGACCTTGTGTAGAGACCAGGTCCAATTTTAACCGATTTTTATTTTTAGCATCATTTTTGCCCTAATTCCATTTTAAATGATGTTTGGCATGTTTTAATTGTCAAAAACATGTTTGGGGAGCTGTATTAAGGTTTTAGAAAGTTTGGGGAACATTCGGTAAAGTTTAACTTTTTGGGTCAACGGGGCCTCGGGATGAGGTCTAGTGGGCTTAGAAATTTGGAAAATTTTTGAGAAAATCTTATTTTTAATTTTAGACCAAACATAATAATTAGAGAGTTAAAAAAGTGATATCGAGACCGTAGGAACTTTCGAAATCAAAAACGGAGGTCGGAAGGGTACGTTAAGTGACTCGGGAGAATTTCAGTCATTTCATGTCCCAAGTGGAGAGATAATATCTAGAGGGCTGGGATATTTCATTTTTATATATCTCACTCTCTCTAAATCTCCCACGTCATCTCTCTCCCTTTTTTCTAGATTTTGGAGGTGTTAAGCTAGGAATTGGGAAACACCGAAGGCAAGTGCTTTGCTCTACTCAGGGAAGGCTACACTTTGGACCAAACAAAGTCTTCGTTTGACAAGGTAAAAAGGGCTAAATTTTTTAGAACTTGGCTTCAAGCTTAGGACTTGAGGTTGGGGTGTGAATCATTTCTTTATTTTGATTCTATAGGTCCCTTACTTGTGACATAAAAGATATGTTGAATATTTTATGAGATTAGGGTTTTGTGCATATATATATATATATACACACACATATATATATATATATATATATGAAAATGTGTTTTTATGCATAGCATAGTGATATTCATGAATGCATAGTATGAAATTACCTTCATTTGTGAAATGGTGAGAGTTTTGATTCCATATGTTGAATTGTGCATGAAAGATGAAATTTTCTTTAAAATGCATAATTGTGATAATTTCCATTAGATGAGTGGAATGGCATTGTGACAAGCTTCAGTTGAGGGAGAAAATGTATTCATTTGATAAAACGCATCCCATTGATTGAGATTGTGAAATTATGCATTTATGTGATAAGTGTACATATGTGGGAAAGTCGCGTTTTTGGGGCATGTGTGAGAATTAAGAAGGGCCCGGAGGCCTAGGATGCAAGACCCAAAACTTGGCCAAGCGGGTGTCGCTTTCGTCGAGTTAGTAGCCCAAAAAGCGTAAGCAGAGTTTGTGGTTTCGAAAAAACCCTTACTATAGATTGTAACAAACGAAGTCCTTATTGAATTGATTTTTGGATTATACGTGGTGTGAGTTTACTTGTGAGTTGTGAATTCATATAAATTGCTATATATTGAAATGTGAAGCATTAAGTATGATTTCTAAAACTTGTATGTTTGAAGGGTGAAAAGCATAGATATTTGTCATCTAATTATGTAGAGACTTCATATGCATTCATGCATGGCTGCCTGAGTTAAAGTAAAGTCAAGTGGATCATTCCTACTAGGCGTAGTTGTATGCTCACCCCCATACCCCAAACTCTTTTCAGATAAAGCTCCCATGGAGGAGGAGGAGGCTTAAAAAGCATGGAAGGACTTTTGAGTTTACTTTTGGAGACATTTCTTTTGATCATGTAGATAGATGTCCATACCGGTTTATGGCATGTCAATGATATTAAATATTTTTTCTCTACATTCGATTTATCTTGATGATTGTAGATTTTAAATGTAAACGCCACATGTGGCATATGTACACTTCAAGGAATGAATGTATATGACGTTTTGTTGGAACCTCAATGTTTACGCTTTATGATTATGAAAGATTTGATATTCAAATGTATAAGTTGGAATATGTGTATGATGGTATAGGATTTATAGATGAATTATATGTGGAGTGAATGATCCTAGGTTATTAGAATGAGAAATGAGCATGATTATTGCTTTGTGAAAAAATACAGGATTTATGGGCAAGGCATTTCGATTGTGCAAAATGACTATTTCACATAATCGAAATCCTTCGATTGTGTGAAACCCATGTTTGCATGATCAAAAATCTCGATTGTGCGAGATTAGAGGCTTGATTAATCAAAAAGTTATAGGGTTATGGATTGGTGAAAGTCTTGAATGATGGAAACCTTCGATTGTACTTCGATAGTACTTCGCATGATCGAATATTTCAATTGTGTGAAGATGGAATTTCGATCATTCGAAGTGCACATTTCGATCGTGCAAAATGTACATTTCATTTGTGCAAAAATGGTGACCAACAGTTAGTGTTGTGCAAGTGTGGCCATGTGTGAGCCTTAGTTAAAGGTTGGTTTTGGGACATACATAGATATACGTGTGCATGTATTTAAAATTTCACAAATGTAAGTGTTGATTTGAGGTGATAATGTTGTGAAAACACTGTTCACCCTGAGTTCCAGAAGACAAAAATCGGGGCGTAACAACTTGGTATGAGAGCATAAAATCAAAGAGTAACTGTGGTTAGAGTGTGGATAATTAGCCTAAGTCACCTCTAGTTTTTGGGAGACGAAAATCGGCGCGTTATGACTTGGTATTAGAGTATGATATAAAAAAGTAATTGTGGTTAGAGTATGGATGATTAGCCTAAGTCACCTCTAGTTTTTGGGAGACAGAAATCTGGGCGTGACAACTTTGTATCAGAGCTCTAGGTTGGAATACCTAGGGACGACGGGAATTGGTCAGATCATGTGTGGATTTGTGAGTGTTAGATCATGTATCTGATACCAATAACTTGGTATCAAAGCTCGAGGTTGGAATACCTAAGGACTACTGGAAATGGTTGAACCACGTTTTGAATTGAAAGGACTTGATGATTTATGGAATTGTGAATTTGAGGCTATGATAGTAGATTTGAGGTTTTTGAGTGTAAGTTAAGACTAAGTGTATATTACGTGAAAATACTAACTGCATATTACGTGGAAATGCTTATGTGCTTACTTGTTTTATATAATGTGCTATTTTGAAGTAACTTAGCATGTTATGAGTGTGCATGAATAGAATTGGACAATGATATTCAACTTGGATTTTTAAAGTGTCTTTTTGTTATTAATATAGCAAGATGCCACCTCGTAGAGCTCGTGGAGGAGCACTGGCAACATCTCTTATAGATGGAGAGCAGTTTATGCGCGACATGGTTATGACCATGCGACAAATAGCTAGGGAGACTCAAGCGACACAAACTCCACCGTGAGCAGCACGTCTTAGCCGAATGATAATGATATTGGGACATGTCAAGAAGCACAGTCCACCGTCATATTCGGGAGGGTCTGACCCTATGGTGGTAGAAAATTGGTTAGACAAAATTGTTACACTCCTTACCGTGCTTGAGATAGAGGAGGACCTAAGGGTGAAGTGGCAGCCCATTACCTTAAGGATATGGCCAAACATTGGCGGAAATTCTTAGGGAACTGCCATGACATTAAGATGATGGATTTAGATATGTTCCAAGTGCTCTTCTTTGAGAAGTACTTTTTGGTGATGGTAAAGGACAAATTGAGGCAAAAATTCTATGAGTTGGTTCAAGGCTCAATGACAGTGATGGAATACGAGACCAAATTCACATCTTTAGCTCGTTTTGCACGAGAAATGATCCCAACGGAAGAGCTAAAGATAAATTAGTTCATAAGAGGTTTGCGAACCTTTATACGGGATCAAGTGGCGATCTTGGGTTTGACTAGCTATGCAGTAGTGGTGGAGAGAGCATTGATAGCCAAGGAGCTCGACAATGATAATCAAAGAATAAGGGAAACAAAAAACCAAGCGAGGAGCACGGGGTCCCTTCTGGACAATCGTGCTAGGAAGAAGCATAGGGATGGCGAGTCATTTTCACAAGGGCAACATGCCCAATTGACACCATCTATGGCTATACCTACCAGATCTTCATGATCTAGAATTGTTTGCTTCAACTGTCAAAAGCCCGGACATAAAATGGTAGAATGTACTCAAATATAGGTTCCTTCAGTGGCAGACAAGAAGTGCTTCCATTGTCAGCAAATGGAACACATTAGTTTGAATTGTCCCCAGATGAGGGGTGCACAAAGTGGAGTTGGTTCTCAGCAATGTTCTACGCGCCCTACTACTCCATATTTATGCTTTAGGGCATTGCTACCACCACAGACAGTGCCATCAATATAGAGTTTGCAGGCACCGGCTAGAGGAGTCACATCTGGTGCTCCTAGCCAGCAGTCAGGGTATCAAGGTATTAGACAGCAGGGATGTGCCTTCACTATTGTTCCAACTGAGACCTCGGTAGGACTGTCAATGGTCCAACATATATTTCTTGTATCTAGCTCATGGGCTAGGGTTTTAATGGACTAGGGTGCATCTCATTCATTCATTTCATATGCATTTGCTTGTGCTTTGGGGTTGGAGGTATCATCCTTGGACTCAGTTTTATCCATTGATATACTAGTTGGTGGTAGAGTGACCTTAAGTAGGGTATGTTGGTCTTGTGAGATCGAGATTGCGGGACACCGACTAGTGTTTGATTTCATTCTCCTTGATATTGCCAGTTTCGATATAATCTTGGGTATGGATTGGCTATCCACTTTCAAAGCCAATATCGATTGTTATCGGGGGAGAGTGACCTTGTGTACATCGAAGGGTGTTAGTATTTGTTTTGTCGGAGAGCGAGATGACTTCTACTTGTCATCTTCGTATAGTTTTAGTGATCAGAAAGGACTTGTGTATTTCTTAGCAAGCTTGCTAGTTGATAGTGATGATGGGACACATGAGGAGTTTTCTCATGTTCTATGTGAGTTTTTGGATGTATTGCCGGGTGACTTGACAGAGTTGCCTCGGAAAAGGAAAGTGGAGTTTATGATAGAACTTGCTCCAAGTACCGTGCCCATTTCTATGACACCGTACCAAATGGCACCGGCTGAGTTGAAAGAGTTAAAGGACCAACTACAAGAGCTACTAGACAAAGGGTTTCTACGTCCTAGTACTTCGTCTTGGGGAGCTCCGGTTCTTTTTGCTAAGAAGAAGGATGGGTCTTTGTGGCTTTGTATTGACTATTGGAAGTTGAATCGGGTAACGATTAAGAATAAGTATCATTTGCCAAGGATAGAAGATTTGTTTAATCAACTGAAGGGTTCTAAATATTTTTCAAAGATAAACTTGAGATCCAGATATTACTAGTTGGGGGTTAGATATGCGGACATTTAAAAAACCACTTTTCACACACGATATAGACACTATGAGTTTTTGGTGATGCCGTTTGGTTTGACGAATGCACCGACAACATTCATGGATTTGATGAACCTAGTGTTCAATGTTTATTTGAACAAATTTGTGGTTATGTTCGTTGATGATATCCTAGTGTACTCATCTTCGGAAGAGGAGCACGAGGGGCACTTGAGGATTGTACTGCAACTTCTAAGGGAGCATCAATTATATGCCAATACGAGAAATGTGAATTTTGGCTAGCGAAGGTAAAATTCCTTGGGCATGTTGTGTCCGAAGGAGGGGTTTTCATGGATCCATCCAAGTAGAGGCGATGATGACTTGGGAAAGACCTAAGGGCGTATTTGAAATACGAAGTTTCAACACCAATTTTGATCATTCCGGAACGTGGGTTGGGGTACATAATCTATTGTGACGCTTCACGACTTGGTTTGGGATACGTGTTGATGCAAACCAAGAGAGTAGTAGCGTATGGTTCAAGATAATTGAAAATACACGAACAGAATTACCTGACACACGACTTGAAATTGGCAGTGGTGATCTTTGCACTCAAAGTGTGGAGATATTACTTGTATGGTGAGAAGTTTAAAGTGTTCTCAAATCACAAGAACCTCAAATACCTTTCTCACAAAAGGATTTGAATATGAGGCAACGAAGGTGGATGGAGTACATGGAAGACTATGATTTTGAGTTACAATATCATTCGGGAAAGGCTAATGTAATGGCGGATGCATTAAGTCAGAAGTCACATGGTAACTTGGCGAGCATAACCATATGGGAGTGGAAGATGGTGGAAGGTATCTCAGAAATGGGATTACATTTTAGTGAGGATGATGGTCCGGCGACACTTTTTACTCTTATTGCTCAACCAACCTTATTGATTCGAGCAATGGAGGAATAGAGAAATGATGGTGAGTAGAGGCTATTCGTACTTAGATTTCGGGTGGCGAAGTGGTGAAAGGATGAACAGTTCATTCAGATGAGAGCATGAAATTCAAGGAAAAGTTGTTTGTTCCCCTAACTTGTAGAGAGGAAGTCCTTAGAGAGTTTCATAACTTGAGGCTTGCAGTACATCCAGGGAGTACCAAGATGTATCATAACCTACACCAATGGTATTGGTGGAAAGGTATGAAGAAGGATTTAGCTCAGTTCGTAGAGAGGTGCCTCACTTGTCAACAAGTGAAGGCCGGACATCGAAGGCCAGCAGGGTTGTTACAGCCATTGCCCGTGGCAATGTGAAAGTGGGAGTATGTCACTATAGACTTTTTGATGGGGTTTCCAAGGTCAAGGAAGAGTCACGATGTAGTATGGGTCATTATAGACAGATTGACCAAGGTAGCTCACTTTATTCCTATTAGAGTGACCGATGATGTGGATACTCTCAGTAGATTATACATTGAGCAAATCCTAGGCTTCATGGCCTGCCAGTTTCTATTATTTCAAATAGAGACCCACGATTTATATCTCGATTTTGGCAGAGTTTTTAGACAGCGCTGGATATAGATCTCCAGTTTAGTATAACTTTTCATCCTCAGACAGATGGTTAGTCCTAGCATACTATACAGATTCTGGAAGATATGTTACGGGCGTGTGTACTTGATCTTTGGGGCTGTTGGGAGGATCACCTTCCATTGGTGGAGTTTGCATACAATAATAGCTATCAAACTAGTATTGAGATTGCTCTATTTGAGGCTTTGTATAGTAGGCCGTATAAATCACCTGTCTATTGGATCGAGGTTAGAGAGACAGTTTCTTTCAGACCATATTTAGTTCAAGAAACTACGGAGAAGATTAAAATGATAAGGCAACGGTTTCTTATGGCTCAAAGTCATCATAAAAACTATATCGATAGAAGGCGGCAACCTTTGGAATTTGAGGTAAGAGATCATGTCTTTTTAAAGGTCTCACCACAGAGAGGTTTGATGAGGTTTGGTCGTAGTGGCAAGCTAGCACCATGATTTATTGGACCATTTGAGATTTTGGATCAGGTTGGAGAGGTTACTTATTGCTTGGCATTGCCGCCGTAAATGTCAAGTGTGCACAACCCTTTCCACGTTTCTATGTTGTGAAAGTATGACCTGAACCCTTCACATGTGGTGGATTAGAAAGACCTTGAGGTGGAGGAGGACTTGTCATACGAGGAGAGGCAGACCCAAATTTTGGATACTAGAGACCAAGCACTTCGGGGCAAGACCATTCCATTGGTCAAAGTACTTTGGAGACATCACGGAGTAGAAGAGACTACGTGAAAGCGGGAACAAGAAGTCCTCTCAAAGTACCCCGAGTTGTTCACCACTTGAGTTACGTTTCTAATTTTGAGTACAAAATTCCTTTAAGGTTGGGAGGGTGTAAAGACCGGGTCCAATTTTGATCGATTTCCATTTTTAGCATCATTTTTTCTCTAATTGCATTTTAAATGATTTTTTCATATTTTAATTATGGGAAACATGTTTGGGGAGTTGTATTAAGGATTTGGGAAGTTTTGGGAACATTTGGTAAAATTTGACTTTTTGGGTCAACGGGGCCTCAGGATGAGGTCTAATGGGCCCGAGAATCCGAAAAATTTCTAGAAAATATTATTTTTGGAACCAAACAGAATTTTTAGACAGTTAAGGAAGTGATTTTGAGACCGTAGGAACTTTCAAAATCAAAAATGGAGGTCGGGAGGATACGTTAAGTGACTCGAGGGTGTTTCGATCATTTCGTGCCCCAAGTGGAGAGATAAATATCTAGAGGGCTGGGATATTTTATTTTTACAGATCTCACTCTCTCTTTCTAAATCTCTCACTTCATCTTTTTCCCTTTTCTCTAGATTTTGGACGTGTTAGGCAAGGAATCAGAAAACGTTGAAGGTTAGTGCTTTGCTCTACTCGGTGAGGGCTACACTTCAGACTGAACAAAGTCTTCGTATGGCAAGGTAGAAAGGGCTAGAATTTTCATAACTTGGCTTCAAGTTTAAAATTTGAGGTAAGGGTGTGAATCTTTGCTTTATTTTGATTCTATAGGTCCTTTACTCGTGACATGAAAGATATGTTGAATATTTTGTGAGATTAGGGTTTTCTGCATATATATGTATATATATATATATATATATATATATATATATATATATATGGAAATGTGTTTTTATGCATAGCATAGTGATATTTGTGAATGCATAGTCTGAATTAAGGGTGAAAAGAATGGATATTTGTCCTAATTGAATTGATTTTTGGATTATACGTGGTGTGAGTTTACTTGTGAGTTGTGAATTCATATAAATTGTCATATATTGAAATGTGAAGCATCAAGCATGATTTCTAAAACTTGTATGTTTTAAGGGTGAAAAGTATAGATACTTGTCATGTAGTCATGTAGAGAGTTCATATGCATTCATGCATGGCTGCCTGAGTTAAGGTAGAGTCGAGTTAATCATTCCGACTAGGTGTAGTTGTTTGCTCAACCCCATCCCCCAAATTCTTTTCAGATAAAGCTCCCATGGAAGAGGAGGCTTAAAGAGCATGGAAGGACTTTTGAGTTTACTTTTGGAGATATTTCTTCTGATCATGTAGATAGATGTCTATGCCGGTTTGTGGCATGTGGACTATGTTAAAGATGTTGTCCTTACATTTGATTTATCTTGATGTATGTGAATTTTAAATGTAAATGCCACATGTGGTATATGTACACTTTAAAGAAATAATTTATATGACGTTTTGTTGGAATCTCAATGTTTACGCCTTATGATTATGGAAGATTTGAGATTCAAATGTACAAGTTGGAATATATGTATGATGGTATAGCATTTATAGATCATTATATATGGAGTGAATGATCCTAGGTTGTTAGAATGAGAAATGAGTATGATTATTGCTTTGTGAAGAAATTCAGGATTTATGGGCATGGCATTTCAATTGTGCAAAATAACTATTTTGCATGATCAAAATCCTTTGATTGTGCGAAACCCATGTTTCGCATGATAAAAAATCTCAATTGTGCGAGATTAGAGGCTTGATTAATTGAAAAGTTGTAGGGTTTTGGATTGGTGAAAGTCCCAAATGATGGAAACCTTCGATTGTACTTCGATAGTAGTTTGCATGATCGGACATTTCAATTATGCAAAGATGGCATTTCGATTAATCGAAGTACACATTTTGATTGTGCAAAATGCATATTTCGATTGTGCGAAAATGGTAACTAACAGTTAATGTTGTGCAAGTGTGGCCATGTGTGAGCCTTAGTTAGAGGTTGGTGTTGGGACATACGTAGATATACGTTTGCATGTATTTAAGCTTCCGCAAGTGTAAGGTGTTAATGTGAGGTGATAATGATGTGAAAAAACTATTCACCCTTGGTTTCTGGGAGACAGAAATTGGAGTGTAACAACTTGGTATCAGAGCATGATATCAATGAGTAATTGTGGTTAGAGTGTGGATGATTAGCCTAAGTCACCTCTGATTTCCAGGAGATGGAAATTAGGGCATGACACCTTGTAGATTTCTAGTTTGTTGGACTAAAGTGGGAGACTGTAGGCTTAAGACCAGATATTGTGCAGGAGACTACAGAAACTATTAAGTTGATTAGGCAGCAATTATTGACAACTAAGAGTCGACAAAATAGTTATGCCGATAGGAGGTAGCGACCTTTAGATAGAAGAGAATACTCCCTAAAATGAAGTCCTACGATGAGGTAAACTAGTTTTGGAACATTAGTTAGGTGGGATTGGGTGGCCCGTAAAACCAAAACCCAATGGATGTGTGGAGAATATGAGGGAGTTATGCATATCATGTTGCATCATACGTTACTTATGATGTGGTTTGATATACGGATAATGGCTTAACATAATTAAATACAAATGTATATTATGTGGTATTCACAGAACTTGCAAAATTATGTTTTAGACATTCATACTAAGCGTGTTGTAGCTCATCCCATGAGTATTAACTCTTTTTAGAAAATAGAAAGGAAGTAGTGGAGTCTTCCTAATAGTGGATTGGCGTGGAGCGGAAAAGTTGGTTACATTTAAAGACTTATTTTGCTTTATTTCAATGCATGTCTGGATTGTGGACTATATGTATGTGATGAACATATAGATACCATTTATGTTTTGAGAATATGCATTGTTTATGTCTTATAATTTCATACATTATAAGTATGGTATTGAGCATGGTAGAATGTTAGACCATTTAAATGATGATCCTTCATTTATGTTCATTTTTATATGTATAAACTTGTAAGAATGGTTGTGTTGATGAATTGGTAAAATGTGATGCATGTATGGTAAGGATGGGGAACAAGGTATGAGAATGACACTTAGAAAATTTTACAGAGTATTAGTATTTGAGGGATTTTGATCAATCAAAATACTTCGATGAAGCGACCATGTATTGAGGGAGTTTCGATAGAAGTTGGTAAAATTCCAGTGGGGTCTCGATAGCACTTCGATAGGAGCCTGATCAGGCGAGATTTTTTGATCAATCGAAACTCCATTTCGCATAATCGAAATGTGTTTTACACGATCAAAATGAACACTTCGATCAATCAAAAAATTACTGGAACTCGGTGACTTAAATGAACTTGTACATGTATATTTTCATTAAAGGGTGTCTATAGTGGACTTGAATTGTTTATGTACGCATGTATGCATGATAATTATGGTATAAGGATTGCTTCCGCTGATTTTGAGATCACAACTTAGATTGGTTTATTGTTGTGACATATCCGGTAAAGAATAAATGTCTCGATAATGTAAAGGCTTCCGTGAGAAGTCATGACCCGGGATTCGGGGCATGACAGCTTGGTATCAATGGGGATATCAGATGGTGATAAATGGTACTTGTTATGATTACTCAGGTCGTGGGATAGCGATCGGTAATCATAACACCTCACTACCTAGAATCCGGGCTTGGACAGAGGGAGTCCCGGTGGTTCATATTTTTGGGGTGTGACACATATTGTGGTATATAATGTTTTTGGATATGTTCATACAATATGTATGAAATTGTGAACATGAGATTGACATATGTGGCCTAATGCACATGTATGAGGTATATGTGTGATTTTGGACATAGAGGTGTTTATATAAGATATGTATTAATACAATGCATGCTAGAATCAAAATAAAAGCATGAATGTGCATAGAGAAGTATGAAATATGTGCAATGTGTTATACATGCTTAATGAGTATGTATGTGTATATATCAGAGGCTTGTCCAAGTGTGCCTTACATTGATGTTGGAGGTGTCCAATCATATATTAGAAGGAGTAAAAATACCTATAATAGGATGATCGTCGAAGATGCCCATTCATATCCCAATTTTTGTGATCGTTAGAGTTACCCAATCATAAGGGCAAGACCGATATATTACCATGAATGTATGACCTTCGGATTTGTCCAATCATACAAGTGTCGTCAGAGTTGCCCAACACTACATGATCATTGAAGTTGATCAATCATGTCTATTTATCGGATTATGACCAAAGAAGATGTTTACCTAAAAGATGCTTATGTGTTTAACTGTTAAGCATAGTGAATGTTTTGAATATATATGTATATGAATTACATTGAGTTGATTTGATATGAAAACATCGGATATGTCATCTAGAGTAGTGACATCATAATTGCATATCATGTAGGTCGGTGTTGGGTTGATGCCTAGAATGAGTATGTATCATTGTATAGATGAATGTGGGGCCCATTGGGATGAATAGTGATGAGTATACACATATGTAATCGTGTACCTATGGTTAGCTTCCATGGTTGTAAGATTTTGGAATAATTCATGTGGTTAAATGGATGGATTCACTCTCAAAATTCAGGCCCTTAGAATGGGGATTCCTATGACTCGGATTTTGGGGTGTGACAACTTGGTATCAGAGCATGATATCAGAGTGGGATTGTATATGAGAGATGTAGATATTTGACTTAATCACCCCCATTTCCCATGCCTTTTCGAGTATTAGAATTTGGGGCTTGATAACTTGGAATCAGAGCTTATCTAGGTTTGAATACTTGAGGACGAAGGGTGAGAATTGATCATTTGTCTATTTGAGGTTGAGAAAATAGATATGAGGTTTATAAATTATTTATGTTAAATATGTTTACTTGTTTACGCCTTTATAATACGCTAATTATATAATGAATTAGTATCACATTGTGTAAGCATGGTGAAAATTATATAACTATAGATGCTTTGTGTTTAGTTTTCTTGTTATGTGAATAACAAGATGCCACCAAGAAGAGCGCGAGGTAGAGGCACTAATGTTCCTCAAGAGAAAATTGATGGAGCCAAATTTATCCAAGTTATGGTAGATATCATGAGACAAATCGCAAGGGAAACCAAAGAGGAAGAAGTTCAGGCACAACCTAGGATTGGCTTGAGCCACAAAATGATTGTTATAAAAGAATTCGTGAAGTATAAACCACCCAAGTCTGCGGGCGGATCTGATCCACTAGCGACAGAGGGTTGGATTGACCAAACCTTCAAACTCTTGGTTGTTTTAGCAATCGTGAGGACCTAAGGGTTGGTGTGGCGGTGCTTCATCTCCAAGGAGAAGTGGATAGATGGTGGCAATTCATCGGTAATACTCATAATACCGAAACAATGGAGTGGGATACTTTCAAAGGACTTTTCTTTGATAAGTTCTTCCTAGCAACAATGAAGGATATTTTTAGGCAAGAGTTCATTGATCTCGTATAGGGTGACATGGACATAATAGGATACGAGACCAAGTTTACTTTCTTGGCTCGCCTTGCACCAGAGATGGTAAATGATGAAGAGATGAAAGCGAAGAAGTTTGTGAGGTGCTTAAGACCTCTATAAGGAAACAAGTGTCAATTATAGGCTTGAAAGTCTTTGCTAAAGTGGTTAACAGAGCGTTGATAGTGGAGAAAGATGATAAAGATACCCAAAGAAATTAGGACTCTAAGAATTAGACAAGGGGTGCCGAGTTAACTTCTGGTAATCAAACGAGGAAGAGACACAGAGATAACCTGTCACTTTCTCAGGGGCATTAACAGGCTCACCTAATACCATCATTGGCTTTACCTACTGGACCTTCATGGTCTACGGTAATGTGTTGTCATTGCCAGCAGTCCGGTCATTATAGATCTGAGTGCCCTCAGAGGCAGGTGGTAGCATCAGTGCCAGCCATACTAGAAAGGGAGCGGACATGCTTCCATTGTCAACAGTTTGGAAATGTTAGAGCAAACTGCCCTCAAAGGCAGAACGTACATAGTGGTTCTGGGTCTCAATAGAGAACCGTTCAGGATGCCACAGTTCAGTCAAGCCATAGGGCGTTGCCCTACCCCAGCCAGCACAATCGATTTATAGTTCTCGAACAAGGAGAGGATCTATGCCTACTGCTTCTAGCCAGCAGTCCAGGTTTCAGGGTACTAGCCAGTGAGGTCAACAGAGACACGACCGAGTTTTCATGCTTGCTCAGGCAGAGAATATACCAGGACTGTTAGTGGTCAAATGTATCTTCCTAGTTTTTAACTCGTGGGTTAGGGTGTTGATAGATTCGGGTGTATCTCATTCATTCATATCCATTGCATTTGCTTGTGCCTTGGGGTTGGAGGTGTCATCACTATGGTCACCATTGTCCATTGGTATGCTTGTTGGGGGTAGAGTTACCCTGGGTAGATATGGCTAGTTTTGATATAATCCTAGGTATGGATTAGTTATCTATCTTTAGAGACACGATTGATTATCTCCGTAGGAGAGTGACAGTGTGCACCTGTTTCCAATTTGTGGGAGAGCATTATGATTTTTATGTACCATCACTACATGGTTCAGTGTTCGGGACGGGATTGGGTATTTCATGGAGAGCTTGTTAGCCGAGGAGAAGGAAGTTATGACTCGTGGAGGATTCCCACTGATAGTATGTGATTTCTTAGATGAGTTTCTGAGGGAATTGACAGAGTTACCTCCGATACGAGAATTAGTGTTCAACATTGATCTTACTACTGGTACCGCGCCTATCTCTATGGCACCGTACCGTATGGCACCAATAGAGTTGAAGGAGTTGAAAGATCAATTACAGGAGTTGTTAGATAAGGGATTTGTACGGCCTAGTATATCACCTTGGGGAGCTTCGTTCCTATTTGCTAAGAAGAATGACGTATCTATACGTTTGTGTATAGACTATCGAAAACTAAATCAAGCAACGATAAAGAACAATGATCCTTTTCCAAGGATAGATGACTTGTTTGATCAACTCAAGGGTTCAACTACTTTTCAAAGACTAACTTGAGGTCCGGGTATTACCAGTTGAGGGTAAGGGATGAGGACATTTTGAAGATAACTTTTCGGACTAGATATGGACACTATGAGTTTCTAGTGATGCCATTTCGTTTGACGAAAGCACCGGCAGCATTCATGGACTTAATGAACTGAGTTTTCAATGTTTTTCAGTGTTTACTTGGATAGATTTGTGGTGGTATTTGTGGATGACATTCTCGTGTACTTATCTTCTATGGAGGAACATGAGATTCATTTGAGGACAATGTTACAAATTATGAGGGAGCACCGTTTGTATGCCAAGTATGAAAAATGTGAATTTTGGCTAACGAAAGTAAAGTTCCTTGGACATATGGTGTTAGAAGGAGGAGTTTTTATGGCCCTTCTAAGTTTGAAGCGGTGATGAATTACGAAAGGCCAAAGAACGTATTTGAGATACATAGCTTCTTAGGATTGGCGGGTTACTACCGACGCTTTGTAAAGGACTTTTCAAAGTTAGCGGTGCCTATAACTAAACTTACACGTAAATGAGTTAAGTTTGTATGGAATAACACTTGTGAGCATTCATTTATGAAATTGAAGAGTAGACTGACTAGTGTTCTAATATTGATAATTCCTAAGCGTGGATTGGGTTATGTGATCTATTATGACGCTTAAAGGGATGGGTTGGGATGTGTATTGATGCAAACCAAGAAGGTCATTGCATATGGTTCCCAACAATTGAAGACGCATAAATATAATTACTTGACACATGACCTGGAGTTAGCGATGGTAATCTTTGTGTTGAAAATGTGGAGACATTACTTGTACAGGGAAACATTTGATGTTTTCTCCAATCATAAGAGCTTAAAGTACTTTTCACATAAAATGTGTTACGCCCCGATTTTCGTTCTCCAAAAATTGAAGGTGAACTCAGCCACTAATTCCTAATGAACTCTCTTCACTCTCAAATACTGTAGAAGTTTAACTCTTTTCTTGCACATGGATGTGCTAACTCAACCACAACCACAACCAACCTTATGGGCCCCACATCAAGCCACACTTACATTACCCCTCAATTTCAGAACTCAATTCCTTGTGTGACTATAACTTGAAACTGAATTCAAAAATACTCAATTTAAAAAAAAATCACACTCAATTTCAACTTAAAACGAAGAAGTTATGCCCGATTGAAGTTTGGACAAATTTCGGAGCATGCTGTCAATAGTGATTTCGATGCATCATAGGTTTGATGCATCTAAATGATAATTTTGATGCATTGCACAGGTATCGCTCAAAAACCACTCTCGGGACTTTTGGTTTCTCAAAATTTTGCAAGTTTTTCGATGCATCTAAGTTTCGATGCATCTAAGTGGTCATTTCGATGCATCTAAGTGCCCTGACCGGTGCACCTACAGAAAATCTTGCAACTATGCAATTGGCCATTTTTGGCATTCTAAGTCCCTCCTACTATCATAATCATTTCATACAACTCTAAAATCATGTAAGAAAGGAACCTACATCATTCATAATTATTAAATCATACTCATGATCAATCACACCCCAAACATTCATATCCAAGATTTTATACATAATGGAATCAAAACCAATATTTATCCATTCATACCCGAAAAGTCACATATGATCCATATATGATCATTACCTTTGAAACTAAAGTGTACCAACATAAATCAAATGTAAATAGAATGCATTCTACTTAGTCCACATGCTACAAGCCAGCATAGATAGCCAAACATAGTCCACAAACACAAAACTAAAGTATCCCCAAAATGTCTAAAAGTACTCCTATGAGCTCCGTTTGACTCATTAAGTCCTTTTTCATCCTCAGTACCTTACCTGTGAAAATGTTTGGGGAGAAAGGGGTGAGCACCACAGCGGCTCAGTAGAGATGACCAAACCCACCTAAACATCGACTCGACGCCGACCTACATGATATGCCTCACGGATTTCCTACGTTACATGACATACTCAATACTCATGTTATCAACAAGGCAACAAAGTAACAAATAGCAAGTATACATGTAACCATGCACAACCATAAACCACATAACACATGTCTTAAATTCACAACCAAATCCTCTACATGAATCCACTGTTCAAGAACCAAAATTATACACTAACTCAACTATTTAACCTTGCAAATTTCAGAGTATCATGACAGAGCCTTTCAACCTCATAGTTCCAGATTTCCACAACCACCAAGATTATCACAAGCTAACACCCGTCAACCTCAAGATTGTCACTATGGTTCCTCATCAATTGAAAATTGCTAATGAATGAGAGGAGTCTATTTTCCACTAATTGAAAACATTAGCTCATCACACCTTCCGTGTGCATCCATTCTCATAGTCCAGCTTCCTTAATACTCATTCTATTTCCGACAACCATCCCACCTTCCACCAAGAGCAACCTATGCTAGGAAATCTTAACATATGCATCACATTGCATGCATTTTCACCCGCAACAATCATCAAATGCATTAACATGGAAAATCACTCCTTTGATGTATTTTTTCAAGTTCACATAATTCAAGCCATGGTTCAAGGTAAGACTAATGAACCTCATGCTTCTCAACTAAAAGTTATAACATGTGAAAAACATAATTAACTTATAACTAGCATAACAAGTACACAATATTTTATGTACAACACTCATACAAGTAACATCCATCATGTGTTTCACATATAGGTGGCACAAAACTCACATTTAACATGCATAGACTAATATGTTTCACATACATCATATATAGCACATTAAGAACACTCCAAACATGCATATATATAAGAAGAAATCAAGTAGAAGACATTTTAGCCTTCCAACTCCTATTAGCACATCCATATGCCACAAAAACCCTAGAGAATCGATGAAAGGAAGGAGAATACACCCCTACCTCAAATCTCAAGCTTAGAAGCCAACTTTTGAAATCTCATCCTCTTTCAAATTTGCAAATTATATACTTTGTTCGGTTCAAACCGAAGCCCTTGATGTCCCCTACGTACTTCCCTTCTTTGGGAACCTCCAAATCACACCCTAAGCAATCCAAAATCTAGAGAGAAGGGAGACAGATGAAGTGGGTGAGCTAGAGAGAGATAAAAATCTATCAAATGAAATATCCCAGACCCTTAGGATATTTATCTCACTCCTAGGGGTGTGAAATGACTGATTTACCCCCGAGCCACTTAACGTACCCTCCCAACCTCCATTTTCGATTTTGAAAATTTCAACGGTCTCAAAATCACTTCCTTAACACTCTAAACACTTCATTTAGTCTGTATCTAAAAACAATTATTTTTCAAAATTTTCTAGATTCCCGGGCCCACTAGACCTCATCTTGGGCCCTTGTTCGATCAAAAAGTCAAACTTCTCCAAATATCTTGAAAACTTCCAAAAACCGTATAACATATTTTCAAACATCTTTTCCATCCTCGAAACATCCATATCAGCATTTAAAATGAATTTATAGCGAAAATGATAAAAACAAAATTGAAAACCGGTTAAATTTGATTTCGATCTCTACAAAAGGACTTGAACATAAGGTGACGGAGATCAGTGGAGTACTTGGAGGACTAAAACTTTGATCTTTAATATCACCCAGGAAAGGCTAATGTGGTAGCTGATGCTTTGAGTAGAAAAACACATGGTACCTTGGCAAGCATTACCATCCGTGAATGAAAAATGATTGAAGAGATCGTAGAAATGGTATTATACTTCACTGAAGGTGGTGAACGGACAAATTTGTTCCACTTATTGCACAAACAAATCTTTGGAGTAGGATGATCGAGAAGCAAAGGCATGATAATGAGATGGAGGAAATTCGCTCTCAAATTTTGGGTGGCAAAGTGGTGGAAGACTGGACAGTTCATTCCGATGGAGTTTTAAGGTTTAGAGGAAAAATGGTTGTACAATTACCTTATAGAGATGAGGTCTTTAGAGAATTTCATTCCTCTAGACTTGAAGTGCATCCTGATGGTACCAAAATGTACCATAACTTACGATGACAGTATTGGTGGAAGGGTATAAAGAAAGATGTTGCATAGTTTGTGACAAAGTGCCTCACTTGTCAACAAGTGAAGGTCGAGCATCAAAAATCAGCGGGTTTGTTGCAATTATTACTAGTAGGTATGTGGAATTGGGAACACGTCACTATGGATTTTGTGACAGGATTATCGAGGTCGAGGAAGAGTCACGATGCAGTTTTGGTCATTGTGGACAAATTGACCAAGGTGGCTCATTTTCTCCTTATTTGAGTGACTGATGATGTGGATACTCTTAGTCGGTTATATATTTATGAAATTCTGAAACTACACAGAGTGCTAGTTTCTATTGTATCCGATAGAGACCCACGATTTACGTCACGATTTTGGCAGAGTTTTCAAGCAACACTTGATACATAACTTTATTTTAGTACAATTTTTCATCCTTAGATAGATGGTTATTTGGAGCGTACTATATAGATTTTGGAGGATCAACTTTGGGCGTGTGCGCTTGATTTTCGTGGTAATTGGGAGGATGGCCTTTCATTGGTAGAGTTTGTATACAATAATAGCTATCAAGCTAGCATTGAGATGGCTCCATTTGAGGCATTGTATGGTAGGCCTTGTAGGTTGCCTGTTTGTTGGACAGAGGCCTGTAACCCTGACTGCTGATGACTAGAAGCAGGCGTGGAACCCCTCGCTACTCGCGATCCCTGTACTAACTGTTCTGGCCGTGGTGGCAGTAATGCCCTAAAGCCAGACTGAACCGTAATCGTCTGCCTAGCTCTCTGCTGAGTCCCTGTACCACTCTGTATCACCTGTGGGCACTCCCTGCTGAAATGGCCAATCTGATGGCAATTATAGCACATCATGGAAGATCGTAAGGATCAGGTAGGCAAGGCCAATAAGGTACCGGGCGAGCTTGTTGCTGCCCCTAGAAACCTGACTTGCCTTCCCTGTTCCTCTTCCGTCCTTGACCACCCGAAGATGCCCCCGCACTCTTTGCTTGTTGTTTAGAGTCCCATATCCTTTGGGTGTCTCTGTCATCTTCCTCAGCCACTAAGGCTCTATCAACCACTTCATTATAGGTCCTCAAACCTTAAATGGATACCCTCTTTCTGATAGAGGTTTTAGTCCCTTTACGAACCTCTTCACTTTTAATTCTTCATTCATCATCATCTTTGGGGCAAAGCGAGCCAATGATGTGAATTTGGTCTCGTACCCCGTCACGTCTAAGTCCCCTTGGACTAGATCTATAAATTCTTGCCTCATCCGGTCTCTCACCGAAGTCAAAAAGAACTTATTGAAGACTAAACCCTTAAAGGTTTCCCAATCCATGGTCTTGGTGTTGTGGACATTCCCAATGAATTGTCATTACTGATCCGCTTCCCTTTATAAGTGAAGCGCTGCCACTCCCACTTTCAAATCCTCATCGATTGCAAGGGCAACCATGAGTTTATGGGTCTGATCTATCCAACTTTCAGCCACTAGCGGATCACGCGTGCCATCAAAGGTAGGTGGCTTAAATTTCACATATTCCTTCATTGCCACCATTTGGCGGCTCAAGACAACCCTAGGCAATGCTTGAACCTCCTCTTCTCTGACTTCCCTAGCCATTCTCCTCATAGTGTCAGCCATGTCACACATAAATTGTGTTCCATCTGTTGGCTCCTGAGGAGCATCAGCGCGTATGTCTCGCGCTCTTCTTGGAAGCATTTCTTTCTATATGCACAATAAGAAAATTTTAGAGCCAAGCATTCATACTTATTCAAATCACATCATGCTTACACACGCCATGTCAATTTAATCCATAAAAGCATGTTAAGAAATCGTAACCATAAATCAAGTTCCACTTAAGCAATTTATAATCTCAAGTTCAAATCCTTATGTTCTGATCCTTAACCTTAAGTGATCACTAAATCAAGTCTCACCCTTCGTTCCTAGGTATTCTGACCTCGAGCTCTGATACCATTCTGTCACACCCCAAAATCTGGACCGCCAGGACTCTCCCAGACCAACCCCGAATCCCGAGTATAAACCCGTTCACACAACCCCATGAACCCTCATTACCCTCAATTACCATGGAAGTGTTACCTCATCCAATCCCAATGGACCCCACATCAAGACATATCACCTTAGTGGGGATTTACTTACCCACACTCTCATGAAACACTCACTTCCGAGACTCAACACATTATGTGTTTGGAATCTGGAGCTAAGACCTACACCATTAGATAGATAATCAAAAAATACTTAATTTCAAAAAAATCACACTCAATTCTGATCCAGAACGAAGAAATTACGTCGAATCGAAGTTTGGAAAGATGTTGTGAACAGTAACTTCAATTGTACGAAAATGGGATTTTGATTGTGTGAAACTGGTATTTCGATTATGCGAAAAGAAGTTCGATTGTGCAAAAATTTCACCTTCTCGGGACCTTAAACCTGCATTATTTCGCACGATCGAAATAGGAGTTTTGATTGTGCAAAATTGCCCCTGTTTGGACCCTAAAAATCATCATAAATCACGACCACTTTGCACGATCGAAATGGGGGTTTCAATTGTGTGAAACAGGCATTTCGCACGATCGAAGTACCTCTCACAGGGCTTCCAACAACCCTATACATGGTCCATTTGGGGCCCAATCCACATTCTATCATCCTAGAACCTCTCATACATGATCCATAACATACTTGAAAGGTTCCAACATCAATCACATGCTCAAAATCATAGTCATGATTGGATCATACATCAAAATGAGTCATTCTCTTTCATAACCACAGTCCATTCACAATGAAAATATCATCAAATGAACAAAATGTTACCACAAACATTACATAAACTAATCAGTTGTCCTTTCACATCCAACAAGTTTATAATCCAATACATACATCAAAGTTACATTTGTCCAAAATATAACCACAACTCAAAAGGGAGTCACATGCCACAAGCCGGCATGGATAGCCACAAAATGCACAACATCCAAAAGATAGCAAACACTACTAGAATTTCACTTGGACACTCATGTCCCATCTGTCATCGGCGCTTTATCTGTAAAAAGTTTAGTATAAAGGGGGTGAGCACCACTGTGGTTCAGTAGAGATACCCCAACCCACCTAAGTGCCGACTTGACACAACCTACATGGATGCATGTCACAATGTTTTATATATCATTCAACATACGTCATATTCGTTAACAACATTGCATATATATATATATATATATATATATATATATATAGGGATGCATTAAACATATAGCATGCTTCACAATTCAAATGAAAGTATTAATCATAAGCTTATCTCTCTCTCGGACTCAACCCGATACCCTAACATGATTCTTGACTGAATCATAAAACCGAGACACATCCTATAACATTCCAACTCTGCCACCGAGTATTTACCTACTACAAAGTGGGTAGACCACCATCACCGAGTATTTACCTACTCCAAGATGACTTGGCCCCTTTTCCTTTTCTGGGCTTTCAACCAGTATTTACCTACTCCAAGGTGAGTAAGCCACAATCACCGAGTATTTACCTACTCTAAAGTAATTGGGCATCCTTTTGGAATCCCCACCGAGTATTTACCTACTCCAAGGTGGGTAGACCACCGTCACCGAGTATTTACCTACTCCAAGGTGACTTAACCACTCCAATACCCTCACCAAGTATTGACCTACTCTAGGCAATTCAACCACACTTCCCCATTTCCTCACAACGAACCCAATAAATGCATTTCGAACATATAAATATCAAGCATTTAAGATTCATGCTTCACAATACATAAGCTAGTTATATAGGAACATAGCATGCATTTCATATTCACCAACCCACATATATACATTCTGATATATGCAAACCCTAGCATAATTAGCATATCCCACAAAACTTCACCTAAGCACATTTTAGTTATGCTTCACCAAGGCACACATTTTTTTATATAAAGATAGCATGCATTTAAATCACTTGGCAACACATACATGTTCAATATAACATATTTTCACATATATGCACAACTCCTACCATATAATCATACATACTAATATCTCTCACACATTCACTCCTTTCATCATGTATACTACCACATACATATCCATTGCACGATAGAGACCAAGGAGAGTAGAAAAATGCCACATCCCACCCCTCTTACCACTTTAAATCATGCAATACACACCCTTAGCTCTCACCGCTTCACTCGAAACCTTAGAATCGACAAGTAAATGAAAAGGAGAACCCTTACCTCGAAAATGAAGGCCTTCCAAGCACTTCACCAAAATTCTAGCAATGTCTACCTTGCCAAAACTCACATTTGTTCGGTTTAAACTAAAACTCTTACTGTCCCCTACGTATCTCCCTCCTTCGGCAAGTCTTGAATCCAAGTCGAACGGGTCCAAAATGTAGAGAGAATGTAGAGATAAGAAGAAGGAAATGTTAGAGAGAGAGTGAACCATGTGAAATGGTTGAAATCACCCTCATCCATGTGTTTACAAGGCATCTAGGGTGCAAAAAGACTAAAACACCCCCGAGTCACTTAACGTACCTTCCCAAGCTCCGTTTTCGATTTTGAGAACTTCTAAGGCCTCGAAATCACTTTCTCTACTCTCTAAACATTTCATATAAGTCATTTCCAAAAATAATTATTTTTAAGAATTTTTTGAATTTCTGGGCCCACTTAAGTCGCATCTCGAGCCCCAATTTAACCAAAAAGTCAAACTTCTCCAAATCTTCCAAAAAAATTTTAAAACCTTTAAAACACGTTCCAAACATGTTCCCCACACTCAAAACATGTTAAACACCACTCAAAATGCATTTATGGCAATTATGATGCAAAAAATACAAATTTGGCCAAATTGGTCACGGTCTCTACAACCCAGAAATTCAAAATATTTTTGAAAAATATATATTTTTGGTTTTTGACCAAACAAAATGTTAAAAGAGTTAATGAAGTGATTGCAGAGTCGTAACTGCTTTCGAAATCGAAAATGGAGTCCGAGAAGTACATTAAATGACTTGGGGGTAAAATGGTCATTTTACCCTTAGTGTATTATAATACACTTAAAGTGTATATTGCTAGACAGATTTTTTGAAGAGAGAAATTCAGCCATTAGAGCTTTCTCCAAGATCTCCATCTTCTTCCTTCATTTTGAGAGCTTTAGAGTAAGATTTGGGGTTTGGTCCAATAGAGAAAGTTGTTATCCTTGCCTCCCTGATGGTCTAAGAAGCCCATTAGCATGTTTGCCCAGATTTTAATGTCAAAAGGATCTGTAGGGGCATTATTGTCATTCCACTATAAATGCTTATACTGGGTATATTTTCATGAATTATTTAATTGTCTTGTTATAATTATATATCTTTTCATGTATTTGTTCTAACAAGTCTTGCTAGGGCATTACGGTCATCACATGGACCCCTCTGTTCTTTTTGAAGTATAATAAGGGCATTTTAGGTATTCTAAAATATGTGAAATAAACCTTAGTTGCTAAAGGTTCATATATGATGCTATAGCTGAAAAGGGCAATCTGGTGCAATATAGGAAATTCATTGAGTGACAAAAACCCTAGAAGATATAATATAATACATAATGTTGGGGTTTGGGATATGCAGCCGTAAATTGAAAAGAGAAGAGAAAAATTGGTGAGTAGTGGGTGTGTAGAGAGAAAAGGACATGATTGAGAGATACAAAGAGGAGCGATGCGATCTATGTTTAATTATAATTTAGAACTTATATATATTCTGATTTTAATTTGTTTTAGGTGTTTTGTGTGTTTGAATATAGGTACAAAAGCTATTACACAAGTGGAAGGAAGTTGAAATTTTGGGACCTCTTGTGAGTTTTTGTATTTTAATTCATGCACTTATGTTTAGGATTGTTAGTTTATTTTAATTTAAAAAAAAACAAATTGAAAACATGTTGGTTGATTTTGAAGACCCTTTGGAAGCATGTTTAGATTAATTTGGTTGTGATATTAATAATTTTGCATACATGAAAATTTTGTGTGAAAATTCAATGGATGTGTCTAATAAATTGGATGCATTATCATGGAGATCGGACCAATTTTTGGCCTTTAGTCATGCTCCTACTCCTACTCACTCATCCATACCATATGAGTCATGTGCATGTTTCTTTAGACCTTTTCATCATGTAATAGATTGTCCTACTTCGGGACAATATTGTGAATTTTATGCAAATTTTTATATACCAGGGGATTTGAGGACAAAGTTTTGGCTGCACTTGGCAACCTTGAGGAACGAACTATATTGTTGAATTCACATTCACAATTATTGAATTCACATACATAGTCCATAGCTAAGCTAGAAGTTCAAATTGAGCAAATAGCCAATGCATTAGAATGTTCAGATCAAGGGGAACTTCCAAGTTAGCCCATGACCAATATTGAACCTATCCAACCAATTGAGCTAGATCATGCCCCCATTATGGAGTAATTACTTAATCTGGACTCAAAAACTTTAAATGAAGAACTCAAGTGTAATTATTTGAGTCCTAATGGGAGTCCGCCTTTTTCTATTGTTTTTGAACTAAGCAGTAACCAATTAAATATGAATGAGATGCTTAGTCAAGAATAATGTAAAGGATCATGTTTTTCCGAATCTTTTGAATTGTATTCAATTGATTCATTTTACTTGAGGCCTCATAAAAATGTTGATATTTCTTGCCTCAAAATTGTTTTTAGCATGGCTCAGGAAAGCAAGGACAAAGTAGGCGGGACAAGTTTAGACCTCCCCAAGAGATGTCGTATAGGATGAATCTTGCATTGAGAGTTGTAGTTAGAGAGTGTGTTTTCATTTTTATTTTCATTTATTTATTTATTTATTTTTATTTTTGCTTTTGTTTTACTTTTGTGTTTAATATTTTGCATTATTAGAATAGAGTTTTTAATTCCATTTTTGTGAGTTTTGAGTGTTAGGAGTATTTTTGGAGCCACTGGGCACCTTTGTTTTCAGTTTTGGTTTTTTTTTTTTTTTAACGTTTCATTTGATCTATTTTATTGTGTTTGTTTTTCATTTAGTTCATTTATTTATTTTTAGTATGTTTAGTGTGTAGTTTTGATTCTCATAACAAGTGTTAACATTCAACTTTGGGGGCTGGCCAATCCTTAATCATATGGATGATTTACCAATCTTACGACTTTCTACCACCACGGTAATATTGTTCTATCGCTTCCCATATGCTTCATGCTTTTTGTTACACATTGAGGACAATGTCAAATTTAAGTTGGGGGTAAGGAAGGACAATTTGTTTGTGATTTTTATTTGTGATTTTGTGTTATTGTTAATTGTTAAAAAAAAAATCAATGGATGAATACATCTTGTAGGTTAGGAATTTTTATTTCTTGGTAATTTTGAAATTTTGAAACCATGTTTTGATTCGAATAAGTCACATCATTGCTCATTTTAGCTATCTTATAGTTATTGATTCCTAGTTTACTCCTTGCATGCACATTAGTACACTTGTATTTTTATTGTGGGCTATGTATCTTCATTTTTGGTTTACATTTTGTAAATGTCCAATTTGAGTTAGAGAACCTTGAGAATAGATGTCGTTGGCATGATTGTTGAAAATAAAAAATAAAAAAAATTAATTGTGTTTTATACTTGCATTGTAATAAACCTTCTTGCTTAGTGACCGGGCCTCTTGCCTTAGTAAGCATTGAGAGTTCACGTTTAAAGGTATGCAAGGTTGAGCAATAAATGATTTGATGGCTAGTATAAGTTTGTAGCCTAGTAGACTTGGGTCATTAATCCTTTTAGGATGTCTTTGCATCTAATGCCCTAAAATCGTTTGGTTTGAGAGTCATTGGCCCAAAGCTTGTTACATGGGTTGCTAGAGAGCTTAATGAATTTAGATATTGCACAACTACTCTTAAAAAAAAATCATTTATCTTTTATTTTTGTGTGTTCATGCCTTGGTCATTTTATTTAAAAGGGGATTCTAATGATTTGAAGATGTTGTAATTTGCATCTTAGGATATGGTTAAGCCGCATACTTGGATGTAAGTTCTCTTTCATAAGGAGGCTAGGACTGCTATTTTGATATGTTAATTGAGCTTTGCTTGAAGAGTTTTGTTTGATTCATGATTTTTAGAAGTTTGTAGATTGTTAATAAATGATAATTCCTTAAAATACTCATTGTAGTTGTCATTTTTTATGAATGTTTATGGGTAACATTTCTGGAAACCCTCACGAGACTTCACTCATCCACTATGGTAACCTAGGGGTTTAAATGCTTGTTGCATTTGTTAAATGCAACCGGATCTCCCACGAAAAAGGAAGTAATTAAGTTGTTTCATTTTATTTCTAGTTTTGTATTGCTAAAGGACTAGCAATATGTAAGTTTGGGGGTGTGATAAGTGATGAATATTGCACATTTAAGCCTCTTTAATTGCATATGTTAATTCCTTAATTGTGTTTACTTTGGTATTTTTATGTTACTTCTTGCTTTTGTTGATTTTAGGAATTTTCCCGTAAATTCAACCAATTCAGATGATTTAGCGCTTCAATAAGAGAGAATATACATCGAAGATCCATTGGGCAATTTTATATTAAAGATCCAAGTTAAATGGACTGAAGAAGTGGGCTGGAAATGAGTTTAAATGAAGAAAATGAGCATGGGCCTGGCCTATTCACATTGAAGACTGGGCCAATTCAGGCCTAGAAAGTTCTGAACCTATTTTGGTATTCTAGCCATAACTCCATATTCGACAGTCAAAACGGCCCAAACTCCGCGTGGGTTGACAGAAATTCAATTCCGAAACTTTTAATATTTCATAAAAATTTCCAATGTTTACAACTCCTTTCTGCCACAAAAATGCAGTTGCGCACTCTAGGGGCGCAGAAGCGCCTTTTTGTGCACAGATGCCCCTCCAGAGGTACAGATGGGTGACAGATGTCCCTTTTAGGTGCACCCTCTTAGCCTGGATCGGGATTAAAAAAGAGAAAGGAGAGGAAATTAGGGGATTCTAGAGCATAGAGAGATAGCAAAGCCGAGAGATACATACTGGAATACAATTCTAGTAGCATATAGAGGCAATTTTAGGCAGGATTTTGGAGTCATCTTTGAAGACTTTAACACTTGCTATGAGGAGATAAATCATCTCTAGGGGCTTGATGAAGCCCCAGCTAATTATTGTTTTTGATTAAATTATATTTGGGCATTGTTCTTTTTATGCATATAATTGTATAATTTTGAGAACTATTTTGTATCATTTGTGTAATAAGTGACAATTGCATAGATGTGCATTTATAGTGGTGTTTAAATGCTTATAATCATTCATGATTTAATGTTTGTCTTGACTGAACTCAAATCATTCCCATGAGAGATAAAAGAAATGGTTTTAAAAAAGATTTTAATGCTGAACTTGATAATTCATTGAGGTGAATTATGGCTCCTTGTGACTCGTTCTATAGGTTAATAATTTCTTTATTTGAATATCTTTTGTTCTTATTTTCAAAATTTAATGAATGATAATTATACAACAGTTTTCATTACATGTATGAACAAATAACTTTGACAGTCCATGCCTAGGGAAGATACACTGTTCCACACCCTAGTATAATGTAGTTAGGTGGACAATGCATGCTAACTAAAGATAGGTTGTAGCTTAGTGAGTGTTTATATATATCCTCTTAATGATTTCATTGTAAGCATGTGTGTATGAGACAAGGACTTTGATAGGTCATGCTTAGGGAAGACTAGTCATGCTACAACCTAATATAAGTAGACGATTCGTGCTAACCGAAGATGAGTTATTACTTAGGCCTTAATTGTATGCTCATACTTTCATGAATCTTATTTATGCATATCATAGAACTTTCCCCAATGTAATTTCCATCAACAATGGTATGATGCTAGTGGTGAAGTCAAGACCCTAGACTTTTCTCTCTTGAATTTTATCTATCATTTATTTATGTTTTTATTTTATGTCATTTAATTTTAGCACCTTAATTTAAAACAAACAAAAAAATTTCTTTTTAAATTAAATTAGACAAGGTCTGGATAGCTTAACAACAAAACCAATGCAGTCTCTGTGGGTTCGACCCCTACTCACCACTTTACTAATTTTAGTAGAGTATTTGTAGGTATTTCTAAATTCTCTTTTGTCGAGGTGTATTTCTAAATTCTCTTTTGTCGAGGTGTAAAACAACAACGACATTATTACATAATATTTTATCACGTTTTGCATATCGAACAACTACTTAGTTGTTGAATCTATATTCTATTTTGAGCTACTTAGTTACTGAATCTAAATCTGTTTTGATCTACTTAGTTGCTGAATCTAAATCTGTTTTGAGCTACATAGCTGCTGATATCCATATGTTTAGTTTTGATTTTCTAATTACCATATGTTAAGCTATGAATTCAACTTTGGATTTTTGACTATCTTATATTCAGTTTTGAATTGCTGAAATTAAATTACTGAATTCATACTTGCTAAAATTTCTAAATTGCTAGAATCTCTTCTTTGCTGAAATTGAATTACTGGAATTTCTGTTCTGCTGATATCACTTTGCTAAAATTAAATTGCTAAATTCTACTTGTTGAATATTATATTGTGTTGCTGAACTTGAACTACTGAAATTATAATTTCCGAAAATATGTTTTGTATTACTGATTTTATAAGCTGCCTTTGAGATTTTGTGTTGCTGATTTATACTTGTTGCCATAATTGTCTTGTTATTAAAATCTACACTAGCTGCATTTTTTGTCAATATTAAGAACAGAGGGCTTTTTGCTGAGAATCTTCAAGTTGGTTGAACCGTCACTGAATAAGCAAATCTAGTACTATGCATGTCTACTCTTCTGGATAGCTACTATCAAAGAATTGAAGATTTGATCTGATTGAGAGCTATACACTGTACTTTTCATTTTTCAAACACTACTTGTAGTCCAAGTATAAGGATACTATGGACAGGGGGAGTGTTTTGTGAGTTTTGGTGAGTGACAGCTTGAGCTAAGGAAAGCTTGAGTTGGGTGAGAACTAAGAGCTCGTGTGTGAGCTTTTAGTGAGAGAGTTCAGGCCTAGGGAGGCTATGAACTAAAGTGAGAGCTAGAGTGACTTGTATGTGAGCTTGGGTGTGAGATCTATAAGTGTACTCAGTTTCATCATAGTAGATTTGACTAGCCTGCAGGCAAGAGCTTTTTTCCCCACCTAGGGGGTGGCAAAATTGTGTGAATGGTTTGTGTCATACTTCAAACAAACAAAAGATAAAAATAGGATAGAGCCTATTCACCCCCTCCCCCTCTAGGTTCTTCACTTCCTCTTCAAGTTGGTGGGTTCAAAGTTATGTTTTGAAAACTTTCAGAAATTGAGTGGGGTTGAAGCTTGGATTCGGGTCTTGTCCAAGAAAGAAGAGTTGTTCTTCTTGTCCGATCTACAATCTTACGGAAAGAGAGTTCAATTTGGTGGATTTTGAAGCTTGATCATTTCTAGGGTTTTACTAGAAAAAGTTTGAAATTGAGGGTGTTTTTCCCCTCTTATTTATGGATTCCTAGGTTTTGGGTGAGTTTGAGAATGGGTTAGTTGTGTTAGCATGTATGGGAGAATGGTGGAATTGTATGATTTTGTCTTTCCCTCTTTCATTGTGAATTATACATGTTAATATTGTTTATATTGTGGTATATGATGTTTATGGATGTGTTCATTCAACATGTATGAAATTGTGATCACGAGATTGACATATGTGGCCTAATGCACATGTATGAGGCATATGTGTGATTTTGGACATACAGGTGTTTATATGATATATGTATTGATGCAATGCATGCTAGAATCAAAATAAAACATGAATGTGCATAGAGAAGCATGAAATGTGTGCAATGTGTTATACATGCCTAATGAATATGTATGTGTGTACATCGGAGGCTTGTCCAAGTGTGTCTTACATGGATGTCGGATGTGTCCAACCATGTATTGGAAGTGGTAAAAATACCCACAATAGGATAATTGTCGGAGATGCCTAATCATACCCCAATTTTTGTGATCGTCGCAGTTGCCCAGTCACAAGGGCAAAACCAATATATTACCATGAATGTATGATCGTCAGAGTTGTCCAATCATACGAGTGTCGTCGGAGTTGTCTAACACTATAGTGCCATCGAAGTTGCTCAACACTACATGATCGTCAGAGTTAACCAATCATGTCTGTGTATCGGATTATGACCAAAGAAGATGTTTATCTAAAAAATGCTTATGTGTTTTACTGTTAAGCATGGTGAATGTTTTGAATGCATATATATATGAATTACATTGAGTTGATTTGATATGAAAACATTGGATATGTCATGTAGAGTAGCGACATCATAATTGCATATCATGTAGGTCGGTGTAGGGTCGATGCCTAGGCAGGTTAGGGCATTCCTATTGAGCTAGTTGTTTTGCTCACCCCTCTCCCCCAAACATTTTTATAGATAAGGTACCGATGGTAGATGGAACTTGAGCGGCCTTGTGGAGCACTCAGTAGCATTTTGATATATTTTGGATATTATATGTATTGTTATCCATGCTGCCATGTGTCATGTTGAAATAATTGGAATGACATGTAATTTTGGAAGAAACTTATATTTATGGATGTATGTGGAGTTGTATAATTGCTTCTATGTTTTGAAATGTTAAGGACTTGAGAAAAACACGTATAAAAGTATGTTTTTAGATTATATTCATGCGATGTATGGGATTGGTATTTATGAAGCTTGAATGTATGGATTTTATTGAGTTTTATTCATGTTTAGAGTATGTATGAACATATGAGAGGGTTGAGTGCATGTGTCGACTGGAATGGGATTTAAAAACTGAAAATATCGGGTTCTGGGCTTTGTCGGCCAGCTGATGGACCTTCCAGCCGACCAGTATTCCCAAAGGCATGAGAGATTGTAAATGGGGACCTACAGAGGACCTGTTTTAGTCGACCGGAGGAAGGTTTCAGCTGACCGAAAACACCCTTTCAGTAGACCAAAACTACTCTCCAGCCGACTGACAGAACTGGAATGAAATTCTAGTGTTAGTTAACTGGAGGTTAGCTGAACCCAGATTTCAACTGAACGAGGGGAGTGTCCAACCGACCAAAACTGGACTGGATTGGAATTTTATAAATTTTGGATTAAGAATGAGTACGTATGACTTTATAAACCAATGTGGGGCCCATTGGGATTAATAGTGATGAGTATATGCATATGTAATTATGTATATATGGTTAGCTTACGTGGTTGTAAGATTTTTGGATAATCCATGTGGTTAAATGGATAGATTCACTCTTGGAATTCAGGCCTGAGAATGGGGATTTCGATGAATTGAATTTTGGGGCGTGACAACTTGGTATTAGAGCATGATATCAGAGTGGGATTGTATGTGAGAGATGTAGATATTTGACTTAATCACCCCCATTTCCCATGCCTTTCTGGGTGTTGGAAATCAGGGCATGATAGTAAAGCTATATTTCCTTTCATTCTTAAGTTTGTACATGATCTATGCATACCTAAAATGATCTTTCTAGTTCTATATATCCATTGTTTGAGATGAACATGAGGTTGTCTACTTTTCTGATCATCAAAGACCTCATGATGCTGTTGTTGCCTTTGATAAATGTTTTTGAAACTATCTAAGCCTTCTTATGTTGCTTTGTAACTCTTATTATATGTATCATGAAGCACCACTTATTGATTATCTTTAAAATTGAGTTAATGAGAGTCCTAGCACTGGAGTGTTGTTGGACAGGGGGAGTTTGGAGTGAACTTGTGGTGAGATTAGTGTGTGACAGGTTCAAGCCTTGGGGGTTGTGAATAGGGTGAGTGCAGAGTACCTTGTATGTGAGTTTGGTGAGTGTGTGTGGTGCTCAGTTGTAATCACAGGCTTGATACATAATGGATTTCTGCACATACCAAAAGGCCAAGAGGATGTTTCTCCACTTTGGGGTTTACCTCTATAATCCCTGGTGTTCTGTGTGTTTGCCTTCACTGTCATAGTTAACCCTAGTTTAATCAACCATGAAAATATTTCAAAAACTTCATTCCATATGTTATACACTCATTTCAATTGATTCAAGCATTTTAGCAAACACCTTTTTGAAGTTAGGTTTTCAGAAGTATCAACGGTTGTTGTTTTGAAATTAAAAACCCAACTCAACCCCCCCCCCCCTTCTCTTGGGTATTTTAGAGTTTCACGCGCCCTTAAAGTTATGTTATAATGACGAAAGTATATATTTAAGAAAATTTTGTTTTTTAAAAAATTATTTTTATTTTAGGTTTTCTTTTCCTTTTAAAATTTTTAGAAAATAGAAATTTAAGAAAATTGTGCCTATTTACTGTATCATGATTCTTTTGAGTCCTATGGTTACAAATGAATAAGACAGAGCTTTTCCTTTTTAATTGTTTTTTAAATTACACACCATTAAAGTAATGTTATAATAATAAAAATACCCCCTAATATAAATTTAAGAAAATTTAGGTTTTCTTTCAAATGATTTTTATTTTAGATTTTCTATTTCTTTTTAATTTTTTTTTAAAAATAAAATTTTAAGAAAAATTTGAAAATTATTCCAAGATATTTTTTAGGGTAAGTTACACTTATCTCCCCTGTAAATAGGCTAATCTTACTTGTCAAAAAAAAATATTTTTTTAATTAAAAAAATTGTATCAAAAAATTATACTGGTAAGGTCAATTTTTGAAAACACAAGGAGGTCTCTGTTATTTAACTTATTTACATGGAGGTGAGTGTAGAGATCGGGTCCAATTTTGACCGGTTTTCTTTTATTTCCATTTATTGTCATATAAATGATGTGAAATGATATTATGCGCATTATAAACTTGAAATGCATGTTTGGGAACTTGTTTAGAGATCCAGAGATATTTTTGAGTCATTTGGTTCATTTTGAGATTTTTGGGTCGGTGGGTACTCGAGACATAGGTCGGGTGAGCCCGAAAAATCGAATATTTTTTCAAAAATAGTTATTTTGGTTTTAAACCAAATGAAATATTAAAAGAGTTTAGGAAATAATTTCGGAGTCGTAACCGCCTTCGAAATCAAAAACCAAAGTCAAAAGGGTACATTAAGTGACCCGGAGACATTTTAATCATTTTATGCCCCTAAGATATTATAAATACATGTAAGAATTAGGTATTAGAAAATATAAATTTTCATCAGTTTTCAGAATTACTACCATCTATAAGGCAAAATATAATATAATGGAGTCCTTTCTAATATAGTCAATTCAATGTCCCAGCTCTTGGAATTTAATTCACAATGAACTTGTAGAAATCAAGAATATAATAATAATTATAAAGGAGATTTTAATTGACATACCTAATTGAAGATCAATCAGTAGAATACCTTTGAGTTTCTGCAAGAGATCATTAGAGATCTCTACCCCCTTTCTGAAAGTTGTCCTTCGATAGGGTTGAATAAGGGTTATGAAACCCTTATTTATAACAACAACCGGGGGGGGGACGGCTTCTCTACAAATAAAATACCTAAGTCTTCCTTCCAAGCATGGAAACCTAGATATCAATGGTTAGGATTAAATCCCACCAAATAAATTTGAAAAATCACAATCCAACTAACCCCAACCCATCAAGTAACAATAATTACATTGCAATCCAAGTTTAGAAATAGTGCATAGGACCACAAATAAAAATATTTTATTTATTAAAATAGTCTAACAATCTCCCACTTGGTTCATGCACTTTAAGTTTTGTAAAACAACATAGTGGATTGCAATACTTTAGAAAAGCTGAGTGACCACTCATTTTATTTTAGAAAAATACAATTATCGAAACAGATGGATTAAAACTTTAAAACACTCTCTTCCATAAACTTCCTTAATAGTGGATCATGGATGTGTAGACAAGTAATATATTAGTCTAAACAGTTCCATGGTCTCAAAATTGATTCCATTTAAGATTTGAGCAAATATAGTGGTTTTTACTGCATTTCATGAGATACACAAACTGCATGTGGTCTAAACGCACACCTCACTATCCGTCCTGCTTCATACCATCATGGTATGTCACCTGAACATATTATAGCAAACCGCCAACCTCTTGTCCAGTGTGAGGGTTTACCGATATGAAGTCAATCCCATATCTAGCACAAGCTCTCCTCATGGAGTGTGAAACACTCCCACAGGCACTTTAATAATTATGTTTGGATTTACCAATGTGGTGCCAATCCCACATCTAATCCAAACACCCTCATGAGTGTAACATCACTCCCAGAAAAACATAATAGCACGTGCATAAACTATATATAAATGAAGATAATAATAACGATGCATCATAATTTTATTTTGCATGCAAATAACTGTCACCACAAGGTGTAAATAAGCTGAAAGCTAACTGCAATGTAACATGATGTAAAGAAAAATCAGACACCATTACACAAGGACTCTCGAACACCTATCCAGATCACGTGCTCCTTAAATAATTTCGGCTAAAGATCTTTAGTGAGATGATCTGCAATCATCTTTTCTGTTACTATATAGAGAACCTCAATCACACCTTCCTTAACCTTTTCACACACAAAAAAATATTTTATATCAATGTGCTTATTACGCTTGGTTAACCTTTCATTTTTCACATACTTTGTAACAGCTTCATTATCACAGAAAAGTGTCAAAGGCTTGTGGATGGAGTCCATAACCTTCAAATCTGCAATAAAATTTTTCAGCCATATGGCATGTTTAGTTGCTTCATAACAGCTAACCAATTCTGCATACATGGTAGAATCCGTGACAATGGACTGCTTAGAGCTTTTCCATGAAACAGCTCATTGAGCTAGCATAAAAATAAATCCATAAGTGGATTTTCTACTACTCGAGCAACCTGCAAAGTCAGCATTGGAATAACCAACTATCTCTAAGCAGTCTGATTTCCTGTAGATCAACATGAACTCTTTAGTTCTCTGGAGATACCTCAAAAATTTATTCACTACCCTCCAACGAGCAATCCCTGGATTTTGTTGAAATCTTCCAAGCATACCAACCACATAACTGATATCAGGTCTAATGCACGTCATAGCATGCATTACACTCCCAATTGCAGATGTATATTCTTTGACATCAACTTGACTTCTCTCTATCTTATTGTTGGGAAACTGTTCTTCTAAAAATATATCTCCTTTAACAACTGGAACCTCACCAGGTGCACACTTTTCCATCCCAAAAGTTTTCAACGCTTTTATCAATATATGTCTTTTGAGATAAACCAAGTGTGCCTGCAGTGCGATCTCTATAGATCTTGATGCCAAGGACATACTCTGCATTACCCATGTCCTTCATATCAAAGTGACTTAAGAGAAAATTCTTAGTATCATGTATTCCATGGATGTCATTGCTAGCTAGTAAAATATCATCAACATATAAAACAAGGATAATAAAACGACTTCCACTGACCTTGAGATATATGCATTTGTCCACGACATTCTCTTTGAACCCATGAATAATTATTACTTGATCAAACTTCAAGTACTATTGTCGTGAAGCTTGCTTAAGCCCATAAATAGATTTTTTCAATGTATAAACTTGATTTTCTTGTCCCTGAACCACAAAACCTTCAGGTTGAGACATGTAAATCTCTTCATCAAGGTCTCCATTAAGAAAAATAGTTTTAACATCCATCTGATGTAACTCAAGATCATAATGCGCGATAATGGCAAGAATGATTCTCAAAGAGTCCTTTGATGAAACCGGAGAGAAAGTTTCAAAGAAATCAACACCTGGTTTTTGCTTGAAACCATTAGCCACCAATCTAGCTTTAAATCTATCAATATTTCCAACTGAGTCCCTTTTAGTTTTATAGACCCATTTGCACTCTACTGCCTTGCGATGCGCAGGTAAATCAGCAAACTCCCATACTCCGTTAACATCCATGAAGTGCATCTCATCTTTCATAGCATTTATCCAACGAGAAGAATCACGACTCTTCATGGCCTCATCAAATGAAGTCGGATCTTCATGCTCGCCAATATCAACCTCACTGATATATACCTCAAAATCAGCAGGTATAGCAAACCTCCAAGCTCTAGTAGACCTCCTCAGCTGAACAAGCTCAAGAACTGGATTAGTAACAGAAGAAAGAGGTTGCAAAAGAGTAGGAATGGCTGAAGGAGTGGAAATAGGAGCACTGTCAGAAACCACTAAAGAAGGTAGAATAAAAACTGAAGTAAACAGAATAGGCACTGAAAGTTGCTCTTCTCTAAAGAGAAATTACGATGTTCTAGGCTCCCATTGGATTCACCATTCTCGATGAATTTTGCATGACATGTCTCAACAATCTCCATAGGTCTAGAGGGGCAATAAAATTTATAACCCTTTGACCTCTCAGGATACCCAATAAAATAACAAGTGACTGTGCGAGGATCAAGCTTTTTAATATCTCGATTGTACAACTTTGCCTCTACGAAGCATCCCCACACATGCAAATGTCTGAGACTTGGTTTATGACCCGTCCAAAGCTTGAAAGGTATTGAATAAGCTACTTTACATGGTACTCTATTAAGAATATAAACAGCTATTTTGAGAGCTTCTCCCCAAAAACTCTCAGGTAGTGAAAAATGACTTATCATACTGCGAACAGCCTCTTGATAGGTGCAATTTCTCTTTTCTGCAACTCCATTTTGCTCAGGAGAACCAGGAGTGGTATACTGTGGCACGATCCCCAACTCCTTTAGGTATATATTGAAAGGATCATGATTCATTTTCCTATAATACTCACCACCTCGGTCCGATCTTAATATTTTAATTTTCCTGCTTAATTGTTTTTCAACTTCAACCTGATAAACCTTAAACACATCAAGTGCTTCAGAATTCTGATGGATTAGGTATAAATAAGCATACCTTGAAAAATCATCAATAAAGGTAATGAAATACCTTTGACCTCCTCAAGCATGAGTATGAAATGGACCACAAATGTCAGTGTGAATAAGGTCCAAAAGACCAGATGACTGACTAGCCTCAAAATTACGCTTCTTTTGCATCTTTCCCTTAACATAGTCAATACATAAATCATTATCAGAAAAATCTAGTGGTCCAATGATCTCATCCTTGACCAAGCATTCTAGTCTCTTTCATGAGACATGCCCCAATCTCCTATGCCATAACATAGATGAATCTTCTCTTACAAAAGAACGTTTTGATCTAGAAGATATCGAGTCCACAGAAAAACAAGAAGCAGGTATATAAGAATCATCCAACAATAATTGATATAAACCGTCAACTAAACGCCTATGTCCAACTATATTACTATCATGATGAATAATAACTGATCAGTCACCAAATAAAAAATGAAACCCCAAGGCATTAAGTCTTGAAACTGAAAGTAAATTACGCCTATTAGTAAGAACGTAAAAAACATCATTAAGTTCTAAAGTAAAACCAGTGTGTAACACTAGTGGAATCGTCCCAATAGCCTCGATACGAACTACATCAGCATTACCCAACACCAATCGATCCTCAACCTTGGGATTTCTCCAGCTTCGCAGGCCCTATAGTGAACATGAGACATGCACAGATGCACCCGAATCAATCCACCATGTATGTTCAGGAACATTTATTAAGTTAGATTCAAATATCACCATAGTAGTATAATTCGAATCATTCAATGGTTCAATCCCTGTAAGCTGTATCTAAATTGCGGAAGCGTCCATAACTGAAAAAATCATGTTATATTAAATAACACTACATAAACAACATAAAAATTAATATGTCACAACTTCATGGATTATAACTTTAATTTGTGCTTAGGGTTTTAAGCCGAATTTATTAAGGTGTTTTATTATGTGCAAAAACCTTCCACCTTGCAGGAACAGGTAAAATATCATCTAAGAATCATCTTTGGGCAGAATTTTAAATACATTTACCCCCCAAATCTGCTATTAAATCGTACATAGACCTAGTTGATTATGCTTGAATTATTACTAAACACTTCCACTACCTTTGGGCAAGAGAGTTATTTAGTTCTAACCCAAACACTCTCAACTATTCTATTCACTTAACTCACACTAAAACATTGATCACCTTTGGGCAGAACAAATTCCCTAATGTGGGCAAGTGCACTATGAAACCTTAGAATTTCTAAAGAGAATAAACTCTATGAGTGAATGTCACCTTTGGGCAGGCATCACCCACTTTGGATTCCACCTTGAAATGGTCACTTTACCGGTCCTCCTAAACCCTAAAGAAAGACCTAAACTTTAAAATTTCATTTTATTTAGGTTCAAAATTTCTTTATAATGTACATAAAAATAAACTCAAATTTTGTGGAACAAAAAATGAACATGGATCACAAAAAGCTAAAAAATAAATAGAAAACTATTTATAATTATTCATGCACATAATATTTACTGTTCACAATTTATTAAACAGAAGGAAAAAAGCTTAACATAAATCTCACTTTTATAAAGAAAAAAAAATAAAACTTATAAATATACAATTAAATGTATATATGTTTAGTAAACATTCAACCAAACAGTAGGCATATAAACCTTTAAACAAATGTCAAATTGTCAAAGGTAAGAGTTTTCTTCCTTTTCAATTTTTTTTTTTTCTTTTGAGAAATGAAACTTAAACATCCTTTGCATGCACATATATAATTATATTTATGGCACTCTTCTCATGTCAATTCAATTAATTCAGGAAAACAATCATATATAATGACATATGAAACAATATATATAAGTCTCTCCATGCACACAAGAGTGGATACAAACCCACTCATATTTAATCCCATATTGACGAATATGTGCTAGTGTGTTAATATGCCAAGAGAAAAGTTAAAAAAAAAACTGTTACAAATCGAAACCAACCGAAACACTAAATATAAAATTACGGTATCAAAGATTTTGCATCTATCAACGCAAAATCATACTACTAGCGCTACGATCGAATCAAGAATATAAAATTTTAATATCCCACACAAATTTATTCTTGATTTCTATGATATAAAAACTCTAGCCATAACCATGGCTCTGATACCAATTGTTGAAATTTAGTTCACAATGAACTTGTAAAAATCAAGAATACAACAATAATTATAAAGAAGATTTTAATTGACATACCTGGTTGAAGATTAATCAGTAGAATACCTTTGAGTGTCTGCAAGAAATCCTTAGAGAGCTCTACCCCCTTTTTGAGAGTTGTCCTTCGATAGGGCTTAATAAGGATTATGAAACCCTTATTTATAACAACATCGGGCGGACGACTTCTCTACAAATAAAATACCTTACCAAGGCTTGACATGTCGCGAATCCTCTTGAAAGAGAGGGGTGCCTTCGAGAACGCGGACACAGGTGGTGCATGGCTGTCGTCAGCTCGTGTCGTAAGGTGTTGGGTTAAGTCCCGCAACAAGAAGTCTCCCTTCCTATCATGAAAATCTAGATATCAACGGTTAGGATTAAATCCTACCAAATAAAGTTGGAAAACCACAATCCAACGATGTAAATATTATCAATTAGACCACAATTGACAAATATAACCCCAACCCATCAAATAACAATAATTACATTGCAATCCAATCTTAAAAATAGTGCATAGAACCACAAATAAAAATATTTTATTTATTAAAATATTCTAACACCAGGTACAAGGCAAATCAATATTGTGGTGCAAGGATACTTCCTGTTTTGGCTTCAATATAATTGACTTGATGAGTTTTGTAATGAAAGAGAATTCTAGACCAACTTAATTCAGTTTTTCTATATATATCTGAAATAATTTGAAGACTTCTGACTCAGTTTTCAAAGATTTGTTTTCATAAAAAACCTTAACAATATATATATATATATATATATATATATGAAAACAAATCTTTGAAAACAAATCTTTGAAAACTGAGTCAGAAGTCTTCAAATTATTTCAGAGAATTAAACTAGCCACATCCTTTATTTGACTACTTGGACAAACTTCCACTTAGAAACTTGAAAGTAAAGGTCTCTGCCTACCGGTTGGTATATATTTCTTAACTTGTTGTGTGGAATTTGTGATGATCTAATGAGCATTTTCTTACTAATTCATGTATTCAAAATGTTTGACTATAAAGAAACTAAATGACAAAAAAGAAAACAACGGAAAAAAATAAGGTGTTTGTTTGTGTCTTTCATTAGTCAGAAAATTTTGATATCACCATCAAACAAATGCGACAACAGATTTTCTATTAATTTAGCCTCCCCATATATTATTAACGTCACTTTTCCTTTGAATTGTGGGCCAAATTCTCTTTTTTTCTAGGTTTCGTTGCTTTATGATTTTTACCCGTTTTTGTTTTGCAGGTTTTGGTTCGATTCTAGTCAGGCTTAAATATTTATTTTTTTTTTTTCAAATTTCAAAAATTGTCTCAATCTCATGATTAATAAACAAAGAGTTCATCCTTCTTTTGATAAAAGTACCTTTGTAATTAGATTTCTCAAATATTATGACTTGTGTGTAAGTCATATTAGAGAGAAGATCTATCATATTCTCGATGTAAATACACCAAATGAATCGAGACTTTACGTGATGTACACACGCGATGGGATCTACCCTGCGTATTATATATCCACAATTCAGATTCACTCAATATATTTATACCAAATGTATTGTAGACGTACTTCAAATTAGGAGAGGAGAGTAATTATCATTTTTTATATTTAAACTTATTGAATATCATGGCTCATGTGTAGGCCAGGCAGGCCTAGCTAATGAAGTCATTTATAGATTTTCACTTGGAACAATTTAATTTTTAACAACCTAACTTTGCTATATTCCAAAGACGACCGGATTCAAATACTATTTCTGTAAAAAGTCAATTAATACAATCTAATTACGTATTTGATAACTTTAACTCAAAAAATTTCATGTGGCAAATTTCATAGTTCATTTTTCATACTTTGGTCTAAATTGCCCCTCACCTTTCTAGGCTATTTCCTAAAAAAAAAAAAATTGATTTAAAACCTCCAGACTATCTAATTGTTGCAATAAGTCCCCCAGTGTCAATTAGGTGATAGGATTGAACAGCTAAAATGCGTGTGAGTTTCCCGTGTCCTTAAAGTTATGTTATAATGACGAAAATGACTCTTAATATATATTTAAGAAAATTTAGTTTTTCGTTAAAATAATTTTTATTTTATGTTTTCTTTTTCTTTTCAAGCTAAAATGCGTGAGAGTTTCATATGCCCTTAAAGTTTTGTTTATATGAAAGGAAAAAACAATCTATAACACAGCACGACTTAAACTCATTTGCAACAACATTGAGTGGTTCGTAGGGGAGAGAGAGAAGTTCGATGAAGTTTGCATATAAACCATTTAAAGTCCGAAAGCTTCAAATAAAGTCTGCATATTTAAGTGCATCAAGTCTGCAAACATAGGACCAACCAACTCTACACTCCAAAACAACTCATTACTAAATGAGAGTTCATAATAACATTAGTAAAATAAAATAAAAAACTTAATATGACCATATCATTATCTAGCAACCCACATAGCGGGGCGATTACCGACATATAGATAACTCTATCAAGAAAATGAGATGATAAGGCAACCCTCTGATTGATCATGGAAGCAATAGGTTGCCTATAAAGATAGAAGATAACTATTGTGGCAGTAAGTAAACAGTCACCATGGCAACTGCTACCATGTACTTTGATTTCTTTCAAGACCACTTTACAGAAGCCATTACCAAAACAGCAAAAGCCAAATAAGCTGCAACACTCGGGTGAGAAACTTTTAATTGCCTTCGCCCTCATCACCGTCTTCATCATCGTCGTCTTGCTCGTCATCGTCCTCATCAGATCCATCACTGCCCTTTTCCTGCCAGAGCATGTAATTCACAAATTCAAAACAAAAGGATTACGCCTTTTTCCTGGCAGAAGATCTGTATGTGTACACTAAGGAAGAGTCGAAACATTATAATCAAATCTTCTGCATATGAGTAGTGTACACATACAGATTAACAGGGTGACAATCTAGAAAGATATTCCGCACATAATGCTTTTATCCATTCTATAATAAAAAATCAAATGTATTTCCTAAATGGTGAGAATAAGCAAACATCACATCTACTGCAATTATGCCTAAATATTTTCTAACTTATCAACAAAAAATCATGAATATCCAATTTATAACATTCTTTTGCATGGTCAGAAGTGTTAACCAGTTGGGAACAGGACCACATGAACATGCTTAAATTTATACATTCAACACCTTTCAGATGCATGAAAAATCAACAATCTATATAGATCAGTTGATTTGAGTGAGATGAGGTTTTCTGAGAGAGAAAATGTGATCTTTAGTAGCACAAAAGATGAACAAAATCCAGACAACTATAACAAGGTTTTCAAATTGACACTCATTCAATAACACTTCAGATACCTATCATGAGTACTGTTGTATCAGTTGCACAAATTTCAGAACGCCTACCATTATTAGTTCATAGCACAATGACATTCAGATCTCCTTTTACTAACTGAATGTGGTTGCTGTTCAGTTTACTCCTGAAAAGTCCTTTAATTCAGTTACATTTGTCTGCATTAGTTTTCTTCTTGTATATTCAAGCCTTTTCAAACATTAAAACATCACCCAGTCTGTATCAAGATAGCACTGATTTACATATTATCACTTATGAAACATTTCCCTCATCTGATCTATTGCACATTTCCTCACTCTTCAAAACAGTGAGTGATAAAATAGGTAAATATATATCTCAGTGAAGAACAAGTCCAAATATGGGACTTGATGCTACTGTTTAATTAGTATGAAATTCAGACATTATAATTAATGAGTAATGAGTAAAATTTGTTACCCAATCACACACACACATTACCCAAGCTTAATGGGTTTGTGGTGAAGCTCTCAGTGAACTCCAACAAGCTCATCTTCCTCCCTCCCTCCACCTCACCACCCTCAGCATTCTTGATGCCCACCTCAACTGCTTCCACTCCCTCCCCAAAGACCTTGAAAACCTCGTCAACCTCGCAGTCTTCAACGTCAGCCAGAACTTCCAGTACCTTGCCAGCCCACCATATTCCATAGTCCCTTTCATCTCCCTCGTCAAATTGGACATCAGCTACAACAAGATCACCGACTTGCCAGACTCTATTGGGCGCGCCTCAAGAAGCTCCAGAAGCTTAGTGTTTATTGCTAAAAGAATGAGTGGGGCACGCACAGAGCCCCCCAAGAAGAAGACTTGGATTAGGAAGCTGGTGAAATATGATACTTTCAATGGTGCAATATCCAATGTACCACATAGTAGTACTACTATTAGTAGTGAGGAGAGAGAAGGGCTTATCATGCCAAATTATAGGAGCATTGATGGGCTTGCTTCGCCTAGGTACATGGGGATGAAATCAGCTTAGTTAATTCCATATCTGGATAATAATATATACATATATATGTGTGTGTGTGTGTGTGTATTAAAATTTTCTCCTCTCCATCTTAAGTTCTATATTCATTGAAAACATGGCCAGAAAAGTAATACTCATCACCGGGGCATCTGGGATTGGTGAGGTAATTAGTACCAGTCTTAATTAACTAAGTGTTCAACTAAACCAACAAATTCTTAATTGGGTTTGTTATTAATTTTGATGAATAACTATACGAATTTGCATTGAAACGATAAGTGGTTTTTTTTTCTGAGTGCAATTTCATTAAAAAAGCCTTGGAGCAAACCCAAAAGGAAAACTAAGGAAGTGGGTTTTCTCCAGCTGTTTGACGTATTGACAGGTAATTCTTCACTTCTCTTCTCTATCTTCGCTTTTGAATTATTCTGAAACTTATGCATTCATGAATTTCTTCAATCTTACGCCGCTAAGTGAACCCACAAAATACTAAACATCTTCAACAATCATATCCTGTTCTTAATCAATTAGAATAGCCCTGACTAATCCAACTTTAGGACTATTAAAGCACATTATGAAATATTAACTAATCCGGCATTGCAACCAAGGAGCGTAAAGCATAAAATAAGATAACATGATAATGTTCTAATTCTTTAAATTGGAAATTGAGTTACATGAACAAAACAAAGATCAAAATTAACAACCTAACGAGAAGAACTTTAAACACAACGAATTTAAAGCAGAACTTCTAAAAACACCATGTAGAAACCTGTATAGTTTTAACAAAAAAATTAAAATCATTTATAATTGAGAACAATAATCTTCATATACCTCTTCATCACCTTCGTCCCCTTCAAAATCCTCTTCATCAGCTTCCTATATACCAAATAGGTCTCCAATGAACGTTAGAAAAACAGGAAAGCAACAAAAGCTTTGGGTCCTATCTTAAGCTACACAAATATTTCCAATGAAAATGAGATGGAAAGAAACAAGGAAAAGAAATTACATTGTTGAAATAAGTGAGAGGGTTGGGCCATAAATCCTCCTTGATTATCTCTGCAACCTGCAACAACAAACAAGTAAGAGCTCATATATATCTTAAAATCAATAGAATATATAGGAAAAAGGGAGGGGGTTTCTCATGCAGGCCTGCAAACTTCAGCAGATTGCCCCAATTCCCATCTGGCCCATACAACATTCCAAGACTGCAGCAAGCTTTTCATAGCAGTGGGTTGGGCCTGGCATCAAACTTGAGCCCAAATAAAAATTATTGGTAGGCTCAAAGTCTATTTGACACAACTAAAAGGGTCCAGGTAGAATATGGTTATATGTTGGAGGCTCACCAATCCAAATGTTATTTCAAAACTGGAAAATTACAGATTATATCTCATCATTTCAAGTAAAATACAGTTTCCTTGTTCATCCAAAATCAAAGTTTTAGAACTAAAAAGTTCTCTTGACTAATTCCAATTGTCAAATTTTGAAAGTAAAAGTTAATTTGTAATCTATGGAGATTCCACTTTAGAATATTCTTGGGTACCCATAGATTGCATGTGTCAAAATCATTGTGTTCTTATTTTCATTAATGAGGTTCCGAAGCAGGGGCTATAATAGGTAAGGACAAGTCCAGTAACTGGATTGCCCAAGCACAAAATATACATATTTCTGTGCATAAGAAACAGAAATTTACCTCATCATGGATCTCATCCATATCATCTTTCTGCTGGGTTTCACTGAACCAGCTAAAGAAGCTGCAACGACAATGGTCAACAGAATAAGGAAATGACATATACAGGAGGGTATGTGAAATACTGCAGGGTATAAAGTCAATATGAAAAATGCCAAACTAATGTCTCTGGAATGTAAATCACGGGATAGATATCTTGCTAAATGCATATCATAAATATGATAAATCCATTATGTAATGCAACAATAAATCACTGCTCATTCAGAACATTGGTGAACAAAAAATCTTATATATTCTGCCCATTTGAACATAAAAGCAGCAAATAATACAATAGTAACAACATAGAAAGATTCTATACCGTGTTCAGCCAAGTTCATGGTATTAATATATCAACTTTACCAACAAAGCATAGATGGACCAAATCATAATAGTGACTTCAAGAGAGAGTGTCTAATCAAGATCTAGGGAAAGTCAGCAAACCTAATATTAAAAAAAAAAAAACCGAAGCAGTTTGTAGAAGAAGCAGATCATTGTAATCTAACGGAGAATAACTTATTAAAAAAAATCTAATGGAGAATAACTTGAACAAGTTCCCCTTTGTATTATATACACATATATATATATATAGAGAGAGAGAGAGAAGAAAAGAATCCTTCTCATGATATAGTTGGGAGATCCTATAATGGCAGCTTCTGCATGTAACCTTGACCACACAATTAAAATTTCTCCCGCATAGTAATGTACCTTTTACTCTAAAGTTCTTAGCATGTTTTCTTTTCTGTAGCAAACATTGCTACACATGTAGAACACATGTGGTCAAGTTTTGCTCCTTTATGTAATAGATCATGTTGTCAAGGTATGGCTAACTGACAAAGTTGAGACCCTAATCCATTAATTCACTATGTTAATGTCCTGATTTGACCTTTTTACTGATATGTAGCATAAACACCCTTAGCCATGCTTAGTTACAAGTAAATGAATCAGAAGATTTCACCATCTAATTTACCAACTAAATTTCCATAAGTATTTTATATTTTATTTAAATCACATGCTCTTATTATTATGTTCATTGATACTTCTTTTTTTAAATAAAAAAAAGAAAACAAGAAGACAGCATCTTAATATACACGATCTGCTGAGACACCCAGTTCGGCCAAACAGAAATGCAAAAACATCAGGGAAACCAACCTTTCTTCAGCATGAGGCCGCTTGGTCCCTTTCTTCTCATTGGCAACTCCATTAGCAATGCCCTTTAAAAACACAAAAGTATGATCAATAACAGCATAACAGAACTGGCAAATTATGTATGCGTAGAAGTGCATGGATAAAAATCTCCTACCATGCCCTGTTTCCACTTAATTGATGTAGCAGTAATTTTTGTTGTTCCTTCATCAAGGAATGTAAAAGTCTTTGTGAGCTTTGTCTCTTCAAAGTAAGGATTGGGGTTGAAGTTCTTGAAAAAGATAAGAAACAAAATTAGCAACCTCATGTAAATCCATTAATTAACATGGCAATAACCAGCATTCCTTCCACAGGGCCTGAACACACTAAAAAGAAATTCAAATGAACCTCTGAAAATTTGTTTACAAACCCAAGCAGGGAAAAAGAAAATGAACTCACAAATGTAATAGAGTAACCCGATTTCACATCTTTAAAATCCTCCACTTCGATTGAACTTAGATGCTTGAAAATCTAGCAAGAAAGAATGCATAAGTGCACACAAATTATTAGACTGATTAAACAATAACAGGCAACCATGTAAAACAGCAGTTCAGAAAAATCTTTTTCCATGCCTGATTAATTCCAAAAGAAATGTCAAAATTCTATAATAGTAGTTCAACATAGGATAAGGTAAATTGGAATAATTAATTACTGCACAATATCTTAAAATCTATATGGTAAGAGCCATACCTTTTGGTCTTCTTCATTCAAAAGGTCACCAAGAGCAGGATGACTCAGAAACTGCACAGGTCAGTTGGATAAAAGGGTTCTAAAAACAACACCAAATAAATAACAGCAAGCTAGTAATTTGTCTGAACAATAAAACAGATGAATGATACTAACAGCAGTTAACCAAAAGTCAGGAATGGATTTGATTATATCATTTCGCTTGTCATAGACGGGCTTGCGTATCTCATTGTACTTCTGCTCTACTTCCAAGACTTTATCGCTTGCCTCTTCATTGATCTGGAACCAAACAGATAAACGAGTGGCATGTTTAGACCATTTAACTTTTACAGCTCACAAGCATTCATAAACACTGAAATCAGTGAACTATGTCTAAGCAATAAAATGACACTTATTTTAACTGTATGAAAAACAAAAAGACAACCTTCATGAAACTCTGTTATGCTGTTATACAATCCCATGTAGAAGATTTTTGTTTTATGGGATCATTTACTTTGCAGGTATAATATCTCAAAATCTCGGACATAGCATGAATACTTCAACAAAGGAGCCAAATATGGAATACCAACACAGACTTGATTATTCCTTTTGAAAATAACATATTTAATTCCAAAAATGAATTCAATATTTGATAGATATTCGAGGACACACATCTAACATGCATTTGACATCTAGATTTGAGCTTTCTATAATAGAATTAGACTATTAAAATAAGAAAAGAAACATAGTATGGATTTCAAATACTTGAAACATTTTTAGAAGAAAAATTCAGAAATAGAAAAACAAAAATCAACTCAAATATATGTGGTCATGCAACATAACACTGGTATTTTCACAGGATAATTAATATAATAGGAAGCTAAGATAATTTAATAAATTCATTAAAGTATGCGTTTATTCTTGATTATCAAGTCCCCGCTATTTCACGATCCTATTTCTCAACAATGTTAAATCAAAGCATCCATACCAGGCTGTATTCATATCCAGCACTATTTTCCATGCTTCACAGAGATTGGACACAAATTCTCAAGTCTTCATGTAACTTGGGTAGAAAGTATCACTTGAAGCCAGAGTTCTTTCTTTTTCCTCAACATTTCCCACGGAAATATATGTTTTCATACAACAGATAAACAAAAACTAATCAACTCAACCATGAAATTTGGATGTCATATTCCTTAAGTTGCAATAATTAAATGATACATGTCAGACTTATATCAATAGACTCAAAATTTAGGCTGTGAAACTTATACAACAGACTATGATTGAAGTTCAAGCAGAAAATGAGGGTAAAAGAACAGGTTACAATGATACTATTCCCAAAGGCAAGTCCTTGTTGGCTTCTTTTCAAGTTTTTTTCTCAGCCAGGTGTGGCTAAAACAGTATTTATATCACGCAGCTATTGTGAATGTAATTTATACAATCAATTCAGTTAAACAAAAACAGGGGTTTAGGAAGTTTTCTCATTACCAAAACGAAACCTCCAAACAAACAAACATGTGCACCTGAATGTTTATATGCAAATATAAATTGAATATACATAAATACATAGTTTAATACAAAATTGGGTATGTCTATAAACATATAAAGATGCATAAATATTTACATACATAAATACAAGCATAAAAAAATACAAATAAAAATGAAAAACACAAAGATACACACACATCAAATTCTCAATATTTTCACAACATGATAAAGGAAGTTAGATTATTAAATTGTCCTTTAGAACAATTTAAAGTTAGTGAAACTAGCATCTTAAATACATAGAGAATATGGCACTAATATTTTTCCCTGAAAGAAAACACAAATTTATAAGCTGAAAAAACTACAGCAACGCCCTGTTTGGTTGCAGCGTAAAAAAAAACAAAACCCATTACAACTAAATGGCTTCACTGAAGTAAATTTCCATTTCTTACACAAACAAAAGAGAAAAAGAAAAAAGTTTAAATTTCGTACTTCAATTTCTTTTACTTGTCTCTTGTTTTTCTCGAAAACCAAACAAAGGTCAAAAGGAAATAAAACGTAAGAAAGAGAGAGTACTTTCTCCAGCTCGTCTTGGATCTCCTGCAACTTTTCGATAGAGAGTACGAGCTCTCCATCAATGTGCTCTGCGTGTTCTTCATCCCCTTTCTCGCCAACCTTCAGCTTCTTGCCCTTGTCTGCCACCATCTTCGCAGCCTTCGAACAAAGAGTTTTTTTCTTGTTTGTGTGACTATCCAAAACCCTAGAGAGAGAGAGAGAGAGAGAGAGAGAGTGTGTGAATCGTGGGTTTGAGAGAGAGAGAGGATATAAAAGGCGTTAGGGTTTTCGGAGCAATAAAAGACAAATAAGTTAGGGTTTTGAGAGTATAAAATCTGCTGTTACGGCCCACCTACAAGGTTGTACCGAACAACCAATAAATAAACGACAATTTTCAGTCGAGGGTATCATAGTCATTTGAGACATGATGAAACTTAAAAACATGGGATTGTGATTAATTGATTATCAAATCCATGACTATGATACGTTAATTGATGACTTAGGAGAAGTATGTGTAAGGCAGGAAAACGAAGGAAAACTATTCCAAAAGGCCTACTAGTAGAGCAAAAGCCCAATAGGCCCAAGTATGTTGAAGAATGGAACCCTAGGCCCACTATATGATAGAATGAACTTCATATTCCAAATTATATCCTTCAGAAATGTTAAATTCAACAAATCTACTATACTTTTTTATCCATTGATAAGATTTGATCGTCCTATAAAATGAAAAGTAGGACTTTTTTTGTAATTTTTCAAAAAAATCCCTTCTTCAAAACTTTGGTCTAACTTTCTTTAAGGTAGAAAGGTCTAGCAAAATGTAATGGCAAAAATTACTACTTTTAGTGAGAAATGTTGCAATATCTCTTTGTGCTTAGGAGGGTGTATTCAATTAGAATTTTAAAGCATTTTAAAAGACTTTAAAAGTTTGGGTGTATTCAATTCAGACTTTTATAAACTTTTAAAGAGCCCGTACAAATCTGATTGTATTCAATTAGGATTTTAAAAAAGTTCACAAAAGTCTAAGTGTATTTAAAAAGTCAAAGATTTTGAAGGATTTCATTAAATGGTGGATTTGATGGTGGAAGGTATAAATACCGAAGTACATAAGAAATCCAACCTTTCCTCCATAGATTTTGGTAGACTTTTTTTTTCTGTAGAATACGAACAGCCTTTCTCTATATCAAGGTACACTCCTTTTTTCTTTTGGTTTTTCTCTTTCTCTCCTCTCACATTCTCTCTCTTTCTATTGGATTAGGAAAACTTGTAAATCTCGAGTTTTTAGGAAAGTTAATCAATCTCTTGCACTATGGGAGGGATTAATCTCTCTACACTGTTTGTTAGGATCAATCCCTCAAGCCACGGGAATTGATCATGAAGTCCAATTAATAATCCAATACAACCTAAGTTCAAGGTTCTCTAATTATCTATCTAATGATTTAACCTAGACCCTATAAGTAAAGACTGTACTTTTTTTCTCTTTTTTCATAATGCACGATTGAAACTTGAGAAATGATTAATATGCAATTTGTATTCATCAAGTGAGCTACTTTATTATCCCTGTTTTTCTTGGGATATTTGCACTACACAATAATTTTTAGACAATATATCAGATGAAAGATTATCCACTTTGCATTATATCTATCCCTTGAGCCATTGGTTTTCTTGTACGTAAAAATAAAATTAAGGATACAAATAAATAAAATATGTTAAATAAATCAATACAAGTGTATAAAATTAAATTCATCAAAGTCTCTAATAGAAGTCTATACAAATCAATGAAAGTCTGTAATAGAAGTCTATAAAAATCAATGAATTCACATAAATTTGTCACTTAAAGAATGTCTTTCAAAATCCTAATTGACTACACCCTCCTTAATTATGCTCCATTTGGTAGCAAAGAAGAAAATTGGATGGAAGTAAGAAAAGAAGGGATGAATATATAAAACAGAAAAATGATAGTGTATTTTTTCTTTTTGTTTGGTTGGATGGAAGAGAAGGGAATGAGTTAACACGCTACTATGTTTGTTAGGAGATAAAGGAATAGAGATTGTTAATATTGAGTTTATCTAATATTATGAAGGATAATAGTCTTTGCTTTTCTTCCTTTCTCTCTTCCGTCCATATTTGCAGAAATGAAAATTTGTCGAGCAGGAAGGATGTGTCATTCATCTTCTTTTCTCTTCCATCCTTGTCTCCTTTCTACCAAATAAAGAAAATTTGTTTATTTTTTTCTACCTTCCCTCCACCCTCTTCCTTGTTTCATACCCGAATCAATATATTCCTACGAGAATTTGAAATCTCGACTTTTACTTTAAAGGGCGACTATCTCTGACCTCCCCTGAGGTTTGCCAAATTATCTTTCAGCTGAAACTTTTGGCAAAAGTATCTCTCACACCCCATGTAAGAGTTAACCGCATATTAAATTACCGTTTTACCCTCACTATGGTTTTTTAAAAGCTGATGTATATGCTGACCTCATCAAAAAATTCTTAATGTCTAAAATACTGCAAGATTTCTGAAACTTTCCATATATGATTACAATATATATTTACACACATACAATCGCATGAGTCTCATCTAACCAAATTCACAACATTACTAAATTCCAAAAAAATAATAATTTCATATCATTTCTTTCTTTCAATTTCTTTCCTCCTTTCAATTTCTTTCATTATATTGTGAGTACTAATGATCAGAACCAAGAATCAAAGTAAAGCCAGAGCTTCATCAATGGTTGATGTTAACTAGTTCGATGGTGGAGCCAATAGACTGAATTGGTGAGGGTGCGAAGCTTTGGTTGGTGGTGGATGGCCATGGGTTTTGTGATTCAGCAGTTGATGTTCACTAATCGGTGGTTGATGGCCATGGTTTATGGCTATGATGGATGAAGATCAGTGTTGATAGTTCGAGCTAGGGATGGCAATTTAACCGCCCCACCCCATTTAAACCAATTATAGAGGAGACTAAATGGTTTAGGGACGGTTATGGGGGTGAGAGGGAAAAACCCGCAAAGTTACGGGGCGGGAATGGAATAGGCAACCCCTCCCCGCCCCGCCCCATTTATATTTACTATATTACCTTTATATATATAATACACATACAAAATTACTCTTATATAGTTATATATATAAGATTTATTAGTTCAAATCTTATTGGTAGTGCACATGTAAATTACCAAAGACCTCATCACATAAAAGTGTAAAGACTAAAAGGAATACAATTACAAAAATAATTTCCTAAAAAGAGGTTCTTAAAAAAAAAACCTGCCCCGTTTACGTCTCCCCCCCCCCCCTCCCGGCTCACCCCACCCCGTTTATTAAATGGGGTGGGGCAAGGATGGGGGGAGCTTTTCTAAACGAATACGAGGATGGAAAGGGCAACCTTACCCCATAACTGACCCGTTGCCATCCCTAGTTTGGGCTAGATCGACGTTAATGGTTCCGACATAAGATGTGGCAAATCGGTGGTGAAGATCTACTATGTCCCGACGGTGATGATTTTGCCCAAATTGGTGGTAAGATTTGGTGTTGAATTAGTGGTGATGATTTTGCCCAAATTGGTGGCTATTTAGTTGTAAATAGGTGGTGTCGTGGCGGTGATGATTTTTCCTAGATCAATTGTGAGATTTGGTAGTGACAATTTTTTCGTGGCTATTCTGTCATAAATCAGTGGTGTAATAGGTGGTCTGCTACCCCACGAGCCATCACGCAATTCTTGATTACCTATAGGTGAATTCTCTGGGCAAATACCTTGACAGGTAGTGAATTTTATAGAGAAGTGAGAAGATTTTCTTGGGAACCAAATAGGAAGTCGGTGTCAAGCTTTGAAGGCTTGGGGTAAAGGATTAATTGGAAATAATTGTGAAAATTATGACATTGATTGTTGTACAGTTCATAGATATAAATATATATATATATATATATATATATATATATATATATATAGAAAGAGAGAGAGAGAGAGTGAGAGGGAGAGAAAATAGACATACATAGGTGTTTGTGTTTTGAGAGGGTTTGCACAATATGGTCTAACTATAATTCGTTGAAATTGTTATTTTACTATTTTAAGGGTAGTTTTGGTATTTAAAAATTATTGACTCACATCAGGAAAGACCGGAGTTAATTGAATAAACCTTAAGAGAGGCTGACCATATTATTTTCAAAAGCGGATAATTTGACAAACCTCATGGGAGGTCAGAGATAATCACCTTACTTTAAAAGGTTAGAAAGTAGTACTATGCTCTTGGTCCTTAGTGGTATTCGTAAATGGGCTCTTCAATGTTATAAGCTAGTGGTCTAGAAAAACTATGCTCTACCTTGTGTTTAAACCTTCAATGTGATATTGAAATCCAACTCCTATTGGTCCTTCAAACTAGTCCATTAAATCACACATATCATTTAAATCCAGAATTTTGTACTTGTGAAAATCGAACTTAGAATGTCTGAGTCTACAGCTCGCCCAGAAGACCCCTTAAAGTACCACTGAGTTGCTCATGCGGGTTAAGGCAGCGAGTGTCCCAATTGTATAAAGTATGACTTTTAGAATTTTAGGTTTTATGTGGTTTAATTTTCAAAGAACGATTTTATATTTTTTAGATAATTGAAAATAGAAAATAATTTGTATATTGGTTTAATTAATAATTTTCTAAATATTGTTTTATAAAACCAAGTTAAAATAATAAAATCAATTTCGTGGAATAGCCTCTTTAAAGTATCTGAAAAGCAATTTTTTATTTTTTATTTTTTTATAATTAAAGTATTATAGACCGTACTCGAGAAAGGAGTGTGTACCAAAAATTACATAAGGACCAATTAGGGTCCCTAAACTCTCACCTTATCTACAACATCCACTAACTTTTCTATAGATTTACAATTTTTCCCCTGAAAGCCAAAAAAAAAAAAATGTGTGAAGGATGGAGAGTACAGTTTTTACTTATAGAGTTCTTGGAAGCAGTTGATTATAATTGACACCACTACATTTTCCACTTTGTGAAGTGGATCGTTAGAGAAAGTTAAATAGAATAACAAGAGGATGGTGATGGCAGTTTAGTGGTTGGGTTTGTTTGACAATATATATATTTACACAACTAAATATATTAAATCTTTTAATAATAATTGTATTAATTTCCCTAAAAATTATAAAAATACTTTGGTCTTAAAACTTAACACAAAGACAAGGGAGAGAAGGAAGAAAGAAGCATGTTTAAGATTTTAAGCAACTTCGTGATTAGATTTGTGTACTGACTTGTATTTTTTTATGCAAAAAAAATATATATACAATGTAAGAGCTATATTAAAATAAGTATATTTAATGAGATTGAGATTGAAATTGAGTCATACAACATTACAAAAGGTACCCATCAAATACAATTATAAATGTATTGAAATACTGGCGCAATGAAATATTTAGGCGGGTTTGGATTCTGAGCCTAACTAATATAGTAATATGGTTTAGTCCCCACAAGACATATTTTGTCATGTATATTCCTCTTCTCATTTCACCAAAGAATCAAAAGCATCAATATATATATATATATCTATATATATATATATATATGTATATTACATGCATGAAATATATGTATGTATATGAGAAACATAAGTATTATAAAAAGAAAAAAGCATGTCTTAATTAAATTATCGTAGAGGGTTGGACTTCTTTAAATGTAGTCTCCTTAAAATTTGACTCAATTCCACAAATTAATCTTATATTCTGACTACTTAAATTAGTTTTCTGCTCCCAAACTCGGGTAAGTAGCTCAGGTAATAGGATAATACTTAAATTAGTTTTATTGCATATAGTTTGGACAGACTCTAAATAATGGTGGTAGTACGTAGAGAATCCAACACTCCCAACTCCACATGAACAAGAAGGCTAAAGAGTAATCACAAAAAAAAAATAGCGTGGGACATGCACGTATAAAACGCCATAAATGAATCGAGTGGGACATGCAAGTATAAAACGCCATAAATGAATCGAGTTATTCGTGAACAACTTATGACTCGATTTGTTTAACACTTAGTTCGAGCTTATTTGTTAAGCAAATGAGTCGAACTCAAACAAAATTTCTAAATTCGTTTAATAAATTAAAAAGCAAATTCTAATAGTATTTGGTTTAGCTCGTGTAGGCTCGTATATGTCTGTGAACATAGACTTGTACAAGGTTCTTGAACATGTTCATAAAGATAAGCTTGTATATGTTAGTTAATGTAACATAGGCTTTTATAAGCTCTTATTTTAAGTTTATGAACAAGATAAAAAGATCTTGATCATGTACTCAAATCTAGCCCAGATGATTTTTGTTATTAAACAACAAAAAAATTAAAAGAATTGAAAGGACGGGACAAGGAAATTAAATGAATTGAAAGGATATGACTGAAAATTTAAATGGAAATGAAGCAAAGAACAAGAAAATTAAAAGAATTTAAAGGACATGACTGGAAAGGTAAGTAATTGAAGTGCAAATGATGAAATTAAAGTATGAAAGTACTGGACTTGGAATGGATTTCAACAAAACATAATGCAATTGAAAGTATAGGACCTTGGATAAAAATATATTGAAATACATTGCTGGAATGTAAAAGATAACAAAGTGCAGGACTTTGAATTGAAGTATTTGTTGTGTGCGTTGAGCAGGGTTTACAAATGAGGCTTAGATGCACTATTTCTAGAGCTTCTAATAGCAGATGTTGATGAACAGTTTCCACTAGCGGTTGAGACTTTTCACATGGATTAATCAGATCTTGCCACTTGTCCCATGATCTACTTGATCTTCTGATCATGTTTATATATATATAAGGCCACGTTCTCTTGAGTGTTGTAACTTTAAATCAGCAGTTGTAGGTGACAGTTCTAATGGAAGGTGTGACTACCCATGTGGCAATGACCAGACTCTACCACATGTTCCATGTTCTCCTTGAGCTTCTAAAAGTGCCTATGTGCTAAAGACCATGTTTTTTCACTTTATAGAGTAGTTATAATTGTAACTTCCGCTGGAACCTCCCACGTCCTTCCAATGAAATACCGTCACGTGTCCCATGTTTTCCTCTTTATTCTTAGGTTGTTCCCCACGTTTGAGTTATGTTCTATATTTTTTGCTACTTTTTAGCATGATGGCAGATGTAAAGCATTGAAAATTTCCACGTGTCCTTCCAATGGAATATCACCACGTGTCCCATATTTTCCTTTTTATTCTCAGCCACTTATTTGTTTTGACAACTTCTCCTAATATTTCTTCATCCAGAACTAGGGTAACTCCTTTTAGTAATGCTAGACCTTCTCCACGTTTTCATATCTAATTGAATTAGTTCCTTCATTTTAGGAGATCTTCTATTGATTTGATAAATTTTAGTAGTGACATGTGATCCATGAACTTTGATCGATTCAACTTCGAATCATTTCTTCTTTGTTTATAACTTTTATATTTTGCCTTGATGGAACTTTCTAACCTTCTAGGATTGTGTCACGTGTCCTTTCTTTTGGTAGATAACATCTTATAGAATCCCTTCTCTTGTCAAACTAGTCACATGTCACACTTTAAGTGATCCGCAACCTGAAATTATATTTTCTGAGTAAATCAGTCACATGTCACACTTTAAGTGGTCCGCAACCTGAAATCATATTTTTTGAGTAAATTTATGGCTTAAGGAAATTTATTTACCTTCACATGATCATGTGTCAGGCTCCCAGTGACCATTGACACATGAATATGTTGTGCCAATTTCGTTGAAACTCGCCACATGTCACCTTCTTCTGATTGAACCATAGCTCCTAAAAATATTGGTATTAAGGGTGAAAAAGTAATTTTGCATTTGACAACTCTATTGTTCATTTATACACTTGGTCTAAAGTAACCCTCAGCCACTTTCTAGGATATTACCAAAATACACTGTACATATGTAATTACCAAAATGCCCCTAATGACCCAAAAGACAAAAGGTTAATAGTATCCCCTCCCCATCCACTGGTAGGTTTGCTATCACTAACTTTTACCCCTTTCTCTCTGCACGTAACTTTATCTCTCTTATATCTTACTTTCTCTCTCTCTGTTAAGTTATACAACATTACTTTCTCTCTATATTGGACAATACTTTCTCTCTATATTGTAAATTACTTTCTCTCTTCGACAATACTAACATAATACTTTCTCTCTCTACAATTCGGTTGCAGAATAATTTGGGTAACTTTCTCTCTTTATATCTTACTTTCTCTGTAAGTTATACAACATTACTTTCTCTCTCTATGTTGGACAATACTTTCTCTCTCTGACGGATGGTTATGTTGGACGTTCTTTTCAGGCACTCTTAGATTTGGTTGAACCCGCCTTAGCAGCACCAATGCAGGGACAAGAAGAATGGCAAAACATTTCATGGACAAACAATTGTAAGAAAAGCCCACAGTTTGTAGAGAGAGAGAGAGAGAGCACAATGAATTATCCATTATATAAGAGTTTGGAGTCAAATGTACCATAATGAGCCATGTATAGTATAGTAGGTAGTTGTAACCGGTTGGAATTTTAATTAATAAGAAATTTCATTGAAATTTGCAATTTGGATATTTAACTTTATTATAATTTATAAAGATTATTTCACTTTATTGACAGATCTCATTAAATTTGAATATACATGAGGTGACAGCAAAATATTAGTGAAGTCATTATTGTGGGGATAGTTGTAACCGATTGCCGGAATCTCATATTTATGTAATATATATAATATATTTAAGGGTGTATTATTATGACCTTTCTTAAAATTTGACTTAATTATTTTTAAATTAAAGTTTTCGTAAAATCACTCGTGTTAGATTAACGATTTGTTAAACATAATCACATCTAATATACAATTACAAAAGTACCCTCAAGTTATAATATTTTTGTACAAAAATAACTTTAATTTCTAATCATTTGATTGAGATTAACATATTTTATATATGTATTTTTTTCATTAATGCCATAATAACACTATTGCCGTTGAGGGTAGTTTTGACATTTTAATTTTTTATGTTAACTAATTTAAACAGAGCTGACTGTCAATTAACGGCAGGAGCATCCGGAATAAAGCCAACGAAGTTGACTGTCATATGTTAAAAACTTTAATCCAAGATAATTAAACAAAAACTCAGGAGAGGTCAAAGTAATTTATTCTATATTTAACCTATAATATATAATATCTATAATAATAATATAATATCATATCCAACAATAAACATGGACAAAACACTTATAGATGAATAATGAAAATTACTTTTATTATAATATCATTCATGTATCAAATCTGAATCCAGAGTGAATATGACACATTTCTCTGATAATTGACATGTCATATGAGTAAACCTTTGCAAAAATTATGCACAGGTCCACCAATTGGTTTAAATTGCAATGTGCTACAAAATGCATGTGCAACCGGTTGCAAAAATTAGAATTCCACCACCAAGTTCCCATGGGTGCCTCTGTTCGAAAGGCGGGAAAGTTTTCAGGGTAGGTGTGACACTTCTGCTGAATAATTAAGGATCCGTTAAATAATTATTTATATTTAGTATTTATTGTTTATTAAAATAAATTTTTAGGATAAACATGTTTGATAATTTTTGTTTTGTTTATAAATTGTCAAAACACTTTTAAAATAATACTGAAGCTAACGCTTCAAATCTTAAATAACAAAATAATGTTTAGTGTTTATGTTTATTTTAAAAAAAAAACATGTTTGATAATTTTTGTTTTGTTTATAAAATTGTCAAAACACTTTTAAAACAATACTGTAGCTAAGACTTCAAATCTTAAACAACAAAATAATGCTTAGTGTTTATGTTTATTTTAAAAAAAAAACTTTTTTTTCTTTTTTTAATCTAAAATGGGGATTATATCGTTTTAATTAAAAATTGAAACTAAAAGTGAGAAAATGAAAAGAAAAACATTTTATAAAAGGCTATTGCTTGTTACACCGATAAAAATATTAGAATTACCAAGTGTAGAAAGAGTTAAATAACATCAATTGTGTCAAGAAAAAAAAATATTGGTTACAATATGGATAATTACTAATATGCTTAATAAGAAATAATTACTTAGGGGTACTTGTGACAAAAAAAAATTATTTGAGAAAAAAAATAACAAAGAAGTCCTGATCATTGGATATGTCAAATAAACAAAAATGATATTTTGTACTCATATCATTCATTCACTTTCACTCTTTCAGTGTTGAAAGGAAATAGAAATCAAAAGAATGAAAAGAAAGTAGTAGGAGAAGAAGTTCAAGAACAAGAGCATTGGAGAAGAAGTTCAAGAACAAGAGCATGCCTTCCAAATCTATCTTCTCACTTCATAAAAATTGAAAAACTTTTAACTTTTTCATAGTTATATATATATTGTTCTTATTGGTAGGGGTGCACAAAGAACCAATGGAACCGAAATTATAACTGAACCGAACCGTTCACTACGGTTCCGATTTCAAATTTTAGAAACTGTTCACTACGGTTCTAGTTCCAAGCCTTATAACTGAAACCGAAACCATTGAATATATATATATATATATATATATATATATATATATAATTGTTATAAAATCATTGTAATAGTTATAATAACCTTTTGTTATGTAAAAAAGTTTAAACAATAGAGATATTATAATTATTATAAGGTTAATAGTTATTATTATGTTTTGTTAGATACCAAAGGTTGGAATAAGAGAAAGGAAAAAAAAGTTTATTTGTATTTTTTAGTAACATTATTGGTATGCATATGAAGACACAATTTTCATAAATTAGTTAATTTGTTATACATTCTTTATTACTCACAATGCACACAGAAATATACAAATAAATATATATACACACATATATATTCACATAATAATCTTTCAGTTCTTTTCGAAAAGAAAAGAAAATAATAAAAGTTATGAATGTATTAAAAAAAATATGTTAAAAGAAAATTTATAATTTATTAGTAGGAAAATGTTAAACTTTCTCATTGATTATTAACAAATTTAGGGGTGCGCAAAGAACAAGAACCTGAATCATAAAGAACTGAATCGATTCGAACTCAACAGTTCCAGTTCCAAAATTAAGGAATCGTTGTGAACGATTCCGATTCCAGTTTTTCCAAGAACCGTAAGGAACCGAACTGTAATGGGTCATTCTAGTTTTATAATATAATTTGTCGTGTGTAACTATATATGTTACCCAATATTATTGGTTTTTTTTTTTATGTATATTTCTTGCTCTGTTATTTTTATATAGATTTTTTGTATTATGAACTTGACTTTTTATATAGTTTATTATGTTAGACTTTTTTTTTTTTAAAAAAAAAAAAACAGTTAAGGTTAACAAACATGTTTTTCTATTTATGATTTTTAAAATAAGTCAAACATTTTTTCATTATCAAACAATACTCATATTTATAGATAAAAAAAAATCCTAATATAAACAACATTTATATAACAAAAAGCCAGAAACTGTTTTCTAAAATCTCTCTCAAAAATAAAGCCTGTTGTTAAAGAACTGTATTTATTTATTTATTTATTTTTAATTTTCAGAAAACAGAAAGCTGTCCCAACTTCCCACAAAACTGAACGAAACTGAAGTTAAAAAGAAAAGTTTTATGAATTAAGATTATTTTTGAATTCAGTTTGAGTGTGTTTTTATGCTTTTACACAGTCCCTCTGTTGCGTGAGATGGAATGGATTTGGATTAACCAATTTTCACCATGTCAGAAGCCCAAAACGATCATTGCATTTTCATGAGTCACCACTCTGTTCGAATTCAGAGATTGGGACTTCTTCTCCACCAAAGAACACAATCCTTCTCTGCTCAAAACCTGCTTCAAATCCACGCCCAACTCATTACCACTGGCCTCCATTCTCACCCCTCCACTCTTCTCTCACTCTTCCAGCTTTACCTATCAAACCCTTCAACTCTGTCCCACGCCACCGCCATTTTCGACCTCATTCAAGAACCCAATAGCCCCAAATGGCGTTTGATGATCCGCAGATACGCATCAGACTCAGAACCTTCACGAGCAATCACTTTATTCAGAGAAATGTTGAGTGTATCAAAACCCACTATCCCACTTGACGACCCGTTCACATATGCTTCACTGATCAAATCTTGTAGCAAAGTACAGGCCATTCGTGAAGGTAAATCTATACATTGCCATGTTCTTAGGCTCGGTTTGGATGATCATGTACATATATTGAACAGTCTTGTTTATTTCTATTCGAATTCAGCGAATTTGGTTGGATATGCTTCTACATTGTTTGATAGAATTCCTGATAGAACAGTTGTTACAGTTAACTGTATGATTTCTGGGTATGTGAAAAAAGGGCTTTTCAATGTGGGCTTGAGTTTGTTTATTCGAGTTTTGGCTGGTGGTTTTGGTTCGAGTGTAAAGCCGAATTATGTTACTTTGGTTGTATTGATATCTGGTTGTGCTGAAATATGGGGACTTAGTCTTGGAAGTTTGCTCCATTCATATTGTTGCAAGGTTGGACTGGATTCGAGAAATGAGATCTGTAATGCGCTTATTGATATGTACACAAAATTTGGATATGTGGGTGATGCAGAAAGAGTGTTTAATGAAGCACCCAAGAGAGATTTGATTTCGTGGAATTCTATGATGATGGGGTGTGCTAAGAATAACAATAGTAGGAAAGCATTTACCTTGTTTAGAGAGATGAGAATTAGAGATATAGATTTTGATAGGGTGTCCCTCATTAGCTTGATTTTGGCAGCTACTCATAGTAGAGATCTTGATATGGGGAAGGTGGTTCATGGTTACATAAAAGGAAGTGGGATAGAGACTGATGTCTCTGTTCAATCTGCATTGATCAACATGTATTCCAAACGTGGATCGATAGAGCTTGCTAGGAAAGTATTTGACAGACTACAGGAGGATAATATTGCATCTTGGAACTCAATGATACATGGGTATGTTGGATGTGGGGTTAATATTGAGGCTTTAAGGCTCTTTAATGAGATTAAGTCTAGAAAGCTAAAAGCAGATGAAGTAACCATGCTGGGATTGATCTCAGCTTGCCGGAACTCTGGCGATATGTATCATGGCATTCGCATTCATTCTTTTATAGAGAGCAGTGATCATCTTAATGGGAGTACTGTCTTGTGCAATGCTCTTATAGACATGTATGCAAAATGTGGGAGCATGACCAAAGCTAGAGCTTTGTTCGATAAGATGCCCAGAAGGGATGTTATCTCATGGACATCGATCATTGTGGGTAGTGCCATCAATGGTGAAGGAGAGGAAGCTCTTGTTGCTTTTCGTCAAATGTGTGCTGAGAAAATTGAGCCAAATTCTGTTACTTTCATTGGGGTTCTGTCAGCATGTGACCATTGTGGCTTGGTTGATGATGGCCGGAACTTGTATGATATCATGCACAAGGTGTATCATATTCAGCCCAAGATTGAGCACTGTGGATGCATGGTTGACATGCATGCACGAGCTGGAATGCTAGAAGAGGCCTATCAATTTGTTCGAAAGATGCCCATTCAACCAAATGCAGTTGTTTGGAGAATGTTAATTCATGCCTGTAAGGTCCATGGGAATTTTGGCATGGGGTTAAACTTGGTGAGTGGGCTCATAGAACTACAAACATTGCATGGTCCTGAAGATCATGTCATTTCCTGTAACATTTTTGCTGAAGCAGGAAGATGGAATGATGTTTTACATCGAAGAAGTTTGATGGCGGCTAAGAAAGTTTCAAAAGCGGCAGGAAGAAGCTCAGTTTCATATTTGACGGACTGATTTGGTTACATAAGGTTTTGATTAATCTTGAAGAGAGATGGAATTTTCATGTATAAACCTGCATGTTCCAACTCAGGTACCCTGCTGCAATACCTACACATACCCCAACTTCATCCAATCAATAAACAACTTGTTATGGTGGAACCTGATTGTGGGCCTTGATCCAATCGTAATGTTGCTCCACTGTTACCTAGAGGTCACAGGTTCAAACGAAAACCACCTCTCCACATGCGAAAGTAAGACTGGTACATCTGACTCTCTCCAAACCCCACAATAACGGGCTAGCCCTTTTTTAGTTATGGTGGAACCTCACAACCTACCAGAGGAATGGAGCCTGTAGACTGAATAATTGATGTGAAAATTATTATGGATATCATTGATGATATGTACTTTTTTTTAGGTCTATATGTGACTTGCTAACTCAAAGTACTTTTGTGATGCCTCAAAGGGGCTAATTTCGTGAATATAATTGGTAATCTACTACTAAGTTTTTGATCATACTGCAGACAGTCAAATATGATGTAGGTCTTTGATTTAAGTCCTACAAGATTAAATGATATTCTAAAGGAGTAATTATTTTTGTTACTTTTTTAGAACGTTTTAAGATATATATATATATATATATATATATTGTTGAGAACAAAATGAAAGTTCGTGCAACTTGTTTTGTTTGGTTTTTCTTACCTAGTGTTAAATCTAGTTTGAAGATAACAGCTTCAACTTCAAAATAGTTTTCTTGTTCCATTGATTTTAACTATCATGTGTCTGACTTGAAGATTTGGAATTCTAAAACTTCAAATTAGTTTAAAAAATACACCAAACAGTTTTATTAAATTACAATTCTACAAAATTAGAATCCCTAAAAAAATTCAGATCCGCACAATCAAACACAATCTAAGAGCCCAAAGAAATATATATATATAAAATATGCAAAAGATGTAATACCGCATCAGTTGAAAGGTGGCAGCACGAAGAACACCATTTTGTGTAATTGAAATCATATGTGCATCACAGACCAAGAACTACAAAATCACATCTTCCTTGCCCCTAACGCAGTTGCGGGGCCGAAAAGAAAATCTTTTGAAATCTGGTGTGTTTTGCTGATCAAATGAGTCAAGCAAAGAAAGCACCAAACATTCCTAGTCAGCTGGACAAATCTCAATGAAATCTAGAGAAAATTCAGTACTATATTTCACCAGCAAGACCTCATTTCCAGATAGCACATGCCAAAGACTCCCATTTAGAGCAGTTTCCTCCGGTTGGTTGTCCATCATAAAACGTTCAACTCACCGGTACCATGCTGCACTCTCCCACTAATCTCCAAGCACAAGCCGTTAGATACGCCTTTGTTCAAATGATTTCCCTTTACATGTTTCCTGTTAGGGTTTGGGTCCAAAAACACTGGTTGTACTTTAAGATTGGGGTTTGGTTTAATTCTGTTTACTTCTCTTTCATCAGGCGGTCGTAGAATTCTGTTCTCCATTTCCATTCCCGGAATTTCATCTTCGTTCATAAGAACCTGCAGAACATGAACGGAAAGAAAATACGTCAGTAAAGTCGAAAATATAAAAAGTATTCCAAGTTGCAGAAAGCAATTTTGAAGGTGTGGGAACTGTTTTAAGTAAAAAACAAGGGGAGCTTTATAAGCATTGTGACAACAAATAGAAAATCAAATGTGTAATTGTACTAGTTCAATAGAAAATGAAATGATCAAGTTCCCAAATTTTCCAGTGAAACCACCCAAAATAAATAAAATAAAATAAAATAACTTGACTGTTTGTTATGTGATTATGATGGCCTAGACAGATCTAACTTGTTAGAATTAAAAAGGTCTAGTGAAAAAACAAAGAAATTGCTAAATATAACATAATTTTGATATAGTAATACAAATGTTGGGGATGGTAGAGGATATTTTCAGTAAATAATTGAAAATAATTTAGCAGTAAATAACCGTAAAGAGCCATATCTGTACCCATATCCACTTTTTCTTGCAGTTAGAAAAGAAATCAAGAACGAAGAAAATCAACTAGCTATCACACAAAGGAAAATCAGTTTGACAAAGAATACAACCTTGCGGCCAACCAAGTCAAAGGTCATAATCACTTTACTTCGACTGGCCCGTTCAGCCTCTTCAATCTCCTCTCTTTTCTTTCTTAGAAGTTCCTTTTCCTGAAAGTGAAAGAAAAGGGTAAAATATTACAGATGTTTGCGACATACCAAGTGAGTATTGAGAATTACAACTCTTAAGGCCCGAAATAGATCTAGACGGGGGTGAGTAGTTCCAAATTTAACTTACAATAAATGATTTTTCAATTATCACATCATACTTGGAATGCAGTAATATGAACCAATTAAATATATAGAGCAAAAATAAATAAATCAAACAATCACACACATTTTTATGTGAAAAACCCCAACAGGAAAAAAAATACGGGAGTTAATCCAGGCAGATTAAAATGCACAATATGAAAGAGAGGTTATAGACTAGTTATCATCTCCAAATCTTCTAGCCGTTGGTCCATTGACAGACGTGCTCCTCACGCAATCTGCTTATCCATGGACTTCTGATATCCAATGACTAGTGACGTCTAGTTGTTACTTATTTGTGTCATTTGCTTTTGCCGACAATTTAAGCTCCACAGGTCGCCATTTAATGCTAGATGTTGAAAAAAAAAAAACGCTCTCTAAAATATAAGATTTCGCTATATGTGTAGAGATCTCTCTATCTATGTATTTGTCTTAGAATTCTGATTTAGAGAAGTTTACAAATACTGGTTGCTCATAGGCCTGGCATTGCTTCAAGCCTTCGATCGAAGCATTCTAGACTTTGATAAACATATTCTGAAAATATTCAAATGATTGACACATCGATGGAGACTTAGTGTCTTTGTGAAAATTCTTGTTTAAATATATTTAATTTAAAAATAATTTCATGCATCAAATATATATTTTTCATAAATCAAAACCTGTATACATTCTGCCCTAAAATTAGTAATGATAAGAATGCATGATTATGAATCCTAATTGGTGAGTTAGTTATTCAAGAGGTGATCTTGCATTTTTGCCTCTTGATATATCTTCAAATTCTGATTCTGCCCTGGACTAAGTACCATCACTAACTAATTAACTAAACTAATCTTTTAAAAATAAAACAAAAGTTACAGAATCAGGCTTTTGTTACGAAATTTGCCAACACTAAGTTTTAGTCCTAACAATTATAACTTTACAGATTGACATTGATTAGATACCTCCATTGACAGCCAGCTGTTGCCCTCAATCTCGTAGTAGTCACTCTGGTCATCTATAACTGTTGTACGTGCTGCAGCATTTCTGTCATATTCAACAAGCCTCTTTGTGTATGCTTCAGCTGCTGCCTCAGCCTCTGATAGGGGAACCACACCTTCACTGAGCCCAGCATACGTGCTTCCTTCCCTCAGCACAAGGGCACCACAAAAGCTGCAAGGCCCCTCTCCTTCCTGCTCGCATACTATCTTCCCGCAAGATAAGCAATTACTGACCAGCCTGTGTCGACGGGCTTGGCATGAACATGGTTTCCCCTGCTGGAATATAATTGACCCTTTTGCTGCCTCTGCAAGTGAAACAACTTTCCCAGCTTTTTTCTTTCTAGAACCACCTTGGTTACCTTTTTGTATGTTTTTTGGCTCCTTCGCCTCAGTTGGGATTTGATTTTCCTGATTACTGGAAACTGTAACCTCTTTTGGTGCTTTAAATGGTTTTTTGGTTCTGCTGACCAAACCCTCATCAGAGGGTGGCTTGACATACGCATGTAATTTGGAAGTTGAAGCATCTGAGGTGCTGTTGTAGAAATCTGAATGACCCCTCCGCTTTAGATACTCCTCGATCACACTTTTCCCGGCTTCCTGCCCAATGATATTCTGCAAAATATATAAACAAACACTCTTCATATGCATGTGACAGAAACAACATAGTCTGATAGTAGTGTGCAAAAAAAAAAAAACATATTTAATCCAACTGCAGCATCTGTATACTTCGAACAATGAACTCAACAAATGCAACTCTTATTATTTCAAAAAAATTCCACTTTTTAGTCTGCATCAAAGGAACCGGTCAACTAAAATAGCCAATACAGGTTAAAAAGAAATTGCTAATATTTAATACATTAATTTGAAATCAATGCTTAATATGTAAATTATAATTTCAACTTCCTAGAACTTCCATGAATTATTTCCATTAATGAGTCAACAATATTTAATACATTAATTCAAAATCAATGCTTAAGTTTCTACAAATGTAACGAGTGTTCAAAGTAAATTTGCACCTTTAAATTGTATAATTAAGACAATTTCAGAACTAGATAGCCTATGATAACATGGATTTTACATTAAATTTCAAGTTTCTTGAAATTTCATATATTTGCATGAACTTTTAAGAGTGACCGAAATTTACCAAGATCATAATCTAAAACCATAATTTTGGACATAGAAAACTCAACATATGAATACAATTTCACAGAAATAAGATAACAAAGAAAGGCTGGCAGATTTTTAATTGCATCCAGATGATTATACTATTTTATTTTTTTGGTAAGGTATTTCAGATGATTATCATGTTAAAGTAAGGATTTGCAAGGTCCAATACTATCCATGCTTTTTGCGTGGCAAGGTTTAAGTATCTATAGTGGTCATGTTACTAGTCGACCCCATAAAAAACAATAATGATACTATTAGGTTGGCTCAAATTCCTATTGTGATTAGGTTTCTATTATAGAGTTGTATCTTATTAGGTAATTTCTTAGTGGGCAAGTCTTGGTTTCAAGGAAGGAAAGTACTTGTTAGGCAAGTCTTGAACTCTAAGGAATTGTAATCCTTGTCCACCAAGGAATTGGGTTTTGGGCTATATAAATAGTTACCTATGTTATAGGTTGAGACGAGTGAGAAGAGAAGAGGCAATACTCTCATTGTTTTTGAGAGGAGAGAATTCTTGTTTAGAATTTGTGACTTCTTTTTTGAGTGAGATTGGGTGTATAAGGGTTAAGGGTTGAGAGTACTCTTGATACAATCTTTTTACTTGTACTGTTACAATCTATATAGTGAAATTGGGCTCTTCGTGGACGTAAGCTTATTTAGCCGAAACACGTATAATTCTTGGTGTTCTTGCAAATTTCTTTGTGCTTGTTTATTTATTATCAGAGGCTTTTTTCTCAACAAATTGGTATTAGAGCTTCAAGGTATGCACAAGGTTTTTGATAAGAGTCTTGTCTAGATTTTTCTTCATAACACGGGTGTTGTTCGTCTTGGGCACTTAGAGACAATCATGGCCAGTAATATTGCTACACAATACAAGGTGGAGAGATTTGATGGTAAGGGTAGCTTCACCCTATGGCAAGAGAGGGTGAAGGACATCTTAGTTCAACAAGACTTAGCGCGGGCGTTGAAAGGAAATGATGGAAAACCGAAAAAAATGTCAATTGATGATCGGCATGATATAGAGTCAAGGTGTGTTAGCACTATTCAATTCTGTATCGGGGATGTTCTCACAATTTACAAAGGTGACACTCTTCTTCAACATGAGTGGTTTTAGATTCACCCAAATTGTGGTGTAATCTAATTTCCTTGAGCCGGTTAGACTCTATGGGCTGCAAGTGCTCCATTGCAGGGGGAGTCATAAAGATCACCAAGGGTTGCATGGTATTAATGCGAGGAAAACAAAGTGGAGGTTTGTATTGTCTAGTGGGGAGTGCCAATGGCACTCAGACTTCAATTATGGATAAGAAACGGGGTGCTAATGGTAACAAGATCTTGAGATGTATTTCGTTTGATTTATCGAAGACATTGTACGTTTCTAGACAGACGTGGGTGAGATGAAAGTTCTTGCTTGGAGAAGGGTTGTATCGAAGCCCCCTTCCAAAGTCACTTGATAGTGTTGACTTGATACCGCTCCATGAATACATTGGTCGTGTGGATCAAGGGAAGTATTGTTTCATACTTGATCCGAGTTATGTAGCTGGAGTTTGAAAGGCCGATGGTTCATTTGTGGATTTGCAGATGGGAGTCTCATGTATGGATTTGCAAACGGGAGTCTTGTGTATTGAAGACTAGTCAAAAATTTTGCCAAGGGGGAGATTTGTTAGGTTGACTCAAATTTCTATTGTGATTATGTTTCTATTATAGAGTTGTATCTTATTAGGTAATTTCTTAGTAGGCAAGTCTTGGTCTCAAGGAAAGAAAGTACTTGTTAGGCAAGTCTCGAGCTCAAGGAATTGTAATCCTTGTTCACCAAGGAATTGAGTTTTGGGCTCTATAAATAGTTACCTATGTTATAGGTTGAGACGAGTGAGAAGAGAAGAAGCAATACTCTCATTGTTTTTGAGAGGACACTTAGAGAGAGAATTCTTGTTTAGAATTTGTGATTTCCTTTTGAGTGAGATTAGGGATATGGGTTGAGAGTTGAGCGTACTCTTGATACAATCTTACAATCTATATAGTGAAATCGAGCTCTCCGTGGATGTAAGCTTGTTGAGCCGAACCACGTATAATTCTTGGTGTTCTTGCAAATTTCTTCGTGCTTGTTTACTCATCATCACATCGTAATATTTCGTGGTTTGTGAAAGAAGAGGCTTTTTTCTCAATAGATACAACTTGGCACTAGCTAATACACTTCAACAAACAAAATGGAGACAAATGAGTTATATCCTATGTGACAAACGAATTTCAAATAAATTAAAAGGAAGATTCTATAGGACAATTATTAGATCAACTATTTTGTATGGAAAAGAGTGTTGGGCCTTGAAAAGGAAACAAAAACAGCACAATCATATAGCGAAAATAAGGATGCAATGATGGATGATAGGAGTGACTTAAAGAGATAAGTAGTAATGAATGAGTGAAGGAAAAGTTAGGAATAATGCCCATCTAAGAAGCACGGGTACAGATACAACACGATATAGACATGGCGACATGACAAATCTAAAAAATTAAGACAAAGGCAAGGAAGGGAAATGACAAATAATAAATATATGTTTGATATATATATATAAATACATTATCATATATTGTAAGATTAATGTTTTGATCAAATCCAGAATAAAAAATCCCATATCACAATAACTAACGAACTACAACAATTATCCTCTCGATTGGCTGAAGTAAAATTTTAATTCCCTTCATAAATTTGTTTTGATCTAAATACATAACTAAAAAATGTTACAATTGTATAGAGAACGAAAGAAAAAGAAAGAGAGAATTGCCTGAAGTAGAATCAAAACCTTTTCTAAAATTAGGACTTCTTTGAAAAAAATAAGAGAATTCTACTAGGAGAGAGAAAATATGTAAAGGAAGAAAGGGATTTGTGATAGGAAGAAGAAAACAAAAAGAAAAGAAAAAACAAGATAGAGAAAGAGAATTTATTGAAAGAGTAGAAGAAGGTTCGCCGACAGTCAAGCTTTGATAATCCGTAAGTTCAAAGCTTGGTTCCAAAAGACAACAAATAATCTTGCCATTTTCTCTTTGTGGTCATTTACAATTTGAAACAAGTAATAACTATAAAAGGATCAAGTAAATAAAACTGCTTCATAAATTACAGTTAAAATACTTTTTATTTTTTATGGTTTGACCTCCGTATTACTGAAACTTTTCAAAGAATTCCAGGTACATTATATTTTAACAACTTTACAAATCCTCTTTTAATCAGACATGCGTGTGTGCAGTGTGTCGATGTGCCCATCGCGTGTCCGAAAAGAAAATATTCAGACACGCTTGGCGTCCAACATGTGTCAAGCCGTGTCTGAAGATGCATCGGTTACAAGAGGAAGAGTTTGCCTAGAAGGCAAGAGATAAAGAGACCGACCAAAACTTACACGGGATGAAGTAATTAAAAATGATTTTAAAAAATTAAATATTAGAAAAGACATGGTGTATGATAGAAAGAATGGAAAAAAGAGAATTCATGTGGCCAACTCTATCCGTATGGGATGAAGGCAAGGATGATGACGACGACGACAACAATTTAATGCTAGAAGATGAGAGAATCCTTTTCCAAACTTTACTTCCAGTGCTTTCATTATTATAGTTGTCAAACCAAAACATAACCCATCCAAATCTAAGAGCTTCGGATTTGACTTTCAATCTTGAGTAGATTCCACCAAGTTATTATTATTTTTACTCTAAAATGTGCTTAGGTATTTCCGAATTTGCTATAATGCAGGTAGTTCAAACATATTTATGTGCTTATTACATAATCTTAATAAAATTTAGCTAGTACATTATTTCTTTTAAATGAAATGTGTTAGATTATATATTTCCTGTTATAGGTTATATATCTTTTCCTAATAGGTTTATTACACCTTCTCTTAAACCATTTAGGACTAGGATTTCTTGTCTTCTAAGTTTACTTAGCTTCCAAGATTATGTGCTTATAAATAGGCCCTTATGTATTCTTTATAATATATCAATTAAATCTATACAAGTATCTTTCTTTATTTCTAACATGGTATCAGAGCCTACTAATTCCTGGTAGTCTTCATTGTCTGTCGCCCTCACCGCCGGGGATGACACTATCAGCTTCATCCCCGGCGATCTCGATCAATCATAGAAAATAGCTTCCACCTTATATATATACACATATACACGTTTCCATCTGCATTTCACAGCCACCAACTTCATTATCTAGCTCTTCCTCGGTGGCTATTTCCAAGACAAGTTCTTTTCACCCGTCCGCCAGTTTTGGTGTATGTTCTTAGGCTAGTTGATGTCTCCAACACTGCACGCATAATCACCGATCCACAATGAGCCACAAAGAAACTGTCTTCTTGCGACGACACTAATGTTATCCGTCAATTTGTTCTTTAGGAGTTTTATTCTCCGGAGATTTTTTGATCTTTTTTGGTATGTGATGTCATGACACTTTTCTTTAACGAGTTCTTCATTTGCCACCATTAATCGATTGCTCTCTTCTTGTTTGTTCTGAACAGGATCAAATGATTGTTGTCGTGGGTTGGACCGTGATATTATCATCTTTTGTTTGCTGTCTTGACCAAAAAGATCCAGATCACTTGGCTTCCGTCAAACCGCATCCATTCAAGATTTTGCTCCAAACTCAAGTTGGTTTCATATAACCCACCTTGAGTTTGAGGGGACTATTAGATTATATATTTCCTATTATAGATTATATATCTTTTCCTAATAAGTTTATTACATCTTCTCGTAAACCATCTAAGACTAGGATTTCTTATCTCCTAAGTTTACTTAGCCTCCAAGATTATATGCCAATAAATAGGCCTTTATATATTGTTCACAATATCAAGACAAAACAATTCAATATATACAATTCTCTTTCTATATTTCTAACAATTATGTTGGAGAATATATTATTGGAGTGATTTAAGCCTTGATAGAAGATGATTTAAGGGATTGATTTCAGGAATCTTCCATTAATGTATTTTCCATATTGATCACCTGTATTCTTTCACCTATAAATAGAAGTGATCATTTTAAACAAAACTAAAAGAGAATATAATAAAAGTGATGTAGCCCTTTGAGTTTTGTGTGCCGTGGATGTAGGCTGTAGTGGCCGAACCACGTTATATTCTTATGTTCGTCTTGTTTAATTTCTCTCTTCAATTCTATTTTATTTTATCAACAAAATGAATTGGTCGACTGGATCTTGATTGTGTGATTATGACTCGCATAAAATCCTAACTCAACCTAAACTTTCCCAGACTTGACACATGACTAGCTCTACCAAACGATTGATCATTTACTCTCTTAGAGTTAGGGAGTGTTTTACTATTACTTATTTTTTGGTTTACTTGTTTACTTTGGGGCATTATTGTAATTCTTATTTCAATATATATATATATAAATGGTGATGTAGAAACCCTACAACCATCAGATTACATTATCTTATTTCTCCTCCTCTTCTTCTCCACCTCTCTAACCCTAGAAACAAATTCTCACAAGCCCTAACTTGGTATCAGAGCAGCGTATAGAAGCCAAGAACTCATCTTCGGATGATTTACCAATTGCATTACGTCGAGGTAAACGTACTTGTACTCAACATCCCATTGATAATTTTGTGTCGTATGATCGTGTTTCCCCCTCCTTGCAGTCTTTTGCTTTTACCTTGTCTTCTATTTCTATTCTCTCATCTTATCAGCAAGCTTTGTCTATGTCTTGATGGAAACACGCTATGGATGAAGAAATGAGTGCTCTTCACAAGAATCAGACCTGAGAGCTTACTGCTCTTCCTTATGGGAAACGAACTATCGGGTGTCATTGGGTTTACACTGTTAAGTATCATCCTGATGGTTTTGTTGAGCGTCTTAAGGCACGTTTGGTTGCAAAAGGGTACACTTGGACCTATGGGGTTGATTACTCAGAGACCTTTTCTCCTATAGCTCGTCTCAACTCTGTCCGCGTTCTTTTTTTGTGGCAGTTTGTTGTTCTTGGCTTTTATATCAGCTTGATATAAAGAATGCATTTCTTCATAGCGATCTACAAGAAGAAGTTTACATGGATTAGCCGCCTGGTTATATTGTTGCCGGTAGTGAGCACCTAGTTTGTCGCCTGTGCAAGGCTCTATATGGTTTGAAGCAATCTCCTCATACTTGGTTTGATAGATTTAGCATTGTGGTGATTGGGGTTATCAGTGCTCAAATTTTGATCATTCTGTGTTTGTTGGTCATTCTTCTGCAAGCACCATTGTCTTGATTGTCTATCTTGATGATATTATCATCTTTGGGAGTAATTCCGCAGGAATTGCAGAATTGAAACGACATTTGGGTCAACAATTCGATGCTAAAGACCTGAGTGCCCTTCGCTATTTCCTTAGGATTGAAGTTGCTGGTTCCCGTCAGGGCATCTCACTATCTCAACTTCCGAGACTGGTCTCTTAGGTGCTCGACCTGCTCATACTCCTATGGACTCTACAATTAAACTTGATGGTGAGCAGGGAGAGTTGTTTGCCGATGTTGGACCATACCGCCGCCTTGTTGAAAAATTAATTTATTTGACTGTTACTTGTCCCTATATTACTTATGCTGTTGAAGTGGTTAGTCAGTATATGCATGCTCCTCGTCAATCTCATTTTGAGGTTGTTAGTCGTATTTTGAGTTATTTGAAGGGTGCACCTAGAAGTGGGCTATTATATAAGCCTTCTTCCTCCTTATCTGTGACAGGTTTTAGTGATGCAGACTGGGCTGACAATCACTCTAACAGATGATCTACATCTGGTTATTGCACGTTTGTTGGCAGTAATCTTGTTACTTGGCGCAGTAAAAAGCAAACCATAGTTGCTTGTTCTAGTGCTGAGGCTGAATATCGTGCTATGGCTCACACAGCTTCAGAGATGTTGTGGCTTCGCTCTCTTCTTCAAGAGATGAGAATTGATGTTCCTTCTCCCTATGTCGATGCATTGTGATAATCAAGCAACTAAAGCAGCTATCTTTATTGCTACCAATCCTGTTTTTCACGAGCACACCAAGCATATAGAGGTTGATGATCATTTTATTCGTGATCTACTGATGCGGAAATAAATTTTTAAATATTTGCTCAAACGATCAACTGGGTGATATTCTTACGAAGCCATTACCTCGTGGTGCCTTTTAGCGGTTGTGTTTCAAGCTGGGCATGTTTAATCTGTATGCTCCAACTTGAGGGGAGTGTTGGAGTTAGGGAGTGTTTTAGTGTTAGTTATTTACTGGTTTACTTTGGGGCATTATTGTAATTCTTATTTCAATATATATATAAGAGAGGTGGTGTAGAAACCCTACAACCATCAGATTACATTCTCTTATTTCTCCTGCTCCTCTTCTTCTTCTCCACCTCTCCAACCCTAGAAACAAATTCTCACAAGCCCTAACTTACTCTTTAGTGTTAAATTCTACTATTGTCATTAGCTACTAATAGGTCACCATGACATGTTCTACATTGGCAGATACACATTAACATTGGCATTATGAATCAAAATATATTAAGCTAACTATTTATGACACTCGAGATTGACTAGTACACAGAGATTACTTTTATTTACTACTAACATTGGACAGAGAATGCAGTCAGTTTGTATAATTGTTTACTCATCCCGTCACTTCCCATGACATTTCTTGGTGTTCAACAGCACTTTTTCGGTCCTTTGATAATGATTAATGACCAAAGGCTACTGAGAAGCATCCACTTGTACTAAATTTTGCAAAGAAACTTTATACCATGACACTTAATTATGGTTTTCGTTGACACAAAGCAATATATATGTGATAGTGTGTAAGTTTTAAATGTCTATTAAGGTCCCGTATGAAGCATCAAGAATTTAAATGAAAATGATACCCTAAACCCTACCCAGGGGTGGAGCCAGAAAATTTAGTTTGGGGGGGCCAAATTTACATTATGTAATTAAAATTTGAAAATATTAGCAACCAATTGTAATATAATTTTTTAAAATTTTAGTTATAGTGTTATATATCTTGAGAAATTTGTTCAAGAATTTTTTTTTCAAAATTGAGAAAAATGCAACTTAAATAATTAGACCAAAAATTGATGTGAGAAAGAAAAAAATTGAGAAAATGAAACGTTAAGTTACAACTACAAAGTGAAGAGGTAAAGAAAAAAAAAATTAGGGAACCAATTTTCCTTCAACAATTAATTGTTTCAGTTTTTCAAAAATCCAATTTTTAGAAAAAGATTTTGAGTAATTTGATTCCACTTCGGAAAGATATATTTGATTAAAAAAAATAATGATTTTAACTAAACAAAATCTCACAAGTTTTAAGAAAAACAAGATTATTTTTTTAGTGGCTTATACATAAATTAGTCATAGAATTTGTTATTTGTTAGTAAAAAACCATTAAAAGTTTTAGTATATACGATCATTGTTTTGGTTTACAATCTCACAACACTTGTTTTTCCTCCTTTCAATTTGTCATTTAGCAAATGAAGATTGATATAATTCTAAATGTTTTTCTTGTAAACATCAATTTACAAAAATATTTGATAAGAAAGGTTCATGCATTTTTATTGAATATGAGGGACATTAGTGTATTTCTCTTCTGAATTAATATAATAGATATTGTACATGTGTATATGTAAATGAAATAATGATTTGTTGTGATAAGGATTACTATGTTAATGAACTAAAATTTTTATTTCACAATATTTGGATGTTCAAAAGTATGGCTATAAGGTTTAAGTTTAATTTTTTTATATAGTTTTCAATGGAACAAAAGCTAAATTTATTTTCAAATTCTCTATTTAGGGTCAATATATGAGTGTTTTGAAAAGATTTGGGGGGGCCAAATTAAAATTTTTAATAAATCTTAGTATACTATTTAAAATTAATTATTTTTTTTGAGGGTATAATAAAAATTTTGGGGGGGCCCCGGCTCCGCCCCTGACCCTACCCATCTCTGCATTACCACTGTGCTACAATGGTTTTGACAAATATCAACTGAGGCTTAGGGTCGAGAATACTCATTATTATTATTATTTTGATAAGTAGGTTGAGAATACTCATTATATACACAAATCAAGAAAAAATATATAAATCCCACAAATATTTGGGCTTCTTTTGAAAACCACAATGGAATCCTAGATGTAGTTATACTGGTCCAACAAGTCTGACTGTATGAAACCAGATGCTTAAGATGTTTCAAATTATATAGTCTTGGAACAACCACCAAACCAGATGGAAACAAGACTGATGAAACTTGAAAGGTAAACCAGATGATTCCAATTGGTCGTGCAATAAAGGGCAATAAAGGGAGGAATTAGTTTTTAGTAAAAGTGAAGAGTGAAGGTGTAAAAGCAATTCAATCCATTCTTTATTTTGATAAAATGGTTTCACAATTTGTCTGCCTCGACTTCGCCTTATTAGTTCTTTCTTCACAGTATGCTAAATAGGTGGATTGTGACACTTATGGGTTTACACATCTTTCTGCGTTTATGTGTGTGCACGAGCCTGTGTGTGTGTGTGTGAGAGAGAGAGAGAGAGAGAGAGAGAGACTACAGAACTGAGGATTTAGTAGATGGATATGATCCACCAAGAAGTGGAGAGGGGGAATAGACGTTTTCTAATTTCTTATACCCCCTCCCAGCATTTACCTCTGCCACCCACTCATTTCAATTCCATCCTGATCTCCTTCTCTCTCACTCCCTCTCATATGCATAACACACAAAGATGTGCAAAACCAAAAAAGTCACAAACTATCTATTTGGTGTACTGATCTCTTAATTTCATTATCCCTTATATGAAATTTAAGCCAATTTACTTTCATATACAATAATACAATGCACAACGTAAAAGAACAAAACAATTTCATTTTCAGAATGTATGATTATAGAATAAGAAAGATTTCTGGTTGCATTTTTTAAAGCAAAAGAACATTGCACTGTCAAAAATGGAATGACATCTAAAATCGGACAAAAGATTAGACCAACAATAATCTTGAACTTGTAATCTTTGAAAATTAGCTACATAGAAATAGCTGTTGAATCAGGTCTCATCTGATATTCTATCTAAATCATAACACATAATGTGAATCGTAAGATACATTAACTATTATGACCATGGGTAGGAAATAGCATGTATATTTGTACAAATAAAAATTTTGTAAAAGCATAGGATATTTAAGTGGTGTAATGCGTCTTTTGTGGGTGGGGCAGTTGCCATATTCACCTATAGTTCTCCTCGGTTCCTTTTTATACTCCAAAAGTTGCATTAATATTGTCAACTTCTTTTTAACAAAGTGACCTGAGTCTCATGATTATAGTCAGTTTAAGCCCTAGCCACATTCATCAACTGACATCATCATCTTAGTAAATGAAGAGCTTTTAATCAATTAAAAGCCAAAGCATGGTCATAAAACAATCTACATATATTTTAGATTTCTGGTTTCCACTTCTTTACCCCCCTTCCAAATGTTGCCCAAACATTATCAAACTATTCCTTTTTCCAATTTTTGTAACATATGCTTCCATTTTTTTTCCCCTGTTACCATCATTTTGATATTATTCAGAACAATCCACACAATCACCATCACCTCCTCCTCCTTTCATTTGAACTATTTTTTTAATAAAAACTCTCGAACGTTTTCAAGTGCTTGTAACAAAAGGAAATTTTTTTTATGACTTGTGACAAACTAATGTTTCATTGGAATATCAGCACCTTGATATATAATATCACAATAATTAGAATTTAAATGCATTCATGCATTACAACCCTTAACAAAGATCTAACAATTTGAGGAAAAAAAATTATCGTCTCCATTCTTCATTTTTAATCATCTATCTATTTAGAAATAAAAAATAAAAAATTTGCTAGCATCTTATTAAACTTGACAACTAAAATAATATGCGTGTGTTCTGCTGAGTAACATGTTATTTAAATATCAACACCACAATAACAATTTTTTCAATTAGTTTGGATTTTTGTAAAGAGAAAAATCAATTTCATGGTCTCTTGAAAAAGAGTCCTAGAGATCTTTAACAACAGAAAAACGGAAAGTGATGCAAAGAGTTGTATATTTTAACCTTAAAGCACCTTTAAGAACTTTAGGAAGCTTATTTTAAAGAAACAGATGTGAAAAGCGGTTATTTCTTTAGCCAGGCTCGACAGGCTGCCAAATCACATAAAACATTCCTGAATCCTAAATCATGTGATTTCCATAAATTTCTCAAGTTTTCTTGCAATATGGGATTCTAACTAGCAATTTGTATCAAGGAGGGGTTGACTTGAATAGAATTGTGAGATTTTAACTAAGAACCGTAAGATTTTAACAACCGTAAAGAATAAATAACCGTAATTTCTTTACATCAAATACAGAGTGATAATTTTAACGATTTAAACTTTCGAGCCATTTACAATTCTAATTACTTACAAAATCCACCACCGCACATGAAAAAAATGCCATTTACCTCGCTGGTAAGAAATGCTATTGGTAATACCACATGGTTGAGTTATCTTTCTCAATTACTAATAACCATTACTCCCTTGTCTATTAAAATTAGTTATAATCTGGTTGGAAGAATTGGAGGAAGGAAATTGAGATGAGGGAAAAGGGAGGGATTAATAGAATTCCCATCATTTAGTAGAAAGAAATGAGAAGGTAAGGGAATATAGAAAGGCTCAGGATGGAAAGGAGGAGGACAGAGGGGAAGAAAGGAGAGTCTATTTTGTATTATCTATGATTTGACTCTTCAAACATCTTTTAACATGTAAATGTATAATAAAAAAAACAAGTAACCACTGGTCCACTGTTTCCTTCTGACCCAACTAAACAAAAGGAAGGATCAACTTGCTTTCCCTAAGGCACCTTATCCATTCCTCCTACCTTTTTCATCCATCATTTTTGCCATCGACATATCAAACAGAGCATTATTCCCCTTTACTCACAGTTGTAACTAATTCCAATTTTTCTTGGTATGTATTTCACAATTAATTCTTCTCGCCGCATTAATCATAAACTCAATAACCCAATCCAACCTCACTGTTTCCACCTTCCAACCTTGCCAAATTCTAATTAGTCAAACTTGGTCTTCTCTCTCATTTTGATTTCTACGTTAGATAGATTATAGTATTTACCTATTACTCAAGTTAATTGCCTAAATCATTGGATAAATAGTAAAATACGTAAAACAGAAGTAAGGGGCTCCAATATATACATACACATACAGATTTCCTATTTTTGAAAATAAAAATAAAAATTAGGGTTCAATTACTGCATGTGACAGTGGGGGCTCCAATGCCTCAATTTATGACAACTATCAGGTTTCCAGGAGTTGTTATAACCATGAAATGAAGAATTAGAAAGCAACTGAATCTATCAAATCAATGTTCACAAAGTTGAACCCAAAATTTCACACAACATCAGAAGAGTAGAATTATAATAATAACCCGTCATCTGCGACACAAACTCAATCCCACAAACAATGAAAAAAGAAAATTTCAGTAATCGAAAACAAGCATATAATCATTGAAATTTAAAAGGCAAAAAGAATGTATGTGTGTGGATATATATATAGAGAGAGAGGGAGATTACATCGAGGTATTCTTTGGCGTCTAGGGGCGGAGCAAGCTCACAGTAAGAGACGAGGCCTGATATGAGATCACTGTCCAAATCCAGACCCGTCTCTAACTTTTTGCAGAGATCAATCAACGCCTTTTCCAACCACTGTCCCGGCGACTCCATTCTCTCTCTCTTCTCGTCTTCGGTGTATCGGCTTCTAATCAATCCTACACAGAGTAAACGTGCCGAGTAATCAATCCTACACATACGTTTATAATTAAGCTCTAACGCTCCGTTTGGATGAAGGGATTTGGAAGGATAACATGAGAAAAGAAATAAGATGATAGGTCATTGGATAAACATAGGGAGAAGGAAGCATAGTTATTTCTCCTTTTATCTCTCGTATCATTTTCTTTCAAAAATGAAAAGATTAGAAAGAAAATAATAGTGTTTATTTTATAATTCTGAAACTATTTTCAACAATTAAAAAGAAAAAATTGTTATTTCACTCATGTCCCATTAAATATAAAAATATATGATAATAATTTGACATTTATCATTTCTCTATCATATTTTATCCAAACAAAAATACTATCATCTCCTTTCTTTTCTCTCTTATATATCCAAACATTAATAGAGTTTATTGATATCTTATCATCTCCTTTCTTTTCTCTTATAACTGATGTTATTTTTTTTTTTCTCTCGTGTCTATCCAAGCGGAGTCTAAAGTTTGGTTGGAGTGATCAAAAATGGGAAAGAGATGAGACGAATGGATGATACAGATTTAGAGGGAATATATTGGAAGGAAAGGAGAATTTTATATTTTTTTTATACAAACTTATAAAAAGTTAATCTTCATTCTATATATAGATAAAATAAAGTGATTTCATATATATTTGAATGTTAAAATTGGTATTACATGTTTATATACTAATTTTTCTTTCTCTCCTCTATTTGTCCAATTTTAAACCCATAAAATAACATGGACTAGGAGGGATGAAGTCTCTCTTCTTTCTTTCAACCAAACAAGATAAGCTACTTTTATCCCACCTTCCATCATTCTTTACTCTTTCATTACAACCAAGTATAACATTTATTTTCAGGTTAGAAATGACCAATTTAACTAAAATTTTAATTAAACATTTCGTGTTATGCTGAGTCCCCCATTTATTAAACATGATACACAAATTTACTTATTTAATGACCGTATTGTGTTCGTGTTCAGGTTCACATAATACACAAATTTTCTTGTTTATGTTGACTCATATAATAAAAAAACATATTATGACACCATACGAATACGACACGACAACGTGAATTGTCATCCTTAAGTCAGGACAAACTATACTTCTATTTGAATTCGATTAAGTCAAGGCCAGTTGGAGCCTTAGGCAACCTGGGGGTTGCCTAAGGTCTCAACAAATAGGATATATTAATATTGGACTCCTAATTTGTCACGCCCCGATTTCTGGTGCTCCAGGAATCTGAGGGTGAACCGTGTTTTCATCTCATCATCTTAAACCTCAATCTTGTCATAAACTATTCTATAGTGGAAGCTTTCAATATGCCCACCATTAGAATGGCACACACTCATCAATACCCCTCACAATGGGTTCCACATTTGGTTCCAAACATAAAAACTACCAATTTCTGAAAATAAAATCCTTGGATAATTGGAATTGATTTTGAAACCTATACTATTGGATAGATAATTCAAAAATACTCGAATTAAAAAAAAATCACACTCAATTCCGATTTAAAATGAAGACGCTACATCAAAACGAAGTTTGGACCGATTTTTAACTTTGCTGGAAATAGTAACTTTGATTGTGCGAAATGAGGATTTTGATTATGCAAAACTGGCATTTTGATTGTGAGAAAAAGTGTTCGATTGTGCAAAAATTTCACCCCTTCGGGACCTTAGACCTGCATTATTTTGCAAGATCAAAATGAGAGTTTTGATTGTGCGAAAATGCCCCTGTTTGGACACTAAAAACTATTATATTTTGCAACTACTTCGCACAATCGAAAAATGGATTTCGATCATGCGAAATGGTCATTTTGCACGATCGAAATGCCTTGCACAGGCCCTCCAACAACCTTGTGCATAGCCTATTTTGAACCCAAATCTCAACCAAACAACCTTAGATCATTCATTCAACATAAAAATTAACTACAAATGATATAACATCATACACATACACCAACCTATACGTTTGAATCTCAAATCTTTCATAATCATAACAAATTCCTAGGTTCACAATGCACATAAAACTCAAGTGAATAAACCATCCTTATTTCTCAAAAGTCACTTCCATACAACCATACATATAAGAAGTCAAATGGTCCTTTAAGCATACATTCATTGAGTCTCAAATGAAGGAAGCCATTATACATGCATTTCTCAAATATCTCTTTCCTACAAGTGTGGCACTTACATTGGGAGTTCATAAACTAAAGAAGATACAAATATAAAGGCAACACTACAACCTTGATCAACATGCCACAAGTCGGCATGGACATTTATCTACATCTCAAAAGATCAAAAATTCAAAAAGGAATTTAACAAGGTCCATTGAGCTAATCATGCTTCGTCCTCCATCGGTGCCTTATCTGAAAAAGTTTGTATAAGTAGGGGGTGAGCTTTATCCTCTCACAGTTCAGTAGAAATGATCCACCCATCCCTACTCCAACCCGTCAGCCATGCATGAATGCACATGAAATCACTATGTCTACATGACAAGTATACATGTTTTTTACCTATAAACAATCACGTTTTTCAAATCATGTGTGATGCTTCACATTTAATGCGTATATATATATATATATATATATATATATATATATCACTCTTCACATTCTATCCTAGAGGACAGTTTACCTTGATGTGACCAGTCTTGTGGTAGCGATAACAAATATGCTCCACTACTGGTGCCAACTATATGCGGGGGCACTCAGATTTGTACTGACTCGACTATTGACAGTGGTGACACACCACTCTTGATCGTGAAGGTCCAATGGGCAAAGACACTAATGGTGTCGAGCCAACCTGCTGCTACCCTTGAGATGATATTAGATCATCTTTATGCCTCTTCCTCCCCTGATTAACAAATGATGTCTCGGTATCCTTAGCCCGAGTCTTGGTATCTTGACTATCCTTTTTTGCTGCTAATGCTTCCTTACTGCCGTAGCAAAACTTATCGATCCTAAAACTATCACCATATCCCTTATGGAAGTTCGAAGGCCTCCCACAAACTTCTTCACCTTAAGTTCTTCGGTAGGAATCACTTCTGGTGCAAAACGAGCCAAGGATGTGAACTTGGTCCCGTATTCTACAACTGTTATATCCCCTTGAAACAAATCATAAAATTCTTGTCTCAAGTCATCCTTCATCATCACTGAAAAATACTTCTCGAAGAACAATGCTTCGAACATATCCCAGTCCATTGCCTCAACGTCATGGTAATTCTCAATAAACTTCCACCAATGGCTCGCTCCATCAGTAAGGTGATGAGCGGCCACCTTCACTCTCAAGTTATCCTCTACCTCCAGTACAGTAAGGATTTTGCCTATCTCATCTAACCACTATTCTGCTGCCATAGGGTTAGACCCTCCTGCTTACAATGGTAGATTATACTCCTTCACATATCCCAACTCCAACGTCATCCTACTAGGAGTTGCTCCAAGTGGAGCCTGAGCTTCCTCTCATATTTCCTTAGCAATTTGTTGTACAGTCACAACCATCCTTCGCATAAACTATTGTCCATTCATTGGAACTGTTGTCCCCTCGTGAGTCCTCCGTGGTGGCATCTCATTATATTAATAACAAGAAGACACTTAAAAATCCAAAGGATGAGTATTTCAATAAACTCTTCTCATACATACACAATGTCATGCTATGCCACTTCACAAATAGCATGTTATACCAAACAAGTAAACACATAAGCATATTTCATGTAATATGTACTTATCCTTCCATTAAACAATTTATCCATCACTTATAACATAACCCTTAACTTATCTCACATCACTCAAATATGTCACCCTTAGGTGCACAAACCATCTCCGGTCCATCAAATTGGGAGGAGTTTCTCAATCCCAATCCCACATTCGACTATCTCAATAGTTCACATCAACATTGCAATCCATTGACCAATCCTCAAGACTAGGATTCTAGGTGATGACACATGTCATTACTAGTCATGTGACACATAATGAAATGCTAAGGTACAATGCTCAACCACAGAATTCACATTTGTTACCTAGCATATAATACACAACCTTGTTAAATCATACACCACAAATAGTGAAAGATATGACATATGATGCATCCATACCAACCAACACCCTAGTCCTTGGCTAAAACTCATAAACATACTCACAAGGCTTATCGCACTTGCACCACATAATGCCAATTTAATCCACAATTAATATGTCATAAGGTGTAATCAACAACTACGTCCCGTATAAGTAATCTAGAACTTGCAGTCCAAATCCTTATATTTTCAATCCCTAACCTCGTGTCAACATATTTTCAAGCCCATAGAATTATCCACATAATGTTATAACATGAATAGACGTCATAACTTCATAATTCTATACATCACCAAGTGTTACACTCGTAACTCCCAACTCATGCCATTAGAGTCAAGCACGAACAGTGCATTTCAAATACTCTAAGATTAATTGTCACACTTTCATCCAAGGTTTTACAATCCTTTCTAAAGCAACTATTTTGTTCCCACCACTTTAATTTTTTTTTTCAAACTCATAAGCTACTAGCCTTCTTGTGTGCTTTCAGTCACACCCTAACTGTTTTATAACACATCACAACAAACACCATTTCTCATACTACATTTGAGAATAATCTCATCAAGACTAGTCATGTCTAGTAATACAAAGTTGAACATCGATCGACTTTCCGCAATCTCAATCTCACAAGACTGATAATTTCTACCCAAGGTAACTCTACTCTCAACGGCGTATCAATGGGCGATGGTGACTCAAAAGATGATACCTCTAGCCCCAAATCATAACACAAGCAAATGCATATGAATGAATGAATGAATGATATGTATGCAACTCTGTCAAACATCCTAGTCCATGAGCTAGAAAGTAGGAAAATGCAATTGACACCTCTAATATTGGAAATCACCCTTTTATCAATCATTTATCCATCGTCACTTGGACAAAACTACTCCACAACCACAAGAGCTGATGTATTGTAAGAGAAGTACTAATCCAAGAAAAATGGTTGATCAGTCCAGTTTTCCCAGCTAGCCCAACTCCGGCAATAAGCCTTCCTTGTTTCCTATTTTAGTCCCAATTGTTAACCTTAGCATAACTCTTACCAACCATGCAACATAAGTCCCTAAGTATCCATAATGACTCAAAACACTCACAACCTCTTTGCATTACCTCTTTGTTATCCACTAACAAGACTTAACCTCAAGTCAAAAGTTCCTACTCAACCAACTTTGGGAGTTTTACCAAATAAAAATTAGTTTCTCGCACCAATGTAGTTATCTTTCATGATGATCATTCACACTATGCTAATCATTCTACTATTGTCCAAAGGTAGTCAACCAATTGTTCAGACAGCCTCTAGTCACCACATATCTCTAAACCAACAAATTGTTCTCTCATTTCATGCACGTACAACATGTAACTTAGTATGTTATATCAACCATTAAGCATATAAATTTTTTCCTATATTATGTAAAACATCAAATCTAGGATCATAAATTCGAGGTCATAATCCAACAATTCATCAAATCCTTCAACTCAAAATGTGGCTTAATCCTCCCCGTTGTCCAAATGTATTCAAACCCAGTTAAGCTCTGAAACCAAGTTGTTACGCCCCAATTTCTGGTGATCCCAGAATCTAAAGGTGAATCGTGTTTTAACCTCATCATCTTAAACCTCAATCATGTCATAAACTATTCTATTGCGAAAGCTTTCAATATACCCGCCATTAGAATGGCACACACTCATCAATACTCCTCACAATAGGTTCCACATTTGGTTCCAAACATAAAACTACCAATTTCTGGAAATAAAATCCTTGCATAATTGGAATTTGGTTTTGAAACCTACACTATTGGATAGATTATTCAAAAATACTCAAATTCAAAAAAAAATCACACTCAATTCTGATTTAAAATGAATACGTTACATCAAAATGAAGTTTGGACCGATTTTTAACTTTGCTGTGAATAGTAACTTTGATTGTGCGAAATGAGGATTTCAATTGTGAGAAATTGGCATTTTGAATGTGCAAAAAAGTGTTTGATTGTGCAAAAATTTTACCCCTTTGGGACCTTAGACCTGCATTATTTCGCACGATCAAAATGGGGGTTTCGATTGTGCGAAAATGCCCCTGTCTGAACCCTAAAAACCACCATATTTTGCAACTACTTTGCACAATCAAAAAATGGGTTTCAATCATGCGAAATGGTCATTTTGTGAAATACCCCCCAGAAATTTCATGCATGAGTTGGCCAGTCTCATACACAAAACTTGAGGAATGTTAACAAATGATAGCAACAAACATAGAGGACAAAAGACAGAAATAGAATAACTACTAAAAGCTGAACAGAAAATCCCATTAAATTGAAATAACTGATAAATAAATAATTATATGTCTGGTAATACAATTTGAAAGTCCCGTAACCCAAGGACCCCTTATGAACAAAAGTTTAAGACTTTAATTTAAAACCAACAACCAAAACCTCTAAATTAGTTCATAGTTTGACTCCTGAATAATAAGATAGGTTCCTACCCTGTGACCGATGAGAGTAGATGTCTGCCACAACCAACCTTAGTACTCTATCCTCGCGGGGGAAACTGTCTGGGACCTGAAATATCAACAAAGTGGGTCAAACCCACGAGCAAGTTCTATCTACTACATCCTAATCAGAGAACCAATATACATACCCTCAATGTGAGGGACACAAGAGATAAATATAGGTGTAAACATTCAAATTATTCCTTATTCAGTTCATATTTTCAAAGATAAAAATCATCTTATACATTATCCCAACAACCCTTATTATTTAAAAACGAACACCTTCTTTAGGTTCAACAAAATAAGGAAACATATGCATGCATTTTATTAAATCTATGCAATCATGATATGCCAAATATAATGTATGATACCTTATTAGGTATAGGCGATCCTGACACGCCGGGCAATCCTTACATGCCAAATAGAATGTATAGATACCTTATTAGGTATGGGCGATCCTAACACGCCGGGCAATCCTTACATGCCAAATAAAATGTATAGATACCTTATTAGGTATGGGCAATCCTGACACACCGGGCAATCCTTACATGCCAAATAAAAAATGAATATATGCATTCCCAATATGAAACATAAAATAAATAAGGTGCATCATGATTTAAATTTGCACAAACCAGTAATTCAAATTATCCGACATGAAATTATCACCATAAGACAAATCTTTCACAAGTAAACTATAATCAAGTATTTAATGGGTATTTATATCCTTAAAGAAAAATAAATTCAAGTAAATCAAATAACCCAAGCATCCATTATAGAAGCAATTTCCCAACCCAACCTCCAATGCACTCAAATCTATGAGGGAGTCTAAACCGAACTCTTATCTAGCTTTCCGGGCCTATTCTACTTCTAAGAACCCTATTAAATCATTTTGGAATTTTCTGGAATTTTAAAAAAATATTTTTCTAGCAAAAAGAATATAAAACATAATTCGAGGCATACGTTTACAACCAACACAATCACAAGGGAGACTCATCTTCACAAGAAATTTAAAACCTAGGTGCATTTTAATTCTATAAAGTTACCTAATTTTTTTTAGAATTTTCTGGAATTTTAAAATATTTTCTAAAAATAAAAGAAGGTGAAAACTCAACTTTTAGATACTTTAAAAATTAATTTAACACCAAGGAAAACTCATTTTGAGATGAACATTTAAACCCAAGTTTATTTAACCTCCAGAAAGTTACAGTAAAAATTTGGGAATTTTTGGAGTTATAAAAGTATTTTCTAAAATTACAAAAAGTAAAAAACCCAACTTTTGGACACTTTAAAAATCAATTGAACAACAAGAGAAGATTATTTTGAGTTGAAAATTTAAACCCAAGTGTATTTAGCCTCCAGAAAGTTACAGTAAAAATTTGGGAATTTTTGGAAGCATAAAAATATTTTAAAAAAATAATTTTTCAAAATTTCAAGTTTTTCCAAAACTTTCAAAAATCCAAAAAAAATATCAAAACAATTCGGAATGGGCCCATATTGGACCTAGAGGTGGGTCCCCGCGAGTGGGGCCCAAAAACAAGCGGTGTGCGTGGGGTTACGCGCCCACTGGGGCCTTCTTCACCAGCGTGCATGACAGCACGCTGGGGGTTTTTCTTGCGTATTTTCTGGCATGACCTTCATTTGCTCTGATTTTTGTACCATTATTCTCCCCTTGATCCCCTCTACCATTTGGTGCAGAAAGCCCTATAAAAAATGGTCCGAATAAAAAACCCCCAATTCACAAGTCCTAGGTTCTTCGCAAAATTCAAAAATTCAAACCTAAATTCCTCACTATTTGTTTTCTTAAAGATCCAGGGTCATTTACTAGACAATCACAACACAGAAGGTTTACGAATTAACATCTTTTCCCATCCTGAATTCATGCATAAACAAATTCCTATACAATTTACACATACATGAAATATATATGCATATATTCTTACATATATATATCTATACTCCTATATATAGTTTAGCATAATAAATTCTCATGAAATTTATCAATAAGAAGCAACAGAAGAAAAAAAATACAATTAAACACAGATTTTCAATACAAACAAAATTCTTAAACCTAGACTATGCATACGGATTCAAAGGGGAAGAGAAGAATCAAATTTGCCTCTTTGAGGATTCAACAACTCGTTCACCCAATCGTTCCTTCACTCCCTTCTCTCTTTCGTTTACTCTCTTAGTTTTGTGCATAAGGTAAACGGCAGGAACCCTAGTTTCTTCTTTTCTTTTGTCTAAAATTTTTTTTATTCTATTATTGTTTTTCTAAAAACTAAATAACTAAAAATAATAATAACAATAATAATATAACTATAACCCTGACCCAACAACTTAAGCATATCCTTAGCCCGACCATTCCAGCCCAGATTCCTCTCTAGCCCAAAAAAGATTTAAATAAAACAATACATAATCAATAACAATTCACATAAAATGATAAAAATATAAACAGAGAAATTTACATGAAATGATTGGAATTTATAAAACATAAACAATCCACATAAAATAATAAAATGCATATAAAATAAAAGCAACTCACCTAAAATGATAAATTATAGAGATAAGGCATTTCACATGAATTAATAAAATAAAGTAATAATATAAAGAAATTCAATTTCTTTAAAATAATAGACATTCAAAATTTTGGGGTATTACATTTTGTACGATCGAAATGCCTTGCACAGGCCCTCCAACAACCTTGTGCATAGCCCATGTTGAACCCAAATCTCAACCAAACAACCTTAGAACCTTCATTCAACATAAAAATCTACTACAAATGATATAACATCATACACATACACCAACCTATAGGTTTGAATCTCAAATCTTTCATAATCATAGCAAATTCCTAGGTTTACAATGCACACAAAACTCAAGTGAATAAACCATCCTTATTTCCCAAAAGTCACTTCCATAAAACCATACATATAAGAAGTTAAATGGTCCTTTAAACATACATTCATCGAGTCTCAAATGAAGGAAGCCATTATACATGTATTTCTCAAATATTTATTTCCTATGACTGTGGCACTTACATTGGGAGTTCATAAACCAAAGAAGATACAAATATAAAGGCAACACTACAACCTTGATCAACATGCCACAAGCCGGCATGGACATTTATCTACATCTCAAAAGATCAAAAATCCAAAAAGGAACTCAATAAGGTTCATTGAGCTAATCATGCTTCGTCCTCCATCGACGCCTTATCTAAAAAAGTTTGTATAAGTAGGGGGTGAGCTTTATCCTCTCACAGCCAGTAGAAATGATCCACCCATCCCCACTCCAACCCGTCAGCCATGCATGAATGTACGTGAAATCACTACATGTCTACATGACAAGTATACATGCTTTTTACCCATAAACAATCACGTTTTTCAAATCATGCATGATGTTTCACATTTAATGCGTACACACACACACACACACACACACACACACACATATATATATATATATCAAATTGGACAATCACAATTCATATATATAACTCATGCCACAAATTCCCAGAAATTAATTCAACTGAGGATTTCGCTTGTTACAATCCATAGTAAGGGTCACTTTGGGACCACATACTCTGCTCACGCTTTTCGTGCTACTAACCCGACGGAAGCGACACCCGCTTGGCCAAGTTTTGGGTCTTGTATCCTAGAGTCCGAAACCCTTATTAATTCTCACACATGCCCCAAAAATTTCATTTTTCACATAATGTACACTTATTAGACAAATGCACAAAATCACACTCTCAACCAATGAAATGCATTTAATGAAAAGAATGCATTTTCTTTCATAACTCTTGCTTATCACAATGCCATTCACTCACTTAATGAGAAATCATAATACTTATGCATTTTTATCAAGAAATCATACATTTCGTGCAAAAGTTTACATATGGAATCAAAACTCATATTTCTTCATAATGAAGACATTTTCATATAGATTGCAAATAGGAATATCATCATGCTAAGTATAAAATATCTTTTTGTATACATATATACATACATTAAAACCCTAATCTCACCAAATATCAAACCTACTTTCATGTTACAATTAAAAGACCTATAAGATCAAAGTAAAGATGAGTCTAGCACCCTTACCTCAAATCTTAGGCTTTGAATCCCTCTTTTGAAAATTCCAATCATCCCAACTTTACGAAACGAAGACTTTGATTAGTTCAAACCGATGCCCTTGATGTCCCCTACACACTCCTTTCTTCGAGAAAGTTCAAATCACACCTTAAGGCCCTCAAACTCTAGAAAGAAGGGAGAGAGATGAAGTGGGAACTTTAGAAAGAGAGAGAGAGAGATCTGTAAAAGTGAATATCCCAGACTCCCCAGATATTTATTCCACTCATAGGGACACGAGAAGACCATTTTGCCCCCGGCCACTTAATGTACCCTCCCGATCTCTGAATTAATTCTCGAAAACTCCGTTGGACTCAAAATCACCCCCATGACACTCTAAAAATTTCTTTTAGTCCATAATCAAAAATAAAATTTTTCAGAATTTTCGAACTCACTTAATCTCATCCCGGGACCGCCGTTGACCAAAAAGTCAAACTTTTTCAAAAGTTCTCAAAACTTTTCAAAACCATACTCCAACCTTCTAAACATGTTCCCCGCTTTCAAAACGTATTAAATATCATTTAAAATGCATTTATAGCAATAAATGATGAAAAAAATTAAAATTGGGCACGATCTCTACATAATTTTTTTTATTAATCTTATATTCCTGGCCGGCTGGCCCCATCCAATAAACATGTATTAATAATGGGCCCTACAATTTAATTTATTATATATTTGTGGGATAATTGGTATTGACAAGCCATAAAACTTTTCATTGCTCTTATAGAAAAAACTTTGTTACTCCCGGTGCACTGAGATAATCATAGTCGTAGGTGTCGTACACATGCGAGACTCACCACTACACCTACGATTGTGATTCTATTGGTATACGGTACATTGGGAGCAGCCAAAATTTTTTCGTGTCCTAGGTTTGCTTCACTTTCCTACTTTTTCTATTAAACTTATATTTTTTTTTGTCCTTATCTCTCCCTTTTTTCTCATATCCTCAATAAAAAAGTTGTTTTTCTCTTCCCTTCATTTCAGTAAACAATACAATGTATCAATATTGGGATCTTAATTTTTTTTTATTCATCTTATATACGTTGGCCCGAATTCCTATATTCATTCCAATCTAACGAACAATTGATATTTGAAAGTGATATAATGTTTCATCTATGCCTAGATTTTCTCTACTTTCCTATCTTTTTTTATTAAACTCATAATTTTTATCTTTTTAATTTTTTTTATCCTTATCTCTCCACTTAATTTTCCTTTTCTCTCTTTTCCTCGTTACACCCTCTCTAATCTCTCAAGAAGTATCATTTGATATTAATATATCAAGCATTAAAATATTACCTTTTGTTTTTCGCCCAAGTGCTCAAATTATATTGAGTCAGCTCTAGCTCAAGTTAAGCATATATAAAAGTGTTTGAGCTCATTATATTGTCTAGCTAATTTAACACTCATTCTTGAGCTTAAGAACAAGATTGATAACAAAAAAATTGAATGCACGTCTAAACAATTCTTGATAAAAGAGTTATGTTCATGAGTTCGTTTACAACAATTGTTTGTTAATGAGTCTAATAAATTGAGTCATGACTTGTTAGGACTTAACTCATTATTAAACGAATCAATTTGATCCAAACTTTTATAGTTATTCCATGTATGTCTTTGATATTGTTTCCTCTACTATTGCTAGTTGTCTTAGTATCACTCATACGAATCCACATCACTTTTTTCTCTAGATTCTTCCACTTTCTTCATATCTATTCACTTTCTCTCATCTTCTCCCTTCATTTATACTTATCATGTTCTCACATCAACTTCTCACTTTAGCCAATCTAGCAACACATTTAGTTAGCATCCCTTTGCCTTTTCTTTCGTACTATCCCCATCTTCCTTCGAATATCTCCTGAATATGGATTTTTCTTCACTCTTCCATGGCAGGTCAACTCTTAGATATGCTTGGAAATATCTGTAGACATTAAAAAAATTACATGATGGACCCAAAATATAATTTGGATTTATTTTCAGTTTAGTCCACTTTGGAATGTGGCCTAATGAGTCAGATAATTCAGAGTCTAGACCCACCACAAATAAATTGGTCATGTGTTGATCCAAATTGTTTAAAAAGTCTAAGCCCACTTGAAAATGGGTCAAAGGGATAATTAAATATATATATCTATATATATATATATATTTATAATTATCATCAAAGATAATTATTATGTATATATTAGATAATTATCACAATTATCATAAAAGATAATTATAGGATAATTATCAGAAGAAAAGAAAGTTACAAGCCTACCCCTCCGGTAAGCCTATAAATAAAAGTTCAGGGGTGGGGAAGAGGAGAGGGGAGGAGGAGATTGTGATAGAATACTGAAACTCTGCCCTCAATCAACACTTGAAGCTCTGAAGACATACATTCATCCAACCTTCAAAGCTTTGAAGAAGAAGAACACAAGCGCATTCAAAGTCGTGTTGTTCTTCCTCCACGATTCAACAAATTCAAAGAATCATCAACCAGCTGATTGTTCGAGATCAAGCTTCTTCAGCCCTCAATCAGAAATTCTCACCAACTTTCTTCAACAACAAACACTTAAAAGAGGACTCTCAACAACCCAATTTAAGATCAAGCTCCAGTAGCCCTTAAATCTGGATCACCAAGAAGATCGAATCAGAAAAATTTATCTTTCTTTTATAAAGATTCACAAAGAATTGTACCCATTTTTTTTAAATTAATAAAATTGATTATTTGTTACTGATTTTCGTTCCTAGATTTTCGGTCACGAAATTTATATGTACAATATCGATCTCATTAATGAGGAAGAGATTACAGTATTCATTTCCTGCAAGGATCTCTAACATGGTCTTCAAATGTGCCAAGATAGTCTATTTGGCAAGATCTAGGTGGAAAAAGGTATCCATATTCATGGAGTTCAAGCACTTTTTGGAAATCGTTGGAATTTAGACTCATCCAAAGGTCTTTTTAAACTGGGATCTAATATATTTCAATTTGTTATTCCGAATTTGCACACTCAAGAAATCATTCTTAGTGGAAGTCAATGGAACTTCTATAATCATTTGATTGTGATGCGTGAATGGTCAGACCAATTACAATTTGTTGATCAGCAATTCAATCACATAGAGTTCTGGATCTAAGTAATTGATTTACCAATCTGTTTTCTCACCACAGAGGATGGTCTCACAATTATTAAGACAATAGAAATGGGAAACAAGGTTGAAATTAGGGACAAGGGCTCAACTGGAGGGCGAGTTTTATGCCTTCGTGCAGAAATTGATATCTGCTAACCTTTCCGCCAGGGAATCAAGCTCCACTCTAACCCCACCAATACATTCAGGGCTCCGTTTCGGTATGAAAAATTACCTAATTTTTGTTATAATTGTGGAAAAGTCAGTCACCAAGCCAGAAATTATTCCTCGTCGCCAGTTCGATAATTATTATGAATAGTTCTTTTCGATGATACGGGCTATAGATGAGAGCTCAGGGTAATCTTGGTTGTTTGATCTAGAAGACAAATGAAACATCTAAGGAAGATTTGACAGAACATAAATGGTATTACAAGGAAAATAAACCAGCTTTGCTAGTAGCTCATACCGGTCCGGTGGCCGGAATGTTGAGAGTAGTGCAAGGAAATTCAATTGAAAAGTTAAATGAGGTACAGTCAGGTGCCAGACACATGCATTGTAGTTGCATCGAGTAGCCTCGACTCATGATTACAGCATCATAAAATTCTAGAGAGGATCATTTACCTGACACAATGGCATTTGTGGGACCCTCTACTAGAAAGGGTTTGAACGAGCAGTAATTAGAAGCCCATGTCAACTCGGATCCCATTATGGATATTGAAATTAGGCCTGGACACAATAATGACTCTCATATAGGCTAACAATGATCTAGCCATTAGCCCAATAAGCCAGTACTGGAAGTCAATTATACAGGCCCATTAAACCATTCAGACGTAGCACTCACCCAACCCAGCAATGACCCAAATTCTTTGACACATAAAAACCAAAATATAGGTGAGACACCCTCCAATAATTCCTCTATACCTCCAATTGAGGAGAGGCCAATTATCCATGTCCAAGGAAGGATACTTCCCCTACAGAGATGGGACAAAATACTTAGTAAAGGCAAAAGTGGAGTTAGGAAGGCTTTGACTAAATCTAAGACTAGAGCTAAACATCGAGCAAGCTCGTTAAAGCCGAAATTGGATGGTTTGGAAAATCAACTGAAGAGACAAAAGGAGGACACTCTTGGAATAGTCTAAGCGACTCATTCAAGTTTGGTAGCAAATGAATTGGTAAACATACAAACAATCCAATCTCCTTTACCTTCTGAAATGCGTTGTGCATTTTCATCTAATAATGAGGTGGTGGAAGCCAGCTTTAAATGGCCCAACGGGGATCAATGAAGCTCATGATCTAGAACTGTTAGGGTGAGGGGAACCCCTTGATGGTCTAGTAATTAAAGAAGTTCCACTTGCTTCATTCCCAATTGTGATCAATTTACTGGAAACAAAAAATTCTCTCCAAAAAATCCAAAAATTACAAAGATCCTTGGGATTGACAAAGGGCATCAATGTACCTCCTCAAGGGACCGCTGGAGGCTTAACTCTTATGTGGTCTAAAACTCTATCCATTCAATTGGTGGATCATAATTAATTCCAAATCACCATTGATGTAGCTATACCTCGGAAAGGTCCTTGGACACTCACAATTATCTATGCTAGTGTAGATGATAAAATACAAGCTCAATATAGAGTAATAATTAACTATTTGCTGGCAATTTTAATGATCGGCTATCTCTGATAGAGAAAAAAGGTGGCCACTTGAAACCTTATCGGTAGCTTTGAAATTTAAAATTTTGGTTGATAATTGTGGTCTTCAAAACTTGAGTTTTCTTGGTTATCTGTTTACATAGTGCAATAATCAAAACAACCAAGCTAACATCCAAGAATGCCTTGATCATGTCCTAGCTAGTGTTTCATGGAAGACTTTGTATCCACTGGCTAAAGTTCATCACCGCATAATGGCTGGATCTGATCATAGTGCATTACTTTTGGATTTGCATCCATCTTCTTATAAAAAGGCATAACAATTTTATTTTGATGCTCGATGTACGAACGAGGATCAATGTAGTGAGGTCATTGGGACATCGTGGCAAACAGTTATCTGTGATTCTCAGATGTTTTAGTGGGCTGGGAAACTCACTGCCTGCAGACATGCTTTATCTAAGTGGGCTCAACAAAGACAATTCAATTCCAGAAATCATATTGATCGAGCAAAAGCTCTTCTAAAAGAAGCCAAAGAGAACCAATTTTCTTATAATTATGATCGGGTGAAACAAGTTGAAAAGGAACTACATGAGTATGGAAAGCGAAAGAGATGTACTAGGCCCTAAAACCCCAAATTCAATGGTTTCAAATGGGAGATCAAAATACCAAGTATTTTCATTCCACAATAATTTGTCGGTGATATAGAAATCATATATCTGGTATTGAAGATTCTATGGAGTTTGGCATAAAGAGGAAAATAAGGTACAATATATTTTCCTTGATTATTTTTGTAAGTTGTTTCAATCTCAAAATCCCACTAATATTGACCAATTTTTACACTATGTGCGGACAAAAATTATGCTGGAGATGAATCAAATGTTGCTCCAAGAGCCCATAGCTGCGAAAATAAAACAACTGTCTTTGAGTTGAGTTCTTCTAAAGTTCCAGGCCTAGATGGATTACCTGCAGTTTTCTATTAACATTACTAGAATATTGTGCAACATAAGGTCATTAGAGCAATCCAGAGTTTCTTTCACTCAAGACATATGTTTACCAGCATGAATCATACAAACATTGTGTTGATCCCAAAAATAGAGCTGCCTACTTTAGTGACCCAGTTTCGCCCAATCACCTTATACAATGTTTTATACAAAATCATTGCTAAGGTTACCATCAATCATTTGAAAGATATTATTACTTCTCTTATCAGTGATTCTCAATCAGACTTTATTGTGGGAAGGAATTTTTTAGATAATATTCTGGTGACCCATGAGATTCTATATTTTTAAAAAAATTAGAGGCACTAAAAAAAGGCATCTATGGCCTTGAAGCTTGATATGAGCAAAGCCTATGATAGGATTGAATGGCCATTTCTGTTAGCTATGCTGGCAAAATTGGGATTGAATGATCATTAGATTAATCTTATCCATCAATGCATCTTCACAGTATCTTATTTATTAGTCTTTGATGGTAGTCTAATTGGTTTCTTTAAGCCATCAGTGGCCTTCACCAAGGACATCTGCTTTCCCAATATCTATTTATTATTTGTTCAGAGGCTTTATCAATTGGTCTTTAGTGTGCAGTCCACAACAAGCTTCTCTCTGGAATTTAAATTTGTAGAGGAGCTCCAACCATTTCCCATTTATTTTTTATAGATGATTCCATCATTTTTTGTCAAGCCTCAATTCCTTAAGCGTCACATGTGAAAAATACTCTCCAAGCATACGAGAGAGCTTCAAGACAATAAATTAATTTTTCCAAGTCCTCCCTATTTTTCTCTAAAAATGCTGATTGGAACCTCAAACAATCCATTTGTCAACTTATGGGCATTGGCAATGAAGGCCTGCAGGAGAGATACTTGGGTATGCCAGCTATAATAGGACAATCCAAAAATGATGTCTTCTAGTTTCTTATTCAAAATGTTTGAGTGTGACTTGAAAATTGGAAGAATGCTTTCCTTTCTTTTGCTAGAAAAGAAGTTTTAGTGAAGGTGATTTTGAGTGCTCTACCAACCTATGTAATGTCATGCTTTAAACTCTGAAAAAGCTATGTCAAAGATTAATGTTGCACTTTAAATGCTTCGAGTGGGGTTGCATTGATAAGTATAAAATCCACTAGATTTGATGTGTGAAATGAGGCAACAAGGGGGGGGGGGCTAGGCTTTCAGAACCTTAATGCTTATAATGATACTCTACTTGCTAAGCATGCATGGAATTTCTAAGCTCTCCACAAAGGCCTTGCCTTCCACCTTTTTCAAAGCTAAATACTTTTGTGATTGCGATTTCTTACAAGCCAAATTAGGTTTTAACCTATCCTGGGCTTGGCGCAATATTGTCTCCACTCAATCTATCATTGCAAAATGTGTTGTTTGGTCTGTTGGCAATGGGTAGATGTTATCTTGGGCTTGGCACAACACTGTCTCCACTCAATCTATCATTGTAGAAGGTGTTGTTTGGGCTGTTGGCAATGGGCAAGGTATTAACATCTGGAAGGATAAATGGTTCATGATCTCCTTTACAAACTCATTCCCCTCCCCCCTTGCCATGGCATCCCACATAAGGTGGCTGAGTTGATTGATTTTCCAAGACAAAGTTGGTGCAAAGATCTGCTTAATCAGTTTTTCTCTTCGTTTGAGCTCTAAGCTATTCTTCGATGCCTACTCAGTATTTTAGATACTGCAGACTCTATGTTTTGGGCTCCAACACTCAATGGTTATTTCTCTGTGAAATTTGCCTATGTCATTGCCTGTGGTTAAATAAAGCAAGCTTTTGAACAACAAGGAAATGGGGAGCCAAGTTCTTCTCTGGATGCCTGCGTTTGGAACTCTATATAGCAGTGTAAGACATCTTGAAAAATCTAGCATTTTATTTGAAGATGTTGTCATGATGGAACCCTGTTAATAAAGCTCTTATAAAATGCAACATCTTGGCTAATCCCCTTTGTCCTCGATGTGGACTGCATGAGGAATTGGTGGACCATCTTTTTTTCAGTGTCCTCATTTAATTTTGATATGGAAGCTGACCCTAGTTCGCCTAGATTTTCTGGTGAGAGGCCTTGATCTTTTTTTCTTTGGTTGGAAAGTTTACTTGAAAGATGGAAGGATTCAGTTAAAGCTTCCAAAATCCTTAGTTATGTTATTTTTTGTTGTTAGGTTATTTGGAAAGCTCGAAAGCATTTTGTTTTCAAAAAAGAGTGGAGAAATGAAATCATGATGGTAAACATGGCGATTAGCTCTTTTACGAAATTTTGGGAAGTTGGTTTGAATTCTAATACCTCCCAATCTGTACAGCACCCAAGCTCTATCTCCTTGCCCTTTGGTCTATAATGGAAGGCCCTTCCTTTGGGTTTTTTAAAATGCAATTGCGTCCTTTTTCCATATTCTAAACAAGGAGGAGGTCGAGCAAATTTTCACGATCATGTTGGTAACATTGTTTTTGTGATTGTTTTCCAACAATTTATAGCATCCAATGCTACTATTGCAGAGGCCATTTGTTTTTGCAAGGCATGGCTTTGGGCTGGGACTTTGAAGACCAATTGTATACATTTTGAGAGTGACTCTTTAGTGGTCTACAAAGTTATCTCTAATATGGAAGATTGTCCTCTTGAAATTCATTCTTTAATTGTGGATATCATTATGGTGATGTGTTACCTTTCCTTAGTTCAAGTTAACCATGTTCCTAGGAATGATAATGAGGTAGCCAATGCCATTGCTAAGCTTTCGAGATCTCATCTTGCAAGTAATAGCAAGCTTGAAGTTGTTCCTTTAGATATTCAGGACATTGCTTCTATTGATATGTACTCTTGAAGTTGTTTTTCTTGCCAAGAAAAAAGAAAGAGATATGCATTTCTGTGTTCTTACAAGCATGATCCCAGGACCCCGTTCTACTTCATATGAAATCAAAAATTCAAAATAGAAATTGTTGCCAAAAGAACTCTTAGTGTCCCATATCCTATAATTTTGATTTTTTTTATAACAAATTTGTTTCTTCAAAGTATTACATACATGAATTTTGATTATTGCACCATTACTACACATATATTTTTGGGCTTGCTGTCTTACTATTAGTTGAAAAACATATTATTTTTATCATGTTTAATATGCTCCACTAAAACAAAATTCTGGCTCCATATAGCGTTGCAAATGTTCATGAACAGTTTCGACTCGTTCGTTAAGTAAACGAGCCAAACTCAAGCTCAAATTTTAAATCCTGAAGAGTATTTAGCTTGACTCGTCTAAGCTTGTTGTAGAAACTGTGACCAATTTTGGCTGGTTTGCATTTTTTGCATCATAATTGTTATAATGCATTTTGAGTGGTGTTTGACATGTTTTGAGTGTGGAAAACATGTTTGGAAAGTGTTTTAAGGGTTTTGGTAAGTTTTCAGAAGATTTAGAGAAGTTTGACTTTTTGGTCAAACTGGGGCCTAGGATGAGGTTTAAGTGGGCCCCGGAATCTGAATTTTTTTTGAAAATATTTATTTTTGGGAACAGTTTAGATGAAATGTTTAGAGAGTAAAGGGAGTGATTTTGAGGCCGTAGGAGTTTTTAAAATCGAAAACGGAGTTCAGGAATGTACGTTAAGTGGCCCGGGGGCGAAATAGTCATTTTGCACCCCAAAGCACTTTTAAATACATGGCTGAGAGAGTCCCAGCCATTTCTTATAGATCGCTCTCTCTAAACCTTTCCCTCTTCTCCTCTCTACATTCTCTCTACATTTCGGAGCCGTTCGACCTAGATTCATGTTTCACCAAAGAAGGGAGATACGTAAGGGACGACAAGGGCTTCCATTTGAACCGAACATCTTCGTGGTTTGATAAGGCAGACGTCACTAGAAATTTGGTGAAGTGCTTGAAAGGCCTTCAATTTTGAGGTAGGGGTTTCTCTTCTCATTTAATTGTCGATTCTAGGGTTTCGGGAGAAACGGTGAGAGCTAGGTAGGTGTATTGCATGTTTTAGAATGGTAAGAGGGGTGGGATATGGTGAGTTTATTTCTCTCTTTAGTTTCTTAAATGCAATTGACATGTATATGGTAGTATGCATGATGTGAGGGGTGAATGAGTGTGAGAAATTGGCATATACACTTAAATGCTAGAATTTCGTGCACTTTTGTGAAAAATTGTGTTAAGTGACGTGATGTGATTTAAATACATGCTATCTTTATATAGAAAATGTGTGCATTGGTGAAGCATGACTAAAAGGTGCTTAAGTGAATTTTGTGAGCATATGTGACTTATGCTAGGGTTTACATTTATAGGTGATTATATGTGCGGTTTTGTAGAGATGAATGCATGTTATGTTCCTTTATAACTAACTTATGTATTAGGAAGCATGAATTGTCAATGCTTGATCTTTATATGATTGAAATGCATATATGGGGCCGTGTGAGGAAATGGGGAAATGTGATCAATACTAGGTGTCGGTAATTTGAGTCAAATTATGCTCGGTGGCGGTGCTGATATGGACTAATCACCTTGAATCCAATTACGCTCGGTGGCGGTGCTGATATGGACTAACCACCTTGAGCCACCTAATACTCAATGACGGTGCTGATATGGTCTAATCACCTTGAGTAAACATACATTTGGTGACGTAGCTGATATGGACTAATCACCAATGGGCAAACCAAAATATTACCCCGGGAACATGATGTTGGCGACGTTTATCAAAGTCATGGAGCATTTGTGGGAGGCGTCCCAGGTCACATGGTTGGTCAAAAACCATGTTAGGGTATCGGGTTGAGTCCGAGAGAGTGACAAGGATATGTTATTACTTTCATTTTAAATTATGAAGCATGATATATGTTTAATGCATTCTTATATATGCGTTGCTTGTGAACGAACATGATATATATTTGATGATACGTGTAATGTCATGACATGTATTCATGTAGGTCGTCTCGAGTCGGCACTTAGGTGAGTTGGGGTATCTCTACTGAGCCACCATGGTGCTCACCCCTTTTTCCTAACTCTTTTTACAGATAAGGCACTGATGACAGATGAGACTTGAATGTCCAAGTGCGATTTTAGTAGCTTCTTGCTCTATTTTTGGACATTATTTATATTTTAGCTATCCATGTCGGCTTGTGGTATGAGACTTCATTTCAAGTTGTAGTTATATTTTGGAAAAATGTAACTTAATGTATGCTTGGATTATAAGCTTCTTGTATATCAAAAGACTTTGGATTTGGTCATGAGACACTTGTTGTAGCACTTAGCTCATTTGATGAATGTCTTCAATATGAATGAATTATGGTTGTGAAAGAGAATGATTCATTTTGATGTATGATTTAATCATGGGTATGATTTAGAATGTATGATTGATGTTAGTACCTTTCATTTATGATATGAATAATGTATGAAGTCCTTAGGTTGTTAGGGTGAGAATTGGGCTCAAAATGGGCTATCTATAGGGTTGTTGGAGGTCCTGTGGAGGGCATTTCGATCCTGCAAAATGTCCATTTCGCATGATCGAAACCCATATTTCAATTGTACGAAGTGGTTGCAAAATATTCCATTTTGGGGTCTTTGCAAGGGCAATCTCGCATGTGCGAAACCCACATTTCGATTGTGCGAAATAATGCAGAGTGCCAAAGTCCTGAAGGTCAAAATTTTTCGCAAACACTTCGATTGTGTGAAAATATTGAAACTTGGATTTCGCACAATCGAAGTCACTATTCACAGCCAAGTTGAAAATCTGTCTTAATTTCAATCGGGCGTAACTTCTTTGTTTGAGATCGGAATTGAGTGTGGTTTTTTTTAAATCAAGTATTTTTGGATCCTCTTTCTAATGGAGTAAGCATCACTCTTAAATTCCAAATGTAGAGGAAGTTAGGTTCTGGAGGTTGAGCGGTTTATGGACGTGAACCGGAAGGAACCTTTACTGTTCACCCTCAGTTTTCGGGAGTCAGAAATTAGGGTGTGACACTTGTGAACAAACATAAGCTCATGTAGGCTCGCATATGTTCATGAACATAGACATACATAACTAATATAGGCTCATGAACACGTTCATAAATATAGTGATAAGTGCATAATTTGTACATAATTGATCTCCGAAATTATATTTGTTAGTAGTTTATTTTAGATTATTGATCCAATGTGTTTGTGTTCAAGTAAAATTCACATTCCGCAATAGCACAAATCATATAGTAAAGGCTATGAGAATGGATTATCATCCTCTAGGATTGGTAAATTAAACAATTCAAGTGTTATATGAAAACCGGTTCAAAATTGATTCAAGTGAGAAGATTTGTTGACTATAAGTAAGAAATAAACAAACTAAGTGACAATTAAATTAAAGTAGAGATAGATTGATGGATGAGAGTATCTAGGCAAATTACTTTACCACTAACTCTTACTTTTGGACAATTGTATCAAAATTGGAAAAAAACACATATGCATTCTATAATGGTGTGGCTACAAGCTCACAACTTGTTTAAAGATAAAATTCAATTACAATTGAGCAAGTGTAACTCATCTTCGGTTAACATGAAGTGTCTGCCTAACCAATTCTAAACTAATTAATACTAATTGTAGCACATTCCATCTTCCATTGGCATGAATTATCTAGTCCTAATTGCAATTGTCAAATTAAATCCTAATTATATGATTTCCTCTAATTAGAATACAAGAACAATGAGAGAATTGAAATCAATCATACAATACATTCATCTACGAGATTAACACACATTGAAAATAAATTTTATCAATTAATTCACAATTTATAGGACATCTACAAATTAAAGATCTAATCATGCAACAATTCTATACTTACATTAATTTTTCCCAATTTCAATACACTTAATCCAAAAGATAGACGAAAGGGTTACACAATTTCTTAGATAAGTGGTTTAGCCCTCTATAGATGAAGTAGACTTTATCTTCAAGGTAGATCTTGCACCAACCATGTCCATCCAAGCTCCAAGAGTGAATTTAGAGAGAGAAAGTCAAAAGAGAGAGAGAGATGTCTCCCATAAAGTGTGTTTTTTCTTTCTGCACCACATAACTGATCTAGTCTTTAAGTTCACAACAGACCTAACTCGATCGATCGAGCCTAGTGTTCGATCTATCGGCTTAAGTGCTCGATCGATCAAACAAAGGCTCCTTTACTATAGCTGTCCAGGACTACTTTGAAGCTTTCGAACCTCGTTAAATCGTTGGATTGCACTTTATTTCCCTAAGCGTTGCAAATCAAGATTATAAAATCATTTAAGGAAATTATAGACATGTAAATACATCAATTAACATAAAGAATTCATTAAGTGACATAATTTAGCATGTTTTAATATTGAAGTTGATATATGAATGAATTATGTGTATTCATGTATATGTGAGAAGGTGACACTTATGTGTATGTATGTTTATGTGGTATTCACGAAACTTCCAGAATTGTGTTTTAGACATTCCTACTAAGCGTGTTGTAGCTCATCCCATGAGTATTAAATCTTTTTAGGAAATAGAAAAGAAGTGATGAAGTCTTTCCAATGGTAAAGTTGGTGTGGAGCGATTTTGGTTCATTTAAAGACTTATATATAATGCATGTCCGGATTGTGGACTATATGTATGTGATAAACATGTAAAGACCATTTATGTATCGAGAACATGTTATATTTATGCTTTATCATTTCATACTTCATATGTATGTTGCCAATATGGTGAATGCTAGACAATAAACATGATGAATTGTAATTCCATTAATATTAATGTCTATTTATGTATATATGTTAATGGGTCATAATTGAGAAGAAAGAGCATGAGAATGAGCTAATTGTTGTGTTTATAAGGAATCCTTCCATGTGATTATGCATGTATGATGAAGGTGAAAGTGGTAAATGATGGGGAATTGATGTATAAGATAATTCCTTTGAACTGTAAACCTTGTGGAAGGTAAATGGAGATTTGAAAATAGAGAGAAATAGGTTCAGGAGACTTTCAACCTGCTGAAAGATCCATGAGCTGATCAAAATGGTGAGATACTAAGAATTTACAATTACAGACTCTGTAGGTACCTATTTCGATCAACTGAAACAACCCTTTAGTCGACTGAAGCTGAAGGGTAGTCAGCTGATGGATTGCCCATGTCTCAGCCGATTGGTGGGGCATCCATCAACCGACCGAAACCTGAATGTGAGCTTACTTATGTACAGTAGTGTAGTGAGTGTTCGTGTGTCTTACTTAAGGACTCCTGATGAGTTTATTAAGCTTCCACTATGTTATAAAAGTGATGAATGAGATAAGGAATTGGTATGAGTTTACTGTTAAAGCTTCTGTGATAAGTCATGACCCAACAATTGGGGTGTAACAGCTTGGTATCAAATCATGATATCAAGGTGTGAATGATGTTGGAATAGTTCATGTGGTTAAGTGAACGAGTTCACACCCGAAATTTCGAGCTTGGACTGAGGGAGTCCCGGCGGTCCAGATTTCGTGGGGCATGATAGTAGCAATATGCTAGGATGAACAAAAATCCCAAATAGTCAAATTCTAAAGTAGAGAGTAAGTAAACATTGAAAACTATCTACAAATGATAATGAAAACTTATGGAACAACCAAAACATGAGAAATTGCAAGAAATCATATCCTCAATACATAGAAATCATAATCAACAAACATACCCAAACCGTATTTAAATCATACATAGAAGAATGATGGAGAGAAAGAAGAAATCCATACCTTCAATGAAGAATAAGAGGTAGATGAGTGTTGGAGTGGTTAAATCTGACTTCTCAAGTGGTTGTCATGGCTTAGAATCGTGAGAGAAGATGTTTGGAGGAAGATAAGAAAAGGAAGGAATAGGGAAAAGTGAATAAAATGGCTGCACATAAGGTTTTAAGCCCATACCCGCCCACTTCGATCGAACAAGTTCATCGGTCGATCAATCAAATTTTCGAACACTTGGTTTGATCGATCGAACTGAAAGTATTTTTTTTTTAATTTTTCTGAAAATTTTCTAAGTTTTTAGGACAGGATCGGTCGAACCTTACTTGATCGTTTGAAGGTTTTTATTTTATTTTATTTTATCTAGCATTGACTCAATCAATCGACCAAAAATGGTGTATTTGAAGAATTTAAAATTTTTCTAAGTGTCAAAGCCTTGATCGATTGAGCATAGGGTTCGATCAATTGACTGGAGAAGGTGAATTTTAGAGAAAAGGAAAATTTTCTAAGTGTGAAATGATAGATCAATCGAGTGAAGTCTCGATCAATCGACTAGAGAGCCGATTTTTCGAGGAATCAAAGAAAATTCTAATTATAGGACCTTCGATTGATTGACCAGAGAGGGTTCTTAATGAAAAGTCCTAAAAATGACTGAATATGAAACCATTACTCTTACAAGCCAAATGAAAAACTTAATACTAGAAATATGAACATTCTCTTTACTGAAGTAAAATCCTAAGTCATTAAATTGACTATACGAATGACGAAAAGAGATAGCTGGAGTCTCTTGCTTGGCCAAGTTTAACGTGTAGGTCAGACAACATGATATTTCATCAATTAAAATAGAAGAGATCTATCATGGTGACGGAGTCCACATCTCCACTAAGCCCCTCACCGTCAATGCAAGGTTTAAGTTTTTGCCTATTGACCTTAAGAAACCTACTATCTTTGGGATTTTAAATGTCTATCGTGCCATGGGGTGAGACCAACATAACATGGTAAGGACCATCCTAATGAGAATGAAGCTCACCAGGAAAGAGCTTAAGTTTAGAATTGAAGAGTCAAACCTTTTGTCCGGGTTCAAAGGATTTCTGTAAGATGTGTTTGTTATGAAAGGCTTTGGTTTTCACTTTGTAGATTCTAGCACTCTCATATGCCTCATTGCGCAACTCTTCAAGTTGATTTAGTTGAAGTTTCCTATTAGCACATGCCTCTTTTATTTCAAAATTTAGCTTCTTTATAGCCCACATTGCTATATGTTCTAGCTCTATCAAAAAATGACATGGCTTTCTATAGAAAAGTTGATAACGTGGCATGCCAATTAGTGTCTTGTACGTGGTACGATATGTCCATAATGCATCATTTAACCTCATAGACTAATCCTTTCAGTTCGGCCTTACCGTTGTTTCAAGAATTTGATTGATCTCCTTATTTGACAACTCTACTTGGCCGCTAGTTTGGGATGATAAGGAGTGGCAACCTTATGAGTGACAAAGTGCTTAAGAAGTAGAGTTTAAAAGAATCAATTGTAAAAATGCTTCCCTCCGTCTCTTATTATTGCCCTAGGTGTGCCAAATTGACTAAAGATATACTCTTAAATGAACTTAAGCACTACTTTGTGGTCATTGGTCTTGGTGGCCACCGCCTCTACCCATTTTGACACATAATCAACCCCAACTAATATGTACTCAAAACTGAATGATGGTGGAAATGGTCTGATAAAATCAATAGTCCACACATCAAATATTTTCACAATCAAAATTGGCATGAGTGAAATCATGTCTATCCTTATCATTGCACCCATTCGTTGACATCTCTCACAAGTTTTACAAAATTGGTAAGAATCTCAAAATAATGATGGCCAATAGAATCTACATTACAAGACCTTAAATGTGGTCTTTCTAGTACCAAAGTGCCCACCACAAGCAAGAACATGACAAAAGGTAAACACACTAAGAAACTCACACTCGGGTATGTAATGATGAATCACTTGATCCAAATAACATTTAAACAAGTCCAAGTCCTCCTAGTAGTAAGAATTAATTTGGGCAAAGAAACGGTCGTTCTCTTGTTTCAACCAATGAGAGACCGTTTTGCTTATTACAATATAGTTGAAAATATCTGCAAACCAAGGTTCTTTCTCGCGAGTAATGGCAAAAAGTTGTTCATCCGAAAAGGAATCACAAATATAAATGGTTTGCACATAGACTCAACAAGAATACAAGAAAGATGGTAGGCTACTACATTCTCAGAACCCTTCTTATCCCAGATCTCATAATCAAACTCTTGAAGCAAGAGGACATCTAATTAACTTGGGTTTGGTTTCCTTTTTTGTCAACAAATGTTTTAGCTCAACATGGTGGGAAAACACAATCACTCTCAAGCCTAGAAGATATGATCTGAATTTGTCTAAGGCAAATACAACTGGTAACAACTCTTTTTTGAATTGAGCATCTGAAAGAGTCTTACTAGTGTAGTATATAATATATGACAACTTATTCATTCATTGCCCTAGAACTTCCCCTAATGCATAATCTGATGCGTTACACATAATTTCAAATAGAAGAGACCAATTAGGGGGCTGCATGAAAGGAGCGGAGAACAAGAGTGATCTAAGATTTTTGAAATCCTTGAGATATGCATGATCAAAGTGGAAAGGGCCATATTTAGCAAGTAGATTGCACAATGGGGTGCCTCTTTATGCTCTTGCAACACACTTAGAAGTTCACCCTCTTGATTACTAGACAAGTTAGAAGCAATTGTGACAGAAAATGTGTTCTTAGGACCTACGAATGCATAGTTAAACTTGTTTGGTAAGGGTTTAAACTCAAGTTTTGGAGGAGTCTCTGAGAACGGAATCGAAGGAGTACTAGACAACTTAGGTAAGGTTCCTTAGCTACCCTTCATGGAGAAAAATCTAGACTTGTAGTTGTTTCAAGCAAACAATTTACTTCACAAATGCTTTGATCTATGTCAAAGTGTTCAAAGCCAAAATGGCTCAAACAAACCTCTAGAGGGTCCTCAAATAAAATAAAAGGGAAGTGAGCTTTTCACAGAGTCCTCTATAATGTCAATGGCATAATACTTATTTTCATTAAATGATGTTAAGATGCATTGAAAAAATTTAGGCGCACTTTTATATTTTCAAATGAAATGTCCATGACCGTAGTTCTATAATTGATATAATCATTTGTCGTTGCTAAGAACGGACAACCTAGGATTACCGAAATGGACTTCCTAGGTTTTAGGACAAGCTCTATGTCAAGGATGATAAAATTGACTGAAAAATAAAACTTATCCACTTTGATGATCACATCTTCTCTGATCCCAAGTGGTTATTTAATTGACTTATCCACAAGTTGAAGCACAAACGACGTGGGTTTTAGTTATCCCAACCCTATTTGCAAATATAACAAATAAGGAAGCAAATTGACACTAGCTCCTAAATCAAGGAGTGCCCTATCGACCTCAAAATCACCAATGACACAAGAAATGTTCGGTGCATCCAGATATTTGAATTTAGGGGGAGTCTTGTGTTGAATTATCGAGTTCACTTATTCAGTAAGAATTACCTTCTTAGGGACTTTTTCACTTGACTTCCTCTTTTGTGGCACAAGTCCTTAAGGAACTTAGCGTAGGGTGGGATTTGCTTAATGACATCTAGGTGGGGTTTATTGATTTTAACTTGTTTAAATACCTCCATCATATCTTGGATCTTTTCTACTTGCTTGCTAATAAGCGATAAATGTTGTGCATTCACGCTCCTTTAACTGTGTATGTTAAGCCCTTGTTTGTACTTTCCATATAGTTTGTACATTGTTTTCTTATTTTTTATATTTTCAGGACTTATCCCTAAACATGGCCAATTCTAGTGATTTCGATCACTTAAGGATCATTGCCATTTTGTGGGCAAACTTCATTGAAATAGTCAAGACTGTGTGAGCCAAGGAACTATGGACCAAGTCAAGTGGCATCAAATGGGCCAAACCAGCAAATTGAGAAAACCAGCAATTACGATCAATTGTAAGTGACATTACAATTCATCATAATTATGATATATCATAATACACTTTACGATCAATCGTAGATAGGCAGCCAACAACATGTCAACATCACCCCACTTAGCCACTTGTCCACTTGCACTTGAATCTTCCCCAACAAGTTTGCTTTGATATTTTTGGGATATTTTGAGCTTGAAATCTGGTATACATGTAATAAAACATAGACTTATATTTTATCTAGATATACTTAGAGAGACTTAGATATAGAGGATTTTGACCTAGTTCTAGAGAGAAAAAGAGAAGGGTTCTAGAGAGAGAAACACAACTGAAGGCCTTGACAAAGCTTTGAAGATCACATGAAGCTTGGAATTCCTTTGTCCATTGAGTCGTTCCTTCTCACCATGATCAACTAAACACCTCTCTAGGGTTTTGATGAAATCCTAGCTAAGTAGTTATGTTCTAGTTGTTTTAAATTGGGAATTTTTTATATGTATATGTAAAGTTACATTGCCTTGAGGCTTGTTTTAAATACACGTGTTTCTATTTCTTAAATTAATTTGTAGCAAACTTTAATTCTTGTCTTAGAACTTAAGATTGATTTGAATGATCTCTTACATATTTATTTTTCGTGATTATGAATATGATGGCTTTGTAATCATTTTCCTTGAATGTGTCAACTCTTGTTTTGATAGTCCATACTTAGAGAAGATGAAATGTGATACACTTAGTTAATTAGGTAATTAGTTTAATGTAGGTAGGTAGAGTAGTCATGCTAATCAAAGATGGACTATGCTTAATAAGGGTTCACATATTCCCTTGATGACCTCAATGTGAGCCATAAGCCACATGAATCATATATATATATATATATATATATGTTGATTTTCCCAAGTTAATGCAATTGGTTATGATTATGAAGCTAGTGGTATAGTCAAAATCCTAGTTCTTTATCTTAATCTCAAACTCATTTCATTTGTCGCATTTTCATTACATGCAATAGTTTAAACAATAATTCAAATTCATTCCTTGAATTGAATTAGAATTAATCTCAAGACCTTAACAATTAACCCACATAGTCTCTGTGGGATCGACACCCTCCATAGCCCTATCCTACCAAGGATTCGTTATATTGCGAGTGATAAATATTATTTTTGATAGACAACACAAAAGTAAAATGTACATCACTTGCCAAATGGTGCTACTTCCTTGAGACCTAGGAAAAATGGAGCTTTGGGCTCATATGTTGTCTCAAGGGTAGGACTAGAAATTGAAATGCTCTTTTCACCTACCCCCTCACCCTTAATCGCACTAGGTCCCCGAGTACTCTTAACTCTATCATCCTTTGGCATGTTAACCTTGTTATCTACCACTTTCTCACTACAAAGAGTAGTGATGACTTGGACATGCTCATGATGGTGGCCACTAGATGTAGCATCATCTATAACATATTAACCTCTAGGATTGGCAATCAGTTAACTTGGAAGTTTTCCCTCTTCTCTACAGTTCACAGCATTGGCTAGTTGCCCTAGTTGAGCTTTTAACTTTGAAATGGATTGCGAATGGGTGTTTAACAATTGAGTGTTTGTCTCAAGGTTACTTAAGGCTGCCAACACATTTTCCTCAAACGCCAAACTTCCAGGAGGTGGAGATGGATTTGGATTTGAACTTAGAAGATAATTGGATAGTTGAAAGAAATGAGAAGTGGGTTGATAGTTAGGTGGATGAGAGAAGGTCGATGATTGTTGGTAATTCAGCGAAGGGTTATATGATTGATGAATCAGAGGATGACTAGATTGAAAATGTGAAGATTGTTGCCCATGAAAATATTGATGGTTTTGTCCTTAAAAACCTTGGGAAGATTGTCCTTGGGGTGTGGAAGAGGATGGACATAATGATGGACCTTTCCAAGAAAAGTTGGGATGATTCCGCCACCCCAGATTGTAAGTGTTAGAATAAGGGTTATTCGTGGGCGGGAGAACATGGCATTGACTTGCTCTTGGCAAAATTTTGAGAATTGGGCTACCACAGGACAATTTTGGAAGGAATGGGTAGCACTCAAAAAATAGCACACACTTCATGTGGTGTAGGAATTAGGAGGAGGAGAAGACATGTAACCTTGGGCCATGAGTTGGTCAAGCTTTCTTGAAAGCTCATTCACTTTATTGGACATTTTGGAGGTATGACCTATTTCAAAAATACCCTCGATCTTACAAGAACTACTTGTTCTCACTCGACTTGATGACATATTTTGTAATGAATTATCACTTAAATTCTCAAAAAATTGCCATGCCTTATCCTCACTCTTTTCCCTGAAAACTCCTCATATGAGACATCTACTTTTTGCCTATAAGAATCTAACAACCCCTTATAGAAATATTATACCAATTGCCATTTAAGAATGCCATGGTGCTGGCACTTCCTAAGAATATCATTAAATCAGTCCCACATCTCATGAAATTGCTCCCCCTCACTTTGAGAAAAAACTTGTAATAGACCTACGCAATTAGTTGCTCTTTCCTATTGGAAAGTATTTTTTTAAGAATTGTTGGTGCAAGTTGGCCCAAGAATCAATAGTGTTAGGAAGAAGACACGTGAACCAATATTTAGCATTGTATTTCAATGAAAATGGGAATAAGATCATCCTTAAAGCATCCACCAAAAAATTCGTGAGTTTTTTGGTAGAACAAATTTCTAAAAATTCATCTAGATGTTTATAGGGGTCTTTATTCGTATTTTCATAGAAAGACATGAGAATTTGGATGATGCTCACCTTAATTTCATAATGAGTGGTGGTGAGATTGGGTAATTAGAGACATGAAGGGGAAGTATAAGTTCCCGAGGTGAAATGATCCGGAAGAGGGATCAGTTGTGGTGGTTGAGGTTGAGGTTGTTAGGGTTGTTGGTTAGCCATATGTTCCATCCTAAATTTGTTTAGCAACCATTTTCATAAGCACTAATACCTCTTCAAGTGGCCAACCATGACAAGTGGCAAGGAAATTGAAATCTAACAATCTAAAAGTAAAAAGCAAGATAAGGTTCAAAAGTCCCAAGAAAAGCTCACAACGTACCCAAGCTTATTCTTAACACCACGTATGCTCCTTTCATCACCCAAGTACCTATACAAGCACAAAAATGTGAATTAAGAAAATAATATTACAATTCCCAAACTAAGAATCAATATAAAACTAATTTTCAACTTAGCACTCAAATTGCTCGATCCAATCCCCGACAATGACGCCAAAAATTGATCCAACGTGCTTGTGTTCAACTAAAATTCACATTCCGCAATAAAATGAATCACTAAAGTAAAGGCTATGTGATGGTTTATCGTCTCCAAGATTAGTAAATTGAACAATTCAAGTACTATATGAAAACCGATTCAAAATTGATTCACGTGAGAAGATTTGTTGATTATTACTAAGAAATAAACAAACTAAGAGACAATTAAACTAAAGTAAAAATAGATTGATGGATGAGATTATCTAGAGAAAAGACTTCACCACTAACTCTTAATTTTGGACAATTGTATCAAAATTGGAGAAAAACACATATGCATACTATAATGGTGTGGCTACAAGCTCACAACTCATTAAATGATGAAATTCAATTACAATTGAGCAAGTATAACTCATCTTCGATTATCATGAAGTGTCTACCTAACCAATTCTAAACTAATTCATACTAATTATAGCAGATTTCATCTTCCCTTAGCATGAATTATCAAATCCTAATTGCACTAGTCAAATTAAACCCTCATTTCCCCTAATTGGACTATAAGAACAATGAGAGAATTGAAATCAATTACACCATACATTCATCTACAAGATCAACACACATTGCAATTAAATTTTATCAATTAATGCACAATTTATAGAACATCTACAAATTGAAGATCTAATCATACAACAGTTCTATACTTACATGAATTTTCCCAAATTTAGTACAATTAATCCAATAGATAGAAGAAAGGGTTACATAATTCCCCAGATGAGTGATTTAACCCTCCATAGATAATGTAGACTCCATCTTTAAGGTATATCTTGCACCAACCGTGGCCATCCAAGCTCGAAGAGTCAATTTAGAGAGAGAAAGTTAGAAGAGAGAGATGATGTCTCCCCTAAAGTGTGTTTTTTCTTTTCGCACCACATAGCAGACCTGGTCTTTATGTTCACAACAAACCCGACTCGATTAATCGAGCCTAGTGTTTGATCGATCTAGGTTAGATCAATTGGCTTAAGTGCTCAATCAATCGAACAGAGGCTCCTCTGCTGCAGCTGTCTTGGACTTTTCTGAAGCTCTCGAACTTTGTTAAATTGCTGGATTGCACCTTATTTCCCTCAAGTACCGTAAATCAAGATTAAATCAAATTAGAACTAAATATATATAAAAATGTATCACTAAAGTACTATCATATGCACGTTTAAGGGCCAAAATGCACAATATTTGGCACTCATCAATTATTTTATTTAATAAATATGTTTTGTGTTGTTTAGGTTATTGAAGATTGTGTGAAACACTTGGCAAATTGGTCAAAAGTGGGCTACAAGTTATTGTAATTTTGGAAAGTAAATTTTGGTAATTTTCATTCCTTTTCCTATTTACTTTTTCTAGAAGAAAACCTTAAAGGACCTGTATATAAGAGAGAGAGAGAGAGAGAGAGAGAGAGAGAGAGAGAGAGAGGGGAAACCAATAAAGGGGGAGGAAGAGAGATATATAAGAATTGATATGTGATTAAGGAGCAAAGCAGGGAGGCTCGTGCAACTGACAGGATATTCTCTCCTTATGATTTTGGGTTTAATTGTTATTATTTTACTATTCATAGGGTTCTAATCTCTTAGCCAAGGCTGAGAGGAAGCCTAATCTTTTAACTCTAGATGTTTTCCAATTGTTAAATTTGTTGGATATTCATATTTGAATAATTTTTTTCTCTATCTTTAAGTGCATGCTTCAATACATTTAATTTTATGTGCTTAATCATAAACTTAAGTTGAATGTATTTGAATTCTAGTATAAAGAGCATTTGTGTCTGACCATGAACTAGTAATCTTCATTAGGCTATTTGAGAAAAAGATAATAAATTATGACATATTATGCCTAACCATAGATAGTCATATTTTATATGTTTTCCTTCAATTATTTGTTTATGATTTGTGACGAAGATGAAATAAATATTTAATTGAATCTATGTCTAACCAATGATAGACCATTTATGAATTTATATGAAAATACAATGTATTAGATGTGTGAAAATTAAATCGGACATTTAATAAATTTGCAATTGAAAATAGGAGTTATGATGATTAGTGCTGGAATCCAAGCCTTGGATGATTAGTCCTTCTTTTCTTTTTTGCAGGCCTTTTTTTAGTAAAATTTTATCATTAGCTGTCAGCTTTTCAACTTCATCACCACTTCCTTCAGAAGCTTCAAGGTCTATTTGAATGTCATTCGAATCCATCTACAAATTACAGCAAAATAAAAAATAAAAAAATCATCATTACTTAAATTTAAACTTATTTAATGTGATAACAAAATTTAAACTCAACCATGTAACGTACTTATATTCACATATCAATCATTATATTCTAATACTATTTCACTTTTGCACTTAACTCCCTTTTGAATTTTTTTTTGCGAAAAACTCCCCTCAAGTAACAGGGGGTGATTTAATAAACGAAAGTTAGTCAAATGTCACTATTTAGACATTGACTTTTCTCATATTTTTTGAGACAAAAATGCCCCTATGATTTATTTTTATATTTTTTATTAATAAAAAATACGTAAAATATTTATTTTAATCTGAATTAATGCCCCTATGGACCCACATGCTTGGATATGCAAGTAGGGTCGGGTCCACCTTTTTTCAGTCCTGACCAGTCGTTGGAGATAATAAACTTCTTCAATTCTAGCTAGTACAATTAGGGGAGAGCTTTTATATATCTTCTATTATTAAAAATTATAATCATTTCCTAGAAAAATAGATTACCTTCTCTTAAAAGGTAATATGATAAACTGCAATTAACAGTTAAGGGAAATAAATTCTCTATTACTAAGCACAGCCCGACCAACAATAATATTCAAAGTTTTTTGACATCGATTGGACAATATGATTGATTGATTGGAGAGAATATATTTTCGGGAATTGAATTAGAAGGGTGCTCACTAGCTTGCAATATCATGCAACATGTATATATATAGATAAAACATTGATTGATATCTAATATACTTGCAAAGACTTATATATACAACATATATATATTTATATTTTCAATGGTTAAAGTGAAAGAAAATAAATTTAAATAAGTTAAAAAGGTGTGGGAATAATTAATCTTACAATTGTCTGGTTATATATATATAAATATATACACACACACATACACACACGCTAGTGTATGCCCGTGCGTACGGCACTATCATGCACTCGTACTCGTGACTGTTAGATAGAGTGACTTTAGACCGTAGATAACAAAAGACATTTCGTCCTAATTATAACAAGCTTCAATATTATATAGATATAGATAGACACACACACACACAAACATATATATATATATATATATATATTTATTTATTTCTATGTACTCGATTTGTGTGATATCAAAATTAAAAGTAGGGATGTCAATTTAACCCGCCCCGTCGGGGCTCCGACCCGACCCGACCATAATGGGACGGGTTTGGGATCATACTAATCGGGTTAGGGGCAGGTTTGGGAAAAGAGTTTAAAACCCGCTAAGCCCCGAACCCGCCTCGATTAATGATAAATATATAAATAAATATTATTTTATTAACTATGATTTTTATTCTTTTTCATTAGTTATGATAATTTTAAATTTTAATAACAATTTTTTTATTATCATTTGTAAGTATTAGTCTATACTTAATTTTTTTTACAAAATTTATCGTAAATTCGTTCAAGTTTGCATTATATTTCTTAAAAAATATATATATCGGGGGGCGCCCCGAACCCGCCCCGACTCCGATGCGAGGCGCCCCGAATCGGGTTTGGGAAGAATTTTTTATTCGTGGGACGGGTTTGGGAAAGGGGTGCCCCGTCCCGAACCCGCCCCGTTGACATCCCTAATTAAAAGTGAGGAACTTCGACGACTGGTCGGGGCTAAAAAACGGTGGACCTAACCATAGTGGCGGGTCCACTTATGGGTTAATCCATATTAAAATAATATTTTATATATTTTTAATTAATAAAAAATATAAAAATAAAAAATAAATCATAGGGGCATTTTTGTCTCAAAAAAAATGAGAAAAGTCAATATCTAAACCGTGACATTTGACTAACTTCCGTTTGTTAAATCACTCCCTCTTGCTACTTGAGGGAATTTTTTGCAAAAAAATTCAAAAAGGAATTTAGTGCAAAAGTGAAATAGTAAAGGTTTTTTTTTTCTCTTTACCCTATTATAAAAATTGTGAGATATGGACACCTTCATTATAAAACAACATGTCAAGGTCTTCTATAATAGACCTAACATACAAATGATTAGTTACAGAGAAAGCCAACACTAATCGCATGCTGTCAATGATAGTGCCATAAATGAGTTCTATTATTGAGACATGAAAAAGGTTAGGTAAACAAGGAGAGAAAAACCCAAAAAAAGAACAAAAAAAAAAAAAAATTAAACAGAAGAAAAAAGGTAAAAGTAAACAAGTCGATATGTCCGAGTGGTTAAGGAGACAGACTCGAAATCTGTTGGGCTATGCCCGCGCAGGTTCGAACCCTGCTGTCGACGGTTCCTTTTTATTCACTAAAAAAAAAGAAAAGGTTACCTAATTGCTTAGCACAACAATGAAGCTAAGTGACCTTCATTTTTAAATAACGTAAAAAAAGATGATATCCTCTGTCCGGTGACTAGTTTAATTGTTTTCTAGTGGGTTTTGCCTCACTAGAATATGTTCCAACATTTGAGTCTAATTTTCTTTCCAAGATTTCCTATTTTTTTACAATCAAAAAATAAATAACTTATTTTTAATGGTTTTGTTTAAAATTTAGCATGTTAATGAGCCATTCCAATCATTGCCTCAACCGGTAAAGTCGATTTAAAATATTTATGTACTAATTATCCCAACAAACTTTCAGTCTAGCCTACTGGTTTCTATCAATGAAATATACAACTGTAGGCTAAAGCTTTTGATAAATGCATTTGCTTTGATTATAATCTACGTTGCTTAAAAAAGAGCCGGTCTTTACCAAATAAAATTAATAAATGAAGAAAAAAGTGATGGACTACAAGTGATCTAGAAATTCCACCCAACAAGAGCACACTTATCTCAGATGTATGTAAATGAGCAAATCAGATGGATAGATCAGGTGCCCAAAAATTGCTCATATTAAAAAAAGTATAAAATAATTAGGGATAACAATTTTGTCCGTCCTGCTACGTTTTGTTTCGTCCCGCTCATATGTGAACTTTTTTTTTCGGGATTTCATAAAAACCCATCTCGTACCCACCCCACCGATGCATTTAATATATATATATATATATATATATATATATATATATATATCCACACCCTGAATAGTGAGTAAGAAATTTTATCCACACCTTGAATAGTGACCGTTAGATTAAATCTAATGGCCATATTCCAAACCTACCTATGGTGTTTCCAAAACCACAAAACCTCTCTCTTATTTTAATTTAAAAAAATTATTATCATCGTGGATTACCAATTCTTACCTGTTGTAAGAAAAATAAAAAAAGCTAAAATTACCAAAAGTAAACAATTGAAAATTCCATCTCCAAACTTGTTATAGCGTGAGACGAGAAAAAGAACTTGTATTAGTCCTTCTTTCATATTTAAACATATCAAAAAATTTAATTGAGCAGAATGATTCACTCGCTATTTCTTGCATAAATTTATGACCACAAAATTTTTACACTGAGTCGTCTTAATTTATCTTCGATTGATCAGCTCTTTATTTCTGTGTATTTTTGGGCAACATTGTAATCTAATTTTTCCAATGGGTTAAGTTATAATTATCTAAGTGGTTTCGTCACAAAATTGCCAAAGGGGGAGATAGTGACATATATACTTGTAATTGGCATATTTCGGTGATCAAAACTTGATTGATCGAGTTGTAATTTTTGTATTATTTTATGTAATCAATCATCAAAAAATTCGAGCTGATACTCAAGTGCATCGAAGTAGTTAAATCAGTAAGAACACCATATAGTACAGGTAAGTATGATAAGGACACTTTGCACTTTATATTTCTGAGCCTATTTTGAAAAATTAAGGTATTAGGAAATTTTTAGGGTTTTTCAAAATAGGACTAGTCCCCAATTTTTAGGACTAGTCCAACTTTGTTCGGTACTTTTTATTTCTGCAAGTTTTTACAAAGTCCCACCGGTTCTAATAATTGGGTACCGGTCCCACTTAGCCTGTTCCAAATAGGAAATAATTTTTGAGGAAAATTCAGATTCTTATTGGGTTTAAAATTTCTAGGAGAGTTATATTTGGGTATATAACTTCTTTTCCAAGTAGAATTAGGACTCCCTTGCCTATATATATGTATCTATGATTTTTCTACAATGAGAGCTTGAAATATTATTATTTTTAAAGAGAGAAAGTATATACAGTATAATTAGGGGCAAGATATTTTTGAAACAACACATCTATATTTCACGAGTGATATTTAGGATTGTGTTCTACTACTAATGAACTGTTCAGAGACTGCATCAAATCATTTGCTGATCAGAGCATTAGATTCGTGATTTTTCTCTTACTTGCTGAAGAAGAAAGGTGACCGTATCACACTACGAAGAGAGCACAATACTTGCTGAGTAGTTTTATTCTTCCAGCAACCTTTCTGTAGGGATCGTGATGTTAGTTGGAAGTCTACAGTAGTTGGACCGGAGGTTGCAATTGTAAGCCCAATATGTTTCACATCAGATTTTTGACAGAGTGAAGAGTGGTGTGAGTTTGAGACAAAGTTTGTAGTACTTTGCTTCATTATAGTGGATTGCTTTCCTAAGGCTTTTCACCTCCCTCGTGATTTTTTCCGATCTAGATTTTCCACGTATATCTGGTTCATTCTTTACTTTACTTGCACTTTAAGTTATTTACTTGCATTAATTGTTTGGTTAATTTTTAATTGGACCAAAAATCAAATTAATTTGGGAAATTAAGTGAATGAGCAAGTGAACCTATTCACCCCCCTCTAGGTTTTAAATTACTTTTGCAACCACTTTCGCACCATGAAACTCCCATCGATTTCGATACTATGATGGAAAACCACGTACCTAAGGAATTTTTTGGAAGTAACACCAAATGCACATTTGATAGGATTCATTTTGAGTTGGTATTTTCTAAGATGATTGAAAATCGTACGAATATCTTGTAATTGACCCTCCCTTTTCTTTGTCTTAAACATAAGGTCATCGACATAACACTCAACAATTTTGTAAAGTATGTCATCGAAGATCCTTTGCATGGTCCATTGGTATGTTACCCCAGCATTCTTAATTCCAAAAGGCATAACTTTGTAACAATAAACACCTTTTGGGGTGCAAAATGTAGTTAGCTCTTTGTATTTTAGAGTCATCCTAATTTGGTTATAACCAAAATAACAATCCGTGAAAGAGAGAGCTTCATGCTAGGTTATTGCGTCCACAGTGAGCTTTGGGATAGGAAGAGGAAAATCATCATTTGGACATGTATCGTCCAGGTCACAAAAATATACACAGATTCTTATCTGCCCATTCTTCTTTTTCATTGGGACAATTCTCAAAATCTATGTTGGATACTTGACCTCCCGGATAAATCCCACGTCAATTAATTTGTTGAGTTCTTCTTCTATCTTTAGGAGAAGTTTTGGACTGAAGAAACGTTGAGATTTTTTAATTGGACGTGTCCCATATTTGATAGCAAGATTATGAACTGCAATTTTAGGGTTAAGACTTGGCATTTCCTTATATGTCCAAGCAAATACATCCTTGTATTCTGATAGCAATTGAAAGTAATCATTCTTTTCTGACGCACTTAAGAATGAACTAACAAAAATTGGTTTGGGCTAGTCGATCATTCCCAAATTGAATTTGTTTGGTTGATCAACGGTCGCTTGCCCCTCGTCTTCAAGTGTTGAGGGAGCTTTTTGAGCTCATCATCTAATGGATCAGAATTCGATTGTTCTTTGATAGCAATGTGATAAGAAGTGACATAAAATACTTCATCATTCCTTCTATCCGTGTTGGACTCTTCAGACTAGGTAGTAAACACAATAATTCATTTTTTTGATTTTTGTGTAACGTCATTAGTGACGTCCACCTCTGTTTTATGTTTCATTCGTGAGGGAATCAAACTCCGAACTTCACTATCTTTCACTATGTTGGCACCGGTTCTCTCCAATTTTTTTTCCTCGTTTCTTGTTACCAATACCCCTCTCGGAGATTTAATTCAAGAAAAGACAGACTTTCGAGGTTGAGGATATGAAGATCTTCTTCTTTGGGTAGGAGAATTTATTCTTTTGAAGATGAAAGTACATGGTGAATTATTGATATGAGAACCTGAGATATTCAATATTTGAGTTGATGAGCCCAATCTGTAGAATACAAATAATCTAAAGCGTGAAACCTCTACACGATCAAAAATTGATTTGTGAGAAATAGAGTGTTGGTCTTTGTTGTCACCAACCTCTTCAATGCCAATGTACAAAGTGTTCAACTTTCTATCATTCTTCGTGATTTGGATTCAGATAGGTTTAGTTGATGCGAAACCAAGACCAGTCTTGGGTGGAATGATCCTATGCACTTGTTACCTTAATTTCTTTTATATCTCATTGAGGCCTTGCATTTTCTCATCAATAAGTTCAGGACTGAGTTTTCCAAGGCCTATGGGATTTGTAAAATCATACCCAGACTTAGCCAAGAGTTTGTATGCCTTTGGATGAAACCCTCCATCAGTTCTTTGTCTTGGAATGAATCTTTGTTCAACTGGACCTTTTGATGGTTAGACAAATCCTTTCAAAAAAAGTTTAGTAGGGGTAGACTTTTCAATCTTTGTGAGGGGAAGAGTAAATTTTTCTCTCAAGCTTTGTAGGTCTTATTTTTCTTTTGTGCGAGACAACTTTAACTTAACTTCTCCAGTTTCAAGTATCTCCACGATAGGTTATTTCCGTTCTTGTCATTGAGATTTTGGAACATACTTGAAAAATGGTGTAGTATGATGTGTTTTAATCAGTACCTCCCACTTTTGAGTTACCTTTGTACTGTCTGTCACCGAGACATCTAGAGGGATGAATGATGCTTCTTTTGCTTTGTAGATTTATCCTATCATGTAGACAGAAGGTTTGTTATAGAGACGCCTGAAGATGTATCTGGATCAATGTAAAACTTTGCATATGCAAAATGTGCTTGTACTTCAGCAAATGGCTTGTCATCTGCCACTACTGTATGTACACCATTTTTGCAGAACTTGAAATATTGATGAATAGTTGATGGAACAACACTGTTGTCATGCACCCAGGGTCATCCTAACAAAAAATTGTGGGTTTTCTTTGCATTGATTACATGGAATAAGGTTTTAGTTTGCAAACCTACAATTGTTAAGTCTACACGAATCATGCCAATGACTCTCTGCCCACCTAGATTAAAACCTTGAATAATGAGGCGACTGGGAGCCAAGTTGTCGACTATAATGCTAAGATTTTTCATTGTAAATTTTGGCATGAGATTCACTGCGGAGCCACCATCAATAAAAATCTGATTGACCTTTTGCTCCCTTATGTATCCGGAGACAAAAAGAGCACGGTTGTGTGGCTTTGATCCAAGTTGAAGGTATTCATCAGTAAAAGTAATTATTGAACAACATGAGCCAGATGTAGCTCCAACTACATCTTAGTTGTTGGATTCTTCGATGGTGGTCATGTGTTTCTCAAGCTCTCCTAATTTTGACTCTTACAACTTTCGACCTCCGTATTGATCTTCACAGTTGACACCATGTAAATTGGCATAACTTCATCATTGAGGTATCCTTTAAGAAAGAAATCACGCAAAGTATTGGGATTGCAAATTCTTTTACCCATCATTGTGTGTTCTGTCAATGTCACCTTATTGGCAATTTTCCCATTTTGGACACCTTTCTTAGGAATATATTGAGACTTCTTTTTCTTTTGCCCCTTGTCGAAGTGGCCGGTCGGAGGAACATGAGCTTGTTGCTTTCGTCGTCTCCTCATCACTAAGGTCCATCATTCCTTCTTCATCATGTTGGAGAAGTTTCTTCTCATTCATTGGATTGTCAAGAATACTACCTTGGGAAAGATATATTTGAATAGGTTCAAACGAGCCAAATTGAACAGTTGTGGAGAAGATACTAGAGTTTAAAAATAATTGATGATAAGCACAAGCCCGTTCGAACTTTGAAGATGGGAAGATGACAGTAGTATGATTTGAAGTTGCTATCTCATCCATGTCTAACAAGATCTTTCCCTGCTTTGCCAAATTCATCATCATTTCCTTGAAAATGAAACACTTTTTAGTTTGGTGATCGATAATACGATGATATTTGCAGTATTTTGGGTCATCAACATGTCCCATTTCTTGAGGGCGCTTATATTCTGGGAGTTCAATAACTTTACTTTCAAGTAATCATTCCAATATATTTGTAACATTAGAGTCTGGGAAAGGGTATTCCTTCATCTCCAATTGTTTGAGCATCGAATGTTGCTTTTGCTTCTCTTGAGACTGTCGTGGCTTATTGTCTTATTTCTTCTTATCTTTGACAACAACCTTTATCGGGATGGTAGAGAGTATCATGGATTCTTTAACAACTCTTTTTGATGATTTCACAACCATCTTTTCATCCTTTCTATCTTTGCGTGGCCCTACAATCAAAGGATCCTTACCACCACGAGATTTAATGCTAATCTCCATATCATGGAAACATCCAGCCAGTTCTTCAAAGGTATGAGGCTTTATACCTTGAAGAATATAAATGAGGTCCCAATGCATACCTTGCATACACATTGCAACAGTAGAGAATTCTATCAACCGGTCCTTTCAATCCATGCTAAGTGCTCGCCACTGATTGATATAGTCCATTACAGGCTCGTCCTTCCATTATCTTGTGTTAGTCAACTCTATCATACTAACAGTGTGATAGGTGCTGTAGAACCTGTTTAGAAATTATTATTCCATTTGTTCCCAACTATCAATTCATTCAGACTTTAAATCGGTATACCACTAAAAGACATTCTCCTTAAGGGAACAAACAAACAGTTTAACCAATAAATCCCCCTCAGTCCTAGCATTGTTGTAGGTCTCGATGAAATGAGTGATGTGTTGTTTTGGGTTGCCCTTTCCATCAAAATTTTGGATGTTCAGAGGTTGGTACCCTACAGGCATCCTTATGTTATCAATTCTCTTTGTGTAGTGCTTTGAGTATATGAGAGTGTTTTAAGGGGTGCTGCCATACTATGCTCGGATTGTGTTCGTTATTATATCCTACAATTTTGGGACAGATAGTGAAGCGACTGGCGAAGCATAGTTAGTTTTGTCAGCCACATATCCTGACGCAGATGTGTGACAATGATATTTTGATTAGGCACCTTGAAGGGCTGAATTTGAAGTATTCACAGGTAATTGTGTTGACTTGTTAAGATTTTGGATTTCAATCTTAGTCATTAGTGCGGAGATCTGCAAGTCCTTCTCTTCAATAGTTTTTGTAAGGTTTACGATTGCACGTGCCATTATTGCTAGCCGTTCTTTTACATAGATGCGACAATATTCGAATAGGAAAAACCTTGACAGCCAACATTCTTCAAAGTGACAGATTGGTCTGAAATCTCAAGTAATGATTCTGAGAGTGAACCAATGCTAGAGTTAGCATCAGAGACATAGTGGGGTGAATGTGGTGGCACCAAATTTTCTGGAACAACGTCAAGTTCTTTGCCCCCTTAAGATCATTGGTGTTAACATGTTAAATTTTCACATCCATTAGTTTAGCAGGATTGGTTTTCACCAAATCTTGCTCATTCTTGAGCGAAGCAATTGCTTTGGTCTTGCTATGCGTCATAGGACCTATTGAGGTGTTGCTAGCACTTGATGGGTTGCTAGTGTTCTTGCCAATACTTGCAACAACTTTGATGTTGGCCAATGCAGCAACAGTGTCTTTTGAAATTTTCTTGTTTGTAGTCGGAAACTTGGGAGGAGCCACAGATTTTGATGAACGAAGTTTGGGATGTATGATGTAGGAGGCAGAGATGGTCCCATCGGGCGTGCTAGAAATTTGTACACACAAATTTCGAGTTTGAAAATAAGATAAAACACATGGAAAAATATATCAAATATATTAATTTCAGAAAATATGGGTTACAAATATTTGTAGATCTTTACAAAAGGAAGATAAATTTCTCTGATTTGATCTCCATGGTGATCTGGATTTAAGGGCTGCTGGAGATTGATCTTGAATTGGATTGAAACTTTGGTGAAGAATGACACGTGGATAATGTGCTTCTTGTTCTTCTCCTTCAGGGTCTAGATGCTTTGGAGCTTTGGGTTTCAAATGAAGAATTCTGTAGAGTTTTAGCTTTCTCTAAGAGTCTTCTAGTTCTCCCATCCTCTTCACCATCTACCTCTATTTATAGACTTCTTGGAGGGGCAAACTAGTAACTTCTTGTACCCTTGATAATAATCTTTTGTAATAATTATCCAATTAACATATATATATATATATATAATTATCTTTGATGATAAATATTTATACATATATATCAATTATCCTTTGACCCATTTTCAAGTGGCCTTGGACTTCCTAGACAATTTGGATCAGCCCATGACCCATTTATTTCTAGTGGGTCTAGACTTTGAATTATCTGACTCATTGGGCCATATTCCAAAATGGGCTAAACTAAAGATATGTCCAAATTATATTTTAGGTCCATCATATAATTTTTTAATGTCTATAAATACCTTCAATCAATACCATGCACCATAAACAGTTGAATGAGCATGCAAATTTATACGCACACACATAAAATAAAAGAAATTTCAGGTCATATATGTCACGTCCCAATTTTTGACTCCCGAAAACAAAGGGTGATCATGTTACACGTCATCACCTCATATCAACAACCTCACGCTGATATCATGCTTTGATACCCATCAGTCATGCCCCGTTTTCCCGTACCCGAAAACCTGGGGGTGATTAAATAATAAATCACATTCCCAGTCATACTTATCTTCTTGATATCTCACTTTGATATCTTTACTTGTCATGTAATCATTTCACATTATCATCGTGGAATACCCATTGTGTATATAATCACATATACACCACTCATCAATATTCAACAGTGCAGTAAAAGCCCATATTTAGGTTTTGGTCGGTTGATGGATGTCCCACCAACCTGCTGAAACTTGGGTAGTCTATCGGCTGGCTACCCTATTTCTTCGGTCGACTGAAATAGGTTTTTCGGTGGGCTAAAGAAGTATTTCGGCCAACCGAAACAAGTCCCTGCAGACTATGCGGAGGCAAATGTTCGGTATCTCGATGTTTCAGTCTGCTGAAGGATGTTTCAGCTGTCTGAAACTCTCTAGACCTTGTTTCTCACTACTTTTAAACCTTAATTTATCCTCCACAATATTCTCAACTTAAAAGAATCATTCTATATACTAATTTTCCATCACACACCACGTATCATGCACAATCAAAAGTCAAACTTTTCATGCATACTACACTTAACTCATTTTATGATTCCTCATTCCCATCATTCTCCATTAACATACATGCATGCATAGAATCTAAGGAAAAATCAATTCATTATGTTCATTGTCTAGCATTCAACATATTCATAACATGTTCATAAAATATAAAAGCAACATATTAAGTCTAAGTTTCCATACATATGTCAATATGCACTAAGTCCACATCCCGGATGTGCCAAATAGAAAGAATAACCAAAAAGGGAGTTTTTTGACCCCATGTCCATCTCATGGATGATCACCATCAATTACTTCCTTGTCATGTCCTGAAAATGTTATTGTAGAGGGATGAGCAAGTTTAACGGCTCAAAATAATATGTTGTGCAATTCGTTCAAGTTCACATTCATATTATTACATAAAGGAAATTCAACATGCATAGTCAAACAAAGTGTTATGCTTTCTAGTATAGTAGTCGAAGTTACGACGTTCATTTCTGTGGCATACTCATCAAATGCATTGACAATCACAATATTCACAACATGTTTTATTATGTAATCCATTATATCTATAACATATGACATAACCGAATTCGTACACAATTCACCCCATTCACATAAGCCACGTTATTTCACATAAAACTCAACACAAAATCACATTGCTCTCGGAATTGAACTCACACTCACACACACGTCCTCAAGATATGTACTGAAGTCCCACGTCTCAATTCCATGGTTGTTACGGGCTACTAGTCCATCCGACTACCATCCAACTTGCGCAAGGTTAAGTTCTTTCAACCCCAAGGGGATATTTTGCCCCTCTTTTTCCCATGAGTCATTTTCGAGCATTCATCCAACACACAAAATATATCACGTTTTGCACGTACATTTACACATTTTGATGTATTTCACTCAATACATGTCCTATGTCCATGCTAGTATGTCATACAATAAATCATAATGCCAATTGTATACATTCTAATTCCAACGTTAGATTTTCAATAAATTCACCAAGATTTCACATAATGCAATACATTTCCCAATTTGGACATTTAAGTAATTTATGCATTTAATAACATCTATCAATCATTTCCAATTCAAGTAAACATTCATCATCAATCTAACTCAACAATTCATTCCCAAAATATCATATAATCATATGTAATATGAATACATCAATTTTATGCTAAAAACATGAAATAAAACTTGAAACGTAAGACACAACACACACCCCCTACCTCAATAGCAATATTTTCAAGCTATTCTTTACTTTCACCCAAAAATCAACCTTCTTTGAAACTGATTTTGAACAGATTAATCTCGAGCCCTTAGTGTCACGCTCAAAATTCGGACCGCCGAGACTCCCCTGGACCAACCCGAATCCCGAGTGTGAACCCGTTCACTCAACCCCGTGAATGACCTTAACCACACTCATGCGATAGTATCAAGCTCTGATACCATTCTATAACGCCCCGATTTCTAACTCCTAGAGAACCAGAGGTGACAACTGTCCATTATGCCCCAATGGATCATCTTCACCCTCAAACACAGTGGAAGCTTAACTCTATTCTTGACATAGATGTGCATAACTCCACCTTATCCACCCATAATAGGCCCTACACCAAATCGTATCACCTTAGAGGGAAATTTTATTCATCCGCACTCTCATAAATCACTCACTCCAGGACTCAACACTTCATGTGTTTAGAATATGAAGTTGAAACCTACACCATTGGATATAGAATCCAAAAATACCCTATTTAGAAAAAAAAAACCACGCTCAATTTTGATTTAAAACGAAGAAGTTATGTCCGATTAAATTTTTGGAGCATGTTATGAATAGTGACTTCGATCTAACGAAATGGTAACTTCGATCCATCGAAATTTTGATGTGCCGAACATGTATCGACACAAGTATCGAAACCTACTGTCTAATGGTCAAAATTCCCATTATAGGCTCCACTCCAAAACTACTCTAAAAAGCCTTAAAATCATTACGTATAATCCATAACATGAACAAATGCTAAAAACATTGTTATACATCATTCCAAGCTGGATTCAAATTTCAAACAAAATCATACATCAATATGGGTCGTTCTCCATCATAAATATATTCCAATTTATAATGAAAACATCCATCAACGCCATTAACTTATCAACACAACCATTTTCACAATATATGCATGTATAAATCAACATAAAGGAAGGATCACCATTCTAAAATATTTAGCATAATACCATGCTCAAAATGATACTTATAATGTTTAAAATCATAATTCATGAACAACATACACCAAATTCCATATTTAAGTGTATATCATTGTAAAGCATAAACAATACATGTTCTCAGAATACGAAAGGTCTTTACATGTTCATCTCATTCATATAGTCCACAATCTGGACATGCATTCAAATAAAGTAATATAAGTCTTTAATTGAAATCAAGATCCACTCCACGCCAATATACTATTGGGGAGACTCCATCACTTCCTTTCCATTTCCTGAAAAATATTAATCCTCATTGGATGAGTAACCACATGCTTAGTAGGAATGTCTAAAACATAATTTCGCAAATTTCGTGAATACCACATAAGCATATATTTGCATTTAACCATATTAAGCAAATATCTACATATAGAAATCATATCATAAGCAACGTATAATGTGATATGATGTGCATGACTCCCTCATCCTCTCCACACATCCATTGGTCTCCAATTCCATTGGACGGACCAATCCCACCTATCCGAGGCATAAAAATAAGGCCACCTCATCATAGGACTAACCTTTATAAGGAGTATCCTCTTCATTTCTAACAGAGCTCTATAACAAGTCCACTCCACGAGGGTTTTTCATTACCGGATCACCTCATCACTCGTCAAGAGGACATTATAGTCCAATTGAGCTCACCAGTCTCACCATGCCAATGAAGATGCACCCACATGTTCAAATTAATGTGCATTTACAATTAATAATCAAAATAGCATCCAATTGTCATACATGCACAAATTCCCATTTCAAACGTCACATATATTAACATTGAACATGCATCACGTCTTCCACATTTCATACAATTCACACTTTCCACAATTCACATTATTCATTTGTTAACAATAAATCATGTTTTTCATCAAACATATGTTTAAAGAAATTCATCAAGCACCTAAGTGTCACTTTCACACATTAACATAAATTTACTCAATTCTTCCATAATTCAATCCCAACATACTTTATAATCAACCATGGCAATTATAAACATGTAATTAGCAAATCTAGCATAATGAATTCATCAATTAGCATAATTAAGCATGCTTTAGAATTAAAAAATATCTAATTATCCCATATAACCAATTGGTTGCCTTAACAACCAATATATTCACAAAAACCCCGGATTCTATGGTTTAGGCATCCTTACCTCAAATTGGAAGAGCTTCCAATTGAATTCCCCAAATCTCTTCCAAAAGATCAACCTTCTCCGAAATTGATTTTGGACCAATCAATCTCGAGCCCTTGACATGTAGACCATTTTTCTCTTCTTCGGCGAACTCTAATTCTCACCTGAAGACCTTCCAATTCAATAGAGTAGTGAAGAAAATGAAGTTTATATATATATATATATATGTATACATGCTCATACATTTGCTGGGAGAAATGAATGGGAATGGCTAATTTCTCTTTGTTATTTATAACAAAATGACTTACACTTATTTACAAGTATGCCATAACCTTTTCACTAAACCTTGCCGGGCTCATTTTCAGAGTTCCGTTACTCCGATTGACACGAAATCAATTCCTCTGAATATTTTATTTAAGTTACCTCCGAATTTGAAGTCATTCTGACACTTTCGGATTTTCTGGGCCTGCGCCCTTGGGTTGATCGGACCCAAAAAAGTTAACTTTTGTCAAACACTCTAAAATTTTTCCCAAACCTTAAATAAGTTAGCTAAACATGTATTTTACATTTAAAACACATATATAATCATTTAAAACATTAATATGCCCATTAAATGAAAATACGAAAAAAGGGCCAAAATGGTCACGATTATTACAACCTACCCAACTTGAAAGGATTTCGTCCCCAAAATCAAGTCATACCTGGAGGAAATAAGTCATGATACTTAGAACGAACTTCTTGCTCTTGCTCCCAAGTAGCTTCCTCAACATTGTGATGTTGTCACAAAACCTTGACCAATAGAATTGTCTTACTCTTCAGAGCTTGCTCTCTAGCATCGAGTATCTGAATCGGTCTCTCCTTATAGGTGACATCCTCGTCAGCCTCAATGTCTACCCAACTTAGAACATGTGATGGATCAGGTTCATATTTCCTCAACATCGAAACATACAATACGTTGTGAACCTTTTCCAACTATGGTGGCAAAGCCAATCTGTAGGCCACCTCACCAACACACTCAAGGATCTCAAATGGCCTAATGTATCTTGGCGACAACTTGGCACTCCACCCAAAGCGCATCAATCCCTTCCATGGTGAAACATTATGAAACACATGGTCTCCCACCTCAAAGGATAACCTTATGCCTCTTTTAGTGACATAATTCTTTCGTCGATCCGGGCCCTAAGGATGTGATCTCACCAACCTTAGTCCAATTAACCACAAACCTATGTAACCTACCATACAATGCTCCAAATGGTACCATAATGTTACTGGCCTGATTACTGTCATTGTATGCAAACTCTCTATATGGTAAGCAGTGCTCCCAACTAATACCAAGTCAATGTGCAATACGCACCAAGTATTATTTGAAACCTTGCCAAAACCTTAAGGCAACACCCATCTCTATTCAGCACAATTCATACTCAAAATGTCACGTAACCCCCCAATATATTCCATGAGTCTCTCACGTTGTTCTATAAGAAAGTGAGTTGTCTTAGTAAACTAGTCAACCATAATCCAAACTATATCGTTTTCCTTTTTCAACTATGGAACCCGTCATAGAACAATAGTGATATAAGGTCCAATCTGTCACCGTCATACCACCAAGAATCTATGAGGAGATCATTTTTATCTCATTATCCTGCACCAATGCCCCTAGCACATCCTAATCCATAATGTGAAATATTATAATACTTAGGATTTCTCAACCCACCTTCGGTAAAACCTAAACTGAAACAGAAATCAATCTACCTCTTTACTTCAACAATGACACTAAAACTTGTTATGTCTAGAAACTAACTTCAGTACTAACCTGAAGAACCATTACTTCAATCTCGTAAAAACTGATACGCTTTACCTAGGGAAAACCTATCCCCTCAACTAGCATGCCACTATACAAAACCACATCTAGAGATGACTCATCTTACATGTACCAACTGACAAATTTTGGTCCTTCGAGTATATTAATAGACAAAATTGCATCTAACATGACAAACTCAACTCTCCTGCATGTGCCACTAGAAAAAAATGCGTCCTAATGACCGCGCACTATTTCCGATAAGTGCCAGTAGAAAAAACTGCGTCATGACAACGCTCACCACCATGAGTGTGACAATAGACAAAACTGTGTCCAGAATCACCACCACATGTGTCAATAGGCAACAACTGCGTCAAAATGACAAACCTGACTCCCCTGCATGTTGATTGACAAAATTGCGGCCAAATGATAATGTTTCATTTTTGGTGAGTGTCAGTAGATAAAACTGTGACTAAATGACAACGCTCACCACCACGAGTGTAATAATAGACCAAATTGCATCTAGAATTACCACTACGTATGTCAACAGACAAAACTGTGTCTGACTGACCTCCTTTCTAGTCTGCTGAGTATATCAATTGACAAACCTGTGTCAAAATGACAAACCCCCAACCCTAGTGTGTGTGTTCTTAGACAAACCTGCATCCCACTAACAACACCCCACTACCATGACTCTCTATGAATCTCGTAAACCCTCGAGGACAAAACTGTTTCCTCACTTTTATGAGTGGAAACCATCCACACTCAATGTTTCAATGTTTCAATCCCCACTTGCCAATAATTACAAGTCAATGCAACAATCACCTAGACTCAACACATTATAAGAGAAGTACTAGTCGAAGAAAAATGTCTGGCCAGGCCATTTCTCTCCCTTAGCTTAACCCCGACAACATATCTTTCTTGTCCCTCACATCCTTGGTCCCAATTGTCCATCCTGGCATAAACTAATGGACCACATACATTAAGTCCCTAAATATGTACAAGGACTAATATACCTAACTCTAAATCATTTCAAAAAATCTCGATATGGGAAAACATCAAAGTATCAACCTTTCCCACTAGTCCTAGGTTCATGCGACCTGAGTCTAGTATAATTTGTACATCCCAAACCTTATGAATTAAACTATATTCAAATCCCCGTTTTGCTCATTGAATCCCAAAAACTAGGACACTAAAAATCAGACATGCAGTGTACATTAAAACGTTTTAAATACAAAATATGTTACATCCACTATGCTCAAACTAATAACATACTATTTATAACATATAAAACTTATCATGCTTTATTAATCTTGCAACTCAACTCATGATGTGCAACTTAATATACTTGTATAAATCAGTGTTAAAATTCGTAATAGAAATCACTAATATACCTTAATCATTATGGGCTAGTCCTCTGATACCCGGACTGCTGTTCCAAACCACTAGGAATGTTCCCCATCACTGCTCGCAAAACTTGAGCAGACTGCACTGGTGGGGGTGGCGGCATTGCCATAGAATCAATCTGATTAGCCAAAAATTGATTGGTGCGATCGTGAGACTCTGTCCCACCATACACCCCCTGTCCCCAAGGCCAATTCAACTTCCTATGACTAGTCTGATGATAGTGGTAACAAATCTTTTCAATTACTAGTGCCAAATGTATACTGGGACACTCAAATTTATAGTGACCCAGTTGCTGACAGTGACAACACACTCTCCTTAACCCGGCCAACCTTACTAACACAGGAATTGTAGGTACATAAAGCATCATCTGCTGTCCCTCTGATCCTACTGATTGTGAAGGAGAACTATTCTGCTTCTTCTTTGATTGACTCTTAGAAGGAACACCGTTTTCCTTATCCTATTTTCTAGACTCCTCTTTTTCCATCCTATCCTTAGCCTCTGCCTATGCTATGAACACCTTATTCACTGCCTTACTATAGACTTTTAAGTCTAAAATCGCCACCACTGGCCTAATAGAATGATGAAGGCCATTCATAAATCTCCAAGTCTTCTTTTCCTCATCTCTCACCATTTCGAGTGCAAAGTGTGAGAGAGAGATGAACCTGTTCTCATATTCAGTTACGGTTATACTGTCATGAACGAGGTTATCAAATTCTTTCCTTAGTGCCTTCCTCTTCGGTCTTCGAAATTAGTGATCAAGAAAAGAGTCTTAAACTCTTTCCACCTCATGGTTTCAACATCATGTCGGCCACTCACCAACTTCCACCATAATTCAGCACCTCCCAAAAACAAGTAGGTAACAAGTATCACCTTCATCCCATCATCGGGTGTAGACATTATTCTTAGATGTTTCTCTACTTGCTCCAACCAATTGTCTGCTATCAATGAATTCAAACATCCTTCAAAGCTAGGAGGCTTCAACTTCTTAAATTAAGTGATGAACTTGAAATGTCTCTCACTTTCAATCCCTCTCAGTTGTACTACTAGTTATTGCACTTCAGAAGTAGCCGTTCTCACAAAATGTCTAAGGGCTACGGTCATCTCGGTGACTGAGCGGTCTCATTCAGGAACTCCACTCCCAACAACCCCTCTATGACGTCTAGATGGCATATTTCTATCAATTCAAGATATGATTCAACACAAGTTATCACATATTTTGTGTTCAACACGATCAAATAGCTACACAATATACAATATGCTATCATCTTTTCATGTATCATATAGACATGTTTCTCAACGCACATTTAGTCATATAAACATGTTCTCGAGTCAACGCATAACATATATGCATGTTATCACATAAATATGTTCTCAAACCAATATATAGCATATAACTCATGTTATCACGTAAGCATACGTTAAGTGCTCATAAGTTATCATGTTCAATTATGTCATGTTCACATGCATTTTTAGATTATCAAACTCAAGATTCTAACCTATCATGAAACTACACGTGACCCATCCATTACCCGTCGCTCCTAGGTATTCGACCTAGAGCTCTGATACTATTCAGTTATGCCCAAAATTTGGACTGCCGGGACTCCCCCAGACTGACCTGAATCCCAAGTGTGATCCCATTCACTCAACCCCGTGAATGACCTTAACCACACTCATGCGATAGTATCAAACTCTGATACCATTCTGTAACACCCCAATTTTCTATTCCCAGAGAACCAAACGTGACAACCATCCATTATGCCCTAATGGATTATCTTTACCTTCAAACACCACGGAAGCTTAACTTTATTCCTGCATAGAGATGTGCATAATTCCACCTTATCCATCGATAATAGGCTCTACACCAAATCGTATCACCTTAGCGGGAAATTTTATTCATCTGCCCTCTCATAAATCACTCACTTCCAAGACTCAAAACTTTATGTGTTTGGAATCTATATTTGAAACCTACACCATTGAATAGAGAATCCAAAAATACTCAATTGAAAAAAAAAAACACGCTCAATTTCAATTTAAAACAAAGAAATTATGCCTGATTGAAGTTTCGGAGGATGGTGTGAATAGTAACTCCGATCCCTTGAAGTAGCAACTTTGATCCATCAAAATTTTGATGCATCGAACATGTATCGATGCAAGTATCAAAACCTACTGTGTAATGGTTCAAATTCCCAACTTATAGGCTCCAAAACTTCTCTAAAAAGCCTAAAAATGATCAAGTATCATCCATAACATGAACAAATACTAAAAACATTGTTATACATCATTCTAAGCCGGATTCAAATCCTAAACAAAATCATACATCAATATGGGTCATTCTCCATCATAAACATATTCAAATTTATAATGGAAACATTCATCAATGCCACTAACTCATCAACACAACCATTTTCACAATTTATGCATGCATAAATGAACATAAAGGAAGGATCATTATTCTAAAACCCTTAGCATAATACCATGCTCAAAATCATACTCATAATGTTTAAAATCATAATTCAAGAACCACATACACCAATATCCATATTTAAGTGCATATAACCATAAAGCATAAACAATACATGTTCTCAGAATATGAATGGTCTTTATATATTCATCTCATGCATATAGTCCACAATCTAGACATGCATTATAATAAAGTAATATAAGTCTTTAATTGAAATCAAGATTCACTCCACGCCAATGTACTATTGGGATACTCTATCACTTCCTTTCCATTTCTTGAAAAATGTTAATCCTCATGGGATGAGCAACCACATGCTCAGTAGGAATGTCTAAAACATAATTTCACAAGTTTCTTGAATACCACATAAGCATACATTTGCATTTAACCATATTAAGCAAATATCTACATATAGAAATCAAATCATAAGCAACGTATAATGTGATATGATGTGCATGACTCCCTCATCCTCTCCACACATCCACTGGTCTCCAATTCCCTTGGATGAACCAATTCCACCTATCCGAGGCTCTATAACAAGGCCACCTCATCGTAGGACTCACCTTTGTAGGGAGTATCCCTATAACAAGTCCATTCCATGAGGGTTTTCCTTTATTGGATCACCTCATCACTTATCAAGAGGACATTACCGTCCAATTGAACTCACCACCCTCACCATGCCAATGAAGATGCACCCATATGTTCAAATTAATGTGCATTTACAATTAATAATCAAAATAACATCCAATTGTCATACATGCACAAATTCCCATTTCAAACATCACATTTATTCATAGTGAACATGCATCGCATCTTCCATAATTCATACAATTCACACTTTCCACAATTCACATTATTCATTTGTTAACAATAAATCATGTTTTTTATCAAACATATCTTTAAAGAAATTCATCAAGCACCTAAGTGTTACTTTCACACATAAACATAAATTTGTTCAATTATTCCACAATTTAATCCCAACATGATTTATAATCAACCATGAAAATTATAAACATGGAATTAGCAAATCTAGCATAATTAATTCATCAATTAGCATAATTAAGCATGCTTTAGTATTGAAAAATATCTAATTATCTCACATAACCAATTGGCTGCCTTAACAACCAATATATTCACAAAAATCTCGGATTCGATGGTTTAGGCATCCCTACCTCAAATTGGAAGAACTTCCAATTGAATTCCCCAAATCTCACCCAAAAGATCAACTTTCACCGAAATTGATTTTGGACCAATCAATCTCGAGCCCTTGATGCGTAGATCATTTTTCTCTTTTTCAGCGAACTCTAATTCTCACCCGAAGACCTTCCAATTAATTCAATAGAGTAGTGAAGAAGATGAAGTTGCTACATATATATATATATATATACACACACACACATATGCTCATACGGCTGCTGGGAGAGAAAAATGGAAATGGCTGATATCTCTTTGCTATTTATAGCAAAATGAGCTACACTTATTTACAAGTATGCCACAACATTTTCACTAAACTTTTTCGGGCTCATTTTCAGAGTTCCGTAACTCCGATTGACACGAAATCATTTTCGTTGCATATCAAATATTTTATTTAAGTTACTTTTCGAATTTAAAGTCATTCCGACACTTTCAGATTTTCTGGGCCCACGTCCCTGGGTTGACCGGATCCGAAAAAGTCAGCTTTAGCCAAACGCTCCGAAAATTTCCCCAAACCTTAAATAGGTTATCTAAACATGTATTTTCCATTTAACACACACACACACACACACACACATATATATATATATGTATATTCATTTAATGTTTTAATATTCCCATTAAATGAAAATACAAAATAACCAGCCAAAAATGGTCACGGTTCTTACACTTAGTGCATAGACCATTTCTCTTTTCTTCGCCAAACTCCAATTATTGACCTAAGTGCCTCAAAATCAATGGAGAATGGAAGAAGACGATTTAGCTATATATATAATGACCCATTCAGCTGATTGAGAATGAGAATAAGGGCTGGGAATTGTCTTTGCTATTTTTTGAAAATGACCTACACTTATTAATAAAAATGCCATCACCTTTTTCCTAAACCATCCTGGACTTGTTTTCGGAGTTCCATAACTCTGATTGACATGAAATCGATTTTGTAGCTTGTCAAATATTTTATTTAAGCCACCTTCCAAATTTGGAGTTATTCCGATATTTTTGAATTTTCTGGGCCCATGGGGCCCGCCCCCTGTGTCAACCACACCCGAAAAAGTCAACTTTTGCCAAACGCTTTGAAAAGTTCTCCAAACACTTCTACAAGTCTCTAAACATGTATTTCACATTTAAAACACATAAATAATCATTTAAAGCATAAATATGACAATAAATGGAAATGAGAGAAAATCGGACAATAGTGGTCATGGTTCTTACAACTTACCCAACTTAAAAGGATTTCGTATCTGAAATCAGGTCATACATGAAGGAAATATGACTGTATACTTAGAATGAACCTCTTTCTCTCGCTCCCAAGTAGCTTCCTCAACATTATGGTGATGTCACAAAAAATTGACTAGCGGAATAGTCTTACCTCTCAAAACTTGCTCTTTAGCGTCAAGAATATGAACGAATCTCTCCTCATAGGTGACATCCTCGTCAACCTCAACGTCTACCCAACTCATGACATGTGATGGATTAGGTTCGTATTTTCTTAACATCGAAACATGAAATATGTTTTGAACCTTTTCCAACTGTGGTGGCAAAGCCAATCTATAAGTGATAAGTGTTCAATACTATGCATTTGAACCCTCTTTATTGCATAAGTTAGTCCCGTTATTATGTTTACCGAGGTACGTTTACGGTATTTTTATGTTTTTGATGTATTGCAGGTTTTGTACCAAAAGGAGCAATGTTTGAGGCCATTTGCAGTTGAAGAGCAGAATTCAGAAATGAAGCTAAGGCATCTCAATCAATCGAGATGTTGACCTCGATCAATCGAGATCTCGATTGATCGAGACATGTATTTCAATTAATCAAAATCTCGATCAATCGAGATTCCAATCTCGATCAATTGAGATTCTGCAGACCCACTTGCCCACTTGCTCATCTGCTCTTCCCACTTGTAACAAAATCCACCTTTTTGCACGACTTGGATGGATTTTCTGACTTGAACAAGACACATGGAGATATTATTGACTTAGTTGGTATATATATTGCTATATATATACATGGTGGGTCCCAAGGATGAAAAGGTAGCCACAAATGCACAAAAGGAGCCATTTTCTCAAGAGGAGAAAAGAGCATACATAGAGAATTCGGGAGAGGAGAAGGGGGAGCTGAACTAGACCTTGAAGCTTCATTTTCTCCATTAATGGAAGAGTGCAAGGCTTCCATGATCAACTAACTTCTCTACTAGGGTGTGGGTGAAACCCCTAGCCATGTAAACTTGTTCATTTTTGTAGCATTATTTGGGATTTGTATTTAAATGTTGATTACTTAGTCTAGTGATGATGTACACTTATACATTTCTTATATATATTCATATGATGTTGTTTTTATTCTTGTCTTAGAGTAGAATCCATCTTATGAATGTACAACACTTGCATCTTCTACAAAAAGTGTAAGTGATGGCTAAGCAATGGTGTTTAAATGAATGTGTTATTCTTGCTTGTATAAACCATGCCAAGATGAGATAGTTTGGATGCATTTAGGTTCACGTAGAGAGTAGGGTAATTAGTTAGGTTGAAGAACTATGCTTGTTGAAGATGGATTATGATAGGTTTGCACACACATTGATCTTTTGATATGTTGTTGAGGTCACAAGCCTAATGACATTGTTAGACATTTAATTTTATAAATTCCAAGCTTGCTACATTTATGGACATGTGACTGGCTAGTGGTGGAAACCACCCCTAGTTCTCTCTCCCAACTTACAACTCTTTAAATTTAGGGTTTTTACTTTTCATGCAATAGTTTTAAAACAAAAATCAAAATCTTGTTTTTAGAATTAAAGTGGAATTAATCTCTCTTCAAGACAATTAACAACTAGTCCTCGTGGGATCGATACCCTTTATATAGAACCGTATCTACAAAGATTCGTGCTCTTGCGAGTGGTTAAATTATATTTTAGAAAAGGGCAAAAATAAGCTTACAATTACAATCAAGTTTAGCCACATCAAAATTTTGGTGCCGTTGTCGGGGACTACGGTTTAATTATCGCCATTGAAAGAATAATTCTGGTTTAATTCTTAGGCTAGAAATTCTTTCATTCTTTTTTTTTTTTTTGTAAATATCTTGTGGTTATCTTTCAAATTTCTTGATTTTAAAGTATACCGCATAGTGGGCATCTCAAAGACTCAAGGTTGGACCCTTTGTGAGTATAAAGTCTAAAATTTGTGCATTTGAGTAATTTTTATTTTTATTTTTATTTTGTATATTGAGGTGTTGTTTTACTTTTAATGCATGCTAGGTAGATGGTCATTGTCACTTCCTTTACTTCCTTGTAATATTGAACTTGAAAGAACACTTAGACAACGTAGAGGAACCTCTAGGGACCCTATATTGCCTAGGACTGAAAACATGGAACCATATGATGGACAATCTCCCGGACTACCTCCATTTAATCATGAACGACAACCTCCACCTCCTCCTCCTCAAGGAGAATTGCTTATGAACTTTTATCTTTCGACTACATTTGAAGTACCTTCATGTATTCAATTTCCTGATGTAGCGGCAAATCAATTTGAAATAAAGTCCTCCACCATCAATCTTCTTAATAGCTTCCATGGTCTCCCAAATGAAGATCCATACCGGCATTTAGATTACTTCCTTTCTGTGTGTTCCACCATTCGGTTACCACATTTTACGGAGGATGATCTAATGCTTCGTATGTTTCCATTCTCCCTAAAGGATAAAGCTAGAAGTTGGTTCAATTCCTTAGAACCTAACTCAATCCATTCTTGGGCAGAGATGCAAATTAAATTCTTAAAAAAATACTTCCCAATGGGAAAGACAAGTGATATTCGGCGAGCAATCACCGGATTCACCCAAATTGATCAAGAACAATTTCATGAGACTTGGAAGAGATTAAAAGATCTTCTTAAATCTTGTCCGTACCATGTTGTCCCAAAATGGCAGCTAGTGCAAAGCTTTTATGATGGGGTAAGTGAGCAACATAGGCAAATGATAGATTCCGCTTGTGGAGGTGGATACCTTTTGAAAAGCACATATGATGCATGGAAACTTTTTCAAACCCTAAGTAATAATTCAGCTCAACATTCCTCCACTAGAAAAGGAAATCCACCCAACCTTGTAGAGGAGTGCATGAGATTTCAAGGGTAGATGAGGTTGCCATGCAAGTAGAAGCCTTAACTCGAAAAATGGACCAAATCATGAAAAATGGGCTGCCTACTCCAAGCCAACCTATTCAAAATCAGGAAAGGTGTTCATTTTGCTATAGCACTTCACATTATGTGCGAGCTTTTCCTATTGCATGTCAATCTCCCGATTATGTTCAAGAGCAAGCGAATGCCGCGTATTCTAAACAGATTAATGATCCATATTCAAATACTTATAATCCTGGTTAAAAGAATCATCCGGCATTTTCATGAAAATCTCAAGAACCAAGTCCCTCTTTTCAAGGGTAAAATTCCTTTAATTCCCAATCTCAATAGCCTCAATATAGGCCAAATCCTCAACCTTACCATCAAATATCCAACTACCAACAACCACCACCTCCTCCGAGAAGCCAAGGCTTTGAGGAAAGAGTGATAATCAATCTTGAGGCTAATACTCGCTTGTTGCAATCTCACTCCCAATCAATCTCTAAGCTTGAAGCTAACGCTCAATCTATGGCTAGGTTAGAAGCTCAAATCGGGCAACTAGCTAATGCTTTGAATAGAAGAGAGGAAGGTAAGTTGCCAAGTCAACCGGTGGCAAATCTTAAGGGTGTTCATGTGATTGATGATCCATCATCTTCATCTTGTAATGCTCCTCCGGAGCAAGTTCAATCAATCACCACCTTAAGGAGTGGTAAAATCATAAATACCAAGGTCGGGGAAGAGAAAAAGGAATCCAATGAGCAATCCAAAAATCCAAAAGAATCCTAATCAAATCCAAATATGTCTCCTTCAAATCCAAATGTGAACAAAGTCCCACAACATCCAAAAGGAAAGGCAATTGAAGTTGTGTCACCATCTATTCCAAATCTTGACACCTCTTTTGAACCTCTGGTTCCTTTTCCTCAAAGATTGAAGGGACCTTCTCATTTTGGGAAGCAAGGAGAGAAAATTCAAGACATGATGGAGATCTTCAAACAAGTAAAGATCAATCTCCCTCTCCTTGATGCTATCCGGTAAATTCCCTCCTATGCTAAATTCTTGAAGGACTTGTGCACTCAAAAGCGCAAATCTAGGAACAATGTCCCTAAGAAAGTCCTCCTAACTGAGCAAGTAAGCTCCATTTTCCAACACCAAGCCCCTCCTAAATTCAAAGATCTGGGTGCTCCAACCATTTCATGCACCATCGGAAATCAAGCTTTTGAAAAGGCACTTATTGATTTAAGGGCTAGTGTCAATTTGCTTCCATTCTCAGTTTACCAACAATTAGGTTTGGGGGAACTTAGGCCCACCACAGTTGTGTTGCAACTTACCGACCGCTCAGTGAAGCAACCACGTGACATCATTGATGATATGATAATTCAAGTGGACAAATTTTACTTTCCGGTGGACTTCATAGTCCTTGACACGGAACTGGTCCAAAATCCAAATAGACATATTCCTATCATTCTAGGTCATCCATTTTTGGCCACGGAAAACGCTTGCGTTAATTGCCGTATCGGAGTAATGGACATCTCTTTCGGGAATATGAAAGTCCACTTGAACATCTTTAATGCTTCTCACCACACATCCGACGACGAAAGTGAATGCTTTTGTGTTGATGTAGTGGAAGATCTCGTTCAAGAAGCACTTTCTTCCATTCTTTCTAAGGATCCTCTAGAGGCATGCCTAAGTTATTGAGCAATCCATTTGTGAAGTTAATTCAATGCTCGATGTCACGACTGTCATGGATTTGCCTAAATGGAGAGTTCTGAGAGAACCTTTGCCTCCTTTGTCTAATACTTCCCAAACTCTTTCTCTAATTTCCCCACCACAACTTGAGCTCAAGCCTTTATCGGCTACACTTAAGTATGTTTTCTTGGGCTCTAATGAAACCCTTCCAGTCATTATTGCTTCCAATCTCACCAATGATCAAGAGATGGAACTTCTAAAAGTGCTAAAAGAGCACAAGGAAGCAATAGGATGGAGTGTGGCAGATCTTAAGGGAATAGATCCTTCTATTTGTATGCACCGCATACACTTGGAAGAAGATGCAAAGACCTCAAGAGAGGCACAACGTTGATTAAATCCAAATATGAAGGACGTTGTAATGAAGGAGGTTGTGAAGTTGCTAGATGCGGGAATCATTTACCCCATCTCAGATAGTAAGTGGGTTAGTCCCACTCAAGTGGTTCCTAAGAAGTCCGGTATTATGGTGCAACCAAATGATAAGGGTGAATTGGTTCCCCAACGCACCACCACGGGATGGAGAGTTTGCATAGATTATCAGAAACTAAATTCAACAACTCGAAAATATCACTTCCCTCTTCCATTTATTGATCAAATCTTAGAGAGATTAGTTGGTCAAAGTTTTTATTACTTTTTAGATGGATATTCCAGCTATAATCAGGTTGCTATAGACCCGAGGGACCAAGAGAAAATGACCTTTACATGTCCTTTTGGCACATTTGCTTATAGACGCATGCCCTATGGGTGGTGCAATGTACCGGTGACTTTTCAACGGTGTATGACGTCTATCTTTTCGGACATGGTGGAAAATTTCTTGGAAGTGTTCATGGATGACTTCTCTGTGTTTGGACCTTCATTCGAATCATGCCTTCAAAATCTATCCTGTGTTCTCATACGATGTCAAGAAACCAATCTATTAATCCTCAGTTGGGAAAAGAGCCATTTTATGGTTCAAGAGGGCATTGTCCTAGGGCACATTGTGTCTAAAAGAGGAATTGAGGTTGACAAAGCCCAAGTTGAACTTATTTCCAAACTTCCTCTACTATCAACGGTGAGAGAGATTCGTTCATTCCTTGGGCATGCGGGCTTTTATCGCCGTTTCATCAAAGACTTTAGCAAGATCTCTTGGCCTTTGTGTCGCCTTCTTGGAAAAGAGTCTTATTTTACCTTTGATGAAGCGTGCCTTAACGTTTTTGAAAAGCTCAGCACCATGCTTACAACCGCTCCAATTCTCATCCCTCCAAATTGGGCTCTCCCATTTGAGATCATGTGTGATGCATCCGATTATGCTATGGGTGCGATCTTAGGGCAACGGGTAGACAAATTATCACATGTTATCTACTATGCAAGTAAAACCTTTTCTGAGGCTCAAATCAATTATACCACAACGAAAAAGGAGTTGCTTACGGTAATATTTGCCTTGGACAAATTTTGAGCTTATCTATTAGGTTTCAAGGTCATTGTCTATTCGGACCATGTTGCCCTCCGGCATCTTTTGGCCAAAAAGGACACTAAGCCTAGATTGATCCGGTGGATACTCTTGTTGCAAGACTTTAATTTTGAGATTAGAGACAAAAAGGGAACCAAAAATGTGGTGGCTGACCACCTCTCTAGAATTCTTGTTGAATCCCTCAATGATTCCATTCTAGTTTGTGAATCCTTGCCCAATGAACAACTTTTTGTAATCTGTCAAGAGAGTATCCCTTGGTATGCGGACATTGTCAACTACTTGGCAACTGGTAAAATACCATCTTCTTGGACCAAGCAAGAGAAGGATCGGTTTTTCTCCCGATCACGATCATATTATTGGGACAATCCTCAATTGTTCAAATATTGCCCCGATCAAATAATCCAAAAATGTGTACCCAATAGTGAATCCCAAAGCATTCTAAAATTCTGTCATACGCTTGCTTATGGGGGACACTTTAGTGCTAAGAAAATTGCTGCAAAGATTCTTCAATGCGGGTTTTTTTGGCCAACACTTCATCGGGATGCATACTCATTTTGCCGCTCGTGTGAGCGATGTCAGCACCTTGGCGTGATGTCTCGGAAGGACATGATGCCTCTCAACCCTATTCATATTGTTGAGATATTTGATGTGTGGGGCATCGACTTCGTGGGACCTTTTCTACCATCTACTAGTCATGAGTACATACTTGTGGCGGTGGACTACGTTTCTAAATGGATAGAGGCCGTTGTTACCAAAACCAATGACCACGCAGTCGTGGTTAAGTTCATTCAAGCTAATATCTTTAGCCATTTTGGTACACCTCGAGCCCTCATCAGTGACGGAGGTAAATATTTCTGTAATCGGTTCCTTCGAACCTTGCTTACCAAATACTCTGTCACCCACAAAGTAGCCACCCCATACCATCCTCAAACTAGTGGACAAGTGGAAGTATCCAATAGGGAGATAAAGAACATCTTTGAGAAAACAGTTCAGCCCGACCAAAAAGATTGGTCATTGCGACTAAATGATGCATTATGGGCTTACTGAACTGCTTATAAGACTCCCATTGGAATGTCACCTTACCGGTTGGTTTATGGTAAAGCATGCCATCTTCCGATTGAATTGGAGCACAAAGCTATGTGGGCCATCAAAACATTCAATTTTGACATGCAAATGGCCGACTCTAATCGAAAGCTTCAATTGAATGAATTGGAAGAATTGTGATATGACGCGTATGAGAACGCTAAAATCTATAAGGCAAAGTCTAAAGCCTTTCATGATCGTAATATTTGAGTCAAAACATTTTCTCCAGGACAGAAAGTATGGTTATACAACTCACGCCTCCGTTTGTTTCCCGGAAAACTTCGCTCCCGTTGGGATGGTCCATTTTTGGTTAATTCCGTTGCTCCCCACAGAGCGATGGAATTGAAGGACTTGAAAGATGGAACGTTGTTCAAAGTGAATGGGCAGCGCTTAAAACCGTGCGTGGATGACCAAGTTACCATGGAGTATGTGGATGTCGTCAATTTGACAGATCCCGTTTATTTTGACTTATGAACCGATTCCAACGTCATGCCATAGACGTATAATGTGGCGCGGCCATGGTAGCTATCATGCTTCCATGATGTCCCTATAATCCAAAGCAATTTTGTATCTAAGTCCCATAAGTTCAAGTCCATGAGGTTCTAAGTCAAGCTGATAAACAAGGCTATTTTTTAGAATCTCGATTGATCGAAACAAGGATCTCGATCAATCGAGATCTTGATTAATTGAGATATTGGTCTCGATTGATCAAAATAATGCAGAGATTTTGGAACATTTTGCAAAGAGAAAAGTACCGAGAGGTGTTTTTTTTCGATGGCACTTCGATAGGTACTCGATCAATCGAAATCTCGATCAATCGAGATCCCATTCTCGATCAATCGAGATCTCGATTAATCGAGATGTGCATCTCGATTAATCGAGATTGCCATGCTGACTGCACGTGATTCACTTATATATTCAAAACCGTCGGGCTCCCTCTCAATTCTCTATTTTTTCTCGTGACCATCCGACTTCTCCCTCCTGTCCGAGAGCTCCAAAGCAATCCCCGATCACCGTCCAATCTTTTCTGATCATTGCCGGCCCTCCGCCTTCGTTCTCCGTTGTTCGAGTTTTCCGCATATTCGGGCGAGTTCGTATCTTTGCGGCTGCCTGTTGGGGTTCCATTTTCTTGCACTGTTCGTCATCTTTGCCTTGAGGTACGTTGATGCATGCTTTATTTTGTTTGCTTTGCCGCTATTTTGTTAGTTTACCAGCTTAATAAGCATAGATAGACGATGTTGGGTTAGAGTGGCTTGCCTTCGCTACGTTCATGATGGGAACTTGCGAGTTATGGGGATAAGTGTGCAAGAGTGGAATGAGAGATATAATTGCGCGGGTCGTGTTAGCTTTTGAGTGCATTGTACATCCTATGCATTACATGGGTTGCATGTTTTTGATTCCTCGTAGGCCTAAGCGAGTTGATTCGAGCATGTTTTGGTGTGCATGCCTTGGCATCACAGACTAGAATTTCTTTTTACTTTTTATTTTTATTTTAGTATTCATTTTATTTTATTTTTATTTATTTACTTTATTTTTGGAATAAGTGCAGACTGTTCCGAATTATGGCGCGTGTGAAGAATGCCACCGGTGCTATTCGAGATGTGCCCGGGCGAGCCTTTCGGAATCGAAAGTTCCATCCGGAGCACCGATTTGAGTTGAGGGAGTTCGAGATGCGTCCCGATTGCTCGTGGGTGGTAGTAGAGCTCCGGCGGCACCGACTCGACCGGCTATATGTGCCAACCACCGATGTGGCGCATGAGCGATTGGTGCAGGTTTTCTACGAGCGCATGACCTATTCATGCACCGAGCCTGACACCTTAGAGACAGTCGTGGCCGGCTCGACGATTACCATTACGCTGAGTCGGATAGCACAGATGATCGGTATTCCACATCAGCAGCCCCCGGACATGGTTGACCAGGGTGGTCAGCCGCTCTACAGGCCCGAGTTTTCAGCCGACATGACCCTTTTCTCCATCGTTATGGACATGTGTGGCGGGGTGTTTACCACTCCCAGTCACAACTGGACGTCCAAATCGATGTGCCTGAGCATTTTATGGTTTCTGGACACCGTTCTCATTAAGAACGTGTGTCCTTTACAACATGTGGCAGAGCGTCGGGGGGACCTTCTCCGCTGCTTGTACGCTTTCCACACAGGCACATGGTTTTCTGTCCTGTTGCTGATCTAGGGACAGATGTACAAAGTCTGGGACGAGTTTGTCAACAAGAAGATGAGGCGGACGTCGAGTTGGCGGCTTTCCTTCCCTTTCCTCGTCGCAGCTTTCCTCAGCCGTGTCAATATACCGGTCAGTGACACTGACATCCAGTTGGCACCGCCCTCCCGCTTCACGCATACTCAGTGGGTGCGGGTGAGGAGGCACTTGGAGTGCCAGGACCACCAGGGTGATCCAACAGAGGACGTGGACATGGATGCTCCAGTGGAGATAGATGAGGATGCGCCCGCAGAGGGTGAGGCATCCGATGAGGAGTTGGAGGAGGGAGAGACTGATATTGCCGCAGAGCGGCATGAGATTTTGGCGACGGGCTATTACTGTCTGGCAGCCGATGTTGAGCGTCTCCAGCAGGGTTTTGAGGAGCATGTCCAGGTGACGCAGAGTCAGCTGGTGGCTATGAGAGAGGACATTACGTCTCTGATGCAGGGTCAGAGGGTGCTTTTAGATGAGTTCTAGGCTTTCCGGCAGGACCTGCAGTTCCTGTTTGCCAGCCGAGCTTCCACCTCCACCTCTACTCCACCCACCGAGCCACCTCCACCACCACCCGCCCTAGAGTAGCTTTATCTTTTCGTATTTTCTGTTTTACTTTCTGTTGTTTTTCTTTTTTTGCTTTCTGATAGGCCATGTTAGTTTTTGTGTATTCCAAATGCATGTACCCTTTTGTACTGAAACTCATTTTGACATATATGGAATACAGTTGTCATTTCTTTTATAGCATGTGTTCTATTTACTGTCTTTCTTTTTACTTTTTGCCAATATCTCTGCTCTTTATACTTTAACTATGTATGTAGTACCACTTGCCTAATTGTTATATGCGATTCAGTTGATGATTTCCGTTTATTACCACCTGGTTTCAATTCCCAATACTATTGAGATTGTTTCAACGTAGTATGGCGTTAATAAAGAAAGACAGCCCCTTTGCATGCTATACATTAGCGTGCCTGGATAGTCAATATCTTATCGCATAGACCTCTTAGTCAATTGGGAAACACCAGTTCAGAGCCTTGGATGTGCAGTGATCTCGGCATTGTCAGCTTGTACATAATTCTTTTATCATGTTCTTTTCATGTACTTTTTGTTCCATTTAATGCTCGTGGTATCCAGTTGGTATTCCGTGTAGGTTTTTCTCATTTTCAGGATGACCGGCCGTGTTGGAATGTCATTTTTGTCGAGTTCTGCCGTCTCAGTAATTTCTTTCCTTGTTTTTCTTGTCCAAGCATTGAGGACAATGTTGCGTCTAAGTTTGGGGGGTGCGGTATGCTATACCACTTGCATATGCAGGCAAATGTTCAATCTTTGTATTGTAGAGCAGTTTTTTTCTTTTTCTTGATATTTTTGCATGCTTGCTATGATGTCTTGCTTTTTAAAGGAAGATCATTCGAATAAATGTCCGAGGTAAATGCAACAGGTAGTTAAGAGCTTTAGCATTGTAAATACCCGCACTTTTGTAAGCTATGTAATAGGTTAGAACGGTCCACATTTTTGTTCAAATATGAATATGTACGGTTCTTGCCCTAAATTTGTCCTTAACCGCACAAATTCGCACACATGCATTTTAAATTGTGGGGTATAAGTCTGATGGAGAATTTTGTAAATTTCTATTTTTATTTGAACAGCTTAAAGAATGAGTTCTTCTGGTTGTAAAAAAAAATGCAATAAGCCTTCTCACTCAATAAATTGGATCTCTATGCCTCATTAAGCATGAAGTATTCGCGTATAAATGTGCAAGGTTGAGCAATTATAAGCGGGTGGCTTGTTTAAGCTCATCGCCTTGTAAGCTCGGTTATTAAGTCCGACGGGTGTTTCTTCACCTAATGCCCTAAAACCAATTGGTTTGGGAGTCATTGGCCCAATGCCGCAACATGGGCTTGCAAGAAAGCAAAAAGAGATAAGCATTGCACGGTCATCCACACATGAGCATTCATGTATGTTTTGCGGTAATGAACAACAGTGTCGAGCTTGTTCAATGAGTTTTTCTTTTAAAAATAGATTTGTTCTTATTTTTCTCCAAATATAACAAAGCCAAGCGTTAGAATGAATGTTCACTTTTCAAAGAAGATTTTGGGGTTGGAATCGGTATTTTTGTTCGGACTGGCCATTATGTGGGGACTGTCATCTGTTTGTAGTTTGTGAAGGTCCATTTTTGCTAATGACAGCATAGCTCTGTAATACTTGTGCATTTGTCAATTGTGAAATGAACGGATAATCATCCTTTATCTAGTTGATGACTGAGCATGATTCAATTTTTGTATAAGATAGTTCATTTCATTTTTTGTAACATTGCATTGCTAAGTCTAAGTTTGGGGGTGTGATAAGTGTTCAATACTATGCATTTGAACCCTCTTTATTGCATATGTTAGTCCCGTTATCATGTTTACCGAGGTACGTTTACGATAATTTTGTGTTTTTGATGTATTGCAGGTTTTGTACCAAAAGGAGTAATGTTTGAGGCCATTTGCAGTTGAAGAGCAGAATTCAGAAATGAAGCTAAGGCATCTCGATCAATCGAGATGTTGACCTCGATCAATCGAGATCTCGATTGATCGAGACATGCATTTCGATTAATCAAAATCTCGATCAATTGAGATTCCAATCTCGATCAATTGAGATTCTGCAGACCCACTTGCCCACTTGCTCACCTGCTCTTCCCACTTGTAACAAAATCCACCTTTTTGCACGACTTGGATGGATTTTCTGACTTGAACAAGACACATGGAGATATTATTGACTTAGTTGGTATATATATTGCTATATATATATACATGGTGGGTCCCAAGGATGAAAATGTAGCCACAAATGCACAAAAGGAGCCATTTTCTCAAGAAGAGAAGAGAGCATACATAGAGAATTCGAGAGAGGAGAAGGGGGAGCTGAACCAGACCTTGAAGCTTCATTTTCTCCATCAATGGAAGAGTGCAAGGCTGCCATGATCAACTAACTTCTCTACTAGGGTGTGGGTGAAACCCCTAGCCATGTAAACTTGTTCATTTTTGTAGCATTATTTGGGATTTGTATTTAAATGTTGATTACTTAGTCTAGTGATGATGTACACTTATACATTTCTAATATATATTCATATGATGTTGTTTTTATTCTTGTCTTAGAGTAGAATCCATCTTACGAATGCACAACACTTGCATCTTCTACAAAAAGTGTAAGTGATGGCTAAGAAATGGTGTTTAAATGAATGTGTTGTTCTTGCTTGTATAAACCATGCCAAGATGAGGTAGTTTGGATGCATTTAGGTTCACGTAGAGAGTAGGGTAATTAGTTAGGTTGAAGAACTATGCTTGTTGAAGATGGATTATGATAGGTTTGCACACACATTAATCTTTTGATATGTTGTTGAGGTCACAAGCCTAATGACATTGTTAGACATTTAATTTTATAAATCCCAAGCTTGCTACATTTATGGACATGTGAATGGCTAGTGGTGGAAACCACCCCTAGTTCTCTCTCCCAACTTATAACTCTTTAAATTTAGGGTTTTTACTTTTCATGCAATAGTTTTAAAACAAAAATCAAAATCTTGTTTTTAGAATTAAAGTGGAATTAATCTCTCTTCAAGACAATTAACAACTAGTCCTCGTGGGATCGATACCCTCTATATAGAACCGTATCTACAAAGATTCGTGCTCTTGCGAGTGGTTAAATTATATTTTGAAAAAGGGCAAAAATATGCTTACAATTACAATCTAGTTTAGCCACATCAGTAAGCTACCTCACCGACACACTCAAGTATCTCAAATGGTCCAATGTATCTAGGCGATAACTTGTCACTCTGCCCAAAATGCATCAATCCTTTTTGTGGCGAAACCTTAATAAATACATGGTCTCCCACCTCAAAGGATAACTGTCTCCTCCTCCGATTGGCATAACTTTTTTGTCTGCTTTGAGCCGTCAACAATCGTTGTCTAATCAACTTGATCTTTTCTATAGTCTGATGTATAATATCTGGCCCTAATGCTGCGGTCACACCCATCTTAGTCCAACAAACTGGAGATCTACAAGGTCTGCCAAAAAATGCCTCAAATGGTGCCATCTTAATACTGGCCTGATAACTGTTGTTGTACGCAAACTCCACAAGTGGAAAATGGTCCTCCCAACCACCGTCAAAATTGAGAATACAAGCACAAAGCATATTCTCTAATATCTAAATAGTATGCTCCGACTATTCGTCAGTCTGAGGATGAAATGTTGTGTTAAAGTGTAACTCGGTGTCCAACACCGTCTGAAATCCTTGCCAAAATCTTAAAGTAAACCTTGGATCCATATCCAACACAATGGATATTGGAATCCCATGTAACCTCACAATGTGCTCTACATATTGCTTACTAAGTCTCCACACATCATCATTCAACCTCATAGGCAAGAAGTGAGCTATTTTGGTCAATCTGTCCACAACAACCCAAACTGTATCATTGCCCTAGTTCGATCCTAAAAGACTCGTAACAAAATCTATGGTAATATGTTCCCATTTCCATTTCACCACTGGTAATGGTTGCAACAACCCAGCTAGTTTTTGATGTTCTGCCTTTACTTGTTGACAAGTAAGGCATCTCGCCACAAACTGTGCCCCATCCTTCCTTATACCTCACCACCAAAATTGGCGTCTCATATTATGGTACATTTTGGTTCCATCAGGATTAACTGCAAATCAAGAATGATGAAATTCTCAAAATACATCATCACGACAATCAGAAGGAACTACCATCAGTCCTCTGAATCATAGACCCCCATCAGAATGCAAGGTCCAACCTACCACTGTCGTACAACCAACAATCTATGAGTGAATAGACTCTGACTCATTATCTTTCTTTTGTGCCTTAATCACCTTACTCACAAGCATAGGTTCAGTTACCAAGCTAAACAACGTAGTTGGCTTACTATCATCTCTGAAATATAACCCCAACTCTGAGAAATCTTCTATCATTTTCCATTCCTGGATGGTTATTCTAGCGAGAGTCCCGTGAGACTTCTTGCTCAATGTATCCGCCATTACGTTTGATTTGCCCGGATGGTATTGCAAATCAAAGTTGTAATCTTCCATGTACTCAACCTATCGCCTCTGTCTCATCTTCAAGTCCTTTTGGGAGAGAACGTACTTGAGACTTTTATGACCCGAGTACACATAAAATACGCAGTTTATCAAGTCCATAAATGCCGCCGGTGCATTAGTCAAACTGAATGGCATTACAAAGAACTCATAATGTCCATACCACGTACGGAAAGCCATTTTATAGATATCCTCATCCTTCACCCTTAATTGGTAAAATCCCGACCTTAAATCAATTTTAGAGAAGTAGTGAGCTCCCTTCAATTGATCAATCAGGTCATCTATCCTTGACAATGGATACTTGTTCTTGATTGTCACATTATTCAACTTTCGGTAATCAATGCACAATCTCAAAGAACCGTCTTTCTTCTTCGCAAATAACACCAGTGCTCTCCACGGTGATGCACTCGGTTTAATAAAGCCTTTAGCTTTCAAATCCTCTAATTGGTGCTTCAGTTCCACCAACTCTGCCAGTGCCATCCGATATGGCGCCATAGAAATGGGCATTGTTTCAGGTATAAGATCAATTTTGAACTCTACCTCTCTTTTGGGAGGCAAATCTGTCAAGTCCTTCAAAAACACATCTAAAAGGTCATATACCACAGTGGGGTACTTCTCACTCAGCATCTCATCTCCCTCAGTTAATAGACTAGCTAAGATAAAACTGTTTCACTTTCGACTGCTAATGTCATAACATAGAGAACTGTAGGAATCACTCCGATCCCCCACAAAACAAAAGCAATTGCCCTCGGGTGTACAAACCGTCACTATCCCTCTAAAATAGTCTATCGTAGTACAGAACTCTGACAACCAATCCATCCTAAGTATGGTGTCAAAACTACTCATATCTAGGAGAATGAAATTGAACTATAGTGTTCTCTCGGCTACCTCAATAACACATCCCCAACACACTCTATCAAGTATTACTGTACTGCCTATTGGCATGTCAACACAAACTGCTCTACTCAGTGGACTAATATCTGGCCCCAAAGCCCATGCAAATGGTGTAGAAATAAATGAATAAAATAAATGTGAATCAATTAATACACGTGCCCAAGAACAATATACCAGAAATATACCTCTAACCACTGAAGGACCCGCTGAAGTCTCAGCTGGAGTGATAGCATAGGCAGGGCCCTGTATACCTCGTCCTACCTGATGGCTGGATCGTTGAATAGAGGCAGTTAAAGTCGCTCCACTCCCCGGGTACGAACTCTAAACAAACTATGCTGGCTGTGGTGGTTGAGGAACTTTGAATTATGTCTGTGCCCTAGAAGTTTGTGAATAATGCTGTTATGATCCTATAGCACTGTAACCACCACTCCTCCTCTGTGGGCAATCCCTCACCACATGACCCGCATGTCCACACTTATAGAATTTTCTTGAATCCTCATCCGGTGTAGGCTGCTGTAGGCATTTTGACTTGTAATCCCTAATTGCTTACACTAATAGCATTTTACCTTGTCCTTAAAGGACCTAGTAGTTATGGACACTATAGAGAATGACTAAGTCTATTGTGGTCCTCGGGAGTATAAGCTACCCCCTTGTGCTTCTTCTTCAGATTTGCTTCCGAATGTGAAACCACACCTCGAGACTGACTCCTTAAATTATGTATCCTTTGAATATCATTATCATCCACCTCTACTAGCAATGTCCTTCTCACCACATCTGCATAACTTGGCCACCTTGGCCCTTAGCTCAAAGCAGAGCCCTTTTACGAACCTCCTCGCCTTTGCTTGCTCAGTTGCTACCATTTCTTGTGCAAAACGAGATAAGGCCGTGAACTTGTTTTCATATTCTATCACACTCATTGTCCCCTGAATGAAGCGGATGAACTCATTTTGTAGAGCTTCCTTCACTATGTCTGGGAAATATTTTTCAAGGAACAATCCTCTAAAAGGTTTTTCACTCCATCTCTCTCACCTCGTGTGTATGAGTCATGGACTTCCACTATAAGTCTACTGCCCCATCAACTGAATAGGAATCATGGACATCCTCAAATCGTCCTCAACTATCCTTAGCACATTGAATGCTTTGGATATCTATTCCAACCAATCTTCTACAGCCATAAGATCTGCTCTCCCATCAAACATAGGAGGGTTCATCTTCTTGAACATTTCTAGAGCTTTCATTGCCCCATTCTCACCTGCTTGTGCTTGATTCTATGAACCTTCATTAGCCGTCCTAGCCAACTATTGAATGAAAGCAGTCATCTCATGGACCAACTATGCCCCATCTATCAATGGTGGTGGAATAGGGTTTGCACCCCTAACTCGGCCTCTTCTTGGTGGCATAGTTCTAACAAACATTTCCAAAGAAGATTAATCATATGGGTTTACGAGTTTATCAATTCTACTCACATAACAATATATTATCATTTCGCACGTAATACATAAACATTCTTCTCGACACACAATTAATCATATAAACAGTTCTCAAACTAACATATAACATAAATGCATGTTATCACATAAACATATACCAAGTGTTTATAAGCCTTCAAACAATTTGTGTTGTTCTTACTCACATTTCTAGGATTCCAAACTCAAGGTTCTAACCTATTCAAAATTAAACATGATACAACCCTTACCCTTCGTCCTTAGGTATTTGACCTGGTTAAGCTCTTATAACAAGCTATGCTTTGATACCAATCTATCACACCTCGATTTTTGACTCCCGAAAGCAAAGGGTGATCATGTTACATGTCATCACCTCATATCAACAACCTTACATTGATATCATGCTTTAATACCCATCTGTCATGCACCGTTTTTCCGATACAAGGAAACCCAAGGGTGATTAAATAATAAATCACATTCCAAGTCACACTCATCTTCTTGATATCTCACTTTGATATCTTCACTTGTCATGCAATCATCTTATATTATCATCACAGAAAACTCATCGTGTACATAATCACACATACACCACTCAACAATATTCAACAATGCAGTAAAAGCCCACATTTAGGTTTCGATCGGCTGAAGGATGTCACACCAATTGGCTAAAACCTGGGCAGTCCATCGACTGGCTACTCTATTTCTTTAATTGACTCAAATAGGCTTTTTGATCGGTGAAAGGACCGTTTCAGCCAACCAAAACAAGTCCTTGCAGACTCTACATATGCAAATGTTTGGTATCTTACTATTTCGGTCGACTGAAGGATGTTTCGGCTAGCTGAAACTCTCTAGACTTTGTTTCTCATTGTTTTTAAACCTCAATTCATCCTCCATAATATTCTCACTCAAAGGGATCATTCTATATACTAATTTTCCATCACACACCACTCATCATGCATAATCAAAAGTCAAGTTTCTCATGCATACTACACTTAACTCATTTCATGCTTCCTCATTCCCATCATTCTCCATTAACATACATACATAGAATCTAATGGAAAATCAATTCATGATGTTCATTGTCTAGCATTCAACATATTCATAACATGTCATAAAATATAAAAGCAACATATTAAGTCTAAGTTTTCATACATATGTCAATATGTACTAAGTCCCCATCCCGGACATAACAAATAGCAAAATAACCAAAAAGGGATTTTATGACCCCATGTCCATCTCATGGATTATCACCATCAATTACTTCCTTGCCATGTCCTAAAAATGTTAATGTAGGGGGATAAGAAAGTCCAACGGCTCAAAATTGTATGTTATGCAATCCGTTCAAGTTCACATTTTATATTATTGCATAAAAGCAATTCAACATGCATACTCAAGCTACATGTCATGCTTCCTAGTATACTAGTCAAAGTTACGACGTTCATTTTCATGGCATACTCATCAAATGCATTGACAACCACAATATTCACAACAAGCTTCATTGCACAATCCATCATATCTATAACATATAACATAACCGAATTCGTACAAAATTCACCCAATTCACATAACCCACGCTATCTCACATAAAACTCAACAGAAAATCATATTGCTCTCGGAATTGAACTCACACTCTGATAGGCGTTGAATGTTACGCATTCTAGCCTCTTAACTTATGTATTTTATTCTCTTAGTGATAGATTATTTTGTGATTTTACTTTGTTTTAGTATTTTCTGTATTTTCAGGGCCTTAATGATTATTTCAGTTAAAACCGTGCTTTTGGGTTTTCAAAGAAGACATCCAAGATGGTGAGATGAAGCCTACATCAAGGAGATTCACTCAACCATTTATTTCAACTCAACTCAGCCCAAGAAAGAGGTCCAAGATAATTACAGCTGCTTAAGAAGGTTTCGGGCCTAAAGCCCAAATCTGCGCATAATACAGTCTTAATCCCATTTTGGAAAACGGACCAGAAGTCTTATTTTCGAGCCTCAAATCGACATTATTTTTGCGTTGGGTTGAACGAAATTTGATTCTGCACACTTTTGTATTTCACAAAAATTCCGTAAAACGGACTTCTAGTGGGTCAAAAGTTGGGCCGAAGTCAGCAGGAAAAACCCACCTGATTAGTGCTGCGGGAAACCCTAATTTATTCCTAATTGGATTAGGACTTTGGTGTATTCTCTTGGGGAATAAAGTGAGGACTTGGAGGCTGAATGGAGAGAGCTTACACAGAGATTGGAGAGTCTGAGAGGGCTGATGTCTTCTTCAGAAAGATGATGTCTTCTTCCTCAACAGTTGAAGCTTCTTCTTCTACCATGAGCGGCTAGTTCATCCACTAGGGTTTTGATGTAGCCCTAACAAAGCATCAATGGTTTGATTGTTTTAATTATTGGAGACCTTTATATACATGCATAGATTGTATAATTGTGAGGATTCTTATTAAGGAATTGAGCAATAAAAGTCTTGTAAATTCAATCTCAATGATTTCTTATCTTGTCTTAGATATTTAGTTGTTGTTATTGAACTCAATCCCTCTTGTTTTCTGTGATCATGAGAGAGATTATTACACAATGGTAATCACTGAATATATTGTTATGAGCTTTGATGGATTATGCCTAGAGAAGATGAACCATACTGCACCCTAGATTAGAGTAGTTAGGCAGATGGCCCATGCCAATCGAAGATAGTCCATGGCTTAGCCTTAATCATATGTTATCTTCTTGACGGATGAAGGTGAGCTTGTAGCCACCGACACCACTTATGCATGATGTAATTCCCCTATAGTTGATTCAATTGACCATTGATGGTGGAGTTAGTGGTGAAGTCAAACACCCTAGGTTTCTCTCCTATTATCTTCACTATCTTGTTTACTTTGATTTATTTTATTTTACTTTTTAATTAGTTTAGTTTAAAAATCAGAATTCTTTTCTTATAAATTTAATTAGAATTAATTCCGTAATCCAACTCGTCAGAACATAATCCCTGAGGTACGATACCCATTCCTTTCGATAGCCCTATTCTGCAAGGAATTCGTTCTATTGCAAAGTGTGGAAATTTTTAATTGATATATTTTTGAGTCACACTCACACACGAATCACACTCACACACACATCCTCAAGATATGTACTGAAGTCACACGTCTCAATTTCTTGGTTGTTACAAGGGACTAACCCATCCGGTTACCATCCAACTTGTGCAAGGTTGAGGTCTTTCAACCCCAAGGGCATATTTTCCCTCTCTCTCTTTCCCATGAGTCATTTATGAGCATTCATCCAACACACACAAAACAAATCACGTTTTGCACATACATTCGCACATTTTGATACATTGCACTCAATACATGTCTTATGTCCGTTCTAGCATGTCATATAATAAATCATAATGTCAACTATATACATTTTAATTCCAAAGTTAAGTTTTTCAATAAATTCACCAAGATTTCACAAAATGCAATACATGTCCTAATATGCACATTTAAGCAATTCATGAATTCAATAACATCTATCAATCATTTATAATTCAAAGAAACATTTATCATTAATATAACTCAACAATTCATTCCCAAAGTATCATATAATCATATATAACATGAACACATCAATTTTATGCTAAAAACATGAAATAAAACTTGAAATGTAAGACACAACACACACCCCCTACCTCTATAGCCATAGTTTTAAGCTATTCCTTTCTTTCACTCAAAAACCAACCTTCTTCAAAATTGATTTCGAATGGATTAATCTCGGGTCCTTAGTGCGTAAACCATTTCTCTCTTCTTCAGCAAACTCCAATTATGGACCTAAGTTCCTCAAAATCAATGGATAATTAAAGAAGAATATGTAGTTAAATATATATATATACATATGTAATAACCCATTTGACTGATTGAGAATGAGAATAAGGTCTGGGAGTTATGTTTGCTATTTATAGAAAATGACCTACACTTATTTACAAAAATGGCATCACCTTTTTTCTAAAACTTTCTGGACTTGTTTTCAGAGTTTCATAACTCCGATTAACACGAAATTGATTCTGTAGCGTGTCAAATATTTTATTCAAGCCACCCTCTAAATTTGAAGCTATTCTGACACTTTTGAATTTTATGGGCCCGCTCCCTTGGTTCAACCGAACCCAAAAATGTTAACTTTTGTCAAATACTCTGAAAACTTCACCAAACACTTATACAAGTCTCTAAACATGTATTTCACATTTAAAACACATAAATAATCATTTAAAGCATACATATGATAATAAATCAAAATGACAGAAAACAGGACAAAAGTGGTTACAGTTCTTACAATATATATAACCAAACAACCCTAATTGAAAAGCCCTAATTTTAATTTTGATCATTCGACCTAGTTCAAGTGGGTTTAGTCTTTAGGAAATTTCGTCTGACCCATTAGCCCGTGTTTAATGATGAATCAAATTAGTCTTGATAAAGGCCCAATTGATTTTCTTTGACTTTTTGATCAATCAAATAGTGGTCAAATCAATGTAAAATTTTAAATATCTAAATACCTATTTAATAAGAGCAAACTACAAAAAATCATATTGTGCATAGCTCATATCCATAGCTTCATCCGAGTCATACTCGAGATCCTCAGTCGGGTCAAAAGTAGCATCTTCTGCCTACGCATACATTGGATGATCATCTATAGTCATGGCGTCCTCATCTGCTAGAATAGGCTCTTCCTCAGGGCAACCCCAGGTTGTAGAATTAAATGAGCCATCACTCGCATCCAATACTGCTAAGTGAATGTCAGAGTAGGGCCAAGCATAATCTTAGATGCCTCAAATTGCAAGCGTGCCTTAGTGAGAATAGTTGTCACCATATAAGGAAAGGGCAGCTTCCAAGTGTCAACATTGGGGCTCTTTTTAAATACCATTTGGTCCCAAACCTTATGTATTTGTCCCCACACAACTGCCAGAGCTGAGAACCAAAAACCTTTATGAAGGGTATACACAGCCTGAAGAAACTCACCACGACATTCGATCCAGTGCTCTAGTGGGTGCACATTTTTCTAAAAAATGGTGTCAAAAATCCATAAGAGTTAGGGTGTCACGCCCCAGAATTCGGACCTCCAGGACTCCCCTGGACCGACCTGAATCCCGAGTGTGAACCCGTTCACTCAACCCCGTGAATGACCTTAACCACATTCATGTGATAGTATCAAACTTTGATACCATGTTGTCATTGCCCGATTCTCAACTCCCAAAAATTGAGGGTGAACCCGTCCATTAAGCCCTAATGAATATGTTAACCTCAAATTATCACAGAAGCTTAATCACATATATACACATATATATATATGCATATACAACTCAACATCAACTAGTCCTAGTGGGCCTCAACCATACAACCCCTCAAATTGGTTCTATCCCACAAGTACGGATACATAACTCCTTATGAGTTTATAATCAATGTCTTAAAATGAAACCATTGGAAAGAGGGTTTAAAAATACACAATTTTAAAAAATGAATCATCGAAACTCGATTTGAAATGAAGGAGATAAGCCTCTTTGAAGTTCGACAAAAATACTGTTTGAATAGTGCATGCTGTAAAAGGGGGATCGATTGCCCAAGGTCGACTGAGGCTAGTTTTTGGCCTTTTACAGGGACTATCAATTGTCATAAAAGAAGGGGATCGATCACCGTTAATCCCAGGTGAAATTCTGCAACACTAATTCAGCTACAACTTCACCCTAACTTCAAATTCGGATATCTCACAATCCATAAGTCCGTTTGACTTGAAATTTGGCATGGATCATCCTCAACATGTCCAGCATCCAACCAAATTGGAATTATATAAAAATACCAACCAAAACCTAGGTTATACTCAAATAAATGACTATGGGTCAGAAATTAAACCCTTGCACTAAAATATGCATATCTTCCTCATTTTATGTCCAAACAAGGCCCATGGCCTATCAAATTGAAGCTAATACAATCTTCCTTCTATTCATATAAATTCCATTCATTCCATGAACTTAAAATAGATACTTTTAGGCACATGTCCCCCCAATGGCTACTCTAAGGGCTTAATGGCCATCAAGTAAATTCACATAACATGCATTTCACATTTGAAATGTAAATGTATCAATTTTTCTTACCATCTTCTTTCAACAACTCATGCATACATATATTCCATACTCCATTAACTCATAATTATCCATACAAGAAGTCATAACTCAAGAGAAAAATGGTCCTATAGTGCCATACATCTCCAACACATACACTTTTCTCAAAAGGTACATATCATTCATATGATTTTCCAAGTTTATAGTCATTACAAGAATTCATGCATAAGGTTCAAAATGTGACAAATTCTACCATGACTACAACTAGATCATTACAGTGCCACAAGCTGGCACAGATAGCTAAATGTACAAATATCCAAAATGTATCAAAATGCTACTAGAATTCTACTTGGACACTCAAGTTCCATCCGTCATTGGTGCCTTATCTGTAAAAGAGTTTAGCATAAAGGGGTGAGCACCACTATGGCTCAGTAGAGATACCCTAACCCTCCTAAGTGTTGATTCAACACGACTTGCAAGAATGCATATCACTACATTACATGTATTATCCAACACATACCATGTTCATTCACAAGCAATGCATATATATAGATATAAGAATGCATTAAACACATAGCATACCTCACAATTTAGAGTGAAGGCATTAACCACACACTTGTCTCTCTCTTGGACTGAACCGGATATCCTAACATGATTTTTTTACCACTCATGTAACCGAGATACTTTCCACACAATTCCAACACCGCCACCGAGTCATCACATACTCCAAGGTGATTAGTTGGTTTCAGAATTCATCACCGAGTCATCACATACTCCAAGGTGGTTAGATAGTTTATCACCGAGTACTCACATACTCCAAGGTGATTGGATCGTCTATCACCAAGTCCTCACATACTCTGAGGTGATTGAATCATTCAAGATTTTCACCGAGTCATCACATACTCCAAGGTGAAAATGTTACTCTCCCACATTTCCCAGTCCTCCTCACAAAGGCCCCATACATACATTTTGGACATATATGAATCAAGCATCAATATTCATGCTTCATAATGCATTATCTAGTTATGAAGGAACATAGCATGCATTTCACCCCCCCAAAACCACACATAGCACATATATGTATAACACGTGCATATAACCTCTCATATGCATACAACTTCAAAATTAACATACTTTAATCATGCCACACTCAATGCATAATTTTAGCACATAGAACCAACATGCATTTAACCATTACATAATCCACATATAATAACATAAATGACCCAAAATTACTCATTCACACATAACCTCCAAATTGAGCACATAATCATACATACTCAGAATTCCTCCAATTTACACACTTTGAACCCACATGTTATACTCAACACAAGGTATACAATTTCGCAAAAAAAAAAATAGAACTCAAGAGAAGTAGAACACATAACTTCCACCCCTCTCACCATCCTAAAATATTCAAAACACAACCTACACCTCTCTTCTCCTCCCGAAACCCTAGAATCGATAAGTAGAAAGGAAGTAGGACCCTTACCTCAAAATTTAAGCTTAGAAGTGGAAGACCCAAATTTCACCAAGTTCAAGCTCCTCCAATGGCGACTTCCCACTGATCAAAACGAAGAGGAGAGTGAGGGGAACAACTTTTGTTCTTGGCTTTACCCTCAAATATCACTTCTTGGCCCCCAAATTGAAGAGAGAATGAGAGGAGAGAAACTTTGTAGAGAGAGAGCTAGCCAAGAGAGAGAGAGAGCCCCAAAAATCTAATTTTTTTTCTCTCATTTTTCATATATATATCTATATAATACATATATTTGCCCCTTTGCAACTAAATCCTCTATCTTTTTCTTATTTGCTCCTTGTTATGGGTCTCTTGCGCTTATTCGCAAACTAGCATTTTCTCTCTTTTCAAAACTTCACTTATGCCCTTAAACTTACATCCACACCCCTACGCCACTCTCAAGTGTCCATAGTTACCTCCCGGGTATCTGGATCCATTCCGATCCCACACCCGTAACTGAAAATATAAAAAAAATATTTAAATATACTAAGCACATCGTTAAATGACTAATCATGCTTAGAAGTCACCGACCTGTAATTATAATTCAAAAAAAATTCGGGTCGTCACATAGGGGCATAAAGATTTGCTAGTATAGTTTTGCTGGGCATTTGTAAATTGTCCCTGACACATGATATTGACAATGTGCTAAACCGTGAGACCTGGCTCTAGAAGATTGTTGAAGAGATAAAACTCTTCATCATCAGTCAAATCCTCAAATTGCTCATGTTGGCAGTCTATAATGGTAGTAATATCTTCCATCGAAACCATTATATCCTTCCTATCCACCCATGTATACAAAATAACAGGCTCATTGCCATCGTATGTCATATTTATGTAGAATACACATATGATCCGGGGGTAGGCTATCTTACTAGCCAGAGCGAAGAGCCCGTACAAATGGCGCTCTCGTATCTTCTCCATCGACTATTGGGTGTTGGGGAGGGAAGCAAAAATAGTGGCATCCATAATATGCTTGGGATAAAAATCTCTCTTTCTCCACTTTTCGAGAGGTACATCACGAACCGGTCCTCATGGAACTTTAGTTCGGTCCATTTTGAGCTCTAGAGTGTTGTTGAAGACTTTTGTCGAGCACTTGGCATGCACTATGTAGGTGCATCTCACTTGAGACATAACCAAGCTTAACAAAACCCCAAAATCCAAGCTCAGTAGCATAATCAAACCAACACAACCGAACTCTAAATCAAATGTCTAAACCTACACCAATTGTCCACCAACTCCTCATAATTCTCACAAAAATCTCTCCACAACCCAAACTAAACACAATGTCCTCCAATATTTGGATGCAACTTTCCAAGGCACTTTAAAACCCACAAGACCCTCCTAAAGCCAAGAAGAATAAGGATGAAAAAGAAAAAGAAGAAATTTGATGTTAGTGGGGGTAGGGTGGTTGTCAGCAAGTAGGGAGAGGAGTGTGCGCAAGAAGGAGAAAAATAAGAGGGGGAGAGTGTGCGTAAGAATGTATAAGTTACCCTACGTGCTATCACATGGGGTATTATACGAAATCATAATGCATTTTACAATTCCACATAATTGCGCTTCATCGCAACTTCCACGAAAATCACACTGGATTTGACTCTAAAAATTTGGAAGATTTATGATTCTGCACAATATATTACAGATTCATGTAATGAGACATATGAGGAATCGTAATATTGATTACAATTCTGCACAAGTGCACCTCATTATAGATTCTGCACAAATCGCACTGGATTTGGATACAAAAATTGTTGTGTATTTATGGTTCTGCGTAATGGCTATTATGCAAAATCGTAATGCCTTGTGCATTTTTGGAATGATTTTTCCAAGGCATTACAAAATGACCCTAAATAATCTATGTGCAAACATGGAAGTTAAATCTTACTATATTTAGATACTTTCCTAGTTGGATTGATAGGATCATATGGAGGCATGACAGCGTCCATAGAGTGGCAAAGTTTATCGTCTATAGAAAGATGTGAATTTAGGTCCTCAATCTGAATAGACAGGATCCGTTAAGTAAATGGTGTCCACGTTGTCATTTTGAATTTGGCCTTCTATATAAGGTTTGAGTCTTTGCCCGTTAACCTTAAAAGAGTTCTAATTTTTGGGATCTTTGAGTTCCACTGCATCGTGGGGTGAAATGGAAATAACAATGAATGGACCATCCCATTGTGAGCAGAGCTTTCCGATAAAAAGCCATAGACAAAACTTAAACAACCATACCTTTTGGCCCTGCACAAAGGTCTTAGATAAAATGTGTTTATCCTGAAATACCTTTATCTTTGCCCTATAAATTTTAGTGTTTTCATACGCATCATTGCGTAGCTCCTCAAGCTCATATAGTTGAAGTTTCTGGTTATAGCTGCCATTATTATATTGAAATTAAATTATTTAATAGCCCACAAAGTTTTGTGCTCTAACTCGACTGGAAGATGACAAGTTTTACCATAGACAATTCGATATAGCCACATGCCAATTGGGGTCTTGTAAGTAGTCTGGTATGCCCATAATGCATCATTTAGTCTTTGAGACCAATCCTTTCTATCTGGGCGAACCATTTTTTCAAATATGTGCTTAATTTCTCAATTTTGCACTTCTACTTGCCCACTTGTTTGGGGATGGTAAGGTGTGGCAACCGTATGTGTGATTGAGTACTTAAGAAACAAGGTTCAAAGGAACCAATTATTTCAACACTAAGAATGAGGTGTAGAGACATAGCGCCTAAGCACTGACATCACTCACATGAGCGGCAGAAAGTATATGCATCCCGATGCGTGGATAGCTAGAAGAAACCACATTAAAGAATTTTGGAGGCAGTTTACTTAGCACTGGATATCCCCCACATGCAAGTGTGTGGCAAAAATTGAGAATACTCTTAATCTCACTATCGAGGACACATCTCTGAATAATTTGGTTAGGGCAGTACTTGAAAAGTTGGGGATTGTCCTAAAAGTACGAGCATACCTGAGAGAAGAAATGATCATTTTCTTGCTTGGACCAAGAGGTTGGGATCTTCCCAGTTGCTAGAAAATTTACAATGTCAGAAAACCATGGAAGATTCTTATGAGTGACTTCAAAAAGTTTCTCATCTAGAAAGGATTCACAAACTGAAATAGAATCATTAAGAGTCTCAACGAGAATATGAGATAAGTGATCAACCACCACGTTTTCGCTACCCCTTTCGTCTGGAATCTCAAAATTGAACTCTTGTAATAAGAGTATCCATCAGATCAATCGGGGTTTGGTGTCCTTCTTAGCCAAAAAATGTCTTAGAGCGGCATGGTTAGAATAGACAACTATCTTGGATCCCAAAAGGAAAGATCAGAATTTATCCAAGGTGAATACCACCGTTAGTAATTCCTTCTCTGTTGTGGTATAATTCATTTAAGCATCAGAGATGGTTTTATTAGTATTGTAAATGACATGTGGCAACTTGTCTATGCATTGCCCTAAGACTATATCCATAGCATAATTGAATGCGTTACACATGATCTCAAATGGGAGAGCTCAATTTGGAGGGGTGATGACTGGAGCAGAGGATAAGAGAGCGTGGAGCCTCTCAAAAGCTTCAAGGCACGCTTCATCAAATTAAAATGGATTTTCTTTATCAAGAAATGGACACAAGGGTCGTGAAATCTTACTAAAGTCTTTGATGAAACGACGATAAAATCTCACATGTCCAAGGAATGAACGAATGTTCCTCACTGATGAAGGTGGAGAAAGCTTAGATATGAGTTTAACCTTGGCCTTATCAACCTCTATTCCTATTTTGGACACAATATGCTAAAGGACAATGCCCTCTTGAACCATAAATGGCTCTTCTCCCAACTGAGAATTAGATTAGTCTCCTTGCATCGTGTAAGGACATGAGAAAGATTTTGGAGACAAGTCTCGAAAGAAGGACTGAAGACTGAAAAGTCATCCATGAACACTTGTAAGAATTTTTCCACCATGTTCGAAAAGATAGACATCATACATCGTTGAATAGTTATCGGTGCATTCCATAACCCAAAGGGCATGCGTCTGTATGCAAACGTTCCATATGAACGTGTAAAACTAGTTTCCTCTTGGTATTGTGGGTCAATGGCTACTTGATTATAACCAGAATATCTATCAAGGAAACAATAAAAACTTTTTTCCACAAGCCTCTTTAGGATTTGATCAATAAATAGAAGTGGGAAATAATATTTCCTAGTAGCAGAATTGAGTTTTCTATAATCAATACACACCCTCCAACAGGTAGTGGTGCGTTGAAGAACTAATTCACCTTTTTTCATTTTCAAGCATAGTGATGCGTGATTTCTGTGGTACCACTTACGTAGGAATTTGATTTATAGCATCAAGGAGAGGGAGATTGATTTTTACTTGTTTTAAAATCTCCATCATATTTTGTATTTTCTCTCCTTACTTCCCAAAATGAGAAGGCTCTTTCAAGCGTTGAGCATAAGGAGCTTTAGGCTCAAATGAATTTTCAAGATTTGGAGTAGACGATGAAGGAAGTTCATTTTCCTTTTCTTTTTCTTCTAAAAAATTTGGATGTTTAGGAGAAGAATTTGGATTTGGAATTTCAAGAGCTAGATTTGGATTTTTTGAATGCTCATGGACCTTATCTTTCTTTTCTTCGACTTTATTGTCGATAATGATGAACATTCAATGATGAAGAGGAAGGCTCATCAACCACATATGATGTCTATCTTTTCGGACATGGTGGAAAATTTCTTGGAAGTGTTCATGGATGATTTCTCCGTGTTTGGACCTTCATTCAAATCATGCCTCCAAAATCTATCCCGTGTTCTCACACGATGTCAAGAAACCAATTTAATCCTCAGTTGGAAAAAGAGCCATTTTATGGTTCAAGAGGACATTGTCCTAGGGCACATTGTGTCTAAGAAAGGAATTGAGGTTGACAAAGCCAAAGTTGAACTTATTTCCAAACTTCCTCCACCATCAACGGTGAGAGAGATTCGTTCATTCCTTGGGCATGCGGGCTTTTATCACCGTTTCATCAAAGACTTTAGCAAGATCTCTCGGCCTTTGTGTCGCCTTCTTGAAAAAGAGTCTTGTTTTACCTTTGATAAAGTGTGCCTTAACGCTTTTGAAAAGCTCTGCATCATGCTTACAACCGCTCCAATTCTCATCCCTCCAAATTGGGCTCTCCCATTTGAGATCATGTGTGATGCATCCGATTATGCTATGGGTGCGGTCTTAAGGTAACGGGTAGACAAATTACCACATGTTATCTACTATGCAAGTAAAACCCTTTTCGACGCTCAAATCAATTATACCACAACAAAAAAGGAGTTGTTTGCGGTAGTATTTGCCTTGGATAAATTTTGAGCTTATCTATTAGGTTCCAAGGTCATTGTCTATTCGGACCATGCTGCCCTCCGGCATCTTTTGGCCAAAAAGGACACTAAGCCTAGATTGATCCGGTGGATACTCTTGTTGCAAGAGTTTAATTTTGAGATTAGAGACAAAAAGGGAACCGAAAATGTGGTGGCTGACCACCTCTCTAAAATTCTTGTTGAATCCCTCAATGATTCCATTCCAGTTTGTGAATCCTTCCTAAATAAACAACTTTTTGTAATCTCTCAAGAAAGTATCCCTTGGTATGCGGACATTGTCAACTACTTGGCAACTGGCAAAATACCATTTTCTTGGACCAAGCCAGAGAATGATCGATTTTTCTCCCAATCACGATCATATTATTGGGATGATCCTCAATTGTTCAAATATTGCCCCGATCAAATAATCCAAAAATGTGTACCCAACAGTGAATTCCAAAGCATTCTAAAATTCTGTCATACACTTGCTTGTGGGGGACACTTTAGTGCTAAGAAAACCGCAGCAAAGATTCTTCAATGCGGATTTTTTTGGCCAACACTTCATCAAGATGCATACTCATTTTGCCGCTCATGTGAGCGATGTCAGCGCCTTGGCGCGATGTCTCGGAAGGACATGATGCCTCTCAACCCTATTCTTATTGTTGAGATATTTGATGTGTGGGGCATCAACTTCATGGGACCTTTTCCACCATCTACTGGTCATAAGTACATACTTGTGGTGATGGACTACGTTTCTAAATGGATAGAGGTTGTTGCTACCAAAATCAATGACCACATAGTCGTGGTTAAGTTCATTCAAGCTAATATCTTTAGCCGTTTTGGTACGCCTCGGGCCCTCATCAGTGACGGAGGTAAACATTTCTGTAATCGGTTCCTTCGAACCTTGCTTACCAAATACTCTGTCACACACAAAGTAGCCACCCCATACCATCCTCAAACTAGTGGACAAGTGGAAGTATCCAATAGGGAGATAAAGAACATCCTTGAGAAAACAGTTCGGCCTGATCGGAAAGATTGGTCATTGCGACTAAATGATGCATTATGGGCTTACCGAACTGCTTATAAGGCTCCCATTGGAATGTCACCTTACCGGTTGGTTTATGGTAAAGCATGCCATCTTTCTGTTGAATTGGAGCACAAAGCTATGTGGGCCACCAAAACGTTTAATTTTGACATGTAAATGACCGGCTCTAATCGAAAGCTTCAATTGAATGAATTGGAAGAATTGCGACATGACGCGTATGAGAACGCTAAAATCTCTAAAACCTTTCATGATCGCAATATTCGAGTCAAAACATTTTCTCTAGGACAGAAAGTATGGTTGTACAACTCACGCCTCCGTTTGTTTCCCAGAAAACTTCGCTCCCGTTGGAATGGTCCATTTTTGGTTAATTCCGTTGCTCCCCACGGAGCAGTGGAATTGAAGGACTTGAAAGATGGAACGTTGTTCAAAGTGAATGGGCAGCGCTTAAAACCGTGCGTGGATGACCAAGTTACCATGGAGTATGTGGATGTCGTCAATTTGATGGATCCCGTTTATTTTGACTCGTGAACCGATTCCAACGTCATGCCATAGACGTATAATTTGGCGCGGCCATGGTAGCTATCATGCTTCCATGATGTCCCTCTAATTCAAAGCAATATTGTATCTAAGTCCCATAAGTTCAAGTCCATGAGGTTCTAAATCAAGCTGATCAACAAGGCTATTTTTTAGAATCTCGATTGATCGAAACAAGGATCTCGATCAATCGAGATCTTGATTAATCAAGATTTTGGGCTCGATTGATCGAAATAATTCAGAGATTTTGGAACATTTTGCAAAGTGCAAAGTACCGAGAGGTATTTTTTCTCGATATCACTTCGATAGGTACTCGATCAATCGAAATCTCGATCAATCGAGATCCCATTCTTGATTAATCGAGATGTGCATCTCGATTAATAGAGATTGCCACACTGACCGCACATGTTTCACTTATATATTCGAAATCGTCGGCTCCCTCTCATTTCTCCGTTTCTTTTCGCGACCATCCAACTTCTTCCTCCAGTCCGAGAGCTCCAAAGCCATCCCCGATCACATTTCAACCTTTTTCGATCATTCCCAGCCCTCCACCTCTACTCCACCCACCGAGCCACCTCCACCACCACCCACCCTAGAGTAGCTTTATCTTTTCGTATTTTCTGCTTTACTTTTCATTATTTTTCTTTCTTTGCTTTTTGATAGGCCATGTTGGCCATGTTAGTTTTTGTGTATTCCAAATGCATGTACCCTTTTGTACTGAAACTCATTTTGACATATATGGAATACAGTTGTCATTTCTTTTATAGCATGTGTTCTATTTACTGTCTTTCTTTTTACTTTCTGCCAATATCTCTGCTCTTTATACTTTGACTATGTATGTAGTACCACTTGCCTAATTGTTATATGCGATTCAGTTGATGATTTCCATTTATTACCGCCTGGTTTCAATTCCCAATACTGTTGAGATTGCTTCAACGCAGTATGACGTTAATAAAGAAGGACAGCCCCTTTGCATGCTATACGTTAGCGTGCCTGGATAGTCAATATCTTATCGCATAGACCTCTTAGTCAATTGGTAAACACCAGTTCAGAGCCTTGGATGTGCAGTGATCTCGGCATTGTCAACTTGTACATAATTCTTTTATCATGTTGTTTTCATGTACTTTTTGTTCCATTTAATGCTCGTGATATCCAGTTGGTGTTCCGTGCAGGTTTTTCTCATTTACAGGATGACCGGCCGTGTTGGAATACCATTTTGTCGAGTTCTGCAGTCCCGGTAATTTCTTTCCATGTTCTTCTTGTCCAAGCATTGAGGACAATGTTGCATCTAAGTTTGGGGGTGCGGTATGCTATACCACTTGCATATGCTTGCAAATGTTCAATCTTTGTATTGATTGTCATTGTAGAGCAGCTTTTTCTTGATATTTTTGCATGCTTGCTATGATGTCTTGTTTTTTATGGGAAGATCATTCGAATAAATGTCCGAGGTAAATGTAGCAAGTAGTTAAGAGCTTTAACATTGTAAATACCCCCTGCACTTTTGCAAGCTATGTAATAGGTTAGAACGGTCCACATTTTTGTTCAAATATGAATATGTACGGTTCTTGCCCTAAATTTGTCCTTAACCGCACAAATTCGCACACATGCATTTTAAATTATGGGGTATAAGTTTGATGGAGAATTTTGTAAATTTCTATTTTTATTTGAACAACTTAAAGAATGAGTTCTTCATGTTGTTTTAAAAAAAAAAAAAAAAAGAGAAAAATATGCAATAAGCTTTCTCACTCAATAAACCAGATCTCTATGCATCATTAAGCATGGAGTATTCACGTATAAGTGTGCAAGGTTGAGCAATAATAAGCGAGTGGCTTGTTTAAGCTCATCGCCTTGTAAGCTCGGTTATTAAGTCCGAGGGGTGTTTCTTCACCTAATGCGCTAAAAGCAATTGGTTTGGGAGTCATTGGCCCAATGCCGCTACATGGGCTTGCAAGAAAGCAAAAAGAGCTAAGCATTGCACGGTCATCCGCACATGAGCATTCATGTATGTTTTGCGATAATGAACAACAATGTCGAGTTTTTTCAATGAGTTTTTCTTTTAAAAACAGATTTGTTCTTATTTTTCTCCAAATATGACAAAGCCACGCATTAGAATGCATGTTCACTTTTCAAAGAGGATTTTGGGGTTAGAATTGGTATTTTTGTTCAGATTGGCCATTATGTGGGGACTGTCGTCTGTTTGTAATTTGTGAAGGTCCATTTTTGCTAATGACCGCATAGTTCTATAATACTTGTTGCATTTGTCAGGTGTGAAATGAACGGATAATCATCCTTTATCTAGTTGATGACTGAGCATGATTCAATTTTTGTATAAGATAGTTCATTTCATTTTTGTAACATTGCATTGCTAAGGGACTAGCAATGTGTAAGTTTGGGGGTGTGATAAGTGTTCAATACTATGCATTTGAACCCTCTTTATTGCATATATTAGTCCCGTTATTACGTTTACCGAGGTACGTTTACGGTATTTTTGTGTTTTTGATGTATTGTAGGTTTTGTACCAAAAGGAGCAATGTTTGAGGCCATTTGCAGTTGAAGAGCAGAATTTCAAAATGAAGCTAAGGCATCTCGATCAATCGAGATCTCGATTGATCGAGACATGCATTTCGATTAATCAAAATCTCGATCAATCGAGATTCTGCAGACCCACTTGCCCACTTGCTCACCTGCTCTCTCACTTGCAACAAAATCCACCTTTTTGCACGACTTGGATGGATATTCTGACTTGAAGAAGACACATGGAGATATTATTGATTTAGTTGGTATATATATTGCCATATATATATACATGGTGGGTCCCAAGGATGGAAAGTAGCCAAATATGCACAAAAGGAGCCATTTCTCTCATATATCACATACCATACATTAGAGACTTTCGGGAGAGGAGAAGGAGAAGCTGAACCAGACCTTGAAGCTTCATTTTCTCCATCAATGGAAGAGTGCAAGGCTGCCATGACCAACTAACTTCTCTACTAGGGTGTGGGTGAAACCTCTAGCCATGTAAACTTGTTCATTTTTGTAGCCTTATTTGGGATTTGTATTTAAATGTTGATTACTTAGTCTAGTGATGATGTATACTTATACATTTCTTATATATATTCATATGATGTTGTTTTTGTTCTTGTCTTAGAGTATAATCAATCTTATGAATGCACAACACTTGCATCTTCTACAAAAAGTGTAAGTGATGGCTAAGCAATGGTGTTTAAATGGAATGTGTTGTTCTTGCTTGTATAAACCATGCCAAGATGAGGTAGTTTGGATGCATTTTGGTTCACTTAGAGAGTAGGGTAATTAGTTAGGTTGAAGAACTATGCTTGTTGAAGATGGGTTATGATAGGCACAAGCCTAATGACATTGTTAGGCATTTCATTTTATAAATCCCAAGCTTGCTACATTTATAGACATGTGAATGGCTGGAGGTGGAAACCACCCCTAGTTCTCTCTCCCAACTTACAACTCTTTAAATTTAGTGTTTTTACATTTCATGCAATAGTTTTAAAACAAAAATCAAAACCTTGTTTTTAGAATTAAAGTGGAATTAATCTCTCTTCAAGACAATTAACAACTAGTCCTCGTGGGATCAATACCCTCTATATAGAATCGTATCTACAAAGATTCGTGCTCTTGCGAGTGGTTAAATTATATTTTGAAAAAGGGCAAAAATAAGCTTATAATTACAATCAAGTTTAGCCACATCAATTGGCTTTGAGGCCTCCAAGAGAAATTTGGGTGATTTCTCCATCCTGGGTTATATATATTGGAATAAGGATTATTCCCCAGTCTAGAGAACACAACGTTCATTTTCTCTTGAGCATAATCGGGAGATTATCCTACTAGAGGACAATCCGACATGTTGTGAGAAGGACTAGAGCAAAATGAACATACCTCAAGGTTTTGAATGGGAGGAGAGGAAAGAGGAGGAGGTAGCTCGACCAACATAAGTTGGTTGAGTTTACGAGTAAGATAATCCACTTTCAAGGCTACCTCATTATCTCTTTCTTTCTCATATACACCCTCACCCTTACAAGTGGTGGTGGTAGTGGTCTTACCTCTACGAGAGGCAGAGGAACGTTTAGAGGAATTGTCACTCAAGTTCTGAAATAGTCTCCAAGCCTTATCTAGATCTTTCAGAAGAAAAATACCTCCACATAAAGAATCTACCATTTGTTTATGGTGTTCACTTAATGCTTCATAGAAGCATTGCACAAATTGCCATTTTGGTATGGCATAGTGCAGACAAGTTCTTAGAAGATCTTACAGTCTCTCCCAAGTCTCATGGAAAAGTTTTCCCTCATGTTAAAGTGAATCTGGTGATTACTCACTAAATGGCACTTATCTTTCCCATAGGGAAGTACTTTTTGAGGAACTCTTGTTCCATTGGTGCCCAAGAGGTTATTGAATTGGGTTCTAAAGAATTAAACCAATACTTGGCCTTATCCTTTAGAGAGAATGAGAATAAACGAAGTCTTATATCATTTTTCGAGAAGTCTTGCAACCGATGGGTTGAAAAAACTTCTAAGAAGTCATCAATATGTTTGTAGGAGTCTTTGTTAGGAAGTACATGAAAACAAGAAAGAAGATTAATTGTGGAGGACTTTATCTCAAAAATGGTTTGCCACTACATTTGGAAATATAATGCATGAAGACGAAGCATAAGAGAGAAAAGATAATAGTCCTTAAGAACCTCCACCTCCGGCAGAGGTGGTGGTTGTAGCGGTGGTAGTACCGGAGGTCGTGTATCATTTCGATCCATGTTTTCTTTCATATGTTATCTATGCAAAATAGGGTCCCTGTAGGTTCCTTAACGTTGTCTATGAGTACGTTCAAGTTCAGGATTACAAGTTAAGTGCAAGAATTAAAATCTTAAAAATTACGTTGAATTACTTGTTATTCTTGACTTTTGTAAGTACGTTGAATGTCGAGAATAACAAGTTAAGTGCAAGAATTATAAATGCAATACTTATAAAAGGTCCTGAAACCAGTCTCGACTCCTTAAGTAAGGACAATTGCACCTAGCAACTAACACTTGAAAAATAAAATAAAAGAATACTAAAATAAAAAATCAAAGAATGGCCTAAATTAAGAATTAAATTGAAGCTAATCTCATTGTTTAACAATTTAACCGTAGTCCTCGGCAATGGCGCCAAAAATTAATGTGCACTTTGGTTTGGCCATCAAAATGTAATTCCAATCGCAATAGAACAAATACTTTGAAAGGACCGGGCTATGTATTGAGGGTGTCTATCCTACAAAGACTACATGGGTTAATTTTCAATATGTTGAGATTAATTTTGGTTCAATTCGTAAGCAAGTTTGATTAAAACTATTGCATGTAATGGAAATGATGATAAAAGTAATGAGTTTGAGATAAAGGGATGGAACTAGGGTTTAGACTTCACCACTTGCCATATAACCATGTCCAATTGCAATTTAAATGGGGGAATGAACATATATATGTGGAAATGATTCGTGTGACTTGTGACTTATAACGATGTCATCAAGCGAGTATGTGAACCATAACTAAGCATAGTCCATCTTTGATTAGCACAATTTATCTACTTACCTATGTTATGTTAATTACTTAATTACCTAAGTGTAGCAAAATCATCTTTTCTAAGCATAGACTATCAAAATAAGAGTTGACATGTTCAAATGAAAACAAATACAAAGCCATCAGTTGTATTTTCATAGAAAATATGGATATTGAGAAATAATTTGAAGCAAACCAAGTTCTAAGACAAGAAGAGTAATTTGAGACAAGTGAGATTATGAAAGAACTATACTCTTATTGAAATCAAGCCTCAAGGCAATGTAAATTTTAAATATACATACAAAATTTCTAATTTATCATAATTAGAACATATTTACATGGCTAGGGTTTCGTCAAAACCCTAAAGAAAAACTTAGTTGATCGTGGTGAGCTTCATTTTTTCTTCAAGGACTTGCCAAAACCATGAAATAATTAGAGCCTATGTTAACACATGTTCTAACATACTTTCCATCATTTCTCCTCTTAGCTAATATTACATGTATATCAGATTTTTAACTCAAAATATTCCAAAAATATCATGTAAAGCTTGTTAGAGAAGATTTAAAGTCAAGTGGCCAAATGGATAAGTTGAGGGAAAAACTGTCTTCTGTTGGTGCACCAATAACGTAATGTTGATTACGACTCCTCTTAAGTTCTATTTTCTAACTTTTGCTGCTATGACCCACCTTGCTATTGGGATTTGTCCATTGATGCTTGGTCCACACTATTGAATCCTCACATGCCTTGGCACTCAGAATGACAATGCTCACTCATGAAATGATCGAAACCATCGGGAATATATGGTAGCATTTTTGGAATAAAACTTGAAAACATCAAAAATAAGGAAACAACGTAAAACTATACAATAAATGCAACTAAAGGATTAGCATACGTAGTTAAAGGTGGGTTAATCCAGAACATTCACCGCTTATTATCAACACATACAATTTCAAATGTAGCACATATTTTCAAGCGTATCATAAGCCACTTAATTTCATGCTAAAACATGTCCATTTTCATGTATGTAATGAATGCAATATTAATTTTCTCACAAGGCATTCAAAAAATGTGGTTTTGTAGAAAAAGAACATTATCATGCATTTTATTAAACATGTGGCATGCAAGATGTATAACGTAGTCTTCATATCATAATTCATTCTAATGAACAACATGTATCCTCAATTGCTAGCTTATAAAACATGTATGCACAATTCACATGTATAGCCCATGTTCTAACATACTTTCAATTGTTGAATTCATTAATATATGCATACAATGTAAATACACATAAAACAAACTAAGTGACAATTAAACTAAAGTAGAGATAGGTTGATGGATGAGAGTATCTAGGGAAATTATTTCACCACGAGCTCTTAATTTTGGACAATTGTATCAAAATTAGAGAAAAACTCATATGCATACTATAATGGTGTGATTACAAGCTCACAACTCATTCAAAGATGAAATTCAATTACAATTGAGCAAGTATAACTCATCTTCAGTTAGCATGAAATGTCTACCTGATCAATTCTAAACTAATTCATACTAATTATAATGTATTCCATCTTCTCTTAGCATGAATTATCAAGTCCTAATTGCACTTGTCAAATTAAACCCTAATTGTATGATTTTCCCCAATTAGACAACAAGAACAATGAGAAAATTGAAATCAATCACACCATACATTCATCTACAAGATCAACACACATTACAATTGAATTCTATCAATTAATGCACAATTTATAGAACATTTACAAATTGAAGATCTAATCATGCAATAATTATATACATATATTAATTTTCTCTAAATTCAATACAATTAATCCAAAAGATAGAGCAAAGCGTTACATAATTCCCCAGATGAGTGATTTAGCCCACCATAGATAATGTAAACTCCATCTTCAAGGTACATCTTGCACCAACCATGACCACCCAAGCTCTAAGAGTGAATTTAGAGAGAGAAAGTCAAAAGAGAGAGAATATGTCTCCCCCAAAGTGTGTTCTTTTTTTTTCCACGCCACATAGCAAATCTGGTCTTTAAGTTCATAACAAACTTGACTCGAATGATTGAGCCTAGTGTTCGATTAATCCAGCTTCGATCGATCGGCTTAAGTGCTCGATCGATCGAACAGAGGCTCCTCTACTGCAGCTATCTTGGACTATTCTGAAGCTCTCGTACTTCGTTAAATCATTGGATTACACCTTATTTCCCTTAAGCACTTCAAAATAAGATTAAATCAATTTAGAACTAAATATATATAAAAACGCATCACTAAAGTACTATCATATGCACGTTTAAGGGGCCAAAATGCACTACATTTGACACTTAGCAATAATTTTATTTAATAAATGTGTTTTTGTGTTTTTTAGGTTATTGAAGATTTTGTGAAACACATGGAAAATTGGTCAAAAATGGGCTGCAATTTATTGCAATTTCGGAAAGTAAATTTTGGTGATTTTCGTTCCTTTTTCCTATTTACTTTCTCTAGAAGAAAACCCTAAAGGACCTCAATAAAAGAGAGAGAGAGAGAGAGAGAGAGAGAGGGGCAAGCTACAGAGGGTGAGGAAGAGAGATATAGAAGAATTGATATGCGATTAAGGAGCGAAGCTGAGAGGCTCATGCAAGTGACAGAAGATTCTCTACTTATGATTTTGGGGTTGATTGTTATTATTTTACTATTTATGGGTTTCTAATTTCTCAGCCAAGGCTGAGAGGAAGCCCTAATCTTATAACTCTAGATGTTTTCCAATTGTTAAATTTGTTGGATATTCATATTTGAATAATTTTTTTTTCTCTATCTTTAATTGCATGTTTCAATACATTTAATTTTATGTGCTTAATCATAGACTAAAGTTGAATATATTATAATTCTAGTATAAATGTTACTTGTGTCTGACCATGTACTAGTAATCTTCATTAGGCTATTTGAGAAAAAAGATCATAAATTATGACAATTTATGCCTAACCATAGATAGTCATATTTTATTTGGTTTTCTTCAATTATTTATTTATGATTCGTGATCAAGATGAAATAAATATTTAATTGAATCTATGTCTAACCAAGGATAGACCATTTATGAATTTATATGAAAATATAATGTATTAGATGTGTGAAAATTAAATCGGACATTTAATAAATTTGCAATTGAAAATAGGAATTATGATGATTAGTAGTGAAATCCAAGCCTTGGCTGATTAGTCCTCCTTTTCTTTTTTGCTGGCTTTGTTTGAGGTAAAATTTATCATCAATTTTCAGCTTTTCAACTTCATCACCAATTCCTTCAAAAGCTTCGAGATATATTTGAATGTCATTGGAATCGATTTACAAATTACCACAAAAAAAAAAAATCATCACAACTCAAATTTAAATTTATTTAATGTGATGACAAAATTTAAACTCAACCATATTCACATATCAATCATTATATTCTAAAAATATGAGATATGGAGACCTTCAATATAAAACATGTCAGGGTCTTCTATAATAGACCTAACATAAAAATGATTAGTTACATATAAAGCCATCGTTAATCGCATGCTCTGGGCACTATTATTGAGAAACGAAAAAGGTTAGTTAAACAAGGAGAGAAAAACCTAAAACAAAATAAAGAAACAGAAGACAAAGTTTCAGTAAATATGTCGATATGTCCGAGTGGTTAAGGAGACAGACTTGAAATCTGTTGGGCTACGCCCGCGCAGGTTCGAACCCTGCTGTCGACGGTTCATTTTTATTCACTAAAAGAAGAAAAAGATTACCTAATTGATTAGGACAACATTGAAGCTAAGTGACCTTCACGTTTAAATAAAAGTTAAAAAAGATGATATACCCTGCCCAGTGACTAGTATATAGTTGTTTTCTAGTGGGTTTTGCCTCACTAGAATTTGTTCCAACATTTGAGTCTAATTTTCTTTTCATAATTTCCTATTTTTTGACAATCAAAAAATAAATAAATGATTTTTAATGGTTTTTTTAAAATTTAACTCGTTAATGAGCGAGCCATTCCAATCATTGCCTGAACCGGTAAAGTCGATTTAAAATATTTATGTACTAATTATCCCAACAAACTTTCAGTCTAGCCTACTTGTTTCTATCAATGAAATATACAACTGTAGGCTAAAAGATTTTGTTAAATACAATTGCTTTGATAATAATCAACCTTGCTCAAAAAAGAGCCAGTCTTGACCAAATAAAATTAATAAATGAAGAAAAAGTGATGGACTACAAGTCCTCTAGAAATTCCACCCAATAAGAGTAGACTAATCCTAGACGTACATAAATGAGCAAAATCAGATGGATAGATAAATAAAAATAGTCTGACTAAGAGTTGATCCCAACTTTTAAGTCATCACGATGTTTCAATATTAATAATGAACACTTAGAATCGCTATAGGTGGTGCTCGTTGTCCGGTGAGAGAGTGAGAGTTGTGTCAAAGAACCGGAGAAGACAGGTTACAAGCCATAAGGTGCTCGTTTAGTAAATTGATGGTCTCGTATGGTGGTGCTCATCGTTTGCGCTGATCATCGCTGATGCTTGTCCGGTGGTGCTCCTCAACTCGAAGGCAGAAGGTTTAGTGGCAAATGGCGATGGTCGATAGTTTCTTAGGTTAGCGACTTGTGGTTTAGAGGCAGAGCAAAGCAGTGACATAAATTTAGTGTTAGAACTTTAGGCAAAAAAATACTTCAGCTTTTATAGTTGGTCATAAATTCATAAACGGGTTAAGTGGGTTGTCTCTATCCGTGTTGACCCCACACAATTTTTTCATGTGGTAATCATTTCGACCTGAACCCGTTTATCCTAAACCTAAACCCTCTAACTTTGTGCCATGTTGAATTTTGCCACTCCTAACCCTCTAACTTCGATTCATTTACTTATGAGTGAAAATTGATTTAGATTCACATCACATAGGCTTGTATAAGTTTATGAATGCAAACTGAAGAGTATAAGCTTGTGTAGGCTCATAGAAGTTTATAAATAAATCAAACCAATCTTGAAAACGACCTCAAATTCAATCCGAATGACTTTTATTGTTAAACGAATCGATCCCGAGTCAAGTCTGAGCTTTTCAAAATATTGACGAATTAAGTCGAGCTTGAGCTCAACTTTTTGAGTTCATCCTGATCCGAGTTGAGTCCAAAAATGAATGAGCCAAGCCCAAATAGATAGTTGATTTGTTGTCCTAACTCGGTCACTAGATGGAGGTAAGAATTCTGATGACTACAAGGATGTGCTTTTGCAAGATTTCCATGAAGGATTTGACATTACTGATTAGCATTTTCATTTGGTCATATTCTTTTACTCATGCAAGCTACCTTTATCGAAAATTATTCATTTTGTGATTCTCTTCGATCTCTACCTCTGTGATTTGAAGTAGTGATATTAGAAAGCCTAAACGAACTGAATAGAAAGTTAAAACATTTTTTATTTCAATTGATAATTGGTTTTAAACACATTAATTAAAAAAAAATGAGAATCCAAATGTTCTGAATTTGGAAACAACCACCCTCCTTTATTGCAAAAGAAAATGTGAAAGATTAATAACATCTCAGGTTAGGCTGGCTCATTTGGTAATTTTCACCTCTCTAATATCCCACATTGCTCAAATATAGCACATACTTTGTCTTTCTATACTGATGCCTATGCGGGTTAGCCTTCCGGGCTTTGTAACGTTAGCCTGTGACTCGAGTGAATCAACCATTTTCAATCTAAGTTTTCAGGGTTCTGCTACTACTTTTGCTCTGAGTAATTTTTTGACAATCTATATATTAGAAAAAAAAAATGTAAACTTCTTCTGTTGCAAACTGAAAGACCTATGGATAATCTCTGATGGTTTGCAATTATTTTGTGAAGCAATCATTAGTCAGCTAATGGGGTACTTTTACTTTTTTAAAAAACTTGGTGGTTTTCAAATTTCTAGGTCCTACTACTTTATTCTTTATAAAGCAATTTTCTGTACGGTCCTTCGCAATCCGGTTTGGCATAATGTGCCTATAAAAAGGAGGAAATGTGACCGGTGGGTGTTGACAGGGGACATCCAACGCTCAATAATCGAATATATGTGTATTGAACGATAGTTCAAGTAGTAGCCCTGTGAGTAGACCTCTCCTTTATAAAGGAATAGTAGTGTACTCTCATTTTATCCGACTGTTTTGATTCTTTGAATTTGAATCGACTCTTTGAATTTCAATCGCTTGCCTTAACCTGTTTGAATTTCAATCGCTTGCCTTAACCTGTGTGTTAGAATTACATCAGTGCAGACTCTTCAAATTTGAAGTGTCTTATAATTTCCTTATCAGCTCTAAATATCTTTAATGGTAATGGGTTGCAATTATGTTGTGAAATGAAACTATCATCAGTTAGCTAATGGGGTGTTTTTTCTTTTTCGAACTCGATTTTTAGTTTTAGGTTTCTGTTACTTTGTGAAATGAAACAAGCATGAGTTAGCTAATGAGGTATTTTTTGACTGAACTGAGTTTAAATAGAAAAACTGAATCTGTTGCTAAGAACTTGTTAATTGTTCCCATGGACCTCAGTACCTATATTTTTGCTTGATTGCTTTGATTGAACACAATTCTTGTAATAGAAACTGTTAGGATTTTTTGTAGTAGATTAAATGGCAGTGTAAGGCATTATTGTATTGTTTTAGGGTTTTGCTATGTTTCTTTTTGTATTTTGATTCTCTAGATATGAGTTTTGATTATGCTGTAAAATGAATCAACCATTAGTTCCTACTTTTAGTTTCTTGACCAAGGTGAACTCAAACCTGGCTTGTGTGCTGTGTCCATAGATCATATCACTAGCTAACATTTTTACCATGAATCTCAGTAACTTTCAAATTTTTGTGTTTATTTATTTATTATTATTATTTATCACAGCAAGAAACTTACTCACCTACATTGCCCCTTTGAGGACTTAAACCCTCGACCTTCTACTTTGGAAGTTGAGGAAGTGCCACTAGGATAGACTGCTTGGTAGTTTCAAAGATTTGTGTTTGTTTCATTGCTTTTCAATCAAACATATTAATACAATCATTTTCAAATGTTATGATTGAATTACATATAGTTTAGGTTTGTATTAGATGTTACCAATTCTGTGACGATGTTATTTGTCTCTGCTCTATGTCTTTGCATATGAAATTTATATGCACACACATAAAATAGAAACAAATTTCAGATCATATATATAACCAAACAACCCAAATTAAAAAACCCTAATTTCAATTTTGAAACCCTAATTCCAAGTTGAAAACCCTAATTGAAAAACCCCTAATTCATGTTGATAACTAACCTTAGACCACTAATTCTTCTTTCTTCAACACCTGAGACGGATAGTCTTCTTTCTTCAAGACTTGAGGAGCGTAATTTAGAATTCGGTAGGTAGGTGATGTGTGGAATGGTTATATAGTTTGTTTAGGTTATGTCTCTATTTAATTAATTAAAAGTTAAATAAATAATTTACTAAACTCAAAAAATATTTGTACTTTTAATAGTAGTATATATATATATATATATATATATATATATATATATATATATATTTATATATATATATATAATTAAGATAATTATCATAATTGTCATTTGACCTATTTCAAGTGGGTTTGGGCTTTAGGCAATTTGGTCTGACCAATTAGCCCATGTTTGATGATGAATCAAGTTACTCTTGATAAAGGCCCAATCGATTTTGTTTGACTTTTTGATCCACAAATGGTGGTCAAATCAATGAAAATTTTTAAATATCTACATACCTATTTAATAAGAGCAAACTGTAAAAAGTCGTACTGTGAATGGCTCATATCCATAGCCTCATTTGAGTCATACTCGGGATCCCAACCAGGTCAGCTGTAGCATCCTCTGCTTACACATGCATTAGAGGATCTTCTATATTCATGACATCCTCATAGTCTACTAGAATAGGCTCCACCTCTAGGGCAACCTGGGGTTATCGAATCAAATGAGACGTCACTCGCATCCAATGCTGCTGAGTGAATATTAGAGTAAGGCCAAGCGTAATCTCAAACGCCTCAAACTGAAGTGCGCCTTCATGAGAATATGCTTAGGATAAAATTATCTTTTTCCCCACTTTCCCTGAGGTACATCATGAACCAGTCCTGATGGAAGAGAACCATTCTTTCTACACTTCTCTTCTTTTCTCTTAGATTTGAGGGACATAGAGCATGATTTGGAAGACACTGAAGAAAAAAAAGGTTGATCTATGCTAGGAAAGGTTCCATTTGATCGGAGTAAAGTCAAATTTGAAAAAATTTGGCTGTGAGATTTGAGAGTTTTTCTAGAATCTCTTCTAAACTAAGATAGGGATGCCTAAACCATGAAATCCGTAGTTTGTGTGAGTATATTGGTTGCCTATGGCACTCAATTGATTATGTGTATAAATAGGTGTTTTTCAAAGTTAAAGCAAGCTACGTTATACAATATAATGAAGTCTTATTATTAATAGATATGGTTATGTGTTTATAACTGTTATATGTGATTATATAGCATGTTGAGTGAGAAATGTGAAAAAATTATACGTGTTTTATATGTATATGTGAATGTGGCACTTATGTGTTTGGTTATTTGCCTTAATGAGCCTGAATTATTGTAAACCATGTTTTTATTGTTGAGATAAATGCTTTGACATGAGAAGATGTAGGCATGAGCATGAAAGTATGAATTGTCCATGCATGACACATATATGGCTATGGGAGTGTATGTGGGAGAGAGTAAGAACACCGAATGGACCGACTAAGGAGTTCAATCATAAAAGAATCGGATGGACCGACAAAAGAGTTCGATTATAATATCAGATAGACTGACTATGGAGTTTGAATATTCAAAAGAAAGGAAATGGAGTATCGGATGGACTGTCACTTGAGTCCGAATTCTAGGTCGTATGTGTGTGTAGGACACATGGGAGGAACATGGCAATATGCATACCAATACATGATGCATAACATGGATACTTGCATATGAACTCATGCTTAACTTGATAATGTGGTTATATATTATGTGGTACTCACAAAACTTGAAGAATTATGTTTTAAACATTTCTACTGAGCATGCAGGAGCTCATCCCACGTATATTAATTTTTTTCAAGACATGGCAAAGAAGTAGCGAAGTCTCCCCAACAATGAGTTGCTATAGAGCATAGCTAGATTACTTTTGAGAATATTTAGCACTTCTTTCTTTTGAATGCATGTTAGGGATGTGGACTAAATGCATATGTTGCTTATGTATCTGACCTTTAATATTTTGGGAGCATGTGATTGATTACTTTTAATGATTGCATCTATATGTAAAGTTTTGAAAATGGATGAACGTGTGGGAATTCTCCTTTTGAAGCATGTATGAGTAATCTTTTAATTATGTTATGCATGTGAGAGATCTTCTCCTATACAATTATGTATGAGTGACAATTGTAGGGATGGTTAAGAAGATAAAATGGATGAATTAGGTACCAATCGGATTAAGTGTGGATGTGAAAGAAATGATGTTCGAGTAACTATGATGGATCGTAATGAGTATTACGATACATCATAATATTACAATAGATCATATGCTGCATTACGATGTATCGTAAGATTGAGAGAGGTTTGTTGTCAAATCCAGCACGTTACGATACATGTTACGATACATGTGTGATGCATTGTAGAGTTACAATGGATCGTAACTTGGGTTACGATGCATCAAAATTCCCAGGCGCTGAGTTGAGTTGAGCTGAGGTTAGTGAATGGCTGTACTCGGTGATTATTATAGGGTCCAGTAATTATGGTGGCTCAGAATATAATGACACAAACATGGAAAATGACGCTTCTGCTAGATTATGAGATTATGACTTAGATTAGTTAGTCGTACATGACATTCCAGTTTGGGGATTAGTTGAATGAGAATAAGAATGGCTTCCACAATAAGTGGTGATCTCAGCGGTTCGGATTGTACCCGAGGGTGTTAGATATGATTTGATATTGCCGCATTGGTCCGGGGTTATAGGGCATTGACCAGCTTAGTGTGGTACCTCATAACCTGGAGTTCGGGCACAGACTAGGGCAATTCTGGTGGCTTGGATTTTGGGGTGTGACAGGTTCCGAGAAAGCAAGTTGATCCTAGAGAGTGTGCATTTGAGAAAGAAAATCACTAATAAATTGTCCAAGCTCCTATTTCATACAATAAAGAGAATTGAGGAGTTGGTACTGATGTGTAAGGTCAGCAGTAGTATATCGTTGCGCCAATAAATCCCAAATTTCTTTTGCCATCTTCAAATGACCAAATTGAATATGGATAAAGGGTACTAAAGTATTGCATAACCAGGTGATGATCTGATGATTTTTGTTGTCCCAATTCAGCTAGACGATCAGAATGCTTTGTTTCATCTTCCTTGTCATCTTTGGTAAGGGCTGGTATGTCTCCACTAACAATACGCCAGAGTCTACGTCCTTTTAGAAAATGGTGCATGGCTTGAGCCCATAGATTATAGTTTGACCCATCCAATATGGTGTGTATCGGTTGAGCAACCTTATTTTTATCCATTTATGAATCTCAAATGATGAAACAGACTTAAAATATGAGACGAGTGCAAAAAATTAAGCCGGACAAGACTATTTTAAAATTTTTAGAACTGATGATGATATGGCGATTGCTGATATGGCGATGATGTGGTTGATGACGAGGAACAAAATCGGTTATGGAATTTGACATGGAGATGACGTGTTAGATAATATAGCGATCTGGAATTTGATATGGATGTTGATGTGGCCGTATGGATTCTAATTTGAAAATGATGTGGCAAGTGACATGGCTAGATGATGTGGCACTGTTGTTGATCTAGAGTTGACGTGGCAATGACTAGGTAGGCTGATAGTGCGAAGAAGCTAACATGGCTAGTGTGTTGGCACTTGGAAGCGCATGAGGGCACGTGGAAATGCATGAAGGTTTGTCGACGCATGATGGGATGTCCAGAGGTCTAAAATCTTCTAACGGTGCATGAAAGCGCGTCTGACCTTCTTTCTGGCTATTTCTAGTGGCGTTAGAATCCTCTGAGCCAGATCTTTTGTCTGCTATGATCATAATAATCAAAGAACTTCTGAAAGAACTATTTTTGACTTCAAACAGAAGTTGTGTGATCCTTAACTTATTGTCACAAGTGAATTAATGAGCAGAAAAGAAAGAGAAGAGGTTTGTGAATCCTAGCTCTAATACCATGTTAAAATAAGAGAATGAGAGAAGTATGTATTTCACTATATAAAATCTATAATATACAATGCACACAAGACCTATTTATAGGCATACAGTCTTGGAGACCAAGTTTACTTAGGAGATAAGAAACCATAGTCTTAGATGGATTGGGAACTAATATATAATATACACTAAAAATTGTTAAATGAATCGAGTAGAGTCAAGTCTGAGCTATTCAAAATATTGACAAGCTGAGTCGAGCTTGAACTCAATTTTTTGAGCTCGTCATGATCCGAGCTGAGTTAACAAACGAACAAGCCAAGCCCGAACAAATAGTTGATTTGTCATCCTAACCCGGTCACTGGATTAAGGTAAGAATTCTAATGACTACGAGGATATGTTCTTGTAAGATTTCAAGGAAATATGTAAGAACTGTAACCATTTTTTACCAATTTTTTCATTTATTGTCATATTAATGTTTTAAATGATTATATATATGTTTTAAATATAAAAAACATGTTTTAGAAACTTATTTAAGGTTTGGGAAAGTTTTCGGAGCATTTGGTAAAAGTTGACTTTTTCAAGTCCCGTTGACCCAGGACGCGACCTAGAAAATTTGAAAGTGTTAGAATGATACCAAATTCGGAGGGTAACTTAAATAAAATATTTTACGTGTTACGGAGTTGATTTCGTGTCAATCAGAGTTACAGAAATCAAAAACAGAGCCTGGGAAGGTTTAGTGAAAAAGTAATGACATTTTTGTAAATAAGTGAATGTTAAAATCTATAAATGGGAAGAGAATGACCCAATCCTCATTTCTCATTCTCATCAGCCAAATGGTGAGAATAATATATATCGATATATAGCTATATCATCTTCTTCACTTCTCTATCATATTTGAGAAGCTTTGGCCAGAAATTTGAATGCATCGAATAAGAGAGAAACGGTCTACGCATTGAGGGTTTGAGTTTGATCCGTCCAGAATTAATTTCAGAGAAAGTTGAGTTTTTGGTGAAAATTAGAGAAATCATTTGGAAGCTCTTCCAAATTAAGATAGGGATGTCTAACCCATAGAATTTGGAGTTTTTGTGAGTATATTAGTTGTCTATGACAACCAATTGGTTTTGTGGGTATAATTAGATGTCTTTCAATAGTAAAGAATACTCAATTATGCCATTTAATGTGTTCTCTATGTCAAAGGATGTGAAAGCATGTCTATAATTGTTTTAGATGATTATATGAGTATGTTGGGATTGAATTGTGAAGCAATTATACGAATTCATGTATATGTGTAAAGGTGACACTATTTGTTTGATGAATTGTCTTGAAAGCATGATCAATTGAAAAGTATGATTTTAATTGCCAATATGTGAACTATATGAATTGTGGAAGATGTGAATTATATGAAATGTGGAGAATGTGAAGTATGTTCAATGCAAATGCTTGTGATGTTCAAATGGGAAATTGCGCAAACATGACAAATGAGTACTATGTTGAGTTTGAATTGTAAATGCATATTGGCTTCAATATATGGGTTGCATCTTCATTGGTACGGTGAGGATGGTAAACTCAATTGGATGACAAGCCCTCTTAACGAGTGCCAAGGTAATCCGGTACATGGAACCCTCGCGGGGTGGACCGATAAAGGATCCCCAATTAGAATAGAAGAGGATACTCCTCAAAATGGAGTTCTTCATGGACTGGAATGAGAACCTAGGATAAGTGGGATTGGTTTGTCCAAAAGAAATTAAAGACCAATGGATGTGTGGAGGGAATGAAGGAGTTGTACATATTATGTTGCATTCACACGTTGCGTATGATATAGTCATGATGTATGGATATTGCTTAACATGATTAAATGTAAATGTATGGTTATGTGGTATTCACGAAACTTGGGAAATTGTGTTTTAGACATTCCTCCTGAGCATATGGTTGCTCATCCCATGAGGATTAACTATTTTCAGGAAATGAAAAGAAGGTGGTGAAGTCTCCCCAACAGTAGAGTTACCATGGAGTGGAATCGGTTTCACTTAAAGATTTTATATTGCTTTATTTGAATGCATGTCCGAATTGTGGACTATATGCATGTGACAAACATATAATGACCATTTATGTTCCGAGAACATGTATCATTTATGCTTTATGGTTGTATACGTTTAATTATAGTTTTAAGCATATGTTGTTCATGACTTATGATTTCATACACTGTGAACATGGTATTGAGCATGGTAGAATTCTAGATGATTAAATGATAATTCATTCAGTTATGTTTGTTTCTACATATATAAACTTGTGAGAATGTTTGTGTTGGTGTACATGTGATGTATGATACGTATATATGTTAAGAAGAGACATTGGAACGAAAATGACCAAAATGTTAAGCTGTAGGAAATTCTACATGACAGGATTTCGATTGTACGAAACCGCTGTTTCACATGATCGAAATTTTTAATTGTGCGAAACCAAGGTTTCAATCATGCGAAAAATTGAAGTTGTGAGATCCCAAATGTTGAAAACATTCGATAGTACTCCGATACTATTTTGATCTTGTGAGATACTTCGATCAATCGAAACCTTCATTTCGATTGTGCGAAATATTGTATAAACTGGTTAACAGGAAATGACTTATACATGCATGATGTCATTAAGGGGTACCCATAGTAGACTTGTATTAATTATACATGTGTGTAAACATGGTGATAATGGAATTGTAAATGCTTCCGCTGAATTTTGAGATCACATGACAGATTGTTGATCATTATGTCATAACCGATAAAGGGTGAAAGTATCAATGATGTAAAGACTTTCGCTGTATGTGATCATCTCGGTGGACCGAGTGGGAACCGGGAGTGATGTTGGTAGTAGTTTGACATGGTTGTCCGGGTCGTGGAGTGACGATCGGTCAGTCATGACACCTCACTACCTGAAATTCGGACTAGGACCGGGGGAGTCCCAGTGGTCCAAATTTTGGGGCGTGACAAATGATTTGACATTACTGATTAGCATTTTCATTTGGTCATATTATTTTACTCATGCAAGCTACCTTTATCAAACATTATTTATTTTGCGGCTCTCTTCTCTACCTTTATGATTTGAAGTAATGACATTAGAAAGCCTAAATGAAGTGAAAAGAAAGTTAAAACACTTTTTATTTCAATTGCTAGTTGGTTTTAAACACATTATTTAAAAAACAAATGATAGTCTAGTACTTAGAATTCAAATGTTCCGACTATGGAAACAACAACCCCTTTTATTACAAAAGAAAATGTGAAAGATTAATTAGGGGTGTGAAAAAATCCGCTCAAACCAAAAATAAACCAGATCGGACTGTTCAGACCACTTCTTTAACGGTTCGGTCCAAATACAATTCCAAAATAGTGGAACCTGATTCACAGTTCGGTTCCAGATTTAGAAATTATGAAACTAGTTCGAACCAAACCGATCCATTAGTTTTAGTATGTATATGTTATATTATTTTATTATATACAACTTAATTACTTATAGTCTTTACTCTCTATATACAATATACATAATACAGTGATTAATAACATCTCAAGTAGTCAAGTTAGACTAGCTCATTTGGTAATTTTCACCTTTCTCATATTCCATATCGCTTAAATATAACACATACTTTGTCTTTTTATACTGATGCCTAAGTTGTTTAGTTTGTCGGGCTTGGTAGCATGAGCCTGTGACTCAAGTGAGGGTTTGAAGGTTGGCTCGGATCAGAAGGTAAGACTTGTTGGTGTTAATTTATCGGCTAGCCCTGTCCAAGTAAGGAGTTGGATTATGGTCCCTGGTCTAAAGATAGGGGATTATGGCACTTAGAGAACTGAGGGCACAACGTCAAGTTGGTTTCACAGAGCAGCGTAAACCTCTCGCTCCTGCCGGTGGAAGAAGGATAACAAGCTATGGGGAGTTCTTGATCAAACTAAACTTTTTTTTAGTTTATTTTTTCCTTTTCAATCTCAGTTTTCAGTTTTGTTTTGTGGGTTTCTGCTACTACTTTTGTTCTAATTGTTTCTTGGACAATCTTATATATTAGAGGAGAATCTAGAAATGATCATGAGGGAGGAAAATTCAAAAATAGTAATCAAGATGATTCTCCACTTCTTTAGCAGCTTTAAATTTCAAATTGGGTAATGCTACTCAGGCAGAATTTGTAGGCAGAATTCATAGGCAGAAAGTTTTATATCCATTGGATGCATGTGGTAGGCCCCACCACATACACTCACCACATGCATCCAATGGATATAAAACTTTCTGCCTATGAATTCTGCCTATGAATTCTGCCTGAGTAGCATTACCCTTTCAAATTATATTATACAGTTGTAACTTTTAGATATTGTAAATATCTCTTTCTATAACGTTTGAATTCTGTAAATATTTTCTATAAATGAATACATCCTCATAGCAATATACTTAAGACGTTTCCTTTACATGGTATCAGAGCCAATCTCAGTTAACACCTAATTTTTTTTCCCATGGCCAATTCAAGCTCTACCCTGCTTTCACTCAATACAATGGTTCACATGGTGACCATCAAACTCACCTCTACTAATTACCTTCTGTGGCGTAGCCAATTCGGTCCATTGCTTGAAAGTCAATATCTCATAGAATTTTTGGATAGGTCCTCACCTGCACCCACACACTTGATTCGAGAGAGTTCAAATCAAGTTCCTAATCCTGCTTACAAGAAATGACATACGCAAGACAGGATGCTGCTCAGTCTCATTTATGTTTCTCTTACAGAGGAGTGTATGGCCAAGGTTGTTAATTCATCAACTGCACGTGATGCTTGGTTGACACTTGAAGCATCATTTTCTCATAGCTCCAAGATAAGAGAAATTCAATTGAAAGATGAACTTCAACTAATGCAGCGCAGCTCTCGCGGTGTGACTGAGTATACTCATTTTTTTCACTCAATTTTGTGAGTTACGCGTTGCGGAAACGGTTTAGTTAATTTAGAGTGAGATACTAATCCTTAGACCTAGAGGGGGGTAAATATGTCTTCTTGCCCAATTTTTATGATTGATTAATTACCCACAATTATTATCAATTAAGCATCCAAACCAATCACAAAATAAATAAAGCAAGTAAGAAAAAGTTAGAGATGACACCAGGAATTTTATGTGGAAACCCAAGTCGGGAAAAACCACGGGGGTGAGGCAGAAACCCCAAAGAAACCAATCCACTATCTCGAAGCAAAGTACATCAAACTCTGTCCCAAACTCACACCCACTCCACTCTGACAATAACTTGATGCGGAACACCTCAGGCTTACAATTGCAACAACACGTCCAACTACTACAGACTCCCGGCTAACGTCACAATTCTTCCAGAAGGGTAGCTGAAAGAACAACAATACTCAACAAGTATTTTGTTCCCTTCGTAGTGATCGTTTCTCTTCCTCTTCAGATAAAATCTTGTAGTTTCAAAGAACCACCTCTGCTACTCTTGATTAACTGTGTAGACTGATGATGTCTTAAAGATTTCGTTGATCAAATGAAGAAGAAGATCACAACTTAAACACTCCGTGTGTGTGTGCTCTCAAAAATAAAAATCAATGAAGATTTTCTCTCATAAATTTCTCTTTTAGCTCTTAAAAATATATTCCTGTCTCTAACAGTTAAATCATTGAGTCTCTTATTTTTTTTCTATTTTGATTGAAGCATAAAGAAGTATTTATAAGGTTTAGAATCCTTAGTCAACTTGGAAAACAAGTTTAAAACACCTAAGGAAAGTTTTAGAGAAGTTTTGGTTAACTAAGAAATCAATTCGGATCAAAAAGAAAATTTCCGCGCGCATCAGCTAAGTCGGACCGATCCTAAAAATTGGGGACCGGTGGAACTTTTGCAGATACATGAAAATTTCAAAGTCCTGAGAAAAGTCGGACCGGTCCTAAATTTTGGAGACCGGTGAGACTTTTCAAACATGTTGAATTTTGAAAGTCCCGAGAGAAGTTGGACCGGTCCTCATATATGGGGACCGGTGGGACTTAGGAAAAATTTAATTTTTACATTTAAAGCATATTTTCCAAGTCCTAAGCCCACTAAACTTCAAAACATAGCATCCTCACTCACATACCTATTCTAAGTGATATCCTCATCAAATCCACGGTATCGAAACACTTTTCGTTTAGCTCCGAAGATCGAGACACAAGATCAAACAAAAATTACAAATCGATCAACAAGTTTTGACACCAAATTTGCCAATTACAATTATATATCTCACAAATTTGTGATCAACTAAGTGTCATTGGCAAATCGGTTGATGACACTGATAAGGTACATTGGTTTCTTTGTGGTCTTGGTTCAGATTTCAAAAAAAATTTGATCTCTATGTTGTCTTAGATGCCCCTGCCTTTCTTCGCCAATTTGGCTCCTAAAGCTTTAAGTCATGAGCTTTTCTGTCGGTCCATTCCTGGTGATTCTTCTCAGTAATCGACTTTTTTCTCGCAATGGCATTCTTCTACCAACTCTACTGGTCGCAACAAGCAAGAACACTCTTCACAGGGTTCGGCCAATCCCACAAAAGGGTCTAATATTGCTTGCCAGTGGTGCTGTAAAGATAATCACACTGCCAAAGAATGTTATAAACTTGGCAAATTATTTAAAAAGGCATTCTCGGTCACCTCTATTGATAATTTCCCTGATTCTGAATGGTACACATATATAGGAGCTACTTCGCACATGACAAATGATGTTACGTCTCTTATAATTTCGTCCCTTACAATGGTAATCAATGGGTGTTTGTTGGTAACGGTAACTCATTGTCTATTTCTCATATTGGCTCTATTTCATTCATTGTTGATTCCAAATCATTATCATTATCTGATGTTCTTCTTATTCCAGGCATTACTAAAAACCTTTTGTCTATTAGCAAGCTTACTCATGAGAACTGCTCAATAACTTTTTTTCTACTAGCTTTACTATACAGTATCTAGCAACGAGCAGTGGTAGGAGTCGACCGATGTGAGAAAGGACTCTACATTCTTGACTTTGCCTATGCAAATTTTTTTTCTATTTTTTATCAATGTAATTTTCATGATACTTATGATGTTTGGCATGCCCGATTAGGACATCCCTCTTCTCGTATTGTTTCTCTTTTGAATAAGCATGGGGATATTACTATTTCTAATAAAAGTAAGTTTGATTCTACACCTTGTTTTGGTTGTCAGTTAGGTAAAAGTCACCGTTTACCTTTCTCTAACATAAATCAATGTTGCTCTTCATTATTTGAGAGAATACATTACGATTTATGGGGCCCTTCACCCATCGCTTCTCCATCCTGTTATAAGTATTATTGTGCATTTATTGATAACTTCTCTCACTTTAGTTGGATTTTTCCTTTAAAGTTTAAGTCAAATTTCTTCGATATTTTTATCTGATTTCATAAATATGTCAATGCTCACTTTGATAGAAAAATTAAATCTTTTCAACGTGATGGTGGTACGGAATTTACCAATAATCGTTTTACCTTTTTTCTTTATGAGTGTGGTATAGTTTAGTGTATTGCTTACTCATCTACCCTAATCAAAACGGGGTTGCTGAGCACAAACATTGCCATATCACTGAAACTCGTTTCACCCTCATGTTTCATTAAGTGTTACATTACATCTTTGGGTGGAGTCCTTCTCGATCAACAGCTTGTTATCTCATCAATAACCTCCCATCACCGGTTCTTGAAGGGAAAACACCTTATGAGATTTTATATGGTAAAGCTCATCCTTACTCATCACTTCGCACTTTTGGTTATCTTTGCTTTCCTTTTTTGCATGACTATATACCTCATAAATTGTCTCCACACTCACTTCCTTGTGTTTTCTTAAGATATAGTCCTCTCCATAAAGGCTTTCAGTGTTTGGACAAAACCACTAACCGAATATATATTTCTCAGCATGTGCAATTTTTTGAGAATTATTTTCTTATGTTAACTTAAATTTGCCACCTTTGGTTTCTACCGATTACATTTCTTTTGTTGATCCTCTTGAAACCTCTTTTCTATGTGAAAATAATTCTTCTACAGGTGTGACTTCCATCCATCACGAGCCTCCCACATTTTGTGCTCCTTGTGCATACCACGACAACAATTTGTTGCCACTTGTGTTGTCTTCAACATCAGCCACTTCTTCCATGACTGCTGCCTCTTCCCAGCCACCATCTCCTGCGATGGCATTGGAAGTCATTCCTCCACCACCTTCTTCAACCTCCCAACCGACTTCCTCTACACATCCAATGATTACCTGTACAAAGGACAGTATTGTTAAGCCTCGCACTATTCACTCGTTAATTGCTTTGTCAGCTCCTCAATGGTTTCAGGTACAGCTTGCCATTAAAGAGCTGCGCGGATTCAAGTCAGCTGTGAAATATCCAAAATGGCTCTCTGCAATGGATGATGAAATTACCGCACTTAAGCAAAATAACACTTGGCGCTTGGTTCCTCAACCTTCTAACCATAATGTTGTAGTATGTTGGTGGATATTTAAAACAAAACTTCGAGCAGATGGAACTATCGAGTGTCACAAAGCTCGCCTTGTTGCACAAGGATTTTCTCAAAAGCATGGCATCGACTTTGATGAGATTATTAGTCCAGTTGTTCGCCCTCCCTACTATTCAAATTATACTCTCTCTTGCTGCCATGCATGGTTGGCGACTTCATCAGCTTGCATGACTTTAAAAATGCATTTCTCCATGGCTCTCTTTCTGAGGAAGTTTATATTGAACAACCTCCAAGTTATATTAATGCACAATTACCTAATCATGTTTGTCATTTGTAGCGTGCTCTTTATGGCCTTAAACAGGCTCCAAGAGCTTGGTTTCAGCGTTTCATCACTTTTTTGCTTGATCTTGGATTTATTGCAAGCCGTGCAGATTCATCACTCTTTGTTTATCACGATCAACGAGGTGTTATTTATCTTCTTTTGTACATTGACGATATGGTTATTACTAGCAACAATCCAAGCATGCTTTGTTCTCTTCTTGACCGCCTTGACATAGAATTTTCTATGAAAGATCTCGGTGATCTTCACTATTTTCTTGGTGTTGAGGTTATTCGCAATGAAAAAGGTATTTTTTTAAGTCAAGCAAAATATGCTCTAGATCTTTTAGCTCGGGCTGAAATGGTGGATTGCAAACCAATCTCCACCCCCTTCGTCATCGATTCCCATCTTGCTGCCACTGGGGAAGCATATTCTGATGCTACACATTTTCGATCATTGCTGGAGCCTTACAATATTTGACTCCCACACGTCCAGATTTGTCTTACAGTGTTAATTCCATTTGTCAATATATGCATGCTCCTACTATTGATCACTTTCGTGCCTTGAAGCATATTCTACAATATGTTAAAGGCACATATCACTATGGTCTTCAACTATCTCGAGATCCTTGTTCAACTCTGCTTGGTTATTCTGATGCAGATTGGGATGGTTGCCCTAATACTCGACGGTCTACGACAGGTTTTGCTATTTACCTTGGCCAAAATTTAATATCTTGGTGTTCTAAAAAGCAAACTACTATCACACATTCCAGCACTGAGGCTGAATACCAGGCTCTTGCATTTGTAGCTGCCAAACTCTCTTGGACACTTCAGCTATTACGTGAGCTATATTTCAAACTCTTCTCTCCTCCAAAACTGTTATGTGACAATAACAGTGCCATATTTATCACATCAAATCTGATCACAAAATCCCGCTCTAAATACATCGACATCGACTACCATTTTGTTTGGGAACTTGTTGCTCAACGGGTTCTTAGTTTGGCGTTTGTCCCTTCTAAACTACAGCTAGCAGATATCTTCACTAAAGAGGTTTGCTAAACTACAATATCTCTTGGATCATGCCAAGTTGTGTGTGTTCCCTCATTCCACCCCGCCTACTTTGAGGGGGGTATTAGAGGAGAATCTGGAAATGATCACGAGGGAGGCAAATCCAGAAATAGTAATCAAGATGATTCTCCACTTCTTTAGCAGCATTAAATTTCAAAGTATATTATACAGTTGTAACTTTTAGATATTGTAAATATCTCTTTTTGTAACATTTGAATTCTGTAAATATTTTCTATAAATGAATTCATCCTTAGCAAGATGCTTGAGGCGTTTCCTTTACACTATATATGAGAAAAAAGAATGAAGACTGTTGTTGCTAACTGAAACACCTATGGGTTGCAATTATGTTGTGAAATGCAACAATCATTAGTTAGGATTTGTGTTTTTGCCTAAAACAGAATAACTCTTTTTGTTATGAGTGTTTCAAATAATAATTTCGTAACTAAAATGTGTTTTAAGTTTATTTTTATTTTTATTTTTTATTTTTCTGCTACCGTAGCCGAAGCACAATAAAAACACCAAAATAGTGTTTCTAATTTTGGTCTAAATTTTTCAAACATTTTGACACTATTCAAAACACAACGGTATACCAACCATAGTTTGTTTCTATCGTGCCGAAACAAAAACAAAACGCATGCCAAAAAAATGGTAATGTTGCAATTATGTTGTGAAATGAAACAATCATCAGTTAGCAAATGGGGTGTGTTTTCTTTTTCAAATTGGGTTTTTGGTGTTTTCAAATTTTAGGGTTCTGCTACTTTGTTCTGATTAGCTTTAATGGCCGTGGGTTGCAATTATGTTGTGAAATAAAACTATCATCAGCTAGCAAATGGAGTTGTTTTATCTTTTTCAAATTGGGTATCTGCTACTTTGTTCAGATTATAATTTCCATCTCTATATGTGGGTAATGGGTTGCTCAGAACTTGTTAGTTGTTACCATGGCCATCAGCGACTTCGGTTCTGCTATATTGCTTTGATTGAACACAATTCATATAATACAAATTGCTAGTAATTTGTAGCAGATTAAATGGCTGATTAAGGCATTATTGTATTGTTTTAGGATTCTGCTATTTTTCTTTTTGTATTTTGATTCTCTAGATATGAGATTTAGTTCCTACTTTTAATTTCTTGACCATGGCAAACTCAAACCTGGCTTGTGTGCGGCATCCATAGATCATATCATTGGGTAACTTGTTAACATGAATCTCAATAACTTTTTTGTGTTTATTTATTTATTATTATTTATCACAACAAGAAACTTATACACCTACATTGCTCCTACGAGGACTTAAACTCTTGACCTTTTACTTTGGAATGTGAGAAAGTACCACTGAATACAGCGCTTGATAGTTTCAAAGATTTGTATTTGTTTCGTTATTTTTATATCAAACACGTTAACACAATCATTTTCTAACAAATTGTTGGAATCGGTTATAGATTGAGGAATAGGATAGGATTTTAGTAATATGGTAGGGAATCAGGTGTTCGTATAGGCTCATGAACACGTTCATAAACACAAGCATGAGTGAAAAAGCAATTTGACAAAACACTGTGCAAACATTGGTGGATTAGCCCAAACCCTCTCTTATGATGGAGGTCCTGGAGGCTGCCAATTTCTCCTTCATTTAGTTTTCAGGAATTTTGTATTCGCATCGTAATACAAATCAAATGTTGTTGTGATTGAATGACATATGGTTTAGGTTTGTATTAGATGTTTCCCGTTCTCCAAAGATGTTATTTGCCTATGATATTTTGTTCTTAATTCTAAATTACTTCGACTGAGATTTAGAGAATGCTGCAAACAAGTACTTCCGCCATTCTTTTTGTTTTTTGAATTTTTTTTCCCGATGTGAAGCACTATTTTGGCCTACTTCCCATTTCTTGGGTCCATTTTTTGCTCGTTTTATATCTACATAGAACCAGTTTTGGATGTTAAGATGGATTTTATGCTATTGGTTTAAGGTCCAAACTGTCCTCATTAGCTAATACAGTAGTTCATTGTAGAGAATGGGAGTGTTTTTATCCTTTTCTTTTGATGCTTGGATACCCAAATATTTATATATTTATTTTTTGGGTGAAGTGCAAAAACCTCTCCCACACTATATACAAAATGTGCATAAATCTCCCTCCCAGCAAATAACCTCCTTACATTTTTTAATTTGTGCGAATAAGAACATTTTGTCAATTTAAGAACTAAAATATCTAAAATACCTTTACAATCTAGTGTCATGTTTGGATGTCTAAGAAGGGTCCATCCAAATATCAATTTCTTATTTATTTAAAAAATGTGCGAAAACGTCCTTAGTTTTCACTTGCAGAGCTTAACCGGTGGATCCATTTTCGATCCCATCCGAAATAATAAAATAATTAAAATATATTTTTAATTAATAAAAAATAGAAAATATGGCATCCAAACATGGCACAAGGGTGTTAAAGCCTGGAAGGGGCATTTGGTCATTTAAAAGGGGCATTTTGACAAAGGAGGTGTGTTTGCACAGATTTTAAAAATGCGAAGGGGTTACATGGACATACTAAATTGTAGAGAATTTTTTGCACATTTTGTATATAGATTTTTTGCACTTCACCCTTATGTTTTTGCATAGGTTTGTAATGAGCCTAATTTGTTGTACAATGGATTTGAAACTAGTGTGTATAGGATAGTTTTATGATTTATTGATGCATTATTGACACTTTTTCTTATTACAAATTAACTTCTGTGAAATAGTCCAATATGATACTACAAAGAACATCCTGGTTTACAGATTTTATCATGGTGAATAGAGTGTCATCTCCATGTTACTTTAGTAGCAGCTTGTCCTTATAAATGTTGTGTATAACATGGGAAATTGTTCAATTCTCATTGCATGTCTAAAAGTTTAAGGCATGGAGAAAAATTGTTTCTTTACCCTCAATAAATGAAGCTACTTATTCAACTTTTGGCGAGAGGAGGTGTTGGTCTAACTGATAAGGGTGGATCAGTACTCTTTTCCACATTAAGTGTACCATCAAACTTTTTTTTTCTCTCTTAATTGGTTTGTGTCCAGTTTTCTCAGAAGATCAATAAATTCTTTTGTTTTTGAGTTGAATTTAGAGTTAAATATTTAGGGCTTACTTGATTCAGTTTTCCGAGAATAGCTATACAAAGATCTACTTGATTGACAGTTTTTGAAAACTGTTTTTCAAAAACTCAATTAAAAAAGGGCATGTTTGTCTTTTATAGTTCTCTGAAAAGAGTTTTTGTTTTTTGAATTTTTTGTGTTCTAAGTAACAAACTAAGCAAAGTCTTAATTCTTCTCCGTTAGCCTCCTCCTAACAGATACTGTAGGGTGGATTGGGGATGACAATGAGCTAGATTAAGTATGCTATTATGACTGCATGAAACTGGATGGCATCAACGGAATCTTACAGGGGATCTCAAGTGATTTGTTAAATTCATATACCCAACCATCTAGCCCGGAAAATGGAAAAGAAAAGATCCAAAAAAGGGGTATAAGAAGGAAAACAAAAGAATTATCAACTTTTGATGTGATATTGTTAACCATCATGTACTCTAAAAGCTTACACTGCTAGAAAATGTATAACTTTAATATTTAAATTCTGTCACATACTCCTTTCACGTGTGGCCTTTTCTGGTCTAACACGTATTGAAATTTTAATTATCAGAATAACACTGAGGTTTCTATTAAAGTAGATGGTTATTAATAGATCGTGATTCTCACAAAATGTTAGTTTGCTTAATTGTATTTGGTGTTAAACTTTGTCATAATTGAGACCTGTTTCACTTCTTCGTAATAGGAGTGTGAACACCATTATTATCTATGAACTTGCTCATCACTTTGACACTTTGTGATTGGAATCTGACAGGCTTGGTAAAGCATTGGCTTTTGTCTTTGGTTTATCAGCGAGAATTTGAAGGATTTTTTACTGCCCCCAATTTGAAATCATGTTCCACATATACTCTTGGAAACTGAATAAAAAGTTTTGACAATGTTCTATAGTTTTGCAGGCTGAACAATGTCCCGTAATCTTGATAAAAGAGTAAGCCCAAAAAGCCTAATTTAGTGACCATTTTTTTTCTTCACTAATTACCTTTCTTATATAAGAATACATTAGTGTTTTTTGGAGTCTCTTTTAGACACGTGGTACTTCTCGACATTTCCATAGGTTGTGGTTCAACTCTCTCTCTCATGTGAGAGCTCCTTGCCAAGTTAATATATATATATATATATATATATATATATATATAGTGAGAGAGTAAACAAATAGAATAAGATAACGAGGGATAGTAAGGCAGAGAGAGAAATAGGGTGCCTTTAATTTATGGCCATAATAGATGCTTCAACAGAAGCGGATGCGTTTTTACATCCAGACACGTGTAGTTATTATATAGACAATTTTTTTATTTAGGATAAACTTTTTTGACACCTCCTGAGATTTGATGTATTATCACGCAATTACAACTTCGTAATTTTTTGTCACCAACACTCCCTTAAGAATTTTCAATTTTTTAATAAGTGAAATGTCCTAATTGCCCCTGATTATTTCAATGAATTTTAATATAAAAATATTATAATTGAAAAATGACAACTTCCCTCATGATTATATGCCCACCATTTCTCTCTCAACCTTCTTCAACCACAATCAAAAACCCTAACCAAACCACCAACCACCATTGCCATCAACCACAACTACAGTCACCACCACCAGTTAACCATAGCCGCCACCACCGCTTCTTCCTCTCTCATCTCCTCCTCCAACCACAACCACCACCGCTAGTTAACCACAGAGAGAAGAAAAAGTTGAGAAGACGAAGGCGTCGTCGAAGAAGAAGCCCGCCGACGAGGTCATGGTCAATGCCGGCAGAGGCAAAATGAAGGCGAAGAAGGGAGAGAAGCGCGAGAAAGCATCGTTGTCAGCTCATTCACGAGAAACAGTACACTGAAAGAGGAGGATCGACGGCGATCGTACCTTCTGTACCGACCAGAGCTCGCAATCGCCACAAACGTTATCGCAACCCCAATCAATCTCCTTCAACGTTACCACTGCCAAACCATCCTGTCACTGACGCCGGCCCCCAAAACCAAACCCTAGAACCCATCGTTTCACCACCAAACAGCCACTGCTGCTTTAGATTTTTCCTCTGACTTGAATAGCATAAGCCCCAATTCCATACTAAATGTTTGTGTGTGTGTGTATATATATACGTTTGTGTGTGCATACATCCAAATTAATGGTGATTGTGGTTATGGTGACGCTGCCAGGTGTGGGGTTGGGATGGTTGGGGTGGTGGGGGTGCCATTGGTTTGGGTGGTGGATACACATATATGTGTGTTTGTGTGTGTGTATATATATACGTTTGTGTGTGTGTGCAGAGAAATTGAGTTGGGATTGTCGTGGTGATGGTAATGGTGGTTTTGCCGCCTATGGTGGTGGTGGTTGGTGGCAGTGGTGGTGGTGGTGGTTGTGGTTGGTGGCCATTGGCTTGGGTTAGGTTGCGATTGGAGTTTGACAGTGGTGGTGGTGGTGGTGGTGGTGGTTTTGCCATCTGTGGTGGTGATGGTCAGTGGCAGTGGTGCTCGGTGGTTTCATCCCCCCTCTCTCTATATATGTATAAATATATGTGTATGTGTATATATATATATATATATATATATAACAGTGAAATGGGTATGTCATAATATAGCATAGTTGGGGGCATTTTGGTCCATTAGGCAAGCTTAAATAAGTAATTTTAGTATTCAAAAAGGTTAGTTCAAAAGTTAAAGGATAGCATAGTCCTTTCACTATCAAAAAATGGTCTGACACGGCCTACTTTTACAGGAGGGGGTGTATGTGATATATACCTCAAACCTCAGGGGGTGTTATTTACTCTATTATTTATACATAATCCGTTTTGATATATTATTTATTTTTATTTATTAATTTCATAAAAATTATAATACTAAACATTTATAATAATGACGACGACTTAGAATTCATTAATATAGTTTGATCTTGGAGAGACTAAAAGTTTCATTTCAAACAATTTAAGCCTCCTTTGGAGATGTTTTGTTTTGTCGTAAAACATAGAAATGACAACAAAAATATTGTTTGGTGCACCTTTTTGTTTTGTTTGGTCCAAAGCGAACACAACACATCCACAACAGGTAGGCTAAAAATGAAAGTCAAAAAAAAAATATTTTCGAGTGTTTTGGCTTGCATCACAGAACTAGATTTTCGCACGCGGCAGCATGGCCCGTGGAGCTCTGGGCGCCTAGGCACCAGCGCCAAGGTTTAGCCTTACATGTCCTACCTTGTCATAAATCACATGCTAACTGGTCGCGATATAAAAAAACACGGAGGAAAATAAGGACTGGGCACTTAAAATAAGGGTATAAAAGGGCTTCTTTTCATTAGTGAAATCCTCGCCATTTTACTTGCTCACTTTTTCAAAGTTCTAGTACGTCAAATCGGGTGTTTAATCAAATCTAGAGGAGAGTGAATAAGTTTTATGAATATTAATTTTAAATTTCAATTATCTTTTAAGTAGTTATGTTGATTGTGATTTGAAATTTAATTTGTCGTTAGGTTTTGAATCCAAACATCTCATACACAATCATGCATCCACAAAAAGTAAAGTAAAAGCAAAGACAAAAAATTTACATGGAAAACACTAAACTGGAAAAAAAACCATGGGACCCCGTCTAGTTATGAACAATCCACTATATCACATACACAATCATCCATCCACAAAAAGTAAAGTAAAAGTAAAGACAAAAAAATTTTACATGGAAAATCCTAAACTGGAAGCGTGGCGGGCCCATAACCCACAAGTCCCAGGATCGAAACCTGGCTCTGATATAGAAGAGTTTGCTTCCCCCGTTACCATACCAATTTTATCTTCCGGGAAAAAAAAAACCCTAAACTGGAAAAAAACCATGGGACCCCGTCTAGTTAAGAACAATCTTATGACTCGGTTAACAGATTCCACAATCTAGAACTCCTAATTACTTCTTGAAACAGACTTACATCAAACTCTCCACTTAAGTCTCCTGGCTATCCATCCACTTCATCAATAAATCCGATCAAATGAACTAAGTTGTCTCAATTCGCTGATGAATTCCTCCTTGATGAATACTTTTATCACATATGAGGGTGTCTAAAGAAACCCTAGTTTTAGTAATTGGAAATTTCACTCTCTGACAATAATTTTCTCTCTCTAGATTATTAAAGGGTTAAAATCATACTATACATTGACCATAACACCATATTTACATATAATACAAGTATCCCATACATTTTGGTAATTTGAATCCTTGTTGAAATCTATTTTGAGAGAGTTTTCAAAAATATAGTTTTGTAGAGTTCGTTAAGACTTCGATCGAGCACTACTGGTTAAGTTTCATTGATGCTTCAATTCATGCTCTCAAATTTTCAAACCTTTAACTCAGACATCCCATCGATCCATCAATCATTTGATTAATACTCTCGGGACTTCACTTAATAGATCGATCTTTACGATGGAAGCTCTCGGTTTTTAAAATGTATTAAAATTCTTTATTTATTTTTTTTTTTTCAAGAACACATTTGAAATAAAACTTTTAGTCTCTCCAAAATCAAACTAGGTCATTTAAGGTGTTTCTAAGATCCATTTACTTGTGCCCTACTAATGTGATTGAGGATGCAAATTTCTCACCATGCTCTTCTCATACATCTACATAGACTTTTGTATTCATAGAAGTCACTAACATATTACAACCAAAGTTTTGAGTTATATAATTGCCAACACATGAATTTTACTCCTAACAAACTTAAATGCTATGGGGGTTGAATTGGTTCAAGCCGACTGTGAATTTCTTTTTCCTTTCTAGAATATTATTTTTTATAATTGCTAGGACTTCTTAATTTGTATCCATTCAATTCTAAATCAAGTTTTTTGTAATCCTCGGATACAAACCTTGTAGGAGATCAAATCGAAGGAGTTGCTCTCCTGAAAAAATTACATCGCTAAAATAATTTTACTGTTACCATTTACCTAATAAAAGTGTGTTCGGTTTTATCCTAGATTTATCTCTCACTTCTCTTTCCTTGACTTTAAAGGCATGCCCAGTGATTCTTCCTCTCACTTCTCTCTCCTTGACTTTAAAAGGGCATCTCCAATGACTTCACGAGACACAAATTTTAATTGCGCTCATATTCATCATTGTAGAAATTGGTTTCAAGCTTTCCCTAATCATTGTAGAAATTGGTTTCAAGCTTTCCCTAAACCCTTCTCGGACTCCTAACATTTATGAAAGAGTGCGGTTCGTTCGATTAAATTTCTACCTCTCCATCTATTTCTAAGATTACCTCTCTATCTCTCTGACATGTTCGGAAACTTTTACTTGTTCAAATGATTTGCTTCACTAAATTGGTCCATAAATTTCTACCTCTCCATCTATCTCTAAGATTACCTCTCTATCTATCTCTGACAAAAACTTTTACTTGTTCAAATGATTTGTTTCACTAAATTGGCTACTAGAATTTGACTTCACAACACCTTCAAATTTTCGTTAGCCAAAAATAATAATATTTTAATAAATTTTTAATTAAATCAAAACATAGTCTAAATGATACTCAAATTGAAACTCTCATAATTTTAGAAATGATTTCATCAAAAAATTCAACTTATAATAAAAGTTAAAAAAATTAAGTCAGACAAAACCTAGTCTACCATTTTGGCCAAGCCATTTGAGCCCAAAAGGACCTTGCTTGGCCAAAAAATGAGTCTGGCCAAGCCATTAGAGTTGCTCTAAGTGTGGTCGCAACCGCACTAGCTCAACCCTTAGATCATGCGGGTCCCATTATCATGTGAGTCTCATAGCAGGACCCACATGATCCAAGAGCTGAGCTAATGCAATTGCAATTGTGCATACCCACATGATCCAAGAACTGAGCTAGTGTAATCACCTTTGTGCATAGCATATCTCGACTTGTGCTTGGGCAACAAGAAGCAACACCAACATTTTACGAGGACACGAATTCTGTTACAATTGAGCATGCCATGACAGTTGACAAACACCAAATTAGTGAAATTTATGCATGCAGTTATGCAAAGCCTCGTACATCCATTACCCTTGCCTCTTTGGGACAAAAGAAAGTGATATCACAAGCTATAAAAATAAAATACAAAATAAAAACACAATTTCCAAAAACTTCCCCCTAATAGGCAATGTCTTAACGCACAGGATTGTCTTTGAGGATTCTAAATAAGCCTAATAAACCCTTCTTAATCAGTAGTTAAGCAACACTTGCCTCGGTTGAGTTAACAACAATGGCTCATACTATTGACAAACTCACAAAGACTGATTTATTCACAGAAGCGTAAAACATCGAAGAGTCCAGCAAAGGCCTCATAGATCCTCCCAAGTTCACAGTGCCAAGCTTCCAGTTGACAACTCATAATGCATCCACTTTAAAAAAAGAGCAACTCCAGGACAGTAATAACATATTGGATCATATCACAATATGATGGGGACCCTCGAAGCATTCTTATGTCTTTAAAACCCATTTAGACATAAGATGCCAATTGAGTACTAGCCTAGTGTGTTCTAAAAGCTTGATGGAAAATGTAACTTGGAGCAATATATTTCTCAATTTGTCTCGAGACTACTAATAATACCAGATCGAAAAGAGATCCTCATCAAGCAAATATTTAAAACATTAAAGGAACAATTCGACTAGTAAACCAACTTGGTCCTTGAGTCGATCAATGGGCGGAATAGCTGGAATTGGAATTCCTATGTTGGTTGGATGTTGGAAATCACAACACTAAAGCAAAAGAATGATGAACAGTACATCATTCATAAGCAATCTTTAACCCTTGATGGCAAAAATAGATCTTTCAAGATCGTAACAGCAAAATGCACATGCAAGGTATGAATTGGGGCTAATTTACATAAAAGTATTCAGCATATTTGAAAAACTTGCTACTTCCGCCGCCCATAATATCTAGACTAGCATAGCAAGGATAAAACATTCCAAGGACGATGTGTCGCAAGCTGACAAGTTCAGGTAGTCATTGACCACAAGTCAGATGAGAAAACATTACAAGGAGCATTGCAATATCATTGACTCGACGGACAAAACATCAAAACTTGTACAAGGAAAACAATCCATCTTGACTGGAACACCATGACGACCATGTCTTACATCACTAACATAGTTTTCTTGAACCAAGCAAGTACCCCATCATTGACCCTAGTTACTAAGTTGAGTGTTGCTAATATATATAAAATATATATAATATATATGAGTGTGTGGCACGTGTTGGTCATTTAGTATTTGTCACATGGACCAACCGACCAATGGTAATCCTACCAAACTCTCAATCCAAATTCTCATTGACAAAAAATGGAACTTGAGATACCAGGCTGGTATTAATGGACCAAAGCACAGAATATAGCCATACATCATATTGCAGATCATTCAAAAATATGATTGCCAAAATCCCAGTATGAAATTTGATGAAATGAGATCAAAATCAACTCAAGAAAAATGCTCATTTAATTCAAAAACAATCACCTCACAGTAATATAGTGCACATCTTGTACTCATCTATCAAAGTCAAAATTTCTTTTGACAACATTAACTCATCTTAGCTTTTTGCTGCATGCTTTTCTTTTGACTTCTGAATCTTCAGAACCTTCTTCACAATCTTTTGCTCCTCCACCAAGAATGCTCGGATGATCCTACAAAACCGATATATAATCAACCAAAATCTTTGAAGAAAAAGGTACAAAAACCAATATCTTTTTCAAAAAAACTTAGTGTTATATGCTAATATGTAGAAAAATATGAAAATAATTTTAATCCATTTATTTATTTGGATGGGCAGGAGTAAGTCAAAAGAACAAACCTCTCCCGGACAGCACCGCCAGATAATACACCACCATAAGCACGGTTCACTGTCCTCCTGTTCCTAGGTAATCTGGACCTCTTGTATTCAGTAGGCCTCAAGTGAGGAATCTGCAGGTAGAGCCAACAATGTGATGATCACTTCAGTGAGAGAGAGAGAGAGAGAGAAAGTTAACTGACAGCATTCAAAATACAAGTGTCACTACTTAAAACAAGGACATACGTACAACTTCACAACTTGCAACTCCAAAATTCATTACTACATGCAGTTAGGAGCCCATAACAATTCTAAGCACGATTAAAATCAAGGACTGAACCAGAACAGAAAAAATCATGAGCAATAGTCTCAAGGAAACAGGCAACATCATAGTAAATTTATCATCCATATATTAACAACTTTTCAATATAACAAAATAAAAAAAATCCGTGACAGTAGGTCTCAGGAGTAACAAATCTCACCAAGAACTGGAAACAACAGAGTACAACAATAACAATAACAAACAAAGCCAATACTTAATTTCACTTAATTTTCACAATTGACACATTATTTGGAAGCCATCAACAATATAAAGAACTCTAGATGCCCACACCTAAAAAGTAAAGGGGAAAAAATCTACATGACCAAGAGTCAGTTGTTCACATAGAAACAACATAAACCCATGTTTTAATGAAACCGACCTAAGCCAGTACTTGACATAAACACTGTTAAATTACTTAAAACATTAAAATAAAGTACACCAATTATCACCATGAAATACAAACTCAATTAGCCAAATTCCATATTCTATCAACACCACTCACATCAACCTTCCATACTTGCAGATACCCAAAACCATCATAAATAACTATCACCCTTTTTCCCACGTCAAGATTTTCAGTCAAACAATATAGCCGCCAAAATAGGTGAAATATGGACCTCCATATCCCATAAGCCAAGTCATGAAGTAGGTTCCTTCAATATAATGGAGGATTTCTGTTCTCAAATATGTTTAAGCTAAACTGCCAAGGGTAAAAGCTTCTTTAATCAAATTCATTGCTGTCAAACCAGTGGATGATAACAGAAGTCGTTGTTTAGAAGCGCCACTTAAAGACGTGCTGTGCCTTGAATTAATATTTTCATAATTATTGCAATTGAATGTGGATAGGATATAGCAAAAGCTTGCATAATATGGATACCAGACATCAAAGAAAAGAAAGAAAAAGGAAAAAAAACAAACTTGCTGAAGATACATCCCACCTTGGCCCAAGACAAATTTGCAGGACTCCAAAAATCTACATATGCACCCTCACTCTTAAGAGTCTATGTAGTAGATAATGATCCATTTTATCATCCACTTGTCCTTAAGAGGCTGGCAAGTTGCAACTTAACTTTAATGTCTAAAAATTTGAATTTTCACCTTCTTAAGGTTATTAGATGGCATTTCTGATAACAATAAGCGAGCGCTATTATCTCTCTTAACTCTTGCAGTGCAACGGCAGAATATAGAATAGATCAGGATGATATGCATCATAGAGCACCCCTCAAAACAAACAGCAACAATCCCAAAAGCATATTGTGTCTCCTAAACTAACAGATGCTTGATAATAGTACAACAAGGTGTCAGTCTTAAAGGATCACTCTCTCAAATAGCTCCAAACCCTCAACTTTCTTATCAAACAAACAACAGCTAGGCTGAACAATTAACATCATTAATGCACTTTCAGCAATTATTGGAAAAGAAAATGCACAGCACGTAAAGTTGCTTCATCATAGACAATTCATAAGTTACAAGCTTTATTTTTTCACATGACACTATTACAAAGCTTTGCATAATTGAATCATAAAAATAAAAAGTCTGAATGTTTCAAAAAAATTATAAAATGAATCCGGATAATTTGCACCATACAGCACATGATTCCGTAAATATTTTTATATTCTCTTACCAGCATCCTCAAAACAACAGCAACATTCCCTAAAGCATATTGCATCTCCTAAACTAACATATGTTTTAATAACAGTATTACAAGGTGTCAGTTTTGAAGATCAAACTCTTAAATAACCTGCTCCAAACCCTCAACTTTTGCATGAAGCAACTGCTAAACTAAACAATTAACATCATGAATGCACTTTCAGGAATTATGTGAAAACCGAATGCGCAACATGTAAAGCTGCTAGGATCATAGAGAATGCATTTGGTTCAACCTTTATTTTTTGAATAACACTATTACAAAGCTTTGCAAAATGGATCATCAAAAACAACAAGGTTATGAATGTTTCAAAAAGCTTGACATTATTTTTTATAATTACTACAAGAACTGGCCGTGTTAACTTCTCAACCAACTGAAAATTGAAAATCAATCACATGAAAAAACCGAGATAAAGAGTACACCAATGAACTCGATAGAACACCTCTCACATCGTAAAAAGATGTGCATCTCCAGGTTCCTCCAACATTTTCAAGTCATATATAAATACACAAAACCACTTTCAAGTGATATGATAGCATGTGAATTGACTGAGACTATGGCCCTAAATAGAGCGGAATGAAAACATATTATTCATGCAGTCGACCCCAAGTAGTTGGGAAAAAGGCTTTGTTGTTGTTGAATATAAATAAACAAACCCCTACAACATAACAAAAATTTACAAGATCATAAAATGTACAAGATCATAAAGGAAACTCAAACAAATAAAAGTAAGAAGAGAGAAGAGAAGGCATACAACAGGAATCTATTATGGCTAACATCAAGAAGCAGAAAGGGGAAACAAAAGTGATCTCTCAAAGGTAAAGGTTTACAAACCTATGTTAGATGGAGACTTTGTACCATAACTACATTGGAGACGCACAAGCCCAACTTGCCCAACTATTGAAAAGGTTATATTCCAAATTTACTAGAAGTTTCCTACAGAACATTCAGATATTTACATATTATACATGGTTATTTCAAAATGAATATGGGTCTGCTTGTTCAGTTTTCTTTTTCCAAATATTGGAAAACAAAAACAGTTAGAAATGATTTGTTCGATTAACAGTTTTCTGTAAAATGAGTTAAAGGCCTGAATTTAGATTTTAGAGAATTGTCTTTGGTAGTTCTTTGAAGGCCGTTTCTGTTTTCAGAATTCTTTAATACTGTTTTAAGAGAACTGAACCAAACAGGCCCTAAATTACTTATGCTGAATCTTCTATATTACACCAAAAGAAGCAACAATCCCTCTGTCCCCTTCTATCCTATAATTTGCAGAATAGAAAAATACAACAGCCAAAGAAAATACACTGAATCAAAGTAAAGAAAAATAACACACTAATAGAAAACATGTATACACACTAATCTCCAGCACTAAATCTCTAATAATGCCCAAACAATACTCATTTGATGCCATATAACTTCTTCATGTCAATTATCACAAAATTTAAAGCTATACAGGTGGAAATGAAACTCATTGTTAAACATGATTAAAAAAACTCACTGAAGAAAAACTTGTGCATTGCATCATTTCATAGGATTTTTAATTTACACTAATAAATTAATCATATGGCATGACATAACAAGCTTAGAGCAAATGTACAATCATGATGACAAAGTGAAAACACAAATACATACTCCTTGGATTCTCTTTCCAGTAACAGGACACTTAGGCCCACTTGCTCTCTTCTTGGTGCTCTGGTACACCAGCCTTCCACCTATATTTCAATATAGAGGCAACAAATCAGTAACACGACTTATAAAACATACTTGTTTACATATTACAAGTAAGAAAATATGAACATAGATTAACAAATCAGTAAGGTTTATTTGGAGGATTATAAGTAAATGCAACAATGAATTACTCTGAACCCAGATCTAATCTAACATCAAAAGGAAGAGATGTAATCAGATTTTGGAGTTTGATGGAACAATAAGTATATGTATATATATATACCGGGTGTTTTGACGACCCTATGCTGGTTGGATTTGGTGGCATAGCTATGGCGTTTGCGGTACGTGAGACGCTGCACCATCTTCGGGGGACTTGAAGCTTTTCTCTCTCTAGATTGAAGAGGCTGAAACGGAGGGTTTTGTTTGGTCTGGACGAGCGAATTAAAACCCTACAGAGTACCCAATGCCCAAGATCTGACGGCTGTCACGTGTTCTCTTCAACGGTGGAGATTTACCACATTTTGATGAACCCAATTCGGGTTCAAGTTCGACAGTTTGGTGAAATGGGTTGGACAGTTTCGGACAACCCGAATAGAAACTCTCTCTCTCTCTCTCTCTCTCTTTCTCTCTCTCTCTCGAGCTAAATATTCTAATGATCTAATAGAAAAAAAGGACATTCTCAATCTTGTACAATTTATTGTGTTATCAAATTAATGATTCAATAAGAATATTACTAAACAATAATTAAGGTGTGAAACTAGAAGGTCGGACACTTAATAAATATGAGTTTATACCAATTATGTATTTAAGAGATTAAAGAAAGGGTATAAAAATAGAGGTTTTGCATTATTTTTATAAATTTGGAAAAAACCTTCGTTGGGCATCTAGGCATTTAGGTTGAAAAAATCTATAGAAATTCTAAATGTGAATTCTCAAATAACTAATATGATGTTTTTAGCAAGTTTGCAATCAACATGTATATTAAATGTGGTTTAATTTGATGGAATATTGCCAAATAGTAATATAATCTTAATATATTTTTTATACTTTTATAGCAAAAGCCATCATACACTCGAATAATATTTTATGTATTTAAGTCTGGTTTAATTTGGTGGACTATTGCCAAATAGTAATATAATCTTAATATATTTTTTATACTTTTATACCAAAAGCTCTCATACACTCAAATAATATTTTATGTATTCACTCTCAGCTTAGATTCTCATTGGATAGATACAAAAATGTCTTGCAACGAAGAGACTAGAAACAATGAAAAAGTGATGAACAAGAATTGGAAAATCATTAGTTGAGGATGAAGTGAAAATTTCCAAGTAAGGATGACTTTTGAGTTTAAGGAAGAAGTTTGTAATTGCTATAACAATTGCGAAGCATTTGAGTTTTGGTGTAGCAAAAATAATAAGTACAAAAAATAGAAGCGACAAAAGTCAAATTACTTTTCACTTGCGTGTGCTCGAAATGCTAAGACAACGTTACAAGCAAAAAGACTCTTTTTATCACAGGCCTTCAACCAAGACAAATTGTAACGTTAAAATCAATGTTACAACTAAAGATGATGAAAGGTTTATTATCACTCGTATCTATTTGAATCATAATCATGCACCAAGTCGAGGAAAGGTTCGGCACTTTAGATATAACAAAGCATTGGATCCTCATGTCAAAAAAAAAAAATTGGTATTTAATGATTTAGCAGGTATAACACTAAACAAAAAATATCACTCACTTGTTGAAGCTAGTGGGGATGAAAATTTACCATTTGGTGAGAGAGAACACAGGAATTACATTGCAAAAGCAAGACAACTAAGGCTTGGCATCGGAGATGTTGAAGCCCTTTGTAACTATTTTTGTCGCATGCAAAATAGGAATCCAATTTTTTTTTACATGATTGATATGGATGACGAATGAAGCTTAAGGAATGTTTTCTAGGTTGATGCTAGGCTAGGAAGCACGGATACTCCGAAAAACTTCTCGTGGCCATATCGGACATGTATCTGATACGGATATGGTCAGGATACGGCCGAATACATGTCTAATACTCTGAAAAAGTATCTGATTTTTTAAAATTATTTTTTGAATATCGGATACGGCTGAGATATGCAGGGATACACCAGGATACGTTTAGGATACATCTAGGATATGTTTAGGATACTTTTTGGGGCAAATTTGTAATTTTTTGTTTTTTAAAATGGGGTTGAGATTGTAATATTAAAAACTTTATAGGTTAAAAAATAAGGGTCATTTTATAATAAAACAAAATATTTTAAAAACTCTCAAGCAAGTGAGTCATTGTAAAGAATATTAAAAAAAGTAGGAGATTTCTAGATTTTAACTTCTTATATTTTGTATAATTGATTTAAGTATATTTATTGTATAGTTGAAGAATAAAACTTAATATTTTATGTATAATATTATATTTTTATTTATTTATTTATTTGACGTATCCTTGCAGTGTCTGTATCCTATTTTTTTGAAATTTTTCGTGCCACCGTATCTGTATCGTGTCGTGCCCATATTCTGTGTCCATGCTTCCTTGATGCTAGGTGTAGGGCCACATGTGAGTCCTTTAAAAATGTTATCACTTTTGACACTACTTACTTGATAAACAAATATGACATATTTTTTGCTCGGTTTATTGGTTTGAATCATCATGGGCAATCTATGTTATTTCGTTGTTGTTTTCTTTCTAATAAGGATACTAATACTTATATTTGGTTGTTTGAATCATAGTTGACGTGTATATTAGGGCAGGCTCCAAAAGCGATTATCACATACTAGTACAAAGCTTTTCAAGCAACAGTTGCAAAGGTGTTTTTAGAATCTTGTCATCGATTGTACCTTTGGCATATAATACAATAGATTCCTAAGAAGTAGGGTGGACTTGGCCAATATAAAGCAATTAAGAAGATATTAAAAAATATTATGTACGAATCGCTTAATCATGATGAGTTTGAAAGAAGTTGGATGGAATTAATTCAAGAGTATAAGATGAAGAATAATGAATGGTTGAATTCACTATATAGGGATCGCCATTGTTGGGTTCTCATATATGTGAAATTTGAGCTGGAATGTTATTTACCCAATGAAGTGAAAGCATGAATGCTTTCTTTGATGAGTACGTTAACTCAAGGACCACCTTAAAGAAATTTATTAAACAGTATGATAGTGCCTCAAAAAGTAAGATTGAAAAAGAAAATGGAACAAATTTTGCTTCTTTCAATTGTGAGTCATGTGGTGCAGAAGTGACAGCAAAATTTTGATTAAAATCTAGAGGATGGTGAATAGGTTTACTTGCTTGATTGCTTAATTTTTCAGATTAATCTAATTTTAGTCCAATTAAAAATTAATCAACCTTACAAAACAAGTAAATAAAATATAGAGATAACACTCGATATACATGAAAAACCCAGAACCGAAAAACCATAGGTGAGACTATTGCCCCAAAGAGACAAATCAACTGTCTCGAAGTAAAGTACAACAAACTTTGTCCCAAATTCATACCCACTCCACTCTGCCAAGAATTTGACGTTGAACGCCTCAAACTTACTTTTGTAACTTCATGTCCAATTACTGCAGACTTTAGGGTAACGTTACAATCCTTGCAAAAGGATAGCTAGAAGAACACAAACACTCTGTGAATATTTTGTTTCCTTTGTAGTGCAATAGTCTTCTCCTTCCTCACCAATGAACAGTTAAGAAGAAATCAAACGAACGAGTGCTTTAATCAACAAATAAATTCTAAAGTAATCTTCAAACAATTGATCAAGTAGAGAGCATCTTCCTAAATCACTTGGTGAATATGTGTGTCCTCTTAAAGAAAAACAAACAGAAAATTTTATGCTCTAATACTTCTCAAAAGATTTCTCTCTCTAAAAATAATATTTTTGAAAGAATAATTGTAGAAAAAACAAAGAGTAGTATTTATAAATGATAAATTCCTAACATTGCTTAGAAAAGAAGTTAATAACCCTTTTAGAACGTTTCTTAAAGTTACAAGAATTTTTAAAAAATAATTTGAACCAAAACAGAAGTTCCCTTATTAAATCAACAAAGTAGGACGGGTCTGAAAAAGTAGGACAGATTGGACTTAGTTAACATTAAGTAGGACTGGTTGCAAAAATTTGGATTGATTCGAAAACATGTAGGTTGGAAATTTTCATCCAACTGAGATAAGTTGGATCGATTCTCAAAAATAGGATTGGTTGGACTTCGTAGAAAACCTAATTTTGATTCGAAACCCTAATTCTCCACAACTAACCTATCAAACATAAAGTGCAAAGTGTCTCTCACACCATAAATGAGATTTTCCCATTTCTCCAGGAATTTGCACCTTGTATCAATGGCGATTTACTAATATTTTGATTCATTGTTTTCTGTTATGAAAATAAACGATGAAACTTCTATTCTATTGATGTTCTCACTTGAATCGACGGTATCCATGCATTTGATCTTCAACACCATGATCGATTACAATAATTGAACCACAAATTACAACTCGATCAACTTAGTTTTGACACTAAAATTTGACAATTACAAATATATATGTCACATCAATTCTACCATTCCAACGATAACTCATCTCTCCATTAAGAAACAATTCCAAAATGTTTACACCAATCATATCTTCAAAAAATTTCAAGATGAGTTGAGGGGATTGATTTACATAATACCTCTATTATTAAAATAGATGGGTCAGTTTCTATCTTTGAAGTCAAAGAACATAAAGTTGGAAAAGATGGCATATCTTCGAAAGAGGTAACTTATGAGGTTTTGTATAATGCAGCTAATGTGAATTGACATGCTTGTGCCATTTGTTTGAGTTTAAAGGAAATTTATGTAGGCATATAATATCTAGGATGATGCAAGAAAAGGTAAATGAGGTTCCATCTGAATATATACTAGACCGTCGATGAAGGACATTAAGCGTGGATATACTTTTGTGAAAAGTATTTATGATGATTTTAGTAATAGTGAACTAAGACAATAAAATAATAATTTGATCTCACTGTTATATGAATTGGAAGAGCTTGGAGTTAGGTAAAAAGTATGAGCTTTTAGTGAAATCATTAAAGGAGATAAAACAAAAAACTCTTTAACTTTAACACAGGTTGTCACAATAGTCAAATAGGTGACTGTAGTAGTATTCTTCATGAACTACTAGATTGTGAAAAGAGAAAAGTTGCCCACCTTCAAAAAGAGAAGAAATTGCCATTGACAAAATAGTTAAAAAAGTAAAGAAGGTAAATATTTTTTATGCAGTATTGATTTTGTTGGTGTTTAATGTATCAATATATATCTTTTTTTTTTCTATTTCAATAATTTGTTAACAGTTCTTTCAAGGAAAAGAAAAAAGATAAGTTGATCAAAGTGACTCATAAGTGCCAAAAAGAAGAAAAGTGGCATATAATTTTTCAAAAGATACTTTCAAAGAAATTTAAATATTGTTTCCCTATACTTTTAATGTCCATTTCACTTGCAGGTTCATCAAAACATTCCAGCTACTGAAAATAATATTGTTCTAGTAACAAGTACTCCTACAAATTCACAAACCCTTGATAAAATGGCGACATAAGAAAGTGATATTGTAATTCAATTGTCCAAATCAAAATTATTTTAGCACTTGTACATGTAATAATCTAATGTGCTAAAATGCGAACTTTGTATTTTAGTTATTGAGATGTACTTTTTTTGGTTGAACAGATTAATGCATCTCATCATTGGAATGACATCCATGCTAAAGAGGTTACTAATTTGTCCAACCTTGTAGAGAAGCCACATGAGATAATTGCTAGATCAATCCAGCCCCTTTCATGTTTACGAGTGATTCAGTACACTTAGGCAAAATCTTAGCTTCGGCCAACTTCTATAAGTTTATGCTTCTACTTGTTTATTATATTTCTATATGTTTATGCCATAATTTGAAACTTTGTATATCATGCAATGTGCTTTACAACATCATGAAAGATTCGGGTCCACTACTTCAGCTTATGATTGTTCTTTTACCAATGAAAATAATATGGAGCCTAAGATTTAGTATTTAAGGTATAATTTTATGAAAGGTTTAAGTTATACTAGGAAAGTAAGTGGTTATCAAATGCTTTTAATTTATCTAAAGCCACTTCATTTTGCAAGTTCTCTCTGAAATGCTTCCAGACGCTTATGTTGTTGTTTCTTTTTTTCTTTTTTTCATCCTTTTGTACTAGATTGTGGTGACAAATGTACTTTTGATATTTTGTTTTGAATTCATAAGCTGAAAGTTGATTCATGAAGCCATTTGTGTCTCTCTTTTTTTTATTAAGATGTCATGATTTATTCAGTGTCTTATGTTCTATTATGATGCTTAGAGTTTAATAATATCACATGCTAGCCATGCATTGCCCACATTTACAAGATTGTAGCACTTTTTGAAGCTTCATCTGCAAGCCATTTGTGTCTTTCTTTTTTTATTAAGATGTCATGATTTATTCAGTATCTTATGTTCTATTATAATGCTTAAAGTTTAATAATATCACATATTAGCCATGCACTGCCCATAGTTACAGGATTGTAGCACTTTTTGAAGCTTTAACTGCAATAGATGCATTGCTACAGTCATGATTAATTACCTATACATCTACTTGTCGAGAAGTTTTTTTTTTTTTTTAGGAAAAAATTATATTATTTATTATTGCACAATACACTAATTAATTTACACAAGATACAAATTCACAACTCACAAAATAGGAGAGATACAGAATCTATATAATTAAAATAACAATAGATAAAAATAGAGTTTAAGAATCGCCGGCATGATAGGAGAGGCATATGTACTGTGAACTGATTGGGTTGTATCTTGGAGCTGACTAGTACCTTCTGTACCTACACAAAAAAGAGTGATGTCTCCTCTATGTGCATGGCCACAAGAAGAATATGTCTAAATCTATATTTGTCTCTTTGCCCATAAACATGTAAAGTAGTACAACACATACACATGTATACATAGATAGAATGTAAAAATATAGAGAGAAAAACATGGTGAAGTATATCTCTTTATAAGGTTACAACACATACTAATAAGAGATAGTGGATGCTTTATATATAGAGAGAGAATAAAAATGTAACGGTTAGGATGCATAATAATGATGAAAATTTATGGTTGCAATAATAACCACCATAAATATAATTTAACTAATAAAATTAAACCATCATAAATAGAATTTAATTATATTTTTATTAAAATATTCATAACATTTTCAACATCGTGGCCAGACATGAAATTGTTTGTAAAATGTTGAATTTATACTGTGATGTATACTCATATTTCAATTAATTTTATGCACTACACTTTTAAAGGAATTAGATGGTTGACAACTTCAACATCTCCCAAGGTGTGCATTGCACCTGCCCAGAAGATGCTTTGAATATCTTGGTCCCAAAGAAAACTGCTATTAAAATTTTGAAGTTTTCATTCAATGATGTATTCAAGTAATTCCTATTAAAATGTGTGTACAACTATACAAACATTACCTATAGAACTCCTCGCATTGCCAAACAAAAATATCTAAACTTTTTTACTCTCTATTTCTTAAGGTGTGGATAAATGATATCTTATCATGCTTTTGAAAATCAATTCATTGAGAACTTAAATATAAAGAATAAACTAACTAGTAATTCAATTTCATTGTCCTAAATTGATTGATCAAAATTGATATATTGATTTTTAGCAGCTTCTGACAAATACAAGAGAATGAAACACAAAAATGTACCTCCTTTGTTTCACATACAATGGGTGAGAAGGAAGTTCAATCATCAATTATGCGTTGACTTATTACATAACTACTGGCAGCTTTGGCAGCCTGTAGCCCAAGCACATAGTTTGGCCATGCCATCCAGTGCACAACTCAATCGCTCATATAGTTGAAAATGTTACAACTTGCATTAGCTGGATTCTCACCAGCAAGAGTAAATATGGAGGATAAATTCCTAGCATGGCCACTTTTGGTTAGTTGCATTCTGGAAGGTATTGGAATTGGTCTGCTCCGAACAATTCCTATTCAGAATTAATAATTATTTTATCGATAAAATGCAAAAAAACAGTCAAGCATAAACAATATGCGAACACTTGATCATAATAGTTTGTGTTTGAACAACCCTTAGTGATGAAATGGGAAATGAGAATTGCACACGCACTACACAATGCAATTATTTATTTTTTAGATGTAAAATTAGCAGTGTAGACATTCCAAAACGCCCAGTTGAAAAAAAAAACCTCACATGACGCTCAAAATCAATATTCACAAATTCAATTGTCCAAATGACAAATAGACTTCATCATTGAGTCGAGAGAGGTCAAAAACCTTAGAAAAGACTAATGATGGGGGTCATGAGTTTTCTCAAATGTTTAGTTTGACTAAACCCTAAAATAGGGACAGAATGATCAATCCAAAAGTTTGACTGACAAACCGATGGTCAAATCAAAAGAGGATTGTACCATTGTATTTGGAATGCCCAAAAATCATAGGAAACACTATAATCATGAGTCTATTCTAGTCCGAAGGGTCATTTGACTAAAACCCTAGCTTTTGAGTAAAATTGTAATTTTATACTTAGTCAAATCCGACCGTCCAATTGACGATTGGATTTCACCATTACGTTCAAAATGTACCAAAATATAGGGATCAATTAAGATTACACCACATTACATTTTTGATATCTCAAATCACCATAGGGGCAAAATCGTAATTTTTCACTTAGACAAATTTGACCGTCCAATCGACGATTGGACTTCACCATTGCATTTGACACATTCAAAAACATTGGTGTCAGTCTAGATCAACCATAACCCCATTCCAAAACTTCAACGATCAAAGAAACAAAATTACAATCTCACATTCACGCAAATTCGACTATCCAATTGACGATCGGGTTTCACCATCATGTCTTGTACATCCAAAACCTTAAGATCAGTGAAAATCAACCATAATACCATCCTAACATTTCAATGATCGAAAAAACAAACTTACAACTGCACATTTATGCAAATATATTACTGCCCGATCGATGATCAAACGTAACTATCTCGTTCAAAACATCTCAAAGCCTTTGGGAAACCCGAGATCACTTCAGAAAGTGATCCCAAGCCATCGTTCATCATAGGGGCAAAATTATCATTTTACACTAGATGCCGGATCAAAAAGTTGACCTCACCATCATATTCATAGCATGTGAAAACCTTAGTAACACCTGGTCTCACATCATTGTAATACCCCATAATTTTGGAGGTCTTTTAATTTTAATTTAAATGTTTTATTCCTTTTATTAGTTAAATTGAATTGCTTTAATGGTTGATTTAAATTCTTTGAGTGCTTTAAATATTGTGGTGTAATTTAATTTATTTATTTTTATTTTATTTCATTTTATTTTATTTGGACTTGGTCTTGGTATTTTTCTTTATTTTTAATTTTGGATTGGGCTAGGGAGGAATCTGGGTTGAGTTGGGCTGGAATGGTTAGACTTATTTTGATGGGCTAGGATTTATGTTTATAATATATATATTTTTATTTTTTTTGGAGTTATTTAGTTTTCTAAAAAGAAAAAGAAAAGAAAAGAGGGGACTAGGGTTTCTGTCGTTAGTTTTATGCACAGAAACCAAAAGGGTTGACGAAAGAGAGAACAGAGAGAAAGGACGATCGAGTGGACAAGTTTCGAATCATCGAAGAGGCAAGTTTGACTCTTCTCTTTCCCTTTGAATCTATATACATAGACTAAATCCTGTAATATGTAAATTATTTGTTGCATTGTTTTTTTGATCTTTCATTCTGGTATAAAATTGATGTTAAAAATCTTTTTTTTATGGATTATGATTTCTGTGCAAATAAATTTTGCAATTGAGGATTGGTGTTGGAATATTTTTTTTACACACATATAGATGCACGCATACATGTATATGTTGATATGTTAATTTTAAATTCATGGTTGTTTAATGTAGCAATTTGTAGTTTGTTGAGTTGTTCTTGCTGGATTAACTTACCCTTGAACATTCGGGAATCGATCATGGAATGATTTAAATTTAATTTTGAAAATTTGTTGAAGAATCCTAGAAGTTGTGATTTGGGGGTTTTCGTTTCGAGGCATTTTTTATGGGGCTTTTGGTACCAATAGATACCTTACGACGAGAGGAGAAGATCGATATTAAATTTGGGTTGAACGGAGGCTGGGAAGTGGCCGAAAAGTCCTGCGAGCATGAACAGTGCGCCTGTAGGCTAAGGGTTGAAATTTTGAAAAATCATTTTTAAAAATATTTTAATATTTTAGAAAATTCCCAAATTTTTATTTTAGATTCCTCGGGGTGAAATAAGATTGGGTTTTAAATTTCATGTTGAAATGAGCTTCCCTTGTGGTTAAATTGATTTTTAAAGCATGTCTCAAAATTGGGTTTTCATCTTCTTTTATTTGAAAAATACTTTTAAAATTTTAAAAAATTCCCAAATTTTTATTAGATTCCTAGGGATCAAATAAGGTTGGGTTTTAAATTTCATATCGAAATGAGCGTGGTTAAATTGATTTTTAAAGTATGTCTCAAAATTGGGTTTTCATCTTCTTTTATTTGGAAAATATTTTAAAATTTTTTAAAAATTTCTAAATTTTTAATTTAGTGTCTTGGGGGGTAAATACACTTGAGTTTTAAATTTCATGTGAAAATGAGCTTCCCTTGTGGTTGAATTGATTTTTAAAGTGTCTCAAAGTTGAGTTTTTCACCTTCTTTTATTTAGAAAATATTTTAAAATTTTCAGAAAATTCTAAAAAAATTTAGGTAACCTTATAGGGATATAATACACTTTGTTTTTAAATTTTAGGTGGAATTGAGCTTCCCTTGTAGTTTTATCAGTTTTAAAAGTATGCCTCAAAACTGTGTTTTATTTTCTTTTACTAGAAAAATAATTTTAAAATTCTTGAAAATTTTAGAATAATTAAATAGGGTTCTTAGAAGGATAATAGGCCCGGAAACCTAGATTAGAGATAGGTTTAGACTCTCTCAAAGATTTAAGTATATTGGAGGTTTGGTTGTGTGCTTGCTCATATAAGTGATGGTTGCATTATTTTTTTCTTCTTAACTGTTTTCTCTTTGAAATTATAAACATCCATGATATACTTGGTTTTAATTTATTTGTGAACGAGTTATTTTATTGTGAAGATTGAATATCCGATAATTTAAATTCTTACGTTTTGTGCAAATTAAATCGTTATGCATCTTTTTTTTTATTTCATGTGGTAAGTTGGTTTGGGAGGCATGTAAGGATTGCCAGGGGCATGTTAGGATTGCCAATACCTATTAAGGTATCTAAATTTAAAAGAGGCATGTAAGGATTGCTAGGGGCATGTTAGGATTGCCAATACCTATTAAGGTATCTAAACTTAAAGGAGGCACATAAGGATTGCCAGGAGTATGTCAGGATTGCCAATACCTATTAAGGTATCCAAGGATAAAAATGGTGGTATGTCAAGATTGCTTAAATTTAATAAAATACATGTTTATGTTTCTTTGTTTTGAACTTAAAGAATGTGTTCATTGTTGTATGATAAGTGTTTGTTGGGTGATTGAAAAAGATGATATGTATTTTAAAAACATGAACTGAATAAGGAGTGACTTATATGTTTACACTTTTAATTTCTCTTATGTCCCTTATATGGAGGGTATGTATACCGGTTCTCTGATTGGGATGTAGTAGATAGGACTTGTTTGTGGGTTTAACCCACATTTGTTAATATTTTAGGTTCCAGGCCGGTTTCACCGCGAAGATAGAGTCTTGGATTTTGGTTGTGGCACACATCTTATTCCAGTTCAAACTATGAACTTTTTTAAGACTTTGATTATTGTTTATTTTAAATTTAGAGTTAAAACTCTTATTTTTTCTGGTTAAGGGGTCATTGGGTTACGAGACTTCCAAATTGTATTACCAGACATGTATTTTATTTATTTAACGTTTTATATTAATTCAAATGGACTTTCTATTCCTCTTTTAAAATTTATTTTTTCTTCTGTCTTTTCTACTCTATGCTTGTTGCTATCAATTGTAAATATCTCTCAAGTTTTGTGTATGAGACTGGCCACTTCATGCCGCAAATTTGGGGGTATTTCAATTGTAGTGTGACTCTGAACCCTCGATCATACCAGGGGCAATTTTGTCCCAGAAAAATATAACCGTCCGATCAAAAGATTTGACCTCGCTAGGGGTGCACATGGTCTCGATTCGGTCCAATTTTGGTGTTTTTTGGAACCAAATTGTACAGTTTGATTCCACTAAAAATGAAACTGAATTGAACCGTTATAACCAATGGAACCGAACCAAACCAAACTGTAAGTTCGGTTCTACGGTTCACCTCTAATATTTTAAATATATATTATATATATAAAGTATAATCTAAGAGTGTAAGACTATACTATTAGTATATTACTATATTGGTTACACTTCCAACATACTTATTTATGTTAATTTATAATATTATAAATTATATATCCCTTTTGGTCGGACAGTGTATCATTAATCATTTTAATTATTGTACATTTACATCATGTTTAGTATTAAATCATCTTTTTTCTTCAACATCGATGAGAGAGGGAAAAATCAGATTGAGGGCTTTGATCCCTAAACTTTATCTCTCTTGTTTTTGGTGTGCATTTTTCTTTATTTTCATCAAATTCAACCTAACTTTGAGCTTGGAATCATGGATGGTTGTTAAGTAGTTGTTTTGGTGATTGTTGATTAGGATTTTACAATCGGCGACAACTTTCTCACTTGGAAATCCATCCATTGCTGTCTAAATGGTTTTACTTCGGCAATTTCTCCTGATTAATTCTAATGTTACTTCCTGGACTCTGTATCGTCGTTTTCTTTTTGATTCTTTCTAGAAAATTCTATGGCATTGGATCAAATTTTTAGTTTTCGAGGTTTTAGAGAATCTAAATAAAAAGTCCAAAAATTTGCTTGGTTGAAAAAACTACAAAATAAATTTCGAAAGACAAATACTCATAATTTTGTTTCATTGTAACTACTGAAATAGTTTTCTGAACTAAGAAAACTAAGCCTACACAAAAAGCTCTTGTTGTTATTCTAGCAACGCCCTCTTTTTGTTTTTGAAAGAGCATATTGCATTTTGGAGAAAAAACATACGATCTTGTATGAGAATTGGATCAATAACAAGCATATGTTCCCAAAATGCACCCAACATTTGCTCTCATTGGAGTTTCTCATTTTTCACTTGATGTATTTCTTGTTCAATTCTCTCAAGTGTTGTAATGATATGTACGGCTACTCAAAGCTCTTTCTTGCTGACTTCTAAGATCAGTCCCGTCTTCCTTTGCCAAATAAAGACTGAAAGAAGCTTTTATTTATAGGCATTGGATGCCCTTAACCCTTTATTATTATTATTTGTAAGATAGGTTGTCTTAGTTCCATAACATGGATCATTTCAAACCTGGTTTTTCATGAATATTGAACCCCATCTACTAGATTTTACTGTGTTGAATAATGATCCCCATACAAAATTGAGTATGAAAGGCTTACCCCAAAAAGTGAATAGTCCTTTGTTTTTCACGGGTATCGCCAAGCAGCTTAACCCCGATCACCCCCTCAAGAAGATGATACAATAATGGAGCACTCATGCGAAGCGTTAATTCTGTCAGAGAGTACTCCCCTTTCTTTAATAATAAAGCAAGTTTGGCCCAATTTCGTCACTCGCCAGCTCTGTCTTACCTTAGGAAAAGGAGAACCATTATCTCTTGATTGTTTTGATCAAATGCTTGATGGTCATATGCATGGTCTATTCCTTAAGTTGCAGCGGTGGCAAGGAGATTAGATGCTATGTCCCCACTAGATTTGCTTCTTAGTTTTTGGTCGTGCATTCTCTATGTGAACATGAGGTAGCATTGCATATAATTTTTTTCATCAGTGGAGTTGATCAGTTCCACTTTTGGGAGCAAAACAAAGGTGGAGGAAGATCCACGCGAACAAACTAAGATGCTTCATAGCTTTAACAAGCTGTGAATACTTTGGGACTTTAGGCACTGAACTTCATAAGTTCAAGAACATAGGCTCGATTGCCATACCTTAAACTAACTCATTAAATAACCTAAGTTAACTTAAGTATGTTTTCTTGTGTTAGGTTAAATCATTATAGAAGAGGGTGCTTTCAACATAGCACTTCATTGATGGTATGTGTTAGGTAGACCATGAAACTCAATATCTTTTGTTAAGCCACACACTTCTTCTTTAGTCGTCTTCACCCGATGTCTAATGTCCTTTAACACTTAATATATATAATGAGTGGCACGCGATAACTGGTGCTATAATTTCTTGCCTGTTGTAACATAGAAAAATAGTTAGCAACGTTATCAGTGAGAACGTACCCTACATCTTTCCCACATTCATCACAAAAGAAGACAATCATTTGCGCTAGTCAAAAGAATTGAATTGCATCCTTCACTTCTAATATAGCATCTATCGTTTTCACAAACATCGTACCTCGAGGACAAGTAATAAAAAAATGAATGAAGGGCTTTTGAAACCCGCACCACAAACTATTACAGCATAAACATGGCTTGTAGTATAGATTGTTTCAACATATATAAAATGCCCCAATAACTCTCCTAGTCATTACATGCAACCTCTACAAAAATATTGATTTCATTGAGGGTTGTAATACTGTTTTCTTTAAAGGAGAGAAAAAAGAGACTACACTTTTTATCTTAGCGCCTGATGCAGAGGGACCACTCTATAAAGATTCCCCAATACCACTGTCATCATAAGTTCATAAGTTATTTTTGAGATGCTAATTACTAATACAATAAATTTTTATTCTAAGTCTACTAATGCAATATTTATTAATAAGTGTTTGAGGTGCATTACTTTTAAATAATCTTAAGTTAATAAGAATTGCACAAATACAATATCACAAGTTTAAATAGAACACAAGAGGTACATGACTTGGTTAAATTTAAATGGAGTAAAAGAGGTGCATGAATTACTTCTAGTGTCATATGCACTTGTAATCGTACAATCATTAAGTTCAGTTTTATATAATCAAAACATAATATTAGGGTACATGAAAAATGACTTCATCTAGCATTGGCTACGTTTGATCCCCACATTGATCCTACAATTTGAATTCTATAAGTATCCATTTATGCCTTACCAAGGACATCAACATTTTTTTCTCCATACTTCATAAAAAAATGATCACCTATTGCATTTTAATGAATAAAATTGTGAATCATACAACAAGTGTTTACTATAAGTCATTGTCCAGTCAACTTATAAGGAGACATAAGTTTTAAAATGGAGAAACGAGTCTTTAGAATTCCAAAGCAACTTTCAACGACATTGCGAAGTGATGAATGCCGATAGTTAAACAATTCTTTTGGACCATGAGGGTACCGATTCCCACCCTTATATTCTCATAAATGATATATTTGACCACAATGTGGAGGGAGAAATTTAGTCATGAATGGTAACCAGAATCAACTAATAATAGTTTCCTGCAAAATAAATATTATTTAAATTTTATTAAGGTAATAATTTGTAATATGCTATCATGAATGTTCAAAATTAATATAAGTTATAAATAATATATTCAGTTGGTACGTTTAACAACTCTTGTGATTGCATCAACAAAAACCCTCGAGTCATTTGTCGTACCCTCCTAACCCGAATAAACGAAAGTAAAGATTATATCAAATGAGTAATTACATATAACATTTTGTATCACTATAGCCTTTCTTCCGTTATAAGGGGTTCGTTTGCTGGCAGGTGCACAAACACTTATATATGTGCCCTCAATTGCTCCAATGCATTTCTATATTAAATGAAGTTAAAACAAAATACATAAAAGAGGTAATAATATGTGTTAGATTATATATTTCCTATTATATTTGCTGCTAGATTATATATCTTTTCTTAAATCATATAGGTTACTTACACATAGTTCTAAACCATTTAGAACTAGGATTTCTCCAAGATTATGTGTCTATAAATAGGTCTTTATGTAAATATCAACATCAATTCAATATTCTTTTATATTTCTAACATGGTATCAGAGCCTATCAATTCCTGATAGTCTGCACAGTTTATCGCCCTCACCGTCGGAGATGACACTAGAATTTCTTGTCTTCTAAGTTTACTTAGTCTTCAAGATTATGTGCCTATAAATAGGTCTTTATGTAAATATCAACATCAATTCAATATTCTTTTATATTTCTAACAATATGAATAAACATAATTCAATTAAAGGGAAGTAGTACATTAAATCAATGTTAGTATTTGCAATTATGACGTATATAAGAAGGCACATGTCTACTTTGTGGTGGAAATACGAGTCTTTTTCCAAGGCGACATATTGCTTTTAACACAAGTTTAAAAAATGTCTAGAAATTGTTCCACCAAAATGTTAAAAACGTTTTTCTACAACCTGTCTTATAATAAACAAAAATATTGTCACTGATTCAACTAAAATTGTACGTGTCTTCCAACCATCTATTCATGTTGTCTCATTATATGACAAAATTTCATAAACACTTCTCTAACTATGCGTAATATCATAACATCGACCGGGATGATCGTACTATAATTTTGAAACATAGTTATCACCTGTTAAATGCAAAGTTCGCTTAGGTACCTTAGAGTAAAACAAAATTTCAAACTCCATCAACAAATTAATAGCCATCACATCTAAAGTTTATCAAAATCTTCATTTGAATCACTGGACGATGAAGATGATATCTCAATCAAATCTGTATTTTCCATCTTGACTTCTCAACCACCTGGACAAATTTTCAATGACAAATATAAATTATTTCATCAATAAAATTGACCAACTAAGCTGGCCATCACCATTAAACATTAACACTATAAGAAATCAAAGTTAAACCACACTAAAGTTTCCATAACATGAAACATAACAAAATTTTCCTACTTCAATAAATGATGATATCTCAATCAAATCTGTATTTTCCATCTTGACTTCCCAACCATCTGGACAAATTTTCAATAACCAATATAAATTATTCCATCAATAAAATTGACCAAGTAAGTTGATCATCACCATTAAATATTAACACTATAAGAAATCAAATGCAAACCACACTAGAGTTTCCATAACATAAAACATAATTAAATTTTCTTACATCAATAAAAGATAATGTCACATGCATGAAAAAAAAAGGGTTCAACAATACATAAAATCAAATGTATTTTTCAAGTCTCCATTCTTGAACTTTTTCAATGCCTTCACACATGTGTCGTCATCTCTTCCATTTTCACCCACCTTTGCTTACACACCAATTCACCATTTTCTCTCTATTTTCTTGTTGCTAAGGCTCAGAAGAAAGCAGAGGAAGCGATACTTTTTTGCCTTTTTCATCTAGATTTTTCAAAATCAATCTCTTTTATCAACTGGGTTTTGGTTTCTTTTGATGAGTGTTATTTCATTTTATTTGAAGCTTTATTTACGTTGATTTGATGTAATTTTTAAGGTGAATTGGTATTTAGTATCCTGTTGTCTTTGAGCAAGCATCGAATAATTTTGAAAATATTTACGAAATTTATTTATTTTTTGGATGAAAAAAGAAAGAGAGGTATGAGAGTAAAGTTGTCAAGAACTAAAGGGTGGAGTGCCATAGACTAGTTTTGGAGCGCCTATAGTAATACCCTTCCAAAAGTAAGCACTAATATATAATATAAATGCATTAAAAATTCTTCGCAATATGAAATATGACATTATGTGGACTATACATGATGCATTACAGTGTATTTCAGTCAATTTGTATAGCCAGACTATTTACTAATTGAAAAGTTTAATAGAGAGAACATGAGTTTATTTATTAAATAGAGAGTTGATATTGTCACTCAAAATAGCTTCAGGCACTCCATTTTTTTCTTTATTCTTGGAGTAAAAAAATTAGAGATTTTGCTTTTAAATCATAAACCATAGGTTCAACCGTTCAGACCACACAGTTGTCTCCTTTCAAATATATATATTTTTAGAAATTTGGTGAGTATTTGGGCCTGATTCAGCCTGACCCGAAATTGGCCCAAATTCTTCTCTAATTGAGGCCCGATTTCAACATGCATGATTTATGGTTGAAGCCCACTTGAAATTAGGCATGTAGCCCCAAGTTAGATTGGGCCTGGGCTTAGAGAAACTTTTTCCGACAATACATCCTGAAACTTGATTAGTCAAAACCTGACTGGGCCTGGGTCTTAATTCTCCTATGACCCGGCTTGTCAGGACTACTTGAGTGGATCTTCAAATAGTAGTCATTGATATTTGAAATAATAAATCTTGTCATGCAAAGAAAAAAAAAAAAAAAAGACCATGTGAGAAGAAATGTAATGAAATCCCTAATTTTACATATGACTTTACTCTATTTTAACATTATAATTTTTTTTTCTTATTTTTTCCTTTAGAGTTCCAAACCAGACTTTAAGCAGAAAAAACTTTTAACTCGACTCCAAACGTTTAATTCAAAGAATCGTTAGAAGTGTGTGTATGCATTTCAATTTGTGATTTTAAATTTATATCTTCAAAGAATCGTTAGAAGTGTGTGTATGCATTTCAATTTGTGATTTTAAATTTATATCTTTTTTATTAGTTTTTTTTTTTTAGAGTTCCAAACCAGACTTTAAGCAGAGAAAACTTTTAACTCGATTCCAAACGTTTAATTCAAAGAATCATTAGAAGTGTATGCATTTCAATTTGTGATTTTAAATTTAAATCTTTTTTATTAGTATTATTTTTTTAAAAAAGGATTCATCCTAAGTCACATAATTCTTCTAAATGAGTTCTGCTTTCTCTCTCTCTCACTTTCTCTATATAACATAAAATTTGTCGTTTTCGTGCTCCGCTCTATCACTTCCTCTCGTTCTAACCAGCTTTGTGTGACTTAGCCCCACCCTCTTTGGGAGGGGGACTATTCCCTTCAATAACCCCAATTAAGTACGAGTGCTTTATACTCTCAGAAGTTGAACACAAAACCTTTTATGTTCATATTTTTATGTCAACTCAGCCACTCGGACGATTGATTTTCAATAAATATGTTAATGGTAATTTTATTAAAAAAGATACTTATTTAGTATAGTTGTAATTGGTTCTAATAAGCTATGCTAAGGTATTTATTTTGGCCACTTTTTTTTTTTTAATTTTTTTTTTGGTAAGAACTCTACTACTATGCTCCACTCTAGTGCATCATGGTTAAAAAAGGGCATGACGATCAGATCTTCAACATACATTTAACCTACTTTATGAGGCACAACCCTTGATAATACCATCTAAGCTAAGACACTGTTATATTACTTAATTATGACTACTACCTACACATTCTATTAAGTTATATAGGAAGCACCATCTCAATTATAGTATTAGTTTTAGTAGAAATCTTACTTAAGAAATTCCATTATAAATGGATCAATTTTGAATCGGGTTAAGATTTTATTAAATCAATTAATTAAATTAAGTTATTTATGTTTCATTTATTTTATGAGAATAATTTAGTAATCCTTTAAGATATTATGTAATTTAATACTAACTTATATATAAATATTTAATCACGTCTATTTATCAAATCCGCGATGGTGATAGACGATAACCTTCCAAACTTATTGTTAAAATTTTAAGGACATCACTTGTGTTACATGAATTTTTCTGTTACTCGTGATAGACATACAAGACATGGGAGTATCATTGAGTATATTTTTAAAAGAAATAATATCATGTATTACATTATTAACATTAAATATGGGAGTTGATATCCTGAGGCGCTTGTAGATGCAAAAACTTACTCACTAGAATTGCAAATAAATTAAAACAAGAACACTCAAAGAGATCGTAGGAGTTTTGTGGGAAGTTCACTTTGCCCTCTTAAGGAGCACCGTGAATTTTATTTATACTATTTTCTCTTAACAGATCGCTTATTTTTCTCTCCAATTTGGAGAGGTGATCGCATAATTCTATCCCCTAACCATAGGGATCGGATACAAATTTGGGATTCAAATATATTCGAATTGATTCATTTGATCCCCCTAATTCAGTTTCTGATTATGGTTTGCCACGCGGGCTTTCTTGGGTTGAGTTGTTGTTGAGTCATTGCCTTGTGGGTATTACATGTGTTTCTTTCCCATTGGAGGGATGTTCCATCCACACTTTGCCCCAAATTCTTCTCAGCTTCTAGGTTCTGAAGTTTGGAAGGAATTTTTAATTTCCTTTGTGGCAGTTACATCCTCAAAACCAAACAACTTTCGTCTTTTGGGGGATGTGCCCACTTAAGTGTAGCTATCGAAATGTCTCATCGCCTCTTTATAAGTATCTGCATTATTGGTTTAGGGCATTACTTTCCCAAACTTGCAATTTCTTCTCCTCGATCTCTGGTAATTCTCCGCTCTCATTTCTAGTCGTACTCGTGATCTTTATCTCCTTTTTCTTCAAGGTCAATGCTCTCTTTCTTTTCTCTAGCTTCTACTATTCCTTGTTTATTTATCAGTATGGGTAGAGCTGGGAGAGTAGAAATTATAGCTAGATTCGAGGAGCAAGAGAATTTTGAATCTGTTGATGATTTCCTTGTCGAAAGTGAGAGTGAGGAATAATTTCAGAGGACACTAATCCTTCAGGTTTGATTGATTTAGAAGTGGTCAATTCATCTGATCTTGTTAACCCGGAGGATGGCGACCTCCCTGATTCCAACCTAAAAGAAGTTGACCTTGTTGATCCAGCTAGGGTTTTTGTGAATTTAAAGATTCTCAAGAAGGGTCATCAGATACCTTCTAATGTTTCGATCAAACATTATCCTACTGAGCTCAAATTTTGAGGGGGAGGGCTATGTGATGAAAAAATGGTGTTTTCGACCAAGCATTTCCCTGCCTTTCTTTTCCTTCTCCACCATTTCTACCACTTAATACTTAATAATATGAAACTGGCCCCCTATAGGATAACCCTAACTTCTTTAGGGTTATATCCAGTGTCCTAGCCTTCAATCAAATAAGATCGCTCTAATTAGGGTTCAACGATCTCTTGGCTTGTTATCAAGTGAGTGCCATTAAGTTTGACAGCCATCATTACCATTTCTTCCCGATCAATAAAATCATTATGCTCTGGTCACCCTTCTTTGGATAAGGGCTGGAAAGAGCAGTTGGTGGTTGTTGGAGGTAACTAGAAATTTTCTCTTTCTAATAAATTCCCAATCCCGAAGAAGTTCAGTGTTATAAGAATACCTCAGTATAATTCCTTCCTTGATCTTCACTACAATTGTGTTGTTTGTGAGGTGCTTCTTTTTTTTTACATTTTCTCTTATCTTAGTGTAGTTCAGGACATAGTTCCCCATTCAAAAATTATGGCTCGGTTAAAGACTCTTCAGGAGCACGTGTGGAATGATCTTCCTAAATCTTTGGTTCTCCTAGGGGCTGATGTAGTATGTTTGCATGTCTCTAGCACTTATCACAATTCTTTGAATATTTCACCGCATCTCGAGCTATGAATGGCCAGAAGTATTCAAGTGTCAGAGCCTTATTACTAGAGATCTTCCCCCGACATGGTTGCCACTAACTCCTCCATGTATTTCTTAAAAGACTTCCTTTATTTCTAAGGAGCTAGGCATCTTAGATGTGGTCTTGAGAAAGATCTTTTGTACAAACGGTTGTTGATGATGGAATACTTTGTTGCCTTTATCCTGAGATTCCTTACCCTTTCTTTCTGTTATGGAATGATGTCTTCGTTCAGATAAGCCATGATAAGATCCATCCAACTCGGCTCCCTTGGGATAGTTACCACCTGATGGGGCCTAGTTATACTCGGCTCGCTCAGGGTCTTAACCGTGGCTATTCTAGTCAAGGATTAATCTGCATATGAGGTTGAGCATGCCAGTCAATCAGCTTCCTCAATCTGTTCCCCAGGATATGTTTGAATTCGATCCATTCAAATCCTTCAACTTCCTTGCCTACTATTTCTCGATATTTATTCATCTTTATTTCTTTGGTGTGATACTCCCCATTGACCTATTTCACAATTAGTTGGAAATCACTAAAAATTATTAGGTCTTTTACCTACAGGGTCTTTTCCAATCGCAGGCTTGAAATAAGCACTTCGTATTCTGCCACATTTTTTGATGCTTCAACTCTAATATTATGGCATGATGGAGCTTAGTCCCTTTTGGAGTTTTGATTTCATTTCTTGCTCCTGATAGAGTATTTGACTCCAATTATAAAACATATAACGTGAAGGTTGAGTTCAAGCTGACGTGGATAAGAAGTCTACTTTAACGAGGACTTCTCTATCTACAGGAGCCAGTCTCCTACTAGGATACAGGATATAGTCTCATTTGACCGCTATAAATACAAAGATGGTCCATATACCAGGTACGCAATTAATACCCCCTGAATTCTTTTATAGCTTGAAAAAGCCCTTTCGATTTCTGACTTGATCGTCGGAGCGTAATCGGCCGGCACCGCGCCGGTGCCCTCTCGATTACTCTTCTCTTGTCCTTTTTTACAGGTTGGCGTTTAACCAGTTCGGGGTGAATTTTTGCTTCATTAGTTGGCGCCGTCTGTGGGAAACAATCACAAACTTGATTGTTCTACACGAATCATATACGAAGCAAGATGCACCTACGATCTGGGTTAGAGACTACCACTGTACAGGACCCTCTAGTGTAGGGCCCTCCTGTCAGCCACAATCCCCTAGCGCAGGACCTCCCTGCCAGTCACAATCCTCCAGCTGCCCAGGATCCTCCTATCTGCCATGACCTTCCTAGCGGACAGAGCCCTCCTGGACAGGGAGGCATGCAACCCCCTGGACAGATGGACTTCTTGGGGCATGCCCCAAAATCCCAAACGACCAGGGATGGATCGTAGCGTTGGAATGCCAAGTCCATAACTTGAATCAAAGTCTGGCCTAGATACTCCAACAAAATGCGGCAATTCTGCAGCGCCTCCCTCTTGTGGTGCCAGTACCATCGCCGGGTCACCCTGTTGATCTAGAGGGGGATGGTGTTGGGCGAGACAGTGAAATCCCAAAGGACGACGCAGCTCAGAACCGAGTAAGAGGTGGGACGAACCCTAGTTACCTAGTCCCACTCGAAAAGAACCAACCCCATGGAGACTCAGGGCACTTAGGGAAAACTATCTATTATGACATGGAGATGCAGGACCTCAGAGCCAGGGTCGAAAGCATGGCCCATGCCATAAGGGGGAAGGGCCCTGCTACATTAGAGGAGCTGGTCCAGCAAACCAACCTCCCTTTGTCCAAGGGGATAATGAGTTGTTCTTTGCCCAACAAGTTCAAGATGCCCACCCTTGAAAGCTTTGATGGGACCAAGGACCCGCTAGATCATCTGGAGACCTACAAGGCTCTGATGCACCTCCAAGGAATACCAGATGAAATCCTATGTAGATCTTTTCCTACTACATTGAAGGGTTCTGCCCGGTCATGGTTCAACAACCTGAAACCAGCATCTATATGTTCCTTCAAAGAACTGAGCCAATTGTTCGTAGGTAATTTTATGATTGCCCGAAGGCACAGAAAGCCCGCCACCTATCTCCTGAACGTAAGACTGAATAAGGGGGAGTCATTGCGAGACTACATTAACTGGTTTAACAGGGAGATGTTACAGGTCGATGCTCTGGATGATAAGGTGGCAGTTACCGCATTCATGGGGGGCCAACTGCCTTCAAAATTCTTGTACTCAATTTCCAAGCACCCTCCAGAAAGTATGTCTGAGCTACTCATGAAAGCTCAAAAGTACATGAACACAAAGGATGTCCTTGATGCGAGAAAGGAAGACAGGAAAAGGGAGGGACATTCCAGTGAGGAAGATAGAGACCCCAAGTATGGCAAAATGTTACGGGGGTAGACCGATAAAGCATCACGCCATGAGTAGGGAGGCAGGGGGCATATTGACTAGAGACATTAAAAGGGAGGCAGTTGGCCCATCCTTGGATTGCTGAGCATTTGTGGAAGTGCCACCAGTAAGACTTTCTTTTAAAAGTTGCATTTACTTTAATTATTCTAGCTGAAGCTCAATTTAATATCGAGCTTTAGGGCGATAGCTCTGAGGTTTTTGCTCGAATAATTCTCTATTTGTTACTCAAATATCAATAGCAATCCTTTTTATTTCAAAATTTGTTGTTATAACTAAAATAAAAAGTACACCACCCTACGGGGATACACCTCCAACGAGGGCCTTTAATGAAAAAGGCAGGATAGATGAATCCCGAGAACATTGTTTAACAGCCCTACGGGGGCCAACCCTACGAGGGCCACCCAACGGGATACACCTCTAAGGAGGGCCTTTAATGAAAAAGGCAGAATGGATGAATCTCGAGAACATTGTTTAACAGCCCTACGGGGGCCCAGCCCTACAGGGTCACAGCCCTATAAGGGCCTAGCCCTATGGGGGCACAACCCTATGAGGGCCACCCTGCGGGGATACACCTCCAAGAAGGGCCTTTAATGAAAAAGGCGGGATGGATGAATCTTGAGAACATTGTTTAACAGCCCTACGGGGGCCCAGCCCTACGGGGTTACAGCCCTATAAGGGCCCAGCCCTACCGGGGCACAGCCCTACGAGGGCCACCCTGCAGGGATACACCTCCAAGAAGGGCTTTTAATGAAAATGGCGGGATGGATGAATCTCGAGAACATTGTTTAACAGCCCTACGGGGGCCCAGCCCTATAGGGTCACAGCCCTACAAGGGCCTAGCCCTATGGGGGCACAACCTTACGAGGGCCACCCTACGGGGATACACCTCCAAGGACGGCCTTTAATGAAAAAAGTGGGATGGATGAAATTCAAAAACAATGTTTAAACAGCCTTACGGGGGCATAAGCCCAGCCCTACGGGGGCCTGGCCCTACTACAGGGACACGATCATACCTTTTCAGATGACCTTTAATAAAAAATGTGGGATAATTAATCCAAACACATTGTCGACCTACCCTACGGGGGCACAACCTGTTAAAAGAGATTTTAGCAAAAGGCAGGTAAGTGCCACCAAGGTGGTCACATGGCTATATCAAGAGCCGTGCTATTAAATTTATTAATTAGAGTTTATTAACCAAGTGAGTCATTGGCATAATGGTTAGGGTGAAACCATCAGAGCTTATTAGTTAAGGTTCGATTCTTCAAAGTGACAATCATTTTATATATATATATATATATATATATATATATAAACCAGGTTTTTATATACAGGCCAAAGGCCGGACCCAAGAAGAAACTAGCCCAACCAAAAATTGGGCCCAAGAAGAAACCGCCCTACCAAAAACCAAGCCCAGGAAGAAATCGGCCAGACTAAAAACGGGCCCACCTGACCTGACGTGGCCTGGCCCATTAGGCCAAACGTCAGGAAAACCTGGCTGGGCGTAGCCGGGCCTGCCTGGCCAAGCGTCGAGCTGGGCGCAACCGGGCCCGCCTGGCCGAGCGCCAGGCCGGGCGCGGTCGGGCCCACCTGGCCAAGCGTCGGGCCGAGGGCTGTCGAGCTCGCTTAACCGAACACCGGGCCGGGCGCGACCGGGCCCACCTGGTCGGGTGAGTGGGAAAAAAAAAAGGAAAAAAGAGAAAAAAAAAGAGCTTGTAGCAATTTACAATTAACGAGTGAAGATAAAGTCCAGCAAGCCAAGATAAAGTCTAACAGCCCAGCCAAAGTGTTGCTAAGGCCCGACGAGCAACCTTCATGAACAGGGGGCATCTGATAGAGTATTTGATTCCAATTATGAAACATACAACGTGGAGGTTGAGTTCAAGCTGACGTAGATAAGAAGTCTACTTTAACGAGGACTTCTCTATCTGCAGGAGCCAGTCTCCTACTAGGATACAGGATACAGTCCCATTTGACCGCTATAAATACAAAGACAGTCCATATACCAGGTACGCAATTAATACCCCCTGAGTTCCTTTATAGCTTGAAAAAGCCCTTTTAATTTCTGACTTGATCGTCGAAGCGTAGTCGGCCGGCACCGCGCTGGTGCCCTCTTGATTACCCTTCTCTTATCCTTTTTTACAGGTTAGCATTTGACCAGTTCGAGGTGAATTTTTGCTTTACTAAGGATGGCTTTTAATGGGAGTTTTGTTGGTACTATAATCATGTAAGACTCAAAATAGTGCCTCAGCTTTTTCTTTGTATATACTAAGGCTAGGATGAGCTTTTTTGCTCTTGTATATCTGCGTTCAACATTGATCATAGTCTTGCTGGTGTAGAATAGTAGGTACTGTGCCTTCCCTTTTTCCCTAACTAACATTGTGCTTATTGATGATCGAGACATAGCCAGATATAGGTATAAGGGTTCTGTATATTTTGGGACCGACATGATTGGTGGATTCTGCATATATCATTTTAGCTTCTTTAAAGTCTCTGTCTGTTCTTCCCCCTATAAATCTATTCGTTTCTTTGTAATAGCATCGAAGAAGGGTTTACACCTGTCTGAGAGGCAAAAGATGAAGCTGATAAAGGCTATTATCCGCCCAGTTAAGACCTGCACGTCTTTATGAGTCTTGGGTTTTGAGTTTTGTACGATGGTCATCGCCTGTGTGGGATTTGCTTCTATTTTTATCCGACTAACCATATGCCCAAGGAACTAGATGGATGATACCCCGAAAGAACACTTCAACGGATTTAGCCTCATGTTATGGCTTCTAAAAGTGTCAAGTATCTCTTGCAAGAGCTTCAAAATATCTTCTTTCTTTAGGCTTTTGACCACCATATTGTCTATGTAGGCTTTTACTATTTGACCCATTTGCTTCCTGAAGACTTTGTTGACCAGACGCTGGTAGGTGGTCCTTGCGTTCTTTAAACTGAATGACATCACTTTATAATAGTAGGTTCCTACCCCCGTGAAGAAGGATGTTTTTCCTCGTCTTTTGGGTTCATTAAAATCTGACCTAAAGTATGCATCCAAGAATGTAAGTCGCTCATAGCATGCTATGGCATCTACCATTTGATTAATCTTTGAAAAGGTGTAACAATCCTTTGGGCAAGCTTCGTTCAGATTGGTGAAGTTGATGCAAACTCGCCACTTTCTATTTTTCTTTCTAACTACCATCACATTCGAGAGCCAATCTGGATACTTCACTTCTCTGATAAACCCGACATCCAAGAGTCACTCTAGTTCCTCTACCATTATCTTGTTTCTTTCTAGGGCAAACCTTCTCTACTTTTGTTTTAGAGGAGGGAACGCTAGGTTGACATTCAGACTATGACTGGCAATAGATAGATCTATGTTGGGCATGTCCAGATGACTCCATGCGAACACATTGGTATTCCTTAGTAGAAATTTGACCAATTTCTTCTTCTCCTCTTTGGACTGTAGTAACCCAATCTGGGTGATCCCTATGTCATCCAACTCGTTAAATCGCACTGTCTTTAGTGGTTCTACGATCTGAGCAGGCTTCTTGCCCTCTTCCTCTTCTGGCTCGCCAAATTTCTATAATTGCTATTGAAGGTTGTTGTTTTGGATTATCCCCTCCCTTTTTGGCTCTGAGAAGGTCGACTATTCCTTTCCCGTTCGGTGCTATACATCTCATCACCTAGTGAAGGGTGGAAGGACCTCTTGCATCTTGTTTATCCATCATCTGCCCATGATGAGGTTGTAGGAAGAACGAATGTCAATAATCACAAACTGGTCCTTTAGGATCCTTTGTGCCACTGTTATAGACAATGTGATTAAGCTAATCGGGGTGACTCGCATACCATCAAATCCCACGAGGGGAATTTTAGCTGACTTGACTCGATCTGATGTAAGTTCTATCTGCTCAAAGACCGTCATGATGTTGTTGTTTGAACCTATATCGATCAACACTCTCTTAACTATATAGTTTGTTACCAAGAGACTGACTACTAGCGGGTCTTCATGTGGCAATTGTATTCTCATTAGATCCTAATCCCCAAACATAATATGAATTCCTACCTCTTTACTCTGGACCTAATTTACATCTCCCATCATTTGCAATTTATGAGCTTGCCAAAGATGAGATTGACTTGTATTCTGATCTTCTTGACTGGCGTACCCATAGATTGTGTTGATCGTTCAGCCTAGTTGAGCATTATAGCTTCCTTGATGGTCGTGTATCGGGCAATAACTCTGTTGTGCTTGATCTTTTAGTAGGTATTTGGCTAGACCTCCATTGGCTATGATAGCCTCGGTCTGCCCCTTGAGGTTTTTACATTCATTGGTGTTATGCCCAAAATCTTTGTGAAAGGCATAGTGTTTCCTTCAATCCCTCTGATCTGCTAGTATCCTGATCGGTGGAGGTGTCTTGAATATCCCTCTGTCCTTATTCTCCTGGTAGAGCTTTGCAAGAGAGCATTTTAGAGGCGTTATGCTCTATTCATACCTCTGCTTCTTCTTTGGTTTTTTAGGGCCCGATAGGACTCCTATCTGGCCTTTCTATTTTGATATCTTGTCTTTTATTTGACTGTTAATGCTAATTAGGGCCGCCCTTTGTTATCAAACTAATATTTCCTCTTCTAGGCTTAGGTATCTTTGCTCTTTGGCATTCAGATCTCCCATGTTTTTAGGGGTGTTCCTCACTAGAGACGCATAGAAATAAGTTTCGGGCATTATTGCTAACTTGAAGGCTTCGAGTGCAGCAGTTTGGTCGCAGCTGTCTATTATAGACATTTCCAGGTTGAACATCGTTAGGATTACTTTTAGGGGTTCCTCCTTTGCCTGTCTCAGAGTGAAGAGATACGAGATGGTCTTCTTCTGCCTTCAATTGCCGACATACTGGGTGATGAAGAGCTCGCATAGCTTTTGAAAGCTAGGAATGATCTGGTAGGCTACTGCTTGAACCAAACCAAGGTTGCTCTGGTTAAACTAGCAGGGAAGACTTTGCACATAAGACTCTCATCCTAGGCATCCGTGTCATCTTCTGCTGAAGATGGTATATGTGCGACAGGATCGGTTGTCCTGTTAAAGGTTGTGAAATTCGGTAGGATGAACTTTCTTGCCTTCAGGGCTCTTCGTATTTTTTTTGTGAAGGGTGATTGGACCACTATGTTTGTCACTTGAGCGACCTCGACTAGGGTATGAGTTTTTAGATCTTTGATTTAATCGTCAACTTCTCTTTGGAGTCATTTTGCCATCTCTTGTAAAGGGGTGTTTGTCTTGGAGCTCCGGTGCTCTAATATGGCAAGTAGTTGCTAAATGGTTTGGCGCTTCCCTTAAGAGGGGTCATGTTCTCCAAACCTTCATGCTTCGGTGGTGGGTCGTCAACCTGCTTTCCTGCGAGGCGAGCCAGCTTCGTCTGAAGTTGTTCGTTTAGTAAGTGGGATTCTTCTAATTGCAGTCGCAATTGCTGCAACATCTGCTCCTAGGTCTGATTTTGTTCCATCGTCTCCTTGTGTATAGGTGATTGTTTGCCTACAATGGTTCCCGAACGTAATTGCATGGGCATGAATTTTCACTAAAAAAGAATGATGCTTCCCACAGACGGCGCCAATGTGTAGATGCAAAAACCTACTCACTAGAATTGCAAGTATATTAAAACAAGAACACTCAAAGAAATCATAGGACTTTTGTGGGAAGTTCACTTTGCCCTCTTAAGAAGCATCATGAATTTTATTTATACTCTTTTCTCTTAATAGATCGCTTATTTTGCTCCCCAATTTGGGGACGTGATTGCATAATTTTATCCCCTAACCATGGGGATTGGATACAAATTTGGTATTCAAATGTATTCAAATTGATTTCTTTGATCCCATAATTCAGTTTCTGATTGCGGTTTGTCACGTAGGATGCCACACTGGCTTTCTTGGACTGAGTCATTGCCTTGTGGGTATTACTTGTGTTTCTTTCCCATTAGAGGGATGTTTTTCCTCTACAACGCTTCCCTTCCCTCTTTTCTTAAAATCAAATTACAAAAAAGTCCCTACACTGTACCATGTTTGATTCTTATTTTTTTAATACTATAATTGCCCTTCTAAGTTAGGACTCAATTCTTATTCCTTTTTACCATTCTTAGAATTTTCATTCATTCATGTTTTGTCTCACAATCTCTCTCTGGATTCTTAGAATTCTAATAATTCCTTTTAAACCTTTCTTAGAAGTCCAATTCATTCGCTCTCTCTCTCCGATTAATTCCTTTTTTACCTTTTATTTATTTATTTTTATTATTATTGTTATCTTTCATTGGACATGGATACTCTCCAAGACAATTAGAAACTTCTTCCTCTCCAAGAAACATGATTGGGAACGTTACGAAATTATGCATCCTGTTCTCATCCTCTTTAAAATAAAAGCAATGTTCCATAAACATTGGTGTTTCATGTGATCACAATCCAGTTGCATAAGATGTCCACCATGACTAGTTCTTATACAAGGGTGACTTTTACTGTTTACTTTTCATCATGAAATTGTTTACATCAGATATGACATATTCTGAAGAATAAATATTGATAGATTCATTAAGCAAGAAAAAATAATATTTCAAAACTAACTCAAAAAATATATTGAATAAAATAGAACAAAAAAAAAAGGTGAAAAAGGAATTAGAATTCCCAGTCCAGAGAAAGAGATTGTGAGACAAAACGTGAATGAATGAAAATTTTAATAAAAGTAAAAAAGAATTGAAATTGAGTCCTACTTAAAAGGGCTTTTAATTATGATATTTAAAAAATAAGAATCTAATTTGGTAATCTTGATATGGTGACATTCTCATTCCCACTCATATAATTTTATTTCAAAACTTTTAAATTCAAACTCTGTATTACAGCTTTAAATATTCTGTACGCAAGTGGAAGTTGCGTGTTTAAAATTAGAAACACTCTATTCGCATAAAGTTAGAGTTGTGTACTTCCAACTCAATTTAAATATTATGTACACAAGTGGAGGTTGTGTGTTTAAAATTAGAAACACCTTATTCGCATGAAGTTAGAGTTGTGTACGTTTAACTCTCTTTAAATATTACGTACACAAGTGGAGATTGTGTGTTTAAAATTAGAAACACCCTCTTCGGATGAAGTTAGAGTTGCGTACATCCAACTCTCTTTAAATTTCATAATTACAAAAATCTTGTATTATTATGTACACAAGTGCACGTATATGACCCAACCTTTTGGACACTTTTCAAACCACATACCCTAATTTGAAATGTAGACTTGTATTGTTACTAAAAAAAGACCACTTAGCTTCCACGTGTACCCTATCCACATAGCCAAATCAGCATAACATAGTATGAAACCAACCTGACACATATCATTTCATTTCTTCTAATAAGATAATGAGCATGACAAAAACCTATCTGTACCTAAATATTAAATAATCTTAATATTAGTGAAGTTTCTGGATCTCCACTCAATATTAAGTTTCATCAGAGTGTGGTCCTTACTATTGAAACATAACATTCACTGTGGGCCACCGACAATCAACACTGCCTCAAGTGAACAGGTCCCCAAGTTCTGACTTTTTAGGCCCAACAAGTCAACACCACATACCTCCAAATTTCACAAAAATTGATAATCTGACAGAGAATTTGGGACCCATTTTAGTACGTGTCAGCCTCTCACACTACCTAATACACTAAGCCAATCAAAATGATGACACGTGTATATAAGACAAACAAAGGGTGTTTCAATTCTTGTGTGTCCACAATCTTTACAACTAAGGGCCTTGACTAAGATGTGTGAACAGGGGTGGGCCCAAGCCCACATTAGATATATTTGCACCTAACAGCAGGCCCAATCAAGATAGGTGCCCATCACTTGCCTTCTCTCGACGTGTCCTCCTAATAAATGTGGTTCCACGTGGTTTCATCGGTCACTGAACACGTGTCATTCTCTAGACCTTAGGATGATGGCCTGTGGGCCAGGTGGGCTTTTATTTATTTGACACATGGGAGGAGTACTTGATTACAAAGAATGTGTTGGCAGTAGAAACGTAAATTGATATGGAAAATGACTTTTAAATTTTTAATGTACTTGAAAGGTCTAGAAGGTTTTTTTGCCACCTTGGCACGCGCGCGCGTGACTTGAGACCAAAAAAGTCACTCAATTTGACCTTTCGATTGTTTGGTTCGTGTCAAATAGCAAAGTGTTTTTGATATTAATCATAAAAGAAAATAGTGTGTCAAATAGCAAAGTGTTTTTGATATTAATCATAAAAGAAAATAGTGTTGAAGTGGAACTGTAAAAGCCAATTAGCCAATTAATTACCCCAAAAAAAAAGAAAAAAATTCTTAAAGAATCAAACATGGGTTGGGTTAGTTTGTATTATGCAATTGTTTTGATCTGGTTTTAATTTTCAAAACATGTAAAGTTAACCGGTCCAGTTTGATGAAACCAATTTTTTTAGGATTTGAATTTAGAATTAGAAAAGGAATTGAATAGAATTAGTATGAAATTTTGAAATAAATTGAAATTTAAATAAAATAAATTACCTTTTTATGTTTGGATGTAAAAAAGAATTGAAAATGAAATAAAATTTTGTACAACCGGGTATATTTGCATCAATTAACCAATTTAGACTAAACATATGGAAAAAATAAATAAATAATAAGTAAAATAAATTGACCAGACATATTATACCCACCCCAATTTGGGTTGTATCAAACTTTATTTTTTTTCATCCCCGATTATTTTTCATACCAAGGAGAGGAAATATATAATACCCACCCCCTTTCTATATATTAATAAATTTTAATTATGAATTAAATCTAATAAGTATTAAAGAATTTCACAATAATAAGATCGTTGAAACTAGGTATTCACATCCATTGAAATGGCTCCACTTCACCTAATTTTTTTGCTATTGTTACTACTATACATATAAATAAACACATACAAACAAGAATATTTAAAATTCTATGATATTTCCTTACCATATTCTATAAGTGAGAGAAATTGGACAATGTAATCAAATTTTCTAGAACATAATATTCAAATTTTATTTGAGTTATAAATGTTATAAATCCCAATGACAAATAAAATATTTAACTGAATATCCAAATGATCTAAAATACCTTATTTTTCTCTCTGAATTAGCTTCAAAGATAAAAAAATTGAAAATAAAAAAATATAGTAAAATAAAACAAGCCAAACAAAATCCATCTAAGACTTCATATTCATTTTCCATGACAATAAATTTTTACGCATATCAACTGGATATCCAAAAAAGCCTTTCAACTACGACAGGATCCGAAATAAGAAAATCATAAACAACAAATAAAAAGGAATTGCCAATTCCCTCCATCGTTTGTAGCTCTGAAAACATTTCTTTCCTTGAATAAAATTGACATATGTCTTTCTTAGCCACAACATTAGCTCTATCAAGAGCACTTGCAATCTTGTTCATCGAGTATGTAATATTAATGATATGATAGTTAAGTGTGACGTATATATTTGTAATTAATAATATTCGGTGTCAAAACTAAGTTTGATCGAGTTGTAATCCTTCATTCATATTCTTGTAATCAATCATGGAGTTGAAGAATGAGAGCTTGGAGTGTGTTCTTCATCAATGCATCATCTAAAGAATGTCTCAACAAAGACTTTTGTTGAATGAAGTATTCAAGTGGCTACAAGTGAGCATGGACGTCGTTGATAGTGATTTGAGCATCATTTAGTCTAGGAAAGTTGGTGAGGACATAAGTTTTTAAAACATGCTTTCTAGTATTGAAATATAGAGTTTCAAAGTCATAATTTCATATTTTTCAAAGTCAGACCGGTTCAAGTCTTACCCAGACCAGTACAAGAGCTCTTAGGACTTTATTTTGGTCATCACAATGCTCGACCAGTCCAAGTGAAGGCTAGACTGGTCCAAGAGGTCTCAGGATCTAAATATGAGATTGCTACAGGATTTGGACCTATCCAAGTGAAGGCTGGACATGTCTAAGGCTTCTGGTTTGCCTGTTTTGGCTTCCTTTGTCTTGTTTTGACCTTCATTTGACCCCGAACTTTCTTAATACACCAGGATTTATTTTCTATTAATTTTTAATTTTTTTAAAAGAAAAATTAGGGATTTTTTTATTTATATAAACTCTCATATATTTTCTCTCTAATAAAAAAAAATTATTGCTTTTCATTACATATCAGAAAATCTTTTTAGAGAGGGAAAGTAGAGGGGATATTTTTTCATAGAGAATTTTTATTCTTTTGTTTATATTTTTGGGAGCACACACACATGGAGTGTTTAAGTTATGATGTTTTTCTCAATCTGATCAACCGGAATGTCAAAGATATCATCAATCTATACAGTTTGATTAGAGCAGTAGAGGTGGTTCCTTGACACTACTTGATTTATCTGAAGAGGAGGAGAAACAATCACTATGAAGAGGACAAAATATTTGAGGAGTATTTGTGTTCTTTCAACTACCCTTCTGGAAGAATTGTGACGTTAGTCGGGAGTTTGCAGGAATTGGACTAAGAGTTGTAAGAGTAAGCCTGAGGTGTTCTGCATCAAAAGTGGGTGTGAGTTTGTGACAGAGTCTGTTTTACTTTGTTTCGAGATAGTGGATTAGTTTCTCTAGAGGCTTCTGTCTCACCCTTATGATTTTTCCCTTCCCAAGGTTTCCACATAAAATTCCTGGTGTCATCTTTAACTTTCTTTATTTGCTTTATTTATTTTGTGATTGGTTGGATGCATAATTATTAATCATTGTAGATAATTAATCAATCATAAAAATTGGGTAAGAAGACTTATTCACCCCTCTTTTGGTATAAAGATTAGCATATTACTCTAAATTAACTGAACCATTTTCGCACCGCGTAACTCACATTTGGTTACAGAGTGGGTTCTCAATCTTGAGTTAGATTTTGATTGGTTGATTTAGTTGTGAATTCCAAGATGTATCATATTATGTCTTCTAAGGAAGATATTGTTTTATCTCAATTTTTTTATTTTGTAACTGATATGCATATTGAGTGGTCTAAGCTAAAAAATGATTATGAAAATTTGTTGGAGAAATTGAAACTTGCTGAACTTGATAGAGATATTTATAAATTAGAGGTTTCGGTTACCAATAAAAATTTAGAAGAACTTAGACGTGATGAGATGAATCTTTTTGGTAAAGTTGAATTTCTGAAAGAGGAAGTTAAATAGATTAAAGGGTTTAATAATTCACTTGAACATAAAATTGATAATTTGAATAGTGAACTTGTTAAATCTAATCAGTCTTTCCAAAAATTTAACTGTGACACTTGCAAATTTGGTAAGTTGATTTTTTCTAAAAACTTGAGTAACAAAGAAGAATTGATTTCAACTTCAAAGGATTTGTCACTTCAAAAATCAAAAGATATTTTTGTGAAAGTTGAGACTAAGCCTTCTGTTGTTACTCATGCTCCAAAACTTGTTTCAACATGCCATTTTTGTGAAAAAAAAGGTCACATAAACTATAAGTGTCAAGATAAATATTGAACTGAAAAAACGTAAAACCTTAGATAGTTCAAGAGTATTGCTTAGTGAGATGAAATAACTTAAAAAAAGCAACATTAATTGAAAGAAAATTTTGATAAATTGAATTTCTTTAATTCAGTTCTAGATTTTCATAAAGGTAAATAGAAAATCAAGAAGAAAGAGTCCATTGAGACTAATAATTCTGAATCTAAAAGAGTTAGGAAATCACTTGATCATAAATTTGAAACTATTTTAGTGAAGAAGGATAGTCTAAAATATTTAGTCATGCACACTGCACTTAGAACACTTGGTCCTACAGGTTGGTAGTTTGATAGTGGTTGCTCTATGCATATGACTGGGGATAGAACATTGTTTACCACTTTTAAGGAATTTTCAGGTGGGTCTGTTATTTTTGGTGATGACAATGTATCTAAAGTGAGTAACAATGGTAAAATTAATTTTTTTGCTTTTGGTGAATTGAAAAATGTTCTTTATGTTAAAGGTTTAGCTGCAAACTTGTTGAGTATTAGTCAGATATGTGATAATGGTTTTCAAGTTAATTTTACTCAGTATGGTTGTTTTGTAACTAATGAGTAAGGTAATTGTATTCTGAAAGGATCTAGAACCTCGTATAATTGTTATGTGAAATTTTCAGATCCTACACATGTTTATTTTTTTTGCAGTTACTGATGAAGCTATCTTGTGACATAAGATACTTAGTCATGTGAATTATAATGATTTGGTACGTCTATCTAATCATAAACGAGTTTGAAGTTTGCTTAAGTTGAAAAGGTGAACAGATGAGGTATATGGACTATGTCAATTAGGTAAGCAAACTAGAGTATCACATAAGAGACTTAAGCATCAAGTCACTTCTAGACCTTTAGAGTTGATTCATATGGATTTGATGGGTCCAATCAGAACTCAAAACATAAGTGGTGAAAAGTATATGCTTGTCATGGTTGATGATTTTTCACGATATACTTTTATTGCTTTCTTGAGAGAAAATTCTGATACTTTTGTTTTCTTCAAGTTAATTTGCCAAAAAATCCAGAGTGTGAAACGATATGCAATAACTTGTGTTAGGAGTGATAGAGGAGGTGAATTTGAACATATACCTTACATTGAGTATTGTGATAATCTTGGCATAAGTCATAAATTTTCTGCACCCAAAACACCTTAGTAGAATGGTGTAGCTGAAGGAAAGAATAGAAGAATTGTAGAGATGACATGTACTATACTTCATGAGAGTAAGTTAGCTAAACACTTTTGGGCTGAAGCTGTTAATACTGATTGTCATGTTTTAAATAAGGTGCATCTTAGGCTTGGAACTGAAAAGACTTCATAAGAACTGTGGTATGGTAAGACGCCTAACATTAAACACTTTAGAGTTTTTAGAAGTAAATGTTATATCCTTAGAGATAGGAAAAATTTGGAAAAATTTGACTCTAGAAGTAATAAATGATACTTTTTTGGGGCATGCTTTGAATAATCGGGCTTATAGGGCTTTTAATCATCGCATTAAAGTTGTAATGGAATCTATTAATGTTGTGATTGATGATTCAAGGTCTAAGGAGATTCATGATCAACTTGATGAAGAAGAAGGGACAAATACCTTAGGGTTACCTGAGAGTGAACCTAGTGAGAGAGGTTGAAGATGTAGGTGGTGATGAAATTGTGGAAGTAGTTGATGATACTCATGCACTTATAGAAAATCCTGTACCACAAAAGGAAATCCCATGTAATACCCCGCTCCAACACATGGTATGATATTGTCCGCTTTGGGCTTGAGCTCGCACGGTTTTGCTCTTGGGTTTTATCCCAAAAGGCCTCATACCATTTGAAGATAACATACTACATATAAGCACATCCCCTTTTCCACACCCAGGCGATGTGGGATTGAGCACCCTGTACCCTGTCAGTGTGGTAGCTCAGCCCAGTGTCTGTCTTCGCACCCGCCCACTCACACCCGTCCACAAGGGTTACTACAATCCACCTCCCTACGAGGCCCGATGTTCTCGTCGGCACACTTCCGGCTGGGTTCAGGCTCTGATACCAACTGTAATACCCCCGCTCCAACACATGGTATAATATTGTCCGCTTTGGGCTTGAGCTCGCACGGTTTTGCTCTTGCATTTTATCCCAAAAGGCCTCATACCATTTGAAGAGAACATACTACATATAAGCACATCCCCTTTTCCATACCCAGGCGATGTGGGATTGAGCATCCTGTACCCTGTCAGTGTGGTAGCTCAGCCTAGTATCTGTCTTCGCACCCGCCCACTCACACCCGTCCACAAGGGTTACTACATCCCAATGTCTGGCAGTTCTAGGGTTTGAAGTAATCATTCTTTGAATAATGTGATTGGGCCATGGGAGCAAAGAAATACTAGGAGTAGTGTAGTGCCCCAATTTCTAACACTCGGGAGGGCATAAAAAATGGAGGGTTAAATGAAACCTCAACTGGTTCACACACTTGAACCCTTCGATACCAAGACTTAATTTCGTGTTGTTTAGGATTTCAGGATGGGATCAGGCCCATTAGAAAGAGGATTCAAAATCACTCAATTTAAAAAAACATTACACTCAATTTTGATTCAAAATGAATGAACTATGTCCATTTGAAGTTTGGGAGAATTTCAACATATGCTATGAACAGTACCTTCACTTAATTAAAGAGGTACTTTCAATTAATCGAAGCTACAATTAATTGAAGTTCTATCAAAACTTCTATTGGAACATATTGGATTTGGGATCCAAATTTACTCAATTTCTCTGTTTAATTAAAGTTGGGTCTTCGATCAATCGAAGCCTTTCGATTAATCAAAGTTGGGTCTTTAATTAAGCGAAACAGTTTGGTAGAAAATCCTGTTAAGTCCTATTTTCCATCAAGACATCCAATACTCATCACCATCAAACAGGTATTCCACATATATCATTATACATCTTATACAACTAAAAACACGCGCGGAAGCCCTAAAATCATAAGTGACTCTCAATTACATCATAAACACTGGATCAAGTTCGGAATATACAAATAACATCTAATTTCCCAAATGTAAAACCAATGTGTCAAGATACTTATCCAACATCCATGTTATAATTTCTCAAAAGTGTCAACATGACATGTACATACATATGTACTCAAAAATCCCAAAAGAAAATGCCACCGAGTGCTCTGCATAGCCACTCAAGTCCCATCCACCGCTGGTGCCTTATCTGTAAAAGTTTAGGGGGGTGAGGGGTGAGCAAAATAACTAGTTCAGTAGGAATGCCCCAACCCACCTTGGCATTGACCCTACACCGACCTACATGATATGCAATCATGATAACGTTACTTTATATGACATGTTCAATGCTTGCTTGTCAAACTAGTTCAATGCAATTTATATATGCATTTAACACATTCATCATGTTTAACAATTTAACACATAAGCATTCAAAGATTTACATCTTTTTCGGTCATAATTCGATATATACACATGATTGGTCATCTCCAACGATAATATAGTGTTGGTCAACTCCGACGACACTCGTATGATTGGGCAACTCCGACGATCATATATTCTTGGCAACTTGTGGACTTGCCATTGTGATTGGACAACTCCGACGATCACATGATTTTGGACTATGATTTCTAGGCATTAGTCTTGGTATAATGGGGTGACTCTGACGGTCATACCATAGTGGACATTTTTACCACTTCCATAACATGGTTGGACAACTTCGAACCCCATGTATGGCTCGGTTGGACAAAACTCTGATATATATATATATATATATATATATATATATATATATATTTATACACACACACATTAGGAAACATATCATATATAACATATTTTTCATGCTCTTTTACACATACTTATACTTTGTTTCAATCTTAGAATATACCATGTTATCACATATCACATATAAACACTTATATGTCAAAATTATACATATATCTCATATATGTATACAAATCCACATATATCAATCATATGCTCACAATCCATACATATTGCATGTGTAAATCCATAATCATCATATATCACAAATATGAATACCATAACATGCATTTAATTACAATGAAAGAGGAGAAAAATTATACACAACCATACCACCCTCCCAAGCATCCTAAACTTAACCCAAACCTTTCAAATTCACCAACAACCTATAAATCGATGGCTAAGAGAGAAGAAACACCCTTACCTCAAGTCTCAAGCTTTCTCAAGCCTTTTCTAGCAAAAGCCCCCAAATCCTAGCTTTCCAAACTCTACCAAATTGTAATTTGTTTGGTCTAAAAGGAATCCCTCACCGACTGGAACACAAAGTCCTTCATTGGCACCTTCCGAATCAAGGCCTAATGCCTCCAAATCAAGAGAAAATGAAGAAGAGATCAAAAAGAGGGAGAGAGCAGCTATGATGGGTTATAGTGGCTGGGTGAAATGAAGAGAATATCCAGCCCTCAGATATTTATATCAATTTGGGTGCAAAAAGACCAAAATGCCCCTAAGCCACTTAATGTACCCTCCCGACCTCCGTTTTCGATTCTGAAAGTGGCTACGGCTTCGAAATCACTTCCTTAACACTTTTAACATTTAATTTGGTCTAAAACCCAATGGTCCAGAAAGCCCATGAATATGTTTGCCGAAGTTTTAATGTCAAAAGGATCTGTAAGGGCATCAGTGTCATTTCACATAATTTTATGATTTTATTAATTGTCCTACTCTATTATGCTCTTTCATGTTATGTACTAACGAAATTGTAGTGACAGTTTAGTCATTTTTTCAAAAAAAAAGGGGTGATTTGGAATTTAATGCTGAGGCAAAGGGAATGGGGCGGCAAGTGAGGTGAGGCACTAATATATGACGTGTGTGTGTTAATGAAAATAATAGTGGGTGAGAAGAAAAGAAATAAAAAGAAAAGGAGAAGAGGAATGTGACATGTGTGGTTGAGATTCATTTTCACAGCACACACACAAACACACATATATATCTTTAGGTTAATTAGATCAAGAAAAAAGAAGAGTGCTGATATAAAGGAACAAAAAGAAATGGAGAGGAAGAGTGTGCGGTGTTGAAACAAAGTGCAAGAGCAACAAAAGAAAAACTGGGAGAGAGATATAGTGTGATGAGTTGTGAGAGGAAGAGTGACAGTGATGAGCAAGTGGGAGAAAGATATACATTGATTTCGAGTTATGGGTTTCTCAAGAGCTGAAACAGTGATTTTAGGGTTCTTTGCTCATCATGTACTGGAGTACTGGTTTCAACTCATCTTTAAATCGTCTCAAGGGGTAAATTGATTTTGATATTCTTGATTAAAGATTTACTTCTTCATCTACAATCTTCGTGTGATTTTCTTCATCAGCGATCTTCTTGTTCGTGATTTATCTTTGATTAAGCCTCACACAGAAGCATGACACATCTCCACGGTATACACTGTCCAATCTTCCTACTTGCACATATTTGCTGATTAATGTGTTTCCTGAATGGTTGTATACATATTGTTAATGATCTGTTTAAAATCTGAACTTATAAGTCTTGAAATTAGTTTTAAATTGCTGTTTTTGGAGTTTACACTATAATGATTTGGATTACTTAAATTGTTGTTTTTGGAGTTCAATCTATGCTGATTTGGGCTTAAATGGTTGCTATTATGAGTTGATGAATTTAAAAATTTAGTGTCCTAAAATCTTGAGTTGTAGAAATTTATGTTGTGAAAAATAATGCTGCTGAATTTGTTTAAAAAAAAATGCTGATAATGACTTTTTGAGTGCTGACTGTGTTGGAAATTGCTGATTTATAGCTACATTTATGCTGTTTTAGGCCCTGTTTGGCAGAACTTTTCCTTCGGCTTTTATGCAGAAGAAAAAGAGAAGCAGAAGCTAAATCAGGAAGCTGGTACCTCCCAGCTTCCTTTAAACGTTCTTTTTGGACTTCGAAACTCTTCCGCCTTACCAATCCAAACATTCTCCAAAACGGCTTTTAAGCTTGAAAAGCCGAAAGCCACTTTTCAAAAGCCAATCCAAACAGGGCCTTAGTGTGCTAAAAATTGCTACATTTATGCTGTCTTAGTGTGCTGGAAATTGCTGATTTATAATAGCATTTATGATGTCGTAGTGTGCTAGAAATTGCTATGTTGAAGATTACTAATATGCTGATTTTTGTGGTGCTGAAATTGTTGATTTAAAGTTGCAGCTAAGCTGATTTTGCTAAACATTATTAATGTCTTTGCTAAACCTATAATGTTGTATATGTGGAAACCAAAGTGCTGATATAAAATGCAAATTTTTATATGTGCATCCATAAATTTTTGTGCTATTAATTTCTACTCTAGTGTAGTCCAGTCTATTTAATCTGCAGGTACACAAACCAAGCAAATTCCATGACAGTCATTAAAAAGGGATTGAATCATGCTGAATGGAAGTTTGAGTAGCTAAGAAGGAGATTCATAGAAAGAACAATTATTTACAAGACCTTTGAAGCTATATTCAGAATTATTTACACTGAAGCCTATCCTTGAAGAAATTCAAGTGCCATCATCTACCAAGAAGTCAAGTGGCCATATCATTACCAAGCTAGACTTTGAAGAGTAATAATCAGAGCTCGAATATTTGAAGATTGACTTTGAAGACCTACAATTAAAGCTAGAAGAGTTGTTGCTCATCACATCGAACTGACTCCACCATCACTATGTATAGTCCAAGTATTGGGATACTTTGGACAGGGGGAGTGTTAGTGATTGTTGATAAGTGTTCAATTCTATGCATTTGAACCCTCTTTATTGCATATGTTAGTTCCGTTCTCGCGTTTACCAAGATATGTTTACGGTATTTTTGTGTTTTTGATGTTTTGCAGGTATTAGAGCAAATGGAGCAAAGTTGGAAGCTTTCTGCAGTCAAGAGAAGAAATCAGAAAATGCAGCCCAAGGCATCTCGATCAATCGAGATGTCTCGATTGATCGAGATCTCATTTCGATTGATCGAAATCTCGATCAATCGAGATCCAATCTCGATCAATTGAGATTCTGCAGAGCCCACTTGGCCACTTGCTCACTTGCTCTCCCACTTGCAACAAAATCTCCCTTTTTGCACGACTTAGGGGGATTGTCTAACTTGAACAAGACTTTTGGGGGCCTTTTTGATACAAGAGATATATATAATGATATATATATATATATATGGTGGGCCCCAAGGTGGAAAAAGAAGCCCAAAAAGCACCAAAAGCCACATATATCTCATATCTCTCAAAACACACAGCAAGAGGAAAAGAGAGACCTTCGGGAGAGGAAGAGGAAGAGCTGAACCAGACCAAGAAGCTTCATTCTCTTCATCAATGGAAGGGTGCAAGGCAACCATGAGCAACTAACTCTTCTACTAGGGTGTTGGTTTCAACCCCTAGCCATGTAAACTTGTTCATCTTTGTAGCTCTTGGGATTTGTAATTAAATGTTGATTATTTAGCCTAGTCATTATGTACACAAATACATCTCTTATATATATTCATTTGATATGGAATTTATTCTTGTCTTAGAGTGGATTTTGTCACTTGAATGCACAACATTTGCATATTCCACAAGAAGTGCAAATGATGGCTAGATAATGGTGTTTAAATGAATGTGTGATGTTAATTTGTATAGACCATGCCAAGACAAGGTAGTTTGGATACATGTAGTGTTCACTTAGAGAGTAGAGTAATTAGGTAGTTAGTTAGGTTGAAGAGCTATGCTTGTTGAAGATGGATTATGATAGGTTAGCACACACATTGATCTTTTGATATGCCATTGAGGTCACAAGCCTAATGACATTGTTAGGCATTTAATTAATAAATCCCATGCTTGCTACACTTATGAACATGTGAATGGCTAGTGGTGGAAACCAACCCTAGTTCTCTCTCCCAACTTTAAACTCTTTACTTTTCTTGTCATTTCATTCATGCAATAGTGTCTAAACATAAATTCAAAAATCTATTTTTCGAATTAAAGTAGAATTAATCTTCCTTCAAGACAATTGCGACTAGTCCTCGTGGGATCGATACCCTCTATATAGAACCTTATCTACAAAGATTCGTGCTCTTGCGAGTGGTTAAATTATATTTTGATAAAAAGGGAAAAATTAAGCTTACAATATGATTTAGTTTCAACCACATCAAAATTTTGGCGCCGTTGCCGGGGACTACGGTTTTATTGTCACCATTGGAAGATTAAATCTGGTTTAATTCTTAGGCTAGAAATTCTTTCATTCTTTTTGTATATATTTTGTTCTTATTTCTCAAACTTCTTGATTTTAGGTATACCACATAGCGGGCATCAAAGAGAAGCAAACTTGGAACCCTTTGTGAGTATAACACCTAAAATTAGTGGTTTGGATTCATTTATTCTTTTTGTAAAGATTATTGTTACTTTGTGTATTGAGGTGTTGTTCGATTGTTAATGCATGCTAGGTAGACGGTCCTTGTCACTTCCTTTGCTTCCGTGTAACATTGAACTTGAACGAACACTTAGACAACGTAGAGGAACCTCTAGGGACCCTATATTTCCTAGGACTGAAAACATGGATCCAAATGAGAGACAACCTCCCGGACTACCTCCTTTTAATCATGAACAACCACCTCCACCACCACCTCCTCAAGGAGAGTTGCTTATGGACTTTTACCTTCCGACTACATTTGAAGTACCTTCATGTATCCAATTTCCGGATGTAGCGGCAACTCAATTCGAAATAAAGTCCTCCACCATCAATCTTCTTAATAGCTTCCATGGTCTCCCTAATGAGGATCCGTATCGGCACTTAGATTACTTCCTTTCCGTGTGTTCCACTATTCGTGTACCACACTTTACGGAGGATGATCTAAAGCTGCGTATGTTCCCCTTCTCCCTAAAAGATAAAGCTAGAAGTTAGTTCAACTCCTTAGAACCTAACTCAATCCATTCTTGGGCGGAGATGCAAATAGAGTTCTTGAAAAAATACTTCCCAATGGGTAAGACAAGTGATATTCGGCAAGCAATCACCGGATTCACCCAAATTGACCAAGAACAATTCCATGAGACGTGGGAGAGGTTAAAGGATCTTTTAAAATCTTGTCCGCATCATGCTGTCCCAAAATGGCAGCTAGTGCAAAGTTTTTATGATGGGGTGAGTGAGCAACATAGACAAATGATAGACTCCGCGTGTGGGGGTGGATATCTTTCGAAAAGCCCCGATGAGGCATGGAAACTTTTTCAAACCCTAAGCAACAATTCAGCTCAACGCTTCTCCACTAGGAAAGGGAAGGCCACCCAACCTTGTAGAGGAGTGCATGAAATATCACGGGTAGATGAGGTGCCATGCAAGTAGAAGCCCTATCACGAAAAATGGATTTAATCATGAAAAATGGGCTGCCTACTCCAAACCAATCTGTCCAAAATCAGGAAGGTTGTTCGTTTTGCTATAGTACTTCACATTTCATACGAGATTGTCCTATTGCCGGGCAATCGCCCGATTATGCTCAAGAGCAAGCGAATGCCCTGTACTCTAAACAAATGAATGATCCATATTCAAACACGTACAATCCTGGTTACAAGAACCATCCAGCTTTCTCATGGAAACCTCAAGAATTAAGTCCCTCTTTCCAAGGGCAATACTCTTTCAATTCCCCCTCTCAGCAGCCTCATTATAGGCCAAATCCTCAACCTTACAATCAAAGATCTAATTACCAACAACCACCACCTCCTCCGAGAAGCCAAAGCTTTGAAAAAAGAGTGATAAGCAATCTTGAGGCCAACACCCGCTTATTGCAAACTCACTCTCAATCAATCTCTAAGCTTGAAGCCAATGCTCAATCTATGGCTAGGTTAGAAGCTCAAATCGGGCAACTAGCTAATGCCTTAAATAGAAGAGAGGAAGGTAAGTTGCCGAGTCAACCGGTGGCGAACCCCAAAGGTGTCCATATGATTGAAGACCCATCATCTTCAACTTGTAATGCTCCTCCGGAGCAAGTTCAATCAATCACAACCTTAAGGAGTGGTAAAATCATTAATTCCAAGGTAGGAGAGGAAAAGAGAAAGGAATTCCAAGAGCAACCTAAAAATCCAAAAGAATCCCAATTAAATCCAAAATTATTTCCGTTAAATCCAAATTTGCAAAATACCCCTTCAAATCCAAAAGGAAAGGCAAGTGAAGTTGTGTCATCATCGATTCCAAATCTTGACACCTCTTATGATGGAGATCTTCAAACAAGTAAAGATCAATCTCCCTCTCCTTGATGCTATTCGACAAATTCCCTCCTATGCGAAATTCTTGAAGGACTTGTGCACTCAAAAGCGCAAATCTAGGAATAATGTTCCTAAGAAAGTCCTCTTAACTGAGCACATAAGCTCCATTTTCCAACACCATGCCCCTCCTAAATTCAAAGATCCAGGTGCTCCGACCATTTCGTGCACCATCAGAAATCAATCTTTTGAAAAAACACTTCTTGATCTAGGGGCTAGTTTCAATTTGCTTCCATTCTCAGTTTATCAACAACTAGGTTTGGGGGAACTCAAGCATACCACGGTTGTGTTGCAACTTGCCGACCGTTCGGTGAAGCAACCACGTGGCATCATTGAGGATGTCATCATTCAAGTGGACAAATTCTATTTTCCGGTGGACTTCATAGTCCTTGACACGGAACCGGTCCAAAATCTAAAGCGTCATATTCCTATCATTCTAGGTCGTCCATTCTTGGCCACGGCAAACGCTTGCGTTAATTGCCGCACCGGAGTGATGGACATCTCTTTTGGGAATATGAAAGTCCGCTTGAACATCTTCAATGCTTCCCACCACACATCTGACGACGAAAGTGAGTGCTTTGGTGTCAATGTTGTGGAAGACCTTGTTCAAGAAGCACTTCCTTCTATTCTTTCCAAGGATCCTTTAGAGGCATGCCTAAATCACTTCAACTGTGATGATTTTGACATTGAGCAAGCCATATGTGAAGTCAATTCCATGCTCGATGTTAATACTGTCATGGATTTGCCTAAATGGAGATTTCTGAGAGACCCCTTTCCTCCATTTTTGGTTAATTCCGTCACTCCCCACGGCGCGGTGGAATTGAAGGACTTGAAAGACGGCTCGTTGTTCAAAGTAAACGGGCAGCGCTTAAAAGTGTGCGTGGATGACCAAGTCACCACCGAATACGTGGATGTCGTCACCTTGACGGATCCCGTGTATTTTGACTCGTGAGCCGATCCGGACGTCGCGCCACAGACGTGTAAGGTGGCGAAGCCATGGTAGCTATCATGCCTCCATGATGTCCCTTTAATCCAAAGTAGGTTTGTATCTAAGTAATGTAGTATCTAATTCCCAAGTATCCAAGTCCCTGAAGCATAACTCAAGCTGACTATTTTTTAGCATCTCGATTGATCGAAACCAGGATCTCGATCAATCAAGATTTCGATTGATCGAGATCTCAATCTCGATTGATCAAAAAATTGCAGGATCTCAATCGAGAGGTAGTATTCTTCGATTGCACTTCGATAGGTCTTCGATCGATCGAAAATTTTGATTGATCGAAATGGGATTTCGATTGATCGAAATAAAAGTTCGATTGAATGAATTAAATGTTCGATTGATCGAAGTAAAAAGGTGATTTAGTGGAGGAATTTTCGATTGATCGAAGAGATAATCTCGATCGATCGAAGCTGATTTCGATTGATCGAAGAGAGATCTCGATCAATCGAAATCTCGATTGATCGAAATGCACATCTCGATCAATCGAGATGCACGCGAGGCCTGCACATGAGCCGAAAATCTATTTAAATTGTTGGGCTTCCCTCCCATTTTAAAAGACCATCCGAATTCTTCTCTCCCTCCGTGCGATCCAAGCCTTCTCCAAGCACTCCCGAGCACTCGATCTACCATTCCCGATCATCCGCCGCCATCCGACGCAGTCCGAAGCCTCCGCTAGCACTTGCGCGATCTTCTCTTCACGGCTGCGAGTGGACTTTTCTTCTGTTGAGCCGTTCATCTTCTTCCTCTTGAGGTAAGTGATGCATGGCTACTTTTTGTATACTCTTTTTCCATTTTTGATAGTTTTACGGCGTAATAAACATAGTTAGATAATGTTGGGGTGGATGGGTGCGATTGCGATATCTGTAACGAGATTTTGTGGGTTTCGGGGGGTAGGAATTCATGTAGGAGTGAGATTTGGCATTCTCTTCGTTTCAAACGCTTAGTGTACGGTGTGTAACCGCGGCACCTTCGTTTCGGTTGCATCCGTTCACATTGCCTCTTCGAGAGCGACTTTTTGCATTCTTGTTAGTACCATGGACTAGGACTTTATTTTTATTTTTATTCTTTTAGTTTATTCGTAGTTTAGCTTTCTTCTTATTCATCTTTTATTTACGTAATTTTTGGAATCAAGTGCAGACTGTTCCGAGGCTATGGCGAGGGTGAAGAACGCCGCCGGTTTTGTTCGCGACGTGCCCGGGCGAGCCTTCCGGTCTCGGAAGTTCCACCCGGAGCAAATTTTTGACTTGGCCGAGTTTGAGAGGCGTCCCGACACCGCGTGGACTGTTGCCGAGCTCAGGAGGCGTCGCCTCGACCGGCTATGTGTGCCTCCCACCGACGTGGCACACGAGCGCCTAGTGCAGGTCTTTTACGATCATATGACCTACTCCTACACAGCGCCGGATACACTAGAGACGGTCGTGGGCACCGTCACGATCATGATTACGCCGAGCCGGATTGCTCATATGCTCGGCATCCCTCACTAGCAGCCGCCGGATATGGTTGGCCCGGACGGTCAGCCACTTTACAGTGCCGCACTCCCAGCAGACACTACGCTCTTCTCGATAGTGATGGACATGTGTGGTGGGGCGTTTACCACACCCAATCACAACTGCACATCCAAATTGATGTGCCCGAGCCGACTCTGGTTCCTGGACACCGTTCTCATCAAGAACGCGTGTCCGCTGCAGCACGTGGCAGAGCGCAGGGGCGACCTCCTCCGTTGTCTCTATGCTTTCCACACGGGCACTTGGTTTTCTGTCCCATCGCTGATCTGGGGGCAGATGTTCAAGGTCTGGGACGGCCTCGTGAACAAGAGGATGAGGCGAGCAGCTAGTTGGCGGCTTCCCTTCCCTTTCCTGATCGCCGTTTTTCTCAGCAGTGCAAGTATACTGGTCAATCAGACTGATGTCCGGTTGGCACCGCCCACCCGCTTCACATCTACTCAGTGGGAGCGGGTGAGGCGACACTTAGAGCGACAGGACCACCAGGGTGATCCACCAGACGATGTAGATATGGATGCCCCGGTGGAGGCGGATGAGGGCGAGCCAGCAGAGGGTGAGTCCGATGACGAGGAGATGGAGGAGGAGGAGATGGATGTCGCCGCAGAGCGGCATGATATCTTAGCGACAGGCTATTCCTGCCTGGCAGCTGACGTAGAGCGGCTCCAGCAGGGTTTTGACGAGCACGTCCAGGTGACGCAGAGTCAGCTGGCAGGCATTCGGACGGACATTTCTTCTCTAGCACAGGGTCAGAGAGCGATCTTAGACGAGTTCCGAGCCTTCCGGCAAGACCTGCAGTTCCTGTTCGCAGGCCGAGCCTCCACCTCCACTTCTACTCCCACCGAGCCTCCACCACCACCACCCGCCCTCGAGTAGCTGCATTTTATTCATCTTTTATGCTTTACTTTCTGTATTTTTCTTTCTTTATTTTTGATAGGCCATGTTGGCCATGTTTAGTTTCTTTCTGAGTATTCCACCTACATGTACACTTTGTACTCAAACTTATTTTCATCTATATGGAATACATTTATATTTTCTTTTATACCATGTGTTATCTTTACTGTCTTTATTTTTGCTTTCCGTCAATATATCCGTTCTCTATACTTTGACTATGTATGTAGTACCACTTGTCTGATTGTTATATGCGATTCAGTTGATGATTTCCATTTATTACTGCCTGGTTTCAATTCCCAATACTGTTGAGATTGCTTCAACACAGTATGGCGATAATAAAGAAAGGCAGCCCCTTTGCATGCTATACGTTAGCGTGCCTGGATAGTCAATATCTTGTCGCATAGACCTCTTAGCCAATTGGGAAACACCAGTTCAGACCCTCAAATATACAGTGATATTGGCCTTATCTGTTTGTGCATAATTATTTCATTATGTTCTCGTTATCTATTTTTTTGTTCCTTTTAATGCTCGTGGTATCTAGTTGGTGTTCTGTGCAGGTTTTCCTTATTTACAAGATGACCGCTGCTGTGGAATACCGTTTTTCTCGCATTCTGCCATCCCGGTAACTTCTTTGCTTGTTCTTCTTGTCCAAACATTGAGGACAATGTTGCATATAAGTTTGAGGGTGCGGTATACTATATCACTTGCATATGCATGCAATGTTCAGTCGTTATATTGAGTGTCATTGTAGAGCAGTTTTCTTTTTTTGGAGATTTTTGCATGCTTGCTATGATGTCTTGCTTTTTAAAGGAAGATCATTCGAATAAATGTCCGAGGTAAATGCAGCAGGTAGTTAAGAATTTTAACATTGTAAATACCTGCACTTTTGCAAGCTTTATAATAGGCTAGAACGGTCTACATTTTTGTCTAAATTCAAGCACGTACAATTCTTGCCCTAAATTTGTCCTTAACCGCACAAATTCGCACACATGCATTTTAAATTGTGGGGTATAAGTCTGAGGGAGAATTTTGAAAATTTCTGTTTTTATCTGAACAACTTAAAGAATAAGTTCTTCCGGTTGTTGTAAAAAAAAAAAAAAAAAAAGAGAAAGAAAAAGAGAAAAATATGCAATAAGCCTTCTCACTCAATAAACCGGATTTCTATGCCTCAAAGCAGGGAATATTCGCGTATAAGTGTGTAAGGTTGAGCAATAATAAGCGGGTGGCTTGCTTACGCTCATCGCCTTGTAAGCTCGGTCATTAAGTCCGAGGGGTGCTTCTTCACCTAATGCCCTAAAATCAATTGGTTTGGGAGTCATTGGCCCAACGCCGCTACATGGGCTTGCAAGAAAGCAAAAAGAGCTAAGCATTGCACGGTCATCCGCACATGAGCAATCATGAATGTTTTGTGATAATGAACAGCCGTGTCGAGCATTTTCAATGAGTTTTTCCCTTAAAAACAGATTTGTTCGTTTTCTTCTCCAAATATGACAAAAGCCACACGTTAGAATGCATGTTCACTTTTCAAAGAGGATTTTGGGGTTGGAATTGTTATATTTGTTCGGGCTGGCCATTATGTGGGGACTGTCGTTTATTTATAGCTTGTGAAAGTCCATTTTGCTAATGACCACATAGTTCTATAATACTTGTTGCATTTGCCAAATGTGAAATGAACGGATGATCGCCCTTTATCTAGTTGATGACTGAGCACGAATAAACTTTTGTATAAGATAGTTAATTTTATTTTTGTAAATATCGTATTGCTAAGGGACTAGTAATATGTAAGTTTGGGGGTGTGATAAGTGTTCAATTCTATGCATTTGAACCCTCTTTATTGCATATGTTAGTTCCGTTCTCGCGTTTACCGAGATATGTTTATGGTATTTTTGTGTTTTTGATGTTTTGCAGGTATTAGAGCAAATGGAGCAAAGTTGGAAGCTTTCTGCAGTTAAGAGAAGAAATCAGAAAATGCAGTCCAAGGCATCTCGATCAATCGAGATGTTGATCTCGATTAATCGAAATCTCGATTGATCGAGATCTCATTTCGATTGATCAAAATCTCGATCAATCGAGATTCTACAGAGCCCACTTGGCCACTTGCTCACCTGCTCTCCCACTTGCAACAAAATCCCCCTTTTTGCACGACTTAGGGGGATTGTCTGACTTGAACAAGACTTTTGGGGGCTTTTTTGATACAAGAGATATATATAATGATATATATATATATGGTGGGCCCCAAGGTGGAAAAAGAAGCCCAAAAAGCACCAAAAGCCACATATATCTCATATCTCTCAAAACACACAGCAAGAGGAAAAGAGAGACCTTCGGGAGAGGAAGAGGAAGAGCTGAACCAGACCAAGAAGCTTCATTCTCTTCATCAATGGAAGGGTGCAAGGCAACCATGAGCAACTAACTCTTCTACTAGGGTGTTGGTTTCAACCCCTAGCCATGTAAACTTGTTCATCTTTGTAGCTCTTGGGATTTGTAATTAAATGTTGATTATTTAGCCTAGTCATTATGTACACAAATACATCTCTTATATATATTCATTTGATATGGAATTTATTCTTGTCTTAGAGTGGATTTTGTCACTTGAATGCACAACATTTGCATATTCCACAAGAAGTGCAAATGATGGCTAGATAATGGTGTTTAAATGAATGTGTGATGTTAATTTGTATAGACCATGCCAAGACAAGGTAGTTTGGATGCATGTAGTGTTCACTTAGAGAGTAGAGTAATTAGGTAGTTAGTTAGGTTGAAGAGCTATGCTTGTTGAAGATGGATTATGATAGGTTAGCACACACATTGATCTTTTGATATGCCATTGAGGTCACAAGCCTAATGACATTGTTAGGCATTTAATTAATAAATCCCATGCTTGCTACACTTATGAACATGTGAATGGCTAGTGGTGGAAACCAACCCTAGTTCTCTCTCCCAACTTTAAACTCTTTACTTTTCTTGTCATTTCATTCATGCAATAGTGTCTAAACATAAATTCAAAAATTTGTTTTCCGAATTAAAGTAGAATTAATCTTCCTTCAAGACAATTGCGACTAGTCCTCGTGGGATCGATACCCTCTATATAGAACCTTATCTACAAAGATTCGTGCTCTTGCGAGTGGTTAAATTATATTTTGATAAAAAAGGAAAAATTAAGCTTACAATATAATTTAGTTTCAACCACATCAATTGTGGTGAGAGATAGATTAGGCTTTAGGAAGCCTGGGCTGGGTTGAGAGTGGAAAAGCTGTTGTGAGATTTGGTGAGAGTGGTTCAGGCCTAAGGAGGCTGTGAACTGGGTTGAGAGCTGGAGTGACTATGTTGTGAGTTGGGTGAGTGAGAGTGTGATTGGGGAATTATTATATTACCCTTTTAGACATAGTGGAGCTAAGTTCAAAGAGGTTTTTCCCCACCCTCGGGTTTCCTTTATAAATCAGTGTATACATAATTATGTGATTGCATGTGCCAGCCAAACTTGCAAATATTAGGAAGAAAAATTGAAGAACCTATTCACCCCCTCCCCCTCTAGGTTCATCAAAACAAAAAATAAGATTTTTTAAAAAAATATTCTGTTTCTCGGGTCCACCCGACCTATGCATTGGGCCCTACTGACCCGAAAATCTCAAAATGAGCCAAATGGCTCAAAAACATTCTCGGACCTCTAAACAAGTCCCTAAATATTCATTTCATATTTAGAACACATGTAACATCATTTTACATCATTTATATAGCAATAAATGGAAATAAAAGAAAATGGTCAAAATTGGACTCGGTCTCTACAAGTGGAGTCCAAGGTTGTATAGGACACACATGTCATATGGCTCAGTTTGAACCTAAGAATATTGATAAGGCTCTTCAAATCTTTGATTGGCTTGTTGCTATACAAGAAGAGTTGAATCAATTTAAAAAGAATGATGTTTGGGAGTTAGTGCCTCAACTTATGGATGTGAATATCATAGGAACCAAATAGATCTTTAAAAAATAAAATTTATGAGAATAGTTTTGTGATGAGAAATAAAGTTAGGTTAGTTGCACAAGGATATACTCAAGTTGAATGAATTGATTTTGATGAAACTTTTGCACCAGCTGCTAGACTTGAGTCTATTCGTCTTTTTCTTGCTCTTGCATATCACTTTAAATTTAAATTATTTCAAATGAATGTTAAAAGCGCTTTTCTAAATGGTATTTTACAAGAAGAAGTGTATGTAGCTCAACCAAAAGGCTTTGTTGATCCACACAATCCTGAATATGTTTTTCATTACAAAAGGTTCTTTATGGTTTGAAACAAGCTCCTAGAGCATGGTATGAAAAGTTGATTTCTATTTTGTTGCATAAAGGCTTTAGGAGAGGGGGAGCTGATAAAAAGTTGTTCATAATGAGGAAAGTTAAATATTTTCTTGTTGCTTAAATTTATATGGATGATATTACTTTTGGTTCTACATCTGATAACCTTGTTCATGAATTTGCTATAGATACGAGTAATACTTTTGAGATGAGAATGGTTTGTGCACTAACATTTTTTCTTAGACTCCAGTGAAGTAATTTGATGATGGAAATTTTATATCTCAATCTAAGTATACAAAGAAGTTAGTCAAGAAGTTTGGTTTGGAAGGTTCCAAGTATGTGCAAACTCCTATTAGTACTTTTTCCAAGTTGGAAAGGAACTCGAGTTCTAATAGAATTGATCTTTCATTGTGTAGGAGTATGATTGACAACTTGTTATATTTGACAGCTAGTAGGTCTTACATTACATTTAGTGTAGGAGTATGTGCTAGGTATCAAGCTGATCCTAGGAAACAATATCTTATTGCAGTAAAACGCATTATTCATTATGTTAATAGTACTTTGAATTATGGATTGCATTATTCTATAGAGTTTAACTCTAAGATTGCAGGTTACTCTGATGCTGATTGGGTTGGTACAAGGATGATAGGAAAAGTACTTTAGGTGGTTGTTTTTATATTGGTACTAATCTCGCTTCATGGTACAACAAGAAGCAAAATTGTGTTCTTTATCATCTTGTGAGGTTGAGTATATTACTGTTGGAAGTTGTTGCACACAATTTCTTTGGATAAAGCAGATGCTACTGAATTATGGAATTGATCAAGTTACAATGTCTATCTTTTGCATTCTAAGATAAATCACATTGACATTCGACATCATTTTATTCAGAAATTAGTTGAACAAAATGTCGTGTCTTTAGAGAAAATGCATACTAATCATAATTTGTCTGATATTCTCACAAAGCTTTAAGATGCTTCTAGGTTTCATCATCTTAGGAAATCTTTAGGCATTTGCTATCTGGACTAGATTGCATGCCATTGACATAATCTAGATAGGAACTTCATACTCAACTTATGTGTCTAGATTATGCATTTAACCTTGTACTTTTAGGTTTTATTTTTATTTTTGTGAAGTCAAGAAAAACATATTAGAATGTGTATGTTGAATACCAGGAAATTAATGACACACATATTACATGTATATGACATAATATGGCTATGAGTTGAAAATTTTGATTTTACTTTTTTCGTTTAGTAGATGAATCATTGTAGGTACAAAAAATTGCTTAGCTAATTTATGTTAATTAATTCAATACATACACCCAATAAAATCAAGAATAATATTTTCGAAGAGCAATTCGAGATGAGGATTCAAGGACCCCTTTCATTCATATGCATTTTGGTATTTATACAAGTTGGATTTTGAATCCTTCTAGGACTCAAATTCTCTTATTTGCAGTTATCTTTACTCTCAAGGATTTAAATTCCTTTTTGAGTTTGGAGTTATTCTTGGGTTGGGCCGTTTTGGCCTTTTAAAGGGGCAACTAGGCCATTTATTTTTATCGAATTAATCCTTTGGGACTTTTGCTATTACTTGGGCTCAAATTGACTTGAGCTTGGTCCGTTTGTGTACCAGTTTGGTCTATTAGACTGAACAAGAATTTTTCCTCTAAACATTGCCCCCAATTCTCTTCAGTTATGAGTTTTGTCATACTAGAAGGAGTTTGTATTGGTTTTGTAATGATTTCTTTACCTGTATCGAGCTCCCTCATTTAATGCTGGGGTACTAACGACGGTGCCAAGCACATAAGTGACCTCTTCCCATTAACTTTTGTATTTTGTTTTGATACTTTGTCATTTTCAGCCACAAATATTCTGCAACTGATTGCCTTCTTTTCCATATTCACTTTCTCTTGATCTTTCTTGTAACGATTTGTCTTCTTAGGTTAGTCGTCACGACTTTTTCTTCTTTACAATGGTTTCTAGTGATAGTGACCGTACGCTTTCTGACAATCAAGAAGTCACAATGTCTAGCTCCTTTTTTCCAATTACAAAAACTGCCCAACCTTTTGCTATTGTTGGGGAAGCAGTCACATCCAATCAGGGTGTGGTCGCTGCTCTAGTGGCTAGGTAGTTGGTTATTATTGATAGATTTCGAGAGGAATGCCGTATCCTTAGCGACATCATAATCAAGGGTTACCCCTTGGATTTTGACTATAGTACTAGGGAAGGAGTTAAGAAAGACGAGGTCTTTTCTTGGCTTCTTACTTAAAAACTTCAAATTTTTTCTTCATTCTTTCTATAGTTTAGTTCTCTTCAAACTAAAACTTGCACTGCTTCAGTTAAACCCTAATTTTTTTTTGTATTGTTTCCTGTTTACTTTTTTTAACTGAATACATAAACTGGAATTAACCTTGAATGATCTGTTGTTTTGCTATTCCCTCCATCATGTTTGATCGGAGGATAACCGTTACCATCTGTTTCGTAATAAGGATATAAAAATTTGTTTTCACACTCCTTTCTCTAACAAGTTATGGAATGAGAAGCTTGTGTTGGTGAAGGGAGCCTGGAATGTCAGGGTTGCTTAATGCTTCCCTATTCCCAGTACTTTTGGATACGCTGAGATTCCTCCCTTTACGCTATTTGGCAAGTCATTTTTGTAGATACCTTAGGAAGTTTTTTAGTACAAATTATCTTCTTTCCATAACTTGGTTTCGCTCCTTTTCTTCTTGCAACTGAATGGATTGAGTTTTTGAGGGAGAAATTTTGGAGCATTCGTCCTTCTGTGAAGAAGTACTTGTCACGTCGCTAGCTCCAAGCTATTGTTTGTGAAGCTTTAGTTGACTCCTCTTGTTTGTACCGAGCTTCAGATTCAGAAATAATGGAGATGCCAGAGCCCAAGACTAGGAGAGGATCTGTTGGTTCTGTTTAGCTCAAGGCTAAATACGTTGAAGGGAGGTCCAAGGCCATACATGACAAGAACAAGTCTACTGCCCCCTTTTCTCCATATAAGAGGGCTTTTTTTGGTGCTTCTCCTGTGCCCATAAAGGGTCATTGTTCATTTTCTTCTGCTTTGACTCTATCTGATCCTACCAGTGGTGTAGTTGATAAGCCATTTGCTGATTCATCCGAATAGTGGGTTCCAGACTTGAAGAAGTCTGATGGCTCATTTTTTATAGTTGGGGACTGTGCTGCCCTTGACTGTGAAGTGATGGGGGCTCTTGCTTATGGGATCTAGCTTCCCAGGGATGAGCTCCACCAACAAGGAGCTAATCGGGATGAGCTCATTGCCTATGCGCCTCTTCATATCATGGAGGTTTATTTTATCATACTTTCTGTGTATTTCTTTTCTTGCCCTTCTTTATGTTCCCATTCTGACTTCGTTCATCTTGCTATGCTGCAGAGCACATATATGACTTTTTCCCTTCGTAAGGCTTTGGAGGTCGAACGCTTGAATGGATGTAAGGCCTAAAGTTTTGAGGGGAAGGTGAAGTTGCTGACCAAGTCACTTGCTGAAAAGCAAAAAGCTCTTGGTTACTTTGAGCAGAGGGCCTTGGAGGCCGAAGAGAAGGTTACTAAGCTTGAGACGATGCTGGATGTCTGTAAATCTAGGGGACTTGAGATGTAGTAACTACATCGAACAAAGAGGCAAGCCTGAAGCTAAATAAGACTACCAAGATCATGATGAGTTTGATGCTGATTAGGATATTGACTCATTTGGAGAGTACGACATTCCTGTGCCTGGTAAAGCTGAGTGCAAGTTTGTGGACTTCCTCAAGAGTTCATCTTCGGTTCCTCCTCCGTTGTTTGATCAGGCCATACCTGAGGTGCCAGTTCATGCTAAGGAAGGCACTCTGATCGTTGACACCTTTGATCAGGACTTCAACAAGGAAGATGGGGTAGCTCTCTAGGGTTGACTCTTGTAGTTTTCTTCTCTTCCTTTTTTTTTGGTAATGCTTAGAAGGAGCTCTTATGAGGGATAGCTTGTACCCTCCTTTCGTAATTGCCATTTTGATCAATACAATTTCCTTTGTGCTTAAGTTTCTCCAAACTCACCTTCTAATTTAGTTTGATACTTCTACACTTGATAGATGTTTGAACTGATAATTTACTTGGTTTGTTGGGCCCTTGCAAACTCCTTTCCAATCTTTTTTAGTAATGAAGACGATCAGCGTTCAGCACTTGATGTCTTATTTTTCTTTACTAGGGAATTTTAGCAGGAGACTATTCGAAGCGATCGACTTGTGATGATGACTACTTTTCCTGTAAACTAACTTAATTGGGCCTATGACCTCTTTTTGTAAGCGATCGATCGTTTAAGACCTTAGCTTGTATTAGGCCTGTAGCCTCTTTTTATAAGCGATTGGTCGTTCAGACTTTAGATTTGATAAGTAATCGGTTGTTTAAGACCTTAGCTTGATTTAGGCCTATGGCCTCTTTTATTTAATAAGCAATCTGTCGTTCAGACCTTAGCTTGATTTGGGCCTGTGGCCTCTTTTATTTTAATAAGCGATCGGTTATTCAGACCTTAACTTTGATAAACGTTTGGTCATTTAAGACCTTATCTTGATTTAGGCCTATGACCTCTTTTATTTTAATAAGCGATTGGTTGTTCAGACCTTCGCTTTGATAAGCGATTGGTCTTTTAAGACCTTAGCTTGATTTGGACCTATGACCTCTTTTAGTTTAATAAGTGATCGGTCATTCAGACCTTAACTTTGATAAGTGATCGGTCGTTTTAGACCTTAGCTTTATTTAGGCATATGGCCTCTTTTTTTTATTTTTTTTATAAGTGATCGGTTGTTCAGACCTTAGCTTTGATAAACGATTGGTCGTTTAAGACCTTAGCTTGATTTGGGCTTATGACCTATTTTATTTTAATAAGCGATTGGTCATTCAGACCTTAGCTTTAATAAGTGATCAGTCATTTAAGACCATAACTTAATTTGGGCCTATGACCTCTTTTTATTTTTATTTTTTTTATAAGCGATCGACCGTTCAAACCTTAGCTTTGATAAACAATTGATCGTTTAAGACCTTAGCTTGAATTAGGGCTATGACCTATTTTTTTTATTTGTGAAGGTTGGTAATCGTTGCTAATGCAAAAGTAGGCAAGAGCTTGTTATTGCGTATATTTTCCTATGCAGTAACATGTTCTTGCCACGACTTTAAGGCAACATGTCTCCCTTTAAATATGACGGACAACAAGGACTTTTATCCAGTGTGGGACTATGCCCACTCGTATACCTTTCTTTTTTCTTTTTACGATAACCAACCAAACACAATTCTTATTTTAATTGAGGCCAATTCTAAAGAAGGTGTATTCCTTTCTTTAGACAAAGTAAGGCTATATTGTCAAAGTTTAAACTCTACATTCTAATGTATCGAGCTTTAAATATATGATTTCCCTAAAGAAACTTGGGGGTAATACTTATAGAATTTGCAATTGGTTGCCTTAATGGATGGATACCCTTTGAAATAAAGGCAAAAAGAGGGCAAGACAGTGTCGCTGTGTATGTATTCTTGCACATCGGCCATGTCTTGCCACGACTATAGAGTCTTAACTCTACTATTTATTTATTGCGAAACCTGACACTTTTTTCTCAATGTAGGACCAAGTCCTTTCTCTTTTTGACATTAAAGTACGTTTCAGGAATGCACTTTTTATTAAGGATATTTCCATCTTTGGAAAGTTGAAAGGTACATTGTCGAAAAGGAATATTATAATTCTAGTATATCAGAATTTAAACATAATACCTTTTTAAATGGGTTGCATTTCAAGGCTTGTGAATTGCTTCTGCGTCGCTAACTCTACGAAGCTTGTATGCGCTCTTTCCAATCACTTGAGTGACTTTGTATGGGCTTTCACATTTTATTACTAATTTTTTAGCATTTCGTTCCTTTATATTGTTCATGACTTTTCATAGTACCCAATCTCCTAGACTGAATGCTCGGTGTCGCACCTTTTTGTCATAACTATTTTTTATCATCCTTTGATAGGATATAAGCCTTATTTGAGCTGCCTCCCTTTTTTCTTCCAAGAGGTTCAGATTTTCTTCTAATAGTTGGTTGTTTTGCCCCTGTCAAGTATCTCTGTTCTGATTGTTGGGGTAGATAGCTCGGTTGGTATTACCGCCTCAGATCCATATGCCAGGCAGAACGGACTTTCAAGTGTCGGATGCCCAGGCGTCGTTCGGAAGGCTGGGAGCACTTTAGGTAGCTCCTTCAGCCATTTGTCCTTACGGGCTTCTAGCTTCTTTCGGATACATTCAAAGATGGTCTGATTAGTTATTTCTGCTTGGCCATTCCCCTATGAGTATGATCTTGAGGAGAACTTTTTGTTAATCCCATATTTTCTGAAGAATTTTTCTATCGGTTGGTTGTCGAAGTTTGTGACATCGTCTATGATAATGGATTCTGGTAAATCGAACTGGCAGATGATGTTGCTCCATATAAATCTTTTTACTTCTATGGGGGTGATTGTTGCGTGTGCTTCTGCTTTAACCCATTTAGTGAAGTAATCTGTGGATAGTAGGACATACTTTTTTCTATTGAAAGCTTTCGAGAGTGTTCCGATGGAGTCCATCCCCCATTTTACGAAGGGTTAAGGGCTGGCCGTGGTGGTCAAATCCTCTGGTGGTTGATAGGGTATTCTTATATGTTGCTGACATTTCATACACTTTCTAGCATACTCTTTGGTCTCTCGTGCCATGTATGGTTAGAAGTACCCCTGGTTAATGGCCTTGTGGGCCAACGACAGTCTTCTTGAAAGATTTCCACATATGCCTTCATAAATTTTGGAGAGTATTTCCCTTACTTCTGTAGGTGTCACACATCTCAAGTATAGTCTGGAGAATGATCTACTATAAAGATGTCCATCGATCATCGAGTATCTTGAGGAACACATTTTGATTTTTCTTGCTCCTTCTCTAGAAGTTGGCAATACCCCATCGATGATATAAGCCTTGATGGGATCCATCCAGCTAGGTTGGTTCTGCAAGACCAGCTCGTCTCTCTGGACATGAATGTTGGGTATTTGCAAGGAGTCGATTGGTGCTATCCTGATTAGATTTGGCTAAGCTGCTGAGGCTGAACATGCTAGCTTGTCAACCTGCAGGTTTAGGTCCCTTGAAATTTGAGACACCTTGACCTTGTCAAACTCCTTGAGCTCATTCTCCTCTAAGCTTTTGTAGGCTTTCAGGGGATCATCCTTTGGAGAGTAGTCCCCGCTAACCTATTTCACGGTTAGTTGAGAATCACTGAAAACCTGTAGAGTTTTTACCTGGAGTGTTTGTGCTAGTCTTTGTCCTACTAACATGGCCTCGTACTTGGCTTCGTTGTTTGATGCAGGGAACTCTAGATGGATTTCTTACTATAAAGCACTTCCATCAGGAGTTCGAATTTCCACTTCAACGCTGGATCCTGTCTGCATTGACAATCCGTCAACATAGAGTTTCCATTTCAGTTGGGTTGAAATTTATGCTTTTTCTCTGCTCATTGGTTCATACCCCAACAAAAAATTTGTAATTGCCTATCCTTTTACTGCGGTATGAGGTTCATAGGTTATGTAGTAGATTCCCAATTCAAATGCCCATTCGGTAACCTTCCCGATTGATCAGGTTTATGAAGGATAACTCTTATCGGGAATTTGGTTGGGACAATAATCGGGTGAGTCTTAAAATAGTGCCTAAGTTTCCTCTTCGCTTGAACTAGGGCTAGTACGACATTTTTAACTTTTGAATACCTTTGCTCTACCTCGGTCGTGGTCCTACTCGAGTAGAACACTAGATATTACTTTTTGTTGTGATCAGAACTGCACTAGTTGCTATTCGAGATACAACAAGGTATAAATACAAAGGCCTATCTAGCGCTGAAAGTGTTTGACAATTGAATTAAATACTATTTGAATTTTGCCAAAGCATCATTCTCCTGGGCTCCCCATTCCTCTTTTCCTTTTCCTTTTGTTGGCAATTGGATCACCACTCAATGCTAAGTTTTATCATAATGTGGTCTTTATTATTGAAACATAACATTCACTGTGGGCCACCAACAAACGACACTGCCTTCTGACTTTTGAAGCCCAATACTAAATGAGGCTTCACTCTCATTGAGTCAACACCACAGACCTCCAATCGCACAAAAATTGATAATCTGACGGAAAATTTGGTACCCATTTTAGTACGTGTCAGCCTCTCACACTACCTAATATATGTGTGTGTATCGCTTCCACTAAGCCAATCGAAATGTTGACACGTGCTTTAAGACAAACAAAGGGTACGTGTTTCCATTCTTGTGTGCCCACAATCTTTACAACTAAGGGCCTTGACTAAGATGTGTGAGCAGGGGTGGGCCCAAGCCCACATTACAGAGCAAACAAAATATATCTTTTTGGGTGGTGGGCTCTAATTTCACCTAACAGCAGGCCCAATCAAGATAGGTGCCCATCACTTGCCTTCTCTCGACGTGTCCTACTAATAAATATGGTTCCACGTGGTTTCGTCGGTCACTGAACACGTGTCATTCTCTAGACCTTAGGATGATGTCCTGTGGGCTTTTATTTATTTGACACATAGGAGGAGTACTTAATTACAAAGATTGTGTTGGAAGTGGAAACGTAAATTTGATATGGAAAATGACTTTTAAGGTTACTTGAAAGGTCTAGAAGGTTTTTTGCCACCTTGGCGTGTGTGTGTGTGTGCGTGTGTGACTTGGGACCAAAATATTCACTCAATTTGACCTTTTGATTGTTTGGTTCGTGTCAAAGAGCAAAGTGTTTTTGATATTAATCATAAAAGAAAATAGTGTGTCAAATAGCAAAGTGTTTTTGATATTAATCATAAAAGAAAATGGTGTTGAAGTGGAACTGTAAAAACCAATTAGCCAATTAATTACCCCAAAAAAAAAAAAAAAAAAAAATCTTAAAGAATCAACCATGGGTTGGGTTAGTTTGTGTTATGCAACTGTTTTGATCTGGTTTTAATTTTCAAAACATGTAAAATCAACCACTTCGGTTTGATTTATGCTTTATTTGGAATCAAATTCTTTATGAATTTAGAATTAGAAAAGGAAATGAATAGAATTAAAATGAAATTTTGGAATAAATTGGAATTTAAATAAAATAAATTACCTTTTTATGTTTGGATGTGAAAAGGAATTGAAAATGAAATAAAATTTTGTACAACCGGATATATTTGCATCAATTTAACAATTTAAACCAAACATAAGAAAAAAAAAAAAATAAGTAAAATAAATTTAGCAGACATATTATACCCACCCCAATTTGGGCTGTATCAAACTCGATTAATTTTCATACCAAGGAGAGCAAATATATAATACCCACCCCCTTTCAATATATTACAAAATTTTAATTATGAATTAAATCTAATAAGTATTAAAGAATTTCACAATGAAAAGATCATTGAAACTAGGTATTCACATCCATTGAAATGGCTCCAGTTCACCTAAATTTTCCGACATTGTTACTACTATACATATACATAAACACACACACACAAACACAAATTTTCCTTACCATATTCTATAAGAGAGAGAAATTGGACAATGTAATCAAATTTTCTAGAACATAATATTCAAATTTTATTTGAGTTATAAGTGTTATAAATCCCAATGACAGATAAAATACTTGATTGAATATCCAAATGATCTAAAATACCGTATTTTTCTCTTTGAATTAGCTTCAAAGATAAAAAAATTGAAAATAAAAAAATATAGTAAAATAAAACAAGCCAAACAAAATCCATCTAAGACTTCATATTCATTTTCCATGACAATATATTTTTACGCATATCAACTGGATATCCAAAAAAGTCCTTCAACTACAACAAGATCTGAAATAAGAAAATCATAAACAGCAAATAAAAAGGAATTGCCAATTCGCTCCATCGTTTGTAGCTCTAAAAAGATTTCTTCCCTTGAATAAAATTGACGTCTGTCTTTCTCAACCACAACATTAGCTCTATCAAAAGCACTTGCAATCTTGTTCATGGAGTCTGTAATATTAATAATATGGTAGTTTAGTGTGACATATATATTTGTAATTGGCAATATTCGGTGTCAAAATTAAGTTTGATTGAGTTGTAATCTTTTATTCATATTTTTGTAATCGATCATGGAGTTAAAGAATGAGAGTTTGGAGTGTGTTCTTCATCAATGCATCATCTAACGAATGCCTCTACAAAGACTTTGGTTGAATGAAACATTCAAGTGGCTACAAGTGAGCATGGACGTCGTTGATAATGATTTGAACATCATTAAGTCCAGGAAAATTGGTGAGGACACAAGTTTTTAAAACGTGTTTTCTTGTCTTAAAATATAGAGTTTCAAAGTCACAATTTCATATTTTTCAAAGTTGGACTGGTTCAAGTCTTACCCAGACCCAGTCTAAAGAGCTCTCAGGACTTTATTTTGGTCATCAACACTGCTGGACCATTCAAAGTGAAGGCTAGACCGGTCCAAGAGGTCTCAACATCTAAATATGAGATTGCTAAAATAATTTTGAATCTAAAATAATAGTTGCTCTAAGTATATGACTAGGGATAGAACATTGTTTACTACTTTTAAGGATTTTTCTGGTGAGTCTATTACTTTTGGTGATGGCAATGCATCTAAAGTGAGTGGTAAATGCAAAATTGATTTTTCTACTTTTGGTGAATTGAAAAATGTTATTTGTGTTAAAGGTTTAGCTGCAAACTTGCTGAGTATTAGTTAGATATATGATAATGATTTTCAAGTTAATTTTACTCAGCATGGTTGTTCTGTAACTAATGAGCATGGTGATTGTATTCTGAAAGGATCTAGAACTTCTGATAATTGTTATGTGATATTTTTAGATCCTTCACACATTTGTATTTCTGGAGTTACTGATGAAGATATCTTGTGGCATAGGAGACTTTGTCATGTGAATTACAATAATTTGGTAAGTCTGTCTAATCATAAACGAGTTCAAAGTTTGCTTAAGTTGAAAAGGCCAATAGATGAGTGTCATATAAGAGACTTAAGCATCAAGTCACTTCTAGATCTTTAGAGTTGATTCATATAGATTTAATGGGTCCAATCAGAACTCAAAACATAAGTGGTAAAAAGTATATGTTTGTCATGGTTGATGATTTTTCATGATTTACTTTTATTGTTTATTTGAGAGAAAAGTCTAATACTTTTGTTTTTTTCAGGTCAATTTGTCAAAAGATCCATAGTGAGAAACGGTATGCAATAACTTGTGTTAGGAGTGATAAAGGAGGTGAATTTGAACATATATCTTACACTAAGTATTGTAATAATCTTGCCATAAGTCATTAATTTTCTGTACCCAGAACACCTTAGCAGAATGGTGTGGTTGAAAGAAAGAATAAGACAATCGTAGAGATGAGATGTACTATGCTTTATGAGAGTAAGTTAGCTAAACACTTTTAGGCTGAAGCTGTTTGTATCGCTTATCATGTTTTGAATAGGGTGTATCTTAGGCCTGGAACTGAAAAGGCTTCATAGGAACTGTGGTATGGTAAGACACCCAACATTAACCACTTTAGAGTTTTTGGAAGTAAATGTTATATCCTTAGAGATAGGAAAAAATTAGAAAAATTTGACTCTAGAAGTGATAAATGATACTTTTTGGGGTATGCTTTGAATAATCGGGCTTATAGGACTTTTAATCATCGCACTAAAGTTGTAATAGAGTCTATTAATGTTGTGATTAATGATTCAAGGCCTAAGGAGATATATGATCAACTTGAGTAAGAAAAATGGATAAATACCTTAGGGTTACCTAATAGTGAACCTAGTGAGAGAGGTTGAAGATCTAGGTGGTGATGAAATTGTGGAAATAGTTGATGATACTCATGCACCTATAGAAAATCATGTACCACAAAAGCAAATCCCAATGTCTGGTAGTTCTTGGGTTCGAAGTAGTTATTTTTTGAATAATGTGATAGGGCTATGGGAGCAAAGAAATACTAGGAGTAGTGTAGTGCACCAATTTCCAACACTCAGGAGGGCATGGAAAATGGAGGGTTAAATGAAACTTCAATTGGTTCACACACTTGAATCCTTCGATCCCAATATTTAATTTCATGTTTGTTTAGGATTTCAAGATAGGATCAAGCCCATTAGAAAGAGGATTCAAAATCACTCAATTTTAAAAAAACACTATACTCAATTCTGATTCAAAACGAATGAACTATGTCCATTCGAAGTTTGGGACAATTTCAATATATGTTGTGAACAGTACCCTCGCTTAACCGAAGAGGTACTTTCAATTAATTGAAGCTACGATTAATCAAAGTTTTATCGAAACTTCTATTGGAACATATTGGATTTGGGATCCAAATTTACTCAAAATTTTTGATTAATCGAAGTTGGGTCTTCGATCAATAGAAGCCTTTCGATTAATCAAAGTTGGGTATTCAATTAATCGAAACCGTTTGGCAGAAAATCCTGTTAAGTCCTATTTTTCATCAAGACATCCAATAGTCACTCACCATCAAACTTGTATTCCACATACATCATTATACATCATATATAACTAAAAACACGCGTGGAAGCCCTAAAATCATAAGTGAATCTCAATTACATCATAAACACTGGATCAAGTCCGTAATATACATATAACATCCAATTTCCCAAATGTAAAACCAAGGTGTCAAGATACTTATCCAACATCTATGTTATAATTTCTCAAAAGTGTCAACATGACATGTACATACATAGGTACTCAAAAATTCCTTATTTTGTTCTAGACAAATTATATGCTTAGTTTCCGTTGAATCACACATATGGGTATGTATTGATATTTATCGAGTGTTGATTCCATATTTTCCCCAAATTTGTCACTACCGAAAACCTTAGCTTGAGTATGACCTGCTATATTTGAGTAAACTTTGCACAAGCTCATCATGATACATGATTTTAGGTTATAAAATTAGCTTGGAACACATTCACAGGTGCACGATGGTATTAAGTCCAAAGTATTTACTACTATAACCACTTTGAGTTAGTATGAATAGTTTTTCAAAATCTGCTAGCTATCAACTTTGATATATTAGAAATGTATTGGGCTGCAATTATTGTTCCTTGCATGTAGTCTTGGATATATTTTATCTAGAACTTCTAAACTACATATGTGCAAACCAGTATAACCTGAATTTTGTTTTTCTAACTTCTTCATTGCTGAGTACTTCTTTAGAGCATGTTGTGATCTTCATTTTGAATAAATCAACATCATGAATATGTATTTCATTTCCCTCTATATACTCAGTCTTCATAGGTGCACAATAAATGGGATTTAGACTTGTTTTGCTCTCTTAAAGTTACAATCCTATTCAATTTTTTTAATATTAAGGGTCCTAGGCAGAGAGTGTTTCTGATGAAAAATTATGGGCAACTATCTCTGATTTATTGCTAATTAATTCAATTTTTTTTAACAGCCTATAAATTGATTAGAATGATTCTTAAAGTTCTACATTCTTAAAGACTAGGTGCTATTTTTTGAAAGCTTTTGATGTGTTTATGTGATCCTGTATTTGGCTTAATTGAGTGTCATTTAGCACAACTCTTTGTTTATAAGTTGCTGTCCACAATTTGCTGTTAAGCTAAATATCTATTTTATGAATTCTGTTAGCTGAAAATAAAGTGCTGAAAATCTGTTTCATGAATTCTGTTAGCTAAAAACAAAGTACTAAAAATCTGTTTCATGAATTCTGTTAGCTGAAAACAAAGTGCTGAAAATCTATTTCATGAATTCTATTAGCTGAAAATTTGTTTAATGAATACTGTTTAGCTGAAAACAAAGTGCTAGAATTTGTTTTGTGGAATTCTGATTTGTGGAATCTGTTTTACAGAATTCTGATTCATGGAATCTATTTTTTGGAATCTGATTTGTGGAATTTTGATTTGTGGAATCTGTTTTGTGGAATTCTAGTTTGTGGATTCTATTTTGTGAATTCTGGTTTATGATTTTTGCTAAAATCATATGCTGTATTTTTGCTGAGATTGTTGTTGACTTTTACTGATTTAATATTGCTAAATTTGCAAGTATTATATTGTTAATTTCTAAACTTCATATTGCTAAATTTGCAAGTTAAATATAGTTGTTCTATGAGCCTAGATTTGTTCTACTAAAGTCTACTCTAGCTACAGTTGTGTCAATTTTTGAGAACAGGTACAAAGACAAAGCAAAGCTAGGACAATTGTTTAAAGTGAATATACCTAGCTGAATGAAAGTCTGAGTAGCTGAGAAGGGGATAAATTGAAAGAGCAGTCTTCTACAAGACCTTGGCAACTACATTTAAGATTGTTTACACTGAAGCCTATGACTGATGAAGTTCTTCCCTCAATGTATGCCAAAAGTTTAAGTGCCTTATTCATTATCAAGATCAACCTTGAAGACCTTCTATCAAAGTTTGAAGAAGTTATCGTTTACTACATCGAACTGACTTCACTTTCACTATGTATAGTACAAGTATTGGGATACTTTGGACATGGGAAGTGTGAGTGATTGTGATGAGATTGGTGAGAGATAGCTTGGGCTTTGGGAAGCCTGGGTTGGGTTGAGAGTTGAAATGCTATCGTGAGATTTGGTGAGAGTGGTTCAGGCCTAGGGAGGCTGTGAACTGGGTTGAGAGCTGGAGTGACTATGTGGTGAGTTGGGTGAGTGAGAGAGTGATTGGAAGATTACTTTACTATCCTTTCAGATATAGTGAAGCTCAGTTTGAAGAGGTTTTTACCCCACCCTTGGGTTTTCATCTATAAATCCTTGTGTCCATAATTGTGTGATTGTATGTGTCAGCCAAAACTTGCAATATTAGGAAGAAAAATTGAAGAACCTATTCACCCCCTCCCCCTCTAGGTTTATCATAACTTTTGTGAGTAGAGTGATTGAAGAGCAAAGGAAGGATAGTGAGATTGAGACTATTCGCACTCAAATTTTGGGTGGTGAAGTGGTGGATGGATGAATGATTCACTCAGATATGCGTTTAAAATTGAAAGGGAAGGTGCTTGTTTTCTTAGCTTGTAGGGATGAGGTTCTGAAAGAGTTTCACAACTCGAGACTAGTAGTACATCTGGGTGGTACCAAAATGTATCATAACTTATGCTAAAAGTATTGGTGAAAAGGTATGAAGAAAGATATAGCTTGATTTGTGGCGATGTGCCTCACTTGTTAACAGGTGAAGGTCGAGTATCAGAGGCCAGCAGGGTTATTACAACCATTGCTTGTGGCAATGTGGAAGTGGGAGCATGTCACTATGGACCTTATGATTGGGCTTCCTAGGTCGAGGAAGAGTCACGATACAGTTTGGGTTACTGCCGACAGGTTAACGAAGGTGGATCATTTTCTTCCTATCAGAGTGACTGATGATATAGATACTCTCTGTAGATTGTACATTGAGTAGGTCCTTAGATTTCATGGAATGCCAGTTTCTATTATTTCAGATATAAACCCATGATTTATATCTCAGTTTTGGCAGAGTTTTTAGACAGTGCTTGATATAGATCTTCTCTTTAGTATGACTTTTCATCCTCAAACGGATGGTTAATTCGAGTATACTATACAAATTTTGGAGGATATGTTACAGGCGTGTGTACTTGATCTTCGAGGTAGTTAGGAGGATCACCTTTCATTCGTGTAGTTTCTATACAATAATAGCTATTATGCTAGCATTGAGATGGCTCCATTCGAGGCTTTATATGGTAGGCCGTGTAGGTCACTTGTGTGTTGGACCGAGGTCGAAGAGATAGTCTCCTTAGGGTCAAATTTAGTTCGAGATACTACGGAGAAGATAAAAGTAATATGGCAACAATTGCTTATAGCTCAGAGTCGTCAGAAAAGTTATACTGATAGAAGGCAATGACCTTTGGCATTTGAGGTGGGAGACCATGTCTTCCTAAAGGTCTCACCACGAAGAGGCTTGATGAGATTCGGTCATAGTGGCAAGCTAGCGCCACGATTTATCAGACCATTTGAGATTTTGGATCAAGTTGGAGAGGTTGCTTATCGCTTGGCATTGCCACCACAAATGTTAAATTTTCACAACACTTTCTATGTATCTATGTTAAGAAAGTATGAACCAGATCCTTCACAGGTGCTAGATTGGAGAGACCTTGAGGTGGAGAAGGACATGTCGTATGAGGAGAGATTGATTTAGGTTTTGGATACTAGAGAGCAAGTGCTTCGGGACAAAACCATTCCTTTGGTTAAAGTGCTTTAGAGGCATCATGGAGTAGGGGAGGCTATGTGGGAGTGGGAACAAGAAGTCTGCTTAAAGTAGCCTAATTTGTTCATCACTTGAGGTATGTTTCTAATTTCGAGGATGAAATAACTTGAAGATTAGGAGGTTGTAGAACAGGTCAAATTTTGACCAGTTTCCATTTTAAGCATCATTTTTTCCCTAATTGCATTTTAAATGATGCTTAATATGTTTTAACTATGGGAAACATGTTTAGGGTTTTGGAAAGTTTTGAGGACATTTGAGAAGTTTGACTTTTTGGGTTAATAGGGCCCCGGGACGTGGTCCAGTGGGCTCGGGAACCCAAACAATTCCTAAGAAAATATTATTTTTGGTTATGTACCAAAAAAAATGTTTAGAGAGTTAAGGAAGTGATTTCGGAGCTATAGCCACTTTCGAAATTGAAAACGGAGGTCGGGAGGGTACGTTAAGTGACTTAGGGGCGTTTTGGCCATTTTGCATCCTAAGGAGATAGAAATATTTGGGAGGGGCTAAAACATTTCATTTTTACAACTCTCTATCTCTCTGTCTAATGCTCCCACTTCATCTCTCTCCATTCTCTCTACATTTTGGAGGTATTAGGCTTTGATTTGGAAAATGCCGAAGGCAAGGGGTTTGCTCTACTTGGCAAGGGCTTTGGTTTGAACTAAATAGAAGGCATTTTTGGTAAGGTAGAAAGGGCTAGAATTTTCAAAACTTGGCTAAGCTTGGGGTTTGAGGTAGGGGTGTGATTCTATAGGTCACAAACTTGTGACATAAAAGATATGTTTGTGATTTTGTGAAATTAGGATTTTGTGCATATATATATATATATATATATATATATATATATATATCAAAATTGTGAGTTATGCATGATTTGGTGGTATTAGGAACACATGTTATGAATTGTGTTCATTTGAGGAGTTGTGTGAGTTTTGATTCTATGAGTTAAGAAAAGTGCATGAAATGAGATTTTTCTTAAAATGCATTGGTTGTGATTTTACATGAAATGAGTCATATTCATTGTGACAAGCTTGAGGTGGATATGCATTAACCTGGTACATGTTATGCATTTGATTGGAATTATGATCATATTGAGTTTTGGTGCATTTATGTGATAATGTGCACTTATGTGAAAAGCACGATTTTGGGGCATGTGTGAGAATTAAGAAGAGCACGGAGACCTGGGGTGCAAGACCAAAGACTTGGCCAAGCGAATGTCACTTTCGTTGAGTTAGCAACCCATAGAGCGTAAGTAGAGTTTATGGTTTTGAAGAAACCCTTACTATGGAATTGTGACAAGCAGAAGCCCTCAGTTAAATTGATTTTCGGTTATACGTGGTGTGAGTTTACTTGTGAGTTGAGAGTTTATATAAATTGTCATATATTGAAATGTTAATCATCATTCATAATTTTTAAAACTTGTATGTTTTAGATGTGAAAAGTATAGATACTTGTCATATAGTCATGTAGTGACTTCATATGCATTCATGCATGGCTGCCTGAGTTAAGGTAGAGTCGGGTGGATCATTCCTACTCGGCATAGTTGTATGCTCACCCCTTCCCCCAAACTTTTTTTGAGATAAAACTTCCATGGAGGAGGAAGCTTAGAGTGCACAAGAGGACTTTCGAGTTCATTTCTGGAGACGTTTCTTTTGGATATGTAGATAGATGTCCATGCTGGTTTTTGGCATGTGGACTACGATAAAGATATTGTATTTACATTTGAATTATGTTGGTATGTTTAAATTTTAAATGTAATTGCCACATATGACCTATGTATGACTTTTGGTATATGAATGGAGAATGTTGAGTTCGAATCACATTATGTATGTTTTGTGGATTAAATTACTTGGAGGTTTAATTCTTATACTTGGATTATGTGATCCGTGTTGTAGACCATTAGAAATGTTTAGAATTCCTTAGAGAATGTATGAGTATAGAGATATGAGAAATTGGCATGAAAATGTCCCCTTGTGGAAAATGCAGGATTTCTGTATAGAGGACTTTGATTGTGTGAAATCTCCATTTTGCATGATCGAAAATATCGATTGTGAGAAATTAGTTGTTCGATTATTTGAAAAATTGTAGGGTTTTAGAATTATAGAAGTCCCGAATGATGATAAATTTTGATAGTACCTCGATAATACTTCGCATGATCGAACATTTTGATTGTGCGAAGATGACATTTCGATTAATCGAAGTGCACATTTTGATTGTGCAAAAATAGGGACCAACAACCAGTTTTGTGCAAGTGTAGCCATATGTTGGGCCCTAGTCAGGGGTTGATGTTGTGATGTACATACACACGTATGCAAATAATTACACTTCTACATTGAGTTAGAGGTTGAGGACATTCATTAGAGTTTAAGGGACTGAATCACCCTCGATTTTTGGGAGTTAGAAATCAGGGCGTGACAACTTGGTATCAGAGCATGATATCATGTGTCTACTGTGATTAGGAGTGTTGATGTTTTATAATCACTATTCACCCCCGTTTCCCTCGCTCTTAACTGGGAGTGAAAAATCGGTTCATGACAAACCCTTTTAAAAATGTGATTTTTGAAAAAATATATAAAACTTTCTAATAGTGGCAGTGTCTTAGGACTAAGCCTAATGAATGGAATCTAAACATACATGATCCTACTAATTAATTAGTCCTAAAATATGCTGTATGTTCTACCAATTTTATTAAAATAATGATTTTAATATATAATTAAGGGAAAACTACACTTAAATAAAGTTAGGAGGCTTATATTACAAAGTGGTCAATTTTAAAAGTTTATTTTTCACTTTGGTTGAATTAAAAAAAATAATCACATATGCATTGAAGATTATTATTGAACTTCAAAATGCCCTTCATTCTCTTAATTTTGAGGTTTTTTAAATGTGATGAACGGTTTCACTAGTCACTTTTTTCAAGTTGCCATTATCAACTATCTAAATCATATTTACTTGTTTAAATATGTTCATAATTTGATTTAATTAACAAACATATTTTATGTAGAATGACTCATAACTCATTTGAAGTTCAAATTTTATTTCCATTTACGGGCATACTTGAAATTTATAAGAGTTTCCTACTTGTGAAATTTGAATTTTCCTTATCTTTATGTCTCATGTTTTGATGTAATATCTCTTCTTAATGCTTATATTTTTTTAGGCATACCAGACCGAAAAGTTATCCAAGCATATCTGAAATTTATTCCCATCCAGATATATTTGATGTGTGGTGATACCACAAATGTATCCACTTGCATTAATCTAAGAAGAAAAAGAAGTTGGCTGTCATTCAGGGCCATATCAGGCGGTCTAATTTTGACTACTTTATGACATAATAACATATTCACAAGTGCTTGTATAACGTATATTTTTCCTTACTTTGTACGTTTGTTCACTTTTATTAGATTACTTTTATATTCCTACAATTTTTTAGAAACCAAACGTTGTTCTAGATATTTTCTTAATTTCTTGAGTGAAGGAATTATTTGATTTAAGAAGGATAATTTGATATTTTGAAATGAGAGATTGAAGAGCATTTTGGATTTGAATAATAATTTTTAATGTATAAGTAATTATTTTGCTTAATTGAACCAAAGTGAAAATTAAACTTTTAAAATAGACAACTTTGTAATTTTGGACACCTAACTTTATTTAAGTGTTGATTTCTCTATAATTAACTCTATACCAATTTAAGTAAAATTTTGACATAGTTTTTCCCTTGATTAATGATTTTTTAACATGCTTAGTGAAATTAATTATGATATCATTAAACCCAAAAAAAATCAATTTATTAATGTATTAATTAACACATAAAAAAAATTAAGGGTAAAAATCCTAAGGGGTCTAAGGTGTAAAAATTGACTAATTAAAAAATGTGTTGAGCACTCTCAACTTTTCTGCAGTGTCATAGCCCACCATGGTGATTCCACCAGTTGGACTACAACATCTTAGCCTACTTTGAAGAGAATGTCAAGTAAGGGTGCTCGCATTCAGATTTGGGCCTAAAAGATGCAAAAAGAAAAAAGAGAATGGTAGAAGATAGACAATATGCATAAAAAAGAAAGAAAGGGGAAAAAATCCTATTAATGCATCTATAGAAGGGATAGTGAAGAGAAGAAAATGATTTATAAGTCTTACCTTGGATCTTCTTAAGCAATATTAGCAGTTAGATGTTTTCCTTTACTTGGATCTGCATGTATCTTCAAGCATTGTGTAATACTCCGCTCCAACACATGGTATGATATTGTTCGCTTTGGGCCTGAGCCCGCACGGTTTTGCTCTTGGGTTTTACCCCAAAAGGCCTCATACCATTTGAAGAGAACATACTACATATAAGCACATCCCCTTTTCCACACCCAGGCGATGTGGGATTGAGCACCCTGTACCCTGTCAGTGTGTTAGCTCAGCCCAGTGTCTATCTTCGCACCCGCCCACTCACACCCATTCACAAGGGTTACTACAATCCACCCCCTACGAGGCCCAACGCCCTCGTCGGCATACTTTCGACTAGGTTCAGACTCTGATACCAACTGTAATACCCCGCTCCAACACATGGTATAATATTATCCACTTTGGGCCTGAGCCCGCACGATTTTTGTAATGACCCAAATTTTTTTTTTATAACTAAAGGTTAAGTGAACTTTTAAGCGTGATTTGTCGCTTAATGACATGCTTAGTGGACTTAAATGATCTTTTTATGTTTTGGTTACGGGTGTGAGACCAGAATTGGTTCGGGTAACCCGGGAAAATAACTACGGACTTTAGGGAGTGCCGTGGGGGTATGGATGAAAGTTTAAGGGCATCAATGAAGTTTTAGAATATGAGGAAAGGCTAGTTTGCGAATAAGCGCAAAAGGCCCATAACAAGGAGCAAATAAGGGAAAGGTGGAGGGTTTAGTTGCAAAAGGTGAAATATGTGATTTATATGTGTAAAAAGAGAGGAAAAATCAGATTTTCACTTTCCTTTCTCTCTCTACATTCGGTTCTCTCTCTCTCTCTACAAGTTTCTCTTTTCTCCTTCTCTCTAAATTTTGAGGGCCTAGAAGTAAGATTTGAGGGTGGAGCCAAGAATTAAAGTTGTTCCCCTCACTCTCCTCTTCGATTTGATCGGTGGAAAGTTTCCATTGGAGGAGTTTGAAGCTTGAAGGATTTGGGGCTTTGCTCAACCAAGCTTGGATTTTGAGGTAGGGATGTCTTCTCCTCCCTTTCATCGATTCTCTAGGGTTTTTGTGATATATGGTAGTGTTAGCATGGTTTAGGAAGATAGAAAGTTTTTTCTTGATTTCCTTTGATGTTTAAACATGCTAAGAATGTTCCTCGTATGATTTATGTGATGTATATGAAGCATGTTAGTCTTATACATGTTAAAGTTAACTCATGTGCATATATGTGAAATATAGTGAAAATGACATGCTAGTTATAGCTTAATTGTGCTTTGCATATGTTGTATGTGTTTAGTTGAGAAGCATGAGGCTCATTAGGTTTACTTGAGCCATGATTGGAATTATGTGCACTTTTGAATGCCATGTGTTTGAGTAAATGCATCAAAATAGTAGTTTTTCCATGTTAATGCATTTAGTGATATTATGGATGGAATGGTATGCAATGTGGTATGTGTGTACTTACCTCGTGTAGGTTGTTCTTGGAGGAAAGTGAGATGAGTGTTGGAATTGGAATGATTGTTGAATGAGTTGAATTATGAGAATGGATAAACACGGATGGTGATGAGTTTATGACCCCAATTGGCGAATTCCAATTGTTGGGAAAATGGGTTCTTCTCTTTAAATTGGCAGTTTTCAATTGAAGAGGAACCATAGTGACAATCTTGAGGTTGACGGATGTCAACATGTGATGACCTTGATGGTTGTGAAAACCTTGGGTTATGTGGTTGAAAGGATTTCGGTTGTGACATTTAGAGAATTGTGGAGCTGAATACTTGGAGTTAGATTTAGTTGATTCATGAATTGGGAATTCATGTTAAGATGGAGGTTTGTGAAATTCAAAGGCACACTGGGTTGTTTCATGTTATGTATGGTTGAGTGAGTAATGGCTATTTGTTACATTATTGCCTTGTTAATAACATGAGTATCAAAGCATACCATGTAGCGTAAGGATAACATGATGCATATCATGTAGGTCGGCGTCGAGTCGATGCTTAGGTGGGTTTGGTCATCTCTACTGAGCCACAGTGGTGCTCACCCCCTTCCCCCCAAACATTTTTACAGGTAAAGCAGCAACGGAAGATGATGCATGATTGACTAGGTGGAATCTTGAAGTTCTTTTGGAGTTTTGGCCTTTTGATACATAGATAAATGTCCATGTCGGCTTGTGGCATGTGGACTAGATTGAAAACATTGTATTTATGTTTTAATTATGTTGGTGTGTTTCAGTTCACATGTAATGACTATATATGGATCACCTGTGACTTTTGGTGTATGAATGGAATGATGTGGTATTGAATCCCATTATGTGTATTATAAGGATATACTCATTGTGAACCACATCTTTATGCTTGGATTATATGTATAACCTAGAGGGAACATTATGAATGAGGAACTGTTAGCTTCTCATGTATGATATTGAGGAAGTGATGGTTGGAGACTAGAATTGTGCATTCTTATTATGTTATGCACATTATAAATCAATTATGGTTGTCTCGGATTATGTAGATGTTGTAGTTGCATCTCCTTTTTTTTTTTTTATGTAGCTTGCAATTGAATTGGACCTTGTATGTGTTTATGTAATGAAGTTGGTTTATTGGATGGTTAACAGAGATTCAATTGTTTTGATTTGGAGCACTTCCATAATGATCATTTGTGGATGCTCAAAATATGATTTGGATGATGAGATTTTAATTGTGGATGTTTGGATATGTTTATGTATGAGTTTTGGAGCTTGTTTTGAGATAAAATAGGCTAAAAGGAGGTTCCCAGGTGAAAAAAGTCGACTTTCCCTTCAAAAGAAGTCGACTTTTTTGTCCAGTAGCTTTTAGAGCATTCTGGGAAGGAAAGATAGTCGATTTTCCTTATTGGGACAGAAGACTATCTTGCTGCTTTAGAAATCTCGTTTTTTTGAAAATCAGGATTTTGCACTTTCTGGAAGGGAAAGACAGTCGACTATGTGTTTTTGGGCATTTCTGGAAGGGTAAGACAGAAGACTATCTTACTGCTCTACATTTTCAAATTCTTGAATTAGGGATAACTTGGTTGTTTCAAACCCGAATCAAGTGATTCTTTTTTTTAAATTGATTCTTTTTGAACCCTCTTTCCAATGGAGTAAGTTTCAAGTTCAAATTCAACTCACATATAGAGTTGAGTTCCGAAACTTGGTATTAGAATATGATATCAAGGAATTGTGGTGATTAGGGTGTGGATGATTAGCTTAAGTCACCTCTAGTTTCTGTGAGATGGAAACTGGGGCGTGACAATTTTGCTCTTGGGTTTTACCCCAAATGGCCTCATACCATTTGAAGAGAACATACTACATATAAACACATCCCCTTTTCCACACCCAAGCGATGTGGGATTGAGCACCCTGTACCCTGTTAGTGTGGTAGCTCAGCCCAGTGTCTATCTTCGCACCTGCCCACTCACACCCGTCCACAAGGGTTACTACACATTGGAGGACTCTTCTTCAAAAGACCGGCCTTCTTCTTCTTCCTTAGTCTTTAATGGAGGATTTTAAACTGATCTTGGAAGAGGAGAAGGCTGATTGTATTCCTTGGATGACTTGGACCGAAGTTGGAGAGGTTTGGTGGATTATGACCTTTTTAGATTGTAAAAAGGAGGTCAATAAATTTTTTCCTTTAAATCTGGTGAAGGAAGGAGGAATTTATGGAAGTCTAGGACCAACTGCAATTTAGAAAAATCAGTGAATTAAAAAAAATAAAAAAAGATCCTTCTAAAACCCTCTTTGATGATTATTCTAATCGGATAGTCTCGAAGGCTCCTTTGACAATTCAACGGTAAAATTTAACCCGATCGACATGTGATTTTGAGGAATTTTGGATAAAATGACTCAAACTTTGTCATAAAATCAACAATTTGTTTTATGATGGCAAGAAAAAGATTTGAAAGTTCGGGAATATATACTCAGGATCAAACACTTCAATTGCTTGGATGCTATCTATTGTTGTAAATAGCCGGATCGAGAAGGGAATTTGAGGGCTTTTAGGTAAAATAAATTGAATTTCACCATGTAAGCATCAATTTGAGTGTTTAATAATGGAAAGTGGGGATTTGAGAATTTGGAAATCGGCAACGTGATTTCGAAAATCCTAATTTACAATTTCTCAAAATTTGTCTATTCGGAGGGCTGATTTAAAATCAATTGGTACAATTGGATGTATCCTTTGATTTGGTTTAATGAAGGATTATGACCATTTAATGTTGATCAAAACTAAAATTTGAGACCTGATTTGAAATCGATTCCACGTTCGGACGGTGGAGTGATTTAAAATGTTGAAAATTGGTAGATTTGGAGTTTTTGGGACTCCTTGATATTGATTAGGACCGAAATTATAGGACGAAAATCCTAATCAGAGTGCAATTTGGGGATAATTTCATGATTAAATGGTGAAAATGACCCAAAATGACTGATGTGATAAAATTTCACCTTTGGAGTGGAGGTGGAGTCTTTGAGACTCCTAGATCATCATAAATCTTTTCCAAGCGATCAAAAAATAAAGAAATGGTTATATATTCAAGATAACTACGTATTTACAAAATACCGTTTAAACAAAAATTCTTGATCAATGAACAACCAGTTCAAATATTCACTACCAAGAAGTACGTCCAGATAGTTGGCGATAAAAAATAAAGAAATGGTTTATATATTCAAGATATTTACGTATTTACAAAATACCATTTAAACAAGAATTCTTGATCAGTGAACAACCAGTTTAGATATTCACCACCAAGAAGTACGTCCGGATAGTTAGCTCTTGGCTTTCCGTTCAAAAAATGTCGATAAAGGGTGTACGGAACTTTGCTTACTTCTTTTGATTAATGAATGTATGAAGTAGTTGAAAATAGGGGTGAGACAAAATGTGGTGTTTACACTATTGTGTTATTAAAAGGTTTACTAACTATAATTCTTGATCAGTGAACAACTAGTTCACATATTTACCACCAAGAAGTACGTCTGGACAGTTAGCACTTGGTCTTTGGGTCAAAAAAGAACGATAAAGGGTGTAGGGAACTTTGCTTATTTCTTTTGATTAATGAATTTATGAAGTAGTTGAAAATAGGGGTGGGATAAAATGTGGTGTTTACATTATTGTGTTTATTAAAAGGTTTACTAACTATACATTTTATTTTTAGTAAATATAAATAGAGGATTTAAAGGTCCCACCGGGAGTTGAACCCAGGTCGCTGGATTCAAAGTCCAGAGTGCTAACCACTACACCATGGAACCATTGCTTGGTAATTATGCATATTTGAAAGAGGTTAAGTTATATATTACAAAAGATTACCATTACTGAATGGAAATAAATTACAAGAAATAAAAAATAAATTTAAAAAGTAAAGTAAATTACTGAATAATATAATATAATGACATGTCTAACGTACTCTTTAACACTAAGTTATCCTTTATAATTTTTCAGTTCAACTTTTCCCTTAGATGTAACCTAAAACAAAATATTTCTGTTGACAAAAAAATAGTTTGTATATAGTATTTCAATCTCCTAGATCCAGCCATTTTAAAGATTTTGACTCATTTTTTCAAAAAAGCTAAACACCTATTTTCAATGAAAAATTGTAAATGATGACTTAGTTTTTTTAGAGCAAAAATGATAAATACTTATTTCTGAATTTGTATATATTTTAAAATTGTGAATTTACTAAAAAAAAAATTGAGTTGATTAATGTCTCTGAATTTAACACCCTTTAAAATTTTTGATAATTAACTATTGAGTCAAAATGCCAATTCTTGTTGGCGGGAAATAATTTTAATATATAGGCCAACTCTTTAAATAATCCTGTGAGGAATTTTTAACACGAACACGACACATGTAATTCGTTTAATAAATTGGTCATGTTGTGAGTTATAATTTTGTAATTGACGAATTTCAGTGTTCAAAAACTGGATTGATTGAGTTATAATTTTCTATTTATTTTTCTGTATCGATCATCAACATCTTCGAGTTAATACACAAGTGCATAGACACAGTCATTTCAAGGAGAACATCATATAGTACAGGTAAGTATGGTGAGGACACGTTACAATTTATATTTCTAAGCCTACTTTGAAAAACTAAGGTTTTTAGGAAAAATTAGGAATTTTCAAAATAGGACCGATCCCCATTTTCCAGTATTAGTCCAACTTTGTTTTAAGTACTTTTGGTTTTTACAGGTTTTTCACAAAGTCCCATCAGTCCTAGTATTTGGGCATCGGTCTTACTTAGCCTGTTCCAAATAGGAAATTAATTTTGACAAAAATGTTGATTCCTATTGGGATTGAAACTTCTAAGAGAGTTCTATATTGGTCTTCAACTTGTTTTTCAAGTAGGATTTGGAATCCCTTGCCTATATATACGTCTCTATGTTTTCTCTACAAATAATGCCTTGATAATTATTATTTTTAGAGAGAGAAATCTTATAGAGTATAATGACAAAATATTTTTCTATATTTTGAGAGCACACATCTATAATTCACGAGTGACTTTCAGGATGGTGTTCTTCTACTAAATTGCTGTTCAAAGATTGTATCAAATTATTCGTTGATCAGAGCATTGGATTTGTGGTTCTTCTATTACTGGCTGAAGAAAAAAGGTGAAACATATCGCACTACGAAGGAAACGAGATACTTATCAGTATTTTTATTCTTCTAACAACCATTTTGTGAGGATCGTGACGTTAGCCAGAAGTCTGCTATAGTTGGACCTAAAGTCGCAATTATAAGCCTGAGGTGTTCCGCATCAGATTCTTGACAGAGTGAATAGGGGTGTGAGTCTGAAACAGAGTTTGCTATTCTTTACTTCATTATAGTGGATTGGTTTCATGAGACTTTTTGCCTCCTCTATGATTTTTTTTCAATCTGGGTTTTTCATGTATATCTGGTGCATTCTTTATATTACTCCCACTTCATTTTATATACTTGTTTTATATGTTTGGTTAATTATTAATTGGACATAAAATTGAATTAATTTAGAAAATTAAGCAAAGGAGCAAATAAACCTATTCACCCCCCTCTAGGTTTTAAATTACTTTCGCAACCACTTCTGCATCGCGCAACTCACATTTGGTATCAGAGCAGTGTTCTCTAATTTGTGAGTAGTTCCATGTAAGGTATTTTTAAAATCAAAATTTATTTTTATTTTCAAAAATCATCGTGGAATCTAATATGAAACAGGGTGGATTAGTTCAGCAAACTCATTTGTTTGATGATTCAAATTACACTTTTTGGAAGTCTCTCGTGAAAGCTTTTCTAAAATCTCAAGGAGAGAGAGTTTTGATAGGTTTTGCGAATGGCTATATAATTCCTACCATTACCACTGGTACTGGTGATGCAACTGTGACTGTAGCTAAGGATAAAGTAACATGGTCTAATGCTGAGCATGATGATACTAACCATAACAACAAGGGTTTATTTGCTATATTTAATTCTGTTATTCCTTCTGAATTTCTAGAATCTCTGAATGTGCCATTTCGAAAGAAGCATGGGATATTTTACAAGTAGCTCAGAAGGGCACCACCAAGATAAGGAAATCCAAGTTACAAATGTTTGCAACTAAATTTGAAACAATTAGAATGGATGAAGATGAGATGTTTTCTAATTTTTATTTTAGGCATCATGATATTGTTCAAAGAAGTGCTAAACTTGGTGAGAGAATTCCATTTTTTCAGGTTATAAGAAAAAGCATGAGATCTCTACCTGATAGGTTCTCAGCAAAGTTGGAAGCCTTAGATGAGAGCAGAGATGTTGGTTTAATGGAGGTGGCAGAATTAGTTGAATCAATTCAAACTTTTGAGATGAAATATCCAAAACTTCATAAAACAAAAAAATTGGCTTTAAATACCTCAAATACTTCCAAGTTTTCAAGTTTGTCAAATGTTTTAAATTCTTCAAAATCTGAAGTTAAAAAAGTTGAAAGTTTTGAATATGATTCAGATAATGATGTTGCACTCCTTTCTAGGAAATTTAGGAAGATCCTTAAATGTGAAAAATATAGAAATATTAGAAAAGAAAATCCTTCTAAAATCCGGAATCAAGGCTAATATTCAATAGGTGAGGAGAGGAAGGAAAAATAAGTTGATGACTATAAGGATTCTGAAATCACTTGTTGGACATGTGGTGGTAAAGGTTACACATCTACTCAATGTTCAAGTCCTAAAAAAAATAGCTTTAGTGTAAAGAAAACTCCAAGGCTAAAAAGAAAGCTATGAAAGCTATTATTTCTAAGTTTGAGTCTTCTAACTCCGATAGTAATTTTCTGTTGAGAATGATGCTTTTTCTTTTGTTGCTTTACCGAATAAAGATACTACTAATGATTCTTCTTATGATGTAGGTGAAACAAAGAAGTTTACAAATCTAAGCTCAGTTAGGTCTGATGATTCTGAAGATGACAGAAAAGAAGAACCAACCAAGGAATAACTGTCCAAAGCTTTTGAAGAATTGTTTACAAGAACTGTCAAAGTCAAAAGAGCCTACAAAAAGCAAACAAACCAATTGGAGATGGTAGAAAATGAAAATGAATCTCTAATGAAAGAATCTGAGAAGATCTAAAAGAAGATTGAAGAGTGAAGAGAATAAAACAGAAATTCTAAATCTTAAGGTAAATTTCTTGAAAGCGAGGTAAGTCAAGTTATCACTACTAAAGATGCTCTTGTTGCTAGAATTAATATTCTGTACACAAATGGTATAATTGAATGATGAAGGCCGTTAACGAACCTCCACCTCTTTTTTTTTTTTTTTTATCTCTCACTACTTCAGGTGCAAAGTGTGAAAGGAAAATTAACTTGTTCTCATATTCAGTAATGGTCATGCCGTCATGAACAAGTTCCTTAAACTCTTTCCTCAACGCCCTCCTCTTTGGCTTAGGAAAATAATGCTCAAGTAATAGAGTCTTAAATTCTTCCTACGACATCGTCTCAACATTGTGTCAGTCGCTTATCGATTTCTTCCAAAGTTCAGCACCACTCGAAAATAAGTATGTAACAAGAATCACTTTCATCCCGTCATCAGGAGTAGACATTATCTTAAGGTGTTTCTTAACTTCTTCCAACCAATTACTCGCTATCAACGGATTCAGACTTCCCTCAAAGCTAGGAGGCATCAACTTCTTAAATCGAGTGATGAATTTGAATCTCCTTTCACTCTCACTCTCTTCCAATTGCACTACCGGTTGTTGTACCTCATTAGTGACTTTTCTCACGAAGTCTCTGAGAGTAGCAATCATATCAGCGACCAAACTGTCTCCCTTGGGTACCTCACCCCCAACTACCTTTCCTCAGCGTCTAGGTGACGTATCTCTATCTATTCAAGATAAAGGACAACACAATAACTTATCTCATGCTATTTATTCAACATGATTGAACTACTACACAACATAATAACATGTTATCACTTTCATAAGTAACACAAAGACATGTTGTCAATGCACATTTTATCACATAAACATGTTCTCAAATCAACACATAACATATAACATATGTTATCACATAAGTACTTGGCATATTATTATGTAAGCACATTTCTCATGCACATAAGTTCTCATATTAAGTATATCAAACCTACATGCGTTTCTAAGTTTTCAAACTCAAAGATTCTAATTCAATATGGTTATTTAACATAGTATTTTAATAACAACTATCAACTATCTCAACTCACACGTGATCTGACCATTACTTGTCACCCCTAGCTATTTGACCTAGTGCTCTGATACCAAGCTATTACACCCTAATTTTTTACTCCCAAAAATCAAAGGTGATTAAATGAAACCTTAACACCTAAAACCTCAACAAGTTTTGATATCACACCATGATACCAAAACCGTGGCACCTCAATTTTTAAGTTCTAGAGACTGAGGGTGAACCCGTCCATTAAACTCTAATGAGCATCTAAATCTTTCAAATACCATGTAAGTTTAACCCTATAAATGCAATTATGTAAATGTATATTCATCACCATTCTCCCCAATGGGCCTATATAATCCATACATTGCTTATCCAACATAGTTGTGGACTACAAATTTCGCACAATCAAACCCTAGTTTCACACAATTGAAAGATTACTTTCGAATAATCAAAATTCTTGATCAAACGAAGTAGTATCGAGATCCCCTTGGAATTTAACTTAACTTCCATCAACATTTTAGCTACAAGTTCGCACAATCAAAGGGGATTTCGTTCACGCAAAAATAGGATTTCGCACAATTGAAATACCCTTCAGCAGAGATCTTGCAACCTCACACTTAAGTCCTTAAATCCATCCATGAACGTTTGCAATAATAAATGAAGTGCAGAAACATCATACATTTGATAAATTGGATTCAAAATCACCATTTCCATACATACATCTTATTTGACCAATTCAACAACATAACCATTCCCACAAGTTTATACATGCAAAAATGAACATCAATGAATAATCATCATTTAAATTGTTTAGCATCTGCTATGCTCAAAACTATTCTTATAATGTATGAAATCATAAGACATAAATAATACATGTTCTTGAAGCATAAATGGTCTTTACATGTTTACCATATGCATATAGTCCACAATTTGGACATGCATTCAAATAAAATATTTTAAGTCTTTGAATGGACTGATACCACTCTACGCCAACTTTACTGTTGGGAAGACTCCATCACCTTTTTTCCCATTTTTTGAAAAGTGTTAATACTCATAGAATAAGCTACAAGACGCTTAATAAGAATGTCTAAAACATAATTCCGCAAGTTTCGTGAATATCATATAAACATATATTCTCATTTAATCATGTTAAGCAAATATCGGTACATCACAATCATATAATGAGCAATATGTAATGCAATATGACATGTATAGCTCCCTCAACCTCTCTACACATCCATTGGGCTCCGGTTTATAGATCACTCAATCCCACCTAACAAAGGCTCTTTTACCGATTTACCTTATCATAGTACTCTATTTTAGGGAGTATCCTCTTCCATCTAGATAAAGCTCCCTTACTAAATCACTCCATTGGGTTCCTTTACCAGATTGACTCATGAGGGTTTCCTTTACCAGATTACCATGCCACTCGTCAAGAGAACTTTACCACCTAATTGAGCTCACCACCCTCAACAAGCCAATGAATGAATCTCATTCTCACATATTCATGCTCACTATGCAATTACGATTCAAAATAATATAATACTAATTGTCATGCTTGCACATTTTGTAAATAAACGTCATATACTTTCACATTGAACATGCCTCACACATTGCACCTTTCATATCACTTATATTGATAATTAAACATGGTTTTACATCCAAACATCCTTTCAAGACAATTATCAAATACATAAGTGTCACTTTCGCAAATACACATAAATTTGCACAATCTTTCATAGTTCAACCTCAACATGCTTATATAATCATCAAGGATATTACAAACATGTAATTACATCATTTAATATTAATAATTTACTATGTAGTATAATCTAACATACTTCAACCTTAAAAGATATCTAATTATATCCACATAACCAATTGGTTGCTATTAACCAACATACTCACAAAAATCCCAGATTTCATGGGTTAGGCATTCCTACCTCAATTTAGAAGAGTTTCCAAATATTTTTTCCAATTTCTCACCAAAAATTAGCTTTCTCTAAATTGGATCCTAAACAGACCAAACTCGAACCCTCAATGCATAGACCAACTTCTTCTTCTTCAGCGCCTTCCAATTATCGCCCCAATCCTCTCAAAATCAATGGAGAAGGGAAGAATATGATATTGCCATATATAGATATATATTGCTCTCTCTATACAGCTAATGAGAATGAGAAATGAATTGCTGAATTCTCTACTTTGCTATTTATAGACCTAACTCCATTATTTATAAAAATGCCACTAACCTTTCACTAAACCTTCTCGGGCTCCGTTTTCACTTTTGGTAACCTTACAGAGCTGAAATCAATTTCATAGCGCATCAAATATTTTATTTAAGCTACTTTCCAAATTTGGTGTCATTCTGACACTTTAAATTCTTTAAGCTAACGGGACCCGCGTTCTGGGCCCACTTGACCCAAAAAAGTCAATTTTTGCCAAAGACTCCTATAACTTTCTTGGACATATATAAAGGTCCCCAAACATGTATTTTACATTTAAAGCACATTAATAATCATTTATATGCATTTAAATGAAATAAAAAGGAAAATTGACCAAAAATGGTCACGTTTCTTATAGCCAATCCAACTTAAAAGGATTTCATCCTCGAAATCAAGCCATACCTGAATGAAATAAGTCTGGATACTTAGAACAAACTTCTTACTCTCACTCCCAATAGGTTTCTCAACATTATGATGGTGCCACAAAACCTTGCCTAACGGAAAAATCTATATTGGTCTCTCCTCATAGGTGACATCCTCATCGACCTCAACGTCTACGCAACTCAATATATAAGATGGATCAGGTTCATATTTCCTCAATATCAAAACATAGAATATATTATGAACCTTTTTTAACTGTAGAGGCAAAGCCAATCTGTAAGCTACCTCACTGACACACTCAAGGATCTCAAAAGGTCCAATGTATCTAGGGGATAAGTTGCCACTTCACCCAAAATGAATCAATCATTTCTATGGTGAGACCTTAAGAAACATATGGTATCCCACCTGAAAGGATAACGGTCATCGCCTCCTATCGGCATAAGTTTTTTGTATACTCTGAGCTGTTAACAATCGCTGTCTAATCAACTTGATTTTATTAATACTTTTATGTACAATATTTGGTCCCAAGGCTGCGATCTCGCCAACCTCAGTCCAACAAACTAGAGATTTACATGGTTTGTCATACATCACCTCATATAGTGCCATCTCAATACTGGCCTGATAACTGTTGTTGTACACAAACTCCACAAGTGGTAAATGGTCCCCCCAACCACGGCCAAAGTCCAAAATACAAGAACGAAACATATCCTCCAATATCTGAATAGTACACTCTAACTATCTGTTAGTCTGAGGATAGAATGTTATGCTAAAATGCAACTTTGTATCCAACACCATCTGAAATCCCTGCCAGAATCTTAAAGTAAATCGTGGATCCTTATCTGATATAATGGCTACTAGAACTTCATATAATCTCACGACCTACTCTACATATTGCTTACTCAGCCTCCCACATCATCTGTCAACCTTATAGGCAAGAAGTGTGCAGTTTGGGTTAATCGATCCACGACAACCCAAACTGTAACATTGCATTTCTTTGATTTTGAGAGACTCATCACAAAATCCATGGTAATATGCTTCCATTTCCATTCCACTAATGGTAATGGTTGCAATAACCCAACTGGCTTTTAATATTTCGCTTTTATTTGTTGACAATTAAGGCATCTGTTCAAAACTGTGCCACATCCCTCTTCATACCTTGCCACCAATATTGGCGTCTCAAATTGTGGTACAGTTTGGTATCACTTGGATGAATTGCAAAACGACACCATAATACATCATTACGACAATCATAATGAATTACCATAAATCTTCTAAATCGTAGACCTCCATCTGAATACAAGGTCCAACCCTCCACTATCGTACCGCTAACAATCTGCGAGTGAATGGCCTCCAACTCACTATCCCATTTTTGTGCCTTAATCACGTTGCTCGCAAGCGTAGGTTGAGCTACTAAGCTAAACAACATAGCTAGCTCACTATCATCACTAAAGTACAATCCTAACTCTAAGAAATCTTCTAACATTTTCCATTCCTGTATAACTATGCTAGCTAGAGTCCCGTGAAACTTTCTGCTCAATGCATCTGCCACTACATTTTTCTTCCTTGGATGATATTGCAAATCAGAGTTCTAATCCTCTATATCATCAACCCATCGCATCTATCTTATGTTCAAGTCCTTTTGGGAGAAAAGGTACTTGAGACTTTTGTGATCCAAATACACCTCAAATCTCTCACCATACAAGTAGTGTCTCCACCCTTTCAACGCAGAGATCACCCCTGCTAGCTCTAAATCATGCGTAGGATAGTTATACTTATTAGCATAATTTAATTCTGGAAAAAATAAGAATTATATATGAACATTTTGTATGTACATTAGATTGAGGAGGTAGCATGTAACATGCCTACTGTGGGTTATATTGTGAAGTTTATGTTATACATCATAGTAGGTGGTAACCATTGTAAGGTGCAAATTAGAAGTTATGTATTAATATATATAAATATTAATCTATAGTTGGTGAGGTGCTTAAGAGAAATGAAGTGGTTTAGAAAGGTTAGTAGGCAAATAGCTTGAGGGGGTGAAGTATAAATTTAAAGTGATGAAGGACGTGAAGTGCATATGATCAAAAATGAGGCTAGGTTTCAAAATTGGGTGTCAAATAAATGAGGCTAGGTTCCAATTATACAATTTGTTATATCTATATAAATTGGGTTGGGGTGTGTCAACTTATGGTATCAGAGCCTAGGTTTTCTAGGTTCTTGAGATGGAAAGAGTCTAGACTGGCAGTGGTAGTTGAAAGTGTGTAGTGAGTCGTATATTTCATTTGAGTAGTACTAACAAGTATGTAGTAAATGTACATCATATATATATGTTGTTATATATAAGATTCATCGCAACTATTGAGTAATTAAAGGAGGAAATGATCATCCTAAAGCTGAGACAGAAGCCTCTCATACTCCAGTTGAGACTGAAGTCCAACAACATATTCATAATAACGTAGAGAGAGAACAAGAACAATTAACTGATATGTAGAGAATTTAACAAACTAGAGCGCAGTTGGCAGAACAAAAAGAAAAATATTTTGAAAGTCATACTATTCACAAGCAAGGCAAGTGGTACAATAGGAAAGGAAAATGAGTTCAATGCATGAAAAGTTTATGAAGTTATCACCTCCAGTATTCTCATGTACTTCTCAACCATCGAAAACAGAGGGGTGGATTAGAAATATGGAATCTATCTTTGCAGTAATGAGTGTACCAGAGGATCATAAAGTAAATTTGGCTATGTTTATGCTAAAGGATGAAGCAAGCTACTGGTGGGATATAACGAAACATTTGGTGATTACCCTAGAAGGATGAGAGGTAATACTATGAGATCTATTTGTTAATCCTTTTTATGAAAAATATTTTTCTCCTATTTATAGGAAGTGAAAGGAGCGAGAGTTTATCCTATTAAATCAAAAATAATAAAAGATGACGGTAGCAGAGTATGAAGCCAAGTTTAAAGCTTTATCACGGTTTGGATCTAAGTTTGTACAAAATGAGGAAGATAAATGTGTAATGTTTCAGGATGGTTTAGCACTGGCTATTAAATCAAGAGTGTCCACTTTTGGGATGAAAAATTATAATGAACTTGTGAACAAAGCTATGATTGCTAAACAAAGTGTGAAAGAATTGGAGGGAAGAAGGGAGTGATATAAGAAATGTAGGTTTGATCTAAAATAATTAAGGGGAGGTGAAGCATAATCATGAAGATAGGGAAGTCAAAAATCACAGTATGGAAGGGGACAAGGCAATGAGTTTCAAGGGCGAACCTCAAGAATTGAAAGAGGTCAAGGTTTGTCAGGCCAACAATCTGTGCAATAAGGTGGCTTTAGGGAAAGTGGCAATATTAGAGGGTGTTTTCTTTGTAAAAAGGAAGGTCATCAAAAGAAAGATTGTCCTATATTGAAATGTGCTATCATTGCCAAGAACTGGGCCATCGAAGAAGGGAGTGTCCTATGTTGACATGAACGACATTGGTGGGTAGTGTTAATAGTCCTGGTAGAGGATCACCACATGGAGGTTTATTAAGAGGAAGTAGGGTTGCTCCTAGTTGTTTGCAAACCTAAGGAAGAGTATTTGCTATAACACTTCAAGATGCTCAAGTTACACCATAAATTGTGACAGGTAAACTTTTTATTTTTTTGTAGAACTGCTGGTGTTCTTATTGATCCTGGATCAACACATTCATTTGTTGCATCATCATTTGCTATGCACTTGGGTAGACCACCTTCATTATTAGATTGTAAATTACTTATTTCTACTCCGATGGGTGACGTAGTAATGGTTGAAGTTGAGTATCGAGATTATGTGTTGCTAGTGGACCAGAGAGGTAGATGTTACTATTGAGCTTGTACCGTTAACAAATCTAATTTCTATGGCTCCATACTGAATGGCAGTGACATAGCTGAAAGAACTGAAAATACAGTTAGAAGATTTAACGGACAAGACGGTACTATATGGTTATGTATTGATTATTGACAGTTGAATAAAGTAACCATCAAAAACAAGTATCTATTGCCGTGAATTGATGATTTATTTGATCCGTTGCAAGGAGCAAAAGTCTTATCTAAAATAGACTTGAGGTAAAGATATCACCAGTTGAAGGTAAAAGATAGTGATATTTCTAAAACTGCTTTTCGAATATGTTATGGTCATTATGAGTTTTTGGTGATGCCTTTTGGGCTAACCAATGCTCCAGTGGTGTTTATGGATTTAATCAAATTGAGTATTTCATTCGTATGTTGATTCATTTGTTATTGTTTTCATTGATGATATTTTGATAAATTCTCGGAGTATGGATGAATATGAAAAGTATTTGAGTATTGTGTTACAGATTTTACGAGAGAAACAACTTTATGCCAAATTTAGCAAATGTGAATTTTGGCTTTATAAAGTTATATTCTTGGGGCATGTGGTATCTGAGGATAGTATTTATGTTAATCCATCAAAGGTGGAAGTAGTAGTGGGATGGGAAAGGCCTACTAATGTGACAGAGGTCAGAAGTTTTCTTGGTTTTGCAGGTTATTACAGAAGATTCATTAAAAAGTTTTCTAGTATTGCATTACCCTTAACAAAGTTGACCTGGAAGGAAGTAAAATTTGTATGGAGTGAGGAATGCTAAAGAAGTTTTGAAGAATTGAAGAACAAGTCAACGTCAACCCCAATTCATTAAAAAGTTTTCTAGTATTGCATTACCATTAACGAAGTTGACCTAGAAGGAAGTAAAATTTGTATGGAGTGAGGAATGCCAAAGAAATTTTGAAGAATTGAAGAACAAGTTAACATCAGCCCCAGTTTTAACTATTCTATGTGGCAGTGATGGTTTTTTGATTTATATCGATGCTTCACGCTAGAGTCAAGGATGTGTTTTTATGCAAAATAGAAAGGTAATTGCCTATTCCTTTAGACAATTGAAGTGCCATGAATTGAACTATCCTACTCATGATCTAGAGTTAGCTACTATTGTTTTTGCTTTAAAATTGTGGAGGCATTACCTATATGGTGAGACTTGTGAAATATTCACTAATCATCAGAATTTAAAATATTTGTTTACACAAAAGGACTTAAATTTGAGATAGATGCATTGGATGGAGCTAATCAAATATTATGATTATAATATTCATCATCACCCAGAAAAGACAAAATAGTAGCAGATGCTTTGAGTAGAAAATCCTCGGGGGGGCTATATTTTATACAGTATGCACGAGTGGCCAATATTATGGAGTTGAGATTAATGGGAGTTAAATTAGATGTTACTAGTAAAGGAGCATTTCTTGCGCATGTTATGGTGAGCCAATTGTTGATTGATCGAATAAGGGAATTGCAAATTCATGATCCATTCTTAGAGAAGAAAAGAAAATAAGTTCAAAATGGTATGCAAGCTAAATTTATAGTTATGAATGATGGGATTTTGTATTTTAAGAATCAAATTTGTGTCCCGAATGATGTTTCTTTGAAGACATATATTTTAGATGAAGCCCACAGTTGTATATATGCTATGCATCTGGGAAGTACTAAAATGTTCAGGGATTTGAAGGAACACTATTGGTGAAACAATATGAAGCATGAAATTACAAAATTTGTAGCAAAGTATTTTGCGTGTCAATAAGTGAAAGTTGAACATCAGAAACCGGCAGGGTTATTGCAACCATTACGAGTCCCAGAATGGAAGCGGGAGAATATTACAATGGATTTTGTGACAGGACTTCAAAGAATGCAACAAGGACATGATTTCATTTCGGTGATAGTTGATAGATTGACAAAGTTAGCTCATTTTTTGGTAGTCAAAACTACTTATTCTACAAAGAAGTATGCCCAATTATATGTTAATGAGATCATACATTTACATGGGGCTCCGGTTTCTATTGTTTCTAATAAAGTTCCAAAATGTACTTTTAAAATTTGGCTTAGTTTGCAGGAAGCCATGAAAACTTCTTTGAAATTCAGTACAACTTTTTATCCAAAAATAGATGGCCAATCAAAATGAACAATTCAAATTCTGGAAGATATTTACCTTTGATTGAATTTTCTTATAACAATAGTTTGTAGCCTACTATTGGTATGACACCATATGAAGCATTGTATGGCAAAAAATGTAGAACTTCATTATGTTGGAGTGAGGTGGGTGAAAGAAAGTTTTTGGGCCCAGAATTGATTGAAGTTACAATTGAAAAAATGAAGGTAATTCAGCAACGTATGAATGTTGCACAAGATATACAGAAAAGTTATGTGGATGTACAAAAAATGAGGAATTTAGAGTTTGAAGTTGGGGATTATGTCTTTCTTCGCATTTCTCCTTGAAATTGTATTATGAGATTTGGAAAGAAGGGTAAATTAAGTCCCAGATACATTGGACCATACAAGATTCTGGAACGTATAGGAGTAGTGGCGTATCGTTTAGCATTCCCAAAAGAATTATCGAGATTACATGATGTTTTCCATGTGTCTATGGTTCGAAAGTATATATCGGATTCATCTCATATATTAGTTTCACAGTCAATAAAATTGAAGGAAGATTTGACCTATAAAGAGAAACTGGTACAAATTTTGGATCATCAAGACCAAGTACTTTGGAATAAAGTCATTCCATTGGTAAAAGTATTGTGGGAAAGTGATGCAGTTGAAGAGGCAACTTGGGAGCGTGAGGAGACAATGAGGACGCAATACCCCCACTTGTTTGGTATGTTTCATGCATTTTAATTTTGGGGATAAAATTAATTAAGGGGGGAAGAATTGCGAGACCCCGATATATGATCATGTGAGTTGTACGGTGCGGAAGCGGTTGCGAAAAGTATTTTACAACCTAGAGGGGGGGTGAATAAGATCACTTGCTCGTTTGCTTAATTTTTAATTAATTCAATTTTAAGTCCAATTAATCAAACAATTAAAGCGAATAAATAACTTAAAGTGCAAGTAAAGAAAAGAATGCACCAGATATATGTGGAAACCCAAGGCGGGAAAAATCACTGAGGGAGGCAGCAAGCCTTAGGAAACCAATCCACTATGATGAAGCAAAGTACAACAGTCTCACACCCCTCTTCACTCTATCAAGAATCTGATGTGGAACACCTCAGGCTTATGATTGAGACAAGACGTCCAACTGCTGCAGACTTTCGGCTAATGTCACAATTCTTAAAGAAAGGTTGCTAGAAGAACCAAAAGACTCAGCAAGTATTTCGTTCCCTTCGTAGTGCGATCTGGTCACCTTTCTTCCTCAACAAGCAAGCAAGCGAAGAACCATTAATCCAATATTTTGATCAGCAAATAGATTTGATGCAGTCTCTGAGCAGCTAATTAGAAGTAGAACACCATCCTAAATATCACTCATGAAGTATGGATGTGTGTTCTTAAAAATAGATAGCCCTAATTATATTATATATACTTTCTCTCTCTAAAAATATTAATTTTCTAGGGCAGACTGTAGAGAAAATATAAATACATATATATAGGCAAGGAATTTCTAATTCTACTTGGAAAAGAAGTTGAATACCAAAATAGAACTCTCCTAGAAGTTTCAAACCCAATAGGAATCAGAATTTTCATCAAAAGTTGTTTCCTATTTGGAACAGGTTAAGTGGGACCGGTGCTAAATAAACAGGACCAGTGGGACTTTGTAAAAACTTACAGAAACTAAACTACTGAGAAACAACATGCCCAAGGAATTTCCCCTATTGGAGCCAAAACTCGCATTTTTTATACTTAGCATACAATCGGTGATCTCTAAGTATTTACAAATTATCCTCAAATGTAACTCATGCTCCTCATCCAAAGATGAGTACACAAGTATATCATCAACAAACACAACCACAAAAGTGTCTAAATATTCATGAAACGTGTGGTTCATCAAATTTATAAATGTCGTCGGTGCATTAGTAAACCCAAATGGCATTACAAGGAACTCAAAATGTCCATACCACATACGAAAACCCATTTTATGGATATCCTCATCCTTTACCCTCAATTGATAATAACCCAACCTTAAATCAATTTTTGAAAAGTAGTGAGCTCCCTTTAATTAATCAAATAGGTTATCTATCCTCAGCAACGGATACTTGTTCTTAATTATCACATGATTCAATTTTTGATAATCAAAGCACAATCTCAAAAAACCATCTTTCTTTTTAGCAAACAACACCGGTGCTCCCCACGATGATGCACTCGGTCTAATAAAACCCTTAACTTTCAAATCATCCAATTGACGCTTTAATTCGCCAACTCCGCAGGTGCCATCTGATATGGTGCCATAGAAATGGGCGTCGTATTGGGTATAAGATCAATGACAAACTCTACCTTTCTCTTGAGAGGTAAGCCATCAAATTCTCTAAAATACATCCAATAAGTCATATACTACTGCCAAATATATCTCTCTCAGAATCTCCTCTCCCTCGGCCAAAAGACTAGTTAAGATAAAACTATGTCACTACCTACTACCAATGTCATAACGTAGAGAAATGTAAGAATCACTCTAATCCCCAACAAAACAAAAACAATCGCCCTTAAGCTTACAAATCGTCACTCACCCCCTAAAACAGTCTATCGTCACATGGAACTCTAATAACCAATCTATTCCAAGGATGATATCAAAATTACTCATGTTTAGGAAAATTAAATCAAACTCAAGTGTTCGCCCGGCTATCTCAATAGCACATCCTTGGCACACCCCATTGAGAATCACTGTATCTCCCAGTGGTGTATCAACAAAAATAGCTCTACCCAATGGATTGAACTCTAGTCCCAATACCTATGCAAATAATAAAATAATAAATGAGTATGACACACCCGAATCAATCAATACATGTGCCCAAGAACTGTAGACTAGAAATATACCTCTGACCACTGAAGGTCCTGCTGAGGTGTCTATGGGTGTCACTGCATATACTCTGCCATATGCTCTCTGATTCTGTACTTTACTAGCCCAAAAACCCAACTGTTGGGTAAATCCCCTCACTGGTCTCACACTATGTGTAGATATAGCTGGTTGCGGTGGAGGCAATGCTCTATAGCTTGATTGTGCAGTCATAGTTTGAGCCAATCTCTGCAGCGTACCCTAACCACCCATAGCATTTCCACCCTACTGTAGACACTATCCAATTATGTGTCCCTCCTGCCCCCAACCATAGCAATTCGTCGTGCCAAGCTGACTAGTAGGTGCTCTCATAAGTGCTCCCAAAGGATAATCTATCTTGTAATGCTCCGGTTGCTTACACTTTTAGTACACTCACTCTGGCCTAGTAGACGTCAAAAGTAAATGAATGGTGGGTGTGGAATGTGCCATCGACAGTCCCACTGAAAAGCGTGAAAGTGAAATGAACTTGTTCTCATATTCAATAATGGACCTCCACGTCTTCTCATCTTCATCTCTCACTACTTTGAGTGCAAAGCGGGAAAGGTAAATAAACTTTTTCTCATATTTAGTGACGGTCATGCCGTCATGAACAAGTTCTCAAACTCTTTCCTCAACGCGGTCCTCTTTGGCCTAGAAAAATAATGCTCAGGGAATAGAGTCTTAAACTCTTCCCATGGCATTGTCTCAACATCGTGTCCATCGGTTATCGACTTCTACCAAAGTTTAACACCACCCGAAAACAAGTATGTAGCAAGAATCACTTTCATCTAATAATCAAGAATAGACATCATCTTAAGGTGCTTCTTAACTTGTTCCAACCAATTATATGCTATCAAAGGATCTGAACTCCCCTCAAAGCTAGGAGCCATCAATTTCTTAAATCGAGTGATGAATTTGAATCTCCTTTCGCTCTCACTCTTTTTCGGTTGCACTACCGATTGTTGTACCTCATTAGTGGATGTTCTCATGAAGTCTTTGAGAGTCGCAGTCATATCGGTGACCAAATGGTCTCCCTGGGGTACCCCCAATTGTCCATCCTCAGCATCTAAGTGACATATCTCTATCTATTCAAGATATACATCAACACAATTAGTTATCTCATGCTATGTATTCAACACGATCAAACTACTACGCAACATAACAACATGTTATCACTTTTGCATGTAACACATAGACATATTTTTCAACACACATTTAATCACATAAACATATTCTCAAATCAACACATAATATATAACACATGTTATAACAAAAGTACTTAGCATATTATCATGTAAGCACATTTCTCATGCACATAAGTTCTCATATTAACTATGTCATGTCTACACACATTTTTAGGTTTTCAAGTTCAAAGGTTCTAATTCGCTATGGTTATTTGACATAGTGTTCTAACAACAACTATCTATCATCTCAACCCATACATGATCTGACCATTACTCATCGCCCCGAGGTATTCAACCTAGTGCTCTGATACCAATGTGTTACGCCCCAATTTTTTAAACCCAAAAACTAAAAATGATTAAATGAAACCTCAACACCTAAAAACTCAACAAGCTCTGATATCACACAATGATGCCAAAACTGTCACGCCCTAATTTCCATGTTCCGGAGATCAATGGTAAACCCGTCCACTAAACCCTATTGAACATGTAGAGACTGGAACCAAGTTTGACTAGTTTTTGAAATTTTTTCATCATTTTCATTGTAAATGCGTTTTAAATGATGTTATGGATGTTTCAAGAGTAAAAAATATGTTTTAAAAGTTGATTAAAGATTTTTGGAAGTTTTTGAAAAGTTTAGAGAAGTTTGACTTTTTTGGTCAACGAGGACCCAGGACGCGGTCCGGGTGGGCCCAGGAACCCGAGAAATTCTGAGAAAATATTATTTTTGATTTTAGACCAAATAAAATTTTTAAATAGTTAAGAAAGCAATTTCATAACCATAGCCTCTTTCAAAATCAAAAATAGAGGTCGCGAGGGTAAGTTAAATGGCCCAGGGGCATTTTGGTCATTTTGTATCCATGGGAATTTAAATATCTAGGTTGTAGAGATATTTCATTTCTCATTGACCAAATACACAGCTAATGTTTTGTATCTCTCCCTCTCTTCCCTCTTCTTTCTCTCTTCATTTCGGAGGCCACGGGCTTAGATTCGGGAGTGGTCGGATAAGGATAAGTCATAGAGCTTGGTGGAGGCTTTGGTTTGAACCAAAATAACTCAAGTTTTGGCAAGATGGAACCCACTAAAAATTTTGGAAAGTCTTCAAATTCGAGGTAGCGGTGTTCTTTTTCTCCTAGTTGTCGATTTTAGATTTTCGGGTGGTTAAGAGAGGTTTAGTATGTATGAGGGACATGGAGAGGGGCTGTGGTATTTTGCTTCCTCTCTTTCCTGATCATTTTACATGCTAGTGTAATTTATATTGATATATATATATGATGTGTGGACTAAATTTGTTTTATGTGTAAAAATGAAAGCATATTTTGTAATAATGTGATTTTAATGCATATGTGAAATTCTATACATAATTGTGTGTACATATATGTTGATATGTTCTTATGGAAGTAAATGAAGGTTGTGTGCATGCTAGTTTAATGTTAGTAAGTAGGTGCATTTGGGCAAGCTTGATCAAGATATGCTAAGTTGTGAATGGTAGGTATATGAGAGGGATATGCATGTTTGTCATATATATGTGGCTATATATGACATATGGTTAAGTAATGCTTGCAATGCAATATGTATGTTGTTATTGCCTATCGTAGATTTCTCTTGGTAGGAAGTGGAATGAGTGTTGAGGAAGTGAAACTATGAGAATGAATATACACTGGAGGTATGATGAGCTTGTGTTTCCAAATGGCAGGTTTCAATTGGTGGAAAATGGATTCCTCTCTTTCAATTGGCAGTTTTCAATTGATGGGAAACCGAAGTGACAATCTTGAGGTTGACAGGTGTCAACGTGTGATAATCTTGGTGGTTGTGAAAATCTTGGTTTATGAGGTTGAAGGTTCCGTTGTAACATTCCAAGAATTTTTGAAGTTTAAGCAGTTGGGTTAGTAGTTTGAGTTTGGTTCATGAATTGTAAATTCATGTTAAGGTTTTGGGTCATGAATTTAAGGTGCATGTTGTGTTGTTTCATGTTTATGTGTGGCTATATGAATACCTTTACTTTATTGCATATTTTTCTTGTTGATAACATGGACATAGTAAGCATGCCATGTAGTGTAGGGATGACATGATGCATATCATGTAGGTCGGCGTCGAGTTGATGCTTTAACGGGTTTGGTCATCTCTACTGGGCATAGTTGTATGCTCATCTTGCTCTCCCAAAATTTTTTCAAGTAAGGCGTCAGTAGAGGACGAGGTTTGATTGGCTCAAATGGAGTAATTATGTATATTGATGTTCATGACGAGTTGTGGCATGTGGACTCTTTTGAAAATGTTAGTCTTATTGCTAGAAAACTTTTATATAGTTGAATTTCATATGCATAAGCTATATTGGACATGTATGAAATACTTTGAACATATATGTATGGTTTTGGTGGGATGGATTCTAAATTGTGATTTGTATAATTATAATTGAGAATGATATTGTAATCAGTAAAATGGTGGGTGTTAGATTTTTGGAAGGGAAAGTGTTGGTCTAATGAATACATTATGCCCGAATTTAACAATTTTTTTTAGGGGTCTACACAACTCCAAATGATCTAAACTTTTTAGCACATCTTTACCTAGATGTCTAGTATTCTCAGATTTAATTGCGTTCAATTTGGACAACCATGGAATTTTAGAAAAAATTGACAAGGTTCTGCTATCAGATTTTACAATTTCTATTACGCACCAACTTTGATGTAAAAATTGTTTCATTTGGCTAACATCTAGCCATTGAGGTTGGCTTAGTCTTGTTCTCTGTTTAGTCTAATTTTTATAGAATTTTCGTTTGCCTCATTTTGAGTTAAAATGAATTTTCTATGAATTTTTTTGTAACTACTGCCCAAATAGCATTCTAGCAAGGTACTGTTCATTTCAGAAAATACTGTAGCCTTTTAGCTACTACCTAGAATTGAAAAATCATGGTTCCAAACCTTTCCAATATGTCTAAATTATGTTTTTAAACTTCTTGGGACTATTGTAGGATTTGACAATGGTCCGAAAAAAAATTTGAAACTTTTTACAAAAAATTACTATTCACGAGGGTCGAAAACCACTTTTATTTTGACATTATTCTAAATGATTTCAAACGATGGGGACTATGATTGGTTATGCATATTCACTTAATTATATGCATATTGAGTTGCTTCCATGGTTACGAGAATTGGTTTGGATGTTAGATTTGCTAAAAAGGACTGTTCACTACTCATTCCTCACTCTTAACCGGGTGTTGGAATTTGGGGCATGACAGAACATCTAAACCTTTCAAATACCGTGTAAGCTTAACCCTACATACATAATTATGTAAGTATATATTCATCAGCATTCTACCAAATGAGCTCCACATAATCTATACACCGCTTATCCAACATAGTTATGGATTTCAAATTTCACACAATCGAAACCCTAGTTTTGCACAATCGAAAGATTACTTTGCACAATCGAAATTCTTGATCAAAGAAAGCACTTGCGAAGTACTATTGAGATCCCCCTGGAATTTAACTTAACTTCCAACTAAAGTTTCGCTACAAGTTTGCACAATCGAAGGGGATTTGATTATGCAAAAATGGGATTTTGCACATTCGAAATGCCCCTCTGCAGAGATCCTGCAACCTTACACTTGGTCCATTTTATGCACAAGTATCCCATCCAAACACACTCAAGTCCTTAAATCCTTCTATGCACGTATGCAGTAATAAATGAAATGCAAAAACATTATACATTTGATACATTGGATACAAAATCATCATTTCCATACATACATCTCATTTGACCAATTCAACAACACAACCATTCTAACAAGTTTATACATGCAAAAATGAACATAAATGAAGAATCATCATTTAAATTGTCTATCATCTACAACGCCACATGCATATAGTCCATAATCCAGACATGTATTTAAATAAAACGTTTTAAGTCTTTAAATGGACCGATACCACTCCACGCCAACTTTACCGTTGGGGAGACTCCATCACTTCTTTCTCATTTCCTGAATAAAGTTAATACTCATAGGATGAGGTACAACATATTCAGTAGGAATGTCTAAAACAAAATTTACAAATTTCGTGAATACCACATAAACATATATTCGTATTTAATCATGTTAAGCAAAAATAACATCACAACCATATAATAAGTATTATGTAATGAAACATGATATGCATAACTCCCTCATCCTCTCCACATACTCATGACTCCAGTTTTATGGATCACCCAATCCTACCTAATTGAGGCTCCTTTACAAGTTTACCTCCTCATAGGACTCTGTTTTAGAGACTATCCTCTTCCATCGAGATGGAACTCCCTTACTGGATCACTCCATTGGGTTCCTTTACCGGATTACCTCACCCCTCGTCAAGAGGACTTTACCGTTCAATTGAGATCACCACCCTAACCAAGCCAATGAATGAATCCCATTCCCATATGTTCATGCTCACCATGCAATTACGATTCAAAACAATATAATACTAACTGTCATGTTTGCACATTTTTCAAATAAACGTCACATACTTTCACATTGAACATGTCTCACATATTGCACCATTCATATCAGTTATATTTATAATTAAACATGCTTTCACATCCAAACATACTTTCAAGATAATTATCAAATACACAAGTGTCACTTTTACAAATACACATGAATTCGCATAATCTTTCATAATTCAATCTCAACATGCTTATATAATCATCTAAGGCAATTACAAATATGTAATTACATCATTTAACATTGATAATTTACTAAGTAGTATAATCAAGCATACTTCAACCTTGAAAGACATCTAATTATACCCACACAACCAATTGGTTACTATTAACAACCAATATACTGATAAAAATCCTGGATTTTATGGGTTATGCATCCCTACCTCAATTTGGAAGAGCTTCCAAATGTTTTCTCCAATTTCTCACCAAAAATTAACTTTCTCTGAATTCAATTTTGAATGGACCAAACTTGAGCCCTCAATGCGTAGACCAACTTCTTTTTCTTCGACACTTTTCAATTATCGCCCTAAGCCTCTCAAAATCAATGGAGAAGGGAAGATGCCATATGTAGATATATATTTTTCTCTCTATGCGGTTGATGAGAATTAGAAATGAATTGATAAATTCTCTACTTTGCTATTTATAGACCTAGATCCATTATTTACAAAAATGCCACTAGTCTTTCATTAAACCTTTTTGGACTCCGTTTTCACTTTTGGTAACTGTTATGAACCCGAAATCGATTCCATAACACATCAAAAATTTTATTTAAGTTACTCTCCAAATTTGGTGTCATTCTAATATTTTTGAATTTTCTAGGCACACGGGAGCCGCATCTCGGGCACACTTGACTAGAAAAAGTCAACTTTTGTCAAACGCTTCCAAAACTTCTTCGAACATATATAAAGGTTCCCAAAGATGTATTTTACATTAATAATTATTTAAATCATTTATATGCATTTAAATGAAATAAAAAGGAAAAGTGGCCAAAAATGGTCACTGTTCTTACAACACTCAAACCTAAGCCTCAAGTTTAGTCCTTGCATTCTAATGTTATGCCCAGTGTATTTCATTGTACTTTTTGTTGTAAGAATGGACATAGTCAACACTATTGCTATAATAAAAAAAAATATTCTAATTCTGAATTTCATATGCATAATTCTTTTGCTAAGAATTGGGTTAATAGTAAAAAGTCATATTATTGGAACAGACCTAAAATTTCTCAAGCTAAAAAGAATTTAGATAAAAAAATAATATTTTTGTTTCTTCACATAATACTTTCCTGATAGGTTGCATGTCCAAACAATTTGGATTATAAAGGAAGATTTGGAGAAACTTGCGCATGTTGACATTATGGAGTTTATTCCTAATTGGTCTATGGGTGCAAAACCCCCTAACTAGGTCATTAGAACTTTTATGATCATAGACTGAGCTTATGTTCATTATCTGCTTTCCATTGAACTATAACTTTTATATTAGATTAGGTTTTTTTATTTGTTATAATCGTATGAGACGATGAGAATCATATTTTCTAAGAAATAACATGAATTCTTAATATTTTTTTAATTTCACTTTGATTTGTGAATGCATGATTGGGACACTTAGTTTATCAATAAATCAAGTACTTGATTTTATGATCTGAGCATTGATGACTAATGTGTTGTATTTATTTCTTTTTAGAGGTGAATCTTTTGAGTCCATAAAATTTGTGCACTAATCCAACTATGAGAGAATTGATTGAAAACTAATGTGAAGTTGACTAAAGAATATTGTATTAGTAACATTGAAAGCTTAAATGATCAATGAAATAAATTGAAAATAAAAGATTCTATTTTTTATTCAGCATGAAAAAAATGAAAAAATTGCCGAGAATCTAAGACAAAAGGAAAAGGCTACCTTTAGGATTTGTTCGAAGCTACTACTACAACATAAATCTCCAATGAGATATCTTTAAAAAGAAGTTATTTTGAGGAAATAGCTGGCTGCCCGTAAGCGTGAAAGCCACCGTCTTAGAAATAAAAAAAATGGTGAAACTTAATGAAAAAATTAAGTTGATCATGTGTAGTTCTATTTGTTTATCATCTAATGTGTTCTAGAAGATGAATTAAAGGAATTTGATTAATTTTTGATGATGTTGGATTGCGCGCACACACGTGAATTTGCTAGATGAATTTCTAAATTTTTATAAATATTTTTGTATTGGAAGTTGTGCTATGATCATGAACTTGAGGATGAATTTTATGAACAAATTATGGTTTTAAAATTCTGCATTCATAACTATTTTAAAAAATTTTAAAAATTTTAGGACTCATTTTATTCCCTTAAAAATATGTTTTGATTATTCTCATGAGATTATATTTTTGTATGTCTTCTAAAAAACAAAAATCCAAATCTTTTTTTTTTGTTTGTTTTTGTTATGTTATTATTATTTTTTTTTTATCATGGTGCTTAACTGCTAAAATAGGTTGAGATGAGATTTTTAGTGAATTAAGGTCCAAAGTGAAATTTTTCATAATTCACAAAGTGAGACCGGTCCCTAAATACCAAGACTCGTCGCACTTCTGTAGGTTTAGAGATACCAAAAAATGTTGGACCGATCCTCATATACGAGCACTGGTCGCACTTAGTGAATGCCTAGAAATAGGCAATTCCGCTCGTAGAATTTTGGTTAAAACTCTCCCCTCACACATATGCGCGCACACTTCACTCTCACTCAACTCTCAAACACACTCAAACTGACATCTCTCACACACTATTTTCCTTCTCTATTTTCTTGTGATTATTAATTGTTGGAGGTTGGGATTAAATCATTTTAGAGTTTTTTGTTGATTTAGTTGTGTTTGTGGTGAATTGAACAAACAAATTTCTTTGAAATTTGGGGATTTTAGCTTTGCATACCAAATGTTCGATAAATTGACTCAATGGAACTTTTGACACTATTCTTTGTTCCATTCATTGTGGATCTTATGACACACAAACAGGGACGCATCGAGGCATCCATGAGTGCGGAGAACCGCATTATTTTTACCCAGGACATGTTTGAGGATGATTTCAACTTCAACAATTTTCTAAATGTCATTGGTTGTCGGGCTATAAGAACAAAATGAAAAGTCAATCTTGTGGAAATCAAACAAAAGTGGCAATTGGAATTTGTCAAGTACTTCGAAGATAATGGTTTAGTGTTATTGTATGATCTTCGGGTGATAGTTAAGCTAGACATGGTGAGATATTTTTATGGCAATGTGATCACATCCAACTTGGATGACCTAACATTTATGACAAAGTGTTATAGCGTTCGAATTAAGGTTACCAAGGACACCATTGCACATATTTTGGGTGTAGCGGAGATTAAGGATGACACAGTCTTGCCCTATCAAGTTGAGGATCCAAACTGACTGACCATGGATGAGATGATTAGAGAGTTGTGTATACCCAATGCCCCAAGGCTAGTAGATAGGTTGTCTTCCCTCTACCTCACACAAAATGTCTCGGCATTGAATTTGGTAGTCTCATACAATCTTGATCCTCATGACCACAAAGGCAATTTGATCAAAAGTCGTACTGAGATGCTATACCACATTGTTTGGGAGGATCCCATCAACCTTCCCATAACAATCATGCATACCATGATACTAGCTACTCGACATTCTAAATCATCTTCAGCCTTGCCCTTTCCACAGATTGTGATGGCTATTCCGAGGACTGCTAAGGTTCTTATTCTTGAGAGAGATGACATTGAGAGACTGAAAGAGGTGATTGATACTACTTCAATTACTCGTTCGGTAAATAAGAAGGAGAAGGATAGGAAGGCATATGAGCTAGTTCAAGAAGCTGGACAAGCTATGTCGAGAGGTCGTGGAATTTTTTAGCTTCTTGCGACTAACACACCAGTGATAGCAAATTAGATGATCCAAGTTCTTAGGTTCATGCAGCAAGGATTTAATAGACTTCATGCTAGGATAGATAAGATTGACCCTACTGCAACTGATGAGGCTGCTGATGATGTTGATTAGACAAAGGTTGTAGGCCTTGTTTTGTTCTAGACTAGATATGACTGATTTAGCTATGATGTTTATATTATTTTGTTTTGATAATTATATTTTTTTATTCACAAACTAGTGTTATGATTATGTTTGATAAGTAATTATGCTATTTTTGTTGAGATATTCTATTGTTCTCTCTTAGTGATTAATTGCTTTTCTTATTTATATTACTTTCTTTGGTCATTATTTGTCAATTTGTTACAAAAGGGGGGAAATATATTCATAAGATATTTCTGTTTAAGGGGGAGCATTTAGTAATCTCTGTGTATTTCTAAGCATTGAGCAATCTTTGTGTATTTCCAATTATATTTCATTATTAAGCTTCTCACAGGTTATGCTGTTTAAGTGATGTGCAAATGTAGGTTTTACTTCTAACAGTCTTGAACACACATATGAAGCTTCATTGGGTCAGCTCTTTATTTTTGCTTAGTTTTAGGAAAATTGTAATCTTAATTTTCCAATGGGTTAGGTTATAACTATCTAGGTGGTTTTGTCACAAAATTGCCAAAGGGGGAGATTTTAAGATATAATTTTGTAATTGGCGTGATGTTCAAAAACTGGATTGATCAAGTTTTAATTTTCTATTTATTTTTTGTATCGATTATCAACATCTTCGAGCTGATACACAAGTGCATAGACACAGTGATTTCAAGGAGAACAACATATAGTAGAGGTAAGTATGTTGAGGACACGTTCCACTTTATATTTTTGAGCCTATTTTTGAAAACTAGTGTTTCTGGGTAAAATTAGGGTTTTTTTAAATAGGACAAGTCCCTATTTTCCAGGACCGGCCCAACTTTATTCGGTACTTTTGGTTCTGCAGGTTTTTCACAAAATCACACCGATCATAGTATTTGGGCACAAGTCCTACTTAGCCTGTTCCAAATAGGAAATTAATTTTGACAAAAATTCTGATTCCTATTGGGTTTGAAACTTTTAGGAGAGGTCTATATTGGTCTTCAACTTGTAATATAAGTAGGATTAGGACTTCCTTGCCTATATATACATATCTATGTTTTCTCAACAAATATTGCCTTCAGAATTATTATTTTTAGAGGGAGAAAGCTTACACATTATAATTTTGACAAAATATTTTTGTATATTTTGAGAGCACACATCTATAATTCACGAGTGACTTTTAGGATGGTGTTCTTCTATTTATTGGCTGTTCAAAGACTGCATCAAATTATTTGCTGATCAATGCATTGGATTTGTGGTTCTTTTATTACTTGCTAAAGAAGAAAGGTGAATCATATCTCACAACGAAGGGAACGAGATACTTGCTGAGTATTTTTATTCTTCCAGCAATCGTTCTGTGAGGATTGTGATGTTAGCCGAAACTCTGCAGCAATTGGACCTGAAGTCGCAATTGTAAGCCTAAGGTGTTCCGCATCAGATTCTTGACAGGGTGAAGAGGGGTGTGAGTCTGAGATAAAGTCTATTGTACTTTGCTTCATTATAGTGGATTGGTTTCCTCAGACTTTCTGCCTCCCTTGTGGTTTTTTCCTAATCTATGTTTTTCACATCTATCTGGTGCATTCTTTACATTACTCGCACTTTATTTTATTTACTTGCTTTATATGTTTAATTAATTGTTAATTAGACTTAAAATCGAATTAATTTAAAAAATTAAGTAAATGAGCAAGTGAACCTATTCATCCCCCCCTAGGTTTTAAATTACTTTCGCAACCATTTTCGCACCGCGCAACTCACACATGTAACTCACAATAGGACACATTTATTAATCCATTTTACTTGTTTAAATTAAAGGGACCATGTAACCTATTTGTTAATTTAAAATGGAAATGTAATAAAGAAAATGAGATAACGGATTACTAAAGTCATGAAAATGAGGATAATTAAAACAATACAATTACAAAAAAGGCCAATTACAATATTCATGTTGGGTTTATATTGAAATAATAAGGATGTCCATAATAATTTGGTAAAATAGGTTACGAGTTAATGGGTTGATCTAATATAACTATGACACGATTAATTAAACGGGTTAAACAGATTGAATTCCAAAACATGAACATAATACGACTAATTAAATCGATTAAATAGATTAATATGATTACGACATGACCGTGGTTAAGGTCAACTCAAATTCACTAACTTTGTGTCATATTTGAATCGTGTCAAATTTTGCCACCCCTAAACTTATATGGTTAACTCAAATATATTAGGTTTAACTTGTCAAACATCGGATCCGAATGAGGAAGGACTTGGGCATCTAGTGATCGGGTATAAATGGGCGAATAGGAAATACTACCCAATACTTTAGGCTTTTTGGTCATTGGTAAACATCCGACTCATTACAGTTGGTATTAGAACCAAATTCAGTCCTTAATCCGGTGTCACGCTAAGCGCTCAGCCGAAAGGAATCCAGGTCCGACCCGGGTAGGTAGAGTGGCCCGACTGCAACCAGGGTGTTGCGAGTTTGGGTGGGAAAGAATGTTAGAGGGACTAACTTGTCCCACATCAGATCCGGATAGGGAAGGACTTAGGCACATAGAGATTTGGTATAAATGGGTGGAATGACAATACTATCCAATAACTTAGGCTTTTTGGTCATTGGTAAGCGTCCAACTCGTTACAATTTTTTTTTTTTTTAAAAAGATAATTTGTACATGACTACGTACATATTCGTAGTCCATTTATTTCATTATTTGGTTGTCAATTAAGAAATCAATGGTAGTCTTTGAGATCGTACAAGGTTGGGGCAGAAATTGCACTTTGAAATTGACTTCACTCCCTATAGTCGAGTGGTTCAACCACCATTTATGCCACTGAAACCTTAACACTACCCTTTTTTTCCTCCTAGCTACCAATAATTACACTGACGTAAATTAAAGCTACCCTCTTTTTCTAGAAGCAAATATGCATTTAAGATTGATTATAGATTGTTGATAATTTATTGAAAGTTAATATATGTATACAATGTTTCCGAAGCTTTTAAACAGTCATTTAATGAAATTTAGGAGTCGATGTCACTGCCACAACCACCAGAACCAATACCATCAACCTATTGCTAGTAATTTTTAGCACCGTTAATTTATACAATTTTTTGTGTTATGCACTTGAATAGATATATATATATATATATACACACACACACACATACACATACACACACAGTGTGTGTGTGGAAAACTATATCCCAACATCTACCCACCTGGAAAAGAGAAAGCAAAGTTGTCTCCAAATATCTAGCAATGGTTTTTATAGCTGCAACGCCATCAGCTATATTGAAGTTGGTATTATGCAACGTAAATTATTTGGAGAGGACATTAAGTTGACATGGCAATAATTTTTCTTGTTTTAAAATGAGCTCCAACGGATCAAGTACAATAAATGTTTATATGCTTATATGAAACTCACAAATTAAGTTAAATTTGGAGTTGAGTTGTGATTTAGGTAGCCAGTCACATATATGGATATGGATACATGTACGACACAATACAAACATGACAATACGGTATATCTAAAAAAAAGACATGGGTACAAGAGAAATATGTCAAAAAATAATAATTATAATATATTATTATACATATAAATAATTTTTTTTGTCCATTTTCTTCATATAATAATGAGTGAATTCACTAATTTGAAGTTTAGAGCTAAATATTTGTTATTTTTTTAGTTTAAAATTATATATTAATTTTTTAGTTAACCCATAATATATTTTAAAATGAATTGAATACTGTTTTTCTATGAAAAATAATTACAAAACCATCCTGTCGTGACATAAAAGTGTCCAAAATGTGTTTATGTCGTGTCTCAATCTTGTTCAATCAGAAAATAAAACATTCAAATTACATGACACTTCTAGCTGTGTGTCCAATATGTATTTGATCTGTGTTCCACGCATGTCCACATGTTCGAGTATTTGATACCACCACAAAACCTCTAAGGAGAAGTGTCATGCTTCTTAGATTATGATAGGTTGTTCATACTCGAAACTCCAAATAGCTAGAAGACAAAGGGATCACAGCTTTCCTCCCTCTATCGGTTGTTCAAATTTCAAATGAAAAATAATTATCCTTTGAATTATATGATTATATAGCTCTCTCAATTTTTGCTGAATGTTTTTTTAATTGCTCAAAAAATATTCTTTTTTTCTTGGTAAGAAAATCACAAGTGACAATTTATCCTACTCAGGACTAGACCGTCAATGGATCAGATTTCAATTCAAGTTAGATTTGATAAATTTAATATGGATGGAATATTTAATCCCATAATCTAATTTGAATTCGATAATTCGTTAAATTAACAAATTGGACATGAATTATGGTTAACCTGATATACTAATAATCCAATCCGACTAAGTATAACATAATATATTATATACTATACACATAGTAATCTATCACTCAACTAGTATGCAGTTGATGAAAAATTAATAAAAAAATGTTATTTACACAGTATTTGATGGAGTGAAAGCTATAAACGATCAAGATTAAAAAGAGAACAACTTTAAATCCACAACAGAAAATTGTAGAGAAATTTGTTGTATTAATGAAAAACAAATTGATTAATTCTGATATATGCCGTACATGTATTTATTACAAAGAAAACCTATCAACATAAGAAAATTTGTCAACACAAGGAAACTGCCCAAAATTCAACTTTCTCTAAAAAATTATGAAAAACATAGAATAAGAAACTTAATTACTAAAAACTACTAAATACCAAATTTCAAAAATTTTCAAGTTCATTTAGGCCACGAACAAAAATTCTGAAATAATTAACAAGCCTCCTATAAGACAGAAAAACATGATTTCAGAGCCCTGGATGAACGAATTTGGTCTAAAAGCAACATGTGCCACTAGCCAAAGTTAGTGAAATTTTCTTATTCGGTCGTTTTCGATCGAGAATGTGTCTCCTTGAATTGAAACAGGTTCGTTGAAAATTTTGTCCTACATTTGTTTCCTTTGCCTCAAAAACTCATCCTCGAGTTTGGTTGCGGATAAATTGGCTCATCATAGATGAGTATGAACATAATTTCATACCATTGAAGACTTGATATTAATATTTCATAATTTTTTGTTAGAAGTTTTGCCCATTTATTTTTCCTTTTCTTCAACTTCTTCCAATAATATTCTTCATACTTATTTCTTGATATTTCTAATTCTCTTTTCTTTCCATTAACTTCATCATAACTAATTTTCAATATAACCAAATTTCCTCACATGGTAATTTCATTGTTGAAACTCGCATGTTTTGTAATTCTTCTACCAATCCATATTTTAATTTTTGTACTTCTTTCTTGTTGTCATCCTCTTCTTTTGTTGTGTTTCCTTAACACTTTCATCGAAAACAATTGAATGAGTCCATTCGAATTCTTCATTCTTGTTATCACTTTCTTTTTTCTTCTTTTCTAGGCAGTTACTTTGGGATTCTAGTAGTTGGTCACATATAAATTTTTTCTATACTTTCTACTTGTTCAAATACTCCCATTGTAGGAGGAACTTGCATTTTTGAAGGCAATGATAACTCTAAATAGGCCTGAACCTTTGTAGACCTCTGATTCTAATTATGATACAGCTAAAATTGGATCTCCTCATAGTTTAGCTGAAGAAACTTGGCTTTCAAAAGACGTTTCATCTTCAACCAAAATCATACTTTTGCTTCCTCTGTAGTGCGTGAGAAACTCGTAACTGTTCCCACCATGTAGAAGCTACTCCTTTCAATATGTATGCCACTAATTTCACCTTCTTATCCTCTTAAATCCTCATGTAATCAAAGATAACCTCTCAACATCTGCCAATCAATCCATGAAATCTTTAATATGATGGAAACCATCAAAATTAGAAAGGTCAATCTTCATACAAAAATTCTGAGAATCATAGTCAATATGATCGATTACGATATGATGATTCATCTCTATCACCCCCAAACATATTTTCCTCATAGACTAGCGGTCTATGTGGCAGGAATGAATTGCGATTACAAACAAGATAAACACAATCTTCGTCAGCATTACAAAACTTGTTATTGTAGTTTTGATTCAGGCCTAGCGTAATCCTAGCAAGAGATGCCTGAATACCTTGTAGTGCTTGCTTTGTTTCATGTTGAAAGTCCTGAAATTCAGCCTTTAAAAGAACTACTGCATGTCGATCTTCGTTGCCGATGAGGTTGCTACCACCATGTGCATTAGCCATCAATCGAGGAAAAAGACAATGCTCTAATACCAACTGATGGAGCAGAAGAAGCTATAAATGTTCATAAATGAACAAGAAAATAACTTTAAATCCACAAAATAAAGAGAAAATTGTAGAGAAATCTGTTGTATTATTGAAAAACCCCAAGGAAACCTATTAGCACAAGGAAACTGTCCAAAAGTCATCTTTCTCTAAAAATCCTGAAAAAATAAAATAAGAAACCAAATTACTAAAAACTATTGAATACCAAATTTCATAAATGTTTGAGTTCATTTAGGCCACGAACAAAAATTTTGAAATAATTAACAGATCTCCTATAAGAGAAAAAAACGTGATTTCAAAATCCTATATAAATGAATTTGGTGGAAAAGAAGAATGGGCTACAAGTTAAAGGTAGTGTGTTTTGCTTATTGGGTCATTTTTGATTGAGAATAAGTCCTCAAATGGAAACAGTTTCGTTGACAATTTTATCCTAAATTAGTATTTTATCTTGTATAATATTGGAACTCTTAATTACTTCAGTATTTTTCTTCATTTTTTTAAAATCATTTCTTCATCCTTTTAGGTTTAATATTCCCTTCACCAATCTTTAGAATATAAAACTAAAATGCAAGTAATATTGGTGAGAGATACAATGGTGAAGAGAATATAAACTTTCGTGTTGCATAGGTAGCTCTGCCTTTGAATTGCCAACTAGGGGTTCCTTTTGTAGAAAAGGTCTTTGGATGCTCTTTAGGAAAACCCTATAGAGTCACGAGGGGTTGCAGCCTTAAGGAGACATAAAGGGAACTCCTATACAGTCACAAGGGGTTACAGCCTTAAGAAGACATAAAGGGAAACCTTGTAGAGTCACGAGGGTTCGCAGCTTTGAGGAGACATCTTTTGACTTTTTACTGTAGTATTCTAGAACTAGATCTGTGAGATATGGCTATTGTCCTAGTTTGGGACCCATTTTGTTTTTATGGTTGCATTTGTTGAGTGAAGACACCAAAACAATCGTCTTCATTATTTTTTGCGAAGTCTGTGAGGAAAACTCGAACAGTTTCTTCATCACTTTTGTTGGAGCCTATCTGAAAGTAGGCAATTAGATTTACTTGGGCTAAAGCTTCCATTAAGAAAGCTTCATATTGATCTTTTGAGGTTGCCAAAGACAACCTTGGTTGCGTCTGGATTTTGGAGAGCAGAAACTCAGAAGATGCACCTGGACTAGAACTTGTGATTGAAGGATGTTTTTTGAACCATTTGAGGATACTTCCTTGGAAAACATGATCAGTTGAAAACTGATCCCACCACTTGACTTTGAAGATTCTTCCAAGGGTCGGAAGATGATTGGAGGATTCTAAAATCTGGAATTGCCAAGAAATAATCCAAGATAAAAGAAGCTTGCAAAAAATAAAAGGAATTTGGGGAATTTTGATAATTCTGAAGGGGGTTAAGAATTTGTCCTGAAAGACTACAAACCCTTCGGAGATGGATTTTGCAAGGATTTCTAGAATGTGGCCAAATTGGTGCCACCATTCTATGAACCATCTTGGGAAATCGAGTTTAAAATCTTTGTGAAAAAGAATAATTGTATTCTTGGTTTTCAAAATAAAAAGTATTACACCAGGCCTGCTGATAGTCCCAATAGTTGAAAGTTTAGGGGTTTCGATTTCTTAAAAATTGATGGGGGAGCATTGATATTGCCACCCCATGTTTCTAGAGTAAGAACTTAGAAAATTATGCAGGTTGTGTGGGTAATGAAAGATTCATCACCTAGTCTGGAATAAGGACATATCTTGATTGAATTTGTATCAACTAAAATTAATTCATAAAAATTTTGGGTTTTTCTAAATTCAGTTGTAGGATTTTGGAATTCTTTTACAAAAATATTTTGAGAAAGGATAAATAGGCTTTGATTAAAAAAAATTGGTTCAATCACACAAATGTTTGTGAGCTTATGATTGGGGGAAAATTGGCTTGCTTTTGCTGGGAATCCAGATACGATTGTACTAGATCATATTGAATTGGAGCAAGTTCTACTAAGTGGTCTGGGATTTCGGAGAGCATGGAAAATCTGTTTTGATCCACAAGAGTTTGACTTGCTTTATTAACTGTTTCTTCGGCCTAGACTTGGTTATACGAACATGGTTTAGAAATAGTTTGAGGGGAGGTCCCTTGGGCATAAGAATCTTTGATTTTATGTGGAGTTTGGTGATTTTGAACTTCTGAGGATTGTTTTTTGGGAGGCATGATGCCTACCCGTCTTCCTTGCAATAATTCCTTAGTAAGAAAATCGGGGAGGGAATTTTTCTCACCTTTAATATTCAATTTTAAAATTAAAAATAGAAAGTATTACTTCCCACCGAGAAAAAAATTTGTTTACAAGTGATGTTATAAACATCCTTTTGTAAAATAGTTTTTGCAGATTGATAGTTGATTCGAACCAGAAATTATTCATTTAATAAATCACTTTAAAACTTTGAAATAGATAAAACTATAGATAAAATCGCTTTTTTGAAAGTAAAATAGTTGTGTTGGGCCTGGTCCCATGCGCCAGATGTATATCTAACAAGTTGTTCTTTATTATCTATCTTCTATTTGAGAATGCCACCATATCCCAAATCGGGGGCATCAGTCTCAACAATTTTAAAAGCAGTTGAATCTGTAATACATAAGCAAGGCAGAGTTTTTGCTTTAGTCTTGATAATCTTTACAATTTTTGTGTGCTCCTCCATCCATGAAAGAGGGTTTTGTGACGTATATTTTTGTAATTGGTAATCTTCAGAATCAAAACCAAACATGATTGAGTTGTATTATTTGAGTTATATTATAATTATTGATTATGTAATTGAAGTCTCAGAGTGAGCATGAAGTTCTATACCAACCATGCAAGGGTTCATCAAAGAATGAAGCTTGAATCGTCGGAAGAAACCTTCAATGGTCTGAATAAGGATTCGATCGATTGATGTTTTGAGGTGGTTCTGAATGAATGCATGAGAATATCATTGATCATATATGAGAGCCATGTAGTCCAGGTAAAGTGGTGATAACACATATATTTCAAACTGGGATGTTTAGACCTTGAAAAGAGGGGTTTTAAAGCAATTTGGTGAACATTTTAGGGTTGGACCGGTCCAAGTGAAGCCTGGACTAGTCCATGAGGTCTCGGTATCTCAAATTGAGATTTTCACAGGGTTAGACCAGTCCAAGTGAAGCCCGAACCAGTCTAGGCTTCTGCCTTAGCGAATTTTGTCCTACAGTGTCCTATTTTGACCTAGAATGGACCCAGAACTTTCCTAAAACGTGAAACTTATTTTCTATTGGTTTTTGAATTATTTTCCAAGTAAAATTAGGATTTTTAATCTTTATAAAAACCTTATATGGTTTCTCTCTCATTAAGATTTCTACAGAAAATAAATTCATATTTTAGAGAGAAAAAACATTGAGATATTTTTCTAGCAAATGATTTTTTTCTCAAATTCTTTATTTATATTTTTGAGAGCACACACATATTCACTGAGTGATTTAGGGTGTCTTTATTTACTTGATCAACTGTTCGAAGACTGTATTGAAGATTTCTTCGTGATCAAGTTACTGTATTGATTTCTTCAACAATTGTTTCATTGGTAAGGAAGGAGAAGAATATCGAGTTATGAAGGAGACATAATTCTTTTTGAGTGTTCCTGTTCTTTCAATTACCCTTCTGAGAGAATTTTGATGTCAGCCGAGAATCTGCAGCAGTTAAACTAGGTAGTCATAATTGTAAGTCAGAGGTGTTCTACATTAGAGTTCTTGTTAGAGTGGAGTGGGTGTGAGTCTGGGACAAAGTCTGTTGTACTTTGCTTTAATGATAGTGGATTTGCTTCTTTGGGACTACAAAACCTCACCCATGATTTGTTTTCCCGATTTGGATTTTTCACGTATATCTGCTGCATTCTTTACTTTACTACATTTTATTTTATTTTCTTACTTTGTGGGATTGCTTAAGAATTTTAATTGGACTTAAAATTGGATAATTTGAAATATTAAGAAAAAAGGCGAGTAAACCTAATCACCCACCCTTCTGGGTTTTAAATCTAACATTTGCAGTTGCTTCCACACCGCACAACTTACAATTGGTATCAGAGCAGTGTTCTCTAATTTGTGAGTAGTTCCTTGCGAAGTATTTTTAAAATCAAAATTTATTTTTTTTTCAAAAATTATCATGGAATCTAGTATGAAAGAGGGTCTATCGATTCAGCGAACCCCTTTGTTTAATAGTTCAAATTATACTTTTTGAAAGTCTCGCAAGAAAGCCTTTCTCAAATCTCAAGGTGAGAGAGTTTGGATGGCTGTTGAGAATGGCTATAAAATTTCCACCACTACCACTAGTATTGGTGATGCAGCTATGACTGTAGATAAGGACAAAGCAACATCGTCTAATGCTGAGCATGAAAATGCTAATTATAATAACAATGGTTTATATGATATATTAAATTTTGTTGTTCCTTCTAAATTTGTTAGAATCTTTGCTTGTTCTACTTTGAAAGAAGCATGACATATTTTACAGATAACTTATAAGGGTACCACCAAGGTAAAGAAATCAAAGTTACAAATTCTTGCAACTAAATTTGAAACAATTAGAATGGATGAAGATGAGATGTTTTCTAGTTTTTACTCTAGGCTTAATGATATTGTTCAAATTTGTGCTAACCTTGGTGAGCAAATTCCATCTTTTCAGGTTATTAGAAAAATCGTGAGGTCATTACCTAATAGGTTCCAAGCCAAGTTGGAAGCCTTAGATGTGAGCAGAGATGTTGATTCAATAGAGGTGGCAGAATTAGTTGGATCAATTCACACTTTTGAGATAAAATATCCAAAACTTCATAAAATAAAAAATTTGGCTTTAAAAACCTCAAAGACTTCCAAGTCTTCAAGTTTGTCTAATATTTCAAATTCTTCAAATTCTGAAGTTGAAAAAGTTGAAAGTTTTGAATATGATTCAGACAATAACGTTGCACTCCTAGTTAGAAAATTTAGAAAGATCCTTAAATGTGAAAAGCATAGAAATATTAGAAAATGAAATCTTTTTAAATTTTGTTGTCAAGGCTCACCATCTAAAGGTAAAGATAGAAAGGAAAAAGAAGTTGATGACTCTAAGGATCCTGAAATCACTTGTTGGACATGTGGTGGTAAATATCATACATCTACTCAATATCCAAGTCCTAAGAAAAATAGCTTTAGTGCAAAGAAAATTTTAAAAGATAAAAAAAAAAGAGCCATGAAAGCTATTATTTTTGAGTCTGAGTCTGAGTCTGAGTCTTCTAACTCTAATAGTGATTCTTCAATTGAGAATGATGTTTTTGCTTTTGTTGCTCATGTTGATGATGATACTACTAATGATTTTTTTTTTCTGATGTAGGTGAAACAGAGATGTATACAACTCTCAATTAGATTGGGTCTGAAGATTTAGAAGTTGAGCAATCAGATGAAGAACCGTGTGAAAGCAAGCTACAAAAACTTTTCGATAAATTTCTAAAGGATTATAATAAAAAATCCGAGAAGCTGAAGCAAGTGAAAATTGAAAAAAAAAACTTTGAAGAAAGAGAATGAAGAGCAATTAAAGTGAAGAGAAGAAAACAAAGTCGATATTCAAAATCTTCAAAGTAAAGTTAAGTTTCTTGAAAGTGAGGTAAGTCAAGCTATTTCTGCTAGAGATACTCTTGTTGCTAGAATTGATTTTTTTGAGCCTGAATTGAAAAAATCACAAGAGTAATTGATTGTATTTACATTTGGGCAGATTGAGCTTGATAGCATGATTAATGTTGGTAAGCCTGTATGAAACAAGACTGGACTAGGTTTTGTTGGGTCAACATCTAAGGGTAAGACTATGTTTGCTAAACCCAAGAACTTGAATTTGCCTGCACCCAAACCTATGCTTCAAGTTAAGTCTAAGCATACTAATGCTGTGTCCAATGTCCTTCAATGTACTTTTTGTGGTAAGAATGGACATAGTCAACACTATTGCTATAAGAAGAGTAAATTTTATAATTCTAATTTTTATGTGCATAATTATTTTGCTAAGATTAGGGTTCATACTAGAAAGCCATATTATTGGAACGAACCAAAAAATTCTCAAGATAAAAGGAATTTAAATAAGAAAAAGAATGTTCTGGTTCTTCACCTTATATTCCTAATAGATTGTATGTCAAAACAATTTGGATGAGAAAGGAAGATTTGGAGAAGTTTGTGCCTTTTGATACTATGAGATTTATTCCTAATAGGTCTTTGGGTGCAAAATCCCCTAACTAGGTCATTAGGACTTTTATGGTTATGGACTGAGCTTATGTTCATTATTTGTTTTCCATTAGATCATATTTTTTTAGACTAGGTTAGGTTTTGTTTTTTTTTTTTATGATAATCAAGTGAATGTTGAAATCATATTTTTCTATGAAATAATGTGAATTCTCTATATTGTTGTAAAGTTCACTTTGATTTGTAAATGCATGATTGGAACATTTAGTTTAGCAATGGATGAAGTACTTGAGTTTATGATCTAAGCATTGATGACTAATGTGTGGTACTTATTTATTTTTAGGGGTGAATCATTTGAATTCATACAATTTGTGCACTAGTCCAACTCTAAAAGAATTGATTAAAAACTAATGTGAAATTGACTAGAGTATATTGTATGAGTAGCATTGAAAGCTTAAATGATCAATGAAAAAAATTAAAAGAAAAGATTCTATTTTTATTCAGCATGAAAAGAAAAGAAAAAATAAATTGCTGAAAATCTAAGACAAAAGGAAAAGGCTACCTTCGGGATGTATTCGAAGCTACCACTATGACTTAAATCTCCAATGAGGTATCTTTTAAAAAAGTTTTTTTGAGGAAATAGTTGGCTGCCTGTAAGCGTGAAAGCCACCGTCTTAGAAAAAGAATGAAATTAAATGAAAAATAATTTGATCATGTGTGATTTTATTTGCTTAACATCCAATGTGTTTAGAAGATGAATCAAATGAATTTGATTCATTTTTATGATATTGGATTGCACACACGCATATGGGTTTGTTAGATGAATTTTTAGTTTTTTATAAATAATTGTGCATTGGAAATTGTGCCATGACTATGAATTTAATGATGAATTTTGTTGACAAATTTATGAGTTTTAAAATTGTACATTCGTGATTTTTCTTGAATTTTTGAAAAAATTTTAGAACTCATTGTTATTTTATGTAAAAAAATTGATTTTAATGATTATATGATTTTTATATTTTTATTTTCACATAAGTAAAATCCCAAAAATATTTTCCTATTTTTCTAGATTTTTAGGCATTATTTTTGAAAACTTGCAAAAAGGGTCAAAGATGGTCAAATTCGGTCAACAGACCAACTAAACCACCTTGGACCGGTCTAAGGTGAAGGTTGGACCTATCCAAAGTGGCTCGATCAGTACATTTAAATTGTGCATGTGTGTTATGTGTTCATTTTGTGCTTACTTGCTCCTTATGTGTCTTTCTCTCCTTATTTCCCTCTCTTTGCCTCAACTCTTATTATACCTTGTGCTTGATATATTAAGTCTTTGTGATTAATATTTGTTGTTAATTTTGAGTTGAATTGGTGAAGGGAATTATCTTTGAAGTATTTTGGATTTATTTTGGGAGATTGAACTAACAAGATTTGTTTGAAGCTTGTGTTTTCAAAGCTTGCACACCAAGTATTTGTGAAAATTCTCCAATGGCTCTTACATTCCTATTTTGCATTCCTTTAATCGTCACAATAGACGGTGGCTCTAGGCAACAAAGAGTTGATGTTCTTCTAACACCAGAAGGCAACATAATCTTCACAGAGAATCATTTTGACGATGGAGTTTTTATCACTATAAGAATGTGGTTGCTTGTAGGCCAATGAGGTGTGAATGAAGTTTTGATTTGGAAAGCATATGGCAAGGATATCATTTGAAATTTTTACACTACTTCAGAGATAATGGTTGGGGTTCACTGTAAGAACCGTGACAATTTTTGTTCGATTTTCTTTTATTTTTATTTATTGTCATATTAATTCTTTAAATTATTATATATGTATTTTAAATATAAAATGCATGTTTCGAGAACTTATTTGAGGTTTGGGAAAGTTTTCGGAGCGTTTGGAAAAAGTTGAATTTTTCAGGTTCGGTTGACCCGAGGCACAGGCCCTGTGGGCCTAGAAAATTTGAAAGTGTCAAAATGACTTCAAATTTGGTGAGTAACTTGAATAAAATCTTTGACACGCTAAGGAATCGATTTCGTGTCAATCGGAGTTACGGAACTCAAAAACCGAGTTCGAGAAGGTTTAGTAAAAAAGTAGTGACACTCTTGTAAATAAGGGTAAGTTAAAATTCTATAAATAACAAGAGAATACCTAGCCCTCATTTCTCATTTGAAATCAGCCGAATAGAACAATATACATATATCTATATATAGTAACATCTTCTTCTTCCATTCTCCATTGATTTTGAGAGGCTTAGGTTCATAATTGGAGTTCGCCGAAGAAGAGAGAAATGGTCTACACGTCAAGGGGTCGAAAGTGATCGCTCCAAAATCAATTTCAGAGAAGGTTGATCTTTTGGGTAAGAATTGGAAAATTCATTTGAAAGCTCTTCCAAATTGAGATAAAAATGTTTAACCCATAAAATCTAGGGTTTTTGTAAGTATATTGGTTGTTAAGGCAACCAATTGGCTATGTGGCTATAATTAGATATTTTTCAATCTTAAAGCATGATCAATTATGTCATTAAATGTGTTATGAATGTTAGTTGATGTAATTGTATGTTTATAAATGCTTTAGAGAATTTCATAAGCATGTTGGAATTGAATTGTGGAGTAATTTGTGAATTCATTGATAATTGTGAATGTGACAATTATGTACTTGATAAATTTCCTTGAAAACTTATTTGAGTAAAAAGAATGATTTGATTGTCAATTTATGAATTATATGGAATGTGGAGGATATGAGATTATGTGAAATGTGGAAATGTGAAGCATGCTCAATGTGAATATATATGGTGATTAAATGAGAACTTGTACAAGCATGATTGATGATTGCCTCATTAGTTTTAGATTATAAATGTACATTTGATTGAACATGTAGGGTTCATCATCATTGGCATGGTGAGAGAGGTGAGCTCAATTTGAATGGTGAAATCTATTTGGTGAAACAGCGAGTTATTCCAGTAAAGGTAACCCTTGTGAGGTATTCCGGTAAAGGTACCCTCATAGATTAATGTGTAGTAAGGTATTCTGGTAAAGGTAACCCTCAAGAGGTATTTCGATATAGGTAACCCACTTAGGTGGGATTAGTCGTCCACGGGAATTGGAGACCAATGAAAGTGTGGAGAGGATGAGGGAGTTTTGCATATCAATATGCATGTACACATTTCTTATGATGTGGATGTTATAAATTGATATTTGTGCAACATGAATAAAAGAAAACATATGTTTATGTGGTATTCCCGAGACTTGCAAAATTATGTTTTAGACATTCCTACTGAGCATGTGGTTGCTCTTCCTATGATGATTAACTCTTTTCAGGAAATGAAAAGGATGTTATGGACTCTCCCCAATTGAGTATTAGCATAGAGTGGATCTGGTTTCTTTCAAAGACCCTTTATTGCCTTATTTGAATGCATGTCCAGATTATGGACTCAAAAGCGTTGAATGTTTTACATTCTCGTGCCTTTACTTACGTATTTGGATCCCATAGTTGCACATATTGTATAATTTTTATGTATTTTTGGATTTTTGTTGATTTTAGGTTCTATTCCAAAAATCAGCCTAATCCGACTCTACTATCATTTCAAGAATGCATTCCAAGTTCAAGACTACGTGATAGAATGCTTGCAATGAGGATTAGCATAATACGTGCGAAGCCAAAGCTACAATGCAAGATGAAATCAAGTTTCAAAGCCAAGGAATTATGATTCATCGTAATGGTGATTTAGATGCATCGTAATGCCAATTACGATGTATCACCAATTTGCAAAAAACAGACAGCTAGCAGAAGATATTTCAGCCACTTGCCACTTGTCACCAATCATCTCTAAGAAGCCTTTACACCTAATTTCTAGGATATTTTGAGTTAGAAATTAGATGTATATACAATTTTTAGCCTCATAGATATAAGACCAATGTAGTTTATAATAGAGAGCATAATTAGAGATTCTAGAGAAAGAAGTGAAATTCTATAAAAGGAAAGCTTCAAAGGAGGTCTTGACAAAGCCTTGAAGACCGTGTGGAGCAGGAATCATCTCTGTCCATAGAGTGCTTCATCACTATCATGATCAACTAACTCCTCCACAATGATTTGATCAATATCAGGTTCCACTTAATCTTCAAATTTTGACTGATCAACTTCAGATTCTTGTAATGCCGTAAATAAGCAAGCTCCTTCATCATTCTCATCTGATTGCTTTTCCTACTCCTCTTCAGAACTTGAGTCCCATCCAGTGTAAAAGGCCTTTTTATTGCCCTTCTTTTTATACTTTGGAGCACCATAGTTCTTCTATTTCTGACTCTTGGGAGCATCTAAACAATTTGCAACATAATGACCTAGCTTTCCATCACCAAAACACCTTTGACCTTGTTGTTGTTTTGATTTCTTTCTCATCTTGAACTTTCTAAATTTTCTTGCAACATATGCTATTTCATCTTTAAACTCTTCTGAAATTGATTCTTGCTTACTTGAAACTTCAACTTCGTTAGCTTTCAAAGATGATTCTTTCCTTGATACAGAAGGAGGTCCAATTCTCATCTCATAGGCAGTGAGAGATGATTCTAGCTCATCAATGGACATTCTGGAGATTTCTTTGTCTTCTAGTATAGTAACCTTGGGATTGGACCTTTCAGTCACGGTGCACAGTATCTTTTTTCACACCACTTTGTCTTCAATGTCTTCACCAAGGGCCCTCATGTCATTAACAACCCCCTTAATTCTAAAGACATTATTAGCTACAGTTTCTTTCTCATCCATCTTAAAACCGTCAAACTTAACTTGATGAAGTCGACTCTTGTTTTCTTTGATGGTGTTGCTTCCTTCATAAGCACTTACAAGTGAGTCTCAAATTTCCTTTGCACTTTTACAATTCCTTACTCTTGTGAATTATTGCTTTTGTAATGCCTTGTAAAAGGCATTTCTAGCCTTTCCATCAACTAATTTTGCCAACTTGTCAGCTGCTGAGAGGTTGGCAAGATCAAGAATGACAACCCCTTCTAATGTAGTATGCGAGACATCATAGGAGATAGATAATAAGAAGGCTTCCATTTTAATCCTTCGATTGTAAAAACTTGTGACATCAAATATAGAAGCCTTGTGGGTAGAACTATCTTCAGCCATACTTAGGATTTTTGCTGCAGGTGATTAAACCAAGAAATGCAGACTTGTGCTCTGATACCAAATGAAGAACCTAGAGGGGGAGGGGGTGAATAGGTTCTGTCCAATTTTAATCTTTAATGCTTTAAGTATGGCACACACATAATCCACAAAACTTGACATAATGATTTATAGTGGAAAACCCCAAGGTGGGGTAAAAAATCTCTTGGCCCTCAAGCCCGAATTGAGCTCCACTATGTCTAAAAGAGTAGTATAGTAATCTTCCAATCACTCTTACACTCACCCATCTCACCATATAGTCAGTCCAGCTCTCACCCTAGTTCACAGCCTCCCTAGGCCTGAACCACTCTTATCAATCCTCACAACAGCTTTTTCGCTCTCAATCCAGCCCAGGCTTCCTAAAGTCCAAGCTATCTCTCACCAATCTCACCATAATCACTTACACTCCTCCTGTCCAAAGTATCCCTATTCTTGGACTATACATAGTGAATGTGGAGTCCATTCGATGTAGTAAACAACAACTCTTCAAGCTTTGATTGTCGGTCTTCAAAGTCAATCTATAAATCTTTGAGCTTTGATTGTTAGTCTTCAAAGTTGATTTGTAAATCTTCAAGCTCTGCTTGTTAGTCTTCAATGTCGATCTGTAAATCTTCAAGTGCTAATTGTTAGTCTTCAAAGTCCAACTTGATAATGACACAGCCACTTGACTTCTTGGTAGATGATGACACTTGAATTTCTTCAGTGATAGGCTTCAGTATGAACACCCTTGAGTTTAGCTACAAAGGACTTGTAGAAGACCGCTCTTTCAATGAATCCCCTTCTCAGCCATTCAGACTTTCTTTCAGCTTGGTATATTCTCTTTAAACAAATGTCCTAGCAATGTTTTGTCTTCATTCTTGTTCTTAAAGTTGACACAACTGCAACTAGAGTAGACTTTAGTAACACAGAAATTATGAATTCAAGTTTAGCAAATAGCACTCAAATAACTCAAATAGGCAGCATGTAATTTGGCAATGAAATTCCACAAGAGAGCATGTATACTCAATAATCTACACTTGGTAAAAATAGAGTGTTGAAAAAGTATAGTTTCAGCAAATTTTAGCATCTCAAATCGGCAATATCAAAGTCTCACAAATAAGCAACATGAATTCACAATTCACCAATATGAGATTCATTAAAAAACAATATTTAGCTCACTAAACCAGCAATATTAGACTCGCCAAACAGCAATATTAACTCACCAAAACAGCATTATTAACTCACCAAATCAACACTATTAATTCATCAAAATAGCATTTTTAAGCTCATCAAAACAGCACTATAAAATCAGCGTTTCAGCACTATAAAAACAACAATAACAGTTCACTAAATTAGTAATTTCAAACCCCCAAATTAGCAATATTAAATCAACAATTTTAGCAATATGAAAATTCAGCAACATGAAGAATTCAACAACATGTCATTTAGGACAGCAACATTAGAAAATAGGTTTTGGATTCTAGATTTAGCAAAGCATAGTGATACAACATGGAATAAGTCTTGAACAGGATGTTATAATTTTTAGCAACTTGAATTTTCTAAACCAATTTCAGCAACATCAAAATTGATTTTGAAACATTAAAATTCAACAATATCAAAACTAATTTCAGAACTTGGAAATTCAGCAATGCCTATATCAAATAGTAAGTTCAGAAATCAGAATTTCAACTACACCAAAACCAATTCTAGAACATAGAACTTCAGCACTGCCAATATCAAATAGTAGTTCAGAAATCAAAATTTCAGCTACCTTAAAACCATTTCCATAACATAAGTATTTCCATAACACAATACTAGCAATTAAAGCTTCCAGAAAACAAGTTTAGCAATTTGAAATTCAAGACAACACTTATAGATTCAGCAAGTTAAGTTTCACAAAAATAATTTATAGCAAACAACTCCATTCTAGCAATTAGAATTCAAAAAATTATTTCTAGCAAACAATTTCATTCTAGCAATTACAATTCAGAAAATTATTTCTAGCAAACAACTTTAATCTAGCATTTAGAATTTAGAAAATTATTTTCAGCAAACAAAATTAATCGCAAGCATCATGGATATGTGAAATGGAAGAACAGAAGTATGAAGAGATTATACCAATTTTATAAGTCTGTTCAAATGACTGAGTTGTAAATATTGAACCCAAGAAGAACCATGATTGATGAGCCAGTAGATGAAACCAATAATGAAAACTCAGAAAATAGAACCAAAATTGAAGCTGAGATTCAATTTAGTGAACCATTTTTGAATCTATGAAGTTGACGTTTCCATATACTGAATCAGCAAACAAGAAGAACTAACCCAGCAAGTGAAAACAATGTCGGATGAACTAAGAACAGTGGTTGAAACAATGAGCTCATGTTTAGTTGTAAACGGATAGTGAAGATCGCCGAGGAAGATGAATCATTTCTGACCGGTAGCGAAGATTTTTTATGTGATTAACTGAATAGATCGGCAGCGAAGTGTCTTCAATCAGCAGGCATTGTGAAACTCTTCTCTTCTTACCCTTTCTCTCTCTCTAAGCTCTCACCATCTCTTCCTGTTTATTTATTCAGCCGCTTCTTGCAAACCCTTGCATTGTGAATCAAATTTTATATCTTTCAGGGTTTTTGTCACTCAATGAATTTCTTATATTGCCCTTAATTGCCCTTTTCAGATATAACATCATATAAAAACCCTTAGTAGTTAGGGTTTCTTTCCCTTATTTTAGAATACCCAAAATGCCCTTGTTATACTTCAAAAATAACCGAGGGGTCCCTATGATGACTGAAATGCCCCTATAAGACTTGTTAGTGCAAATACATGAAAAGACATAATTATAATAAGACAATTAAATAATTCATGAAAATATATCTAGTATAAACATTTAAACTGAAATGATAACAGTGCCCCTACATATCTTTTTGACATTAAAACTTGGGCCAACATGCTCATGGGCTTCCCGGACCATTAGGGTTCATGTATCCTCTTGTTGACGTCGTTGTAGATAGCACTTGTCAAACGCATCTTTTGTACACATTTTCATGCATTCCCCAATTTAGTACAATGGCATGGTTATGAGGCTAGTGGTGATGTCTAAGCCCTAGTTCTTTAACCTTTTCTCAAACTCCTTTTAATTATTGCATTTTTGATAATTAAAGCAGCTTAAGCAAACCAACAATTGCCGATTAGTAATTGAACCAAAACTAATCTTCGATTATAACTATTAAACTAATGTAGTCTTTGTGGGATCGACACCTTCTACATAGAGACCTATCCTACCAAGGATTTATTCTATTGCAAGTGGTAAAATATATTTTGATTGCCAAACACAAAAGAGTTTGGACGACATCATTGACTATATGCATGTGAAAAATATGTAAAGACCATTTATGTTTTGAGAACATGTATTGCCTATCCTTCATGGTTTGATACATTCAAATATGGGTTATAAGCATGTGTTGTTCATGACTTATGATTTCATACATTATAAGTATGGTTTTGAGCATGATAGAATGCTAAATGTTTAAATGATGATCCTTTGTCGATATTTATTTTTCATATGTATGTATAAACTTGTGAGAATGGTTGTGAATGAGTTGGTAAAATAAGGTGTTTGCATGTATAGAATGATCCCTTGAGTTATGAACCTTGTGGAGGATGAATTGAGAACTAAAAATAGGGGAAAACATGTTTTGGAGAATTTCAGTTAGTTGAAACTTCCATCAACTGACCAAAATGATGAGATACCGAATTTTTGCAATTGGAGACTCTGCAGGTACCTGTTTCGGCCGATCGAAACAACCCTTCAACCAACCGAAAGGCATCCTTCAGCCGGCTGACACTGAAGGGTAGGAAGTTGATGGATTACCCAAATTTCAGCCGACTAGTGGGACATCCATCAGCCGATCGAAACCTGAATGTGAGCTTCAAATGCATTGTTGAGTATTAAGACTTCATGTGTTCTACTTAGGGGCCATGGTGAGATTATAAAGCTTCCACTATGTTATAAGGATGATGATTGAGAGTTAAACCCAAGTGTTCCATGTAGGAGACTTGGGCAAGTTTAGAATAATTGTGATTAGGAGCATGGGTTTATGACTTATTAACCCTTGATTTCTACGAGTCAAAATTGGGGTGTGACAAATTGGTATCAGAGCACTAAGTCGAATACCTAGGGGCGACAGGTAATGGACAAATCATGTGTGGATTCGGGATGGGTTAGAACCTTTGAGTTTGATAACTTAGAAACATGTGTAGACATGACATAGTTGATACGAGAACTTATGTGCATGATAAATGTGCTTGCATGATAAAAATGTTAAGTGTTTATGTTATAACATATGTGTTATGTGTTGAAATGTAAGTGTGCTTATGTGATAACATGTGTATACATTATGTGTTGAGGTGAGAAAATGTTTATGTGATTAAATATGTTTTGAAAGCATGTCTATGTGCTACATAAGAAATGATAACATATTGTTATGTGAGTTGTAGTTTGATCATGTTGATTATATAGCATGTGATAACTTATTGTGTTGACTTATATCTTGAATAGACAAAAATATGCCATCTAGACAATGAGGAGGGGGTAGTTGGGGGTAGAGCTCTAGAGGGGGACCGTTTGATTAATGACATGACTGTGGCTTTTAGAGACTTTGTGCGAACAGCCGCTAATGAGGTGCAACAACCAGTAATGCAAGCGGTAGAAAATGAGTTTGAAAGGTGGTTTAAATTCATCACTCGCTTTAAAAAATTGATGCCTCCTAGCTTTGAGGGGAGTTCTGATCCGTTAATAGTGGATAATTGGTTGGAGCAACTAGAGACACACTTGAAGATGATGGCATAAAAGTCCTTCTTGCTACATACTTGTTTTCAGGTGGAGCTAAACTTTGGTGGAAGTAGGTGAGTGACCAATACGATATCGAAACAATGTCATGGGAAGAGTTCAAGACTCTATTCCTTGAGCATTATTTTCCTAAGCCAAAGAGAAGGGCGTTAAGGAAGAAGTTTAAGGACTTGGTTCATGATGACATCACCATCATAGAATATGAGAACAAGTTCATTTCTCTTTCATGCTTCGCACTCGAAGTAGTGAGAGATAAGGAGAAAAAAACGTGGAAGTTTGTTAATGGCCTTCACCATTCGGTTAGGCCATATGTGTCCATTTTGGGATTGAAAGTATATGTCAAGGTGGTAGAGATGGCCTTGATGGCAGAAGCTGAAGTGAAAAATAGGTAGGAGAAGAGAGAGGCATTGAGGCAAAGTAAGGGTTTGACAGTGGCTTCCGAGGGACATGCAAGGAAGAAGTTTAAGAGTGGTTCTTTTTATACAGTGGGTTCAGTGGGACAGCCTATGGCACGTTCTACACTTACTATTCCTTTGCCTTTGACATCTATTAGACCAGAGAAGGTGTGCTACCAATGTAAGCAATCGGGACATCTCAAGATGAATTATCCTATGCTTCAGCCTAGCACGGTGATATGCTTTGGTTATGGACAGCAGGGGCATATGAGGAGGGAGTGCCCACAATAAAGTGGGAATGCTAAAGGTGGACAGAGTGCTCAGCAGAGGCTGTGTCAGACCATGACTGCACAATCGGGCTATAGAGCATTGCCTCCACCACAGCCAGCTATATCTGCACAGAGTGTGAGACCAGTGACGAGATTTATCCCTAGTGCATCCACACAGTAGTCAAGCATTTGGGCTAGTAGAGAATAAGATCAGAGAGCTCAAGGAAGGGTATATGTAGTGACACCCGCAGACACCTCAGTAGGACCTTCAGTGGTTAGAGGTACATTTCTAGTATAGTTTTAAGCATATGTATTGATTAATTTAGGTGTATCTTATTCATTCATTGCTACATCATTTATACAGGCTTTGGGGCTTGAGGTTAGTCCTTTGGGTAGAGCGATTTGTGTTGATACGCCAGTAAGTGATACAGTGATTCTTGATAGAGTGTGTCAGGGATGTGCTATTAAGATAGCCGGGAGGACACTTGAGCTTGATTTCAGTCTCCTAGATATGAGTAGTTTTGATATCATCCTAGGGATAGATTGGTTATCAGAGTTTCGTGCTACAATTGACTGTTTTAGAGGGAGAGTGATGATTTATATGCTCGAGGGCAATTGCTTTTGTTTTGTGGAAGATTGTAGTGACTCCTATACTTCACTATGTTATGGCATTAGTAGTTACGAGTGACACAATTTTATCTTGGCTAGTCTTTTGGCCAAGGAAAAAGAGTTTCCTAGATAGGTGTATCCGACAGTGGTGTGTGAATTTACAGATGTTTTTCTAAAGGATTTGATAGATTTGCCTCCCAAGAAAGAGGTAAAGTTTGGGATCGATCTTATACGCAGTACAGTGCCCGTTTTTATGGCACCATATTGGATGGCACCGAAAGAGTTGGTAGAATTAAAGTGTCAATTAGATGATTTGAAAGGTAAAGGCTTTATTAGACCGAGTGCATCACCGTGGGGAGCATCGGTGTTGTTTGCTAAGAAAAAGGATGGTGCTTTGAGATTGTGCATTGATTATCAAAATTTGAATCATATGATAATCAAGAACAAGTATCTGTTACCGAGGATAGATGACCTATTTGATCAGTTAAAGGGAGCTCACTACTTCTCAAAAATTGATCTAAGGTCAGGTTACTACCAATTGAGGGTGAATGATGAGGATATCCATACAACAACTTTTTGAACGCGGTATGGACACTATGAATTCCTTGTAATGCCATTTGGTTTAACTAATACACTGGAAGTTTTTATGGACTTGATGAACCGCGCATTTCATGGATACCTTGATACTTTTATGGTAGTGTTTATGAATGATATACTTGTGTACTCATCTTCAAAGGAAGAGCATGAGTTACATTTGAGCACAGTTTTGCAAATCCTTAAAGAGCACCGATTGTACTTTAAGTTTGAGAAGTGCGAGTTTTGGCTCCAAGAGGTAAAATTCCTTAGACATGTTGTTTCTAGAGGTGAAGTTTCAGTTGATCCATCTAAGATTGAGGCCATGATGAGTTGGGAGAGTCTGAAGAGTGTCTTCAAGATTTGGAGTTTTCTTGGGTTAGTAGGCTACTATAGGAGGTTTGTGAAGGACTTCTCTAGTATTGCAGCTCCTATGACACGACTCACTTGTAAGAGTATAAAGTTTGTATGGAATGAAACATGTGAATTAGCCTTTCATGAATTGAAGAAACAGTTGACTACAACTCCTATTTTGGCGATACCCAAGCGTGGCTTGGTGATAGGCGTTGAATGTTACGCATTCTAGCCTCTTAACTTATGTATTTTATTCTCTTAGTGATAGATTATTTTGTTATTTTACTTTGTTTTAGTGTTTTCTTTATTTTCAGGGCCTTAATGATTATTTCAGTTAAAACCAAGCTTTTGGGCTTTTAAAGAAGACATCCAAGATGGTTAGATGAAGCCTACATCAAAGGGAACCATTCAACCATTTATTTCAACTCAAATCAGCCCAAGAAAGAGGTCTAAGAGAATTACAGCTGCTTAAGAAGGTTTCGGGCCTGAAGCCCAAATCTGCGCATAATACAGTCTTAATCCCATTTTGAAAAAAAGACTAGAAGTCTTATTTTTGAGCCTCAAATCGACATAATTTTTGCGCGAGGTTGAACAAAATTTGATTCTGCACACTTTTGTATTTCACAAAAATTCTATAAATCGGACTTCTAGTGGGTCAAAAGTTGGGCTGAAGTCAGCAAAAAAAACCCACCTGATTAGTGCTGCGGAAAACCCTAGTTTATTCCTAATTGGATTAGGAATTTGGTGTATTCTCTTGGGGAATAAAGTGAAGAATAAGAGGCTGGAGTTGGGGAGAGATTACAGAGATTGGAGAGTCTGAGAGGGCTGAGAAGAGAACAGAAACATATTTGCAGAGCCATTGGAGAACGAAGTCATACGCATAATTCATGAAGATGATGCCTTCTTCCTCAACAGTTGAAGCTTTTTCTTCTACCATGAGCGGCTAGTTCATCCACTAGGGTTTTGATGTAGCTCTAACAAAGTATCAATGGTTTGATTATTTTAATTATTGGGGACCTTTATATACATGCATAGATTGTGTAATTTAGAGGATTCTTATTATAGAATTGAGCAATAAAAGTCTTGTAAATTCATTTTCAATGATTTCTTATCTTGTCTTAGATATTTAGTTGTTGTTATTGAACTCAAACTCTCTTATTTTCTGTGATCATGAGAGCGATTATTACACAATGGTAATCACTGAATATATTGTTAAGAGCTTTGATAGATTATGCCTAGAGAAGATGAACCATACTGCACCCTAGATTAGAGTAGTTAGGCAGATGACCCATGTCAATCGAAGATAGTCCATGGCTTAGCCTTAATCATATGTTATCTTCTTGATGGATGAAGATGAGCATGTAGCCACCGACACCACTTATACATGATGTAATTCCCCTATAGTTGATTCAATTGACCATTGATTGTGGAGTTAGTGGTGAAGTCAAACACCCTAGATTTCTCTCATATTATCTTCACTATCTATTTACTTTGATTTATTTTATTTTATCTTTTTAATTAGTTTAGTTTAAAAATCAGAATTCTTTTCTTCTAAATTTAATTAGAATTAATTCAGTATTTCAACTCATCAGACCATAATCCCTGAGGTATGATACCCCTTTCGATAGCCCTATTCTGTAAAGAATTCGTTCTATTGCGAAGTGTGAAAAATTTTAATTGATATACTTTTTGAGTCACACTCACACACGAATCACTTGGGGTATGTAATTTATTGTGATGCTTCGAGGAGTGGGCTAGGTTGTGTGTTGATGCAATGTAACGAAGTAGTTACTTATGGGTTTAGGCAATTAAAGAATCACGAGCACAATTATCCTATGCATGACTTGGAGTTAGCAGCGGTGATCTTTGCTTTGAAATAGGGAGACACTACTTGTATGGTGAGAGATTCGAGGTGTATTTGGATCACAAGAGTCTCAAGTATCTTTTCTCCCAGAAGGACCTGAACATGAGACAGAGGTGATGGGTTGAGTACATGGAGGATTACAACCTTGATTTGCAATACCATTCGAGTAAACTAAATGTAGTGGCGGATACGTTGAACAGAAAGTCTCATGGGACTCTGGCTAGCATAGCCATTCGGGAATGAAGAATGATAGAAGATTTCTCAGAGTTAGTAAATCTTGGATTTCAATCATATAGTGTTTTTAAAGTTCTTTGTGCATCTAGATAGGTCTTGCTTTAGTAGGAATATTATTTTCATCGAAACTACTTTCATATGGGAGTTCAACAATTTGTTGTTTCCTATGCCAGAAGGCATTAGGAACTAGGAAGTTCTGAACAAACTTTATGTTCCAATTTTTCTTTGAAATTTTTGATGGATTTGCTAAGCGATTTATCCGTCAGTTGATCGTTAATGCATTTGTATTTTAACTCGTGTTTAAGAAATTTTAAATGTTTAGTCTTCCTCTCTATTTTGTTAAATGTCGGATCTTGGGAGATTGAATAATTTTGAATAGTATTTAAATCTTTGAGGCTGATGGGGTCAGCAAATTCGAAACATATTTCTTGGTTCATAAGGTTGGTTGTTATCCCTTGATTATCTACCCTAGAAATCGGATAGAGTAAAGAGATAAATGGAGTTCCTAGTATGACTGGTGTGTTCAAATTTTTAACTAAAACAAATGGTGTTTTGATACATAATCCTTATTACAAATGTGAGCATTTGTAAGCTTGTAATTAACTGCTAAACGAAACCACTAATACTTTGAAACTTTTCCTTTGTTTTTTGAAATATTGTGTCGGAACAAGTCCTTGGTAAATACAATTAAGATTAGCTTCTAAGTCAATAAGTGCAACTGTATCAATTGTATAGATTTTATTGATGATTATTTTTAGTTTGACGTTTCATTTTTGAAATGTTAATGGTGTCAAAAGATTGAAGTCATCAGAATTTGATGCCTAATCTATGAGATGGGGTATTTCCGTGTTGGTAGAAGGATTAGTTGGATGAATTTGGGTTTGTTGAAGAAATATCTGATTTCTTAAATCTAGAATATCATTTGTTGTTGATGTTTTTAAAGGTTTATTTATTTTTGTTTCAAAATTGCAATTTCTTCTTTGACTTGTTTTATTTCTTTATGAAGATCATGAATTGTTATTGATGTCTAAGGTTTTTTACTAAATCTTTCCAAACTTTTGGTAAGGTTATATGAATTTTTCAGTTGGAACAGGAAGTTTATCTTTTTTTTCTACCCATGTCATTGGTAAATTTTATTAGACATTCCTAGCGGAGATTCAAATCTTCTATTTTATCGATAATATCTAATATGAATTATTGATCTTTGGTTATCATGCAAACACATTTTGTTTTAATGGGTTGATCATCAGAAGAGAATTCAGAGCTGAAATCTGTAGTGGAATCTCTATTGTATTCATCTTCTTGGATGTTATGAATTTCATTTTTAGAAATCTCACTTTCTGAAGAACTTAATAATATTTGTATTAATTGATTCCTAATTGTTTCAGGGATATTTAACTCATAGATCTTTTGTTTGATGTTGCATTATTTTTGTAATGTCCAAATTTTCCACATTTGAAGCATTGTATGGTTGATTTAGGTTGAGTACGTATTGGATTTGTGGAGGTTTTATTTTCTTGTAAAGAGTCTTTTGAGGCTTATTGTAGAATTCAGGAGGTTGAGATTTAAGAAATTCTACATACTTCTGTTTTCTTTTTTTGGAAAAAACACTTTTATCATTTTTATGATTCTTGTGTTTTGGAGGTGTCAATTTTTTAAAACCAAATTGTTGGCAAAAGGATCCTAACTCTTTTCTACTTGTAGTTTTTTCATGTTTAATTTGTTTTTGGAGTTTGAAATCTGTGCAGAGGGCTATTCTTTCTGCTGTGATGACACTGATTATATCTCCATAAGTTAAAGAGCAATGCTACACGTCATGAAAATATTTCATGAATTTTTATCTTGAATGATGTGGCAATTAAATGGTGAGTTAGTATTGGTGGGATTCCCCCCATACACGGAATGTCAATGATATTATCACTTGCCACATCATTCATAAAAGCAATTCATGATAAAATTTCATGACGTTTAACATTTTCCTAAGTTAAAGAGCTTATCATATGGTATATAGCTATCATTTTTTGCTTTGATTAATTTTAACTCTTTCTTTAAAGAGGTTCCGGTTATAAATTTTTCTTTCCAAAAGATTTGGTTACAATCGATTCTTGTAAAGACTTTTGTAAGAAAAGTATCTTTGTACTATCTAAAAGTCTGAAGTTTACGACATCTGAGATTTGTCAATAGTTCAGATGTTTTATCTCTAATGACATAAAGGTTCCCTAAAAATTGTTTCGTTATAAAAAAGATAATTGTTGTCACTGCATCTTCAATATCTTTACCATCCTTTATCTTGGTGGTTATTCTATTGGAATCAATTTATACAAAATGTAATTAAAATATGATCCAACCAGCCTTGGCTCTACTAAGCATGATTTGTGGAGTCATTTTTATTTTTGTATGCCACAAACACCTGCCATGATACCCAAATATATATAGTTTCGGGTTATTAGTTCTTTATGTTTTATACAGTATACACAAACAACTTTAGACTAACTAGACCGATTCTAACCTGTTGACTTTAACTGAACCTTAAGTCATCACTTGGAAGGACTTATCCTAGAAATTTTTTTTGCCACCTTTCAATTCCTGGAAACAAGTGATCGGTTCTACTTTTTTGGCTTCTTGAGACCACTTGACAACGCAATTAATACGCAAAATCAACCTTATTATTATTATTATTATTATTATTATCATTATCATTATTATTATTATTATTATTATTATCCTATGTATTTAAGTTGTACATGACTTCATGACGCAAGGATCTACGTATGTCGGTATGGGTGGTTCACATCCACCTCCCGACCAATAAATCATACGAAACAAGTAAGAAGAAATAGTCAAAGAAAGTGTTAATTTATTTAAGAGTCCAAAACTGAGGCATCATGGTGATCCTCCATCTCTATCTTCTCACTCTAGATCGCTCCATAAGTAATTACTCAATATTGCTCCATACTCATCGTCAGGTTTCGTCAACATAATTTGAGGGCTTGGACAAAAAATATAAGAGTATCTCTTTAATATATAATATTTTAATATTAAATATTAGTTAATAATTTTTATATAAAAATTATTCTTATTGAAATTAATATATTTAAGTGGACCATTTTCTACTAAAAAATCTCTTAATTTTTTAACAATATTTATTCAGTGCATAAATATTTGTAGAAATAAAATATGATTTTTGAATAAGATATTATTTGTTTTTACTTGGTTCACTTTCTTTCTTTTTTTTTTTTTTTTTTTCGTAAAGAATTTTCTTATCACTCATTTGATTATCATTATGAATCTAAGTCGCTAATATATATTTATTTTATTATTGCATTATCTTCTAATTTTTTTAGATGACTTGATTGTTCATTTGTTAATTTTTTATCTAAATTTGTTGTTGTTTTATTATTAATTATAACAAAAAATTGTTATAATGAGATAAGAGAAAACGTGAGGAATAAGAGAAAAAAGATAAAAGTTAATAGGAGAACATGAAAAGTTTTATAATTCTTAATTTTTTATAATTATCTATTAAGTATAAATTCAATAATTCATAAAAAAATGTGAAATGAGAAGTGAGGAAGGTTTTAAGATAGGAATAAAAATTAGAAGTTTTAGAATGAATTAAATTATTTGGATATATTATTAAATTTTTACTGAGACTAACATTATAAGAAAAAAAATCTTAGAAGTCTAATAATATAAGAATATTTTTTTAAAGAATTTTTATTAAAAAATAAAATAATTTAAAAACTTTCTATTCACTAGGCTTAGGCCACCACCTAAGTCCTCTGCTGATCATCATAACCAGTTTATCTATTTAGTTCGCTCATTTATTTCTGTATACCTCATACAGTATCTAAAAACTAGACGTCTCATAGAATCATCTAATGCAGTATTCAACTATGTTCAATCACTAGCTACTTCGATATATTGTTTGTGTCTATATATATATATATATGTATATATATTTGTTTGGCGTGACAGTGGTGCGACAAATGGATTCAATTGACAATGCTGACACGACTGTGAAATCACTGTGATGAACTATATGTATGTACAAAATTGTACACCTCCTAGCCAGACATAATATTTCTTAGGAGGCTTGTCTTTTCTTAATCTTCTTTTCAAGCAGTCAACCATAACAAACTGTACTGACCATCCCTTTTCACACACTACATAACAAAACTTTTTTTTATATTTCTTTTTAATTTTTTTCTTTACATACACGTAATATTGTCTCTACTAGAACTTGAACTCCTAAAAAAAAAATTATTTGGACTAATGTTAACGAGTTACAACAATAGAGCAAACAACATTCTCTGTCTTAAACTCGTATATTTAGCTCTGAGATGTAGAATAAGTCTTTACTTTTCTAATAAGCTAATGCATTTACCATTTCTTGATTTCAGAGTGGAACCAAAAATTTGGTTCGAGGGCATATTAAGCATGACAAAAGAAAAAAAAAATTCCAACTAACAGTGTCTAAAAAATAATAGTATAGTAATAGTGTATTAATGTGTTTTCATGACTTGTTTATCTTTTCTATCGATTTACGAACGAAAACACAAAATAGAAAATGATTGTGTAATGTATAAAATTCTACTAATAAATTTAAAGAATAAGTGAATCAAAAATGAAGAGGAAGAGAGAAAAGAAGGTTACTGCATATAAATCATACATAAGTGTAATAGAAAGAAAATTTTTAGTGGTTAGGATGTCGGATCCACTAAGAGCGCATTTTTGACCACATTTTTCTCAACAAAATAAGAAATGGTACAATTATCGAGGGGCATATTTAAATGGCTAACGAAGTGCTACGATTCAAAACCTTCTCTACTGACTTGTATTTCGTGGTGCACTGAGAAGGATTGAGATCAACGATCAATGACACCCAACAATAAATTTTATTTGTTGCTATTGCTGATCTCAGTTTTATTGCTTACGTGGGCTGCAAAATACAGGTGAACCGAAGAAAATGCTGATTCTACGTAATAAATTGAGTGAATCAATTTTAGATTTCTTAAATTGGCATGATTTTGATTGTGATGGCTTATTTTGGAGGATGGAGTGAAGATTTCAAATTTATAAGAAACAGTGTGAAATCATTTCATTGTCCTGCGACGTTCTTGCGTCTCCTATCATCAAAGCGGGTCCCTAGAAAGTGGCTTCAAAACCGGAGACATAGCATGAAATATATGAATGATTTATATTGCACTATCCTAAACTTTCGACTAAAATAGACATGATACTTTCAATTATATTTCATTTTTTTAGAAGATTTTTTAAATATTTTGAAGTGATGTCATGCTTAGTCTACCAATTATAATATGATTTAATACTTAGAAAATTGATTTATATTTTCATGTTTTAGATATGTTAAGTACTTTTTGATAAATCTGAAAATTAAGTACTAAAAATTGTAATATGTTTTACGATGTGATGAATATTTCAAGATTTTTGATTTGTGGTCTAAACGGTTCTGGTTTCTTCCGTTTTTTGGTATGTAATATGTTTTAGTGGTTACCTTTCTTATCCTACTTTTCATAGTTTTCAAATACTCTTACACTGTTGTTCCTTCGAATTTCGTGAAAATAAAAAATTGTAAAAATACTTATTTGTTTTTAGTTTTTTGAAAATTATTATTTTTAAAAAATTTAGTTTTAAAAAAGTTTGAGTTCCCCACTTAGGAAAACAAAATAGTTTTAAAAAGACTTGTTTTGAATAACTCTCCTATAGTTTCTGAAGATAATTTTCTGTTTTTCGAGTTCTTAACATCGTAGGTGGCACCGTAATCATGCATGTTTCATGATGTGCTGAATATTTTTGATTTTTTGATTTGTAGTTTAAACGGTTTTGGTTTTGGTTTCGGTTTCTTCTGGTATATAGTAGGCTTTAGTGATTACCTTTTTTATTTTATTTTTGTAGTTTTCAAATACTCGTTTATTTTAATTCTGTGAAATTAGAAAATTGTACAAATTTTTTTTCAGTTTTTAGTTTTCTGATAATTTTTTAAAAAAAAAAAAATAGTTTAAAAAAGACTTTTTTTAATAACACTAGCTTTCATTTTCTTAGGCCCAATATGGAGGTCCATTAATATTATACTAAAGTCTCTCTCTTTCTCTCACTCATGGAGGTGCGTGACACGTACCAATAAATTCCACCGTTTAAGTCTCCACATCACAAGAAATGAAAGACTAAAAAGTGAATTTGCCGACTTTATGATAAAAAAATAAAAAAAAGAATTTGCCGACTTTTTATTAATTCAATTTTGTCTTCTATGACATCTTTGTAACCTACAAAATTAATGCTTCACATTCTAAAAAACAATCAATAGTTAAAAATGTTAAACATTAAGCTATTTCGCTAAAACTATTATATATAATCATGGTCATAGATAGATAGACTAAAACTAGAAAGAGTAATTGGAAACAAGGCATGTCACGTTGCTATTTCGAGAAAGTTTTATGATCAGGTTTATATTTTTCATTCCCAATTTGGGTGTTGCTTTTTTTTTTTTCCCCCCACATTATAACTTTTTGATTGTCACTTAGTGATTCCTTAATTTGTTCTTTTTGATTGACAAAGAAGAAAAAGAGTTTGATACCCCATACTGTGAATTCAGTTTTCATTGTTCTGTACATTGAATCTAACAAAATATATATATATATATATATATATATATATATATATTTCTTTGCTGGTTTCAAATAAAGACCGTTTATATGAGAAGTCATTCATGACTATAAATAATGTAAAACTACAGGTGCTATCATTTACGGGTAGAAATTGAACCTTTGAGACATAGAATCGAACCATGAGAGACTTTGAATTGTACTTGACTGATAAGCACTATTTCACTATCAATGTTATACTCTATTATTTTGAAACTGTTACATAACGGATCTGGAATCAGAACCGAACAGTTATGTATTAGTTCTTTAATTTTGAAACTGAATTCTACCATTCAATTTGATTTCACAACAATTCGTTTATATTCGTATCGATTTATCGATTCTACTGATTTTTTGTACACCTCTGTTATCACTAAAGGGTTGAATGCGAGTAAGAGTCTTGCTCTTTTACTTTAATTACTATCTAGTGTCTTCCTAAATTTGGATTACAATGATATACACAGTAAATAGAAAATCAATTAACCAGTCTCAATTACCACCTATTGATTGATTGGCCATGACAATCCTAACCCTTCCATGAACAGACTTGCTACGTTAACCACCAGTATGGAGAGATCTGCATCTGTTTGAAACAATTTTTAGTGTATTTTTTTGGGTAATTAAAACAACTTTGATTTTACTGAGAAGAAAGCTACTCTTATATATATATATATATATATATATATATATATATATATATATAGTATAATAGTATACCGTAATGCTATTTAAACCACAACCACTATGAGAGACTCTCATTGAGTTCGCGCCTTCGTGGCCGTTGGATGGAGACACTTGACGTTATTACATCGGTCTTATCATCCGAAAGCAATGCAGGTACCATCCTAACGAAACCATCCTCATAGCAGATTTTTGGCATATGTACACAAACACTTAAAATTGGTTTAAGGGAGGCGGGCCGGACGCTTAGCCTCGTAACAGATTTTTGGTATATATACACAAATACTTAAAATTGGTTTAAGGGAGGTGTAACGGGTCGGACCCTTAGCCTCTATTTAAGGTTGGACGCTTGTCCTCTATTCAAAATTTTAAGCTAACAATGAGAATGTAAGTTGAGTGCTAGGTGGGAGAAAGAGAAAGCAAGAATGATTAGGAGAGAGGGGGCGCCAAAATGATCCACATAAGCCCCATGCCAGGGGGTATTACCCGGACTCTACCCAGGTGGGTGCTAGACGTGGCACCAAATCAAGGACGGAGTCTGCCTCTGATACCAATTATAATTGGTCAGACACTTGCCCTCTGCCAAAAACCTAAGTTATTAGGTAGTACTGCATACCCACCCATTTATACCCAATCACTTTTTCATTCATATTCGATATGAGACAAGACCCTCTAACAATAGGCTTCTTCGCCTTCCAAAGTTGAAACTAGATAGGTTGTAATTAATAGAACGGTGTAATTTTGGATCATTTAAAAATTAATTTTTTAAAAATGTGGACAAAATAAATGTTTGAGTGTATTTCTTACCAATAAAAAAGATTAGTGAAATTTTAGACCGATTAAAAAATACAAAAAGAAGATAAGCAGAAATATATAGTCTGTCTTTTCGTATGAAAATAATATATTTTTAAAATGCGAAGGTCTAGAAATAAGATTACGATCATAACGTGAACACGACATCACCACCTCTCTCTATCAGTATCACGGCTGCTTTTCACACAAAGTTATTGTTTTCAATATTTTATTAATTACCCTCGATTCCCATTAAATTAATTGATTGAATTTTCTTTACTCGATAGTCATATATTAATACTTAATAGATTCCGGAAAGTATGAACATGATATCTTATTTTTGCTTTCACACTTTGACTTATGTTTCTTAGCTAGTCTTCAAACTTGTATTTACTTGGTATTACTTGACAGTCTGTCCAGCAAACAATGAGCTTAAATGCGTACACACATTATATATATATACACATATATACACACACAGAGAGACATATGTAATTATATGTATGTGGTGGTTATCTAAGATGTAGTAAAATGGCAATATACTGCTGACATTGAATGCCACGCGGTTGTGTGAGGCGTAAGGTGATCAACATACAGTTGACTTTTTGCAAAACAAATGAGTAAATGCTCATGCTGTCCTCTTTTGACTCTTGGAGATAGCCTTTTACCTTTAGCTACTTCGGTCAGCGTAAACATCAACCCTTACCCTTCTTTATCTCCCTCTCCCTCTCCCTCTCCCTCTCTCTCTATATATATACATATATAGATAGGGGTACCCTTACCTCCGACCCTTGTATCAGCATTTCTTCTACTTAAAAAACAAAAACATGGTCTTGGTCTTAGGGAGCTAGACTGAAAGAGAGAAGCTATAGAGAGATCTTTTGTTGATAGACTACTGTTCTAGCTTAAAGAGACAGATCAGAGAGAGAGAGGTGATTTTAGGCAATATGGGCAGACCACCTTGTTGTGACAAAATAGGTGTGAAGAAAGGGCCATGGACTCCAGAGGAGGACATAATTTTGGTCTCTTATATTCAAGAACATGGACCAGGAAATTGGAGAGCTGTGCCTGCTAATACTGGTAAAATTAATCAACTTTATTAATTAAGCTTGTTTTGAACAATTAAACTTGGGTTTTTCATGTAGTCTTTGTTTTTGTTATTTGTTATTTGTTTTTGTTTTGGATTGGTTTGAGTTTGTTTTATCATTAAATGGTGTATTTAAGATCTGCGACAGCTCCACTACCTTCTTCTTGAATGTGGGTGTGGAGTGAAATTTACTTTTTTGGTATATTTTTTATCAAGTACTCAACAGCTTTTTCTTTTATGTGGTGTTCTCAGGTTTGCTTAGATGCAGCAAAAGTTGCAGGCTTAGATGGACTAATTATCTCCGTCCCGGTATCAAACGTGGTAACTTCAATGACCATGAGGAGAAGATGATCATCCACCTCCAAGCTCTTCTTGGAAATAGGTAAATTTCTCTCTCTCTCTCTCTCTATATATATATATATATATATAAATCTCTGAAGCAGGTCATCAAGTACTAACTCATGCTTTTCTGAATATTTGTGTTGGATATAATTTCAGATTTGGAAATCCCAATTGATAGTTTTTTTTTAAAAAAAGAAAAAGAAAAAAAAAGAATCAACCACTAGCCACTTCACCCAATTCATAGTAGTTTCACTTTTGTACATAATATGCAGGCCAAAATACAGTAAATTTTCTCTCCTTTTAAAAAGGTACAAAATAGCTTCTGTGTTATTTTTTGGTGTAAATAAATACTTTATTCGAACAAAATATATTTTTCTATGACTATTTTACTCTTTACATGTTTATAAAAAATAAAATAAAAATAAAGAAAAGAAAATTTTTTATATTAATTTTTTTTTTTACCTTAAGAGGAGTTTTTTTCAGAAAAAAACTAAAAATAAAAAATAAAGAGTAGCAATTGTTTCGAAAACTTTTTTTTTTAAAAAAATTATTTTCAAATTTTTATTTTTATTAGAAATTCTTGAAAAAAATTTCTGAAAACAATTCGGGAAAGCAAAAGTTGTATATGTTCGTTGTTTGTGTGGATGGATGGAAGTGATATATATATATATATATGTTATGTTCTAACATGCAGATTTTGTTTTGAGTGCAGATGGGCTGCAATAGCTTCTTACCTTCCTCAGAGAACAGACAATGACATAAAGAATTATTGGAACACCCATTTGAAGAAGAAGCTGAAAAAGCTTAATGAAGGCCATGAAGACTACAATATTCAAGAAGGAAGCTCATCAGTGTCACAGCCCATGTCCAACAAGGGTCAGTGGGAGAGAAGGCTTCAAACAGACATTCACAGGGCCAAACAAGCTCTATGTGACGCTTTGTCCCTTGATAAATCAAGCAACAATTTACCTGACTTGGCAACATATGACACAACACCGTTAATCCAATCATCCACATATGCTTCGAGTACTGAAAACATTGCTCGATTGCTGAAGAATTGGGTGAAAGATTCACCGAAATCGCCTCATGAAACGAGCTCAGAAACTACTCAGAACTCCTTCATCAGCAAACCAGCTGGGACAGGCTCGTGTCCTAGTGAAGGGACACTGGGTTCAACCACACCGGAGGGTTTTGATTCACTGTTCAGCTTCAATTCTTCCAACTCTGGTTTCTCTCAGTCTGTGTCGACCATGGATGAGATAGTCAATTTCCCACATGCAACTGGACTATTTCAAGATGAGACCAAGCCAAATTTGGGCACTCAATTCCCTCTGAAAATCATAGAGAAATGGTTGTTTGATGATGGTGCTCAACAAGGTCCATATGACATAATTGACATGGATTTGGGGGAAACTGTGAATGAGTTGTTCTAAGAGAAAGTTTCAAGTCCCTCTTTCTTTGTCCTTTCGTTTTTTGTTTTTTTTTGTTTTTTTTAGGGGGTTTTAGGCCTTGAGCTGATAGGTATGTATGTTTCTAGTCTGGGCAGGAAATGATGATCACTGTAATATCAGGACCAAAAAGTGTAAATTTTACAAGTATATCTATATATACATATATGTACCAGTCATAGAAATAAATATCCTCTCATCTTCTTAGAATTGTAACTCTTTGTACTTTTCTGAACCTTTTCGCTGGTACATCTCAGGAATGAGAATCTGGATTTGCTGCTTTAAATTTTCTGAGATCCATAAAAGTGAATATTGCTTAAATTTCTAAATTTTACCATCATTTCTCCTTAAATATATTAACAGATTTATCGATGAATTAGATTTTGATTTGAATCAATACAATAAGTCGGATATACATTAAAAAATTAAATTTGATAACTCATTAATAATTACCCAAATCTGATAATATGTTAGATAAATATGACTAAATCGATTCAATAATAATCGAATAGGATATAAAGTAGTAAATTAGTATAATGAAATTGTTTTTTCTTCATATCTCCATTTCTTCTTACCCTTTATTTTCATCTGTTTTTTTTTTGGTCCAAATTTGTTTACTTCTCTCTTTTTCTAATCTTTATTTGTACATCTCTTTTGATATCTATATATGAATTTGTTCATATATATTAGATTGGATTGTCGATGACATTTCTAAACAAAATTCACGTGAGGTTGATATGCTCAGAATTTGATTCGTTTACAGGTTTATATATTAGTATATTACAGGTTTATAAGAACCTAGGGTTGATCCATGGGCCTTGGATTGTGTAGAGGGAGGTGATGAAGAACTACGATTTTGACTTTTTCAATCTAATTAATTTAAATTTTTGCACTTTATTGGCAAATAGCTAGGGTTTAGTTCAAACTGCTTGGTTAGAGTGTGGTTAGCAAGCAACTATAGAAAAGAAAGACTTCTAACTGACTCATTTATTAGATGTATGCGGTGCACCTGGTGTTCTGTGTCATTATTTCTCTTCACCTAGTTTTCCACTTGGGGGGAGTAGTAGTCTTCTTTGAATATGTCATAATTTCACTCCACTTGGGGGAGTAGTAGTTTTCTTTGAATATGTCATAATTTCATTCCACTTGGGGGAGTAGTAGTCTTCTTTGAATATGTCATAGTTTCTTAATTCTTTCACTAAAGATGATACCACTATCTCCTCTAATTTGTATGAAAAAGTAAATTTGGAGTGCAACATTTGTCTTGCTGACTATCTGAAAAGATAGTTTCATTAGCATTTCTAGGGATGACAGCTGAGCAGGATTGGAATGGCACAATCCTATTCCAAATTTGTCAAGTGAAGGAAAATTCCTCCACGAGTTCGGTTCCCAGTTGTGCATTATGATACACTTACCTGATAATTCTTTCCATTCTTGATGAAGAAGGAAAGGGAACCAGTCCCCCAATTAGTCAACCCATAGAAGAATGAAAAAATTACTGATAGAAGAGTATTTTCTTCTTCTTGCAATCTGGTACTAACTTGAGCGTCGAGTCTATCCAGCTGGTATTACACCGGTGGCCTTTTCAAGTCATCATATCTTTCTTGTAGGAAATGACATTGTTCTCGGTTGTTGCTGAATCTTGCACCAACAGTTGATACCGTCTGTGAGAAGGTTAAATCTTTGAAGAAACATGGTTCAATTGTGATACGGCTTGGATGCTGGCTGGGAAGGCACGTTGCGAGCTCCTGGTTAGGGGAAATCATCCGTGGAACACCCCGACACTCCAAACAACCATGAATGTGTCAGAGTGTTAGAACGACAAGTTTAAACCTTGAACCAAGGAATGAATCGGCTGATCCAACAAAATGCGGCGATTCTACAACATTTGGCTGCTCCTGCAGATCCACCATCCCCGCAGGAGCCACACAATGGGCTTCCACATAAGGATCCCTCTATCCGGGAGAAAAATGATGTTTTACATAATGATAACCTCCTTGGGTTGACAACAAAGCAGAGCATAGTCAGGTGGGGAGTCAACATATGGATCAACACCATCAATCTCATTGTGAGATTAAATCAGTCAGTTTAATACGGAGATGTACGTGTTGCAAATTGATGAGGTAGACGACAAGGTGGCCTTGTCTGCCTTCATTGGAGGATTGAAAATTTCAAGATTCTTATTTTCTTTGTCGAAAGAACCTCCCGATAGCATAACGGAACTATTGATCAAGGCATATAAATACATGAACACCGAGAATGTCCTGAATGCACGAAAGAGAAAGAGAGGTGATAATAAGAGGACAGACAAGAAGAGGCCAGGCTCTAGTACTAAGGATAACAAGGATGCAAAATATAGTAAGTCCATAGGTAACCAAAGTGACATATCACCCCGATAACCAAAAAGCCTAGATAATTAAGTACACCAATTTCACTCTATTGACAATACAACAACATTGACTTTTAACGACGGGCAAAAATGTTTTTTACGACGGGCATAGGCCTTTATGGTATCCCCTATCATGGTTGACTGATACTTTTCAGCGACCGGCATAGGCCCGTCATGGAAAGTTACTTTCAACGAAGAGTAGAGGCCCTCGTGGAAAGCTAACTTTCCATAACGAGCATAGCCTATTGTAGAAAACTTATTTTCCACAAGGGGCACAACCCGTCGTAGAAAAATTAGTTTCCAGAAGGGGCATAACCCGTCGTAGAAAAACAATTTAAAAAAGAAAAAGAAAATGCCTTATTTAATTATCGCCAACATGAAAACTTGTCCAACAGCCAAACAACATCACTCATCCAATTCCTCCCTATTCCACCAATACTGGACAAAAACTCCACCCAAAATCTTACACCAAGTCTTTACAAACAATATCATGCTAAATAGAAAAAGAGTTCAAAGCATAAGAAAAAAGGTAACTTTGCATCTAAATCCCACCAATCACAAAGAAATAACAATAACAATAATTGATATAAGAGGTTCCCATCCTTTTCACAGAAGATTGCTCCATCGAGATTCCCATCCAACAACTCAGAACTACTACTATAAGAGGTTTTTCTTATCACTTCCATTTTAAAGCTCACTCGGGACTACAACTGAATTTGATCTTTTTTTTCTTGTGCTAATACAATCTAATCTTTCTTCTATCCACCAAGCATGAGGGCATCTTGTAGGCTTTTTTTAAATTGTAGGTATCTCCGTTGACTAGTAAATTGAAGGATCAGGGGTTGAGCTATGAGCCCCTCCATAACATTTTGGCCACCAGAAACATTAATTCTAAGTTAAACTCCTGTTCTTCTAACCAAGCTCAAATTAAGAATACTTTTTACTATAGAGTAATGTCCTCTTTATACATAGAATAAGGATTAAACATCTTGTCATAGCATATCTAGCTTGAACTAAACTAAAGAGCTAATATTTTCAGGAAACAGATAAAGAAAATTGGAGTGATGAAATCAGAATTGCATATAAATAAGGTAATAATGTCTATTTTAAAACCAAATCTAATTACTATCATTACTTATCCTGCTACAACAATTATAATGTCTGTTTCACGAATGCTACTCCAGGGATTATAATTGTTGTTAGAAATAAGAGGAGAGGAGAGAATAACTTTGAATTATATTAATGAATCGTATTAAATACTATACAGTGAGAGCATATATATATAGGAGAAGGAAAGAGTGGGGAGCAAGTTATCTTATACATACTCTGAATCCTAATTGTATATGGAAAAGAAGAAATACACTAATATATATTAACACTCCCCCTCAAACTCAAGGTGGGTTATATGACGCCATTTGGAGTTTGAAAACAAGCTCTCGAAAATGCCCTGGTGGAAGAGATTTGGTGAAGATATCTGCTATCTGATCATGGAAAGTGACCGATCGTAACTGCAAGACATTCTGAAGTAGATGATGATGAACAAAATGATAATCAATCTCAATGTGTTTGGTCTGCTCATGAAAAATATCATTGTGTGCAATCTGAATAGCACTATTGTTATCACAATAGATGGGAGTAGCAGTAGGCGAACAAACACCTATATCCTGAAAAAGCCATCGTAACCATAAAAGCTTGGAAGTAGTATCAGCAAGTGCTCTATACTCGGCCTCAGTGCTAAATCGAGCAATAATAGACTGTTTCTTACTACGCCAAGAGATTAGTGAGCTACCAAGAAAGAAGCAATATCCTGTAGTGGAACGGCGATCTGTTGGGTCCCCAGCCCAATCTGCATCAGAATAAGCACGAAGCACTAGTGAAGATTGATGAGAGAAAAAGAGCCCACGAAACACAGTACCCTTGACATAGCGGAGAATACGAAGAATATCAGCAAAGTGAATTGATCTCGGCGAAGCCATGAACTGACTGATAATATGAACGGCATGTAAAATATCTGGACGAGTGACAGTAAGATATACTAGACTACCAACCAACTGACGATATAAAGTACCATCATGAAGAAGTTCACCATCATGCGGAGTAAGTCTCACATTAGGCTCAAGTGGAGTATCAGTAATCTTGTTATCTGTGATGCTTGCTTTAGAAAAAAGATCAAAACAGTACTTTGCTTGAGTAAGGTAGTAGCCATCAGTAGCTCTAGTAATTTCCAAGCCAAGAAAATAACTGAGAGGTCCAAGATCTTTCATTTCAAACTGATGATTGAGAAACTGTTTAAGTTCCTGAATCCCCTGAGTATCATCCCCGGTGATGATCATATCATCAACATAAAGCAAGAGAAGAATAATACCATTTGTAGTATGTCAAATAAATAAAGCTGAATCATAGGTACTAGTAGAATAGCCAAGGCGAGAAATAGTAGAACTAAACTTGGCGAACCAAGCTCGAGGTGCTTGTTTCAGACCATATAGTGTACGCCTAAGCCGACAAACCTGATGAGGTGGATGATCAAAACCTGGAGGAGGCTTCATATAAACTTTCTCGAGCAAATCACCATTGAGAAATGCATTTTTGACATCCATCTGAAAAAGTTCCCAATGACGAGAAGCAGCCACAGCAATAAGAGTACGAATAGAAGGAGGACGAGAAATAGGAGCAAAAGTCTCCTCATAATCAATGCCATACTCTTGTGTGAACCCTCTGGCCACAAGTCGGGCTTTATAGCGCTCAACGGATCCATCTGAACGAGTCTTGATTTTATAGACCCATTTACATCCAATGACAGACTTTCCTGGAGGTAATTCAACTAGATCCCATGTATGAGTCTGGACAAGTGCATCTAACTCTTCTTTCATTGCTTGCTGCCATAAAGGGTTAGAGAAGGCTTCACGAAAAGTGTGAGGTTCATGAAGGGTTGCAAGAGCATGATAACAATTATAGTCATAAAGATGTGCAGGGGAGGTTCTTACCCGAGTGGATCGACGAGGATCCAAGGCAGTGGCAGCATCAGGAGCCTCAGGCGGGATAGATGTTTAGAACTCAACTGCAGAAGGGTCAACCATATATGATGAGCCAGAAGGAGTAAGTGTATCTGATGAGCTAGCAGAAGGAAAATTTGGAAAAATATTTGCAAATGTATCTAAAAGAGGAATAGGAAATTGGTGATTCGAAATACCAGTGAATTTGGATAAAGTATGAAACATTTTATGTTCCCAAAAAATAACATGACGAGAGACTCTAAGACGTCTTGCAACTGGATCATAACACCTATATCCCTTTTGTTCAAGTCCATACCCAAGAAAACAACAGAGCCGAGCACGGGGTTGTAATTTTGTTCGTTCATGAGAATGAAGAAGAACAAAATAAGCACATCCAAAAACTCAAAGATTACTATAATCAGGAACCTGCCAGTAGAGACGCTCAAAGGGTATTTGATTTTGTAAAAGTGGTGTGGGTACACGATTCATGGTATAAACAGCAGTGAGAGATGCTTCTCCCCAAAAAGATGATGGCACAGAAGAAGAAATGACAAGTGATCGAGCCAAATCTAAAATATGTTGAAGTTTTCGTTCAGCTCGACTATTTTGTTGGGATGTACCAGGACAAGAAGAGTGAAAAATAGTGCCATAGTGTTTGAGGATATTTTGAAATTCACTTTGCCTGTATTCTGTAGCATTATCAGAATGAAAATTTTTAATATTTGTGAAAAATTGAGTTGAAACCATTTTGGTAAAATCACAAAAAATGTTGAGTAATTCAGAATAATTTTTCATTAAAAATATCCAAGTAAAACGTGAAAAATCATCCAGGAAGATAACACAATATCGTGCTCTACCCATGGTGGCTACAGGAGAAGTTCCCAAACATCAGAATGAACAAGATCAAAAGGAGAAGAAGCAAATGACTCACTTTTATTAAATGGTAAAGCAGGTTGTTTGCCTAATTGATAAGAAATACAATCAAAAGACTCAGTTTTAACTGATCCTAACAAACCCTTAGAGACTAGACTTTTGACTCGAGATACCGAAGCATGACCCAAACGAGAATGCCATAACTCAAGAGTAGGTATAATACTTCGTGTTGATGCAGCTGTGATAGATGAAGTAGGTAGATGTAAGGAAGAAAGCTCAAATAGTCACCCTGTCTTACGGCCTGTCCCAATGATCTGACCTGTCCGAGGATCCTGTACAACACAACCATTAGAGGAAAATGTTATAGTCAAACCTAGCTCAGTCAATTAACCAATAGATAAAAGATTAAGAGAAAGATTGGGAACAAGGTAAACATTGGAAACAGACAAATTTGATTGTGAGATAGTGCCTATGTGACTAATGGCCATAGTGGAGCCATTAACTGTGTGAATAACAGGTGAATGAGATGTAGGAGTTTGAGCAGTGAGCAAAGTATGATCAGGGGTCATATGATTGCAGCAAGCAGAGTCAAAAAATCATGAATTAACTATACCTGGTGTGGTTGAGAAAGCAGAGTTAGATGAGCTTAGACCTGACTATTTTGAGAGAAACTGGTTGAGAATTGCCTCTAGATCAGTAGTAGAAAATGTAGATTGGGACTCTTCAGAAAGAGCAGTAACTGGTGCAGAAGAAGGATAAGATGTCTCTGTGGTAGCTATAGCTGCAGCATTGTGAGGTCTAGTAAGTTTGAAGCACTCGTCAATTGTATGTCCTGATTTGCGACAGTATCTGCAAGTTCGTTCACTAGGTCTTGGTTGAAATGACTGTGCTCGCTGTTTGTTACCACTATTGCGACGAAAAGAAGAAGAATATCTGTGGAGTGAAGGCCCAGATTGAAAATGCTGTGATTACGAAGGCCTAGACTGAAAGGGCTGAGATTGCGAAGACCGTGGTGGCCCAGACTGAGAAGGAGCAGATGGTGTAGCCAAGATAGGGAGATGAGTTTGAATCGTAGAACGAAGGATCTGCAGACGTGTCTCCTCTCGGACAAGCTCATTAAGAGCTTCATCCAATGATGGGAGAGGTGAGCGATAAAGAAGCGAACCACAGACAGACTCATAATCATCATGAAGATTCATTAAAAATTGATAAAGGCGTGTCTGATCACGATACTCATGAAATTTCTTGCTCTCTGAGGCAACTGTCTATAACAGTTCTGACAACGCTTGTTGATTCCAAAGACATTTTATGCGAGCAAAAAACTCAGTAATCCTCTAACCGGACTCTTATTTAAGATGACAAAGCTGGACCATTAACTGATATTGGCGAGTACCATTAGACCCAGAATATCGAGAAACAAGCATGTCCCAAACCTCTTTGGCAGTCTCATAACTCTCAAATTCTATACTAATGGAAGAACTAGATGTGTTACGAAGCCATGTGATAATTTTGTGATTATTGCTATCCCAGTCCTTAACACGAGTAGTAAATGCTTCATCTTTCTCATCTGTATCCTGAACAGGTAATTTTCGATCCCCTGTAATGTAGGACCATAGCTTGCGTCCTTTAAGAAAGCTACGCATAGATTAACTCCAAAAAATATAGTTGTCCCCATCCAATGTAACATAAATTGAGTGAGAAAGCTCATTTTGAGCCATTTCAAAATTCCAAATGACAAAACAGACTGAAAAATTGGAATCAGCAAATTTAAGAAACAAGAAATCCTAGTCCTAGATGGTTTAGGAGAAAGTGTAAGAAACCTATTAGAAAAAGATATATAATCTATAATAGGAAATATATAATCTAACAGTCCCCCGCAAACTCAAGGTGAGTCATATAAAGCCAACTTGAGTTTGGAGATAAAATCTTGAATGTGGCTCGCGAAAGCAATCTGGTGATGTAACCAACTGTGGCTGCGAACACATACAAAGAAACTGCAAAAGAGCTGGAAAGACCGAAAGCGACTCATTGGAGCGAAAATTGATTTAAAAATCAGAAAATGAGCTCATTGAAAATAGCGACTTTGACACACAGATGTTCTGGCTCATGAAAACAATCTGGTGATGTTACCAACAGTGGCTGAGAAACACATACAAAGAAGTTGCAAAAGAGCAAACTCGTTGGAGCGACGGTAAGACTGAAAACTGCTCGTTGGAGTGAAAACTGATTTGAAAAATCAGAAAAGAAGGCTCGTTGAAATCAACAACTTTGACACACAGATGCTAGTGGGAGTCGATGGATTTGAACTTGAACTGGGCTGTCATACTTTTTCTTTTATTATCTGCATAAAAATATATATAAGGCGGAAGCTATTTTCTACTATTGACCATTGTCCGTCGGGGATGAAGCTAGTGGTGCCATCCCCGACGGTGACGATGATGAACTAAGAAAGAAAGGTTTACCAAGGATCGGTTGGCTCTGATACCATGTTAGAAATAAGAGGAGAGGAGAGAATAACTCTGAATTATATTAATGAATCATATTAAATACTATACAGTGAGAGCATATATATATAGGAGAAGGAAATAGTGGGGAGCAAGTTATCCTATACATACTCTGAATCCTAATTGTATATGGAAAAGAAGAAATACACTAATATATATTAACAATTGTAACTCTGACATCTACCTTTAGAAGTAGCAGTGAAACTCATCAACATCAGTAAGTTGTCCTTCATGACCAGGAGATCCACCAATTAAACGAGAAGCTGCATTTCTTCCCATGTACTCACTCAAGTTAATTCTCACAAGTGTTTCTTCTATCTTAAAGAGGTAACCAACTAAGGCATTAGCAATCTCAGTCTTATCAACACCTCCTGTTTAGTTGAACAAAATTTAGTTATGAGAGCCTTCTCAAACTCCAACTTTTTCTTTAGTTCTTCCCATCTCGTTCTAAGTAGACATAAACCATTTTTTCACTTGTCTAATATTTCTTTGGAAGCTTTATTTCTATCATCTTCCGAAGATTGTTTTTCCATCTCTAAACTCAACAAAGCTTCATTTATCTCATTCGCCTCTATAGGCATTGTAGTGGTCTCCATTTTTAGCTTTGCAGCAGCTTAATCGACAAGATCCATGGCTGAAAAAAAAGAGAGATTTAGCATAATGAGGCAAGTGTCCAAATTATTATAGTAAGCATTCATATGAATAGTTATAAGGAATTGTTTTCATCCCATAAATAAATCTAGTGCAACTAAGCTTCGTGAAGTTGCATCACATAAATGCAAAAGAGTATTAAATAGGAACAACAATAGAGAACATGGAATACTTACTAGAAGTTAATTTACAAGCATAGAATAAGATTATTTGATATTAGTCTCCTCATGCCAAATAAACAAAAAAAAGGAAAAATGAAAGTATTAAACCATCAGCTACCTTTATCAGGCAAAAAACGGTCCATAATATACTAGTCTGCAAGTTCAGCAGCTGATTCTAGGGCCTTGTCTGATATTTTAACACCATGATGGTCCTCATAGCACTTGTGCAATCCCTAAAGAATGGAGATTGTGTCTTGTACAGATGGCTGATCACACAACATTTGCTGAGCAGGGTCCTTTTCCAACTACTTCCTGTACTTTGTTAAGGTTGTTGCTCCTATGCATTGAAGCTTACCTCACCCAAGTGCTGGTTTCAAAATGTTTGCAACATCCATTTTGCTTTTTGAACCACACCCTACAAAGTAGTTAGGACCAAAATTACCACCAATTGAACAACTATTTGGATTAGAAAATAATCTAAAAAAAGCTGAGTCTCTTTTCTTCATAATACTTTCCCCTTCTTTTTTTTTTTTGAGTTTAGGACATGCCCATTTATAAGTTGGAGACCACATCTATAAATTAAATCAGTTGTTAGAATCAACAAGTTTTCAAGCTATTCATTTGAAATGCCACATAATATAATAAGAAGGAGGCTTTAAAAGTGGACCAATAAAGATATTTATTTTCCTCATTAGCATAAACAACATAAGATTAGTTGAGGACAGAAGGGTTTGTCATGAGAAAGGGGGTTAGTGCTAGTACTTTTGGTAAGGTCCCAGACAGCTTACTTTCTAAAGCAAGTTCTACACTAACATGATATATATACTCTTTATTCCTATATATATATATATATATATATATATATATATGTTTGTTTAAACTTCATGTCACAAAAGATACCCAAAATAAAAATGAAATTAAAAAAAAAATATCTTTACATCAAAGTTAAGTTTACTGCACAATTTCCAGAAATATAGTTAGGGAAATTAATGGTACCCTGTGAATGTCTTTTGCGACATTTCTTTCTGCTAGAATGATGCATTGTTGACTTCAACTCTTAATCATCTATGACTATTGTAACAAATAAATCTTACTAAAAATTGTTTTTACTTCTTGACCTGACCAATTCAATAGAAATGTGCAAAAATCTAACAATTTATAATGTGATTTATTTTAACTAAATGGAACTTAAAGAAGTTGCGAACATAATGTATTTAAAGAAAAAAAAAAAGGATAAAGTAATAATAAGGCTATAACAGATATAAAATAAGAAAAGGGGTAAAGGGGATCAATACTTCTGTTTTTTTTTTTTTTTTGAGGGGGGGGGGGGGGGGGGGGGAGCGCAAGACCAAACCATCCCCCACACCGCCAACCTCCCGGCAAAAATATTAAATAAATAAGTAAAGAGGTTCAAAGAAAAGTTGCAGTTCATAATACCATAGCAAAGAAAAATTACTTTCTTATTTGCTATATATGTTTCTGAAAGTGGATGCATAACTATGAAAGATTCTTTATTTAACTCAAAAGTCTAAAGTTTTTTTTGTGCACTTGTATAACAGGGACACCATCTTATAATAGTTGATTTCTTCTCCATTTCATTCTTAATGCCCCGTATTTGTCAATGGAAGTGCTTATTCAGCAAACGATAACTTTCCATAAATTTTCCATCCTCAAAACCGTTCTCTGCCTTTGACTACAGAAATTACAAAAAATTACTAGAAGAAAATGGAGTAAATATGTCATGCACTCAGTTTTCTGCAAAACTGATTAATATGTAAGAAACAAACTTTGAGAAGAGAAGCTGATTGAAAGATGAAGCAACAATGCTTCACAATCACCGAAAGATGAAGGAGTGTCAAAACAGTCATTAAGAATGAAATGGAGAAGAAAAACTCACTTTTGTGTCACTCTTAAGAGCATCCATCCCCCTCCCCCCCCCCCCCCCCCCCCCCATATCTACACGTAAAGAGAATTAATTGATAAAATATTTGTAGATAATTGCTTAAAGATGGTTGAATAAACAAGGCAGTGACAAATGTACCGTGGGATGATCCTTTCAGAAGCAATGTATGTCAGAGAAATTGAAGCACCACCTGTAATTTAAAAACACATGAAATAAAAAATTACATCAACATAATCTCAGAAAGATCGCAAACTCAATCTTGATTTGCTTTGATTTTCTATTTCCTACCGATTAGGTTAGTGAAAAAGGTAAAACATATGTAAAGTCAGAGCACTTAAAAAATTCGATCTCCGGCGAGTCCTTTGCCTTCAAATAGATCAACAAATCAAAATTTCATACGATTCAGTGTCCTCTACCATTGTTTCAGTCGGTTTTCTTGGTGGATCAAACCATTTTGTGAGATGAATCATCAACGATTGAGATTGGGTTAGGGCTTTCATTGAGAGAGATTGGGTTAGGGCTTCGAACGTTAAGTGAGATTGGGTTTCTGCTTTGATCAGTGAGTGAGATTTAGTTGATGAACGAAGATCAGAGGTTAAGAATGACTGATGAGGGAATGGCTAGTCTGGTTCTTAAATCGATTAGAGAGAGTGTGAAGTGAAGAGAATCGTAGGGATGAGAGAGGGAAAAAGTATATCGCAAGATTCCAAAATAACTCCCAACATTTTTTATTGTCGTTTCAAGAAAAAAAATAACACTTTCAATTACGGGCAAAACATGTAATAAGTATTTAAATTTCTACGAGGGGCCAATGGCCCGTCGTGGAAAATAACTTTCTATGACGTGCCCAAATGGACTGTCGTTGAAGGATACTTTCTACAAGGGGCTATTTGGGCCCGTCGTTGAAAGTTTCTTTCCACAAGGGGCAGTACTGGCCCGTCGTAGAAAGCTGCTTTTAATGAGGGGTCATGCGGGCCCGTCGTAGAAAGCCTGTCGTTAAAAACCAAATTTGTTGTAGTGTGAATACACCGATAAGGTCATATTCTCTGCAAATTCAAGATGATCCTTCTTTGAGATGACCCCAAAAGTTGAAGTCAGATCCAATAAGGAGGCCTCGGGACAAGTATTGTAAGTTTCACCAAGACCATATACATACTATAAATGAATGTATTGACTTGAAAAATCAGATTGAGAACTTGATTCGCAGTGGTAGTTGAGCATATTTATGACAGGAGGTGAGAGGGGAGTAGCAAACCCCCCACGAGGAGATAAAAACAATCACCCTCCCTCCTAGGTAACAACCACTATGGGAGATCAGAGTTATTTCAGGAGGATATGCTCGTAGAGACCATGTTAGGAGAGCTTGGAGCATAGTAGACGTAAATGAGGTTGGGGTACCATGAGTTAAGGATCAAGTTATCACATTTTCAGAGGAGGATGCTAGAGGGGTTCAATAGCCTCACCACATCCCACTGGTGGTAATGATGATCATAGTTAACTATGCAATCTGGCACATATTAGTCAATAATAGTCGTTCGACTGGCCTTTTATTTCTTAACCCGTTTGACAGGATGAAGATAAATAAAGAGAGACTAAGAGCCATGAAGTCGCCTCTGGTGGGGTTCTCTAGAGACAATGTATTCCGATTGGGGGTGGTCACTATTTTAGTAACTGCAAGCATAAGTCCAAAATAGGTCGCAATGATAATAGATTTTTTAGTGGTAGGTTTCTCGTTCACCTACAACATCATCTTGGGGAGGGTAACTTAAACCCCATGAAGGTTATCACCTATATCTACCATCATCTAATGAGTTTTTCAATAGAACAAGGTGTTTGCGAACTAAGGGGAGACCAAGCTACTGCACAAGAATGCTATGCTATGTTTGTGAAAGAAAAGAAACACCAGGAAACATTGACCATCGAGGGTTTGGAAGTAAGAACTAAGAAGACCACTCATTTAGGAAAGCCGGTAAAAGATCTAGTTGAGGTTGATCTTGAAAGCAGTCAAGTTGAGGAAAAAGTGAGTATATGGTCGTTACTCCACCCAGTCGTTGGAGACAAGCTTATATAGTTCCTAAAGCATAACTAAGATGTATTTCCGTGGACATATGAGGATTTGCTAGGTATAGACTAGGAGATTATAGAACACTAACTGAATTTGGATCCTTATTTCAAACCTGTCAGGTAGAAGAAAATGATGGTCTGGGAAGCCCATGAATATGTTTGCCCAAGTTTTAATGTTAAAAAGGATCCGCAAGCGCATTAGTGTCTATTCACATTAAATGCATTTACTGGCCTTAATTTTATGATTTATTTAATTGCCTTGCTCTTTTATGTTCTTCCATGTATTTGCACTAACCTAATTGCACGGGCAATTCTGTCAAAGAAAATTATTTCTAGGACAACAAAGTGCAGGGGCGATTTGGGAATTAAAGGCATTAGGTTAAAGGCATTAGGGTTTCATGTTTTGTAATAAAAAAAACAAAAGTGATGTTTTGAGAAGACCTTTGTTTTTCGGCTGATATATAGAATAAGGATTAGGTTATTTGGACAAGATAAGAGAGGCGTTGAGAGAGGAAAATTCTGTCTGAGATTAAGTGATGAAAAATTGAGAGATAGATGATAGAGATAGAAAGAGTATTAAAAAAGAGAGAAAAAGTTGATAAACATATATCATATGTCTCGATTCTTGAGGTTAGCAACTGAGAATTGAAAAAAGTAAAGTAAGAGAGTGAAGGCGAGCGAGAGAAGGGAGCTGCGTTGGAGTTCTTTTGAATCATGAAGCTATAATTCCTTTGATCGCCAACTCAAAGATGGTGTGACCAGAAGATTGTAGCGGCTGCGTGAGCTAAGAGAGAAAAATACTCCATGGGTATCGATCACCTGAACCCTCTTTCTCGCCGTTCGTAGATCTCAGCTCACACTCATTGATGCCGCCAATTCTATTAATCTCAAGTTTGTGATTTATGGCTTTCTATAACCTTAAGTCTATTTATGATGATTTCAAGTTGCCTTTAATTTATTCTTGAAAACCAGTTTGCTGCATATTTCATGATACTGAAAGTCTTGTTCTGAAAACCTTTTGCTGAAAATTTCAAGTTGAGGAAATTATGTTTTGTAATCTGTGTTTTACTGAATTGGTTATGTTGTCTTAAAAGTCCAAACTACTGAATCTTAACTTCCTATTGATGATTTGTTGTTTTGAGGTATAAATCAAGTTGTCTTGAGTTGAAATATATATTGTTGAGTTGAATTTTATGTGGCTAAGTTGAAATCTATGTTGTTGAGAGTTGGAATTCATATTGCTGAGTTGGAATTCTATATTGCTGATTTGGAATTGCATATTACTGATTTTGAATTGTTGTTTTGTTGAAATGGAATTGCTGATTTGTTGTTCTTGAATTGCTGTTTTTGATATTTACATAGTACCTTTTCTATTTATATTTTGAATTGCTTGAGCTACTAATTTCTACTCCAGTTGCAATTATGTCCATTCTAAGAACAGGTACGAAGACAAAGAAATACTCTGACCCTTGATTGAAGTAAATTCTAAGTTGAATGATTGTTCAAGAAGCTGAGAATGGGATTAATTGGAAGAGTGTCTACTACAAGTCCATTGCAGCCACACTTCAAGGGTGTATTTGTTGAAGCCTATCTTTGAAGAGTTCAAGCGTCATTATTTTGCCAAGAAGTTCAAGTGCCTGATTCATTATCAAGATCAACCTTAAAGACCGACAATCAAAGCTTGAAGACTTGCTGCTACTACATCGAACTAACTCCAATATCACTATGTATAGTCCAAGTATTGGGATACTTTGGACAGGGGGAGTGTGAGTGATTGTGGTGAGAGATAGCTTGGGCTTTGGGAAGCCTGGGCTACTTTGAGAGCGAAAAAGCTATTGTGAGATTTGGTCAAAGTGGTTTAGGTCTATGGAGGTTGTGAATTTGGTTGAGAGCTAGAGTGACTATATGGTGAGTTGGGTAAGTGAGAGAGTGATTGAGAGAATTACTATACTATCTATTCAGACATAGTGGAGCTCAGTTTGAAAAGGTTTTTTACCCCACCCTGGAGTTTTCCTCTATAAATCTATGTGTCTATTGTTGTATGATTGCATATGCCAGCCAACCTTGCAATATTAGGAAGAAAAATCGAAGAACCTATTCACCCCTCCCCCTCTAGGTTCCTTAATTTGTATCAGAGCACAAGTCTGCATTTCTTAGTTTAACCACCTGTAGTAAAGATCCTAAGTAAGACTGAAGACAATTCTACTCACACGGCTCCTATTTTTGACGGCACTAGTTTTGGAGGCCTTCTTACTATCAATCTCCTATGATGTTTGGCACGCTACATTATAAGGGGTTGTTATCCTTGATCCTATAAACCCCTTAGCAGCTAACAAGATTGCCAAATCAGTTAATGGGAAGGCTATAAATGATTTATACAAAGCATTGCAAAAGCAAGAATATACAAGAGTCAAAAATTGTAACAGTGCAAAGAAAATTGGGAATTCACTTGTAACTGCACATGAATAAAGAAACACCATTAAGGAAAATAAGATTCAGCTTCATCAAGTTAAGTTCGATGGCCTTAAGCTGTACGAAATATAAAATGTGGCAAATTATTTCTTCAGAGTCAAAGACATTGTAAATGACATAATGGCCTTAGGTGAACAGATTAAAGACAAAGTGGTATGTAAAAAGATACTGCACACTATGACTGATAGGTTCAATCCCAAGGTCACCATTCTAGAAAACAAAGACATCTTTAGACTCAGCATTAATGAGCTGGAGTCATCCTCACAGCTTATGAGATGAGAATTGGACCTCCTACTCAAACACGGGGGGAGTCAGCTCTAAAAGTAAAAGAAGTGGAGGTTGCAACTGAAAATGAATCAAATTTTGATGACTCTGAAGATGAAATGCTTTATATAGCAAGAAAGTTCAAAAAATTCAAGATGAGGAGAAAAGCAAAGCAACAGTAAGGACAATGCTATTTTGGGTGTGGAAAGCAAGGCCACTACATAGCTAATTGTCCAACTACTCCCAAAAAATAAAAACACAAGAAGTTCGGAGCTCCACAATACAAAGAAAATGGCAAGAAAAATGCCTTTTTCACATGTTGGGATTCAAGCTCAGAAGAAGAACAACAATAATCATCTGATGAGAATGATGAAGAGGCATGCTTGTTTTTGGCCTTACAAGAATCAGATGTGGCAAGTTCAAATTTTGAAAGTGAAGAAGAATCCGATGTTGATGAAGTCCTGGCAGAATGTGAGGTTGGCACAGAAGTGTAGTGAACAAAAAAAGCAATTGAAGAGGGTCAACTCTGAGCTGCAAAAGGCCAAAAAGTTATTTATGATGTACTTAAGGGTAAAATTGTCTACCTTATGTACCATTTCACTTACTATGTGTTATCTAACGAAATAAAGGACTCAAGAACCAAATTGGAGCACCAAAAGGTGCAAACTAGAATTGAGTTTGTTTCTTAAGGAGAGATCTCAAAAGATGTATGAGATTTGGAAAAAATCTACAAAGAAATTAGGCAGAACATGTATTGGCTTTGACGACAAAGCCACTCAGGTGATATCAAACAAATTCCACTAAACTTTTGTTAAAGCTAAAAATGGTAATATATATGCATCATATCTTGTTGTTGATATAGCTAGTAGACCAAAATATGAAATTCTATATAATGCTTATCATCAATCTAGGAATAAGAATGCATCTACTAGAATTGCATGTTTCAATTATGTGAAGCTGAAACCCATGTATGTTAGAAAGACAGGTCTACATTTGCACAGAGCACCTATAACTTTAAAATGGTTGATTAAAACTAAAATGATGTGTATTCCTAAGAAATTGAAATCTGTAAGCATGCTTGTCTTCACTACTTTGAAAGCTTGTAATGTCAATACCAAGTGGTATGTTGATAGTGGTTGGTCTAGGCACATGACAGGAGATAAGACCAAATTTGCTAATATTTAAAACTTTGATGGAGGTTCAGTTATTTTTGGAGATAACAAGAAAGGCAAAAATGTAAAAAAATGCACAATACTTGAAACCGAAGAAATGCCTACGCTAAGTGATGTGCTCTATGTAGTGGGTTTAAAGCATAACTTGTTGAGTGTGAGTCAATTATGTGACACTGATAGCTTAGTAAATTTTGACAAAGAAAACTGTAATGTTATTGATAAATAATTTGGTAAAACTCTTTTTGCTACATGTAGAGCTCCAGGAAATGTCTACAATATTCATGAAGACTCCTCACACACTGTTTGTAATTTCACTAACATGAAAAATTTAACAATTTGGCATAAAAGGTTAGGACATGTGCATTCAAATAACATAAAAAATCTTATTAAGCATAAGTCTGTTAGAGGTTTTCTAAATTTGTCTCTAAATAAAAATCAAGTATGCAATGCTTGCCAACAAGGTAAGCAGACAAAAATCTCTTTTAAAACAAATAAAGTGAATACCTCTAAACCACTTGATATTGTGCATATAGACTTGTGTGGACCCATGAGAACCACAAGTATTGGTGGTAGCAAGTACTTTATGCTTGTCTTTGATGATTATAGTAGAATGACTTGAATTTATTTTCTGAAAGAAAAATCTGAAGCTAAGTCATTTCAAAAAGTTTGTTAACCTTGTTGAAAATGAGAAAAGTTGTAGGGTTAAGAGACTTAGATGTGATTTTGGAACTGAGTTCATCATGAAAGAATTCAGTGATTACTATGACTCCAAGGGAATCAAGAAAGAATTTTTGGTAATTAAAACACCTCAACAAAATGGGGTTGTTGAAAGAAGAAACAAAACAGATCAAGAAATGGGAGAACACTTCTGTTTGAGAAGAATCTATCTAAGAATTTTTGGGCAAAAACAGTAAACAAAGCAGTCTATATTATCAACAGAGCTCTCCTGAGGTCAAATTCAACAAAGACACCCTTTGACTTGTGGTTTGAAAGGCCTACAACTGTGCATTACTTCAAAGTCTTTAAAAGTAAGTGATTCATCTACTTTGTGAGATATAAATGTGTAATTGGCATATTTCGGTGATCAAAACTTGATTGATCGAGTTGTAATTTTTATATTATTCTTTGTATCGATCATTGACAACCTCGAGCTGATATTCAAGTGCATGGAAGCTGATAAATCAGTTAGAACACCATATAGTACAAGTAAGTATGGTGAGGACACTTTACACTTTTTAGTTCTGAGCCTATTTTGAAAAACTAGGGCTTAAATGCAAAAGTTAGGATTTTTCAAAGTAGGACCGGTCCCCAATATTTAGGATCGGTCTAACTTTTCTCTGCAGTTTAGTTTCTGCAGGTTTTCAAAAAGTCCCATCGGTCCTATTTATTTGGCACTGATCCAACTTAGCCTGTTCCAAATAGGAAATAGATTTTGACGGAAATTCTGATTCCTATTGGGTTTGAAACTTCTAGGAAAGTTCTATTTTCGTATTCAACTTCTTTTCCAAGTAGAATTAGGAATTCCTTGCCTATATATATGTATTCATATTTTCTCTACAAATACGCCTTGAAAACTTAATATTTTAGAGAGAGAAAGTATATACAGTATAATTAGGGCTTTATATTTTTAAAGAACACACATCCATACTACACGAGTGATTTTTAGGATGGTGTTCTACTTTTGATTAGCTGCTCAAAGACTGCATCAAATTGATTTGCTGATCAGAACATTGGATTGAAGGTTCTTCGCTTGTTTGCTGAGGAAGAAAGGTGACCAGATTGCACTACGAAGGGAACAAAATACTTGCTGAGTATTTTGGTTCTTCCAGCAACCTTTTTGTAAGGGTGGTGACATTAGCCGGAAGTCCGCAGCAGTTGGACGTGTTGTCACAATCATAAGCCTGAGGTGTTCCGTATCAGATCCTTGATAGAGTGAAGAGGGGTGTGAGACTGAGACTGAGTCTGTTGTACTTTGCTTCATCATAGTGAATTGGTTCCCTGAGGCGTGCCGCCTCCCTCCGTGGTTTTTCCCGCCTTGGGTTTCCACGTATATCTGGTGCATTATTTTTTTTACTTGCACTTTATTTATTTGCTTGCTTTAATTGTTTGATTAATTGGACTTAAAATTGAATTAATTAAAAATTAAGCAAACGAGCAAGTGATCCTATTCACCCCCCCTCTAGGTTCTAAAATACTTTTCGCAACCGCTTCCGCACTGCACAACTCACACTATCATCCATTGAACCAAAGAACTACTCAGAAGCAAAGGATGATCCCGATTGGATAACTACAATTGAGGAGGAACTATAACAAATTGAGAAGAATGATACCTAGATTCTTATGTCGAAGCCAACAAATAAAAATGTTATTGGCTCCAAATGGATCTTCTGGAACAAGATGAATGAAAAGGGAACTGTCATCAGAAACAAAGTTTGATTGGTCTGTAAAGGATTTGCTCAAATTGTCGGGTTGGACTGTGACAAGACCTTTGCTCTAGTTGCTCGATTAGAGTCCATCCGAATGCTTCTCTCCTTTGTATGCTACAAGAGAGTAATGGTCTATCAGATGGATGTCAAGTCTGCTTTTTTAAATGGTGATCTATCAGAGGAAGTATACATTGAGCAACCTGAGGGTTTGCCCATACAAAGCATCCTCAGCATGTTCTCAAGCTCAGAAAAGCGCTCTATGGACTTAAGTAAGCTCCAAGGGCATGGTATGACAAAATTTATTCATTTCTTATTGAAAAAGGTTTTCAAAGAGGAAAGGTTGATGGCACACTCTATGAGAGGCACTCCAACTCCAACTTTTTAATTTTTAAAATTTTCGTGGATGATATAATGTTTTGTGGTTCACATTCGAGTCAAACCACACAATTTGCTGCACTTATGCAATCTAAGTTTGAGATTTTCATGTTAGGCACATTGAAATACTTCTTAGGATTGCAAATCATTCAACATGCTAAAGGTATATTCATATCTCAAGAGAAGTATGCAAAAAAAATTCTGAAGAAATTTAACATGGATGATTCAAAACTAATGTCTACTCCTATGTGTGTCACCACAAAATTGTCCAAAGAATATACGACTGACCCTATAGATAATACACTTTATCGATCCATGATAGGAAGTCTTTTATACCTTACTACATCAAGGCTTGACATCATGTTTGCTATTGGTTTAGTTGCTAGATTTCAGAGTGATCCTCAAGTCTCATATTTGAAAGCTGTCAAAAGGATCCTTAGATATATTAAAGGCACCACTAGACTCGGATTACATTATACCCCCTTCTTCAATGTTGTCTCTTGTGGCCTTCTCAGATGTCGATTGGTGTGGTTCACAAATTGATAAAAAAAGCACATCAGGATGTTGTTATACGTTTGTAAATAATGTAGTTTCATGGCTTAGTAAGAAGCAAGCTTCTGTATTTTTTTCCACCTCAGAAGCTGAATACATTTCAGCGACACAAGCTTGCTCTCAAGCATTGTGGATGAGAACGACTCTCACAGATCTAGGTATTGAATTCTCTACTCCCACTACCATTTTCTGTGATAATCAAAGTGCAATTGCCATTAGCAAGAATCACACTTTACATAATAGAAGCAAACATATAGACATCCAGTATCACATCCTGAGGGACAATGTGCAAAAAGGAAATATACTCATTGAGTATATCAATACTGAGGCACAACTAGCAGATATTATAACCAAACCCTTGCCTCCAACCCGGTTTGAGACTCTCCGCACTGCCTTAGGTCTCACCCTTCCTCCCCACTAATTCTCTATTTTACTACCCTTTTGACTTTCATGTCAAAAAGGGGGAGAAAGAAGTTAAATTAGGTAGGCTTTTGACATTAAAAGGCAAAAGGGACAAATTGATGGTCCAGAAAGCCCATGACTATGTTTGCCCGAGTTTTAATGTAAAAAAGGATCCACAAGGGCATTAGTGTCTATTCACATTCAATGCATTTACTGGCCTTAATTTTATGATTTATTTTATTTCTTTGCTCTTTTATGTTCTTCCATGTATTTGCATTAACCTAGTTGCAGGGGCAATTCTGTCAAAGGGAATTATTTCTAGGGCAGCAAAGTACAGGGGTGATTTGGAAATTAAAGGCATTAGGTTAAAGGCATTAGGGTTTCATGTTTTATAATAAAAAAAATTCAAAAGTGATGTTTTTAGAAGACCTTTGTTTTTTGCTGATATATAAAATAAGGATTAGGTCATTTGGACAAGATAAGGGAGGCACTGAGAGAGGAAAATTGTGTCTTAGATAAAGTGATGAAAAATCGAGACATAGATGACAGAGAGAGAAAGAGTATAAAAAAAGAGAGAAAAAGTTGATATACATATATCATATGTCTCGGTTCTTGAGGTTAGCAACCGAGAATTGAAAAGAGTAAAGTAAGAGAGTGAAGGCAAGCGAGAGAAGCGAGCTGCGATGGAGTTCATCTGAATCATGAAACTGTAATTCCTTTGATCGCCAACTCAAAGATGGTGTGAATTGAAGATTGTAGTGGCTGGGTGAGCTAAGAGAGAAAAATACTCCATGGCTATCAATCATATGAACCCTCTTTCTCGCCGTTCGTAGATCTCAGCTCACACTCATTGATGCCGCCAGTTCTATTAATCTCAAGTTTGTGATTTCTGACTTTCTATAACTTTAAATCTATTTATGATGATTTCAAGTTGCCCTTAATTTATTCTTGAAAACCAGTTTGCTGCATATTTCATGATACTGAAAGTCTTATTCTAAAAACCTTTTGCTGCAATTTCAAGTTGATGAAATTATATTTTGTAATCTGTTTTTACTGAATTGGTTGTGCTGTCCTAAAAGTCCAAACTGCTAAAACTTAACTTCCTATTGATGATTTGTTATTTTGAGGTATAAACCAAGTTGTATTGAGTTGAAATCTATATTGTTGAGTTGAATTCTATATGGCTAAGTTGAAATCTATATTGCTGAGTTGGAATTCTATTTTGCTGAATTGGAATTCATATTGCTGAATTGGAATTGTATATGGCTGATTTGGAATTGTATATTGCTGATTTGGAATTGCTGTTTTGTTGACATGGACTTGCTGACTTGTTGTTTTTGAATTGATGTTTTTTAGATTGACATAGTACCTATGCTATTTATATTTTGAACTGCTTGAGCTACTAATTTCTACTCCCGTTGCAGTTGTGTCCATTTTAAGAACATGTACGAAAACAAAGAAATACTCGATCCTTGATTGAAGTAAATTCCAAGCTGAATGATTGTTCAAGAAGCTGAGAATGGGATTCACTGAAAGAGTGTCTACTATAAGTCCGTTGCAACCACACTTTAATGGTCTATTTATTGAAGCCTATTTTTGAAGACTTCAAGTGTCATTATCTACCAAGAAGTTCAAGTGCCTTATTCATTATCAAAATCAACCTTGAAAACCAACAATCAAAGCTTGAAGACTTGTCGCTACTACATCGAATTGACTCCACTATCACTATGTATTGTCCAAGTATTGGGATACTTTGGACAGGGGGAGTGTGAGTAATTGTGGTGAGATTTGGTGAGATATAGCTTGGGCTTTGGGAAGCTTGGACTGGGTTGAGAGAGAAAAAGTTGTTGTGAGAGTGGTTTAGGCCTAGGGAGGCTGTGAATTGGGTTGAAAGGAGCTGGAGTGACTATGTGGTGAGTTGGGTGAGTGAGAGAGTGATTGAGAGAATTACTATACTACCCTTTCAAACATAGTCGCTCAGTTTGAAGAGGTTTTTTACCCCACCCTGGGGTTTTCCTATATAAATCTATGTGTCCATTATTGTGTGATTACATGTGCCAGCCAACCTTGCAATATTAGGAAGAAAAATCGAAGAACCTATTCAACCCCTATAGGTTCATCAGAAAAAGATCTTCGCTCTAAAAAGGAGTTTGGCTATATTGGAAGAAGTAAAAAAACTACTGAAAACCAACTTTATTTGAGAAGTACAATATCCCAATTGGCTATCAAATGTAGTCTTGGTCAAGAAGGAAAATGGAAAGTGGAAGATCTACGTAGACTTTACAAATTTAAATGAGGGGTGCCCAAAAGACAATTTTCCTCGCCTGAGGATTGACATGTTGGTGGAGGGGACGACTAGACATGAGTTGCTGAGCTTTATATATGTACGCCTACTCTGGATATAATAAAATCCCTATGCACGCTTCTGACAATGAAAAATGTCATTTGTCACTGACAAAGGTTTGTATTACTATAGGGTAATGCCTCTCGGGTTTAATAATGCATGTGCAACCTAACGAAGACTAGTCAATGTAATGCTTAAAGAATAGATAGGCAAGAATATGAAAATATATGTGGATGACATGCTCGTAAAGAGCCTAAAAGTCGAGGACCACTTTGTCGACTTACAAGATATGTTTGAAGTATTCAGAAGGCACAAAATGAGGCTTAATCCAAGCAAGTGTGCCTTTGGAGTCTTCTCAAGATAGATCCTGTAGTACCTGGCTAATGAGCAAGGGAGGGATCAAGGCAAACCTTGAGAAGATTCAAACAATCCTAGATATGTGATCGCCCAGGATGATCAAGGGTGTCCAACGACTACCAGGGAATGTAGTTGCCTTTGGTAGATTGATCTCCCGTGCCACTAATTAGTGCCTTCCTTTGTTTCGCATACTCAAAAAATCCTTTGAGTGGACATCAAAAAGTGAGCAAGTATTCATCGAATTGAAGAAATATCTCAATTCCCCTCCATTGTTTTTTCGGGTGGTATTAGGAAAAGAGCCGTACCTATACCTAGCAGTTTCATGAGTAGTAGTAAATTTGGCTCTTAACAAAGAAGAGAATGGGGTCCAGAGGCCGGTGTATTATAGTAATCGAGCACTCTAGGGCGTAAAAGAAAGATATCTAATGATAAAAATTGGCATTTGGTTTGGTTATGTTAGCTAGGAAACTCATACCATACTTCCAAGTGCATAATCAACCACTCAGACAAGTCCACCACAAGCCAGAGACCTCCTGATTACACATGAAGTGGTCAGTGGAGCTTGGAGAGTTTGGCATCCTGTGCAAACCAAAAGTGGCAATAAAGGGCCAAGTGGTTGTAGATTTCGTAGCCGAGTTTACTCCCCTCCAGAGGAGAAATAAGCACCTATCCTAGTAGAGGCAAACTCAGATGAAAAGATGTGCCCAAAGAACTCTTTTCTTTCTCGTATCAAAATTCCCTCTCTATTTATTTAGGTTTCAATTTTCTCATATTTTGGAGTATATTTTCCTCAATTGATTTCTAAATTTTTCAAATTTTAATTACATAGTTCTAGTTTGGCCCCCAAATCGAAATTCCTAAGAATGTCTCATTCACCCCCCCCCCCCCCTTCTGTCCATTTTTCATCTCTCCAAACAAATAGAGCATTTATTCTCCCAAAAGATTTTATATTTTGTAAAGAAAAATTAGATGTCGCCTCCTTGCTTTTTTTATTATTATTTTTATATATATGTATAGAAAAAAGTCCAAAATGTCCTCCAAACTCTTATTTCAAAATATCAAATTATCATTATTAAATTCAATAATTTCAAGAGCCTATTAACCCGTTTTCTCTCTCATATACAAATATGATCATTTATCTAAATCACAATGCAGAATTTTTGTACCTACCCTAAATAAATAAATATATACAATGCTAGTTTTGTATAACAAGACAAGTATAGAATCAATTTTATATGACTTGTAACATTAAGTCAAATGCATAGAGTACGATATGTACAAACCCAAAATGGACTACATCATGTTAGTAACATTAAAGCTCTAAGATATAGTAGGTAATGACCACAAGTACAAGAAAGGAATATATGATAATATCAAACAACGATCTACATATAATCTGTTCAAAGTGATAGTATGTTGTAGACTTATAGTACTCTTTCCATATAATATGTATTTGAGAATAAAAAATAAATAACAAAAAAATAAACCCACCAAAAGAAACTTGTACTATTTTTTTTAAGAACATAAGGGGTATTTTGAAATAAGAGCGTGGATGACATTTAGGCAAGAACAATAATTCTCAATATATATGTAATTATTATTTTTAATTCAATTAAAGTGAAAAATAAATTTTTAAAAGAGACCAACTTGTTATTTAAGTCTCCTAAGTCCATGCAAGTGTAGTTTTCCAAATTTTTATTTTATTTTTCAAAATTCCTACTTATGGTTACCTATTAATGGTAAGTTTGTAAAAAAATTAAAGGTCATCCCTACAATACCCCTACATAGACTTGATAGTAGTCAATCTTTCTCTTTGAAAGCTAATCAATATATTGGCCTATATTTTCATTGAGTTCCAAATAAATACAGATTAGGGTCTCGCTACTTGCAAATCCATGAACCTTATAAAGTGCACGTAAAACATGGCCCAAAATTGAAAGGAATATAGGGCCTTTATATATTTTGGATTATCAAGTCCTGGATGAGCCCAATACCAGTTTTAAAAAATCCCAAAAAAATTAAAAGGAATACAATAGAAAAGGAAATAAAATTCTGGGTGCAGCATGAAAATGAAATCTATTATATATAAAAAAGAAAGTGTATTTTTTTTTTATATTCAATTCATATATTACTTAACCAAAAAAAAAAACAAAGAGGAAAAAACAATAAAGAGGGTAGAGGGACACTAGTTTTATTGCTTTATATAATCATGGTTTGTGTGATACCCATGAAATAAGAAAAAGAAAAGGAAAAGTGTACCTCTTTAATATTATTTCATACATATAGGTACGTACAAATTCATACATATATGCATGTTATTTCTTTATTAGTTTTTGGGATGGAAGCTTAAGGCTCCTTTTGGATCGAAGAATTTGGAAGAATAAGGAGAGAAAGAAAGGAGAGAATATGTCATACTGTGTTTGGATAGGCATCATTAAAAGAAAAGAAAGAATAAGGAAAGATAGCTATAACCTCATATCCTATCCTCCCAAAAATAGAAAGATTAGGAGGGAAATGACATTGTTAAGTAGTACTTTCATAATTCTAAAACTGCCCCCAACAATTAGAAAGAGAAATTTTTTATTTCACCTATGTCTCATAAATATAAAAGGATATGATAGTAATTTGGTCATTATTCTTTCTCTCCCCTATCTTATCCAAACAAGAATAATATCATCTTCTTTCTTTTCTCTCCTATTTATCCAAACATGAATAGAGTTTATTGATATCCTCTTCTCTCATTTTTTTTTTTCTCATAACTAATGTTGTCATCTCATTTCTTTTTTCTCGTATCTATCCAAACGAAACCTAAGCTTTTATGGGCTTGTAACATTTGTGATAGAATCTAATTGGGTCAGTAGGATCCTCTTCAACTGCATTAATAATTGGACCAGAACCGAAACCGGATCACAGCCTTACATGAACTGGACCTTGACTCATACAATGATTTTAAACCAACCAAAAATGTGTCAAAAAGTTGGAAACCCGAATCCACACCTATTATAGAGAGTCGGGAAAGATCCATTGATCTAGACCCGGAGTGGGAGAGTGGTTAATAGGTCGCTATAAACATATTTAATTTCTATTATTTTAATCTAGTTTTAGTTTGGACAATAACTGAATAAACAAAAATATTTATCATGCAAGGTAAACACAATGAATGCAATTATATAAAAGTAAATCAGTAAAGAAATATAGATGGAGATAAGATTTTTAGGTGAAAAATGATTATTAATTACTCGATGAATTTTGTGTATTGAGAAATCTCACTACTAGTAAAACTCTAGTTTTTATAATAATAAAAAATACTCCATATTTTATTAGTGGTGGAATTCCTACATTTAAAAAAATTTCGGGATATTGTAGAATTACTCGTGAAAAACCTCTCAACCAAAGGTCAAACAACTGTGGGACTTAGTTCACACAAATTAATCTACTATCGAAAAAGAGATACACTCTAGGTTATAGTTCAGTACCCTCGAATCCGTAGATACTTTTGGATACAGTAGAACACTAAATTTTCAGTCCTTCAAAGATTTTTAGGTCATCCTTATGCTTGTTTACAACATTCATTTCTTGAATCGAGAATCAGACTTATGAAAAATTTTACAGAATTCCTTTTTCATTTCAAGTTACATGCATACTCATGCATATTTGGAATAAAAATAAGTTTAAAAAAATTTAAAATTAAGATGCCAGGTATATGTAATTCATATACCTATTTTGGTGGGTATATGCACCATATATAGTGTGAATTTATCTTTATAACCTTGTTGTAGAAGATTACCAATTTGACCTTTGATGTAATTTGATATTCAATTTAGTTGTAAATAACACCTAACTCACTTTTGACAAATTTCTAACTAATTAGAGATTAAAACAATACAACAATGAATATGTTTTGATCTACAAAATTAGCTAACTGACGTGATAACCCCTTCGAAAATTTCGTGGCAAAGGCATAAAATAAACTAAAATACATAAAAAATTACTCAAATTCTCTTATGAAGTCTTTAGAAGCTCAACCAATGATATAATCTGTAAAATAGACATACCACTATAGCACGTCCATTATATCAATGTGTTAAGAGAATAAAAATAATAAAAACAGTATTGTATAAATACTTTTAAGTTAAATCCCTTTTCTCCCCTTGATTAATGCCTAAGCATCAAACTTAATCATTTAATTTATATTAAGCATTCATGGTTAATAAGAAAAGTATGAAATAAACAATAGACATGGAAAACATGTAATCTAAATTGAAACATGCAAAATTTGGAATATCATTAAATTTAAACAAGTTACATGTTGTGTTGCACCCTAAATTTCCGTACACCACCTTTGTAGAAGAATGCTTTTTTAGATGATATGAATAAAAATGCTTTTCAAAAAATAATACTTTTAATGTAAAAAAATGTATTAAGACGTAAGAAAAATAGAGTCATCACCTAACATCGAGTTTTGGTGGACTAGGTCATGAATGTGATTATGAATTAAATGCAATAGCCTTATGTGATAATATTCACGTGGTTTAAAAAACTAGATTAATAAATTTGGAGGTTTGATTATTTGTTGGGAAGGTTTTAGACACTCCATGTCTCCATATTTATCCATGGTTGTTTATTAGTGTATGTTGAATTTTATGAGATTGTTACTTTGGTCTTCTTTGGACATGATACTAGACCTACTGTGGTGACCTAAATTCATTTCACTTTGGCACCATGCCCATGATTAATTATTAGACTATGTGTTAATGACCACAGTAGGTGTTAGATGTAAGAGATGCATAATGAAACTAATGCTAACCTAAATTTGAACAAATCTACTGTGTTTTACTTAGGCTGTCTATGTATCCTTCCTTTGTAAAAGAAAAAAAAATATCAGATATGTATTTAAAAAAAAAAAATGACATGCTTTGACCTAGGTTGCTCTATCTCATATTCTACAGAGTTTTCTTTTGGTTTGAATATGTTGGAGAGAATTATTTTGAGGAAATGATTTGATAATGTTTATGAACCTTGAAAATTTTTTAAGAGATTCCAAAAGTTTTGAAGAAAGTGCATTTTGATGCATTGAAAAGTTTTTTGACAAAATTTTGACAAAGTATGTACTAATCTACTTCAACGTCCTTGGGATCTAAGGACCATGTTTTTATGATATTACTAGAACCTAAATGTGACTAAATATGCTTAAGAATGTGTCCTAAATATGCTTCTAATGAATAACAAGACTATGCAATAATGTGACCATAATGTTATAATGTTAAATAGAAATACCACCAAAGCTCCAATAATGTGACCATAATGTTAAACAGAAATACCACCAAAGTTTCAAAAATGTGACCATAATATTAAAAATTTATGAATTTGAAAGGACAATAAAAATGATATTTTTTTCCAAAAAATTCATATGAACTGTAAAAGTGCTGGAAAAATGATAAAACTGATTTGGTTTTCAAAAGATTTTGAAAATAATGTTTTTGGAGTCTATTATCAGAAGGGGTCTTTTCGGAATTTTAGCAATATTTCGAATAAACTTATGAGTATTTATTTTTGTGTTTTTTCATAATATAAATGATCCTAAATTTGTTAATTATAATGAGAAAATGCGATTTGACCAAAAAGTGCCTAAAACAATGCAAAACAATGTACTGTTGTAATTAAGGCAAAACTCATATCGAAATATATTTTTGGGATGAATGTTTTTAAGTTAAAAAAGTTTCAAAATTTTGATTAAAAAAATATAATTTTTGGAAATCGCAATTTTGAGAGTTTTTGAAAGTTTGATAGATTTTCGAAAAAAGTGACAACTTTGAGAAATAATTTGTGTTATCAATGGATATAAAAATGACAATTCATAATGTATATTTTGCTTAAAATTATCATGAAATTCTTTGAAAAATATGATTATAAGATATGCAAAACTGTCAATTTTTAGGTTTATTCAGAATTTTGACAGAGTAATGGTTTTTGTCCTAAGACCAAGAGCCCGTTTGGCATTGCTGTTGTAATAGTAAAAGCGTTTTTATCAGTAAAGTTATTATAAAATTACGGTGAGTAAAAAACATGTTAGGTGTTTGGTAATGTATTGTATAAAGTGTTTTTTAAACTTAAAACACTTTTAAATTTGTTCGGTAACAATGTTGATTAAATAACTTTTATTACTAATTTTACTATATTATCCATAGACTAATAAACATGCATGTGCATTAGTCTAGGGGTGTAACTTAGGTGGGCCAACTCGAACCCAACTTAATTTTTTATGAGTTTGGACAACTATTTTTAGCTTGGGTTGAAAAATCTCAACCCAAACTTAATTAGGGTTGGATTTAGGTTGAGGTGCCTATAACTCGAGGTAAATATTGAGTATAAAAAAAAAACTAATATTTAAATCTACAGTATCTTTAATTCTTATGTTTTTAGAACTCTAGATGTAATAAAGTGAAAAAACCCCACTCTATTCTGTCAACGCATTTTATAGGAGAACAATCGATCTCATCTTGATTTTGAGTATCCAATTAGTGAATAGTGAATAATGCATGCATTATAATATTGATATTGATTGCAAATAATAAGTAATCAAATAAACACGAAATATAGAAAATGACAGTTGATTAAAATAATAATATTAGTATTAGTATTATTTTTTGTGATTTATATATATATATATATATACACACACACACATATTACATAATCAATAGATATTCTTTTCCTGTGATCAATTTATTGTTGCTCTATGAACGTGACTTTAACAAGTTCTGTATTTTTTTTAATCATTATTTCAGTAAAACAAGTTCACACAAAGTGATACAAATCAGTGGTACAAAGTGATCATTTGAGATTCCCAGACTCAACAGGCTTGTTTAATATTGTATTAATAAAAACTAAACGGGGATTATATTGTCAAAAAAAATAAAATGACCTAAAATATCGTAGATGTAGCTTAAATGCAATTTCAGAAGTTTTGATTTTGAGCTTAACCAAAAATTGCCTTTTCAATAAAAACTTTACTCCCTAAACACACTTCTTTTTCTCACCAAACACTTCTCAACACAACTTTTTGAATTAAAAGCGCGTTTGAGAGGTTGGGAAGCAATCCCAAATGGGAAGTGCATGGGACTTACAATTGCATGATTCAATTAATTAATTAAACTATCAGAATTTCAGTAAAGCTTCTTCTTTTAATGAATTTTTAACATACTAAAGTGATTGATGATAATTTTGTTTTAACAAAAAAACATATTTAATTTAATGAATGCACACGTATACAAATATTTTTGATGGAATTCTAAGAATGAAAAGGGTTTAGATCAAAGGAAACCACATACCCTTCTTCCCTTCAACATATGTTACCATCCCCACTCTGGTGGGACTTGGTATTGGGGATGGGAACAAGACAGGTATGGGACAAGTTTGTCTAAATTTATACCTACTCCATTTAATTAAAAGTCTTCCCATACTTGCCTTAAACTCCTGGCGAGGCAGCCCTTGATTTGAAGCGAGATGGGGCGGGCCTTGATTCTCTAGCAAGATTAATGAGATTCTTTTCTCTACTAATAAAAGACTAATTTGAAAAAAAATATTAGTATAAATCCAAATACAGTTATCAAAACCACAAAGAAACATATTCAATACCAAATCACAAAACCCATTTGGAATTAGAGTGAGTGATGTGAAAAAAAGTTGTAAATAAAATGACACAAATGTTATCTCAACAAAAATTAGACATAGATGCATTTATCTATTACCAATTTGGGAATGAGGATCATATCATATGAAATGGTTTTGTGAAGAAGAGCCATGATGACGGAAGAAATAGATATTTAAGTGTAGGTTTTATAATTTTTTTTCCATACCCGCCCCTACAGAACAAAAAGGATTTCTATACCCGTCCCATTAGAGGTAGGACGAGGTGGGAAAATTTTCCATCCCTACTTGGTATCACCGAGTTGTAATTTTGTGTTGGGTATTTTGAGGATTAAAGTACGGTTTGGTCTTCATGAACCACGAAAAGCTCGATACAAACACACACTTTGGGACAAATATGCTAGTCTATGGTGAGTACGCATAAATGTGACAGTTGAATTATAATTTGGTCCAAGTGTTTAAACAGTTTATGGTTGCATTAGTTGAATAGTTGTTTATATTGGTTATCGAAGCTATTGAATAGGTTTAATAAAATTTTTGAGAGCTATTCTATCAGTAATCCCAAAGATTGCACCAGTACAACTTGGTTTCATAAGAACTTCATTTTGGTCCAGAAAGTTGTTGTACTGTTTGAGCTTTTGCTTTTACCACTAGAAATAACATCTAGCTAAATGCATTTTAAGGCTACTAAGCTTCTGTATGAGTTTAATGGTTTTTGGAACTAGTTGAAACTTTCCTACTACAACTTGATTTATGAGTTTTAATCAATCTTATAATCTTTATCCAAGCCCATAGAGACATCTTAGACATATTTTGGACAACTTTTTCAACTTAGAAGAGGACTCACAATGTACACAAATTTAGCTAAGACTTGTGTTGACCCAAATGTGTTGACCTAATGGCAATCTAGTAATTAAAATGATTACAAACCATTAATCGTGTTTTAACATTAATATCTACATTGAGTTATTGTGTTAGGTGATCAAATTCAAAGATAAGACTCAAGGAAGCAAAGTCGAATTCTAATCATTTCAAGCTCAAATGTTCATCACAAACATCCACACATGTATTAAAATTCCAGATTGCCAAAATAGAAGCATTCAAGCTAACAAAGATTATCAAACTCTAGAATACAAATCAAAGAAGCAAGTCTTATCTTCAAAAGTTCATCCGATCAATCCTTATTTGAAAAATGGGGTAGATAGGTTTGTGAGTGCTTAAGATTCATTGTCAAAGTATTTTTAAATTCTTTTGAAGCTCCAATCTTTTAAAGATTATGCATAAAAATATTTTTCAATCTATACTCAATCTTTTATTAACCTAATGAGAGATCTTGAACATCACTTATATTGTTTCATTGACCTATAAATGTGTTTAAACATTTAAACCCCTCAAAAGTGGCAAACTCACTCATCTGGAGAGTTTCGGTCACCTGGTGAAATCCATCAACTGGCTAACTGAAGTTAGAATGAATTCCAGTGAGGTATGCAATACAGAAAAAATTGAATAATAGTTTCCACCAACTGAAGCACAGCTTCAATTGACCGAAACAATGTCATTAATCGCCTGATGAGATCCATCAACTTGCTCGTAGAAACTGGAAATAGAGTCTAGTAGGGTGCGCAAAATAGGGAAAAGTTGTTTCAGCCTGCTAAAACTTTGTCATCAGTCGGCCAACAACAAATTCAAAGTCTAATAGCTATTTTCTGCATTTAATGCTTCCCAACTAACCTAAGAACAACATTTCTACAGCCTCTCATTTATATATTGCTTAGACTCATTGAAGAGAACCAATATACACATTTTAAGCATTCAATACATTCATCTACTCTATATTTCAAAACATTCAATAGACTTAAGCTTCAACTTGTGAATTCCTTTATACTCTAGTCTTGCGAGCATGAACTTATGTATTCATCTATATTCAGATATATCGATTGTGAGCTTCATATTGTATATCTATCTTTGAGAGATATTTGTAAACTCTTCTTCCATTCAAAAGGATCGAGTTGATCCATAGGAAGTCTAAAGGAGGTTATTCCTTTAGCAAGGGTTGGTGTGACACAAGGAAGACTAAGAGAAGGTTCTTCTCTTAGCAAGAATGTTTTGTTCTCCACCTATAAGGAGGTGCCTTATTGGATTTAGGAAGTCTCAAGGGGGTCTTGAGCAGAGGAGTAGGAATTCTGAACTTCACAAAAACTTTGGTGTCAATTGCGTTTGATTTTTCTATCTCTAACTCTTTATATTATACTCAATATCTTTAATTTCTTGTCTATTATTCATTGCATAATTAAAATTGTTTAATTTCCTCATAGAGTTTTATTTAAATCAAAAAATTGTATATCGTTTGCCTTAGACCCTATTCACCCCTCTCTAGGGTAAATACGTGTGTTACAATTGGTATCAGAGCCTCGACTCTAGATTTGTCTTAACTAACTTAGAGTCGATCCATAGAAAACTTAGGCAACCAGTAACATGAAGAAGGTCACTCTAATAATAGACGTCCTTGGTTTGATGGGTTAAACTTTAACTATTGGAAAAATAGAATGATAAAATTTCTTCAAGCTCAAGATTATCAAATTTGGCAAGTCATTGTCAATGGACCTTTTGTTCTAATGAAAATCGTATGAGAAATAAAAGTTAAAAAAATGGAAAGTGAATGGGATGCGGATGATCGTAAACTCATATCAATCAATGCTAAGGCCAAAGTCAACCTCAATTGTGCTCTAAGTGCAAATGATTATAATAGAGTCTCTACATGTGCTATGACCAAAAAAATTTGGGATAAATTGATTGTGACTTATGAAGGAACCGAACAAGTTCGTGAATCCAAAGTTAACTGAACAGTTAGTGATATGTTTACTAACTCCGATGTTTGTAGAAAAATTCTTAAAAGTTTACCATCAAAAAGAGATGCACAAGCGATAGTTATCAATGAGTCCAAAAATCTAACAAGCTTATTCTTGATGAGATTCTTGGCTCTCTTCTAACTTGGGAAATCATGTTGAATGTTCATGAGAAATATTATAAACAAAAGAAGAGTCTAGCTCTCCAAGCCTCATGCAAAGAAGATAACAATGAGTTTAGTAATGTTGAAGATGAAATTGCTCTCATCACCAACAAATTCTTTAAAATCCTGTAAATGAAAAGAGTTAACTTGGGACATTCTTCAAAGAATAATCCTAGCAAAGAAACTCCTATTTACTTTCATTGGGGAAAGCCCAGATATTTAGAAACCGATTGTCACAAATACAAAATAAATAAAAGAGAAAAGTGGCCTTGAATGCCACATGGAGTGATGACGATGAATCACCATACTAGGAAAATGATAAGGATAACGAGGAAATGGAAAACATTTGTCTTATGGCCTTTGGAGATGAGTTAACCTATAATCTTGACTCTCAAGATAATCTTTATGATAAGTTGATTGATTCTCATAATGAATTGCAAGATGCTTTTAAAGAGTTGCATGATGAACTTAGAAAAATGATTTTAAAATGTGCATCTCTTAGAGGAAAAAATCACACATTTTCTCAACTATAAAATTAAAATGATTCTTTGAAAAGGAGTAAGAAAACTTCTCTTTAAATGATTCATCTTCAATTGCTCTTAAAATTGAAAATAAAAATTTGATAAAAACTATTGATGATCAAATTGAAACTCTTACGAAATTTACCAAAGAAAAAGAAAATTTAGGTCTTATTCTTGGAATGCAAAGATGCACTTATCTTAAAGAAGGACTTGGATATATTCCTTATAACAAAGATACGTGTTTAATCAAGAAAAATAAGTCTTTTAAGGAACCTTTGTCAAGAAACGTAGATCACCTTTTTCTAACTATATATGTAACCTTTGTTTGAAGAAAGGACATAAGATTTTTGATTTTCCATTAAAAAAAAAGGGTTGGAAAAATGATGTAAGTTGTAAAAGGAACTTTTTCAAAAACTAATCCAAATGGACCCAAAGTTACTTGGGTACCAAAAGAAGTTACTTAAATTCTTCTTACAGGTATGCTTGAAGTCTTCTCAACACCTAAGGATGAATATGGGAGATGGATTGATATTCACTTCTATCAAATCCTATGATGGTGTAAATGTCACATTTGGAGACAACTCAAAAGGCAAGATCATTGGCATAGGAACAATAGGTATTTCTTCCCTCTTATATATTAATAATGTCTTTTTACTTAATGGATTAAAACATAATTTGTTCAACATTAGTCAACTATGTGATATAAGTCTTAATGTTACCTTTAAATCAAATAGATACATTGTTGAAAATGATAGAAAACAAATTTTTTCCACAAATAGAAGTGAAAATTTATAGTCCTTGCTTCTATGTGAACTACATGCTCAAGATGTTAAATATTTTATATCATCTGGTGATAGTAGTTGGCTATGGCATAGAAGACTAAGCCATGCTAGCATGGACTTAATCTCTAGATTATCTTCAAAGGACTTAGTTATCACCTCCACTAGGCCACTTGATTTAATTCACATTGACTTCTTTGGCCTAAAAATGATTGCTAGTCTTGGTGGTAAACTCATGCCTTTGTAATTGTTGATGATTATTCTAGATACACTTCGGTTTTCTTTATCACTCACAAAAGTGAAACTCCTTCTATCTTTGTCAATTTTTGTAGAAAAGTACAAGACGAAAAGGATTACAAAATTAAGACCATTTGAAGTGATAGAGGTAGAGGATTTAACAACTAAGACATGAAAAGATTTTGTGATGAAAATAGATACAATTGCAATCTCTCGGCACCTAAAACTCCCTAACAAAATGGGGTTGTTGAAAGGAAAGATAGGTCTTTTTAAGAAACGGCTAGAACGATGCTAAATGACCACATCTTACCTAGATACCTATGGGCCGAAACCATTATCACTTCTTGTCATGTTATGAATATAGTTATCATTAGAAAATCATTAATAAAACCCAATATGAATACAGAATGAAAAGAAGACCATCATTAGGTACTTTAAAGTATTTGGAAGAAAATATTTTGTCTTAAATGACAAAGACAACTTAGGAAAATTTGATGCCCAAAAGAACAAAAGAACACTAACAGTAGTAAAATCCATACAAGTAGTATTTGATGAATCTCAACCCCCACCACCTAAAAGAATTCTAGATGATGATGATGATGAAGTGGTTGCGATAAAAGAGAGAACTAACACCATAAACATTGAGACTAAGACTGATGAGCTTACACTTGATGATTCCCTAAAAGATAAATCAAATGATGACCATGCCTTAGAAGAGGAAATTGATAATCTTCCTAAAAGTTGGAAATTTGTACAAAATCACCCAATAGATCTAATCATTGGTGATCCATCCAAAGGTGTCAGTACAAGATCCAAACTTGGCAATATATGTAATCATTTAACATTTGTATCTCAACTTGAGCCAAAGGACTTCCATGAGGCTGAAATGATGAGTCTTAGATCCTTGCTATGCAAGAGGAGCTGAATCATTTTGAAAGAAATCAAGTTTGGAATTTAGACCCTAGACCTAAGGATAAAACTATCATTGACACCAAATGAGTTTTTAGAAACAAAAAGGATGAATTGGGTGTTATTACTAGAAACAAAGGTAAACGTGTTGCTTAAGGCTATAATGAATAAGAAGGAATTGATTATTTTTCCCCCGTAGCTAGATTAGAGGCTATTAGGATGCTACTTGCCTTTGCATCTAACAATAATTTCAAGTTGTATCAAATGGATGTAAAAAGAGCTTTCTTAAATTGTCTAATAGAAGAAAAAGTTTATGTAAAAAATCATCTGGTTTTGAGAGTTATGATTGTCTAAATCATGTTTTTAAATTGACAAAAGTCCTATATGGTTTGAAACAAACCCCAAGAGCTTGGTATGAAAGATTAAGTGATTTTCTACTTTACAATAGTTTCATTAGAGATAAAATTGACAACACTTTTTTTTACTAAAACCATTGATGGCAGCTTATTGATTATTCAAGTATATGTTGATGATATCATAGTTGGTTCAAAAAATGATAAGTTGTGTAAAAAATTCTCCTCTAGCATGTAAAAGAGTTTGAAATGAGCATGATGGGAGAACTGAACTTCTTCTTAGGATTGTAAATCAAACAAACACTTGATTGAATTTTCATTTTCTAATCCAAATATGTCAAAGACTTGCTAAATAAATTCGGCTTGTAGGAAGCCAAACATGCCAAGACTTCCATGAGTTCCTCCTCTAGTCCAAATAAAGATGAAAAAAAGAAAAGACATTGATATCAACAAATATAGAGGAATGATTGGGAGTCTATTATAGTTAACCGCTAGTAGACCAGATATTATGTTTAGTGTTTACTTATGTGTTAGATTTCAATCTTGTCTTAAAGAATCTCATTTGAATGTCGTTAAATGAATTTTCAAATATTTAAGTGGCACTATTGATTTAAGACTTTAATATCCTAGAAATACCGCTTTTGATCTCATTAGCTATTCGGATGCCGACTTTGCTAGATGTAAAATTGATAGGAAGAGCACAAACAACAATTGTCACGTCTTAGGACACTCACTTGTGTAGAGACCGGATCTAATTTTGACTAATTTTCTTTTATTTCCATTTATTACCATATAAATGATGTTACATCCATTATAAATATAAAATTCATGTTTGGGGATGTTTTTGAACCAATTAGCTCATTTTAAAAATTTTGGGTTGGTGGGACCTGGGACATGGGTCGGATGGGCCCGAAAAATTGAATATTTTTTTTAAAAAAATTATTTTAGTTTTAGACCAAATTAAATGTTAAAAGAGTTGAGGAAGTGATTTCAGAGCCGTAACTTCTTTGAAAATCAAAAATAGAGGTTGGGAGGGTACGTTAAGTGGCTTGGGGGCATTTTGGTTATTTTATGCTTAAGATGATATAAATATCAAGAGTTGGGACATTTATGAGTATTCTCACAAGCCAAAACAGCCAGTTACTACCTCTTTTTCCCTCCTCTTCATCTCTTCTCCTTCTCTCTTCATTTCGAAGGTTTTGGGCTTGAATTTGGAAGTCCCCGAAAAAGCACTTTGTGTTGTACGGGTCAAGCACTTCGATGTGAGCCAAACAAAGTGTGATTTTGAAGAAGTTGAAGCTTGGAGGATTAGGGTTTCGGTTAGAAATACTTCAATATTGAGGTAAGGGTGTTTCTTCTCTCTAAGTCATCGATTTATGGGGTATTGGTGAGTTTGAGAGGGTATGGTTGAGTTGGCATGCTTGGGAGGGTGATATGGTGATATATGATGTTTTCCTTCTTTTATTATGATTAAATATATGCTAAAGTTGTTTATATTGTGATATATGATGGTTATGAGCTTATATATGCTATTTGTATGGAATTGTGAGCATATGGTAGATATATGTGACTTTGTATACATGTATGAGATATATATATGAATGTGGGCATATATGTGTTTATATGTGGTATGTGAGGATATGATGCATGCTAGAATTGATATAAAACATAAATATATGTAGGAGAGCATGAGAAATATGTTATATGTGATATGTTGCCTAATGAGCATATATGTATTGGAGTTTTGTTCAAGTGAGCCATAAATAGGGTTTGAAGTTGTCCAACCATGTTGTGAAAATGGTAAAATTATCCACTAAGGTATGACCATCAGAGTTATTCAATCATACTGACGCTAATGCCTAGAAATTGGAGTTGTCCAATCACAATAGCAAGATCAATATATTGGCAAGAATGTATGATCTTTGGAGTTACCCAATTATACAAGTGTTGTCGGAGTTGTCTAACACCACATGACCATTATAGTTGACCAATCATGTATATGTATAGGATATGACTAAGAAAGATATAAATCTAAATATGCTGATATGTTTAACTGTTAAGCATGATGAATGTCTTAGATGCATATATGTATTGCATTGGATTGGTTTAACATACAAGTGTTGAGCATGTCTTGTAGAATAGTGACATCATGATTGCATATCATGTAAGTCAGTGTTGGGTCGATGCCTAAGTGGGTTGGGGCATTCCTACTGAACTAGTTGTTTGCTCACCCCTTTGCCCCCAAACATTTTACAGTTAAGGCATCGGTAATGGATGGGGCTTGAGTAGCTTTGTAGAGTATTTGGTAGAAGTTTTGAGTTGTTTTGGATATTGTATATATTGATGTCCATGCCGACTTGTGGCATGTTGATACTTTTAAAAGTTTTAACTATGAACAAACAACTTGTATTTGGAAATTTTCATATGTATAATCCATGTGGATACCTTTTGGATTTTGGAGAGATGTATGAATGGAATGTATGTTTTGGATCAAATGTATGAGATATAGAGTTTTATATATGTTTTAAAGTGTCATGGGAAGGTATGAGGATAAAGAATGGATTTGGATATGAATTGAATAGGTTTTGAACACTTTGAGAATTCTATAGAATTTGTAGTTGAAAGATTATAATGCATCATAATCATCATTATGATGGATTGTAATCCTGCGTTGCATTATAATTCCCATTACTATAGATTGTAAAATTGTAGAGGAAAATGTGTTGGAAAATCATGAATTTCGCAAGATGTTGCGATACATATGCGATGTATCGTAGATTATGATGTATCATAATCATCATGACAATGGATCGTAATCTGCAGTTAGGTTGATGATTGAAAAGTCAATTGGACTTGTATAGAGGATCATGTGTGGGGCCCATTGTGATGATTTGTTGTAAATTTATACATATATAACCGTATGTATATGATTAAGTTTCCACGGTAATGAAAGTATGGATGATCTATTAGTATTTAATGGATAGACTCACCCTTAGGATTCAGGCTCAGAGATGGAGTCTCCAGTGGCTTGGGTTTTGGGGCTTGACAAGATGGTATCAGAGCTTAAACGGGTTTGAATACCTTGGACGACGGGTTATGGTGAAACCACATGAGTATTTGAGGTTAAGGATTTAGACATAAGGTCTATAAATTATTTATGTGAAATATGACTACTTGTTTACACCTTTATAATATGCTAATTATGGAATAAATTAGCATCACGTTGTGTAAGTATAATGAGGGTCATATGACTGTATATATATTTGGTGTTAAGTTTTCCTTGTTATGTATATATAGAAAATGCCACCAAGGAGATCAAGAGGTAGAGGTGCTCACATTCCATAAGAAACTATGGATGGAGCCCAGTTTATGAGAGACATGGTAGAGACCATAAGACAAATCGTGAGGGAAACTCGTGAGGAGGAAGTTCAAGCTCAACCACAGGGTGGTTTGAATCGTGTGATAACGGTGATGAAAGAGTACACTAAGTACAAACCACCTACTTATGCAGGCGGGTCTGATCCGCTACTAGTTGAAGAGTGGGTAGACCAAACTTTGAAGCTTTTGGTTGCCTTATGAATTGATGAGGACCTCAGGGTCAGCATAGCTACACTTCACTTGCAAGGTGAAGGAAATAGGTGGTGGAGTTTGGTGAAGAACACTTATGATGTGGAGGTGATGGAATGAGAAGTTTTCAAGGATCTTTTAATCAGAAGGTACTTCCTGCCAACGATGAAAGATAGACTCAAACAATAGTTTATAGATCTTGTGCAAGGGGATATAAGCATAATGGAATACGAGACCAAGTTCACATCCTTGACTCATTTTGCCCCATAAATGGTGGGTGATGATGAAATGAAAGCGAATCACTTTGTGAGAAGACTCAAAATGTCTATAAGAAAAAGGGTGTCTATCTTAGGCATTAAAGTCTATGCCGAGGTTGTTGATAAAGCCTTGGTAGCTAAAGAAGATGACAGAGAGACTCAAAGGATATAGGATTCTAAGAGTCAGACTAGGAGTTCTGAAGCACTTACGGGTAGTCAGGCAAGGAAGAGGTAGAGGGGTAACACTTTAGTTTCTCAAGGGCAACAATCTCGCTTCGTACCCTCAGTGCCTTTACCTACAAGATCTTCACGGTCTACTGTGGTATGCTACCATTGTTAGCAATTGGGTCACTATAGGTATGAGTACCCACAAAGGCAGGTTGTATCTATACTAGTAGCACAAAGAGAGGAGAGGGCATGCTACCATTGTCACCAGTCGGACATATTAGAGAAAATTGTCCCTAGAGACATAGTGTGCAGAGTGAAACTGGATCTCAGCAGAAGACTATTAAGTTTGCTATAGGTCATTCGAGTTTGAGGGCATTGTCGCCATCTTAGTTAACTCGATCAGTTTAGGGTTCTCAAGTACTGAGAGGGGCCACACCTACTGTGTCTAACTAGCAATCTGGATTTTATGGTAATGGCCAGTGGGGTTAGCAGATTCAAGGTCGTGCTTATACACTGACTTAGGAAGAGGATATACCAGGACCATCAGTGGTTAGAGGTATTTTCTTGATTTCTTGCTCATGGGCTAGGATGTTGATAGATTCAGGTGCATCTCATTCATTCATGTCTACTACATTTTCTTATGCCCTGGGGTTGGAGGTGTCATCACTAGAGTCATCATTGTCTATTGATATGCCTATTGGGGGTAGAGTTACACTGGGTAGATTTTGTTTATTTTACGAGATCGAGGTTATTGGACGTCGGCTAGTGTTCGACTTTATGTTGCTAGACATAACTAGTTTTGATGTCATCCTAGGTATGGATTGGTTGTCTATGTTTAGAGCCATGATTGATTGTCTCCGTAGGAAAGAGTGTACACCTTAGAATGATGATTTCTATATATCATCATTACATAGTTTTAGTATTTGGGACGGGATTGGGTGTTTCTTGGCCAGCTTGTTGGCTGAGGAAGTAGATGTTACGACTTGTGGAGGGTTTCCACTGGTAGTTTGTGATTTCTTGGATGTTTTTCCTAGGACTTGATAGAGTTACGTCCAATGCAAGAAGTAGTGTTCGGTATTGATCTTGCTCCTGGTATCGCGCCTATCTCTATAGAACCATACCGTATGGCATCAGTAGAGTTGAAGAAATTGAAAGATCAGTTACAGGAATTTTTAGATAATGGATTTGTACGGCCTAGTACATCGCCTTGGGGAGCTCCGATCTTATTTGCTAAGAAAAATGACATATCTTTGCAATTATGTATAGACTATCAGAAATTAGACCAAGTAACGATCAAGAACAAGAATCCTATGCAAAGGATAGATAACTTATTTGATAAACTCAAGGGTTCAATGTGCTTTTCAAAGATCGACTTGAGGTCGGGGTAATACCAGTTGAGGGTAAGAGATGAGGATATTCTAAAAACTACTTTTTGGACTACATATGGACATTTGAGTTTTTAGTGATGTTGTTTGGTTTGACGAACGCAACGGCAACATTCATGGACTTAATGAACGGAGTCTTCAGTGTTTATTTGGATAGAATTGTGGTGGTGTTTGTAGACGATATTCTCGTGTACTCATCCTCTATAGAGGAACATGAGAGTCACTTGAGAACAGTGTTACAGATTTTGAGGAAGCACTATTTGTATGACAAGTATGAAAAATGTGAATTTTGTCTAACGGAAATGAAGTTCCTTAGACATGTGGTGTCGGAAGGAGAAGTTTCTGTGGATCCTTCTAAGATTGAAGCAGCGATGAATTAGGAAAGGCCAAAGAACGTATTTGAGATACGTAGCTTCTTGGGACTAGCAGGCTACTATAGGCACTTTGTTAAAGACTTTTCAAAGTTAGCATTGCCTATGACTAAACTTATTCGTAAAGGAGTTAAGTTTGTGTGGAATGATGCTTGCGAACATTTATTTATGGAATTAAAGAGTCGAATGACTAGTTCTCCGGTATTGATAATTCTCAAACGTGGTTTGGGTTATATGATCTACTATTATACTTTATAGGATGGATTGAGATGTGTATTAATACAAACCGAGAGGGTTGTTACATATGATTCCTGACAGTTGATGACACATGAGTAAAATTACCTGACTCATGACTTGGAGTTAGCAACAGTTTTTTTTGCTTTAAAGATGTTGAGACATTACTTGTACGAAAAAAAGTTTGAGGTTTTCTCTAATCATAGGAGCTTGAAGTACCTTTTCACATAAAATGACTTGAATATGAGGCAACGAAAGTGGGTGGAGTACATGGAGAATTAAAACTTTGATCTTTAGTATCACCCAAGAAAGGCTAATGTGGTAGCTGCTGCCTTGAGTAAGAAATAACATGGTACCTTGGCAAGCATTGCCATCCGTGAATGAAAAATCATGGAAGATATCTTAGAAATGAGATTATATTTCAGTGAAGGTGGTGAACCTGCAACTTTGTTCACCCTTATTGTTGAACCGACTTTAGTGAATAGAGTGATTGAGGAGCAGAAGCATGATAGTGAGATGGAGGATATTCGCACTCAGATTTTGGGTGGCGAAGTAATGGAAAGTTGGATAGTTCATTTCGATGAAGGTTTGAGGTTTAAAAGGAAAATGGTTGTACCATTGGCTTATAGGGATGAGGTTCTTAGAGAGTTTCATTGCTCTAGACTTGTAGTGCTTCCCAGTGGTACCTAGATGTATCACAATTTGCATAGACAGTACTGGTGTAAGGGTATAAAAAGGATGTTGCACAATTTGTGGCAAGGTGCATCACTTGTCAACAAGTGAAGGTTGAACATCAAAGACTGGCGGAGTTGTTGCAACCATTACTGGTAGCTATGTGGAAGCGAAAACATGTCACTATAGATTTTGTGATAGGAATTACTGAGGTTGAGAAAAAGTCACGATGGTATTTGGGTCATTGTAGATAGATTGACCAATGTAACTCATTTTCTCCTTATTCGGGTGACTGATGATATGGATACTCTGAGTCAGTTATATATTGGTCAGATTTTGAAACTACATAGAGTGCCAATTTCTATTGTATCAAATAAAGACCAATGGTTTACATCAAAGTTTTGGCAGAGTTTTCATATAACACTTGATACGAACCTTCATTTTAGTACGACTTTTCATCCTCAGACGGATGGTTGGTTGGGGCGTACTATACAAATTCTGGAGGATATGTTTTGGGCATGTGTGCTTGATTTTCGTGGTAGTTGGGAGGATCAACTTTCATTGGTGGAGTTTGCATACAATAATAGCTATCAAGCTAGTATTGAGATAGAACCATTTGAAGCATTGTATGGTAGGCTTTGTAGGTCACTTGTTTGTTAGATAGAGGTTGTGAGACAGTGGTTTTGGGGCAGGATATAGTTTGAGAGACTACAAAATATATTAAAGTAATAAGGCAGTGGTTGCTTACTGCTCAGAGTCGTTAAAAGAGTTATGCCGATAGGAGGCGGCGACCTTTGACATTTGAGGTAGGAGACCATGTTTTTCTTAAGGTCTCACCACGGAGAGGTTTGATGAAATTTAGGTATAGTGGCAAGCTATCACCACAGTTTATCGGTCCATTTAAGATATTGGATCGTGTGGGTGAGGTTGCATATTCCTTGGCATTGCCACAACAAATATCGAGTGTGCATAATAATTTCCATGTTTCTATGTTATGGAAGTATGAGTCGGATCTTCACATGTGTTAGATTGGACAGATCTTGAGGTGGAGGAGGATGTATCTTACGAAGAAAGGCCAATTCAGATTTTTGACTCTAGGGAGCAAGTGCTTCGGGGCAAGACCATTCTGTAGATCAAAGTGCTTTGGAGACATCACGGAGTTGAGGACACTACGTGGGAGTAAGAACAAGAGGTTCACTCAAAGTACCCCGAGTTGTTTACCACTTGAGTTATGTTTCTAATTTTGATGACAAAATTCCTTGAAAGTGGGAAGGTTATATAGACCGGGTCAAATTTTGACCAAGTTTCTTTTATTTCCATTTATTGGCATATAAAAGATGTAAAATGATGTTACATGCATTATAAACATGAAATGCATGTTTGGAGACTTTTTTAGAGGTCCAAAGATGTTTCTGAGCCAATTGGCTCATTTTTAGATTTTCGGGTTGGCAGAGCCCAGGACATGGGTTAGGTGGGCCCTAAAAATTAAATATTCTTTTGAAAAAAATTATTCTTAGTTTTAGACCAAATGAAATTGATGAACCTAGAGAGGGAGAAGGTGAATAGGTTCTTCGCCTTTTCTTCGTAATATTGGAAGTTTTGGCTGGCACATGCAATCACACAATTAATGGGCACACAGATTTATAGAGTAAACCCCAGGGTGGGGAAAAAATCTCTTCGAACTGAGCTCCAGTATGTCTGAAAAGGTAGTACAGTAATTCTCTCAATCACTCTCTCACTCACCAAACTCACAACATAGTCGCTCCAGCACTTAACCCAGTTCACAACCTCCCTAGGCCTGAACCACTCTCACCAAATCTCATAACAGCTTTTTCACTCTCAACCCAGCCAAGGCTTCCCAAAGCCCAAACTATCTCACACCAAATCTCACCATAATCACTCACACTCCCCCTGTCCAAAGTATCCCAATACTTGGACTATAAATAATGATAGTGGAGTCAATTCGATGTGTTGAGCAGCAACTCTTCAGGCTTTGATTGTACGTCTTCAAGATCAATCTTCAAACTCTAATTGTTAGCTTCAAAATCCAGCTTGATAATAATATGGTCACGAACACTTGAACTCTTGTGGTGATGGGCTTCAATAAGTACACCCTTAAAGTGTAGCTGCACAGACTTTGTATAAGCTCGCTCTATCAATAAATCTTGTTCTTAGCTCCTTGAAAAGTCTTCTTTAGCTTTGATTTTCTCCATGAGCAACTATTCTGGCTATTCTTGAATTTTGAACCTGTTCTTCTGATTTAAACACAACTGCAACTTGGGTGGAAGTTAGTAGCATAAGCAGTTTAAAAGATAGACAACATGAGTACTATTTAAATCTCTAAAATAGCAATTCTAGAACAACAAATCAGCAATTCCATGTTAACCAAAGAGCAATTCCAAATCTATGCAATTCCAATTCAGTAATATGAAATCCAATTCAGCAATATGCAATTCCAATTTAGCAATATGAATTCCAATTCAGCATTATGAATTTCAAAACCTCAATATTAAAATTTCAGAGTAAAAAAAAATTGAATTTCTGAACAGTAGAATTATAATTTTTGAACAGTAGAATTAGAATTCCAAATTAGCAAACAAAGAAAATCAGCAATTAACTCAACAACCAAGACAGCAACAGGGTATCTAATTAATTCAAGTCACTCAAAACATTTGATCTCAGCATATCATAAACCATACTTTCAGAATGCTATCACAATCTTAGCTCACAAAGTAGTATAATCTCAGTCACATTATATTAGAGGGTATAAGTTATGTAACTAAATCAACCAAGGTGACTCATGAATCTAACTTCAGTTTTCAAGATAGTATAAACTTAGCTCACAAAATAGCATAATCTCAGTTACAGTATATTTGAGTGTATAAGTTATGTAACTAAATCAACCAAGGTGACTCATGAATCCATGGGAGTGTATCCAAAATTTGAGACCCAGCCCAGCAACACAATTTGTAGAAAGATGAGTAGATTTATGTCTAAAGAGAGCTCAAGATAAATTTAAAGATTGTACTCACAATGCTTCGAGGACTGAATAAACTATTAAAAAGGGGCATCCATTCGTTCGGCTTGTCCTTTCCAGCAGCTGGGCTTCAAGAGCCCTAGCTCCCATATCTTCAATAATAAAAATCCAGATTGTTGATGAAGCTCTGAGACCCTCTTTCTCTTTCGCACAGAGAGACACCAATATTTGTATTTCGATTGTCATAGCTGAGGTGCCACCACCTGATCGGTAGCTATGGAAGTGAAACTTGACGAAAACTGAAAATCAAGAGGATGCATATCGCAGTTTTGATCGCTGAAGCCAAAGAAGATGCTCATCAATTAACCCATTAGCTTCGATCTTCTCTCTCTCTCTCTCTCTATTCTTATGTCTCTTTCTCTATTGACATTTTCACACAGCACCGCGAACCCCTAGTGTCTCTTCTTGCCCTATCTTTTCTTTGTTCCTCTTGTCCGAAACTGGATATATATATATATATATATATATATATATATATATATATATATATATATATATATATCAGCTATATTGATTTCTCCCCATTTTTTATTTTTTATTTTTATTTTTAAAGTGTCACCTTTTTGAATTTGAAAGGAAACCATAGCAATTTAAATTTCCTAAAATAACCCTCCACTAATGGTTAGTAAAAATACATAATAAAGCAAACCAGTTGAAAATAAATTATGAAATTAAATCCAGCAAAGTATATTTAAAAATAAAAGACACAAATGCCCCTACGGATCCTTTTTGACATTAAAGCTTAGGCAAACATGTTCATGAGCTTCCCGGACCATCAGAAATGTTAAAAGAGTTAAGGAAGTGATTTCGGAGCCAGATCCACTTTCGAAATTAAAAACAGAGGTCGGGAGGGTACGTTAAGTGACTTAGGGGCATTTTGGTCATTTTACAATCAAGATGATATAAATATCAAGAGCTGGGATATTTCTAAGTATTCTCACATACCAAAACAGCCAACTACTACCTCTCTTTCCCTCCTCTTTATCTCTTCTCCTTCTCTCTTCATTTTAGAGGCTTTGGCCAATTTAGAAGTCCCCAAAGAAAGACTTTGTGTTCTATAGGTCAAGGGCTTCGGTTTGAACCGAACAAAATATGATTTTAAAGAAATTGAAGCTTGGAGGATTTTAGGGTTTTGGCTAGAATTGCTTCAATCTTGAGGTAGGGGCGTTCCTTCTCAATTAGTCATCAATTTATAAGGTATTGGTGAGTTTGAGAGGGTATGGTTGAGTTATCATGCTTAGGAGGGTGATATGGTGGTATATGATGTTTTCTACTCTTCCATTATGATTTAATGTATGCTAAAGTTCTTTATATTTTGATATATGATGGTTATGAGCTTATACATGTTATTTGTATGGAATTATGATCATATGATTTGTATATGTAACTTCGTGTATATGTATGAGATATATATATAAATGTCGGTATATATGTGGTATGTGAGGATATGATGCATGCTAGAATTAATATAAATAATGAATGTATGCAGGAGAGCATGAGAAATATTTTATGTGTGATATGTTGCCTAATGAGCATATATGTATCAGAGTTTTGTCCAAGTGAGCCATACATGGGATTTAGAGTTGTCCAACCATGTTATGAAAATGGTAAAATTATCCACTAAGGTATGACCGTCGAAGTTGTCCAATCATACCGAGGCTAATGCCTAGAAATCGGAGTAGTCCAAATTCATGTGATCGTCGGAGTTGTCTAATCATAATGACAAGACCAATATATTACCAAAAATGTATAATCTTCGGAGTTACCTAATCATACGAGTGTTGTTGAAGTTTTCCAACGCCACATGACCGTCAGAGTTGACCAATCATGTATATGTATCAGATTATGACTGAGAAATATGTAAATCTAAAGATGCTTATATGTTGAACTGTTAAGCATGATAAATGTTTTAAATGCATATATGTTGTCACGCCCCAAAATTCGGACCGCTGGGATTCCCTCGGTTCAAGCCTAAACTCTGAGTAGTGAGGTGTCATAGTTCCCCGATCGTCATCCCATGAACTAAGCAACCATGATAAATTACCATTTATCACCCTCTAATATCCCCATTGATACCAAGCTATCATGCCTCAACTCCCGGGCCATGACTTGTTGCGGAAGCTTCTACATTATCAATACTAATTCCTCACCGGAGCATCATAATTATCCACAATCTAAGTTATCATCTCATAAATTAGGGGAAGCTTAACAATCTCACCATGAGTCCGTAAGTAGGACACATGAACTCCCAAATATTCAACAGTAATAATAAGCCCACATTTAGGTTTCGGTCGGCTGATGGATGTCCCACTAGTCAGCTGAAACCTGGGCAATCCATTGGCTAGTTACCTTTCAGCTTTGGTCTGCTGAAACAGGTCTTTCGATCTACTGAAGGGCTGTTTTGGTCGACCGAAACAGGTACCTACAGAGCCTGCAATTGCAAACATTCAGTATCTCATAATTTGGGTTAGCTGAAAGAAGTTTCAGCCGACTGAAACTCTCCCAAACCTGTTTTTATCAGTTTTCAAGCCTCAATTTACTCTTTACAACATTCACAACTCAAATGAGTCATTCTGTACATCATCTCCTCATTCCCACTATTTTCCCCATCATTGTACATGCAAAATCATGAAGAGGGGAATCCTTAACACTTAGGTCATTTTATGCTTTCTTGACTCAATCATTCCCCATTAACATACATGCATAAATGGACATCAATAGAATTACAAATCATCATTTGCATCGTCTAGCATTTACAATGCTCAAAGCTTACATATAAAATATAAAATTTACAACCATGCTCAGAACCGTATTTAAACGTATGAAATCATAAAGCATAATAAAACAAATTTTAAAAAATGTAAAGATCTTATACATGTTCACCTCATGTATATAGTCCATAATCCGGACATGCATTCAAATAAAGCAATATAAGTCTTTAAATGGAACCAATACCACTCCACACCAATTCATTATTAGGGAGACTTCATCACATCCTTTTCATTTTTTGGAAAGAATTAATACTCATGGGATGAGCTACAACATGCTCAGTAGGAATGTTTAAAACACAATTCCACAAGTTTCGTGAATACCGCATAAATATACATTTGCATTTAAACATGCTATGCAAGTATCCGTACATCAAAATCATATCATAAGCAACATATGATGAAAGATGATATGCATAACTCCCTCATCCTTTTCACACATCCATTAGGTTCTAGTTTTATGAGCCACCCAATCCCACCTAACTGGGGCTCCAAAACTGGTTTACCTTAGTGTAGGACTCCATTTTAGGAAGTATCCTTTTCCATCTAGTCCAGAGCCTCAATTAAGGATCACACCACAGGGTTACTCCCCAGATTGCCCCACATGGCTCTAAACGGATCAACATGCTACTCATCAATTGAGCTCACCACCCTTATTATGCCAATGAAGATAAATCCCACATGTTCATGATAATGCGCACGTACAATTCAATGCAATATAACATTTAATTATCATGCTTGCACAATTTCCAAATAAACATCACATGCATCCACATTGAACATGCTTCACATCTTCCACATTTCATATCATTTATATTAACATTTAATCATGCTTTAAACTTAAACATGCTTCCAAGGTAATTTATCAAAAACATCAATGTCACCTTCACACATATATATGAATACACATAATTCTTTCACATTTCAATTCACATATGCTCATATAATCATCTAAGGCAATTATAAACATGTAATCATCACATTCAACATAGAGAATTCATTAAGTGGTATAATTTAGCATGCTTTAATATTGAAAGACATTTAATTATACCCACATAGCCAATTAGTTACTATAGACAACCAATATACTCACAAAAACTACGAATTTCATGGGTTAGGTATCCTTACCTCAAGTTGGAAGAGCTTCCAATAATTCTCCCAAATTATCACCAAAAATCAACTTTCTCCAAATTTGATTCCGAATGGATCAAACTCAAGCCCTCAATGCGTAGACCGATTCTCTCTTATTCGGCATATTCTAATTCCCGCCCCAAGCCTCTCTAATTCAATGGAGAACTGAAGAAGATGATGTAGAGATATATGTGTATCTATATAGCTCTCTCAAGACTGATGCGAATGAGAGAATATAGCTATGTCATTCTCTTCCTTTCTATTTATAGACCTAACCCTCATAATTATAAAAATGCCACTAGTCTCTCACCAAACATTCCCGGATTCCGTTTTCAATTTTGGTAACTCTGATTGACTCAAAATCGACTCCGTAGCACGTTAAATATTTTACTTAAGTGACCTTTCAAATTTGGCATCATTCCAACACTTTCGGATTTTCCAGGCCTACGAGACCTGTTCCTCGGGCCCACCTGACCCGAAAAAGTCAACTTTTTTCATGTACTCCCAAAAATTTCTCGGACTCTTATCCAAGTCGCCAAACATGTATTTCACACTTAGAACACCTATATAATCATTTAAAGCATTATTATGATGATAAATGAAAATAAATGAAAATTGGCCAAAAATGGTCGCGGTCCTTGCATATATATTACATTGGTTTGGTTTAACATTCAAATGTTGAGCATGTCATGTAGAATAGTGGCATCATGATTGCATATCATGTAGGTCGGTATCAGGTCAATGTCTAGGTGGGTTGGGGCATTCCTACTAAACTAGTTGTTTGCTCACCCTCCCCCCCCCCCCCCAACGAAAACTTTTTACAAATAAGGCACAGATAATGGATGGGGCTTGAGTAGCTTTGTGGAGTGTTTGGTAAAAATTTTGAGTTGTTTTGGATATTGTATATATTGATGTTCATGCCAGCTTGTGGCATGTTGATACTTTAAGAAGTTGTAACTATGAGCAAACAACTTGTATTTGGAAATTTTCATATGCATAATCCATGTGGACACCTTGTAGATTTTGGAGAGATGTAGGAATGGAATGTATGTTTTGGATCAAATGTTTGAGATGTTAGTTTTATAGAGTTTTATGTATGTTTTAGGGGCGTGACAACTTGTCTCTTGGTGATAAGCAATGAATGTTGCATATTCAATGCCCCTAAAATTATATGAATTAGTGTCGTAGTAATATTTCTTTTATGTTTTTATTAATAATTTTAATCTTTTCATGATTTCAGGTGAATAAGGGTAATTTTGATTAACAACGGCGCAATCGGGCTACAAATGGTGGTATTTTAGTAGGAAGCTGAAATTTGACCCATAAGATATGTTTACATTGAAGATCCAAACTTAAGGGGCTAAAGAAATGGGTTAGAAATTAATTTAAATGAAGAAAAGGAGCACGGTCCTATTCACATTGAAGATTGGGCCAATTCAGGCCTAAAAAGTTCTGGACCCGTGTTGGTATTCAGACCATAACTCTGTACACAATTGTCAAAATGATCCAAACTTCGCGTAGGTTGAAGGAAATTCAATTCTGTACAATTTCATATTTTACAAAAATTTCCTAAAATAAATGTTTATAGCAACTTGTTGCCCTATTTGCGCAGCTACCACTTTTTGGGCACAAATACTACTTTGTGAGGCGCAAGTGCCATTTTCTTATGCGCACTTGCCACTTTGGAAGGCCAGGTGTCCCGTTGGTTTTGTTTCACAAAGTAAAAAGTGAAAATGAAGAAAAACTAGGGAATTATGGGGAGAAGAAACACAGAGATATAAAAAGAGGCAATTCGTGACAATACGAGCAAGAAGATGGAGATTTCATCAACGTTCAAGCCTGGACCTCTGATCATGAGTGGCTAAAACATCATTCTGAGGAAATGATGTAACCCTAACCTGTCTTTCAATGTTTTAGTTGTATATTAATTTGAAAACGATTTAATTTGTGCATTGATTGTATAACCAAGACTTACACAATAGCGGTGCTGTTCGTTTGAATTTTAATGGATTATTTCATTGCATATTGACTCTTGTTCTTGTAGAATTAATGTAAATTTACATGATTAGGGTTGGTTCTTTTCAATTTATGTGATTTAGTTAAGATGAGTTATACAATAGTTTTCACAGACCGTTCAACTTAGAGTTTTAATAATTCGGACTAAGTAAAGATGGGTTATCATATCATTAGTTAGTTAGATGTATAGGTTATGCTTAATTGTATGTTGAACGAATCCCCATGATAGAACTGAATTGGCCTTATAGCCATTCTTTTCTGAATGTATAGATTAAATGTCCCAAATTAGTACAATTGTCATTGTCAAAAGTTTAGTGGTGAAATCAATTCCCAGGACTTTCTCTTCCTGATTAAATTTCATAACATAAATTTATAAATAGCTTTAATTTTCTCAATTAAATTCAAGATCAACATCAACAATTATTTTTCAATTATTTTAGAATTAATTCAAAGACTAAGTAACATAACAATTTAACCTTGCAAGTCCTTAAGGTTCGACACCCTCTATATAGCCCTGTCCTACGAGGACTCATTCTGTTGCGAGTGGTTAAGAAGAATTGACACCACATCAATTTTTTGCGTCGTTGCCGAGGACTTGCTTGAATAGTTTTTGTGCCTAGTCTTAAAGATTAATTTTTTAATTTAATTGTGAAGTTAGGATTTTTCTTTATTATTTTCTGATCCGTTTCATTTTTTTTCTTTTTCAAGTACAAGTGCTTTTGGTTACGAACCATGAACAAAGGAGTGGAATTTATCGTAACTCTCTATGAGCTTTTCATATTCAAATTACTTGTGCTTGTTTATCTAGTTAGTACTTTGCTTTAATTTGTTATCATTCTTTATTTTTTTATTTTATTTTAATATTTTTTCTTAATTTTCTTTTTTTTTATTTATTTTAATTAATTCTTAGTCCGTATTTGTGGTATATGTTGGGTCGTCGATCTCTAGACCCACCAATAGTCCCGTATAACCTTGAACTTGAAAGAACCCTACATCAACATAGGGGAGAAATTAGGACCCAGGACTTAGAGGAAGAACATTCAACTAATAGTGAGAGTGAGACTGAGAGTGAAACTGAGACTAAAACTATGGCTAAGAACAATCCTAGAGCCCTTAAGGAGCACTTCGCTCCTGGGGCATATTCATCCCCGTCATGCATGCAATTACCTAACATCATAGCAGTAAACTATGAGATTAAGTCCAACACTATATGATGTGGCTAAACTCGAATTATATTGTAAGCTTAATTTTGCCATTTTATCAAAATATAATTTAACCACTCGCAAGAGCACGAAATTTTGTAAATACGGTTCTATATAGAGGGTATCGATCCCACGAGGACTAGTTGTAATTGTCTTAAAGAAAGATTACTTCCACTTTAATCCTAAAAACAGGGTTTTGGGTTTTTGTTTATAAAACTATTGCATGAATGTAATAACAATAAAATTAAAGAGTAAAGGATGGGAGAGAGAACTAGGGTTGGTTTCTACCACTAGCCATTCACATGTTCATAAGTGTAGCAAGCATGGGATTCATAAATTAAATGCCTAACAATGTCATTAGGCTTGTGACCTCAATGACATATCAAAAGATTAATGTGTGTGCCAACCTATCATAATCCATCTTCAACAAGCATAGCTCTTCAACCTAACTAACTACCTAATTACCCTACTCTCTAAGTGAACCTACATGCATCCAAACTACCTTATCTTGGCATGGTTTATACAAGCAAACACCACACATTCATTTAAACACCATTATTTAGCCATCATTTGCACTTCTTGTGGAATATGTAAAATGTTGTGCATTCACATGAAAGAATATACTCTAAGACAAGAATAAACTCAACATCAAATGAATATATAAAAGAAATGTATTAGTGTACATGGTCACTAAGCTAAATAATCAACATTTAATTACAAATCCCAAGTGCTACAAAGATGAACAAGTTTACATGGCTAGGGGTTGAAACCAACATCCTAGTAGAGAAGTTAGTTGATCATGGTTGCCTTGCACTCTTCCATTAATGGAGAAATTAGAGCTTCAAGGTCTGGTTCAGCTCTTTCTTCTCCTCTCCCGAAAGTCTCTCTTGGTATATTCTGATGTGTATGAGAGATATGTGAGAAAAATGGCTTCTTTGTGCTTTATGGCTCCTTTTTCAACCTTGGGGCCCACCATATATATATATATATATATATATATCAATATATACACCCTTTATATCAAGAAGGTCCCCAAAGGTCTTGTTCAAGTCAGACAATCCCCCTAAGTCATGAAAAAAGGGGGATTTTGTTGCAAGTGGGAAAGCAGGTGAGCAAGTGGGCAAGTGGCTTCTGCAGAATCTCGATCAATCGAGATTGGATCTCGATTGATCGAGATTTCGATCAATTGAAATGAGACCTCGATCTCGATTGATCGAGATCAACATCTCGATTGATCGAGATGCCTTGGCTGCAATTTCTAACTTTCTCTTCAGCTACAAAAAGCCTCAAACTTTGCTCCTTTCACTACAAGACCTGCAATACATCAAAAACACAAAAATACCGTAAACATATCTCGGTAAACGTAGAAATGGAACTAACATATGCAATAAAGAGGGTTCAAATACATAGAATTAAACACTTATCACTATACAAATGCTTCCATCTTTCTATGGACTTAACAATGAGGATCCGTATAAGCATCTTGACGACTTTTTAGAAGTTTGTTCAATTGTCAAAATTTACAATTTTTCTGATGATGCTTTACGGATGCGCCTTTTCCCATTCTCCCTCAAAGATAAGGCTAAAAACTAGTGAAATTCATTAACACCGAATACAATCACCTCTTGGGCACAATTGCAACAAGAGTTCCTCAAGAAATACTTTCCTATAGGGAAAACAAACCAAATGAGGCGACCCATTACTAGTTTCTCCCAAATAGAAGGGGAGCAATTTCATGATACCTGGGAAAGATATGGTGATTTTCTTAGGAAGTGTCCCCATCATGATATTAGTAAATGGCAACTTGTATAATTTTTTTATGACTCTTATTGGCAAATGGTAGATGCATCTTGTTAGGGTATGTTCATGCTTAAGAATGAGGATGAGGCATGGACAATGTTTATGAATCTAAGTGAAACTTCTACACAGCACGATTCTGCCAGTCGAGTTCGAACAAATAGTCCTCACAAGACTATGGGAATTTTTGAAATAGGAAAATCACTTGATGTCTTCACCAAAGTGGATGAATTATCGAGAAAAATGGATCAACTCATGGCAGCTAGTCAATTTCCAACCCCTACTCATATCATACAGGAAGCATGTGGTATATACACTAGTCCGTCACACTTTTTCATAGATTGTCCTATATCGGGGCAATTTTTTGAATCCAATCCAGAATAAGTCAATGCTGCTTTCTCTAGACCTGAAAATAATCCATACTCTAATACATATAATCCAGGTCTAAGGAATCATCCAAATCCCTCATGGCGTAGTCCATCCCTAAACAATCCAGTCCCAAGGGCCAGTCCCCAGGTCAGGTTTTTAGTTTGATCATCAATCTACTCATCCTTCTTCTAATTTTGTGCCTCAGAATCAATATTGTCATCAAACTTCTCAGTCTTCACCTTGGAGTTCAGTGTTTGAGGATAAAGTGTTAGAGGCATTAGATAAACTTGACGCCCACACTCAGTTACTCGAAGCTAACACTCAGTTACTTCATTCCCACTCTCAATCCATATCCAAGTTAGAGGCTCAAATAGGGCAGCTAGTTAACACTTTGAACCATAGAAAAGAAGGGAAGTTGTCAAGTCAGCCAATAGCTAATCCTAGAGGGCAATATGCAATTGATGATGCTATAGCCAATGGTCATCACTATGAGCATGTTTAGGCTATTACCACCTTGAGGAGTAGGAAAATGATAGATAATAAAGTGGAAGAAAAGAGGGAGGTTGAGAGTGAAGTGGAAAAAAATCTTAATCTGGATTTTGAAGTAAATAAGGCAACACCTTCTACACCTATTCCAACTCTTGAGACAACATTTGAGCCTAAAGTTCCATTCCCTAGACATCTCCAAGAGGTGGCACCTTTTGGACAAGAAGGGGAGAAAGTGAAAGATATGATGGAAGTTTTTAAGCAAGTAAAAATAAATCTTCCTCTCCTTGATGCTATGAAACAAATTCCAGCATATGCAAAGTTCTTGAAAGATTTATGCACTCAAAAGCATAATTCAAGGAGTAGTGTCCCAAAGAAAATATTTCTCACTGAGCAAGTAAGCTCGATTATTTAGCATAACACTCCTCCTAAGTTCAAAGATCCAGGTGTTCCTACTATTTCTTGTATTATCGGTGTTCATGAGGTTGATAGAGCACTCCTTGACTTAGGAGCTAGTGTTAATCTGTTACCTTACTCGGTGTATTTGCAATTAGGGTTGGGTGAGCTTCAACCCACGTCGGTTATATTGTAACTTGCTGATCGATCTATGAAGCAACCACATGGTATAATTGAAGATGTCATAATTAAGGTGGACAAGTTCTATTTTTCTGTGAATTTTATTGTTCTTGACACAGAACTTGTCCCTAACCCAAAGAAATCTATTCCAATGATTCTCGGTCATCCTTTCTTAGCCACAGCTAATGCAAATATTAATTGTCATATTGGAGCCATGGATATTTCTTTTGGGAACATGAAAGTGAAATTGAATCTGAGTGCTTTGTTTTAGATGTCATAGGGGAGTCTGTTGTGAAATCAGTTCCCCTTATCTTGCCTAAAGACTCTTTAGATACTTGTTTGACTCATTTTGGTTGTGAGAGCTTTGATGTAGGGCAACATATTAGTGAAAGTACTTCTTTATTGCATGCCACCAGTTTAGATTCTCCACCATTGAAAGAAGCTAAAGAGTTTGCACCCTTACTTTTAACTACGCTTCCCATTCCTTCCTTAGAGTCACCATTTCAATTTGAGTTGAAGTCTTTATCAAATAAACTCGAATATGCATTCTTAGGATTTAATGACACTTTTTTAATTTTTAATGCATCAAATGTGTCTAGCAACTAAGAGAGTGAGCTTTTAAGTGTGCTTAAGGAGCATAAGGAGATGATAAGATGGCATATATCGGATTTAAAAGGGGACTAGGATAGATTCGAGTTTACGTCTAGCCTAGATGTTAAACTTGGCTCCTTGGGCATACTTTGTATCCCCCTGTATGTTAGATATTTAGTGTTTTTGGTAGTTTAGTAGGATTTATTTTATTTTCTTTTATTTATTATTATTATTATTATTTTATTTTGTTTTAGTGATTTTGTGTTTTTGTTCATTGTGTAAAAAAAAAAAAAAAATTGCCATCTATTCTCTGACTATGTATGTATACCAATTCTATATTTTGTCATATATTTGATAAAGTTGATGATTTCCATTTATTAAAGTCTGATTTCAATACCCCATACTGTCGAGATTGCTTCAACATAGTATGGCTTTACTAAGGAAAGACAGCCCCTTTGTACTCTATATGTTAGAGTGTCTGGATAATCAATATCTTATCATATATACATCTTGGAAAATTGGGAACCACCAATTCAAAGAATGAATGAAAAAAAAAATTAGCTGCTTATTTTATGCATTTTAGTTTTTTATTTTCCTTATTATTTTTCCAATCATTTCACTTGGCTTGTATAGTGGTATCTTTTGACAGGATGTTGAATCCAAGTTTGGGGGGCAACACTATTGTTAACTTTAAGCTACTGGTTTGCTATCTATCCACTCCACTATTCATGGTAATATTATTCTGACTCTCATCTATGTTTCTCTTCCTTGTATATTGAGGACACTGCACCATTCAAGTTTGGGGGTAAGGCGATACATTTCTTGTGTTTTAAATATGAAGGTGAAGTAGTGGTATGTTTTAGGAAACTTTTTATTTTATTGATTTTTAGGAATTGTTTGGTAGTTTTCTTTTCATAGGTTGTTTTATTTTGACATCAATCAAGAGTTTAATACTTTATGTAGGTTCTTGACTTGCAATTGTAGAGTATGCGTAAAATTTTTAGAAACTATGGTTTGAATGCAGTGGTTTAAATCGTTATTTGCATTGACATGACTTGTAGTGGTTGACTCTAATTCTTTTCACAATTTACAAGCACACTAGCAGAGTTGGTGGGGTATGTACTTGGCTTTGAGTTATCAGTTATATGTGCTGAATATAAGTTGGTATCCCTTGAGAATAAACTTTTAAAACATGCTACACTTGTAAAATAAATAATAAATAAAGAAATAACTTGTGGTTTGTGGTCGTTTTGGTTCGAGTTATTAGGTCCATCGGGGTATCTTGAAACCTAGTGCCCTAAAGTCATTTAGTTTGGGAGTCACAGGCTGAAAGCTTGCTACATGTATCAATTTGAAGCCTAATAAACCTGGGCATTGTGTCATTGGTTAGTCTGTGGTTTGTGGCCGTTTTGGTTCGAGTTATTAAGTCCGTCGGGGTATCTTAAAACCTAGTATCCTAAAGGCATTTGGTTTGGGAGTCACAGGCTGAAAGCTCGCTACATGAATCAATTCGAAAGCCTAATAAACCTGGGCATTGCACAACTATAAAAAAAAAAGTAAATAAAAAAATAAACAATTTGCATGTTTTGAGTGATAAATTCAATAAGGGGATCCAACAAATTGAAGGGACTTGTAATTGGTCACTCAGGGCTGGGTTAAACCACATTGATGAATGCTAATTCACTTTTCACGAGAGGGCTAGAGTTAGTTTCTTTGAGTTGTGATTGATGTAAATTTTGTGTGAGAACTATTGTTTTGAATTATGGGATTTAGGGATTTGAAAGTATTCTTAAATTTAATTATTTTATCTGCATTTTGTAGTCTTCATCTTGATTAATGTTTGAAACATAAATTTTTGCATGTTTATGGGTAACATCTCTGGAAACCCTCACGAGACTTCACTCGTCCACTAGGGGTAACCTAGGGGTTTAAAAGGCTTGTTGCATATGCTAAATGCAACCGGATCTCCCACGAAAGAGGAAGTAATTTAGTTATTTTATTTTATTTTTAGTTTTGTATTGTTAAGGGACTAGTAATATGTAAGTTTGGGGGTGAGATAAGTAATGATTGTTGCGTATTCAATGCCTCTAAAATTATATGAATTAGTGTCTTAGTAATATTTATTTTATATTTTTATTAATAATTTTAATCTTTTCATGATTTCAGGTGATTAAGGGTAATTCTGATTAATAATGGCGCAATCGGGCTACAAATTGTGCTATTTTAGTAGGAAGCTAAAGTTTGACCTATGAGATATGTTTACATTGAAGATCCAAACTTAAGGGACTAACGAAATGGGCTGGAAATGAATTTAAATGAAGAAAAGGAGCACAGACCTATTCACATTGAAGATTGGGCTAATTTAGGCCTAAAAAGTTTTGGACCCATGTTGGTATTCAGACCATAACTCTGTACATGATTGTCAAAATGACCCAAACTTCGCTCAATTTGAAGAAAATTCAATTCGGTACAATTTCATATTTCACAAAAATTTTCTAAAACGGACGTTTACCGCAACTTTCTGCCCTATTTGCACAACTGCCACTTTTTGGGCACAAATGCCACTTTGTGAGGTGCAGGTGTCATTTTTTTATGCGCACTTGCCACTTTGTTTCCTAAAGTAAAACAGTGAAAAGGAAGAAAAAATGGAGAATTCTGGGGAGAAGAAACGCAGAGATATAGAAAGAGGTGATTCGTGATGATACGGGCAAGAAGGTGGAGATGTCATCATTGTTCAAGCCTGGACCTCCGATCATGAGCGGTTAAAACATCATTCCAAGGAAGTGACGTAACCCTAACCTGTCTTTCAATGTTTTAGTTGTATATTAATTTGGGAACGATTTAATTTGTGGATTGATTGTGTAACCAAGACTTACACAACAACTGTGCTATTAGTTTGAATTTTAATGGATTATTTCATTGCATATTGACTCTTGTTCTTGTAGAATGAATGTAAATTTGCATGATTAGGGTTGGTTCTTTTCAATTTCTATGGTTTAGTTAAGACGAGTTATACAATAGTTTTCACAGACCGTTTAACTTAGAGTTTTGATAATTCGTACTAAATAAAGATGGGTTATCATATCATTAGTTAGTCAAATGCTAAGAAACACGGACACGGGATACGGGTACGACACAATACAAATACGGTGATACGAAAAATCTCAAAAAAGTAGGATACAAAAACGGCAAGGATACGTCAAATAAATAAATAAATAAAAATATAATATTATACATAAAATATTAAGTGTTATTCTTCAACCATAAAATAAATATACTTAAAACTATTTTTGTTTTATTATAAAATGATCCTTATTTTTTAACCTATAAAGTTTTTAATATTACATCTCAACCCCATTTTATATAACAGAAAATTACAAATTTGCCTTGAAAAGTATCCTTCCCGTATCCCAGCCGTATCCTACACGTATCGTGGCATATCCCCGCGTATCCTGGCCGTATCTCTCCCGTATCCCAACCGTATCCGATATTCAAAAAATAATTTTTAAAAATTGGATACTTCTTAGCCGTATTGGACACGTATCCTGGCTTATCCGGGTCGTATCCGTATCGGATACGTGTCCGATACGGCCACGGCTCTTCTTTAGTCGTATCTGTGCTACTTAGGTCAAATGTATAGGCCATGCTAAGTGAAGACGAGTTATGCTTAATTGTATGTTGAACGAATCCCCTTGATAGAACTGAATTGGGCTTGTAGCCATTCTTTTCTGAATGCATAAATTAAATGTCCCAAATTAGTACAATTGTCATTGTCAGAAGGTTAGTGGTGAAATCAATTCCCAGGACCTTCTCTTCCTGATTAAATTTCATAACATAAATTTATAAATAACTTTAATTTTTTCAATTAAATTCAAGATCAACATCAACAATTATTTTTCAATTATTTTAGAATTAATTCAAAGACTAAGTAACATAACAATTCAACTTTGCAAGTCCTTGAAGTTTGACACCCTCTATATAGCCTTGTCCTACGAGGAATCATTCTATTGCGAGTGGTTAAGTAGAATTGACACCACATCACTTGGTCTTGTAAGAAACAAAATTTCGTTGCTTTATCAATGGTGGAAGCTAAATATGTAGCCACCGGAAGTAGTTGTGCTCAAATGCTTTATATAAAACAACAACTACAAGATTTTTGTCTTACATTTGATCACATTCCTATTTATTGTGATAATACAAGTGCAATTTTCATATCAAAAAATTCTATCCAAAATTTCATTGAGATAAGGTACCATTTTCTTAGAAATCATGTGTCCAAAGGAAATATATAACTTGTGTTTATTAGTACCGATAAATAACTAGCTGATATTTTCACTAAACCTCTTCAAGAAGATAGGTAAATACTCTAAGAAGAGAAATAGGGATGCAATTAGAGAGAGAGGTTATCAAAAATGACAAAAATTGAAACTTTCTACATATCAGCCATCTGATGAAGCTATCAGTCGCCTGAAGATGACCTTCAGCTGACCGAAAGGGTGTTTTTGGAAGACCAAAACGTGGCTACTCATCAAACTTAAAATTAATTGACACTGGAATAGAAAGAAGGCTTGTATCAGCAGTCTGATAGGTCTATCAATTATCTGAAAAACTATCAGTCGACTCAAATAGACTTTCTGTAGACCAAAACTACGATCTGGGCAATTTTAAGTCACAAAGCCCAACTTCAGTTCATTATTCATTTCCCTCCTAGCTCCGGCCGTCTGAAGAAAATCTCTCCCTCATCAAAATGAACCTCAAGGTACCATTTTTGTACAAATTCATTCCAATTACAACCTATAGTTCACTTCATCTCTTAATTATACTAGATTGATTTGCGAATTTTCCATTCCATTTCATTTTAAATCTAAATACTCACTCAAAATGCCTACAAAAAATAATCCGAAGAGGCTAACCCAACTAAAGAAGAAAACCAAGGTTTCTTGCAACCTTGATGCAAGCCAATCAATCCCTCCACCACCACCCATGGCTTCGGTTCCCCTGTTACTTATGTTAGGTGGTTCAAATCCGATAATCAAAGATTGACATATGAGAAGAAGTTTCTCAATCGGGTTGTGGCTAAAGGAAAGGTACTCACTCGGTTCGAATACGAATCCCTGCATTTGAATACCTATACTTTGTTTGATGCAATTAGATTAGGAGAGTTTGTATCCATGGATATTCCATTCTACCTAAAACTAGTGAAGCTCTTCTATGCTCATTTACAATGGATAGGCGTTGAATGTTACACATTCTAGCCTCTTAATTTGTATATTTTATTCTATTAGTAGTAGATTATTTGTGATTTTTATCTATTTGAGTGTTTTTCTTATTTTCAGTTGCTTAATAGTAAATTCAATAAAACCATGATTTTTGGGCTTTTAAAGATGATATTCAAGAGTGTTAGAAGAAGCCTACATCAAGTGGATCAAGTCAAGTCAATATTTCAACTCAAAATAACCCAAGGAAGAGGCCTAAAAGGAGTGTAATTGCTTAAGAAAATTATGGGCTAAAATCTAATTCTGTGAAAAGGAAAGTTCTGAACCCGTTTTGGTAATCTGCTCGTAACTCCTTATTCAACTGTCAAAATGGCCCAAACTCTAACTAGGTTGAATGAAATTTGATTCTGGATCTTTTGTATTTCACAAAAATTTTGTGAATCAGACATTTACTGCATCAAAAGTTGGGCCAAGTTCAGCAAAATAATCCACCTGATTGGACAGCGAGAAAACCTTAAATCTCATATTTGGTTGGGACACTTCATGTTTCTCTTGGGGATATAAAAGTGGTGAATTGGGGAAGTTTTGTGGACCTTTAGATAAAGTTTTGAAGAGCTTTTGAGTGAAATAATATTGGAGAACAAAGGTAGCACTACTTTTATGGAGATGATGTCTTCTTCCTCAACCATTGAGATTTCTTCTTCCATCATGAGCGGCTAGTTGTTTCACTAGGGTTTTGATGTAGCCCTAGCTAAGCATCAATGGTTTGATTGTTCTAATTATTAAAATTTTTTATATACATGCATAGATTATATAATTTAGAAGATTTTATTGAGAATTGATGTATGAAGTTTATATGTAATTTCAATTATTTCTTATTTTGTCTTAGATATTTAGTTGTTGTGATTGAACTTAATCCCTCTTATTTTATGTTATTATGAGAGTGATAATTACACAATGGTATTAATTTAATATATAGTTAGTGATTTGATGAATTATGCCTAAAGAAGATGGATCATTCTACACCTTAGAGTAGAATAGATAGGTAGATGATGCATGCTAATTGAAGACAGTTCATACTTAGCCTTGATCATATATTATCTTTCTTGTTAATTGAATGTGAGCTTGTAGCCACCAAAACATATGCATGATATAATTTTCCATAATTGATTTAATTGTCCATTGATTGCAAGGTTATTGGTGAAGTCAAAAACCCAAGTCTCATTTCATTTTTACATTCACTCATTAGATTTTTTTGCTTCCAATTTTAATTGCATTTACTTAGTTAATTATTAAAGTTAAAAATAAAAATCTGCAATCCTCGTTTATTAATTTAGTTAGAATTAATTTTACAATTCAAGTATTAGCATAATACTCAGTCCTTGAGGTTTGACACCCTTCCAATAGCCCTATCCTACAAGGATTCATACTATTGCAAAGTGGTATTTTAATTGGTAACTATTTAACCATAATCAACAACCGGTAGAAGATGCTATTGTATCGACCCTCTACTCCTTCGTTGTTAGGACGAACATTCTCTTGGATCAAGAAGGCATTAGGAGATTTCTGTATCTCTCGGAAGGTTAGAATCCAATACTACACTTCTTATATTTGGTATAAAGGAGAAGGTTTCAATCCATTAGAGGCCATTCGATAAATGAGCCATGACAAGAAGACTACAAATACGATCAAAGTATGGTCTAGTCAGTTGACAATGGAAGCAAGACTCGTTTACAACACACGATTTTTTCAAAATCGGGTAGACATTCAGACGTTTCATACATGAAATATTTTCTAGTGAGTTACATACTCATTGGCAAGAAATTTGATCTCATATTTCTCATTTACACCACATGCTTAATTGCAAGAAAAACGATGTCCATCTTTATTACGTCATGCCTCTCACTCGAATCTTTTCGGCCAAGGGCGTCAATTTGACTGTTTGTGATTCGGATACTCTCGGACCAAGGGATAAAATTAACTCCACACTTTTAAAGATCATGAAGCTGCAAGAGGATGAAATTCACTATTGGTATGATCCTAAGTTAGTGAACGGAGCTACCGTGGAAGAGGTAGTCAATGAAGAGGAAGACGTGTAATGCACTAAACCTGTAGGGGCTACTAATCCCAATCCACCTCTTATGCTTGGGACATTCTCATTCCCACAGGATATCTAGGTCATGTTAGCCGAGCACCTTGCCATCACCAAGAAAAATGGAGAGAAGCATGATGTATTGGGTAAACGAGTTAAAGAGATTGTTTCTGATGTAGCAGCCTCTAAAACTCATAAGAATTAGTTGGATGAGCTTAGCGAATGGATTGAAGTGGTAGTTGTAGTTATCGAAAAGAATTTTGAGAATCTTTCGGACCGTTGTCGTGGCTTGGACCTTTCGCCTTTTTGATTTGGCAAAGAGGGAGAAGTTTTTTTTTTTTTTTATGTTCCATATGATGTCTATTTTGATTTATAGGTTGTTTATGCGTTAATTCGACTATCTTTAAATTTGAAAGCATGTATTAAGTGAAAATGATATCTATTAATATTATAAAAATTATCTTTTCTCATGCCTATTTTGTTCATATCTAGAATATTCCTTGATTTCAATACACGCCTAGAATTGAAATGCATAACCTTTCCATGCTTTATATCAAATATAATCATATTGATAGGGGGAGCATTTTTAATGCAATCCCCACATCATGGAACACATCAATGCTTTGTCTTTATTAAAAAGGGGGGATTGATGACCCAAAGGTGTTGACCTAAGGGCAATCTAGTAATTTTGATGATTACAAACTATTAATCTTGTTTTAGCACTAATATCGAGATTAAATTATTGTGCTAGTTGATCAAATATAAAGATAAGACTCAATGAAACAAAGTCGAATTCCAATCACTTCAAGCTCAAATGTTCATCACAAACATGCACAAGTGTATTGAAATTCAAGATCGCCAAAATAGAAGCATTCAAGCTAACAAAGATTATCAAGCTCTAGAATGCAAAGCAGAACTCTCATCTTCAAAAGCTCATATGATAAATCCTTATTTGAAGAATGGGATAGATAGGATGGTGAGTACTTAAGATTCATTGTCAAAGTATTTTTGAATCCCTTTGAAGCTTAAATCTTTTAAAGATCATGCATAATTTTTTTTTTCAATCCATACTCCATCTTTTATTAATCTAATGAGAGGTCTTGAACATCACTCATATTGTTTCATTGACCTATAGATGTGTTTAACATTTAAACCCCTCAAAATGGGCAAAATCACTCACCTGGAGAGTTTCGGTCACCTGGTGAAATCCATCGACATGCACATTGAAGTTAGAATGAATTCTAGTGAGCTGTTCAAAATAGGGGAAGCTGAATCATTAATTCAGCTGAATAAAGCATAACTTCAACCGACCGAAACAATGTCATTACCCGCCTGATGAGATCCATCAGCCGGCTGGTATAAACTTGAAATGGAGTTCAGTAGGGTGTACAAGACAGGAAAAGCTAAAACATTGTTTCAACTGACCAAAGAGTTGCTTCAGTCAGTCAAAACTTTGTTAGGCCGATAATGGCAGATTCAAAGTCTGATGGCTATTTTATGCATTTAATGTTTCCTAACTAACCGAACAACCAAATTTCTGCAGCCTCTCATTTATATATTGCTTAGACTTATTGAAGAGAATATACACATTTTGTTTATTCAATACATTCATCTACTCTCTCTTACAAAACATTCAATAGACTTGAGCTTCAACTTGTGAATTCATTTATGCTCTAGTCTTGTGAGCTTGAACTTGTGTATTCATCTATATTGAGAGATATGTATTGTGAGTTTCATATTGTATATTTATCTTTGAGAGATATTTGTAAACTCTTCTTCCATTCAAAAGGATCGGGTTGATCCAAAGGAAGTCTAAAGGAGGTTATTCCTTTAGCAAGGGTTGGTGTGACCCAAGGAAGACTAAGAGAAGGTTCTTCTCCTAGCAAGAAGGTTTTGTTCTCCACCTATAAGGAAGTCTCAAGAGGGGTTTTAAGCCAAGGAGTAGGAATTCTGAACCTTGTAAAAACTATGATATCAATTTTGTTTGATTTCTCTATCTCTAACTCTTTATATTATATGCTTGATATATTTAATTGCTTGTCTATTATTCATTGCATAATTAAAATTGTTTAATTTGCTCAAAGTTTTTTTTAAATCAAAAAATTGTGTATCATATGCCGTATACCCTATTCACCCTCCCTCTAGGGTCAATACATGTGTAACAGTTTCAATATAGCTGAGAGAAATTATTCAAAGTCTAAAAGGTTTTTGAGTGAAAAATTAGTTGTGAATTTGAGTTTATTTCATTCAACTTGAATTGCACACTTTTTCATTAGATTTTTAGTAGTGTGTTGTTCATCCCTAATCATGTGAACCCAAGCCTTACTACTAGTATATCAAAAGCAATCAGAGCAACAGATTCTATTACATTCTTCGTAAGTGTTTGTGGAAGGAAAGATAATCGATCACTACGAGAAGCGGACGATCTTAGTATTGGTGTGTATCAGTGATGTTAGTGATTCCAGAGATACCGGAGTTAGAGAACAGTGAGATTTGGAGGTAATGCAACTGCGGGTGAATATGAAAGATTGAAATTAACAACTAGTTCAAAGCAATTTCGAAGAAATTGGAACTTGATGTACTCTTTCTTTGATTATAGTGAATTGATTTGACTAAGACGACAAGTCTTTGTGATTTCTCCTTGCTGCCCTTTTTTTGTATAAAAAAATTCACGGCGTGACTTGTCTACGAGGCCTATTCCCTCCCGCTAGGTTCACTTAGGTGAGATTGCTTTCACAACCCACTTCCGCAAAAGTACCACTCTCAATTTCATCTAAAAATTGTCTCAAAACTTGCTTAATGCCCTACTTTGTGATGGGTCACTAAAATGTACAGAAGAAATATATAACACCTAAGATACAATATCTTGACTTTCCCAGTATCTATGGTGTGGAGGTAATTGCGGTATCTAAAGCGATTAGTCCCGTCTACTTTTTTCTTAGTTGGTATACACAGTCATTTTTTAAAAATTGTTTGCATTCAAGAGAATTTGAGCCAACTTCTCAGAGTACCTGTCTGTTTTTTTTTTTGTAACAATAAATAAATAAAAATAATAATAAAAAATATCTGCAATTATACAATATAACTAATCAATTCGATTATTATTCATTGTATACTTGGGAAATACAATACATTTGCCATCCTTTGGAAAATGCAACACATTTGTCATCCTTTGATGACTTTTTATTTGGGTGCATCTAAAGTCCAACTGGGAAAAGGCTCAACCTGACTAAATTTAATGTTGGACTAACAAATTGTTGGTGAACCAAAGGTACTGAAGGCATGGTGGGGCAGGCACCCTCTTTCCCTTTAAGGCTTGTTCATTGTCTTCATTTCTCTCAGAATACAACCGGTGAGATATATTGTTTCTAATACAACTTGAATGGCCTTAATCTGCTTCATGCATGGCCCACCAACAAAATTTACACAAAAGGATAAATTACTCTAATCTCTCTTGAGATATGACTTAATTATTCAAATTAAAATTTTTATAAAATTACTGACACTTCTGCTAGACTAACAATACGTTAAATAAAATTACATCTAATATACAATTATAAAAATACTCTCAAACTATAATATTTTTGTATAAAAATAATATCAATTTCTAATCCTTTGACTGAGATTAATATATATATATATATATATATATATATATATTCTTTATCAATGCCACACAGGTACTACAGTCAATTAATATAGTTTTGTCATTTTGATTTTTTAGATTAATTAACTTTAACGAAATTGACTATCAGTTAATAACAGAAGTATTCAAAATAAAATCAACCAAACCTCAGAGGATATTAAAGATCATATTTTAGAAACTTTAATACGAAGTTAATTAGGCAAAATTTCAAAAAAAAATTTGAGTAATTTATCTTAAACAGAATATATGATTGGTGGGGTGGGTGTATCACGGAGTGGGTTTGGAGTGGGGCACGCTTCTGCCTCTCTGCCTCCGTTTAAGCAAGGACACCTTGTCTAAGAAATGACTCCTCGTCCTATTCTCGCCACCAATGTGAAACCCATCCCTCACCCCACTCAAAAAAAAAAAAATCTGCCATTAATAGATCACTCACAGAGCTCAACTCATACTCCATTAACAACTTTCAGTCTGTTCAAATTTTAAGAAACCAACTCTAAGAAACATGATGATTTTTTTATAGTTAAGTCAAACAAAATAAATTTGAAAAAAATTAAAAAGAAAAACAATGAAGACTCACAAGCTCAGTAGGAGCCATTCAATGATGGAGCCAAAAATTTATTCCAAGAGGGACACATTAAACCCATAAAATAATTTTTTCCAACTCAAATGACAAGTAACATTGCAGCAAGCCCAAAAAAAATAAAATACAATGACCGTACAGTAATAAAGATTCTGTATGCTAATTTGAAAAAAAAAATGTAGTAAAAAAAATCATAAACATAAAATATGAACATTAAATTCATAAAATTGTCTATATTTTATGGTATATCATCTTTTTTCTTAAGTTGAAGGTGGATTGTTCAACTCTTATTTGGAACAAAATTGGATATGTGAATACAAGTCGAATAAAAAATTAAAGAAGAAGAGAAAAAAATGAAAGAGATAGAAAAGGTTACTCCACAATTACATACATCATACATTGAAGAAATTTTAATAATAGAAAAATAAAACTAAAGAAAAAGAAAATAAAAAGAACTGAAAAATGAGAGAATTTTGAGACGAAAAAAAAAGAGGAGTTGATTGAAGAAGAAGAATGTTTGAAGAAGAATAAGAGACAAAAATAAATGAATAATTAGAAAAATACTTAGAAAGGGGAAAAGGTGCAGTTTGTAATATTTAACTCCTAAACCCACAACCCTTGGCTAACTATAAGATCTTGAATTTGGATATATAGGCTTACTCTTATCTAAATCGGAACCGTCATTGGTTCTGTGTCTACAGCGAAAGGGTGAGCCTCATGGAGAATGCGAACCAAGTTATCGAAGGTACTTCAGTATGTGTGTTAAATGGAGAGAGAGACTGGGAGGGACATATTAGCAAAGAATAAGAATAGGGATGTTAAAAGGACGGGTTTGGGATGTGACACTCCTTTCTCAAATTTGTTTCACGAATAATTTTTTTTGTCAAAATTCACTTTGGAGCATCCATCATTGGAGTTGAGGTGAGTTCGAGGTATTCTGATATATATATTTTTTAAAAATACAAAGCAAACTTGAACAAATTTACCATAAATTTTGTAAAAAACAAATATATAGACAAATACTTACAAATGATAATAACAATAATGTTGTTAAAATTTAAAATTATCATAACTAATGTAAAAAAATTTAAAACCATTGTTAATAAAAGAAATTTTATTTATATATTTATTATTAATCAGAGTGGGTTCGGGATTTAGCGGGTTTTAAACTCTTTTCCTAAACATGCTCCTAACTCAATTAGTATGATCTCAAACTAATGAGATGAGGCAGGTTAAATTAATATCCCTAAATAAGAATATTGAAATCATTTTGAGTTAAATAGGGCAAAAGGTACTTCGGTATATGTGTTGATAATACATAACCGGACGGGATGACTCTTTCCCTAGAAGTCGTCGTAGGGATTTTTATATTTAAATCAAAATTTGAACTAAATTTTCTCCCATTTAGTGCTCCCAAACCCATTATACTTAATAAACAGGTGATGCGAGCCCATTTATAGGTGAGTCTTTTATCGAAATGAATATTATTGTGAGGAATCAAACTTGAGCCGTACCACTTTTAAATTAGTGGGATGCATCTGCCACTAATCCACCAATGACTTTTGTTTTTATATGTCAGAACAATAATATTTAATCTACAATAATGAAAGTTTAAACTTAATAAAGTTTGAAATATTAATTAAATTATAATAATATTTTTCCTTTCCTTTTGAATATAACAAACAAACGTTATTAATTATATTACCTAAGTAATTAAATCAATAACACAATTTTTAGTGTCTTGAAATCAAATAAAAACATTAATCTCACTCAAATAATAAAACACTTGCAGCAAACATTAAGTATATATCTCATTGAATTAACATATTTTTTTAATATATATTAATGTTAAAGTATTATTGACAAAAAATAAAGGAGTGGTCTAACTTATATTACTTTAATTATTATATGTTATACTATATATCTTAAGACAATAAAGAAAAACTTAATTTCATAAAACTATATATATATCCACCTAAATATAATATTTTATATATATATATCCTCCATATATTACCTCCACCCCAATAATCTATTAAATAACAAGAAAAAAAAAGAAAAGACATTTTTCTCTTTAGTAATCATCACTCTCTCTTTTCATACATATAAAGCGTTACATTCACAATACCTAACTCACACCACTAGAGTTTATCACAAACAGTGCATCTCAAATATTCCAAAGTTAAACACAGTCAAACCTCATGGTCAAGTATGACACAATCAAGATAACATCGGTGTAATATAAAAGAATTGATTATCACATAAATTTGATAGAGATGAGTTTATAGTGAATTTTAATTAATTTAGTGAATTTTATTGATTTTGTGGAAACCATTTAGCATAAGTAATTATTCATTTATAAATTACATGTCTATGTCTTTATTAAAAAAAAAATGAGTAGTTATTTTTTTACTAAATCAATGAATACTAATAGATTTAAGAATGAAATAAATGAACATTTATATTATATATAATATATTAGAAAATAAAAAATATATATAAATATACGTCAGAACAAATAATATGAAAATATATGTTTACATGTTTTTAACATTCTAAAGCAAATTTACAATATTAAGCTTTATATTGTTTACATTTTAAAATAAATTAATAAATATTAAAGCTAAAAAGTTTAAATGGGTTAAGAGGCCCAATTCCATCCATGTTGACCTGACACGACCTATTAAATTAAATGGGTTATGCGGGTTAAACAAGTTGAAACCGAATCTGACATTTTTTTTTTTTTTTTGTGTTAGAATCATGTTGACCCGTTTACGACCCGAAACAATTTAAGCCAAATCCAAACCTGCTAACTTCGTGTTGATTTCGAGTCGTGTTGGTGGGTTGTGTCAAATTTTGCCACCCTTAAGGTAGAGTGGGGTGGGATAAATTATCATTCCTAGGTGGGTGGAGGGACAGACCCATTTTACTTATTTACAATAGGAAAATATTTAAGATAGTGAAAGTTATCACTGAATGTCTTTTTACCCATTGGATGGTAAAAGTGAAATAATTATTTGGATCCCACATACACTATCTAATGGATAAAAAGTGTTTTAGTTTCTATTCGGTGATAACTTTTAGGGTAAATTACACTAACCACCCTTGAGGTTTAGTCAATAAACACTGACCTCTCCTCTTATTTGTCAAATTACACTGACCTTCCTTATCAAAATTATTAGGTAGATGTCATTAATGAAAGTAACAAAATTAACTTTTTTATTCTCATTTTTTAAATATTATTTTAGTTCATAAGCAAAGCAAAGTGGAAAGACAAAATTACCCAATTGTATTCCAACGTCACTGGTGAGCTCAATAGTTCATTTAAAAAACAAAATCTAAAATTGATGAAAAATATAATTTTTTTTGACAACTTAAACCCAATTGTAGTTTAAATAAATAAGTGAAGAGTCTGTTATTCACAAATTTAACAAACAAATCTATGAATTGAATTTGGTTTGTATTTATGTATGTAACCAAGGAATTAACAGCAATAATTTTTTAGAGATATGACCGTGAATTGAAAATCATAAATGGGTTGGTTGACTACTGGCTTTTATATATGGGTTAACTACTTGGCTCTGTAATTTTGTATACTAGTGTGTGTGTGTGTGTGTGTGTGTATATATATATATATATATATTTATGTATGTAATCAAAATAACGAACTTTTGTACTGTGACTTTTAAAAATGTAAAAAAAGAATTAAAAAGAAAAAATAAAATTTTATTACATATACTGAACCCAGAATTTTCAATTCAAATAATTTAATCCTAATTCTTCTAAACCCAACTCCAAATCACATATATGTTCCATTGAAGTCAAGCCACACAATTAAACTCTCTAATTTCAAGATTCTAACTCTTGATTGAATCAAGTGGAAAGAGAGAAAGTAAGGAGAGAGTGATAATGAAAAGAAAAAAGAAGAGAGAAAAAAATACCTTATCACTTCTCTCTCTTACTACCAGAAATTATTGCCTACAACCTTCGCTGGAGATTAAATTTTGACTTTTTGAAATGATAAGAAGAAGAAGGGGATAATTTTGTCAACTTTATTCAGTTAAAAAATATATCTAAGTATTTCATATGATTTTCATAGGGATAATTATATCTTTACATGTTTTTTAAAGGTATAACTGAAATTTAAAATATACAAATTGCTGACATCATAATTTTTCGTCATTGATTCTGTTGACTACTAATGGAAGGAATATTTGTGTTATCTCGTATTAAAATCTCAAGGAAAGTTAGTATAATATGACAAATAAGAGGCGAAATTACTGTATATTAACTAAATCTCAGGGAATGCCAGTGTAATTTATCCTAACTTTTACTATGATTACTCTTTACAAAATTACCTATAATATATGTTAAAATTTTAAAAATGCTCTCACCAAATTTTTTATAATACCCCACCATATACTTTTCTTCTTCGACCGTCTCCATATAATTTTTTGAGTCCGGCAATAGGTGGGTGTGGTCCTCTCAATATTGGGGGAAAATGTTGAATCTTTTTTTTAAAAAATGGGGCCATAGCCCAAAGGATGAGCCCATCAAAAGTATCTAAATTGTCTGACACCTAGAGCTAAAGGACGGAGGTTGAGTGAAAGCAATAAATTGATTGATGGATATTTGGGTGGGCCTTCCACCACCCAATACACACAATAAGCGAAAGATGCTATCTGTCTACACCTCTCTCAATGTTCAGTCTATTTTATCTAAAAAGTATGGGCCCTAATTTGTTCTTAGAAAGAAGGGTTTTAAGAATCGAGGAAATAGCTTTCGTGCATGTTCTTTAGATCATGTTGGACCCTGTCTCTACGGTTCTCTTCATGAAACATGAAACACAAAATTCTGTGTTGAAAACATGTGGCTTACATAGTTGTAACCGTTTGAGGTTATCATTGAAGCCTCTCTCTCTCTCTCCATTTGAGGTTATCATTGAAATCCCTCTCTCTCTCTCTCTCCACATTTGAGGTTATCATTGAAGCCTCTCTCTCCCTACAATTGTAAAAGTATATCCCAATAATTCCTGAGAGGAAACGTAGAAGTATACTACAAACACTTGGATTGGCATGTAAGTGGATGAGTGTGAATTTTAATTCTCAAATATTCAAAGAGATGAACAAAGTTAAATATTTAAAATATTTTATTATATATTGAATATGGAAACTTTATTATAAGTTTAAATCAACCAAATAAGAGAGGGACGAATGGGATATAGTCTCAACTTCCAAAAACAAGATATGGTAATCTACTCTAATTGTGGCACATGTGCAAATGTTTGGTCAAATTTTATTTCTTCGATGTGAGTGTATTTCTGTGCAACCACTGTCGGTTTGTCTCTAATTATTATGCATATTCATGAAGCTTATTTTAAAGATCCACTTAGTTCCAATTACATTTCCAAGTGTCCAAACATCATTTCTAACAAATTGTTGCATTTGATCTTTCATTGCATTGATATAGTCACCATTTGAGCTTCATCCACATTTCAAAGTTCATCTTGTGATAAGTAACACAAATTATCTATTTGACTTTATAATTGTCTTATAGTTTTAACACCAATTTGTAACTCTTCAATTACCGCGTCAGTAGGAAGATTCTTATATGTATTTTATAGTTGTATTAGGCATGTCTTCTATTTCATTACTAGGTGGGAGTATTTCAATGTTATCTTCATTTTTAACATTATTTTCGATATTATCATTATGATTGTTTGAAGGTTTTTCAATGACTTCATCATCTATTTTGACATTTATTGATTCCATAACTTTGTTAGTCCTATGATTATATACACGATAAGCCCTACTATTCAAAGTATAGCGAAGTATTCTTCAGTATCATGAGAATCAAATATAAATAATTTTTACCTACATCACAAGATATAGCATGTGCTCTCAAAGGTTCTCAGATACTTTAGATTAGGCTTTTTATTAAATCAAATTTCATAAGATGTCTTATTCGTGTTTGGCTTTAAGTTAACCCTATTTAGGGTATGACGAGCACCATTTACTGCCTCAACCCAAAAACCCTTCAGTTTCACCATTTTATTGTGTTGTAGCAGCAGCAAAAAATTCATGTTTCATTCCTAAATCTTCACAATATGCGACACAATTACCATAAAATTCTCCTCCTCTATTACTTCATATTTAACTTATTTTTTTTTATCATTTATTATTTTTAATTCGTTGAAAAATTGTATCATATTTTTAACTTAAGAATGTCATCCATGTGTACCTAGAAGATTTATGTACCATTGACAATGTATGTTCTTACAACTCACACTCTAAACTGGCATAGGACCCGTAAGATCCATGTGAATTACTTCGAGTGGTCTAATTGTATTGATTGAACGGATTTTCTTGTGTGTCACTTTAATTTGTTTACCTTTTTACACGGACCATAAACTCTTATTTGATGGTTTACTAGACTTAGGCAATCATCTAGCTAAGTCATATTTAGAAATTTTAACCAAACTCCAGTGAATCATGACATATGAATAGGAAGGTGTGAGTAGCGCTGTGTGGAAGTGATTGCGAATTTTTTTTAAAACCTACAGAGAGGTGATTAGGTTTACTTACTCATTTATTTAATTTTTTAAATTGATTCGATTTTCAATCCAATTAAAATTAACCAAACAATCACAAAGCAAGTAAATAAAATAACGTGCAAGTAAAGTAAAGAATGCACCAGATATACGTGAAAAAACCCAAGTCGGAAAAAAATCACAGGTGAGGATTTTGCCTCGGAAAACCAAATCCACTATCGTCGAAGCAAAATACAACAAATTCTATAACAGACTCACTCCCACTCCATTATGCCAAGAACTCGATGCAGAACACCTTAGACTTATTCTCGTGACTTCACGTCTAATTGTTGCAGACTTCTGACTAACGTCACAATCCTTACAGAAGGGTATATGGAAGAACACGAACACTCCTCAAATATTCTGTCCCCTTCGTAGTCTGAACTTCTTCTCCTTTCTCACCAACAAAGAGTTATAAAAGAAACTAAACGAACCAGTGACTTGATCAATAAGCAATTTTTGAAGTCTAGATTTTACTCAAAACATAAACAGAATATAGGTTTTCTGAAAGTCTTTTGAAAGCATAATTAGAGAGAAAATATATGAGAGTTTATATAGAAGATGAAGTCTAGATTTTACTTGTAAAACAAGTTCAAAATTAATTAGAAACATTTCCCAACGGTTTTGGAAAGTTTAGGAACTAATCCAATTCAAAACATGACTTGCTTAAAAAGTTAACTTTCTGTGTAAGACAACTAGTTGTGAGAACGATGCAACTAGTTCAATATTCCCGTTTTAAAAAGCAACTGGTTGTTAAATAATTGCAACCGATTCAACTTTCCACAATAAAAAACATGGGAATACAGAACTATTTTAGACAGGTTGTGGGGTTAAGGTAACCAGTTCCTTTTGTGTAAAATTTGACTTTTTTGTTCTAAAACCCTAAATTTTAAACAAGGACTTCATCCTATGAAAAACTAAGTGTTCTCACACACTTATCAGGACTATGTAACTCTCATACTTGATCAATGATGTTCACGAACATTAGAATCCACTCAAATGCTTCAGATGATCAAGTTTCTTCAGCTTCATGATTGATTATTTGGTCTTCAACTCTATAATCGATTACAAAGAATATAAATGAAAAATTACAACTCGATCATTCAAGTTTTGACACCAAAATTTTCCAATTACAAATATATATGTCACAGAAGATTGTTTTTCAATCCCATTATCTTCGAAGGGAGAATAATTGATGGATGATGTTTTAAGAGAAGGAGAGTTTGATCATGAAATGGAGTTTCCTAATATAGATACTAAAGAGAGAAATTTGCCAAAAAGGACAGGCAAAATTCCTAGCATGTTGGAGTTGCTTTATAAAGATAAAGGGGTCTTTGACAACTCCCCAAATTGCCATGAGTTACTTTCACCATTCAATCTTGAAAAGAGCCATTGACATCGATCTGATTGTGTTTGATGATTATAGAGTCATAAAACAAACCCTAAATCTAGAAAGTCAGAATAAACATCCAAATAGTTGATCCTCATCAATAAACATTGTCCTAGTTCAAAAGGCAAATGATACAAGCTGTTGCATTTGCTAGTGCAATAGTTTGCCAATTACAGTCATATTCTACATTGTTTCAAAATTAAGTGTGGAAAAAAATTAAAACACTCTTCCAAAAATAATAATTAAAACACTCTCCAAAATGGCACAATTTCAATTAGAACACCTCCTATTGGTTTAAAACATCTATAAATATCCAACTTTATAATAGAATTTAGGATTACACATTAATGAGCCCCCAATCTTAGTCTGAAAGAGTCCTAAGCATTCTAACAGTCGCCAAACATTTTTAATTCAAGTCCAAGTCTTCCATGTGAGTTGTGCAGTGTGGATGTGGATGTGAAAGTTTGGTAAAATTATAACATACCAAGAGGGGTGAATAAGTTTATGAACTCATTTGATTGATTTTTCAAATTATTTTAATTTTAGCCCAATTAAAAGAAAATCAATCACTCACAAAGCGAGTAAATAATGTAAGGTAGAGATTACACCAAATATATGTGGAAACCCTTTTGGAAAAATACAAGGGGAGAGGTTGTAGCCTTGGAGACACAATTGACTATCTCAAAGCAAAGTACAATAAACACTGTCTCAGTCTCACACCCAGTCCACTTTGTCAAGAACTTGTTACTGAATACCTCAGACTTACTCTAATTGCTGAAGACTTCAGATTGATGCCACAATCATTGTAGAAGGGTTGCTAGGAAGAACACGAACAGGCCACGAATATTATGCCCACTTCATAGCAGAATCTGATTCACCTTCCGCGTGAACAAGTAGTTGAAAGGAAAGCAAAAATTGATGTTTTGATCGAACAAAATCTTCTGAAGTAGTCTTTGAATAGTTGATCAAATAGAGAATGCTATTATAAAATCACTCATGAATAAAGGTGTGTGCTTTGATTTTTCTGTGCTAGAATACTCTCAAAAGCTTTCTCTATCTAAAAACAATGATTTCAAAAGGCGTTATAGTAGAGAAAACATAGATATGTATTTATAGATGAGAGTCTCTTAAATTTACTTGGAAAATAAGTAAAAACCCCTTCTAGGACGTCTCAAGAAGTTTGGTGCAAAAAGGAAACAAAAATTGAATTGAAAAGAAAAATTTTGAACTATATATTCTAAACAAGTGCAACCGGTCCTAAAATTGGCTACCGGTCCAACTTGATGTTAGCTAAGTGCGACCCGTCTTAAATTTGAGGACCGGTCCTAAATCCTGTTGGTTTTGAAAACTCCAATATACCAAGAAAAGTTGGACCGGTCCGAAAAATGAGAATCGTTGGACTTTTAGAAAAATCAACTTTTAACTTTAAAACATATTTTTATAAGTTCTAAACTTTTCAAACTCCAAATATAAAGTGTCCTCACTCACATACCTATACTAAGTGATGTTCTCATCAAATCAACAATATCCATTCACTTGTTAATCAGCTCTATGATCGACACACAAATGAAATCAAAAATTACAACTCAATCAATAAGGTTTTGACACCAAAATTTGTCAACATAGAAAAATATATCTCACAATTTTCCCCTTTGGTAATTTTGTGACAAAACTACCCAGACAATTGTAACCTAATCCATCGAAAAAATTAAATTACAATTTGTCTAAAATATAAATAAAAATATAGGTGATGTATAGCTTCATAAGGTGTTCAAGTTTGACACATATAAACCTGTAATATGCGCATCACTTAAATAACACAACCTGTAAAAAGCTTAATAAAGGAAAAATATAAACAAAAGAAAACAAATGCTTTAAGAATAAAAATAACCAACATGCTCCCCTTAAACATGTAAAATAATCACTCTTCCCCTTAAATAAACATTCTGTCAATCACTATTCTCTCCTCTTTTTGTTAGAAATTGACATGGATAAAAAATCAAAATAATTAATCAAGTGAAGAAGAATCAGAAATTGACATGGATAAACAATCAAAATAATTAATCAAGAGAAGTCAATATAAGAGTGTAAGACAAGAATCATTAAAATTCAAAGCAAGAGGGAATGATGAAAAGGTAACGTACACAAACATGAAGTCCATTCATTGGATATATCATTGAAATACACAAAAAGATGAAATCCCCCTGAAGCTTCTCAAAATTATAATAGCGCCTAGCATGCACTAGAATTTTCAATGCAGTAAACAACTAATAGTATAAAGATACCACAAAAATTCCTAAGAATCCTAGAAAATAAACAAGAAAAATCTTTTGGGATTTTTGAATTTTTTTATTTTAAATAAAAATAGTAAGAATGTTTTAACCAATATTTTCAAGGACTAATCATGAGTTTTAAAAATTTCTCAAAAAAATCAACTGTTGGCACCCAAACTTGGTGCCACTTGGCAGCCAAGGATAAGGCTGTCGTCAAGGGGCTGACAAAGAGTCCATCTTGGGGAAAAATTCTATAAGGCCAAGAATTTAGTAGGGTTGTCTTCAATGAATAAGTTGATATAGAGATGTACACATATCCAATCGCCTGTATATATATATATATATATATATATATTTATATATACGTATCTATGTGGATGTAATTTAGTCTTACAGGTTGATCGTAAGGAGGCCAAAATAATTTGGACTCTAAGGAGTTCGATGCACTATGGGAAGGCTGGCAGAAGGAGACAGGAGGGCAGTTGGGTAACATTACATATAGGTAATCAAGTTACAACTACAGATATGTATCCATGATCTGTATGTACATGGATAGTTGGTATTAGATAAGGAATCCTATGAGTTTTGGTTATATTGGAAAAATGGATTGAGCATGGACTCTATGTAAGGAAAAGACTGCATGGGATGACTTTGGGCTGAATGTGGACTCTTGCATGGAGAAACTGATAAAGTGCCGATAATGTATTTCCCTTTATGATTTTATTTTCTGTAATTATCGTGTAATTTAGGATTAAGTGTAGTGATGTATTCCTTTTTCTATAAATAAAAGCAAATAACTCTGTATTAGGGGTTCCCAACAACCACAATTAAGCAATTACATCATGTGCAATCTGTATTTTTCCCTCAATATTTCCCAGAATATTATTCTATCTCTCACTCAATCTATATCTCCCTCAACTTTCTTGCTCTCAGCCTCTTCTAATTTGTCTGTTAGTCTATTTCTCCCTCAATTTCTACCTCATTCCTTGCTATCTCCCTCCTTGCTACGATTCAGTCTCGTAATTCTTTACGCATGGTTAAAAGTCATCTTAGTTGAGGCAAGAAAAGAACTTAATAGAAAGTTTTGTATTCTCTCTCCTTAGCCAATCCCTTGATCTAACACAACCTCCAAATGAGATACTTGTGTTTGACTAACTATTTATATCAAGCTGACACTACGACTCTGGCACGCCCACAAGTAATCGGCCTACTTGGTTGATTCATTTATAACCGAACATATTTTGGCACGCTCGGTGGGACCCCAAAAAGTGCTAAAGAATTGAGAATATGCCACTCAAGCTAAGGTCAGGACGAAACTCAAGCACTAGTGAAGACGAGCAAAAGGAAGAAATTTCTCAGCCTATAGGAGATCCCATGACCGGTCCATCAGATTTGGCAGTCTTGATGGATGCCATGCACGAAATGCATGTCCATTTTGTTGAGGTCAGTACCAGTCTAGGACGACTAGATGAAAGGATCACCTAAACTAGTGTCCAAAGGAATAATTGAATGGACGAGTTAAAGGGGCTAATTCTGCCCTTGCCTCAGGCTTCTGTGCAAAGCAATTTCTCGTCTAGTAGTTCTCAGCCTGGCGAGGCTAACAACTAGCTATCGATCGAGGCCACAAAAAGACGGTTTCCTAAGCAACATCAGGTACACATTCAAAATGATCCCACAGGTCAAATCAGCCTTGGGGACGATCCCCACTGGGGAAGAAGACAAGCCCCCCTGATCGCACCTACACACGGGGGTTAGATGGAAATTAATCAGCCACTATGGTGGCCAGAACATGAACAACCAATAAATCCAAATATCCTCAAAAACTAATTTGATGATATTTATCGAGCCCTAGGATTAAGAAGGACTAATCGACCTACCTTTAGAAAACCTTATCCTAAGGAATATGATTTATTAGAGTATCCTATTGGATATAAGATCCCTAACTTCGCTACATTTAGTGGAGAGGGAAATCAGTCAACACTAGACCACATCGGCCACTTTAATTCAATATGGTGATACTGGTGCTAATCAAAGATGGAAATTAAGGTTATTTCCTAGTTCTTTAACTGGTATAGCTTCTACTTAGTATTCTAATTTGAGGCCAAATTCTATAGTAACTTGGCAGCAAATGAAAGAACTATTTCATACTTAGTTTTATCACTTGGAGCCTGAGGCTACATTGGTTGATTTGCCCAGGCTAAGTCAATTGCCTGGAGAAACAGTTAAGACTTTCATAACTAGGTTTTGGAAGGCCTAACTAAAATGTCAAGTGATCCTCCTTGAAATAGAATATGCAAAGTTAGCCTTAAATGGTGTACACATTGAATATAGGATGAGGTTCGAGGGTATAAAATTCCATGACATATTCGAGTTGGCCGAAAGGGCTACCCGGTATGAGTCAATTCTTAGTGAGGATTAGGAAAGTAAAATCTCATTAAAGGGGACTTATTATAAAGATCCCAATTATGAGGTGTTCTTGGGAGATATTAGTGAGGATCTCGAGGCAAATGTGTCCGAGGTCCACATTAAGAAGCCATACATATGTGAAAATTTAATGAGAGTCAAATTAGCCACTAGTGGTTCTCATTCGGCCTCATCATTGGCTAATCCTATAAAAAGGGGGACGACTGATGTAGGCAAATTTTACTCATTCGATTTGTCCATAATTGATAAAATTTTTGACTATCTATTAGCAGATAAACAGATCACTTTGCCCAAAGGGCATAAGATTCCATCGGCTGCTGAGCTGAAGGGGAAATAATACTGTAAGTGCCATAATTCTTTGATCTATAGTACTAATGATTGTATGGTGTTTCATAATATTGTGCAGAAGGCGATTGACAAAGGCACTCTAAAATTCCCAAATAGACAGATGGAAGTAATGGGGGTCGATAGTAATCCTTTTCCTACAATTGTTACTAGCAATATGATTGGTCTAGCCCATAAGGCTGACGGTAGGCATATGGGAATGGTCGATGGTACGTTGTCAGACTCCTCGAGTCACAAAAAAAATTGAGGAGCTGGAGCGCAAACTACGAGAGGCTCAATTGGGTCTAATTGAATAGAAATGTTGTCCAAATTGTAAGGTTCTTGGTAGCAAAGGAATCGAACTCGAGGGGCAAGTCGCACGCAAAAACATGCACGCAAGAATTATGTTTCCACTATAAGAATTTTAGCTTTCAATGACAGGCTTTTTAAGGCTGGCTCGTGTGGCACGTGGTGGAAAGTGACTTTTTACGCCGGGCCCATGTAGCCTGTGGTAGAAAGTGACTTTCTACGGCGGGACTTAGTAGCCTGCCATATAAAGAATTTTCTACCACAGTTTACTTGAGCCCGTCGTAAAAAGTCTCATTCCACCACGGGCTTATCCCATGGTGGAAAGTTTTATTTTTATCACGCACTATGCCTATGATAGATGGTGTTACTTTTCTTTTGAGAAACTTCGCGTGGTAAAATTATTTTGAATTCCCGCAAACAAAATCTCTGTCATTCCCAAACACTACCCAAACACCGGTACCTCTGATACCCTAACCCTCTCTGCCCCTTTTCTGACCATTGCTTCTCACCATAGTCACCAAGAGCCATCCTTCCGAAGCCATTAGCTGCCTAGTTTCTGGCATCAACGACGGTGGAGTCTCAGACGAATTTGTCTCCACCACAAATCTGGATTCAATCGAGAATTCTTTGTAATCGCCGATATGCTTAAACATTTATGTTATCTCGAAGTGGTTTTTGATTTCGCTAAGGAATCTTTGAAGTAGATCATCTTAACAATGCTAGGATTGCTCCCGTCAGATCAATTTTCCATCATGGTTAGGGTTTCAAAGCGTCCTCTGGATCGCCTCCTCGTCTCTTCTATAATTATTGGGTAATGACTTCTTCTCTTCTTCATTTCACTCATATATGTGTGTTTATGTTGTTCTAGATTTGTGATTTTCTTTTGTTTCATATTTCTTAATGATAGGTTATGATAAGTTGTGCGTATGATCTAACTTTAGTGTTAATGTTTGAACTGTAATACTGATGTGATAAATAAAGAAAACACAATTTTAATTTTGATTCTGTTCCTTATTCACTTTTATTTATTTAGAAATTTATGTTTTGTTGCACTGAGACAAAAGATCATGTTAGTGTGTCAAAGATTTAAATTCATATTATAGTGACATAGGTAATCATTATTTACTGGTTGCTGAAAGTGTTATTGTTTACCAATATGACCATTATAGAGGCAATAGGTAGGCAGCTCTCTAATTTAGAAGAGCAATTTTAATCTAGGATGAGACAAGGTCAAGAAACTAAAAACAAATGATCTAGCTTATAATTCAAAAGGTGATTGCCCAGTAGTGAAGATTTAGAGGCTTTGCAGTATCCTTTAAGAAAGATTAAAACAAATGTTGTTGCTAGTATTGCACCATCGATCATAAGAATTCATAACAAATAGCCCATTAATTACTAGTTTAAGCTATATTTTATTGGTGTGAATGCTTTGTAAGATAGGCAGGTAAAAGTGTAACTATTAGTTCTCAAATCCATGGCCTTGATGGGAGAGTGATAGTAACCTAATGTTAGATAGGAGTAATAATTACAATAGCCATATTGCCCATTATATCTGTTAGTTTTGCACTAGATTTTACACAGTGGAAGTTTCTATGCTCCTTGTGATAAAAAGTTTCCTAATGAAGATGCCAATTAGCTTAACTGGTTAGACATGATGGTAAAATCACATATTTGGTTTCTTGCCTCCAGAGGAGTTTAAGCACCACTTTAATCTTCCATCCCTAGTTGTAACCATTCCCACTCACCCAAAAAAAGAAAGAAAGAAAAAAGGAATTCCACAAAATATATTTATGAAACTATTTGGGTGTAATGCATGGACAATGGCTCCATTACTCTTGCCTCTCACAAGCAAGTTATACTTCCATGCTATTTGAGTGCAACTATAACAGTCAGGAAATAAGAAATAATCATTTTTCTTGCACTCTCATCCTAACCAAATTCCCTTGGAGATGGAATGCAATAATAAAAAGACATTGCCCAGTTCTAGTCCTATTGTAGCAGGTTCAAGGGAGGACTCAAAACAAACCTTCCTTTGGTAGTTCACAAAGAGGCTACTCCAAGGCTCAAACTCACACCAATGACATTGAAGTTGAAGCTTTAAACTACTGAATCAGGCAATGGCCCTCTAATGGAATAAAACACTATAAATAAAAAATTGGAGCTCGTGGAGAAATCATTAAACTACTCATGGTCAGTGAGCAAGGTTTAGTTAAACTGTTTGTGTTGGTTAAAGTGTGTGCATCAATTAATATGAAAGGAGTTCAAGATTTCTAGCATGGTGCTTCAAATCAATATCATTCTATTGACACATAAATAAATGTATTAAGTAATAAAATGAAATTATTTTCATTATATTCACAATTTACCTCCATTTTGGTACACCCTCAATAGTTGCACTAATGAAAAGCAAGTGGCTTCTGCATTAAATGAGAGAGACTGTTGGAAGTCTAAGCTATAGGCTATGGGTCATTCCATATTATTATTATTTTTGAAAGTGTCATTCCATATTGTTTTAGAAGTTGAACCTTATATTTCTTTTATTTTTTTATAAATTAAGATCATATTTCTATTAGCAAAGCATGAGTTGTTATGATTTAACAAGATTAATTGATAATATATTTTTGGGTAAATTACACTTGCACCCTTAGGTTTGTCCTAATTACACACGAATGTATAATTTGGCGAAACCTACATTCACACCTCCTGGCAGAATTGTGTCAATAATGGTGCACATGAAATTACAATTTTGCCCATCAATATAATAACTATATTTTAATTAGGCCTTTTACAGTTGTTGTATTCATCTCGTCACATTGTTTTCATTGTGATTAAAGTATGCTTCTATGAAGGTGCTGCCTATACCACTATTTTTTCATCCCGCACTGACATCATCACCATTGATCTTTCTTTAGTTCTCAGATGTTTTTTAAGCATTGAAGTTTAATATTTTGCAAGTTTTGGTGTTGGGCATATGCGCGACACAAAAACAAAAGGTAGATGTGTATGATATAACGCAATGAATCTATACAACCATTCATTTACAGATATCACTTACATTTTATTTTTCATTAATTCTTTCCAGGGATAGGGAAATGGGTATGGGGAACCCCACTAGAGGTAGATATTGATGGAGTTAAAACATTGTCTTTTACCTTGATACAGAAGGATTTGAAAGTGTTGGGAAGTCAAACGTATATGATGACTGGTAATCTTTAAGTTAGTAAATGATTTTCAATCTGCCTTTGATGCTTATAAATATTTGTGGATCCTCCTTTCTGAATCCTATTTTTGCAGGATTTTTGCTCTGGCAACAGTATTGAGTTTTGTGCTTATCTATAACCTGCCTTGAGACGATTTGTTTCTCCACCTATAACTCTTTTGATGTCTTATATTTTGTGCTCTGTTTCATTTTTATTTGTTTTTGTCATTTGCTTACATTTTTTTATTTAATTTTTAAACTCACTAATTGACTTCCCCTATTTATAAATTGAAGTTGGCTGGTGTAGTTGCTGTTGAAGTTTTAGGAGGGCTTGAGATTCCTTTCCACCCTGGGAGGCAGGTTAGCAGCTAATTCTTCTTTCATTGGCATGTGTTATGAAATAATTTATTTATTTTTAAAAAAATAAAGGTGTTAATCATTCTATGTTGGCAAAATGTGTTGTGGTCTCAATTAATCCTAATGTATACAAGTACTCATTGGTCATCTAGTACATGGAATTTATATGTAATATGTGTTTTTTCAAGTCTATTAAACTATAAAGCAAGTGGGGTTGAGGAAATTGGGTTAATGGTGGTGGCTAAAACGTTTGTTGGGCTGTGTTTGGGCCTTGATTAGCTTGATATGAAGAATTGTTGTTCAGATATTTGATAACCTTAACTACCTGACATGATCCATGGCTTGTGCTTTCTTATATATTGTTTGTGGATGTGTATGCATGTGAAATAGTTGCCAACTTGTTACTGGATTGTTTTTAATTATTTCAGAGTTAAAATATTGTTATAGTTTTATATAGTAAATCGAAATGTGCATATGCCATTATTGCTTAACCTCAGTGCCTTATGCTTCTTTATGCATCGGCCCCAACTTATTCTTTTGTATGCTTTGGGCTTACTTGGTTCAGTTTTCTAAGAATAATTTTATGTCTTTTGATAATTGAAAAATCAGAAAACTACAAAAAAAAAATTGTATAGTTTTTTGAAAACAGTTTTCTATTTGAGAACTGTTTTTAGTAAACAGAACCAAGCAGGCCCTTTGAGAGTAGCTTCATCAATTTGCAATTATGAGGAAGGAAATAAGAAATTTATGAGTTGTGTCCTGAATGCAAGCATAAGGATGCCTTTTTCCTTTTGCACTGTGTTTTATCTGGATATATTTTTGCACTTATGTAGAGGTCAAGAGCAAGTTGAGTAGGTTTACCCAAATTTGGCCTGGCAGTTTGATTTATGGGTAATCAAGGTTGAGAAAAATATGTTGGCTCTTATAGTGGTACGTTGAGTATCAATAAGGATAATATTTGTCAAGTGCCATGAAAGGATTTGGCCAATGACAAAAAAACTGGAAAGGGAAGTTAGCATTCACTAGGCTAGATTTCCAAATTAATGAAATGAAAGAGTGGTGAAATGAGAAAATAAATAAAAATGAAAACAACCATGAGATGGTGAAAGTAGTACGTATCAGAGGTAACGAAAAGAAACCTGAATTATTGTAATATATGGTGAAAGTAGTAATATATGGAATCAAATTAACTCTTTTTGTTTGGTTGTGATGTACAATTGTATTTCCTTCTATAGTCTTTTATAAAGAGCAACTAGGATAATAATAAAGAAAAATTAAAATGCTAGGATAGAAAAAGAAGGGTGGACAATAAAAAAAAGAGTAACAATTATTTTCCGAATTAGCATTCTACTCCAAAATTTCCCAAACACCAAATAGGTAAAATACTGAAAAATTCATTGAAACTACTGATGATTCATTTTTGTGGAGGTAGAGGGTAAAATTAAAGAAACAACATAATTCCTTGCTGAAGCAAATTGGTGTAATAACTGTTACGCATGTGACTTCCTCTAGCTATTCAAATACTCCTAAATGCTCTCCCTAACATCCTCAAGAATGCTTCAAATGGTTATGTGGTCTCTTTAGAAAGGTCTATATTACTTTCTCAATTCCAAATTTCTTATACTCTAAGAACATTATTAATTCACTCTTGTTTGTTTAATAAATATTTGAAACTAAGCGCGAGGTTCCATTAAACAAATAAATTTTTTGTTTTTTTTCCACCCCTCTTTTATTTACTGCTTTCAATATATTATGCATTTAAGTATGACATATATCCTTGCAAATACATTTTTGGTAACTTTAGTGTTTTGTAAGAGGTTATAAGATACACCGAAAGAATGTTCCAGTTGTGCTTAGAGGACCGTTCAACTGTGTGATGTTGATTGAAAAACATTAATCATATTTTGTCGCTAGGGCTCTATTTCGACGTGGTATTAGTTCATTTTTCATTTTTTTTATATTTTTTTGCTTGTATGCCTCCAGATTGTATTCAGTTTAGGCTAAAATCTCTACTTAGGACTCATTTTTAATTCCATAATGCTTCGTTAACATGTAGTTCTAAAATATTGACACTTGAGGCTTTCAAATTTGGTCTTTACTTATAATTTCTCTAATACTGAGCTTTAGAGGTTGTGGATGAATTCTTTATTTATATAAAGCTAAGTTGAACTTTTGTATGAATTTTATGGACCATTGCAGATTGAGATTAAAGTGTCTAAAATTATTGTTGTTTGATTGCAAGGCTTGGTGAGAGATATTAGTTGTTGTGCATGCTTTGGGTGGAGTTTGGCTGGGAACAATGTATAAGCAGGAAAATATATATATATATATATATTTCAAAAAAATACACTTTCTACCACAGGCTGAGTGCGTTGTAGAAAATGGACTTTCTACCACAGGCTGAGCCCATGGTAGAATGTTTATTTTTTTAAAAAAATTTACTTTCTACAATGGGCTGAGCCCGTGGTAGAAAGTCCTTGAGTTACTACGACACCGAATATCACGACGGGCCAAAACCGCCGTAAAAACCTTTTTTACCCGCCGTAAAACGTCTATGTTCTTGTAGTGTTCCCTAAGACCGAGCTACTCAGACTATCGTAAATCGATCTGTCATCTAGAGATCCAGCCAAAAGAAGAAGCCACCGTACGTAGAGGGAGGGAAATCTTTGAAAAATGCCTCCCATTCAACATAACCCACCATGGTTTAAGAAGAGGGTACTAGACCGACAAAAAATATGGATAAAGAAGGAGTATATCCACCCAGTACCAAGAATGGTAAAACCACTCGTGGTTACCAACAACAGATGGACGACGATGACTCATCCCAAGTTTCCTAAGAGCATGGTGCCGAATAGAACCCTCACATGGGCCCAGAAGCGAAGAATGCAATGAGAGAGAGTTGAGTTGAGAAGGGGACATGATGACGACCAGGTGTCTGCAGTAGATGTACAAGCAAATATGTCCTTGACCTTTGTTGATGAAGAATCATCCCAGGGGGAAGAGCAGTCTAATCAAGACCCTAAACACACAGTAAAATACTGAATCAAAATTGGAAATTTCCCAGAAAAGGTGGTGTGTAGTATGGCGTTAGTTTTTACTAGCCATTTTTCAAGCAAAGCCTGATCAGTTATGCGCCATGACCGATCCTTTGGATCTTGACACAGACAACACAATGCAAAAGATTTTCTAGAGAAGGTATCGGTCAATAAAGTGCAACTGTCAAAAGAAAAATTTGTTGCGGCTGATAAGGTGTTATTTGAAAGAGCGCCAGTAGCCATAACCCAATAGTTGAGGCCTTTGTATGTCAAAGTATGGGTGGAAGGCCAACCAATCAATCGAGTGCTGGTTGATAACGGATCAGAAGTCAATGTTATTCCATCAATGACTATGAAAGCGTTAGGGGAAAAACCTGGAAGATGTGATCCCAATAGATGTTGTGATCAGTGAATTTAATGGTGATTCTACTAATACCAAAGGAATACTCCCTTTGGAAGTCACTGTTGGGGTCGATCTTCATTCACTGCTTTCTTTATTGTTGAATCAATAACAACCTATAATTTGTTGCTAGGTTGCAATTGGATTCACCCCAATATGTGTATGCCATCATCATTACATCAGATGCCAATCCTATGGGATGGGGATGAAGTCAAAATAGTAAAGGCTGATAACAAGTCTTTTGTCACCAAAGTATATGCTACTGAAGCTATGCTATATGATGATGCTTGTGTCCTGAATAAGTTCACTGGCATAGACAAAATGGGTCGACCTATTGCAGTTGTAATGAGGAGGGGGTTTACGGCTTCAGAGGTACAAAAGCTATTACATGAAGCGCATTAGCTGGCGTTAGAACTCCATCGGCCTGATTCTGATTTAGAAATAACAATCAATGATGATAGACAAATCTAATAAAGAGGTCAAAAGATGGCAAGCCTTTAAGGCCACCTGTGCTGGCTTAAAAGCATATTTAGTTGAAAAGAGAATTGCCAAATCAGAATAATTTTACAATGAACTATTAGCCAATATGGTTGAAGTAGTCGAAATTGATTATGGAAAACTGGATGCAATCCAACTGGCAGACTTGGAATCGGCCCTGGAAAAACTGGATGACCTCAGGACAGAGGTTCAGGATCCTTTATTTGAAGTGAATTTGGGGACATTCGATGATCCTCGGTCAACATATATTAGTGCTCTTCTATAGCCCTAATATCAGGCCGAGTTAATCGAACCACTAAAGGAATTTAAAGATTGCTTCGCTTGGAATTATGAAAAAATACCAGGTTTGCCAAGAGAATTGGTAGAACATAAGTTGTAAATTAGGGAGGGCTACAGACCATACAAACACCCGCTAAGAAGAATGTTCCTAGAAGTGGTTTCCAATGTCAAAGAAGAGATAGAAAGGCTTTTGAAGGCAAGCTTTATTCGAATAGCCAGGTATGTGGAGTGGATATCTAATGTGGTAGCCGTGATCAAGAAGAACGAGAAGCTTAGGGTATAAATCAACTTTAAGAATTTGAACCTGGCCACCCCAAAGGATGAGTATCCCATGCTAGTGGCCGATCAGTTGATAGACTCAGTCGCCAAAACTGAAATCATGTCTTTCATGGATGGCCATTCAGGCTACAATCAGATTTATATAGTGGAAATAGACATTGAAAAGATGGCTTTCAGATGTCCAAGATCGATTGGCACATTTGAATGGGTGGTCAAGCCTTTTTGATTAAAGAATGTCGGGGCCACATACCAAAGGGTGATGAATACCATATTCCATGGCATGATAGGCCAATTTATGGAAGTTTATATAGACGATGTGGTAGTAAAGTCATCGGCCAAAAGACAACATCTGGTGCATCTTAGGGCCTTCTTCGTGAGAATGAAGGCCAATAAGTTGAAGATAAATCATATTAAATGTGCCTTTGGAGTGTCTGTAGGAAACCTCCTGGGTTTCTTGGTACATCAACGCGGCATATAGGTCGATCAAAACAAAACCAAAGCAATGATGAACACCATGGCTCCCAACAATAAAAAATAACTCCAGAGGTTCATTGGCCAAGTAAACTTTCTAAGACAGTTCATCTCTAACTGTGCCAGGAAGATTCACACCTTTTCCCTGTTGCTAAAACTAAAAGCTTAGGAGGATTTCGTGTGGGATGAAAAATATCAACGGGCCTTCGAAAGAATAAAGGAATAACTAGGCAATCCACCAGTTGTGATGCCTCCCTAGAAAAGGTGGCCGATGAAACTTTATTTATCAGCATTTGAGGAATCCATTGGGAGCATGTCGCTTAAGATAATGAGGTAGGAAATGAACATGTCATATATTATTTAAGCAGGGTCATTTCTCCAGTTGAGTGTAGATACACTTTGATCGAGAAATTATGTTTGGCCTTGTATTTTTCCACTATGAAACTGGGAGTATACATGCTGCCAGTATTGGTCTATGTAATTTGTCAAACCAACCTCATCGGATACATGCTGTCGAGACCGTTGACCATGGGCTGAATAAGCAAATGGTCATTGGCCTTAATGAAGTTCAACCTTGTTCATGTCCCTTAGAAGTCAGTAAAAGGGAGGGCATTGGCAGAGTTCTTGGCAGATCGTCTATCAACTAATATCGACCTGTATGTTTTAGATAAGTGTTCATGATGCATTGGACGTTGATGTTTGATAGATATAGTACCAGTGATGACGCTGGAGTTAGAATAATGATTATCTCCCCAAATAGAAGAAAGATAACCTTTTCATTCTTCTTGAATTTCAAGTGCTCCAACAACCAAGCAGAATACGAGGTCGTGATCATTGGCCGAGAAATCCTATTAGAAATGTCAGTTAAAGATATACACATAATATGTGATTCGAACTTGGTCCTAAACCAAATATCTAAGGATTTCTGATGCCTTGCTTGACAGTTGAGGCCGTTCTATTCATTGGCCCTTCAATTAATAGATCAATTTGACTCTGTGAAACTAGAATATTATCTAAGGGAATTTAACAAAGAGGCAAACAATCTAGCCTAGATTGCCTCAGGAGTAAAGATCCTAGAAGGTTTGGCCGAAAGGCTAATCAGGGTATCATGAAGGAGCCGTTCTTTAGCTAAAACACGAAATGCAACCGTGGCTGATATAGTCGTGGTTGATATTAATCCCCTAGAAGATGATGACTGGGGGCATCCTTTGGTCAATTTTCTAAAAAAATCCAAATTGGTCGGTAGATAGAAGAATAAGAAGAAAGGCAGTGAGGTATTTGTTACTAGCTGATAGGTTATACAAGAAAAGTGTAGAGGACAGACTTTTGCTCCAATGCATTAGTAAAACATAATCCTTGAGAATTCTGGTTGAAGTCCATGAAGGTACTTGTGGAGCCCATCAAGCAAGGATAAAAATGCATTGGCTAATAAGAAGGTATGGGTATTATTGGCCATAAGCCTTGAAGGACTACATAGAGTATACGAAAAGTTATGATAAGCATTAAATGTTATACATTCTCACGCTTTTACATATGTATTTTAGGAAGCAATTAGCTCATTTAAGTTCAAAGCCTAGTAAGCTTGGCTATTAAGTTCTTCGGGGTGTTTCTTCACCTAATGCCCTTAAACCGTCTGGTTTGGAAGTCATTGACCCAAAGCTGCTACATGGGCTTGCTAGAAAGCTTAAAGGACTTAGACATTGCACAGTCGCTTATACTTATATATTTGTAAATATTTTTGCAGTTAATGGCATGCTTCTGTGATCTACTTTGAAAAGTTTTTCTTTTAAGAACGGATGTTGTATTTATTCTCTAGCTTTGACAATAAATCACGCATTAAAATGTATGTTCACCTTTCAAAGAGAATTTTAGGGTTTGCACTTGTATGTGTATCGGACTGACCATTATATGGGGATTGTCGCCTAATTTTGGTTTTTAACGGTTTATATCTATTGATGTCCATATAGCTCCATAATACTTATTGCATTTGCCATTTTGAACATCAATTGGGGTATCACTCTTTTCTAGTTGATGACTGAGCAGACCACCATTTTGCATACTTTTGTGAGTTTAACAAGCGTGTTAAACCCAATGAGACTTCACTCGTCCACTAGACGTGTCTAGGGGTTTAAAAGGTTTGTCACATTTGATAAATGTAACCGCATTTCTCATAAAAGTGAAAGTAAATTAGTTGTTTTATTTTATTTCTTTTTGTATTGCTAAGGGACTAACAATATCTAAGTTTGGGGGTGTGACAAGAGTTGAATGTTATACATTCTCGCGCCTTTACTTATGTATTTTAATCCCATAGATGCACATATTGTATAATTTTTATGTGTTTTTATGTTTTTGATGATTTCAGGTTCAAAGTCTATTTTTCAGCGTTATTCAACTTCTTTATCAAGTCAAGAATGCATTCATATATTTGATTGTACTTGATTGAAGGTTTATAGCAAGGATTGGTGATTGACATGTCAAGACCGGAGTCGGACAGCTGAAGAGTTGAAAGAGTGCAGAGCAAGAACTTCGATGGATCGAAATGACAGTTTCTACCCATCAAAGTACCCACTTTGATGTATCACAAATTCCTACAGAAGATATTATTTTGAAGATATTTTCTCCACTTGGCCACTTATCTAAATTCTTCTAGAAGGAGCCTTGGACGAATTTTTAGTGATCTTTTGAGCCTCAAACAGACATATAGCTAGGAAATATGTAATAGAGTGACATATCACAATGCTTGTAATAGAGAGCGTATATAGAATTTTATTGAGAGAAAGTGAAGTTCTAAAGAGGGAAAGCTTCAAAGAGGGCTTTGTAAGGCCTTGATGATTGTTTTGAGCATGGATTCATCTCTGTCTATGGAGTGCTTCCAGCTCACCATGATCAACTAATCCTTCTCTAGGGTTTTGACAAACCCTAGTCTTGTAAATATGTTCTAACTATAGTGAATTGAAGTTTTTATGTAATTTTTGTGTATATGTACCTTGCTTTGAGCCTTATGAGTAATATAAGTTTACAAATTCTTTATGCTCATGTATGTAATTTATCTTTTTTGTCTTAGAATGCTTACTTTTCTCACATGATCTTCAAACATCTGTAGTTCCACAAGGACTACAAATGATGGCTTGGTACAATTTTTCATTTTAACATGCATAACCAGATTTGTAAAGTCCATGCTAAGAGATGATAAATTAGCAACACTTAGTTAATTAGGTATTTAGGTAAGTAGGTAGGTAAGGAATTTATACGTATCAAAGATGGACTATAGTATTTTAAGATGTATGTATGCTCTTGACGGTAGCATTGTAGGCCACATGCCAAATGCACCATTTAGTACACAATTGTATGAATTTCTCCAATTTATTATAAGTTTAACATACCATGAGGTTAGGTGTGAAGTATCAACTCTAGTCTATTGATCTTCTCTCAAACTCCACATTTTAATTATTATTTATGCTTTTAAAGTAGAGTAAACAAACAACCCAAACACTTGGTTGTGATTTAAATGAGAACCAACCTTCGACTTTTAGCACATTATTCCAATGTAGGATTGACACCCTCGACTTAGAGCCCTATCCTTCAAGAATTCGTTCTATTGCCGACACACAACAGGCTGCAATGCCTGTCAATGACACGGGCTGATCCAAGTAGTCTCCAAATTAGGATGGCCCTTACTAGATACACCAAATTGTGAATAAAGAGGCATACATATTAAAGGACTTGGATAGGGAAGTGCATCCCATGCTGATCAATGGGATTTATCTAAAAGACTATTGGCCAACTATTTTTGAGTGAGCGGCAGAGGAACCTAGTCTAGCCACTTAGTCAATCCAAGAGTAACAACTAACAGAATCTTAAGCGTAGTATTGGTTTGCAAGTTGTGTTTTAAATTTTCTCTATTTTTTTTTGTTCAACTTAGAGTTGTTTTGGCAATGTTTTGAGTAATAAGGAGTACATTTTTATAAATAACCTAAAAGGAAGCATTGTTGGGAATTCATTAGTTACAAAATTCATAAGAGTACCAAAAGTTTGAATGGAAAAATAGTCCTATTACAAGGCATTAAATTTGAACTTCATGTTCTCTTAGAAAAGCTGGTTCTGTTGTAGGGTAAGCTCAGCTAAGACCTTGTTCTTTTATAACTCTGGGAGATCAGCCTTCAGGGTAATGTGCTGAGGATCTAGTTGATCAGTCCTTTCTGACAAGGTATATTAGCCTTTGAAGTGACATCAGCCCTGGCAGCTTTAACCCGGGCGAGCTCTACTTAAAGCTTATGTTCTTCCTTCCCAAGCTCTTCATTTAGTTGGTTAAGTTTACCAAATTTAGCTGCTATCTCCAGAATCCCGATACCTAATGTCTTTTCAACCTTAGACTTTTCTTTAAATAGAGAGAGAGCATGAGTAGCCTCAGAGATAGAATCGACCATTGTAAGCAATTGTACCTGCAAAGATCCTACTGTTGCCTACATAAGCAAGGAGAGTTTCTTATGCAAGTTGATAGTGGCCAACAAAGCTAAAATCTCAAGGGCAATGGAAGGCAAGTTTGAAAGATCCTGTTTAAAGATCTTCTAGAGTGCCTCTTTTGCTTTTGCGAAAGTCTGGGTAGAAGGAGTCAACACAACGGAGGAAGTAGCACTAGTCGAGAAGTTGTCTGTTGAGACTGAAGAAACTAAGGATTGTAGATAATTCTTTATGGCAGAGAAGGAACTGCCGATAAGCCGATAAGAGAAGGACTGGACTTATTTCTAAGAAGACAAAAAGGTCTGTAAGAAAATTGAAGAGTAATGAGAGGCATAAAGGAAAATTTGGGAAAGATGTACATACTTCTTTAAAAGAAGTGGGGAACTCAGCCATGTTGCGTAAGGCCAAAGTTGCTAGTTGCGCTAGTAGAGATGTGAAGGAAGGATTAGCATCCTCGATCGATTTGCCAATCCCTTCCAAAGCTTGAGGAGGGAGACTGGCCCCTTCTGTGTCTGGGAGAGTCTGATGCTGAAGTTTGGCACTAGGATCGGCCTACAGAAGTAATAATAAGAAGAATAGTTCAAGTAAAGTCAATAAACTGGATAGAAGGGGAAACTAAGGGGCACTTGTGGAAGGGAACTTAACACCTTTTTGCTTTTCCTGAGAAGGGGCTCATCATCTGAACTTGATTCTAGGTTAAGAGTGGGGTCTGGAATAAGCTTGGTCCCTCTTAACAAGCCCTTAGCGGTAGTTTTCTTTCTTTTGGGCTGAGACGAAAGAGAACGTTATGGCAGTCACAGGAGAAAGAAATAAATAAATAAAGCTGAAGGGTTACCTTAAGAGGAAAAGGTTGTGGAGCCTCAACTGCTGGTTGAGGTTGACTTTGAATCTTTTCAGTTCATGGATCTGCATCAATGGTAAGGTCAATCGGCTAATCATTGAATATGTGGCTGGAGGATTGGGCTGCAAACAAAGGCAGTTAGATCAAGGAAAACATTCCAGAGTCAAGAGTCAAAACAAGGAATCAATTATAAAGTTACCTTGCCTGAACTTCAACCTGGTTCTGGTAGCTGTTGGGGCACCAATAGTAAGAGACATGGTGGCGCTCTTCGTAGAAGTTTTTTCCCCTTTATTGGAAGAAACAACTGGAGAAGAATCATCCCCTTAAAAGCTAATTGCTGGATACTTGAAAGAATTAGTAAGGCACTAGAAGAAGATGGACTCATCGATGTCTAAGGCATATGCAATGTGAGATCCCCACCAGGTATTGTATGAAGGATCGACCTGAGGTTAATAGGGAAAGGGTTGAAATTGGAAATGATTGACAACATTTTTGTTCTTGTTAGTGTATCTAGCCTCTTGGAACTTGACCCTTTCATTAAAGGTCGAGTTATAGGAAAGATAAGGAGGCAGAGGAATCAGCTGTACAAGACCAAATTGCCTTGTAAATTGAGTTGGGTTGTAAAATCCAAATCCCACCCGACTGTTGGTAGAATACAAAGGGGCAGTGCTATAGTGAAGATCTTGGCTTAGCAAAAAGCTGGCCTAGGAGGCATTGTAATAGTCTAACTCCTGCTTTGTAGAAGAATTGGTGGGTGGTTGAAGCCATATAGGTATCTGGGGTAGGTCTAAAGAAGGATGAAACTACGAGGCCGATCGTTGACAGTTGTGAAAGAAAAAGTCGACGTAGTCACTGAAAGACTGGGCCTTGGGCAAGGCCGAAACATAAGAGAAAGAGACTAAGGAGTCACTGGCCGATAGAGAAATCTCTACACTTAGTTCGGGGAAATAAGCTCTTAGCCAGATCTGGAATAACTAGAAAAGGTCTACTGAGTGAACATAGTGAGTCGCCAAGAGATCATGGAGACGTCTGTAGAGATAATAAAGAACGAAAGGGGCCAAGGCAAGGGTTTTCTTTTCAGCCAGAGCTAACGTAATCTCAACCACATCCTTGGTAACCTGGAGGGTCGACACGCAAATGAGGCATTTGTTCAGCTAGTATAGAATGAATGCAATGTGCTCATCATCTTCAACGGGTCGAGAAGTCTTCTTGGTGGCTTCCATAAAGGGACTATAGGATGACACAGTGGCTTTGTTGTTGGTGATCTTGGTTGGATAGTTAAATGACATGGTTGATTTGAGAAGAAGGGAACTGACCTCGATGCCAGTCGCGCTGAGTCCAGTCAACATACAAATGTCTCTGATAGTATGGGAAAGCATCCCACATGGCAAATGGAGAGAGTTGGTCGTAATCGACCAAAATAGAAAAGTAGAGTAGATAAGGTACTTGTCCTAGATCATGGGCATGGTGCTAAGCTGGATGGTGTCATATATGCCATAAGCTTTCCATAGCTTCCCTTTTCAATGAAAATATGATCAATCTATGCGTTCCAGTCAGATTTAATCAATTGCCAATTCCAGAGATGGAAATTAGTGACAAGAGGTTCATTTATAGTCATCAGGCTTTAAAATATTAGGTGTTTCTCAGCTAATGGGTAGAAAGGGGGAATTGCATAGGGCATTTCCTCTCTGAAGGAAGGATCAAGTCCTTTGGTGTCTTTGGGAAGGTCGATGAGGATGTCCAAATAGTGGCATTGATTTTTGCCTCAGCCTATTTGCCATTAGATGAGGGGTCGACGAAGGGGAGTGTTAGGTCGGTGGATTTAGGAGCCATGGGGCCAGAAAGAGCAGAAGAAAACAAGGTTGGTTTGTTGTAAGATGATTGTAGAAAGAGGAGATTGTAAACTTGTTAAGTAGAAAGGAAATGGATGAGCTTATATAATGGGTAGCTAGGGGTCACGAACGACTAAGGGAGTTGTTAGGTTTAATGATAAGTGTGCAGCTAATGGAGAACACTAAGTTTCCTAAGTTAATAAGGATAAAACACTATTCAAATTCAAAATCCCTTGGAATTCGCACGAGGAGGGGAAAGGCTCATCTAGAGCATTTGAATTAGGGGGACAATTGTTGGCACCCAAACTTAGTGCCACTTGGCAGCCAAGGATAAGGTTGTCATTAAAGGGTTGACAAGGAGTCCGTCTTGGGGAAAAACTCTATAGGACCAAAAATTTAGTAGGATTGCCTCAAAGGAATTAGCCGATATAGAGATGTACACATATCCAATCACCTGTATATATATCTACACACACACACACACACACACACAAATTTAGTCTTACGGGTTGATTGTAAGGAAGTCGAAATAACTTGGACTCTAAGGAATTTGATACACTATGGAAAGACTGGTAAAAGGAGACAGGAATGCAGTTGGGTATCGTTGCATATAGGTAATTAAGTTACAACTATAGATACGTATCCATGATTCGTATGTACATGGATACTCCCAACTACCTCAAAAATCAAGTGCATATGCTCTAAGCATATCCTCCAAGATCTGAATGGTACGCTCTGACTGACCATCTGTCTGAGGATGGAAAGCTGTACTTAAATGGAGATCCGTATCAAGTGTAACCTAAAAACTTTACCAAAATTGTGATGTTAATCTCAGATCTCTATTAGATGCAATAGAAACTGGCACTCCATGCAGTCTCAAAAATACGATCAATATATAATCGACTAAGAGTATCCACGTCATCCATCACTCGAATCGAAAGGATTGAGCCACATTGGTCAATCTATCCATAATAACCCAAACTACATCGTGACTCTTCCTCGTCCTAGGCAACCCTATCACAAAGTCCATAATGACGTGTTCCCACTTCCACATAGCTATCGGTAATGGTTGTAACAAACCTGCCAGCCTCTGATGCTCAGCCTTCACTTGTTGACAAGTGAGACACCTCACCACAAATAATTCGACGTCTTTTTTCATACCCTTCCACCAATATTGTCTACGAAGGTTGTGGTACATCTTGGTACTACCGGGATGTACTGTAAATCTGGAGCTATGAAACTCCCTCAGAACCTCATCACCACAAGCCAACGAAATAACCATTCTACCTTTAAACCTTAAACCTCCGTCTAAATGGATAACCCAATTCGCCACTGCTTCATCGCTTGTAATTCGAGTGCGAATGCTCACCAACTCACTGTTATGCCTCTGCTCCTCAACCAGCCTACTCACTAGAGTTAGATGCGCTATGAGCGTGAACAATGTGGCCTGCCCACCACTGTCACCAAAGCATAATCCCATTTTTGAGATGTCTCTATCATCTTTCACTCAAGGATAGCAATACTAGCCAAATTGCCATGTGATTTCTTGTTCATTGCATCGGCAACCACATTAGCCTTTCCTAGGTGATACTGAAGATCAAAGTTGTAGTTTTCCATGTATTCAACCCATTTCCTCTGTCTCATATTCAGGTCCTTTTCTGTAAGAAAGTACTTCAAACTCTTATTATTAGAGAAAATCTCAAACTTCTCTCCCTAGAGATAATGCCTCCATATTTTCAAAGCAAAAATTACCACTGCAAACTCCAAGTCATGAGTCGAGTAATTTTGCTCGTAGATTTTCAACTATCGTGAACCATATGCAACAATCCTGTCAGTTTGCGTCAACACACATCCTAAACCATTCCATAAAGCATCGCAGTAGACAATATAACCCAAACCGCAATTGAGAAGAATCAAAATTGGAGCACTAGTAGATTGGCGTTGAATGTTACGCATTCTAGCCTCTTAACTTATGTATTTTATTCTCTTAGTGATAGATTATTTTGTGATTTTACTTTGTTTTAGTGTTTTCTGTATTTTCAGGGCCTTAATGATTATTTCAGTTAAAACCAAACTTTTGAGCTTTTAAAGAAGACATCCAAGATGGTTAGATGAAGCCTACACCAAAGAGAATCATTCAACCATTTATTTCAACTCAAATCAGCCCAAGAAAGAGGTCCAAGAGAATTACAGCTGCTTAAGAAGGTTTCGGGCCTGAAGCCCAAATCTGCGTTTAATACAGTTTTAATCCCATTTTGTAAAATGGACTAGAAGTATTATTTTCGAGCCTCAAATTGACATAAATTTCATGTGGGGTTGAACGAAATTTGATTCTGCACACTTTTGTATTTCACAAAAATTTCGTAAATCGGACTTCTAGTGGGTCAAAAGTTGGGTCGAAGTCAACAGGAAAAACCCACCTGATTAGTGCTGCGGGAAACCCTAATTTATTCCTAATTGGATTAGGACTTTGGTGTATTCTCTTGGGGAATAAAGTGAAGACTTAGAGGCTGATAAGGGGAGAGAACACAGAGAGATTGGAGATTCTGAGAGGGCTGAGAAGAGAACAGAAACATATTTGCAGAGCCATTGGAGAACGAAGTCAGACGCGTAATTCAGAAAGATGATGTCTTCTTCCTCAACAGTTGAAACTTCTTCTTCTGCCATGAGCGGCTAGTTCATCCACTAGGGTTTTGATGTAGCCCTAACAAAGCATCAATGGTTTGATTGTTTTAATTATTGGGGACCTTTATATACATGCATAGATTGTGTAATTTGGAGAATTCTTATTATATAATTGAGCAGTAAAAGTCTTGTAAATTGAGTTTCAATGATTTCTTATCTTGTCTTAGATATTTAGTTGTTGTTATTGAACTCAATCTCTCTTGTTTTCTGTGATTATGAGAGCGATTATTACACAATGGTAATCACCGAATATATTGTTAAGAGCTTTGATGGATTATTCCTAGAGAAGATGAACCATACTGCACCCTAGATTAGAGTAGTTAGGCAGATGACCCATGCCAATCGAAGATAGTCCATGGCTTAGCCTTAATCATATGTTATCTTCTTGACGGATGAGGGTGAGCTTGTAGCCACCGACACCACTTATGCATGGTGTAATTCCCCTATAGTTGATTCAATTGACCATTGATTGTGGAGTTAGTGGTGAAGTCAAACACCCTAGATTTCTCTCCTATTATCTTCACTATCTATTTACTTTGTTTTATTTTATTTTACATTTTAATTAATTTAGTTTAAAAATCAGAATTCTTTTCTTATAAATTTAATTAGAATTAATTCCGTATTCCAACTCATCAGACCATAATCTCTGAGGTACGATACCCCTTTCGATAGCCCTATTCTGCAAGGAATTCGTTCTATTGCGAAGTGTGAAAAATTTTAATTGATATACTTTTTGAGTCACACTCACACACGAATCAATTTTTTGCGCCGTTGCCGGGGATTATCTATTTGATTGATTGGATTGTACAGAATTAATTTTAATTGAATTTTTAGTTTAGGAAATTTTTGTAATTTTAAAATTTTTCTTTTAATTTTGTTTTTGTTTTATTTTCAGATACTAATTTGTTTTATTTTTTTATGTTTTATTTTTTTAGAATTTTTATTTTGCTACTAATTTGTATTATTTTATTTTTGTTTTCTTTTGAGGTACTTCAATTGTCATACCATTGAGCAAGAGGAAGCGATTATTGATGTCATGGCTAGTGTACGTGATAATAGTGAGGACAACAATATTGTGCCTAATGCTGTTGTGGAGAGGGCAAGACTTCTTAGAGATTACTATGTCCCAGAGACATATAATTCGCCAGCTGAATTTCAACTGCCTAATGTGACTGCACAGAACTATGAGATCAAGTCCAGTATCGTCCAGATGTTGCCATCCTACTTTGGGCTGACTGATGAAGATCCATACAAGCACTTAGATGATTTTATAGAAGTTTGTTTAACAACAAAAATTCATAACTTCTCTGAAGATGCTTTCAGGATGCGACTCTTTCCATTCTCTCTAAAGGAGAAGGCCAAGTATTGGTTCAGATCTCTACCGGCAAGCTCTATCACTACATGGACTCAAATGCAAAGTGAGTTCTTGAAGAAATATTTTCCGATAGGGAGGACCAATCAATTCAGACGTGCTATCACTGGTTTCTCCCAACATGAGGGGGAACAATTTTATGAGACATGGGAAAGATTCAAGGACCTTCTTAGGAAGTGTCCTCATCACCAAGTTCTAAAGTGGCAGTTAGTGCAGTGTTTCTATGAGGGGCTAATAGAGAGTAACAGACAGATGGTGGATGCATCATGTGGGGGTACTTTCATGTTAAAAAGCGAAGATGAAGCATGGACTTTGTTCGAGAACCTTAGTGACAATTCTTTACAACGTGTGTCTTCATCTCGTTCGAGCAAACCATCCAATACCAGGAGGACAACTGATATTTTTGATATTGGTTCTACAGATGCTATGTCTACCATTGTTGATGCTGTGGCACAAAGAATGGTGCAACTCATGGCAACTGGTCAAGTTTCTAATCCATCTTCAGTAATTCAGCCCACTTTTCTGCCTCAAAACTATGTGCCTCCACAACCATATGAAGCACAAGTTCCTATGCCACCAAAGAGTTCGGCTCTTGAAGATAAGATGATGCTTGCCCTAGCAAAACTTGATAAGCTTGACTCTATTGCTGAAGTACTTCAATCCACTGCTCAATTGGTACATTCTCACTCTTAATCAATTGCCAAACTGGAATCTCAGTTTGGACAACTTGCCAATGCCTTGAGTAAAAGAGAAGAGGAAAAGCTACCAAGCCAACCCATTACCAATCCTAGAGGGATGCATGATTCTTTGAGCAACCCACATCTTGAGGAGGTTCAAGCCATCACCACTTTGAGAAGTGGAAAAGTAATTGATAACAAGGTGGGGGGGAAGAAGAATGATCAAGAAGAGGTGCTCATGAGTCCAATTGCTAAAAATTTATATGAGCCCAAGGCTCCTTTCCCACAACGTTTACAAGAAACATCCAAGTTGGGGAAACAAGGGGACAAGTTACATGACATGATGGAGGTGTTTCGACAAGTGAAGATTAATATACCACTCCTTGATGCCATCAAACAGATTCTTCCTTATGCCAAATTCTTGAAGGACTTGTGCACTCAGAAAAGGAGATTAATGAGCCATGTTCCAAAGAGAGTCATGCTTCCATAACAAGTGAGTTCTATTATCCAGCATTGTGCTCCTCCCAAGTACAAAGATCCTGGTGCTCCAACTATCTCATGCATCATTGGGGAGCACCATATTGATAAAGCTCTTCTGGATTTAGGTGCAAGTGTGAATTTATTGCCTTACTCGATTTACCTACAGTTGGGTTTGGGAGAATTGAAGCCTACCACGGTGGTTTTACAGTTGCCGGATAGATCAACCAAACGACCTCGTGGGATCATTGAAGATGTCATCATCAAGGTGGATAAATTCTATTTCCTAGTGGACTTTATTGTTCTAGATACCGAGCCAGTGCATAATCTAAAGAGGCACATTCCAATCATCCTTGGTCATCCGTTTCTAGCTACTGCTAATGCTCGTGTTAATTGTAGAGTGGGGATCATGGATATATCATTTGGCAACATGAAGGTAAAATTAAATATTTTTAATGCCATTGAACAACCTCCAAATGAGAGTGAGTGTTTCTTCATGGATGACATTGATGATTATTTGGAAGAAATTACTTCGTGTGCTCCATCTCAAGATACTGAGATGTCCATTAAGGGGGTGAATGTTATATTTGATGAAGTGGCCATGAAAGATAAGCCACCTTGGAGGATTCCGATTGAGTCACTTTTTCCTAGTTCTAACACTCCTTCGGTGCCATCATTGGAGTCTCTTCCATTGTTTCAATTGAATTCAAGGCAAGGTTATATATTTTTAGAAGCCAATGCGATCCTTCCGGGTACTTCGAGTTTGACACAAGGAGGTGAGGATCACATAAAAGGGGCGAAGTTAAATCTCTTCGAGCAATGTGGCATTGGGTGAACCTTAAATTGGAATTGATCGTCTCCTACGGACGTTAAATTGTAGGATTTGTATGTATTCTATCCTTTAATTTCTTTAGTTTTCTTTGATTTTAATTTTTAGTTTTCTTAAGTTTTCTTTCAATTCTAGTTGCGTTTTAATGTTTTTTCTTTGAGTTTTTGATGTATAAGTTGCTTCCGGAGGATGCCAAGAGGTGTACCGAGGTATTTGGACTCAAGACAGGTGAAAAATCGTGCTCTCAGTTGACCTTGGGCGATGGAGACTCAAAAATATCAAGTCTCGGTCGACATTGGGCGATGGAGGGTCCAACAGGCATCCCGGGGGGGGGGGGGGATCGATCGCCCCAGCCAAGAGGGATCGATAACCCCATGCATTTTCTTAAGGATCCCCACCAGGAGGTGGGCGATCGATCGCCCACTCCAAGGGGGATCGATCACCTAGGCCCAACATGGGGCTACCCGAATTTTTAAGGCCTATAAAGGCCACCTCTCCTCCTTAGTTGCTACTACTTGCATCCTAGACCTCTTTGAGCTCCAATTCAAATCCTACTTCAACCGGGAAATTATTTTCTTCAATTGGTGATTATTAAACAAGAATTCAACATTGATCATCATCATCATCAACATCAAAACCGGATCAAGAATCACTAGTTCTCAAAGGAAGCTCTCACTTTTTCAAGTTCAACATCAAAGTAAGTGAAGTTTTTCTTTGGTGAAATTGTGCAATTCTTTTTGAGGGCTTTTGAAGACCAAGTTTGGGGGATCAATTTGGTGCATTTACTTGTTCAATTTGGTTGGAAAAATTACCGAAAAAAGGAGGTTGAAGGTTACAAGTTAATTGTGCACGCCAAGTGTTCGATTTACTTCCTCAACCACACTTTTTCTACTTCTATGGCACCAAAAAGAGCAAGTCACCAAGGTGCTTCAAGTTCACGTAATCCTCGCCGAGCGAGGCATGATCCGACCACAGGTTCTTCATGATCTCGCCGAGAAGGTATTCAAGAGAGATGGCATCCAAGGGCTTTGAACTTTGAAACTATGTTTGACATAGCCGAACTTTATGGTATATGTTTCCCGAGACACAATGGGGGATTTCTGACATCCGTCATTGTCGGTCGGCATCCATTTTTGTTCCACTCTCATCTACTATTTACCCGAGGCTTGTCAAGGTATTTTATCAGAATTTAATGCCGACACCTGATGAGCGGGATGTGCTTACCTCTTCAGTAGATGGAACAATAGTTCGAGTGGACATGTCATCCATTCCCATTACCATGGGTTGTCCTCATGAGTGCCCAGATGATTTATCTCATATCTATACTCCTCTACCCGATGATTTGTCAGTGGGTAATTTGGTTGCACGTTTGTGTGCTAATTAGTTTTCCGGGCCAAAAAGAAATACAGCTTCAAAGTCTTCAATGCCAAATCATTTCTGATTCCTTGACGCTGTTTTACTCAAGAATGTATGTCCAATTGGAGATAAGACCGAGAGACGTCAAGAGTTCCTCAGAGCCTTATATGCTATACATTTTGGGCATTGGCTGTTATTCCCACAGATTGTCTGGGGCCAGATGGAGAAGTTCTATTCCAAGGTTGTGGCCAAGGCACCAGACAGTGCAAGTGACTGGGAGTTTCCATTCCCTATTATTATTCATCAGTTACTTGTGGCATAGGGGTATGCAGTCCATGAGGACGAGTTTGCCTTTCCACGTGATCTTCATTATGGCACGCATGACTGGAATTTGAGTCGATCTCATATACACCAGAGAGTCATAGCGGCGCCTGGTGAGGTATCTTGGTTGGCCCAGGGAGGAGAGTATATAGATATACCACCACCGGTGGAAGATCCTGAGGAGATGGGAGCAGAGGAAGAGGAGGTGCATGCACAGGCTGGTGGCCATGATTATTAGTATTTAAAGGGGCAGATTGTTGGGTTGACAGCCCAGTTTGGCACCCTACGGACAGAGGTATTCACACAGTTTGGAGCAATTAGGACAGAGATGGCGGATCACTTTCGTGACACTCGCCAAGAGCAACTAGAGATGAGGAGGATGATGCGTGCACTGATGCGCCAAGCAAACTTGGATCCAGATGCTCAATCACCACCACACCCTTGACAGGAAGGTAACCATCTTTTGTATTTTATTTTATTTTTAGTTTTGATTTTATTTTTATTATTATTAAAAAAGAAAAAAAATGAAAAATGACAAAAAAATTTTTTTTTTTTTTTTTTTAGGATTTTTCTCTTTCATATTTATTTTCCCTCATACTATTTCACTTGATCTTTGAGGTATAGTGGTTTGTTTTGACAGGTTGTAACATCCAAGTTTGGGGGTGTGCTTGCATTGCCTTCATCCAACTTGGTGTGCTCTATTTTCTTGCCACTACTCTCCGAATTTCTGGTAACATCGTTCTTACTCTTCTCTATGCTTTGATTGGTGTACATTGAGGACAATGTATAGTTTAAGTTTGGGGGTGAGGCGATGCCTTATTTTTGTGCTTTATTGCATATGGGGGAAATTTGTGTGAAATTCTTTTTGTATTAGGATTTTATTTTATTTGCTTTTTCTTAGGTTATTTTTTTCTTTTGTTTTGTTTTTAGATAGAACGTTTTGACATTATTCAAGGGATTAATACCTTATGTAGGTGCTTAACTTACAACTTTTGAGTATGTTTTAAATTTTTGAAAACTATGGTTTAAATTATGTGGTTTTAATCATGGTTTGCAATAACATGTTTTGGAGTGATTAATTTTAGTTTCCTTACAGACACACTAGCATAGTCTTATGGGGTATATACTTTGGTTTTGAGTTATTGAGTTACATATGCTTGATATTAATTAGTATCTCTTGAGAATGAGTACCGATAATATGTTTTACTTGACTTCAATGAAAAGAAAAAAAAAAGAAAAAGAAGAAAAAAAAAAAAAAAAGAAAAAGAAAAGAAAATGATGAATAAGCAAATCAATTTGATCCTTTTCATGAGTAACCGGACCTCTATGCCTCAGGAAGCACGGAGTGTTCGCGTCAAAAGTGAAAGGGTGAGAAAAGATGAGCGTTGGTTGTCTTGATTTGTAGCCTGATTGATTCGAGTAATTAGGTTCTTCGGGGTATCTTAAAGCCTATTGCCCTAAAGCCATCTGGTTTGGGAGTCACTGACTGAAAGCTTGCTACAGGGATCTTTCAGAAAGCTTAATAGATCAAGACATTGCACAACCAATAAAGCAATGAAAAAAAAAGAGAAAAAAAAAGTCATATATGCATGTTGGGAAGTATGAGTTCAATAAGGGGAGCTAGTGAGTTGAAAGGGTATGTGCCTTAATATATTCAGAGCTGAGTTATGCCACATGAGAGGACTGCTAGTTCACTTTTCAAGAGGGAGCTAAAGTTGATTATTTTGAGATATGTTGATGTGAATTATGCATGGGGACCATTGTTTTGAATTATGGAATTTGAAAGTTTGGAATTATTCTTGAATGCAAGTTTGTAACTATGTATTGTAATCTTCTTCTTGAATTAATGTTGAAACAGAATTTTGAATGTTTGTGGGTAACATTTCTAGAAACCCTCATGAGACTATACTCGTCCACTAGGGGGAACCTAGGGGTTTAAAGGCTTATTGCATATGCTAAATGCAATCGTTTCTCCCACGAAAGTGGAGTTGGGTAGTTTTAGTTAGTGTTTAGTAGTTTCTTTGTTTTAGTTTTATTTTATTTTATTGCTAAGGGACTAGCAATATGTAAGTTTGGGGGTGTGATCAGCGTTGAATGTTACGCATTCTACCCTCTTAACTTATGTATTTTATTCTCTAAGTGATATATTATTTTGTAATTTTACTTTGTTTTAGTGTTTTCTGTATTTTCAGGGCCTTAATGATTATTTCAGTTAAAACCAAGCTTTTGGGCTTTTAAAGAAGACATCCAAGATGGTTACATGAAGCCTACACCAAGGAGAATCATTTAACCATTTATTTCAACTCAAATCAGCCCAAGAAAGAGGTCCAAGAGAATTACAGCTACTTAAGAAGGTTTCGGGCTTGAAGCCCAAATCTGCGTTTAATACAGTTTTAATCCTGTTTTGGAAAATGGACCAGAAGTCTTATTTTTGAGCCTCAAATCGACATAATTTTCACACACTTTTGTATTTCACGAAAATTCCGTAAATTGGACTTCTAGTGGGTCAGAAGTTGGGTCGAAGTCAACAGGAAAAACCCACCTGATTAGTGCTGCGGGAAATCCTAATTTATTCCTAATTGGATTAGGACTTTGGTGTATTCTCTTGGGGAATAAAGTGAAGACTTAGGGGCTGAGAAGGGGAGAGAACACAAAGAGATTGGAGAGTCTGAGAGGGCTGAGAAGAGAACAGAAACATATTTGCAGAGCCATTGGAGAACGAAGTCAGACGCATAATTCAAAAAGATGATGTCTTCTTCCTCAACAGCTGAAGCTTCTTCTTCTACCATGAGCAGCTAGTTCATCCACTAGGGTTTTGATGTAGCCCTAACAAAGCATCAATGGTTTGATTGTTTTAATTATTGGGGACCTTTATATACATGCATAGATTGTGTAATTTGGAGAATTCTTATTATAGAATTGAGCAATAAAAGTCTTGTAAATTCAGTTTCAATGATTTCTTATCTTGTCTTGGATATTTAGTTGTTGTTATTGAACTCAATCTCTCTTGTTTTTTGTGATTATGAGAGCGATTATTACACAATGGTAATCACCGAATATATTATTAAGAGCTTTGATGGATTATGCCTAGAGAAGATGAACCATACTGCACCCTAGATTAGAGTAGTTAGGCAGATGGCCCATGCCAATCGAAGATAGTCCATGACTTAGCCTTAATCATATGTTATCTTCTTGACGAATGAAGGTGAGCTTGTAGCCACCGACACCACTTATGCATGATGTAATTGCCCATAGTTGATTCAATTGACCATTGATTGTGGAATTAGTGGTGAAGTCAAATACCCTAGATTTCTCTCTTATTATCTTCACTTTCTATTTACTTCGATTTATTTTATTTTACCTTTTTAATTAGTTTAAAAATCAGATTTCTTTTCTTCTTAAATTTAATTAAATTAATTCCATATTCCAACTCATCAGACCATAAACCCTGAGGTTCGACACCCCTTTCGATAGCCCTATTCTGCAAGGAATTTGTTCTATTACGAAGTGTGGTAATTATAATTTGAGACGCACTCACACACGAATCAATTTTTGGCACTGTTGCCGGGGATTATCTATTTGATTGATTGGATTTTATAGAATTAATTTTAATTGGATTTTTAGTTTAGGAAATTTTTATATTTTGTTTTTAATTTTATTTTTGTTTTCTTTTCAGGTGCTTTTGGCAAATATATGCAAGGTCGTCGTTCTGTGGCTGATCCTTTGATACCTCTTGATCTTGAGCCTGAACATACTCTTAGACAACAGAGGAACATCCCTGTTGATACCAATGTGCAAGAGGAAGAATTAATTGAGGACATGGCAGAAAAGAGGAATAACAACCTTGTTCCTAATGTTGATAGAGAAAGGGCTAGATTGCTGAGGGACTACTATGTTCCTGAGACATACACCTTACCAGCGGGTTTTCAACTGCCTAATGTCCAACACAGAATTATGAGATCAAGTCCAACATTATTCAGATGCTACCATCTTATTTTGTGCTGACTCAAGAAGACCCTTACAAGCATCTAGAATTCATTGAAGTGTGCTCAACTACCAAAATTCACAACTTCTCTGAAGATGCTTTGAGAATGAGACTTTTTTCATTCTCCTTGAAAGACAAAGCAAACTATTGGTTCAATTCTCTACCGGCAGGTTCTATCACGACTTGGACTTAGATACAACATGAGTTTCTCAAGAAGTATTTTTCGATAGGGAAGACTAATCAGTTCAGACGAGCTATCACTGGTTTCTCCCAACATGAGGGGGAATAATTTTATGAGACATGGGAAAGATTCAAGGACCTTCTTTGGAAGTGTCCCCATCATCAAGTTCCTAAGTGGCAACTAGTGCAGAGTTTTCATGAAGGGCTGACAGAAGCCAACAGACAGATGGTTGATGCATCTTGTGGAGGTACTTTTATGTTGAAGAGTGAAGAAGAGGCATGGATCTTATTTGGAAATCTTAGTGACAACTCTCTATAACATGTGTCCTCTACTCGTTCTAGTAGACCTGCCACTACAAGGAAGACTGATGGAATTTTTGAGGTTAGTGCTTTAGAAGCTATGCCAACTGACATTGATTTAATAGCACAGAAGGTAGTAGTAATTATAGCTGCCAATCAAACTCCTTCTGCTTCAAATCCTTCATTGCTAGGCCCTTGTGAATTCTGTTCTAGTCCTATGCAAAATGTGAGCAATTATCCTTCGATGGGGCAATTTTTTGATGTTCAACATGAGCAAGCTCAAGCTATATTCACTAGACCAATGAATCCTCCATGAGGTAATACTTACAATCCCACATAGAAGAATCATCCTGGTTTTTCTTACAGTAACTAAGGGGTAGCAACGCAACCATCATATCAACTTAGAAATTTTGTGCCTCAACAGCAATATCAAACACGAAGTCCTATGGCACAGAGAATTTCTGCTATTGAAGATAAGCTGACACTTACCTTATCAAAGTTGGATAAACTTGATTCTCTGATAGAGACAGTGCAAGCTACTGCAGCAACAGTACAATCTACAGTTTTACAATCTACAATCTCATTCTCAATCCATTGCCAAACTGGAATCTCAGTTTAGACAACTTGCTACTTCATTGAGTAGAAGAGAAGAAGGGAAGCTCCCTAGCCAACCAATTGCTAATCCAAAAGAGATGCAAGCTTCCACAAGTAACCCACACCATAAGCAAGTTCAAGCCATTACCACTTTGAGGAGTGAAAAAATAATTGATAATAAAGTGGGTGAGAAGAAAGAAGAAGAAAAAGTGACCACAAGTCCAAGTGCTGAAATTTCTTATGAGTCCAAGGCTCATTTCCCACAACATTTCCTTGAAGCATCTAAATTGGGGAAGCAAGGGGACAAGCTGCATGACATGATGGAGGTGTTTCGATAAGTGAAGATTAATTTGTCACTCTTTGATGCCATCAAGTAAATTCCTCCTTATGCTAAATTTTTAAAGGACTTGTGCACTCAGAAAAGGCGTTCTAAAAGCCATGTGCCAAAGAAAGTGATGCTGCCACAATAAGTGAGTTCTATAATTCAGTAGTGCACTCCTTCCAAGTACAAAGATCCTGGTGCCCCAACTACCTCATGCATCATTGGGGAGCACCATGTTGATAAAGCTCTTCTTGATTTGGGTGCAAGTGTGAATTTGCTGCCCTATTCAGTGTACTTACAGTTGGGCTTGGGAGAATTGAAGCCTACCTCGGTGGTATTGCAATTTGCAGACAGATCAACAAAGCAACCCCGAGGAATCATTGAAGATGTGCTCATTAAAGCTGACAAGTTCTACTTTCTTGTTGATTTTATTGTACTTGACACTAAGTCGGTTCATAACCCAAAGAAGCACATTCCAGTGATCATTGGTCGACCTTTCTTAGCTACTACTGATACTTACATAAATTGTAGGTCAGGGATTATGGATATTTCATTTGGCAACATGAAGATTAAGCTTAATATTTTCAATGCTGTTGAGAATCCTCCAGATCAGACTGATGTCTTCTTCATGGATTCTGCGAATGTGTCTAAATCTACAGATAAAATAAAGGTGCAAGAAAAATAGAAGGAAAAGTAGGTGTTCGAAGATCAATTTCTACCATTGTGGTAAATTCTGTATCCACTACACCATCCAAAACACTTCAGGGTGAGCAATTGTTTGGAGTATCCGACAACTCCACACCATGGTCTGTAGATATTGTGAATTATTTAGCCACGAAAAAAGTGCCACGAGACTGGACCAAGCGAGAACGTGATAGATTTTTCTCTAAAGTTCATTATTACTTTTGGGAGGATCCAAAGTTATTTAAATATTATTCAGATCAAATTATTCGGTGGTGTGTCCTAGACCATGAGTTTTAAGATATTCTCAAGTTTTGCCACTCATTAGCATGTGGAGGCCACTTTAGTGCAAGGAAGACAATAGCAAAGGTACTTCAATGTGGATTCTTTTGGCCTTCTCTATTTCATGATGCATATGTTTTTTGTAAAACTTGTGATCGTTGTCAAAGATTGGGTTCAATGTCGAGGCGCAATACGATGCCAATGAGCCCCATTCTGGTGGTTAAAATTTTTGATATTTGGGGAATTGATTTCATGGGACCCTTTCCACCCTCTTTTGGCTACGAGTACATTCTGGTTGGTGTGGATTATGTCTCCAAATGGGTGGAGGCCATTGTAACTCGAACCAATGATCACAAGGTGGTAATCAAGTTCATACATGAAAATATTCTTAGTCGATTCAGAATTCCTCGAGCCTTGATCAGTGATGGTGGTTCTCATTTTTGTAATAAATTCTTGAGAGGCTTGCTTGGTAAATATTCAGTGACACATAAGGTGGCAACACCTTACCATCCTCAGACAAGTGGGCAAGTAGAGCTGTCCAATCGAGAAATTAAGCATGTTCTCGAAAAGATAGTGAGACTGGATAGAAGAGATTGGTCATTTCGACTGAGTGAGGCACTATGGGCATATCAAACTGCTTATAAGACTCCTATCGGTATGTCACCATATCGGTTAGTGTATGGGAAAGCATGTCATCTTCCAGTAGAGATCGAGTACAAGGCACTTTGGGCAATCTAAAAATTCAATTTCGATGCAAAAAGAGCTGGAGAAGAGAGAAAGTTACAATTGAATGGATTAGAAGAATTCAGACATGATGCTTATGAAAGTTCACAAATTTACAAAGAGAGGACGAAGGCATTCCATGATCGACATATCTCACGAAAGTCCTTATCTCTAGGTGATAAAGTGTGGCTCTTCAATTCAAAGCTTCGATTGTTTCCCAGAAAATTGCGTTCAAGGTGGGATGGACCATTCCAGGTTATTTTGGTTTTTCCTCACGGTGCTGTGGAAATTCGAAGCTTTAGAGATAATACTTTGATGAAAGTAATGGGCAAAGGTTGAAGCATTGTGTGGAAGGATTTGTGCCAAGAAGACACGTAGAGTTCGTCAACTTGACGGATCCCGTCTATCCGACTTAATCCCTTCGCAGAGTTGATCGTCTTCTATGGATGTTAAATTATAGGTTTTGTATGTATTTCTATCCTTTAATTTCTTTAGTTTTCCTTGATTTTAATTTTTAGTTTGAGTTTTCTTTCAATTCTAGTTGCGTTTTAATATTTTTTCTTTGAGTTTTTGGATGTATAAGTTGCTTTTGAAGGATGGTAAGAGGTGTACCAAGGTATTTGGACTTAAGATAGGTGAAAAAACGAGCTCTCGGTCGACCTTGGGCGATGGAAGGTCAAATAGGCATCAGCAAGGGGGATCGATTGCCCATTTGAGGGGGGGTCGATCCCCCCATGATTTTTCAAGTGGGGAGACCGACCAGCTGGGCGATCGATCTCCCAGCCATAGGGGGATCAATTGCCCAGGCCCAAAAATGGGCTGCTCGGATTTTTCTTCTATATTAGGGCCACCTCTCCTCTTTTGTTGCCTCTACTTGCTTCCTTGACATCTTTGAGCTCCAATTTGACTCCTACTTCAACTGAGAATTTATTTTCTTCAATTGGTGATTCTCGAACAAGTATTTAACATTGATCATCATCAACATCAACATCAAAACCAGATTGATCCTCACTAGTTCTCAAGGAAACTCTCACTTTTTCAAGTTTTACATCAAAGTAAGTGAAGTTTTTCTTTGGCAGAATTGTGCAATTATTTTTGAGGGCTTTTGAAGACCAAGTTTGGGATATATAATTGGTGGATTCAATTGTTCAATTTGGGTGAAAAAAGTGCCGAAAAGAGGAGGTTGAAGGATAAACTTTTATTGTGCACGCCAAGTGTTTGGTTTAATTCCTCAACCTAACTTTTTCTATTTCTATGGCACCAAAGAGAGCAAGGCATGATCCAACATCTGGTTCCTCAAGATCTCATCGAGATGGTATACATGAGCGATGGCATCCAAGGGCCTTGAATTTTGAAACAATGTTTGACATCGCCGAACTCTATGGTATGTTTTCCAAGATACGATGGGGGATTTTTGACATCTGTCGTTGTCGGTCGGCATCAATTTTTGTTCCACTATCTACTACTACCTACCCGAGGCTTGTCAAGGTCTTTTATCAGAACTTAATATCGAAACCTGATGAGCGGGATGTGCTTATTTCTTCAGTAGATGGAACAGTAGTTCAGGTTGATATGTTCCATTGCTATTGCCATGGGTTGTCCTCATGAGTGCCCAGATGATTTGACTAATATCTATACTCCTCTACCCGATGATTTATCAGTGGGTAACTTGGTTGCACGTTTGTGTGCTAACCAATTTTCAGGCCAAAGTGGATTACAGCTTCGAAGTCTTCTATGCCAAATCACTTATGGTTCCTTGATGCTGTTTTGCTCAAGAATATATGTCCCATTGGACATAAAACTGAGAGACGTCAAGAGTTCCTTAGAGCCTTATATGCCATACATTTTGGGCATTGGCTGTCATTCTCACAGATTGTCTAGGGCCAGTTTGAAAAGTTCTATTCCAAAGTTGTGGCCAAGGGGCCGGATAGTGAAAGTGATTGGGAGTTTCCATTCCCTACTATCATTCATCAGTTGCTTATTGCACAGGGGTATGCAGTCCATGAGGACGAGCTTGCCTTTCCACGTGATATTTATTATGGCACACATGACTGGAATTTGAGCCGATCTCAAATACACCAAAGAGTCATAGCTGCGCCAGGTGAAGTGTCTCGATGGGCTTAGGGAGGGGAACTTGTAGATATACCACCACCGGTGGAAGATCCAGAGAAGATGGAAGCAGAGGAAGAGGAGGTACATGCACAAGCTGATTGTTATGATTATTATTATTTAGAGGGACAGATTGCTGGGTTGACCACCTAGTTGGGCACCCTAAATTGTGATCCTTCTGTTGGTTCCTGAGGACCATCACCGCCTATGTCTCGCGCTATTCTTGGAGGCATTTTTCTATATGCACAATAAGAAAAATTGAAAAATTGTAAGTCCAAGAAATTTACACTTCTTACACATATACATCATGCTTACACACACCATGTCAATTTAGTCCATAAAAGCATGTTACACATAATCAATTTGTAAACTCTAAGTCCAAACCCTTACGTTAGTCTAACCTCCTCAAATTCACACGTGATGTAACCATCACCCATCGCCCCTAGGTATTCTAACCTAGAGTTCTAATACTATGTTGTCACGCCCTAATTCCTAACTCCTGGGAACCATGGGTGAACTGTAGATGTTTCGCTTGATTTATATCCATAAACCGCTAAGCATCCAAAACCTAACTTCTTGTGAATTTTAAATTTGAGTGTTATAATTATTCTATTAGAAAGACGGTCCAAAAATATTCGATCGCAAAAAAAACCATACACAATTCTGATTTTAAAAAAAAGAAGTTATGCCCATTTGAAGTTTGAGGCAATTTTCATAGCATGTTGTAAAAAGTGACTTCGATGCATCGAAGCTTCGATGCATCAATGCATCGAGTTCGGTACATCGAAACTTTGATGCATTAAACAAGTATCGTCCAAAAATAGCTGTTGGGACTTTTACATTCCAAAACCTTGCAAGTTTTTTGATGCATCGAACTGGGAACTTCAATACATCGAACTAAGTGCTTCGATGCATTGAATTGTCCAAAAATTAAAACTTTGCAAATGTCAAATTTTGACATTTTAAGCCATTTCTACCAACATAATCCATCCCAACAATCACTCAATCATATAAGAAAGGAGTTTACATCATTCACAAGTTCTAAATCATGCTCATGATCAAATCATGCACCAATATGAGTCATTCTCCCTCATAAACATATTTTATCCAAAATGAAACTATCCAACATCTATTTTAGTCCATCAAATGAAACTAAATACTCTTAATAAGCATTACATGAACAAATCCATTGTATTATCATATATAGAAAGGTTATAATCCATGTTACTTTTATCCAAAACATAGTTACAACTCAAGAGAAGTCTTATGCCATAAGTCGGCATGGATAGCCACAGTAAATATAACATCAAAAGTATAGCAAAAATGCTACCAGTGTCCCGCTTGGACACTCAAGTCCCATCTATCATTGGCACCTTATCTGTAAAAGAGTTTGGAATAAAGGGGTGAGCACCATGACGGCTCAGTAGGGATACCCCAACCCACCTAAGTATCGACCCGACACAACCTACATGAATGCATGTCACTACATTACATGTATCATCCAACATACACCATGTTCATTCATAAGCAATTCATATATATAAGAATGCTTTAAACACATATCATGCTTCATAATTTAAAATGAAAGCAACATCATTCACTTGTTTCTCTCTCTCGGACTCAACCCGATACCCTAACATGATTTTTGACCAACCATGTGATCGAGGCACTTACCATAAAATTATGAAATCCATCATTGAGAATTCACTCCTCCAAGGTGATTGAACGTTTTGAGACTCTCACTGAGAACCTTATCCTCCCAGGTGATTAGATAGTTCTAAAACTCATCACCAAGAATTCACTCCTCCGAGGTGATTAGATAGTTCTGGAATAGAACCCCGATAACTCACTCCTCCGAGGTGATTAGATGGTTTTAGAATGGATCACCAATAATTCACTCATCTGAGGTGATTAGATGGTTCTAGAATAGATCACCGAGAATTCACTCCTCCGAGCTGATTAGATAGTTCTGGAATAAATGACCGAGAATTCAGTCCTTCGAGGTGATTTGATGGTTCTATAATGGATCATCGAGAATTAACTCCTCGGAGGTGATTAGATGGTTCTAGAATAGATCACCGAGAATTCACTCCTCTAAGAAAAGACCAAAACACCCCGGGCCACTTAACGCACCTTCTCAGACTCCGTTTTTGATTTTAAAAACTCCTACGGCCTCCAAATCACTTGCTTTACTCTCTAAACATTTCATCTAAGCTATTCCTAAAAATAATTATCTTTAAAAATTTTTAAAATTTTTGGGCCCACTTAAGTCGCATCCCGGGCCCCGGTTTGAACAAAAACTCAAACTTCTCCAAATCTCCTAAAAACTTACCAAAACCTTTAAAGCACTTCCCAAACATATTCCCCACACTCAAAACATGTTAAGCACCACTCAAAATACATTTATGGCAGTTATGATGCGAAAAAATACAAAACTGACCAAATTTGGTCATAGTAGCTACAACCTCCCCTCCTTATAGGAATTTCATCCCCGAAGTTAAAAACATACCTCAAGTAGCAAGCAACTCAGTGTATTTTGAGTGGATTTCTTTTTCTCGCTCCCACGTAGCCTCTTCGACTCAATGATATCTCCAAAGGACTTTAACCAATGGAATGGTCTTGCCCCAAAGCACTTGCTCCCTAGTATCCAAAACTTGTACCGGTGTCTCCTCATAAGACACGTCCTCCTCCACCTCGAGATCAGTCCAATCTAACACATGTGAAAGATCTGGCTCATACTTTCTCAACCTCAAAACGTAAAAAGTATTGTGCACACTTGACAATTGCGGTGGCAAGGCTAAGCGGTATGTAACCTCACCCACTTGATCCAATATCTCAAATGGACCGATAAACCATGGGGTTAGCTTCCCACTATGCCCAAACCTCATCAAGCCCCATCGTGGTGAGACCTTCAAGAAGACATGGTCCCCCACTTGAAATGCTAAGGGCCTCTGCTTTTTGTCATCATAGCTTTTCTCATGACTCTGAGCCGTAAGCAAATGCTGCCATATGATCTTTATCTTCTCTATAGTCTCCCTGACTATGTTTGGCCCCAATGCCCCTATCTCACTGACCTTTGTCCAACAAATCAGTGACTTACAAGGCTTACCGTATAATGCCTAAAATGGAGCCATCTCAACACTAGCTTGGTAGCTATTATTGTATGCAAACTCCACCAATGGAAGGAGATCCTTCCAACTACCTCAAAAATCAAGTGCACATGTTCTAAGCATATCTTCCAAGATCTGAATGGTAAGCTCTGACTAACCATCTATTTGAGGATAGAAAGTCGTACTGAAATGGAGGTTCGTATCAAGTGCAACCTGAAAACTCTGCCAAAACTATAACGTGAATCTCGGATCTCTATCAGACACAATGGAAACTGGCACTCCGTGCAGTCTTAAAATTTGATCAATATACAACCCACTAAGAGTATCCATATCATCCGTCACTCAAACTAGGAAGAAATAAGCCACTTTAGTCAATCTATCCACAATGACCCAAACTACATCGTGACTCTTCCCCGTCCTAGGCAACCTCGTCACAAAGTCCATAGTGACATGTTCCCATTTCCATATAGCTACTGGTAATGGTTGTAACAAACCTGCCAGCCTCTAATGCTCAGCGTTTACTTGTTGACAAGTGAAACACCTCGCCACAAACAATTCGACGTCTTTTTTCATGCCCTTCCACCAATATTGTCTACGAAGGTTGTGGTACATCTTGGTACCACTGGGATGTACTACAAATCTAGAGCTATGAAACTCCCTCAGAACCTCATCACCATAAGCTAACGAAATAACCATTCTACCTTTAAACCTTAGACTACTGTCTGAATGGATAACCCAATCCTCCACTACTTCGTCACTCATAATCCGAGTGCGAATGCTCTCTAACTCACTATCGTGCCTCTGCTCGTCAACCACCCTACTCACTAGAGTTGGTTGCACTATGAGCGTGAACAATGTAGCCTGCCCACCACTCTCACCAAAGCACATTCCCATTTTTGCAATGTCTACTATCATCTTCCACTCACGGATAGGAATACTAGCCAAATTACTATGTGATTTCCTGCTCAATACATTGGTAACCACATTAGCCTTTTTTGGGTGATACTGAAGATCAAAGTTTTAGTCTTCCATGTATTCAACCCATCTCCTCTGTCTCATATTCAAGTCCTTTTGTGTAAAAAGGTACTTCAAACTCTTATGATCGGAGAAAACCTCAAACTTTTCTCCATAGAGATAATGCTTCCACATTTTCAAAAGCAAAAATTACTGCCGCCAACACCAAGTCATGAGTTGAGTAATTCTCCTCGAGGATTTTTAACTGTCAGGAACCATATACAATAACCCTCTTAATTTGCATCAACACACATCCTAAACCATCCCGTGAAACGTCGCAGTAGATGACGTAGCCCAAACCACGCTCGAGAATAATAAAAAATGGAGCACTAGTCAATCTATGGTTCAATTCCATAAAGGAATGCTCGCAAATCTCGTTTCACTCAAACTTAACTCCCTTACAATTAAGCTTGGTCATCGGCGCCGCTAACTTTGAAAAATCTTTCACGAAATGCGGGTAATATCTTACCAATCCCAAGAAGCTCCGTATTTCAAATACGTTCTTAGGCCTCTCCCAATACATTACCACTTCAATCTTAGAAGGGTCTACCGATACTCCTCCTTCCGACACCACGTGTCATAGGAACTTCACCTCCGTTAGCCAAAATTCACATTTTTCAAATATGGCATATAAATGGCATTCTCTCAGAATCTGCAACACTGTCCCTAGGTGGATCTCATGCTCCTCCATAGAAGAAGAATAAACAAGAATGTCGTCCACAAAGACCACCACAATCCTATCCAAGTACACCCGGAATATCCAGTTCATCAAATCTATAAACGCTGTCGGTGCATTCGTCAATCCAATTGGCATCACTAGAAACTCATAGTGGCCATATCTAGTATGAAAGGCTATCTTTGGAACGTCCTCTTCCCTTACTCTGAACTGGTATTACCTCGACCTCAAGTCGATCTTTGAGAAAAAAGTTGAACCCTTAAGCTGATCAAACAAGTCATTTATCTTTGGTAAAGGATACTTGTTCTTAATTGTTACTTGGTTCAATTTACAGTAATCTATGTATAACCGTAAAGATCCGTCCTTTTTTTTTGCGAATAGGACCAAAGTTCCCCAAGGTGATGTACTAGGCTATACAAATCCCTTATCCAACAACTCTTGTAATTGATCTTTTAACTCCATCAATTCTGTCGGTGCCATCTGGTACGGTGCCATAGAGATAGGTGTGGTACCCGGAGCAAGGTCAATGTTGAACTCTACATCTCTCATTGGAGGTAACTCTGTCAAGTCCCCTGGAAACACATCCACAAACTCTCTAACCACCGGTGCAAATCCTCCACTAGGCACAATCTCATCCTCCTCGACTAATAAGCTAGCTAGGAAATATCTAACCTGTCCTATGCACCGGAACTAAACAAAGATAGAACATAGAAATCATCCTGCTCTTCCACAAAGTAAAAGCAATCACCCTCAGGTGTGCACACTGTCACTCTCCTATGGAGATAATCAATCATGGCTTTAAATGTAGATACCAAATATATGCCTAGAATGACATCAAAATTGGCTAGGTCTAGTAACACAAAGTTGAATACTAATTGATATCCTACAACCTCGATCTCGTAAAACTGACATTCTCTATCCAGGGTAACCTTACCCCAACTGGTGTATCAATGGACAATGGTGACTCCAATGATGACACCTTCGGCCCAATGACGCAAATGCAACAGATATGAATGAATGCAATACACCTGAATCTATCAACACCCTAGCCCATAAGTTAGAAACTAGAAAAATACCTCTGACCACTGTTGGTCCTGGTATGTCCTCAGTTAGAGCAAGCATGAACACACAGACTCGTGACTACTGAGTAGTCCCCTGTAACCCTGATTGTTGACTAGAAATAGGTGTGGGACCCCTCACTACCTGACCTAACTGTGCTGGCTGGGGCGGTGGTAATACCCTAAAGCCAGACTGAACTATAATTGTTTGCCCAGCTCTCTACTAAGTGCCTATACCACTCTGAGTCCTTTGCTTCTGCGAGTAGTTAAACTTTAAATGTCTGGGCTGCTTGCAATAGAAGCATACCTTTTTTCTCGCCATCCCTCCAGACACTGATGCCATTGTATATCCTTGTGGTCTGTCCTTGCTAAAGTGACCAACCTGTTGGCAATTAAAGCACACCACAAAAGGTCATAAAGATCCGATGCGTAAGGCCAATGAAAGTGTCGGGCGAGCCTGCTGCTGCCCCTAAAAACCTAACCTGCCTTCCCTATGGCTGTTTCTTTCCTAGTTAACCGAATATGCCCACATACTCTTCATTTGTTGTTTAGAGTCCCATATCCCCTAGGTGTCTCTGTCTTCTTCTTCAGCCACTAAGGCTCTGTCAACCACTTCATTGTAGGTCCTTAAACATAAAATGGATACCCTCTTTTTGATAGAGATTTTTAGTCCCTTCACGAACCTCTTCACCTTAAGTTCCTCATTCATCACTATCTTCGAGGCAAAACGAGCCAATGATATGAATTTGGTCTCGTACCCCATAACGTCTAAATCTCCTTAGACTAGATTTATAAATTCTTGCCTCATCCAGTCTCTCACCGAAGTTGGAAAGAACTTGTCAAAAAATAGCCCCTTAAAGGTTTTCCAATCCATGGTCTCAGTGTTTTGGACATTCCCTAGGAATTGCCACCATTGATCCGCTTCTCTTTGTAGGTGAAGTGGCAGCCACTTTTACATCCTCATCGATTGCAAGAGCAACCATGAGTTTATGTGTCTGATCAATCCAGCTCTCTGTCACTAGCGGATCACGAGCACCATAAAAGGTAGGTGGCTCAAATTTCACATATTCCCTCATTGCCACCATTTATTGGCTCAAGGCAGCTTTAGGAAATGCCTGAACCTCCTCTTCCTTGGCGATTCTTCTATTGGCTCCAGAGGAGCATCAGTGCATATGTCTCGCGCTTTTCTTGGAAGCATTTTGCTATATGCACAACAAGAAAATTTTTTAGTCCAAGAAATTTACACTTCTTACACATATTTGTCATGCTTACACACACCATGTCAATTTAGTCCATAAAAGCATGTTATTTGGTGTGAGATTCCTTTTGTGTGTTTGGAAATTAAATTATATTTTACCACTCCCAATAGAACGAATCCTTGAAGGATAGCATTCTAGAAGAAGGTGTCAATCCCACAGAGACTACGTTGGTTTAATAGTTAAAATCAGAGATTGTTTCTTATTCAACTTACAAAAAAAATTTTGGTTATTTATTTAAACTACTTGAAAATATGTACCTGACAATAAAATAAAGGATTTTGTGAAAATGAGAAAATACTAGGGCTTAGACTTCACCACTAGTCTCATAAATATGTCCATTTCATAATAAACATGGGAATTTATATAAATGTGTACTAATGACGTGCTTGGCAAGTACCACTTACAACGACATTGCCAAGAGAATACATACATCTTAAAATACTATAATCCATCTGCGATAAGTGTGATTTTCCTACCTACCTACTTACCTAATTACCTAAGTGTAGAAAAATCACCGTCTCTAAGCATGGACTATGCAAATCTAGCTATTCATGTTATAGTGAAAACTAGTACAAATCCATCACTTACACTCCTTGTGAAAGTATAAGTGTTTGAAGAGCATGTGCAACAATCTAAAATTTTAAGACAAGAATGATGAATTAAAACACATGAACATACATAATTTATAAACTTGTATCAAAAATAAGACACAAGGTTAGGTACAAATACACACACACACACAGATATATATATATATATATATATATATATGAATTTATTAAAAATAAAACATATTTACTTGGCTAGGGCTTTGTTCAAGCCCTAGAGAAGAGTTTTGTTGATCATTGTGGCAGAAAATAGCTCCATAGACAGAGCCACTCCAAGCTTCATGGTCTGTTGTAAGCTTTGCAAAGCTTTCCAATATTTCTCTCTTATTTTTATCAAAAAAAAAATATTTTAGTAGCTCTTGTATCTCTTCCGTCTCCCTTCTCCTTTCTATTCTGTCTCTCCTTTTTTTTTTTTTTCTCTAACCCATTGTCTATATATATATAATGTTGGAGATATTTTACATGTAAAGAGAAAGTCTTCATTCTTTGATATTCCTTCTGTCCTCTGGCAACTTTAATTTTTTTCAACTTTATCATCTTTTGCTTTTTGACTCCACCAGCCGACACTTTCTTCTTTTCTTTATTCTTTTGCTTTTCTTGGTTTGCTTCTCTTGGTCTCCACCTACTCTAACCATCTCTGTCTTCTCCCAATATCTTTTCTTTCTTTTTCTGTCACTTGCTACCATATAATGCATATATATATCTACATAATATAATATAGTATATATAGTACATAAATATAATATAAAATACATACACTATGATATAAAAATAACATAAATAATAATATAATATAATAATACATATATATATATACCGGCAGTTGGTGGAGGTGCTACCAAGTGGTGTGTTTGTGGGTTTGGTTTAGATAGTTTGGAGAGGCTATGGAAATGGGTTTGATTAAGGAGGTTGCCTGATGTGTATGTGTGCATGAAATATAAAAAAATATATAACTTAACTATATGTAATAACATACTAAATAAATATGAAAATATAAGAACATAATTTATATACAATGAATCTTAAAGAAAAACTATACATATAAAAATATATATTTAATAAAAACAAACATAAATATAACTATATGTACATATATAATATTAAAACAAATAATATATAAATATATATATATATATATATGTATGTATATTGGCTGGCCGTGGGTTCTGATGAGGCAAAGTGGTGGGTTTTGGTGAGGCAAAGTGGTTGGGAATGAAGGTTGCATATGCTGGAGGAATTATTTGGTTAGGTGTTGTATTAGGTTAGGCTGGGTGATTAATGATGTGGGCTGTTTTGATGGAAGTGGGGTTTGGGTTTGGGCTGGTTAGTGGATGGGCTGATTAGTGCGTGGGCTATGGTAATAAATACAAACATAATAAAATTATAACGACATTAATATACATAAAATACTATATCTATACAAAATTGTAAATATAAATATAAATAACTAATATCTAATATTATTTCTATATAAATACTAGAATATATACATCTATATAAAAATAAAAAATAAAATAACTTAAAGAAATAAAATAAAACCAATTAAAAATAATAATAACAATAATTAAATAATACTAATAAATAAAAAGATATATATAAATACACACAATGCACCATTAGACTGTTGGACTTTCTGAAGAGAGATTATTAAAGATGAAATCACTGGATTTGACTGATTTTATGGATAACGTCCTGAAAATAACAAGAACAAGAAAATAACATAAAAGATGTAAATTAAATGCGGTTAAGGAATTAACGTATGTATTTAAAAGAGCTTAAATGTGCAACATTCAGCGTTTATCACACCCCCAAACTTACATATTGCTATTCTCTTAGTAATACAAAAGGATTTAATTTAAAACAATTACCCTACTTCCACTTTCGTGGAAAACACGGTTGCATTTACCGAATACAACAAGTCTTTTAAACACCTAGACACGTCTAGTGGATAAATGAAGTCTTATTGGGTTTAACATGTTTATTAACCTCACAAAAATATGCAAAAATGAGTTATTCGCTCAGTTATCAACTAGAAAAGGATGATCACCCAATTTATTTTCAAAGCGACAAATGCAACAAGTATTATGGAGCTATAAGGACATCAACAAATATATACTTTTAAAAAGTAGAATTAGATGGCTGTCCCTACATAATGGTCAATTTGATTCCAATACAAGTTCAAGCCCTAAAATCCTTTTTGAAAAGTGAACATACATCTTAACGTGTGGCTTATTGTCTTAATTGGAGAATAGAGACAACATCCGTCTTTAAAAGAAATAAAATTCGAACAAAATCACAAAAGCAAACCATCAATTCACAACATATTTACAAAAGCTTACGTACAAGTGGCTGTGCAATGTCTAAGTCCTTTAAACTTTCTAGCAAGCCCATGTAGCAGGGTTTGGTCAATGACTCCCAAACCGGATGATTTTAGGGCATTAGGTGAAAAGACACCTTGAAGAACTTAATAACCGAGCGTACTAGGCTTCGAACTTAAACGAGCCAATTGTTTCATTATTACTCAACCTTGTACACTTTTTAGACGTGAACACTCCATGCTTCCTGAGGCACAGAGGCCCGGCTTATTGAGTGAGAAGGCTTATTGTAAGTTTTTTTTTTTAATTTTTTATTTATTTTTATTTTTATTTTAGGTACAATAGAGTGCCAACAAAAATCATTCTCCAAACTTTTCAATGAGAAACTAACATTTTAAAATTCTCCATACGACGTATACCCCACAAGTAAAATGTACGTGTGCATGTTTGTGTTGTTGAGGACAAATTTAGGGCAGATATTGTACAGTTATCAAAAATTGAACAAAAATGTAGACCATTCTAACCCAACACATAATTTTCAAAAGTTTGGTTATTTTAGGATGTCTAAGCTCCTAATTACATGATGCATTTATCTTTGACATTATTGGGGTATCACACCCTCAAAAGTAAGATATCATGGTAAACATGAAACAAAATTAAAATATGTGCAAAAATTAAAAAAAACTTTACAAGTGTATACAAGTGTACCGTACCGTACCCCCAAACTTAAATTAAACATTGTTCTCAATGTTTGAAAACAAGAAAAGTTAGAACAATGTTACCGGCATGGTTGATGGGTTTAAAAAAGGCAAAACATCAACCGCTTCAGGGTAATGGGTACACGAGGTATGTGTCTTCAAAATGGATTGATAAAACCTGCACAAGGGCAAACTACATACCAAACATATTATAGAAGAACTGAAAAATGAAATAATTACACATGTACACATAGGTAAAAATAAAAGCAAATATTCCATTAATTCAGAAATTTGTGAATACAAGCAATAGAATTTATGGAATACAAAAGAAAGACTGCAAAAATATCAAAATGGTGCCAACATGGCACAAGACAAGTAATGAAACAAAAATAAACTTAAATGCATAAAAGTGGAAATAAAACTGGAAATCCTAAACTAATACTGAGGTGGTGGCGGTGTGGTTGATGGGTTTCAAAAAGTCAAAACATCAACCACTTCAGGGTAATGGGTACACCTCTAATATTGCTCGTGGGAGCCTTAGCACACACTTTTTTCCTCAAAATTCAGTTCAGGAAATTGATTTGACGAGTCACATGGACCATGATAGGTCCACGAAAATTCTAAGTTTACCGTCTACGGTAAGACGTAAAAACAGGTCCAAATATATAGGATCCGTCAAGTCGACGACATCCACGTATTCCATTTGCATTTGACTATGCACACAAGGTTTCGCTCTTTGCCCGTTAACTTTGAAAAGCGTTCCATCTTTGGGATCCTTCAATTCCACCACTCCGTGGGGAGCAATAGAGTTTATGATAAATGGACCATCCCATCAAGAACAAAGTTTTCTGGGAAATAGGCAAAGCCTAGAGTTGTAAAGCCAAACTTTTTGGCCCAGAGAGAGCGATTTGGCTTGGATCTGACGGTCATGAAAGGCTTTGGTTTTCATGTCAAAATTGAATTTTTTGATAGCCCAAAGGGCTTTGTGCTCAAGCTCGAGCTTTACCATATACGACACGATACGGTGACATGCCGATCAGGGTTTTATAAGCAGTCCGGTATGCCCATAATGCGTAATTTAGATGTTATGACCAATCCTTGCGATCGGGCTGAACCATTTTTTCTAAGATGTACTTAATTTCCCTATTAGATACTTCTACTTGACCACTCGTTTGAGGGTGGTAAGGTGTAGCAACCTTATGAGTGACGGAGTACTTGAGTAGCAAGGTTCGTAGGAACCGGTTACAAAAATATTTTCCGCCGTCACTGATTATGGCATGTGGCATCCCAAAATGACTAAAAATGTTCGTTTGGATGAACTTGACCATGACTGCATGGTCATTAGTTCTAGTAGCCAAGGCCTCAACCCATTTAGATACATAATCCATCACTACAAGTATGAACTCGAAATCAGAGTATTATGGGAATGGTCCCATGAAGTCAATGCCCCAAACATCGAAGATCTTAACAATAAGAATTGGATTCAAAGGCATCATATCCTTCTAAGACATAGTGCCAAGGAGCTGACATCGCTCACACGAGCGACAGAATGAGTATGCATCCTGATGCATGGATGGCCAGAAGAAGCCACATTGAAGAATTTTGGAAGCGGTTTTTTGAGCACTGAAATGACCTCCGCATTTTAGTGTATGGCAAAAAGTAAGAATACTAGGAATCTCACTCTCAGGCACACATCGGTGGATGATTTGATCGGGGCAATACTTAAATAGCTGAGGATCATCCCAAAAGTACATACATAGTTGGGAAAAGAAGCAATCCTTTTCGTATTTGGACCAAGATGAGGGAATCTTCCCAGTAGCTAGAAAATTGACTATGTCAGCATACCATGGAAGTTGCTCGTGAGTGACCCCAAAAAGTTACTCATCCGAGAAGGATTCATATGCTGGAATTGGATCATGGTGGCACTCAATAAGATTTCGAGACAAGTGGTCAGTTACCACATTCTCAATACCCTTCTTAGCCCGGATCTCAAAATTAAACTCTTGCAATAAGAGTATCCATTGGATTAGCCGGGGTTTCATGTTTTTCTTAGCCAACAAATGCCTAAAAGTGGCATGATCAGAGTAGACAATGACCTTGGATCGTAAGAGATAAGATCTAAATTTTTCCAAGGCATAAACAATTGCAAGCAACTCCTTTTTTGTAGTTGTATAATTCATTTGAGCTTCGGAAAGGGATTTACTTGCATAGTAAATAACATGCGGCAAGTTGTTTACACGTTGCCCTAAGACAGCAGCCATAGAAAAATCGGATGCATCACACATGACCTCAAATGGGAGAGCCCAATTTGGAGGGGTTAGAATTGAAGCAGTTGATAGAAGAGTGCGGAGAGTTTCAAAAGATTCAAGGCACGCTTCATCAAAGTGGAATGGAATATCTTTTTCAAGAAGTCGACATAAGGGTCGGGATATCTTGCTAAAGTCTTTGATGAAATGGCGGTAGAATCCCGCATGGCCCAGGAATGAACGAATGCCCTGACCGATGAAGGTGGAAGAAGCTTAGCAATGAGTTCAACCTTGGCTCTATCAACTTCTATGCCTCTTTGGACATAATGTGTTCGAGGACAATACCCTCTTGAACCATGAAATGACTCTTTTCTCAAGTAAGGATTAAATTCGTGTCCTTACAATGCTTGAGTACAAGTGTAAGATTATGAAGGCACGAATCAAAAGAAGGTCCAAAGATAGAAAAATCATCCATGAATACCTTTAAGAACCTCTCCACCATATCCAAAAAAATAGACATCATGCACCGTTGAAAAGTTGCCAGTGCATTGTATAGCCCAAAGGGCATGCGTCTATAAGTAAATGTTCCGTATGGACATGCGAAGGTTGTCTTCTATTGGTGTTGTGGGTCTATTGGTACTTGATTATAGCCAGAATATCCATCTAAGAAGCAATAAAAGCTTTGGCTCACAAGTCTCTTTAGGATTTGATCTATGAATGGAAGTGGGAAGTGATCTTTCCTAGTGAAAGAATTTAGTTTCCTATAATCAATACACACTCTCCATCCAGTGGTTGTGCATTGTGGAACTAACTCTCCTTGTTCATTTAAGAGCATGGTGATACCGGATTTCTTTGGCACCACTTGTGTGGGACTCACCCACTTACTATCTAAGATGGGGTATATGATACCGACATCTAGTAACTTTATAACCTCCTTCATGACTACTTCTTTCATGTTAGGGTTTAATCTACGTTGCACCTCTCTTTAGGTTTTTGCATCTGCTTCCAAATGTATGCGATACATACAAATGGAAGGATCTATGCTAGTTAGGTCAGCAACGCTCCACCCTATTGTACCTTTATGTTCTATAAGTATCGTTATGAGTGAACATTCTTGGTCATTTGTTAGATTTGAAGCTATGATGACTGGAAGGGTGTCACTTGGGCCAAAGAACACATACTTAAAAGTAGTCGGTAAAGGCTTAAGCTCAAGTTATGGAGGAGACACAAGGGATGGAATAGGAGGAGTACTTGAAAGAGGAGGAAGAGGCTCTATCAGTGCCTTCCATTTTGGAAAGTTATTTAAAACATTGACATCAAGCATTGCATTTACATCTTGAATTGATTGTTCGATGTCAAAGTCGTCACTTTTGAAGTGACTTAGGCACGCCTCTAAAGGATCTTTGGTTAAGATGTGAGGGAGCACTTCTTCAACAAGTTCATCCACAACATCAACACAAAAGAACTCGCTTTCATCATTGGAAGTGTGGTGGGATGCATTGAAGATGTTCAACCTTACCTTCATATTCCCGAATGAGATGTCCATCACCCCGGTACGGCAATTAACACAATCATTAGCCGTAGCCAAGAAGGGACGACCTAGAATGATCGAAATATAATGGGTAGGGTTTTGGAAGGGTTCCATATCAAGGACTATAAAATCCACTGGAAAATAGAATTTGTCCACTTGAATGATTACATCTTCAATGATGCCACGTGGTTACTTTATCGAACGGTCGGCAAGTTGCAACACCACCGTGGTTGGCTTAAGTTCCCCTAACCCTAATTGCTTGTAAACTGAGTAAGGAAGTAAGTTAACACTAGTTCCCAAATCAAGGATGACCCTCTCGAATTCTTGGTCTCCAATGACACAAGAAATTATCGGGGCACCCGGATCTTTGAATTTAGGAGGGGTGTTGTCTTGAAAGATGGAACTTACTTGCTCAATTAGGAGGACTTTTTTAGAACTTGGTTCCTAGATTTACGCTTTTGTGTGTACAAGTCGTTTAGAAATTTAACATATGGGGAAATTTTCCTTATCGCATCAAGGAGAGGGAGATTGATTTTGACTTGTTTGAAAATCTCCATCATATCTAAAATTTTCTCTCCTTGTTTCCAAAAATGAGAAAGTTCACTCAACCTTTGTGGAAATGGAACTCTAGGCTCAAATGAAGCTTCTTGATTTGGAGTAGATAGTAAATGAGCTTCATTATCCTTTACTTTATCTTTTACAAAATTTGGATGTTCGGAAGAAACGTTTAGATTTGGAATCGAATGAGCTAAATTTGGATTTAAATTGGAAAAATTTGGATTTAAAGAGTGCTCACATTCTTTCTCTCTTAGTTTATCAACTTGATTTTCTAGAATCTTACCACTCCTCAGAGTTGTAATTGATGGAGCTTATTTTTTATGCATATTTACTGAAAAAGAAGGCTCATCAACTATATATACTCCTTTAGGGTTTACAACCGGTTGGCTTGGCAATCTCCCATCCTCTCTTCTATTCAATGCATTTGCTAGTTGTCCCATTTGGGATTCTAGCTTTGAGATGGATTGAGAGTGGGAGTGCAACAGTTGAGTATTGGACTCAAGGTTGCCTAAAGCCATCAAAACTTCATCCTCAAAATTGGGATTCCGAGGTGGAGGTGGTGGAGTAGTGTAGAAACTTGAATTTGGTTGATAAGGTCTAGGTTGGAAATGGGATAGACCTTATTGTCCTTAAGGTCCTTGATTTTGGTAGTGACCATGGTTTCCATATGTTTGATCTCTCCAACTTGGATTATAAGAGTTTTGATAATAATTTTGACCCAGCCTAGCATAGAGTGCATTCACTTGCTCTTGAGTGAATTCGGGGTATTGCCCCTTATGAGGACAATCCCTAATATAGTGAGAAGGACTAGAGCAGAAGGAAGACACATCATGTGTAAGAGTAGGAATGGAACTCGAGGGAGTAGGAGAAGAGGAAGAAGTTCCTGCCAATATAACTTGGTCTAGTTTTTTAGAGAAAACATCTATCTTCGTTTTGGTTGGGTGTTCCTTACGCAATTCAAAGATACTCTCAGTCTTAGCATTAGAGGGAACAGAAGTCTTACCTTTCCTTTCAATTGAAGAATGTTAAGACGAATTTTTGCTCAAGTTCTTGAAAAGATTCCACGCCTCATTAGGACTTTTAAGAAAGAACGTACCCCCATAACTAGCATCTACCATTTGCTTATGTTGTTCACCTAGACCATCATAGAAACCTTGTACCAATTGCCATTTAGGAATAGCATGGTGTGGGAATGATCGCAGTAAGTCTTTCATTTTCTCCCACGTTTCATGAAAAAGTTCCCCATCCCATTGAGAGAAACTGAAGATGGCTCTCTGCACATCACTAGTCTTTCCCATTGGATAATATTTTTTAGAAACTCCTATTGCATTTCTGCCCAAGAGTTAATAGAATAGGGCTCTAAGGAATTGAACCATTGTTTGACTTTATCCTTGAGTGAGAAGGAGAAGAGACGAAGCCTTAGGTCATCTTCCGTGAAGTTGTTCAACCGCAGGGTTAAACATACTTCCAAGAAGTCATCTATGTGTTTATAAGGGTCTTCATTAGATAGCCTATGGAAACAATTAAGAAGATTAGTGGTGGAGGATTTGATTTCAAAGTGATTCGTCGCCACATTTGAGAAACGAATACACGATGGTGATGCATAGGTAGTTGGAACATAGAAATTCCTAAGAACCTCCACACCCGGTGGGGGTGGAGGTTGAAGGACTGGATTTTGCTGTGCATGTATATTATCATTATGTGCCATGTTTTCTCTCCTGGGTTCTCTAAACAATTTAGGGTCCTTAGGGATGCTACTTTGTTGTCTAAGAGTTCGTTCAAGTTCAAGATCACAAGGCAACAATGGCAATGATAAGGATCTCCTACCTTGGATGTGAAAGCTACTCTCCTAAATTAAATACAAAAATAAAATTTAAACAATTAAGTGAGCGAAATTGGATACACTATTTACAAAGAGTCCGAGCTTAAGTCCTGAAGCTTGGATTAAGTGATAACTATCTAAAATGTAGCACTTAATAATCAAAAACAAAAATAATTACAAAGAATTTAAAGAATGAGTTAGGATAAAAATCAAACTAGACTCAATCTTATGATTTTAGCAATTAAACCGTAGTTCCCAGCAACGGTGCCAAAAATTGGTGTGAGATTCCTTTTTTGTGTTTGGAAATCAAATTATATTTTACCACTCCCAATAGAACGAATCCTTGAAGGATAGCATTCTAGAAGAAGGTGTCGATCCCACAAAGACTACGTTGGTTTAATAGTTAAAATTAGAGATTGTTTCTTGTTCAACTTACAATCAAATTTTTGGTTATTTATTTAAACTACTTGAAAATATGTAAATGACAATAAAATAAAGGATTTTGAGAAAATGAGAAAATACTAGGGCTTAGACTTCACCACTAGTCTCATAAATATGTCCATTTCATAATAAACATGGGAATTTATATAAATGTGTACTAATGACGCGTTTGGCAAGTACCACCTACAACGACATCGCCAAGAGAATACATACACCTTAAAATACTATAATCCATCTGCGATAAGTGTAATTTTCCTACCTACCTACTTACCTAATTACCTAAGTGTAGAAAAATCACCGTCTCTAAGCATGGACTATGCAAATCTAGCTATTCATGTTATAGTGAAAACTAGTACAAAGCCATCACTTACACTCCTTGTGAAAGTATAAGTGTTTGAAGAGCATGTGCAACAATCTAAAATTTTAAGACAAGAATGATGAATTAAAACACATGAACATACAGAATTTATAAACTTGTATTAAAAATTAGACACAAGGCTAGGTACAAATACACACACACATATATATATAAATATGAATTTATTAAAAATAAAACATATTTACTTGACTAGGGCTTTAGTCAAGCCCCAGAGAAGAGTTTAGTTGATCATTGTGGCAGGAAACAGTTCCATAGATAGAGCCACTCCAAGCTTCATGGTCTGTTGTAAGCTTTGCAAAGCTTTCCAATATTCCTCACTCTTCTTTCTATTAAAAAAAATAATATTTCAGTAGCTCTTATATCTCTTCCGTCTCCCTTCTCCTTTCTATTCTGTCTCTCCTCCTTTTTTTTTTCTCTAACCCACTTTCTATATATATATAATGTTGGAGGTATTTTACATGTAAAGAGAAAGTCTTCATTCTTTGATATTCCTTCTATCCTCTGGCAACTTTTAATTTTTTTCAACTTTATCATCTTTTACTTTTTGACTCCACCAATCGACAATTTCTTTTTCTCTTTCTTCTTTTGCTTCTCTTGGTCTCCACTTGCTCTAGCCGGCTCTCTCTTCTCCTAATATCTTTTCTTTCTTTTTCTTTTTCTGTCACTTGCTACCATATAATGCATATATATATCTACATAATATAATATAGTATATATAGTACATAAATATAATATAAAATACATACACTATGATATAAAAATAACATAAATAATAATATAATGTAATAATACATAGATATATATATATATATATATATATATATATATACCGGCAGTTGGTGGAGGTGCTGCCAAGTGGTGTGTTTGTGGGTTTGGTTTAGATAGTTTGGAGAGGCTATGGAAATGGGTTTGATTAAGGAGGTTGCCTGATGTGTATGTGTGCATGAAATATAAAAATATATATAACTTAACTATATGTAATAACATACTAAATAAATATGAAAATATAAGAACATAATTTATATACAATGAATCTTAAAGAAAAACTATAGATATAAAAATATATATTTAATAAAAACAAACATAAATATAACTATATGTACATATATAATATTAAAACAGATAATATATAAATATATATATATATATTTATAACTATATTAATACATATAAAATACTATATCTATACAAAATTATAAATATAAATTACTAATATCTAATATTATTTCTATATAAATACTAGAATATATACATCTATATAAAAATATAAAATAAAATAACTTAAAGAAATAAAATAAAACTAATAAAAAATAATAATAATAATAATTAAATAATACTAATAAATAAAAATATATATATATATATATACACACAATGCACCATTAGACTGTTGGACTTTCTGAAGAGCGATTTTTGAAGATGAAATCACTGGATTTGACTGATTTTACGGGTAACGTCCTGAAAATACCAAGAATAAGAAAATAACATAAAAGATATAAATTAAACGTAGTTAAGAGCTTAAATGTTCAACGTTCAGTGCTTATCAAAAGCGTAAGCATAAAATCATGTTACACGTAAGCAATTTGTAAACTCAATACATCGAACTAAGTGCTTCGATGCATCAAATTGCCCAAAAATTAAAACTTTGCAAATGTCAAATTTTGACATTTTAGGCCATTTCTACCAACATAATCCATCCCAACAACCACTCAATCATATAAGAAAGGAGTTTACATCATTCCCAAGTTCTAAATCATGCTCATGATCAAATCATGCACCAATATGATTCATTCTCCCTCATAAACATATTTTATCCAAAATGAAACTATCCAACATCTATTTTAGTCCATCAAATGAAACTAGATGCTCTTAACAAGCATTACATAAACAAATCCATTGTCTTATTGTATATAATAAGGTTATAATCCAAGTTACATTTATCTAAAACATAGTTACAACTCAAAAGAAGTCTCATGCCACAAGCCAGCATGGATAGCCACATTATATACAACATCAAAAGTATAGCAAAAATGCTACTAGAGTCCCGCTTGGACACTTAAGTCCCATCTATCATCGGTGCCTTATATGTAAAAGAGTTTGGAATAAAGGGGTGAGCACCACGACGGCTCAGTAAGGATTCCCCAACCTACCTAAGTGCCGACCCGATATGACCTACATGAATGCATGTCACTACATTACATGTATCATCCAACATACAACATGTTCATTCACAAGCTATGCATATATATAAGATGCTTTAAACAAATATCATGTTTCGTAATTTAAAATGAAACCAACATAATTTACTTGTCTCTCTCTCGGACTCAACCCGATACCCTAACATGATTCTTGACCAACCATGTGACCGAGGCACTTCCCACGAAATTATGGAATCCATCATCAAGAATTTACTCCTCCGAGGTGGTTGAACGTTTCAAGACTATCACTGAGAACCGCATCCTCCCAGGTGATTAGATAGTTTCAAAACTCATCACCGAGAATTCACTCCTCCGAGGTGATTAGATAGTTCTGGAATAAATCACTGAGAATTCACTCCTTCGAGGTGATTAGATGGTTCTAGAATGGATCATCGAGAATTCACTCCTTTGAGGTGATTAGATGGTTCTAGAATAGATCACTAAGAATTCACTCATCTGAGGTGATCGAACTGGAACATGACCATCGCCAAGTATTATCGCTCCAAGCGGACAAGTTATTCTACCACATTTGCCCCGTTCTCCTCACAACGCCTCTATACATTCATTTCGAACATATATGGATCAAACATTTAAAATTTATGCTTTACAATACATACACTAGTTATAAAGGAATATAGCATGCATTTCATATTCATCAATCCACACATATAATCATCTATATATGAAAACCCTTACATAAGTTACGTATGCTCATAAAATCTACATAAGTACATATTTGTCATGCTTCACCAATGCATACATTTTCTATACAAGGAAGGCATGCATTTTAACTCTTATAACATCACATAACACAAATATGTTCATTTAACATATGTTCACAAAACTGCACCAAACCCTAGCATGTAAGTGTACATACCAATTTCTCTCAGTCATTCACCCTTCTTGTCATGTATAACACCATATACATTCTCATTTCACATAAGAGACTAAAGAGAGTAGAAAACACTCACATCCCAACCCTCTTACCACTTTAAAATATGCAATACATAACCCTAGTTCTCACCGTTTCGCCCGAAACCCTAGAATCGACAAATAAATGGGAAAGAACACCCCTACCTTGAAAATGAAGGCCTTCCAAGCACTTCTCAAAATTCCAGCAATGACAACCTTGCTGAAGTGCAACTTTGTTTAGTTCAAAGGGAAGCCCTAGTCGTCCCCTACGTATCTTCCTTCTTTAACAAATCCCGAATCCAAGCCTCAAGCCTTCAAAAGTTAGAGAGTAGGTAGAGGGAGAAAGAAGAGAGAGAGAGAGAAGCAACGTGAGAATGAGAGATATGAAATATCTCTGTAGTATTTGACCCTTTTAAGGTCCCTAGGCTGCAAAAAGACCAAAATACCCCTGGGCCACTTAACGCACCTTCCCCGACTCCGTTTTTCGATTTTGAAAACTCCTACGGCCTCGAAATCACTTCCTTTACTCTTTAAACATTTCATCTAAGCCATTTCCAAAATTAATTATTTTTAAATTTTTTTTTGGATTTCTAGGCCCACTTAAGTCGCATCTCGGGCCCCGGTTTGACCAACTGTTTATATAGAGCTGACACCACGACTATGGCACGCCCTTAAGCAATCGGCCTACTTAGCTGATTCATTTCTAACTGAACACCAACATCTCATAAAATGTAATCTAGTCCAATTCACATTGGTTTTTAATAAAGTATCTCAGAATTGGACTAGTGCACAAATGTATGAACTTAAGAAGCTCATAGTTAAAAATAAACAAATAAAGTAAATTAGTCATAAATGATTAGAGCATAATTTTAAGAACTTCATCTATTGATAAATTTTGTTTCCAAATTTGTATTCACAAAAATATAGTGAATTTAAAAGAAATATAGATAACTCATATTATTTCAAAAAAAACTATGGTTTTCACATTTTTATAAAAGCCTAAAATTAAATAATCCTAAGCTACACTATAAAATATGGTCCAATGGAAAATATATAAACATCTAAGCCCAGTCCATGACCATAAAGATCATAATTGATTGTCTGGGAAGCCCATGAACATGTTTGCCCAAGTTTTAATGTGAAAAAGGATCCACAGGGACATTTGTATCATTTGTTTTTAAATATATTTTGCTAGATTTAATTTCTTATTTTAATTGTCGTGTTTTATTATATTTTTCCATGTATCTCCACTAACCAAATTGCAGGAGCAATATCGTCACTTTTCAAAGAAAGACAAACTAGGTGTAGGGGCATATTGGGAAAGTAATGTTACTAGGGTTTACTATCATTTCAAAAAGTGATATTTTATGTATAAAAAAAATGATGTAACACAAATAGGCCAAGTGAAATATTTCGGATGATATAAGAGATATGTATTCATAATAGGTTAAGAAGTGTCATATAAATAGAAGATATAAGATTTATGATATACAAGAGCTACCTGCAGCGCTGAGTGAAGATGAATAGCAAACCCACGGTGTTGAGTGAAGGTGTAGAGCAACAAAAGAAAAAACTAAGAGATAGATATTTCGGGTTATGGGTCTCTCAAGAACTGATATAGTGATTTCAGGTTTCTTGGCTTATCATGTTCTGGAGTTCTAGTTTCATCTCAACTCTAAATCGTCTCAAGGGGTAACTTGATTATGATCTTCTATGGTTTATTCATCACATTTGCACCTTAAGAAAATTTAAATAGATATATGACATGAACTCTCATATTCAGATTGTCTAAGTTTCAGCACATGAACTCTCACATTCTGATTTGTTATTTTTGGCACATGAACTCTCACGTTCTGATTTTTTATTTTTAGCCCCATGAACTCTCACATTTTGATTTTCTATTTTCAGCACATGAACTCTCATATTCTGATTTTCTGATTTATAAGTTTTTGTGTGAATCTGTTGTGCTAATTTGATATTTATATATTGCTGAATTTAGATTTATACTTTGCTGATTTGAGATTTTAATAGTGCTAATTTGAAAACTCAATAGTGTTGATTTAAGATTTTTGTAGTGTTGATTTGAAAACTCAATAGTGCTGATTTAAGATTTTTGTAGTGCTAATTTGAGATTTATATGGTGCTGATTCAATATTTTTATATTGCTGATCTAAGATTTTTATGTAGCTGATTTAAGATTTTCATAGTGTTGATTTGGGGCTTTCATGATGGTGATCTGAAATTTATTATGCTGATTTCTTAAATTTCATATTCTGATTGCTGAATTTATGTTTGCTAATTTGAAATATTCAATTGCTGATTTGGGTCTAAAAACTTGCTATTTTGAACATAAAATGCTGTTGTTTTGAGAATCAAATTGTGGTATTTTGAGTTTATTAATATGTTGATTTGTGGTTCAATGCTGCTAATTTGAGGTTATGATTATGCTAATTTGCTGATTCTGAAATGCTGAATTATTTTATCTTATTGCTGATTTTTAGAAACTTTCATAATGTTGAAGTGTGCTCTCTCATTGCTAATTTGTGAGTGCCAATTGCTGAATTTATATTCTAAATTTTTGTGCTACTAATTTTCACTCCAGTTGTAGTTCTATCCATTTTTAAGAATAGGTACAAAGACAAAGAAATACTTGGACCATTGTTAGAGGCGAATTCTAGGCTGAATGCTTGTTCAAGAAGTTGTGAACGGGATTCATTGAAGGAATCTTTACTACAAGTTAGTTGTAGCTACACCTCAAAGGTGTACTTATTAAAGCCTATTTTTAAAGAAGTTCAAGTGTCATGATCTGCCAAGAAAACTAGTGACTGTGTCATTATCATGCTAGACCTTGAAGACTAACTATCAGAGTTTAAAGATTTATAGATCGACTTTGAAGACCTACTATCAAAGCTTGAAGAATTGTTATTCATTACATCGAACTGACTCCACTTTCACTATATATAGTCTAAGTATTGGGATACTTTGGGCAAGGGAAGTGTGAGTGATTGTGGTGAGATTTAGTGAGAGATAGCTTGGGCTTTAGGAAGCCTGTGTTGGGTTGAGAGCAGGAATGCTGTTTTGAGATTTGGTGAGAGTGGTTCAGGACTAGGGAGGCTATGAATTGGATTGAGTGCTGGAGTGACTATGTTGTGAGTTAGGTGAGTGAAAGTGATTTGAAGATTGCTATACTACCATTTTAGACATAGTGGAGCTCAGTTCGAAGAGGTTTTTACCCCATCCTGGGGTTTTCCTCTATAAATCTATGTGTCCATAATTGGCGATTGCATGTGAGCCAGAATTGCAATATTAGAAAGAAAAATCAAAGAACCTATTCACCCCATCCCCCTCTAGGTTCATCAATTGGTATCAGAGCACAAGTTTGCATTTCTTGGTTTAACCACCGACAGTAAAGATCCTAAGTATAGTTGAAGATAGTTCCACTCACAAGGCTCCTATTTTTGATGGCACCAGTTTTGGCACTTGGAGGATTAAAATGGAGGCCTTCGTATTTTCCATCTCCTATGATGTTTGGCATGCTACATTAGAAGGGGTTGTCATCCTTGATCTTGTAGCTGACAAGATTATGATATCAATCAATGGGAAGGTTAGAAATACCTTATACAAAGTATTGCAAAAACAAGAATTTATAAGAGTCAAAAATTGCAAATGTGCAAAGGAAATTTGGGATTCACTTGTAACTGCACATGAAGGAAGCTACAACATCAAATAAAATAAGATTCAACTTCAACAAGTCAAGTTTGATAGTCTTAAGATGTATGAAAGAGAGAATGTGGCGGATCACATCTTTAGAGTCAGAGATTGTAAATGACATGAGGGCTTTGGGTGAATAGATTGAAGACAAAGTGGTGTGCAAAAAGATACTGCGCACTATGACTGATAGGTTTAATCCCAAAGTCACCATTCTAGAAGACAAAGACATCTCTAGACTCAGCATTGATGAGTTGGAGTCATTTCTCACAGCTTATGAGATCATAATTAGACGTCTTTCTCAAACACGGAGGTAGTCAGCTCTAAAAAAAAAATAAGTGGAGGTTCCAACTTAAAATAAATCAAATTCTAACGACTCTAAAGATGAAATGGCTTACATAGCAAGAAAGTTAAAAAAAATTCAAGATGAGGAGAAAAGCAAAGCAACAATAAGGACAAGGTGATTTTGGGTGTGAAAAACAAGGTCATTACGTAGCTAATTGTCCAACTGCTCCCAAGAAATAAAAAGACAAGAAGTTCAGTGCTACACAGTACAAAGGAAAAAGCAAGAAAAATGCCTTTTACATTGGTTGGAATTCAAGCTCAGAAGAAAAATAACAAGAATCATCAGATGAGAATGATGAAGAGGCATGCTTGTTTATGGCCTTACAAGAATCAGATGTGGCTAGTTCAGATTCTGAGAGTGAAGAAGAACCTGATGTTGATGAAGTCCTTGTTGAATGTGAAAGGTTGACACAGAAGTGTAGTGAACAAAAGAAACAATTGAAAATGGCAAACTCAGAGCTACAGAAATTAAAAAAATTGCTTGTCAAGCACTTAAGAGTTTTAAATTGTCTACCTTATGTGCCATTTCACTTACTATGTGCTATTTAACGAAATACAGGACTCAAGAAACAAATTGGAGCAGCAAAAGGTGCAAACTAGAACTGAGTTCATTTCTTGAGGAGAGATTTCAAAAGATGCCTGAGATTTGAGAAAATTCTATGAAGCAATTGGGCAAAATAGGTATTGGCTTTGACGATAAAGCCACTCAGGTGATATCAAACATATCACACTCAACTTTTTTAGAGATGAAAATGGAAATATATATGCATCATATACTGTTGTTGATATAGCTAGTAGACCAAAATATGAAATTCTATATAATGCTTATCATCAATCTAGGAATAAGATTGCATCTACTAGAATTGCATTTCCCAATTATGTGAAGCTGAAATCCATGTATGTTAGAAAGACAGATCTACAGTTGCATAAAGCACTTATAACTTCAAAAGGGTTGATTAAAACCAAAATGATGTGGATTCCTAAGAAATTGAACTTCGTAAGCATGCTTATCTATACTACTTTGAAAGCTTGTAATATTAATACCAAGTGGTATGTTGATAGTTTGTTCTAGGCACATGACAAGAGATAAAGACTAAATTTGTTAAATGTTGAAAATTTTGATAGTGGGTCAGTTATTTTTGTAGATAATAAGAAGGGCAAAATTATAAAAAAATGTACAATACCTAAAACCGAAGAAATGCCTATGATAAATGATGTACTCTATGCAGTGGGTTTAAAGCATAACTTATTGAGTGTAAGTCAATTATGTGACACTGGTAGCTTAGTAAATTTTGACAAAGAAAACTATAATGTTATTGATAAATAATTCGATAAAACTCTTTTTGTTGCATGTAAAGCTCTAGGAAATGTCTACACTATTCATGAAGACTCCTCACTCACTGTTTGCAATTACACTAATATAAAAATTTCAACACTTTGGTATAAAAGGTTAGGGCATACGCATTCCAAGAATATAAAAAATCTTATCAAGCTTAAGTCTATTAGAGGTCTTCCAAATTTGACTATGAATGAAAATCAAGTATGCAATGCTTGCCAACAAGATAAGCAAACAAAAATCTCTTTTAAAACAAAGGAAGTGAGTACCTCTAAACCTCTTGATATTGTGCATATGGCCTTGTGTGGACCCATGAGGACCACAAGTATTGGTGGTAGCAACTAATTTATGCTTGTAATTGATGATTATAGTAGAATGAATTGGATTTATTTTCTTAAAGAAAAATCTAAAGCTATAATTCATTTCAAAAAGTTTTTTTAACCTTGTTTAAAATGAGAAAAGTTGCAGGGTTAAAAGACTTAGATCTGATTTTGGAATTGAGTTCATAATGAAAGAATTCAGTGATTACTGTGACTTAAAGGGAATCAAGAAAGAATTTTTAGCAGTGAGCACACCTTAACAAAATGGAGTTGTTAAAAGAAGAAACATAACAGTTTAAAAAATGGGAAGAACACTCCTGTTTGAGAAAAATTTATCCAAGGGGTTATGGGTAGAAGTGGTGAACACGTCGATCTATATTATCATCAAAGCTCTTGTAAGATCAAATTTGACAAAGACACCTTTTGACTTATGGTTTGGGAGGCCTATAACTGTGCCTTACTTCAAAATCTTTGGGAGTAATCTTCATCTACAACAACCATGATAATCTGGGAAAGTTTGACTCAAGAGTTAATGAAGGCATCTTTTTGGGATATTCTAGAAGGAGTAAAGCCTATAGATGTTATAACTTAAGAACCAAGAAAATGGTAGAATCCATTCATGTGAAGATTGATGAAGTGGGCACCACTCCAAAGGAAGACTCTGAAGAAGATCTTCCTCTAGAAGTCGAAAAGGAACATGAGCAACCTAGCTCATCCACTCTTGTTGAAGAAGAAAAAAGAGAACCTCGATGTCTGAATCTACAAAAGGAAGTCCAACAAGAAAATATTCTCAACAACAATGAAGGAAGGGCTCTCACAAGAGCAAAGAAGAAGATATTACCACTTGTAGCTGAGGATGAGCATAATCACTTTCCTATGCTATCATCCATTGAACCAAAGAACTACTCAGAAGCAAAGGATGATCCCGATTGGATAATTGTAATGAAGGAGGAAAAATAATAAATTGAGAAGAATGATACCTAGATTCTTATGCCGAAGCTAACAAATAAAAATGTTTTTGGCTCCAAATGGATCTTCTGGAACAAGATGAATGAAAAAGGGATAGTAATCATAAATAAAGCTCGACTTGTTTGTAAAGGATTTTCTCAAATCACCGGATTAGACTATAACGAGACTTTTGCTCTAGTTACTCGATTAAAGTCCATCCGAATGCTTCTCTCATTTGCATGCTACAAAAGAGTAATGGTCTATCAGATAGACATCAAATCTATTTTTCTAAATATGATCTATCAGAAGAAGTATACATTGAGCAACCTAAAGGATTTGTTGATGCGAAGCATCCTCAACATGTTCTCAAGCTCAGAAAAACGCTCTTCGGACTCAAGCAAGCTCCACAAGCATAGTATGATAACTCCACTCTTTTCTCATTGAACAAGATTTTCAAAGAGGAAAGATCGATGACACACTCTATGTGAGGCACTCTGACTCAAACTTTTTAATTTTATAAATTTATATGGATGATATAATATTTTGTGGTTCACACTAGACCATGATATTTTGAGATGTCCATGTTAGGCACTCTGAAATACTTCTTAGGACTTCAAATCATTCAACATGCTAAAGGTATATTCATATCTCAATAGAAGTATGCAAAAGAAATTTTGAAAAAAACTTTAACATGGTCAATTCTATGCATTTGAACCCTCTTTATTGCATATGTTAGTTCCGTTGCTACATTTACTGAGATATGTTTACGGTATTTTTGTGTTCTTGATGTATTGTAGGTCTTTTAGTAAAAGGAGCAAAGTTTGAGGCTATTTGCAGCTGAAGAGAAAAGTCAAAAATTGCAGCCAAGGCATCTCGATCAATCGAGATGTTGATCTCAATCAATTGAGATCTCGATTGATCGAGATCCTATTTCGATTGATCAAAATCTCGATCAATCGAGATCCAATCTCGATTGATCGAGATTCTGCAGAAGCCACTTGCCCACTTGCTCACCTACTCTCCCACTTGCAACAAAATCCCCCTTTTTGCACGACTTAGGGGGATTGTCTGACTTGAACAAGACCCTTGGGGACCTTCTTGATATAATGGATATATATATTGATATATATATATATATATGGTGGGCCCCAAGGTTGAAAAAGGGAGCCATAAAGCACAAAGAAGCCACATTTCTCAAATATCTCTCACACACATCAGAAGACACAAGAGAGACATTCGGGAGAGGAGAAAGAGGGGCTGAACCAGACCAAGAAGCTTCATCTTCTCCATCAATGGAAGAGTGCAAGGCAACCATGAGTAACTAACTCTTCTACTAGGGTGTGGTGAAACCCCTAGCCATATAAACTTGTTCATTTTTGTAGCACTTGGGATTTGTAATTAAATGTTGATTATTTAGCCTAGTGACCATGTACACTAATACATTTCTTTTATATATTCATTTGAAGTTGAGTTTATTCTTGTCTTAGAGTAGATTCTTTTATGTGAATGCACAACATTTGCATATTCCACAAGAAGTGAAAATGATGGCTAGATAATGGTGTTTAACTGAATGTGTGGTGATTGCTTATATAAACCATGCCAAGATAAGGTAGTTTGGATGCATGTGGGTTCACTTAGAGAGTAGGGTAATTAGGTAGTTAGTTAGGTTGAAGAGCTATGCTTGTTGAAGATGGATTATGATAGGTTAGCACACACATTAATCTTTTGATATGTCATTGAGGTCACAAGCCTAATGACATTGTTAGGCATTTAATTTATGAATCCCATGCTTGCTACACTTATGAACATGTGAATGGCTAGTGGTGGAAACCAACCCTAGTTCTCTCTCCCAACTTTTACTCTTTAAATTTATTGTCATTATATTCATGCAATAGTTTTATAAACAAAAACTCAAAACCCTATTTTTAGGATTAAAGTGGAATTAATCTTTCTTTAAGACAATTACGACTAGTCCTCGTGGGATCGATACCCTCTATATAGAACTGTATCTACAAAGATTCGTGCTCTTGCGAGTGGTTAAATTATATTTTGATAAAAGGGGCATAAATAAGCTTACAATATAATTCAAGTTTAGCCACATCAAAATTTTGGCGCCGTTGCCGGGGACTATAGTTTTAATTGTCGCTATTGAAAGATTAAATCTGGTTTAATTCTTAGGCTAGAAATTCTTTCATTCTTTTTGTATATATCTTGTTCTTATTTCTCAAATTTCTTGATTTTAGGTATACCACATAGCGGGCATCTAAAAGAATTTAAGTTGGAACCCTTTGTGAGTATAAAATCTAAAATTAGTGGGTTTGAGTTCATTCATTTTTCTTTGGATATATTATTGTTTATTTTGCATATTGAGGTGTTGTTCTACTATTAATGCATGCTAGGTAGACGGTCCTTGTCACTTCCTTTGCTTCCTTGTAATATTGAACTTGAAAGAACACTTAGACAACGTAGAGGAACCTCTAGGGACCCTATATTGCCTAGGACTAAAAACATGGACCCAAATGAGAAACAACCTCCCAGACTACCTCCTTTTAATCATGAACAACCACCTCCACCTCCACCTCCGCAAGGAGAGTTGCTTATGGACTTTTATCTTCTGACTACATTTGAAATACCTTCATGTATTCAATTTCTGGATGTAGCGGCAACTCAATTCGAAATAAAGTCCTCCACCATCAATCTTCTTAATAGCTTCCATGGTCTCCCTAATGAGGATCCATACCGGCATTTAGATTACTTCCTTTCGGTGTGTTCCACCATTCGTGTACCACACTTTACGGAGGATGATCTAAAGCTGCGTATGTTTCCCTTCTCCTTAAAAGATAAAGCTAGAAGTTGGTTTAATTCCTTAGAACCTAACTCAATCCATTCTTGGGCGGAGATGCAAATAGAGTTCTTAAAAAAATACTTCCCAATGGGAAAGACGAGTGATATCCGGCGAGCAATCACCGGATTCACCCAAATTGATCAAGAACAATTTAATGAGATGTGGGAGAGATTAAAAGACCTTCTTAAATCTTATCAACAACATGCTATCCCAAAATGGCAGCTAGTGCAAAGTTTTTATGATGGGGTGAGTGAGCAACATAGGCAAATGATAGACTCCGCTTATGGAGGTGGATACCTTTTGAAAAGCCTCGATGAGGCATGGAAAATTTTTTAAACCCTAAGCAATAATTCAGCTCAACGCTCCTCCACTAGGAAAGGGAAGGCCACCCAACCTTGTAGAGGAGTGCATGAAATTTCACGGGTAGATGAGATTGCCATGCAAGTAGAAGCCTTATATCAAAAAATGGACCTAATCATGAAAAATGGGCTGCCTACTCCAAGCCAACCTGTTCAAAATCAGGAAGGGTGTTCATTTTGCTATAGTACTTCACATTTTGTGCGAGATTGTCCTATTGCCGGTCAATCTCCCGATTATGCTCAAGAGCAAGCGAATGCCTTGTACTCTAAACAGATGAATGATCCATATTCAAATACATACAATCCTAGTTACAAGAATCATCCGGCTTTTTCATGGAAACCTCAAGAATCAAGTCCCTCTTTTCATGGGCAAAATTCTTTCAATTCTCAATCTCAACAGCCTCAATATAAGCCAAATCCTCAACCTTACCATCAAAGATCCAATTACCAACAACCACCACCTCCTTCTCCGAGAAGCCAAGGCTTTGAAGAAAGAGTGATAAGCAATCTTGAGGCTAATACCCGCTTATTGCAAACTCACTTTCAATCAATCTCTAAGCTTGAAGCTAATGCTCAATCTATGGCTAGGTTAGAAGCTCAAATCGGGCAACTAGCTAATGCCTTGAATAGAAGGGAGGAAAGTAAGTTGCCGAGTCAACCGGTGGCGAATCCTAAGGGTGTTCATGTGATTGAGGATCCATTATCTTCATCTTGTAATGCTCCTCCAGAGCAATTTCAATCAATCACCACCTTAAGGAGTGGTAAAATCATCAATTCCAAGGTAGGGGAGGAAGAGAGAAAGGAATCCCAAGAGCAACCCAAAAATTCAAAAGAATCCCAATTAAATCCAAAATTGTTTCCTTTAAATCCAAATGTGCATAACATCCCAGTAAATCCAAAAGGAAAGGCAAGTGAAGTTGTGTCGTCATCAATTCCAAATCTAGACACTTCTTTTGAACCTCCGGTTCCTTTTCCTCAAAGATTGAAGGAACCTTCTCATTTTGGGAAGCAAGGAGAGAAAATTCAAGACATGATGGAGATCTTCAAACAAGTAAAGATCAATCTCCCTCTCCTTGATGCTATTCGGCAAATTCCCTCCTATGCTAAATTTTTGAAGGACTTGTGCACTCAAAAGCGCAAATCTAGGAATAATGCTCCTAAGAAAGTCCTCTTAACTGAGCACATAAGCTCCATTTTCCAACACCAAGCCCCTCCTAAATTCAAAGATCCGGGTGCTCCGACCATTTCGTGCACCATCGGAAATCAATCTTTTGAAAAGGCACTTCTTGATTTAGGGGCTAGTGTCAATTTGCTTCCATTCTCAGTTTACCAACAACTAGGTTTGGGGGAACTTAAGCATACCACAGTTGTGTTGCAACTCGCCGACCGCTCGGTGAAGTAACCACGTGGCATCATTGAGGATGTAATCATTCAAGTGGACAAATTCTACTTTCCGGTGGACTTCATAGTCCTTGACACGGAACTAGTTCAAAATCCAAATCGACATATTCCTATCATTCTAGGTCGTTCATTTTTGGCCACGGCAAATGCTTGCATTAATTGCCGTACTGGAGTGATGGACATCTCTTTCGGGAATATGAAAGTCCGCTTGAACATCTTCAATGCTTCCCACCACACATCCGAAGACGAAAGTGAGTGCTTTTGTGTCGATGTAGTGGAATACCTTGTTCAAGAATCACTTCCTTCTATTCTTTCTAAGGATCCTTTAGAGGCATGCCTAAATCATTTTAACTGTGACGATTTGTGGAGACCGTGCCCAATTTTGGCCGATTTTTTTCAATTTTTGTCATTTATTGCTTTAAATGCATTTTAAATGATATTTAACATGTTTTGAATACGGGGAACATGTTTAGAGGGTTGGAATGGGGTTTTAGGAAGTTTTGGAGACTTCTGGCAAAAGTTAACTTTTTTGAGTTTGGTCAACCTAGGGGCGCGGGCCTTGTGGGCCCAAAAATTTTAAAAATGTTAGAATAACTTCAAAATTGGAGGATAGCTTAAATAAAATATTTGACGCGCAACGGAGTTGATTTTGTGTCAATCTGAGTTACGGAACTCCGAAAATGAGCCCGAGAAAATTTTGCAAAAAGATGATGGCAAACTAGTAATTAAGAGGAGGTCACTTAGCTATAAATACTAAGAGGGATCAGCTATTCTCTCATTCTTCATTCCAGCAGCTGAGAGAAAGAGAGATATATACGTATATACATACAAGCTTCATCTTCTTCTCTTCTTCACTAGATTTGAGGACCTTAGAGTGGAATTTTGATTTCACCAAAGAAGGAAGAAACGATCTACGCATCAAGGGCTCGAGATTGATCGGTTCAAAAATCATTTCGGAGGAAGTTGGGTTTTGAGAGATTAGGGGAAATCAATTGGAAGCTCTTCCAATTTGAGGTAGGGGTGCTAGACTCATCTTTGCTTTGATTTTATAGGTCACATACTTGTGACATGAAAGATAGATTGGGATTTCTTGAGTTTAGGGTTATGTATATGTGTATATATATATACCAATGTGATTATGCTTGTATAAATGTCTAGCATGTTGATTAGAACTTATATGTGTTGTGTATGTGCAAATGAGACTATGAATGTTCTTGATGAAAAATGTGATCATTTGGTCAAAATATGAAAAATGTGAGTTTTATAGACTTGTGCATGAAAGATATGATTTTTCTTGTGAAATGCATAAGCATGATGATTTTCATGGTATGAGTGTGTTGACATTGTGACAAGCTTGAGATGAGAAAGAAAAGTGCATTGTTTTGACAAAAGCATTGCATTGTGTGAATTTTGTGCATTTATTTGATATGTGTACATTATATGAAAAGCGAGGTTTTTGGGGCATGTGTGAGAATTAATAAGGGTATTGAACTCTAGGGTGCAAGACCCAAAACTTGGCCAAGCGGGTGTCGCTTCCGTCAGGTTAGTAGCCCGAAAGCGTGAGCAGAGTATGTGGTCCCAACGTGACCCTTACTACGGTTTGTGATAAGCGAAGTCCTCAGTTGAATTAATTTCCCGATTTATGTGGCGTGAGTTATACATGTATATATTGTGGCTTGCTCAATTGGATATATATATATATATATATATATATATATATATATATATGTATGTATGTAAATGCATTGAGATGTGAAGCATCACGCATGATTTGAAAAACGTGTTTGTTTATGGGTTAAAAACATGTATACTTGTCATGTAGACATGTAGGGATTTCATATGCATCCATGCATGGCCGCCTGAGTTAGAGTGGGGTTGGGTGGATCATTCCTACTGAGCCGCAATGTTGCTCAGCCCCCCCCCCCCCCCCATTTATATAAACTTTTTCAGATAAGGCGCCAATGGAAGACGGAGTATGATTAGCTCTATGGATATGTTGAGCTTATTTTTTTTGGATTTTTGCTCTTTTGAGAGGTAGATAAATGTCCATGCCGGCTTATGGCATGTAGACAATGGTTGTGGTGTTGCCTTTACATTTGTACCTTCTTATGTATGTGAAATCCAAATGTAAGTGCCACATTTGTAGGAAAGTGATTTTTGAGAAATGTATGTTTAATGGCTTCCTTCAGTTGAGACTTGTTGAATGTATGCAAAAAGGGCCATTTGAACTCTTATATGTATGGTCCCTTGGATTATGTATGGATTCGGAATTTAAATGGATGAATGTATTCTTTTGTCTCTTGTATTTTAATTTCGTGGATATGAATGTTTAGAGTTGTGAATTTATGTTGGAATCATGGTTGTAGGATCTCATAGTATAAGTTAGATTGTATGGTTGGATTAATGAAGATCACATTTGAAAAAAAAAAAGAGGATGTTTGGCTCACTTGAAATTTTATGTACATGGTGGACTTTGAATGAATTTTCTATGATTATACAAGATTTGAGATTCAAATGTGTAGGTTGATGTGTGAGTATGATATTATATCAATGGTAGATGATCTACATGAGTTATGAATGATCTAAGGTGGTTTGGTTGAGATTTGGGTTCAATTTGATCTTGTATAGGTGTTGGAAAAATCTGGACAGTGCATTTCGATTAATCGAAAGGCCCATTTCGATTAATCGAGATGCCCATCTCGATTGATCGAAATGGTGGTGAATTTTTATGAATTTTTAAGCTTTATTTCGATCAATCGAAGTCCCAACTTCGATTAATCGAAATATTGCATGTCCAAGTTACCGAGAGGCTATTTTCTTCGATTGATGGGGTGAAAATCTCGATTGATCGAGATCCAATCTCGATTGATCGAGATTACTATTTACAGCAAGGTTCAAAAATTGTCCAAACTTCGTTTCGATGTAATTTCTTCGTTTCAAATCGGAATTGAGCGTGATTTTTTTTGAAATTGAGTATTTTTGAAATCTCTATCCAATGGTGTAGGTTTCACAATCAAATTCTATTTGTATAAAAAGTTGAGGTCCCGAACTTAGTGGTTTATATGTGTGGAACCAAAGATGAAAATCATTTGTAACGGTCATTGATGATCTAATGCCACTTGAAGGGTGTGCATATAGAATGCTTCCACAATAGAAATAATTATAATGAGATTAAGGTGTGAGGACTTGAGGTGAAATTACGGATTCACCCCCCGTTTCCCTCGCTCCTAACCGGGTGTCGGAAACCGGGGCGTGACACGATTTTGACATTGAGCAATCCATTTGTGAAGTCAACTCAATGCTTGATGTCACTACTGTCATGGATGTGCCTAAATGGAAAGTTCTTAGACAACCCTTACCTCCGTTGTCCAAAACTTCCCAAACTCCTTCTCTAATTTCCCCACCACAACTTGAGCTAAAGCCTCTACCGGCAATACTCAAGTATGTTTTCTTGGGCACTAATGAGACCCTTCCAGTCATTATTGCTTCCAATCTCACCAATGATCAAGAGATGGAACTCATAAAAGTGCTAAAAGAGCACAAGGAAGTAATAGGATGGAGTGTGGCAGATCTTAAGGGAATAGACCCTTCTATTTGTATGCACCACATACACTTGGAAGAGGATGCAAAGACCTCAAGGGAGGCACAATGTCAATTAGGTCCAAATATGAAGGACGTTGTAATGAAAGAGGTGGTGAAGTTACTAGATGCGGGAATCATTTACCCCATCTCAGATAGTAAGCGGGTTAGTCCCACTCAAGTGGTTCCAAAGAAGTCCGGTATTACGGTGCAACCAAATGATAAGGGTGAATTAGTTCCCCAATGCACCACCACGGGATGGAGAGTGTGCATAGATTATAGGAAATTAAATTCAGCCACTTGGAAAGATCACTTCCTCCTCCCATTTATTGATCAAATCTTGGAGAGATTAGCCGGGCAAAGTTTTTATTACTTTTTAGATGAATATTCTGGCTATAATCAGGTTGCTATAGACCCGAGGGACCAAGAGAAAACCACCTTTACATGTCCTTTTGGCACATTTGCTTATAGACGCATGCCCTTTGGGTTGTGCAATGCACCGACGACTTTTCAATGGTGTATGATGTCTATCTTTTCGGACATGGTGGAAAAATTCTTGGAAGTGTTCATGGATGATTTTTCCATTTTTGGGCCTTCATTTGAATCATGCCTCCAAAATCTATCCCGTGTTCTCAAATGATGTCAAGAGACCAACCTAATTCTTAGTTGGGAAAAGAATCATTTTATGGTTCAAGAGGGTATTGTCCTAGGGCACATTGTGTCTAAGAGAGGAATCAAGGTTGATAAAGCCAAGGGTGAACTCATTTCCAAACTTCCTCCACCATCAACGGTGAGAGAGATTCATTCATTCCTTGGGCATGCGGGCTTTTATCGCCGTTTCATCAAAGACTTTAGCAAGATCTCTCAGCCGTTGTGCCTCTTTCTTGAAAAAGAGTCTTGCTTTACCTTTGATGAAGCGTGCCTTAGCACTTTTGAAAAACTCCACACCATGCTTACAACCGCTCCAATTCTTATCCCTCCAAATTGGGCTCTCCCATTTGAGATTATGTGTGATGCATCTGATTATGCCATGGGTGCGGTCTTAGGGCAGCGAGTAGACAAACTGCCACATGTCATCTACTATGCAAGTAAAACCCTTTTCGAGACTCAAATCAATTATACCATAACGGAAAAGGAGTTGCTTGCGGTAGTATTTACATTAGACAAATTTTGAGCTTATTTATTAGGTTCAAAGGTCATAGTCTATTCGGACCATGCTGCCCTTCGGCATCTTTTGGCCAAAAAGGACACCAAGCCTAGGTTGATCCGATGGATACTCTTGTTGCAAAAGTTCAATTTTGAGATTAGAGATAAAAAGGGAACTAAAAATGTGGTGGCTGACCACCTTTCTAGAATTCTTGTTCAATCCCTCCATAACTCCATTCTAGTTTGTGAATCCTTCCCAGATGAACAACTCTTTGTCATTTCTCAAGAGAGTATCCTTTGGTATGCGGATGTGGTTAACTACTTGGCAACCAGTAAAATACCATCTTCTTGGACCAAGCAAGAGAAGGATCCTTTTCTCTCCCAATCACGATCATATTATTGGGACGATCCTCAATTGTTCAAATATTGCCCCGATCAAATAATTCGGAAGTGTGTACCCAACAGTGAATTCCAAAGCATTCTCAAATTTTGTCATACACTTGCTTGTGGGGGACACTTTAGTGCTAAGAAAATCGCAGCAAAAATTCTTCAATGCGGATTTTTCTGGCCAACACTGCATCGAGATGCATATTCATTCTGCCGCTCTTGTGAGCGATGTCAGCGCCTTGGCGCAATGTCTCGGAAGGACATGATGCCTCTTAACCCTATTCTTATTATTGAGATATTTGATGTGTGGGGCATTGACTTCATGGGACCATTTCCACTCTCTATTGGTCATGAGTACATACTTGTGGCGGTGGACTGCGTATCTAAGTGGATAGAGGCCATTGCTACCAAAACCAATGATCACGCAGTCGTGGTTAAGTTCATTCAAACGAATATCTTTAGCCAGTTTGGTACACCTCGAGCCCTCATCAGTAACGGAGGTAAACATTTCTGTAACCGGTTCTTTCGAACCTTACTTACCAAATACTCTGTCACACACAAAGTAGCCACCCCATACCACCCTCAAACTAGTGGCCAAGTAGAGGTATCCAATAGGGAGATTAAGAACATTCTTGAGAAGACCGTTCGGCCTGACCAGAAAGATTGGTCATTGCGACTAAACGATGCATTATGGGCATACCGAACCGTGTATAAAACTCCCATTGGAATGTGACCTTACCGGTTGGTTTATGGCAAAGCGTGCCATCTTCCGGTTGAATTAGAGCATAACGCTATGTGTGCCACCAAAACTTTCAATTTTGACATGCAAACGGCCGGATCTAATCGAAAGCTTCAATTAAATGAATTAGAAGAATTGCGACATGACGCGTATAAGAATGCTAAAATCTATAAGGCAAAGTCCAAAGCCTTTCATGATCGTAATATTCAAGTCAAAACATTTTCTCTGGGCCAAAAAGTATGGTTATACAACTTGCGCCTCCATTTGTTTTCCGAAAAACTTCGCTCCCATTGGGATGGTCCATTTTTGGTTAATTCCGTCGCTCCCCACGGAGCGGTGGAATTGAAGGACTTGAAGGATGGATCGTAGTTCAAAGTAAATGGGCAGCACTTAAAAGTGTGCGTGGATAACCAAGTTACCTCTGAATACGTGGATGTCGTCACTTTGACGGATCCCGTGTACTTTGACTCGTGAGCCGATTCGAACGTCATGCCATAGACGTGTAAGGTGGCGCGGCCATGGTAGCTATCATGCTTCCATGATGTCCCTTTAATCCAAGTTAAATTTTATATCTAAGCAATTTAGTATCTAAGTCCCATAAATCCAAGTCCATAAAAGCAAAACTCAAGCTGACTGTTTTTGAGCATCTCAATTGATCGAAACCAAGATCTCGATCAATCAAGATTTTGATTGATCGAGATTTTGGTCTCGATTGATCGAAATAATGTAGAGAGTATGCGAAATCCAAAGTCTCGAGAGGTAGTATTCTTCGATAGCACTTCGATAGGTCCTCGATCGATCAAAAATTTGATTGATCAAAATGGGATTTTGATTGATCGAATTAAAGTCTCGATTGATTGAATTTAAGTCTCGATTCATTGAAGGAATCTCGATTGATCGTAGAAGAGATCTCGATTGATCGAAGCTGATCTCGATTGATCGAAGTAGGATTTCGATTAATCAAAATCTCGATTGATCGAGATGCACATCTCAATCAATCGAGGTGATGTGATGCCTGCAGGTGAGCCGAGTTCTTATTTAAACTGTTGGGCTTCCCTCTCATTTCCACATTTCTTCCTCAGACCATCCGACTTCCTTCTTTTCTCTGAGCGATCCAGAGCTTCTCCAAGCACCATCCCGCGCTTGATCTACCATCCTCGACCATCCACCGCCATTCACCGTAGTCCGAGATCGCCGCGAGCATACCGCTACTCACACTCCTCTCTTCGAGGCTACGTGTTGGGTCGTCAACTTTTTGTGTCGATCATCATCTTCACCCTGAGGTAAGTGATGCATGGCTATCTTTTGCATACTTTCTCGCTATTTTTGGTAGTTTTATGGCATAATAAACATAGACAGATGATGTTGGGTTAGAATGGTGCATTTACGATATTCATAATGGGATTTCAGGGGTAGGAATGCATGTATGGGTGAGATACTGCATTATTCTTGTTTCAAATGCTTACTGTACGGTTTACAACCGTGGCACCTTCGTTTCAGTTGCATCCGCTTACGCTGCCTCTTTGTGAGCGAATTTTTGAATTCATGTGTCAGCACCATGGACTAGGACCTCATTTTCATTTTTATTCTTTTATTTTTATTCTTAGTTTAGCTTTCCTCTTATTTTCTTTTCATTTTTTTATTTACGTAATTTTTGGAATAAAGTGCAGACTATTCTGAGACTATGGCGAGAGTGAAGAATGCCACCGGTTATATTCGAGACGTGCCCGGGAGAGCCTTCCGGTCTCGGAAGTTTCACCCGGAGCAGATATTTGACTTGAGAGAGTTCGAGATGTGTCCTGACAGCTCATGGGCTATTGCCGAGCTCAGGAGGCGTTGCCTCGACCGATTGTGTGTGCCTCCCACTGATTTGGCACACGAGCGCTTGGTGCAGGCCTTTTACGAGCATATGACCTACTCTTGCACCGCACCGGACACTTTGGAGACGATAGTGGGCGGCACGACTATCACTATCACCCTGAGCCAGATTGTGCAGATGTTCGGCATCCCTCGTCAGCAGCCTCCAAATATGGTTGACCAGGACGGTCAACCGATTTACAAGGCCGAGCTGCCATCAGACACGACGCTATTCTCTATCGTGATGGACATGTGTGGTGGGGCGTTTACCATGCCCAGTCACAACTGCACGTCCAAATCGATGTGCCCGAGTAGATTGTGGTTCCTGGACACTGTTCTCATCAAGAACGCGTGTCCTCTGCAGCACGTGGCAGAGCGCAGGGGCGACCTCCTCCGTTGCCTTTACGCTTTCCACACGGGCACGTGGTTTTTTGTCCTATCGCTGATATGGGGGCAGATGTTCAAGATCTGGGATGGCCTCGTCAACAAGAGGATGAGGCAATTAACGAGTTGGCGGCTTCCCTTTCCTTTCCTCGTCATCGCTTTTTTGAGCCATGCCAGTATACCGGTCAGTGATACTGACATTCAGTTGGCACTGCCCGTCCGCTTCACATCTGCTCAGTGGGAGCGGGTGAGGTGACACTCAGAGCGACAGGACCACCAGGGTGATCCACCAGACGATGTAGATATGGATGCCCTAGTGGAGATGGATGAGGGAGAGCTTGTATAGGGTGAGTCAGATGATGAGGAGATGGAGGAGGAGGAGATGGATATTACTGCAGAGCGCATGACATCCTAGCGACTGGCTATTCCTACCTGGCAGCTGACGTTGAGCAACTCCAGCAGGGTTTTGAGGAGCACGTCCAGGTGACGCAGAGTCAGCTGGAGGGCATCAGATCGGACATTTCATCTCTGGCACAAGGCCAGAGGGCAATTTTAGAAGAGTTCCGAGCCTTCCGACAGGACCTGCAGTTCCTGTTCGCAGGTCGAGCTTCCACCTCCACTTCTACTCCTACTGAGCCACTACCACCCGCCCTCGAGTAGCTCTATCTATTTGCACTTTCTGCTTTACTTTCTGTATTTTTCTTTCTTTATTTTCGATAGGCCATGTTGGCCATGTTTTCTTTCTTTTTATGAGTATTCCACATCCATGTACGCTTTGTACTGAACTCATTTTCATATATATGGAATACAGTTATCTTTTCTTTTATACCCTGTGTTATCTTTCCTGTCTTTATTTTTGCTTTCTGTCAATATATCTATTTTCTATACTTTGACTATGTATGTAGTACCACTTGCCTAATTATTATATGCGATTCAGTTGATGATTTTTGTTTATTACCGCCTAGTTTAAATTTCCAATACTGTTGAGATTGCTTCAACGCAGTATGGCATTAATAAGGAAAGGCAGCCCCTTTGCATGCTATACGTTAGTGTGCCTAGATAGTCAATATCTTCTCGCATAGACCTCTTAGACAATTGGGAAACACCAGTTCAGACCCTTAGATATGCAGTGATTTTGGCATTATCCGTTTGTGCATTATTATTTTATTATGTTCTATTTATCTACTTTTTGTTCCATTTAATGCTCGTGGTATCTAGTTGGTGTCCCGTGCAGGTTTTTCTCATTTCCAGCATGACTGCCCGTATTGAACTGCCATTTTTGTTGTGTTCTGCAATCCCGGTAAATTCTTTCCTTGTTCTTCTTGTCCACACATTGAGGACAATGTTGCGTCTAAGTTTGGGGGTGCGGTATGCTATACCACTTACATATGCATGCAATGTTCAGTCTTAGTATTGAGTGTCATTGTAGAGCAGTTTTTCTTTTTTTTATTTATTTTTTTGATATTTTTGCATACTCGCTATGATGTCTTACTTTTAAAAGGAAGATCATTCGAATAAATGTCCAAGGTAAATGTAGCAGGTAGTTAAGAACTTTAACATTGTAAATACTCGCACTTTTGCAAGCTTTATAGTGGGCTAGAACGGTCTACATTTTTGTCCAAATATGAGCACGTATAGCTCTTGCGCTAAATTTGTCCTTAACCGCCCAAATTCGCGCACATGCATTTTAAATTGTGGGGTATAAGTCTGATGGAGAATTTTGTAAATTTCTATTTTTATCTGAACAACTTAAAGAATAAGTTCTTCCAGTTGTTGTAAAAAAATATATATATTATAAAATAAATGCAATAAGCCTTCTCACTCAATAAATCGGATTTCTATGCCTCAAAGCAGGGAGTATTCGCGTATAAGTGTGCAAGGTTGAGCAATAATAAGCGGGTGGCTTGCTTAAGCTCATCGCCTTGTAAGTTCGGTTATTAAGTCTGAGGGGTGCTTCTTCACCTAATGCCCTAAAACCAATTGGTTTGGGAGTCATTGGCCCAATGCCGCTACATGGGCTTACAAGAAAGCAAAAAGAGCTAAGCATTGCACGTCATCCGCACATGAGCAATCATGAATGTTTGTGATAATGAACGGCAGTGTCGAGCTTTTTCAATGAGTTTTTCTCTTAAAAATAGATTTGTTCTTTTTCTTCTCCAAATATGACAAAAGTCACGCGTTAGAATGCATGTTCACTTTTCAAAGAGGATTTTGGGGTCAGAATTGGTATGTTTGTTCAGACTGGCCATTATGTGGGGACCGTCATTTATTTGTAGCTTGTGAAAGTCCATTTTTGCTAATGACCACATAGTTCTGTAATACTTGTTGCATTTGCCAAATGAGAAATGAACGGATGATCGCCCTTTATCTAGTTGATGACAGAGCATGATCAAACTTTTGTATAAGATAGTTAATTTCATTTTTGTAATATTGCATTGCTAAGGGACTAGCAATATGTAAGTTTGGGGGTGTGATAAGTGTTCAATTCTATGCATTTGAACCCTCTTTATTGCATATATTAGTTCTGTTGCTACGTTTACCGAGATATGTTTACGGTATTTTTGTGTTTTTGATGTATTGCAGGTCTTTTAGTAAAAGGAGCAAAGTTTGAGGCTTTTTACAACTGAAGATAAAAGTCAGAAATTGCAGCCAAGGCATCTCGATCAATCGAGATGTTGATCTCGATCAATCGATATCTCGATTGATCGAGATCCTATTTCGATTGATCGAAATCTCGATCAATCAAGATCCAATCTTGATTGATCGAGATTCTGCAGAAGCCACTTGCCCACTTGCTCACCTGCTCTCCCACTTGCAACAAAATCCCCCTTTTTGCACGACTTAGGGGGATTGTCTAACTTGAACAAGACCCTTGGGGACCTTCTTGATATAATGGATATATATATTGATATATATATATATATATGGTGGGCCCCAAGGTTGAAAAAGGGAGCCATAAAGCACAAAGAAGCCACATTTCTCAAATATCTCTCACACACATCAGAAGACACAAAAGAGACATTCGGGAGAGGAGAAAGAGGGGTTGAACCAGACCAAGAAGCTTCATCTTCTCCATCAATGGAAGAGTGCAAGGCAACCATGAGCAACTAACTCTTCTACTAGGGTGTAGTGAAACCCCTAGCCATGTAAACTTGTTCATTTTTGTAGCACTTGGGATTTGTAATTAAATGTTGATTATTTAGCCTAGTGACCATGTACACTAATACATTTCTTTTATATATTCATTTGATGTTGAGTTTATTCTTGTCTTAGACTAGATTCTTTTATGTGAATGCACAACATTTGCATATTCCATAAGAAGTGCAAATGATGGCTAGATAATGGTGTTTAAATGAATGTGTGGTGTTTGCTTATATAAACCATGCCAAGATAAGGTAGTTTGGATGCATGTATGTTCACTTAGAGAGTAGGGTAATTAGGTAGTTAGTTAGGTTGAAGAGCTATGCTTGTTAAAGATGGATTATGATAGGTTAGCACACACATTAATCTTTTGATATGTCATTGAGGTCACAAGCCTAATGACATTGTTAGGCATTTAATTTATGAATCCCATGCTTGCTACACTTATGAACATGTGAATGGCTAGTGGTGGAAACCAACCCTAGTTCTCTCTCCCAACTTTTACTCTTTAAATTTATTGTCATTATATTCATGCAATAGTTTTATAAACAAAAACTCAAACCCTATTTTTAGGATTAAAGTGGAATTAATCTTTCTTTAAGACAATTACGACTAGTCCTCATGAGATCGATACCCTCTATATAGAACTGTATCTACAAAGATTCGTGCTCTTGCGAGTGGTTAAATTATATTTTGATAAAAGGGGCATAAATAAGCTTACAATATAATTCGAGTTTAGCCACATCACTCTTGTCTACCGAAACACCTTCTTCAGCCGACCAAAATTGAAGGGTAGCCAGTCAATGGATTGATCAGGTTTTAGTCGACTGGTGGGACATCCATTAACCAACCGAAACCTGAATGTGGGTCATTTATTTGTTGTTATGTATCGAGAGTTCATGTGTTCTACTTAGGGACTCATGATGAACTAGTAAATTTCCACTAATTTATGAAAATGATGATTGAGAGTAGAACCCAAGTGTTCTATATAGGAGACTTGGAGTGAATTAGTAAAGCTTCCGCAAATTAGGCTCGGTGGCTTATGAGGGAACCGAGGATGAGTAACGACATATTGCCACGATTGTTCGGGCAGTGAGATAATGAACTGACATTCATGACAATGAAAGTTGTACTAATTTGGGACATTTAATCTATGCATTCAGAAAAGAATGGCTACAAGCCAAATTCAGTTCTATCAAGAGGATTCATTCAACATACAATTAAGCATAACTCGTCTTCGCTAAGCATGGCCTATACATCTGACTAACTAATGATATGATAACCCATCTTCGCTTAGTACGAATTATAAAAACTCTAAATTGAATGATCTGTGAAAACTATTGTATAACCTGTCTTAACAAAATCACAGAAGTTGAAAAGAACTAAACCCTAATCACTGCAAACATGCATTCATTCTACAAGAACAAAAGTAAATATGCAATGAAATAATTCATTCAAATTAAAACTAACAGCACAGCTGTTGTTTATGTCTTGGTTATACAATCAATGCACAAAATAAATAATTCCCAAATTAATATACAAGCTAATACATTGAAAGATAGGTTAGGGTTACATCACTTCCCCGGAATGGTGTTTAGTTGTTCATGATCGGAGGTCCAAGCTTGAACGATGATGAAGTCGTCGTCGTCTTGCCCGTATCGTCACGAATCGCCTCTGTATATCTCTCTCTGCTTCCCCCCTCCAGAATACCCTAGTTTTTCTTCGTTTCCTCCTTTTTACTTTGCGAAAACAAACCAACGGGACACCTGGCCTACCCAAAGTGGCAAGTGCGCATAATAAAATGGCACTTGCTCCTCACAAAGTGGCATTTGCGCCCAAAAAGTGGCAGCTGCGCAAATAGGGCAGAAAGTTGATGAAAACGTCCGTTTTAGGAAATTTTCGTGAAATATGAAATTGTGCAGAATTGAATTTCCTTCAACCTATGCGGAGTTTGGGTCGTTTTGACAATCGTGTACGGAGTTATGGTCTGAATACCAACACGGGTCCAGGACTTTTTAGGCCTAAATTGGCCCAATCTTCTATGCGAATGGGCCCGTGCTCCTTTTCTTCATTTAAATTCATTTCCAGCCCATTTCTTTAGTCCATTTAGTTTGGATCTTCAATATAAACATATCTCTAATGGGCCAAGCTTCAGTGATAACTAAATGAGCACCATTTGTAGCCCGATTTCACCATTCCTAATCAGAATTACCCTTAATCACCTACAATCATAAAAATATTAAAATTATTAATAAAAAATATGAAATAAATATTACTAAGACACTAATTCATATAATTTTAAGGGCATTGAATATGCAATATTCATTACTTATCAATATATGCATGTGAAGTATGCTTACATGATGAGTTCGAAGCCTAGTAGACTCGATCTATTAAGTTCTTCGGGGGTGTTTTTTCACTTAATGCCCTAAAGTCGTCCGGTTTGGGAGTCATTGACCTAAAGCTTGCTACATGGGTTTGTTAGAAAGCTTAATGAATTTAAACATTGCACATCCATTTGAAAAAAAAAATGAATGAATGCAATAAGTCTTCTGATCGACGTTGAATGTTACGCATTCTAGCCTCTTAATTTGCATATTTTATTCCCTTAGTGATAGGTTATATGTGATTTTACTCTGTTTTTGTATTTTCTGTCTTTTTCAGGGCTTTAATGATTATTTTAAATAAAACCATAATTTTGGGCTTTTAAAGATGATATCCAAGAAGGTTATATGAAGCCTATATCTAATGGGTCCATTCAACTCCATATTTCAACTCAAATCAACCCAAGGAAGAAGTTCAAGAGAATTACAACTGCTTAAGAAGATTACGGGCCTGAAGCCCAATTCTACACTTAATCCAGTTTTAATCCCATTTTGGAAAGTGGACTAAAAAGCTTATTTTCGAGTGTCAATTCAACTTAATTCTTGAGTAGGTTGAACAAAATTCGATTCTAGACACTTTTATATTTCACATAAATTTTATGAATCGGACTTCTACTGGGTCAAAACTTGGGCCGAATGTCAATAGAAAAATACAACCCCTATTTAGGGTTGCGGGATAACCCTAATTATCTCCTAATTGGATTAGGACTTTATCTCCTAATTGGATTAGGACTTCATGTATTCTCTTGGGGTATAAAGAGGTGAATTAGAAGCTGTTTTGGGAGAAAAAAAGAAGTGGAGGCCAGGACAAAGAAGACAGAGACAATCCGGATTTTATTTACTCATTATGTCTTTTATTATTTTGTTTTCTTCTTCTTCTTCTATCATGTGTAACTAAACTCCTCAACTAGGGTTGAGTAGGAAACCTCCATTAATGAAGTGAAGTTCTTTTATTAATTAATTGATTCCCATGTGTATGATTTAAATTCTTATGATTTTCGCTTCTTGTGATTAATTATTTTATAGTTCTTTCACCATCTATATCATGTATATGTGGTAGTTAGAGAGTATTATAAATAATCTAAGCTTGGGTTTGTATTTCTTAAAAGTGATAATCTTTGATCTTATGTTTTTCATTAAATTGGATACATAAGATGCTTAGAATTTTACACTAGTGAAGCAAAGGAAAATCTACCTTTTTGATATATTTTCATTGTGCTTTATTGTTAAATCTTGAGTGAGCAATAGATTGATTTCTTGATTGCTACTCTAGATTTGGGAAATTAATAAATAAATATTAGAAGCTTCATGGATTTAATGGTGGTGGAATCCGAAACCTTAGTTATTATCTCTGTTTGATTTCAATAGTGTTATTTTATTTTCATGTTAGTTTAATTGATCTCAAATCAATTAACTTTTGTTTAAACTAGATTAGTTTTAAATTAATTTGAATTTATGTTAGTTTTTCTTCTCAAAATATTCCCTTGGGTTCGACCTCGTTCTTGCCGAACTATACTTTAATAGATTCGTACACTTGCGAGTTATTTAACAATTTTAAAACAACATCAAGTTTTTGGCGCCGTTGCCGGGGAATTGCACACAAGAAAACTAATCAAATTTTGATTGATTTAATTCTTCTACTAGTTATAATTTAGTTTTTTTTGTTTCTTTTTTTTTTTTTGTTATTATCAAAAAACAAAAAAATCTTTCCAATTTTATTTATTTGTTCTAGGTTTAAAAAAAATAAAAAAAAAAGAAACTTTTTCTTTATTATTATATTGTAGTTTTAGTTTTTTTAATCTTATTTTTATTATTATTTTTTTTAGTTTTAGTTTTATTGTTATTGTATTACCTGATACTTCTTGAATTCTATAGGTTATATTGTTGAAAATTGCCTTTTTCACATGTTCTTGGGCACTACTTTGGAATCCAAGTAAGTACATTTTTTTTTTCGTTTATTTATATTTTTCTTTTCTTAGATTAGGAAAACATAGATTCTTGTTTTAGGTTGATAACTTTTGCATGAGAACTTTAGGATAGAATAATTTAGAAATAGCCTTAGGGTCACACTTTCTTCAAGTTATTTTACATTTTATTTTATTTATTTATTTTTTTCTCTCTATTTAGAAAAAAAAGAAGAAGAAAGACCACACACTCACTCACTTTTTATTTTATTTTTGTTTCTATGGTGTGTTTTGTTTGTGCATTTTAATTTAGTATTCTTGCATTAAAATTTTAGTAAGGGCACGAACCCCCAACAAGATAAGGATTGGATTTCATCACCAATTCCTTGCCCAACTAGGTTAAAAATCTCCTTCCATTTGTCTATCCCAAGCCAAATTTAGTTTAAATTTAAAATCAAGTAGACATTGGCCATAGGAATTCGCATAGCTTATAGGACCCTCTTGGACAGAGTTAACTTTTGGTAACTCCAGTGAGCATCTTCCAACTTCACAATGTCTAGGAAAGTTCTGAGGAGATTGGTTTTTAAGTGGGACCGTTTGTGACCCCTCCAATCTATCTTAGAAACTTTCCTGGTTGTATTGTTGGTGGGGCTTAACTGGTAATCCTTTAGTTCCTCTGAAAGGGAGTAGAAGCTGTCTAACTAGGTAAGAATTATTTTGGAACTAGTCCAAATAATTCATTAGGAAAAAAATAATAAAAATCAAAAACTAAAATAGAAATCACTAACCTTAAATTAAAAATAAAAAAATTTTGCTTGTTTATTTGGTTGGTGTTTTTTTGAGTCACTTTAGGAGTCCATTTTAAAAAAAAAAAAATTATTTTATTTTTTATTTTGCATTAGGTCATCTTAGATTACATTGTTTTTAGTGATCTATTTCATTGAGTATTTTTAGTATATGTTAGGTCGTCAATCACTGAATCCAGAGTTGTTTCTATTAGATCTTAAGATTGAGAGAACCTTTCAAAAGGGTGTGAAAAATTCTAGTGTTAGAGATCCTTCTTTACCCAAGATGGCAGATCCCGTTGAAACTGAATCCCTTAAGGACTATTACACTCCCGTGCAGATTACGAACCCGTCTTGCATTGTGTTACCTGCTACCCAACAGGGACATTTTGAGATAGGGGCGGCGGTAATTAATTTACTGCCCACTTTTAGAGGTCTTTGTTCTGATGACCATACCTCCATGTTAAGGAATTTCTAGAGATTTGCTCCACACTACAATTCCAACATATTTCTGAGGAGTCAATTAAATTTTAGTTATTTCCATTCTCTTTGAAAGAAAAAGCAAAATCTTGGTTATACTCTATCGAACCCGCGTCTGTCAATTCATGGAATGGGTTATGCACCAAATTCCTTACCAAGTTCTTTCCTATGCACAAAACTAACTCCCTTCGTCGAAATATCATGCAAATTACTCAAAAAGAGGGTGAAGAGTTTTACATATGTTGAGAGAAATTTAATGATATACTCCTTAAGTGTCCACATCATGGTTTTGCCAAGTGGCAATTAGTTCAATTCTTTTATGAGGGGTTGTCACCCTATAATCATCAACTAATTGAGTTACGAGGTGAGGTAGAATTCATGTCTAAGAATGAGGATGAAGTATGAAAATTTCTTGATGCGTTGTCAGAGAACTCTCAACAATGGGAGTACTCAGGGAGGGTTGAAAGGAGTAGTTTATCAATGCTCTCAGAACCCAAAAAGGGATGAATTTATGAGATCCGAGAGGATACCGATTTGAGTGCGAGGATAGCTAGTCTAACTAGGAAAGTGGAGGCTATAGAGACGAGTAAATGAAGTAATTCGTCTATTTGTGCAGTTAGTGAGGTGTGTCAATTATGTGAGAGTTTTTCTCATACGGCTAAAACTTGTCCATCTATTGCATCTTTTCATGAGTGTATATCCGAACAAGCCAATGCACTCAATTCCTATAAGAAACCATTTGACAGCCCATATTCTGACACATATAATCCTAATTGGAGGAACCACCCTAATTTTTCTTGGAGGCAAGACCAACCTCGGAACAACCAAAGGGTGCAACCTATACAACCCTAAGGGCAACCATAATTTTTATATCCTTTCATGTTCTAAAATGCCCCTCTATATGTTCCTCCACCTCAACAGAGGCCAACTTTAGAGGATACTCTCCAACAGTTCATGCAACAGACCAGTCAATCAATTTCTAAGTTAGAAATGCAAATAGGTCAATTAGCCACTGTTGTAGGAGAGAGGGAGAAGGGAAAGTTTCCTAGTCAACTTGTGCCTAACCCAAAGGTCCAGTTTCATATTAGTGACCAATTCACTTCTGGTTCACATGAGCAGGTTCACTCTATCATAACCCTAAGATCGGGCAAACAAGTTGATAATGGAGTCCAAATGCCTATACATAATGAGAAAATTTAAAAAGAGCATGTTAACGGTTTAGGGAGGGATAACAAAACTACATCTGAATTTAAGTCAGAAATTCAAGTCCCTAGTCTTGACCCACCATCTCCAATAAGTCCACCATTTAGGAACTTTGTTCCTACTGCACCATATCCTCAAAGACTTCAAAAGCCTAAGAAGGGGAATCACTATAATGAGATTATGAAAGTGTTTAAACAAGTCAAAATTATTATTCCATTTCTCGATGCAATTCAACAGATCCCCTCTTATTCAAAATTCTTGAAAGACTTGCGTACGGTCAAACGTGGCTTGAATGTGCACAAGAAAGCCTTCCTAACTGAGCAAGTTAGCTCAATCATCCAACATCGCACTCCACCTAAATTTAAGGATCCTGGATGTCCTACAATTTCATGTACCATAGGTGATCAAAAAATTGAGCAAGCTTTGCTTGACTTGGATGCGAGTGTCAATTTGTTACCTTACTCTGTTTACGAGCAACTAGGTCTAGGTGAGTTGAAACCCACGAAGGTGGTACTTCAATTAGCAGATCGTTCAGTTAAGGTACCTCGTCGTGTTATTGAAGATGTGCTCATTCAGGTTAATAAATTCTTTTTCCCTATAGATTTTATTATCTTAGACACTCAACCTGTAGCTAATCCTACTAGCCAGATTCCTGTCATCTTAGGTCGTCCATTCCTAGCCACTTCAAATACTCTAATCAACTGTAGGAATGGTGTTGTAAAACTCTCTTTTGGAAATATGTCGGTTGAGCTTAATGTTTTTAACGTAAACCGACAACCACAAGATTCTGAGGATATTTGTGAATTAAATTTAATAGAGAGTCTAGATCAGGATACTTTTATTCATGCTAGTTATAAGGACCCTTTCGAAGCATACCTAATTAATTTTGGCTGTGAGTTTGATATTGATAGTGCTTGTAAGGATGTGAATGTTTCATTGAATTCAGTCCATTTTCTAGACATTGAAAAATGGAAAGCCAAGATGGAAAGCCTAGGTATCAGTTGAGTTATAGTCCATTTTATCATTTTACATTATTAGTTTTAGGATTTCTAGGACTTGTGTCTTTTTATTTTTTTATTTCTGTGTCAATTTTTTTTCCTTTCATTTTGTGTATTTAATTTTAAATTTTTCTTTAAAAAAAATAAAAAAAAATTCATCATGATCCGGTATAGCCGTCCATTCTTTGACTATATATGTAGTACCAATTCTACAATTTGTGATATGATTAATAAAGTTGATAATTCCGTTTATTAAAGTCTGGTTTCGATACCCAATACTGTCGAGATTGCTTCAACATAGTATGGCTTTAGTAAAGAAAGGCAACCCCTTTATACTCTATACGTTAGCGTATCTGGATAATCAATATCTTATCACATATACATCTTGAAAAATTGGGACCCACCAGTTCAGAGAATGGAGAGCAAAGTAGTACCCATGGTTTTCACGTGAAGATTAGGTATTAAAAAAAAATCTTTTTATTTTTCCTTCCTGCTTCATATTCACCCATGTTATTTTACTTGGTCGTTGGAGTATAGTCGTTGTTTTGACAGGATGTATCATCCAAGTTTGGGGGAGTGGCCTCATTACCTTCATGCTACTAGTTTGCTCTATTTTCTTGCCACTACTCCTGTTTTCTGGTAATATTATTTTAACACTTTTCTATGCTTCAATTGGGTGTACATTGAGGACAATCTACAGTTTATGTTTGGGGGTAAGGCGATGCCTTTTTATATGCTTTATTGAAGTGGGGGAAATTTTTATGAAATTTTTCTTGTTTTAGGACTTTCTGGTTATTTGATTTTTTTAGTTATTTATTTATTTTCTTTTGTTTTAGTTTTAGATAGGATGTTTGACATTTTTGAAGAGATTAATACTCTATGTAGGTGCTTAACTTGCAATTTTTGAGTATGTTTTAAATTTTTAGAAACTATGGTTTGAATTAGTGGTTTAAATCATTATTTGCATTGACATGCCTTGGGGTGATTGGTTTTAGTTTCCTCACATGCACAGGCACACTAGCATAATCTTATGGGGTATAAACTTTGTCTTTGAGTTGTTGGGTTACATATACTTGATATTAATTGGTATTCCTTGAGAATGAGTACCGATGATGTGATTTACATGACTTCAAAAAAAAAATGTTATGAATAGAAAATCAATTTGATCATTTTCATAAGTAACCGGGCCTCTATGCCTCAGGAAGCATGGAGTGTTCGCGTCAAAAGTGAAAGGGTGAGAAAAGATGAGCATTGGTTATCTTGATTTGTAGCCTGATTGATTCGAGTAATTAGGTTCTTCGGGATGTCTTAACGCCTAGTGCCCTAAAGCCATCTGGTTTGGGAGTCACTAACTGAAAGCTTGCTAAATGGGTCTTCCAGAAAGCTTAATAGATCAAGACATTGCACAACCAATAAAGTAATGACAAAAAAAAATGAAAAAAAAAATATGAAAAAGTCATGTATTCATGTCTGGAAGTATGATTTCAATAAGGGGAGCTAGTGAGTTGAAGGGGTATGTGCCTTAATATATTTGAAACTGGGTAATGCCACATGAGAGGATTGCTAGTTCACTTTTCACGAGGGAGCTAGATTTGGTTACTTTGAGATATGTTGATGTGAATTATGCATGGGGACCATTACTTTAAATTATGGAATTTGAAAGTTTGAAATTATTCTTGAATACAATTCTAGCTCCCTCGTGAAAAGTGAACTAGCAATCCTCTCATGTGGCATTACCCAGTTCCAAATATATTAAGGCACATACCCCTTCAACTCACTAGCTTCCCTTATTGAAATCATACTTCCAGAAATGAATACATGACTTTTTCAGATATATTTTTTTCATTTTTTTTTGTCATTGCTTTATTGGTTGTGCAATGTCTTGATTTATTAAGCTTTCTGAAAGACCCATGTAGCAAGCTTTCAGTTAGTGACTCCCAAACTAGATGGCTTTAGGGCACTAAGCGTTAAGACACCCCGAAGAACCTAATTACTCGAATCAGTCAGGCTACAAATCAAGACAACCAATGCTCATCTTTTCTCACCCTTTCACTTTTGATGTGAACACTCCGTGCTTCCTGAGGCATAAAGGTCCGGTTACTTATGAAAATGATCAAATTGATTTTCTATTCATCACATTTTTTTTTTGAAGTTATGTAAATCACATCATCAGTACTCATTCTCAAGGAATACCAGTTAATATCAAGTATATGTAACCCAACAACTCAAAGACAAAGTTTATACCCCATAAGATTATGCTAGTGTGCCTGTGCATGTGAGGAAACTAAAACCAATCACCCCAAGGCATGTCAATGCAAATAATGATTTAAACCACTAATTCAAACCATAGTTTCTAAAAATTGAAAACATACTCAAAAATTGCAAGTTAAGCACCTACATAGAGTATTAATCTCTTGAAAAATGTCAAACATCCTATCTAAAAATAAAACAAAAGAAAATAAATAAAAAACTAAAAAAATCAAATAACCAAAAAGTCCTAAAATAAGAAAAATTTCATAAAAATTTCCCCCACTTCAATAAAGCATATAAAAAGGCATCGCCTTACCCCTAAACTTAAACTGTAGATTGTCCTCAATGTACACCCAATTGAAGCATAGAGAAGGGTTAGAACAATATTACCAGAAAATGGGAGTAATGGCAAAAAATAGAGCAAACTAGTAGCATGAAGGTAATGAGGCCACTCCCCCAAACTTGGATGCTACATCCTGTCAAAACAACGACTATACTCCAACGACCAAGTAAAATAACATAGGTGAATATGAAGCAGGAAGGAAAAACAAAAAGATTTTTTTTTAATACCTAATCTTCACGTGAAAACCATGGGTACTACTTTGCTCCCCATTCTCTGAACTGGTGGGTCCCAATTTTTCAAGATGTATATGTGATAAGATATTGATTATCCAGATACGCTAACGTATAGAGTATAAAGGGGTTGCCTTTCTTTATTAAAGCTATACTGTGTTGAAGCAATCTCGACAGTATTGGGTATCGAAACTAGACTTTAATAAACGGAAATTATCAACTTTATCAATCATATCACAAATTGTAGAATTGGTACTACATATATAGTCAGAGAATGGGCGACTATACCGGATCATGATGAAATTTTTTTTATTTTTTTTCAAGAAAAATTTAAAATTAAATACACAAAATGAAAGGAAAAAAATTGACACAAGACTAAAAAAATAAAAAGACACAAGTCCAAGAAATCCTAAAACTAATAATGTACAATGATAAAATGGGCTATAACTCAACCGATACCTAGGGTTTCCATCTTGGCTTTCCATTTTTCAATGTCTATAAAATGGACTGAATTCAATGAAACATTCACATCCTTACAAGCACTATTAATATCAAACTCACAGCCAAAATTAATTAGGTGTGCCTCAAAAGGGTCCTTATAACTAGCATGAATAAAAGTATCCTGATCTAGACTCTCTATTAAATTTAATTCACAAATATCCTCAGAATCTTGTGGTTGTCGGTTTACGTTAAAAACATTAAGCTCAACCGACATATTTCCAAAAGAGAGTTTTACAACACCATTCCTATAGTTGATTAGAGTATTTGAAGTGGCTAGGAATGGACGACCTAAGATGACAGGAATATGGCTAGTAGGATTAGCTACAAGTTGAGTGTCTAAGACAATAAAGTCTACAGGGAAAAAGAATTTATCAACCTGAATGAGCACATCTTCAATAACACCATAAGGTACCTTAACTGAACGATCTGCTAATTGGAGTACCACCTTCGTGAGTTTCAACTCACCTAGACCTAGTTGCTCGTAAATAGAGTAAGGTAACAAATTGACACTCGCACCAAAGTCAAGCAAAACTTGCTCAATTTTTTGATCACCTATGGTACATGAAATTATAGGACATCCAGGATCCTTAAATTTAGGTGGAGTGCAATGTTGGATGATTGAGCTAACTTACTCAGTTAGGAAGGCTTTCTTGTGCACATTCAAGCCACGTTTGACAGTACACAAGTCTTTCAAGAATTTTGCATAAGAGGGGATCTGTTGAATTGTATCGAGAAATGGAATATTAATTTTGACTTGTTTAAACACTTTCATAATCTCATTATAGTGATTCCCCTTCTTAGGCTTTTGAAGTCTTTGAGGATATGGTGCAGTAGGAGCAAAGTTCCTAACTGGTAGACTTATTGGAGATGGTGGGTCAAGACTAGGGACTTGAATTTCTGACTCAACTTCAGATGTAGTTTTGTTATCCCTCCCTAAACCGTTAACATGCTCTTTTTCAATTTTCTCATTATGTATAGGCATTTGGACTCCATTATCAACTTGTTTGCCCGATCTTAGGGTTGTGATAGAGTGAACCTGCTCATGTGAACCAGAAGTGGATTGGTCACTAATATGAAACTGGACCTTTGAGTTAGGCACAGGTTGACTAGGAAACTTTCCCTTCTCCCTCTCTCCTATAACAGTGGCTAATTGACCTATTTGCATTTCTAACTTAGAAATTGATTGACTGGTCTGTTGCATGAACTGTTGGAGAGTATTTTCTAAAGTTTGTCTTTGTTGAGGTGGGGGAACATACGGAGGGGCATTTTGGGACATGGAAGGATATGAAAATTGTGGTTGTCCTTGGGGTTACATAGGTTTCACCCCTTGGTTGTTCCAAGGTTGGTCTTGCCTCCAAGAAAAATTAGGGTGATTCTTCCAATTAGGATTGTATGTGTCAGAATAGGGGCTGTCAAATGGTATCTTATAAGAATTGAGTGCATTGGCTTGTTCGGCTAAACACTCATGAAAAGATGCAATATATAGACAAGTTTGCACCATATGAAAAGAACTTCCACACAATTGACACATCTCATTAACTACACGAACAGAAGAATTACTTCCTTTACTCATCTCTATAGCCTCTACTTTCCTAGTTAGACTAGATATCCTCGCACTCAAATCGGTCTCCTCTCGAAACTCGTAAATTCCTCCCTTTTTGGGTTCTGAGAGCACTGATAGACCACTCCTTTCAACCCTCCCTGAGTACTCCCATTGTTGAGAGTTCTCTGACAATGCATCAAGAAATTTTCATGCTTCATCCTCATTCTTAGACATGAATTCTACCCCACCTCGTGACTCAATTAGTTGACGATTATAGGGTGACAACCCCTCATAAAAGAATTGAACTAATTGCCACTTGGCAAAACCATGATGTGGACACTTAAGGAGAATATCATTAAATTTCTCCCAACACATGTAAAACTCTTCACCCTCTTTTTGAGTAAATTGCATGATATTTCGATGAAGGAAGTTAGTGTTGTGCATGGGAAAGAACTTGGTAAGGAATTTGGTGTATAACCCATTCCATGAATTGACAGACGCGGGTTCGAGTGAGTATAACCAAGATTTTGCTTTCTATTTCAAAGAGAATGGAAATAACCGCAATTTAATTGACTCCTCAGAAATATGTTGAAATTGTAGTGTGGAGCAAATCTCTAGAAATTCCTTAACATGGAGGTACGGGTCAGTAGAACTAAGACCTCTAAAAGTGGGCAGTAAATTAATTACCGCCGCCCCTATCTCAAAATGTCCCTGTTGGGTTGGAGGTAACACAATGCAAGATGGGTTTGTAATCTGCACGGGAGTGTAATAGTCCTTAAGGGATTTAGTTTCAACAGGATCTGCCATCTTGGGTAAAGAAGGATCTCTAACACTAGAATTTTTCACACCCTTTCGAAAGGTTCTCTTAATCTCAAGATCTAATGGAAGCAACTCTGGATTCAGAGATCGACGACCTAACATACACTAAAATGACTCACAAAAACACCAACCAAATAAACAAGCAAAATTTTTTTTTATTTTCTTCAAATTTAATTCAAGGTTAGTGATTTTTATTTTAATTTTTTTCCTAAAGAATTATCTGGACTAGTTCCAAAATAATTCTTACCTAGTTAGACAGCTTCTACTCCCTTTCAGAGGAACTAGAGGATTACCAGTTAAGCCCCACCAACAATACAACCAGGAAAGTTTCTAAGATAGATTAGAGGGGTCACAAACGGTCCCACTTAAAAACCAATCTCCTCAGAACTTTCCTAGACATTGTAAAGTTGGAAGGTGCTCATTGGAGTTACCAAAAGTTAACTATGTCCAAGGGGGTCCTATAAGCTATATGGATTCCTATGGCCACTATCTACTTGATTTTAAATTTAAACTAAATTTGGCTTGGGATAGACAAATGCAAGGAGATTTTTAACCTAGTTGGGCAAGGAAGGTGATGAAATCCAATCCTTATCTTGTTGAGGGTTTGTGCCCTTACTAAAATTTTAATGCAAGAATGCTAAATTAAAATGCACAAACAAAACACACCATAAAAATAAAAAAATAAAAAAAAAAAGTGAGTGAGTGTGTGATCTTTCTTTCTTTCTTTTTTTTTTTAAATAGAGAAAAAATAAATAAATAAAATAAAATATAAAATAAACTTGAAAAAAGTGTGACCCTAGGGTTATTTCTAAGTTATTCTATCCTAGAGTTCTCATGCACAAGTTATCAACCTAAAACAAAAATCTATGTTTCCCTAATCTAATAAAAGAAAAGAAAAGAAAAAAAAAAATAAACGAAAGGAAAAAAAACTGTACTTACTTGGATTCCAAAGTAGTGCCCAAGAACATGCGAAAAGGCAATTTTCAATAATACCACCTATAGAATTCAAGAAGTATCAGGTAAAACAATAACAATAAAATAAAACTAAAACTAAACTAAGAGAAATAGTAATAAAAATAAAATTAATAAAACTAACTAAAACTAAACTCAAATAATAAAGAAAAAGTTTTTTTTTTTTTTTAAGCCTAGAATAGTGAACTAATCAAAAGTAAATAAATAAATAAAAATGGAAAGAATTTTTTTTTTCTTTTTTTTATTATAATAAAAAAACTAAATTATAACTAGTAGAAGAATTAAATCAATCGAAATTTGATTAGTTTTCTTGTTTGCAATTTGATATCCTTCTCAGCTATTAAACTGGGCCTCAATGCCTCATAAAGCATGGAGAGCTCGAGTTCAAAAGTGTGCAAATTTGAGCAATAAAGAAATAAATGGCTAGTTTGAGTTTGTGGCCTAACAAGATCGGGTTATTAAGTTTTTTGCCCTAAAACCGTTCGGTTTGGGAGTTATTGACCTAAAGCTCATTACATGGGATTGCTAGAAAGCTTAATGGACTTGCACGACCGCCTTTGTATAGTTGTTATAAATATTGCTTTTATAGTTGTAAAATATGCCTTAGTGATCTTTTTCAATAGGAATTCGAATGAATTAAAAGACATTTAAAAAAGGCCCGAAGACAAATCTAAATTGCTGATTAAGATGTGAATTCATTCTTCGAAGAGGACATTTAGAATTACACTTTAGGATGGAGCTAGATGAAATTGCATGCATGTTTATGGGTAGCATCTCTTTTAAACCCTCACGAGACTTCACTCATCCGCTAGGGATGCCTAGGGGTTTAAAAGGCTTGTTGCATTTGCTAAATGCACCGGATCTCCCATGAAAGAGAAATTAGATTAGTTATTTCATTTGATTTTTAGTTTTGTATTGCTAAGGGACTAGCAATATGTAAGTTTGGGGGTGTGATAAACATTGAATGTTGATGTGGTCAAATAAGTATTTGTTTTTGTAGTTTATTATTGCCTATCAAAATATAATTTAAACCATTCGCAAGAGAACGAATCTTTGTAGATACGGTTCTTTATAGAGGGTATCGATCCCACAAGGAGTTTGGTTGAATTGCACTACTAAGATAGAATTTCCAATTTAATCCAAAAATAGAATTTTGGTTTGACTTTAACACTACTTTGTAGAACATAAAAGCATTAAATTTCTAAAACAATTTGTAAAGTTGAGGGAGAGAGAACTAGGGGTGGTTTCCACCTCTAGCCACTTGACATGTCCATTTATATAGCTAATGGGATCTTCTACAAGTATATGCAACACAATGTCATTAGGCTTGTGACCTATAATGACATATCAAAAGATAAATGTGATTTCTAACTAAACATAGCCCATCTTTAACAAGCATAGTCCTTCAACCTATCTACTTATCATACCTTCTAAATGTACCTATATGTGTCCGAACTACCCTATCTTGGCATGGGCTATATAAGCAAGAAATATCACATTCCATTAAACATCATTACAAAGCCATCATTACACTTTTTATGAAAGTTGTAAATGTTGAGCATTCAAAATGAAGCATTTCTACTCTAAGACAAGATGAAGAAATAAAATCAAATGAATATATTGAAAAAGTTCACAAGTATTATACAAAACACTAGGCTAAGTAATCAACATATACATATAGATCCCAAAATAGCTACAAAATGCACAAGTTACATGACTAGGGGTTTCAACCACACCCTAGATGGAAAGTTAGTTGATAATTAGAGACTTGCAATCCTCTATGGCCAGAGATATGAAGCTCCAAAGATCTGGTTTTTGCTCCCTTCTCTCCTCCTAAAAGTTGTGTCTTTCTCTTTCCCAAAAACATGCATATATGTCCATCCACTTGTGTCCTTGGGTCCCACCTTACATATATATATATATATATATATATAGTTCACCTAATAAATATATATTCCCCTCACATGGCACTTTGAAGCCAGAAAATCCTCAAAAATGACGTGCAATGGTCATTCTTGGAAGCAAGTGGCAAGACAAGTGGGCAAGTGGACAAGTGGGCAACTTGCAGTCTGCAAAATTTCGATTGTATGAAATTGAGGTTTCACAGAATTGAGATTTCGATTGTGCAAAATTATAATTTTGATTGTGCGAAATGCCTTGATAAATTCTTCTTGATTTCTTCACTTCCTCAGCACTTGATCGGAAACATCGCCCTTCTTTGGGACAAAACCTAATATAAAACATAAACACAAAAATAGCATAAAAATACCAAAGTAAACATAAATACGGAATCAACATATGCAATTAAGAAGGCATAAATGTGTAACATTTAATGCTTATCACAACCCCAAACTTACATATTGCTAGTCCCTTAGCAATGCAAAACAGAATGATCTAACTTATGCAAAAATGGATCACTTATTAGTCATTAACTGGATAAGGGATGATTCCCATTCATCTCGTGACCGACAAATGCAACAAGTATTATGGAGCTATGTGGATATTTAACAAAAATGAACCTTTGCACACTAGAGTTAGATGATAGTCCCCACATAATGGTGAATTTGAACAAAAATATCAACGCCAACCCTAAAATCCTCTTTGAAAAGTGAACATCCATTCTAATGTGTGGCTTATCATCATTTTTGGAGAATACAAGATCACATCTATTGTAGAAGAAAAACTCATAGAAAGCGTGACACTGTGGTTCATTACCGCGAAACATGCATGAATGCTTGTGCGTAGATAACTGTGCAATGTTTAAACTCTTTTTCCTTTCTAAAAAGCCCATGTAGCGGTGTTGGGTCAATGACTCCCAAACTAGACGATTTTAGGGCATTAGGTGAAAAGGCACCCTTAAGACTTAATAGCTGAGCTTCCAAGGCGATGAGCTTAAACAAGCCACCCGCTTCTTTTATATATTTAATTCTTTTTTTATATATTTAAACAACTGGAAGACTCATTCTCTAAGTTGTTCAAATAAAAATAGAAATTTATAAGATTCTCCATTAGACCTATACCCCACATCTTAAAATGCACGTGTGCTAGTTTGTGCTGTTAAGGACAAATTTAGGGTAAGAGCTGCACCGTATTCACAATTGAGCAAAAATGTGGATCATTCTGACCTAATACATGACATGCAAAAGTGCGGATATTTACAATGTCCAAAGCTCATATTTACCTGCTGCATTTGCCTCAAACATTTAATGGGATGGTCTTCCTTTAAAAAGTATGACATCATGGCTAATATGCACAAAATTTCATTACACTACACAAAAATGCATTACAATGTCAATAAGCACCAAAGAATTGAACAGTTGCAAGCATATGCCCGTGGTATATCGCACACCCCCAAACTTACATCAAACATTGTCCTCAATGATTTGAAAAGAAGAGAAAGGAACGAAATTCCTGGGAATGTGGTTGTGGATAGAAACAGTAGTCAATTATGATCAATGGACCACGGGAGTATCAAAACTTGCATGGGTCATCAACAGTATACCACAAGCATTATGGGGAACAAAAATTAAATAAAAGTACAAAGAGAAAGGAATTATGCAACCACAATGATTTCTTTGCATGTGTATGATGATTTTTTTTTGTTTGGCATCGTTACGCTTCATTCTAAACTCTGAACTGGTGGCTCCCAATTTGGTAAGAGGCATAGATGATAAGATATTGATTATCCAGGCATACTAGCGTATAGGATGCAAAGGGGTTGCCTTTCTTTATTAAAGCCATACTGTGTTGAAGCAATCTTAACAGTATTGAGAATTGAAACCAGGCTTTAATAAACGGAAATCATCAACTGGATCGTGCAGATGCCAAGTATTAAATTGCTACTACATACATAGTCAGAGCATTGGAGATAGCGATAGCGATGCCAAATGTAAAAGAAATACAATGAATAAAGAGTATAATGAAAACAAAAAGATATTCCATAGATATACAAAACATGTTCAGTACAAAGTGAAATGATGGAATACATAAAAAGATCCGAAGTCATGGCCTACTAAAATGAAATACAAAACTAAAACTAAAAATCAAATAGAAAACTGCTAAACTAATCCAGGGTGGGTGGTGGTGGAGGGGGCTCGGTGGGTGGTGCAAAAGTCAAAGCAGTTGTCGGGCCGTGCAACAGAGTCAGAGAGGTAATATCCCCTCTCATGGCAGCCATCTGGTTCTAAGTCAGACGGACGTGCTCGTCAAAACCCTACTGCAGCCTCTCTACATCTGCCACCAAGTAGGAGTATCTGGTGGCCAGTATATCAAACTACTCATGGCTCAGACCGGTGAAATCCTCCTCCTCCTCATCTCATCCCAGGGCTCGCCCTCTGAAGGCTCATCCTCCTCTGTTAATGCAAGGGGATCATCCATGTCCATGCCCTCACACTTCTACCCCTGGCGCTACTGGCGCTCCAGATGCCTACGGACCCAGACCCACTGAGTGTACTAGAAATGGGGTGGCGTTCCGATCTGGATATCTATAGAACTGATAAGGATATTGGCCTCCCGTAGAAAGGCTGTGACCAAGTAGGGGAACGGTAGCTGCCAAGTAGCTGCTCGCTTGTTCGTCTTCTGGATGAGAGCATCCCACACTTTATACATCTGCTACCATATAAGAGATGGGACAGAAAACCATGTGCCTGTGTGAGCTACATATAAGCAGCGAAGAAGATCACCCCGTCTCTCGACCACATGTCCTAGAGGGCACATGGATTTGCTTGTGCAATTCTGATTGGGGGTGGTAAACTCCCCATTACACATATCCATGACTATGGAGAAAATAGTGGTGTCGGCCGGGAGGGACTCCCTGAAGAGCAGACGGCCATCCTGACCGACCATATCCAGAAGCTGTAGGTGAGGGCAGCCTATGAGCTGTGCTATTCGACTAGCCGTGATGGCGATCGTGGTCCCTCCCACCACAGTTTAGAGAGTACTGAGCATGGTACATGAGTAGGTCATGTGCTCATAGAAGACCTGCACCAGCCTACTATATGCAACGTCGAATGGCAGCTGGACTAGTCTATCAAGTCAGCGTCGCCGCAGCTTTGCCACAGCCCATGCTGTGTCCCAACCCCTCTCAAACTCTGCAGGGTTAAAAATATGCTCGGGATAAAATCTTGAGTGTGCCAAGCTCTGCCCAGGACATCTCAAAACTAGATACCGGGATTCTTCACACGAGCCATATCCCGTGACTGCCTGCAATTTACACAAAATCTATTCTAAGACCCGGCATCAAAATATGCAATCCAAGAATACTCTCAAAACACCGTATCCCTGTCCACAAAGAGTATGAACTCTTCTCAGCCTAAAACTATTCTGAACGTCCACTCCAACCATATGCCCACAAAATCACCCACAAAGTTGCTTAACAATCAATCTATTCAAAACTAACATCATGCAATCTAATCTGAAAGGTAGATAACGTCTAAAAAAATAGCACGGATGTAACTTACCCGAGATGAAAGCTCTAAGCCGCGCGAACAGCTGAGTCCCGAAGTGGCCTCCCTTCGTGGGTGCAGGTCCGAAGAAGCCGATCCTAGTCAGATGATGGATGTTCTCGGTTGAGTGAGAAGGGAAGATCGAAAGATGATGGTGGTGGGTGTTGGGACGGAGGGGAGGAGTGCATAGGTCACGAGGAGTAAGGAGAAATGAAGGTGAAGGGCCAGGTTTGAAATTTATAAGTTTGAGCATGTACAGTCTGCGTGCCAATTTTGATTGTGTGAAATGTGGATTTTGCACAATCGAGATCTTGATTGTGTGAAATGTCCATTTCGCACAATCGAAATTTCGACTGATCGAAGTGGTATCAAAATGCTATCAAAGGAACTCACCTCTCAAGACTTTGTACTCTGCAGAATTTCTCAAACTTTCCTCCAAATCTCGATTGTGCAAAATGTAGATTTCGCATAATCGAGATTTTGATTGTGCAAAATGGACATTTCGCACAATCGATTTTGCACAATCGAAATGATAATTGCAGAATTTTTGATTTCACCTTATTTGATACCTATCTGACTCTAGTTTACAACCCTTATATACAAATTTGAGTTGGATTAGAGGGACTTTATGGATGCAAGATAGCTACCATGGTAGCACCAAATTGTACATCTATGGCTCGACGCTTGAATCAGCTTTATAGGTCCACATAGATGGGATTCGTCAAATTGACAACATCTACATACTCCATTCTAGCTTGGTCATCCACACATGGTTTTAACAGTTGTCCATTGACTTTGAAAAATGTGCCAACCTTAAGGTCTTTTAATTCCACCACTCCATGAGAAGCAATAGAATGTACCAAAAATGGGCCATCCCAACGGGAGCGAAGCTTTCCAGGGAACAAACGGAGCCGTGAATTGTACAACCATACCTTCTGTCTTGGAGAAAATGTTTTGACTCGAATATTGCAATCATGAAAGGCTTTAGATCTTTCTTTATAGATTTTAGTGTTTTCATACGCATCATGTCATAATTCTTCCAATTCATTAACTTGAAGCCTTCGATTTGAGCCGGCTAATTTCATGTCAAAGTTGAACGCTTTAGTGGCCCACATAGCCTTGTGCTCTAATTCAATCAGAAGATGGCAAGCTTTTCCATATACCAACTGGTAAGGTGACATTCCAATGGGAGTTTTATACGCAGTTCAGCAGGCCCATAGTGCATCATTTAAGCGTACTAACCAATTTTTCTGGTCAGACCGAACTGTCTTCTCAAGAATATTCTTTATTTCCCTATTGGATACTTCCACTTGTCCACTGGTTTGAGGATGGTAAGGGGTGGCTACTTTATGTGTGACAGAGTATTTGGTGAGAAGGGTTTGGAGGAACCAATTATAGAAATGCTTACCTCCATCACTGATGAGGGCTCGTGGCGTGCCAAATCGACTAAATATATTATCTTATATAAACTTGACCATGGCTACGTGATCATTGGACTTGGTAGCCACAACCTCTATCCATTTAGATACGTAGTCCACCGCCACAAGTATGTACTCATGACCAAAGGATGGTGGAAAGGGTCCCATGAAATCAATGCCCCATACATCAAATATCTCTACTATAAGAATGGGGTTGAGAGGCATCACGTATTTGCGGGACATTGCACCGAGGTGCTTGCATCGCTCGCAAGAGCGGCAAAATAAATATGCATCCCGATGAAATGTTGGCCAAAAAAACTCGAATTGAAGGATTTTTACTGCGATTTTCTTTGCACTAAAATGTCCTCCACAAGCAAATGTATGACAAAATTTTAAAATGCTTTGGAATTCAATGTCGAGGACACATTTCTGAATTAATTGGTCGGGGCAATATTTGAAGAATTGAGGATCATCCCAATAATATGATCTAGATTGGGAGAAGAAACAATCCTTCTCTTGCTTGGTCCAAGAGGACGGAATTTTGCCGGTTGCCAAAAAATTGACAATGTCCACATACCAAGGAGTGCTCTCTTGAGAGACTACAAAAAGTTGCTCATCCGAAAAGGATTCACAAACTGGGAGTGGATCATTTAGAGTCTCAATGACAATCCTAGAAAGGTGATCTGCCACCACATTTTCTGTTTCCCTTTTATCTCTAATCTCAAAATTAAACTCTTGTAACAAGAGTATCCATTGGTGTCCTTCTTTGCCAAAAGATGCCGGAGGGCAGCATGATTAGAATAGACAATGACCTTTGAACCTAAGAGATAAGCTCAAAATTTGTCTAAGGCATACACCACAGCAAGCAATTTCTTTTCTATTGTGGTATAATTTATTTGACCTTCAGAAAGGGTTTTGCTTGCATAATAGATTGCATGAGGCAATTTATCCACACGTTGCCCTAAAACTACACCCATTGCATAATCGGATGCATCACACATCACCTCAAATGGGAGAGCCCAATTTGGAGGAATGAGTATTGGAGCTTGTGTAAGCAACGCACGCAGCTTCTCAAAAGCTTCAAAGTATGCTGTATCAAAGGTAAAACAAGACTCTTTTTCAAGAAGGCGACACAAGGGTTGAGAGATCTTGCTGAAATCCTTGATGAAGCGACGGTAAAAACCTGCATGCCCAAGGAATGAACGAATTTCTCTCACCGTTGATGGTGGAGGAAATTTGGAAATAAGTTCAACCTTGGCTTTGTCAACTTCTATTCCTCTCTTGGACACAATATGCCCTAGGACTATGCCTTCTTGAACCATGAAATGGCTCTTTTCCCAACTGAGGATGAGATTTGTCTCTTAACATCGTGTAAGAATACGGGACAGATTATGGAGACACGATTCGAATGAAGGTCCAAAGACAGAAAAATCATTCATGAATACTTCCAAATTTTTTTCCACCATGTCAGAAAAGATAGACACCATACACCGTTGAAAAGTTGCAGGTGCATTGCATAACCCAAAAGGCATGCATGTATAAGCAAATGTACCGAATGGACATGTGAAAGTGGTTTTCTCTTGGTCTCACGGGTCTATAACCACTTGATTGTATCTGGAATATCCATCTAGAAAATAAAAGAAACTTTGGCCTGCTAGCCTCTCTAGGATTTGATCAATGAATGGGAGTGGAAAATGATCTTTCATAGTTGCTAGGTTGAGTTTCCTATAGTCTATGCACACTCTCCATCCTGTGGTGGTGCACTGAGGAATTAACTCACCCTTGTCTTTTGGTTACACAGTGATACCTGATTTCTTGGGTACCACTTGAGTAGGGCTAACCCACTTGCTATCTGAGATGGGGTAAATGATTCCCGCATCTAGCAATTTCACAACTTCCTTCATTACAACATCTTTCATATTTGGATTTAATCGACGTTGTGCCTCTTATGAGATCCTTGCATCTTCTTCTAAGTGTATGCGGTGCATACATATAGAAGGATCTATTCCCTTTAGATCAGCAACACTCCATCCTATGGCTTCCTTGTGCTCTTCTAGCACTTTGAGGAGCTCCCTCTCTTATTCATTAGTGAGATTAAAGGCAATGATGACTGGGAGGGTCTTATTGCAGCCCAAGAAAGCATACTTGAGAGTAGTTGAAAGAGGCTTAAGCTCAAGTTGTGGTGGGGATACTAGAGAAGGAATTTGGGAAGCATTTGACAAAGGTGGCAAAGGTTCTATTGGTGCTCTCCATTTAGAGGAATTCATGATAGCCGTGGCATCAAGCAGTGAATTGACTTCACTTATAGATTACTGAATGTCATAGTCATCACAGTTAAAGTGGCTTAAGCACACCTCGAGAGGATCCTTTGAAAGAATGGAAGGCAGTGCTTCTTGGACTAGATCTTCCAACACATCAACGCAAAAGCATTCACTTTCATCATTGGATGGGTGGTGAGAAGCATTGAAGATGTTCAATCAAACTTTTATATTCCCGAAAGAGATATCCATTACTCTAGTGCGGTAATTAATGCAAACGTTCACCGTAGCTAGAAATAGACGACCTAGAATGATTGGAATATACCGAGTAGGATTTTGGACAGGTTCTGTATCAATGACTATGAAATCCACTAAAAAATAGAATTCATGCCACGTGGTTGCTTCACCGATCGGCACGTGAGTTGTAACACTGTTGTGGTGGGCTTAAGTTCCCCCAAACCTAATTGCTTATATACTGAGAAGAGAAGCAAGTTGACACTAGCCTCTAGATCAAGAAGTGTTTTTTCAAATTCATGGTTACCAATGGTGCACGAGATAGTTGGGGCACTCGAATCTTTGAATTTAGGAGGGGCTTGGTGCTAAAAAATGGAACTCACTTGCTCGATTAAACGGAGTTTCTTAAGAACATTGTTCCTGAATTTATGCTTTTGAGTGCATAAGTCCTTCAAGTATTTAGCATAGGAGGGAATTTGCTTAATAGCATCAACGAGAGGGAGATTGATTTTTACTTGTTTGAAAATTTCCATCATGTCCTGGATTTTCTCTCCTTGCTTCCCAAAATGAGAAGATTCCTTCAATCTTTGAGAAAAGGGAACTGGAGGCTCAAATGATGTGTCACATTTTGGAGTAGGTGATGAGGCATCTTTAGTTGCTTTTGCCTTTGGATTTTTAGAGATTTTGTTCACATTTGGATTTATGAGGGAATCTTTTGGATTTTTAGGATGCTCAATGGTTTCCTCTTTTTCTTGCTCAACTTTGGAGTTTATGACTTTACCATTCCTTAGGGTGGTGATTGATTGCACTTGCTTAGGAAGAGTATCATAAGATGAAGATGAAGGATCATCAATCATATGAACACCCTTAGGATTTGCCACTGGTTGACTTGGCAACTTTCCTTCCTCCCTTTTATTCAAGGCATTAGCTAGTTGCCCTATTTGAGATTCTAGCCTAGCCATAGATTGAGCATTGGCTTCAAGCTTAGCAATTGATTGAGAATGGGATTGCAATAAGTGGGTGTTAGCCTCAAGATTGCTTAACACTCTTTCTTCAAAGCCTTGGCTTCTCGGAGGTGGTGGTGGAGTTTGGTAATTAGATTTTTGATGATACGGTTGAGGATTCGGCCTATATTGAGGTTGTTGAGATTGGGAATTGTAAGAATGTTGCCCTGGATAAGATGGACTTGGTTCCTGAGATTTCGAAGAGAATGTAGGATAATTCTTATAACCAGGATTGTATGTATTTGAGTATGGATCATTTATTGGTTTGGAGTACACGGCATTCGCTTGCTCTTGAGCATAATCAGGGGATTGACCGGCCATAGGACAATCTGCACATAATGTGAAGTGCTATAGCAAAACAAACACCCATCCTTATTTGGAACAGGTTGGCTAGAAGTAGGCAGCCCACTCTTCATGAGTTGGTCAATTTTTTGAGTAAGGGCCTCTACTTGCATGACAACCTCATCTAACCTTGATAATTCAAACACTCCTTTACTAGATTGGGTGTTTTTACCCTTTCGAGAAGAAAAGCGTTAAGATGAATTTTCACTTAGGCTCTCAAAAAGTCTCCATGCTTCATCTGGACTCTTAAGAAGGAATGTCCCTCTACAAGAGGAATCTACCATTTGTCTATGTTGATCACTCAACCCATCATAGAAACTTTGCACTAGCTGCCACTTTGGGACAGCATGGTGTGAACATGACCTTAAAATTTCTTTCAGTCTTTCCCATGTCCTATGGAATAATTCTTGGTCAAGTTGAGTAAATTTGGTGATTGTTCGCTGAATATCACTTGTCTTTCCCATTGGAAAGTATTTTTTTAGGAATGCCTGGTGCATTTTCCCCCATGAACGGATGGAATTAGGTTCTAAAGAGTTAAACCAATATTTGGCCTTATCTTTGAGGGAAAATGAAAATAACCGAAGCCTCAAGTCATCTTCTGAGAAATTTTGTAACCGGAGGGTTGAACAAACTTCAAGGAAGTCATCTAGATGCTTGTATGGGTGTTCGTTTAGAAGTCCAGGAAAGTAACTAAGAAGGTTGATGGTGGAGGACTTAATTTCAAAATTATTTGCCGCAATATTTGGAAATTAAATGCATGATGGCGAAGCATATGTAATAGGAAGATAAAAATCCCTAAGAACCTCCCCTTAAGGAGGGTTATATGGTGGTAGACCGGGGGGTTGTACATTGTTTGAATCCATGTTTTCAGTCCTAGGCAAAATAGGGTCCCTAGAGGTTCCTCTACGTTGTCTAAGTGTTCTTTCAAGTTCAATATTATATGGAAGCAAAGGAAGTGATAATGACCGTCTACCTAGCATGCATCAATAGGAGAACCGAATTTAAATAAATATATACAATAACAAATCAGTTTCAATCAAATGCACAACTTTTAGGCTATATACTCACAAAAAGTCCAAGCTTTAATCTCGAGCTACACGGCATGAGGTATACCTAAAATTAAGTAATTTGAGAGATAAGAACAATATATATATAAAAAAAAAATTCTAGACTAAGAATTAAATTAGACTTAATCTCTTAATGGCGACAATTGCACCATACTCCTCAGCAACGGCGCCAAAATTTTGATGTGGCCAAATATGTCGTTGTTTTTGTAGCTTACTATTGCCTATCAAAATATAATTTAAATCACTCGTAAGAGAACGAATCTTTGTAGATACGGTTCTTTATAGAGAGTATCGATCCCACAAGGAGTTTGGTTGAATTGCACTACTAAGAAAGAATTTTCAATTTAATCCTAAAAATAGAATTTTGGTTTGACTTTAACACTACTTTGTAGAACATAAAAGCATTAAATTTCTAAAACAATTTGTAAAGTTGAGGGAGAGAGAACTAGGGGTGGTTTCCACCTCTAGCCACTTGACATGTCCATTTATGTAGCTAATGGGATCTTCTACAAGTATATGCAACACAATGTCATTAGGCTTGTGACCTATAATGACATATCAAAGATAAATGTGATTTCTAACTAAACATAGCCCATCTTTAACAAGCATAGTCCTTCAACCTATCTACTTATCATACCATCTAAATGTACCTACGTGTGTCCGAACTACCCTATCTTGGCATGGGCTATATAAGCAAGAAATATCACATTCCATTAAACACCATTACAAAGCCATCATTTACACTTTTGGTGAAAGTTGTAAATATTGAGCATTCAAAATGAAGCATTTCTACTCTAAGACAAGATGAAGAAATAAAATCAAATGAATATATTGAAGAAGTTCACAAGTATTATACAAAACACTAGGCTAAGTAATCAACATATACATATAGATCCCAAAATAGCTACGAAATGCACAAGTTACATGACTAGGGATTTCAACCACACCCTAGATGGAAAGTTAGTTGATCATTGGAGACTTACAATCCTCCATGGCCAAAGATATGAAGCTCCAAAGGTCTGGTTTTTGCTCCCTTCTCTCCTCCCGAAAGTTGTGTCTTTCTCTTTCCTAAAAACATACATATATGTCCATCCACTTGTGTCCTTGGGTTCCACCTTGCATATATATATATATATAGTTCACCTAAAAAATATATATTCCCCTCACATGGCATTTTGAAGTCAGAAAATTCTCAAAAAGGATGTGCAAAGGTCGTTCTTGGAAGCAAGTGGCAAGATAAGTGGACAAGTGGGCAAGTGGGCAACTTGCAGTCTGCAAAATTTCGATTGTGTGAAATTGAGGTTTTGCACAATCGAGATTTTGATTGTGCGAAGTTATCATTTCGATTGTGCGAAATGCCTTGATGAATTCTTCTTAATTTCTTCACCTCCTCAGCACTTGATCAGAAACATCGCCCTTCTTTGGGACAAAATCTAATATAAAACATAAACACAAAAATAGCATAAAAATACAAAAGTAAACATAAATACGGAATCAACATATGCAATTAAGAAGGCATAAATGTGTAACATTTAACGCTTATCAAATGTTACATATTCTTGCGCCTTTACTTACGTATTTTAGTCTCATAGATGCACATGTTGTGTTATTTTTACGTATTTTTATGTTTTTGATGATTGTAAGTTCTAATATAGAGTATGGCTTATTATAACTCCTTTAGCATTTCATAAATGCATTCCTAAATCCGAGCATGCTTAATTGGATGTCTACATTGAGGATAAGTGAAGGGCTTGTCAAGATCGGAGCCGGAAAGCTAAGAAGTTGAAGGAATCCAAAGCAAGTCCATTTCGATACATATAAATAACCATTTCAATACATCTCAACATCGATGCATCAAAATGACCATTTCGATGCATCCCAAATTCCTGCAGAAATATATTTTCACAAGCTATTTTCCTCACTTAGCCACTTGTCAAAATTTTTCTAGAAGAAGCCTTGCACGGAAATTCTTTGATATTTTGAGCCTAAAGTCATATGTATATGTATGAAATAAGTAATAGATACAATAATTCTATTTTGATATATTTGAGAACATATTTTGTAATTCTAGAGAGAGAAAGTGAATTTTTAGAGAGGAAAAGTTTCTGAGAGGGCTTTGTAAGGCCTTAAAGACCATTTTGAGCATGAATTCATCTATGTCTATGGAGTGCATCCAGCCCATCATGATCAACTAAACCTTCTCTAGGGTTTGTACAAACCCTAACCATGTAAATATGTTTTAATTGTAGTAATTTGGGATTTTTATGTATTTTTGTGTATACATACTTAGCCTTAAGCCTTATATCAATATAAGTTTTTAAATTCAATATGTTTATGTATTTTGATTCAACATTCTTAGCAAAGAATTTTTCTCTCAAATTATTTGTTTATATTTTTTAGAGCACAAACATATTCACTAAGTGATTAAGGGTGTATCTATTTGCTTAATCAACTGTTCGAAGACTGCATTAAAGATTTCTAACGATCAAGTATTGGATTGGTTTTTTCGACAACTATTCAATGGTGAGGAAGGAGAAAAATATTGAGCTATGAAGAAGACAGAATACTTGCTGAGTGTTCCTGTTCTTCCAGTTACCCTTCTGAGAGGATTTTGACGTTAGCGAGGAATCTGCAGCAGTTGGACGAGATACTCGCAATAGTAAACCTGAGGTGTTTCGCATCAAAGTTCTTGTCAGAGTGAAGTGGGTGTGAGTCTGGGACAGAGTCTGTTGTATTTTGCTTCAACGATAGTTGATTTGCTTCTCCGGGGCTACAAAGCCTCACCTATGATTTTTTTTCGATATGGGTTTTCCACGTATCTGGTGCATTCTTTACATTATTGCACTTTATTTCATTTACTTGCTTTGTGGGACTGTTTAAAATTTTATTTGGACTTACAATTGGATAATCTAAAAGATTAAACAAAAATCGAGTAAACCTAATCACCCCCTCTAGGTTTTAAATCTAACTTTTGCAGCCATTTTCGTACCAAGCAAGTCACAGAAAGTTTGTTATCTTTGAGAATAGAAGCAAGGGGATTGAAGGGATTTGACATAGCGAATAAGAAAAACACATATTTATATATATAAAAAAATTGAATTAATATCATGCAATAAAACAAGCACAAAAATGGTTCTCTCAACCATTAAGCATAATAATCAAAATACTAATTACCGCAAAAGTAATACCCCGCTAAGGATAACACTCCCACTAATTAGTTGGGCTTCCCTATTATTCAACTTAGGCATCCCGTGCCCCCTGTGAGTAACTCCTAATTTTCTATCGGCCTCACTATAATAATAACATTTACCATTTTGATAAAAACAAATGCTATTATCTAAGTAAAGTGTATAACATTATCAATCTCAATATTTATTCAAAAGATATATTACCATCCCAATGAGAAAAATATTCTAATGAAATAATATTGAGAAATCAATCTTGTATGTTCTATGCTTTATATTATCCTTGAAGGGGGATTAATATAAAACATCATATTATGATTGATAATGAAGGCCATGGGACTTTGTATTGTAAGACCCCTCTCCCACTTAATATTTTAAAAAACTTTGAGGGTTTTACAGTTTATAATATGCATGCCTATATTAATTTGAATATTTAGCCCTTTTATGAGCAAACATAGACTTCATCAATTTCAAAATTTAGAGGGTTTTATCAAAAATAATTTTTCAATACTTCCAAAACAAAACTCCAAATTATCTTAAGAAATCTTTGAAGTCTACAGTTTTCTCATAAACTTGCAATCATCAAATTAATACATAATTAGATTCACGGGTCCCAATGCATGCAACTTCTTTTGGCATACATCCATACATCTAATTGCATACATAAACATAAAAAAATAAGGAACAAAATTCATAGATGAGACATTTCTATAAAAGAAATATAATAGAAATGAAAACTTCTATTTTTGGTCAACTTCCTCCATGGTCTGCTCCTTAGCTTCAGAGAAATCAACACCAGGCTCAACGACAAGTAGAAGAAGGTCAAACCATTCATCCATAGCACCCGAACTGCACAACCCATGAATTTGTATGCATAAGAATCACCCGGAGGCAACCCATGAGTCACCTTACATCGTGACAAACCATGCACGCATTTATGCATATATGCTGCACTAAGGCAGCACACTACGCGCAACATAGGCGTATCATATGCGCACGCGTAGCTACTACCGTAGGGCAGCACTGTGCGCACGCCACAACAACAGAGTCAGCCCTACGCACGCCATAGTAGAGTCACACGTACACCGAGGTGGGGCAATCCTAGCCTGCACGTGCACAGTCGCTTCCTTAGGACAGCACTACGCCCGCGCCACCAAGGCACGACATGCCTTATATATAGTATGGTTGTTGCCCTAGGGCAAAGTGATGCACGCGGTGTAGAGGCATAGCCCTAGGTTGAACTAAGGCAGCACCACGGGCGCACCGCCATGGCACTGCAGTGCCTACGAGCGCACATAACCTGTGCCTATTTTTCATCTTCGTTTGGCCTCCATTGATGTGTTCTTCGCGTTCTTCGTGTTCTACGATCTAGGGTTCTTCGATTACAAGGCTTTCCAATATTAACAGAAAAAAATATAAAATACATTGAAATAAAATTGGTCCAAAGTCTTACCTCATAAAAAGAAAAACCCTAGCCTCGTTTATGAATCAAAACAATCAATCATTCGTAGCAATCAATAAAATCAATAATTAATGCAAACATATGCATAACATGATTTTTAGAACCCACAAATATTTAGGAAAAACTTAAACACATAATTTTTCATAACCATCAAGGTGGTTCTGATACCACTTGATGGGTTCGGGGTTGTTTTTCTAAACAAAAATCAAAAATAGTTTGCGGAAGCGTGATTCATTAAAATAAAATTGAACCCCTTAATGTATGACAGATTATGAAAGCAACAAATTTTTTTCTCACGAACACGAATATGATTGCATGGAATAAAAGTGATTCAGAGATCAAATACCTTACGAGAATATATTTCCAACTCTTTAGTCTTCAACAGTTGATAAAGCAATTCATCTCCTTTGGTGTACTGTCCCATAAGAATCACCGCTACTTGAGGTTGATTCTCAAAAAACCTAGTTCTTGTGGGAGAACCCTAGGTTTTGTGAATTAATTTCTCTCTAAAATGTTACATTTGATTCAGGAGAGAACACGTCATATTTATAATAGAGTCTCACCCAAGTCAAGTCTTCCTTTCCATATATGCAAGATATGCGAGTATATCTTCATATAAAAGGAAACTATATACATACTCCATATCTTATATTCTCCTACAGATAATAAGATATTATGTATATATTTAAATTATATATTAATATATATATATATATATATATATATATATATATATTCCAGGATATTAAAATATGCAATATATATTTATATATAATTCCACTTGTGTCATTGACATGTAATTATATTACAAATGTCCCTACCACATTATAATAATTCACATTTAATAACTCAATTGGTTTTAATCGACCCAGTGGGTTAGAAGTGAGGATCTTATTTAAGGGTCCAAACTCTTATTGGCTCCAATAGATTTTAATTGGCTCAGTCATCTCATGACCCTAAATTATAATAATCTATTAACCACAATTTAACTCTACTATATAAGTGTAGTTGCACTTCAACTCGAGAATGGTTGAACCATATGTTGTCCTTAAACCTTGTTTTGCCTCAACACACAACACTCGTGTTAATTATATGAAATTATATGCATAATTGGATATGGGCGTATAAGTGCCCTCAATTCAAATCAACAATAGAATATTTTTTAAGACACTTGATTACTTTCCTTTCAATCAATAAACTTTTAATAAAACTTATGTACTTTGCCAAGGTGCATACCCATTTTATTAAAGTCGAACCAAGTGCTTGAATTTACCATTGATTAAACTTAATCAAGTCATAATAAACTTAGCTAGCAAAGATGTAAATCTTGGGAGCATGATCCAAATCACATGATCAACCAACACCTAACATGTAATACCCCATAATTTTGAGGTTATGTAATTTTAATTTGGGTTTTCTTTTTTGTTTAAATTGTTGATTGAGTGTTTTAAATGTTAAGTGTTTTACTTGTTTAAATTGTTATTGAGTATTTTAAATGCTAAATGCGTTATATATATATATATATATATATATATATATATATATATATATATATATTTTGGTTGGATCAATGTGTATTTGTTCTTTTATTTTTTTTTCACATTCCGGGTTTCCTCAAAAATTCAGGGTGTGACACAACATATTTGGATTTTAGACCCTGGGGCCCACCCCATATATGAAAGTACTAACCAACCATGCCTAGTGTTCATCACTCCCTCATACTTGAAGATAATATTCGCCATAACACTGACAAGTAACAATTACAATGATGACCTTATAATTACTTTGATAATGACTTACCGGTGATCCTGTTTTGTTCTTTCTCAATAGGGAGTCCACCCACTATTGCTGAATGAATAAAACACTTTATGATAATCCCATATAAGTGACTTGTGCTCCCGACTCTGGTAACCGTACCATGCAGACACCAAGTCATTGTGTAGTCAATGGACACTACGATTCGAGTCTTGAATCAAATCAATATATAGCATTCATAATACATAAACAGTATTTTTGATAAGCAAACAGATTCATATTGATAAGCCAATATAATTAGATCCCAATTGGTTCTATAAAGGACATACCATCCCAACACGTCTAAGGTAGATAAAATTCAAGAAAAAGACCCCATATAAACATTAGAAATTAATCCCCTTCGTTTAACACAGCGGAAGCATGTCATCACATCCACAATCACACAAGTATATATAGAGATAATAATCAAACACATCCGCACAACATAATATTTTACATGGTTCACCCAACTCTAGGGCTATGTCCATAGAGAGAGAGATTTCACTATATTGAGAAGAGAATACAAAACACGCGAAAAGCATTGTAGAGACCGTGACCAATTTTGGTTGGTTTATATATTTTTCATCATTTTTGCTATAAATGCGTTTCGAAAGATATTATGGATGTTTTGAGAGTGAAAAACATGTTTGGAAAGTGTTTTAAAGGTTTTGGTAAGTTTTCGGAATAATTGGAGAAGTTTGACTTTTGGTCAAACTAGGGTCCGGGATACAACTTAAGTGGGCCCGAAAATCTGAAAAATTTCTAAAAAATTTTTATTCTTGGAAATGACTTAGATGAAATGTTTAGAGAGTAGAGGAAGTGATTTCAAGACCGTAGGAGTTTTCAAAATTGAAAACGGAACCCAAAAATGTACGTTAAGTGACAGGGGGCATTTTGGTCATTTTACGAGCCCTAGATATTTTAAATATCAGTGGCAGAGATATTCAGCTAGATCTCACACCTCTTTCTCTCTCTAAAACTCTCCATCTCCATAGATCTCCCTTCTCTCTACATTTCGGACCCGTTTGGCTTGGATTCAAGACTCACTGAAGGAGGGAGATACGTAGGGGACGGTTAGGGCTTCCATTTGAACCGAACAAGTTATAATTTGGCAAGGCAGACGTTGCTAAAAAATTGGTGAAGTACTTGGGAGCTCTTCATTTTCGAGGTTCGAGTTCTTCTTCTCTCTTAATTGTCGATTCTAGGGTTTTAGGTGAAGAGGAGAGGTGTAGGTTGTGTATCACATGTTTTAGGAGAGTTAGAGGGGTGGAAAGTTAGATTTTCGCCTTATTTTGAGTCCTATCTTTGCACATTTGGTGTTCCTTGTGTTGGTTTTAGCATGTGGATTAAAGTGTGTGAGTGGGGAAATTGGGTATATAGGTATTATGTGCTCAATTTGGGATTTATGAGCAAATGCCTCACCTTGTGTCATATATGTGATTATATGTGGAATATTTGGTGGTTGAATACATGTTAGTTCTATGTGCTAAAATTATGCATTCAGTGTAGTATGAGTAAAGTATGCTAATTTTGAAATTGTATGCGTATGAGAGGCTATATGCATGTGTTATACATATATGTGGTATATGTGATTTTATGGAGATGAAATGCATGCTATGTTCCTTTATAACTAGATAATGCATTGTGAAGCATGAATATTGAGTGCTTGAGTGCAATATGTTCGAAATGCATATATGGGACCGTTGTGAGGAAACGGAAAAAAGTGGTCAAATTGCCTAGAGTAGGTCAATACTCGATGAGGGCGTTGGAGTGGTTAAACCACCTTGGAGGTAGGAGTTTTCGGTGAAAATCTTGAAAGGGTCTCATCACTTGGTAGGACCGATGTTCTTGGTGGTGTAGTCCGAAGATATCTCATCACTTAGGAGGACCGATGTTCTTAGTGGTGCATTCCAAAAATATCTCATCACTTGGTAGGACCGATGTTCTCAGTGGTGCATTCCAAAAATGATCTCATCACCTGGTAGGACTGATGTTCTCGGTGGTGTGTATTGAAATGATCTAATCACCTGGTAGGATCGATGTTTTCGGTGGTGCGTACTGAAACAATTTTATTACCTGGTAGGACTGATGTTCTTGGTGATGCAAATTTTAAAATTATGTGGGAAATGGCCCAGGTTGTATGATTGGTCAAGAATCATGCTAGAGTCTCGGGTTGAGTCCGGGAGAGAGACAAGTGTGTGGTTAATGCTTCCGTTCCAAATTGTGAAGCATACTATGTGTTTAATGCATTCTTATATATATGCATTGCTTGCGAATGAACATGGTTTATGTTGAATGATACATGTAATGTAGTGACATGCATTCATGTAGGTTGTGTTGGGTCAGCACTTAGGAGGGTTAGGGAACCTTTACCGAGCCGTAGTGGTGCTCACCCCTTTATTCTAAATTCTTTTATAGATAAGGCGCCGATGACGAATGGGACTTGAGTGTCCAAGTGGAACTCTAGTAGCATTTTGATTTTTGGGATATTGTATATTTTTATGGCTATCCGTGCCAGTTTTTGGCACGTTGATTATGAAATTGTAGTCATGGTTGGATTTTTAGCATTTTGGACCTTATGCATAAGATACTTGTAATGACTATAAACTTGGAAGCCACTTGGATTTGGGATGTATGTTTTGGACCCAATGAATTTTTTTGGGATTATATAAATTTTGTAGTTACATTATCCTATATGTAACTTGTGTTCTTCATTCGAATCTTGTATGTATAAAGATGAGGTTGGTTTATGAGAGTTTGTGAACATATGTAAAGATATGTGTAATCTTGATGAGAAAGAATACGGATTGTGAGATCTTTGTGATTCAAATGCGTGATTTGATAAATGAGTATGGTAATATAGCATTTTTAAATTATTTGAATGCTATTGGATGTGTTTTAGGTGTTGGAAAGGTTTAGATATGAGTTTTAGGGTGAATTTTGGTCAAAATGGTATAAAAGGGGGTTCCCAGGTTAAATAAGTCGACTTACTTCTTTCTATAAGTCAATTAATTTGGACAATGCGTTTTAGAGCTTTCTAGAGCAGCAAATAAGACAACTTATTCATTCAATAAGTCGACTGATTCACTTTCAGGTTGAATAAGTCGACCTACTTCTTTCTATAAGTTGATTAATGCAGATTTTCAAATTTTGAAATAGCCATAACTTAGTCGTTTCAAACCCGAATCAAGTGATTCTACTTTTGAAATTGAGTATTTTGAAACCCTCTTTCCAATGGTTTTATTTTTAGCCTATGATGATGAGTGTACAAAGAGTTATATATCCATGCTTGTGTGAGGGAGTCATTTGAAGGGTGTATGTTGGAGGCCCATTGATATATGTTGTATACATCAGTATATGTAGTTGATTTAGCTTTCACAAGAGCTAAAGGTTAAAATGGTTCGTTCACGGGTTGAGTGGACAGGTTCACACTAGGATTTGGGTCGGCCCGGAGGAGTCCCGACTGTCCGGAATCTAAGTCGTGACAAGCATGCCTAGCACACACACTCTTTCTTGTTATCTTCTCCCCGAAATTACATATACCCTCTCCTCTCCTCATAACACTGATCAACCCCTTATATCTTTCCTCTTTCTCTCTTTTTCCTTTGACCCTACCTTTATTTATAGAGACTTCAAACCAATTCTTTCTTGAACAAGGACTCTCATACCTTCTCTAACAAGAATTTACCAAATCAATCATAACTCTAAAATATATGTATAAAACTTTCTCCCCAAACTTTCAGCCTTGCTTCACAAATCTTCAAGCTTCCAAAATAGAAAAAGAAACTACCACAACTGAATTTGAGCCACAAACCCAACAATCTCAAGCTTGGCTCAAATTCCATCAACGTTCGTAGCTCCACCTCGAACCAAACTCCATCACATCATCCCCATTGGTTTTTAATTGCTTATGCATGGCAACCCACCAAACAATCATCATCACTAATCATCATCATCTTTATCCCCACACTCTCTTCTTTTCTCACTCAGTACTTTTATTGGCCGAAAATAGCAAACCTCCCTTCTTTATATCATTATCTTGGCCCCATCTTGAGAACGAGCATTATTCGGCTTGTTCCAAGACTTGTTCCTCTAGAATTTCACATTATCATCATCCTCGTGTCGTCATCAGTTTTGATTATATCTCCATATATTTTCACAATTAACCTTCTACTTTGACACACTGCCAACCTTCGGCTCTGATCTTCAAGACCAACCGCAGGCTTTGACCCACCTTTGGCTTTGATACCAATTGTTAGGAATTAATCCTCTTCGTTTGGCACAACGGAAACATATCATCACATCTACAATCACACAAACATATAGGGAGATAATAATCAAACACATCTACGCACAACACAATATTTTATATGGTTCACCCAACTCTAGGACTACATTCATGAAAAGAGAAATTTCACTATATTGAGAAGAGAAAATACAACTCACGGAAAGCATACTTACTACACACACTCTGTCTCTCTCTCTTGGCATCTCCCTTCCGAAATTACATATACTCTCTCTTCTCCTTACAACACTCACCAACCCCTTATATATTTTCTTTCTCTCTTTTTCCTTTAACTCTATCTCTATTTTTAGAGTCTCCAAACTCATTCCTTCTTGAACAAGGATTCTCATAATTTGCCTAACAAGTTACCAAATCAATCATAATTATAAAATAGATGTACACAACTTCCTTTCCAAGTCTTCAATCTTGCTCCACAAATTTTCAGACTTCAAAACAGAAAATGAAACTGCCACAACTGAATTTGAGCCACAAACCCAACAATAAATAAGATTTAGTAAAAGGACTTCATAAATATATGATTAATTAGATTCTCTCTTAATTTAATTTTAAGCTTTCCTCGTGAGTAATAAAAATAGATTGGATTCAAAGTATATATTCTCTCAAAGTCATTATATGATAGATTCTACTCTTAACTCTCCCTTTTCTCACATCTTTTCTTATTCTTCTAAAAATTTTCTCACTTGTTATATATCTATATATGTATATATTTTTTTTCTAAACTTTTTTTTATTGGTTAATTAGTATAAAATTTCTAAAATATAAAGACTTGAATTAAAATTCTTCATAAAATTGTGCGCAAGGACAAAATATACAATTGATCCATAAAATCTAAAAGTTGGTCGATCTGTTTCTGGCAGAATCGTACTGGTTGTTTTCAAAATGTTCCAGTAGATAAGCTCTTGTCCAAGCATGTACCAGCCAAAAGTAGAAAACATATTGATTGTTCAGTCACTGTAGCAAGTTCAAAAAAAGAAAAAGAAGAAGCAAAAAAAGATAAGGAATAAAAATTGTATTACTTGATTTTTTCCTCATAGGTATACTAAATTTGGAACTTCCCCATAATTCAAATCCTTTCATACCTTAATTATTGGTTCCTTGCGAGTCTAAACACTTTTTATTCATCTTATTTATGTGCGAAACACATAGGTCTAAGATAGGTCCAAATTTAGTAATCTAATACCTAGGTCAATTAAGTCTCACTTAGCATTATGGACTAAAATCTTATCCTGCGGTGAGTTCTCTAACATTTCGTGCACTAACAATATTTATAAAAATTGGTGATGACTTACGTTATTATATTGAGTGATATTAATGTCACTCATTTTATAACTTGTTTTATTAATAATTATTGTCATACATTATAATAATGTGAATCACCTTCAATTATTATAAACGTTATTTCTGAACAAAATTTAAAAAAATCTTCAGAAGATTTTAGTCCATTCAAATGGTTCAATAATGTATAAAGATTCTTTTACATTGATTGACATACCTTGTTCATGGATTGACATAATAATATTTTATTTGACAATAGGTAAATGGTTGTTTTGAAAACAAATTTACTAAAGAATGTTTGATGAATTTTAACTTAAAATGCAATGTATCATTGTGTTGCAATTGTTATTTTTTGTGACTTGACATCTATCCATATTCTATACATATTTATGTGGCCTACATTCAATGAATGGGAATGTTAAAATTGTTGCCTTGGTCTCAAAGTTAAGGTGTTTTGAAAATATGCAGACAGAGGAGATTTGGTGCACTAACCGAATAATTCCAAATACTACCGCTTGTTGCGGGAAAACTCGTTTTTCTAAAGCGAAATCTTTTTCTTCTTTGCTTTCTTTTCTCATTATTAATTTATTATCTTTGTTTTTACTCCTCTGTCCATTAGTCCCTTTTTATAGAAACTTAACCTTTAAGATGTAAATTTTATTATTTTTTATTATATTAATAGTGAATGTACCAAATTTATTCACAGTGGACTCATAGTGAAGTCTTAATTATTTTTATAAATTCAATACAAAAAAATTAAATTAGTGATGTTACAAAATATAAGTACATTGACATATGAATTAATAAGACACGGAAGGAGAATGTATAAAAAAGAGTAAAATGCAAAAAACTCCGCAAAAATCCCTCTACTGTTCAATTAAGTCCCGACATTTTTAAGTTGTGCAAATAAGTACATTTCATTAATTTGAAGAATGAAATGTCTAAAATATCATATCAAGAAATAAAAAATAAAGTTAAAATAAACGAATAAGAAGTGAAATGTCCTTTTTAAGGGTATTATGGTCATTTAAAAAAATATATTTTGAAATTTTTAGGGTCAAAATTTATAATTAAGGGACAGAGAGAGTATTTGCACATAATTTTCAAATATTAAAGAATTATATGCCATACATAATTGGAAAAGTATTTTTTTTTTTTTTTTTGCATATTTTGTGTATAGAGGGATTTTCTTTTTTCACTTTACCCTATAAAAAATTAAACTTATATAGGCAGATCAGATTTGGTGCACTAACCGAATAATTCCAATACTACCGCGCATTGTTTTGGGAACACTGTTTTTTTCAAAGAATATCTTTTTTCTTCTTTCCTCATTCTTAATTCATTATCTTTGCTTTTATAAAAAATAATGGAAGGGAAAGAAGAACAAAGGAGAAGACCAGTGGGTCTTGGTCTATTCTATTTCTTTATCTAGCGAAGTAACATCAATCAATTCTAGGTTTCCTCACTGAAATTTTTCCTTTTTGTCAATCCAAAAGGTGATTTGAAGTCATGAGATCCTGCATAGGTTATTACATATATCGTAGAACTTTGTAGGCCTCACAAGTTGGGTACGGTAGGTGAGAAACAAAACATCTCATCTACCAAAATCCCTTCCCGAACCATAATCATTTGTGTTTTCGTGTCTTTGTCAATCTTCAAAATTATCAAGCCACAGTTCCATGGTTAAGTTTAATGGTATAAAATAGTTAGCAATACTAGGCCCGTTGATGGCACAGCACATTTTTGGCCCTTAATGTTCCATGTATATATGCTTTTGTTAAATTCATGACTATTTTCCTCAGTAATGCACATATCTTCTATATTTGTCTCCTTAAAATAAATGCATAAATACATATTTTGAGTTGCATGGTGTGGAAATAGCTGTAAAAGTTTAAAATTTATAGGAGTGAATAAGTTTACTCGCTCGTGTACTTAATTTTTCAAATTATTTCAATTTTAAATTCAATTAAAAATTAAAGTAATCCTACAAAGCAAGTAAATAAAATAAAGTGCAATTAAATAAAGAATGTGCCAGATATATGTGAAAAACTCATATCTAAAAAAACTCACGGGTGAGGCTTGTGACCCCGGAGAACCAAATCTACTATCGTCGAAGTAGCGTACACCATACTGTGTCCTAGACTCACCCTACTCCACTCTGACAATATCTTGACTCAGAACGTCTCAGGCTTACTCTTGTGACTCTCTTGTCCAATTACTGCAGACTTTCAACGAACGTCACAATCCTTGCAGAATGATAACTTGAAGAACACGAACACTCAACAAGTATTCTGTCCCCTTTGTAATGTGATCTTCTTCTCATTCCTCACCAATGAACAGTTGTAAAAGAAACCAAAAGATCCAGTAGCTTGATCAATAAGAAAGCTCTGAAGTATTCTTTGAATGATTGATCAAGCAGATAAAGAAACACAACCTAAATCGCTCATAGTGTATATATGTGTGTGATCTCTCATAGAAATAAAAACAGAGAATTAAAAAGAATTCTCTGCTCTAAAAAATATCTTTTTTGTTTTTTCTCTCTAAAAATACTCAGTTTGATGTGTATTGAAAGTTTCGTGAAAGAACACTAAGAGAGAAATCATATGAGATTTTTATAGATGTTAAAAACTCTATTTTTCCTTTAAAAAATAGTTAAAAATTAATAGGAAACAAGTTTCAAAGTTGAAGAAAATTTCAAAGTCAAATCCGGGTCAAAACAAGACATCGCAAAGCCAAAATTTGCCACCAGAGGGCTTGGACCGGTCCAACCTTGAAAAGTTTGAAAATTTGTCAAGAAATCCTAATTTTCAAGGTCAGAAGCAGCCGGTTTGAAATATATGTATTCTTTCTACTTTACCTAGACTATGTGACTCTCATACTAGATCAATGATGCCCACATGCAATTGGAATCATCCAGAAACTTCAATGGATCAAACCCTTGTTCAATGCATTGATACCTTCTTCTGAAATGTCAAGCTTTATATCTTTGAAGATCATTTGTATGGCTGGTGTAAAACACTATGCTTACTCTGAGACTTCAATTACATAGTTTATTATAAGAATATAAATAAAAGATAACAAATCGTTCATGTTTAGTTTTGACACCAAAGATTGCCAATTACAATAATATATGTCACAATCTCCCCTTTTTTCAATTTCGTGACACAACTAATCTAGACAATCATAACCTAATAGAAAAATTAGATTACAATATATGCCAAACATTTCAAAAGATGAATAAATATAACTTGAAGATCTCAAAGCATCACTAGCAAGCTTCATAAGTACCGTCTGCCAAAAACTTGTAAAAGATGCACATCTTGTAAGCAACAGTACTTATGAAAGCTTAATCAAGAAAAATATAATGATTTCTAGATCAAAAAATCAACTCCCTCTTAATCCTATAAACAATATACTAGTTCTCCCCATATAGTCTCCCCCATATATCAATCAAACAAATATATATATATATATATATATATATTTATATATATATATGTGTGTGTGTGTGTGTGTGAGTGTGTGTGTGTCCCCCTTTTTGAAATAAATTAACAAAGTAAGAACAAAAGGAACCAAGAGAGAAACTATCATAAAATGATTAAATGAGATAAAAAGAACATTAACTCCATTCAAAGCATATAACTAAGAGTACCAAAATTTGGAGATATAATCCAAATATCCAAAAGAAACGCAGACACAATAGTCCAAACATAAACATGTTGAAGCAAATAAATATAGAAATCTAGACATAATGTGTAAGTTATCAAGTCTAGCAAAATAAACTAACTAGGTCTAAAATCAAGACCTAATCCTCATTCTCTTCATCACCATCATTGCTAAAACTCCCTAGAATGAATTTTTGAATCAATGCTTCAAGCTTTGAAAACTTCATCTTCAAATACCTATCCAAACCCCTCATGGATTGATTGTATTGACTTGCAGTTAAAGCACGATTAGAATTAGGATCATAAAGTCTAGGAATAGGAGCATTATCATTACTTTCATCCACATCTTCCTCAACACGTTGCCTAACAGCCTCTTTTTGTGCTCTTTCCTTTATCTTGTTGGTAATTGAAGACTTAACATTAGAAGCCGTAAACTTTCCGTTGGGCTTTTCAACTAATGCATTTGAAAGAATGTACACTTTCTTTGCCTTATGAATTTTCATCATAATCAATGAAAAAAGGAATAGCATTGGTAGGCCTAAAATCATTTGACTCTTGAATCATTGTCCTCAAAATAGTTGCAGGCACATTAATTTTATCACCATTCACAATGTGATACAAAATTTCACCTCTCTGCCTTGCCAAATCACCCTTATGATCATGAGGATAAAGATTATAAGACACAATAAAATTCAAAGTAGAGACATTGTCAATGATATAGGCACTATGAACTTTATTCTCAAGCAATGGAGCATTAGATTCACATAACTTTCGAATATTTTCTTCCATGCTTGGTATGTTCTCCTTAGTAGTATCATATGGAATAATTAAACCATCTTCAGCCTCTAGAACACTAGTAACATCATAAATTAATTTGGTTATCATTTTGATTTCAATCCCAAAACACTTCACAATTATCCACAATTACTTCTCACTATAAGCAAACACATTGCCATAGAAGTAACGAACCATGTTGGGAACACAATCTTTGCCTAGATTTTTTTAAAAAAATCCAACCATTATTTCTGAAGTAATGTACAAACTCCAAATAATAACCTTGCCAAATATTTTCCAAATCAAAGCTCCTCTCACATATCATTAGCCTACAACCCTTAACTTTCCTATAATTCTCAAAGATGCATTCTTCATCAAAGTGATTCAAAGTGAATATAATGTTACCTCCCGTGTGACAGAAACAACAACTCTTGGTCTCTTTTATCCACTGGCCATTGCCACAATGAGATGAATACAAAAACAACAATGTGAAAGCCATTGAGAAATTTTCACAAACACGTAGTGTGCAACATTTGAAAACACAAGCTTGAATAAAACTTTGTTTGTCAAATCTCCCAAAATTAACACAAATCCTCCCTAGACAATCACTTCCACCAATTTCAATCACAAATCAACTACAAAATTAAAATAATATGATGCAATATATGTTACTCAAAGTATGTTGAAAGTTAATGCAAAATGAAGAACAAAGAGAGGAAGAGTGCACTTGTTTAATGGCACACCAATTGAGGATTGGAGTCATACGGACGCAGTCTTGTCTATCAACCTAATCATTTTTATTTAGACACAGTCTTGCCTATTGACACAGATGATGGTGATCCTGGATGCAGTCTTGTCCATTGTCACATTTGTGGTTGGTTGTCATCACTATAGACGCAGTCTTGTCTGTGGGTGCAATCCTGAATTTAGTGATCTTTATTGAGGGGCTATTTAGCCATTTGACACACTTGAGGGTATGCTTGTTGTCATTGAGACGCAGCCTTGTCTATTGACATGCTTGTTGAGATGAGATTTTCATCATAAGAGATAATTTAGTTTATGGATGTATCATCATGGGTAGTGAGACCTTGAGAGATTGAGTTTTGATTGACATATGGGATTTGATTCCATTTTTGGGACATGACTAGGTTAAATGTCATGAGAGGTGATGATGAGATTATCGTTAGATTTGTCTTGGTTAGTTGTTAACCAAGGAAAAGAAGTGATATGGGAGCAACAGAATATTCTGCAGACTTGTTTTCTTGTGAACTGTACCTTGTGGTACTAGTGAGAATGGGAAGATCCACATATCAGTTATGAGACTAAAAGAGTAATGATTCTATACATTTTGAAAATGTGATCAAACTAGTTAAGGATCGAGTTAATAATCCTTAGAAAATGTTGGTCTTAGGCCACCTGTGAGATGTGTAAGTTGGGTTGTGGACATGGTATTGTCTAGTATGAGGAATTCGAAATTGTAATTCAAGGAGGATGAATTACTAGAAAGTGAGTTGATTGAAAATGAATTGGTTGTAGTTTTATTTTCTTGAACTTAGATTGGGAAATAATTGTGGTCGTGGTAGTGACAATGTGGTGATTGTACTACATTTTTAGAGATATCTAGATATCAATTGAAGTGTACCAACTGTTAGAAATTTTGTAGAATGTAGAGTGAAGTGCGTGTTGTGATAACCAGGACCTTGATGGTTAGGGAAGAAAAGCCATGTATTGGATACTGGTAAGTTATGACTATTTCCGATGATAAAAGGAAGATAGAAAAAGTCAATTAAGGCTTAGTGACAACACTCTTAGAATTCAGAGTAAGAGGCTAATTTTGTGGACAAAATTCTTTAAAGGTGGGGAGGTTGTAGAGACTAGAACCAAATTTGACTAGTTTTCAAAAAAAATTTATCATTTTTGCTATGAATGCATTTTGAATGATATTTTGGATATTTTGAGAGTGGAAAACATGTTATGAGGTTTTTGAAAATTTTTGAAACTTTTAGAAAAGTTTGACTTTTTGGTCAAACTAGGGCCCGGGATGCGACTTAAGTGGGTCCGGGAATCCAAAAAATTCTCAAATTTTTTTTTGGGGAATGGATTAAAGGAAATATTTAAAGTGTTAAGGAATCAATTTTGAGTCCAACAAAGTTTTCAAGAATTGATTCCAAGGTCGGGAAGGTACATTAAGTGGCACGAGGGTAAAATGGTCATTTCGCGCCCCTAGGGTTGAGATAAATATCAAAAAGGGTATGAGATATTTCATTTTACGGATCTCTCTCTCTCTCTAAAGCTTCCACTTCATCTCTCTGCCTTCTCTTTAGATTTTGGACAAGTTGGAGTGTGATTTGAAGGTAGCCAAAGAAAGAAAGTGTGTAGAGGGCATCAAGGGCTTCGGTTTAAACCGAACAAAGTTCATGTTTCATAAAGTTAAAAAAGCTAAGATTTTCAAAGTTTAATTTTCAAGCTTAAGATTTGAGGTAGGGGTATCTTCTCCTCCCTTTTCATCGATTCTCTAGGGTTTGTGTGGTATATGGATGTACTAGTAGGAGTTAGAGAGACAAATGTCATATATGTGATTTTCTCTTATATATATATGTATGTTTAGAGTGTTCTTCATGTAATGTTTATGATGTATGAGAAACATGTTAGTCTATGCATGTTAAATGTGAGTTTGTGCCATTTATATGTGAAATACATGATGTATATGATTTGTATGAATGTTATACATGAATGAATGTGTACTTGATATGTTATTTATAGCTCAATGATATTTTCACAAGTTATAACTATTGGTTGAAAAACATGAGGTTCATTAGGCTTACCTTAAACCATGACTTGAATTATGTGAGCTTAAATGCCATATGTGAAAAATGCATCAAAAGAGTGATTTTTCATGTTAATGTATTTAGTGATTGTTGTTGGTGAAAATACATGCAATATTATGTGTGTGTTGTGATTATTTAGCATAGGTTGCTCTTGGTGGAAAGTGGAATGGTTGTTGGAAATAAAATGAGAATTAAGGAAATTGAACTATGAGAAATTATGCACACGGAAGGTGTGATGAGCTAATGATTTCAAGTGATGGGAAACGGACTCCTCTCCTTCAATTGGAAGTTTTCAATTGAAGAGGAACCGTAGTGACAATCTTGAGGTTGACAGGTGTCAACATGTGATAATCTTGATGGTTGTGAAAATCTTGGGTTGTGAGGTTAAAAGGATTACGGTTGTGACAATTAGGAAATTTATGGAGTTGAATACTGATTCGTGTGTGAGTGTGATTCAAAAAGTATATCAATTAAAAATTTTCACACTTCGCAATAGAATGAATTCCTTGTTGAATAGGACTATCGAAAGGGATATCGTACCTCAGGGATTATGGTCTGATAAGTTGGAATATTGAATTAATTCTAATTAAATTTAAGAGAAAAGAATTCTGATTTTTAAACTAAACTAATTAAAAATTAAAATAAAATAAATCAAAGTAAATAGAAAGTGAAGATAATATGAGAGAAATCAAGGGTATTTGAGTTCACCACTAACTCCACAATCAATGGTCAATTGAATCAACTATGGGGAATTACATAATGCATAAGTGGTGTTGGTGGCTACAAGCTCACCTTCATCCATCAAGAAGATAACATATGATTAAGGCTAAGTCATGGACTATCTTCGATTGGCATGGGCTATCTACCTAACTACTTTAATCTAGGGTGCAGTATGGTTCATCTTCTCTAGGCATAATCCATCAAAGCTTTATTTGATATATTCAGTGATTACCATTGTGTAATAATCGCTCTCATGATCACAGAAAATAAAAGAGATTGAGTTCAATAACAATAACTATATATCTAAGACAAGATAAAACATCATTGAAACTGAATTTAGAAGACTTTTATTGCTCAATTCTATAATAAGAATTCTCTAAATTACACAATCTATGCATGTATATAAAGGTCCCCAATAATTAAAACAATCAAACTATTGATGCTTTGTTAGGGCTACATCAAAACCCTAGTGGATGAACTAGCCGCTCATGGTAGAAGAAGGAGCTTCAACTATTGAGGAAGAAGGCATCATCTTCATGAATTACATGTATGACTTCGTTCTCCAATGGCTCTGTAAAGTATGTTTCTGTTCTCCTCAGCCCTCTCAGACTCTCCAATCTCTGTAATTCCTCAATCTCTTCCCCCCTACTTAGCCTCCAATTCTTCACTTTATGCCCCAAGAGAATACACTAAAGTCCTAATCCAATTAGGAATTAATTAGGTATTTTCACAGCACTAATCAGGTGGGTTTTTCCTACTGACGTTCAACCCAACTTTTGACCTACTAGAAGTCCGATTCACGAAATTTTCATGAACTATAAAAGTGTGCAGAATCGAATTTTGTTCAACCCACGCGAAGATGAAGTCGATTTGAGGCTCGGAAATAAGACTTCCGGTCTATTTTCCAAAATGGGATTAAGACTGTATTATGCACAGATTTGGGCTTCAGGCCCGAAACCTTCTTAAGCAGCTGTAATTCTCTTGGACCTCTTCCTTGGGCTGATTTGAGTTGAAATAAATGGTTGAATAAATCTCCTTGATGTAGGCTTCCTCTAACCATCTTGGATGTCTTCTTTAAAAGCCTAAAATTATGGTTTTAACTAAAATAATCATTTAAGGCCCTGAAAGTACAGAAAACACTAAAACCAAGTAAAATAACAAAATAACCTATCACTAAGAGAATAAAATACGTAAGTTAAGAGGCTAGAATGCGTAACATTCAATGCCTATCAAATACCTGGGGTTAGGTTGAGTTGGTTCATGAATTGTGAATTCTTGTGAAGATTGTGTTTTGTAAAATTGTTGGGCATACTGTGTTGTTTCATGCTCATGTATAGTTGAGTGTGTATTTGATATTTGTTACATTGTTGCTTTATTGATAACATGTTCGAGTATGCCATGTAGTGTAGGGACGACATGATGCATATCATGTAAGTCGGCATCGGTTCGTTACTTAGGTGGGTTTGGTCATCTCTACTGAGCCGCCATGATGCTCACCCCGCTCCCCCCAACATTTTTTACAGGTAAGGCATCGAGGATGGACGGAGAGGACTTAACTAGTCACTTGGAGCACCTGATGCATTTTGGACATCCTATGTTCAAATTATGTATATTTTTCTTTCCATGCCGGCATATGGTATGAGGACTATTTAGACATTGTAGTTACATTACCATATATGTAACTTGTATTTTAGTTGGATCTCATATGTATAAGCAATAAGTTTGGGGTATGTACATTGTGAATTTCTAAAGGACTATATAAATGTTTATGAAAAAATGTATGAGGATTGTGGGTTCATGTGATTGAAAAGTGTGATATGATGAATGTGTGTGATGATATGGCATTTTTAGATGATTTGAATGTTGTTAGATGTGTTTGTGTTTTATGTGTTGGAAAGGTTAATATGTGAGTCTTGGGGTGAATTTTGGACAAAAAGGTGTAAAAATGGGTTTTCAGGTTGAATTAGTCGATTGGTTGCTTTCTATAAGTTGACTAATGTTGACAGAGAATTTTAGAGCTTTCTAGAGCAGCAAATTAATCGACTAATGCACTTGATAAGTCGACTGATGCTCTATAAGTCGATTGATAAGTCGACTCATGCAGATTTTCAAAATCTTGAAATAGGCATAACTTTGTCATTTCAAACCCGAATCAAGTGATTCTTTTTTTGAAATTGAGTATTTTTGGATTCTCTATCCAATTGTGATGGTTTCAATACCATGTTCCAGTCACACAGGGTGTTGAGTTCTGGAAACTTAGGAGTTATGTTATTGTGGCTTGGTGTGGGGCCCTTTGGGATTTGTTGTGGTTGAGGCTGAGTTAGAACCTTCTTGTGCAAGAAAAGAGTTAAGCTTCTACAGTAATTAAGATTATAGAGAGTTCATTAGTGATTAATTAGTCTTCAAATGATTGATTAAGCGGAAAAGAGACACAACCTAAATCACTCATAGTGTATATATGTGTGTGATTTCTCTAAGAAATATGAACAAAGAATTAAAAATAATTCTCTAATCTAAAAATATCTCTATGTTTTCTCTCTCTAAAAATACTCAGTTTGATGTGTATTGAAAGTTTCGTGAAAGCACACTAAGAGAGAAATCATATAAAGTTTTTATAGATATTAAAAATTCTAATTTTTCTTAAATAATAAGTTAAAAATCAATAGAAAAATAATTTTCAAATTTTAAGAAAATTTTGGACTAAAATTTGGGTCAAAACAGGACACCGCAGAGCCAAAATTCATCACCAGAGGGCTTGGACCGGTCTAGCCTTCATTTAGAATAGTCCAGTGCTCTGTCTTGCAAGTTATGAAGTGCTGAGACTTCATGGACAAGCCTAGTTTTGACCTGGACTGGTCCAACCTTGAAAATTTTGCAAAAAAACCCCTAATTTTCAAGGTCGGAACCACCCAGTTTGAAATATATGTGTTCTCGTCACTTTACCAATACTATGTGACTCTCATATTTGATCAACGATGTCCATATACACTCAGAATCATCCAGAAAATTCAATTGGTCAAATCCTTGTTCATTGCATTGATGTCTTCTTCTGAAGTGTCAAGCTTCATGTCTTTTAAGATCATTTACATGGTTGGTGTAGAAAACGATGCTCACTCTGAGACTTTAATTATATAATCAATTACTAGAATATGAATAAAAGATAACAACTCGATCATGTTTAGTATTAACACCGAAGATTGCCAATTACAAAAATATACATCATAATATTGAGTCTAGAAAAATGTGCCTTGACTTATTAGGACTCATACTTGTGCATTGGTGTGAAGAATCTTTCAAATTTTATTAGAGTACAAAATTTTGTGATCAATACTTTGATCAATCAATGTATCAATCACAAAGAGTTAGAATTATGAAAAATTTCAACTTTGATCGATTGAAAATTTGGGGTGCTTTGATAAAAAATTATTGAAAACTTCCAAATTGAGATTTCATAGTCCCGAAGTCTATGAGGCCTATATATAAATGGTTTTCATATAAACCCTAAAGTGATGAATGCCTAGAGTGTGTTAAGAGCTTCCTTACACATTCAGATATTCTTTTTATTTGTTTGTTTCTCCACAAGTATTCATGTTCTTCACATATACATATTTGTGAGAGAGCTTCTACTGAGATTGAGGGCATCACTATAATATAGATAATCTGCATATCTATATTAGATTATCATTCATCATATCTATTAGATATTGGTGAACTTAGTGTTCTATATGTTTATGTGTATCATGCATCATATACATATGATATAAATATTTGAATGTTGATACAATTATTGCGGTCACTGTGCTACAAAGACTACATAAACACTATTAGTTTATGTTTAACCCTAATATATACACAATCAATTGGACAATTGGCGATTTCAAAGTTGAGATCCAAAAGGAACAAGCGGAGTTTTGAGTGTATTGAAACTTGCGTAGATAGGTTGGAAGAGCTCTTTGAAGATCCACAAGTGTACGATTTGATTTGGTGTCTTATGGGTCTAAAGATCAACTAAGGATTCACAAGTGTACTATTGAATCATCGTCAAAGGAATATGCAAGCTTAGGTTGTACATTAATTTCTTTATAGTGGATTGCTTTGTTGGACCAAGTCCACGTGGTTTTTTTTATCTACCATTAGGGTACGTTTTTTCATGTATAAATCTTGTGGGCAAGTCTCTTTAATTTACATATTTACCACACTTTAAATTACTTACAATTGTCAGGAATGCTTATTTGAATGAATGTACTCTACATGTTTGATAAAATATCATCAACAAGCATATAAGAATATAGACATAACAATTTAACCATATTTGCCAACCTAATCAAACCACATATCTTTATATGTTTATAGAATATATTTGTTTGATTTGTTCATTTATTGCTTTGTTTAAAGGTCGACATAAATTGATATATTTGTATATCAAGTGGTAATAATCCAGTATAAAACGATATTGAACCCAAGTACAAAAGTATAAATAATTGGTATCATAGAGCATATCAATTGAGATATTCATATCTTCTATCGATATTCATGCATAAAGTTTTAAATTTATTATATGAATTTTTAATTGGTCAATATTTCCTTCATAGACCTAGTCACCCCCCTCTAGGTCTTTCCTACTTAAAGATCTTGCACTGCATACTTGATTGCATACTGCTAGGTCATCAATTGAGACCTTTTCCATTAGACTCGTTCTCCAAGATAATTGATAAAACATCCCATCAGATATATTAATTTAGATTATGTTGGAGATTTTGATAGCAGAAAGTTACTGACAGGGAATGCCTTCACTCTTTATGGGAGTGTGATCAATGGAAGGTAATTTTGTAGTCTGTAGTTGCATTGTCTACTATAGAGGCTGAGCATATGGCAACTACAGAGGCAGTGAAGGAAGCTATTTGGTTACAAGATTTGGTCGGTGATCTAGATTTGCAGCAAAATAATTTGACTATGTTTTATGATAGCCAGAGTGCCATATATCTGACTAAAAATCAGATGTTCCATGAGTGGATCAAACACATTTATATTAGGTTGCATTTCATTAGAGATATGATTGCATAAGGTGTTATTGAAGTGAAAAAGATTGGGATAGCAGATATGATGACTAAGGTAATTCCAACTATCAAGTTCAAACATGTTTGGACTTGCTTGGTGTTTGTAGTTGTTGAGGCCGTTAGGGTCATGTGGAGGGGGCAAAATGAGTAGCTTGGCAAAATTCATGCCAAGGTGGACATTTGTGAAGTTGTGGCTCGAATTAGTCTCTGAGATGGAAGCTAATTTTTTTTTTGAAGCTCTGATCGATCAAAGTTATCCATCAAAGAGAGTTGAGTTTTGCTAAAAGTACAACTTTGATCGAAAGGTTGAAATTTTCAATCAAAGTACAACTTTGATCAAAACATTGATCGATTAAAGTTATCCATCTCCAAGAGTTGAGTTTTACTGAAATTGAATTTTGATAAAAGGACTAAAATTTTTGATTGAAGCTCGGTCGATCGAGGTTACAAAGACTTAATTTTTTCATGGGTTTTTTGTGCTCATTTGTTGTGTACTCTTGTAGCTCACTATATAAGACCATTTATGGTTTGGAAAACATAATAAGAAGACTCTGAAGATCTCTTGACATAAGAAAGAGTGTAAAGTTAGAGAAAACTTTGGGGGCTAAGTAAAGAGAGAAAAGGATGTCTCATAGCTAGAAAAAGTAGAGAGATTGGGTTTGGGGCTGAAACTAGTAATCTCCTTATTTTTTGCATAATGAAATCTTTCACCAGATTTCTACTATGGACGTAGCCTAGACTTTGGGTGAACCACATAAATCCTTGTGTTCTTTGTGTGGTGTGTTTACTTTTCACATTAACTATGTGATAATCAAGCAGAACCAAACTCTCTTGATATTCTCTAAAGTTGTCTTATTTTTTCTTATTCTCATGTCCTCTCTTACAAGGATGGAATTTGGATGAATCCTATAAATTTCTAGATTGATTTGGATTAGAAAAATTCACTATTTTTACGACTTTGCACATGAAGTTAGAATTGATATAAATTCCCAAAGGGATTGTTTGCACCTTTTTAAAATAGAGGGATCAATCCTAGTTCCAAAGGATTGCATCAGTTAGCTTTCACTGCACGCTTGGTTCTCACATATATTAAGACTTCAATAGTTTAGTTGAAGGTTCAAATTAACACAAATTAAGTGAATTATATATTATTAGAAAGCAATTCTTTGTTTTAGATGTATAAAAATCATCACCAATTTTACAAGTAAATAAATTTCTTAACTTTAAAAATTAAGATAACTTTATCCAACCCATTTCAATTACACCATACCCCACTCCCTCTAAAATCTATCTTATTCTCAGATTTTACCAAACTTAAGCTCAAAGTTTTCAACCCACTATGCCCCTAGTCAAACACATAACGCTTACTTAATTCACCTCAACCTTCCAGCATATTCCAAGTTCTCTATGACATTGAGAAAGATGATGCCACTATATTTTTCAAAACTAGAAGCCCAAATATAACTTCCCACCCCAATCCTAGAAGAGAAAGAAACTCCATATGAAGCCATTCCCTCCCCTAATGATCATTGTTATTTTGAGAACACCTTTACCAGCTCTGACCTAATCCATGAAATTTTCTCTTACAAAGCTAGAAATAAATAAGGAAAAGTGAAAAAATAGGCCAAGAAAAATGCTAAATGAGCAATCAATCCACAATCCCATTTCTTAATGACCTCTGTTCAACAACTCCCACTCCATTCCCCTAGGTATAATCTGGATTCTTTGGAATCCAAATAAGATTAACATCCAAACCATCCATTACTTTGACCAATTCATTCACTATTTTACCTTCTATCTTGATGCTATTATCCCAGATTTCTTCATCACTTCCATTTATGGTTCTAACTCCTTTGATGATAGAAATTCTCTTTAGGCATTTTTAACCTCAAGATTCCTTCGCTCTAGCTTTTAGATCACCCTAGTGATTTCAATGCTGTCAATTTCCTCAAGATATGCATAGAGACACTGAGGTTCAAATTTTTTTTATGTAAGACATGGCCAATTGGATTCACCAAGATGACTTAGAGAACCTTGGGTACTTTTGTTTCCTTTACAAATGGTCCAATAAGTTCCCAGGTGATGTTAAACATCTCCAAGAAACATGATAGGCTCCTTGTCAATAACTTTTGGCACTCAACATTTGTTAACTCCTACTACCAATTCCTTCTTCCTTTTCTCATACTAGAACCCCATGACTATTAATTTTGGCATCCATATCATTAGAAAATTGATCCTTTTTAATTTCGTTAAATTTTGATTGGGCACCCTAAGTTTATCCCCATAGTTTCTAGAAATTGGAATACCCCCATCATTGGCACTCCCATTTACGGAGATGCCTCCAAACTAAAAAAACTCAAATATGCCCTTAAGGACCTCAACCACAACACTTTTGGGAACATTTCAAAAAAGGTCCATACTACTAGGAATGAGTTCCACTCTTGTCAAACCATAGTAGACTCTGACCGTAGTAACCTCCCTCTTGGCATATAAGAATGAATACTCAGTTAATAATGATTTGAGCAACATTGGAGAAAAACTCTTTTAATAGAAGGCTAAAGTTCATTGGTTGCCTAATGGTGACCACAGTACTACTTTCTTCAGAAAGTTAACCTAAACATACTTAATAAAAGAAATTCACAAGCAATTTTTTCAATGATGATTCTACCCTCAATAGTCCAGAGTTGATCAAGCAACAAGTGATATTCTATTTTAAAAATCTCATGGGTAACCCCCCATCAATACCTTGGAAAGGATGCACTTCTTCATTTTATCACCAAATCTATTCCAGAAGAGGTTGTTTCTCAATTGTGCTCTATTCGTAGTGATGAATGAATCAAAAAATATTTTTTTTCTCTATCAAATCAAAAAAAAATCACGAGGCCTAGATGAATTTAACTTTCTATTTTTCGAAAAAACTTAGACTATTTTAGGAAATGAATTCACTTTAGCTATAGTTTTTTTTCTTCAACATGGAAAAATCTCTATAGAAATCAATGTTTCCTACATAGCTTTGGTTCCAAAGACCCCAAACCCCACAAGCCTTAGTAACTTCAGACCTATTTCCTATTGTAGTGTTCTTTATAAGTGCATTTCTAAAATGTTGGCAAATAAATTAAAAACCATCCTTCCATCCTAATTAATAACTATCAAAATGATTTTTTTAAGGGGAGAAAGATTGGGGATAGCATTGTCTTGGCTTAATAGATTTTGAAAGGCTAGCAAATGAATTTTAATTCTTATAAGTGCCTTAAAATTGACTTTCAAAAAGCTTTGGACAGCCTATCCTGGCCATTTCGCATTGGCATCATTGACTTGATGAAGTTCCTTTCCCCTTCATAAATTTGATTTTAACTTCCATCTTAACAATTTTTTTCTCTGTATATCTTAATAGTGAACTTTTCTTTTCTTCAAAGCACCAAAGGTTAGAGCCAAAGGGATCTCATATCCCCTTATCTTTTTGTGCTTGCAATAGATGTTGGGTGATTTATCATTCTAACCATCTAACCTCTAATAGTTCCCATTTCTCTCCTCATTAGAGATGCACCAATTTTAGAATTTGTCACTTTACTTTTCTATATGATGTTCTCATGTTCTACTCTGGAACCATCATTTTGTCCAAATTTTGAAGCTATTTATTGATGTTTTTTCCTCCCTCTCTAGCTAAAAGTCTACTATTTTGTTGTGGGGTTTCAGATGATGTCAAAAATTCCATCTCCCATTTGTTTGTCTTCTCTGTAGGCTCTTTTCCTATCAAATACCTTGGCACTCCCTTTTAGTCACAAAGCTCACTACCTCTGACTACAAAACTCTCATTCAAAAATTATCAGGAGAATCTCATATTAGCTATAGCCTTATAATTTGAGGAATACTTCAATTCTAATACACAAGCTAATCCAATCACACTTGACAAACCTTGTCATTCTCATTTCTATAGTAATCAAGAAAGTTAACTAGACCGTCGTAAAAATTGGTCAGGCCTTTTGATGTCCAAGTTCAAAGCAAAGTTTCATTGCGATCATATTTGCAAGCCTAAAAGGAAAGTGGGTTAGGCTTCCCCAACCTTTATATTTGGAATCAGTCAGCCATTCTTAGGCACATTTTTACCCTCTTCACTTATTCATCCAATATTTGGGTTTAATAAGCCTTATACATCTTATAAAAAGCAATATCTTTTGGTACTTAACACTTTTATTTTTTGATAATTGGTTACCATGTGGCCTTCTATGATGTCAACTCCCTACTACTAACCTTAGAGATAGTTGGATTAATAGCAGGTATGCTAAATTCTCCTCCATTGTCTCCAATAACTAATGGGTTTTGCCTTGACATCTCATTTACCTCACAAGCCCTATTTTCAACCTCTCTATCTTGGCTCTTCCCACCCCCACCAAGATCAAGTAGTTTAGTGGACTCTATCCCTAAACAATAAATACTCCCTCAACCATGCCATCTTTCACCTTTCCCTATATTATCCCACTTTTTTTTAGTATGACTAGGGTTTGGTTCACCAATCTATCGGCAAGCACTCTTTATATCTTTGATTTCTATTAATGGGAAACATCTCACCAAATACAACCCTCACCTCAGTTACCTCATGCAATCCAATGTTTGTTCGCTTTGCCTCAGAGATATTAAATTTCATTATCACATCTCTAACAAATTCCCCTTCTCCTCTATGATCTGGAACTCAATTCAAACAAAATGTGCCTTTCTTTCAAACCATAATAGCTAGTAGGATTTCTTAATTTGGGCTTTCACCAACTAGAAACACAATCCAAAATTGAAATGAACTCTTATTTTGAAGTTTGCTTTGCTAGCTTCATCTTTCACATCTAGAATCTACAGTGGTCCTTCTTTAACCCAACTGAGAAAATTTTGTTGAACGTCATTGATACTTAGTTTTCTTGGTTTCCAGTTAACTTGTTGTATTTTCAACTGTTATCTTAGGTAGTTAGTTAGTTGGCTAGCTTGGCCGGGTTTCTCCTATGTTTTCTTAGGCTAGGTAGTTTGCTTTCCTTTTGGGCTTATAGCTTGTTGTTTCCTCTGTAGTCCCTGGGGCATGCCCCTTATAATCACTTATAGATTTTGTTTTTTATACATACTTTCTTTAACGAAAAAAATGATAATAGCTTTTCATCAATATATAAAAAAAATCCTTATTGATATCAACTTCTAATTAATAAAACACTTTGTTACTAATTCAAAGTTAAATTCGAAACCTATAATTAGAATCAATGTTTTAGAATTCATGGAAAACTAATTAAACTTCATGCTTCCAAATTTAACTCAAATTAATGCCAAGCTAATTTTAAATTAAATATAAATTAAAATCTAATTTAGTTCCAAGTTTGTAGGTAATTAGTTGTAAACCAAATATGAATATTTATAGTTAAACCTTCTAAATTGTTAGTTAATTATTTGAAGTCCTAAGTTTTTAGGTCACTTACCTTTCCTAAATATTGTGATTGTTGGACTTGGAAGAATTAACTGACATAATCTTTTGCTAGATCTTCAATCTTTAATTACAACTTTAATGCTGATGACATTCGAATGACTAAATCAAGATTTATGTTCATTAAGTATGCCAACAAATAATACCATATAAACTGTGTCGTGCCCTAACTTTTGACAACATTCTCCTGGGAGTATGTTAATGAAATGATCAAGGTTGAAAACACTGTAGAAAAAATTTGCTATGGTGTGCCTAAAGAATATGGAGTAGCCACCTAATATTTAGTTTTGGAAGACCTAACCTCATACCCATTAGGCACATTACTTGTAACTCACTGACCTACATTTTGATTCAAATAGAATAAAGACATGAACTAACATTTCTAGTAATCAGATATATGCTAAATTTACAGAATGCATAATTTAATTAACATTAACTTAGAATTAGAAATGCTAAATGAGAATTAGACAAGCTATGTGAATTGTGTGTATATAACTGAAACTAAGGTTGGTCTTAGGCTTCATACGTATCCTATCTTTAAAAAAGAAGGGAATTAGGTCAAGCGTAGTCCAAAAGAGATAATTAAATGACCGAAAGTACTCTATTGCAATTTGGATGGAATTTTGTTTTGAAAAAAATATTTGAGTGAATATGTTTGAATAAAATAGTGTTTGGATGTAAAAAAGATGTCAAAAGTATTTATGAATCATTATATAAGTGTCAATAGTTTCAAATATTTCAAAAAGTTCATTTTTGATAATTTAAGCAGTTTCTGAGAAAAATATCGTCCTAAGTTTATGTTAGAAAGACCTAATGACAGTAATTTTGTAAAATGACCAAAATCAAAATGTGCCTGAAGATGCCTAAGAATGTGATCAAAATCATATATGCACCTATAAAATGACCAAGATTGTGAAATAATTCAACTATAATGACGAATAACAATTCTGCCAAATCGGAATAGTTGAGAGGTAAAGTTGGTTAGCATCAGCATTGCGTTACCATGTCTCTCCCTCCTCCTCATCTGCTTCATCCACCTCTGATCATTCCCCCTCACTACAAGAAAGAATGCCTTCTACAAGAGGCCAAAAATGTCGTGAAAAGTTATTTACGGCGCACATAAGGCTCTCATCTATTACGGTCCCGTGAATACTCTAAATTTTTAACGAAAAAAAATTAACTTTGTAGAAAAATAAGATTTTTCCCGTCAATATATGTTTTGTTTGCGTAATAAATTTATTTACAAGATGAAGATTCTCTCGTTAATATTTAATTGACGTCATATGCGGACACTCGTAAAAAAGTAAAATACACCCCGTCTAAAAGTTTGTTGTATACCTAATAAATTTATTAATGAGGTGCATAATCCGTTGTAAATAATTCTTTTAGGGCATACCAGTCCCTCGTTAATACATCGAATGTCCTTTTATTAACAGGATTTGGTGCCCTCCGTTAATAAAATAATTTTTTTTTTTTAATAAAAATACCCTAAAATTCTACCTAATTATCCACACATACCTGTATTTCAGACAATTACAACTAAACATATATAATAAAGCCAACAATACCTACAAATATATGCATACATCACTTAATAGCAATAACTAAACTAATACATCAAATATACCATTAACATATCAAAAGACTAATTAAAGAAGTACATTTTCATAATCCATCTACATGCCAAAATATATCAAAAAAGGAAATCCATTTGTAAAATACTTTCAATTTCCTAGAACTTCTATTAAACAATTGATCCACACATGATCAATTCAAAAACCTAGCATTACGTACTCTTATACATCGATCTACATATGATCTTCACATTGTTCATTTCTTGGCAAAAGTTGACTTTCAATTTTTGATCTTGACATTTTCTTACAAAATCCAAACAAGTACCTCCATCACACCACAAAATCCAAGCAAGTACCTGCATCACACAAGTCTTAATTTCAGTATTCTAATAATGCCATTTAAAAGAATTCAAGTAGCTAACCATGAGGTGCATGCACAAAAGAACCCATTTTGTAAGATTGATGATTTGGCAGCTTATATGAGTTCCTAACAGATTTATTCACACAAAACCTTGGTTAAAACTACCACTGGCATAAGATACAACTTCCATGGTGGAATTTTTTTTCAAAATTGCCTTTGACACCTCCTAGAGTAAAATTTATGAGGGAAAAAAGAAATCCAATGTTTCTTTCGTCTATGCAGGATGCTAGCCTTTGATGGTATTCTAGGATATACCTATCACCATACTAAATAATTAGAAGAAATAATTTGACCTAATTGATTCTATTAATGGTGTGGCCAACTTTTGTTGTCTGAGACAAAAGATAAAACTCAAAGTCTACATTAAAACTCAATTACATACCTAAACCTCATCTAAAATCATTAATTTCAGCATGATTAAGTCATTATGCTAATTTACACATTAAGTCACTGCACTATCCATCCTTATTATTTTGTTATATCACTCAAGCATTTGTAATTAGAATATAACTAGTGTAACTTGCTTTGCCATTTAATCAATATCAATGTCCTATTAGGATTTAGAAGAATTAAGTAGTACATGATGAGAAATCAACAATTAAATAACTTAAGATATTATTAACAGCCAATGTCCTTAACCTGTTTAAGAGATTATGCATTTCACATATTGTGTTGATAATTAAAGTTTGCTAGCTTGGATATTCCTATATCTATTAAGAGTGTATAGGAACTAGGTGTGCTATTAGTGAGCAAAACATTGAGTGAAAAATCAATATCACTAGAGCAGCACCTTTGTTGAGAGGTCTGTGAGAGCAAAAATGTAAGTTTCTAGGCAGCTCCATGGTTCATCTGAAGTCTAGAAATGAACCTCAGTAAGGTCTTTGATGTATAGTAGTCGGAGGCTACTCTGTAGATTTTGAAGCTGGTAATCTAGACACTTAAAGCTACTGTCATGACTATAACTGGTTCAGTAAGTATATGCACTACAATCTGAGCCTAATTATGGTAATGAACATCTATATTTTATTAATATAAAATTAGTTTCTAAGTTTCTTTTGGGTTACTAAAACTTTTATCACAGTGTTAGCTTTTGGTTCTAACTGTTTAGATTTATATTATTGTTGTCGTAACTATTATGCTTGCTGTGTTGGCCTATATTGAATGTTTAAGTATCATCATGATTTGTACATGCATATTCTAGATAGAGATACTCAATTTTGTGGCCATTGTTGGTATTTAGAGGTCTTTCTTGAGTTTCATAATCTAAAAGCTAATATTTGAGCCATGTGTGATTTTGTCATAAAAATTACTTTCGGATTTTTCAAGGGTTGATTTACAATATCTGCTAAGTGCCTTGAGCTAGTGTCATTTAAGAGTCTAAGAGTCAATTAGACCTAAAGTAGCCTAGAAATAGGACTGAATCAATCTTAAGCTTGTTATACCCTGTCAGTTGCTTAGTTCATTGTTAATGAGGCTAAAATGTGATGCCAACTATTTCACAATGTGCAACTACTACTACTAAGTAAGTTCATGTGATCTTAGTACATTATACTGAATTGAAATTGACAGTCTTTGTGATTGTTCAGTGCCAGCTTGATGTTCATTTGAATTCTGCTCATCATAATCTCATATTTTTGAACAAGGATTGCTATCAAAATCCATATGCATTATCATAAACATTTATAAAGGTCTAGGGCTGCTACAATTGACCCTAGCAAGTGTATTTAAACAATTCTAAATCATATTTACAGAACTTACATAAAGCAAAGAGTTTATTTCAAAATTGAACACATAGAGCTTAGTTTTTTTTTTTTTTTTTTGTGTCAATGAACTTTATAAAGGCATAGCACAGTCAGATTGCTCTATTTTTTTTCTAGATTAAATTAGGTTATCTCAGCAAATGTAAAACACCATTTGTGACTTTTTAGTGCCAGCAAGAAGGGATAATTAATACTACACTAAAATCGATTTCCTAAAGCTCAATTGTGAACAAGTTTTCACTAAAAACACTTGTTCTGAAGTTAACTTTGCTATTGGGATATATTTGAAATGGTTGATATATATGAGCATGTAACAATACACATTCTAAGTTTGCTGAAGCTTAGACATTCCCAGAATTAGCATAGGATCAATTTCTTATACCCCATAGCTAGCTGCTGCAGGTACTGTTCACTACTGATTTTGATCTAAGGGTTGACAGATGTGTACAAATTGAATGTTTAGATGTCTTTACTATTCCAGCAGTTGTATTTAGTCATATAGATTATGCTTTCACTGTATTAAACTCCTCATAAGAGTTGCCTTGATTTGTAACTAGCTAAAAGCTCTCTTTTGATCATATATTATTGTCAAAGTCTTTTTCAAATGGTGTTTATATTGTTGTGTGCTATTTAAGGGTTAAAGGTATATAAGCAGGCTTCATTTTATATTTTAAGTCTTGTTTTAGCTGCTGTTTAGCCAAAATTAGCACAGGTTCAAACTAGAGCTCTTAGAACAACCTACTGCATTGTTCAATATGCTTAGCTAAAGATTACTTTACTGTCAAAGATTATACAAGCTTCTCTGTTCGTTACTGAATCAAGGAGGCCAGCCTAGTCATCATAAATGTACATCTTTTGCTAGCGACAACTTGCAAATAATGCATTGTATAGGTGTTGATCGTAATCTATGAAACTAAAGTGGTAAATTGTATATGGATTAAAAAATAGAGTATTCTTGGTTTTGATTTTTGTAGATCAAGGTTTAAACAAGCAAATATGGATCCAACACTAATTGATGCAATTCAACAGCAAGATCAAGCTTAGAATGTGATTTAAAATTTCTAATGAACATTTAAATCTCGAACATCACCAGCAATAAGAGCAACTACACGATAGTCCTTAAGAAATGTATATTTTTTAGGTCTAAAATTGAGCTTCAGTAATGCAACTAATAATGCAGGTATAATCAGACCTTTAATGCATCATGAACACCTAAACATGATTAAATATGGCTGCATAAAACACTAATGGCATTCATACAATTCACCTAGACAAAACAGTCAACACTTCGAACCAAAACTAAGCAATAAGGTGCAACAACTAGCTATAGGATGCCAAAAAAAATATGACCATTTTAGTGTGTTGTGGTCCTGAGTTTTTGCTGATCAGATTTGCTAACTTTGACAAACCATAACTTGGTCATTATAAATTCAAATTAGGTCAAATTTAAGTATAAAAAGAAGCTCTCGAAGTCATCTTTCTTATAGTATAAGTCTCACTTAAATAGGTCAAACAAAATAAAAGTTATGAGCATTTTAGTAAGCTGTTGTCCTGAGTTTTAAGTGAACTATTTTGCTCATTCGATCTAAAAATGTGCCCAAGTCTTTCTATTAGCAACTAGGACATTATAGTATGGTTTCATTAAGTTCAAGGCCTATTTCTAAAAGTATAGGGATTATATATATATTCATGACATATTAATTAATCTTAACAACATCAATAAGTTACCAAATCAGGTTCAAGACATCATATACCTGATCTAGCTTCAAAACCATCTTTTTTCAATCTAATTTAACTCTTGTACGGTGAACTAAACTTGTTAGGATCAATTGTGGCAGAATCAACTCCCTTTTTGGGCATATGACAGCAAAAGAAATTACTAAACCAGTAATGAATAGTGCACCGCCCAGGTATGGTATGTTTAAAATATTTTCAATCAAAATTTTGGGAAGAAGGTACTTGAGCAGACTTGAAGCATGAATTAAAACATGCACATTCATAGTGCATCCTCAAGCATCAATCAAAAGTATGAGTTGGCAGACATAGTTATAAATAATAGCAAATTGAGAACAAATATGCATATAATAAAAGTCCCATAACATTATGGACATCACTCTTAGTTAATGCCTAAGACATTCAGCTGACATCTTCCCACATATCATCCTTATCCATGAATAAAGCAATATGCCACCAACATAATAGTAAAAGACAAAAGACTACAAAAGCTAACCAAACAGGGTACAAAGAAACCGCCACACTGGCTAAACCACACTATCAGCAACAAAAAACTATAGTCATTATGTTGATGTTCAACAAATCTCATAGTAAGGCAAAAATAGGGAAAAGAAACCTGGGAGGATAGACAAAAAAATCAGAGGAATGAACATGAATAAAAGGAGTTACTTTATAATTCTCTCAAACAAATCCCATTTTTTACATAACCATTTGTTAGTCATGGAATTAGGAACTTATATAAGGGATAGATCCTTTAGTCTTATTGAATTTATCACCTTTTTTTGAACAGTGTAGATATCAGTATATTCATTATTTAAAAGTTTAGTTAAAATAGTATCTCGCATTCCTTTTAAATATACATCTGATGATTAACTCTAATGGATAATAATGGATTTCATTTGTTACTTACCTATGAAAAAGGAAGAGAGAAAGAGTATAATGAAATCATTTTTTAAAAAAAACTTGAGAAAAAAAAAGAACGTGAGAAAAAACAAGGGAGGAATTTTCAATTTTATATGTTATTGTTCCATTCTTTTTTCCATGTAAAGGCATTATGGTACTTTTTTTTTTTGTTATTGTTGAAAGGCATCATGGTACTTTATATCTACTTGGACCACAATTTTGAAACAATAACTGATTGAAATATGATGATGTAAGTTTCAATCCACTACACATCTAAGCAGCTAACTTGAAACAAGATTAATATATGAACTAATTATGAGGGTGCCATCTCACAAGGAAACAATATATAGTTCCTATTCTAATGTCATACAAACTGGTAGTTTAGAGTCCTATTAGCCCACGCATCAAGGAAATCATCAACTAAGGCAACAAATAAGATAAGGTCATATGAATAAATCATATATCAAAATAACCAGTTTAGGCACCAAGTAAACAACCCAAGGCAACAGAGAAACTTGTAGTAGTTTTAAACCTTATGCCGATACAACATGGTAGTTTATGATCTTAATAGATAGTAGAACAAGACATGGTAAACTACAATCTTAGCAAACCATATATAGACACAATAATTTATCATTTGCAAGGACTTGTCTATTCAAATGTATTAAATTAATACCTTGACAGAAGACCAGTAAAGAAAAGTGGCATATTAGAATTTTATGTAATGTATTTAGTATAACTTAACCATGTTTTTACCAAGAATTTATATATATATATATATGAAATTGTTGATAGGAAAAAAAGCCAATGAAATTAGTGTAGTTCTAAAACTTTAGTATATATGGTTATATATATATATATATATATATATATATAACCATATATACTAAAGTTTTAGAACTACACTAATTTCATTGGCTTTTTTTCCTATCAACAATTTCATATAGTCTATTGCGGTAACATTCGAGTAACCTTAATATCCCTTATAACAGTTATAAACACAATATCACATAATTCATAATTGCTCTTTCCTACTCCTTCACTTTATATGGAGTATCATATTCAAATAAACATTATCTTGTATTTTGTATTTTTACTATGTTTCACTACAGGTGAACTAAGGTTTCACTACAGGTGAACTAAGTCATTTTAGAGCTTCTAGTTGAATTTAAATGATTTACTAGAATAGATTTATAAGCTTTTTTTAAAATTTTATACACAAATATTAAATTGAATTAAAAAAAGTTCCAAAGTTGTACTCAGGTAATGGGCCGTCACTTGACATATTTTTGTGAATGGTTTCTAGAGAACGTAGTTGCACTTCCACCAAGTGGTTTGCTAATGAGGAAAAAATTAGTGTGTGCATTGTGTGGAAGGGAAATGATCTATATGTATAGGCCTCTGATTGGTTCATATACAATTGTTCTGGTTCATAGACTGTATTTTATCTACAATTGTTAGTTTTTTCTACTGAATCATTACTTAGATATTGTAGTTTGTTGTTGTTGCCATGTCGGTATTTTACTATAATGATAGGAATATTTAAGTGCAAGCCCAAAAGTTCTATGGTTCAATCATAATAATTAGTGAGAGTAAGTAACACTTACCATTTTTACTCTAGACAAGCATACTCTTGATGACTAGTTATGTGTGACAACTTTTGTTTACTTCGCAAGTCTTGCTATTTTTGTCTATTTGTCTATAAACAAATAATATGATTACTTACTTCAATGGGACCATGCATGCTGAAATTTGGCTACTTTTTCCTCTTCAATTCCTACTTTGCTCTTAACTGCTGCAAATTTTCTAGGAATATCCCTATCACTTCCTGCACACATTGTAATATTGACAATATAAACACAAGCAATGCTCGACTTTGCAATTAGCAGGAAAGATGAACGTATCAAAGCAAAGCCCCATTCCACTCCAAGCACCCTCTTAAGAGAGATGAAAATGTCAAAACAACATCAGTCAGCAAGAAAGATACACTTCTATGAGAAGTTCACACCTTAGAAGCCACATATCTTAAGTATACGTGGACTACAAAAAAAAATTTTAAATACAACTTAGTGGATTTAAAAAGGATACAACAATTTGGCAGCAATGTATCTTAAGTATACAGTAGTCAGGAATTCCAATCAAAACTCAAGCATTAAGAAAATTTCAAAGAGCAGATGTTATAAACAAATCTTCAATGATAAGGTAAACAAATCTTCAATGATAAGGTCCATAAATCCAATATGTCTTGATATTATTCAAGGACAGACGAAGATATCTATTTCTTAGCATAAATGAAATCTTAGTGTAGAAATTTTGATCTGATACGACAACTCAAAATCTGTCACATAATCTTGCATAAATGATAAGTGTTCAATTCTATGCATTTGAACCCTCTTTATTGCATATGTTAATTCTGTTTTTGCGTTTACCGAGATATGTTTACGGTATTTTTGTGTTTTTGATGTATTGCAGGTATTGGAGTAAATGGAGCAAAGTTGGAAGCTTTCTGCAGTCAAGAGATGAAATCAGAAAATGTTGCCAAGGCATTTCGATCAATCGAGATGTGGATTTCGATCAATCGAGATTTTGATTGATCGAAATCTCATTTCGATTGATCGAAATCTCGATCAATCGAAATGAAATCTCGATCAATCGAAATGCTGCAGAGCCCACTTGGCCACTTGCTCACCTGCTCTCCCACTTGCAACAAAATCCCCCTTTTTGCACGACTTAGGGGGATTGTCTGACTTGAACAAGACTTTTGGGGGCCTTCTTGATACAAGAGATATATATAATGATATATATATATATATGGTGGGCCCAAAGGAGCCAAAAAGCATACAAAAAGCACCAAAAGCCACATATCTCAAGGCTCTCAACATACACATGAGAAGAAGAAGAGAGAGACCTTCGGGAGAGGAGGAGAAAAGCTGAACCAGACCAAGAAGCTTCATTCTCTTCATCAATGGAAGGGTGCAAGGAAACCATGAGCAACTAACTCTTCTACTAGGGTGTTGGTTTCAACCCCTAGCCATGTAAACTTGTTCATCTTTGTAGCTCTTGGGGATTTGTAATTAAATGTTGATTATTTAGCCTAGTGATTATGTACACAAATACATTTCTTATATATATTCATTTGATATGGAATTTATTCTTGTTTTAGAGTAGGTTTTGTCACTTGAATGCACAACATTTGCATATTCCACAAGAAGTGCAAATGATGGTTAGATAATGGTGTTTAAATGAATGTGTGATGCTAGTTTGTATAGACCATGCCAAGACAAGGTAGTTTGGATGCATGTAGTGTTTACGTAGAGAGTAGGGTAATTAGGTAGTTAGTTAGGTTGAAGAGCTATGCTTGTTGAAGATGGATTATGATAGGTTAGCACACACATTGATCTTTTGATATGTCATTGAGGTCACAAGCCTAATGACATTGTTAGGCATTTAATTAATGAACCCCATGCTTGCTACACTTATGAACATGTGAATGGCTAGTGGTGGAAACCAACCCTAGTTCTCTCTCCCGACTTTACTCTTTAATTTTATCGTCATTTCATTTACGCAATAGTTTTAAACACAAAACCAAAAACCTGTTTCTTTAGAATTAAAGTAGAATTAATATTTCTTTATGACAATTAACGACTAGTCCTCGTGGGATCGATACCCTCTATATAGAACCTTATCTACAAAGATTCGTGCTCTTGCGAGTGGTTAAATTATATTTTGATAAAAAGGGCAAAATTAAGCTTACAATATAATTTAGTTCCGACCACATCAATAAATATATCTTCTTTAAATCTGATTCAATGGAGAATAATGCACCAACAAGTTATAAAAAATACAGTTTGATCAATTATAAAATCTAACTTGAAACATGCTTATAAACAATGTGTATAGTTCATTCACTACACAACTCTCCATGACAACAGTATAGTCTCAAGAAATGAGAACTTGAAAGGTTTGGTTTATGTTTGTTACCTTCATGATTTAAATGCAGCACAATTCACTTAATTATGATCAAATAAGCATCAAGTATCCTCTAAATATGATTTAAGACCAGCTCTAATCAATTCACAAACTCATATTAAAGTAGATTTATAAATTTGTCCCAAACATATAAAAATAGAAATAAAAGTTTGCAGCAGCAAGCTTTTCAGAGTGAAATAATAGACCCTTCACAAATTCAAGGTACTTGCCAGTTGGGAAGACTTTAGATAAGAACTAAAATAAATCCTAAGCTAACTTTAAAGCAGCACACACTTCTATGAATGTGAAAGCATCACTTTAAATGAAAACTCATTTCTGAATCTCAACAAATCCATCAATTAAGCAAATCAACAATTAGAATTTTTGTAGAATAGGGTGGATATAGAGACAGAAATAGAATTTTTGAATATAACCTATTGGCGTACAGGCAATTAAAGTGGTGTGTTCTTGGTTACAAAACAAAGTTAAATATTTCTTATATAGGTTGTCAAAATGCACATATTCAATTTTTCAGAATTTAAGCGAGAAATTAATACTAAATACCTTTCAACAACTGCAGTCTACTATTCTGTCAAATATAGATTTATGGGACCAAAAGAAGTCTACGGACGTCAACCAAGAAACATTCATCTCTTTTTATGTTCTTTCTCACAATGTCTACACCAGTTATTAGTTCAGGTGTTACCTATGGCCACTTCAAGAGAAGAAAGTGCATAATTCAAGTCCCACTTGGCACAGGAATGTGTCTTACTTGTCAATGATTTAAAGAAAAGTATTTCTCGCAATTTCATTTACTGATCTCAACATCTTCATTTTGGCTATCACACACACAAAGAGACATATATTGGGGAAATGCTGTTTATTGACATGTATTTTATACTATAAAATATAGCAAACTTTTAGATCTTGGTATCTTATTAAAATTTCTTATATTACACTCTTACTGTGTTGGCACTGAGAAACTTATTTATCTTTTGATTGTTTCAAGTTACAAATATTTGAAAAATCAATTGAACTTTAGCTTTATATGGTTAGAAGTTTTTTTATTCTACTACAGAACGCTGATATATATATATATATATATATATATATATATATTTTTTTTTTTTCTTCCTGTTTTTGACTATGAGTAAAACTGCATTTGGTACTAATCCACTAGAAACCATGTTGCAGGAACAATTATTGAAAGGAATTCTATTTTATATTTCCATTTTATTCTTTTAATGAAAACTTTGTCTACTTTATTTTTACTTACATAGTATCGAAGCTTGCACTGCTATTGAAATTTTTTCAAAACATAAATATTTGTATTTTGGCACAATACTAAAAGTAACCAGAGTTTCATAGACATAACCCAATATAAAAATATTCAAAGAATTGAATTCCTTTGTTTGATTAATATGAAAATAATCCTAACACCAATCAAGCCAAACAGATAAACGACCCAATTCCAATAGGCACACCTCACTACTGCTCACTAGAGTTTTTACCTCAAAGAAGTGTATACATTCACCAGCAATGTAATTATAATATAATTAACATTCCAAATTTCCACATTCCTCAAAGTAAAACCAAATTTGGAAATCAATTCGCATTCCATCACCAGTATTCGCCAATCAAATTCACGAAATATATATATATATATATTTATATATATATATATATTCACATTTTCATCACCAGTATTATATAAATCAATTCACACAATCAAACTCACGCAATATATATACATATACACACATATATACATACATATATGTAAACACATATATATAAACACACACACACACACACACACACACACATATATATACAGCGAGATGAATTTGAACCTATAGAATGCAAATTTGAAGTTATACTTACAGTAATGAAACACTCGGACATAATAGATCTAGATTGAAGATCTTATTTCGGGTGATTCGAACCTAGAAGACTATGCTCCAGCACTAGATCGGTAACGATAGAGCCGTGGAGGATGGTGACGACGCCGATGAAGTAGAGGCTTATGACGAGGACGCCGACTGGAACTGAGATGAGCCTCTTGGCATCCTTCAATCGTGGCCAGAATTGGACTAGCTAAGTGGAAGAGAGAAAAGTATAGAGAGAGAAAAATGCCCTAGCGCCGGATGGGTTTGCTCACAGTTGCCATTTGGAAACAAAATCAGATCCTCCCCCTTAGGGTTTGGGTTAAGTTTGTATATATATGGATGAAATTTTGCTAAGGACTAAACCTGAGTTCAATTTAAAATGGGCTACGAATATTTTAAATGGGTCAAGAACTAAGATAAAATAAAATGGGTCTCTTTCCATATACATATATACCTAAAAAAATTTAAATTATTGCAAAATTAGTAAATGGGTTTAGCATGAAGTGGTAAATTTAAGAGCGGGAAAGTTTTTACTTATTAACGTTGAGCTAGAAACTCTGTTGAAGGGTAATTTTTTAGTACTTATTAACGGGAGTCTTTGGTCCACGTTAAAGTTTAAAATTTACCCCGTTAAAGCAAATATTAATGAGCTCTTTCAGACGCCGTAGAAACTTTCTTTTACGGGGATTTGATTAAAACATCGTGAAAGCTTGAACTTTTATGAAACAACGACGAGGAGTCTCTTGTGAACCTAGTAAAAAGTACTTTCTACGAGCCAAAATATAGGAATGTCGTAAATACTCTGTCGTAAAAACTCACTTTTCTTGTAGTGCCTCCCCACAACTCTACCTCTGATTTAGCCCATCATATCACCTCTTTTCCTTTACCCCATCTCCATAACCACAAACCCCTTCACATCATGATCCCAACTCTTTAAAGAAAGTTGGTCTTCCCAACCTAACCATCCCACACAATCCTATCAAGTCCTCAAACATAACAAATAAGCTCTCTGACCTAACCCTCCCTCACAAAACCAACCTTGCAATTGCCTCACTAGCAAAAAATTTTAATCATTCTCTTTATGAGTCTCCTGAACACTAAATAGAGAAACCAACAGAGGAGCTTGAATAGGCTCATGAAAACGTTGAAAGGGTAGAGGTTTTATGGAAAGAGCTAAGGAAAACAATCTATGTTCTACGTATCGATTTAGCCTACAGACCATTCATTCATTTACCTGGCCCATCTGAAGGGATATCCACTAATGTCCACATTGCTCAACTCCAAGAGAAAATTAACTAACTTGCTGAGTAATTAACTCAACAAGAACTAAACTCAATGCCAATGACCTCAATGTGGCTATGTATAATCTAAAGTACGAGGAACTTGAGAAGCACTATGTCTCCCTCTGAAAGAACATACAAGTAAGGTCTCTTAATTTACTTCCTTTTGATTGCTTTACATTATTTCATCAATTAAAATAGCTTATGGAGCTTCAAACAAAATTCAAATGATTACGTGAAGTCATCAAAGTCTATGAAAACAATAAAAAATCCATGGAAATAACCATTCCTCTTTCATGAGTTCTCTTTAATCATTATCTGGCCACAAACCAGATAATGACTCACCCTTACCCCTATCCCCAATGTCCCCTACAAACCTTCAACTTGCAGCCTACTTTCACAACACTCCTTCTAGCCCCACCAATTCAACCTTCTATTGGCATGGCTTCCTCCCCTGCAACAAAAACCTCTAACCTAGTTGCAAGTCAAGCCCGTGCTTCCACCACCACCATTTAAATTTCAAAAAAAAGCCTTTAAAATAGTATAAGACACCTGTCAACTCTCTATCAAACCCAGCCTCCTAAACATTACTCTAACCCTGCTCCCATTTATGTCTTTAAAATTTCTCAAGAGACCTTATGAAATTTGAGCCACAAAAAAAAACCTACTTTTATCATGTCACGCCTCGATTTTTGTTCACCAAAAACCAAGGGTGATGGGATTATCATCTCACCTATCTCACTATGGCACCCCACTTTGATACCAAGTTTTTATGCCCCAATTTTTGGTGCTCCCGGAGTCCGAGGGTAAACAGTGTTATCACTCACCCAGTCGCCTCACTAATCTCATCATCAATCTCATTATAGACTCATCAAGCCCTACTGGGGTCAATACATAACTCCCTGTGTCCATCCTAAGGCATTTCAACATTTCTGCATGGCATTCATTTTGATGCATCGAAATGGTATCACAGAAGTATCGTCCAAAAACCACTCTCGGGACTTTTGGCTTTCTAAACTCTTGTAGGTTTTTTGATGCATCGTCTCTGCCATTTTGGTGCATCAATAGAACGATGCATTGAAGTGGGCATTTCAATGCATCAAAGTGACTAGACTGATGCACCTGTAAAAGATCATCCAACTCTGAAATTGGCCATTTTTATCATTCTAAGTCCCTTCTACTATCATAATCATTTTGTATAACTCTAAAATCATACAAGAAAGGAACTTACATCATTTACAAGCACTAAATCATACTCATGATCAATCACACCCCAAGCAATCATATCCAAAGACTATACATAGTGGAAACAAAACTAACATCTTTCCATTCAACTCCAAAAGTTACATATGATCTATATATGGTCATTACATTTGAAACTAACATGTACCAACATAAATTAAAAGTAAATACAATTCTTTCTACTTAGTCCACATGCCACAAGTCGGCATCGACGCCTATCTACATATCAAAAGGTAAAAAATCCAAGGAACTTCAAAAGTCCATCAAGCTAATCATGTTTTATCCTCCATTTGTGCCTTATCTGAAAAGATTTTTGGAATAGAGGATGAGCACCACGGCGGCTCAGTAGGAATGATCCATCAAACTCTACTCTAATCCAGGTAGCCATGCATGGATGCATACGAAATCACTATGTATCTATATGATAATTATCCATACTTTTCACCCATAAACAATCATATTTTATAAATCATGCGTGATGTTTCACATTTCAATGCATATACATATATATCAAATTGAGCAAGTCATAATTCATATGTATAACTCACGCCATATAACTTCAAATATCAATTTAATGGGGACTAGCTTATCACACCAATAGTAAGGGTCTCTTCAGCACCCAAACTCTACTTACGCTTCTCGGGTTACTATTCCGACGAATGCGTCATCTGCTTGGCCAAGTTTTGAATCTTTCACCCTAAGGATCCATGCCCTTATCTTAATTCTCAATATTGTCACGCCCCCAAAAACTTCACTTTTCACATAGTGCTCATTATCACATAATTGAACATAATCTACATAATGCAATGCATTTATCAAAACAATGCATTTTTCATTTTCAACTCAAGCTTGTCATAATGTGAATCCACTCATATCATGAAAATCATCATGCTCATGCATTTTTCAAGAAAAATATATCTTTCATGCACAATGCTATATTGAAACTCAGATTTTCACATTTTCATCAAATAAACACAATTTCATCAAAAAGCATTCATGGTCTCAATTTCACATATGCAACGTATATAAGCCCTAACTAGCATGCTAGATATATACATATCCATAAATCATATTTTCATATATATACATATATATATACAAAATCCTAAACTCAAGAAATATCGAATCTATCATTCATGTCACATTTAAGGGAGCTATAGAATTAAAGTAAGGAAGAATTTCACACCCCTACCTCAAATCTCAAGCTTGGAATCCAACTTTAAAATTTTTAGCCTTTTCAACTACACAAAATGGAGACTTTAATCGGTTCAAACTGAGGAAATAACCATTCCTCCTTAGGGAACTTCTAAATCACACCCTAAATGCTCCAAAATCTAGAGAGGGAGAGAGATGAAGTGGGTGGGCTAGAGAAAGAATGAGATCTGTAAATATAAAATATCCCAGACCTTAGGATATTTATCTCACACCTAGGAGCACCAATTTTCCCCTGAGCCACTTAACGTACCCTCCTAACCTCCATTTTTGATTTCAAAATTTTCAATGGTCTTTAAATCACTTCCTTAACACACTAAAAATTTTATTTGACCATAGCCAAAAATAATGTTTTCTAAAATTTTTTCAAAATTCCCAAACTCATTAAACCTTATCCCGAGGCTCTTGTTGACCAAAAAGTCAAACTTTTCTAAAAGTTTTCAAATTTCTAATACAACTTTCCAAACATGTTTCCCGCATTCAAAACATACCAAACATCATTTAAAATGCATTTAATGTAGTACATGATGAAAAAAAATAAAATTTGCCAAAATTGGGCACAGTCTCTATAAGCTCACAACCTTATAGGAATTTTGTCCTCAAAATTAGAATGTACCTCAAATGGAGAACAACTCGGGATGCTTTGAGTGAACTTCTTGTTCCCACCCATGTAGCTTCTTCTACCCTAAGATGTCTCCAAGATACTTTAACCAATGGAATGGTTTTGCCTCAGAGCACTTGCTCTCTAGTGTCCAAATTCTAAATCGGCCTCTCCTCGTATGACACGTCCTCCTCCACCTTGAGGTTTGCCTAATCAAGCACATGTGAAGGGTCCAGCTCATACTTTCTTAACATAAACACATAGAAATTGTTGTGGACACTTAACAATTGTGGTGGCAATGCCAAGTGACAAACAACCTCTCCTACCCGATCCAATATCTCAAATAGCCTGATAAATCATGGTGCTAGCTTACCACTATGACCGAACCTCATCAAACCTCTCTGTGGTGAGACCTTTAGGAAGACATGGTCCCCCACCTCAAAAGCCAAAGGTTGTCGCATTCTATCGGCATAGCTTTGTTGATGACTCTAAGCCGTAAGCAATCTTTGCCAAATTACCTTGATCTTTTGCGTTATGACTCTTTCTCGACCTTGGAAGTCCCATCACAAAGTCTATACTGACATACTCCCACTTCCATAAAGCCATATGCAATGGCTGTAAAAACCCTGTTAGTCTCTGATGTTCAGCCTTCACCTATTGACAAGTGACTCACCCTACTACAAACTGAGCTACATCATTCTTCATACCATTTTTCCAATACTATCGGCATAGGTTATGATATATCTTGGTACCACCTGGATGTACTGCAAGTCTTGAGTTGTGAAACTCTTTCAAAATCTCATCCCGACACGCTAAGGGAGCAAACACTTTTTGTTTGAATTTTAGGCTCTCATCTGAATAAATTGTCCATTCTTTCACTATTTTGCCACCCAAAATTTATGTGTGAATAGCATCAATCTCATTATCCTTCCTCTATTCCTCTATTACTCCACTCACTAAAGTTGGTTGAGAAATGAGAGTAAATAACATCGCTGGTCCATCATCATCACAAAAATATAATCCCATTTATGAGATATCTTCCGTTATCTTCCACTCCCATATGGTTAATATTCAAATCCTTTTGTGAAAAAAGGTATTTGGGACTTTTGTGGTCTGAGAATAGCTCAAACTTCTCACCATACAAGTAATATCTCCACACCTTAAGTGCGAAGATCACAGCTATCAATTCCAAGTCGTGTGTGAGGTAATTCTATTCATGTGTTTATAATTGTCTTGAACCATATGCCACTACTCGTTTAGTTTGCATCAACACACATCCCAAACTGAGTCATGAAGTGTCACAATAAATCGTGTACCCAACCCACACTTTAAAATGATCAAAATTGACGTCAAAGTCAACCGACTCCTTAATTCCATGAATGCATGCTCGCAAGCATCATTCCATACAAACTTGACTACTTTTCGGGTAAGCTTTGTCATTAGTGTTGCTAACCTCAAAAAGTCTTTCACAAACCTTTGATAATATTCAAATAATCCCAAGACATTACGTATCTCAAATACGCCCTTAAGACTTTCCTAATTCATCACTGCCTCTATCTTGGATGGATATACAGAAACTCCTCTTTCGGACACAACATGCCCAAGGGATTTCACTTCTACTAGCCAAAATTCACACTTCTCATATTTGGCATATAATTGATGTTCTCTTAGAAGCTATAATATGATTCTCAAGTGCCTCTCATGCTCCTCTTTCGAAGACGAGTATACTAGAATGTTATCAATGAACACAACCACAAACTTGTCCAAGTAAGCATTGAACACTCGATTCATTAAGTCTAAGAATATTGTTGGTGCATTCGTCAAACAAAATAACATCACTAAAAACTCATAGTGTGTGAAAAGCAATTTTTTGAATGTCTGCCTCTCTAATCCCCAACTGATAATAGCCTGATCTCAGGTCTATCTTTGAGAAACATCTCAAACCTTTAATTTGATCGAACAACTCATCTATCCTTGGCAAAAGATACTTATTCTTGATCGTTGCCTGATTCAACTTTTGATAGTTAATGCAAAGTCGCAAAGACTAGTCTTTTTTTTTAGCAAAAAGAACTGAAGCTCCCCAAGGCAAAGTACAAGGATGTACAAATCCTTTGTCTAGTAGCTCTTGCAATTGGTCCTTTAGCTCTTTTAATTCAGTAGGTGTCATTCGATACGGTGCCATCAAAATGGACATGGTACCTGGAGCAAGTTCTATTATAAACTCTACTTTCCATTTCAAAGGCAACTGTGTCAAGTCCCCCAGAAATACATCCATAAACTCATATACTACATGAGGAAACTCTCCAAGTGTCCTATCATCACCATCAACAAGTAGGCTCACTAAGAAATGCCCAAGTCCTTTTCGATCATTAAAACCATGTGAAGACGAAAAAGAAAAATCATCTCGCTCTCCCACAAAGCATATGCTAACACCCTCTGGTGTGCACAAGGTCACTCTTCCATGATGACAATCAATATTGGCCATATAGGTCGATAGCCAATCCATACCCAAAATCACATTAAAACTAGACATATCGAGAAGGATGAAATCAAACACTAATCGATGTCCTAAGATTTTGATCTCACAAGATTGACCCACACTACTCAAAGTCCTCTACCACCAACTAGCATATCAATGGATAAAATTGAGTCCAAAGATGACACCTCCAACCCCAAAGCCCAAGAAAATGCATATGAAATGAATGAATATGAAGCACCCAAGTCTACTAAAACCTTAGCCCAGGAGCTAAACATAAGAAATATACCTTGAACCACTGACGGTCCTACTGAAGTCTTTGTTGGAATAAGAATAAAGGCACAACCCTGTGCTCTCTAGCTTTGCTGTCCTCTAGCCGGTGCCCACGAACTTTGAACCGATGACACTGTCAATGGTGATGGCAATGCCCTAAAACCTGACTGTGGAGTAACCGGTCGAATAGGACGCTACTGTGAAACAATCCCACCCTGTGCACCCTTCTTTTATAGGGAATCCCAACTAATATACCCTATTTGCAGATAATTGAAGCACCTCTTATCTATCACTAAAGGAACCTATCCTTAAGTACACTTAGTCATTCTGTGCCCCAACTTCTGACAATTGAAGGAAACCACTCTAGATCCAGTATGTATAGCGACAGATGCTATCGATTGGGTTTGTTGTCCTTGTGAAAATGACCCACCATCTCTGATCGGCGTAAAATGTTGCCCATTCTAGCCTCTTAATTTGCATATTTTATTCTCTTAGTGGTAGATTATTTTGAGATTTTATTTCATTTTAGTATTTTTTGTAGTTTTAGGGCATTAATGATTATTTTAGTTAAAAACATGATTCTGGGCTTTTAAAGATGACATTCAAGAGGGTTAGATGAAGCCTACATGTAATGGATCCATTTAACTCCATATTCTAACTCAAAATAGCCCAAGGAAGAGGCCCAAGAGAATTATAACTGCTGAAGGGTATTTCGGGCTGGAATCCAATTATGCGCATAATACAGTTTTAATCCTATTTTGAAAACTGGGCCATAACTCTTATTTCTAAGCATGAAATTAACTTAATTCCCATGGTGGTTGAAAAAAATTTGATTCTGGACAATTTTGTATTTCACAGAAATCTCGTGAATCAAACTTGTACTAGGTCAAAATCTGGGCCGAAAGTCAACAAAAAACCCACCTGCTTAGGGCATGCGGGAAACCCTAACTGTCTCCTAATTAGGTGGGGACTTTTCATATTCTCTTAGCTATTAAAAATGACAAATTGGGGATGTATTAAGAGGCTTGACAGCAGTTTTGAAGAGCTTTTGGAGTGGAGAATCATTGGAGAACATGGCATAGCAATACTTCCATGGAGATGATGTCTTCTTCCTCAACTGTTGAAGCTTCTTCTTCTACCATGAGAGGCTAGTTCATCCACTAGGGTTTTGATGTAGCCCTAACTAAGCATCAATGGTTTGAATGTTCTAATTATTAGGAATTTTTGTATTCATTCATAGATTGTGTAATTTAGAGGATTCTTCTTATAGAGTTGAGCAATAAAAGTCTTATAAACTCAGTTTCAATGATTTCTTATCTTGTCTTAGATAGTTGATTATTGTTATTAAACTCAATCCCTCTTGTTTTCTATGATTGTTAGAATGATTATTACATAATAGTTTTCATTGAATATATCATTAAAAGCTTTGATGGCTTATGCCTAGAGAAGATGGACCATACTGCACCTTAGAGTAGAGTAGTTTAGCAGATAGCTCATACCAATCGAAGATAGTCCATGACTTAGCCTTAATCATATGTTATCTTCTTGATGAATGGAGGTGAGCTTGTAGCCACCGACACCACTTACCACTTATGCATGATATGATTCCCCACAGTTAGTTCAATTGGCCATTGATTGTGAAGTTAGTGGTGAAATAAATAACCCTAGATTTATCTTATATTCTCTACACTCAATAGTTTTTATTGCTTTTGTTCAATTGCTTCATTAGTTAATTTAAAATAAAAATCAACAACTTATTTTTTTAAAAATTTAATTAGAATTAGTCCTAACAATTCAACACAGTTAGACTACAGTCCCTGAGGTTCAACACCCCTTTCAATAGCCATATTCTGCAAAGAATTCGTTCTATTGCGAAGTGTGGTAACTTAATTGATACACTTACCAATGACTCAATTTTTCGTGCCATTGTCGGGGACTATTTATTTCGATTGTTTAGATTTTTAGAATTAGTTCTAGTTGGATTTTTAGTTTAGAAATTTTATTATTATTATTTTTATTTATTTTGATTTTATTTATTTATTTATTTTTATATTTTTCTTTTTATTTTTTTTTATTTTTTTTTCAAGTATTTCAATCACCACACCATTGAGCAAAAGGTATAGAATATTGACACCATGGCTAGTGTGCATGATAATAATGAAGCCATTGATATTGTGCTTAATGCTGTTGTGGAGAGGGTGAGATTACTCAAAGACTATTATATCTGAAAGACATACAATTCTCCAACTAGATTTCAACTGCCTGATGTCAAAGCAAAGAATTATGAGATCAAGCCCAGTATCATTCAGATGTTGCCATCTTACTTCGGGTTGACTGATAAGGATCCGTACAAACACTTGGATGACTTCATAGAAGTTTGCTCATTAATTAAAATTCACAACTTCTCTGAAAATGCTTTTCAAATGCGAGTCTTTCCATTCTCTCTAAAGAAGAAGGCCAAGTATTGGTTCAGATCTCTACCGGTGGGCTTTATCACTACATGGACTCAAATGCAAAATGAGTTCTTGAAGAAATATTTTCTGATAGGGAGGACCAATCAATTCAGACGTGTTATCATTGGTTTCTCTCAATTTGAGGGGGAACAATTCTATAAGACATGGGAGAGATTCAAGGACCTTCTTAAAAAGTGTCCTCATCACCAAGTTCCAAAGTGACAGTTAGTACAGTGTTTCGACGAGGGGTTGATAGAAGATAACAGACAGATGGTTGATAAATATGTGGGGCACTTTTATGTTAAAAAGTGAAGATGAAGCATGGACTTTATTCGAGAATCTCAGTGATAATTCTTTGTAACATGTTTTTTCATCTCGTTCGAGCAGACCATCCAATACAAGGAAGACAGATGATATTTTTGAGTTTGCTTCTGTAGATGCTATGCCTACCATTGTGGATGTTGTGGTACAGAGAGTGGTGCAACTCATGGCTGCTAGTCAAGTTCCTAATCCATCTTCAAAAAATCAACCTAATTTTCAGCCTCAGAACTATGTGCCTCCAGAGCCATATCAAGCATAAATTCTTATGCCACCAATGTATTCAGCTCTTGAGGATAAGTGGACACTTGCCCTAGCAATGTTTGAGAAACTCGAGTCTATTATAGAGACAATGCAAGCCACTGCAACAACAGTGCAATCTATAACTCAACTAGTACATTCTCAGTCTCAATCTATTGCCAAACTGAAATCTCAGTTTGGACAACTTGCCAAGGCCTTGAGTAGAATAGAAGAAGGAAAACTATCAAGTCAACCAATTACCAACCCAAAAGGGATTCATGTCCTCGGTAATATTTCTTCTTCAAACAATCTTTAAGGTGGAGAGATGTATTTTTTGAAGCCAATGAGACCATTCCGATGACTTTGAGTCTGGTACAAGGAAATGAGGATCATATAAGGGGGATGATGTCAAATCTCCTCGAGCGATGTGGCATTGGGTGAACCTTGATTTGAAATTGATGAACATCGGCTATGGACAGTAATTGTTGGGTATTTTGTATTTTATATATTTGATTTCCTGTATTTTTCTTTCTTTAATTCTTCTTTCATGTTGTTCTTTATTTTTCCTCCATTATTAGTTGCATTTTAATGTGTTTCTTTTGATTTTTTTATGTCTTAGTTGTTTTCAAGGGATGCCGGGAGGCGGACAGGGGTATTTGGACTCAAAATAGGTGAAAAAGAGAGGTCTCGGTCGACCTTGGGTGATAGGTACCTCATAAATCCTTCTCTATATCAACCTTGGGCGATAGAGTCCCGACGAGCACCCAGCGGGGGGATCAATCACCCCTCTCCAAGGGGGATCGATTGCCCCAATATCTTTTGGGGACAAACACCATCAGCTAGGCAATCGATCGCCCAACGCAAGGGGAATCGATTGTCCCAGTCCACTTTGCCCCACTACTCTTATTTTGGACTTTAAAAGACCTTTTCATGCCCTATATGCTCCCACTCAAAATACATCACTTGGTGTCTCTTATGGACTCTCCTACATCAACACACATTACAAATCTTCTACTTTCATTGCTCTATTGATAGTGATCATCATCAATCATCAACAACATCATCAATTACAACTTTATTTTTCTCCAACATCATTGAAGGATCAACTTTCTCAAGTTTCTTCTTCCCAAGGAAATAGACTTTGTTTAAAGAATTGATTGAATTTCTTTGAGGGGGTTTGTGTTACAAGTTTAAGGGAAGACATTGCGCATTTATTGTGGACTATTTCATTGATTTTGATGCTCCATTCTGGCTTTGACCCAGATTCTCTAGCACCACCTTGTCTATGATTTTCCGGAGGTAACTATTTTTTGTATTTTAGTTTTTATTTTTATTTTTACTTTTCTTTATTTTTTTTTATAAATTTAGTTTCAAAAAAAAATCTTGTTTTTATTTTATTTTTTGTTTCATATTTATTTTCACCCATATTTTTCACTTGGTCGGTGGGGCATAGTGGTTTGTTTTGCCAGGCTGTCACATCCAAGTTTGGGGGAGTGCTTGCATTTCCTACATGCAATTGGTTTGATCTATTTTCTTCCCACTACTCCACAATCCTAGTAACATCGTTCTAACCCTTCTTTGTGTTTTTATTGGATGTACATTGAGGACAATGTATAGTTCAAGTTTGGGCATGAGGCGATGCCTTTTTATGTGCTTTATTGCAGTGGGAAAATTTTTTTACAAAATTCTTCTTGTTTTAGGTTTTTTGGTTATTTAATTTTTCTTAGTTTTTTATTTTATTTTCTTTTGTTTTGTTTTTAGTTAGAATGTTTTTACTTTTTTCAAGGGATTAATACTTTATGTAGGTGCTTAACTTGCAATTCTTGGATATGTTTTAAATTTTTAGAAACTGTTATTTGAATTAAGTGGTTTTAATCATGGTTTACTTTGACATGCCTTGGGGTGATTAGTTTTAGTTTCCTCGCATGCACAGGCACATTAACATAATCTTATGGCGTATAAACTTTGGCTTTGAGTTATTGGGTTACATACACTTGATATTAATTAGTATCTCTTGAGAATGAGTACCGATTATGTATTTTACTTGACTTCGATGAAAAAAAATAGAAAAAAAAGAAAGTATATGATAAATAGCAAATCAATTTCATCATTTTCATAAGTAACCGGGCCTCTATGCCTCAGGAAGCATGGAGTGTTCGTGTCAAAAGTGAAGGGGTGAGAAAAGATAAGCATTGATTGTCTTGATTTGTAACTTGACTGATTCGAGTTATTAGGTTCTTCGGGGTATCTTAACACTTAGTGCCCTAAAGCCATTTGGTTTGGGAGCCACTGACTAAAAGCTTGCTACATGGATCTTTGAGAAAGCTTAATAGATCAAGACATTGCACAACCAATAAAGCAATGACAAAAAAGGAGATTGAAAAAGTCTTGTATTCATGTTTGGAAGTATAAGTTCAATCAGGAGAACTAGTGAATTGAAGGGGTATGTAACTTAATATATTCGGAGTTGGGTTACGCTACATGAGAGGACTGTTAGTCCAATTTTCACAAGGGGGCTAAAGTTGGTTATTTTGAGATGTGTTGATATGAATTATATGTGGGGACCATTGTTTTGAATTATAGAATTTAGAAGTTTGAAATTATTCTTGAATGTAAGTTTGTAGCTATGTATTTTAATCTTTTTCTTGATTAAATGTTTAAACAGAATTTTGAGTGTTTGTGAGTAACATTTCTGGAAACCCTAACGTGACTATAACTCGTCTACTAGGGTGAATCTAGGGGTTCAAAGGCTTGTTGTATATGCTAAATGTAATCGTTTCTCCTATGAAAGTACAGTTGGGTAGTTTAGTTAGTGTTTAGTTAGTTTCCTTTATTTTAGTTGTATTTTCTTCCATTGTTAAAGGACTAGCAATATGTAATTTTGAGGTTTTGATCGGTGTTGAATGTTGCACATTCTAGCCTATTAATTTTCATATTTTATTATCTTAGTGGTAGATTATTTTGTAATTTTACTTCGTTTTAGTATTTTCTCTATTTTCAAGGCCTGAATGATTATTTCAGTTAAAACCATAATTTTGGGCTTTTAAAGATGACATTTAAGAGGGTTAGATGAAGCCTACATCAAATGGATCAGTTCAACTCCATATCCTAACTCAAAATAGCCCAATTTTGTGCATAATATAGTTTTAATCCCATTTTGGAAAATGGTCTGTAACTTTTATTTCCGAGCATCAAATGGACTTAATTCTTATATTTGTTTAATGAAATTTAATTCTGGACACTTTTGTATTTCACGTAAATTTCATGAATCAGACTTCTGCTAAGTCAAAATTTGGGCTGAAATTCAGTAGAAAAACACACCTGATTAGGGCCTACAGGAAACCTAATTGTCTCCTAATTAGGTGGGGACTCTTCATATTCTCTTGGCTATTAAAAGTGACGAATTCGGGTTGTATTGAGAGGCTTGACAGTAACTTTGAAGAGTTTTTGGAGTGGAGAATCATTGGAGAACAAGGCATAACAATACTTCCATGGAGATGATGTTTTCTTCCTCAACAATTGAAGCTTCTTCTTCTACTATGAGAGGCTAGTTCATCCACTAGGGTTTTGATGTAGCCCTAACTAACCATCAACGGTTTGATTGTTCTAATTATTAGGGATTTTCATATTCATTCATAGATTGTGTAATTTAGAAGATTCTTCTTATAGAATTGATCAATAAAAGTCTTATAAACTCAGTTTCAATGATTTCTTATCTTATCTTAGATACTTGATTATTATTATTGAACTCAATCTCTCTTATTTTTTGTGATCATGAGAGTGATTATTACACAGTAGTTTTCATTAAATATATCATTAAAAGCTTTGATGGGTTATGCCTAGAGAAGATGGACCATACTGTGCCCTAGAGTAGAGTAGTTAGGCAGATGACTCATGCTAATCGAAGATAGTCCAAGACTTAGCCTTAATAATATGTTATCTTCTTGATAGATAGAGGTGAGCTTGTAGCCACTGACACCACTTATGCATGATATGATTCCCCATAGTTAGTTCAATTGGTCATTGATTGTGAAGTTAGTGGTGAAATCAATAACCCTAGATTTATTTTATATTCTCTACACTCAAAAGTTTTTATTGCTTTTGTTCAATTGCTTCATTAGTTAATTTAAAATAAAAATTAGCAACTTATTTCTTTTAAATTTAATTAGAATTAGTCCTAACAATTCAACATAGCTAGACCACAGTCCTTGAGGTTTGACACCCCTATTCTGCAAAGAATTCATTCTATTGTGAAGTGTTGTAATTTAATTGATACACTTACCAACGAATCAATCTCTTCGCCTCTTCCTAGCACAATTGTCCGGAAGGGACCCCGTGCTCCTTGTTTGGTTATTTGCTTCCCTTATCTTTAGGTTATCATTGCCGAACTCCTCGGCTACCAATGCCCTCTCTACCACTGCTACGTAGGTGGTCAAACCAAGAATTCCAACTCTATCTTGCAAGTCGGGTCGAAGACCTCTTATGAACTGTTTGATCTTTAGCTCTTTTATTGGAATCATCTCTTTTGCAAACCAAGCCAAAGATGTGAATCTGGCCTTATACTCCATCACTGTCATCGTTTCTTGAGTCAAGTTGAAGAATTTCTTGCCCATATTGTCCTTCACCATTTCTAGGAAGTACTTCTCGAAGAAAAGAACTTGAAATGTGTCCCATTCCATCATCTCAAGATCATGATAATCACCTAAGAATTTTCACCAATGTTTGGCGTCATCCTTAAGAATGTGGCATGTGGATTATATAGATGTGGTAGTTACATTCATTTTTATGTAAATTATGATTCATTAGAACCTTGTATGTATACACAATGAGGTTGGATGATGTACATTGTGAATTTGTAAGGATTTGTATATTTTGATGGAAATGTATGATGATTTTGAGAATATAATGATTCAAATGTATGTTTTGAATTATGCAGATGATGATATAACATTGGTAGATGATATAAATGTTGTTTAAAGATTCTAGTTGATTAGACTGTTGATTGGATGAGTTTATGTTTTGGCAAATGTTTATATATGACAGCAGTTGTGTTGGACAGTAGCTTTTGGAGCTTTTTGGAAGGGTAAAGTAGTCGACTTTCCCTTTAGGGACAGTCAACTACTTTACTACTTTAGAAATTCAATTTTTCTGAAAAACATCATTTTAAGCTTTCTGGGAGGGTAAAGCAGTTGACTTTCCCTTTAGGGACAGTCAACTACTTTACTGTTTTACATTTTCAAATTTTATAAAATTCAGCATTTTGAACTTTTGAAAATGGTAAAATAGTCGACTATTTTGGACAACATGTTTTGGGACTTTCTAGAAGGGTAAAATAATTGACTATCTTACTGCTCCAGATTTTTAAAAATCTGAAATAGGCATAACTTTGTCGTCTTAACCCCGATTTGAGTGATTTTTTTTAATTGAGTTTTTTTGGACCCTCTTTATAATAGACTAAGTTTCATTTTGAAATTCCAAGTACATTGGTAGTTATGTTCTGGAATAGAGTGGTTCGTGTGTTTGTGAACGGGTTCAAAATTAAGAGTATTGGGGTGAAATCTTGGTATCAAAATATGATATCAAGAGTGATTGTGACTTAAAGTATTGATTAATAAATCCAATCACGCTCAGTTCTCAGGAGTCGAATATGTGATCCATGTGACTGATGCATTGTACATGAGTGTTTCATTATGCGTCACATGGCTAGTAGTGACATGTAGTCACCACTTAGAGATTCTGATTTTGAGGATTAGTAAACCTAGATAGAGGTTTGAAATCGAGCAGATTATGATGTTGAAATAGACATATTGTGATAGACTTCGAGAGTGTGACTCTAGGGTTGTGGGAAAGTGTAATACCCCGTTCCAACACATGGTATGATATTCCTCTTGGGTTTTACCTCAAAATGCATCATACCATTTGGAGAGAACTCACTATATATAAGCACATCCCCTTCTCCACACCCAGGCGATGTGGGATTGAGCACCCTGTAACATGCCAATGTGATAGCTCAGCCCAGTGTCTTTTCTTGCACCCGCCCACATCACACCTGCCCACAAAAGTCACTACAATCCACCCAGCGGGTGACTACAACCCAACCCTTATGAGTCACGACATCCTCATCCACACACTTCCGGTTGGGTTCAGACTTTGATACCAACTGTAATACTCTGCTCCAACACATAGTATGATATTATCCGCTTTAGGCCTAAGCCCTCACGGTTTTGCTCTTGAGTTTTACTCCAAAAGGCCTCATACCATTTGGAGAGAAAATACTATATATAAGTACATCCCCTTCTCCACACCCAGGTGATGTGGGATTGAGTACTTTGTAGCCTGCTAGTGTGGTAGCTCAGCCTAGTATCTTTTCTTGTATCTGCCCACATCACACCCGCCTACAAGGGTCAATACAATCCACCTCACAGGTGACTATAGAAAGGGTATGATTTAACTTGAAGATTTCCAAATGCAAAGTTGGAGTGGTTCAGATTGGTGTTGCAATATTGGCACAACTATTAAGGATATCATTTAGACAAAGAACAGAGACAATTGGTGGTATTATGATACCGGGATTATAGACAAAATATGTCTAAAGTGTACTAGTGAATTAGTCAGATGTGGACTTTGAAATGATCTAATTCTTTCGAGTCAATGGACATATGATGACATTGGAAGTCTAAAAATAAGATATTGGGATTATGTGAAATGAATGACACCCTATTTGAGTGATTCTATTTTTGAAATTGAGTGCTTTTAGACCCTCTTTATAATGGACTAAGTTTCATTTTAAAATTCCAAGCACATAGATAGTTATGTTCTGGAATAAAGTGGTTCATGTGTATATGAACGGGTTCAAAATTGAGAGTACTGAGGTGAGGTCTTGGTATCAAAATATGATATCAAGAGTGATTGTGATTCAAAGTATGGATCAGTAAATCCAATCATACTTGGTTCTCAAGAGTCAAAAATCAGGGCATGACAGCTTAGTATTAAATTTAGATATAAAGGGGGATTGTCATTTGAAATGTGGTTTGGTGACACAATCACACTCAATTCCTGGGAGTTAGGAATTAGGGCATGACAATACCATTCCAAAGACAGAAGACCATTTCTGCCAAACCCATCCCCCCTATACAGTACCCTAACCTAGACCCTCCTCACCACTTTGACATAGTCAAGGGACTTCATGACATTTAGAGTATAAACAACAATCTCCTTCTACCAACTCCTTAACCCAAATTTATTCTCACTCTAACTCAGTCAATATCTAACACCATCTTCAAAAAGACCCACCCTTCTGCCCATTAGACCAAAACTTAGGTTTATGCTATTAAAGATAAGGCTTCACTAATGAAATTTCATTTCTTCAAGCCATTTGTCACAGATTATGGTGTCTTTGTAAAACCTCCCAAGAAAGTAACCAATGAAGGTATGATTGAATAGAGTTCCACCATAGTTGGGTATTTTTCCCAAAAGAAACCCCCATTCAAGGTTGTCCAATCCATCACTAAAAAACAATACAGAAATAGAGGCTTGTTGGAAATGGCCACCTGTGCCAAGGATTTTTTTCTTTTCAAATTCATTAATTCCAAGGCTTCTGAAGCTATCATGTCTGCTTCAAAATTTTAAAAAAATTAAAAGTAGTCAAAGACTCTAGTCAACTCTCTGTTAAACCCAGCCTCCTAGACAGTACTCTAACCCTACTCCCCTTTCCCTCTTTAACAATTTTAAAGAGACCTCACAAAATTTGAGCCGCAAGAAATAACCTACTTCTATCAACTCTTCAAACAATGCTCCCTCACATACCATTCCAGGTAACACTAAACATCACCAACAGAGACACAAGGCCATGCCTTTCTGCCAAACCCATCTTCCTTTACAGTTCCATAACCTACACCTTCCTCACCACTCTGACATAACCCAAGGGACTTCATGACATTTAGAGTACAAACAACAATCTCCTTCTACCAACTCCTCAACCCAACCTATCTCTCACACTAACTTAGGCAATATCCAGCACCATCTTCAGAAAGGCCCACCCTTCTACCCATTGGACCAAAACTTGGGTTTCTATTATCAAAGATAAGGCTTCACTAATGAAATTTTAGTTCTTAAAGCTATTTACCACAGAAGGTGGTGTCTTTGTAAAACCTCCCAAGGAAGTAATCAATGAAGGTATGATTGAATGGAGTTCCACCCTAGTTCGCTATTTTGGCCAAAAGAAACCCCCATTCAAGGTTGTGCTATCCATCACTCAAAAAAATTATGGAGCAATAGAGGCTTGTTAGAAATGGCCACTAGTGCCAAGGGTTTCTTTCTCTTCAAATTCAACAATTCCAAAATTGTTAAAGCTATCATATCTGTTGGACCATGGCTTATAGCAAATAAGCACCTTGTGCTCAAAATTTGGGACTCTCAAATACAGCTTGCCAAGGAATCACACAAAAAAGATTCCACTCTGGGTCAATTTCTTTAACATCCCATTACAATTTTGTATTCCAAATAGCCTCAGTTACAATGCTAGTGCAATGGGTACCCCTTTATATGCAAACCCAACCACTCAAACCAGAGCAAGAATTGATTTTGCCAAGATTTGTGTTGAAGTGGCCACGTCTTCTCCACTCATTATCAACTTTGTGCTTCATCTCAATGAGCATTAATTTGTCACCATTCAAGTGGAGTACCCATAGAGACCCTCTCTTTGAAACCATTGCTAGTTTTTCAGACATGCAATAGAGAATGTTAATAGAAAGCCCCATAAACTATCCATTCACCACTGTCTCAACTTCCATCCCAGTGAACCTTGGTAACTATAAATAAAAAACTAAGATTCTCCACCAATGAGCCAAAACTTTCATGTCATCTTCAACTTCCTTCTACAACTTTCCCAACCACCATCCGAATCATTATGAACTCTGCACATTTACCCCACCAAAATAGCCCTAAACCTTGCTCTCCACATTTATCCCACCATAACAACCCTGAGTCTTGTTCTGCTTCTACCTCACACAAAACATCGACTCCTTCCATAACCAAAAGAGACTCCATTTCCAATGAGCTCATTAAATTGATCATTGAAATTTTAGCCTATAACCTCCTAGCCCATAACCCAGCCAACACCAACATAAATAAGATGGCCTCTCACCCTCCTCATGCAAGCAGATTCAGTCCTCTTTCATTTGAACCATCTAATGGGCTGAAGAGGATGATGAAGATCCCATTGAGTCTGACAATAGTCTTTCTCCTAGTTTTGAAGTCAATTCTGCTTCATCCTTGCCAAGGTTCATTATCCCTAAAAATAAGAAGAAAAAAATAAGAAAATCATAGCAAGATCATACAAATCTTTGCCCAGATTCCTCTGAGGGAATTCAAGGCTTGTTGGATTATTATAGTTTGGAACATAAGGGGTCTTAATTCATCTATCAAGCAATTGGAAATTAAAAAGTTGATTAGAGATCACAAGGTTGACATTCTTTCCATTCTTGAAACCAAAGTCCAAAAGATAAACATGCCATCCATTTTCCATTCCATCTCTAAAATTCATGGAATGACTCACATCTCATCCATAACTACAGAAGCTCTCAAATGGGGAGGATTTGGATCATTTACAATCTTGCTAAAGTCCACCTGCAACTTCTTGGTTATGATGACCAATTCATTCTATGCTTAATCACTGACATGGAACTTAATTTTAAATTCAATGCATTCTTCAACTATGCTTTAAATTCTAGAGCTGGAAGGTAAAATATTTTGTCAAGTATCAAGTATCATTGCACATGCATAAACCATGAACCTTGGTATCTCCTAGGTGATTTCAATTGTATCCTTAACCCAAATGAAAGGGAGGATGGAACTAGAAGGAGGACAGTTGCCATGGAGAATTTCAATACATGCATCTGCGTTGCTTCTATTGAAGATTTGAAATTCTCAAGTATCTTTTTAACTAGTCAAATAAAAGTGAAAGGGCTACCAATGTTCCAGAAAATTAGATAAAACCCTTGTAAATATTTGTTGGAACCATACCATTCCTCATTCTGACTGTACTTTCCTGCCTTAAGGCATTTCTGATCACTCCCCAAACCTTGTTAAAACTGGCCCCTTGTTGCCCAAGATAAAAACCCCCTTCAAAAATTTTAATTTCTAGGCTAACCATGCTTCTTTTACCCTCTAGTTTCTCAAGTTTGGGCTAACCAAATTCATGGATATCCTATGTTCCAATTCACTTAGAAGCTAAAGCTAATCAAGTACCCTCTTAAAGGATTTAATCAAAAAGAGTTCAATGACCTTTCTGGTAGAGTGTTGGCAACCAAATAGGAGCTTGCTTCTATCCAATCCTCCCTTGATCACAACCCAATAGAACCTAGCCTCAGAGCAAAAAAAAAATATTCTGATTCACACTTATACACAACTAGGCTTATGTGAAGAGCAGTGACCACAACATTACTTTTTTCCAAAAATTGTGAATAGTAGGCAAAATAAAAAGAAAATTATCTCCATTTCCCTTCCTTCTAGCTCCACCATTACTGATTATGACACTATTTGTAGTGAATTGATTTCCTAATTCAAAGCTTAACTTGGTTGTACTACACCCTACCCTGGTAGCTCCACCCTCTCATAACATATTACAAAATCCATCTCAGCCAACCTTGCACCCAACCTCTACACAACCCCAATTGATATGGAAATTAAACAATGTATCTTCTCAATTAGCAATGATAGAGCTCCTGGCCCTGATGGGTATGAAGCTTTCTTTTTCAAAAGGGCATGGCCAGTCATTGGCAACATTATCACATCAGCTATCAAAAGCTTCTTCACCTCGCGAAACCTTCTTAAGGAGATCAATGCTTCCATTATTACATTAGCACCAAAGTCACAACATGCATCTACATTATCTGATTATAGGCCAATAGCTTGTTGTAATGTGCTTTATAAATGCATCTCTAAGCTCCTTGCAAATTAGTTGAAGCCCATTCTTCCCTCACTCATTGATGAATCTCAATCTACCTTCACTAAGATCAAAAGGATCACTAACAATATCTTTTTGGCCTAAGAAATCCTTATAGGCTATAATTCCAATTAGGTTACAACTAGATATGCAATCAAAGTGGACCTAAGAAAGGCATTTGATTCCCTTTGTTGGGATTTCTTATTGGATTCAATGGTTTTAATTGGGTTCCTAAGCACTTTCCTTAATTAGATTAGGTTGTGCATCACAACTCCTTTCTGCATTTCAGTAAATGGCAATCTGTATGGTTTTTTAAATAGTGCAAAAGGACTAAGACAAGGAGACTCAATCTCACCATTTTTGTTTGTGTTGGCTATAGATGTCTTATCATAAATCTTGAACAAATCCATCACAAACAACCCTCTCTTCAAACACGATTACAAGTGCAAAAAACTTAGCCTTTCACACCTTCTTTTTGTAGGTGACCTCTTCTTGTTTTCAAATATTGGTGATATCTCCTTTGTAAATGTCATCAAACAAGCCCTTGACACTTTTTGCATCCTCTCTGGATTGACTCTCGCAAATACCTTTAAAAACCTTATTTTTTCTCAGGTGTAAGGGACAAAATTTAGATGGAAATTTTGAGAATCTTTAAATTTGGAAAAGGAACATTGCATATCAAGTATCTTGGTGTGCCACTTATTGCATCAAGACTCACAACAATTGACTATACTTACCTCATTGACAAAGTCACTTGTAGAGTGAACTAATGGTCAAGCAAACTGCTATCCTTTGTAGGAAAGCTCCAACTGATAAAGTCTACCTTTTATAGCTCCCAACTATATTGGATAAACTCCTTCATCCTTCCCAAAAATGTAATTGTGAAGATAACATCTATCATTAGATAGTTCCTTTGGTCAAATGTAGGTACTGATAGTAGGAAGAGAGATTTCAGAGTTTCTTAGGTCAAAATCTATCTTCCAAAGTCAAAAGGTGGGCTTGGACTTTCAAATCTAGACACACAGAATAGAGCCATCATGCTCAAACACATCTTGTGTCTTTTTAGTCAACCTAAAAATCTATGAAGTAAGTGGATGAGAACTAACCTTTTAAGAGGCAAAAGTTTTTGGGAAATAAATTGCATCAAATATTGTTATTGGACCATGAGAAAACTTTTATAGATGAGATCACTAGCAAGGACCTTGCTTTCACACAGATTGAGGAATGGAGAGCACGCCTTAATTTGGTTTGATAACTGGCATCATATTCCCCCCCTGCACTCTAAGATTACAAACCCCACTACCATGAGTACCTCCACTATTAAATATTGTCATGTCAGCTTTCTAATCCAGAACAACCAATGGACAATCTCTTCTCAACTGAGTAGGATTATTCCTAAGCTTAGAAATGCCTCATCATTACCTAATTTCAATATCAATTCTCTTAACTCAGTCATATGGAACCTTTCTCCATCACATATCTTCTCTCTATCCCACACTCTTGTGGAAATCTTTGACCCTCAACCTGACATACATGCCATGGACCCATCTTTTCTGGTTTAAGCCCTGCATCCATAAACATAACTTCATCCTATGGATGGCAATTCAGGAAAAATTGGCCACCCTTGACAATCCATCCATGTCCTCTCTTTGCATACCCAATGCTTGTTGTCTATGCCTTGTTGCTAGCAAAAGTCACAATCATCTTTTCTTCCAATGCTCTTATTCCTCACAAATTTGGAACCACTTCATTTCACTTTGCAAACTTGCCATATGTATGAAACTAGCTCTAGTAGGGTGTGTTTACGGTATTTTGAGAGAAAGGAATGATTTAAGAATAAGGCTTCATCCCCTCAGTCCTTGATAAAGACAATTCACTGCTTGATCAAACTCGGGCCATGTAGCTCATCCTTGAAAGATTGCAGAAGTAGCAGGCTCATTGCTGATCATTGGTCCCTCCCTAGCTTAGTAATTAGACCACCAAGAAAACCACTAGACTGACTCATTGTTACTATTTTCAGTAGTTCCACTGTTGTTGGCCTCATGGTAATACATGTAAACTTCACAATTCTTCTTCTTGATTGAGCTTGAGTTGTAATGGCTGCATTCTTGCTTGCTTCAGCATTTGCACAAACACTTTTCATGCAATACAAATCTTACCTTATCCTTATCGGGAAAAGAAAAAAACAATAACAATAATAACAATTCTGCCAAAATTCACATTTTAGATACGATTTTGAGTTTTGTGAGAACTATAAGAATGAGTTTTCCAGAAGTGAAATGAAATTTAAAAATTCTGGAAAAAAATGCTGAAAATTATTCAATTTGAAAGCCCTTTTTGAAACGGTAATTTTTTAAGATGCTAGTAAGCTCTTTAAAAATTCTGGAAGAATTTCAGCTTAATACAAGGAAAATAATTTTCATAATTTTTTAGAATTAAAACGAGTCTAAACACATTCAATATGATGAGAAATGTGGCTAAACCTAAAGGATCAAAACCACTTAAAATAGTGAAGAACAGTGGCATCGTCGCAATTTGGGAAAAATTCTTATTAAACCCACAAACTGAGGACCTTATGAAATTTATAAAAAAAAACATACTTTTCAGAATGTGCTTGAATTCAAAAAGTGCTAGAAATTTGTTTCAAACAATTCATTTTAAAAGTTGAAAATCGTAGCTGGTAATGTCGACAATTTTTTCTGATATTGTGACAAAGTAACAATCGTGAAGCAAATTGTGGAGTTTCGAAAGAATGTAAGAACCCAATTTCTAATGAAATTTTACTTTAAAATAGCATGGAAGCCCATTCATAAACATGAGGTACGTTCTAGGAAGCATATATACTTCTATAAGAGTAACGTATTCGTATCGGATACATATCAGATACCGATACTTCTCGGATACTTGTGGACAAGTGTCCGATACTTCCTAAATATATCCATAATTTTAAAATATATATTTGTATTTCTAATAAGTATTCGATACTTCTTAGGTACTTCAACCATATATCTAATGCTTCTCGGATACTTCAGAACATATTTCTAATAATAATATCATAATATAATTGTTAAGAAAAGTTTACATTTATTTAAAGACGAAGTGTGGATATATATATCATAATTTAGTACAAAATTTATCCATGCAAATTATGCAATATGATTCTTAACTATTAGTTTGTTTGTTAATCATAATATTTTATAAAGAAATGTAACTAAATTTATTTTTTTGTATATATAAAAATATAATTTGTTATTTTTATATTGACATATCATGCCGTACACGTATCTTATTTTTTTGAGATTTATCGTATCGCCGTGTCCCGTATCCCTATCCGTGCTTCTTAGACTACGTTGTGTTGGAGCAAATTAATTAAGAACTAATATTTTTTTTTTTCTGAAAAAAACAAATGCCGGTCTTATACAACAATTATAGGGAAGAATGCTACTCTTTTGTTCCTTTATAATTTTCTAGTGAGACAACCTTTTTGATTCAACGGCTGTCACTGGGACAGTTACTGCTGGGCCAGAAAAGGATAAATTCTAGTTACTAAAACTATACTAACATTCCAAAAAATCATGTAACTGCATGCAACAGCCGTGCAAATTAGTACTTCCACGGTTGTGTGTGTATATTTGTGTGTGTAGACCTTCAGAACAACTCTTTGCGTGATGCATGCAACTCCACTTATTATTCAGTTAAGTGGATTTATTGCACCTACACATATAGTAGTGTGTTTGGCTTTATAAATGCTTCACAATTTCACATATAGGATTATGATTTAATAAAATAATTAAGCTGCATATGTATTTAAAGATGATTCTACACTAGATCTTATATATGTATTTCTCTTGTACAGATTTCATTATTTGCAATAAAATCTTACCTTATGAAAAAAAAAAAAAAAAGCACGTTCCTGATTAGCCACCACAAGTCTTTGTCGCTCATTTTGTTGATTGACAATTGAATTGTGTTTTTGTCCCACTCAGCACATTTTCAATTGGTGGAGTATTTTCATGACTAATTGGTACATCCATTACTCATCAAGAGGTTGAATATCTCTACACGCAATTCAATTATATGAAATGATATTCTTTCATTTCGGTGAAAAAAAAAAAAAAAAAGTCATAAGAACTGGAGTTTTCATTTGGTTTTTCAAAGTCCATTGCTTGTGATATTGAATTTTTTTTGTGAATGTTAATGTGATATATATTCTGTTCTTATGTCTTCCCATACTAAAAGTTCACAAAAAAAATGTTAAAAATTTAATATATATATATATATATATGTGTGTGTGTGTGTGTGGTCGTGACAATTGCAGATGAGTCAGGTTGGTTTCTTTGGCCAATAGGCTCCTAGTTAATAAAGAATCTTAGGTAATTAGACAAGGGTTGTTGACACAGTTTTAAGGGCCATAACAACCTGTCTTTTAAATTTCATTTTGGACCCACAGATCATTTTGCTTAACAATCAATCAGTGTTTGTCTATAAAGCAAAAGCTTTCCCATCACAATAGCTAGCTGCTATATAATGTTGCCCTAATTGTAGAAAAACAGTCAGCACTGGGTTATAAAGTCTTCCAAGGCGGTTGGAATATCATTTCCAGTGACCATTAATTCTTAAGTTTTTTCCTGTGGTCTATGTGAGGATAAGAGTCTTTTCGTGCCCATCTGTTTCACTATCTAGTTTTACATTCTTACCAATTAGGACACCATATATATATATATAAATAGACACACACTTTGCAGAGAAAATTGAGCATACCTGTTCAGTCATTTTTGTCAAAACATAGAGGTAATATTGTAGCATAGTCATCATCTTTTTGTTGGCTAAAATGACAGAAATGCCACTCTTATGGAGTCAGTTTGACCGGACAGTAGGCAACTGGACAGAATATTTGCCCTATATATTATTAAACCTAAAGGAAAGGAAGAAAATGATTGAATAAGGCTAGTGGTAACTCACTATTTATATATATATATATATAGGGTAGAATACATATATGTTGGGATTAGGGTAAGGTACATCAACCCACTCAAAGCTAGCTAACTTTTTCTTGAAGCTCCCTCACAACATATATAATATAAAGCTTCTGGTGCTTTGGATCAGTAAATTGGTCAGAAATATTTGGGTGTCCCCCCATTTACAAGAATCCTAAACACTATATTAGATAGTGAAATTAGGGTTAGTGCAAAAGCATCATGAAGAAGCGTCAAGTGGTTGTTAAAAGGGGTGGATCTGGAAGAACATCCACTACTTCCATGGTTACAAGTGTGAGATATGCAGAGTGCCAAAAGAACCACGCCGCTAACATCGGAGGGTATGCTGTTGATGGGTGCCGGGAGTTCATGGCCAGCGGAGGCGAGGGGACGGCTGGCGCGCTTTCATGTGCTGCTTGTGGCTGCCACAGGAACTTCCACAGAAAGGAAGAGGAAACTGAGGTAGTTGGTGAGTCTTCTTAGCCTTCTTCAAATGTTGGTTTAGTGTAAAAGCATAGAGAGAAGAGGGTTGGGGTGGATATGGGCATTTGCCAATACCATTTGGTTTGTGTTTGTGATTGTGATTTGTATAATTGTACAAAAATAATTGATTTTCTCATTGACAAATTGAATCCTGTAATTTAGTTTAGATCATATCAAGAAACTAAATTTCGTGTATTCAAAGCAAGGATAATTAATAGATTGTTTTGACCCTCTAATTTCTTTCTTTACTAAATTTTCATATGCCATATGATTGTAATTTTGAGCAATCCGACATGATGTTGGACTCATATTGCTTATAGTTAATATAATGACTAGGAAAGGAATGTATGAAGTTTATGTGAAGCTCAAAATCTATTTTGGCTACACAAGTACTTAATTAAACTAAGTATCAATTTTGGATTTTTTTTTTCTTTTCCTTTTTTTTTTTAAATATGATTGACCATTATATAAACATGATAGATTCTTGCAACTAAACAAAAATCCCAGAAGATTCAAGAATTGTAATCAAATTTCGGCCAAATCTAAGCCATAGAGTGCTAATTTATAAACGAATTACACATGAAACTTAAGGTTATAATTGAACAAGTGAAGTGAGACAAAGTACATATAAACTTGTAGTAGACCATTCCCAAGTGTTTTTTTAATATAGATTAATAAGTGAGACTCAAACTGATAGATCAAATGATCAGACTTTACATATTCCTATCTGTCTAGCTGTTTTGGTCTGCTGCACTCATTCAAGCCAGTGAAGCCAAATAATATTTTAAGACCTAGTTTCTTTGGAACTTTCTGCATTCGAGTAAACCACTCGACAGAAAGCACAGAGATACAAATTTTTACATATTTTCTATTGCTCAGTTTTCTTGGTTACCAGTTGGACTGCTAGTGCAAAAGAGACATTAATATTTTATTAGAATACCTTTTTTTATCAAGTTTAAGAGGCCCACATATTTTCTTTCCATGATCTAGAGGTAACTAAAGTTTAAGCAGGAAATAAATTAAGGTCATATTAATCACCTGTTTGGAATCATCAGTGGAACTGACTAGTATATACATACATACATGCCTATATATATGATATTGCCTTATTAGTGTGTGTGTGTGTGTGTGTGTATATATATATATATTTATGTGTGCGTGTGTATATATATATATATGACAAAGCAAAAGTAAGATGATCAAAAAGAATATGGTTATAGTTATAGAATTTGATAGTGGAAACAGTACTTTATATCTCATCCTCCCTAATGGATTGAATATCTGGAATTTAAAGTTTATAATATTGCCTTATAATTGAAGCAAACGGTCTGTACAATAGTCATTGGATGGATATTTCATTTAATATATACCTTACATGGAGAAATTCTCACTTTTTTCTTCTTATTTATTTTTTTTTTTTTTTGGCAAGGTATATGATTTAAAGGAGAGACAGGGGAGAGATTAACTTCCGATTGAACTATAGTTTTTCGTCTGCAAAGAACATGCTACTATTTAAGTATCACCAAGGCTAATAGCCTGGTGGTGACTATAGAAGTTGTTCGGAGATTTTTTTTTTTTTTTTTCTTCTGTTGATGCATGATCTTCCTTGAAAGCGAATGAATCAACATATATATCACCATGGCGGAGCCACCGTATGCCCAGGGGGGACACATGTCCCTCTTGAAATAAAATTTTTTATTAGTATATGCACTTTTTTTTTTGGTAAATCTCAAAAATGCTCCCCCCTCTCCTCATATTTTTCTTTTACCCCAATAGATTTGATGGTGAAGACGCGAGAGGACTTATTGGTCATTTGGTCTTATAATGTGTTAAGAGGGAAGACAAAAGATTTTATTTGCATTAAATTCATGCACGTGTATATATGAATACTTGAATTTTCTTTATATCTCAAAAATTCTTAACATTTTCGTTCTAAGTCAAAACATAATGAAAGTGGTACTCAAATGGAGGCTCTTGGAATTCTCTATTCAATAAATTTTGTTTCATCGAAAAATTTTATTTTTAGTGAGAGTTATGGGACTTAAAGTGAGATGAAGGAAGAAAAATATATATACATTTAATTGTCTTGTGCTTCACTTGCGTGTATTATATATATTGAGAAAGAGTGAAAAAGAGATTGTCTTGTGTGTAATGTAAACATACATATATTTGTGTATATATTTTCTTAAATATTTTATATTCCTTTTTAAACTTTAAAATTGATTACTCATTGGCAAAATTGAGTATCTCGAAGTCGTCTTTTCAATTAAAATAGTTTCTCGAACAAATTCTAAGTGTACGAAGCCCAGCTATTTAAATCTTGACAAAAATGAATTTCTTTTGTTTGAAAAAAAAAAAGAAACAATTTAATCAAGTTTCAAGGGCGTTGACTATTGAGTTTTGACTTTTAATTTAATTTTTTTTATCACAAATTGGGTTCGAAAATCTGCAGTGTGACAAAGTGGTATCATAACGTAGCTATACCTTCTAATTTCTTGAAAAAAAAAACATAAATATAACAATTGTTTACTCTCTCTCTAAAGCGGTCTCTTCACGATTGCTCTCCAACCTCCGCTCTGAGTTTGCAAAGGAGAGATAGAGATAGCAAATTAACCTTTTGTAATTTTGTTTTGCTATCACCAACTCACTGCAAGCTTGATTATTCGTTTCTTTTGCAAATAAAATATATTTATTTTTCATAAAATATGGAAACCCTACATTTACAAAATTTTCAAGTTTTGATACTTTAGCTCTCTGAGGATTCTATTTCTAATTTTCTTCTAATAACATCAACTTATTATTTATGATTCTTTAATTTCCTTTTCGCAACGAGGTTTGTGATGGACTAATGGTCAGATTGTGTTGCCCTTGTTTCATGATTTTGGTTTTTCGTTTTCTCGTTAGTAGTCATTATCTTTAACAAAAAAAACAAGATTGACTAAATTCACTTTTTTAGGTGAATTGAGAGTCGAGAACTGTTTTTGCATCTTTTAGTTCATTAAGATTGACTAAGTACCATAGTGATTTTGTTGTGGTTTTTCATTTTTGTTTGTCTTTTGACATGAAAAATTTATATTTGTCATTTTAGTAGTTTTTTTTTCCACCAAAATATACTACATTCCCTTGAACAGAAATCCTGGCTCCGCCCTGAGTTTTACCATCTACATATTGAATCTCTAATTTTCAGAAAATCAAACCATTTTGGCCATTAACTTTGTAATATAATTAGTAGTCACTGCTTTATCAATCTGTCTGAGTTGCACAAGCTGCACATATATATATATATATATATATATATATATATATATATATATATATATATATCAGTTTAAGCCAAATCAAGGATTGAGCAGGGGAAAGGAATTGAATGCAGAAAATGCATCCACTTATGATTGAGTTGATACTTGATGGGGAATAGACTTGGACACAAGATGATTATGGTAATGAAAGCGAAAGGCCTGGAGGTATGTCCTCGGACAACATTTTAATGGAGCCAGCACACCATGATTCTGAAAGGAGAGATAACATATATGCAACATGCCACCACATGCATTTTTTTTTTTGCAAGAAATATATATAATATGTTCTGATATATAATCTTTGTTAAGAAGTTACAACGAATTAAGTACACACCATATCTGCAGGATAAGGAAAATATCTGCAGGATAAGGAAACATGTTGCTGTACCAAATATTGGTGTACCATAATGGTGTACCTGCATGAGCATCCAAAGGATATGCATATATGAACCAATTTTTCTTTTAAATTGCATCAAATTCCAAACCCGTATTTTTTATCTTGGTCATTTGAATGTCTGGTATTAATAAAAGAGTTTTAACCCTTTACTTCTTTCTTCTTCTTTTTTTTTTTTTTTTTTCTGGTAATTAAGGTATAAGTAAAGAAAAACGGAACCATACATCTGTACAAGTTCAATCAAAAGTCATGTTGAGGTTTCTTCTAATATCTTATTACTCTTATAACTCCACTTTTCTAGTTGTGGTGTTTTGATTGGACTCGACACATGATTCTGGGTCATCTAATAATTTCTCCTAAACAAACAGGGCTACAAGCCTAATGGGTACCAAAAAAAGAGGCCCAGCTACAAATTAATACACTAAAGTGAGTAGACAAAGCCCAATGGGGGGCTAAACTGTGAGTTACACGGTGCGGAAGTTGCCGTGGAAGTTTGATAAAAATACAGCTAGAGGGGCTGAATAAGTATTTGAACTTATTTGCTCGATTTTTCAACTTATTTTAATCTCAGCCCAATTAAAATAAAAACAACCATACACAAAGCAATGAGTAAAGTAAAGTAAAAAATGACACCAATTTTACGTGGAAACCCAAACAGGAGAAAACCACGTGGAGGCAAAGACTCACGAAGAGCAAACCACTATCGTTGAAGCAAAGTACAACAGACTTCATCTCAGTCTCACACCCACTCCTCTCTGCCAAGAACTTGTTGTTGAACGCCTGAGACTTATTCTTACGACTCCACGTCAAATTTTTGCAGACTTCAGACTGATACCACAATTCTATCGATCTCATTCGTAGTATGATATGGTTCACCTTCCTTTACAAACAACTAATTGAGAAGATCTAAAAATCCAATTTCCTAATCGAACGAAGAATTCAGAAGAAGTCTCTAAATGGTCGATCAGATAGAGAACAACATCCTAGATTTCACTCATGAATTATAGATGTGTGCTCTAAAAAGATAGAAAAATTAAAAATGACTTTCTGCCCTAAAAATTCTCACAAAAACTCTCTCTTTAAAACAATGATCTTCTTAAAGTGTAATTGTAGAGAAATCATAGATGATATACGTAAAATATTCCTAATTTTATTTGTAAAATGAGTTAAAAAAACTGTTAGGACTTTAGTCTTATTTAGAGATTTTTAGAATAATTGATAGGACTTTAGTCATATATTGGGATTTTTTAGAATAATATAATTTCAATGTAATAATTATTATTGTTCTAAGTCCTAAGCTAGCAAATTTCGTATGTCAAAACTCACTCTATGAATTGTAATTAGTTTTATGTTTTGAGAGTAAAGAAATACAATTAGGTTGTTTAGATGGTCTGAGAGTGAAGCCTACAATTGTTGAAGATTTCTACATCAAGGGCAGAATTATAAATTCAGTCTACATCAAAGGGCAATGATGTTTTCTCAAGTTAAAGGCTATAAAGATAAATATCACTCTTATATATCATCTATCACCAATTAGGTTCATGCGTACATACTATACATGTTTTATATGTCATGCATGTCTTATATATGGTACGAGAATCTAGAACTTCTTATTTTTATATATTGAATCATATAAAAATATATTGATTTTTTATATATGCAAATATATGTTTATCTTAATGAGTTTAAAAACTACGTGGATACGTTTATATAGTTAAATATGTGAATCTCCAGAATTTTTTGATTCATATTTACTGTCACACCCCAATTTCTGACTCCTGAAAATCGAGGGTAATTAGGTTAATCTCACTACCAATTTGTCACGTCCTGATTTTCGTCACCCAGAAATCGAAGGTGAACCCGTCCATTAAGCCCTAATGGATCCTTTTTACTCTCAAATACCACAGAAGATTAACTCTATTCTTGCACATAGATGTGCACAAATTCCACCTTAACCAACTTCAATGGACCCTACCTCAAGCCACATCTCTATAGTGAAAATTTTCAATTATTCACACTCATGAATCACTCAATTTTGGGACCTAACTCCTGGTGTGATTGGAATTTGGTACTGAGACCAACACCATTGGATAGAGGATTTAAAAATGCTCTATTTAAAAAAAATCACGCTCAATTTCAATTTAAGCGAAGAAGTTAAGCCCAATTGAAGTTTGGGCGAACCTGAAAGGTTCCTAGGATACATGTTGTTCCTTCGGTCAGCTGGAGGATAGTTTCAGCCAGCTGAAATTTTCAATCACCGAAAACTCTCCTTCAGCCGGCTAAAACCTGGTACCCATTTGCAAACATTCGGGATCTTGCACTTTCAGTCGGCTGCTGTAGAGTCTAGGCGACCGAAAATGCCCAGAAGCTCAAAACTTGTACTTTTCAAGCCCAAATGTATTCCACCACTATACCAATCCATAATCAAACTTGAAACATAATTAAAATCTATTCAAAATGACAAAAATATGTATATCCCTCTTATGAATCCAAAGTAGACACTTTTGGGCATGTGTCCGACTATTCCAATGCTTTCCATTTACATTTTAAAACATCCATAAATAATTCAACATACGAGAGGAACACTATCCCATCATCATGCATAATCAAAAGTCAAATTCCATATGCATACTATACTCAATTCATTTTCATGCTTTCTCATTTCAATCATTCTCCATTAACATACATGAATACATAGAAGTTAATGAAAATTTAATCCATCATGCTCATTGTCTAGCATTCAACATATTCGTAACATACATATGAAGTATAAATCATAAAACATAAATACAACATGTTCTAGAATCATAAGTGATCTTTACATATTCATCACATGCATATAGTTCAAAATTCAAACATGCCTTCGAATAAAGCAATAAATGGTCTTTGAAAGAATTCACTTTCCTCCACGCCAACTGTCTATTGGGGAGACTCCACTACCTCCTTTCCATTTTCTGAAAAGAATTAATTCTCATGGGATAAGCAACCACATACTCAGTAGGAATGTCTAAAACACAATTTCGCAAGTTCCGTGAATACCATATAAACATACATTTGAATTTATTCATGTTACATAAATATCAATTTATAACATCCACATCATAGGTACATGTACATAAATCATGATATGCACAACAACCTCATCCTCTCCACACTTCCATTGGTCTCCAATTCCCATGGAGGACCAATCCCATCTAAAGAGAATTACCTTTACCAAAATACCTCTTGAGGGTTACCTTTATCGGAATACCTCGCTACACATCAATCCATGAGGGTACCTTTACCGGAATACCTCACGAGAGTTACCTTTACCGAAATACCTCGCCATTTTATTGAATGGATTTCACCATTCAAATGGATCCCACCTCCCTCACCATGCCAATGAAGATGAACCCCACATGTTCAATCAAATGTACATTCACAATTTAAAACCAATGAGGCATTCAACCATCATGCTTGTACAAGTTCTTATAGTCACATTGAGCATGCTTCAAACTTCCACATTTCACATAATCTCATATCTTCCACATTCCATATAATTCATAAATTGGCAATTAAATCATGCTTTTCACTCAAACATATTTTCAAGTCAATTTATCAAACACATAAGTGCCACATTCACAATTATACATGAATTCATCAAATTACTCCACAATTCAATTCCAACATGCTTATAGAATTCTCCAAAGCATTTATAAACATACGATTACATCAACTAACATTAATAACACATTTAATGGTATAATTGGGCATGCTTTAATATTAAAAAATATCTAATTATACCCACATAGCCAATTGGTCGCCCTAATAACCAATATACTCACAAAAACTCCAGATTCTATAGGTTAGGCATCCCTCCCTCAATTAGGAAGAGCTTCCAAATGAATTTCCCCCAATTCTCTTAAAAATTCAAATTTCTATGAAATTGATTCTAGACCAATCAAACCCAAGCCCTCGATGCATAGACCATTTCACTCTTCTTCGACAAACTCCAATTATGGACATAAACCCCTCAAAATCAATGGAGATATGAAGAAGATGAAGTTGTTATATATATATATATATGCTCCTCACCGCTGATTTCAAATGAGAAAAAGGGATGGGCATCCTCTCATGCTATTTATAAAAAATGACCTACACTTAATTATAAGTGTGCCACTATCTTCTCACTAAACCTTCCCGGGCTTGGTTTTTAAGTTATGTAACTCCGATTGACATGAAATTGATTCCGTAGCGTGTCAAATATTTTATTTAAGTTACCCTCCAAATTGGGAGTTATTCTGACACCTTTGAATTTTATGGGCTCACAAGGCCCGCACCAGGTCAACCAAACTAAAAAAATTCAACTTTTGTCAAACGTTCCAAAAATTTCTTTGAACACCTATACAAGTTTTCAAACACGTATTTTACATTTAAAACACATAAATAATTATTTAAAGTATTAATATCACAAAAATTGAAAATAAGAAAAAATCAGCCAAAAATGGTCACGGTTGTTACATTTACACATATATTCTTCTTAGTCACTAAGGAAAGATTTGTGAGTTGCGCGGTGTGGAAGCAGTTGCGAAAGTTAGATTTAAAACATAGAGAGGGTTATTAGGTTTACTCGCTTTTTACTTAATTATTCAGATTATCTAATTTTAAGTCCAATTAATAATTAAAGCAATCCCACAAAGCAAGTAAATAAATAAAATGCAGTAAAATAAATGAATGCACTAGATATACGTGAAAAACCCAAATTGAAAAACACCTACAAGTGAGGCTATGTAACCCCGAAGAAGCAAATCCACTATCATCGAAGCAAAGTACAACAGATTATGTCTCAGGTTCACACCCACTCCACTCTGACAAGAACTCCGATGCGGTACACCTCAGGCATACAATTGTGACTACCTCATCCAACTACTGCAGATTCTCGGCTAATGTAATACCCCATAATTTTGAGGTTATTTAATTTTAATTTAAATGCCTTTTAGCTTAAATTATTTATTGGGTGTTTTAAATGCTTTATGTGTTTAAATTATTATTAATTTTTTTTAGTTCCTTAAACTATTTATTGAGTGTCTTAAATTGTTTATGGAGTGCCTTGAATGTTTTAGGTTGTTTTATTTTTATTTTATTTAATTTTTAGTTGGACTATGCTTTTGTATTTTCATTTATTTTATTTCTTTTCAGATTGGGCTAGGGAGAGTTTAGGTTTGGGTTGAGTTTGGGCTGGAATATAATTGTGTAGGGTTGGGCTAGGTATATAATTTATTTTGATGGGTTAGGGTTTATTTTTAATTTTTTTTATTTTAATTATTTTTAGATTTTTATTAGTTTCCTAAAGAAAGAAAAAAAAGAGAGACAAAAAAGGGTTAAGGTTTCTGTTGCTTTCATGCACAAAGACCAAAAGAACGTAGATGCAAGAGAGTTGGGAGAGAAGGAGCAATTTATTGGGACGAATTCTTGTTCATCGAGAGGCAAGTTCAATCTCTTCACTTCTCATTTGAACTTGTCAACAGAAATTAAATTTTGTATTGTTTAATTGTATGTGTGAGCATATATGTATGAATAATTCTGTTTAAAATTTTATGTTATAGATTCATATGGAAATTTGCTATAAATATATAGGTGTATGGATATATATATATATATATATATGTGTGTGTGTGTGTGTTGTATGTGTATACAAGCATGGAATTCGTATGAACTAGAATTTATGGTGGTTGAAGGATTTTAATCAGGTTTCTTTTAAGTGGTTCTTGATTGGGTAAATGATCCTTGATCATTAGAAATCAGATCATTGAGAAATTGAGATTTAATTTTGAATTTTGTTGAAGAACCCTAGAACTTGAAAAATTAGGAGTTTTTTATTCGGGCCATTATTGATAGTGTTTTTCACACCAATAGGTAGCTTAGATCGAGAGGAGAAGATTGCTACAAAATTTGAGACGAATGGTGGCTGGAAAGTGGCCGGAGCGGCACCAGAAAAGGGCTGGCAGCACACTGTGCGCGCTAGGGAAGAAGACCCAGTGCACACTCCACACCCACGCGCACCGTCGTCGCATTGGGGAGCGTGGGCAGGCCTCCAATAGCTGACAAGGACCAAAAAAATTCCCGTCCGATCCCACTCGCCGAGCCCATCCACTGGGCCAGTCTAGAATATTTTAATATTTTTTTTATTTTTAAATTCATTTTTAAGTTGAAAAAAATAGGAAAACCAATTTTTAAAATTACTTTTAAATTCCAAAAATTTAAATTAATCTTTTAGGGACAAAATACATGTGAGTTTTTAATTTCAAGACAAAATAAGTTTCCCTTGTTGTAGAATTAGTACCAAAAGTGTATTTCAAAAATTAGAATTTTATTTTCTTTTGTTTTGGAAATATTTTTAAATTACCAAAAAATTCCAGAAAGTTCCCAAAAAATTTTAATAGGACTTTTAGAGAGTGATTATGCACAGAAACCTAGGCTAGAACTAGGTTTAGATACCTTTAATGTTTAAGTTACATTGTAGGCTTGATGATGTGTTTTTCCTTTTTTAATTGTTGTTTCTTCTTCCGTAATTGTTTTCTTTGCAATCATATTGTTCATGTTATGTTTGATTTAGCTTAATTATTTATGTATTATTTCTTGTGGTGATTGGATTTCCATTAAGTTAATCAATGTGCTTATAAGTAGGTTGATTTTCTTTAAAGGATTATGGGAGGAATGTGAGGATTGTCAATACCTAATAAGGTATTTAATAAAATATTATTTACTTTTTGACGAGTGTAGAATAATTAGATGTTTGTCGTTACTTTTCTACACTTCATACAAAAATAATAAAACCTGCAAAAACTTTACTAAAAACTGTATAGCTGTAAGTAGGGTCGAACCACTCTCAAGTGAGAATCAATAATAAGTCTAAACTTCAAAACCTAAATCTCTTGAGATGAAAAATGAATATTTAAAAAAATAAAATTCTGATTTTTTATTTAATAATAAAAACTAATATTAAATGTCTTAGATCAAATGATGGCAAAAATCTCAAGGAAAGAGAATTCACCACCATGGATCCATATAAATAAAGTTTTTTTTATATTCTTATCTAGTTTTTCCTCCAATAACCAATACACTTCACCAATCCAATTCGAACTTGGAAAGATAAAGGAAAATATGGAATAAAAAAGAATGACTTGATTATATATGAGAAAGACATTCTTTACTTAATCTGATACACATTGGCTAGGTAAACAGAGGTAGGCATTCTTCGAAGTACTATTATTTGGCAAACACGAAAAATCCTTCCTCTAATTTTAGAAAATAAAATCCAGAATAGAAGAGTAGAAGAATGCTCTTGGGAGGAAAAAGTAGACAAGAAAATAAAATAACTTACCTATACTCCAACCATGGTGGCTTCATCACTCCCTTGAGAAGGATGTTTACGCTTGCATATTAATAGAAAACAAACAAATAGAAATGAAATTACTACTCATCATTGAATCAATAAAATAAATACGCTATTTTTTTTTATAATTTCTCTACAATTTCTAACCCCCTTCACCATCCCCTAAGACCTCCTATTTATAGAGTTAGAGGGGCATGGTTTAGGTGGGAAAAATTTTAAATACAAAATTTAAAATACAAATTTGAAATACCAAATTCAAAATTCAAAATTCAAAATACAAAATTTTGAATTTAAATATCTAAAATTTGATTTCCATATCTTTAATTTCAATTCTGGACTGCAGACGTGGCCGTGTACAAAATATTTGGCAAAGTTTTGAACTTGAGACCTCTTGTGAAGTAGATTGCACAGAATACCATCTCTCCTACAATTCTTCTTATGTTCATCTTTGGCTATATATATCCTTTTTAGCCCTCTTTTGTTGTTTTTCTTCTTATTTGGAAATCAACCCCTATAAAACATAAAATGCAAAGATAAGAACCTTTAAATAAAATAAAAGATGAATTAAAAACTTATTTTAGGATATAAAATAGCAAGTTTTGTGCACTTATCAAATTACCCCCAAACGAGCTTTTGCTAGTCCTCTAGCAAATACAAGCAAAAGAAATTAGTGTACAAAACTGCTACTTTTATTTAACTCCTAACTAAAGATGTGCCACTTTTGCAAGCTATTCTCGATTGCATTTACCATATGCAATAAGGCCTTAAACCCCTAGGTTACCCCTAGTGGACGAGCTATAGCCTCGTGAGGGTTTGCAGTGAAGGTACCCACCAACTTTCTAACTATTACAAAGAAGAGTTATTTTAAGGCAGTAATTTTCCCTGTTGTTCAGAGAATCTCTTATATGTCCATGAAACATGAAAAATAAGAAATGAAATTGATAAGTTCCTCATATACAACAAGCTACTAGGGTGTTATAACAATAAACATCAAGGAAAAATCATCCACAAGTAACCTAGAAGCAGAGTGAATGTGTGTGAAGTCGACAAAAAGCCATCCTCAAATTCAAGTAATGTAATTCCCAAGTCACTAGAAGAAAAAGACGCTTTGCCTTCAAATCTCACAGGTAAATATCTCTCTAAAAGAACAACTCTCGGAGATTTGGCTAACTGTTTCTCTCAATTGTATGTGAGTAGAAACTTTGTTTCCAAAGTAAAAGTAAGCTCACATACTAATATGAAAAATCGATACATATAAATAGAAAAGTCTCATGATAGGAATGTTGATCACTTTTGGGAGAATGTCGAGTTACCTACCATATCGCCTGCTTACTTATTACCCACTATCATATCTTTCCATAAATCTTACAGGTGGTGATTAGGATGGGGCTGTAGGTGAATGTTTTTGGAAGTGATGAGTCTTCAAAATATCTTAAAGGGAAAACTTGTCTTCTTCATTTCTTTTTTCTTTTTCTTCTTCTTTTTTCTTTTTTTCTTTTTTTTTTTCTTCTTCTTTTTTTTTTTCTTTCTTTCTTCTTTTTTTTTTTTTTTTCATTGAAAAAAATATGATAGTTTTTTTTTTTTTTTTTCAAGAACATCCGTATCACTTTTCAGAAACTAACAATAGAAAGAAGGATTATGGCAGGATACGATAGTAGAAAAATAAATTACAAGGCCTATGTTTCTCTTAACTCGAAGTGATTTCATTCTCAGTGATCAACCAAAATGAAAGATAATGAGACTACTAACAATTTTTAATACGGTATCCAAGAAAATTGAGTCATCTTGTGACTCGGAGTTAGCATAAAAACTCTACAAAAGTGAAAGGCACGAAAGCTCACACGGTTTAAGTCTCTACTATTAGATCTTCCAGATTATCAAGAGGTTACTCACTTTTCAATTCGAATTGCAAAGTTCGACTTTTGTGCAAAAAATATTTCTGCTTATAAATGATCGTGATGCAATAATGTCTATCATTATATTACCCTAATAACAAGTTCAATTTAGATCAAAACATTAACATCTCTTGGATTTCATGAAACGGATCATAAGTAAATCCAATATCATCATTGTAAAGGTACTATACTGCCAAAAATTTTTTTTTAATAAATTAGAAAAATGACTCTATTTTGGATCAAAAGATTTTCAAAAAAGGCATGCATTTTGATAAATCTACCCCACCCCCAAACAAAATACAACACTGTCCCTAGTGTTAAAAGTATAGTAATAATGTATTGCTGAAGACAGATAGAAAAATATTGGAACAAATTACCTCAATTGTTCTGGTGTGGTAGAATTACAGTCCCTACAAATATGCAATGCATAATAATATAGACTAAATGATTTAGAATCATATTAATCAAAGACCGTACCCCAAATAGAATATAAACATATCCAAATAGAGTTTACAAAAAATCCTAAACTAAGTAGCAACACAACTAAACAGTTACGAAAATCTAAAATCAACTGGCAGGGTTGCCTCCCAGGAGCGCTAAGTTTAACGCCTTCAGCCAGACGTAAAAGAGATAGTACCCCAAAAAGATCAATCAAGATAGACCGGATCGACAAGGAAAATATTTTCAATTTCACGAGCCTCCAACTCAAGAAAAGGCTTTATACGTTGAGCATTAACTTTGAATAACTTTCCATTTTTTGGATCTTAAACCTCAATAGCACCATAACTAGCAACTTGGTGGACATAGTATAGACTAGACCATCGTGACCTCAACTTCCTAAGAAACAATTCAAGACGAGAGTTATACAGAAGAACCTTCTGGCCTGGGGAGAAATCTTTTCTCAGAATTTGATTGTCATGTTCCAATTTGATCTTAGCTTTATAAATCTTTGAACTCTCGTAGGCATCATTTCTAATTTTCTCCAACTCATCGAGTTGAAGTGACCTACGCTCTCTAACTTTATCATAGTTAAAATTCATGGCCTTGATAGCCCAATAAGCACGGTGTTCGAGTTCGACAGGCAAGTGACATGTTTTGCCATAGACCAAGCGATATGGAGACATTCCTATAGGAGTCTTATAAGTAGTATGATATGCCCACAAAGCATCTTGGAGGCGGAGACTCCAGTCCTTCCTTGTAGGGTTAACCATTTTTTCTAAGATATGTTTGATCTCCCTATTGGATACCTCAGCCTGACCATTGATTTCTGGGTGATAAGATAGGGCCACTTTGTGGGTGATCCCATATTTAGACATTAAGCTTGCAAAGACTTTGTTGCAAAAATGGGAACCATTATCACTAATTATGGCTCGAGGTACACCGAATCTAGGAAAAATTAAGTCTTTCAAGAAATTCACCACAACTCTATGGTCGGCTATCTTAGTGGCTAATGCTTCTACCCATTTGGACACATAATTAACAACAAGAAGAATATACTCAAATGAGGAGGGAAAGGGTCCCATGAAGTCAATACCCCAAACATCAAAGATTTTGACAACTAGAATTGATTGTTGGGGCCACTCATTACGCTTGATAATTTTACTTAATAGTTGACATCTAGGATAAGCGAGACAGTAGGTATGAGTGTCCTTAAAAAGGGTGGGCCAAAAAAATCCCGACTGCAAGATTTTTGCAGTGGTCCTTTTAGAGCTAAAATGGCCACCACACGCCTGATCATGACAAAAGAAAATGACAGACTCTTGGTCTTCCTTGGGGACACACCTACGAATGATCTGATCTGGACAATACTTAAACAAGTAAGGATCATCCCAAAAGTATGTCTTAGCCTTTACTAGGAATTTATCTTTCTCTTGCTTAAACCAAGTGGAAGGGATTTGACTAGTCACAATGTAATTGACAATATCAGCATACCATAGGGCATGAGATATTATAAAAAGTTGTTCATCAGGAAAATAATCAGAGATGGGAAGGGAGTCACTAATAGAATCAACAATAAGACGGGACAAATGATCAGCGACTACATTCTCTGAGCCTTTCTTATCACGAATCTCAAGGTCAAATTCTTGAAGGAGTAAGATCCAGCGTATCAACCTAGGTTTGGCATCTTTTTTGGAAAGAAGATGTTCGTAATGCTGCATGATCAGTATAAATGAAGACCTTAGATCCAATCAAATAAGAGCAAAATTTGTCAAAGGAAAACACGACTGCCAACAACTCTTTCTCGGTGGTCGAGTAGTTAAGTTGTGCGTCGTTCAAAGTCTTGCTAGCATAATAGATCACATAGGGTGTTTTATCAACTCTTTGTCCTAAAACAGCCCCAACTGCATAATCTGACGCATCACACATGATCTCAAAAGGTAGGTTCCAATCAGGTGGGCGGATTATGGGTGCAGTGGTGAGTGCGAATTTTAATTGCTCAAAAGTTGAGTGACAAGCATTTGTAAACTCAAATGGTGCATCCTTAGCTAGAAGATGGGTCAAAGGTCATGTTATCTTATTGAAATCTTTGATGAAAGGCCTATAGAACCCAGTATGACCTAAGAAAGCTCGAATATCATGAACAGTTTTGGGGATAGGTAGATTTGAGATGAGGTCAACTTTTGCTTTATCTACCTCAATTCTCCCACTAGAAATGGTATGACCTATGACAATTCCTTTCTTTACCATGAAGTGACATTTTTTCCAATTAAGAATTAGGTTAGTGTCACGACAACGTTGAAGCACTAGAGTAAGATGGTGTAGGCATTGCTTAAAAGATTAACCAAAGACAGAGAAGTCATCCACGAATATTTCTAGAAATATGTTAACCATGTCGTGAAAGATACTCATCATGCACCTCTGAAAATGTGGCGGGTGCATTACATAACCTAAAGGGCATGCGATGATAAGCAAATGTGCCAAATGGACAGGTGAAAGTTGTTTTGTCTTGGTCATCGGGGTGGACGGGAATCTGGTTATAGCTAGAGTAACTATCTAAAAAGCAATAGTATGTCTGACCAACTAATTTCTCTAACATTTGGTCAACAAAAGATAGAGGGAAATGATCCTTCCTAGTCACACTATTAAGCTTCCTATAGTCTATACAAACTCGCCATTCAGTTTGAACACGAGTAGGAATCAACTCATTATTGTCATTGGCAACAACACTGATGCCAGACTTCTTAGGGACAACGTGGATTGGACTTACCCACTGGCTATCAGAGATGGGATAGATGATATTGGCATCTAGAAGTTTGATAATTTCAGCACGAATAACTTCTTTTAAATTGGGGTTAAGTCTCCTCTGAGGTTGTCGACAGGTTTTAGCATCGTCCTCTAAGTGAATGCGATGTTGGACCACGAAAGGACTAATACCTTTGATGTAGTCAATTAAACAACCTATTACTTCCTTATTCGCCTTAAGAACCTCAATTAGTTGGTTTTTCTGATCCTCAGTTAAATCAAAAGCTATCACCACGAAAAATATTTCGGACTCACCTAGGTATAAATATTTTAAAGTCACAGGTAGAGGCTTTAATTCGACTTTAGGAGGCTTCTTGACATTTTCATATGCAGTGACATTCGGTAAAGACAATGGTTCAAATTGGGACCTATATTTTGGTGTGTCATAGATTGGAGTGGAATCTAGCAAAGCATTGACTTCACTAATATAGTTATCCTCATCGAAATCAGCACTAAAATGGGCTAAACACTGTTGGAATGGATCCTCAGGGTAGGAATGCTCAAAAGTGTGTGCGGTCAACGACTCAATAAGACAAACATCTTCAAAAGAATTTGAGTCAGGGGGTTGTTTCATCAAACTAAACACATTGACTTTCACTTTCATGTTACCAAAGGTCAAGGTCATGTTACCATTCCTACAATTGATCAATGCATTGGCTGTAGCTAAGAATGGTCGACCTAAAATGATTAGAATTTATTTACCTTGAGTGGGTTGGGTATCTAGCACGATGAAATCTATAGGGTAATAAAAATCAGCCACTTTAACAATTACATCCTCAATTATACCCCTTGGAATCTTAACTGATCGATCAGCTAATTGAATTCTAACATCAGTTTTCCTCAAATTATTCAACCCTAACTCTTGATAAACTGAATAAGGTAACAAGTTCACACTAGCACCTAGATCCAACAAGGCCTGATCAACAAAATTTTTTCCTATCCTACAAAGGACAGTCGAACTGCCAGGATCTTTATGTTTGACCACGGCTTGATTTTGTAGGAAAGAAGAGCAATGTTGGGCTATGCAGCTTCCTTTGGGATATTGGTTTTCCTCTTGACTAAGTCCTTAATAAACTTTGCATAAGAAGGGATTTTCTTAATGGTAGTGAGAAATGGAATATTAATCTGGAGATTCTGAAAAATCTATAAGATTTCACTATATTGCGAATCCTTTTTATTATTGACTAGTCTAGAAGGAAAGGGTATAGGTGGAGCATACGGCTTAAGAGTGGTAGTGTCAGTCTGAGGACTATGGGCTTTCTTAGCTCTGGGAGAGTTGGATGGGGGGGACTCAAATGGTGCAGTCTCATCTTGAGTGGGTAGCTCAACCTTATTATCTATTTGCTTTCCTGACCAAAGTGTTGTGATGGAATTCACATGGCCATTTGATTGGTCAGTGGCAGAAGAAGATTCTATGAGATTAAGCTCTTTGTTTTTAGGATTGATTTTAGGTTGGCTAGGCAAGGTACCCCTCTGTCTTTCAGTCAGAACAGAAGTAAGTTGACTTAATTGATTTTGGATTGACTGTTGAAATTGCAATTGGTTCTGAGTCAATAGGTCAAAGTTACTCTCTAACTTTTGAAATCTCTGATTAGATTGCTTATTAGATTGATCTAGATTAAGGGCAAGCATTTTCAGAGTGTCATCATAGTTGGAAATATGTTGGTTTTGTGAGACAGGAGCAACATAATTGCTCATAGGATCAAGTGCGAGATCTTTATTGTGACTGACCTGATTGGTCAATGGGAATTGACCTTGAGGAACAAGAGGTCCTTAAGGTTGTGGTGGCCTATTGGAGTTACCTTGAGAACTAGATTGACCACCTAAGTATTGTGCAGGAAAATTTGTGACATATAAATTTGTAATTGGCATATTTCGGTGATCAAAACCTGAATGATCGAGTTGTAAGTTTCATGATATTTTATGTAACCGATCATCGACATCTTCGAGCTGACACTCAAGTGCATAGAAGCCGACAAATCAGTTAGAACACCATATAGTACAGGTAAGTATGGTGAGGACACTCTGCACTTTTTAGCTTCGAGCCTATTTTGAAAAACCAGGGGTTAAATGAAAAGTTTAGGGTTTTTCAAAGTAGGACCGGTCCCCAATATTTAGGACCGGTCCAACTTTTCTCGGTAAGATGGGTTCTGCAGGTTTTCAAAAAGTCCCACCGGTCCTATTTATTTGGCACCGGTCCAACTTAGCCTATTCCAAATAGGAAATAAATTTTGACGAAAATTCTGATTCCTATTGGGTTTGAAACTTCTAGGAAAGTTCTATTTTGGTATTTAACTTCTTTTCCAAGTAGAATTAGGACTTCCTTGCCTATATATATGTATCCATATTTTCTCTACAAGTGAAAAAAAAAAGGCCCTGAAATATTAGTTTTAAAGAGAGAAAGTATATACATAATAATTAGGGTTTATATATTTTTAAGAACACACATCCATACTACACGAGTGATTTTTAGGATGGTGTTCTACTTCTGATTAGCTGCTCAGAGACTGCATCAAATCTATTTGCTGATCAGAACATTGGATTGAAGGTTCTTCGCTTGCTTGCTTGCTGAGGAAGAAAGGTGACCAGATTGCACTACGAAGGGAACAAAATACTTGCTGAGTATTTTGGTTCTTCCAGCAACCTTTCTGTAAGGGTGGTGACGTTAGCCGGAAGTCTGCAGCAGTTGGACGTGTTGTCGCAATCATAAGCCTGAGGTGTTCCGCATCAGATCCTTGACAGAGTGAAGAGGGGTGTGAGACTGAGACAGAGTCTGTTGTACTTTGCTTCATCATAGTGAATTGGTTCCCTGAGGCGTGCCGCCTCCCTCCGTGGTTTTTCCCGCCTTGGGTTTCCACGTATATCTGGTGCATTCTTTTCTTTACTTGCACTTTACTTATTTGCTTGCTTTAATTGTTTAATTAATTGGACTTAAAATTGAATTAATTAAAAATTAAGCAAACGAGCAAGTGATCCTATTCACCCCCCCTCTAGGTTCTAAAATACTTTTCGCAACCGCTTCCGCACCGCGCAACTCACAATTGGTATCAGAGCAGTGTTCTCTAATTTGTGAGTAGTTCCTTGCGAAGTATTTTTAAAATCAAAATTTATTTTTATTTTCAAAAATTATCATGGAATCTAGTATGAAAGAGGGTGGATCGATTCAGCGAACTCCTTTGTTTGATGGTTCAAATTATACTTTCTGGAAGTCTCGCATGAAAGCCTTTTTAAAATCTCAAGGAGAGAGAGTTTGGATGGCTGTAGAGAATGGCTATAAAATTCCTATCATTACAACTGGAGATGGTGATGCTGTTGTGACTGTAGAAAAGGATAAGGCAACATGGTCTAATGCTGAACATGAAGATGCAAATAATAACAACAAGGGTTTATATGCTATATTTAATTCTGTTGTTCCTTCTGAATTTGCTAGAATTTCTGCGTGTTCCACTTCGAAAGAAGCATGGAATATTTTACAGGTAACTCATGAGGGTACCACCAAGGTAAGGAGATCTAAGCTACAAATGCTTGCCACTAAATTTGAAACAATTAGAATGGATGAAGATGAGATGTTTTCTGATTTTTATTCTAGGCTTAATGATATTGTTCAAAGTAGTGCTAACCTTGGAGAGAAAATTCCTTCTTTTCAGATTATTAGAAAAATCATGAGATCATTGCCTGATAGGTTCCAAGCTAAGTTGGAAGCCTTAGATGAAAGCAGAGATGTAGATTCTATGGAGGTGGCTGAGTTAGTTGGATCAATTCAAACTTTTGAGATGAAATATCCAAAGCTTCAGAAATCAAAAAGTTTGGCTTTAAAAACATCAAAGACTTCAAAGTCTTCAAGTTTGTCAAATTGTTCAAATTCTTCAAAATCTGAAGTTGAAAAAATTGAAAGGTTTGAATATGATTCAGATAATGATGTTGCACTCCTTGCTAGAAAATTTAGAAAGATTCTTGAATATGAAAAAGGTAAAAATTTGAGAAAAGGAAATCCTTCTAAATTCCGGAATCAAAGCTCATCATCCAAAGGTAAGGAAAGGAAAGAGAAAGAAGAGGACTCTAAGGAAATTAAGGTTACGTGTTGGACATGTGGTGGTAAAGGACACACATCTAATCAATGTCCAAGTCCTAAGAAAAATAGCTTTAGTGCAAAGAAAATTTCAAACAAGAAAGTTATGAAAGCTATTATTTCTGAGTCTGAATCTTCTAACTCTGATAGTGATTCTTCTGTTGAGAATGATTCTTTGGTTTTTGTTGCTTTATTGAATGATGATACTGCTAATGATTCTTCTTCTGATGTAGGTGAAACAGAGATGTACACTACTCTCAGTCAAGTATGGTCTGACGATTCAGAAGTTGAGCAGTCTGATGAAGAACCATGTGAAAGCAAGCTGCCAGAACTTTTTGAGAAATTGCTGGAAGCTTATAATAAAAAATCTGAGAAGCTGAAGCAAGAAAAATCTGAGAAAGAGACATTGAAGAAAAAGAATGAAGATCAAGTGAAGTTGATTGAAGAAAGTAAAACTGAAATTCTGAATCTTCAAGGCAAAGTCAAGTTTCTCGAAAGCGAGGTAAGTCAAGCTATTTCTGCTAAAGATGTTCTTATTGCTAGAATTAATTTTCTTGAGTCTGAATTGAGAAAATCACAAGAGAAATTAATTGCTTTTACTTCTGGGCAGATTAAGCTTGATAGCATGATTAGTGTTGGTAAGCCTGTAGGAGATAAAACTGGATTAGGTTTTGTTGGGTCATCGTCTAAGGGAAAAACTATTTTTGTTAAACCCAAGAATTTGATTGTGTCTGAACCCAAACCTAAGTCTCAAGTTGAGTCTGTGCATGCTAATGTTGTGTCCAATGTGCTTTATTGTTCTTTTTGTGGTAAGAATGGACATAGTCAACACTATTGCTATAAAAAGAGAAGACATTCTAATTCTGATTTTTATGTGCATAATTCTTTTGCTAAGAATAGGGTTCATGCTAAAAAGCCACATTATTGGAACAAACCCAAAAATTCTCAAGGTAAAAAGAATTCAAATAAAAAGAAGAATGTTTTTGTTTCTCCACAATTCTTTCCTGATAAATTGCATGTTAAAACTATCTGGATGAAAAAGGAAGATTTGGAGAAGTTTGTGCCTGTTGATACTATGGGATTTATTCCTAATAGGTCTTTGGGTGCAAAACCCCCTAACTAGGTCATTAGGACTTTGATGGTCATGGACTGAGCTTATGTTCATTTATTTGTTTTCCATTGGACCATATTTTTTTTAGGTTAGGTTTTGTTTATTTTTAGTAATAATCATATGAGATTATGATAATTATATTTTTCTGAGAAATCATGTGATTTCTTTATATTTCTTTTTAATTTCACTTTAATTTGTGAATGCATAATTGGGACACTCAGCTTGTCAATGAATGAAGTACTTGATTTTATGATCTAAACATTGATGACCAATATGCTTTATTTATTTCTTTTTAGAGGTAAATCTTCTGAGTCCATACAATTTGTGCACTAGTCCAACTCTGAGAGAATTGATTGAAAACTAATGTGAAGTTGACTAGAATATATTGTATGAGTAGCATTGAAAGCTTAAATGATCAATGAAAAAAAAAATGAAAAAAATATATGTTTTTATTCAGCATGAAAAGAAAAAGAAAATAGGAAATTTGCTGAATATCTAAGACAAAAGGAAAAGGCTACCTTCGGGATGTGTTCGTAGCTTCCACTACAATGTAAATCTCCAATGAGATATCTTTAAAAATTTAAAGAGTTGTTTTGAGGAAAATAGCTGGCTGCCCGTAAGAGTGAAAGCCACCGTCTTAGAAAAAGAAAAAATGATGAATGAAAAATAAATGATTGATCTTGTGGAGTTATATTTGCCTATTATCCAATATGTTTTAGATAATGAATCAAAGGAATTTGATTAATTTTTGATGAAGTTGGATTGCACACACACACATGGATTTATTAGATGAATTTCTAAATTTTTATAAATATTTGTGTGTTGGAAGTTGTGTCATGATCATGAATTTGAGAATGAATTTTAAAGACAATCTATGGGTTTTAAAATTCTGCATTTATAAATAATTGAAATTGTTCAGAAATTTTAGAACTCATGTTATTCTCTGAAAAATGTGTTTTGATTATTCTCATGAGATTATTCATGTTTAGTATTTTTTTTCTCTTGAAAAATTTCAAAAAAAAAAAAAATTCAAAAATATATTTATTTTGATTTTGTGTTTATTTTTCACTCTTTTGTGCTAAATTGCTAAATCAGATTGAAAAGATGTGTTTTTGGTGAATTAAAGGTCCAAAGTGTATTTTTCCATAATTCACAAAGTTGGACCGGTCCCCATTATTGAGCACCGGTCGCACTTCTGCAGGTTCTGAGGAACAGAAAGAAGTTGGACCGGTCCCCAAATATGAGGACCGGTCGCACTTAGCGAATGCCCAGATTGTTGCCAATCCGCGCGCGCGCCTTGTTGGTTTAAGTAACCCATCCCTTATACATGTGCGCACAACCCTTATCTCTCACTCTCATCTCTCAACTCAAGCTACATACACACTCATACACTAAAACAATCAAAGTCTCACACAATCTTCTTCTTCTATATTTCTTTTAATTGGAGGTTGGGATTAAAGTGTTTGAAGGATTGTGATTGATTGATTGTTGATTTGGGAGAGTTTGAACAAATAAATAGCTTTGACATTTGGGGATTTTGCACTTGCACACCAAGTGTTCGACAATTTGACTCAATGGAACTTTTGTCGTTATTTTTGGTCCCGTTCATTGTAGTTCTTATGGCACGAAAGAGGGGACGTACTGAGGCGTCTACAAGTGCAGATAATCGAATTGTGTTTACTAGAAACATGTTTGAAGATGATTTTAACTACAACACCTTCATAAACATCATTGGATGTCGAGCTATGAGGATAGAAAGGAAAGTGAATCTTGTGGCGATTAAACAAGAATGGGAATTGGATTTTGTGCAATATTTTGAGGATAATGGTTGGGAGTCTCTATGTGATCTTCGGGAGATTGTCAAGCCGGACATGGTTCGATATTTCTATGGTAATATCATTACATCGAGCCTGGATGACCTCACTTTTGTGACCAAATGTTATGGTGTTCGGGTTGAGGTTACCAAGGATATAATTGCCAATATATTGGGAGTCCCAGAGATTGAAAATGGCTTGGTTTTGCCATATCAAATTGAGGATCCAAACCGACCAACCATGGATGACATGATTAGGGAGTTATGCATACCCAATGCCCCTAGACTTGTTGATAGGTTGCCTTCACTTTATATCACACACAATGTGTCGGCATTAAATTTGGTGGTCTCCTACAACCTTGATCCTCATGATCATAAAGGTAATTTGATCAAGAGTCGAGCCGAGCTACTATATCATATTGTTCGAGAGGATCCCATCAATCTTCCTGCAACAATCATGCGTACCATGATTCTAGCTACTCGACACTCTAGGTCATCATCAGCCTTACCCTTCCCACAGATTATCATGGCTATTCTGAGAGGTGCAAGGGTTCCTATTCCTGATGGAGCAGATGTTGAAAGACCGAAAGGGATAATTGATGCTACCTCAATTACTCGTTCAGTCAACAAGAAAGAGAAGGATAGGAAAGCTTATGAGCTCAGTCAAGGAGCTGGTCAGGCTGTGTCTGGGGGTCGTGGAGTTTTCCAACTTCCTGCTACCGACACACCTGTGACGGCCAATCAGATGAACCAAGTTCTCAGGTTCATTCAGCAAGGGTTCGATCGTTTACATACTAGGATAGACAAGCTTGACCCTGCTGCTTCTGATGAGGCTGCTGATGATGCAGATGATGATTAGACTTTAGGTCTTAATATATTTTTTGTTCTAGACTATGGTTGATTTCTTTATCTTTGATGTCTAGATTATTTATTTTGGTTTATTCCATCAACTGATATGTTTTGGATATTTATTTGATCAGTGATGATGATTATGTTTGTCTCTATGTGCTTCATGATTTATCTGTTTATCTAAAATCTCTTTGCTAGTTCTTTGTCAATTTGTTCCAAAAAGGGGGAGATGATACTGTTATATGCATATGACATGATATGAGGGTCTTTGACAAAGGGGGAGATATTTTTTAAGGGGGAGATATATATGATTATATTTCTTTATTAAGCTTTTCACAGGTTGTGTTGTTTAAGAGATGTGCAGGTACAATAGGTGTTTTCTAAACCGTCTTGAACACACAAGTAAAGCTTCTGATGATCAGTTCTATATTTCTTTGTATTTGGGCAACATTGTAATCTAATTTTTCCAATGGGTTAGGTTATTGATTGTCTAAGTGGTTTTATCACGAAATTGCCAAAGGGGGAGATTGTGACATATAAATTTGTAATTGGCATATTTCGGTGATCAAAACCTGAATGATCGAGTTGTAAGTTTCATGATATTTTATGTAACCGATCATCGACATCTTCGAGCTGACACTCAAGTGCATAGAAGCCGACAAATCAGTTAGAACACCATATAGTACAGGTAAGTATGGTGAGGACACTCTGCACTTTTTAGCTCCGAGCCTATTTTGAAAAACCAGGGGTTAAATGAAAAGTTTAGGGTTTTTCAAAGTAGGACCGGTCCCCAATATTTAGGACCGGTCCAACTTTTCTCGGTAAGATGGGTTCTGCAGGTTTTCAAAAAGTCCCACCGGTCCTATTTATTTGGCACCGGTCCAACTTAGCCTATTCCAAATAGGAAATAAATTTTGACGAAAATTCTGATTCCTATTGGGTTTGAAACTTCTAGGAAAGTTCTATTTTGGTATTTAACTTCTTTTCCAAGTAGAATTAGGACTTCCTTGCCTATATATATGTATCCATATTTTCTCTACAAGTGAAAAAAAAAAGGCCCTGAAATATTAGTTTTAAAGAGAGAAAGTATATACATAATAATTAGGGTTTATATATTTTTAAGAACACACATCCATACTACACGAGTGATTTTTAGGATGGTGTTCTACTTCTGATTAGCTGCTCAGAGACTGCATCAAATCTATTTGCTGATCAGAACATTGGATTGAAGGTTCTTCGCTTGCTTGCTTGCTGAGGAAGAAAGGTGACCAGATTGCACTACGAAGGGAACAAAATACTTGCTGAGTATTTTGGTTCTTCCAGCAACCTTTCTGTAAGGGTGGTGACGTTAGCCGGAAGTCTGCAGCAGTTGGACGTGTTGTCGCAATCATAAGCCTGAGGTGTTCCGCATCAGATCCTTGACAGAGTGAAGAGGGGTGTGAGACTGAGACAGAGTCTGTTGTACTTTGCTTCATCATAGTGAATTGGTTCCCTGAGGCGTGCCGCCTCCCTCCGTGGTTTTTCCCGCCTTGGGTTTCCACGTATATCTGGTGCATTCTTTTCTTTACTTGCACTTTACTTATTTGCTTGCTTTAATTGTTTAATTAATTGGACTTAAAATTGAATTAATTAAAAATTAAGCAAACGAGCAAGTGATCCTATTCACCCCCCCTCTAGGTTCTAAAATACTTTTCGCAACCGCTTCCGCACCGCGCAACTCACAAAATTTTGTCAGTATAAAAAGTTAGGATGATTTCGAGTATCAGGATGGTAAGTCTGGCTAAAGGTATTAGCTGTCGGTCTCTTATAGGTATTAAAAGCACACACTTATGCATCCGAAGGTTCAAATGTACAATAGATTGGACACGCCTCAGTGGGATGGGATGAACTAGAACACATATTGCATTGTGCACTTGTGGACATGAGTGTAAAAGCATCGAACTTTCGACTCAAGTCTTTCACACCATCGGCTAGACTTTGCATCACAGATTTGAGTTCATTTTCAGGTTTGATCTCATACATACCAGATTTTCTATAGGATTGGTCATTCCTAGAAAATTCATCATCACAATTATTCCAATTCCAATTTTGGGCATTCTCAGCTAGTTCTTCTAAAAATTGATAGGCTTGATCAGGGATTTGGTTCTTGAACTTACCTTGGTGCATAGACTCGAGCATGGTTCGGTTCATAGGTGAAAGCCCCTTATAGAAAAATTGAACTAACTGTGCTTTATCAAAGCCATGGTGTGGGCATTTGAGAAGCAAATCATGAAAACGCTTCCAAGTGTGGTGGAATTGTTCCTCATTTTTTTCTCTAAAAGTGCTTATGGCATCTCTCATTGACTCGGTCTTTTGCATAGGATAGAATTTGTTCATAAACTTCTTTGCAAGTGCATCCCATGATTCAATTGAATTTAGAGGAATGGAGTTTAGCCATGAGGCAGTCTTATCTTCTAGGGATAGAGGAAAAAGACGCAATTTGATACCCTCGGCATCCAAATTCTGATTTTTGAAAGTGTTGCAAATTGTTAAAAATTTGCTTAAATGGATATAAGGTTGCTCATTTTCAAACCCATGGAATTTGGGTAACAAATTGATTGTAGCGGGCCTAATCTCAAATTGGGCCGCATTATTCTCTGGGAGAACAATACAATTAGGTGGGTTGGCTGTGATGGGTGCAAAGTAGTCATTCAAGGTCTGAGGTGCAGCCATTGGATTATGAGTGGTGGTTGAAGAAAGTGAGAGAGTGAGAGGAGTCTTCTCTAAATCAAGAATTGATGGATCACTAGAAGACCGAACTAACCGTTTGTTAACCCGCAACCACTTGGGCATAAACTAATACACAACTAATTTTTTTTTTTTTTTTTTAAGGGAAGAAAAACCTAAGTAATTAGATCCTAGAAGATGGGCTAGACACAAGATTGAACACACAAACCACACAAAAAATTTGGCCTTTTATCTTGAACTTAAATTCAAGGGTGATGAATTTTTAAATCTAATATTGTAGAAAATTAATTGGATGGTCTCCAATATTAATTCTCTCCTAATTAGATAGCTTCTACTCTCTTTCAGAGTAACTAAAAGATTACCAGTTAAGGCCTACCAACAACACAATGAGGAGAGTTCCCAAGAAACTGTGGAGAGGCACGTGGCCTGCTTAATGACGGTACGTCCACACTCCTTAGACAGAACTTTTCCTAAACATTGTAAAGTTGGAAGGTGCTCACTGGAGTTACCAAGAGTTAACTCTTTCCAAGAGGGTCCTACAAGCTTTGTGTACACCCTATGACCAATGTCTAATTGATTTTAAATTAAATTAGGCTTGGGCTTTGACAAATGCTCGAATTTTATGATTTGTGGGCCACAAAAATGGGTGATGAAATCCCGACCGTATCTTGTTGGGGTGCTTGCCCTTAAATATCTTATGCAAATGCTAATTTAAAAATGCATAAACAAAATAAGCAATAAAATAATAAAGAAAAATGAGTGAGTGTGTGGTCTTTCTTCTTTTCTTTTTTTTTTTTGAAACAAAAAGAATAATAAAAATAATAATAATAAAAAATAAAATAAAGTTGAAGAAAGTGTGACCCTAGGGAGATTTCTAAGTTATTCTATCCTAGAGTTCACATGCTAAAGTTATCAACCTAAAAAAAACTATGTTTTCTTAATCTAAAAAGGAAAAAAAAAATTGATCTAAAAGAATTAGGTACTTACCTGGATGACGTTATTAATTCCCTTGTAAGAGCAACGGATGATGACATCTATAGAAGAAGTGCATCATAAAAACCTGTCATGAAAAAAATATATATAAAAATATTATATTTTTTCTTTCTTTTTTTTTTCAAGAAGAAAAAAAATAATAATAATAAAAGAAACAAAAACTATAATAAATAAAAATAGAAGGGAGGGAAAGAAAGTTAGGGTGGGCTCCCAAAAAAATTGTAGTCTTGAATTTTTGGGCTTTGAATTCTCAAACTTGATTTGGCAACGGCGCCATTTGACGAGTGTAGAATAATTGGATGTTTGTCGTTGCTTTTCTACACTTCATACGAAAATAATAAAACCTGCAAAAACTTTACTAAAAATTGTATAGCTGCAAGCAGGGTCGAACCACTCTCAAGTGAGAATCAATAACAAGTCTAAACTTCAAAACCTAAATCTCTTGAGATGAAAAATGAATATTTAAAAAAATAAAATTCTGATTTTTTATTTAATAATAAAAACTAATATTAAATATTTTAGATCAAATGATGGGAAAGATCTCAAGGAAAGAGAATTCACCACCATGGATCCATATAAATAAAGTTTTTTTTTATATTCTTATCTAGTTTTTCCTCCAATAACCAATACACTTCACCAATCCAATTAGAACTTAAAAAGATGAAGGAAAATATGGAATAAAAAAGAATGACTTGATTATATATGAGAGACATTCTTTACTTAATCTGATACACATTAGCTAGGTAAACAGAGGTAGGCATTCTTTGAATTACCATTATTTGGCAAACACGAAAAATCCTTCCTCTAATTTTAGAAAATAAAATCCATAATAGAAGAGTAGAAGAATGCTCTTGGGAGGAAAAAGTAGACAGTAAAAAAAATAACTTACCTATACTTCAGCCATGGTGGCTTCATCACTCCCTTGAGAAGGATGTTTACACTTGCATATTAATAGAAAACAAACAAATAGAAATGAAATTACTACTCATCATTGAATCAATAAAATAAATACACTATTTTTTTTATAATTTCTCTACAATTTCTAACCCCCTTCACCATCCCCTAAGACCCCCTATTTATAGAGTTAGAGGGGCATGGTTTAGATGGGAAAATTTTAAAATACAAAGTTCAAAATACAAATTTGAAATACCAAATTCAAAATTCAAAAACAAAAATTCAAAATACAAAATTCTGAATTTAAATATCTAAAATTTGATTTCAATATCTTTAATTTCAATTCTGGACTGTAGATGTGGCCGTGTACAAAATATTTGGCAAAGTTTTGAACTTGAGACCTATTGTGAAGTAGATTGCACAGAATACCATCTCTCCTACAATTCTTCTTATGTTCATCTTTGGCTATATATATCCTTTTTAGCCCTCTTTTGCTGCTTTTCTTCTTATTTGGAAATCAACCCCCATAAAACATAAAATGCAAAGATAAGAACCTTTAAATAAAATAAAAGATGAATTAAAAACTTATTTTAGGATATAAAATTGCAAGTTTTGTGCACTTATCACTTTTGTGATTTTTGGTTATGGGGTCCTTAAGTTACGGGACTTCTAAGTTGTATCATTTCAGACTAGTATTATGTTTGTTTAATGTTGTTTATTATTTCAGTTAGACTTTCCTTTCAGCATTTAAAATTCTTTTTTTCTTTTATCCTTATATTATACGCTTGTATGCTATCAGTTGTAAGTATCCCTTATGTTTACATGTGAGACTAGTCACCTCATGCGTGAAATTTGTAGGAGGTATTTCAATTGGTATTAGAGCATTCCAGGTTCATGTATTCTTGGGTCTTTAGGGTCTATCGTGTGGTATTTTTTGCGTTGCGTATTCTAATAAAAAGAATCTAAGTATAGGACTCATTGCACTCCACACATTTTAGTTTATTTTTGGGGTATTATTTCACAAAAGGGAGTCCAGCAGAATTTTTAGGGTCTATGGAGGTGACAACAACGTATTAGTGGAGGAAAGACATTAAATGTCATCTTCGCATGAGCGTGTGCACAGAAGTTCAGAAGCAGATGCTGGCTACTTTTAAGCTAGTCTATGATGCTTTATAGTGGTGGGAATCAATAACTACAGTGGAGGGGTGGACTACTTTGACTTATGCAGAGTTTCAAGTCCGTTTTGATGCTAAATACTTTCTATATGTAGTGAGGGCGGCTAAGAAGAGGGAGTTCCTAGACTTACAATAGAAAGACGTGAAAGTTATAGAGTATAAGCAAGTGTTCACCAGTTTATCTTTGTTTAAAACTGAGGAGGTGAACACTAAAAAGAAGAAAATGAGCTATTTTGTAAATGGTTTGATTTAACCTACTCAACAGGTCATTGTGGGTAATCCAACTTATGCCACTTATGCTTAGGTGGTTGATGCTGCCTTGTAGCACTGTCAGTTGAGGAGTGATTATAGGAAAAGATAAGGGGAGAAAAGAAATGACAGATACTCTGCTAGTTAGACAGTGGAAAAGAAAAATGAAAATAGCAAGGCAACCTGTTCAGCAGATACACTATGGGAGTGTTTACAACGTCATGCCATATGATGTGTAGGCTCCTCAAGCGATCGAGGGTATATTTTTGATAAATGGTAACATTGGTCGTGTTTTATTTGATACTAGGGCATCCCACTCTTTTGTGTCTTAGTCATTTGTTACGTTATCTGGTATATTTACTCAGTCGTGTAGTTCTCCACTTACTATAGCTACACCATTGGGAGTTAGTACGGTTTTACAGGAACGCTGTAGTCAGGTCGGTATAGGCATTCACAGACTTAGGTTCTTGGCTGACCTATTTGTCCTAGACATGAATTCATATGATGTCATACTCGGGATGGATTTGTTATCGCATTATCATGCCCAAATTAATTGGCATGATAAGGAAATTATTTTTACTATACCAGGTCTAGAAATGTATTTGGTTGCTATGCCACAATCAAATGGAGGGTCTAGCACTCACTTGTTCTTCATTAGTGAGGAGTCTCTAGAGAGAACTACAGTTTCTCTAGATTCCATTCCAGTTGTACGAGACTTTCTGGATGTGTTTTAGGAAATCCCAAGGTTACCACTGAATCGTGAGATAGACTTTGTGATTGATTTAGCTCCAGGCACCAGGCCTATTGCTAGGGCCCCATACAGAATGGCGCTAATGGAAATAAGGGAGCTGAAGGATCAGATTCACCAATTTCTCAGTCAGAAATTCATTCACAGGAATAGTCACCGTGGGGAGCACCGATGTTGTTTGTGAAAAAGAAGGATGCGTCTCTTCGTATTTGTGTTGACTATAGAGAATTGAATAAGGTTACAATCTGCAACAAGCACCCGTTGCCTAGGATTGATGATCTGTTCGATCAACTGAAGGAAGCCACCTACTTCTCGAAGATAGATTTGAAATTTGGGTATCATCAGCTTCGAGTTAGGGAGCAAGATGTACCGAAGACAACCTTCCTTACCAGATATGGGTCTTACAAGTTTCAGGTTATGTCTTTCAGGTTGATAAAGGCCCCAGCTGTCTTCATGGATCTAATAAATAGAGTGTTCAGAGCCTACTTAGATCAGTTTGTTATTGTCTTCATCAACAACATTCTGGGTTATTCTAGGTTAGAGGAGGATCAGGCCAGACATCTCAATATTATTCTGAAGATACTGAGAGACCATCAGTTGTATGCAAAGTTTGAGGAGTGTGATTTCTAGTAGAGGGAGGTGAAGTTCTTGGGTCACGTAGTATCTGAGAAGGGGAAAGCGGTCGATCCAAGTAAAGTGTCAGCAGATTTGGAGTGGGGGTAGCCTACCTCACCCTCAGAGATTCGTATTTTCTTGGGGTTAGCTAGTTATTATCGTAGGTTCATTCAGGGCTTCACCAAAATTGCTGGTTCGCTCACCCATTTAATTAAAAAGGGTGTGCCTTTCATTTGGGATAATTCTTGTCAAGCGGCGTTTGATGAGTTGAAGAGTAGGTTAACAACTGCACCTCTCCTAGCTACTCCTCAAAGCAGAGTTGAGTACTTGGTATATACCGATGCATCAGTGTAGGGTTTGGGTTGTGTGTTGATACAGGAGGAGAAGCCGATATCCTATGCTTCACGTAAGGTTAAGCCTCACGAGCTGAATTACCCGACTCATGATCTGGAGTTGGCAGCCTTGGTTTTTGCTTTAAGGATTTGGAGGCATTACCTTTTGGGTGAGACCTTCAGATTGTTCAGTGACCACAAGAGTTTGCAGTATATGTTCTCACAAAATGAGCTAAATCTGAGACAGCGCAGGTGTTGGAGTTTGTAAAATATTATCATTTTTCAATCCAGTACCACCCTGGGAAAGTGAACATAGTAGCTAATGCACTTAGTCACCGACCTTATACTACTCTTTTCGCTCCATTTGAAGCAGAATGGAATGACTTGAGCAGCGTTGATGATTTAGCTGATGCCTTTGTAACGTGTGTAGTGGTTACACCTGCTATCATTCGGAGAGTAATTATAGAACAGCTTACTAACCTGTAGTGCATAGAGAAAGTGGCCGACTTGAAATCTAGAGAGGTACCATTCTATACAGTGGGCACAGACAGAGGATTGAGGTACAAGGGGCAATTAGTGGTTCCTTTCAAGGATGATCTGAGAAGGGTAGTGATGAGTGAGACCCATAGTTCTCAATTCTCGGTACACCCAAGTGGGGATAAAATGTACCAGGACATGAAACGCCAATTTTGGTGGACAGGCATGAAGAGGGACATTACTATATTTGTTTCTAACTGTAGCACTTTTAAAATGACCAAAATTGATCACCAGAGACCGCTGGGATCTTTGCAGCCACTTTCTATACCGGAGTGGAAATGAGAGAGCATTTCTATGAATTTCATTGTGACACTTCCCACCTCACAATGAAATCATGATGCTATTTTGGTTATAGTGGACAAATTGACAAAATCAGCTCATTTCTTGCCAGTTCATTTGAGTTACACTTTAGAACAATACGTGAAGCTATACATTACAGAGACAGTGAAACTTCATGGCATGCCTTTGTCTATTATACCAGATAGGGATCCAAATTTTGTATCAGGGTTTTGGGAGAGTTTTTAGCAGTCTATGAGTACAACACTGCATCTCAGTATATCCTATCACCCTCAGATCGATGGTTAGACTAAGAGGGTTAATCAGATTTTGGAGGATATGTTGCGAGCATGTGTACTCGACTTCAAAGGTAATTGGGAGAGTTACTTGTCGCTCGTTGAGTTTGCTTATACCAATAGTTATCAAAAGACTATTGATATGGCACCATTCTAGGCTCTGTATGGGTGCCCATGTAGGTTGCCTGTATGTTGATTAAAGATTGGAAAGAATAGATTCTTAGGTCCTGGATTCATTAAGGACACATCCGAGAAAGTTGCTTTTGCTAGAGACCGTATGAGGACTGCTCATAGTAGACAGAAGAGTTATGCTGACCAAAGAACTAGTGCATTAGAGTTCAAGGTGGGGGATCAGGTTTTTTTTAAGGTCGCTCCCATGAAGGGAGTAATGCGATTTGGGAAGAAGGGAAAATTGTCACCTTATTTTGTGGGTCCTTTTATAATCACTGACAGGATCGGGGTGGTAGTGTATAGATTGGCATTACCAGATACAATGGATAGAGTGCATAATGTCTTTCATGTGTCTATGTTACAAAAATTTCTTAGGGATGAGGATATGTATCAGCACATTGAGGTTAGAGAGATTGAGTTGCAGCCAGATGCAACATATGTGGAGCAACCTTACTGTATTCTTGATCGTAGGAACCAGGTCCTTCGTTCCAAGACTATTCCTTTAGTACGAGTTCTGTGGAGCCACCACAATGAGGCGGAGTCCACTTGGGAAAGGGAGGATGAAACAAAGGCCAAGAATCCAGAGCTTTTCATTTCAGGTATGAGGTAAATTCCGAGGACAGAATTCCTCTTTTTAGGGAGGAAGAATGTAATACCTCGTAATTTTGAGGTTAATTAATTTTAATTTTAATTCCTTTTTGGGATAAATTATTTATTGGGTGCTTTAAATGTTTTATGTGTTTAAATTATTATTAATTCTTTTTACTGCCTTAAATTGTTTATTGAGTGCCTTAAATTGTTTACAGAGTGCCTTAAATGTTTTAGGTTGTTTTATTTTTATTTTATTTTATTTTTAGTTGGACTATGCTTTTGTATTTTTTTTTATTTTAATTCTTTTCCAGATTGGAATAAGGAGAGTTTAGGTTTGGATTGAGTTTGAGCTTGAATATAATTGTGTAGGGTTGGGCTAGGTATATATTTATTTTGATGGGCAATTATTTTTAATTTTCTTTCTATTAATTATTCTTTTATTTTTATTAGTTTCCTAAAAAAAAAAAGAAAGAAAAAGAAAAGGGTTAGGGTTTCTGTCGCTTTCATGCACAGAGACTGAAACAAGGTAGACGTAAGAGAGCAGGGAGAACATTAGTGATTTATTGGGATGAGTTCTTGTTCATCGAAAGGCAAGTTCGATCTCTTCACTTCCCCTTTGAACTTGTCAACATAGATTAAATTTTGTGTTGTTTAATTATATGTGTGAGCATATATCTATGAATAATTCTGTTTAAAATTTTCTGTTATAGATTCATGTGGAAATTTGCTGTAAATATATAGGTGTATGGATATATATATATATATATATATATGCATAAATATGTGTTGTATGTGTATACAAGCATGTAATTCGTATGAACTAGAATTTATGGTGGTTGAAGGATGTCAATCGGGTTTCTTTTGGGTGGTTCTTGCTCGTGTAAATGATTCTTGATCATTAGAAATTAGATCATTGAGAAATTGAGATTTAATTTTGAATATTGTCGAAGAACCCTAGAACTTGAAAAATTAGGGGCTTTTTATTCGGGCCATTATTAATGGGGCTTTTCACACCAATAGGTAGCTTAGACCGAGAGGAGAATATCGGTATAAAAGTTGAGGCGTATGGTGGCCGGAAAGTGGCCAGAGTGGCGCCAAAAAAGGGTTGGCAGCGCATTGTTCGACCGGTTGTGCACATGTGAGTTGCGCGGTGTGGAAGTAACTTCAAAAGTTAAATTTAAAACCTAAAGGGGGTGATTAGGTTTACTCATTTTTTGCTTAACTATTCAGATTATCTAATTTTAAGTCCAATTAATTATTAAAGCAATCCCACAAAGTAAGTAAATAAATAAAGTGCAGTAAAGTAAACGAATGCACCAGATATACGTGAAAAACCCAAATCGAAAAAAAATCACGGGAGAGGCTTTGTAGCCCCAGATAAGCAAATCCACTATAGTCGAAGAAAAGTACAACAGACTCTGTCTCAGGTTCACAGCCACTCCACTCTGACAAGAACTCTAGTGCGGAACACCTCAGGCTTACAATTGCGACTATCTCGTCTAACTGCTACAAATTTCTAGCTAATGTCAAATCCTTTCAGAAGGATAATTGGAAGAACATGAACACTCTACAAGTATTATGTCCCCTTCATAGCATGATCTTCTTCTCCTTTCTCACCAACGAACAGTTGTAGAAGAAATCAATCCAGTAACTTGATCACGAAGAAATCTTCAATGTAGTCTTCAAACAGTTGATCAAGCAAATAGAAATCACCCTAAATCACTCTATGAAATTTGTGTGTGCTCTCAAAAATATAAACAAAGAATTTGAGGAAAAAATTCTCTACTCAGAAAAATATCTCAAAGCTTTCTCTCTCTAGAAAATTTCTGTTTGATGAAAGCTCTGTAAAAGCACACTGAGAGGGAAATCATATGAGATTTTTATAGAGATTAGAAACCCTAATTTTTCTTAGAAAAAAAAGTTTAAATCAAGTAGGAAACAAATCCCCATGATTTTAAGAAATTCTGGGTCCAATCTGAGTCAAAACAGGATTAAAGAAGGCAAAATTCACCATGCTACCAACTTGGACCAATCCAGGCTTTCCTTGAACTGGTCTAACTCTTGTGGACTACTGTCTAGAGATCCTGAGACCTCATGGACCGGTCCAACATTGAAAATATTACTATTTTGCTTAAAAATGCCTCTTTTCAGGGTCGGAACCTCCCAGTTTGAAAATACGTGTTTTCACCACTTTACCTGGACTACGTGACTCTCATATGTGATCAACGAGATCCTTATGCATTTGGAACCATCTCAAAACTTCAATCGACCGAATTCTTGTTCAGACCATCGACGGCTTTTCTCGAAGATTCAAGCTTCATACTTTGACAAACCTTTGTATGTTTGGTGTAAAACTTCATGCTCACTCTAAAGCTTCAATTACATGATCAATGATAGAAATATAACTCAAATAATACAACTCGATCATGTTTGGTTTTGACACCAAAGATTTCCAATTACAAAAATAAAAATATATATCACCAAGTTTCACATATGTTTTTTTAGTAAAAATTGGTATTTTCTTTAAACTTGTTTTGGAAATTATATATATGCACAAATATGACTTGTTATACATACATACTTGTATTTTGAGTCTAGAAAAACATGTCATATCTGATTTAGACCTATACTTGTACATTAAGTCAAGAACCATCTAGAATTTATATTTCAGCAGACTTCTAAAATTTCTGATTGAAATCTTTGATCGATCAAAAATTTAGTTCCAACCATCACAGTAAGTTGAGGGTATTAAGAACCAATTCGATTAATAGTTTTGATTGATTAATAATTTTAAAGGCTTTGATCACAATGAGTTAGAATTCTGGGAAAACCAACTTCGATCGAAAGATTTAAACGATCAAAGTTCTAACATTTTGGATCGAAGTTCTGAAAACTTTGAAAAAGAGTTTTCTTGGTCCTGAAGTTTGTGAGGCCTATAAATACATGGTTTAAACATAAAATCTAGTGTGTGTGTGACGATTGTACATAGTGCTACAATGCTACGAATAGTCTTATGAATTTATTTACTCATCTTTGAGTATTTTGTTTATTTCTTTATTTACAAAGTCATAATATTCACATACACGCATCTGTGAGTGATTTCTTGTGTGTTGAGGGCAACATAATATAGATAATCTTCATATCAACATAGATAATCTTCATATCCATATTGAAAAATTATTCATCGTATCTGTTAGATGTAGATGAAAATCAAGGAGTGGTAGATTAATCTTCACTTGACAAAGCACCTCCATCATGTCAAGCAACTTGTCCCTTTAATTTCCCAACTTAGAAGCTTTTTGAAAACGTTGTGGGAAAGGGACATTGGGCTCATATGAATTTTCAGCACTTGGAATCTTGAGCAAATCTTCCTCATCATTCTTTATTTCCCCCACCTTGTTGTCAATTACTTTTCCACTTCTCAAAGTGGTGATGGCTTGAACCTGCTCATGATGTGGGTTACTCCAAGAAGCATACATCCCTCTTGGATTGGTAACTAGTTAACTTGGGAGTTTCCCCTCTTCTCTTTTACTTAATGTGTTGGCAAGTTGTCCAAATTGAAATTCTATTTTGGCAATCAACTGAGAATGAGAGTGAACCAATTGAGAAGTAGCTTGAACTGCTTCAGCAATGAAGTCAAGTTTCTCGAGTTTAGAATCAAGTTTATTGACTTTTGCTAGGTCAACCAACATCTTGTCCTCAAAAGCTGAATTCTTTGATGGCATAGGAACTTGTGCTTGATATGACTGTGGAGGCATATAGTTCCGAGGCTAAAAATTGGGCTGCATTGTTGTCCTTGGTTATTGTATGAGAAATTAGGATGATTCCTCCATGTCGGGTTGTAAGTGTTACCACATGGAGGGTTTATCGGTCTAGAGAATGTCACTTGCACTTGCTTTTGTTGAAGGTTAGACAACTATCCAACAAAAGGACAATTATTCATATGATGCAAAGCACTAGAGCAAAAGTCGCATGGCCCTGGCAATGAAGAATTTGTAGAAGTCACATGTCATCATCGGGTGTAGACATCATCTTCAAGTGTTTCTCTACTTGCTCCAACCAATTATCCGCTATCAATGGATCCGAACATCCCTCAAAGCTAGGAGGCATCAACTTCTTAAATCGAGTGATGAATTTGAACCTCCTTTCAGCCTCATTTTCTACCGGTTGCACTACCGATTGCTACACCTCATTAGTGGCTGTCCTAAAAAAATTGCGGAGTGTCGTGATCATGTTAGCAACCAAATGATCTTCCTTGGGGACTCCACCCCCAACTCCTCCTCCACGACGTCTAAGTGACATATTTCTATCAATTCAAGATATAATTCAACACAACAAGTCATCACATATTAGTATTCAACATAATCAAACCATTTCACAACATAACCACATGTTATCATTTGTATATGTAACGTATAAACATGCTTTAAAAAACACATTTAATCACCTAAACATGTTCTCAAGTCAATGCATAACATATATGCATGTTATCACATAAACACTTAATATATTATTATGTAAGAACATTCCACATGCACATAAGTTCTCTAATTAACTATGTCATGTCTACATATGTTTCTAGGTTATCAAACTCAAAGCTTCAAACAAATTCGAAACTACACTTGGTACAACCCTTACCAGTCGCCCCTAAGTAATCGACCTAGTGCTCTGATACCAATCTGTCACGCCGCGATTCTCGATACTCAGAAACCGAGGGTGATTATATAAGAAACCATCACCTCTGACCAATGATCTCACTATGGTACCATGCTCAGATACCAATCTGTCATGCCCCAAAATCTAGATCACTGGGACTTCCCCAGTCCAAGCCCAAATTCCGAGTGTGAACCTATTCACTCAGTCATATGAACCATCTTAACTCATAATTATAGAGGAAGCTTAATAATGTACACACTCATGTGTGTATGCGACTCAATATCAACCAATTTCAATGGAAAGTGGATTCAAAAATACTCGATTTCAAAAAAAGAATCACATAAATCGGATTTGAGACAACAAAGTTATGTCTATTTAAAAGAAGTAGTTGAAATCTCTATCAATCGACTTATTGGAAGAAGTAATCGACTAATTTGTCCCTCTAGAAAGCTCAAAAATACTCTGCCTAAAATAGTCTACTTATTCAAAAGAGTCAGTTGACTACTTCTATACGTTTAAAAAATCTATATCAGTTGACTTATTAAAAGCAATCGACTAATTGAAAATCTCTATCAGTCGACTTATTTAAAGGAGTCAATTGACTAAATGAAAATCTTTATCAGTCGACTTATTTAAAGGAATAAGTCAACAAATTTTTCCCTCTATAAAGTTCAAAAACACACTATCTAAATTAGTCGACTTATACAAAAGAGTCAGTCGACTGATTTCACCTAGAAACATATTTTTAGCATATTTTGCTCAAAACTTACACTAAACGTCATACATAACATTTTCAAAACACAAAACTCACCCAACCACATCCAAATTATGAATGGAATGTCAAAACCTCATTCATCTCATATAATTAACCCTTAAATCATAAACATGCTTAAATGAACATTAATGGAAAGATAAAACCATCATTCGCATCATCTAGCATTTTTCATGTTCAACACCATACTTATAATGTTTGAAATCATAAGTCATGAATCACATACATCAAAAATTTATATTTAAGTGCATAAAATCGTAAACCATAAATAATACATGTTCTCAGAACATAAATGGTTTTTACATGTTCATTTCATCCATATAGTCCACAATTCGGACATGCGTTCAAATAAATCAAAAAATGGTCCTTGAAAGAAACGAAAATCTACTCCATGCCAATACTCTATTGGGGAGACTCCACAACCTTTTTTTCATTTCCTGAAAAATGTTAATCCTCATAGGATGAGCAACCACACGCTCAATAGGAATGTTTAAAACATAGTTTCATAACTTTTGTAAATACCACATAAACATATATTTTCATTTAACATGGTGAGCAATTATGCACATAACACAACCATATCATAAAGAAGGTAGAATACAACATGATATGCATAACTCCATCATGCTCTCCACAAATCCATTGGTCTCTAATCCCCGAGGACAACCAATCTCACCTATAGAGGGTTACCTTTACTGGAATACCTCTTGAGGGTTACCTTTACTAGAATACCTCACTACACATTAATCCATGAGCGTACCTTGATCGGAATACCTCACGAGGATTACCTTTACCGGAATACCTTGCCGTTGTACCGAATAGATTCCACCGTTCCCATTGAGCTCACTTCCCTCACCATGCCAGTGAAAATGACAATTTGATCAATTGTCCATTCATAATTTATAACCAATGAGGCATTTAACGATCACATTTATACGAGTTCCCATTTAAGCATCATATGTGTTTACAATAAACATGTTTCACATCTCTACATTTCACATAGCCACGTATCCTTCACATTTCACCAAATTCACAAATTGACAATTAAATCATGTTTTTCATTAAAACATGTTTCTAAATCAATTTATCAAACACATAAGAGTCACATTCACAATTATACACGAATTCACCAAATAAATTCACAAATCAATCCCAACATGCTTATAAATTTCTCTAAGGCATTTATAAACAACCAATTATATCAACCAATATTAATAGCACATTTAATAGTATAATTAGCATGCTTGGACATTGAATAACATCTAATTACTCCACATAACCAATTGGTTGTCATAGACAACTAATATACTCACAAAAACCCAAATTTTATGGGTTAGGCATCCTTACCTCAAATTGGAAGAGCTTCCAATTGAATTTCTCCCAATTCCCTCAAAAACCAACTTTCTTAAAAATTGAATTTGGACTGATCAATCTCAATTCCTCATCACGTAAATCGTTTCTTCCTTCTTCGACAAACTCAAATTTCCACCCGAAGTCCCTCTAAATTAATGAAGAAGGGAAGAAGAAGAAGTTGTTATATATGTATATATATCCAATATTGCTCACGGCTGAGAGAAGAAGAGAATAGGGTTGAGTGCTCTCCTTTGCTATTTATAGAAAAATGACCTATACATAATTACAACAATGCCATTATTTTTTCCTAAAATCTTCCTGGACTCGTTTTCGGAGTTCCGTAACTCCAATTGACACGAAATTGATTTCGTAGCATGTAAAATATTTTATGTAAGCTTTCCTCTAAATTTGAATTCATTCCAAGACTTTCGAATTTTCTAGGTCCACGGGGCCCGCGCCCCTTGGTTAACCAAACCCAAAAAAGTTAACTTTTGTCTAACATTCCAAAAAAAATTTCAAAACTTAAATAAGTTATCTAAACATGAATTTTATATTTAAAACACATATACAATCATTTAAAGTTTTAATATGATATTTAAATGAAAATTCAAGAAAATCGGTCAAAAATAGTCACAATTCTTACAAAAAATCACGGTTTGAGTGAAATTATTATTAAGAACCTAAAAATATAGAAAATACTAAAATAGAGTAAAATCACAAATAATATATCACTTAGAGAATAAAATATGTAAATTAAGAGGCTAGAATGCGTAACATTCTACGCTTATCAAACACGAATAGGAGTCAACTCATTATGGTCATTGGCAACGACAGTGTGGTGACACTTATGGGTGGGTGTGATGTGGGTGGGTGCAAGAGACACTGGGTGAACTACCACATTGGCTGGCAGGCTATAGGGTGCTCAATCCCACATCGCCTAGGTGTGAGAAAGGGATGTGCTTATATGTAGTGTGTTCTCTCCAAATGGTGTAAAGCCTTTTGGGGTAAAACCCAAGAGCAAAATCATGCGGGCTTAGGCCCAAAGTGAACAATATCATACCATGTGGTGAAGCGGGTTGTTACAAATGGTATCAGAGCCAGACCCAATCGAAAGTGTGCCAACGGGGACGTCAAGCCTCCTAGGGGTGGATTGTCGTAACCCTTGTGGGTGGGTGTGATATGAATGGGTGCGAGAGATAATGGGTGAGCTACCACACTGGCAAGTAGGCTACAGGGTGTTCAATCCCATATCGCTTAGGTGTGGAGAAGGGAATGTGCTTATATGTAGTATGTTCTCTCCAAATGGTATGTGGCCTTTTGAGGTAAAATTCAAGAGCAAAACTGTGTGAACTTAGGCCCAAAGCAGACAATATCATACTATGTGGTGGAACAGATTGTTACAGACAGTGATACCGGACTTCTTAGAGACTACTTGGACTGGACTTACCTGCTAGATATCAGAGATGGGATAGATGATATTGGCATCCAAAAGTTTGATAACTTCAGTATAAACAACTTTTTTAAATTGGGGTTAACTCTCCTTTGAGGTTGTCGACATGTTTCAGCATCATCTTCTAACTGAATGCAATGTTGCACTACTAAAGGACTAATGTATTTGATGTTATCAATGGACCAGCCTATGGTTTCCTTATTCACCCTAAGAATCTCAATTAGTTGGGTCTCTTGATTTGTGATTAAGTCAGAAGTTATCACCACGGAAAAAGTCTCAGACTCACCTAGGTATTAGCATTTTAAAGTCTTAGGTAGAGGCTTTAATTCAACCTTAAGGGGATTCTTGACATTTTCAGATGTAGTGGTATTTTGGCAAAGACAATGGTTCAAAATTGGCTCTATATTTTGGTATATCAGATATTGGAGTGGAATCTAACAATAAATTAATTTCACTGATATTATTATCCTCGTCAAAATCGACACCAAAATATGCTAGACACTATTGGAGTGGATCCTTGGGGTAGGAATACTCGAAAGTGTGCGAGGTCAATAACTTAATAAGATAAACATCTTCAAAGGAATCTGAATCAGGGGGTTGTTTCATCAAGCTAAACACAATGACTTTCACTTTCATGTTACCAAAGGTCAAGGTCATGTTACCATTCCTACAATTGATCAATGCATTAGTTGTAGCTAAGAATGGTTGACCTAAATGGTTGGAATCTGCTTACCCTAAGTGGGTTGGGTATCTAGCACGATGAAATCTAAAAGGTAATAGAAATCAGTCACTTTGACAATTACATCTTCAATTATACCCCTTGGAATCTTAACTAATCGATCGGCTAATCAATTTTTCTCAAATTGTCCAACCATAACTCTTAGTAAACTAAATAAGGTAACAAATTTACACTAGCACCTAGATCCAACAAGGCCTGATCAATAAAATTTTCTCCTATCCTACAAGTGACAGTTGAACTTCTAGGATCTTTATGTTTGAACATGGCTTAGATTTATAGGAAAGAAGAGCAATGTTGGGTTATGAAGGCTTCTATTGGGATGTTGGTTTTCCTCTTGACTAAGTTCTTAATGAAATTTTCATAAGAAATAATCTACTTAATAGCAATGAGAAATGAAGTATTAATCTGGAGATTTAAAAAATCTCTAAGATCTCACTGTATTGTTTCTTTTTATTATTGACTAGTCTAGAGAGAAAAGGGGCAGATCGAACATATGACTTAAAAGTGGTATTGTCAGTCTAAGAACCTTGGTCTTTCTTGGCTTTGGGAGGGTTGGATGGGGAAGACTTGGATGGTACATTCTCATATTGGGTAGGTAGCTCAACCTTATTATCTATTTGATTGTCTAACCAAAGTGTTGTGATGGAATTTACATGGCTATTTGATAGTTAGTGGTAGAAGAATATTCTATGAGTTAACCCCTTTATTTTTAAGGTTAATTTTAGGTTGGCTAGGCAGGATACCCCTCTGTCATTCGGACAAAACAGAAGTGAGTTAACTCAACTAATTTTGGATTAACTGCTGAAATTGTAGTTGGTTTTGAGCCAATAGGTCAAAGTTACTCTTTTGAAATCTATGATTGGATTGCATATTAGATTGATCTAGATTAAGGGCCAGCATCTTCAAAGTGTCATCATAGTTAGAAACATGTTGGTTCTGTGAGACAAGAGTAACATAATTGCTCATGGGATCAAATGTTATATCTTTATTGTAATTGAACTGATTATTTAATGGGAATTGACCTTGAGGAATAAGAGGTCCTTGAGGTTGTTGTGGCCTATTGGAGTTACCTTGAGAACCAAGTTGACTACCTAAGTTTGTGAAGGAAAATTATCTCCATAAAAAGTTAAGATGGTTTCGAGTATCAGGATGGTAAGTCTGGCTAAAAGTATTAGTCATCAGTCTCCTATAGGTATTAAAAACGCACACACTTATGCATCCAAAGGTTCAAATGTACAATAAACCGAACACGCCTCAGTGGGATGAGATAAACTAGAACACATATTGCATGCATTGCGCATTTATAGACTTGAGCGTAAAAGCATTGAACTTTTTGCTCAAGTCTTTCACACCATTGGCTAGACTTTGCATCATAGATTTTAGTTCATTTTTAGGCTTGATCTCATACATACCTGATTTTCTATTGGATTGGTTATTCCCAGAATATTCATCATCACAAGTATTTAAATTCCAATTTTGGGCATTCTCAACTAATTCCTCTAAAATTTGTAAGCTTGGTTAAAGGTTTGGTTCTTGAACTTACCTTGGTGCATAAACTCGAGCATGGTTCAGGTCATAGGTGAAAGCCCCTTATAGAGACTAATTATGTTTTTATCAAAGCCATGGTGTGTGCATTTGAGAAGCAAATCATGAAAGTGCTCCCAAATTTGGTGGAATTGTTCCTCATTTTTCCTCTAAAAGTGCTTATGGTACCTCTCATTAACTCGATCTTTTGCATGGGATAAAGCCTGTTCATAATTTTATTTGCATGTGCATCCCATGATTGAATTGAATTTGGAGGAATGGAGTTTAGCCATAAGGAAGACTTATCTTCTAGGGATAGGAAAAAAACGTAATTTGATACCCTCGGCATCCAAAATTTTGATTTTTAAAAGTGTTGCAAATTATTAAAAAATTTCCTAAATGGATATAAGGTTGCTCACTTTCAAACCTATAAAATTTGGGTAACAAACTGATTGTAGTGGGCCTAATCTCAAATTCAGTTGCATTATTATCGGGGAGAACAATGCAATTGGGTGGGTTGGCTATGATGGGTGCGAAGTAGTCATTCAAGATTCTAAGTGCAGCCATTGGATGATAAGTGGTGATTGAAAAGAGTGAGAGAGTGATGGAAGTTTTCTCCAAGTCAAGGAATGATGGATCACTAGAACACCAAACTAAGTGTTTGTTAACCCACAACCACTTACGCATAAAATAACAGACACCTAATTTTCTTTCTTTTCTTGTCTTTTTTAAAGAAAGAAAACCTAGCTAATTAGATCCTAGAAGATGGGCTAGAAATGGGACTGAACACAAACCACACAAAATAAATTTGGCCTTTTATCTTGAGCTTAAATTTAAGGGTGATAAATTTTTAAATCTAATATTGTAGAGAATTAATTGGATGGTCTCCAAAATTAATTATCTCCTAATTAGACAACTCCTACTCCCTTTTAGAGTAACTAGAAGATTACTAGCTAAGGCATACCAACAACACAACCAGGAAAGTTCCCAGAAAAGTGTGGAAAGGCATGTCGCCTGCTTGATAACGATATGTCCACACTCCTTAGATAACAGTGTTGTCATTTAACATAATTTTTCTAGACATTGTGAGGTTGGAAGGTGTTCACTAGAGTTACCAAGAGTTAACAATTTCCAGGAGGGTCCTACGAGCTTTGTGTACACCCTATCGCCAATGTCTACTTGATTTTAAATTAAATTAGGCTTGGGCTTTGACAAATGCTCGAATTTTGTGATTTGTGGGCCACAAAAATGGATGATGAAATCCCGACCATATCTTGTTCGGGTTCTTGCCCTTACGTATCTTATGCAAATGCTAATTTAAAGATGCAGAAAAAATAATAATAATAAAAATAAAAATTGAATGAGTGTGTGGTCTTTCTTCTTCTTCTTCTTCTTCTTCTTCTTCTTTTAACAAAAATAAAAACAATAAAAAAAATTGAAGAACGTGTGACCCTTGGAATATTTCCAAGTTATTCTATCCTAGAGTTTGCATGCAAAAGTTATCAACCTAAAAAAAACTATGTTTTCTTAATCTAAAAAGAAAAAAATAATAAATTGTTGACTGGAGATTTACAGTGTAAAATGGATTAGCTACTCACTTGGATGACGAACCTACAATATCTCCTTTGGACAATGAATATATTGATTTGAGAAAGATAATTCGAAACTCTTCGTGAATCCAAGCCCAAAAAGTCAAAATTCTCGTGCAATATCCCTCGAACAGCCACCAACTTCGATCGCAATTTTGATCAAGTTACTGAACTTGGAATATGGAAGAAAAAATATGAAAATTGAATTTCTTTGAATTTCCTAAGCTCTGGAATTCGTTTCAACCCAATCTGATATGTAACAAATAAGTTATGATCAAAACAAATTGTTATGCAAAAAAGTGACGAATCTAAAAATAAAAAATAAATAAATAAATGCACAAACTTGATTTGGCAATGACGCCATTTGACGGGTGAAGATTTAATAGATGGATGTTTGTTGTTGCTTCTTTACATTTCGTACAAAAATAAGATCTGCAAAAATTTTACTAAAAATTGTATAGTAATAAGCAAGGTCGAACCACTCTCAAGTGAGAATCAGTAATTAGCCTCAAATTTAAAACCTCAATTTTTGGGATGAAAAGTGAATATTTGAAAATAAATTTATGATTTTTGAATAATAAAATTACTACTAAATAACTTTGATCAAATGATAGAAAAAATCTCAAGGAAATACAATCCACCACCACAGATCCATATAAGTAAAGTTTCTAGTATTATTATATAATTTTTCCTCCAATAACCAATACATTTCACCAATCCAATTAGAACTTGGAAAGATGAAGGAAAATATGGCAAAAAAAATACTTGATTATATATGAGAGAATATTTTTTTATTTAATCTGATATACCTTTGCTTGGTAAATAGAGGTACACATTTTTCGAATTACCATTATTTGACAAACACAAAAAATTCCCACTCTAATTTTTGAAAATAAAAAATCAGAATAAAAAATTAAAAGAATGCTCTTGGGAGGAAAAATTATACAAAAAATAAAAGAACTTATATTTCAGACATGGTGGCTTCATCACTCTTCTGATAAACCTTTGCTTAGTAAATAGAGGTACACATTTTTCGAATTACCATTATTTGACAAACACAAAAAATCCTCTCTCTAATTTTTGAAAATAGAAACTCAAAATAAAAAAAATAAAAGAATGCTCTTGGGAGGAAAAATTAAAAAAAAAAATAAAAGAACTTATATTTCAGACATGGTGGCTTCATCACTCTTTTGATAAACCTTTGCTTAGTAAATAGAGGTACACAATTTTTGAATTACCATTATTTGACAAACACAAAAAATCCTCTCTCTAATTTTTGAAAATAAAAACTCAAAATAAAAAAAATAAAAGAATGCTCTTAGGAGGAAAAATTATACAAAAAAATAAAAGAACTTATATTTCAAACATGGTGGCTTCATCACTCTCTTGAGAAGGATGCTTACGCTTGCATATCAACAAAAAAAAAAGATATAAAAATAAAACTACTATTCTTCATTGAATAAAGAAATGAATACACTATATTTCTAATTTTTCATTACAATTTTCTGACTCTCTCACCCCAAAGACCCCCTATTTATAGAGTTAGAGGGGAATGGTTTAGGTAGGAAAATAAAATTTAAAATACAAAAATTGAAAATACAAAATTTTAAAATAAAATTCAAAACACAAAATTTGAATTTAAATCTCTAAGATTTGATCTCCATAGCTTTAATTTGAATTCTGTAGTGCTGACGTGGTACTCTCTCTCCTAGAATTCTTCTTATGTTCATCTTTAGCTATATATATCATTTTCAGCCCTTTGTTTTGCTGTTTTTCTTATCATTTGGAAATCAACCCCTATAAAACATAAAATGCAAATATAAGAGCATTTAAATAAAATAAAAGAGTAATTAAAGACTTATTTTGGGATGTAAAATAGCAAGTTTTGTGCACTTATTAGTTACCATTTCTTTACTCCCATGAAATGGTCATACACTAAAGCATTCATGCTACTGAGGAGCCAACTTCCCCCAGTTCCAGCTTAACCGCCACCGTCTAACCCACTGCTTAGATGTTATGATCCCACGCAAAATTTTGATTACCATTTTAGAGTCCCAGGACACTCCACTACAAATTTGTTTGCCTCTAAAACACAAGATCCAAAACCTCATTGATGCTAGGCTAGTCACACTGTCAAAGTCCGATGAGCCAAATGTCAACCACAACCTTTTCCCTAACCATAACATTATCTCAACTCGAAGGATAAAATGCAATCACTCCTTGCTCATTGGGAAAGCTGAGTAAACAATCTGTGTCAAAGCTATAAAGACTCTATGCAATGACATCCACGTCATCAACCAAGTCCAAAAAATCAGCCCAAAGTTGTCTACTACATCACAAATAGGCCCTAATGCTTCAAACTCACTAGATAGGCCAGTTATTGTTGCTCAAAAGCAACTAAGAAATGATCCACCCAAAGAACCCTCGAAAGAAAGATGGCCTCCTAAGAAAGATGAAATTGGTAAGAAAGACAATCTCTACAAATGGGCAAAAGAAGCCTGACTGTGTTGTGTGGATCCTAGTGGAAAATTGTCCAAAGGCGTAGTGGAGCAGTTTCACCCCACTAGCTCATACCTATCCATGTAATTCCATTACTCCTACTGATTGGAGCAATAATCTCAAGGATCCTTCTATGAATTATCTAAATACATTTATGGAACCAAGTACAGGCCAAACCAAGGGACCTTCTAATTCAAACCTTAGAGAACTTTTTAAGGACAATGACCTCAGAGCCACTCTCAATTTTACTCTTCCATAATCGACCACTCTAGTTCACAAACTAAGCAGGTGGGAAACAATCCCACTTCATACCCTTTAGAAGCTCTGGTAGAAAGGAAAAGGTTGTAAACCATTCCCTTGAGCTTTTTGTTTCCAGCTCCTTATTATGCATGTTATTTTCTATTTCCTGTCATTTTCCATTGTAACGAGCTTCATAAAACTCCCTTTCTATTATAGCATGTAAATAAAAGATATCATATTATCAATAAAAAACATTTCTTCTCTAAAATGAAAATTTTAATTTTCAATTGTTAGGACTCTGTGATTGAAATGTTGTAATCCTCTAGATATAGTCTCACTCTCAACAAATGTGACTTTGACTCAACTTTGACTCTAAACTCGAACAACACACCTCAAGAAGTTAGGGACAAAATTAGATACCCCACCCACCTCCCTAAACATTGGGGAAACAAAAGTCGTCAACATGAGAACCACAGGATTCCCAAAAAAGGTCAAAGTCAGTAGACGTGATATCAATCTAGTAGAAGCTCCACAGATTTAAGATCAAGACAATTCTCAGCATACCATTTTTTTAAAAATTAGAGAAAGGTCCCACATTTTTTGGGAAGGCTCAATTGCATCAGTCAAAATACGGTTGTTATATCCGCGTGCAAGCTCATCTCTTTGAGAAATATTCATAGGATGAAAAATGTCAAATTGCATTTTTCAAAGTCATGGCACAATTGCTCCGATAGTCAGTCTTTGTACCTTCATGACTACTTCCACCCTACTCCATCAATACTTGACTTCTCCGTGACATAAGGAGTAAGAAACCCAGTACCATAGCAAGAAGCACACTAATTACAAGTAGTTGTATCCTCCCTCAGAGAAAACTTGCCACACATTGTCATGACCAGTCCACATAATTTGCCACCATATGATCTCTGTAACCACCAAACGTACTTCAAATTAGCAAATGTTACATACAAATCTCGACATTACCAATTTCATCCAAACATCAGTAAAAGCTGGGGTAATTGTTGAGCATCTAGTGGAAAACCCCACAAATAACTTCCAATCAAGAGGATTGTATTTTATATCTTTGACAGCAGAAATCCATATCATCCAATGGCTTCTAAGCACAAGTTTGACTACACAAATGACATCAGGCCTACATAATAGGTCCCTCGATAGTCCTTGACATGAACAACGATAAGTCAATTGTATTTGGCAACTCAAGGCTCATCATCAATCTAGATTCAAGTTTGGTGCCTTCTTGGAATTATAACATCAAGCAATCACAGTTGCAAACACAAAAGTCATATGTAACATTGATTCGTGTGTGAGTGTGACTCAAAAAGTATATCAATTAAAAATTTCCACACTTCGCAATAGAACGAATTCCTTGCAAAATAGGGCTATCGAAAGGGGTGTCGAACCTCAAGGACTATGGTCTGACTGAGTTGGATATAAGGAATTAATTCTAATTAAATTTAAAAGAAATAAATTCTGATTTTTAATTCTAAACTAACTAATGAAGCAATTGAACAAAAGCAAGAAAAACTAAGGAGTGTAGAGAATATAAAATAAGTCTAGGGTAATTGATTTCACCACTAACTTCACAATCAATGGTCAATTGAACTAACTATAGGGTATCATATCATGCATAAGTGGTGTCGGTGGCTACAAGTTCACCTTCATCCGTCAAGAAGATAACATATGATTAAGGCTAAGTCATGGACTATCTTCGATTGGCATGGGCCATCTGCCTAACTACTCTACTCTAGGGTGCAGTATGGTTCATCTTCTCTAGGCATAATCCATCAAAGCTTTTAATGATATATTCAATGAAAACCATTGTGTAATAATCACTCTCATGATCACAGAAAACAAGAGGGATGAGTTCAATAACAACAATCAAGTATCTAAGACAAGATAAGAAATCATTGAAACTGAATTTATAAGACTTTTATTGTTCAATTCTATAAGAAGAATCCTCTAAATTACACAATCTATGAATGAATACAAAAATCCCCAATAATTAGAACAATCAAACCAGTGATGTTTAGTTAGGGCTCCATCAAAACCCTGGTGGCTGAACTAGCCGCTCATGATACGCCTTGTTCTCCAATGATTCTCTATTCCAAAAGCTCTTCAAAGCTGCTGCCAAGCCTCCTCAATACAGCCCTAATTTGTCACTTTAAATAGCCAAGAGAATACATCAAAGTCCTAATCCAATTAGGAATAAATTAGGGTTTCCCGCAGCACTAATCAGGTGGGTTTTTCCTGCTGACTTCGGCCCAACTTTTGACCCACTAGAAGTCCGATTCACGGAATTTCGTGAAATACAAAAGTGTGCAGAATCAAATTTCGTTCAACCTCGCGCGAGCATTATGTCGATTTGAGGCTCGGAAATAAGACTTCTGATCCGTTTTCCAAAATGGGATTAAGACTGTATTATGCGCAGATTTGGGCTTCAGGCCCGAAACCTTCTTAAGCAGTTGTAATTCTTTTGGACCTCTTCCTTGGGCTGATTTGAGTTAAATTATGGAGTTGAATGGATTCCTTTGGTGTAGGCTTCATCTAACCATCTTAGATGTCATCTTTAAAAGCCCAAAATCACGGTTTCAACTGAAATAATCATTAAGGCCCTGAAAATACAGAAAACACTAAAACAAAGTAAAATAACAAAATAATCTATCACTAAGAGAATAAAATACATAAGTTAAGAGGCTAGAATGCGTAACATTCAACGCCAATCAAACATGGCTCTTCGACACTAATGTCCATACATCTTACAAGAAGAGCCATCGTAGTCTTTTATAGTGTACAGATATAACTGGACTCTGGCAGGTATGGCAGATACCCATCTTCCTGTTTTCTTAACCAATTCCTCATCAACTCTCCTTCATAAATGGAGACAAACTCAAGTCAAGTCAAGTTTTTACTGAAGCTAGGACAGTTTGTCCATAATATTTCGAACATAATTTGGGACACTTTTCAAAGCCTTTGTCCCATAAACTGGGGCAGTTCCTAAACCTATCAAAATCTATTGATTCAATAGCAAAATTTGTCAAACAAAAACATGACTGCCAACAACTATTTCTCGATGGTTGAGTAGTTAAGTTGTGTGTCATTCAAGGTCTTACTAGCATAATATATTACATAGGGTGTTTTATCAACTCTTTGTCCTAAAGCAGCCCTGACTGCATAATCCAATGCATCACACATGATTTTAAAAGGTAGGTTCCAATTAAGTGGGAGGATTATGGGTGCAGTGGTGATGGCTGACTTTAATTGCTCAAAAGTAGAGTGACAAGCATCTGTAAACTCCAATGGTGCATCCTTAGCTAGAAGATGGGTAAGAGGTATTGTTATCTCTACTGAAGTCTTTAATGAAATGCCTATAGAACCCAACATGACCTAAAAAAGTTCGAATATCACGAACAATTTTGAGAATAGGTAGATATGAGATGAGATCAAATTTTGTTTTATTTATCTCAATTCCTACACTAGAAATAGTATGACCTAAGATAATTCCTTTTTTTACCATGAAATGACATTTTTTTTTTAGTTAAGAACCAAGTTAGTATTACGAAAATGTTGAAGCACCCGAGTAAGATTGTGCAGCCATTGCTCAAAAGATAAACTAAAGACAGGGAAGTCTTCTATGAAAACTTCTAGAAATTTATCAACCATATCATTAAAGATACTTATCATGCACCTCTGGAACATGGTGGGTGCATTACATAAACCAGAGGGCATGCCATGATAAGCAAATGTTCTGAATGGATAGGTGAAAGTTCTCTTATCTTAGTCATCGGGGTGGACAAAATGTTGGTTAATCCCATAAGCAAGTCATCTCTACTACATCTCTAACCTAAGTAAAGAGTAATAAAGAGACATCTAACTTAATACCCATAAGCATATAATCAAATATTATAAAATAATAAACAACTCAACCATGTCTGAAATCAACCACATATTTAGGAAAAAATTTATAGAAATACACTGATAAACAATGAATATTGCATATTCAGTACCCCTAAAATTATAAGAATTAATGTCTTAGTAATATTTCTTTCATATTTTTTTTAATAATTTTAATCTTTTTATGATTTCAGGTGATTAAGGGTAATTCTGATTAATAATGGTGAAATCGGGTTACAGATGGTGCTCTCTTAGTAAGAAGCTAAAGCTTGACCCATGAGAGATATGTTTATATTGAAGATCCAAATGAAATGGACTGAAGAAATGGGCTGAAAATGAATTTAAATGAAGAAAAGGAGCACGGGCCTATTCACATTGAAGATTGGGCCAGTTCAGGCTTAAAATGTTATGGACCCATTTTTGTATTCAAACCATAACTCCGTACATGATTGTCAAAATAACCCAAACTTCACAAAATTTGAAGGAAATTCAAATCTGTACAATTTCATATTTTACAAAAAAATTCGTAAAACAAACGTTTACTGCAACTTTCTACCCTATTTTGCACAGCTACCATTTTTTAGGCGCAAATGCCACTTTGTGAGGCACAGGTGCCATTTTCTTATACGCACTTGCCACTTTGGGAGGTCAGGTGTCTCGTTTATGTTTTCTTCACAAGTTAAAAGGGGAAAAAAGGGAGAAACTAGGTATTCTGGTGGGGAGAAACAGAGAGAGATATACAGAGGTGATTCGTGACGATATAGGTAAGAAGATGATGATTTCATCATCGTTCAAGCCTGAACCTCTAATCATAAGCGGCTAAATACCATTCCGAGGAAGTGACATAACCCTAACCTGTATTTCAATATTTTTAATTGTATATTAATTTGGGGATTATTTATTTTATGCATTGATTATATAACCAAGACATAAACAACAACTATGCTATTAGTTTCAATTTGAATGGATTATTTCAGTGCATATTTACTCTTATTCTTGTAGGATGAACGTAAATTTACAATGATTAGGGTTTGGGTCCTTTCAACTTCTGTGATTTTGTTAAGATATGTTATACAATAGTTTTCATAGATCATTCAACTTAGAGTTTTGATAATTCATACTAAGCGAAGATGGGTTATCATATCATTAGTTAGTCAGATGTATAGGCCATGCTAAGCGAAGATGAGTTATGCTTAATTGAATGTTAAACGAATCATCTTGATAGAATTGAATTGGGCTTGTAGCCATTCTTTCCTGAATGCATAGATTAAACGTCCCAAATTAGTACAATTGTCATTATGAAAAGGTTAGTGGTGAAGTCAATTCCCAGGACCCTCTCTCTAGTATCTATCATTTATTTTTGTCATTTAATTTCAGCACCTTAATTTAAATTAAATTAGACAAGGTCTTGATAGCTTAACAACAAAACCAACGCAGTCTCTGTGGGTTCGACCTCTACTCACCACTTTACTAATTTTAGTAGAGTATTTGTAGGTTTTTATAAATTATCTTTCGTCGATGTGTAAAACAATAACGACACTATTACATAATATTTTATTGTGTTTTGCACAACGATCATACACTTGAATAATTACATATACAGATACAGCATCTCAATTACAACTACAACATACGAAACAGAAATAACTACATATATAAATACAACATATCGATTAAAATTATAACATACAAAACATTACAAACTCGTATACAGAATTTCAGCCTAGTAGATTAACAGGATCTGCAAATTCAAAAATTGAATTATAATTAATCTAACTAACATTATCACATATGCAGTTCCATTTCACATAGAGCCTTTAGGTTAATAAAAGAAAATCAGAATTTAAAACCCTAATTATGTAAGTATAACTATTCCAAATTCGAAGCCCTAGTTTTATCAACACATACACATATATACATATATATATATATATATATATATACATATCATTTCAGAGGTGAAACATTTATCAGTTCAAAGGGAGAGAATAGAAAGGTTTTGAACCTCGGTGCACTATACCATGCAAAGATGACGCTCAATGTCCTTCTTCTACTAATAAGCTACCTTCACATCCATTAACAATGAAAAACTATGGTGGGTGCCCTTTGGTGAAGGAATTCCTGACTTTCTCCCAAGTATTAGGTACGGTTGACTTGCTGGTATAGTAGTGGTTGCCTACTGGGGAGGCTGTTGGTTTTGATGAGCAGTCATCACTCCTGCAGCAACAGCTTGTGAAATGATGGTTCCAATGTTGGGAGGCATTTCCAACTTGAGCATTGCCCTGGTCCTGGTTTTGGTTCGCATTCCTCCTCCTATAGGGTGGCATCTGAATAGATGAAAACAAATTATATCAAAACCTCAATAACGAACTAAAAGATATAATACAACAAGTCCTATACTTAGGCTCTATTTATCATAATACACAACACAGAAATATCTTAGCGAAAGATCTCTAGGACACTTGAACCTGGAGTGCTCTAACACCAACTGTGACATCCCTTAATTTCCATGCATAAGTTGGCTAGACTTATACACAAAAATAGGAATCAAAACCTGATAATAAACAAGAACAAAATACAATATGCAATAAAGAAACAAATAAATAGTAGAAGGATAAATAATAAATAAATTATCAACTGCATAAAATTCCATAAATCCTCAATTATTACAACTTGGAATGCTGTAAAACAAGGACTTCTAAATCCAAAATCATAATAATTAAGTTTAAAATTTGTAATAGTATAACCAAAACAATAAATGAAACCCCACTCTAAAAAAATTGAAGAGAGTGGATGACCACAAGCAACAACAATAAATCAAGTCCTAAACCCTGTGGCTGGAACTACCTCGAACCTAAAATATTAACAAAAGGTCGGTTAATCTCATAAGCAAGTCCTCTCTATTACATCCCAATAGAGAATCAATAAATTCATCATCTCTAACCTAAGTAAAGAGGAATAAAAATTCATCTAACTCAATACCCATAAGCATATAATCAAATATTATAAATATAAAATGATAAGCAACTCAACCATGCCTGAAATCAACCACATATTTAGGAAACATTTTATAAAAATACACTAGAATAATTACATATACAAATACTACATATCAATTACAACTATAGCATGCGAAATAATACAATTACAACGTGTGAAACAAAAATAACTACATATACGGATACAATATATTGACTACAACTAGTACATGCAAAACATTACAAACTCGTATATAGAATTACAATCTAGCATATTAATGGAACTAGCAAATCCAGAAATAGAACCATAATTAATCTAACTAATATTATCATATATACAGTTATGTTTTATAGAGAGCCTTCATGTTAATAAAAGAAAATCAAATTTTAAAACCCAAATAATGTTAACGTATAGTCAATCTAGATTCAAAGCCCTAGTTTTATCAACACATACATATATATATATATATATATACACACACACACACACACGCATATGAATCGTACGCCTAAGGTTCGTTTTCTGCTCCCTCTCACGCTCTATCTCAGTATCTAGGTTCGTTTTCTACTCCCTCTCACGCTCTATCATAGTATCTCACTCTCTATATCTATGTGAATAAGAATCATAATATTCTAGAGCATAATATATAGATATATTATATTTTGTTACATATAATCTGACATAGAACTTGGGCCTAATTAAAATGAGCTCAACCCAGAAATAGGGCCCAACTAATAAGACAACCCATATATATATATGGGACTACTTTGACTGGACTTACCCATGGCTATCAAAAATGGGATAGATGATATTGGCATCCAAAATTTTAATAACTTCAACACAGACAACTTCCTTTAAGTTGGGGTAAAGTCTCCTTTGAGTTGTCTACATGTTTTAGCATCGTCTTCTAAGTGAATGTGATGTTACACCACTGAAGGATTAATGTCTTTGATGTCATCAATGGACTAACCTATAGCTTCCTTATTCGCCCTAAGAAGCTTAAGTAGTTGGGTCTCTTGATCCCCAGTTAAGTCAGAAACTATCACTATAGGAAAAGTCTCAGACTCACCTACGTACGAGTATTTTAAAGTCTCAAGTAGAGGCTTTAATTTGACCTTAGGGGGTTTCTTGGCATTGTCAAATGTAATGGTATCTGGCTAGGATAATGGTTCAACTTGGCCCTAAACTTTGGTATGTCAAAGATTGAAGTGGAATCTAACAAGGCATTCACATCACTGATATACTTATCCTCATCAAAATCAGCACCAAAATGTGCTAAACACTATTGGAGTGGATCCTCGAGGTAAGAGTGCTTAAAAGTGTGTGAGGTCAATGACTCAGTGAGACATATATCTTCAATATAATCTAAGTCAGGTGCTTGCTTTATCAGCTAAACACATTGACTTCCATTTTCATGTTACCAAAGATCAAGGTTATATTACCATTCCTACAATTGATCAATGCATTAGCTGTAGCTAATAATGGTTGACCTAAAATGATTGGAATTTGTTTACCTTTCGTAGGTTGGGTATTTTGCATGATGAAATCTATAGCATAATAGAAATCAACCATTTTGACAATTACATCCTCAATTATAGCCCTTGGAATCTTAATTAATCGATCGGCTAATTGAATTATAACATCATTTTTTCTTAAATTATTTAACCCTAACTCTAGTTAGACTAAATAAGGTAACAAGTTCACACTAGCACCTAGATTTAACAAGGTCTGATCAATAAAATTTTCTCCTATCTTACAAGGGATAAGTTGGATTTCTAGGGTCTTTATGTTTGACAACAACTTGGTTTTGTAAGAAAGAATAACAATATCGGGCTATGAAGGCTTCCTTTGGGATAGTAGTTTTATCTTGAACTTAAATTCAAGGGTGATAATTTTTAAATCTAATATTGCAGAGAATTAATAGGATAGTCTCCAAAATTAATTCTCTTCTAATTAGATGACTCATACTCCCTTTCAGAGTAACTTGAAGATTACTTAATGACAATATGTCCACACTCCTTAGACAATAGTGTTATCGTTTGACAGAACTTTCCTAGACATTGTGAAGTTGGAAGGTGCTCACTGGGGTTACCAGGAGCTAACTCTTTCTAAGAGGGTCCTACAAGTTTTGTGTACACCCTATGGCCAATGTCTACTTGATTTTAAATTAAATTAGGCTCGGGCTTTAACAAATGCTCAAATTTTGTGATTTGTGGGCCACGAAAACAAGTGATGAAATTTTGACTGTATCTTTTTGGGGTTCTTGCCCTTAAATATCTTATGCAAATGCTAATTTAATATGAACAAACAAAACAAGCAATAAAAATAAAAAAATGAGTGAGTGTGTGGTCTTTCTTCTTCGTTTTAATAGAAGAACAATAAATAAAAGAAAACTAAAATTGAATAAGGTATAACCCTAGGGATGTTTCTAAGTTATTCTATCCTAGAGTTTGCATGTGAAAGTTATGAACCTAAAAAATACTATATTTTCCTAATCTAAAAATAAAAGAACGATATAAAAGAATTAGGTACTTACTTGGATGACAGAACTATTGTTTCCGTTATAAGAGTGTATGATGGAGGCATCTATCGAAGAAGTGCATCATAAGAACCTACCGTGGAAAAATAATATTATTTTTTTTTTCTTTCTTTTTTCTTCAAAAAAATAATAATAATAATAAAAGAAACTAAAAAATAAATTTTAAAAAAGAATAGAAGGGAGGAAAGAAAGTTTGGGTGGGCTTCCAAAAAAATTGTAGTGTTGAATATTTGTGCTTCGAATTCTCAAACTTGATTTGGCAACAACGTCACTTGATGGGTGTAGATTCAATGGATGTCGTTGTTTCTCTACACTTCATACAAAAATAAAACCTGCAAAAACTTTACTAAAAAGAATGTATAGTAGTAAGAAAGGTCGAACCACTCTCAACTGAGATTCCGAATGAGCTCGAATTCATACACTAATTTATGGGATGCAAATGAATTCTTTTTAAAATACTTTTGTTTTCGAGTTGCAAAAACCAATGAAGAGTATAACTAAATAACCTTGATTAAATGATAAAATAAATATTGAAAGAAAAAGAATCCACCACCACAGATCCATACAAATAAATTTTCTATTATTATTATATGATTTTTTTCTCCAATATTCAATACACTTCATCAATCCAATTACAACTTGAAGAGATGAAGAAAAATATGGAATAAAATTTTTTTGATTATATATGAGAGAACATTGTTTTTACTTAATCTGATGTATATTTGCTAAGTAAATAGAGGTAGGCATTCTTTGAATTACCATTAGTTGACAAACATGAAGAATCCTCCCTCTAATTTTTGAAATAAAAAACTCAAAATAAAAATAAATAAAACTTGCTCTCGAGAGGAGAAATTATACAAAGAATAAAAGAAACTTACTTGTATTTCAGCCATGGTGGCTTCATCACCCTGAAAATGATGCTTACGCTTGCATATTAACAGAAAAGAAACACATAAAAATAAAAGTATTTTTCATTGAATGAGAAGAAAATGAATACACTATATTTTTTTCTTTGCAATTTTCAAACTCCCTTTTCAACCCCTAAGACCCCCTATTTTATAGAGTTAGAAGGGAATGATTTAGGAGGGGAAAAAAATTTAAATTACAAATTCTAAAAATAAAATATTAAAATACAAAATAAGATAACACCAAATCCTCCATTTGAATTTGAATAATCCATCCATATCATCAATTTAAATTTGAATTTAAATTTTGGACTACTAACTGATACCTCTTGTAGAGTAGTTTGTGCACAATACCATCTTTCATACGATACTTCTTGCTCATCTTTGGCTATTAACAAATATAACTTCTATTTCTATAGTCATAACTTTTTCTTTATTTGCCATTTTTTATTTTTTTCTTCTCATTCCAGAATCAATTCCAATATAACATAAAAACACACATATAAGAACATTTAAATCATATAAAAGAGTAATTAAAGATATATTTAAGAATATAAAATAACAAGTTTTGTGCACTTATTTCATGCATGTGTTTTATCTTTTGGTTGATAGGTTTGATTAAACATATGCCAACACTACAAGGCGTTGTGTCCATGCTTTTCACATATTTGACACAACTTCTTGTTGAGGTCTTAATAGTATTCTTGAGTGATTACACTGCAAGGCTTTCACTAAGTGATTATTCTTCATAGCATTGCTTCAAACTAGAGGTGGCAAATTCTGCACAAACCCACCCATATCTGCCCGTTAATTAATAATGGTTTGGGTGAGTGATTTAAATAAATGAGTCAAAAACGGGCCAACTAATTAAAAGTGTGTAACTAGCAGGTTGAGAGTGGATACTCACTTCCAACCGGCTTAAATACAAATTTTTTTTGAAATGTGGCCCAATCATAATTGGGACAAAACCCGTGACACTCTCTCTCCAAACTATTCCAACTCTCCCTCTCTCATGTAAATGATTCCAACAACTCATAAATATTACTAGTGTGGAGTATCTTATTATTAGCCAATGAAAAATAGTTTTCATTCTTGCCCAAGTGTTCTAAAAGAGAAGAAATGCTTCTCTTATATTTTTGAGGATATGATGATTCACTGAAAAATAAATAATTAATTAAAGAATACCATCATGACCTCAAACTTTGGCTTTTATGTTGTTAAATAACTGCCATCATATGTATTTAGGGTGTTGCATTTCTTAATCTATATTTTAGGAAATGAAGATGTATACATACAGCTTTTACAATTTCCAGTTTATATGTATATATATTGGAAAAAGATCATCATGGTGAGAAATATGTTAAAATTTCCAGTGGATAATCATGTTCTATTTTTATGTTAAAATTTTTACTAAATGAATTATCCAGTCAATATAAATTTAGTAAAATTAATATTTGATAAAAATATTTAATTTTCAATTTTTTTATCTTCAAAAAATTATTAATTGTAAAAAATAAAATAAAATAAAAGATATTGAACTTCTAAGTTAATATCAACGATTATGACATGATAGCAAATCAACTTGTTTTCAACGACGACATTACCTCTGAAAATTACTTTCTTATTATATTGATTTTAAAATTATCTTGAACCAAATACATCACACGCGCGTGCGCGTACGGTGAAAAATCAAAACTCTCAACACCTTCCAAAACCAAAATCTTAAATGAAAAGGTTCAAGTTTATAATTCAGGTGAAATTTTAGTTTCCTACCAATTGATGTATTTTATGATTACTTCGCTCAGTATTAATTACATATTTCACATTTAATGAATATTAGGTTTTTAATGCCACAATATTAAGTAGTCGAACACAAAAAAAAATCATATTTGACATCGTCTTTTCCCCTACCCAATTAATAGAGAGATAAAAAATTTCTTATCTAAGTTGTGATTTTTAGAGAGAGAAAATTAAAGTTGTGAATTTAGATAGATAAATATTTTAAAATGTCCTCGAGCCTACGAGTAAGATGCCGGTTGACTCGTCTATTTAATATTTATGACCCGTTGGAACGAGTTGATAATGGGCTATTGGCCCATTTATGGCCCGCCCATTTTTCACCCCTACTTTAAACCCACACCCTCTTGATGAAAAATTATGGGCAAACTTGGACTATCTCTCATCAAACCCCACACCTCGACCCCATGTACTGTTTTAGCAAAAAATACCCCTCAACTAATGAAAACTTCATGAGGGGGGTGATTGTGACAAAAATACCCCCAAATGTAGAAAACGGAAGAAAATGCAAAAAAAAAAAAAAAAGAGAAACAAGTGGGTCAATCTGTTTACAATAAAAAAATATAAGAAAAATATTACTTTTTTCTTTGAATGACTATGTTATCAATTTCAAATAATACCATTAATTCATACATTTTGATAAATATTTTCATGTTAATTTTAAATCTCTCAAACTTTCAACTTTATCCCTTATAATTTGTAATTGTATATTTTTTGCAATTTATTGAATGTTAATGTTCATTTTTAATTTTTTCTAAAGAAATTTTATATATCCTCTAATATTGTATTATTTTCTGAAATAAAAAAATACAATATTAGAGGATAAATAAAATTTCCTTAGAAAAAATTAAATATGAACATTAACATTCAATAAATTGCAAAAAATATATATTTACAAATTATAAGGGATAAAGTTGAAAGTTTGGGAGATTTAAAATCAACATAAAAATATTTATCAAAATGTATGAATTAATGGTATTATTGAAATTGGATAACATAGTTTTATGAATTAATGGTATTATTTAAATTGGATAACATAGTCGTTCAAATAATAAAGTAATAACTATTGATATATATTTTTTATTTCAAAGAAATTGGCCCACTTTTTCTTTTCTTTTTTTTCTGTTCTGCATTTTCTACATGTGGAGGAGCATTTTCGTCACAATTACGTACCCTCCTCGTGAGGTTTCCATTAGTTGAGAGATGTTTTTTGCCAAAAAAAAAATACACAAGTGGGGAATTTTTGCAAATTGCCCAAATAATTATTTTGGGCTTATCTAAACCTACAACTAAAATTCTTATTGTGAGATCGTTGACAAACAAAAGCATTATTTTGATTAACAAGCTAAAAGGTAGTATTATTGTTGTGTAGGTTTTTCATCGTCTCATGACCTTGAAGAAGTGGAACAATTTCTCGAAAAGAAGGTGCAGGGGCTTAAGCATGGTTGTTACAAATGATATCATAGCCTGAACCAAGTCCTCGCAACAATATGAGCCATGAATCTGTTTATATTTATTACAATATCAATTACAGGATCTATAACTAGAAGTTTCCTCTCCTAATGAGGAAAACTCTATATTTCAGCTATACAAAGATTACACAACTCAACCCTAGCAGAGCACTCTATCATGCTCTATCAATATAGTCTTCTACAGAATGCAAGCCTATAGTATGTAAACCTATTTTCAAATGATGCTACATAAAATTGACATTCTACAAAACCACAAGAAAACATAAGGAATTTCACAAATAAAAATAACTGAGCATAGAAATGAAAAGCAAGTTTAGATATCAACAATCGTAGCATCATCGGCCAATCACGAAAGAATGTTGAATGCCTGAGCCCCACGTGCGACCTTGATGAAGACGTCCTCTAAAGTGGTGTCAGCCAGACCCCATGCATGAACTGTGAACCTGCTCTTCGCATTCTCAACTGCTTGGAAAACATCTGCAATTCTCACCTCATGTTTTGGCAGCTCAAACTTCAGGGTTCCCGATAATTGGTATATCTTGTTGGCATTTGGAGAGAGACGCCGCACCAAGTTATCCACTTCCTCCTCCTGATTTTCTGATGTTGTCATCGTAAACACGAAAGACCCTCCATATCTACCCTTCAGCTGTCATCGACACAATAATACCATTTGTTACGCATTTAATAAAGAAATGCAATGTAATACCACCTGTATTTGTCAATATAACAAGCCAAAGGTTTATTAGCATCTCAGTTACAAAGATCTCAAGGAGGCATTTCATACACAATATGGTAGCTGAATTATCGGAAATAACTACAAAAATCTGTCTAGGTAGCTCAAGTATTAATGAGCATACCCAGCAAAAAAGAAGTCCTAATAAATACAAACGTCCTGTGGTTTGTCAGCAACTTGGCTCCAACAATCTGATAAAGACAGTTCGTAGTGTACTAATTTGAAAAACCTCCTTTGGTAGCTTAAGTACTAAAGGCCTGTGATGTACCAGCAATACAGCACCATGGTTATGATGAATGCAGTTGATACCATACTTACTGACTCAGAGTTAAGTGTTACCAAGAATAATTTGATATTGGGGAATCAGTAGAAAATGAATGGGATGCTATCACTATTTAATGGAGATTGGCTAGAATAAGAGGAGCTCTTTGAATACAAATATGTAAATATATCAAAAATAGATTTGAATGGGCAAAAACCACACGTGATACTGCTCAGCGCCTCCAGGACAGGAGGTGTGGGGACTTGAGAGAATGCAGACACAATTCGTTACATTCTGGAAGTTTCTGGTATGATAGAAAATCTTTTCAAAGATGATTAATAGGGTTTCATCCACGTACCAAAAATTCAAATATTTTTATAAATTTTTGGATCATAGCAATGGCATGAAGATCTGGCACAATTTTAAGTAGATATCATGTTTTCCAGTGCCTCCTATGTAGCAAAACTACCATGCACACCAAGATTTTAGAATTACATGTCATTCCGTCAAGCCGATATGAGGAAAAATGGAGATAAAACATCATATTTATTCAAAACAGAAATCCACTGGGAGAAGGGAGATTAATTTCAGAAAAATGACTAAGGTGTCTATTACTCTTGCATCTCAATGTGAAAAAAGTTCACACACTATTCACTACATCATATAATTGAATAAAGTTGGTGAATTTTGAGATAATATTATACTCAAGCTTATCTACCAAAATCCAAAATAAATAATTAAAAATAAAAATACATGTGGTGAATATGTTCCGGCACAAATAAACATTAATCAAAATTACCTCTCTGGGATTTCCTATACACTGCAAGCTGCCATCCACAAAAATTCCTAATCGATCACAGAGATGCTCTGCCTCTTCCATTGAATGTGCTGACATCATTACAATGAGCTATATCAGTAATATTACAAGGGAAAAAATGGTTGTTTTCTTGTAAGTTCAACAACACACAATTCAAAACTAGCACACAGATATGGGAATGAGACCATATACAACTAGTAGACAGACTGACAGGCGAATGAAATTAACGTGACAAAGTAAAAGGGCTAGCCCAGTTCACAAGGCCCCCACCATTGCCTGTTTCCCATTTCAAAACCCGTGAGCTCTAGGTCACAATTAAGGTGACGAAAGCCAGACCAATAATTTCGTGGGAGAGGGGAGGGGAGGAAGAGATAGAGAGAGATTACTGGTGAGAATTATTGCTCGGTCTTGCTTTGCACGCTTCACGACACTCCATAAATTCTTTCTCGAAGCTGGATCCAGTCCAGTACTGGGCTCATCCATATAGACAACCTTGCAAAAATTTCAAAATAAACATTATAAGTATGAGAAGAGATTTAAACCTTAAAAAAAGGTCCAAGCTGCAAGTTAATATGAAGATTAATACATACTTTGGGATCCCCAATCAGTGAAATGGCAACACTGAGCCTCCTTTTCATACCTCCACTGTATTTCCCAGCTTGTTTGTCAGCAACCCCCCCGTAAAATAGGTTGACACTCTTGAGAGATTCTTCCACTGCCTGCAGCAGCCAAATACAAAATAAAAACAAAAGCTCAAATCTTGTCATGGTTGAGATAACCAACAAACAGAAACATCACTCGCATCGCTATTCCTCTCTCTCTCTCAGGAGAAGCAGGCAGTGCATATAAACACTCCAGATGTTCTAAGCTAATCAACTCAACAAGCAGTAATTTCAAACTTAATAGGTGATATCAGTTAAATCTCCTTGGAATTTTATTGAGTCAAACAAGATTCAGCTCACATATTAACCTCATTAATTCATTTTCATCTTTCCTGTAAAATGTTGAAGCATACAGAGAACTATGAAGCATGTGTAGACACAAGACACGGGAACGATATGATACAAACATGGAGATACAACAAATCTCAAAAAATGACACAGCAGGGATACAACAAATAATAATATTTTTGTATTAAACCATAATATGTTTTAAAATTGCATCAGAACCCCTTTTTCAAAAAAATAATAATTGCAAAACTACTTTGCCATGTCTGAGCTGTATCTTCACCATGTGCAAGACGCGTTCAACAACAACAACAATAATAATAATAATCAAGCTCCTGGACACTCCATAACCATGTCTGACACATGTCCAACACCATCAAGGCACCCCCTAGAGGAGTGTCCGTGCTTTCTAGACAAAGATGCATGATATCTCTCCAATTGCAAGTTCCTCCCACAAGCACAGGTTGCTCTCAAATCCAAATAGAACTTAATTGACAGTTGCAAAGTGAAAGCAGTATTGACTTACTTGGGTCAAGGCAGCACCTTTAAGGTTTTTAAGCCTGCCATAAAAAAGTAAGTGCTCTCTTCCTGTTAAGGTTTCCCAGAGCAAGCTGTATATTTGTCCAAGAAATCAAAATTACAAATATGAGAAATTATTCAGACTCCATAACTAGAGAAAACAAAGAACCTGTATAACTGCTCTTTTGACAAGGAAGAATCTTCATACTTACTCATGCTGTGGACATACACCCATGCTGGCATATATTCCGTCCATGTGAGTCCAAATATCAAGACCCTGAACGTACGCTGTGCCAGAGCTTGGCTTTATGAGCCCAATCATCTGTCAACAAAAATATATTAACCTATTTGCAGAGAGCAGCAGACGTTTTAATCTACTATTTCAATAGAAGAAACCAAAACTCTAAAGATTATTTCTGTAATAGAAAAATGAAAAAGATCAGGAATAAAGCCTGGTTGAATTTTATCAAGAAGTATATATAAAACAAGAGCTAAGGAGGAGACCAATCAAGATACCTCTCTTAAGGATATTACAAGAACCTACATATATAAATCTCTTTGAAAACATTTGATGATTAAACAAATAAGAAAAGATGCAAGGAAATGGGAACTGTAGCTATATAAATAGCCAAGGCCATTTTACACTAACCATATTGATAAAAGAAGTTTTCCCTGCACCATTGGGACCAAGCATACCAAAGCATTCTCCATGAGGCAAAGCAAGTGACAACCCTCTCACAGCAAATTTCGCAGGGTTTCCATCCCTTCCGGGATAGACCTTTTTGAGGTTATCACAAAGGATCGCATGACTGGTGCTTGGTTCAAGTAGCAACTGTTCAACTTTCTCCCTCTGCAAAAAGGCACATTGAAATGGGAGATGAAACTCAGCCAAAATTAAAGATGACCAGTTAGGAGGTACACATATCAAGATTTGCTCATGTTGCACATTTATAATGCTAGTGAGAAGAAGACAACGCTTGGGGCAGTGGCAAAGGCTAGGCAGTCAAGTGTGATAACTTTGTGAAAATAACGCCAAAAGTTGGGTCCACACACACTATCCTCCAGCGCCCTAACACTAGATGACATATTAAGACATGCAAGGATGATCTTACACAAGTATAACCTAAAAATCTCCAGTTCAATGAACAAATGTTATAGAAACCATCCTCTCTCTATCACACTGCTCTGGATGGTCATGTGGAGAGGTGCGGAAAAAATGAATATGTAAAAAAGCGATGAGATTTCTCTGATGAAGATTACTCTGTTTAATATTCTAAAATAAGAGATCTCCAAGTGATGAAGAGCAATATGTAAACCCTCTGCAGTTGCACGAGATAGACAATCTTTTTCCATGGTAAACCAGTTTTACAGTCCATCCAATGAATATTCATCATTCCACTTCAAAAGGCTGTTACTAAACTAAAAAGTGCAATCCCCAGTGTATTACCCACCTACACCAGGTGCTAGGAGGAGAACATTGGAGACAGATCTAATCTTTGACATTGATTTGCCAAAGTGATTTCTCTCAGACTCGAACCCGGACACTTGTTAGACCTAACCTATTGCTAGATTAAGAATTAGAATATAATAGTAAGCAGGAAAGAGCTACCTCTTGGGCAACATCAGGTTTCTCCATCTCAACAAAAACTTTAGATCCTTGCCTTCGCAAACTAGGTCGACGGAAAGACGACAAGGGCTTCTTTCGGAAGTTCTTCAACAAAAATAGAGGACTTCTTACACCACTTCCTGATGATACAACTTGATCTAGATAATATGCAACAAAAAGAACCACCAACCATTCCACCAACATGATAATTAAGATCTCTTTCATCCCATTGGTGCCATCACTTAAGTTTCCCCATCGCATGCCATCAGTCCCCATATAATTTCCCGTGAAGGAATATGTTGCAAACTCATATAAACCACGATACAGAGAAAATCCAGGATATAATTCCATAACAATAATCCAGCCTCCTAAAACATCGAAAGATCAATTTTACAACAATTAGAAGTGGCAAAGACTAAAAAGTACAAATGCAAAGTCGAACACAAAGCATAGAAGAAAATCTTTGGTGCCAAGTAAGGTCTGCAAACCAGCACCACAACAGTTAACATGATTACAAACAGCATGTATCTCAACTCTTATTAAAGCAAAAAGGCAACCCAAGCAGATGATCATGATTATCCACTCCCTCAAATACATTACACTATTGAAACCCACTGTAACAATACATATAACATAAATCTCTATGGCGTGTCATATTATCTTTTAAGCCATTATTGGTAAGTTTACAATTATGAATTAATACTTTGGAGGATTACATTTTAAAAAAAAAAAAATGGCAGTTCCATTTGTTGCTGTGGAAATGGAAAGCACTTCTTTTGGGTTGGCAGGGGCAAAAGGAGATAATACAAGTGGCTTCAAGCCTTACAAGTAACAAATGCCAGCAATGCATTCAATTTTCTTCCCACTAATAAAACATGGTGGAAATTGTTTTATTTTCTCAAGATCAATACAGAAATTGATAACATTTAAAAATAATCTTTAATGGAACAAATTATAACAGCATGGACCTAAAATTAACTTGTTTAAATGGGTAGCAAGCCAGCTGCAATATCAGTTTGCATGACCCAGTCAACAAGAATTACAACCACATCTTTTTCGATATTTCTTATACTTACTTGGGAATGATACATCTTGAAGGAAAAACTGGAAAAGAAAGCCTCCTAAGAGCCCGGTTCCGAAGACCAATATGTACCCCATAACTGTGATCATCAAATTCAAATAATGACCCCTTGTTATTCAACTATCCTTAAGTAAAAATAATCAGTATACTCTATACTATTAATTACATCAATTTTCTGAGATTAAACCTGCAGCAGTCTTCACATTTGAGAAAATTGCAGCCACCAGAAAGGCCAGTGAAATTTGCAAGTTTATGTAGATGAAATAAAACACAAACTGGATGCTGTAGTCATTCAGTGTGAAGAATTTTAACCCTGAAAGGAAATAGCATTAAAGCAACTCTTATAGAAGTAGATAGAAATAAAACAGTCCATTGGCGGTGTTATTACCTATAGCTGAGCCAAATATCACAAAACATAACATGTAGATCAAAGATATGACAAAAAAATAAGCATAAGAAATCATCCAATAAGGTCCATCACCAAGCCCGTGCATTTTCATCATGATTCTGAGATTCTGTTGCTTTTCGTAAACCAGAGATGTTAATACAACCTACATCAAAAAGAAAAATGACTAAAGAAGATATATTTAAAGCAAGTAAATAACATAAATAATTTTCATACGAATTGCCCAAAAAACATTTTCACAAAGAATGAAACACCAGGTATCAGATGTGACAACAGAGCGGACCTTGCTAAAACTCAATCAATCCAGAGTTAATTAGCCTATGTTTTTCAGAAAATGCAGGATGAAATTTTTGGCATAATTTGATGGTCATCCCGAACTGAACTGTGAAGGAATTAGATGATGATCCATACATGGTTGGAAAGCTCTTCAAGTTTACTTTCTAACAGAAACAATGATGCTCAATTGGACTTCCTAGAGTGAGTTATGACCATTTTAGTAGAAGGTATTTTTGTTGACTGAGAAATCTGCACTCAAAAATTACGTGCCTAGCTGGAGCAGCTCACTTCTCTTCTCAGTTCCAGCACCTTTTGATCAGTTTTTAGGTTTATTATTCTAATTTTTAAGACCTATTTTGATGAGCTTTCAAGTCCTGATGACCTTATTTAAGCATATTTAGTTTTGAGTCAAATTATCTTGTGTCTTTTGGTGTTTTTTTCTTGGAACTTGTGTTGTTTGTCTTGAAATTTGTTATTGGCTATTAAAATCAACCTATGACTGAAGGATTGTTCCACGCCAAATCTATTTACGCCCTACTCAAGTAGCAGAAAAGTAACCTTTGATGAATTTAAATGATATTTGAGTTTTTGGCTTGTTAAGGAGGAGTTCTTCTTATCCTTTACTCTCATCCCTTGGTTGGATTCCTTACGGTGGCGAGTGCCCTTACTCTTATCCCTTGGGTGGATTCCTTTTGCTTGTGAGCTCTTTATCCCTTGAGTGTTCACTTGTGTTACCTCCTATTTCTCCATTTCTGGCATCAAGATACAAAAATTCCATCCCTTGATCTAAAAGAGATACGAAAATTAAAAGAAACATATTGTGGCACAGAGACACTTTTCCTCAGAAAGCACCACAATAGTTACAAAGATTACTTAATAACTAATCCAGTTCCATCCATAACAATATTAAGTATCAGGAGTGTGTTACGGAAAACCAACAAGTACACATTAAATAGAGGACACCAAGCTGGAAACAAGAAACAAATTCAGACATTTGATCTTCAATTCAAACTAATCATAAAAAGCATCAGTCAATAAAAACTGATTTTTTTTATGTCGTGTGCATAACAAAGATGGACCAGTTTTTGACTATAATTATGTATATCTCCAATTTATTTAACAATCATCACCTAATGCATTGACTTGTACTTTCATCATGTATAGGTTTTTCTTCCCTTTACTTACGAACATATATGCATATAAAGCTCAACTATATTTCTATCTTACCTTTCTTGTAAAATCTATTAGTATAATTCTAATGGGTTATGTGTTTTCAATTGTCAGACATTTATAATACTAAAGATCGAAGTCATGATTGACAATACTTCTATATTATGAAATTCTTATATATTTTATTAGAATTCATTAGTGTAAGTTGATGGAAAGAAACATCTTCAATTCATGGTTCTTAATATATAAATAGGCAGGGATGGAGCCAGCATGGGCCCCGGGGGGGAAGCTGCCCCCCCTGGGCCCATGCTGGCCCACTAATTTTTTATATATATTATGTATATATTTACAAAAATTACACTAAATGCCCCCCCTAAATTTATCTTTTCACTAGACGCCCCCCCTCTAAAATTATTTTTTCAAAATACGCCCCCCCTCAATCATTTTTCTGGTTCCGTCCTATAGGAAAGAAAGGTAAAATGCAATAAACTAATAGGGCTGTTGGCATGAAGAGTAATTACTATTGATGAATACGTTAACAAAAATAGATAATATAACTCTAAGAAAGTTTTTGAATAACACGCATGCTTCAAATACTTTAATTCAGAAAAAAAATCCACCACTAGTAAAAGAAGTTCACTTACAGGGAATAGTTGAAGAATGACCCATGTAAAGAAGAGCGGTCCTAGGAGAGAAGAAAAGTCCAACCTGAGTTGGGTTTCAGGTTTGGGCATTTCTTTCACAAAGTCAAATAGCATTTTTGTGGAAGATCCAAGCAAAAACTGGAGGTAGGCATTCGAGGCCTGTAAATGTACATGCCGTAAAAGTCAGCACTTCCCATAGTTTATTGTTTGATTCAGGAACATTTTGCATAGGTTGTTAGTTGATGTGGTCAAGTACATATAAGTAAAACATTGATAAAGCCAGAGAAGCTGGAAAGAAAATACAATTCAATTCACCATCCTCCAAGTGAAATTGCCAATGCTGCTATTAAAGCGCATCTAATGAAAGCTTATCTTTTAAGGAATTAAATTAATCAAGTATGCGTCAGGTAAAAACTTCACTTGTAAGAGGATAATAGAACACATATAAATACCCAACAGAAATATCATATACAATACACATTAGAATTTATAATATTTTGGCAGCCAAAATTCAAAGTGGCAACAACTTTAAGACCACTATGGTGACTTCATAGGACCAAACAAACTCCAAACTCCTCAAAGGAGCAAAATTTGCATACTCAAATAGTTCAAGGAAGTCGATATTTGTATGAGAATATGTAGACAGTTCATGACCAATAAAAAAGGCAAGTTTTGCCAAAGCCAACCACAGATGAGGACATTAGCAGCATAATGTGCAGCTCTATAACAGGTCATCCTAGGAAGGGCCCAACTTATAGTAACACCAAAATGAGTTCCGTGGCTGGATATATGCATATAACACTAAAGGAGTTGTTTCTCACAGACTAGTTAACAACTTCCTCCAACTTGATTCTCATAAGTGATACATGTCATACTTCCCTTAATAAAGCAGCACTTATACCTTTAAGAGAAGAAGAAATCAAACATAGTGAACCTATGTACCAACCTGTGGCTGACCAACATATGGAGAGCCATGATTGGCTTTACAGAGAGGTGATCCAACCAAAATACTTTCTTTCCATTCTAAAATGTTCTCGAACAAGAAAAGGGAAGTCTCTAACAAAGGACAACTTTATAGCCTCATGCAGAGATTACATGAAGCCAACCAAAAATTGAAGAGCTATGCAGGATACTTAAGATGTCTTTTGACGCCCCTGACATGATGAACTTCATTCAGGAAGAGTACAACTGAAAAAAGCAGCAAATGATTTTCCATTCCTCATCATGCAAATGATTATATTCCCTTTTGCAAATTAGGTAATATGAGTTAGGTGACTTTTTTGATCTGATAAACCTTGAGACCTTATATCAAATGAAGTTCTATTTACTAATTTATTATTTTCTACAGTTTAGTTAATCAACTGCATCCTTTAGAATAAACATAGCTATTCCTTGCTTAATAGTCTGATTTTGATCAACAAAAGGTTGAAGTTCCTCATTTTAAATTATAAAAGATACATGTAGATGGACAGAGGACATTGAAAAGGTAACAATGTAGAATGAACCACTCCATAATAAGAAACCCAAAAAGTTAAAGAAAATAAAAAATACCAAATAAATAAAAAATCCTAAAAATGAAAATATGAAAATAAACCCAACAGAATGTTCCTATGCATATGCTTGAAACCCCTCACAATCTACATCAGAACCCAACCTCCTATATAGTGAAATGAGAAGTCAGCAATCTGATAAGAACATCCCTACGCTGAAGTGTTATAATTCTATATTTACATTTTTTTTCTACTGATCCGGAGTTCCACTTATTCATAGAACTTCCTTTGTGCGAGCTGCCAAACAGGATTGTCTATTGAGTAGCCCAAGCCAACATAAATCGATGGCCGGTTGCCATCAGATTGGATATGCCTTACCAACAAGGTGTGAAGGTAGGAAGGCACAAATTCCACTCTCCGTTGGGAGTCAAGGGGAAGCCCAAACCCCTTTATTTATGCAAAATAAGAAAGTATAGGTTCGGAAAGAGGAGACATGACCAATATTTTAAGGAATTATAATGGGTCTACCATTCTACCTCATTTGAGACTTAACCAAATTACAAACTATTCTTTTACAATGGTCTTCTTATGACTTCTCCTTGCTATCATATCAATCTCATGCTAATGGCTTGCCGCTTGCCTCCATCACTTACTTCTACATATTTATGAAAATGCTACTGGGACACCAAATTTGCTGATCTTGGATGTCTAAGACATGGCATGCCTTTCCACGCCTGTGTATTTTCTGAGGGACTTCGATGGAGGGTCTAACACCTAGCACTTTCCTGTTCTTAATTTTAATCTGGTTTCATCACTTGCGATACATGTTCTATTTGTTCTACTATTTAAATGAATATGTCAAACCCTAAACTAGTACTTGTTGGTCCATTGTATTCATGTCTCCTAAACATCCCTTCATGTCAATATATTATCATAATAAAAAGTCCAAAAGTTTCCACTAGTCAAGCCATACAAGACAGGGAGATTACAAAGTTCAGGATAGATACCAAATTCAATGAACGAGGAACCCGCAGCAATGCAAGAGGACCATTGCCAGTGTCATTCTTGTAGGTAGAGTTGTACCATATGCTCACATTAAAATTATTCCTGTTTGAGTTTAAGAAATCATAGGCTGTGAAAAAATCAAACCATAAGTTAGGCCATTCACATAATTCAATTTTTTATCACACATTACAAATTAAAAAGCATCTAGTAGACCAACCTGCTATCATCTCATTAATCTTCTCCTCTGAATTCCCCTTTCGGTAGCCCTTATATAGCTCGTCATTGATCTCAGAGGAACTGTTGCGCCACAAAGGTAAACCCTGAACACATCTTACCTCTAAATTTAAGACAAAACAGTAATATAAATAAAGATTAAGAATATTCCCGAAAACAATATCATACTGTGTGTGCATGAAAGAAAGCTGTTGCCAGCTAGAAAAATCTTACTAGGAATGCAATAGGAAACATAACCAGAAATGGAGTAAACTATCAAATACCAATTGAGTCCCTCTTGATGGGCGCAACCCATTTTAATGAAAATCTTTAGTTATAGATTTCTCCAGAGGTTAATTGCTCACAGAAAAGAATTTTAAGAATCAGATTGTAGGATGATACCACCACTTTGCAAGGTTTGACCAAAAACAAGTTCGAAGATAAATACCACGAACGGGTAGCTTCCCTTACTAGATATATACAACAGCCCAGTTCTAGTCCTACTTTAGCTAACATTGCTGCATCATAGTGGCTGTAACATACTAAATCTATGTCTTGTGCTCATGTCCATGCAGCACAGATGTGATCTCAAATTTCACAGAAAAAAATCAAAACCTGAGCTGTAGTCATGGAAAAATCATTACCCTGTGGCACTGCAGTGGATCCTATCTGGATAGAAACAGAAAAAGTGGAGTTTGGACGGCACTGCGGTTGAACATGATAGACTGGAATATTTGAAAAGAAAGCTGGATCAAGAAAATTAGAATATTGAGTCTTCGTCTCTGACCCCTGACACATTTCAAAAAATCCAATTAAGCAAAACCTCTAGAAAAATCAATAAATGATAAGCAGAATAAAGATAAATATTGCTATTACCCTAGAAGCGAAAATTTAAAAGGAACAAAAACATAAAAAAGAGGATGGACTACTTACAAAGGCATTATGGGCTAAACTACCCAAAATATCAGAGGAATTCAGAGTGAAATTGCTCGGGAACATATATCCAGCCAAACCTATCAAGATTTAGGATCAAGGTAAAACAAATGTAAATCTTGAGTATTACCAACACATTAGTACACCAATTAAATATCCAAAGAATAAAAAGAAAAAAAAAACCACAAATGGGGGTGTGGGTTGGCTGTGTGTGGTTGTGTTTGTATGTGTGTGCGCATCGTGTGTGTGTGTGTGTGTGTGTGAGAGTGAGAGAAAGAGGGGCATACTTTCTCCAAGAGATTGATTATTCCCAGTAAGAAGTATAGTTGCAGGACAAGACCCTGTACTCTTGCATGACTCATCTGGCAAGTCTGTAAATGGAACAAAATCAGTTCTCACTGCACGATACTGAGGAGCTGGAATTTGTAACAAGGGTGGCCATGCTGGAGGGCTAGGAATAGGACAGTTGCTTCCTTGGTCCAAAGTGGAGTATTCAAGCCCACACACTTTTTCACATTGACCATCCCCATTTTTATCAATACAGGTGCAGCCACACCGGTTTGAGGGTTTATCCAATTCGTGGTTGACTAAACTCTGGATTAGAACAAGCAATAAACAGAGTATGAAAGGGAATAAAATAAGCCGAATATTTGTCCTGATATTCCGTTTCTGCAATGAGAGATATAACCGATAATCAATGTGAGAGAAGAATAACCATTAAAAATAGCATTAGATATATCAACAAAATAATTTTGAATCTCACTAACTCTAAGAAACAGAAATAAAAATAATAAGCTCCCTCCCTAACAAAAATTATTGCTTTTTTATTTGGAACAGAAGTTACTTTCCCATCAAGCCAGAACGTTTTCAAAAATTAGGATAAAAAATTGTTCAGTTCTAATGATCAGGCAAATGCCAATCACAAGGTAAGAAATCAATAAAGAGAAATCACTTTTATTTGGAAAAAGAAAAGGTAATATCTGGAGATATTATATTCAAAAATCAAATCTCAAAATGTCATTTCTTTATTTGCCACCTGACTGTAGTATGTGTGCTCAGAATTTGTTAAATAACTAAACCAATTTGCAGCAAAAGAATATATGAAATATAGATATAGATATATATAGAATATAAACAATAAATTGTTAAGCCACAAGGAAAATAGTCAATTCGAGGCGTGCAGTTAACTATATCTGAAAACAAACGCATACACATAAGCCCACATAGACAGGAGTTCTTCAAGATCACTAAATCAAACCAAAAACAGATCCATATAATACTTAATAATTCAAATATTAGAAATAAATCCTATGTCCCACTATGATAATTCAATAATCAAATGATGAAGGCAAATCCATAAAGCAAAACAACCCAAAAATTGAAGAAGAAAAAAAAGGAAAAGAAAACCCTTAATTGCCACTACAGTATTTGAATTCACCCCATAAATAACAACCCAGAAAACACACACAGACCCATACCTGGAAAGTGACGTTTTTTCTAAGCAAAGCGTTGGCCTGAGTCCAGAAGCTCGCAGGACCATGTGATGAACCCGTCATTGGACAACCCCCTTCTCCCTCTCTCACTACACTCTCTCTCTCTCTCTCTCTCTCTCTCTACACACACTCTCTCTCTAAGCTGGAAATGTGACCGTTAAAATAAAAAATCCCGCGAAGCAAAAGCTTGTGTCCGTTTCGTGCTCTCTCTCTGCCTCGTATTCAGAATTCCGGAATGAGCTACCCTTTTAACCATCACCGAGTCTGGTTAAATTGACCAAACTGTCCTTCCAGTTTCTTTTCCCTTACTCTTTCTCTATTTCCTTATTGTTCTGATATATACCGAAATTACCCTTATTAAAATGACTATAATGCCCTTCGCTGTTTAATTTTCCTCTTTATATTCCAGCCATGTACAAGTCGAGAAATTTATACCATTTGCCATGAGTGCCCGGATTTGGAAAAAGAAAAGGTGTATAAAGAATAAAACAAATTAAAATGTCATAAATAACCTTGGATTGGTAACACCAGTGTGAGAAAGTATATAATAGTGAAATCTTCCTTAAGGTAGAGAGGATTATTTTTCACTTACCATTTCGAAATGCAATATATATATATATATATATAAATATATATATACACATGTCAAAATAATAAGATGTTGTATGGGGCCATAGAACTAGGAAACATTGCCAAGGACAAATTTTATACACAATGTATAGGATATGTGTTTGATATGTTTGGATGGAGCCGTTTGGATCAATGTTTATACGATAAAACTCTCTTATGCTTCTTTGTTACATTATTAAATAAATAAGAGCGAATAGCCTATGATAAATATTTAGAGTACAATATATTTTAATACCTAAAATGTTAATACACTTACAATATTACTTCTAACAGGACTCAAACGCGTAACCTCTCATTTAGAAGTACTTTTTAGAGATGGTTGAAACCTAACAGTAAATGCATATATAATTGCATATACCTCTGGCAAACTTTTTTTCCTTCTTAAGGTAAAAAAAAATCATCAAATTATGAAAATGAGAAAAAAAATATTAGTATAGTGAAAGTTATCACCGAATGAGTATGTTGAATATATCATCATTCATGAAAATTGTGAAAGTGAAATAAATGTTTGAGTTTCACATACAATGGACGGAGAGTGTCGATTTTTCATTTGCCGATAACTTTAGGGTAAATTACAATCACCCATATGTTTTCAGAAAATAACAGAAACCTCCCATATATTTTCAAAAATAACACCAACATCTCATGTTCATAAGTTTTTGTAACACTGACCTCATTTGTTAGCTTTTCATGTACAAAAATCACCTGAAAATTTCAAAAATACCTTTAGAATTTTTACATAATCCTTTTTTTTTTTTTTTGAGATTTTCACATGGGGCATACCTCTTGTAATCAAACTTTACTTCTTTAATTTATTCTAATTTTATTTTTAAAAAAAAGGATTATTTTAATTATAAAAAAAATTGTACAAGGGTATAATTTTCAAAAAATTGTACAAGGATGTCAGTGTTATTTTTAAAAACACAAGAGAGTCTTTGTTATTTAGTCTATTTAGAGAAAATGTGAGTATAATTTATCCTAACTTTTATTATGTGTATCATTGATGAGATGAGAAATTATATAAATAGTTAATTAAATGAAGATTTTTGGGTCAAATCAGATATTATTAAAATAAAAAGGCCGGTAAAATTAGTTTTTTATAAGTTTTAACAAACCAACTACCATTAGGAACTTCAAATCTACGCTTCTAGTCAATAATTGAGAATGACCATATATGATAAGTTAATTGATTAAACAAAGAGTGTGGGTCAACAAATATTAATGAGATTTATCACCTGCATTTCATTTTATATCATATTTAGTGTGGTTAACATCAATTAACGAGTAGATTCTTTAAAATCTAATACACAAGAATTTCCAAGAAAGACATCAAATAGCAAAGTCTTGTGCATGAGATCTATACCTGCGGTTGATTTGGTCAACAATAAACATATATATATATATATATATATACCCCAAAAGGGGTCATACTATTTGAAGAGAACACACCGGGATTGAACATCCTGTAACCTGCTAGTGTGGTAGTTCACCCAGTGTCCGCTTTGGGCCCAATCTGCACGATTTTGCTCTTTGGTTTTACCCCAAAAAACCTCATACTATTTGGAGAGAGCACACCACATATATAACACATCCTCTTTCCACACTCAGGCAATGTAAGATTGAGCACCCTGTACCCTGCTAGTGTGGTAGCTCGCCCAGTGTTTCGCACCCGCCCACATCACACCCGCCCACAAGGGTCACCACAATTCGCCCTCCTAGGAAGCCCGACGTCCCTGTCGACAAACTTTCGACTGAGTCAGACTCTGATACCATGGTGTGTTATCTCCAAATGGTACGAGGCCTTTTGAAATATATATATATGTTGATTGTTGACCAAATCAACTGCAGGGTATAGATCTCATGCACAAGACTTTGCTATTTGATGTCTTTCTTGGAAATTTTGTGTATTAGATTTTAAAGAATCGACTCGTTAATAGATGTTGACCACACTAAATATGATATAAAATCAAATGCAGGTGATAAATCTCATTAATATTTGTTGACCCACACTCTTTGTTTAATCAATTAACTTATCATATATGGTCATTCTCAATTACACACACACACACACACACAAACATATATATACTGACAAGAAATTCGAAGAAAGACAACATATAGCGACAGTTTACCGACTATGCTTCAAAGCATTTTGATCATAACAATTAAAATAATAGAGATTAGTTGAATTTCGATCTTTATGTGGTTTCTTAGAAGATATCTCGAAATCGCGCAAAACCATTTTATTAAGAAAGGATAAATTGAAATATATTTTAAATAGCACTTTCATCTGAATATCACTTTCTCAATATTTATATATTTAAAATATAAAGATAGTTGGTTAGTTGAGACAGTTGAAGAGGACAATAACAAAAAATATATATATATATATATATATATATGGTATTGAACCAAAGTCGTAGCAAAAAACAAGGTACCATTACATGATACACCTTTATTTTTTTTGTTCAGAAGTAGTGGACTGATATTTGCTTGTAGGAGAAGTTTAGAAGTTGGTAAATATCTGAAATTGAAATATAAATTTATGGATCACAAATAAGGAGAGTACTTAATCTTCAAGAAATTCTATGATTTATTAAAATGTCACTTGAAGTTTTGATGTGAGAGTGGAGTTAATATATGTAGTTGAACTAGCATATATATATATATATATATATATGTGTGTGTGTGTGTGTGTGTGTGTGTGTGTGTGTAAGTAATGAAAAAATTACTTCAATGAGTTCACTTCAATCTTAGAAAGCACGGACACTTCACCAAGGGTGTCGAACCGTGTCAGACACTCGGACACAGTGTTGAACACTCCTCGGACACGTGTCGGACAGCCTGACATTTTTCTTTTTAGGATACTACTTGGACACTTCTCGGACACTTCTTGGACACTCCTCGAAAACGTATCGGACACTTCATAGCAGTGATGTATATTTAAATATTTCGAATGAAAATTATATGATACTAAGTTATGATTAAAATCTAAGCTAAATATATGAGAAGACTAAATAAGTCTGATTCTTTAATTTATATTATTCTATTTGTCTATTTTTGTTTATAAGTTTGTTTAGTTCTTAATTGTTTGATGATGAATTAAAGTATTTCTGTAATGTAGTATTTTTTTATTGAATAATTAATATATATTAATATATTATATTATTATTTTATAGCCCTATTCTTGCTGTGTTCATGTTGTGTCCTGACCGTGTCCGTGTCAACGCTTCCTACCTTCAATTCCTAAGGTCCAACAAAAACAATATGTTAGGGCACTCAATTACTCAAAAAGATGCTGACCACAATCCACAACTACCACCATATATATATGTATATGAAACCATCTTATACACTTCAAACATGATGCAACTTGTAAGAATGAAGGCCACACGAATAGCTCAAAGACCTTCTAACAATACGTATTCTATATTGTATGGTTACTTAGTAGATAAGATACAACATATGAAAGCAAGTAAATTAAGGTGAAAATGCTACGAAGTTCATTCTCTCTATATATATATATATATATTGGAATCGATAGTGTTGACTGTCTTAATCTGATTATTCAAACTCTGTAGTTGTATTTGTACGAACGTTAAACTCAGACAATTTAATTATAAATTGGAAAAGTAAATGTTCACACTACCAAGCATGAGAAGAGTCACTTTTGTACATGCCAAACTAAATGATCGACTCCAAGCCTTGCTCGCATATATAGTGTGAATCGGACTTTTCTTTCATTCAAACATTTAGGCATCGTTTGGATTGAAGGATTTGGAGGGATAAGGAGAGAAAATAAAGGAGAGGATAATTTGTTTTATGTTTGGATATTTTAAATGAAGAGAAAGGAGAGGATTGAGAGGGATTGGGAGGGATAGTTATCCCTCCTAATCCCTCATATCCTATCCTCCCAAAAATAAAAAGATTGGGAGGGAAAGGATAGGGACTTAAATAGTACTTTCATAATTCTAAGACTGTCATCAACAATTAGAGAGAAAAAATTATTATTCCACACATGTCCCATTAAACATAAAAGGGTATGATAGTAATTTGATTGTTATCCTTTTTTTTCTTTTTTCTTTCCTATCTTATCCAAACAAAAAATATTATCCTTTCTTTTCTTTTCTCTTATGTTTATCCAAACATAAATAGAAGTCATTGTTATCTTCTCCTTTCTTTTCTTTTCTCTCATAACTAAAGTTATCCTCACCTTTCTTTTCTCTCTTATCTATCCAAACGGAGATATACGCGTGTTCACAACCGGAGCCAAGAATTTATTCTGAGAGAGACATATTAAATATTATAAAATAATTTTTTTCAACTAAAAGTAAAACAAGACGATAAGTTAAAAATTAATAGAAAAAATTAAAAGAAAAACAAGTTTATGATAAATGTTTTAAATAACAAAATTTTTTTATTTTCTTTTCTCTCTCTCTCTCTTAACTAATAAAATAGGGTATTATATGATTTTCTTCTCTTTCATCCAACCAATCAAAAAAAAATGAAACAACACAGACACTTTTCTAAAAATATCTCATTTATCCTTCATTTTCTCAATTTCATTCAATTTTTTTCCTTACTGCCAAACAGAACATTAATTAATTTCTCTCTACTCGATCATCTCTGTTACTTGATTTCCTTCTCTATGCAATTGAATATCTTTCTCTTCACTCGATTTTCAGTTCAAAACTATGACGAATTTTAATTTAGAAAACTTCATTAATTAATTTGATATTAAATGATAACAAATCCATGTAGTTGAAATTCCTTAACAGGCACCGTTAAAGAAAACATGGGATATATATATATATATATATATATATATATAGAGTGGTAATTATTCAACCTCCAAAAGTAGGAGGTCAACAAATTTGCCCTGAAATTCCGATGACGTGACTCCACGAGCGAGTCTAAAAGTCATGCAATTCCAATGCGTCCTTGCTTGATCGGCAAGTAACCCCAACCTCATACGAATTTCCCCTTAGGGTATGACATGTATTAAAATGTCTAATGTGCCCTTCACTATTTTCAGCTCAAATTACCAAAGTGTCCTTTTATTGTGAAAGTAACCTTTCTCACTAATTGCCCTTAATAACACAAATTTGAAACTCTTGAAATGTAGCCTTATTCTTTTGAGTGCTGAGATCATTCCCCCAAAATCTTGTGTTACTCACTAAAAGAAGAATGAAGGGAAAAGTGCAAAAAAAATGCCCTCACTATATACTAAATATGCAAAAAAATTCATACAGTGCGAAAAATTCTCTCACTATTTACAAAATGTGTAAATAATGACATTTTGTCAATTTAATAACTAAAATATTTAAAATACCCTTACACTCTAGTGTCATGTTTGGATGTCCAAAAAAGACTCATCCGAATATTAATTTCTTATTTATTTAAAAAAATGTGCGAATACTCTCTTGTTTTCACTCATCAAGCCCATCTGAAATAATAAAATAATTAAAATATATTTTTAGTTAATATAAAAATAAAAAAATAGAAATATTGCATCCAATTATGACACAATGGTTTTAAAGGCTGTGAGAGGCATTTTGGTTATTTAAAAAGAAAATTTTGATAGAGGGGAGTGTTTGCACAAATTGTAAAAATGCAAGAGGGTTATATGCACATAATAAATTGTATTGCAGTTTTCTGCACATTTTGTATATAGCAGGGGTGTTTTTTGCACTTTACCCAATAATGAAATTGAAAAGTATGTAAATTGTGAGTAATGATATATACAATATTTCAAGAGTATTTATAATGTGGTACCCATACCGTCCGTGTAAGTTGTCCATTTCTCATGAAAATTATCAAGGAGAAATAGAGGATTATATTGACCGAGGTACCATATCATTAGTACCCATGAGGTATTGTATAGTTTCTCGTAAATAGTATTCAAAATTTTCTTATATGGTCAAAATTTAAGAGATTGTAACACTTTAAATGCCAATAATTTCTCGTACATAAACCAACACATCTTGTGGAGGATTATGTGCCATTGAACAAGTAACTTAACATAAAAAGATATCTACTAAGTAGTGGTTAGAAATAGATGTCTATTGTTTAGACTTGAGGGCAACTTAATAATGGAGTAGTTGCCTCCTTGAAGAGTTCAATTATTTCCAAGTTTTAGGAGATTATAGCGTGCGAGTTTAGCATATGGTTTAGGAAAATATATTGGGTGGATCCGGTGCACAATATACCAGACGTATCCCAGTCATTCATGTTTGTAGTGCACGAACGGCTGGGATGCGTCGGACGCACTTAATATTTTCTTAACTTTTAAGCTTTGCATCTTGTTAGTTGATCGAGATAAGTAAAGAAAATTAATGGGGATTAGTCTAGATGATGTGATGTTTCCTATCTAATAAAGAGATTGAATGTTTGAACTTTGTTAATGATAATATTGTGACTTTGTGTGTTTGGTTGAACTTTCGAGTTTTTGAAAAAAAATAAGTGAAAAAAAGAATATACTTTAACTTGATGGATCTTATTGTACCAATTACACCCAATGTCAAGTGGTATTGGCTTCTCTACAAGCGACCTCACTTGATAGAACAGATTATTGACTCATGAGCTCAAAAACAAATAAGAATTAGGGGTTCCATAGTTTGTAAAATGACAGGCAAGATCAAATTAGCTAATCTTAATAATAATTTTATGCTAAGATATAGCTTTCCTTGATCAAAGCATTCCATAAATTATTCCTCCCATAATTGTCATTCATATTTTACTACAAAAACACGACTTATATGGGATTAATTAACTTGATCTATTTGTCTCATTACAAAAATTGACAAATACATTTAGCCACGGTTAGGATAAGGGTAAAACATGACTGGAAAACGTCAAAGACGCGTTTTGGATACTTTCAGTACACGGGATGATTTTGCAATTATTTCTTTTAGAAATATGGGATTCAATGCAATTTACAGTATATTATGGGTTAATTAAAAAAATAATATAAAATTTAAGAAAACAAAAATAACAAACATCTAACTAAACTTAAAATTAAAAATTGAGAAATGCTAAACGTCACAATTTTATTTTACGAATTTTAACTCGAATCTATGTGGCAGGTGATAATACCATAGAGACTCCGTGTATGGGGGGAATCCCACCAATAATAACTTACCATTTAATTTTATCTCCTAAAATAATGAATTATATCACCTACCACAGATTCGAGTTAAAATTCGTGATATTTATTCGAGACGTATAGCATTGCTCTTAAAAATTTCATTCATAGTATGGATAAAATGATCAAAAATTATTATTTTTATATATAATAATATATTATATTATTATTTTTTAATTTGTTCAATGTTTATGCCGTATTCATAACTTTTTTTTTTTTTTTTAATTTGTCTGTGTTACAACGTTGTTATTGTATCGCAGTCGTGTCTCCTGTAACATCCGAGCCTAGGTTTTAAGCTTTTAAAATATGTTGTCTTATTCTTTTTTATTTTTTTATTTGGTTTTTGAGCCATCCAGTGGCACGTCGTAATTTATACAAAAATCTTGGACAAATACAATTCTATTACTATTTCCCATCTGAGCATAAACCGCGTGTCGTGTTGTTTGACTCCCGTTTCCCATCAAAGCGGCTCCGATTCCTTGCACAGTATATAATGCAAGTATCAGCTTATAAAAAACACTAGAGCGACAAACAAGTGAAACAATTCTATTCTCTCTCTAACCGAATAGCACAGTTTACAGAGCGAGAGATTTTAGAGAGAGAAACAAATTATAATATATATATATATATATATATATAACTGATATAGAGAGAGAAATTGAGCAATGGAGTTGCAGGGAGGTTTGGCTCTGCTGGTCCAACAATTCAGAGCTCTGTTCACGAAGAACCTCCTCCTCTCATGGCGAAACAAGCGCTCCACATTTCTTCAACTCTTCTCTTCTCTCTTCTTCATCTTCCTCATCTTCTGCATCCAGAGAGCCACCGAGTCTCGATTCGCGTCTTCCTCCTCGTTCGAGAACGTCTTGGACCCCAAACCTCTCGTCTCTCCTCCGATTCCTCCATGCGAGGACAAGCACTACGTGAAGCTTCCCTGTTTCGACTTCGTTTGGAGCGGCAATGGGAGTTCGAGGATTGGAACCATCGTCAGTCGAATTCTGGCCAATAATCCTGGAAGACCTATTCCTTCTAACAAGGTAATAATCATGGATTCTAATTTTCCCATTTCAGTTTTTAGTTCTTTTGGAATTTTCTTATAGAATTGAATTAGATAAAAATGGTGGAATTGGATTGTCAGGACTTTATATCTTGAATTTTTTTGAGTTTTGTCGAGTTTGATATTGGAGGTTTCTATTGATTGCAAGGTCTGTTTTTAGTTCTTTTAATTTTGAATTAGTTGGAAATGGTAGAATTGGATTGGCAAAAGTTACTGCTATCTTGATTTTTTTTTTCAGTTTTTCCAAGTTTGAAATTGGAGGTGATTGGTTAGAGTTAGATGCAAGAGTTATTAACTGTCTTGTTTTCTGTATGTGTTCCAAACCAAGGTTTAAGAGAGTATTTGTTTCAGCTGAAATTGTAAAATCTTAATTTAACCAACTCTTTTTTGTACAAATTGTTCATCCAAGATCAATTAGGACATTGATATGTAGTATGTACACTTACCTAAAAATTTGAGCCCAGAGGACAACCATTAAATTCAACAAAGTGTACCGGCCGTCTACAGATAAAAAATTTTCCCCCTTTTTTGAGTTAATCGTGGATTTAGCCAATGATATGGATTTATGAGGGGCCAAGGAGAGAACATGGAGCCATGTTGCCAACCTCAAGAAGTTCGAATTAAGGCTGTTGAAGATAATGCTTTTTCCAGTGGCCTGTCCCATATTTTTACCAGGATATGTCATTACTAATTGTAGTTTATTTTGCTTCACTATTGTCTTTTGCAGAATACAGTGATTGGAAATCTTCAAATCTACTGTCAAGAACTGTTACCTCAATATAACTGTCATCTAATGAAGCTATTATGTCTGTTAACCTATCAATCAGTTCCAGTAACTTATCCATGTGAATGATAAGTGACTTACCACAAATATATTTTAGTTAATCATTTAAAGTCTGGCCCACGCTTTACTTTAATTGTTTGGATAACCAAAATTTGGAAACTGATTAGGAATTTAGTATGGAAAATAATTATGGACTGAGCCAAAGGCAAAGGGATCTTTTTTGAAGATAGGGGGGCTACAGACAGGGCGGAGCCAGGATTAAGTTGTTTTGATTCTCTTGTAGCATAGTGATTAGATTAGAACACTAATACATTGTTTTTCCATTGAATCAAGGAAGGAGCTGATTGTTATATTCTGAGATAATCCACCACAATGTCTTTCCATCACATCTTCATTTGAAGATTTGTTGATTGTTTGTGAAGAGTTCATAGAAGAACAAGCATGGTGTGCTTACAATGTTTGTGAAGAAAGATGGATCGTTGGGACAATTAGTTAACAGAGACAGGAAGTGAACTTGTATGAACCAGGGATTAGACTAAAATGGAGAGCGACTGGGTTTGTGGTGGTGAGTGGGAACCATAAGTAATACTGTAGAATGGACAGTAATTGGGGTTATGGTGAGTAGTTACATGCATAAGATTATGTCATAGATAAATTAACAAATGTTTTGGGCAAAGTGTATGTAACCAATAGGTAAGTTAGTACTTTATTCGAGAGTGGATTGGCTAACATCTAGACTAAGCCTTTAAATTTTTCGTGTTGTGGTTTTCAGCGTATACATTTTTCGTGTGCATAATTTTATAATTTGCTTGATTATTGCCCAGGACATAATTGATTGATTGAAATGAATTGAATTGAAATTAGACAACAATTGATTTTTTTTTTTTTTTTCCTAAAGAACTCTCACAATACTGTTGGAGAGACTCGAACCCTCTACCTTTTACTTGGAAAGGAAAGGAGATACCACAAGGCCACAGGCCTTGGTCACTACAATTGATTAAATAATTAGTTAATCATAATTGATTAAAATTAATCAAGAATCAAAATTAGGATAAAGTCGATCATGATTTGAATTGTTTGATGTGGACCTTATTCACCCTCTCTGCATCCCCTGTAAATCCATAGTGCCTAAATAGGATGCAAGATTTTGCAATTATTTACAACAAAGAGGGATTTTTTTTTTCTTTTGGCACCTTGTCTTGTTGAACACTTCGGCGGAAATCAGAATTTTCTGTTACGGTCCCAATCACTATAAGGCCTTTCTCTCATCTTCATCATCCTTGCCTTAATCTCATATGAATGGGATAAGCCATATGGATTCTCTGTTTTCATTCTTTTCTATCACATGCCATTTCTCTTTTTTCATTCTTTCCAGTCACACTATAAGGCCTTTCTTTCAAAGGAACCATTTTGATACAAATGCGAGCCAACTTTGGCTGTCTGAAGGGAAGAGTTGAAGTATTCAACTTCGAGGGTTTACCGGTCACTCTAATTGTAAACATACTAGATGAAGACACTTGCCCGAAAAAGAAAAAGAAAAAACCTACTAGATTAATACAAAGAAGAATGAGAAAATAGGTAAAGTATTCTAAATTGGAGATATTGTAATTCTACATATTTGAGAAGGCAAGAAAAGAAGAACAAAAAGGAGAAGGAAAAGGTCCCTCTTAAATCCTACCAACAAAATCTTTGATACTCCAAAACTCGTTCAACCATCTAATTCTATTTGTAGTATTTCCAATTAGGTTTTCATTAATACATCAAGCTTAGAATATATTAAGCCTTGACATGAGAAGTTGTGGAAACTTTTTTATTTCTACTGCTAAAATTTAACCATTTGAGAAGTTCCCAATGAAAAAAAAATATTAATGGGGCTGTGGAGGCAACTTCTCCATCCTGAGAATTGGCAACTGGTTCACCTCTATGATCAGCTGTTTTCCTGTTGAAATAGAAACTTTCAATTCCATATCCTTTCAACCAATTAAAATGTGTAAAGGGTTCTTCCTCAGTATGAATATGAAACCGATGAGAATCAGGGAGCTGATGCACTGGCCAGAATCTCCGCCTTTAGAACCATCATCCCTTAAAATTTACAAGACTGCCATCTGCCTTTGTTTGCATTCAGGGGGAGGGAAAATAAAATATGTAGGTATCCTTCACTGTCATTTCACTCTTTAGGATATTGTTCAAGTTGCTGTGTTTTAGTTACTTTTCGTCCTTGATTTCATTGAATACTTTGTGGGAGTAAAACACAATTGGTTTTAAGTGCATTTCTGCAAGATCAAATGACTGTTTGCACACACATACACAAACAAGTACTTGCAATATTGGTGTTTCTAGAAGAGTGATTACTAAAAGAAGAAAGTCTTAAACAGGGTGTCTTTGTCTTGAAATCATCCTCAAAACAGTCAACTCAGTATTTTCCTTGGGATCTAAGGTGGAAAACATGAAAAGTGTTGAAGGATTTATATATTTAAGTTACAGCCTCTCTTAAGCTTTTAGAGTAGATGGTTGTTAACATGGTATCAGAGCCAAAGGTCTCGAGTTCAAACCTCACCATCACCCTGATAATTAAAATTGAAACACGTGTTGGACCAAAAGGAGGTCACACGTGAGGGGGCGTGTTGAAGGATTTATATATTTAAGCTACACCATCTCTAACAGCTTAAGCTTTTGGAGTAGATGGTGGTCAACAAAAAGGAATGGAAAGTCTATATAATCTATACAGTCAATAAGACAAAATTTAAATTTTGATGGAATATTTCTATGACATTCAAAGGGGTGAGCTAACAGCTTTTTGCATGAAGGCTCCCTCTTCAAAGCACAGGAAATGAAGAAAGTTGTTCTATCTTTTTTGTGTTCTGATATTTCTCATTTGACTAATCTTTTCAAGTTATGAGGCTGCATAAAGGTCTATCTACTAAGATCACAGGACACCTTTTTATTGGCTATTTATGCAGACTAAATCATTTAGACTGAGCAGTGAAGTAGATGAGTGGCTTTACAACAATCCTATGCGCTGCCCTGGAGCTCTGCATTTTATAGAAAGAAATGCTACTGTAATAAGCTACGGTATTCAGACTAATTCTACTCCACTTGCCAAGCGAGGGCTCTTTGAGGATCCCACATTCAAATTCCAAATTCCCCTTCAAATTGCAGCAGAGCGTGAAATTGCTAGATCTTTGATTGGAGGTATTAAATACTAGTTTTTTTTTTGATGATTCGTTAATATTGCATTTCTTCAACCCAACTTGGCTAAATGCATCGCTTTTCCGTCTCTCCATTCATGCTCAGATCTAAACTTTAGTTGGGTTGCCAGTCTGAAGGAATTTGCACACCCTGCATTTCAGATTTTCTCTGCTGTGGCTACAGCAGGACCTACATTTTTCCTTGCAATTGCCATGTTTGGTTTTGTCTTCCAAATTAGTTATTTGATCACAGAGAAAGAACTCAAACTTCGCCAGGTATTGACTAGTTTATGTGTTTGATATTAAAAGAAGAATTAACATTCCTGGACCTCCACAGAACAATTCTTATACTCTTCATTCACATGCTTAACAGGCAATGACTTTGATGGGCCTTTATGATACTGCCTATTGGTTGTCATGGCTCACGTGGGAGGGAATTATCACTCTTCTTTCAACACTTCTCACTGTTCTCTTTGGAATGATGTTTCAATTTGATTTTTTCTTGAAAAACAGCTTTGCGGTTGTTCTTCTCCTGTTCTTCCTTTTCCAATTAAATATGGTAAGTTTCTTGTTACCATTCTATATTTTTCACCGAACTCCTACACACTCCATTTACATATTCTTAATTAAGCAAAGTTTTTTGTTATTTTGACAGCTGATCTATATTTCCTGGCTTTTGACGCTAGGTTGGTTTTGCCTTCATGCTATCAGCCTTCATTAGCAAGTCATCTTCGGCCACAACTGTGGGTTTCTCTATATTTATTGTTGGTTCTCTGACTCAAGTACGTTGCTTCCTTCAAAATTCTGGAACAGATATTACTGACTAATTGCTTCCTGACCATTCTCTCATTTGAACCAAAAAAGATGTCTTTTTGTTTTCGCAGCTCGTTACAGCATTTGGATTTCCCTACAGTGATAACTTTCCTAATACCTATCGGATCATATGGTCATTTTTCCCACCTAATCTTCTTGCACAAGCCCTTCAGTTGCTTTCTGATGCAACTTCCACTCCTGAAGATAATGGAATCAGCTGGAGTAGAAGGGCAGAGTGTGCACCAAATGATACAGAGTGTGTGATTACAATTGTATGTTCACACTTCGCAGCTTGAAAACAAATATTTGACAATTTTGGTCTTCTACTCCCCCTCTCTCTCTTTTATTTTTTTTTTCACTTTTATCTCCAATAAATTTCAATGGTTGCATTGTGGTTAACCTTTTGCATAAATTTTCATAATTTTGACAGAACGATATTTTTATATGGCTCGCATCAACTTTTTTTCTATGGTTATTTTTGGCTATCTACTTCGACAATATCATGCCGAACTCATCTGGCGTGAGAAAATCGTTGTTCTACTTCTTGAACCCTGGGTACTGGACAGGAAAAGATGGAAACAGGGTGGAAGGTAATTGAATTTAAAGTTGGACTTAGTTTTACCTAGATCTCTTGATTGGCTAGTATTGGTGGCTAACCTTTATTTTCTTTCATGTTTTAGAGGGAGGCATTTGTAGTTGCACTGGGTCAGTTCCACCACTGGAACATTTAACTCCAGAAGACGAGGATGTTCTTGAAGAGGAAAACATTGTGAAACAGCAAGCAAGGGATGGTGTAGTTGATCCAAACATTGCAGTTCAAATTCGTGGCCTTGTAAAAATATATCCTGGAACAAGGAACATCGGTTGCTGCAAGTGCAAGAAGACTTCACCTTACCAAGCTCTGAAGGTAAAAGTATCCTTTTGCCTTAAAGTACCCAGTATCATTTAGACGAGGTTAAGGGGGCCAGAGGAATCCCTTGTTCAAACAAGTGCCATGTTGTAGCCTTTCATCCTAGATGGTGATTATAGGTCCTACTGTTTGCATTATAGATTTACATAATTACCCAATTTTCTTCTACCCAAGTACCTAGTTGTGTTTGGGATTTCATCCAAAAATGATAACAGAAAAAGTAATACTTGTTTTTTATCAGGTCTAAGGAGCCAGATGATCCTTTGTTCATAAAAACCATATCATAGCATTTAGACCTAAACAGAGATCTACACCTGCGTCGGTCTGTGTTAGTCCCCATAAAGGATCTCTGATCCATCCCCAAGTGTTATATGGTCCTCCCTTTTTTGCTTTATGGCATTCAACAGGTTGAGGGAAGGAAGACTTTTCCATTTAGATTTATGTATTTTTCTCAGATATTCTGATTATCATTTTTACTTCATTTTTTATTTTTTCCTCATTAACAATCACTTTCGTGGACCCCATGCTAAAACACATGAAAAAGATGGCATATATAATATAAGCTGGACATTACTTTCAGGGCTTATGGGTGAACTTCACAAAGGATCAGCTTTTTTGTCTTCTTGGACCAAATGGAGCTGGAAAAACTACTGCTATTAATTGTTTGACTGGAATTACACCGGTGACGGGGGGAGATGGTAATAGCTTTTGTTCTTGTTTTCCTATTCATCAGATTGTATTTTGTAGGGATACAGGTGGGTGGAATATAATGATACCATGAATTGTCTCTTTTACAGCATTAATATATGGATATTCCATTCGAAGCTCTGTCGGAATGTCGAGCATTCGTAAAATGATAGGAGTTTGTCCCCAGGTAACTTCTTTGATTTCTCAAGAACATAAAGATATTTAATTCTCTCTGTTTAGCAACTTAACATTCACAAAAGAAGACACTAAATTCTGTTTTACATTTCATAGTTTGATATCCTTTGGGATGCATTGTCTGGTCAAGAGCACCTCCACCTCTTTGCCAGTATTAAAGGACTGCCCCCTGCTTCAATTAAATCGGTGAGTGCTTACACATATCTAAAACTGGTTTTCAAGCTTCTTGTTTTTTTAAGCCTTCTTTCGCAATTATATTTGTTGATTAAAGCAATAAAGATATTACTATCATGCTGGATGAGCTCACTAAATTGGAATTGACGACTCAGGTTATTAATATCTTCTAAGATGTATAAATTTACCCAAATACAGGTTGCACAGAAATCATTAGCAGAAGTGAGGCTCATCGAGGCAGCCAAAATGAGAGCTGGTAGCTATAGCGGAGGAATGAAACGCCGCCTCAGTGTTGCAATAGCCCTCATTGGTGATCCAAAGTTGGTCATTTTGGATGAACCGGTATGCATATTAGAAAATCTTGGTTCTTCATATATATTCATTTACTTCATCTGGTGACAGAAAGTTTCCTATATTTTGCAGACTACAGGGATGGATCCAATAACTCGGAGGCACGTTTGGGACATAATTGAGGAGTCAAAGAAAGGGCGTGCCATTGTCTTGACTACACACTCAATGGAAGAAGCTGACATTTTAAGCGACCGTATAGGAATCATGGCAAAGGGAAGACTTCGCTGCGTTGGAACCTCAATTAGGTTGAAGTCACGGTTTGGAACTGGTTTTATTGCCAATCTAAGCTTCTCCGGGAGCACTTCTGGAACTCCTGCAACTGGGGATAACATTACTACAACAAACCATGAAGCTGTGAAACAGTTCTTTAAGACTGTATGTTGCTTGACAGAATTTGTTTAAATTATGTTCTTTGAGCTTCAAATGCTTGCATTTGACATGTGGATGTTTTTGACAGCATTTGGATGTGGTACCTAAAGAGGAGAACAAGTCTTTCCTGACCTTTGTTATTCCTCATGATAAGGAGGGGCTATTGACGGTAAAACTCCTCAACCTCTGTAAACTGTTAAAATTGTTTTTGGTCTGTCTTGACCAATCCTTTAAATTGCTTCAACTACAAATCGTGGAAGAGACATTAGCATAGGAAGGTCAAACATACTAGCATCTATACCTAAAATGTGGTGAAACTATTTGTTTTACATGTCATACAATCATGGACCACCATAGAATACATTTCACAAACTTTGTTAAATTCATTCAATCATTATATATATAACCATGCACCTAAATTTTCATTCTTTAAGGTGGCACTTGTGGGAAAATCAGTTTGACTAAACTATGTGATATGGAGAAAAGTAGATCAAGAACTTTTTTTTCTACTGTCATACTGTTGTTTGCTGCTTTTGATACTTTGTCAAAGAGTTCCTCTGCAAAATGGAGGTTCTTTCTTTTTTCTGTTTTATTGAGTTTTTATTTGATTTTATTTCTTCTGGGAGAGGGAAGGTGGAGGATAGATGCCGATTTCTGCATGTATTCCATGTTACATACACGAGGATCCTTGTTTCAAAATCTGCCACTCATTTATATAGTGTTTGTCGACACTGACTTCTGATATATATATTTATATATATGTATGTATATATTTTGATTAGTTGACTCTGACTCCTGATTAATACTGTCTTAATTCTAAAACGTTTATTTATATTCATCTTACTTAATTTCTTCATATGATTTCTACTTGCAACAAAAATGAATTCAGTTGAGCATGTTTTGACATCATATGTAATATTATACCCATAAAGATTTCACTCGCGTTTTATGTTTCATTTTTCTTACTTTCCTCTTTCGTTTGTCGATTCTTCCTGTCAGAACTTCTTTGCGGAGCTCCAAGATAGAGAGAGAGAATTCAATATAACAGATATCCAACTTGGTCTTACAACTCTTGAAGAAGTTTTCCTGAATATTGCAAGGCAGGCAGAGCTAGAAAGTGCCACAGCTGAGGGGAGCTTGGCAACTCTGACTTTAACAACATCCGGATCTTCAGTTCAAGTAAGTGTGTCATTGATTTGCACAACTTCTGTTGCATAGTAAGCTACACTACAAACAAATGAATTGACAATTATTACCAAATGTCGATCTGACTTCTTGTTTCTTTAACGATAATGCAGATTCCCGTGGGCGCAAGGTTTGTTGGTATCCCGGGAACAGAATCCGAAGAAAATCCCAGAGGGATTATGGTAGAAGTATACTGGGAGCAAGATGATTCTGGTGCACTCTGCATTTCTGGCCACTCACCCGAAACTCCAATACCGCCTCATGTTCAACCAACGGCTTCTGCAGCAGCCACTCCCCAAAGAAATCTCCGAGGTCGAACAGGACCAGTTCGTGGAATCGTGATTGATCCAAATCAAATCGGTATGACAAATTCTTAATAGTATACGTTCGCTAGCAAAAGCTACAGGAATTGCATGTTTTTTCTATTAAGCAAATTAAGATAAAAGTTTATGTCCTTGTAGGTATTCGATTCTTTAAAAACATTATAACCATGAAATTTTGCTTTAGCAATGCCGTTGTATAAAGTTTTGCTATCATTACATACCTGTAATATTTTTCACCTGTAGTATACTCTCGGATAATATGTTTGTCATTTAATTCAATAAAACATGTATATAGTAGTATCTTCATGGCATTTGAATTGTCCACAGAAAGTCTATAGTAAACTATATATATACAATAATGAAGATAACATTCAACTGTAGGTATTTTCTTGTGGTTTCGTGAAGTGAACCACGTAATTATAGTAACACTCGACTAATCACAAACAACAATAACTTAGAAAAAATAAAAGTGCACGACACGTAAAACTAAACTTCGATGAAGACATTGTACAAAACCACAAGAAAAGTTCGATATTTACTAAATAAAAGTAGCTGAGGTATAAATCTAGCAGTATAGAATTCAATTATCAAACCTGATTGTTTTCAAAAGTTGAATGTCTGGACCCCATGTAAAAACCATTTAAAGCCATCAATATGGTTTCAGCAATGGACCCGAATCCTCTGCCGTGGTGCTAAATTTTTCACACAATAAATCTGTTTTTGCACATATTTGTTATGTTTTTTCACACATTAAATATGTTTTTTAATATATTAAATTTGGATGAAATAGGTAAATTTAATGTGTGAAAATTCGATTTAGTTATGTCTTTTGTTTCAACACCTCCTTCAGCTCTTCAACACTATCCCAAGCATTAACAATCTCTTTTGTTTCAACACCTTCTCTTAATTCCAGATATTTGGTAGATCTTATACAGAAAGACCACGTTTAATACGCTGGAATGGAATCATTCCAATTTCTTGTTCCCTTTCCAAGTTTCCATATATATAGCCTTGTGTCACATACAACCTAAATTATGAGAACATTAGGCCACGTTATCCATCCGTACACTTATAGGGTGGTTAACACAACCTATGCATGGCACTACCTTTCCATATATAGCCTTGTGTCCTACTACATTTCTCTCTCGCTACCTTTTTCATTAGCCTGTTACGTTTGGTACGCAGGAATAGAATAAAATGGAATGCTCATTCCAACTATTTATTTGTTTTATATGAATTTAAGATAAGAATAATTAGTTCCTTGAAATGAAAATACATTCGATAGGTAAACATATGGAATAGACATTCCATTTCCAATAAGATTAAAAAAAAAAGTTATATTATCAAAAATCTCTTCACCTCTACCGCCACCCCCATCACCTCCACCAACACACCGTCGCCACCACCTCCACATCGCTACCTTCCTCCACCATTTCTTCAATAATTTTAGTCATATTAGCTAAAAACACTTGCAATAAAATTTATTTTCTGACCGATTCACTCTCGACCGAGTAAACTTTTAGCTTAATGCAAATGGCCCTAAAAGACTGTTTCCACATTGCTTTTTTATTGGGACTTTTTACTTAAATTTCTTTAGAAATCAGCCCTGAAAGTTCAATCATCAAACAACATTCCATTTTGTTGATGTCAATATCAACCAGACTTTTTTTATATAGTGGCCGATATAGGTTGCCCTATTTTACAAATTTCATCATATAACATGGCATCAATCACATCAACCTTTCCATCGAATGACCAATTTATTTTCTTTCATAAGCTTGACTTCATCTCTATCCAATTTTGCTGCCTCCCAAGGTTTGGAGGTTTACGGAGGACGAAATTTTACATTTTTTGGCCATGTTCCAAACCCCCCCTCCCCTCCCGGTCAAAAAAAAAAAAATAATAACAACTCTTCAATTTTCTTCCAAAAGTGGAAGAAAATAATTTCGACATTGATTTTCTTTGGGTGAAAGAATTTTCAAGGTTGAGTAAACTCTACCGTTTCTTGAAGAAAACTAGATTAATGTGGAAGAATTTCCTCCACAATATATGACTTCTTTGGCATAAGAATTTGGGATTGTACTTGCAGCTAAGCAACCTTCTTATATGTCCTAAGAACTGCCCGTTCAGTAGAACAATCGATTGTTGAGTGTGCTGTAATTTTTCTTCCACATGACCCATGGAAGATTTTGCATCAACTTTCCTAGATTGTACTTTAAATTGGTTGATATGCTTGACCGATGATTGGTTATCTTCTCCACAAAAGGTTGAAAATTCAAAGATTCTATAACATTTAGGATACTCCACCTCTTTTAAAAATCTAGGTGTGACGTCTTGTAAATTGGTCGACAACTCTTTTAACGGCCAAATCACATTCTTGATTAACTAAGTCATCCAATTAGCCTCTGCCCAATATAATTGGTTGGGCTAACTGGTAGAACACTGGTGGCTGATTAGCTTCTAATTGATGATGCACCATAGGTGGTTGTTGGTAACCTAAGATGTTCGACTTATTTGTCTCTTCTGGTGACTGATAAATGACATAAAAGATAAATTGCAAAAAATTGTAAATGACATAAAAGATAAATTGCAAAAAATGTAAATGACATAGAATGAAAAGTTATTTTGGTCAGGATCCTTTACATAGTCTTAGGCTCTGTTTGACATAACTTTTGTTTCAGTTTTTACGCAAAAGAAAAAGAGAAGCAGAAGTTAAATTAAGAAGCTAGTACCCACCAGCTTTCTTTAAACGCTTTTTTTGTACTCCAAAACTCTTCAGCCTTATCAATCCAAACACTCTTCAAAACGACTTTTGAGTTTGAAAAACTAAAAGTTGTTTTTAAAAACCAATCCAAACAGGGACTTATACTACTCTTATTTATGGACTTCTAAAGCTAACAAACTTCTACTCTTATATATGGACTTCTAAAGCTAACAAACTTCCTAAATCTAAGTGATTAAATAAAATAGAAAATATAAACTGATAAACCAGTGCATATTCGAACAATAACACATGCTCTCCTCGCCTTCGTTTAGGAATTCTATTAAAACCCTTCTCTAATATTATCTCCTAATATGTAGCCTTTTTGAAAGTTATCTATTTGTCTCGTCCTTTACTTGAATGCATATCTCCAAGTCAAACATTAATCCTTTTCTTTTGCCACGTGTCACAACCCCATAGTTAACACAATGATACACAAACATCTCACTTAGTCTTCTCACGTGACAGTCTGGTCTAACACACTATTATCTTCATCAACACCAAAGTGATTGTCACGTGCGTCAGTTTTGGATGTCAACAGTTATACAATAACAGTTATACAATATGGACATTACATACAATTTTTTGCTCTAATTAGTGTTTAAATTGACTAATTATGGTTGATGAAGCTAGTCCAGCACCACCTCAGATGATACAATGTATTGATTGTAATACTTAATTTATTCGAATTACTATGTGTTTAAGTTTGTTTTAACACCCTATATATATAGATATATATATATATATATTATGTGAAACGTACATTTGTAAGAATGGTAAAGATGATTAAAAAGACGATGCAGGATGATGAGGTGGAGAGAGAGGAATGAGGTGGTTGCAGTGGTGATGGCAGCGGGAAAAGAGGTAGAGAGAGATTATGGGTCCTTCAATGACGATAATTTGGTCTTCTCAAATTGTGACATTTTTTATTTTAAATAATGTTAGATCAATTAGGGTAAAAATGACAATTCGTACAAAAGCTAACGTTCATTTTTTGTTTACACTAACAAGGGTAGTCTGTGTAATTAAGGCTAATTTCAATCATATCATGTAATTAAGGCAATCCTCAAGAGGTGTGAGTATAATTTAAGTACAAATTTTCTTAAAAAAATGTAAAAATGTTTTAAAGATGTAATTGGACAATGCATACTTATAACCGTCCAACCTCAATCACACAGAGTGAGAGTGAGATCGCGAAAGCAGCAAAATTTAAAATTTGATTAGAGTGAGTGCCCTTCCAGAGCATTTGTACATTTGTATGCTATATATGTGTATACTCTATGAAAATTTTTCAATATTTTTACATATGCTAAAGGTCATTTTATTCTTTGTAGAATAATAATAAAGTAATTTCATAAGCATGAGAAAATATATATGAGTTATGAGTAATCTTATTTATTTTATGTTATACATAATATTTATTTTTTTTTTTTGAGAAAAATGTAAGAAAATAATAAAGGGACCAACTAGGTTTGAAGCAGTAACCTTGGTTTGCAATCAAATGCCCTACCACTGAGCTATGGACCCAAGATACATAATGTTATTAACAATTAAAATACAAATATTATAGCATATTTTTTATTTTTAAATGAATGCGACCTGAGAAATCTATACATTTATTCTAGATTCTTAAAGAGATATTATTTAAATTTGTGTACATAAAATCATTTCTTTAAAATTTTCTAAAATAATAAGCATCTTAATTAAATAAACTAAAACTAAAAAGTGACTATATAATTTGTTTGCAAATATATATGTGGGTATACACATTTAATATTTTATACCATATTTGAATTGATTTGATTTGATTTGATTTTATATTTAAACATTTATCAAATAAATAATGAAACAAAAGTCATTAATATGAAGCGGATGATAGTATGACAAGATTTTTTATTCTTTTTAATATTGTAGGTTCATTCTCAATTATGCACACTTCTATTTGTTTTATTCAATATTAGGTACATTTTGGTCATTGTCTTTCATAATAAATGTTACATGTAATTGTTTATAATTCAAAGCATGGAAATCATTATGAATTCAAGAATTGACAAAATTGAACTCGTGAATTGGGGAACGATTAGTCCTTAGAGTGCCAATTCGCGCACAGAACGTGAAAGCAACACCCCTTCAGAAGGATTGTGTGACTTAGAGTTCAAGGTAGGACTTGCATGAGACCACTGAACTCGTAGGTAGGGGTGCACAAAAAACTGGTTGAACTGGACCGAACCAAACTTGACCGGTTGGTTTGGTCCAGTTTCAGTTCCAAAAACATGGAACTGTTTATAAACCATTCTATTCTTGTTTGAGATTCTACATGACCAAATGAACTGACTTGTTATATAAATGTGTGTGTGTGTATATATATCTCACTATTATTGGGCCTTAGCTTATTGGGCTTGTTGGATTAAATTATCGGGTCTAAGCTAATTATTGGACTAAATTATAAAAAAGTCCAACCATAGAACTGAACCTTTCTTTCACGGTTCGGTTTGATTCAGTTTCATTAATTTGACAGTTCAGTTTGGTTTTAAAATATTTTTAAATCATTCAAATCTAAACGAAACCATTGTACATTGGTGGAACTTTGTACATTCTAACTTGAATCTGGTGAGAAATTGTAATTAAAACTAGAAAGCAGCTGCTTTGGTCTAACTCTTGACATGCACAAGTTCAACTTTGTTCAAAGGGTTGTTGCGTTGTCTAACGCTTTGTTCACTAGAATTTTTGCCATCTCTCTTTTTATTTTTGTTTTTGTGATTGCTTGCTTTAGTGCTTTGGTTTAATTTATTTGTCACTAGGAGTATTTTGGATAATTTGATTTAAAATTTATTTCATTCCTACCTAATTTCATATTTGTAACCAAACAATAGAATGAGAATGATCATTCCATTCCATTAATATTCTCATTCCATTCCCAATTGCATTCCATTCTATTCCTGCGTACCAAATGCAGCATACATCTCTCTTTCTAGAGACTCTGTTTCGAGAGAATCTCATTACATATATGCATGATTTTTTCTTCTCTAGTGAAAGCAACCACATATTTTACAACAATATCTAAAATTTCAAAAAAAAATTGAATAATCTCATTTTTACAAACACAATAAATCATGAAAAATATCAAATGATATTAATGTCGTTAGCATTTTGCCTACCTCAATAGATATAGTTTCAAGCTATTCCTTACTTCACTTGAAAAATTAACTTTCTTGAAAATTAATTCTGGACCGATCATATTCAAGCCCTCGTCACGTAGATCATTTCTTCCTTCTTCGGCAAACTTAAATTCTTATCCGAAGTCCATCTAAATTGATAAAGAAGGGAAGGAGAAGAAGTTGCTATATATATATATATATATATATATATATATATATATATATGTATATATATATATATATTATGCTCACGGTTGCGGGAAGAAGAGAATAGGGCTGGGTGCTCCCCTTTTCTATTTACAGAAAAATGACCTACCCATATTTACAACAATGCCATTACTTTTTCCTAAACCCTCCCGGCCTCGTTTTTGAAGTTTTGTACCTCCAATTGACACGAAATTGATTCCATAGCACGTAAAATATTTTATTTAAGTTATCCTATGAATTTGAATTCATTCCGAGACTTTTGGATTTTCTAGGCCCATGGGACCCGTGCCCTTAGGTTGACCGGACCCGAAAAAGTCAACTTTTGCCAAACACTCCAATTTTTTTTTCAAACCTTAAATAAGTTATCTAAACATGTATTTTACATTTAAAATGCATATATAATCATTCAAAGCAACAATATGACAATTAAATGAAAATGACAAAAAATCGGGCAAAAGTGGTCATGGTTCTTACATGGAGAAAGTTGGAAAAGCTGAGAGAACAACCTTTATCATAACTTCTCTTCCTGCCTTGGAAAGAAGATTGCCTTTGATAGGTTTAGTTTTGGAAGAAACCTTATCTAAAATGTATTGGAATGAATCAACTTTTGATCTCCCAATGAGGGAAGGTAATCCCAAATAACTATTTGTCTAATCAACATTTCTAATACCCAGCAGGAGTCGCAGTTGGTTTCTTAGGACAGGAGAAGTATGTGAACTAAAAAAAATGCAAGACTTTTTAAAATTAACAAGCTACCCAGTTAAAGCTTCGTATCTGTCCAAAATGTGTTTGATTTTTCTCACTTCGATTTCCTTGGCTTGGCAAAAGAGAAGGGCGTCATCTGCAAATAGCAAGTGAAAAACCGTAGGGTATCCTCGACCAATTTTAAGACCTTTAAGCTGGTTTATTCTCATTCTTCGCGAAAGAGAATTGTAAGGCCCTCGGTATAGAACATAAACAAATAAGGAGAGATCGGGTCGCCTTGTGTGAGACCTCTAAAAGGAGAAAATTGAGTGCCTTTCTCTCCATTAATTAACACTGAGAAAGACACGGTACTAATGCATTCCATAATCAGCTCCACCCACCGTTTGTCAAAACTGAGATGCTCCATGAATTTTTGGATGAAAACCCAGCTGACTCTATCATAAGCCTTCGCCATATCCAATTTTAGGGCAAGAGAACGGGAGCTCTACTCTCTTTTGGACTTTAGAACATGCATGAGATTGTGAGCAATGATGATATTATCATGAATAAGCCTGCTAGGCACAAAAGCACTCTAGTTTTCGCTAATGATTGTAGAAAGGATTTGCTTGAGGTGATTAGCAAGAACTTTAGAAAAAAATTTATACACAACATTACATAATTAATGAGATTGGCCGGAATTGAGACATATTGGTAGAATTGCGTACCTTGGGAATCAGGAAAAAATTTGTATCATTTAAATTTCTAAGCATATGTCTACCTTTTAGGAAAGAATTGAAACCTTTGGTTAGATCCCCCTTGAGGATTTCCCAATTGGATTGAAATAAAAATGGTGTAAAATCATAGGTCCTGGAGCTTTGAGGGGGCCATACTGCTAAGAGCTAATTTTAGCTCTTCCTCCGTGCCTTCTTGGAGAAGATTTGTATTCATCTCCTGTGTTACTCTTGGAGAAATGAGATTCCAGAAACCCTGGTCATCATGTACCTTAGAGGAGTTCAAAAAGGTTGATGAAATAGTCTTCAACCACCTTACGTATCTCATATTTAGAATTGCACCACTGTCCAGAAGAGTCCTCTAAACCAATGATTTCATTTTTACACTTTCTGATCATGGCTTTTCGATGGAAAAATTTAGTATTTTAATCACCATGATTGAGCCATGCCACCCAAGATTCTTGTTTCCAATAAAGCTCTTCCTCCCACCAAGTATTTGCCAATTCTTTTGCTAATCTATGACTTTCTGCCTTGTTATAACAATCAACCTATTCCATTTATTTGACTAATTTATCTTGAAGGATCCTGATCTTCTTTTGAGCATTATTCTCTTTTCCTATTCTCCATTAGATTAAATCGAATTTGCACTGTCTTAAGCATTGACTGATTTTAAATATAGCAGATCCCGGGATTGGAGTTTGCCAGGCCCTTTGCACGATAATTTTAAGTTCCTCTTCTTTCACCCATCTTGCGTCAAAATGAAAATTTCTTCTACAGTGAATAATAGAATTGTTCAGGCAAAGAAGGATAGCTTTATAATCAAATGACGTTGAAACTCTAAGACCACGATTGGGTACAGAGAGCCCTATCCAATCTCTCCATGATGAGATGTCCTTTTTCATGATTATTTCGCCAAGTAAAAGGAAAACCTTTGAAGTGGAGATCCACGAGGTTGCAATCTGAGATAAACTGTTTGAACTCTTTGAGCATCCATCCCTGTTTCATTTTTCTACCTCGTTTCTCATCTCTATGGAGCAAAGCGTTGAAATCCCCCATTAACAACTAATTCAGACCCAACTGACATTTCGAACTCTGAATATAGGACCATTAGAAAACCCTTTCTCTCTCGGTACAAGATTCATAAAAGCCTGTGAAGAACCATGGATTATCGCCATTGCGACCCATAATTTTGCAAGTAATTTGGAATTCAAAAAATTCCATAATCTTAATCTGCCAATCATTTGAAAATAACAAAACAATGCCTCCTGCCTTACCTATAGATGGGACAACAAATGACTCATACTACCCCAAGGAGACCCTGATTTTTTCTACTCGATCGCTGGCTTTTTTTGTTTCAGAAAGGAAAATCAAAGGAGGGGAATGTGATGTTGTTTTAAAATTGTTAAATAACTCGCAAGTGTACGAATCTATTGAAGTATAGATTGGCAAGAACGAGGTCGAACCTAAGGGAATGCTTTGAGAAGAAAAACTAATACAAATTCAAATTAATTTAAAACTAATCTAGTTTAAACAAAATTTGGTTGATTTGAGAAAAATTAAACTAACATGAAAATAAAATATTACTATTGAAATCAAACAGAGAAAATAACTAAGGTTTCGGATTCCACCACCATTAAATCCATGAAACTTCTAATATTTATTTATTAATTCCCAAATTTGGAGTAGCAATCAAGAAATCAATCTATTGCTTACTCAAGATTTAACAATAAAGCACTATGAAAAATATATTAAAAAGGTAGATTTTTCTTTGCTTTACTAGAGTAAAATTCTAAGCATCCTATGTATCCAATTTAATGAAAAACACAAGATCAAAGATTATCACTTTTAAGAAATACAAACTCAAGCTTAGATTAATTATAATACTTTCTAACTACCACATATACATGATATAGATGGTGAAAGAATTATAAAATAATTAATCACAAGAAGCAAAAATCATAAGTAATTAAATCACACACATGGGAATCAATTAATGAACAAAAGAACTTCACTTCATTAATGGAGGTTTCCTAGTTGAGGAGTTTAGTTACACATAGTAGAAGAAGAAGATAACAAAATAATAAAAGATATAATGAATAAATAAAACCCGGATTGTCTCTGTCTTCTCTCTTCTCTGCCCTGACCTTCTCTTCTTTTCTCTTCTCTCAAAACAGCCTCCAATTCACCTCTTTATACCCCAATAGAATACATAAAGTCCTAATCCAATTAGAAAATAATTAGGATTTTCCCGCAGCCCTAAATAGGTATATTTTTCTGCTGACATTCGGCCAAAGTTTTGACCCAGTAGAAGTCCGATTCATGAAATTTACGTGAAATACAAAAGTGTGCAGAATCGAATTTCGTTCAACCTATTTGGGAATTAAGTCGAATTGATACTCAAAAATAAGCTTTTCAGTCCACTTTTCAAAACGGGATTAAAACTGGATTAAGTGTAGAATTTGGCTTCAGGCCCGTAATCTTCTTAAGCAGTGATAATTCTCTTGAACCTCTTCCTTGGGCTGATTTGAGTTGAAATATGGAGTTGAATGGACCCATTAGATGTAGGCTTCATATAACCTTCTTGGATATCATCTTTAAAAGCCCAAAAATATGGTTTTATCTGAAATAATCATTAAGGCCCTAAAAAAGACAGAAAACACAAAAACAGAGTAAAATCACATATAAACTATCATTAAGAGAATAAAATATGTAAATTAAGAGGCTAGAATGCGTAACATTCAACGCCGATCAGAATGGAGGTGAACCAACCTCCTCAACTGGGAAACTATCAGGGGGTTCCCCAAACCCTGACAGTTCCACACCAGAACCTTCATTAGACGAGTTTGGGCCACTCAAGGCTGGCTACCACCACAGTGTTGGATTGATCGGGAACTGTATCTTTATTGGCCTTGTTGCTGGTTTTTCGCTACTTCTTTGGTTTGATGGAACCAACATCCTCCTTGTTGATAATCTTTCTTTTCTGGATCCTAAAATTCTCATTTGAGGACCCTGATTCTATGTCTTTAGCTTTGCACTTCCATGTTCTGAGGGTTGGAGAAGAAACAGTGGGAATATGTATTTGGTGAAAAGAGGATAAAGATGTATCCGTAGAACTGATATCTGTTTTGATTTCTATTGTGGACTTAAGGACTTGGATCATCCTGGTTGGTTGGGTTTCTTTGGAGAGCAAAGGTTCTTTTATGATTGGATTGGAAGGGAAAATTGGGCCTTGGGCCCAAATTTTATTTGTGGTGGGATTATCAACCAGCTCTCTAGAGGAGGTCCATGCGTGTTGGCTCAAATGGTTCGACCAGCTCTCATTACCCGTCTTCTCCAAATCTATAGTTATCATGTCGAGATCTTCATTCGGCTTTGCAAATGGATCTGGGGTCTAGATTTTATCTCTATCTTCTTGGGAGAAGTGAGGACTTTGTGCATGTAAAATTGGGTTTGCAGAACAACTACTATGGTCCTGTCCCATCCTTGCCATGTCATCACTACTGGGGAGAGCTTTGGCTTGGGCACTATTGCCGCTACTGGCCTCATCGTGATTGTTTTGTGTCGCCAGAAAGATAACATCTTCTGATCTAGAACTAAGAGATGATTGCTCACTCCTTGCATGGGTCTTTCTCAATCTGCCAGCCAATCCTGTAGCTTTTAGCCAAATTCCAAATTATTTCTCTTCCAATGGTTCATTGGTTTTCTATTCACAAGTACGATATTCGTGGCCCACCCTTCCACAACCATAATAGCGAGCTGGTAGACGCTCAAATCTGAACGGCACCAAGATCATTCTGTTGTCATGAAATAGTCTTACCCCTCGCTTGAAGGGTTTAGTGACATCAATACCGACCCTTATTTGAAGTAGCATCCTTCTTCGAAGCATTGGTCCCTGACGTCAATTTTCTCACAATAATTGAATATAGATGCAATCTTCCACCCAACAACTTCAGTAGTTAGTTCTAATGGAAGATTTATAAGCCTTACCCAGAAAAAGATGTGTCTGAAAGAAGAATCATTGAACTCGAACCCAGGTCTCCATTTTTGAATGTATGAATGTTGTTTTTATGATTCAGTCGATGTTTATGCATGTTTTGGATGTTGTGGAGATGATAATTAAGTTTTAGGAATACATGTTTATGATGATAGGTGAGAATGGTTCAAAATGGACATTTATGTGGTTTATAAACACTTAGAGAATTCTCCAAAATTCTTAGTCGAAGGATTACGATGCATTATAATCTTCATTATGATGGATCGTAATTCGATGATATATTGTAAAGCCCATGGAGATAGATCATATCAATGTTGAGAAAATTAAGTAAAAAATAGCACTCTTTGAATGATATAACGATACATCTGTGATGCATCATAAATTACGATGCATTGTAACATCCATTACGATGTATCGTAATATACAGATGGGTTGAGGACTAAAGTAGTGTTTGGACATGTATGTGTGGTCATGTGTGGGATCAAATGAGACAAGTTGTTTTAGAATTTTGCATATGTAATAATGTGTACGTGATAATTTTTTACGATGATGAGAGTAAGAACGGTCCATTAGGACTTAGTGGACGGACTCACCCTTGAGTTCTCGTACTGTTCTGGGTATTGGAATTCAAGGCGTGACACATAGATTTAACTACTTATTCGTCGTTAGATTTTTTGATGGTGGTCGTGTGTTTCTCAAGATCTTCTATAGTTTGGACTTCACTTTAATTCTTGTTACTTTTAACCTCTGAATTGGTCTTTGCAATTGACACCATGCAAGTTGTTACGACTTCATCGTCAAAATATCCTTTTGGAAAGAAATCACGCAAAGTAATGGGTTTGTAAATTCCTTCACCAAACACTGTGTGTTTTGTCAATGACATCTAATTGGTCTAGACACCTTTCTTAGGGAGATATCGAGACTTCTTTTTCTTCTGCCCTTTGTCAAAGTGGCTAGTAAAAGGAATATGAGCTTGTTGCTTTCATCGTTTCCTCGTCACCAAGGTTCATCTTTCGTCGTCGTTGTTCAAACAAGCCAAATTGAACAATTGTGGAGTAGACACTAGAGTTTAAAAGTAGTTGATGATGAGCACAGGTTCGCTCTAATATTAAAGACAGAAAGATGACAACAGTATTATTTGAAGTTGCTACCTCATCCATGTCTAAGAGGATATTTCCTTGCTTTGCCAAAATCATTACTATTTCATTGAAAATGAAACACCTTTCAATCGAATGACTAACAATATGATAATATTTGCAGTATTTTGGATCATCTACACATCCTATTTCTTGTGGGCGCTTACATTCTGGGAGTTCAATAACCTTACTTTCGAGCAAGCATTCCCATATTCTAGGAACATCAGAGTCTGGAAATGGGTATTCCTTCATCTCCAATTCTTTGAGCGTCGAAAGTTGCTTTTGCTTCTCTTGAGACTGTCATAACTTATTATTTTCTTTCTTCTTATATTTGACTGCAATGTTTATTGGGGCGACAGAGACAATCATAGACTCTTTAACATCATTCTTTGATGATTTCACAACGTTCTTTTTGTCCTTTTTGTCTTTACGCAGCTCCAAAATTAAAGGATCTTTATTTCCATGAGATTTAATCTTAATCTTCATATCATGGGAACGTGTAGCCAATTCTTTGAAAGTACGAGGCTTTATGCCATAGAGAATATAAAGGAGGTCCCAATGTATACCTTGCATACACACTTTAATAGCAAATAGTTCTGTCAATCGATCCTTGTAATCCAAGTTAAGTGCTCGCTACCGATTGATGAAGTCTATTACAGGGTCATCTTTCCATTACCTTGTGTTAGTCAACTCTATTATACTAATAGTGCAACGGGTGTTGTAGAACCTATTCAGGAATTCTCGTTCCATTTGTTCCAAACTATCAATTGATTTGGACTTTAAATCAATATACCACTCAAAGACATTGCCCTTAAAGGAATGAATGAATGTTTAACTAATAAATCCCCATCAGTCCTAGCATTATTGCAGGTCTCAACAAAATGAGCGATGTGTTGTTTTTGGTTACCTTTTCCATTAAATTGTTGGATCTTTGGAGGTTGGTACACTGCAGGCATCCTTATAATATTAATTCTCTTCGTGTAGGGCTTTGAGTACATGAGAGTGTTGTGAGGGGCCCTTCCATACTGTGCTCGGATTGTATTCATTATCATATCTTGCAATTGTTGGACATATAACGATATACAGTTAGTTTCGTCAACCACATGTCTCGACACAGATTTGCGACGACAATTTTTTGATTGGGCACCTCGAAGTGCTGAATTTGAAGTATTCGTAGCCAATTATGTTGACTCATCAGGATTTTGGATTTCAAGCTTACTCATTAGTTTGACAATCTGCAAGTCCTTCACTTTAATAGCTTTTGTGAGGTTTTCGATTGCGCGCACCTTCATTGCCTGTTGGTCTTCCACCGAGGTTGTTCCAGTCATCATAACTGCGACAATATTCGAATAGGAAAGACCTTAAGAACCAATATTCTTTAAGTGACCGATTGATCTGAAATCTTAAGTAACGACTCTTAGAGTGAACCAACACTAGAGTTTGCGTCAAAGACAGAGTGGGGTGAATGTGGTGGCACCAAATTTTCTGAACCAATGTCAAAGTTCTTTGTCTCCTAAGAATCAAGGGTATTAACATGTTTAGTTTTCACATCCATTGGTTTAGCAAGATTGGTTTTCACCAAATATTGCTGATTCTCAAGCAAAGCAATTGCTTTGGTCTTGCTACGCGTTATAGGACCTTCTAAGGTGCTTCAACACTTGACGGGATTTAGTATTCTTGTCACTTCTTGCGACAACTTTGATGTTGGCCATTGCAGTAGCGATGTTTTTAAGGTTTTCTTATTTGTAGAATGGAGTGTTGGATGTAAGCTGTAGGAGACAGAAATGAGTGGCAGAGATGGTCCCATCGGGCATGCTAGAAATTTGTACACACAAATTTCGAGTCTGGAAACAAGATCAAAACACATGGACAAATAAATCAACTTTATTAATTTTAAGAAATATGGGTTACGAATATCTGTAGATCTTTACAAAAGGAAGATAAATTCCTTTGATTCGATCTCCTTGGTGATTCGGATTCAAGGGCTATTGAAGCTTAATCTTGAATTGGATTAAAACTTTGGTGAAGAGCGACACGTGGATGATGTGCTTGTTGTTCTTCTCGTTCAGGGTTTTAGATGTTTTAGAGTTTTGAATTTTGAGTGAAGAATCCTGCAGAGTTTCAGCATTCTCTGAGAGTCTTCTTTCTATTTTCTCCAGCCCACTAGCTTTATTTAGACTTCTTGAAGGAACAAATTAACTAGTAACTTCTTTTACTCTTGATAATAATTATCCAATATATATATATAATTATCTTTAATGATAACTATATATATATATATATATATAATTATCCCCTGACCCATTTCCAAGTGGGTTTGGACTTTTTGGATAGTTTGGGTTGACCCATGACCCATTTATTTGTGGTGGGTCTGGACCTTGAACTATCTGACTCATTGGACAATATACCAAAGTGGACCAAATTGAGAGTAAACCCAAATTGTAATTTGGATCCATTGACAATTTTTAATGTCTATAGCTTGAACTCCAAGGAAACTCCAAAAACTCCATGGGTCAACCCGTACACTATTGGAACTCATTGGAAAACATGTGGGAATTGTTGAAAAGAATCTAGAGTCAGCCAAAAAAATACCCGTGCGCTACAGTGGACCACAGTGTGCAACAACGCATGGCATCGCTATTGCTGCAATGACGTCACATGCTTCTGTAACAGTGGTGCAGCATTGCACCTGCTATAGCGGCGCAATGCTGTTGCTGCTACTCTATCATCCTAACCTGCCATGGGCCACCTTCTTCTACCATCATCTTCTTCGATCAAGGACTTTTTTCTTGATGATGATTACAACAAATTTGTGGATGAATTTACAATGAAATAAAAATAAATTAGCCATAGGAAAACCTCATTATTTGCCCATTTGCAGAAAATTTCAAATTATTTTGTCCTTTATAATTGCCACCATGAACAAATTAATTACAACCAATAAAATCTAATGGGTCATTCATGAAAATCATCATCCACAAAACCATAACCATCCAAACCATAAATATCCGTATAAAACAATTTGAGGTAGGCTCTGATATTAATTGTTGGAAAATGGGTTTAATAGCGGAAACAAAAAAAATTCTTCAATTATTTTTAATCAATCAAACAAATTTAAAGAGAGAAAAAATTAATATGCCCTTTGGACAATTGGTAGATTGTCAACTATGAGAGAAGTCTTTTGATGCTTGATTAACTTTGAATCCTTGATTACCAAACTTTAATTTCTTAGCTTCTAATATCCTCTTGATATTCACTCCAACGTCCTTGTATAGAATCCATAGGTTAAAAAATGGTGAGCTTCAAGTTCTCTTTAGAATTAGGGCTTTTGAGTAATAGGAGATGGTGTGTCTGTGTATACCTCTAGGGTGGCTGCCCTAGCTACCCCAACCTATTTATAGGGTGGGGTAGGTGCCCCTGCCTCTCCTTCTCTAACCATATTTCTCCTTTGAATTTAGTTTAAGACCCTAGCTACCCCAACCTATTTATAGGGTGGGGTAGGTGCCCCTGTCTCTCCTTCTCTAACCATATTTCTCCTTTGAATTTAGTTTAAGACTTTAGATTGCTTTAAAAACATAAACGTGGTTGAGTCATCCAATCAGATGGATGCTAACAAACCTCTATAAAGTTTAGTTATTGGTGTAAAATTCTCTAAAATATTATTTTTTTAGTACCTTGAAAATATATTATCTTTCTAAAAATAAATAATTTCCTTTGTAGAGTGAAAATTATTTACTTTTAGATCAAATATATATCTATCAATTAAGAAACTATACTTGTAACCAATAATTAAAAAATCCTGCATATGGTGAATAATTTAATTATTTTACTATAGGTTGATAATGAAAAGCCATGGGATTTTGTATTGCAAACCCCTTTCCCACTTGAATTTTTAAATTTTGAGGGTTTTTATTATCCAATGTACATCTCATGTATGCAAAATGAATAAATATATTATTAATTATTTTTTATTAAATTTAGAGAGTGGTGGACCCACATTATTGATGCTTGATCAACTCTAAATCCTTGATCACCAAACTTTAATTTCTTAGCTTCTAATTTCCTCTTGATATTCACTCCTATGTCCTTGTATAGAATTCACTAGTTAGAAAATGGTCAGCTTCAAGTTCTCTTTAAAATTAGGGTGTTTTTGAGAAAAGGGGAGATGGTGTGCTTTTTGTGTATACCTCTAGGGTGGCTACCCCACCATAGGGTGGGGTGGGTCGCCCCTCTCTCTCCTACTCCAACCATATTTTTCCTTTGACTTTAGCTTCCTTTCCAAGCTAGGTTAAGAGTGAGATCTAGATGGGCTTAGGGATGACAATTTAACCTACCTCGGCGGGGAACTGCCCTGCCCCACCTAGTTTAAACTTGTTATGGGAAAGATTAAATGATTTTGGGACAGTTATGGAGGTGAGAAAGAAAAACATGCGAAATTGCAAAGTAGGAATGGAAATAGGCACCCCCGCCCCGCAATGTCCCACCTCACTCCGTTTATATTTTATATTTACTATATTACTCTTATATATATAATACACATACAAAATTACCCTTATATAGTTATATATATAATCTTTATTAGTTCAAATCTTATTGGTGGTGCACATGTACCCGCCCCATACCTGCCTCGTTGCTATTCCTCGATGGGATTATCCTTTTCTTAGCTCCTATGGACCTATTAAATGACTTGTCAACTCTTAGCCCAATTAATAAGTTCATTAATTTTTTTATAGTTTACTAAATAAAAATAATTGTACTCCAAAACATGAATAAAGAAGCCTTAATTACTAAATATTACAAATTAACCCATCAATGTTAATTAGTTGTTTGAACAAATAATACCATCACTCAAAAATATTAATTAATCCATATTTTGGCCACTAGGTTTATAAACCGTTTGATGACATAAATTATTTTCAATATATATATATATATATATATATAAAATAAATTAACTATTTATTAAATATAAGTTTTCTATGATCAAACAAACCTAACCAAAATATAAACACCACATAAATCCATCTTGAAAAATATGTTCCTAAACCCATAATCATTTATTACTCAAAATATCTCAAGTGTGTTGACTTGAAGGTTATAAAAGCAAATCAAAGTAACCATGATGATGAACCAGAGTCCATAAATCTCTAAGAATTAGGAGTTTACTTGCTTTAGTAATGATAATAAAAATTCTATTAACGAATGAGAACAATGATTTATATCTTCTATATATAAAACCACTCCGTCATAATTAATGGACACTTAACTCAATACTCTTGAAAAAATCAATACAAACATTTACCATAAATGTATAAAGATTAATAAGGTATAATTTATTAAATCCAAATGTCTAATACAATCAATAAGTGTGGGGGGCACACAATCGCAACACCCATCATGCCCTCAAGATTAGAGGGATTTTTGACGAGGCTGTGTGTCCTAGGTGTGGTCTGGAAGAGGAGTCATTTGATTACCTATTTTTCCGATGTCCCCATTTCATTACAATATGAAAGTTGTCTCCTCTAAGGCTTGAAATCTCTACTGTGAAGGTCTCTTCCTTCCCTGATTAATGGTTAGGCCTTGTTAACGCTTTCAAGTCCAACCTACTCAGCTTGACCTCCTTTTGTTGTTGGAACATTTGGAAGGCTAGAAATCATTTTATCTTCAATGGAGAGTTGTGGGAGACCTCTACTATGGTTAGTATAAGGTCATTGCCCAGTTCTGAGAATTTTCTAATGCAAATTGTCATTTGGCCTCACGTTTGTTCTCTTTACAATTAATTTAAGAGTAATGATAGATACGGTGAAAGTTATCACAAAATTGAAAAAGTAAATCACTCTTATTCATTGAATTATAAAATTGTGAGTCTTACTTGTATTAATATAAGGATGAGAGTGATTCACTTTTCCAATTCAGTGATAACTTTCACCGTGCCTATTAAATGATGTTAACAACTAGACATATGGTGGTTATTGTCGATAGCTGATATTTAATTTGTTAATGTTTTTATTGTCGATTAATTTGGTTATTGTCAACATGAAGTGATCGTAGTCATTTGAATCATAGTCTGGAGACCTCGAAAGTACAGACACTTCACTAAAGGTGCCGTACCCGTGTCGGACACTCTTCGGACACGTGTCGGACACTTCGTAGATGTCCTGATATTTTTCTTTTAGGACACTTCTCGGACACTCATTGGACATTTCTTGAATACTTCTAGAACACTTCTTGGACACTCCTCGAAGACGTATCGAACACTTCATAGCAGTGATGTATATTCAAATATTTCGAATGAAAATTATATGATACTAAGTTATGATTAAAATCTAAGCTAAATATACGTAGAAGACTAAATAAATTTGATTTTTTAATTTATTTTAATCTATTTGTCTATTTTTGGTTATAAGTTTATGTAATGTAGTATTTTTTTATTAAATAATTAATATATTATTATGTTATTTTATAGTCGTATCCTCATCGTGTCTTGTTTTTTTAAAATTTTCCGTATCGTCGTGTCCGTGTCGTGTCGTATCCATGTCCCGTGTTAGTGTCCGTGCTTCCTAGCTAGAGATATTTAATTTGTTAATTTAGTTTATATTTATAGCTTGCATCATTATGTAGTGAGAATAGCCATCTAATTGAGATTGAATTTTATTAGCTGATATTGATTAATTATGGATTTTATAATATTTAATGATATTTTAGTTGGTGAAATGGTTTCTTTAATATTGTTGTGTATGTATTTAAGTGTTGATAAATCACGCAGTGAATTTAAGTAAAGGACTTGGATGTTCTTGTATATAAATTTGGGGAGATGCACACATGTTTGATGAGATTCATCACATATATATGTATGCTATTTGATTTTTTATCTACTTTTACAAAGACTAAAGAATGCCAGTGTACAACATGTTACATGTAAACCAAATTTGAAGTAATATGCAACATAAAATTGACACTGCATATAACCACAAGAAATCAAGTTTAGATGCAACAATTGTATCTGACAATCACCTAAGAACATTGAATGCACGAGCTTCGTGTGCGACCTTGATGAAGACATCCTCCAAAGTGGTGTCAGCCAGACCCCATGCTTGAACCGTAAACCTGCTCTTCGCTTTCTCAACTGCTTGGAAAACATCTGCAATTCTCACTTCATGTTTCGGCAGCTCAAACTTTAGGGTTCCTGATATTTGGTATATCTTCTTGCCATTCGGAGAGAGATGCCGTACCAAGTTAACCACTTCCTCCTCCTGATTTGCTGATGTTGTCATCGTAAACACGTAAGACCCTCCATATCTAGTCTTCAGCTGTAATTCGACGCAATAAAACTATTTGTTACACATTTAATAAAGAAATGCACTGTAATACCTGTTCAGGTAGCTAAAAGATTTATCGAATACAACAAGCCTAAGGTTTATTAGCATCTCAGTTACAAAGATCTCAAGGAAATAACTACAAAAATGTGACTAGGTAGCTCAAGTACTAATGAGTATAGCCAGCAAAACATTAGTCCTAATAAATACAAACGTCCTGTGGTTCGTCAGCAACTTGGCACCAACAATTTGATGAAGGCAGTTCGTAGTGTACTAATTCGAAAAACTTCCTTGGGTAGCTGAAGCACTAAAGGCATGTGATGTACCATCAATACAGCACCATGGTTATGATGAAGAATGCAGTTCATACCATACTGACTAACTCGGAGTTGAGTTTTACCAAAAATAATCTGATATTGGGGAATCAGTAGAGAATGAAGGGGATGCTACTGCTATTTGATGGAGATTGGATTGCATTACAGGAGCTCTTTGAATACAAATACGTAAACATATCAAGAATAGATTTGAATGGGCAAAAAACCACACATGTGGCTGCTAAGCGCCTCCAGGGCAGGAGGTGTGGGGACTCAGGAAAATGCAGACACAATGCGTTGCATTCTGGAAGTTTCTGTTATGATAAGAAATCTTTTCAGAGATGATTAATAGGGCTTCATCAACTTACCAAAAATTCAAATATTTTAAAGGATTTTTATGAAGTTTTTTATCACAGCAATTGCATGAGCATCTGGCACAATTGTAAGTGGCACGTTTTCCAGTGCCTCCTATGTAGCAAAACTACCATGCACATCAAGATTTTACAACTACATGTCATTCCATCCAGCCGATATGAGGAAAAATGGAGATAAAGCATCATATTTATGAAAAACAGAAAACCACTGGGACAAGGGAGATTAAATTCAGTAAAATGAATAAGGTGTCTATTACTCTTGCATCTCAATGTGAAAAAAGTTTACATACTATTCACTACATCATACCATTGAATAAAGGTGGTGAATTTTGAGTTATAATAGTGTACTCAAGCTTACCTACCAAAATAAATAATTAAATAAAAAATAAATAAAGGTGGTGAATATGTTCCGGCACAAATAAACATTAATTAAAATTACCTCTTTGGGATTTCCTACACACTGCAAGGTGCCATCCACAAAAATTCCTAATCGATCACAGAGATGCTCTGCCTCTTCCATTGAATGTGCTGACATTATTACAATGAGCTGTATCAGTAAAATTACGAGGGGAAAAAATGGTTGTGTGATGTTCTTTTAAGTTCTAACAACACAAAATTCAAAGCTGTACACAGATATGGGAATGAAACCATATACAACTAGTAGACACTGACGGAGGCAAACGAAATTAAGATGACAAAAGTAAAAGGGCTAGCCCAGTGCCTGAGGCTCCCGCCATTTTCTGTTTCCCATGAGCTGCATGTCACAAAAGTTGACTAAAATAACACTATAGAAAGTTACCAAAATCTGCCTTAAATCAGCTCACTATAGGCTGCTGAAATGCAACCATGGCTGCAATCCAGTAACTGCTGTAACTTTATAAAATACAAACCCTAGTCAGTAATACAAAACACTTGCACTCAGAAAAAATATTACAGAAAATATTAAGAGAGAGTAAAGGCTGCAGAAAGAAGAAGAATTGGGAGAGAAAAGGAGAAGTCTAGCTAACAGATGTATGTTTTTTTATAAACTTCAAATATGGTAATCTGTTGTCTTAACCAATTAACTATGGATATGAATCCATTTAAACATGAAACTTCGTATCTTAATCTGCACAAGTTATAAATGACCAATGTATTATATTAGATTAATCATAAAGATCTATTAAAAACAAAACTACAACATACTACTATGAATCCATGCAAAGTTGTGCAAATCTTTGTTTACTTAGATATAATATAAATCTGAATGATAAAACTCTAGAAATGTGAAGAAGATTCTCTATATCTTGTCATGTAAAATCTCAAAGCCTTCACTAATTTCCTAGTTTTGAGGATTTCTCTGGAGATAAAGGAATAGGAATAATTCTCAATATACATTCTTCTCCTTGAGGAGGATTTATATAGTACACAAATAATTACAAAGAAGGAAATAAATTAAAGGCTAAAAATCAACTCCTATAACTATGCTAATTATATATAATCAGCACCTAATCAGCACATGTACACCTAATTATCTATATAAGTCATCAGTACATCTAATTATCTATATATATCAACACTCCCCCTTAAGCTGGAGAATATATGTCCCGAATTCTCAGCATGACAAGAGCATAATTGAACACTTCGCTAGAGACGGTCAAAATATCTGCAAGTTGATCTTCGATCCTCACATAGGGAGTGCAAATCACACCTTCTGTTAAATTCTCTTTGATAAAGTGTCTGTCAATCTCAACATGTTTAGTCAGATCATGTTGCATAGGATTATGAGTAATGCTGATAGCTACCTTATTATCACAATATAGCTTCATGGGACTTTGACAATCAATCCTCAATTTTCCCAATAGGATCTTCAACCATAATAATTCACACAAACCGTGGGCCATAGTTCAGAATTCAGCCTCGGCACTAGACCTGGCCACAACTGATTGCTTCTTACTCTACCAAGTAACTAGATTGCCACCCACAAATGTGCAATATCCTATAGTTGATTTTCAATCCGAAATAGAACTTGCCCTATCAGCATCTGTATAGGCCTCTACTACAGAGTGATTATATAATATATATATAGGGTTGATGAAAGGAGCATTTTGATCCATTAGACAAGGTTAAAAGAATAAATTTAGTATTCAAATGGGTTAAATTAAAAGTCAAAGGGTAGCATAGTCATTTCACTATCAAAAAGTGGTCTGACACGGCGTACTTCTGGCAGGAAAGGGTATATGTGATATATGGCACAAAATACTGGGGGTGTTGGTGATAAAATTGCACAAAGTTATAGCCGTGTGACAATACCTCAAACCTCAAGGGGTGTTAATGAAGCTTATCCTAAATCTTTTTATGCTAAGATAACTATTCAATTGAATGCTAAGTTACACATTCTTTGTACTGATAATGCACTTGAATATAAAGATGGTCTCTTTTTGCAATTTCTTGAGTCTAGAGGTGTCACCCATCAAACTTTTTGTGTTAATTCAAATGAATGTACCTAAACATTTTTAGGGAGACGCGGTTCTTACTACGACATCTCTATTAAATAGAATGCCATCTCGAGTCCATAAAGGAAAATCACATTTTCTGATGATGCTTCTCGATAAAGACCCCTTTTTTATTCCTCCAAAAGTGTTTGGGTGCGATAGTTTTGTACATAATTTAAATCCAAGACAGGACAAACTTAACCCTGGATCTCACAAATGCAGATTTTTTTAGCTATTCTCATACTCAAAAAGGATATAGGTGTTACAACCCTTCGTTGAGAAAACATCATGTGTGTTGATGTGACATTCTTTGAGCATATTATATATTATTCTAAAGAGGGTAGTCAAGTGAAAGAATCTATTTTTCAAGAAATTGTTCTAACATCTCCGGTTCTTGATAATCCTCCCGCTCCTAGGGTTTATACTCAAAGAGCTCGTAGGAATACCACTTCTACTCCTACCACTGCCCCGGACGAACCATTTGTGCCACCTGCCCAACAGTTTAACAGGTAGAGCCTTCCTTGCATCCTCCATCATCTTCCTCGGCGCCTACAGATCTAGTCTAAGAAGCACGGTTACGGATATGAGACGAGATACGATTACGACACAACACGGACATAGCGACACGACAAAATATAAAAAATTAGGATACGGACACGACAACTAATAAATTTATCTTTTTATATATATGATCCTATATTTTGAGAGTAATATTATTTTTCATCAACCTAACAATGAAAAATTTACAAATCATAATAATTAATGAGTTATAAAAATAATTAGTTTATCGTTAAGAACTACACAATTGAATTTACTCCACAACAATAATAATAATTGTTTTCTAAACCAAAAAACTTGAAATATTATATGTTATGACCCCCATATTTTATTAAAACATTTTAAAGTTGTTATATTTACACTTTAACCTATCTTTCTTTTTAAAATTTCTTAAAACTCCCTAACGATACGACACGAGTGTCTATGCTGTGTCTGTGGTGTGTCAAAAAAAAATCCAGGCACGTATTTTGGCATGTTCGACACATGTCGGGCCGTGTCTGATGTGTGTTGGTGTCTAACACAGATTCTTCAACCTTTTAGGTGTATCTGTGCTTCCTAGGATCTAGTTGTTCATCCTTCTGAGTCTGATCTTGATCTTCCCGTTGCATTTCGAGGTAGAGGGCTTTGTACTGATCATCCTATATCTCATTTTGTTTCTTAGAACCATTTGTCATCTTCTTTTCAAGATTTCTCTTTATCCTTGTCATCTATTACTATTCCTAAGTCATACAAGGGCTCTTTCCCATCCTGGTTGGCGGAAAGCAATGGAAGAGAATTCATGCCTTGCAATTGAATCATACTTGGGATCCTCTTCCAAAGCCTGCAGGTGCTTATGTTGTTGGTTGTCGTTGGTTTTTCACAGTGAAACAAAATCCTAATGGTACTGTTGATTGTTTAAATGCTCGCCTTGTTACTAAGGGTTTCACTCAAACCTATGACATTAACTATACTGAGACTTTCTCCTCTGTGGCTAAGCTGAACTCTATTCACATAATTATCTCTCTCACTACCATTCTTGACTGGCCTCCCCATCAGCTTAATGTCAAAAATGCTTTTCTTCACAATTATCTTACTGAGACAATGTACATGGCTTAACCTCCTGGGTTTGAGTCCAAGGGGGAGTGTGTTTGTCACCTCAAGAAGTTTATTTATGGACTCAAACAGTCACCTCATGCATGGTTTGATAAATTTAGCAAAGCAGTGGCTGCTCATGGCATGACTAGAAGTCAAGCTCATTATTCGATTTTCTTTAGAAAGACAAAATGTGGCATTGTGATTTTGGTGGTCTATGGGGATGATATTGTCATTATTGGGAGTGACAAGAAGAGGATTAAGACCTTGATTCATCATTTGGGTTCAAATTTTCTCACTAAAGATTTAGGCAAGCTCCGTTATTTTTTTGGTATTGAGATTGTGAGATCAAAGGAAGACATTTGTTTATCTTAGAGAAAATATATTCTTGATATTTTAAGGGATATGGGTTATCTTGGCTCTAAACCTGCAGCAACACCCATGGAGACTAATCTGAAGCTATTGCCTGATGGTAGTGACTTAGTTGATGATCCTGAGATGTGCAGACGATTTGGAGGCAAGCTAATTTACCTAACCATTACTCGTCCAAATATTGCCTAAGCAGTTAGTGTTGTGAGTCAATTTATAACCAGTCCACGAATCCCTCACATGGACGCGGTTATACAGATTTTGAAGTATCTCCAAGGAGCTCCAGGTCATGGTCTTCTCTATCAGTCGTCTGAACATCTGCGTATCGAAGGTTAGACTGATGCTGATTGTGCAGGTTTCTCTATAGAGACCGGACCAATTTTGGCCGATTTTTATTTTATTCATCATTATTGCCATAAATGCATTTTAAATGATGTTTAACATGTTCTAAGTATGGGAAACACATTTGGGGACTGTTTAGTAGTTTTGGAACGGTTTGGAAGCGTGTGGGTAAGTTTGAGAAATTTGGGTCGGCGAGCCCTGGGAAGCGGGTTGGGTGGGCCCAAAAATTCAAAATTTTTCTGAAAAATATTTAATTTTGACTTGGACCAAATGAAATGTTTAATGAGTTAAGGAAGTGATTTCGGAACCGTAGCCGCTTTCAAAATAAAAAACGGAACTTGGGAGGTACGTTAAGTGATTTAAAGGCAAAAGAGTCATTTTGCACTTGGTGAGTTGTCAATACACTTAAGTGTATAATGATGGGACAGATTTAGGAGAGAGAGAGATTAGCCATTAGAGACCCTCTCAAGCTCTTCTTCTTCTCCATTTTCTTCCTTCATTTTCAGCACCTTAGAATGAGATTTGAAGCTTGCTCCAAGAGAGAAAATTGCTCCCTTCATCTTCCTCTTCAAGTTGGTAGGTTTAAAGTTCCCCATTAGAGAGTTCCAAAAATTAAGGATAGTGGGAGTTTGAATTCAGGCTTCGTCCAAGAAGGAAAGTTTGTTCTCCTTGTCCCGATCTACGATCTACGGAAAGAAAGTTCGATTTGGAGGAACTTGAAGTTTGATGATTTTAGGGCTTGCTAGAGAAAGACTCCAAACTTGAGGTAGGGGTGTTTCTTCCCTCTTATTCATCAATTCTAGGGTATTGGTGAAGTTGGGATCGTGTAAATTGTGCTATCATGTATGAGTGAGTGGTGGGAGTTGAGTGAATTATCATTCCCCTTTACATTCTGTGATTATGCATGCTAGAATTATTCATTATATGATATGTGATAAATTGTGAAATTATACTTGCAATGTATATAAAATGAGAGCATGTTTTGCTATGTAGTGTATTGTATGCATATGTGATTAATATGTATGGGTTGAAACATATGTGTGACTATATGGGGATTGAATAGGTGAAATGCATGCTTGAGTTTAATATAGCAGAATGTGCCTTGAAGAGCATGAGAAATATATGCTATGTGAATTGTATGTGTCTTATAAGCATATACAAGTGTATATCGGAGTATTGTCCAAGTATAATATGCATGGAATTCGGAGGTGACCAACCATGTGTTTGAAGTGGTGAGAATACTCACAATGGGATGACCATCGGAGATGCCCAATCATACCTTAAGTGTAGTGATTGTCGGAGTTGCCTAATCACTAGTGCAAGGCTTATAGACTGCCATGAATGTATGACCGTCGAAGTTGCCCCATCATACGAGTGTCATCGAAGTTGACCAACACTTTGGTGTCGTCGGAGTTACCCAACACCACATGATCGTCGGAGTTGACCAATCATGTTTATATATCGAATTATGACCGAATAAGATGTAAATATCTTGATGCTTGTGTGTTTTGACTATTAAGCATGTTATATGGATTAAATGTATACTTGTTGAGTTGCATTGAGTTGGTTGACATGAGAACTTGATATATGTTATGTAGTGTAGCGATATCATGGTTGCACATTATGTAAGTCGGTGTCGGGTCGATGCCTAGGTGGGTTGAGGCATTCCTACTAAAGCTCGTTGTTTGCTCACCCCTCTCCCCCAAACTTTTTTACGGCGCCAATGACGGATGGGATGTGAATGTCCAAGTGGAGGTTCTTTTTGACATTTTAGACTTATTTTTGGATATCTTATATGTGGCTATCCATGCCGGCTTGAAGCATGCTGATTTCATTATGGTTGTAGTCATAGTTGAATTATTAATGTTTTTAGACTACATATATGTAATTCATATAATGACTATAAACTTGGAGGACCACATTTATAAGATGTATGACTTGGATTCAATGTATGAAAGGGATCCCATGTTTATGAATTGAGAATTTATTGCATGGAATGTATGATGATTACCATCTCTATTATGTTACAAGGTTGTATGGATAATTCTACGGTGTTAGAATGAGATTTGTGTACAAAGTGGACTAAGTGTGATGAATTGAATTCTACACAAGGCAATTTCGATTGTGCAAAATGTCCTTTTCGCATGATCGAAATGCCTTTGCTTGTGCGAATTTGTATCGAAAATCTCGATGGAAGTAAGTCCACTGGAAGTAAGTTCAATTTCCAGTGGGATCTCGATAGTACTTTGATTGAGCGAACTATTTCGATTGTGCGAAAGTAGGATTTCGATTATGCGAAATATTGGAGTCCACATCATGTTAGATATTCATGCATGGCTATGTGTGAGGCCCATTGAGATTAGTTGATGATGCATTGTACACATGCACATATAAGGATGAAATTAAGCTTCCGCGGTAAATTAAAGGTTAAGACGATTCATTGGAGTTTATTGGACGGGTTCACCTTCGGTTTCCGAGAGACGAAAATCGGGGCATGACATTCTCCTTCAGACAGACGATCAACAACTGAGAGTACCATGCAATAACTCATACTTCTTGCGAGCTAACTTGGTTGAGAACTCTAGTACAAGAATTTGGATTTTTAGTTCAAGACCCATCTCTTCTCTATTGTGATAACCAGGCAGTTGCTATTCACATTGCCAGTAACGCTGTTTTCCATTAGCAAATCAAACATATTGAGGGTGATTGTCATTTCATTCGTTCCAAGGTGACTTCCAAAGAAATTATGACATCGTTCGTATCGTCTGGTAATCAGTTAGTAGATATCTTTACTAAGACCCTTCCAAAGCATGCCATTGATTCTATCTATAGCAAGTTGAGAGTAGTTGACATCTACTCTCTAGCTTGAGGGAAAGTTTCATGAATACAACTAATAGTCATATATTGTTGCTTTCCTTATTTTTTGTTCTTGAGAACATTATATATTCGGATTGTAATCATCCTTTGGTAGATGAAATAAACTGTCTATTCTTCTCTCTCTCTCTCTCTAAGATTTCTCTCTCAATTTAGTTTAGACTTTTGACAATTTCAAATGACATGTTCAACTAAAGTTTGATAATTTATCAAGCAATGTGAATATATCTTCTATCCATTAGTTAAGTAGAGTTCCTAAAATTCCTTTCCACATATGAGAACCTTAAGTATTGCTTTATTAGAATTTGTCATATAAAAATAAATAAACAGCTAAGACATATGACAACACATATAAACGTACATGCAAAGAATGCATAGAATCAATGGCAAACAAAATATTTTTATATGCATATATGAACTCTTAAAAGGGAAGATATAATGTGAAAGATATACATACTTATTATTGAACTTAAATCCTATATGGGCATGAAGAATTCTCGCGAAACATACCATTAAACATTTATTTCTCTAATCTATAATAATCTAAATTTAAGGTACTGGTGAACAATAGTCTAATACATACACAATTGTGTGATTATTGAAGGGAAAGAATAGAAGGGAAAGAGAGGAAAGACTACTTGTGCCAGGTTACTAGTTGTTGATTACACATTTGAGATAGGAAATTGCTACTCTTTTATAGACATGATTATGATAGGATGTGAGAAAATATGTACGGTTTTAAATGTGATTTGTGAGATGTGTTTTACTACTCCATTTATATGTTATTGAGCTCTCTAAAACTATTGTGACAGAATTGATCTTGAGTTGTTTATAGATGCCAAAAATTATGATGAAAAATGAAAATTGTAAGGAGACATGTTGATTTCAGGCAGGGAAAAAGGTAGTTGACCTTTATATGGCGGAAGCCTAGTGTGACAGCATGTCGAGTGGGTGGAATACCCACCACCTCTAGAGGGCACTATAGTGGCATACCCAAGATTTCATTTCAGGGGGCAGAGTGTACTTTATAAAAAAGATAAAAAAAAAAAAAATCAGCTAACATGACAAATATAGATTTTTCACATCAAAAGGTATACAAGGAAAAAAAAATCATTGTAAAATAATATGCTAATCAAGGAGTAGTATAAGAGAGATAAGTACTTAGAAAAGATGAAGGGAGGCAAAAAAAATTAAAAAGTCAAGATCAGTGTAGCAACACAACAAACCGAAAAATAGAAGTCTAGTAACAATATAGTTTTCGAAATTCAAATGGTATGTAATAATTAAAAAAAAAATGATGTAAAAAAATAAAAATAACTTAAAATTAGGACTTACTTTTGGGAATAATTTTTACTTTGCATGTTTGATTTCATATGAAGAAGACAATAAAATATGAGAGAACTTTGAAGGAAAAAAAATAGTGTTTGAATGAAGTGAATGCAAAAAATTATTGAAGAGAGAAAAAAAAAAAAGAAGGAAAAGAAAAAAGAATTAGAGAGATTTTCATAAAAAACCAACTCCAACCCCCAACCCCCCCTTGCTGGCTCTGCTCCTGCCGGTTGGTGTTACATGATCTCTTGTTCTATGTAAAAAATCTGAGAATTGAGATTCTATTATGTTATTGCAATTAATATAGTAGTGACTCTAGACTATTTGAAATGAATTTGCGAGTAGCTTGACCTCTACAAATGCGGGACTATTTTAGTTTTATTTTATTTAAATATTTGGAACTTGTGGAGTTTCTTTTAACATGATGGTTGATAGTCGACTTATTTTTAATTTGGTGACATTAACATTCATAACTACAATCACACTCCATGCTTTGGATTTTTGATCTTGTGATTAGCTCAGGTTTTAGAATTTTTCATGTTTGGGGAAGTGACACGGAGAGAGAGAGAGAGAGATTACTAGTGAGAATTATTGCTCGGTCTTGCTTTGCACACTTCACAACATTCCATAAAGTATTTCTTGAAGCTGGATCGAGTCCAGTACTGGGCTCATCCATATAGACAACCTTGCAAAATTTTCAAAATACACCTTAGAAGTATGAGAAGATATTTAAACATTAAAGAAAAGGTCCAAGCTGCAAGTTAATTTGAAGATTAATACATACTCTGGGATCCCCAATCAGTGAAATGGCAACACTGAGCCTCCTTTTCATACCTCCACTGTAATTTCCAGCTTGTTTGTCAGCAACCCCCCCGTGAAATAGGTTAACACTCTTAAGAGATTCTTCCACTGCCTGCAGCAGCCGAATACAACATAAAAATGAAAATTCAAATCTGGTCATGCTTGAGATGACTAACAAACAAAACATCACTCACATCACTATTTCTCCATATAAACACTCCATACAAACACTCCATAGATATACCTTACACCCCTCATCTTCTCAGGCATCTGCTACAGTCAACAACTTGGGGTTACTAGTTGTTTTAATGGATGTTCTAAGCTAATCAACTCAACAAGCAGTGATTTCAAACTTAATAGATGATCTCAGCTAAATCTCCTTGAAATTTAATAGAGTCAAACAAGATTCAGCTCACATATTAACCTCAGTACTTCATTTTCATCTTTCCTGAAAATTGTTGTACCGTACAGAGAATTATTAACCATGTATTCAGACACAAGCAATGGGTACAATATAATACAGATGGCGATACAAAGAATCTAAAAAAATGACAGCAGGGATATGACAATAAAATAATAATGCAATATAATATTATCAATAAAAATTGATTTTTTGCTCATTTTATCTACATTTCTTTTTCGGAAATTCTCATTTTATCCACACTAGTATGAATATAATCATTAATTTGGGCCTTAGGGCTGGATGTCCGTTGCTTTTGGTCTTTGTAACTTCATTTTATTTTTGTATTAACCCATAATATTTTTAAAATTGCCTTAGAACCCCTTTTAAAAAAAATAATAATTGCAAAATTACTTTGCCATGTCCCAGCCATACCTTCGTTGTGTCATAGCCGTGTTCAACAATAAAATATCTATATATATATATATATATATATACTCAAACTCCTAGATACTCCATAACCGTGTCTGACACATATCCGACACCGTCACAACATCCCCTAGAGGACTTTCCATGCTTTCTGGACAGATGCATGATATCTCTACAATTACAAGTTCCTCCCACAAGCACAGGTTTCTCTCAAATGCAAAAAGAACTTAATTGACAGTTGCAAAGTGAATGCAATATTGACTTACTTGGGTCAAGGCAGCACCTGTAAGGTTTTTAAGCCTGCCATAAAAAAGTAAGTGCTCTCTTCCTGTTAAAGTTTCCCAGAGCAAGCTGTATAATTGTCCAAGAAATCAAAATTACAAATATGAAAAATTATTCAGACTCCACAATTAGAGAAAACAAAGAACCAGTAAAACTGCTTTTTGACATGGAAAAATCTTCTGCTTACTCATACTGCAGACATACACCCATGCTTTCATATATTCCGTCCATGTGAGTCCGAATATCAAGACCCTGAATGTACGCTGTGCCAAAGCTTGGTTGTATGAGCCCAATCATCTGTCAACAAAAATATATTAACCTATTTGCATAGGGCACCAGACCTTTTAATCTAGTATTGCAATAGAAGAAACCAAAACTCAAGATTATTTCCGTTGTAGAAAAATGAAAAAGATCTGGAATAAAGCCTGGTTGTATATTATATAGAAGCATAATTAAAACAAGAGCTAGGGAGGAAACCAATCAAGATACCACCTCTCTTGAGTATATAATTAGAATCTATATGTATAAAAATCTCTTTGAAAACTATTGATGATTAAACGAATAAGAAATACGCGAGGAAATGGGAAGTTTAGCTATTTAAAGAGCCAAGGCCATTTTACACTAACCATACTGATAAAAGAAGATTTCCCTGCACCATTGGGACCAAGCATACCAAAGCACTCCCCATGAGGCAAAGCAAGTGACAATCCTCTAACAGCAAATTTCTCAGGGTTTCCATCCTTTCCGGGATAGACCTTTTTGATGTTATCACAAATGATAGCATGACTGGTGTTCGGTTCAAGTAGCCACTGTTCAACTTTCTCCCTCTGGAAAAAGTCACATTGAAATGAGAGATGAAACTCATCCAAAATTAAAGATGACAACCAGGTAGGAGGTACACAATTCAAGATCAGCTTATATTCTGCATTTATAATGACAGTGAGAAGAAGAAAATGCTTGGTGCAGTGGCAAAAGCTAGGCAGTCAAGCATGACAACTTCGTGCAAATAATGCCAAAAGTTAGGTCTACACACACTCTGTCCTCCAGCACCCTACACTACAGTAGATGACATATTTAGACATGCAAGGATGATTTTTATACAAGTGTCACCCAAATATCTCCAGTTCAATGAACAAATGTTATAGCAACCATCCTCTGTATCACACTGCTCGGGATGGTCATGTGGAGAGGTGCCGAAAAAATGAATATGTACAATACCGATGAGATTGCTTTGATGAAGATTACTCTGTTTAATATTCTAAAATAAGATATCTCAAAACAAAGAGCAATATGTAAATTGTAATGACCACTAAATTTATAACACAAATTAGTGGCTAATTACGGGGTAAAATTGTAAAAGAACAATTGAGTATTTAATAATTAAGAAATAATATAAATAAAAAAATAATTCTAACTGAATAAGAAAACTAAATTGGTACGGAAACCATACTCCTAATTTGAATAAGAGAACTATAAAGACTATATATGTATAGGGTTGTCTACAAAATCCTAGGATTATATTAATCCGTGAGAAAATTAGTGGAGATCAATAGAAGTTGCAATATTATCAGGTAAGTAATATTAATATTCTACTGATTTACAAAAAAATTCATGTCTTAGTAATATGTAGAATTTAATCTATTTAATTTAATAAATGTGAAAAATACTTCGATGTGAATGCATGGAAGAAAATATGAATGTGAATATGAGTTTTTTATTTGAAACATATTTAAATAATTCATGGTTACATGTTGGGGTAAATTTCAGATTGTAAATATAATGATTTTTCGTATATAACAGTATATATATATATATATATATATAGAAAAGGGTATATATATATGTATATAAGAGTACATATATAGCATGTGATTTATATAATTCCTAATGTGAATCTTGATATATGGGTGAGTTCTTGGTAAATTGATAGTTGGGATTGATGATTTTAATGTATTGTGGCATAAACATGAGGATTAATTGCTTTGGATTGGTGTTATTTGGTGTGGATTTGAAGGAGAACCCAAATTGAATGTGGAAATCCTAGATTTTTACATTGCGTTTGATCAAAATAGTGCATGATTCTTCAAGAAAACATGCCATGATGTATGTTATTTGTGGATAACATACTTTTAATAGATACTTCTAAGGAAGTCTTGGCAACAAAATTAGAAATATGGAGAAAGGCATTAGAATCAAGGGGCCTAAAAATTAGTAAAACTAAAATAGAATATATGGCATGTAAGTTGGATAGAAAACGATGACAATATAAATATTACACTTCAAGACCAAAGAGTTACTCAAAAGAACTATTTCCGTTACCTAGGATCAATACTACAAAAAAATGGGAATATAGATGGTGATGATGTAAGTATGATTGGAGCCGGATGGATAAAATGGAGGCAAGCTAGTGGTATCCTTTGTGAAAAACGAATACTAATTAAATTGAAAGGAAAATTCTATAGAACAATTATTAGGCAGGCAATATTGCATGGAGCGGAGTGTTGGACGTTGAAAAAACACAAATACAACGCATTCATGTAACGGAAATGAGAATGTTACATTGGATGACAGGAATTACCAGAAGAGATAAGATAAATAATGAACATGTGAGAGGATTCAAGGGAACATTAGGTATAACACCTATAAATGATAAAATTAGGAAAATTAGGTTTAGATAGTATAGTCATATTCAACATAGACCTTGTGATACACCTATTAAGAGAGGAAGAGTTGTTTGTTTAGAAGGTAAGCGACAAAGAGGCCGACTAAAGCTTACATGGGATGAAGTAATTAAAAATGACTCAAAAAACTTAAATTTAAGAGAAGGCATGGGGAAAAAGAGAATTCATGTGGCTGATCTCATCCATATGGTTGATGGGCAAACAAAGGTAAAGTTTGATTGTGATTAGGGGTCGTTTGTATGGTCAAATTGAAGCTTGAATTGGAGGCTGGTCGCAAAAAGGGCCATGAACAGGTTACTGTGCATGAGATTTGAATGAAGAAGAAGGTGGTTTGGCTTGGTAGTGAAGCCCACTTGTGGGCTTGGGTGTGTGGGGGAGAGTGTGTCTCACCCCATGTTGTTTTGGGCCCAGTTTTGAACATTTAGGTCTCCACGTCAAGGCTGATTTTATGGGCCCACAACAGGATCCACCCAAAATCAAAATATAATTATTTTATATTTTTAATTAATAAAAATTAAGAAATATTAGGATATAAATATCTAAGTTAGGGCTTGTGAGAATTTGTTTCTAGGGTTGGTGAGGTGGAGAATAAGAAAAGGAGGAGGAGAAATAAGAGAATGTAATCTGATGGTTGGAGGGTTTCTACACCACCTCTCTTATATATATATATTGAAATAAGATTACAATAATGCCCCAAAGTAAACAAGTAAAACGGTAAATAACTAATAGTAAAACACTTCCTAACTCAGTAACTCTAACACTCCCCCTCAAGCTGGAGCATACAGATTAAACATGCCCAGCTTGAAACACAACCGCTGAAAGGCACCACGAGCTAACGACTTCGTAAGAATATCACCCAGTTGATCATTTGAGCAAATATAAGGAGTAACAATCTATTTCCGCATTAGTAGATCACGAATAAAATGACAATCAACCTCTATATGCTTAGTGTGCTCATGAAAAACAGGATTGCTAGCAATAAAGATAGCTACTTGATTATCACAATGCATCAGCATAGGAGAAGGAACATCAATTTCCATCTCTTGAAGAAGAGAACGAACCCACAACATCTCTGAAGCTATGTGCACCATAGCACGATACTCAACCTTAGCACTAGAACGAGCAACTATGGTCTACTTTTTACTGTGCCAAGTAACAAGATTACCGCCAACAAACGTGCAATAACTAGATGTAAATCGTCTGTCAGAGCGATTGTCAGCCAGTCTGCATCACTAAAACCCGTCACAGATAAGGAGGAAGAAGGCTTATACAACAGCCCACCTCCAGGTGCACCCTTCAAATAATGCAAAATACGACAAACAACCTCAAAGTGAGGTTGACGAGAAGCATCCGTAAATTGACTAACCACTCCAACAACATAAGTAATATCGGGACGAGTAACAGTCAAATAAATTAATTTCCCAACAAGGCGGCGGTATCGTCCAACATTGGCAAACAACTCCCCTTACTCACCATCAAGTTTAACTGTAGAGTCCATAGGAGTATCAGCAGGTCGAGCACCTCAGAGACCAATCTCGAAAAGAAGATCAAGAACATATTTCCGTTGAGATAATGAGATGCCTTGATGGGAACGAGCAACCTCAATCCCAAGGAAATAGAGAAGAGCACCTAGGTCTTTAGTATAGAATTGTTGACCCAAATGTCATTTCAATTCTGCAATTCTTGCGAAATCACTCCCAGAGATGATAATATCATCAGCATAGACAATCAAGACAATGGTGTCGGCAGAAGAATGACAAACAAACACAAAATGATTAGAATTGGAGCGCTAAAAACAAAACCCAATCACCACAGCACTAAATCTATCAAACCAGGCACGAGGAGATTGCTTCAGACCATATAGAGCACTGTGCAGGTGACAAACTAGGTGCTCACAACCAGCAACAACATAACCAGACGGCTGATCCATGTAAACTTCCTCCTGTAGATAGCCATAAAGAAATGCATTCTTTATATCAAGTTGATAAAATGCCAAGAACAACAAATTGCCACATAAAGAAGAACGTGAACAGAGTTGAGACGAGCTAAAGAGAAAAGGCCTCTGAGTAATCAATCCCATAGGTCTGAGTGTACCCTTCCGCAACCAAACGCGCCTTAAGACGCTTAACAAAACCATCAGGATGATACTTAACAGTGTAAACCCAACGACACTCGATAGTTCGTTTCCCAGAAGGAAGAGCAGTAAGCTCCCAGGTCTGATTCTTGTGAAGAGAACTCATTTCCTCATCTATAGCATGTTTTCATCCAAACATAGACAAAGATGAGGGAATAGAAATAGAGGACAAGATAAAAGTAAAAGACTGCAAGGAGGGGGAAACAAGATCATAAGACACAAAATTAGCAATGGAATGTTAAGTACAAATACGTTCCTCGACATAATGCAATTTGTAAATCATTAGAAGTGGAGGAGGGAGGAACAGGAACCTCTGGTGGAGAAGATGTCATGTCTGGACTATAAGAAACAACAAGCCGAGATCCGGATCACTAATAAACCTGCAATAGAGGATTAGAAGGTGGAGGAAATGGCATTGGTAAAGTAGGAGAAGAGAAGGAAGGCTCCCCCTCATGAGGAGAGATGAGATCTACAGACAAACTCTGGCCCGACGATGTAAAGAAGGCGGTGGACTCAAAAAAAGTAACATCAGGACTTACAAGATATCGCTGAGACTCAAGACTGTAACAATGGTACCCCTTTTGAGTGTGAGAGTACCCAAGAAACACACACTTACGAGCACGAGGGGACAATTTGTCACGCCCAAGGTCCAAGATATGAATAAATGCCACACACCCAAATATACGAGGTGTGAGCAAAAAAGGAGAGGTATCAAGATATAACAAAGAAAAGAACTCTGATTATTCACAACAATAGATGGCATACGATTAATAAGATGACAAGCTGTGAGAACTGTATCAACCCAAAAATGCTCGGGTACATGTACATTAAATAACAAGGTACGAGCCACATCCAACAAATGGGGAAGTTTACGTTCCGCAACACCATTCTGTTGAGAGGTGTGAACACAACTGGTCTGATGAATGATACCCCAATCAATACAAAATGAATTCATGGTAGATTGCATATACCTTAAGGCATTATCAAATTGGAGAACTTTAATACGTTTACTAAATTGAGTAAGAATTTCATTATAAAATTTAGCAACAATACGAGGTAACTCCGACCTTTCTTTCATTAAAAATAACCAAGTCATACGAGAATAATCATCAACAAATATAACAAAATAACAAAATCCATTCAAACTGGTTGTTCTAGAAGGACCCCAGATGTCCGTGTGGACAATAGCAAATGACTCAATTTGATTACTATAACTACGACCAAGAAAATAAGTACGGTGATGCTTCTAAAACAGACAGACGACTCAAGGCATGAATAGCTAATCTCAACTTGGCTAAGGAAGGATGACCTAAACAAAAATGCTACTAAAGAGGCGAGACTGCAGCACTCGAGGCTGATGACAAAATGGATAGAGGTTCACAATATCCAAAAAATAAAACCCATCTTTCTCATGCCCCGAACCAATCATCTTCTTCATCCTAAGGTCTTGAAAAACACATGATGTGGGAGAAAATGTTATGGAACAGTACAATGCTTTAGTTAGTTGACTTACAGAAAGCAAGTTAAAAGAAAAATTAGGAACGTAGAGACTAGAAGATAATGATAACGAATTGGTAGCGTGAAGAACACATTTCCCAAGAACAGGACGAGAAGAACCATCAGCTAAAACAATGTGGTGATTAATAGATTTCAAATCAGAAAAGAGATGATATACCAGACATATGTGAACTCGCTCCAAAGTCAATTACCGAAGATGAAGAGGACTAGGCCACACATGCAACATTACCTGAAATGGCTAAGGTAGCAGTGGCAGGAGATGGATGACTATTTTGCAATGTTTGAATAAGCTCGCTAAGTTGAGTGGTGTGCATCATGAGAACCAGAATCAGAAGTTACATGTCCAGAACCAGTATGAGGTTGTGATTGTGAAGTACCATCGATAGCCTGATGAACATAATCTGGCTTGCTATATTTTGCCCACCAGTAAGGTTTAGTATGATTCGTACCACCACAGTGATTGCATTTCCTATCTCCGCATGCACTAGAACGACCACCACCACAGGAACCACCAAGAAAACCACGGCCACCACGACCTTTACGATATCCACCATGAATAGTACCATGACCCCCACTGCTAGAAATCAAGGCAGAAGACTCTATAGGAGGTATAGTGGAGCTTTATCCCAAAGAGGATGTCAATAAACGAGAATATGCATTAGCAGCCGTAGGTAACGTCTCGCTAGTAAAAATCTGATCTTTAAAGCCACAAAGATCAGAGTCTAAACCAGATAGCAAGGAAGCAATCATAAACTCCTCCCAGTGACGCTTCTGTTGCTCCAAGTCAATAGTAAATGGCCAACGTTGCAATAACTAATCCCACAAATTTTTAGGAGTGCTGTAGTACTTAGACAATAGCTTTCCAGACTGCTTAGTAGTGAAAATCTGCTCATACAACTTATAAACCCAAGAAACATTGCTCTGGTGTGAGAATGACTTTGCAAGAGATTCCCAGATCTTCTTAGAGGACTCACAAAATATAACTGTAGTAGCAATACGAGGTTCTATACTATGCCATAGCCATCCTATAACAATAGAATCCTCACACATCCAATCCTCATATTTCTTAGACTTTGTGTCAGTGGGAGGGTCATAAGTTAAGTATTTCAATTTTCTACACCCACGAAAAATATATATGTACGGCATGGGCCCAAGCAAGATAATTAACATCGTTTAACTTCGTCGACATAATCGACTTAGGCATATCATCTTCCTTGAGTGGTGGTTGTAGTTTATTTTCAGCCATGGCAAAGTTGGAACCAAAATAAACCAAAGAGCAGATTCAAAAAGATAATAATTTCAGACCAGGAACAAGTACCAGGATGACCAGTATATGATTCCATGGAGCTTGAACAGATTTAAAAAATATATATATATACGGATCAGATCCTCAAAAAAAAAAACAGAATGCAAAACTTGGTTGGCAAGGTTATGATGAATCTGAGGCAAGTTCAAGGAAAATTTTTGGCAGCCCAAGCATCCAAAGAAAATTTAGAGGCAAAAAGTTCCAAAAAAAATAATCTAAGATTGAGAGAAAACAGGTCAGCCGAACCCCTTAGATCCAAAGGACCTGTTCCAGATTCAACAAATCAGTAAACAACCAAGGTCTTTCACAGTCCAAACGCAGCATATGTGATGAATCTCAACCAACAAAACAGCTAAAAAGCCTCCAAAATCAAGATCGAAATCAAGGGAGCCAAAACACTGAAGAAGTTGCAAAAAATGAAAAACCCAATCAAATAGCCTCATATCGAATCACAAATATCACCATAAATCGCAGAAAAATCACGTGATCCAAGCTATACAATTTTTGACCCAAAGAAATTCTGACGTTATCATGACGTCAGCATGTGTCAGTGTGCGTCAGTTGATGTCAGCTTGCGGTTGATGACATCAGCCCCTTCGGATATTCTTCAACTTGACAAAGATGAGTTCTTGGCTTCTATACGCTGCTCTGATACCAAGTTAGGGCTTGTGAGAATTTGTTTCTAGGGTTGGAGACGTGGAGAGGAAGAAGAGGAGGAGAAATAAGAGAATGTAATATGATGGTTGTAAGGTTTCTACACCACCTCTCTTATATATATATTGAAATAAGATTACAATAATGCCCCAAAGTAAACAAGTAAAACAGTAAATAACTAACAGTAAAACACTCCCTAACTCAGTAACTCTAACAATCTAAAAATTCCATAAAATTATGGAAAATTAGGAGTAAGAAATTTTGACTTGTTTTACTCAAAATATGCTTAGGAAACTAGGTTTAGCTGAGGTTTAGACTAGTTAGTTATTTCAAACCGAAAGTATGAATTATTCTTAATTAGTTAGGACTCTAAATTTTATAGGTAGCTAGATTAGGTAAGTTTACATGCTTCTAGGTATGGTACTCTCCATAGATTAGGCGTATAGGTCAGAAATAGAATTTGGGATAGGTTTTAAGGCACATGTGCATAGGAGTGTGTGTGGGGTTGATGTGAATGATTGAGACTTATGGAATTTGGACAGGTTGGGCATGTGTCCACCTTTTTTTGGTGCACCAATCTTTCTAGCTGAGTGAGCTCATGCAGTGATTCTGGGTAAGTGTCCCTTGGGCTGAGGTTGTAATCCTCTTCCACAACTGATAGTGATTTAGGTTGAGGTTGTGATCCTCTCCCATCACTGATAGCGATTTGGGTATAGTTGTGTACGAGCCCTATCAATGGTGATTTGGGTGTTGGGATTGATTGTGCCCTTCAAGCCAATCTAGCATTGTATTTGACGTTTGGTGATTAACATAATATGGTTATTTTATCTACATGCTTTACATATGTATTTATGGTGAATTTTTTGTATTGGTTGATTGAGGAGTTGAGTCATGGTACCATTATTATATAGACTGGTTTATGTACACGCTTTAATAGTGGATAGGCATAGGAGGAGATATAATCATGGATACTATATCTTCATAAATTAGTTCGCATTCATGATGAAGTTGGTCATTCTGTGTGTAAAAATATAACAGGTAAGTTTCCATTTATGAAATGTCTTATCTCAGTCATTATAGATAGAGGAATTGTATATGTTGATGAGTACGACACATTGAACAGGATCAATGATAAGTTGTAGACATTATGAAGTGCTATATCAACTTACTCTTAAATCTGAGAGTAGTAGACTTTTGTCATAATTGATGATTGCTTTGATTTATCACAGTGGACCAAGGGGTCTAAAATCTGGGTACTTTGGGTAATTAATAATTAGGGCATTTGAATATATACTCTAAATAGGGACATCTATGCATGTTATTTATTGTTGACATGATTAAGTTTGATCACTAAAATCCGGTACCAACAGTTTTTGTTGAAATGCTTTTATTATATATCTATTTATTAAATATATTATTTTTCAAAAAGAAAAACTTTTATGTGATCAAATAGATTTAAGTAGGATGATAATAATGTAGGGTAAATTAGTGATTGGATTGATGGCTTAATTGATTGTCCAATATCCTATTTTAGCATAGAGGGGTAGACTTGTTATTTAACACTGAGGCAATTATATCTATTCGCTTAGAGTAGTCAACTATTTTTATTTTAAAATATTTAATGGGCCATGTCGTGAATAGAATATAACTAATAGTCAGTCAACTATTCCTTAACTAGGAGTATGATCAATTATTCCATATATTGTTTCTTTCCTTATTTTTTGTTATTTAGATCATTATATATTCGGATTGTAATCACTCTTTAGAATATGAAATAAATAGTTTATTCTCCTCTCTCTCTAAAAGATTTCTCTCTCAAATTAGCTTATATTTCTGACATGGTATCAGAGCATCAAGATCAAGGTTAAAGACCTAACATAAGTTGTTGATGCTGCTTCTTCTTGTTGTTTTTCTTCTTCTTCTTCCCTTTTTTTTTCCAATTTCTTCTTTCTAAGTTTCTCTCTATTCTATCTTTGTCATTCTGATAGAGATAACCTAGAACCCTGTGTCCCAAAAAAAAAAAAAAAACAAGTAAAAAACACAAAAAAGTCTTTCTCTGTAATTATGGCATAGATGACTTAAAAAAAAGGGGTAATATCACTGACACCCCCGTTAGGTTTGATGTATTGACACGCGGCTACAACTTTGTATTATATTAAAATACATTTAAATAATCAAAGGCAATCAAGACATTTCACATATTAAAAAAATGAAAAAGCTGACTAGGGGTGTTGGTGATGAAAATTCACAAAGTTGTAACTGCATGTCAATACATCAAACCTCAAGGGGTGTCAATGATATTTACCCTAAAAAAAAAACAGAAAACAATATGTTTCTTCTCCATTTCATATTCAAAATTATGTAGTTCTCTCTCTTGTACTCGGATTGTCTCATCTCGACTATCATGGGTGACAAATCAGAAAACGAGACTCTTTTTCGGCTCTATAACTACTATCAAATTGAAGGGTTCCAACTGTAAACAAAGTGACGATGAAAGAGGAAAGGGAAATTACTAACAATTCTGTATTATAATGTCTATATATATACTAAGGATATGTCCTAACCAAGAAAGGAGAAGTAAAAAGGAGAAAAGATAAGACTACCCTTTACAAATTCAGTAAACTCTCTAACACTCCCCCTCAAATTCGCGATGTGATAGTGAGAAGCATCGAGAGTTTGCCAATAAGAAAACGAAAACGCATAATAGTGTTGGACTTCGTGAAGAATCTACCAACTGCATAGAAGAAGAAACAAAAGGTAGAGAAATGGTGTCAAGCTGAAGGTGATGGCGGACAAAATGGCAATCAATCTCAATGTGCTTTGTAAGCTCGTGAAACAGAATTGTGAGCAATCTAAATAGCACTCTTGTTATCACAGTATATAGGCATTGGTGTAGACAAAGAAACACCCAAATTAGCAAGTAACCATCACAGCCAAACTGCCTCTGTTGTAGTAGCAACCAGAACAGTCATTTTGGCTACTTATTCCTGAGTAAACATTTTTGCTAGTTAAGTACCAACTGCCTAAAAGCTCCAAGGCAGGCGTCTAAGGTCATTAATAGAAGGGAAAGAAGTTAAGAATAGGAAAGCCAAGCGACTTCCCTCAGGGGGTTACTTTGTTCAATTCAATCAACCCCGTCTTTTCAATTAAAAGCTCGATATTATTACTATAATTATATTAATATGAAATATGAATTACTTAAGCTGAAAACGTATCCCTTCTTCTTCTCCTCTATTGAAGATCCTCCGTTTGGTTGCTTCTATCCTTATACTGGGCAAGAATTCTACCCCTGCCATGGAACCAACCCAACCGCCTATTTGAATGAATGGTGCCAGTTCTGGTGCTCCGCGCACCCACGAATTCCCCGCGTTCATGTTCTGGCAGAAGACTATGGTCTAGTTTATCCGTTGTCCATTGCCCCGGGAAACCACTTAGCTTATCATCCATCGAAAGTCCTGTTCAACCGAACCATATCCTGTCTTTCTTTTAAGTTGAGTATCGTGCCCTAGCCCTCCCCTTTCCTGCTATAGACGCTAGCCCTGCCCTTTCCTGCTATTATTGCCGGCTGGCTTGGAGAGAGCGGTCGCGAAGGTACTCTCCCTCATCTATAAAGGAGAGGCTTTGTTGAGAGAATAGGTAGGGGTGATGTCACAACTGGATGAATGAAAGGTTTTTCTCCCTATTTCTATTTAAAAAGGGGATGTATGGACGGAGAAGCCAGCCTTCTAGATCAGGAGTGCTTGGGAGTCTATTCGCCCCCGGGGTCACAAACAAGGTGGAATGGTATAAGGTAGTTTGGTTCAACCAAATGAGACCCAGGCACGCGGTCATCCTTAGGCTCGTTATGAGGAAGAATTTCTTAGCACTTTGAGCTGGCCGCCCATGTATGTTCTCAGCAAACGAGGTTTTGTGACTCCGCAGAGGAGAATCATGATCTTTCCCACTTGCCTCTTCCCCTGACCTGCTATACCCGGACGACCCGGAAAGAGATTTACTTTGCAAACTTTCACTGAACTAACCTGTCTTTCTCTCTGATCGTACGCTTAAACTGGAACTGTGATATTGGAAAGCACTTTCGGCTGATGAACCTGATCTTTGATCTACGGAAAGGACCTCTTTTCAACTGTGTGTGTGAGTTCAAGCCTTCCCCGGGGGGAACCGTTAGGAATTTACTACTTTGCTTATTTGTCTGTGCAAGTGGGCGTGGTCTACTAATAATAATATTCCTGAGTAAACATTTTTGCAACCAGTCGAGCTTTATATCATTCTACAGAGTCGTCAGACTTCGTCTTGATTTTATAGACCCACTTACATCCAACTGCACATTAATCAGGAGGCAAAGACACCAAGTCCCACGTGCTGGTCATATGCAAAGCAGAAAGCTCTTCAACCATTGCTTGTTGCCAAAGAGGATTAAGAACAACATCTTTATAGGAGGTGGGCTCAGAGAGAATGAAGAGATTCCAAAAAAAAAAAAAAAAAAAACAGAAAGAAGTAGAATAACAAGAATTAGAAAAATCAAAACGATTAGGAAATTTACAAACCCGTTGAGGATAATGAGGAGGCGCAGGATCCACATCCTCAAAAACCAACAGAGAATTCGCCGAGAGAGATGGAGGAAGTGTACCTGCAGAAGAGACTGTTTTATTCCTGCGAGCATAAGTGTGAATAATAGGACGAGGAACAAGAGAAGAAGACACTGGTGCAAAAGAGGATGAAACATCATAAATAGGTATGCCACTAACATAAGATATACTAGAAATGTCATCAGAAAATGGATCAATCCGGAGAAGATCAGACTTACTCAAAGTGATAGAACTAGAGGGAAAGAAAAGAAAGGGATATGCTCAAGATACACCACATGACGAGACACATACAATTTTTTAGTAACAGGATCATAGCATCAATATCCCTTCTGACCTTCACCATCTACACACACGTAACAGAACGTGCAGATAATTTAGTACGAGCTACTTTAGGAAGAAGAACAAATCAGGTACAACCAAAAACCTTCAAGGAAAAATAATCTGGAGGTTTACCACATAGTCGATTAAAAGGAGAAAGACTAGATGTAACAATAGTTGGTATTCTATTTATTATATGAACAGTAGTGAGAACAACGTCGCCCCCTAAACTACTAGGAACATTAGCAGATAACAAAAGAGAACGCATAGTCTCTACGATGTGCCACTGCTTTCGCTCAGCAACACCATTTTGCTCAAAAGTATTTGTACAAGAAGATTGATGAATACTACCATCAAATTTCAACAGATCAAGGAAGGGACTATAATTATACTCTCCACTGAAATCACATCTAAAGCATTTGATAACAGATGAAAATTGAGTGCAGATCATAGCACGAAAAGCACTAAAGATTGGAAAAGAAGTCAGTATAATGCTTAATAAGATAAATCTAACAATATCGACTATAATCACCGAAACATAATATTTAGACCCTCCCTTCGTACAAATAGGAGCAGGTCCCCACACATCATAATGAACTAAATCAAACGGTGCCATAGAAACAGTTGACCTCTTATTAAAAGGCAAAGCTGAAAATTTTGCAAGTTTGCAACCACTACAATAAAAAACATCATGCCTACTTAAATTATCCAAAACACTAGACGAAACTAAATAATGTAAACAAGAACTAGAAATATGTCCAAGACAGGAATGTCATAAATAAAAACTAGACGACTTAGGGCTTAAACGAAAAGATGACAAATCAACAAAAGAGGTAGCTATAGCTAGAACATGCAACTCCTCCAACACATACAATCCTCCCTCTCTACAACCTGTCCCAATTAGCATCTTGGAATGAGGATTCTACACAATACAACCAGTGGAAGAAAAATAAACAGAATACCCAGAATCAAACAATTGACTAAGAGAAATTAAGTTCAAAGTAAGCTGAGGAATGCAGTAGACATCAGGAAGAGACAAACAAGGAGAAATAATAGTTCTAATACCAACCAATGACATAGAGGTGCCATTCACAGTCAAAACTAAAGCAAACGAAGAAGGAGAAAAGATAGATGTGAACAAAGAAGAATCACTAGTAACTAGTCATATGGTGCGTAGCACTTGAGTTAAAAACCCAAGTGGTTCGAGATATACTTGAAAAACTGGAGAGGACAAACCTATAGAGGGAGATACTATAAGAGCATTTGGCTGATGGGTAGAAAGAACCTTTTGCAATTGCTCTGCAATCAACGATAGTGTAGGAGCTGCCATTGGTAGTCAAAACTGAAATAATAGTTCCAATATCATCTAATGACATAGAGGTGCCATTGGTAATCAAAACTGAAGCATACGAAGAAGGAGAAAAGATAGATGTGAACAAAGAAGAATCACTTGTCATATAAAGAAACTAGAGAGAACAAACCTATAGAGGGAGATACTGAAAGAACGTTTGGCTGATGGGTAGAAAGAAGCTTTTGCAACTTCTCTGCAATCAATGATAGTGTAGGAGCTAGTGAAGGCATCTCAACCTCAACTGCTGCTGTGTGATGTTCCTTATTCTTTGAAAACTGCTGATGCTGTCCATGAATTCCTTATTTGCTAGTTTAGGACACTAAGCCTTCCAGTGACTCTTTTGTCAACAAAAGCTACACTCATCCATACCAACCCTAGCTCGCAGTCTGCTCTGTGCGCTGGACTGAGACTTCAGAAGAATGACGAAGACAGTCTGATTGGGTAACTGAAGAAGTCCTCATCCTGGGGTAGGTTTGAGACGAACTTCTTCAGCTAACAGTTCATTAACTACTGAATCAACAGAAGAAGTGGACTCCAATAAATAATAGAGCCACAAAGACTCTCAAAATCATCTCTAAGAGCCATAAAAAATTGCACCAATCTCTGGTCTTCTCTGTATGCATGATACTGCTCATTGGAACTCAGTCCTGCATGCTCTGTAAGAGCTAACTGACCCCAAAACCCGGTCAAAATTGAATATAACTCCTGTATACTCTTATCACCTTCTCTAGCAGCCCGAATCTCATACTCCATCTGATATCATTTGGCAAAATTTGTTTGCACATATAACTTGGACAAATAATCCCAAATTTCTTTGATTGTAGAGAATTTAGCCAAATGCACACCAATCGATTGATCTACAGAATTATTTATCCAAGTGATTATCTTCTCATTATTAACTTCCTGAGTAGATAACAGTCCAGTGTATTTCTCGGCTTCGGTATCTGATGGAATGGTCATAGTCCCAGTAACATAACCCCACATGTTTTTGGCCAACAAAATTTTTTTCCTATATATGCCCAATATGCATAATTTTCACCGATCAATTTCACACTAATAGCCTGAAGAGAGTCTGTATTACCACAAGCCATCTTGAAAAAGAAAAAGAAACACAATCAACCAATAATCTGTATTTTCACTGCCCAATGTCAATGTAAATAGGTTCCAAACGGGTCACTTTTGGTCTGTTGTTATGCAAAAGTCCCAATGTGACGCGAAGAGAGAGAGAAAAAAGAGAGAGACTTGCGTTGCCAAATCTGATTTTGAATCCGAGATGGAAATAGTGATGTGAGTTGACTTGTTGTGATTGCTGAAAATTGCTAAACTGAGTTGAAAGATGCCAAGAATCAATTTAATTGAATTGAATTTCGTTGCTGCGTTGAGATGCTTTGCGACGAAAAGATGCGAACAGAAATTACATTTTGTGCAAACAGAAGAGAGGTGCTGGAAATTATCTAGTTTTCCTAAACACTGCCAAATTTCTTTATGATAAATCTTATGTTGCTGCGATGATGCTATGAAATAAAGAAATTAGGTCGAAGTTCAAGTTTGTGAATAGAGCTGCAATGCTGATTGCGATGCGAAAGGGCCAAGATCGCGCTCTGATACCATGTAAACAAAGTTTCAATGAAAGAGGAAAGGGAAATTCACTCACGATTCTGCAATACAATGTCTATATATATACAAAGGATATGTCCTAGAAAGGAGAAGTAAAATGGAGAAAAGACAAGGCTACCCTTTACAAGTACAATATTCTCTCTAACACCAACTACCTTCAATGGTCTCAGGTAGTCCAAGTTTTTCTGAAAGCTCGTGGAAAATTTTCCTATATCAAGTCACCCAAACCTAAGGAGGAAAAATAGATTGACACATGGGAATAGGAGGATGTACACACTATAACTTGGCTATGGAACAGTATGGAACCCGAGGAGTTTAATAATGTCTCATTTCTAGAGTCTGCTAAGGAGATTTGGGACACTCTCAAAGAGATCTACTAGTAAAAAAAAAATATTTCTCGCATGTACCAATTGTATCAAGATATCTTTTCTTTCCAACAAGGTGACCATTCCGTAAAAAATACTACTTGGAACTAAAAGGCATGTGGAAAAAATTTAATGTTTATCAGCCTTCGACCATAGATTTAGAGACTCGGAACAGCAAAGAGAAGAATTTCGAGTAGCAAAATTTCTATTAGGACTTCGACCAGAACTTGCTCCAATCAGTTCTCAAATTCTCTAAGGTTAAGACTTGCCGACTGCTAGTGAGACCTTTGCCTGTGTTCGACGTGCCTCTGTCCACTCTTCTACTACAGAAAAAGAGAATCATTCTGTCCTTGCGGCTCCAACTGAGAGATTAGATATTTCATGCAGTGGTTGAGGGTGACATGGTCCTCCATATACTAGCAGAGGAGGCCATGGTAGAAGAGGTGATTGTGGTGGCAGAGGTGGTCGTGGTGGGAGGACATGTACACACTGGGGCCGCACCAATCATTTTGTTTATTACCGTTGGGAACTTCCCAGCAAGCCTGTATAGGCAAATCAAGCTATGGTTGAGGGGGAGAACACTAGTCCTGCTGAAAAGCAGACTCTTCTCTCCAAACCTGAGTATGATTCAATTGTCAAGCAAGTCAATCCTCCATCAACTTTCACAACTACTTTCGGTGATTCAAGTAATACTTGTCTTCAATCTTCCTTTAGTACACCTTGGATCATTGATTCTGAGGCCTCTGATCATATGACAAGTAACTCCTCTCTTATGTCTGACATTACTCGTGTATCTTCTCTCTCGTTTGTCACAATAGCTAATGGTACCGAGTCTCCAGTCCAAAGGATTGGTACCGTTAGCACGTCTAGTTTAACCTTCTCCTATGTCTTGTATCTACCTCAGTTTCCCTTTAATTTGTTATCGATTTGTAAACTTACCTTTGCTCTAAATTGTTAATAACATTCTATCCTACTCACTGTATCTTTCAGGATCTAAAGACGAAGAGGATGATTGGTGGGGGATTTGAGAAGGATGGTGACGCATGACAAGCTATGATGTGCATGGATGAGCCACACATGTTTCGCCCTTTTTTTTTGGAGAAGGGGCAAAGATAGATAATTAGGGATGATTTTCATTTAATATTATTATTATATTAATAATGTTTTGATTTTAGGGATATTTTTGTAATTTAATATTTTAAGGCTCTATTTTTGGTAGTAGGATTTTAGTAGGGTTTCCCTTGCTGCTTGTATATATGTGGTTTGTGGTATTGTGAACGACACTTTTATGATTATTGATTATTGAATATATTGAGATCACAAATTTCTTCTCCCTAACTCTTCTTCTTCTCTTTTCTCTCATTCTCTTTCTTCTACTCAATCAATTTCGATTTCAAAGCTTCCTCACTCGTCTTACATCAATTGGTATCAGAGTGAAGATCCAAGTTCAGAGCCAAAGATTTAAATTAAGTTTAATTTGAGCACAATAATCAAAGCATATCAGAGCAAAGGATCCATAGACATCTTGTCACTGTTCATGAAAGTTCAGAGAAACCCACACTCACCCCTTTAGCGTTGAACTGTGGTTGTTCATTAAACAAACCTATTGTTCATAAAACCATACTGCTAGTAAGCCACAACCCACACAATCCTATTCACTGTTGACCAAAACCCACCACCCAAACCTCAGTTGTACAAGGCCTAACCAGTGTGTAACAATCCAACCCATACATCACTGAAGCTAAGTACCGTGACATGGCTCATACTTCTAGTGAGCTAACTTGGTTGAGAACTCTATTACAAGAATTTGGATTTTTCAGTGCAAGACCCATCTCTTCTCTATTGTGATAACCAGGCAGCTATTGACATTGTCAGTAACTGAGTTTTCCATGAGCGAACCAAACATATTGAGATTGTTTGTCATTTCATTCATTCAAAGGTAACTTCCAAAGAAATTGTGACTTCGTTTGTATCATCTGGTAATCAGTTACCAAATATCTTTATTAAGGCCCTTCCAAAGTATGTCATCAATTCTATCTGCAGCAAGCTGGGAGTTATTGACATCTACTCTTCTGCTTGAGGGAAGTGTCGTGAATAGAAATAGCTAATAGTCAGTCAACTATTCCTTAATTTGGGATAGAATCAATGTTTTTCATATATTGTTGCTTTCTTTATTTTTGGTTCTTTAGATCATTATATATTCGGATTGTAATCACTCTTTAGAATATGAAATAAAGAGTCTATTCTCCTCTCTCTCTCTATAAGATTTCTCTCTCAAATTAGCTTATATTTCTGACAGGACAATTAATTTAGTCATGGTGTGGGGTACTTTAAGAATATAATAGTAAGCAGGAAAGAGCTACCTCTTGGGCAACATCAGGTTTCTCTGCCTCAACAAAAACTTCAAATCCTTGCTTTCGGAAAATAGGTGGACGGATAGGCAACAAGGGCTTCTTTTGGGAGTTCTTCAAAAAAAATAGAGGACTCCTTCTTACACCACTTCCTGATGATACAACTTGATCTAGATAATATGCAACAAAAAGAACCACAAACCATTCCACAAACATGATAATTAAGATTTCTCCCATCCCATTGTTGCTATCACTTAAGTTTCCCCATCGCATGCCATCAGTCCCCATATAGTTTCCCGTGAAGGAATATGTTGCTAACTCATATAAACCACGATACAGAGAAAAGCCAGGATATAATTCCATAACAATAATCCAGCCTCCTAAAACATCGAAAGATCAATTTTACAACAATTAGAGTTAGCAAAGACTAAAAAGTAGAAATACAAAGTCGAACGCAATGCATAGAAGAAGATCTTAGGTACCATGTAAGGTCTGCAAATCAGCACCACAACAGTTAATATGATTTTAAACAGCATGTATCTCAACTTCAATTAAAGCAAAAATGCAACCCAATCAGATGATCATGATTAACCAGTCCCTCAAATATATTACACTATTGAAAACCATTGTAACAATGCATATAACATAAATCTCTATAGTGTGTCATATTACCTTCAAGCCATTATTGGTAAGTTTCTCTATAGCCATTAATACTTTGTAGCATTAGATTTTTTTTAAAAAAAAAATCACATAGTTCCATTTGTTGATGTGGAAACGGAAAGCACTTCTTTCTTTTGGGTTGGCAGGGGCACAAGGAGATAATACAAGTGGCTTCAAGCCTTACAAGTAACAAATGCGCTGATGCATTCAATTTTCTTCTCACTAATCAAAAATGGAAAAATTTGCTTTATTCTCTCAAGATCAATACAGAGATTGATAACATTTAAAAACTATCTTTATTGGAACAAATTATAACAGCATGGACCTAAAATTAACTTGTTCAAATGGGTAGCAAGCCAGCTGCAATATTAGTTTGCAGGACCCAGTCAACAAGAATTACAACCACATCTTTTTCGATATTTCTTATACTTACTTGGAAATGATGTATCTTCAAGAAAAAACTGGAAAAGAAAGCTTCCTAAGAGCCCAGTTCCGAAGACCATTATGTACCCCATAACTGTGATCATCAAATTCAAATAAAGACCCCTTGTTATTCAACTTTCCTTAAATAAAAATAATCAGTGTACTCTATACTCTATGTTACGCATTACATCAATTTTCTGAGATTAAACCTGCAGCAGTCTTCACATTTGAGCAAAATGCAGCCACCAGAAAGGCCAGTGCAATTTGCAAGTTTATATAGTTGAAATAAAACACAAACTGGATGCTGTACTCATTCATTGTGAACAATTTTAACCCTGAAAGGAAGTAGCATTAAAGCAACTCCTATAAAAGTCGAAAGTAATAAAACAGTTCATTGGCTGTGTTATTACCTATAGCTGAACCAAATATCACAAAACATAACATGTATATCAAAGATATGACAAGAAAATACGCATAAGAAATCATCCAATAAGGGCCATCACCAAGCCCATGCATTTTCATCATGATTCTGAGATTCTGTTGCTTCTCATAAACCAGAGATGTTAATATGACCTACATCAAAAAGAAAAATGATTAAAGAAGATATATTTGAAGCATGTAAATAACATACAAACATTTTCATAAGAATTGCCCAAAAAAACATTTTCACAAAGAATGAAACACCAGGTATCATATGTGACATCGGAGCATCCCTTACTAAAACTCAATCAACCCAGAGTTAATTAGCCTATGTTTTTCAGAAAGTGCAGGATGCAATATTGGCATAATTTGATGGTCATCCCGAACTCAGCTGTGAAGGAATTAGATGATGATCCATACGTGGTTGGAAAGCTCTATATGTAGAGCCCCGGAATTTTCTTTGAATTTTAATTACGTGTTAAATTATGTTTAAGCATGGATAATTGCTTAAGTATACGTTTTGTGAATTTTTCAGTTCTTTGGTGTTTTCATGTACGGGTGTGGGACCAGGACGGGTCCGAGTAACCCGGAAAGTGTTTACGGACTCTTATGATTTAGCGTGAGGGTATAAGTGAAGTGAAGTTTTGGGAAAAGAGGGAGTGCTAGTAAGTAATTAAGTCGAACGTACTAGTAACAAGGAGGAAAATTAGAGGTTGTGAGGGGTTTAGTTGTAAGTCTTAGATATTTGTAAGAGATATATCATCTATATATGTATAGGTGACCAAAGTCAACCAAATTTCTCTCTCCTCACCCTGTTTGGCCAGCCATGGTGTGCTCCCTCTCTCTCTCTACACTTCATCTTCTTCACCTCTCTCTAGATTTGAAGGCTTAGAAGTTGGTTTCGGGTCTTGGAGCAAGAAGAAAGGTTGTTCCCCTTCACTTCCTCTACTTCTAACTGGTTCAAAGTCTGGATTTGGTGCAGTTGGGAGCTTGGAGATTCTAGGGTTTTGCTAGAAGAGTTTAGATTTGAGGTAGGGGATATGACATATTTGGTGTATATAGACAATGTATGTGTGTCTTGATGACTTTGGTTATCAAAGCATGTGTGAATGTGAACTACATTTGTATAATGATCATATATGTTATATATGTTGGCTAGGGAATGCATGAAGTCCATGGGAATCATCTATGTAGGACACTACATGTTTGATAAAATGCATGAAAGAGGATTTTCTGTGAAATTGCATTTTTTGTTGATACCTTGTTAAGGAAATGGCATTGCATTGTTATATGCATGATGTAACATGTTTTAGAATGGAGTTCAGTGGCTTATGATGCACTTGAAATGAATTTGGTAAATGCTTGTAATTGTATGTGTTTGAGTTGTTTGACATACTTGAAACCTATGTGTTTGGTTGTTGATTTTGGGAGGATGTCGAGTAAAGCAAAAAGGGCCCGAAGCCCCTGGGGTGAAAGGCCCCAAAGCTTGGCCAAGGAGGTTGTGTCTAAACCCTCAGGTTAATAGCCCGTAAAGTAGAATATTGAATATTTGACCCGAATGGTATTTATCCTACGAACTTAGGACTCCTCTCATATCTGCTTGATTTCGAACTTACTTGACTTAGTGTTTAAGTTTTTTTTTGTTGAGTTGTGATTCTATGTTGTGGTTATTGACTTGTGATAGTCATGCTTGGTATGGTATTGCCTTTATTGTTGATTAAGCGTCTCTTAACACATCATGTTGAAGCATGTCTTGCATGGTCTTATAATTGATAATATAAGCATTGTGAAGCATGCTATGTAGTGGATAGAATGTCATGTTGCATTTCATGTACATTTGCATCAAGTTGATGCTTAGGTTGGTTTAGGTATTTCTACTGGGTATGTTGTCACTCACCCCCCCCCCCCCCAAACATTTTTCAAATAAGGAGCACGTCGTTGAGGACGCTTAGAAGTGCAATGACATTGGGGCACTTGGATGTTTTTGTAGCTTTTGATATTTTGATGTTTTGTGTTATGTTGGGCACTTAGAGAGGAAATTGAGTATTTGTGAGGAACAATGACGTTATATACATGAACTCGTATTTTGTATTTTGGGGATCGTTCCTCTTTAACTCTCTCTCTTATTTCCTCAAGAATATGTATATTGGGCATGTTAATCCCCCCTTGAGATGAATGTATGAGTGCATTTGAGAATTGTACTGATATGTATGTATTTATGGAAAAAGGATTATGGATGGGTTCTCCATATTGTATTCTCGATTTATAATTTCAGTGAGGTTCACCCTTATGCCATTACTAAGTTGTGTTTGATTGAAATTAATGGCATATGTAAGGACTTTTGAGGTTGGATGAATCATTGACATTATATTGGAGTATTTTGAGCAGTTGTGTTAGATATAAGGGCTGCTAGACATGGTTTGGAAATTTTGGGCAGATGTCTTCTCCAACCAGTTGGAGGAATTGTTCTAGAATTCTGTAACCGGTTGGACATACAGCAGTTTTTCCCAATTACGTCATTTCAGAAAGACATACATTCAGTAAAAGTGTCACTTATATCAGTAGAAGTTTCTATTTCATCAGTAAAAGTATTACGTTTGTTTGCCAAAAGTGTCACATGTTCACTGAAAGTGCCACACCGTTCAGCAGGAGTGTTACATCCGTTCAGAATAAGGGTAGAAGAAATATAGAAAAAAAAAAAGAAATAAAGAAGAAATATGTCGAGGCTTAAATGAATTATTACACTCATTCATAGCTCTGGTATTTATAGATTAAAAGAGCACATGTTAATATTACAAGAAAGAAAAACAAATATTACAAGGAAAAAAAATAAAATCACCACCTATTCTATGCCAAAATATATGCATAAAAAAAGCTAAATCCCATGATTCTAGGCAATCATATCTTGTCTAGTATGGCAAGTCACATCCCATGATTCTAGGCTATCAAGTTTGTGCTTGGATATCTAAGACACCCAACTTGGACAATGCATCTTCAAACACAGTCTTGCTAACGCCCTTCGTAAGAATGTCTGTAAGTTGCTAAGAGGTAGTGACAAACGGAGTACAAATCTGTCGTAATTATCTTCTCTCTAATGAAGTGTCGGTCTACCTCTGTATGCTTAGTCCTGTCATGCTGAACGGGATTTGCTGCAATGCTAATGGCAGACTTCTTGTTACAGTAAAGAGAAAAAGGAAGTGACACTGACAGGCACAAGTCTGTCATCAACGTTTTCAACCATAGCAACTCACACTCCAAGAGCCATAGCCCTATACTCTGCCTCTGCACTCGATCGAGAGACAGCATTCTACTTCTTACTACGCCGAGTAACCAAGTTGCCACCAATAGTAGTACAGTAGTCAGAAGTTGACCTCCTATCTAAAATTGAACCTGCATAATCAGCATCAGTCCAAGCCTCAACCCGTAAGTGACCATGATTGGCAAACAAAATACCACGGCCCGGACACCTCTTTAGGTAGCGTAGGATCCAAATAGCTGCATCAAGGTGAGGGGTGCGAGGAGAGTGCATGAATTGACTCACGACACTCACAGCATATGGAATGTCAGGTCGAGTCATGGATAGATATATGAGCTTCCCAACAAGTCGTCGATACTTACCAACATCCGACAATAACTCCCCCTCAGAATCAGCCAACCGATGATTCTACTTAATTGGAGTATCAACAAGACGAGCGCCAAGCTGGCTAGAAGCAGAAAGCAAGTCAAGAACATACTTACGCTGAGAGATGAAAATGCTAGTCTTGGAGCAAGCCACCTTAATGCCTAAGAAATACCTAAGGGGACCAAGATCCTTAATCTCAAACTGGCGGCCAAGATAACTTTTAACCTCAGCAATTCCGGCAGTATCATCTCCGATAAGAACAATATCATCCACATACACAATGAGAGCAACTGTCTTACCGCTTGAATGGCGTAAGAATAAGGTATGATCAGCTGCACTCTGATGAAAACTAAACTAGAGCATGGTTGTGCCAAAGCGATCAAACCAAGCTCAAGGGGACTGTTTAAGGTCATACAGGGAGCGACGAAGACGACAGACCATCCCAAAATGAGCAGAAGAACGAAAGCTCGGAGGGGGAACCATACTAATTGAAAAAGAGGCCAAAAACAAATCACAGCAATGGAAAATAAAACGCGGATGGTATTCATCTTGGCAACAGGGGCAAAAGTCTATTGATAATCTATGCCATGAGTCTGAGCATAACCCTTGGCAATCAATCGGGCATTATAGCGAGCAACTGACCCATCTGGATTATGCTTAAAGGTAAATACCCAACGACACCCCACAGCCTTTCGTCCAACAGGAAGCGGAACTGTGTCCCAAGTCTGATTTTTCTCAAGTACTTGCAATTCTTCAGTCATAGCATCACGACACTACAACAATGGGTTTGTGTTAGTGCATCTACAACACTAGAAAGAAGAGAAACCGAGGTAACATAAGCAAGAAAACTCCGATAGGAGGATGAGAGAGCATAATCAGAAACAAAATTTGAAATAGGATAAGTACAAGAACGTTTACCCTTTCGAAGAGCAATATGACAATCATTAAGCGGAACAACTTGAGTGGGTGGAGCTGGTGCCAAAGGGACTAGGCAGTCAGTCGTGGGAGTAGAAGCTTGAGTATGTTGTATGCGATTATAAACCTATGAGAATGGAACAATTCCCCCTACTGGAGGGGTATCACGAGGAGGAATAGTAGCAGAGGAAACAGGAAAAGGTAGAGGAGTTAAAGACGGAAGGAGGTGATCATCAGCCGTGTTCAATGAGAACCACTCACTCTAAGAACCAGTTGAACCACTATAGTATGGTGTATGCTCAAAGAAAGAGACATCCATGGATATAAACCTCAGACGACCGGGAGGATGGTAACACTAGTAACCTTTCTGAGATTGAGAATAACCCAAAAATACACACTTCAATGCCTTGAGATTAAGCTTTATACGAGTCTGCCCCAACTGTTGAACAAAGCACACACACCCAAATACTCGTGGAGGAATCGAAAAAAGAGATTGATTGGGATGTAGGATTAAGAATGGGGCTACAAAGTTAAGAACCTTAGGAAAGGGTCCTATTAATGATGTAGACAGCTGTAAGAACTGCATCTCCCCAAAACAACTAGGAAATATTCATGCCAATGCAAATGGCTCTGGCTAAGTCAAGGATATGGCGATTCTTTCTCTCAGAACGACCAATCTGTTGAGAAGTTTGAACATTGGACATTTGATGCTCAATTCCAAATTTTGTACACAACTGTTGTACCTCCCCATAAGTGTATTCCGTACCATGATCAGATCTGAATTTTTAATGGTATGACCATACTAGTCTGAACCATTGTCACAAAATTTTTTAAAATTGTGTACACCTCATTCTTGGTATTCATGAGATAGACCCACGTAAAACGACTGTTATCATCAATAAACAACACAAAATATCGAAATCCAAGACTAAAAATAACTGGAGAAGGCCCCCACACATCTGAATGAACAAGATCAAAAGGTGCTGAAGAAGTTTTATTACTACTAGTAGGATAATTGGAACGATCATGTTTAGCTAAGTGACATGTCTCACAAGATAAATTTGCGACTGTCACATTACTAAATAAAGAAGGAAACAAATGTTTTAAATAACCAAAAGAAATGTGTCCTAAGCGCAAGTGCCAACACATAAGTTGCGCTTTATTAGATGAAATAGAACTAGAAAAGGAAACTGAATGTGCGTGAGGTGACAAAGGAGCATCTAACAGGTATAGGCCATTCATTTCACACCCACTACCAATTGTCCGCTTCGACACCAAATCCTCAAAAACACAGTAAAATGGAAAGAACATTACGCTACAATTTAATTGTTTTGTAGCACTACTAACAGAAATAAGATTAGTAGTAAGCTGTGGAACATGAAGTGTATCTGATCAAGTTAAAGGAGTAACAGATATGTTACCCTTCTCGACAATGGAAGATGGAGAGCCATCCGCAAGGCATACCTTGCGATGGCCAGAACAGATACTATAAGAGTGGAAGAAGGATGACATAGCAATCATATTGTCTGAATCACCAGATTCAATGATCCATGGTGTCGAAGATGTAGATACGCTATGTGCAAATGCAATAGTACCTAAGTGGGCATAAGTGGAGGTTGGCTGGGATGATGCCTCCATCTGACTGAAGAATTGTTTGAACTTGTCCAAATCAGCCCGAGTCAAGGTAACTGTGGCAGAGGATGAAGAGGCAGAGTTGTCAAGGATCGACAACGAGTCTGGCTGTGTAACAGAATGAGCAGAGGATCGGGGTGGTTGTTTCTGCTATGGTGGACATCCATGTAGTGCATAACAACGAGATTTGATGTGATCGACCTTCCATCAATGGTCACACCATCCACACTGCCCTCCGGAACTAACTAAGATGGTGCAATTCCTGAAGTATTAGGAACACAAACTGCCATAGCGACGCGATCAGCATAAACAACACCTAACGGATGAGTTTGATGACTCTCATCTGACAACACATATGAGTATGCATCCTCCAAAGTAAGGAATGAAGACAAGCCCAACAAATGAACACGAGCATACTCAAACTCATCGTTCAACCTGGCAAAAAACTGAAACACTCGATTCTTCTCCACAATCGCCGCATATAAAACTGCATCCTCTAGATCCTTCCAAGAGTGGAAGGAATCATAATATGACATCTCCTCCCAAATGGCACGAAGCCTGGTTATGTAACCTGAAACTGTAGAGTCACCCTGAGCAATTTTAGTGATATCTCGCCCCAAATGAAAAATCCTTGCGTTATTCTGCCTCTAAGAATAAGTGCGCTGTACCGAATCCCAAATCTGCTTAGCTATCTTCATAAACATATAGCCAACATCTATGTTTGGCTACATTGAATTGACTAGCCAGGACATAGCCATGGTATTATCTGCAAACCACTGTGGATATGTCTTATCTGCCTCAACTAACTCTTTCTCAAATCCAGTAATATAGCCCATCTTGCCTTTGCCACCAATGAACATCTTGGAAAAATGTGCCCAAATCAAATAGTTGGAACCATCCAACTTCACCGTAATGATTTGAAGTCCTCGATGCTCTGATGACTTGGTGGAAAAAATAGCACCACCACCCATAGAACTCGAGTCATAAGAATTAACGGTCGAGGACTCTAAAGCTGCCATACTCTATCACACGATAATAAATGACTCCAAAAACACCACAAATTCTGTCAACTAATCAAAAAATATCTCCTCAGACCATAAACAATCAGCAATGTCTCCTCAGACCATTTTTAGGAACGTTGCCCACTTACATACAACCGGACAGCCTCATTCTCAACAATTGGAACCTCTCTGTAGACTTACAATAATTTACCCAAGCCATTCTAAGTTGTTGGCTCTAATAGAAGACAGAAGGAAAAAAAGAGAAAAGGTGTTGGCTTTGATACCAAGAAGAAATATGTCAAGGCTTGAATGAATTATTACACTCATTCACAGCTCTAGTATTTATAGATTAAATAGCACATGTTAATATTACAAGAAAGGAAAACAAATATTAGAAGAAAGGAAAACAAATAAAATCATCACAGATTCTATGCCTAAATATATGCGTAAATAAAACTAAATCCCATGATTCTAGGCAATCATATATTGTCTAATATGGTAAGTCACATCCTATGATTCTAGGCTATCATATCTCTGCTAACAGTTACACATGCTAATTCGTGAAACTTGTTTTATTTAGGGCATATATCTATACACTGAGTGACCTATTTCTTAATCACCCTCATTTCCCTAGCTCTTAACCAGGTGTTGGAAATCGAGGCGTGACACTACAAGTCTACTTTCTAACAGAAAAAATATTGCCCAATTTGGACTTCCAAGAGTGAGCTATGACCATTTTAGTAAAAGGTATTTTTGTTGACTGCAAAATCTGCACTAGAAAATTATGCGCCTAGCTGGTGCAGCCCACTTCTCTTCTTAGTTCCAGCACCTTTTGATCAGTTTTTAAGTTTATTACTCTGATTTTTAAGACCTCTTTTGATGAGCTTTCAAGTACTGATGACCTTATTTAATTATGCGCCTAGCTGGAGCAACCCACTTCTCTTCTCAGTTCCAGCACCTTTTGATCAGTTTTCAAGTTTATTACTCTGATTTTTAAGACCTCTTTTGATGAGCTTTCAAGTACTGATGACCTTATTTAATTAAGCATATTTAGTTTTGAGTCAAATTAGTCTTGTGCCTCTTGGTGTTTATTGCTTGGTACTTGTGTTGTTTGTCTTGAAAAGTGTTATTGGCTATTAAAATATACCTATGACTTAAAGGGTTTTCCATGCCAACCCTATTTAAGCCCCTACTCATGTTAGCTGAAAAGTAACCTTTGATGAATTTAAATTAATATTAGAGTCTTTGACTTGTTAGTTAAGAAGGAGTTCTTCTTATCCTTACTCTCATCCCTTGGTTGGACTCTTTACGGTGGCGAGTACCCTTTCTCTCTCACTTGGGTGGATTCCTTTGGGTGGCGAGCTATTTATCCCTGGAGTGTTCATGTGTTACCTCCTATTTCTCCATATTTCCGGACATCAAGATCCAATCATTCCCCTGGCTGTAAGATGTATACCATCTCTTGATCTGAAAGAGAGAAAAAAGTTGAAAGAAACATATTGCGGCACAGAGATTCTTTTCCTCAAAGAGCACCACAATAGTTACAAAGATTACTTAATCACTAATCCAGTTCCATCCCTAACAATATTAAGTATCAGGATTGTGTTACTGAAAACCAACAAGTACACATAAAACTAGAGGACACCAAGCTGGAAACAAGAAACAAATTCAGACATTTGATCTTCAATTCAAAATAATCATAAAAAGCATCAGCCAATAATTATTAAAAAATTATGTGCATAACAAAGATGGACCAGTTTGTGACTATAATCATGTGCACCTCCAATTTGTTGAACAATCATCACTTAATGCATTGAATTGTACTTTCATCATGTATAGGTTTTGTTCCCTTTACTTATGAACATATATGCATATAAAGCTCAACTATAGTTCTATCTTACCTTTCATGTAAAACCTACTAGTATGATTTTAATGGGGCTCTGTTTTCTTTTCCCTGGTGAATGGATTCTGCATTTTGCATTGTCAGGCATTTATAAAACTGAAGATCCAAGTCATGATTTAGCAATCAAATTAAAACAATACCTCTATCTTAGAAATTCATGTGTAAATTGATAGAAAGAAACAACTTCAATTCATGGTTCATCATCATCATCCTTGCCTTAATCCCATAGGCATTTATAAAACTGAAGATCCAAGTCATGATTTAGCAATCAACTAAAAACAATACCTCTATCTTAGAAATTCATGTGTAAATTGATAGAAAGAAACAACTTCAATTCATGGTTCATCATCATCATCCTTGCCTTTATCCCATATGAATGGGGTTGGCGAATTCTCTCCCTCCAATCTTTTCTATTACATGTTATTTCACCTACTATATTTAACTTTTTAAAGTCATTTTTAACAGTCTCATCCCTTGTCATTTTTGGTCAGCCTCTCCTACTCTTACCTTCTATTACAACTAGTCTTCCTCGCTTGACCGGCACATCTCTAGGTCCCGATATATGTGGCCAAACCAGCCAAGTCTACTCTCTCTAATTTTCTCAACAATTGGTGCTACACCTAGTTTTTCTTTCACACTTTGATTAGTGATTTTATCTCTTCTAGTCACTCCACTCATCCATCTTAACATTCTCATTTCCGTGAAATGAAGGCGTTGTTCTTCTTAGTACATAAACAACTGTATAAAAAAGAAAGTTAACATGTAATAAACTAATAGGGTTTGTTGGCACGAAGAGTAATTATTATAGATCAATACGTTAAGAACAATAGATAATATTACTCTAAGAAATTTCTTGAATAACATGCATGCTTCAAATACTTTAATTCAGAAAAACACCAATACTAATAAACAAAGTTCACTTACAGGGAATAGTTGTAGAATTATCCATGTAAAGAAGAGCGGTCCGAGGAGAGAAGAAAAGTCTGTCCTGACTATGGATTCGGTTTTGGGCATTTCTTTCACAAAGTCAAATAGCATTTTTGTGGGAGACCCAAGCAAAAACTGGAGGTAGGCATTTGAGACCTGTAAATGTACATGTCGTAAAAGTCAGCACTTACCATAGTTTATTGCTTGATTCAGAAACATTTTGCATAAGTTATTAGTTGATGTGATCAAGTACATACAAGTCAAACATTCATAAAGCCAGGGAAGTTGGAAAGAAAATACAATTCAATTCACTACCCTCCAAGTGAAATTTCCAATGCTGCAATTAAAGCACATCTAATGAAACCTTATCTTTTATGGAATTAAATTAATCAAGATGCATTAGGTAAAATTTTTAAAAATTTCAGTTGTAATAGGATAATCAAACACACATAGATACTCAACAAAAATATCATATACAATACACAATAGAACTTTTAATATTTTGGCAGCCAAAATTCAAAGCAGCAAGAACTTTAAGACCACTGTGGTAACTTCATAGGACCAAACAAACTCCTGAAAGGAGCCAAATTTGCATACTCAAATAGTTCAAGGAAGTCAATAATTGTATGAGAATGCATAGGCAGTTCAAGGCCAATAAAAAAGGCAAGGTTTGTCAAAGTCAAACACAGATCAGGACATTAGCAGCATTAAGTGTAGCAGTATAACAGGTCATCCTAGGAAGGGCCCAACTTACAGTAGCACCAAAATGAGTTCCAGAGCTGGATATAAGCAGGGACATATGACACTAAAGGAGTTGTTTCTCACAGACTAATTAACAATTTCCTCCAACTTGATAAGTGATTAAATAAGTGATACATGTCATAGTTCCCTTATTAAAGCAACACATAAGCCTTAAAGTGAATAAAAAATCAAAGAGAGTGAACCTACGTCCGGACCTGTGGCTGGCCAACATATGGAGAGCCCTGATTCGCTTTACAGAGGGTGATCCAACCAAAAGACTTCTTTCCATTCTAAAATGCTCTCAAACGAGAAAAGGGAAGTCTCCAACAAAGGACAACTTGGTAGCCTCATGCAGAGATTACAAGAATCCGGCCAAAAAGTGAGAGTTATACAGGAAATTTAAGAGGTCTTTTGACACCCCGGACATGATGAACTTCATTCAGGAAGAGTACAAATGAAAGAAGCAGCAATTGATTTTCCTTTCCTCATCGTGCAAATGATTATATTCCCTTTTGCAAATAATGTAATATGAGTTAGGTTGACTTCTGTGGTAAACCTTGAGGCCTCATATCAAATGAAGTTCTATTTACTAATTTATTCTTTTCTACAATTCAGTTTATCAACTACATCCTTTTAGAATAAACTAGCTAATCCTTGCTTAATAGTCTGATTTTAGTTCTCAGTGTTATTTTCATATTTTCCTATCTTTAGGGTTTGTTTTGTTTCGCTTATATGCTCATGTAGTCTGAACAAAGCAACTTTGAATGTTATTGATAATTGAATAGAGTGATTAGTTCTTCTCCCCCATTTTCTTCTTCTCCCTCATTCTTCTCCTTCTCTTCTCTCTCATTCTCTCCTCTCTCTTCTTCTACTGATTTCAAAGCAGCTCCTACCTGTTCCGCATCATTTGGCATCAGAGCCAAAGATTCAAGTTTATTTGGAACAAAGGATTGAAGTTTTACACTGTTCACACCACAAACAAAATACCCATTGTTCAGTCCAAAACAAACCCTAACCACTGCCACCCTTGGTGACCACCCACCATCCATCTGAACACTAAACCTAATCAATCAACAAACAAACCTCTAACACCAGCCCTGATCAATCACTGAACAGAACCCACCACCCTAAACAACAGTACACCCTCACACAAAAACCCCACACAATTTCTATTGTTCACCACTACCACTGCCATCCACCCAAAACAACCACAAACTTAAATTCAATCCAACCAAAACCCAATATAACCCTAACCCCAGGGCCGGCCCTGAGATTTTGAGGGGCCTTAAGCGAACTTTCAAATGAGGGGCCCTTTATACAAAAAGTTTTACACGAGCATATCAAAGTAAATGTGATCGTCTTGCATTTTGAGCGGCAAAATTATCAATTAAAGTGCTCCAATCAAGAGAGAGGGAGAGATGTGTGTAATCTGTGCAAATTCTATCGATCATGAACCACTATAGACGAAAGCTACGAACTTACGAAACTTCTGTTACTTCTGTAATCGCAATTGAGCAAAGAGAGAGCGAGAGGTTTGCTGGTTATATAACTTATATTATATATATATAAATAGCTCCTCAACTCCAGAACAGTATATGATATTTTATATATATATATATATAAGTTTAAAGTATAAGTAAAGCTGTGGGCAGTGACAGCCGCATATATATATATATATATATATATATATAGAGAGAGAGAGAGAGAGAGAGAGGGGGGGTTTAAAGTATAAGGGCAAGTGTTTTGGGTTTAAAATTATAAGGCCCAATGAAATATATTATTATGGGCCCAAATTTAAAATATATAAATTAAATGTTTTGGATTAAAATTATAAAAGCCCAATGAAATATATTATTATGGGCCCAATTTATATACTAGTGTAACATACTCAGTCTAAAATTTGGGGCCCCCCAAAATTGGGGGCCCAAAGCGACCGCCTGGGCCGCCTAGGCCCAGGGCCGGCCCTGCCTAACCCTACTGGAAAAAAAAAAACCCATCACCGTCTGCAATAAACCAAACCAAGCTTAGCCACCTACAAACCCAAATAAACCACCTGTTCACCACAACCCACTCTCGTCCATCCTCAAACCATCTTCGGTTACTGTGCTCAACCACCGCAACCCCAATTCCATTTGGATTGAGGGATTTGGAAGGATAAGGAGAGAAAAGAAATGAAAGTATAGGTAATGTTGTGTTTAGATATACTTCATTAAAAGAAAAGAAAGGATAAAGAGGGATAATCCTATTCTTTCAAAAATGAGAAGATTAGGAGAAAAATAATAGTGTTTAAGTAGTATTTCATAATTCTAAAACTGCTCTCAATAATTAAAAAGAAAAAATTATTATTTCACTCATGTCCAATAAATATAAAAAAATATGATAGTAATTTATTCGTTATCTTCTTTCTCCTCTATCTTATCCAAACAAAAATAATATCATCTCTTTTCTTTTCTCTCTTATTTATTTAATATTTATCTAAACATGAATAGAGTTTATTATTATTTTATCCTTTTCTTTTTTTCTCTCATAACTAGTGTTATTATCTCCTTTCTTTTCTCTCGAGCCTATCAAATGGAATACAAAGTCCAGCCCACACACGATCTTCCATCCACACCCTAAACTCACTGTTCAACGATCTGAATAGTGAAAACCCCAAAACCTTATCCGCAAGACCCAATTATAAAGCCAATACACGTCGACCCAACAAAACCCTCAACCAAACCCATCGGACAAAAGCCAACCTTATTGTTCAGCCAACATCCAACCTAACCCCAAACCCGAAGATCATAGAACCCAAGATCCAACACTGTCCACCTTGTCACAGCCCGTGTGTTCATCTTCGCCTGAAACGTATCACCTCACCACCAACCGTCTTCGCCGAAGAACCTCATCAGTTATCACCGTCGATCACCCTCGCCAGCAATCCCAAGCAACTCGAAATCCTCGTTCAAACCCACTGTCAAACCCAAACCCGAACAAACCACAAACCCCAATCTCGGCAACCCATCTCACCATATTCAAGACCCAATCGCAAACCGGAGCACCATTGCAGCATACTTACAGTCCTCGCCATTGCCAATAGAATCTGAAACAGAACAGTTCTCTACGCCGGAATCTTCTCTAGCCGACTTCATCGTCGTCGTCGGTGTGTTCGCTAGCCATCTTCGTCTTCAGGTCTCCATGTCGTTGTTTGTCTTGCCTTTGTCGAAGATCCTATTCGTCGCCATAATCTTCGCCGGAACATCTCCGTCAGTCGTAACTCTCACTATCGGTCACGCCTTTCTCGCCGCCGACGTCAGACTCGTCACCGCAACAGTATCGTGTAAGAAGCCTGTGTGGCTGTTCTCTCACGCAGCCACGCTCTCCTCTCTGCGATCGATTTGGGAGAAGGAAATAAAGGCGTGTTGCCTTATCCACCAACCAGAACCATACCCAATTTAACCCATATATCCTTCTGACCCATACCCAGTTACCCAATTCCTTTAAAATTCAACCCAACCCATTTTAAACCTAATCCAGCCCAGCTGAACCAAATTGGTTTTTAACCCGACCCACGACCCGGTTTTATTTGACCCAGTTTGCTTGAATTATGTTTGGTTACATAATACAGCCAGTTTTGGAAACCAATTCAGCAGTAGACCCAAAAAAAAAAAAAAAAAAACATAATCTTTATTTCAATTGAGTATTGGACATCCCTGCAACACTTCTTGTTTGGATTGATGGAATAGGAAGGAAAAGAAAAGAAAGGTAAGGATAATGTTTATTTGTGTTTAGATTGTTATTAGTAAGAAAGAAAAAAATAAGGAGTGATTTGGAGGGATAGCTTATTCTTCCAAATCACTCATATGCTATCTTTCCAAAAGTGAAAAGATTTGAAGAGAAATGATAAGAATAAGTGAATCTTTTATAATATCAAAAATAACCCTAATATTTTAAAGAATAAAATTTAAAAAACATTTGGGTCTATCTTTTAATATAAACACAAAAATGCATGATAATAAATTGATTAAAATTATTTCTTTTCTTTTCTCTCCTTTATCTTTTACAAACAAGAATGTTATCATTTCATTTATTTTTCTTCATAATTTATCCCAATATGAATACATGTTATCATCTTTTTTCTTTTCTTTTCTCTCATAACTAATGTTATCTTTTCTTTTCTTTTTTCTCCTGTTTATCCAAATGAAGCAGAGAGTATTCTTTGAACTTGGAAAAGGTACCTATGTTTCAATTAAAATTGTAGTTAGTACTTTTATCTATTTGGTTAGTTTAGAAATTTGCAAGAAGTTCATTGCTCAATTGACCATTGACACCATTATTGGCTTCCATTGCCCCTTATTTTTATCCATTATTTATTATATTTTGTCTTGGTATCATTATATCCATTCTTATTTTGTTATCACTATAGTTAGAAATACAGGAGATTGTATAGATTGAATTAATATATGAATTGAATTGATATTGTAAACAATACATAAAAGTCTATTTATAGGCACATAATCTTGCAGGCTAAGTAAACTTAGGAGATAAGAAATTCTAGTCCTAGATGGTTATGAGAAGGTGTAAGAAACCTATTTGGTTTAGGAAAAGATATATAATCTAATAACAGATATAATAAAAAATATATAATCTAACAAGTCCCGCAAACTCAAGGTGAGTTACATGAAGCCAAGTTAAATTTGGAGACAAAATATTGAATGCAGCTCGCAAAAGCAATCTAGTGATGTTACCAATTGTGGCTACGAACACATACAAAGAAGCTGCAAAAGAGCGGCTCAGTAGATAAATGCAGCTCATTGGAGTGACAGGAAGACCGAAAGCGACTCGTTGAAGCGAAAACTGATTTGAAAATCAGAAAAGGAGCTTGTTGAAATCAGCGACTTTGATACACAGATGTTATGATACCATGTTAGAAATATAGGAGATTGTATAGATTGAATTAATATATGAATTGATATTGCGAACAATACATAAAGGCCTATTTATAGGCATATAATTTTGGAGGCTAAGTAAACTTAGGAGACAAAAAATTCTAATCCTAAATGGTTTATGAGAAGGTGTAAGAAACTTGTGTGGTTTAGTAAAAGATATATAATCTAACAGTAGATATAATAAGAAATATATAATCTAACAACTTTTTTAACTTTATTTTGTACCTAACTATCTGTTATTAGTGCATGAATTTTGGCATAATCACTTCCATTGCATTCAAAATTTTTGACCATGGAGTGTGATAATTTATAATTTAAGTTACTTTAGTCAATTTGAGTTAGATCGGCATTTTGTCCTTGACTATACTAATGTTTATACCATTCCTTTGAGACCACTATAACCATCAAAGAGAATATTGTTTTATGTCCCCAATAGCGGTGTTCTAAGCCAAGCAAGACTAAGATTGTTGGCAGACCAAGTTTCCCTTCACATGAAATTCAAACTAACTCGTGTGAAGATGAAAGGGAAACAAAAATAGCCTTGAAAAGATGTTTGGAACAACAAATTTTAGAAATTGGAAATAAGTTTCTTCAATGTCCATCCTCTATCCAAGAACTCCATTGATTGCTTAACAAAATTGATCATTTGCTTTGCAAGGTACACCAAGACCCATGTGTTTTAATGCAAGTCGTACTCTCTCTAACAGTGAAGGCTTTAATTACTGAATAATTTTTAAATCATACAAATTGTGAGGTTAGAGTTGCAGTAGCCTCGTGTCTTGTCTGTGAGTTGACAAGGATTACAACACCCGATCTTCCCTTATCTGGGCTAAATCAAGGTGTTGATTATCCAGAACTCTTTTTCCTCCTATCTATTTCTTTATTAACAGCTAAGTCCCGTACCCCCGTGCGGATATACAGATTATATGAAACCGGTCCTTATAGCAAAATCTTCCCCTTAACTTGATGTGAAGAATGCGTTTCAATTGACTATAAGGGGGAACTTGAAAGAAGAAGTGTGCATGAGTTGACCGGAGAGAGGGTTGATTGAAATCGCAATCTGGTGTGTCGTCTTAAAAAGGCCTTTTATGGTTTCAAACATGCTGTGACAGTTGGACTATATTCGCTCTTTACTAAGAAGACGATAGGCCTTACGTTGATGGGGATGTAGTTTCTTGTTCAAATCCAAAGTCTAAAGTCTCCGCATAACGATCTGATGAAAAAGTATTTCAGGTGATTGTGTCATCCTTTGAAAATATATTTGATAGATTTGATCTTTCTTATAGTAAGAGGGTTAAAATTCTTGACACATTTATCATGGTTAAGTCATGTTGGGTAACGCTAGATTTGGAATGTGATAAGTTGATTGTCCAGATGTTCCAGTACTTTTTAACAAAAATAAAAGATTATCATTCGGACAATATCTTTAAATTTATGAAGAAAATTATGACTCTTGTACTTGAGGAAAGTGAATATATTACAATGGAATTACTTCATCCTCTTCTAACTAGTGTTAAAAAAGAAAATCAAACTATTTCACCTCAATCTTACAAGTTAGGAGAAAAGGTCCTAAATAAGTGTGCTACAATTGTCAAGCCTTATCTTTTGAATGTTGTGTAATCTATGGTCCTTCTGTTCACTGATTTTGTAGAAGTAGTCCCTTCTATTTGCCCATCTGAAAGAGAGTATTTTGGAAGTAGTCAAGTCTCTAATAGGGTGTCTTGTGAAGAAATTGGTCATTGTGCTCCTTAGTCAGTACTTGCCCTTGAAAATTATTGCATTGATCATGTCTAAGAAGCACGGACACGAACACGGGACATGGGTACGACACGATACGGACACGGCAACACGGCAAGTTTCAAAAAAACAGGACACGACACGGCGGGGATACGGCTATGAAATAATATATTAATATATATACAACAAGTTAACCAATATCCACAATACCATAAATTTAACAATAAAAAAATAATAAATCACACAAATACTTCAATTTATTATCAAGTAATTAATGTGTTTTCAAAAAGGATGTTCATTATATTGGCTTTTTTATTTTTTTTGTTTCTAAATTTATTATTTAGGAATTTTATCTAACTATTTTTTATTTTTAAAATTTTTTATTTTAGAAAATACTATATTTATATAGAAAAGGGCATAATAGTCATATTAAATGATATATGTCATTATAGTTATTTCAAGGGGTCAAAATGTCAATTTTTAGAAGATGAGGAGCTAAAATGTTAAAAAAAATAGTTCAAAGGGGTCTTTTTGTAACTTTGCAAAAGTTCAGGGATTTTTTTGCACTTTTAAAAATTACAAAATGTACCCCGCCGTGTCCCCCGCGTGTCCTTGCCGTGTCCCCCGCGTGTCCTTGCCGTGTCCTAAAAAAAAAAATTCCAGGACACTTCTACGGAGTGTCCGACACGTGTTCGAGGAGTGTCCGAGGAGTGTCCGAGTGTCCGACACGGACACGGCACCCCTATACGAAGTGTCTGTGCTTTCTAGGATCATGTTAACTACATACTTGTTCGAATTGAAGCAAATGGGAGAGTTGCTAAACATTACAAGTCATCCACTTCCATTGTGTCAAATAGAGATGTCAAGTACCACAGAAATTTTTGAAGACACTTTAGACATCTTTAAGAAAAAATTTAAAATTTCCTTTTGAATCTTGTCCTCAAGGTGATCAGGAAGTTGAGATTATTAACCAAGGTCTAAGAAAATTAGTCAGTAATCTTTCAAGAGTGCACCTACACTTGGAACTTGTTATTACCTATTATGGAGTATGCTTATACTAGTTTGACTAATCAGTGTACTTGGTAGTTATTCTTTCAAGATTATTTATAATCTATTTTCATGATAGTCCATTGATCATGTTCTTTAACCTCCATACATGTATTCACTTGAATTCATTGATTCCTTTGTTCAGCTTGTTCATGATTTTCATGACGATATGAGACAAGAAATTGTTTTGAGTAATAAAAATTATGAACTTGTTACATGTCCTCATCATAGGAATCATGAATGTATTGAAGGAAATTATGTTATAAGTTGTGTATTACTGCATCCTTATCTTAAGAACTCCTTCCATATAAAACATGACCACATTATTAGATTTTTTCACATCATTCATGAGTCAGGACCTAATGCATATTTCTTTGACTGGTCATTGGATTTGAGTACTAATTCAATTTTTGATGTGGAGTATTTGATGCCTAATCGGGGTACTTTTGAGCCTTCTGTGTTGTTAGCTTGTATTCCTAAAAGTGGAGTTATATTTTCTTTGGCAGGAGCACTTATTATTCCAGCATGTCAGCCATGGTTTTTGGATTGGGTACAGGACGTTCTTGACAATCAAAGTGACCTACTATAGAAATATTACCCCTCTTTCAATTTTACATAGAGTACAGACGAGTTTTGCCATGCTGATTTGAGCTTTTTCAAGTAGCATTATCAGCTTCACTCTTCAAAGAAGAGTTCTTTCTAGCCGGGGAGAATTGTTGTTGGACGAGTTATGATTTTTGAGGATGCACCGCATGTGTTCCGCCTCTACTTTTGGAGAAGGGGCAGAGACAAATAAAATTAGAGATTTAATTTAGTTAGAGTTAATTTGTATTAATTTTATTACTTTGGCATTGTTTTAGTTCTTAGGGTTATTTTCGTATTTTCCTATTTGTAGAGTTTGTTTTGTTTCACCTATATAAAGGCTCATGTAGTCAGAACAAAACAACTTTGGATGATTATTGATAATTGAACATTGAGTGATTACTTCTTCCCTCTCATTCTTCTTCTTCTCCCTCATTCTTCTTCTTCTCTTTTCCTCATTCTCTATTTTCTCTTGTTTAACAAGTAGCCCCTATCTGTTCCGCTTCAGCAGGGGATTGAGAGTGCAACAAGTAGGGTACTGCCCTAGAATGATGACTGAAGTAGGTACTACATTTTAATTCGGAAGTTTACTTCAGCTAATCACACATTGTTGCACACATTCAATGGACAAAGGCACACTTGATACAGGAACAAGGGTTCCCAATCTTTACTTTCCTCACAAAAAGGAAAGGTTCAGCTTGACATTTGTAAGCAAAATCACACACAATTGACTCTATGTTAAACAAAGACCCAGCAATGTTGATTTAAATGATTTATATGCTACAACATAAAATGCCCACAACCATATTGTTTGTGCCTCGAAAAGACATGGCGTGGAAGTTAACACCAGTAAGGCCCTGTTTGGATTGGCTTTTGAAAAGCGGCTTTCGGCTTTTTAAGCTCAAAAGTCATTTTGAAGAGTGTTTGGATTGACAAGGCGGAAGAGATTCGGACTCCAAAAAGAGCGTTTAAAGGAAGCTGGGGGGTACCAGCTTCCTGATTTAGCTTCTGCTTCTCTTTTTCTTCTGCGTAAAAGCCGAAGCAAAAGTTCTGCCAAACAGGGCCTAAGAGTCCTAGGGTGAGTTGGACCACTCATAAGAAGCTAATAAGTGCTGCATTTGAGACCCCCAACTGCAAGTGTGGTGCTGGCTCAGAAAACACTAACCAAAAGGGTTGTAATTAACTTTTCCACCTGTTAGGACTCAGGACATTGTTGTCGTCTCTCAGCATTCGCCAAAAAGGTCTTTGGGCAGTTCAAATACCAACTACTTCTCCTAGAAACATCATGTAAATCTTTGTCTAGGTACAACCACGACTGTTACTAACCACTCCTGTCAGATCCTTACCATGATATATATCCTGGAGATGGACCAATTAGCTTTATGAGCCACACATCTTGTGCCAACCGTCAAGCCATTGCCATGTATTGACCTTTTAAAGTATAGGATGCCACACCCACAAGTTTCATACACTACCAACTGCCTGTACTCAACATGTACTGCCACCCTCAAACCATAGATTATCTTGCTACCAGTGCCATAAACTTGTCGAAGACAAAATAGCACCATCAAAAGCCTATGTGTGTGAAGTGTCCCATGCCTAACCCATAGCTTGGGATGAGTACCCATGTGCCCCGCCTGCCCCCCACACTACAAATGCTACTAATCACTTTTAACTACTATGACTAATCCTTACCATGCCACGTGTCTTTAGAGGGACCAATCAAATAGTCGAAGCCACAAAGCTAGTGCATTGGAGCATAGCCCATGCAACACCCACAAGTGTCAAGCGTTACCAACTAATGCGCTGAACATGCACTACTCAGTTATGGTTATGGCTTGTCTTGGAACCCAAAAATGTTCAGTCTTTAGATCCTCTTGCCCACCAATAGCACAATCGTACCCAATGCAATTTAGCACCACCAAGGGTCTATTTTGTTAGGCATACCATGCCTAGCCCACGGTTTTGGAAAAGCACCCATATCTGCTACCCACCCTTGGGGCTAATGGGCCCCGGAAGAAGAACACAGAAGAGAGAATTCTAAAACCATGATATTAGTTAATAATCAAAAGTTGCTTAATTCTGTTGTATACGATCTTTTATAGGCAAATCCAAAATAAGAAACCCTAAAAGTTAAAGAAAATAAAAATACCAAATAAATAAAAAAATACTAAATATGAAAATAAACCAAACAAAATGTCCCCATGCCTACGCTTGAACCCTCTCACAATCTCCATCCAACAATCTGATAAGAGGAGACATCCCTATGCTTAAGTGTTATAATTCCATATTTACAATTTTTGCTACTGATCTGGAGTTCCACTTATTCGTAGAACTTCCTTTGTGCTAGCTATCATATTGGAATGTCTATTGAGTAGCCCAATGTAACGCCCCGCTAACTTATAAGAGGAGGTTTTGCCACGCAGGCGCAACATATGCGATGAGCAGGACGCTACTTGGCGTTTGCATGGCATAGAGAGAGCAAAGTTCTAGAGTCTTCCGGAAGAGTCTAGAAAGGTGTGGAATATTCTAGAGAGATGTGGAAGATTCTAGAGTATTCTAGAAGTATCTAGACAAGTGTGGGGTATTCTAGAGTGTTCTGGAACATTCTAGAAGTATAGTGAAGTTTCTAGAGTTGTCTAGAGAAGTGTAGAATGTTATAGAGAAAACTAGAAGATTCTATAATGTTGGAGAGTATTGTAGATATTTGTAAAAGTTTAGAGAAGAGTCTAGAATAGTAGAAAGTTCTAGAATTGTAGAGTGTAATTAATATGTAAGCATTTATGAAGAAGTTTCTAGAGAGAAATTAGGATGCCTATAAATAGGCAAAGTAGTCATTTGTAAGAAGGAAGCTCCAGAAGTGGGAGAAGCTCCAAGTGGGAGAGTGAGCCTTGTAAACACTTCCTTTGAGTAACCTCTTGCCAACCAAGTGTGCCCAAGTGTGTGTGAGTGTGCAGGCCGAGTAAGGGCGAGAGTCGCTACAGAACACTGAGTGGCACGAGTGGAGTATGTTGGCTTGAGTGAGTGTGGAGTTAGGCTGACCAAGACTTGTGTGAGGAGTAACAACGTCTTGGTGCCGCACGGGTGTGGCTAGAGTGGTGGAAAAACTCTAGGCCCGTGACAGATGGTATCAGAGCAAGGTTCCGTACGCGTAAGAAGGCGTTGGGACGTGAAATTTCAACAAGGACGAGCGTTGTTTGGAGGACCACGCGAGGAGGTGACTCAAGGTGTTGCCACGAAAGAACCCTGTCCGTTGGGCGAGTGCATTGAGGAGTTGCACGAGGAAGCGACGGAAGACCGCACTAGCAGGAGGCTAGATAAGACGGGACAAAAGGAGAGTCGTTTAAGGCAAGACATAGTCACAAGGTCGTTAAGCTCGAGAGAAGTCTTTATGTCGAGGTGGCAGAGAAGCAAAGAACAGGTTGAGGAGTGCACCTGGCGTGATGGTAGTAAAGAGTGGCGACAACAGAGGTGTCGTGAATGGAGTTGTCTTGCGTGTGATGGCAATCATAGATGGAGAGATTGCCCAGTGAGACGGAAGCTTCGAGAGCAAATGTGCCAACAATGGAGTTGCCTTCTGTGTGAGGGGCCGCACAGCGTGCGAGAGTGCCCCATAAAGGCAAAGTTGTTACGGTACAAAGAAGAAGAGATTCCAGTACTCGTAGTGCAGGAATGCATGACTGAGTCTCGAGAAGAAGGCCGAGTGGAGGAAGGCATGCTGGGAGAGACCGTGTCATCCACTTGCGGGCTCGAGGAGGAAGAGTCTCCCGTAGATGAGCCTAATGTGCAGGAATGCACGAGAGAGTTGCTAGAGGTTGGTAACATTATAGTAGGCATGGAAGGCGAGACCATGTCCTGCAAAGAGAAGTCTTTGCAGCCCATCGAGGAGCTTGTGGGCAATACTGAAGAGAAGATAATGAGCCTGGAGGTGCTCATGGAGTGTGCTGGAGAACAGGTGGGGGAGTCCATGGGAGTCATGAGGACGACCTTAACCTTTGAGGAGTTGAGAGAAGAGTGGTACGCCTTGCTAGTAGAAGAGTACGCACAGAGGGAGAGCAAGGCTAATGTCACACGGAGTTGTGACCATCAGAGACAACCTGCATGTGGAGTAGACATGCAACAGAAGTATCTCGTCAGGTGGAAGGGGTTCCTAGATGAGTTCGCAGGAGGAGCATCCAGACTGCGACGAGGGCGTCGCAGGAATGGTTGGGGGAGAATGTAACGCCCCGCTAACTTATAAGAGGAGGTTTTGCCACGCAGGCGCAACATATGCGATGAGCAGGACGCTACTTGGCGTTTGCATGGCATAGAGAGAGCAAAGTTCTAGAGTCTTTCGGAAGAGTCTAGAAAGGTGTGGAATATTCTAGAGAGATGTGGAAGATTCTAGAGTATTCTAGAAGTATCTAGACAAGTGTGGGGTATTCTAGAGTGTTCTGGAACATTCTAGAAGTATAGTGAAGTTTCTAGAGTTGTCTAGAGAAGTGTAGAATGTTATAGAGAAAACTAGAAGATTCTATAATGTTGGAGAGTATTGTAGATATTTGTAAAAGTTTAGAGAAGAGTCTAGAATAGTAGAAAGTTCTAGAATTGTAGAGTGTAATTAATATGTAAGCATTTATGAAGAAGTTTCTAGAGAGAAATTAGGATGCCTATAAATAGGCAAAGTAGTCATTTGTAAGAAGGAAGCTCCAGAAGTGGGAGAAGCTCCAAGTGGGAGAGTGAGCCTTGTAAACACTTCCTTTGAGTAACCTCTTGCCAACCAAGTGTGCCCAAGTGTGTGTGAGTGTGCAGGCCGAGTAAGGGCGAGAGTCGCTACAGAACACTGAGTGGCACGAGTGGAGTATGTTGGCTTGAGTGAGTGTGGAGTTAGGCTGACCAAGACTTGTGTGAGGAGTAACAACGTCTTGGTGCCGCACGGGTGTGGCTAGAGTGGTGGAAAAACTCTAGGCCCGTGACACCAAGCTACCATAAATCAATGGTCGGCTATCATCAGATTGGGTATGTCTTACAAACATGGTGTGAAGGTAGGAAGGCACAAATTCCACACTCCATTGGGAGTCAAGAGGAAGCCCACACCCCCTTATTTATGCAAAATAAGAAAGTATAAGAGGAAATACATAATAAAAGAAACAAAGAAGAAATGTGTAAAGGGTTGAAAGAGAGTAATCACTCATTCACATCTCTAGTATTTATATATTAAAAGAGCACATATTAATATTACAATAAAGGAAATCAAATAAAATAACTGTCAATTCTATGCCTAAATATATGCGTAAATAAAGTCAAATTCCATGATTCAAGGCTATCATATCGGCTAATATTGTAAGTCACATCTCATGATTCTAGGCTATCATATCTTGGCTAACAATCCCCCTCAAGTTGGTGTGTGGATATCTAAGATGCCTAACTTGGACAATGCATCCTTAAACATGGTTTTGCTGACGCACTTCGTAAGAATGTCTGAAAGCTACTGAGAGGTAATGACAAACGGAGTACAAATCTGTCCGGAGATGATCTTCTCTTAAATGAAGTGTCGGTCAACCTCTCTATGCTTAGTTCTGTCATGCTGAACGGGATTTACTACGATGCTAATGGTAGACTTGTTGTCACAGTAAAGAGAAAAGGGAAGTGACACTGGCAAACACAACTCCATCATCAACGTTTTCAACTATAGCGTTATACCCTGCATCTGCACTCGATCAAGAGACAACATCATACTTCTTACTATGGCAAATAAGCAAGTTACCACCATCAGTAGTACAATAGTCAGAAGTTGACCTCCTATCTAAAATTGATCCTGCATAATTAGCATCTATCAATGCGTCATGCAACCTGTAAGTGACCATGATTGGCAAACAAAATACCATGGCTCGAACACCCCTTCAGGTAACGTAGGATCCAAATAGTTGCATCAAGGTGAGGGGTGCGAGGAGAGTGCATGAATTGACTTATGACACTCACGGCATAAGCAATGTCAAGTCGAGTCATAGATGGATAAATGAGCTTCCTAATAAGTCACTAATACTGACCAACATTCGACAATTCCTCCCCCTTAGAATCAGCCAACCGATGATTCTGCTTAATTAGAGAATCAACAGGTTGAGCACCAATTGGCCAGAAGCAGAAAGTAAGTCAAGAACATACTTTCGCTGAGAAATGAAAATGCCAATCTTAGATGGAGCCACCTCAATGCCGAAAAAGTACCGAAGGGGACCAAGATCCTTAATCTCAAACTGCCGGCCAAGATAACTCTTAACCTCAATAATTTCAATAATGTCATCTCTGGTAAGAACAATATCATCTACATACATAATGAGAGCAATTGTCTTACCGCCTGAATGACGTAAGAACAATGTATAATCAGCTGCACTCTGATGGAACCCAAACTCAAAATAGAGCATGGCAGTGCCAAAGCAATTAGACAAATCTCGAGGGGACTGCTTGAGGCCATATAGGGAACGACGAACACGACAGAACATCCTGGAATGAGCAAGAGAACAAAATCCCAGAGAGTGATCCATATACACCTCATACTACAAGTCACCATTGAGAAATACATTTTTGACATCTAACTGAATTAGAAGCCAAGAACGAATCGCAGCAATGTAAAATAAAATGCAGATGGTGTTCATCTTGGCAATAGGGCCAAAAGTCTCATGATAATCTATGCCATGAGTCTAAGCATAACCCTTGGCAACCAATCGGGCCTTATAGCGAGCAACTGACCCATCTAGATTATGTTTAACTGCAAACACCCAACGACAGCCCACAACCTTTCATCCAACAAGAAAGGGAACCATATCCCAAGTTTGATTTTTCTTAAGTGCCTGCAGTTCTTCAGTCATAGCGTCACACCACTATGGTTGTGCTAGTGCATTTGCAACACTAGAAGGAAGAGGAACCAAGACAACAGAAGCAAGAAAACTCCGATAGGAAGGTGAGAGAGCACAATCAGAAACAAAATTCAAAAGAGGATAAGTACAAATAAGTTTACCTTTTTGAGAGCAATAGGACAATCATCAAGCGGAACAACAGCTTGAGTGGGTGGAGCTGGTACCGAAGGGACATGGCAGTCAATCGTGAGGGTAAAAGCTTAAGCTTGTTGTCTATGATTATAAATTTGTGAAAAATGAACAATTCCCCCTACTAGAGGGATATCACGAGGAGGAATAGTAGCAGAGGAAACAGGAAAATATAGATGAGTTAAAGACGAAAGGAGGTGATCATCAGTCGTGTTCAATGGGAAACACTCACTCTCGGAATGATCATTCTGTTGAGGGGTTTAAACATTGGACATCTGATGCTCAATCCCAAAATTTTTACACAATCGTTGTACGTCCCCATAAGTGTACTCTGTAACATGGTTATATTAGAATTTTTTAGTGGTATGACCATACTGAGTCTGAACCATTGTCACAAATTTTTTAAAAATAGTGTACATCAGCCTTAGTCTTCATCAGATAGACCCATGTAACATGACTATGATCATCAATAAACAACACAAAATATTGAAATCCAATACTAGAAATAACTTCGGAAGGCCTCCACACATCTAAATGAACAAGATCAAAAGGTGCTCAAGGAGCTTTATTGCTACTAGCAGGATAATTGGAACGAACATGTTTAGCTAGGTGACACATCTCACAAGATAAATTTGAGACTGTCACATTACTAAATAAAGTAGGAAACAAATGCTTTAAATAATCAAAAGAAATATATCCTAAGCGCAAGTGTCAACACATAAGTTGGGCTTTATTAGATGAAACAAAACTAGAAAAGGAAACCAAATGTTCATAAGGTGACAAAGGAGCATCCAATAGGCATAGGCCGCCCACTTTACGCCCACTGCCAATTATCCGCTTCGACACCAGATTATGAAAAAACACAATGAGATGGAAAAAATGTTACGTTACAATTTAATTGTTTTTTAATGCTACTAACAGAAATATAATTAGTAGTAAGCTTTGGAACATGAAATGTATATGATAAAGTAAAAGAAGGAATAACATATATGTTGCCCTTCTTAGCAATAGAAGATGGAGAGCCATTTGCAAAGCGTACCTTGTGATGACACCAGAAACAATGATACATGGTGTTGAAGATGTAGATACACTATGTGCATATGCAAGTCATAAGTGGAGGTTGGATGGAATGATGCCTCCATCTTACCGAAGAACTGCCTGAACTTGTCCAAATCAGCCTGAGTCAAGGTAACTATGGTAGAAAATAAAAGGTAGAGTTGTCAGGAGTCTACAACAAGTCTAGCTGTGTAGCAGAATGCGGAGAAGAAAGGGGCTGCTGTTATTTCTGTTGTAGTGGACATCCATGTAGTGCATAACAACGATATTTGATATGACCAAGCTTCCCGTAATGGTCACATTATACATGTTGCGTCTACAAAGAGGGCCGATGCTAGCACTATGAACTGACTGGGATGGTATAGTTTCTGAAGTAATAGGAACACGAACTGCCATAGCTGAGCGATTAATAGAAACAATACCTAATGGATGAGTTCGATGGCTCTCATCTGACAACACATGGGAGTATGCATCCTCCAGAGTTGGAAATGAAAACAAGCCCAACAGATGAACACGAGCATACTCAAACTCGTCGTTCAACCTGGCAAGAAACTGAAACATTCAATTCTTCTCCATAATCCCTGTATATAAAACTGCATCTTTTAGATCTTTCTAAGAGTGGAAGGAATCATTATATAACATCTCCTCCCAAATAGTACAAAGCCTAGCAATGTAACCAAAAATTGTCAAGTCATCCTGAGTAATCCTGGTGATATATCGCCCTAATTGAAAAATCCTTGTGTTATTCTACCTTTAAGAATAAGTTTGATGTACCGAATCCCAAATCTGCTTAGTAATCTTCACGAACATATAACCAACGGCTATGTTTGGCTACATTGAATAGACTAACCAAGATATAACCATATCGTTTTCTGTAAACCATTGTGGATATGTCTTAACTTACTCAACTGGCTGTTTCTCAAAACCAATAATATAGTCAATCTTTCCTTTGCATCCAATGAACATCCTAGTAGACTGTGCCATATCAAATAGTTAGAATCATCCAACTTCACTGTGGTGATCTAAAGTACTGGATTTTCTGATTAGTTGGTGGAAAAAATGGCACCACCACCCACAAAACTCAAGTCATGAGAAGCAATAGTTGAGGACCTTGAATACGCCATACTCTGTCACACGATAATAAACATCTCCAAAAACACCACAAATCCTATCAACTAATCAAAATGTCACCTTAGACCAAAAACAATCAACATCGTCTCCTCAGACCATTCCCAAAGGTCTAAATACAAATAATTTTTAGGAGCGTTGCCCGCTTCCATATAGTCAGATAACCTCCTCCTCAATATTCGAAACTTCTCTGTAGATTCACAAGAATTACTCAAGCCCTTCTAGGTGTTGGATACTAACTATACCTACTTAGCCAACCCTAAAAGAGTACAAAAGAACTTGTAAAATTTCAAAATACCTCATTTCGATCACAAAATTGTAACTCACAGGACCATATGTGGGCAATGTCATAGGGTGTTGCAAATAGCCTAAGGTTGTTATCACATAAGCCGCAAGGCTACTGGAGATTGTGAAAAGGTGTTGGCTCTGATACTAAGAAGAAATAAAAAAAAATAGAAGAAATAAAGAAGAAATGCGTAAAGGCTTGAATAAAAGTAATCACTCATTCACAGCTCTGGTATTAATAGACTAAAATAGTATATATTAATATTACAAGAAAGAAAACCAAATAAAATAACTACAGATTCTATGTCTAAATATATGCGTAAATAAAGTCAAATCCTATGATTCAAGGCTATCATATCTCGGCGAATATTGTAAGTCACGTCCCATGATTCTATGCTATCAGATCTCGACTAAGAGTATAGGTTTGAAAGAGGAGACATGACCAATATTTTAAGGAATTATAATGGGCGTACCATTCTACCTCATTTGAGACTATTGCTGGATACCACTCTCATGTTCTAATGTTCACGTGACACTCTTAACAGATGCATGTTAGCTTGTAAAAGATTAGAGTTGCCTTCCTTAATACTAATTGATTTTAGGTGAGATGGCAACTTGAGATCTGAGAAGTGGTATCAGATCAAGTTTATCATATCCTACTCTAAACTCGTCTTGGATCTCAATATCAACTCGCCCCGGATCTTCGGATCAACTCATCTCGAATCTCCGGATCAATTCGTCCCAAATCTTCGACAACATGGTATTTAGTTCCAAGTTAGACACTTGAGTTAAAATGTCTGTTTACCAACTTGAGAGGGGGGTTGGATAATATCATTATTGAGTGATTTAAGCCTTGATAGAATATTTGATTGGAGTGATTCATGGAGTGATTTTATGAATCCTCTATCAATATATTTTACATATTTATCACGTGTATTCTTTCACCTATAAATAAAGGTGATCATTGTAAAAAAGAAGAAGAGAGAATACAATAAAAGTGATGGAGCCCTTTAGGCTTTGTGTGTTGTGGACGTAGGCCGTAGTGGCTGAATCACGTTATATTCTTATGTTCTTGTTATTTAATTTCTCTCTCCAATTTTATTTTATCAATATGGTATCGAGCAGGTTTATCATATCCTACTCTAAACTCGTCTCAGATCTCAAGATCAATATGTTGAAAGATCTAAATATTTAAGTTCCACCCTCTCTGACAACTTAAGATTTTAGAGTAGATGGTTGTTAACATGGTATCAGAGTAGGCAAGATCATGTGTTCAAACCTTACCGTCATCCTAATAATTAAAATTGAAACACGTGTTCGACCAAAAGAAGACCACGTGTTAGGGGGTGTGTTGAAATATTTAAATATTTAAGTTACACCCTCACTAACAACTTAAGCTTTTAGAGTAGATGGTTGTTAACAGAGACTCAACAATTACAAACTATTCTTTTATAGTCTTCTTATGACTTCTCCTTACTATTATATCAATCTCACGCTAATGGCTTGCCTTCATCACTTACTTCTATATATTAATGAAAATGCCACTGTGACACCAAGTTTGCTGGTCTTGGTTGTCAAAGACATTGAATGCCTTTCCACACCTAGCACCTGGTACCTTCATGTTCTTCTTGATTTGACTCTGGTTTCATCTCTTGCAATATATGTGCTATCTTTTCTAATGATGAAATGAATACCCTAAACTAGTACTTGTTGGTCCATTATATATTTTTCATGTTAATATATTATTATAATAAAATTTTCAACAATTTATATTGGGTTTGCTCAAATTCCTATTGTGATTAGGTTTCTATTATAGAGTTTGTATCTTATTAGGTAATTTCTTAGTAGACATGTCTTGGTCTCAAGGAAGGAAAGTTCTTGTTAGGCAAGTCTATGGCTCTAAGGAATTGTAATCCTTGTTCACCAAAAAATTGGATTTTGGGCTCTATAAATAGTTACCTATGTTATAGGTTGAGACTGAGTGAGAAGAAAAGAGGCAATACTCTTATTGTACTTGAGAGGTCACTCTCATTGTTTTGAGAGGACAACTTTTGCGTAGAGGTAATACTCTCATTGTTATTGAGAGGACACTTAGAGGGAGAATTCTTGTTTAGAATTTGTAATTTTCTTAAAAAGAGAATTCTTGTTTAGAATTTGTGATTTCCTTTTGAGTGAGATTGGTGGTATAAGGGTTAACAGTTGAACGAACTCTTGATACAATCTTTCAACTTGTACTGTTACAATCTATATGGTGAAATTGGGCTCTCTGTGGACGTAGGTTTGTTTAGCCGAATCACGTATAATTCTTGGTGCGTTTTTGCAAATTTTTTCGTACTTGTTTACTTATCATCACATCGTAATATTTGGTGGTTCGTGATTGGGAGCTTGTTTCTCAACAAATTAGTATTAGAGCTTTTAGGTGCACACAAGGTGTTTGATAAAAATCTTGTCTAGATCTTTCTTCATAACACAAGAGTTGTTCGTCTTGGGCACTTGTGACAATCATAGCCGGTAATATTGCTACACAGTACAAGGTGGAGAGATTTGATGGTAAGGATAGCTTTACCCTATGGCAAGAGAGGGTGAAGGACATCCTAATTTAACAAGGCTTAGCGCGGGTGTTGAAAGGGAAGGATGGAAATCCAGAAAAAATGTCAGTTGATGATTGGCAGGATATAGAGTCAAGGTGTGCTAGCACTGTTCAACTCTATATTGAGGATAACATCATTAACAATGTTAATGGAGAGGATTCGACACCGAAATTGTTAGAGAAGCTCTATCTAGCGAGAAGTCTCACATCCAAACTTAATCTAAAGCAGGATTTGTACAAGCTAAAGATGAAGGAAGGTGAAAATCTCTTGGAGCACATGAATGAATTTTATGAAATTGTTGACCAACTTGAAAAGGTCGATGTGAAAATTGAATAAGAAGACAAAGCCCTTTTACTTCTTACTTCACTTCCAAATTCCTATGAGAATATAGTGACTACCGTCTTGCATGGGATACGCTGAAGATGGAGGAAGTTGAGTCGACTCTCTTGTCCAACGACAAAAAGAAATCTCCCGTTAATGAGAGTTCAAGTTTGGCTATGGTTACTCATTGGCAGAATAGGAGAAGACAGACTAACCAGGGACTAGTAATAACAACACGTTTAGATCAAGGGGTGGAGAAAAGGGTAAGTAGCGTCACAAATGTCATAAGTGGGGCCACATTAGGAAGAACTATCCGCTTGCAAAGTGGAAGGATGATGGTGGCTCTGAGAATGGATCTACCGCATATGCTAGTGATAATAACTTTGGGGATGTTCTCACAATTTCCAAAGATGACATTCTTACTCAACATAAGTGGGTTTTAGATTCGGGTTCATCGAACCATATTTGTTCCGTGAAAGAATGTTTTGATTCATTTAAAGAACTTGATAGTAGTTTTTTAACATTGCCTAATGGTGACAAGTGTGCTGTTGAGGGCATGGGAACAATGAAGTTCAAAATATTTGATGGGGTGGAACGCACTTTGGGAGATGTTGCTTACGCACCCAAGTTACAGCGTAATCTAATTTCCTTGAGCCGGTTGTACTCCATGGGTTACAAGTGCTCCATTGCAAGGGGAGTCATGAAGATCACCAACGGCTGCATAGTATTAATGCGAGGAGAACATAGTGGAGGTTTGTACCGTCTGGTGGGGAGTGCTAATAGCACTCAGAGTTCAATTGTGGATAGGAAACAGAGTGCACAGGGTAACAACATCTTGAGACGTGTTTCGTTTTATTTATCGAAAACATGGGTTGCACATTTTCGAACAGAAGAAGGTGAGATGAAAGTTTCTGCTTAGAGAAGGGTTGTATTGAAGCTCCCTTCCAAAGTCACTTGATAGTGTTGACTTTATACAGCTGCATGAATACATTGGCCGTGTGGGTCTTGTCTCATGATAAGAAACCTATACCGATCTGTTATTGGCGGAGCTAACAATTTCTTCGAGAATCAAACCCCAAGTCCCGTATTTGATAGGAGAAAAAGAGTCACATCCTTGATAGGAAAAAGAAATAATCTCGTCCTTAATAGGCTAGAGGAAGATTCTCGTTCTTAGCAGGAGAAAGAAATAATCTTGTCCTTGATAGGAGGGAGATAGAGTCCTGCCCTTGGCAAGAGAGAGAAAAAATCACATCCTTGGCAGAAGAGAGAAAAAATCATGTCCTTAGCAGGAGAGAGAAAAAATTATGTCTTGGCATAATCAAATTCGGGGCTATGTTGTTGTCTGATGCATTTTTTCACAAGAAGCACATCATCATTTTTGTTAAGGTTGAGGATCCTAAATCACTAAATTGTTTATACTTGTCAATTGGCCACTAGGCTAATTCAGCAAATGTCTACAAGTGCAAAACAGAGCATGTTACGCTGATACAAGACCAAACCTCCTAGAATAAGGTAAGATATGCCATGTTAGAGGGCGTGGCTCTTGCAAATCACATTTGATCAGACAGAACTTTAAAAATTGGGTTTCCCGACCTTGACATAGAAACACGTCTTGTGGATTGTGTAGCGATGGGGGACCTACGTAAACATAGATACCCCCAAATCGTGGACTTGTAGCTATTGATTTCTTACTGCTTCCAAACCAGATTGTATTAGAATGTAGGAACTAATTGTTCCCACAGACGATGACAACTGATAAAGTAAAAATTCACACGATCCGATTTGGTGCGAGTTGCTTGCAAGCCAATACCTGATATGATATAGCATAAAGTAATTCTGTGTGATTTAAGCGTACATTTGGATGTGCTCCAACTCTCATTTTTATAGGAGAGTGTCAGTAGTAAGGTTCATTTATGAAACCAATTCCCTTGGTTTCTCCACCACGTAATTAGGGAATTATCGTATAAGCGGCTATGGTTTTCCTTGTCCACCAAGAAATTGAGTTTTGGGTTCTATATATAAATAGTTATCTATGTTATAGGTTGAGACTGAGTGAGAATAAAAGAGATAATACTCTCATTGTATTTGTGAGGTCACTCTCATTGTTTTGAGAGAACAACTTTTGCGTAGAGGTAATACTCTCATTATTATTGAGAGAACACTTAGAGAGAGAATTGTTGTTTAGAATTTGTGATTTTCTTTTGAGTGAGATTAGGTGTATAAGGGTTAAGGGTTAAGAGTTGAGCGTACTCTTGATACAATCTTTCAACTTGTACTGTTACAATCTATAGTGAAATCGGGCTCTCCGTAGATGTAGGCTTGTTTAGCCAAACCACGTATAATTCTTTGTATGTTCTTGCAAATTTTTTTGTACTTGTTTACTTATCATCACTTCATAATATTTGGTGGTTCGTGATTGAGAGTTTGTTTCTCAACAGTCTCCGCACTAGGCAAGCCAATACAAATACAAGACAGGGAGAATACAAAGTTAAGGATGGATACCAAATTCACTGAATGAGGAATCCGAACCAATGAAAGAGCACCCGTGCTTGTCTCAGTCTTGAAGGTAGAGTTGTACCATATACTCACATTAAAATTATCCGTGTTTGAGTTTAAGAAATCATAGGCTGTGAAAAAATCAAACCATAAGTCAGGCGATTAACATAATTCAATTTTTAATCACATATAACAAATCAAAATCATTTAATAGACCAACCTGCTATCATCTCATTAATCTTCTCCTTTGAATTCCCCTCTCGATAGCCCTTACTTAGCTCGTCATTGATCTCAGAAGAACTATTGCGCCACAAAAGTAAACCCTTAACACAGCTTACCTCTAAATTTAAGACAAAACAGTAATATAAATAAAGATTAAAAATATTCCCGAAAATAATATCATACTGTGTGTTTTCATGAGAGAGAGAGAGAGCTAGACAAAATCAAATCTTACTAGGAATGCAATAGGAAACATAACCAGAAATGGAGTAAACTATAAAATATCAACTGAGTCCCTCTTGATGGGCCTCCAGTTTTAATGAAAATATTTAGTTGGAGACTTCTCCGGAGGTTAATTGCTCACAGAAAAGAATTTTAAGAATCAGATTGTAGGATGATATCACTTCGTCGCAAGGTTTGACCAAAAAAATTGCAAAGATAAATCCCTCGAATGGGTAGCTTCCCTTACTAGATATATACAGCAGCCCAGTTCTAGTCCTACTTTATCTAACAATGCTGCATCATATTGGCTGTAACATTCTAAATTATTGTTTTGTGCCCATGTCCATTCGGCACAGATGTGATCTCATATTTAAAAAAAAGGTCATAGTCAGTGCACAAGGCTCTCGCTTGAACGGGATCTGAGAGAGGTAGATGTCAACTAGTTTTACCCTCATTTTTGGAGAAGCTGCTTTTAAGTCTCGAATCCCAGACCTATCGCTTTTGAGTGAAAGTACTTGTCATCGCATCAAGATGCAAGATGCGACGTCTATGTGATCTCATGTTTAACAGGAAAAAAAAAAAAGAGTAGTAGTCATGGAAAAATCATTACCCATTTGCACTACAGTGGCTGTTGTCCGGATAGGAATGGAAAAGGTGGCGTTTGGACGGCACTTGCGTTGAACTTTATAGAGTGGACTATTTGAACTGAAAGCTGGATCAAAAAAATTAGTAACTGGATTCCTTGACGCTGACCCCTGAAACGTTTCAAAAAATCCCATTAAGCAAAACCTATAGAAAAATCAATAAACAATAACGTAGCATAAAAAAAGAAAAACTCGTGACTTCCAAGTCACAATAGAGCAACCTTGTAGCCAACACCCGTTCTCAAATGATAAGCAGGGTAAAGATAAATATTGCTATGACTCTAGAAGTGAAAATTTTAAAAGAACAGGAACATTAAAAAGAGGATGGACTGCTTACAAAGACATTACTGGCTAAACTATACAAAATATCAGAGGAATTCAGACTGGCAGTGCTCCGCAACATATTTCTAGCCAAACCTATCAAGATTTAGGATCAAATCAAAACAAATGTAATCCTCAACACATTAATACACCAACTAAACTTCCAAAAAAAATTTAAAAAAAAAAACCAAAAAAGAGGTGTTTTTGTGTGTATGTGTGAGAGAGAGAGAGATGCATACTTTGTCCAAGAGATCGATTATTCCCTGTAAGAAGTATAGTTGCAGGACAAGACCCTGTATTCCTGCATGACTCATCTGGCAAGTCTGTAAATGGAACAATATCAGTTCTCACTGCACGATACTGAGGAGCTGGGATTTGTAACAAGGGTGGCCGTTGTGGAGGGCGAGGTATAGGACAGGTGCTTGCTTGTCGTGGACTCGAGTATTCAATCCCACACACTTTTTCACATATACCATCCCCATTGTTATCAATACATTTGCATCCACACCTGTTTGAGGGGTTATTCAATTCACTGTCAACCGCATCCTGGAGTAGAAGAAGCAATAAACAGAGCATGCAAGGTAATAGAATGAGCCGAATATTTGTCCCAATGTTCCGTTTCTGCAACGAGAGATGAAACGGATAATCAGTGAGAGAAGAATAACCATTAAAAATAATAGCATTATGCTTGAGCGGGGACTGAGAAAGGTAGATGTCGACTAGCCTTTCGAGCCCAAGACCTGTTGCTTTTGAGTGAAGGCACTTGTCATCGCACCTCTAAGGTGAGACCTCTTCCATCAATCATATATCAACAAAATAATTTTGAATCTCACTAACTTTCAGAACCAGAGATAAAAATACTAATAAGCTCTCTCCCTATCAACAATTATTGCTTTTTCATTGGAAAAAAAAGGTACTTTTCCATCAATCCCAAACGTACGTTTTCAGAAATTAGGAGAAAAAATTGTTCAGCTCCAATGACCAGGCAAATGCCAATCACTAGGTAAGAAATCAATACACAGCAATCACATTTATATGGAAAAAGAAAAGATCATATCTGGAGATATTGGATTCAAAAATCAATATCTCAAAATGTCATTTCTTAATTTGCCACCTGACTGTGTTAAACAACTAAACCAATTTGCAGCAAAAAAAAAGAAAAGAAAAAGAAACATATATATATAGAATATAAACAATAGACTGTTGAGCGACAAGGAAAGTTGTCAAATCAAGGCCTACAATTAACTACATCGGAAAACAAACGCATGCATATAAGACACTCAATCAAACCAAAAATAAATCTGTATAAATACTTAATAATTCAAATATTAGACATAAATCCTATGTCCCACTATGATAATCCAATAATCAAATGATGAAGGCAAATCCATAAATCAAAACAACCCAGAAATTGAAGAACAAAAAAAAAAAAAAAAACCCTTAATTGCCACAATAATATTTGAATTCACCCCATAAATAACAACCCAGAAAAAGACACAGAGAGACCCATACCTGGAAGGTGGCGTTTTTCCTAAGCAAAGCGTTGGCCTGAGTCGAGAAGCTGGCGGGACTATGTGACGAACCCGCCATGGCCCGTCCCCCTTCTCTCTCTCTAAGCAGGAAATTTGACCGTTAAAATCAAAATTCCCGCGAAGCAAAAGCTTGTGTCCGTTTCCTGCTCTCTGCCGCATTTTGGGAAATCCGACATGTGACCCTTTTTTAACACCACGCATTACCCAGTCTGGTCAATTTGACCAACTGTCCTTTCAGTTCTTTTGCGTTTCTTTTAATCACAGATTCGGATTAAGTTAAGTGTGTGAGGATATAAATCAAATAATATTAGTTAAAAATAAAAAAAATTAAAAAGATTATAGAATAATATAAGAAAAAATACTTCTACCATCGCTGTATTAGGATAGATAAGAATACAAGAATAAATAAAAATAGAAATTTCTTGATACTAAGAAGTGACTAAGTCATAAATCATGTAAATAACTAAGGTATAACTTATGGAGATTTGGATACTAATTATCCTCTCTTTATTTGAAAACTAACAAATAAGAAAATGCAATCCAAGATTTCTTCTGTTTGCGCATCCGAAATTTCACACTCCCCCTCACATTGGGCAATAAATGTCAATCATTCCCAATTTGAAAAGAAGAACTCCAAAGTGATATTGGTTGAGAGCCTTAGTGAGGATATATGGGGTTTGGAGACTTGAAGGAGTATAGATCATCTTGATGACTCCCTGATCGATCTTCTTTTTGATGAATTTGCAATCAATTTCAACATATTTAGTTTTGTCATGGTGAATCGAATTCTTCGCAATACTAATAGTAGCCTGATTGTCACACAACATTTTTATTAGGCTTTTAGTAGGAGTTGTCAGCTCATCTAGGAATCTTTTGAGCCACATTCCTTCACATATTCCGAGAGCCATAGCCCTAAATTCAACCTCGGCATTACTTCGAGCAACTACTAATTGCTTCTTACTTCTCAATGTAACGAGGTTTTTCCACACATAGGAATAGTAGCCTGATATAGATCTTCGGTAAGTTAGGGATCCATCTTAGTCTGCATCTGAGAAGATTTTCATGTTACGGTTTGTCCCCTTTTTGAAGAAAAGCTCTTTTCTTGAAGTCTTTTTGAGATATTTTTTGAGAATTATGTAAACTGCTTCAAGGTGCTCATTAGTAGGATTGTTCATGAACTGACTAACCACACTAATAGAAAAATTGATATCTGGTCTTGTGTGGGACATGTAAATCAGTTTACCTACTAGTCTTTGGTACCTACCCTTGTTATCCTAAGTAAAGCTTCCCTTCAGGTCGAGTTATTAGATATTTGAAGGCCTACATCCGAGTATACCTGTTTCTTTGAGCAAATCAAGTGTATATTTTCGTTAAGAGATAGAAATGCCTTTGTTGGAACGAGCTACTTCCATGCCAAGAAAATATCTCAGTGCACCGAGATCCTTGATTTCAAATTCCTTTACAAAAGTACTCTTTAACCGTCTTATCTCTTCTTCATGATCTTCTGTCAAGATAATATCATTCACATATACATTGAGGATAGTAAGTTTTCCTTCAGGAGATTTCTTGATGAACAAGGTGTGATCTAACTAGACTTGAGTGTATCCATGCTTCTTGACTGCTATGATAAACCTCTCACACCAAGCCCTTAGTGACTGTTTAAGGCCATAAATAGATTTCCTTAGTTTGCAAACACTGTTGGTATTACTTGAGTCATCAAAACCAGGAGGAACCTCCATGTAGACTTCATCTTCCAAGTCTCTATTAAGGAATGCATTCTTGACATCAAGTTGGTGTAGAGGCCAATCTAAATTAGCTGCCAAGGATAGAAGTACCCGCACTATATTTAACTTAGCGGACTGGGATGAATATTTCTTAAAAATCATTCCCATAAGTTTGAGTGAATCCCTTGGCTACAAGTCTCGCCTTTATCGATCAACACTTCCATCTACCTTGTACTTAACATTACATATTCACTTACATCCCATAGGTTGTTTGTCTTTGGGAAGTTTTGTGAGTTCCTAATTACTATTATTCTCAAGAGCCCGAATTTCTTCATCAATTGCTTCCTTCCATTCAGGGTGCTTTAGAGCCTCTTGTATATAGTTTGGAACATCTATGCTGGATAAATTTGAGGTAAAAGCAGAGTAGGAGGGAGACAGTCTCTTATATGTCACAAAGTTTAACATTGGGTGTTGAGTGCATGACCTAACACCTTTCCTTTGAGCAATAGAAATATCAAGATCATTACTAGGATAAGAATTTGTGTTACCTTGAGTAGGAGTGACTAGATTTGGAGCGGACGCTTGGTTATGTTCAAGAAAAGTAAGTTGATCTACCTCCTTTTGAGCGGTGGCCTACTTTCTTGAATAAACAATCCCTTTAAATATCCTTGGTTTTTCTTGTTGGGTCAGAACCTGAGGACTTTATGGAGTGGGTTCAGAATGAACGGATGGTTCGGATGTTGACTCGATTAGAATAAACACATTTTGAAGAGTGGTAGAGTTACTTGGAGCGAATGAACTTGAGTCGGTGGAAGGAACGAATGAGGTATCCATATCTTGCCAAAACTGATATTCTTCTGGCACTATGGAATTCTCCCCCTGAAAATGAGTTTTGGAGTAGAAAAGTTGATTCTCAAAGAAGGTGACATCCATTGAGTTATAGAACTTTTGAGTAATAGGAGAGTAACATTTGTAACCTTTTTGGTGAGGAGAGTATCCAAGGAATAGACATTTTATGGCTTTGGGATCTTGTTTGCTTCTCTGATGTGGATGTATATGGATAAATGTTGAGCAACTGAAGATTTTTAGTGGCAAGGATGAGATGAGTCTGGATTAAGGATAGACTTGAGTGAGTACTCGGCACGGAGTTTAGAATTTCAAGACTCTTGAAGGCATACGATTTATGAGATATGCAGTGATAAGGACAGGTTCCCCTAAAAATGTTTTGGGATATGACAGAACAAGCAACTTCTAACAGGTGTCAATTTTTCCTCTTAGCTATCCCATTTTGTTGTGGGGGTGTTTATACAAGAACTCTGATGAACTATCCCATGATGAAGAAGGTAATCCCTAAGAATAGAATGAAAGTATTCCTTGGCATTGTCTGTTCTGAAAAATCTAAACGTTGGCTAGGAATTGAGTTTGGATCATTGAGTGAAATTTTTTAAAGATTGGTCGTGCCTCAGATTTTTCTTTCATAAGGAATACCCAGGTAACTCTAGAAGAATCATCAACAAAAGAGATAAACCATCAAGTTCCTGTAATACTATTGACTAGAGAAGGTCCCCAAACATCGCTATGAATAATTGAAAATGATTGTGATACCTTGTATGGTTGAATTGGATATGTATTTTGAGTATGTTTGGATAATTGACAAATTTTACACTAGAAAGACTTCGAGTTTTTCCTAATATTTCAAGATACAAGAAACTTAGGTGACCTAATCAAAAATGCCACAACATAATTGCACTTTCATTATTGGAAACTGGAACATAATTGGAATTTATAACAGACTAACTCTCTACATAATGAGCACTTCGAGATTGTTTTCCAAGTTGATTATCACTCTTGAGGAGGTAAAGCCCTTCATTTTTCTTAGCATTGCTAATCGTCCTCCTCGAATCCAAGTCTTGAAATTCATAATGAATGGGAAAGAATTTAGCAACACAATTCATATCTCAAGTAATTTCGTTAATGGATAAGAGGTTACAGGTCAAATTAGGAACCAATAACACTGAATTTAATACAAGGGTCTTTGAGATGCTAATTGACCCAATACCAGCCACAGTGGATAGAGAACCATCTGCTATTCTCACTTTGGTATTTTTTAGAACACGGGTTGCACTTTTGAAATAAGAAAGCATTCCCAGTCATGTGATCAGATGATCTAGAGTCAATAATCCATGAAGTTAGATTCTCGATTTTGGCTCCAAAAGCACTTAGGAATGTACTTTTTTGTGCTACTAAACCTGTGTTGATGATTGGTGTTGTCAGACTTTATTGAAGTTGGTTGAACATCTTTTGTAGCATCTCAATCTGTTCTTTACTGAAGGGTGCAGCTTCAATTGTTGGTTGATCATCTGTAGTGGCTGCAAGACCATGGCATTCTCTATCCTGAGATGGTCTATTTAGTTTCTAGTCGACTGGCTTTCCATGAATTTTCTAGCATGTCTCTTTGGTATACCAAGCTTGCGACAGTGATCACACCAAGACATACCTTTGCGGGTTCAATTGTCACTGGTGGGATTCATTCCACAAGTTGCATGAGCCTAACATCCTGGAATATTTGCAGTGCTTGGAGTGCTTTGATTTTCCATCATGATCTTCTTCTTGCTTTCTTCTCGACGCACCTCTAAGAAAGCTTCTCGGATTGAAGGCAAATGCCTTATCTCGAACACTCTCCCCTTGACTTCATTAAGGTTTTTGTTTAGACCAAGTAAGAATTTTGAGACTCTCTCTTTCTCAACTATTTTCCTATATTTGGTTACGTCTCCAGGGCAATCCCAGTCAAGTTCTTTGAAGACATCCAATTGTTGCCAAAAATAGGTAAGAGTGTTATAGTATTATGTGATGAAGAGATCCCCTTGTCGTAAATCATGGAGGCTATTTTTAATCTCCAGCAGTTCTACCGTATTGTTGTAGTCAGAGTACGTCTCCTTTACTGTATCCCAGACTTTTTTTGCGGTTCCATAGAACATGAAATTCTGACAAATCTCATTGTCCATGGTATTAATCAACCACGACATTACCATGTTATTTTCAAATCTCCAAGTTCAAAATTTTGGGTCTTCCTTCCGTAGGGTTACAACAGCGCCTGTGAGGTAGTCGTCTTTTCCTTTCCCTGATACGAACATCAACACCGATTGAGCCCATTGAAGGTAATTATGTCTGTTCAGTTTGTGTCCAGTTATTGGAAATGTGAGACTTTCAAATCCGCCATGGCCGCTGTGAGAAATTTGTTTAGGGCCGAAAGAGGGGTCAGAGGTGCTGCTCTTATTAGTGGTCATTTCATTGATTCACAAGATTATGTTATAATCTCTATTTATCCTTTGTTCTTTCACCGCCACCACCCCCGTTGCCTTCCACCACTACTGTCATCACCACCATCACCTTCCACCACCACCATTACCACCGCCACCTATTATACTATCGTCGCCCTCACCACCATCACTGTCTTCCACCACCACCACCTCCAGTGCCATCACCGCCTTCGCACTTTTTTTCCTTACCTAAAAGAATTTTTTTTTTCTTTTTTGTATTTGTTCCTCCATGGCCACCATTGCTGCCTCCTTCCACAACTACTACTATCACCACCATCACCTTCCACCACTAACATTGCCACCACCTTCCAACACTACCACCTCATCCACCATTATTGTCCCCACCACTATCACTACCTTCCACCATCACCACCTTTAACGCCACCTCCGCCTTCGCATTTTTTTTTGTATTTGTATTTGTTCCTCATTGCCACTACCACCACCTCCTTCCACCACTATTATCATCACCACCATCGCTTTCCACCACCACCATTGCCACTGCCTTCCAATATCACCACCTCCTCCACCATCACCGCCCCCACCACCATCACCGCCTTCCACCACCACCACCTCCAGTGCCACCGTCAGGTTCGCACTTTTTTTTTCTTACCTAAAAAGACCTCATCTTTTGTATTTGCCAGTAGTTAACAAAATTATTTGCAAATACACGTTGTATTCACATATTTATAGGGGTAAAATGGTACAAAAATTATTTCCTTTCAAATTCTTTTTTAAAAATTCCAGTTTATTCCAAATGTCAAATGAATTTCCATTTTAATTACAATCTAATTCCAATTTCAAATTTGGTTCCAAACACATAGTGTTGGAGAATTTTAGGAAAGATACGCATTGAATAGCTAACAAAGTTGTTTAATAAAATTCTAAGAGAAGAAAGGATACCAAGTGACTGGAGGAAAAACAAAATAATATCAATTTTTAAAAGTAAAAGGGATATAAAAAATTGTGAAAATTATAGAGGAATTAACAATGAGTCATACAATGAAATATTGGGAAAAAATAAAAGAGCAAATAAGAAGGAAAGAAATAGATAACCAAAAAGACTTATAAGAGAATAAAGTAATAAACTAAAAGACTTGCAAATGACTTTCATAGGTGAAAACATGTTGCTATGTTATGTATTAGTTTGATCATGTTGAATACATAGCATGAGATAACTTATTGTGTTGAATTATATCTTGAATAGACAGAGATATGTTACCTAGATACCGAGGAAGGGTAATTGGGGGTGAGGTACCCGAGGAAAACCGTTTGGTCGCTGATATAACCACAGCCCTCAAAGACTTTGTTAGAATAGTGGTTAATGAAGTGTAACAACCAGTAGTGTAACCGAAAAAGAGTGAAAGTGAGAGGAGATTCAAGTCATCACTCAATTTAAGAAATTAACGCCTCCAAGTTTTGAGGGGAGTTTGGATCCATTGATAGCGGATCATTGGTTGCAACAAGTTGAGAAGTACCTTAAGATAATGTCTACTCTCGATGATGGGATGAAAGTAATTATTGCTACATACTTATTTTCGGGTGGTGCTGAACTTTGGTGGAAGTCAGTGGGCGACCAACACGATGTTGAGACGATGCCATGGGACAATTTTAAGACTTTATTCCTTGAAAATTATTTTCTTAGGCCAAAGAGGAAGGCATTGAGGAAGGAGTTTGAGGAACTTGTTCATAACGGCATGACCGTTACTGAATATGAGAACAAGTTTATTTCTCTTTCACACTTCATACCTGAAGTGGTGAGAGATGAAGAGGAAAAGACATGGAGGTTTGTTAACAGCCTTTATCATTCAGTGAGACCATATGTGTGAATCTTGGGTTTGAAAGTATATGCCGAGGTGGTAAAGAAAGCCTTAATGGCAGAAGCTGAAACTAAGGATAGGCAAGAGAAAAGAGATGCATTGAGGCAAAACAAGGCTTTTACAATGGCTTCAGAGAGGCATGCTAGGAAGAAATTCAAAGGTGGTTCTTCTTATACAATGGGTCTACACTTACCATTCATTTGCCTTTGACATTTCCTAGGCTAGAGAGGGTGTGCTACAAGTGTAAGCAACCAGGGCACTTCAAGATAGATTGTCCTTTGGGAGCACTTATAGGAGCACCTACTAGTAAACCTATGAATCAGCCTGGCACGATGACTTGCTATGGTTGTGGGCAGCAAGGACACATGATTAGACAGTGTCCACAGTAGGGTGAAAATACTACAGGTAGTCAAGGCACGTAGCAGAGAATGACACAGACCGTGACTGCACAATCGAGCTATAAAGCAGTGCCTCCACTACAACCAGCTATGTTTGCTTAGAGTGCAAGACTAGTGAGAGGATTTATCCCTAGTGCATCTACACAGCAGTCAAGTTTTCAGGCTAATGGAGCACAAGATCAGAAGGCACAGGACAGAGTTAATGTAGTGACACCTGTAAACACCTCAGCAGAGTGGTCAAAAGTATATTTCTAGTGTACATTTCTTGGGCATGTGTATTGATTGATTCAGGTGCATCTTATTCATTTATTCCTACATCATTTGCATGGGCACTAGGACTAAAGATTAGTCTATTAGGTAGAGTTATTTGTGTTGATACGCCAGTGGGTGGTAAAGTGATTCTTGATGGGGTGTGCTGGGGATGTGCTATTTAGATAGTCGGGTGGACACTTGAGTTTGATTTCATTCTCCTAGACAAGAGTAGTTTTGATATCATCCTTGGAATGGATTGGTTGTTGGAGTTTCATGGACGATAGACTGTTTTAGAGGGAGAGTGACAATTTGTACACTTAAGGGCAATTTTTTAATTTTGTTGGAGATTAGAGTGATTCCTATACTTCTCCATACTATGGAATTAGTAGTCGGGAGTGACACAATTTTATCTTGGCTAGTCTATTGGCTGAGGGATAGCAGATACTGAGAGAGATATATTCGGTGGTGGTATGTGAGTTCTTGGACGTATTTCTGGATGATTTGACGAACTTACCTCCTAAGAGAGAGGTAAAGTTTGGCATTGATCTTATACTCGGTACGACGCCCATTTTTGTGGCATCATATCGATCAGATGGTACCGGGGGAGTTAGCAAAATTGAAGCGTCAATTACATGATTTGAAAACTAAGGGCTTTATTAGACTGAGTGCATCACCGTGGAAAGCACCGATGTTGTTTGCTAATAATAAAGATGGTTCATTGAGATTGTGCATTGATTATCGAAAGTTGAATAACGTGACAATTAAGAACAAGTATTCGTTGCTAAGGATAAATTACCTATTTGATTAATTAAAGGGAGCTCACTACTTCTCAAAAATTGATTTAAGGTTGGGATATTACCAATTGAGGGTAAAAGATGATGATATCCATAAAATGACTTTCTGTACACGATATAGACACTATAAGTTCCTTGTAATGCCATTCGATTTGACTAATGCACCGGCAACATTTATGAATTTGAGAAACCACACATTTTATGAGTATCTAGACACTTGTAGATGATATACTTGTGTACTCATCTTTGGAAGAGGAGTATAAGTTATATTTGAGGACTCTTTTACAAATCCTTAGAGAGCATCGATTGTATGCTAAGTATGAAAAGTGCGAGTTTTGGCTCCAAGAGGTAAAATTCATTGGGCATGTTGTTTTTAGAGGTGGAGTTTCAGTTTATTCATCTAAGATTGAGGTCGTGATGAGTTGGGAGAGTCCAAAGAGTATTTTCGAGATTCAGAGTTTTCTTCGTTTGGTGGGCTACTATAGGAGATTTGTAAAAGACTTCTCTAGTATTGCAGCTCCTATGGCATGACTCACTTGTAAAGGTGCGAAGTTTGTGTGGAACGAGGCATGTGTGTTAGTTTTATGTGAATTGAAGAAACGGTTAACCACAGCTCCTATTTTGGTGATACCCGAGCGTGGCTTGGGATATGTGATTTATTGTGATACTTTAAGGAGTGTATTCTGATTATCATGCTTAATGGTTGAGGGAACCATTTTGGTGCTTATTTTATTGCATGATGTTAATTCATTTTTCTTATATAAATATGTGTTTTTTAGATTTGTCATGTCAAATCCCTTCAATCCCCTTACTTCTATTCTGAAAGATAACAAACTTACTGGTCCAAATTATATTGACTGAAAAAGAACCTAGACATTATCCTTATAGCTGAGGGGTCCAGTTATGTTCATTACACCATGTGTCACGACCCAATTTTTAACTCCCAGAAACCAAGGGTGATCATGTTACACGTCATCACCTTACATCAACAATCTCACTATTATACCAAGTTGTCACGTCCAAAACCTGAGTCACCGAAATCCCCATTCTGAGTCCAAATTCCGAGAGTGAACCCATTCATTTAAAACATTAAATCATTTTAAATCTCATAACGCGAAAGTATAATTTCAATTATGTACACAATGTGTATACGTATACGAATATAAACCATCTCATACACAAGGGCATATGTGTACTTAAATCTCAATATTGATTCTTACTTCTTATACAGTTTGATTGAGCAAAATATACCCTTCAATCAATCGAAATAGGTATCTCACACAATCGAAATTGGTCTTTCGATTAATCAAAGTTTTGATTAATTAGTAGTCTATCAAAGTGCAATCGAAATCCTACTGGAATTTGGCCTACTCCATCAAAATATCTTGATTGATGCTCGCTTAATCGAAGGCTTTCGATTAATTGAAAAGGATTTTCGATCAATCAAAATGCCCTTCGACTGAAATCCTAAATACATCACACTTAGGCAATTTTCATAGTTCAACGTCCAATTCAATTTAACAATGTCCAATTTAATCCACATCATACATAAACAATAATATAATCGCAATTATACTATGCAAAGGAAATAACCTGAACTTAAACATAAATCTATAATCTCAACCTTAATTGTTGCAAGTGTCAAACATGGCTTGATAAGCATTGAATGTTATACATTCTCGCGCCTTTACTTATGTTTTTTGATCTCATAGCTGCACATATTGTATAGTTTTTCGTGTTTTTATATTTTTGATGATTTCAGGTTCAAACTCAGAATTCGGCATAATTCGACTCCTTTATTAGTTTGAGAATACATTCCTATGTCCTGTCATACTTCATGGAAAGTCTACATCAGAGAATAGTGAATGACGTGTCAAGATCAGAGTCGAAAAGTTAGAGAGTTGAAAATCTGTAGAAGAAAGAAGATCGATGCATCATGCATCGCCCAAACCTACTGAAGATATTTTTCTACAGATATTTTCTCCACTTGCCACTTGTCCAATTTTGCTTGGATAAAACCTTGTACGAAATTTCTATGATATGTTGAGCCTCAGATCAATTATATAGCTAGAAAATATTTAATAGAGAAACATATCACAATTCTTGTAAAAGAGAGCATATATAGAATTCTAAAGAGAGAAAGTTAAGTTCTAGAGAGGGAAAGCTTCAAAGAGGGCTTTGTAAGGCCTTGAAGACCATTTTGAGCATGGGATCATATCTATTTATGGAGTGCTTCCAGCCCACCATGATCAACTAATCCTTCTCTAGTGTTTTGACAAACGCTAGTCTTGTAAATATGTTCTAACTTCAATGAATTGGGAATTTTTATGTATTTTGTGTATATGTCTCTTGCCTTGAGCCTTGTATTAATATAAGTTTACAAATTCTTCATGTTCATGTATGGTAATTTATCTTCTTGTCTTAGAAATGCTTAAATTCCTCACATGATCTTCAAACACTTACATGTCTCACAAGGACTATAAGTGATGGCTTGGGACTAATTTTCACTATAACATGCATTGCTAGATTTGCATAGTCCATGCTTAGAGACGGTGATTTAGCTACACTTAGATAGTTAGATAATTAGGTAAGTAGGTAGGTAGAGAAATCATGTTTATCGAAGATGGGTTATAGTATATTAAGGTGTGTGTATTCTCTTGGCGGCGTTGTTGTATGTGAGACTTGTCAACGCGTCATTTAGTACACATTTGCACGAATTCTCCCAATTTATTATAAGTGTGACATACTACGAGGCTAGTGGGGAAGTCTAATCCTAGTCCTTTATTCTTCTCTCAACCTTTGTATTTAATTTATATTTTATGTTTTCAAAGTAGAGTAAGAAAGCAACCAACACATGGTTGTGATTTAAACAAGAACCAACCCTCAACCTTTAGCGAGTTATACTTACATAGTCTCTGTGGGATCGACACCCTCAACTTAGAGCCATATCCTTCAAATATATAAGTAGCGCACCAGCAAAGCACAACATAATCGCATCAATTTAACAATGTCCAATTTAATCCATATCATACATAAACAATAATATAATCGCAATTATACTATGCGAAGGAAATAACCCAAACTTAAATATAAATCCATAATCTCAACCTTAATTGTTCCAAGTGCCAAACGTGGCTCATATATATAAAATCCAATACCAAATCCAAATTACAAGTTTGATTGCTTAAACATGGCATGTGAAAGCATAATATAAACGACAACAATGAAATATAAATCCTGTAATCCGAGCACTTCAAGCTCTATCAACCGTCAAAGCCTTATCTATAAAATGTTTGGGGAAGGGGGTGAGCATCGACAAACCTAGTAGAGATATCTAAACCAACTTATGCATCGACTTGACACGGCCTATAGAAAATGCAATCATGGCATTCTTATGTACTACATGTCATACTTCCAATACTCTTAAGATGCTATCATGGCATTTCTACTCACTACATGGCATACAACAATGCACATACCCAAAGGATCTCAATTCAAAACTTAAATAGAATACATGCTCAACAATGTCAATTGAAGTAGAAGAACACGTAAACATCGACGTGAATATCATAATTCAACAATAAGACTTTAACATCAAGTCACGTAGATACCAAGATCAAACAATTGTCACATAAGTTCAAAATCGTACAAAATAGAAGTATTCGTAGAATCACTGAATAACCGCTCATAGAGCCAATTATCCAAGATATCCAACTTTATGGGTGATTAACCTGAGGGTCTAGAAGGAACCATATCCAAATTTACGAGCTACTAACCCGAGGGTCTAGAAGGAACCACCTTGGCCAAGTTTTGAGTTTTGCACCTCAGGGATCTAAGCCCTCATTACTTTCCGAACTCCTCCCACAATCAACAACCAATCACATAGGGTTCAAGTATGACAACACAGACCAATCCAAGCACATCTCAAGCCACTTATTTACCATGTTAAAACATGTTCTTACCATGCATATAACAATGCAACAATTCCACATTCTAAGTATATCATAAGCCACTTAATTTTCATGCTAAAACATATATTTCTATGTATATAACAATGCAATATTTATAAAAAAAATCATTTTCATGTATTCTATTAAACATGTAAAATGCATCGTATACAACATAGTCTCCACAACTATAAATCATGTTATTAGGTAACATTTATCCATAATTATTAACACATAGGCATGTATACACAATTCAAATCATAATTCAATTTGATACACATTCAAATATGATTCGTGTGTGAGTGCGTCTCAATTATAATTACCACACTTCGCAATAGAACAAATTCCTTGCAGAATAAGGCTATCGAAAGGGGTGTCGAACCTCAGGGATTATGGTCTGAATGAGTTGGAATACGAAATTAATTCTAATTAAATTTATAAAGAAAGGAAATCTAATTTTTATATTTAAACAAATTAAAAATCAAAATAACATAAAACAAAGGAAATTGAGAGTGAAGATAGTATGAGATAAATCTAAGGTAATTGACTTCACCACTAACTCCACAATCAATGGTCAATTGAATCAACTATGGGGAATTACATCATGCATAAGTGGTGTCGGTGGCTACAAGCTCACCTTTATTCGTCAAGAAGATAACATATGATTAAGGCTAAGTCATGGACTATCTTCTATTGGCATGGGACATATGCCTAATTACTCTAATCTAGGGTGCAGTATGGTCCATCTTCTCTAGGCATACTCCATCAAAGCGTATAATGATATATTTAGTGATTACCATTGTGTAATAATCGCTCTCATGATCACAAAAAATAAGAGAGATTGAGTTCAATAACAACAACCAAATATCTAAGACAAGATAAGAAATCATTGAAACTGAATTTATAAGACTTTTATTGCTCAATTCTATAATAAGAATCCTCTAAATTACACAATCTATGCATGTATATTAAGGTCCACAATAATTAAAACAATCAAACCACTGATGCTTAGTTAGGGCTACATCAAAACCCTAGTGGATGAACTAGCCACTCACGGTAGAAGAAGAAGATTACAATACATAGTTACAAACTTGCATTCGAGAATAATTTTAAATTTTCAAATTCCAAAATTTAAAGCAATGGTCCCCATGCATAATTCACATCAACATATCTCAAAGAAATCAACTCTAGCTCCCTCGTGTAAAGTGAACTTAGCAGTCCTCTCATGTGGCATAACTCAGCTCTGAATATATTAAGGCACATACCCCTTCAACTCACTAGCTCCCCTTATTGAAATCATACTTCCAAACATGAATACATAACTTTGTTTTTCTATTTTTTTCATTGCTTTATTGGTTGTGCAATGTCTTGATCTATTAAGCTTTCTGAAAAACCCATGTAGCAAGCTTTCAGTCAGTGACTCCCAAACTAGATGGCTTTAGGGCACTAAGCGTTAAGATATCCCGAAAAACCTTCGAATCAGTCAGGCTACAAATCAAGACAACCAATTCTCATCTTTTCTCACCCTTTCACTTTTGACGCGAACACTCCGTGCTTCCTGAGGCATAGAGGTCCGATTACTCATGAAAAGGATCAAATTGATTTGCTTATCAACATATTCTTTTTCTCTTTTTTTTTTCTTTTTTTCATTGAAGTCAAGTAAACACATCATCGGTACTCATTCTCAAGAGATACTAATTAATCACAAGCATATGTAACACAATAACTCAGAGCATAAGTTTATACCTCACAAGATTATGCTAGTGTGTTTGTGCATGTGAGGAAACTAAAACCAATCACTCTAAAGCATGACAATGCAAAATATGATTAAAATCGCTTAATTTAAACCATAGTTTCCAAAAATTTAAAACATACCCAAAAATTGCAAATTAAGCACCTACATAAGGTATTAATCCCTTGAATAATGTCAAAACATTCTAACTAAAAACAAAACAAAAGAAAAAATAAAAAAATAAAATAAACAAAAATTCTAAAACAAGAAGAATTTCACAAAAATTCCCCCATATTGCAATAAAGCACATAAGGCATCGCCTTACCCCCAAACTTAAACTGTACATTGTCTCCAATGTATACCCAATAAAAGCATAAAGAAGGGATAGAAACGATAGTACCAGGATCATGGAGTAATGGCAAGAAAATAGAAAACACCAAGTTATATGAAAACAATACAAGTACACCCCCAAACTTGGATGTTACAACCTGTGAAAACAAAACACTATACCCCAAAGACCAAGTGAAATAGTATGGGTGAAAATAAATATAAATTACTATTTTTTTTTTTTGAAACTGAATTTATATAGAAAGAACAAATAAAAAAATAAATAAATAAATAAACAAAAAATAAAATAAAATACAAAAGATAGTTACCTCCAATCAAGGATGTGGTGGAGACTGAGCATCTGGGTCTAGGTGCGCCTGGCGCATCAATGCACACAGCATCCTCCTCATTTCTAACTGATCCAGGCGAGTCTCACGAAAGTGATCCGCTATCTCTGTCCGCATAGCTCCAAATTGTGTGAAAACCTCAGTTTGTAAAGTGCCAAATTGAGCGGTCAACCTAGCAATATGCCCCTCTAAATAATGATAATCATGTCCACCAACTTGTGCATGTACATTCTCTTCTGCTTCCATCTCCTCTGGATCCTCCATCGATGGTGGTATAACTACAACTTCCCCTCCCTGAGCCAATCGAGATACTTCACCTGGTGCAGCAATGACTCTTTGATGCATATAAGGTCGACTCAAATTTTAGTCATGTGTGCTATAATGAATATCTCGTGGAAAAGCAAGCTCGTCCTCATTGACTATATAGCCCTGTGCAATGAGTAACTGATGAATGATAGTAGGGAATGGAAACTCCTAGTTACTTGCACTATCCGGTGCCTTGGCCACAACCTTTGAATAGAACTTTTCAGTTTGGCCCCAGACAATCTATGGGAATGATAGCTAATGCCCAAAATGTATGGCATATAAAGCTCTAAGGAACCCCGCCTCTCGGTTTTATATCTAATGGGATATATATTCTTGTACAAAACAGCATCAAGGAACCATAAATGACTCGGCGTAGAAGACTTTGAAGCTGCATTACGCTTTGGCCCAGAGAATTGGTTAGCAAACAAACGTACAACCAAATTACCCACAGACAAATCATCAGGTAAAAGAGTGTAGATATTGGTCAAATCAGCCAGACATTCATGAGGACAGCCCATGGCAATAGCAAGCGAAGACATATCAATCTGAACTCGCGTTCCATCCATTGAAGAAATAAGCACACCCCGCTCATCAGGTTTTGGTATTAAGTTCTAATAAAAGACTTTGACGAGCCTCGAGTATATAGTAGTAGGTAATGAAACAAAAATCAAAGCCGACCGACGACGACGGATATTAGAAATCCCCCATCGTGTCTCAGGAAACATATCATATAGTTTGGCAATGTCAAACGTCTCTTCAAAATTCAAGGCTCTTGGATGTCATCTCTTATGAATTTCATCTAGGCGAGATCTTGAGGAAACGGATGTTGGAGCATGTCGTGCTCGACGAGGATTGCGCGAGCTTGAAGCACCTTGGTGAATTACTCTCTTTGGTACCATAGAAATAGAAAAAGCTTAGTTGAGGAATTAAATCAAACACTTGGCGTGCACAATAAAAGTTTCTCCTTCAACCTCTTTTTCGACAATTCACCACCCCAAATTGAACAATTCAATCCACCAATTATGTCACCCAAACTTTATCTTCAAAAGCCCTCAAAAAGATTAGCACAATTTTGCAAAATAAAAACTCTACTTACTTTGATGAAGAACTTGAGAAAGTAAGAGTTTTCTTGAGAACTAGTGATGATCAATCCGGTTTTGATGTTGATGTTGATGTTGATGATGATGAATGATAAATACTTGTATGAGAATAACCAATTGAAGAAAATATATTCCCGGTTGAAGTAGGAGTCAAATTGGATCACAAAGTTGGCAAATAAGCAAGTAATAGCATCTTAGTTGGAGAGGGGGTCTTTATAGACTTCAAAATTCGGGTAGCCCATAATTGGGCTTGGGCAATCTATCCCCCCAAGGCTGGGCGATTGATCGCCCAGCTGGTATGCTCCCCATGTTGAGAAAAAATGGGGGCGATCGATCCGCCCTTGAATGGGTGATCGATCCCCCCAGCTGATGCCTGTTTGGTGTCTATCGCCAAGGGTCGGCCGGGACGTATATTTTTGATGTATCTATCTCCCAAGGTCGACCGAGAGATCATTTTTTTACCCGTTTTGAGTTCAAAGACCTTGGTACACCTCTTGGCATCCTCCGAAAGTAACTTATACATCAAAAACTCAAAGAAAACATATAAAAACGCAACTAAAATTGAAAGAAAGATTAAGAAAACTTAAACTAAAAATTAAAATCAAAGAAAGCTAAAGAAATTAAAGGATAGAAATACATACAAATCCTACAATTTAACGCCCATAGGTGACGATCAACTCTCTGAAGGAATTAAGTTGGATAGACGGGATCCGTCAAGTCGACGGACTCTACATCTCTTGTTGGCACAAATCCTTCTACACAATACTTCAACCTTTGCCCATTAACTTTTATCAAAGTATTATCTCAAAAACTTCGAATTTCCACAGCACCATGCGAAAAAATCAAAATCACTTGGAATGGTCCATCCCACATTGAACGTAACTTCCCGGGAAACAATCGAAGCTTTGAATTGAAGAGCCACACTTTATCACCTGGAGAGAAGGACTTCCGTGAGATATGTTGATCATGGAACGCCCTCGTCCTCTCTTTGTAAATTCATGAACTTTCATAAACATCACGTCTGAATTCTTCCAATTTATTCAATTGCAACTTTCTCTCTCTTCTCCAACTCTTTTCACATCAAAATTAAATTTTTGGATTGCCCAAAGCGCCTTGTGCTCGATCTCTACGAGAAGATGACATACTTTCCCATATACCAACCGATATGGCGACATACTGATAGGAGTCTTGTAAGCAGTCCGATACGCCCATAATGCCTCACTTAGCCGTAATGACCAATCTCTTCTATCCGGTCTTACTGTCTTCTCAAGAATGTGCTTAATTTCTCGATTGGACAGCTTCACTTGCCCACTCGTTTGAGGATAGTAAGGCGTTGCCACCTTATGTGTCACTGAATACTTAGCAATCAAACCTCTCAAGAATTTATTGCAAAAGTGAGAACCACCATCACTGATCAAGGCTCGAAGAATTCTGAATCGACTAAGGATATTCTCGTGCATAAATTTGATTACCACCTTGTGGTCATTGGTTCAAGTTGCAATGGCCTCCACCCATTTGGAGACATAATCAACACCAACCAGAATGTACTCGTAGCTAAAAGAGGGCAAAAAGGGTCCCATGAAATCAATTTCCCAAACATCAAAATTTTCAACCACTAGAATGGGGCTCATTGGCATCATATCTCGTCATGACATTGAACCCAATCTTTGACATCGATCACAAGTTTTACAGAAAACATTGGCATCATGAAACAGAGAAAGCCAGAAGAATCCATATTAAAGTACCTTTGTTGCTGTCTTTCTTGCACTAAAGTGGCCTCCACATGCTAACGAGTGGCAAAACTTGAGAATATCTTGAAACTCATGGTCCGGGATACACCGCTGAATAATCTGATCTGGACAATATTTAAATAATTTCGGATCCTCCCAAAAGTAATGATGAACTTTAGAAAAGAATCTATCACGCTCTCGCTTGGTCCAGCCTCGTGGCACTTTTTCCGTGGCCAAATAATTCACGATATATGCATACCATGGCATGGAGTTATCGGATACTCCAAACAATTGCTCGCCCTGAAGTGAGTGTAGCACATACAGAATTTACCACAATGGTAGAAAATTAATCTTCTAGCACATTCTCTTCCTTCTATTTTTCTTGAACCTCTATTTCATCTATAGGCTCAGACACATCCTCAGAATCTATGAAGAAAGCATCAGTCTAATATGGAGGGTTCTCAATGGCATTGAAAAATATTAAGCTTAACCTTTATGTTGCCAATGAAATATTCATGATCCCCGATCTACAATTTATGCAAGCATCAGCAGTAGCCAAGAAAGGTCGACCAAGGATGACTGGAATGTGCCTCCTTAGGTTATGAACTGGCTCAGTGTCAAGTACAATAAAATCAACAAGAAAGTAGAACTTATCCACTTTAATGAGCACATCTTCAATGATCCCATGGGGTTGCTTTGTTGATCTATCTGCAAATTGTAACACCACCGAGGTAGGCATCAATTCTCCCAAGCCCAATTGTAAGCACACTGAATAGGGTAGCAAATTCACACTTGCACTCAAATCAAGAAGAGCTTTATCAACATGGTGCTCCCCAATGATGCATGAGATAGTTGGAGCACCAGGATCTTTGTACTTGGGAGGAGTGCACTGCTGAATTATAAAACTCACTTGTTGTGGCAGCATCACTTTCTTTGGCACATGACTTTTAGAACGCCTCTTCTGAGTGCACAAGTCCTTCAAGAATTTAGCATAAGGAGGAATTTGCCTGATGGCATCGAGAAGTGGCAACTTAATCTTCACTTGTCGAAACAATTATAATATGATATTATTGTTGAAAATACTACATTTTTATGTTCAAAATTTTTTAAAATTGTGTTTTGAAGTATTTGAGAAGTATCAGATTCGTGTTAGAAATAAAAAAACATACTTTAAAATTATGGATACGTTTAGGTAGTATTGGACACGTATCTGGGAGTATCTGAAGAGTATCGGATACAGACATGATACACGTACGTTACTCTCATAGAAGTATACGTGCTTCCTAGGAGACAACAATTAAAAATTCTTAAGCCTAATTTTACATTTTAAGAGAGAGATTTTATTCAATTTATAGAGTAAATTACAAAAAAAAACTCTTTAAACTATTAAGTTTTTGAAAATACCCACTTGACATAACGATTGGCTAATTCACCCACATTTAAAAAAAAAAAAACTTGTCATGTTTGTGTTAACAACATTTATTCTTCAAATGTGAGTTTGTTGCCCCAACACTGAAATCTTCCTCTAAACTGCCTTAGGCCACCACCAAAGTCTCTAGACTTTCAAAGATGAGAGGATTTGCTCCTCCTTTGTTTTGCTACTGGAATGACACAAAGATATCTGTTACAACAATTATCAATTCTATTTTTGGGTTTTGGGCCTGTTGCGAATTGGGCTTGTTCTCTTACTATGGTTAGTTTTAAATGTGGGCTTGTTTGCAACTTTAGCTGGCAACCCAATTCTATACATACTTTATTATGAATATACTTGCATGGATTTCTGAAAGAAAAAATAAATAAAAACACATCCAAGAGTATGAATCGGTGAAATATATAGGAGTTAATTCACTAAACCCCCTTATATTGTATAATTTCATCATCTAACCCCCTTATACTAAATAAACCTCAACAAACTCCCATGACTTTTCAAAATGTCATCAATGAACACACAATTTGTCAATTTGCCATCAAACACTAACGAAAAAGACACACGTGAGTGGCATATGCAAAATTATAGCCATAATATAACCAAAATACCTTTTACAATGACTAAAACACCCGTTACTAGTTATCCGACCCAATCAATGTTATTTATTACTTGAACTGACCCATATGATCCAGCCCTATTTTAACATCCAAGTTGTCATCGTCTTTGCATGAATTAACTACTAGCGCACCTATAAAACCATAATGGTCATCTTTTCCACAATGACTATATATATAATCTTCTTTGTAAAGTGATCCACTGACGACTATATCTTCTTCTTCCTCGAGATGGGAGATTTCCCCTGTTGGTTCCTAACAATACAAGATTTGAACTTCATATTTCGCAACCAAACAAATCGAATACTATTATCCATTTGTTTTTGTTGAAATTAATTGCTTGTGTGTTGTATTATATTCTTTTGGAAATGATGTTTGTTTATAGTTGTATTCAATTTAATCGGAAACATCTTCCTCAAGCACAAGATTTATTAATAGTGGTCAAGGTGTGATATATAGTAATCGATTTTGTTGTTGTGGCATTTTTCCTGATATCAAAGTGATTGAATCCAAAGCAAATAACAACATGGGGAAGCAATAGTATGTCTGTGCCAAGAGAACATGTTGTTTATTGTCATGGTGTATACCCATTTCCCTAATGACATATACAGGATTTAGTTTGAGTGCATTGGAAGATGACATTGCTGAGTTTAAGTTTGATGTTTATGCTATTTGTTCTCGTTTGAAAGCAACGGAAGGAAGATAAAAATTGATGAAGAACCTTATTACAGCATGCATTTTCTTCTCTATTGTTGCATCTCTCTTACTTTAGGAGGGAACTAAGTGTCTACTTTGTATTAATGTATTTAAAAATATTTTTGTGATAAACTTTTTGGATAAATTGTAAGCACTATCTTTTGTAATGAACCGATGTCATATATATATATATATTTTTTTGTGAATTTATGAAGTTATGAAGCCATATACTATTTTGAAAAATCAATGTGAAGCCAAAACCAAGCCATGTACTCTATTTTCTAATCAACACACAAGCCATGACCATTGCACTGTGAAGCAAAGTCACTAAAATGTCATACATTTGAGTCCAAAATATGTCATACTGTGAAACCAAAACGAATGCATTGTTATACATTCAAACTATTGCACTGTGAAGCCATGACCAACATATATAATTTGTCATACATGTGAAGTCATGACCATTACACTCTCATACATGTTAAAGTAAAGGCATTGCATTGTCATACATACCACATAAAAATGGTTGTTATTACAAATATTTGTTCAAATTCGTTACAAAACAAATTGGTTTACATTATCTTAGGAATCTACACACTATCGATTAATCAAACTATTACAAAAAAAAAAAAAAAATTAAAGCAGCTATCAACCAACTATGCACTAACATCTTCTATGCACTGACATCCCCATATGCACTATTATAAAAAAAAAAAAAGAAAAAAGAAAAAAACTGACTTCATCTGTATGATCCATCAACCAACCTGTAATATATATATATGTATATATATATATGTATATATATATATGGATGTCATTAACACTGACCACTATATAGCCAATTTAGTATAATAAAGAAAAATTGTTATCCCAAGGTTCACCTAAAAGTAACCACCACCAAAAAGCTTCATTAACAAAAAGTAGCCATCCACATCAATCTTGTGTGTTAGATAGTGAAGATGGAAAACCCATATCAATTAGTTGATGTTGGGTTAATGTTGATGCCTATCCAATAAATTATAATAAATGTGAAACTTATTGCATTCATACCAAGTAAATAATGAAACATAAAAAAGTAAAAACACCTCTTTTTATACCTGTGAGTGATCTATTCCACTTGCAGCTCTTCCACCCCCACCTACAGCTCTTCCATCTCTAACACCACCACCATTATAACCTCCAGTAACATCTCTTCCACCACCAGCTCTTCCACTCCCACTTGCACCTCTTCCACCTCTAACACCACCTTTGTGATCACCAATACCTCTTATAAGAAACTAAACACCACCACCTATGTTACCACCAACACTTCTTATATTCCTAACACTACAACATTTTCATCCCTACCACCACTTACACCACCTGTTTCATTTTGAAGAATCGGTCTTATACTCCTACCTCTAGGCTGTCTTCTAACAGGCTCAACTGTTTGACAGGTTCTAGTGTTGTGACCCCTAGACAAAGATATTTAGTGAACCTCAATGGAGCTTTCTCTTGCCCACTACAGCTTTTGAAGTGTCCATATCTAGACCTCTTTTTCTATATTGCGTAGGTCTTCTTGGTTGGTTCCGATGAGGTGGTGGTACAAAATGGATCTGTACCAACTTCTCTTTTCATTTCTCTCGGTGATAATAGATTTATCATATGGCCATAACACTTGAAGTATGTATCCCTGAAGTAATAAAGGTCAACATACTTTTCTAGATCTTCCCTCCTATAAACAATACTTGTAAATGGTTCTCAAAAGTTTCAACTAGACCCTGAAATAAACGAAAATAATGAATGAAAAAATTATACATGAGATAATGAATGAAATTTCAGTTTCAAGTTATCAAATTGCATACCTTCAGGCAATCCAAGATAAATGTGAAGACATAATAACTGCCAAGCACCTCCAACAATTCATCCCAAAAAAAAAATGTCCCAGAGTTCTTACATTATGGCTCAACACAAGTAATTGCAATTAAGAAGAAATCATGGTTGGCATCCCTACCAACAACATTCAACAAGTGCCCACCATAGGGTCCCTTCAAGAAACATCTACCAAGACCAATAAATGGTCTACGTCCTTCTTTGAATTCTTTCCACATTGCCTCTAAGAGAAAATAACTTACAGAATGAAGGTGGTCCATCACCATAAGGCATTGTAAACATTTTAACACACTTTTAGGATTTGGTTCAAGGATCAAATGACTATAGTCTCTCACTCTCCCAAACTGTGTTGCAAAATCACCATCAATCAATCTTAAAGCCTCCTTCTTTACCGTATAAATCTCCCTCTCACTCACATCAAGACAAAGTCAATTTCAACTATTTTCCTAGCCCCATCCACATTTTTGCTTGCAGATCACAGTTACTCTATCTCCATCATTCCTCACAAATTTCAAATCAAACTTCCCTTGTATTGATGTATGCCTCAGTGCTTTTCTAAATTCAGTTGCATAACAAAACTTCTGGCCTTTTTTTAGTTTTGTGTTTCTCAAGTCTCTCTAAACATTGAAATTTGGATAAGAAACACTCATGGCATCATCATAATCACTGGAATGTTCTACACTTATCAACTCCTCACTTAGTTCATACTCAGAGTCTATATCAATATCATCCAACTCAACATCAGATTCAACTTCAGCATCAACTACTCATCATCAACTTCTTCAACATCAACTCCTTCAATATCATTTGGTTCATACTCAACTTCATGATTAACTCTAACGGTTGCATCTAACAAAAAAATGTCATCATAAAAGTCTAAGAAAGCATCAGCTAAAGCATTATGTTGTTCAACATTTCCTTCTTTAGCTTCTACTGCATCAACATTCCCTTCATTTTATTCTACTGCTTAACCATTCTCTTATTAAGTTCCTACTGCATCACCATTCCCTTCTTCAGTTTCTACATAAAAAAAGAGTCCATTTTTCAAATTCTACTACATCATTCCTTGGTGAAATCACAAATATTTGAATTAAGGAGAACCTTCTCATCAGTTGGAACATGTCAAGAATATCCATGTCACATTTTAACTCTATTAATTTCCCTCAATGCAAGATCTATAGAATAGAGCACTTATAGTTGGACAACATGTAGAGGTTGGGTCCAGTTCAGTTGTTTTTATTTATCATTTATTATCTTTAAATGACTTAAATGATTGTATATATGTTTTATATATGAAATGAATGTGTATGGCCCTTTTTAGAGGTTTGGAGATGTTTTTTAGCCATTTGACTCATTTTGGGATTTTTGAGTTAGAGGGATCCGAGACGCAGGCGGGTGGGCCTAGGAAATTGGATATTGTTTTTGTAAATTACTATTTTTGGTTTTAAACAATTGAAATTTTAGAATAGATATGTCACGCCATGATTTCTGAATGGTGAAAGTCTAACATTAATATTACTCATCACTAATTGTACTATGATATTATGTTGTCACGCCCCGGTCTCCGACACCTGGGAATCGGAGGTAATATTGTCCATTAAACCCTAATGAAATATCCATTTGTGTTCATCACCACAGAAGCTTAAATTATATGCACGCATGTATACAAACTCTGCTAACCCTAATAGGTCCGTTACATGACATCCCTTAATTCCCCAATTCTATCTTAATGTTTGCGAAACATGTTGTGAAATGCTCTTGAATTCCAACCCAAATCCCAACTTAATTACAATATATCGAAATGCCCACTTTGATGCATCGTAATGTATGATGCATCGCTAAAGATGCGTAACATCTTGCGAAAACCCTAGGAATCCCACTCAAAACACTCGATTACTTATGATGCATCGCCAAGGGATCATTCACGATGCATCATAAGGGGGATTACATGCATTGTAATCACTCAAACTGTTACAATCTCTAAATCTTCAAGTGACTACAATCAACATTCTACCTATCAATTCTCAATCCATAATATGCATACATCATCTATACTATGAAAAACATTGAAAGGATCAAACACATACTTCACACGATCCAAACATGTAAATTGAATCTCTAATCGATCAAAGGCATTACACATACACAAAAGAAAGTCAAAAGTCCACTCGAACCCTCTAAGTCAATCAAGCCACATCCTCCATCAGAGCTTTATCTAGAAAAGAGTTTGGAGAAGGGGGTGAGCATACAACTATACCCAGTAGGACTAATCCACCCAACTCTACCTTAACTCAGGTAGTCATGCATGAATGCATGATAAAATCTCTAAGTGACTACATGCCATGCCTCAATGAATTTTCACACTAAAAACATTTATATTTTGAAATCATGCGTGATGTCTCACATTTCAATCACAATACAGTTTATAAGGAATCATAACTCTCAAATAAACTCATACCATGTATACTCAAAAATCACTTCAACTGGGGACTTCAGATTAAAACCACAAACTCTGCTCTACTGGTTGCTAATCCAACGAGAGCAACATCTGCTTGGCCAAGTTTTGGGCCTTATACCCTAGGGATCCGGGTCCTTCTTAATTCTCACACATGCCCCAAAAATCACAAATTCTCACATAATACACTTTATCACATAAATACACCAAAGCTCAAGATTGTCACAATTTTCGCCAAATGCATGACATATACCAAGTAAATGCATTTCAAAACTCAACTCATGCATATTCAATACAATCATCATCAACTCATGGAAATCACAATACTTATGCATTTTTAAGAAAATCTTCTTTTATCCATTTTACTCTACTTATGGAATCAAAACTCACATAATTCACAAATGAATACAACTTCACAATATGTATTCATAAATATCATTAAGCCATGCATTAAACATAAATTCTATATATATATATATATATATATATATATGCAAGGAAATTACATTTTCATAAAATCTCCAAAGGCAAGTTTCATGACACAAGTACGTGACCTATAGAATCAAAGCAAAACAAGGATTCACACCCCTACATCAAATCTCAAGTATTGGAAGCTAATGTTCCAAAATCCCAGCCCATTCAACTTTGCCAAAAATGAATTTTGTTCGGTTCAATGCCTAGCCCTCGCTGAGTAGAGCAATCCACTTGCCTTTGGAGTTCACCAAATCCTAGCCCAACACTTCTGAAATGTAGAGAGAAGGGAGAAAGATAAAGTGGGAGAGTTAGAGAGAAATAAAGCTATGTAAAAATGGCTGTATCTCAGCCCCTCTATATATTTATAATATCTTGGGGTGCAAAATGACAGAAATGCCCCCAAGTTACTTAACGTAGCCTCCCGACCTCCGTTTTCGATTTCGAAAGTGGCTATGACTCCAAAATCAATTTCTTAACTCTTTAAACATTTTGTTTGGTCCATAACCAAAAATAATATTTTTCTAAAAATTTTCTAAATTCTCATGCCCACCCAGACCCCGTCCGGAGGCCCGATTGACCCAACAAGTCAAACTTCTCCAAATATTTCAAAAACTTTCCAAAAACTAATAACAACTTCCCAAATATGTTTCCCATATTTAAAAGATGCTAAATATCATTTAAAATGCAATTAGAAAAAAAAATGATGCTTGAAGTGAAAACTGGTCAAAATTGAACCCGGTCTATACAACCTCCCAACCTTTAAGAAATTTCGTCTTTAAAATTAAAACGTACCTCAAGTGATGAACAACTCGGGAAACTTGGAATGCACCTCTTGCTCTTGTTCCCACATAACTTCTTCTACTCCGTAGTGTCTCCAAAGTACCTTGACCAATGGAATGGTCTTACCCCGAAGTACTTATTCTCTAGTATCCAGAATCTGAATCGACCTATCCTTATATAACACGTCCTCCTCCACCTCAAGGTCTGTCTAATCTAGCACATGTGAAAGATCCGGTTCATTCTTTCTCAACATAGAAATGTGGAAAGTGTTATATACATTTGACATTTGTGATGACAATGGCAAGCGGTAAGCAACCTCTCTAACTCGATCCAAAATTTCAAAGGACTGGATAAATTGTGGCACTAGTTTGCCACTATGACCAAATCTCATCAAACCTCTCCATGGTGAGACCTTTAGGAAAACATGGTCTCCCACCTCAAATGCCAAAGGTCGTTGCCTCCTATTGGCATAACTTTTTTAACGGCTCTGAGCCGTAAGCAACCGTTGCCTTATTATCTTGATCTTCTCCGTAGTCTCTCAACTATATTCAACCTAAATGAAACTATCTCCCCAACCTCGGTCCAACAGACAAGTGACCTACATAGCCTACCATACAAAGCCTCGAATGGAGCCATCTCAATGCTAGCTTGATAGCTATTATTGTATACAAACTCCACTAATAGAAGGTGATCATCTCAACTGCCCCGAAGATCAAGTACACATGCCTGCAACATATCCTTCAAAATCTATACAGTACATTTTGACTGACAATTCGTTTGAGGATGAAAAGTTATACTAAAGTAGAGGTCCGTATCAACTGCTGCCTAGAAACTCTGCTAAAATTGTGATATAAATCGTGTGTCTTTATCTAAAACTAGCACGCCATGAAGCCTAAGGATTTGCTCAATGTATAATCTACTGAGAGTATCCACATCATCGGTCACTCAAATAGGAAGAAAATGAGCCACCTTAGTCAATCTGTCGATAACGACCCAAACTACATCATGACTCTTCCTCAACCTTAAAAGTTCCGTCACAAAGTCCATAGTGACATACTCCCACTTCCACATTGGCACAAGCAATGGCTATAATAACCCTATTGGCCTCTGATGCTCAGGGTTCATATATTAATAAGTGAGGCACCTTACTACAAACTAAGCCACATCCTTCCTCATACCTTTCTACTGATACTGTCGACGTATGTTATGATACATCTTAGTACCACTCGGATGTACTACAAGCCTCGAGTTGTGAAACTCTTTTAGAACCTCATCCTGACAAGCTAAGGGAACAAACATTTTTCCCTTGAATTTCAAACTCTCATCTGAATGAGTTGTTTATCTTTCCACCACTTCGCTACCCAAAATCTGAGTGCGAATAGCCTCAATCTCATTATCCTTATTTTGCTCTTCAATCACTTTACTCATAAGAGTTGGTTGTGCGATAAGAGGAAAAAGAGTCGTTGGTCCATCATCCTCACTAAAATATAATCCTATTTGATCGGCGTTGAATGTTACACATTCTAGCCTCTTAATTTGCATATTTTATTCTCTTAGTAATAGTTTATTTGTGATTTTACTCTATTTTTATGTTTTCTATCTTCTCAGGGCTTTAATGATTATTTTAGTTAAAATCATGATTTTTGGGCTTTTAAAGAAGACATTCAAGAAGGTTATATGAATCCTACATCAAATGGATCCATTCAATTCCATATCTTAACTCAAAGCAGCCCAAGAAAGTGGTCCAAGAGAATTATAACTACTTAAAGAGGTTACGGGCCTGAAGCCCAATTATGCACTTAATCTAGTTTTAATCCCATTTTGGAAAGTGGACCAAAAGTCTTATTTCTGAGCATCAATTCGACTTTATTTTTGGATGGTTGAACGAAATTTGATTCTGGACACTTTTGTATTTCACGTAAATTTTATGAATCGGACTTCTACTAGGTCAAAACTTGGACCGAACATCAGTAGAAAAATTCACCTATTTAGGACTGTGGGAAAATCCTAATTATCTCCTAATTGGATTGGAATTTTTGTTCATGTGTTTTCAATTGCCTTGAACTATATGCTATTACTCTCTCAGTTTGCATCAACACACAGCCCAAATCAAGTCGTCAAGTGTTATAATATATTGTGTACCCCAAACCATGTTTCGGAATGATCAATATTGGTGTTAAAGTCAAGCGACTCTTTAATTCCATAAATACATGCTCGCAAGCATCATTCCACAAAAATTTCACTCCTTACCAAGTAAGCTTCGTCATAAGTGCCACTAACCTCAAAAAATTCTTCACAAATCTTTGATAATATCCACCTAATCCCAAGAAGCTTCGTATTTCAAATATGCTCTTAGGTCTTTCCCAACTCATCACCGCCTCTATCTTGAATGGATCCACAAAAACTCCTCATTCGAACACAACATGCCTAAGGAATTTCACCTCTGGTAGCCAAAATTCGCACTTCTCATATTTGACATATAATTGATTCTCTCTTAGAAGTTGTAATACAATCTTCAAGTGCCCTTCATGCTCCTCTTCCAAAGATGAGTACACTAGGATGTCATCAACGACCACAACTACAAACTTGTTTAAATACACATTGAACATATGGTTCATCAAATCCATGAATGTTGCCAGTGCATCATCAAACCAAACGCCATAACCAAGAACTCATAGTATCCGTATCGTGTGCAAAAAGCAGTTTTCTGAATGTCCACCTCTCTAACCCCAAACTAATAATATTCGGATCTCAAATCTATCTTTGAGAAACATTTGAAACCCTTTAGTTAATCGAACAAGTCATCCATCCTTGGCAAATGATACCTATTCTTGATCATTGCCCGATTCAACTTCCGATAGTCAATGCAAAGCCGTGAAGACCCGTCCTTCTACTTAGCAAAAAGAACTAGAGCTCTCCAAGGCGAAGTACTAGGACGTAGTCTAGTAGCTCTTGTAATTAGTCATTTAGCATTTTTAATTCGGTTGGTACCATTTGGTACGGTGCCATAGAAATGGGCGCAGTACCTGGAGCAAGTTCTATTAAAAACTCCACTTTCCTTTTCAGAGGCAACTTTGTCAAGTCCTCCGGAAACACATCCATAAACTCACACACTAAACAAGGAAACTCTTCATGTGTAACATCCTTACCATCAACTAATAGGCTCGCTAAGAAGTACCCAAGTCCCTTCTGATCACTTGGACTATGCAAAGAAGACAAATAGAAGTCATCTCGCTCTCCCACAAAGGAAATACTAACACCCTCTGGTGTGCACAAAGTCACTCTCCCACGATAGCAATCGATGTTAGCTTTGTAGGTAGACAACCATTCTATACCCAATATCACATCAAAGTTAGACATGTCGAGGAGGATGAAATCAAATATCAACCGATGTCCTGAAATAGACCGACATACACTACCCAAAGTCACTCTACCACCAACTAGCATATCAATGGATAAAACCGAGTCCAAGGATGACACCTCCAACCCCAAAACACAAGAAAATGCATATAAAATGAATAATATGATGCACCCGAGTCCACTAAAACCCTAGCCCATGAGTTATGTCAGGCCCCGATTTTCGTCTTTAAAAAATCAAGGGTGATTTAGCTACTCATCTATTCTCCTAATCATAATTACTCTTGATATCATGCTCTGATACCATATTGTCACACCCCAATTTCCAACACCCGATCAAGAGCGAGGGAAACGGGGGTAATTAAGTCATACACTCACATTTTTAATCACAAAGATCACTCTAAACTATTCAAATATGGAAGCTATCGATACATACACGATTACATATGCGTATACTCATCATTATCTACATCAATGGGTCCCTCATTGGCTTATGCATCTACACATACCCATCCCTATTCCAGAATCTCAGGAATTCTGATAATTTTGAAGTTTTTGTTTATATACTTTGGTCTTTAAATTGCATACTTGCTTCACATATTTTATGTATGTTAATATTACCCATAATTGAATTGTGGAAGTTATTATTGCAATGTCATTTCATGTGTAAAACTATTTCAAAAAAATTAGGCATTTAAGGAGCATGAACCCTAGTTGCATCATTGATCACTTAATGATTTGATATGTGGTATAGTTGGTGATATAAAGCTTTTAACTTGCTGTCTACTGAGCTATGAGAGGATAAGCTCACCCCTAAACATTTCAGGTAAAGGAGTCGACACCGGAGAGAGTTGAGCCTCCATCGGTGCAACGAGCTTCAAGAAATTTCTTTTTATTTTTATTTTTATGTTAAGGCCTCATGTGGCTTTCATTTTATTATATGTATGATGAAATTTGTTTAGAAGTATTCTTGTGGCCTTTTGTACACTTAGCCAGCTGTTACATGTTTAGGATTGCTTCTCTTTGAATTTCATCCCTTTTGATTCTTTTGAAAAATATGTATGTAAAGACACCTTAATGTCACATTGTATGTACAAGCTTATAACTCTTGGCGCGTTTTGCACCATATTTCATTTTTAGATTTTGATATCTTGAGTTGGGACTTGTCATGGATAAGTTTAGGTTTATATTCATGCTCATATATTGTGTTAGGTTCAATTTGGGGCAGGTTCATGGGAGAAATGGGATGGAAAATGTTTCTTGATAGATTGTTCATGAGAAGATCCTATTCTGTCTAGATTTTTGCCCTTTTTTTTAGGGATCTACACTACTCCAAATGACTTGAAACTTTTACCATCTCTTCTCCTGGATGTCTAGTATTTTGAGATTTAATTTAGTGAATTTTGGAAAGCTACAAATTTTATAAAAATTCCATAGTGTCCTGTTGTTAGATTTTGAAACCACTATTGTGTGTTGACTTTGAAAATTTGTTTGACCCATTTTTGAAACTCAATAAATTTTGAAAATTTTTAGGACTTTAGTACTTTATGTTTATTTTCCAAATACCAAAGCCCAAAATTTTATAAATTCTTTAAGGCATTCAAATGAATCCATAATTGACAAGAGTTTTTTTTAGCTCTCACCATACAAGCTGCCCTAACTTGAAAAAGTAATTTCATTAGCATATTTTCAATTGTTGGGATTTAGTTATCCTTATTTTGCATTTAGTCTAGCTTCTATAGAATTTTAGTTTGTCCCATTTTGAGTTAAAATGAATTTGTTATGAATTTTTCTGTAACAGGTGTTCAGAATTTGTTATGAATTTTTCACCCATGGATCTCGGGTCTCGAGGTTTAGGGTATGAAAAAGGGCCCGGACTATCAACTACTAGCCTCCAAGGAGGCTGGCCCGGTCAATTCCCGAGCACCATAGGCCCGGCCGGTCAACTATCGGCGTCTAAGGAGGCCGACCAGTTAATTGTCGGGCACGAAGGGCCCCGTCGATCAACTATTGGCCTTCAAGTAGGTTGGTCGGTCAATTGTCGGGCACTATAGGCCCGGTCGATCAACTACTAGCCTCCAAGGAGGTTGACCAGTCATTTGTCAAGCATGAAGGGCCCTGCCAATCAACTACTGGCCTTCAAGGAGGCTGACCGGTCCATTGCCGAGCATCAAGGGCCCGGACAGTCAACTACCGGCCTCCACTCTGCCATAGGCCCTCAAGCCCTCCCTTTTAACCCAGAGCTAGTGTAATTTCCTCATAAGAATATAGGTCATAGCCCAACAGGTTATTTGGTTCCAGAGTGTTCTTAAGATTCGATAAGCGACCCTCGTGAACAGGGGGCAACTGATGAGGTATTAGAGTTTGATTGTGTTTCAAATGACGTGGAGGAGAGATAGGCATTGCCCATGACTTTCCTACTTCCAGACAAACTTGGGAACTGAAGAGTTAGTCTCCTACCCAAATACAATCGCATCTTGACTTCTATAAATACGGGAGTGATCCATTGTCCAGGTATGCAATTAATACCCTTTATGTGCCTTTACCGCTTCCAAAGCCTTTTCAATTTTTTAATTTGACTGTTAGACCGTAGTTAGTTGACACCACACTAACGTTTGTTCTGGTTATCCTTCTCTTGTCTTTTTCAGGTTAGCGTTGACATGAATTGTGCGTCAATTTTTGCATCATCAAATGTTATGAGTTTATATGTTTTAATTCGTATGAGGAGGATATGACGATTGTTTGGAGTATATTAGTTAAGCTGCGAAATTAATTGAATTGTAGTTTGAAAGAATTGCACATTTATTTAGTTCTTCATTTGTTAAACTTAATTGCACACCAATTGTTCAATGTAATGCGTGTTTTACATTGTCTTTACCTTTAGCATTCTAAATAGTGCATTCATATTAGCACTCTCACTTATTGAATACATAAGCTCACCAAGTATTTGACAAAAATCAAATTAAGCTTATTTTTTGTCAAAACAAGTTAAATCAAAATAATTTCATTATTTGATTAGAGTCCCTATTCTTCCCCCTCTAGGGACAATTCTCAGGAAACATACCATTTACTATGTCTATTATGTCATTTTCTCTGTAAATTAGGAGTGACAAAATTAGACACGACACAAACACGAAACGAATTAAGTGAATTTGGATTTGAGGAAAATCGACACATTTAATAAACGGATCGACACAAACACGACACACAAAAAATGGGTTGAGTTTGGGTTTAAGCTGTCTAACCCACGATACGATTACGACATGAATTATTCGTATATTTTGATTTTGTATAAACTTATATATACATAGTTATATATATTGCAATTATTTGTAATCTATTTGTTTGTTTACAAGATTGAACTAAGCATAAAATGAATGGATGATATTGTTATGGTGTCTTTTAAGTTGTTGAATCACCTTAGTATTTTTTTGAGTTTATGTAGATACAAAATTTATAATATAGTTTGATTTTAAGATTTATGTATAGATATGTACTTTATTTTTTATATGGTCTTTAGAGAGATTTTTAGGGGTGAAGAAACTCATATGATATAAGTTAAACGGATTAAAAAGTTTATTAAACAACTGGTATCATTATAGGACATGTTTATTAAACGAGTTACACGGGTCGACACAAGTAACACTATTAATAAATGGATTGGGTTAGTATTGAGAGCCTTTGACACAGTTATTAAATGGATTGGGTTGAGCTATTTAGCAGAATACTCGTAGATCGACACGAAACGAACAATCGAACACGACAAAAGAACATGAATTGTCACCCCTTCAGTAAGTAAGTACAGTGTTTTCTAAATAAAAATTTATAATTTTTTTTAGATAAAATTCATAAATAATAAGTTTAAAAATATAAAAAGTAGAAGGCAACAGAATTTTATTTAAGAATTTTATCTAATTGTTTTTGTTTTTTAATTTTTATTTAGAAGTTTTTTTTTTTTACTAGAATGTTATTTGCACTGTATGTACACTTCACCCTGGTTTAAGCACACAAAAATATTGGAGAAATCCAGTTCTATTACCCACTGAATATAAACCGTGAAGAAACATTTCAGCGACAGCAATGAACTCCACAAGTTATAATATACTATATATACAGAGCAATAGATTTAGATTTGAGAGAGAGAAACAAAGTTATAGTATACTATATAGAGATATTGATATATATAGAGAGAGGTTGAGACTTGAGAGAGATTTAGAAAGAAAAAATCGAGCGAAAACATGGGAGAGGGAGAGTTGAGAGAGATTTAGGGAGAGAAATCGTGAGTAATGGAGTTGCAGAGCGGTTTGGCTCTGCTGCTCCAACAATTCAGAGCTCTGTTAACGAAGAACCTCCTCCTCTCATGGCGAAACAAGCGCTCCACATTTCTCCAACTCTTCTCGTCTCTCTTCTTCATCTCTCTCACCTTCTTGATCCAGGAAGCCACCGAGCCTTCGGACGCGGTGGTGGGGGAGGTCTTGGACCCCGAACCTCTCGTCTCTCTTCCGATTCCTCCATGCGAGGACAAGCACTACGCCAAGCCTCCCTGTTTCGACTTCATTTGGAGCGGAAATGGGAGTTCGAGGATTCGAACCATCGTCAGTCGAATTATGGCCAATAATCCTGGAAGACCTATTCCTTCTAACAAGGTAAATAACGCACAGTTTCTAATTTTCCAATTTCAGTTTTTAATTCTTTTGGCATTTTCATATAGAATTGAATTAGATAGAAATAGTGGGCATTGGATTGTCAGGAAGGACTTGTTATCTTGAATATTTTTGAGTTTGATGTGGGAGGTTTTTATTGGTTACAGGCTGTCAGGGTCGGCTTAAATGCTAGGCAATTTAGGCAACTAAATTTTTTTGGGTAAATTACGCTCGTGTTTTTAAGGTTTACCGTAATTACACCGACCTCGTGTTTTTAAGGTTTATCGAAATTGCACTGACCTCCCTTATAATTTAAAAAATTACTTTGACATCTCTTAAAAATGAAATTTTATTACACAGACCTCCCTAGGTTAGAGTTAGTGACTAAAAATGATGATGTCATGTACTTAACATTATTGGAATTCCAGTATTGCCCTTCATTGAAATGAAAAAGACTATGAACCCTCTTAAGTGATGATCAACAACAAAAATGCCCTTATCCCTTCACATGTAACCTTTTCAATATGACATGATATCTTTAAATCCTATATGAACCCTAGACTTCACACTTTCTTTTTCCAATTACCATCAATCTATTGTTTCAATAAACCACAAACCCTAGATCACCTATTTTCACTCAGAATTAGAAATTCTACAAAACTAGGGTTTACAGATTCCGAAGCACGTGTACAAGAGTATCCGTGAGGTTGATCAAGCTTGGCTTCTGATGAAGTATAAGCTAGCTGAGAAATTAATCTTAGAGAGAGAAAGAGAAGAATGTACTTTTTATTTCACACTTGGAAGGATGTATATAATGGGAATGTATGCTACTCAAGAACACATTTGATTTAGGAATCCTCCATCAATGTATTTTTCATATTTATCACTTGTATTCTTTCCCCTATAAATAGAGGTGATCATTGTAAACAAAATTAAGCAAGAATATATGAAAGTGATGCAGCCTTTTGGAATTTTTATATTCTAGTGTTGTTCATACTTAATTTCTCTCTTCAATTTTATTTTACTTAACATGGTATCAGAGCAGGTTTATCATACCTTACTCTAGACTCATTCGACTCTCTTTTATCTCGCTTAAATTTTGTGACCAGAGTTACTCGTCTCGGATCTCGGGATCATCTCGTCTTGGATCTTCGAATCTACTCGTCTCGGACTCTTGACAACTTCGTATTTTGTTTCAAGTATAACACTTGAGTTAAAATCTCCGTGTACCAACTTGAGGGGGGTGTTGGAGAATATCATTATAGGTGTTGGAGAATATCATTATAGGATTGATTTAAGCCTTGATTGAATATTGATAGGAGTGATTTATGGGAATCCTCTATCACTGTATTTTTCATATTTATCACTTTTATTCTTTCACCTATAAATAGAGGAGATTATTGTAAACAAAATTAAGAGAGAATATATAAAAGTGATGTAGCCCTTTAGGCTTTGTGTGCCGTAGATGTAGGCCATAGTGGCTAAACCATGTTATATTCTTGTGTTTTTCTTGTTTAATTTCTCTTTTCAATATTATTTTATTTTATCAACAACAATTAATCTCAGTGTGTTTGGTTTGCTTATGAAAAACTGGATTACTAGCAATGTGAATAGTTTCATGGTTATCACAGTAGAGGAGATATGATGGGTTTTGAACTGAAATCCCAAACTCTTGTAACAAAGTTGTTCTCAACCAAGTTAGCTCACATGTAGTATGAGCCATTGCATGGCACTCAGCTTTAGCACTAAACCGCGCCACAACTAATTAATTCTAACTTATCCAAGTTACTAGATTGTCTCCTATGAAAGTATAGTAACAATTGTTAATTGTCTATCTAAAGGAGAACCTGCCCAATCAATATCAATGTAACCCTCGATGCGTAGATGTCCAAACGACTGATCGAGAAGACCACGACCTAGAACTCCTTTAAGATACTTCAGAATGCATATAACTGCATCCATGTGAGGAACTCATGGGTTGGCCATAAATTGGCTCACAACACTAATCGCATAGGCAAAATTTGGATAAGTAATGGTTAGGTAAATCAGTTTACCTACAAGTCGTCAGTACTTCTCTGAATCATTAACCAAGTCACCAACATCAGGCAATAACTTCAGATTAGTCTCCATAGGTGTTGCTGTAGGTTTAGAGCCAAGATAAGATATCAAGTGTATTTTTTCTCTGAGATAAACAAATGTATTTCTTTGATCTTGGAACGTCAATACCCAGAAAATAATAGAGCTTACCCAAATCTTTAGTGAGAAAATTCGAACCCAAATGATGAATCAAGGTCCAAATCCCCTTCTTGTCACTTCCAGTGATAACGATATCATCCACATAGACCACCAAAATCACAATGCCACTCTGTCTTTCTAAAGAAAACCAAATGATTAGCTTGACTTCTAGTCATGCTATGAGCAACCACCGCGCTGCTAAATTTATCAAACCATGCACGAGGTGACTAGTTGACCCTTAAATAGACTTTCTGAGGGGGCAAACATTATTGGACTCAAACTCTGGTGGTTGAGCTCATGTATATTGTTTCAGTAAGATCGTCGTGAAGGAAAGCATTTTTGAAATTGAACTGATGAAGAGACCAATCAAGACTGCCAGCGAGAGAGAGAATGATACGAACGATGTTTAGCTTAGCCACGGGAGAGAGTCTCAGTAGAGTCAATGCCACAGGTTTGAGTGAAACCCTTAGTAACAAGGCGAGCCTTTAAACTATCACCAGTGCCATCAGTGTTTCACTGTGAAAACCTAACGACAACCAACAACTTGAGCACCTACAAACTTTGGAAGAAGATCCCAATTATGATTCAATTGTAAGCATGCATTTCCTCTTACATAGCTTTTCACCAGCTAGGATGGGAAAGATCCTCCTTGTAGGACTTAGGAACACTAACCTATGACAAGGATAAAGAGAAAGTTCTAAAGGAAGGTAACAAATGGTCATAAAAAACAAAATGAGATATAGGATGATCAGTACAAACCCTTCTACCTTTGTGAACTGCAATGGAAAGATTAAGATCAGACTCAGAAGGATGAATAATTGGATCTATAGGCGCCGAGGAAGATGGTGGAAGATGCAAGGAAGGCTCTACGTGTTCAACCATTGGGGTAGGTGGCACAAGAGATTCGTCCTGGGCAGTGGTGGAGTAGGAGTGGTATTCCTGCAACGTCGTTGAGTATACACTCTAGGAGTGGGAGGAATATCAAGAACCAGAGATGGTAGAACGATTTGTTGAAGAATAGGTTCCTTCACTTGATTTGACTTTCCTCCTTAGAGTAACATGGAACATGCTCAAAAAATGTCACATTAGCAAACACAATGTTTTTCAGAGAAGGGTTCTAGCAGCTATATCCTTTCTGAATGCGAGAGTAGCTCAAAAATATGCATTTGTGAGTACGAGGGTCAAGTTTGTTTCATCTCAGATTTAAATTATGTATAAAAAAAAAGCACCGAAATACTTTTGGGGGAAGAGAAAAGGCTTTATTAGGAAACATCATCTGAAAAGGTGATTTTCCTTTAAGGACCTGAGATTACATTCTATTCAATAGATATGTCGCAGTGAGAACTGCATCTCCTCATAAATGTTTAGGTACATTCATTGGAATGATCAGAGCCTCGACAATAGCAAGAATGAGTCCATTATTTCTTTCAACAATCCCATTTTGTCAGGGAGTATCAACATAGGAAGCTTGATGGGTGACACCTCTAGACCTGAGAAATTGTTGAAAGAGACCATCTTTATATTCAAGAACATTATCAGTTTGAAGAATATGTAACTTAGCATCCAACTGATTAGTTATCTCAGCATAAAATTATTGAATTTCCAGTTATCTTGGTAGAAATTTTATATCTTTATTTCCATCTTAGCAAATCATTTTTTTTCCACAAAAACACACGAAATACTGGAGATCGATCTTTAAGAACATATAGCCAAGTCAAACAAGAATAGTCATCAATAAAGGAAACAAAATAACGGGACCAGCTAACCCAGTAGTTCGGGCTGGAACCCAAACATCAGAGTGAACAAGCTCAAAAGGATGCAAACAAGGCCCATCAGTCTAAGCTTAAAAGAAGTCCTATGATGCTTGCTAAGTTCACATGTTTCACAATTAAAACTAAAAAAACTGGGAAAAGAAGGAACTAAATGCCAAAGACTGTTAGACGAAGGACGCCGAAGCCGACATTGCCATTGATACGGAGAAGTCGAGGTATGGAGTGCATATGAAATAGGTGAACGAGACAACTAAAATTAGTAGAGCCCATTCTTCTCAAAGCTCTCACCAATCATCCTTTTCATCTTTAGATCCTGAAAGACAGTGGGTAGGATAGAATGTAATGAGCAATTTAGTGCAGAGGTAAGTTTACGAACTAATAACAAATTAAAGGGAATTTGAGAAAGATACAAGAAGAAAGAGAAGGTTAAACTAGATGTGCTAATGGTACCAATTCCTTTAATTAGAGACTTGGTACCATTAGCTATTGTGACAAACGATGGAGAACACGAGAAATGCCAAACAAAAGAGAGGAGTTACTTGTCATATGATCTGAGGCCTCGAAATCAATAATATAGGGGGTACTAAGTGAAGAATGAAGACAAGTATTACCTAAATCAACAAAAGTGGCTGTGGAAGTGAATGGAGGATTGACTTGCTTGACAATTGAATCGTACTCAGCCTTGGAGATAAAAAAAACTTTTTCTTAGCAGTAGTTTAGTGTTCTCCCCCTCAACCACATCCTGATTTGCCCATGCAGGCTTGTCGTGAAGTTCCCAATAGTAATCAACAGAATGGTTGGTGCAGTCACAATATATACATTTCTTGGCACCACGACCAAGACCACGTCCCCGCGGCCACCACGTGAAGTATCTAATCGCTCGGCTGGAGCCGCAAGGGCAAAACGATCCTCCTACTCTGTAATGAAAGAGTGGACGGAGGCATGTCGAACCTGAGAAAAGGTCTTACTAGCGGTTAACAAATCTTTGCTTGAGAGAATATGAGAACTGATAGGAGCAAGTTCTCGCCGAAGTCTCGATTGAAATTTTGCTACCGAAAATTCTTCTCTATGTTGTATCTAAGTCTCTAATCTGTAGTCAAAGGCTGATGAGCATTAAATTCTTCCCACATAACTTTCAATTCCGAGTAATATTCTTGAACCAAACGATCACCTGTAGGAGAGAAAAGATATCCTGTTACAATTGGTAGATGTGAGAGATATACTTTTCTGAGGAGTACATCTCTTTAAGATTGTCCCAAATATTCTTAGTAGGCTCCAAAAACGAGACATTATTAAACACCTCTGGTTTCAAACTGTTCCATAACTCTTGTTCCCATGTGTCAATCAGTTTTTCATCCTTAGGCTTGGGTGACTTGATATAGGAAAGTTTCCCAAGAGCTTTTAGAAAAACTTGGACTGCTTGGAACCATTAAAGGTACTTGGAACCTTCAATTTGGTACTAGTCATAGAGCCGAAAAAGAGAGTCGTTGTTTTCCGATTTGTTACCCATAATAGTCGAGACGAGACAATCTGAATACAAGTTTATGTTAGAAATGGATTTTAATGCGAAGCGGAAGCAAAATAATTTTTTCCAATCCATCCTCAAATGTTTCAATCAATCAATTAATATTTTCCAAAGAGGAAAGAATTAATATGACATTAGGACAGCATGTAGACTGTCTATGAGGAGGCTAATCTTCAGTCTCTTTGAAACTCCAAACTCAAAAACTTCAATTCCCGCGCTTGATTTTCACACCCAGGTACAGTAGCTGCAAACGCAGTTTTGACCATTCTATACACTTCGGAATATAGCCAAATAATGTATCAAATTGAAGCTGTTCAAGTTATCTTTCTTTTGGCGGTGGTTTCAGGTCAATCTGATCAGTAACGAAAAAGTTATGATAAAAAAAGTGGGACTGGTCTAAAAAATTGGAATCAGAAATTTTCCAATTTTTTAAAATTCTTGCTTTCTTCAACTTGAATCTGATTTCTATGATTCAAAATCAACCCCAAATTTTCACTCCTATATACTTGTGTGGACTTCACAAGCAAGAGAAGAGTGGGCTTCAAGTCACCTTTGAACTAGGGTGAAGGAGAGAGGAAGAAGAGAAACTTGCCTGTCTTGCTCACCAACTATAGAGGGGAGCGGACTGCCCCTTACTCCTTGTCCAACTCTAATTCCACCTTTGACTTATGCTTGCTCTCCAAGTTAGGCTATGAGTGGATCAGTTGAATATGAAAGGTTGTAATCAGCTTAAAGTCTTATTAGCCATACTCCTATTTATATTACATGCTGAGAATTACATAAATGGAAAGTAAATCAAATCATTGATCCTATGCCTCTAATGTAGACATACATGATTCCCTCTAATATAGGCATAGATGATGAAAATAACATCGGATCAAATCTCTATCAAATCCCTTAATTAATTCCCTATCAAATCCCTAAATAAACTCCTAATACTCTTCCTCAAGTTGGAGCGAAGATATCAACTAAGCCCAACATGCCAATACCAGATCGGAGAGCAAACAGTCCCACTGACTTTCTGAACATATCAGCAAGCTGATTAGTAGAGGAAATGAAGGAAGTGTGGATAACTCCAGACCGCACTTTCTCCCTGAGAAAGTGAATATCAACTTCAATATGCTTGGTTCTTTCATGAAGTACGGAGTCAGACGCGAGTATAATAGTAGACTGATTATCACAAAAGAGTGTCGATGAACTAATGATAGGGGAATCCCAGCTCAGTCAAAAGGGAACGAAGCCAGATGATCTTGCAAAAGCCCTAAGCCATGGTATGGTACTGTGCCTCTGCAGAATAACAAGACACAATGTTCTGTTTCTTACTTTTCCAGGAAATTAGATTACCACCGTGAAAAGTACAAAAACCTGAAGTGGAGCGACAGTCAGTCAGAGATCCAGCATAATCAGCATAACACGAGATAAGAGGTTGTGGTGTAGATTTGTAAAATAGACCAAGACCTGGGCAGGACCTAAGGTACCGAAGGATATGGTATACTGCATTTAAGTGTGAGGTCCGAGGAGCATGCATAAACTGACTGGCATCACTAACCGCAAATGTGAGATCAGGTCTAGTGTTCGTTAGATAAATTAGGCGACCAACAAGGCGCTGATAAGCAGATGGATCTGGAAGGTCTCCGAACTCAGCATGAAGACGATGTGTCGGATCCATAGGAGAGGAAGCACAATGACACCCAAGCATACCAGTGTCCTGTACGAATTCTAGTGCATACTTTCGTTGGGAGAGCGAAATGCCATGCCTGGAGCGTGCAACCTCAATACCCAGAAAAAAATGAAGGGAACCGGTCCTTAACCTCAAAAGCCTGCCTAAGGTCTGTTTTTACCTTGTCAATGCAAGGGGCATCATTTCCTGTGATGATGATGTCATCAACATATACCAGAATAATGACACAACGGTTATTTGAACTGTGACGGAAGAAGCAGGTGTGATATAAGTGGCACCGAGTGAACCCCATAGAAATAACTACTTCACTGAATTAGTGAAACCATGCCTGAGGTGACTGCTTCAACCCATATAGGGATTTTAGAAGGTGACACACTTTCCCAGAGTACTCCCCCTAAAGCCGAAAACCAGGAGGAGGATCCATATAAATTTTCTCTGTTAGATCCCCATGAAGAAAGGCGTTCTTCACACCCAACTGGTGAAGAGGCCAAGAGTAGCAAGCCGCTAAAGAAATAAGAAAACGGACAGTAGTCAGCTTGGCCACTAGAGCAAAAGTGGCATTGAAGTCCTTCCCTGGGTTCTGTGTGAAGCCCTTCGCGACAAGCCTAGCTTTGTAGCGGTCAACAGTACCATCTGCCTGATACTTGATTGTAAATACCCATTTACAGCCCATGGTCCGCTCTCCCGGTGGTAAATTAACAAGCTCCCAAGTCTTATTTTTCTGCAAGGCGTCCATCTTAGCAGCCATAGCCGCTATCCAGTATGGGTCTCGCAAAGCCTCAGATACAGTGCGAGGAATGAAAATAGCAGAAGTGGCAGCAAGGTAGGCCCTGTAAGTATGTGAAAGTCCCTGATAAGAAACAAACTGGGCAATTGGGTGATTAGCTAGAAAGCACGGACACTTCGTATAAGGGTGCCGTGCCCGTGTCGGATACTCGGACATAGGGATGTCAATTTAACCCGCCCCGCCCCTAATGGGACGGGTTTGGGATCATACCAATCGGGTTAGGGGCGGGTTTGGGAAAAGAGTTTAAAACCCGCTAAGCCCCGAACCCGCCCCGATTAATGATAAATATATAAATAAATATTATTTTATTAACTATGATTTTTATTTTTTTTCATTAGTTATGATAATTTTAAATTTTAACAACATTTTTTTTATTATCATTTATAAGTATTAGTCTATACTTAATTTTTTTTACAAAATTTATTGTAAATTCGTTCAAGTTTGCATTATATTTCTTAAAAAATATATATATCGGGGCGCCCCGAACCCGCCTCGACTCCGATGCTGGGTGCCCCGAATCGGGTTTGGGAAGAATTTTTTATTCGTGGGATGGGTTTGGGAAAGGGGTGCCCCGTCCCGAACCCGCCCCGTTGACATCCTTACTCGGACACGTGTCGGACACTCCTTAGAAGTGTCCTGAGATTTTTTTTTTAGGACACGGCGGGGACATGGATAGGACAAGCGGGGGACACGGCAAGGACACGCGGGGGACACAGTGGGGTACATTTTGTAATTTTTAAAAGTGCAAAAAAACCCCTAAACTTTTCCAAACTTACAAAAAGACCCATTTGAACTATTTTTTTGAGCATTTCACCCCCTCATCTTCTAAAAATTGACATCTTGACCCCTTGAAATAACTATAATGACATATATACCATTTAATATGACTATTATGCCCTTTTCTCTATAAATATAGTATTTTTCTAAAATAATTTTTTTTTTAAAAAAAATAGTTAGATAAAATTCCTAAATAATAAATTTAGAAACAAAAAAATAAAAAAACCAATAGAACTTTATTTAACATAAAGCCATGTTGGTTTATTTGGTATTTTATATTTAAATTTATTTGTTTGTTATTAGAAAAATGAGTAATGTGCAATATTCTAGTAGTGGGTTTGAATATAATGAACACCCTTTTTGAAAATACATTAATTGCTTGATAATAAATTGAAGTATTTGTGTAATTTATTCTTTTTTTATTGTTAGATTTATGATATTGTGAATATTGGTTAACTTGTTGAATATATATTAATATATTATTTCATAGCCATATCCCCGCCGTGTCCGTGTCCTATTTTTTTCAAATTTACCGTGTCACCGTGTCTGTGTCGTATCGTACCCGTGTTCGTGTCCATGCTTCTTAGGTAATTAGTCACACAAGTCCGTGTACCTTTGCAGAATGCAATAGGCAAATCAAAATCAGAAGTAGGCGAGACATAATCTGAAATAGAACTGGGAATAGGAGGATTAGGAATACGTGTACCAGAAGAGGATGGTGGCAGGAGGGGGGTCCCGTGGGCGATGAGTGTAAATGCGAAGCTCGGGATGAGCCTCAGTAACACCCAACCATTTATCCCAAAAGCCATAACTGGTGGGAAAGGCGAAACCAATCCTTTTATCTCATAGCCCAAGGAGCCCGTCAATCGAGGCGGGACCTACTTTCGTGCTGGAATGCGCGACACCTAGGATGCTCCTGCATTATACACCCACACTGGAAGAGTCTCAAACTCGAGACCACTTGCTCTAATACCACTTAACGTAGGGAGGCCCAACCATTTATTCCAAAAGCCGCAACTGCTGGGAAAGGCGAAACCAATCCTTTTATCTCATAGCCCAGATGCCAGTCAATCGAGGCAGGACCTACTTCCGTGCAGGGATGCACCACACCTAGGATGCTCCTGCATCACTCAGGCTGAGATGTCAAGGGAAAAACTGGTGCAGGCCGAGCCATGGTTGAGGAAATAACCGGTGGAGCAGAAGAAGATGAAACTTGCAAACAAGATGTGCCAAAGAAGGGAATATCTTCGAAAAAAGTGACATCAAGAGAGTGAAATATTCGACGAGTGCCAGGGTCATAATATGATAATAGCTATACCCTTTCGGCATAGTCGAATAACCTAGAAAAACACAACGAATAGCATTGTCATCAATCTTTATACGAGTAGGACGCCAGTCTGGAACAAAACAAGTACACCTAAAAATACGAGTAGTAACAGGGAAAAGGGTGCTATCTGGTTGCAAAACATGCAATGGAACCTTACCCCCTAAAGTCCGACTAGGGTTCAGTTAATAAAAAAGGCTGCAGTGATAACTGCCATATTCCAATAAGACTGAGGGACATGCATACCACTTAAGAGGCACTGGACAACACTTATGAGATGAACGTTTTTACGTTCCGCCACCCCATTCTGTTCTGGTGTATAAGGGCACGCCAATTGATGAAGAATCCCTAGTTGATTAAGGTGAGACCAAAAACCATAAAAAATATACTCCCCCCATTATCTGACCGGAGGGTTTTAACAATAGTATTAAATTTGGTTTTAATCATTTGCAAGAAAGAAATAAAAGTAGACAATAGCTCAGACCGTGATCTAAGTAAATAAACCCAAGTATAATGAGAGTAATCATCAATAAAAGTCACATAATATTTATGACCAGAGTAAGAAGTAATAGGGGAAGGTCCCATACATCTGAATGAATAAGATGAAATAAACAAGGACCACGACTCATGCGAGAAATATAAAAAAGAGCGTGTGGTGTTTAGAGAGCTCACACACAACACACCGAAACTGATGAATTCTACAAGTTGTCTGTAACGTAGGAAATAAAGATAACAAATGCTGAAAATTAGCATGCCATAAATCAAGTGTTTGGGCCGTAAAAAATTGTCTTCCATGGTCTGGTAATACAGAAGCATGTGCAAGAGTTGGAGGTGTCCCAAAGATGTACAGCCCGTCCCTCTCATACCCCTTGCTAAAAATCCTCTTTGTAGCTAGGAAAGAAAGTCATTGAGCAAGCCAAGGAATGAGTCAAGCAGCTAACAAATAATAAGTTAAGGAAAAGGTGAGGAGTATGAAGAACAGATTGTAAAGATAAAGAAGGAGATAAAGAGACAATACCCTTACTAATGATCGGTGTAAGAGAACCATTAGCAAAGCATACCTGCCCGCAGGTGGAGGATGCTACCATAACTGAAAAATACCGAGACTCACCCGTCATGTGGTCGGAAGCACCAAAATCAATGACCCAAGTTGGAGGAACAACTCCAGACTGGGAGGCATGGAATGCAGATGGGGTACTTGAGTGAGCTGTAACAGATGTAGCGGAAGGAAGGGTACTACCTGAGTGAACTACAACAGATGTAGCTGAAGAGAGAGTAGCCTGTGATAAATGATCTCAGATAATAGACCCAATTTGTGTATGAAACTGACACATATCAATATATTGAGACGGAGGTGTAGGTGGCTCATGGGCACCAGAAGACTCAGTGATAGAAGAAATCACGAAGAAGTCACTGCAGTGGTGCTAGATTGGAGGCGTGGGTAGAGTTGAATGCACCTGTCCTTAGCATGACCAGTCTTCCCATAGTGTGCACAGATGGTGGAACTCCCTCGTCCACGGTTACTACCACCACGGCCACGACTACGAGTACCAGATGGTCGAGAAGTAGCGGCTAATGCCACCTGATCAGCATCAGGTGCAGGAAGTGTAACAGAAGCCATCGAATGTGTAACCCGACGTTGACAATCATCCCCATCAATAATAGCAAATGCCTTGAGAAGAGAGGATAACAGTGTAGTGTTCAAAATTTGAGTGCGAAGGGCCTCAAAATCTGGACGGAGTCCCATAAGGAAGTGATAAGTCTGATGCCGCTCATGTCTGGCCATAATAAACTTTGCAGCCTCTGCAGAGATATCCCCAAGGGACTCATAGTGGGCAACGTGGCTGAAGGAAGACAAAAAAATCTGCAACTGATAGATTGAGATCGTCTTGGGTAGCCCGTGCGATGTCTCGGTGCAACTCATAGATCCGGACATCAATACGGGCATAGGCATATCTTGGTGAGAGCAGTCCATAAAGTGTCTACAGTTTCGTGATACATGACCATATTATAAATGCGCTGCTCTATAGAGTTGAATAACCACCTAAGAATGGTACAATTATCAATGTCGCATTGATTAAATGTGGAATCAATAGGTGCTTGTTTTTTAACAGTGTCCAATAAAAAACCAGTTTTACCCCAACTCCCTAAGTAAAGTCTCATTGATCTTGCCCAAGACGATCAAGATTTGAGATTTCCCCTAACAGCCTGTTTTTCCTCTATTAAAGGTTGCCAAAGACCTCCCTGTTGCACTTTTGAAGATCCGCCTTCAAAAGACGAAATTTGTTTACAAGCACAAAACTCAGATTCCCCAAAACCTCATAACCCATCCACCATCTCTGAAGCATCTCCTTAAACCCTTTCGCTCATAGCCATATATTCTCAAACTTGATCGGAGTCTTCTTCCTCCTCAGGACCCCACAATCAAGCAACAAAGGGATATGATCCGATACTGGCCTAGCCAATGCCACCTGGGCCATGTCCAGATACCTCTCCTTTTAGTCCCCTGAGATCAAGAAGCGAGACAAAGTTAGAGCCTCTAAACCATTGAACCAAGTATAGATAGCCCCCTCCATAGGCAAATCAATCAACCCCTCCTATCAATGAATTTCGAGAAGGGAGTCATAGCCACTATCCACCTCCTGCCCGTAGACCTCTCAGCTAGAGATTTTACAACATTAAAATCCCCCCATACACACACCACGACACCCCCTTCTATGAATGAGAGAAAGCTCCTTCCACAACAATGTCCTCTCAGAATCCTCCACCAGACCATACACCCCAGAAAAGGTCCAAGAAAACCCATCCTCCTCAAATCTAAATAAACAAGAGACTAAGAATTTCCCCTTCCAAACATCCAACCTCATCACCCATCTCTTATCCAATCCCACCAAGATGCCTCCTGTCGTCCTTATAGCATCAAACGCCTCCCACTCCATAAAACACCCTGCACAAAGGCTCCTCACGATCTCCTTAGGAGCGTTGCCCAGCTTTGTTTCTTTCAAACAAACCACTTGGGCTCCCCACTTCTGTAACGACATCTACACCATCTTTCTTTTATTCAAGTCATTGAGGCCCCAGACATTCCAAGGAAGAATCTGTGTCTTCATGAGCAAACAATTTCTTTCTCCTCCCCCCTCCTCCCTCCCCTACCCTTCTCCGTCTCCACCCCACTCCTACCCTCATAATTCATGTACGATGTGAAGTTCCGATCAAGATTTGAGATTTCCCCTAAAAGCCTGTTTTTCCTCTATTCGAGGTTGCCAAAGACCTCCCTGTTGCACTTTTGAAGATCCGCCTTCAAAAGACGAAGTTTGTTCACAAGCACAAAACTCGGATTCCCCAAAACCTCATAACCCATCCACCATCTCTGAAGCATCTCCTTAAACCCTTTCACTCAAAGCCATATATTCTCAAACTTGATCGGAGTCTTCTTCCTCCTCAGGACCCCACAATCAAGCAACAAAGGGATGTGGACCGATACTGGCCTAGCCAATGCCACCTGGGCCATGTCCAGATACCTCTCCTCCCAGTCCCCTGAGATCAAGAAGCAAGACAAAGTCAGGGCCTCTAAACAATTGAACCAAGTATAGATAGCCCCCTCCATAGGCAAATCAATCAACCCCTCCTATCAATGATACGTCCATTGTTTCCTTATTTAGCTTTAGACAATTGTATATATTTACTTCCTTAGAATCTGTACAGGGTCCTAGTTTCCATACTTAGACAGATTTTGATTGTTGTCATTTAGGCTTAATTCTAGCCGTGTATACTGCACATTGGTGCCTTTATAATGAAAGGAAATCCTCACAGTGGAGGTATTCAATCCATTTGACATGGTATTAAGAGCTGGTTTCTAGGTTTACAATTTTTTTTTCTCTTGGGCTTCTCTCTTTTGGGTTGTCGACGGCATCTGTGCTTGCCTTTGGTTCTGTTCTGGTGATTCGGTGCCATCTGGGTTCAGTTTCGGTTTCTCCTCTTATTTTCGGTGCATTCTGGTCGTGGGTCTGGTGCCTTTGTGGATTTCGGCTCCCTTGCTGCGTGTTTCTGGTTCCAGGCTTCTTGTCAGCAATTTCTGTTGCCATTTTCGTGCTTGGTCTGATTGTGGTTCTGTTAGCAGAATTTCAACACCGCTTGTTCTCTGTTTGGTGATTGGGCAGGTATTCTTCTTTGTTGGACTTGTGCATTTTTTTTTCCACTTACGAGTATCATGTCTTCCGATTCTTTCACTGTGAAATTCACAGGGAAGAACTATTCTGCATGGGAATTTCAATTCCATTTATTTGTTATGGGAAAAGAATTTTGGGGTCATCTTGATGGGAGTGATCCGACTCCTACTGATCTTCCTAAATTAGCTCAATGGAAGATCAAAGATGCTAGGGTGATGACATGGATTTTAGCATCGGTTGATCCTCTTATTGTTCTTAATCTGAGGCCATATAAGACTGCTCAATCTATGTGGAAATATTTAAAAAAGGTGTATAATCAGGACAATACGGCTCGACGGTCTCAGTTAGAGTACGAAATTGCCAGTTATACTCGGGGCGATCTCTCCATTCAGGATTATTTTTCTGTATTTAATAATCTCTGGGGAGAATTTACTAACATAATTTATGCCAAGGTACCAGAAGCATCTCTCTCTGTTGTGCATGAAGTTTATGAGCAAAGCAAGCGAGATCAATTTTTAATGAAGTTACGACCTGAATTTGAGGCCACTCGCTCCAATTTGATGAATCGTGCTCCTGTGCCGTCTTTGGATGTTTGTTTTGGGGAGTTACTTCGTGAGGAGCAGCGTCTTACCACCCAGGCCACTTATGAGCAAGACAAAATGATACCCAATGCAATGGCTTATGCTGCTCAAGGAAAAGGCAAGGGACGCGACATACGGACAGTTCAATGTTTCAGCTGCAAAGAATACGGCCACATTGCTACTAACTGTGCACGGAAATCTTGCAACTACTGTAATAAGCCTGGGCATATTATCAAAGATTGTCCTACTCGTCCTCAAAATCGTTAGGCTAATGCTTATCAGGCTACTGTGGGTTCCACTTCTTCTGCTACTGCTGATGACTCCTCTACTCTTACTACTGAGAAGGTTCAACAAATGATTATTTCAGCTTTTTCAGGCTTAGGGCTGCAAGGTTACGGTTCCCTTTCCCCCTCATGGGTTATTGATTCGGGTGCACCTAATCACATGACTAGTTCTTCTTATACACTTAGCAATTTTCGGACTTATACTAGATCGACACACATTCAGATTGCTAACGGTAGTCAGTTACCTATTCATGCTATTGGGGATGTGGATTCCACTGTTAGAGATGTTTTTGTATCTCCTCAACTTTCTACCAGTCTTATCTCAGTAGGTCAATTGGTTGATCACAACTGTGTTGTTCGTTTTTCTCGTGATGGTTGTCTTGTGCAGGACCAGGTGTCGGGCAAGATACTCGCGAGGGGGCCTAAAATTGGACATTTATTTCCTCTGCATTTTTCCATTTCTGCTGTCATTACATTTGCTTGTAACACTGTGAACAATAAGTGTGAAGTGTGGCACAAACGGTTAGGCCTTCCTAATTTCGTTATTTTATCTCATGTAATCAACTCTGGTTTGTTGGGCAATAAAGATCAATTTTCTTCTCCTCTCTCTTTTGATTGTTCCACATGTAAATTAGGCAAAAGTAAGTCTCTTGCTTTTCCTTCCCATGGTAGTCATGTTGAACGTTGTTTCGATTTGATTCACAGTGATGTGTGGGGAATTTCTCCTGTTATCTCCCATGCAAATTATAAATACTTTGTTACATTCATTGATGATTATACGAAGTATACATGGATTTATTTTCTTTACTCAAAATCTGAGGTCTACTCTGTTTTTCAACAATTCACTGCTTATGTTGAAACACAATTTTCTTCTGGCATTAAAATTCTGAGGTATGATTCAGGTGGTGAATACATGTCTCGTGAGCTTCATGATTTTCTCCAACAAGAAGGCATTGTTTCTCAGCGTTCTTGTCCATCTACACCTCAGCAAAATGGTGTTGCTGAACGTAAGAATAGACATTTGTTGGATGTTGTTCGTACGTTACTGCTCCAATCATCTGTTCCACCTAAATTCTGGTTTGAAGCATTATCTACGGCAGTTTATTTAATTAATAGATTGTCGTCCAGTGTCTTGAATTTTGAAAGTCCTTACTTTCGTCTTTATCATCAGCATCCTACATACCTTGATATGCATACTTTTGGCTGTGCTTGTTTTGTTCATTTGCCTTCCCATAAACGTCATAAGTTATTTGCTCAATCTGTTAGGTGCGCTTTTATGGGTTATAGTGCTTCTCACAAAGGCTATGTTTGCTATGATCCATGCTTTAACCGATTTCGTATTTCCTGTCATGTTGTGTTCTTTGAAAATCAGTCATTCTTTTCTTCTCCTGTTGAGTCTTTGCTTGAGATGTATGTTTTGCCTAATTTTGATGACTTGGCTCCTTTCCTTGACCGATTCAAATCTGGACTTGTATATGAAAGACGACGACCTACTTTGCCCCTTCCTAAGCCTGGTCTGCCAGAGCCTGTTCAGATTGAATCTTCTACGGGTGATCCGGATACTACCACAATTCCTCGCCGTTCGCCAGAGTATCTCATCCGCTGGACAGGTATGGTTTTTCTCATACCTCTCTTCATGTTATTCTGTCTTCCATTCCCATTCCGTTAGGTTATTCTGAGGCAGCTAAACATGACTGTTGGCATGAGGCAATGGCCGAGGAACTTCGGGCTCTTCAGGATAATCATACATGGGATGTTGTCCCTTGTCCTGCTCAGGTGAAAGCCATTGGTTGCACACGGGTCTATTCTATCAAGTTGCGTTCTGACGGGACTCTAGATCAGTATAAGGCTTGGTTGGTTGCACTTGGCAATCGGCAAGAGTATGGGGTGGACTATGAGGAGACTTTTGCTCCGGTTGCCAAGATGACTATGGTGCGGACTGTTCTATCTGTTGCTGCATCCCAAGGCTGGCCTCTTCATCAAATGGATGTCAAAAATGCCTTTCCTCATGGTGATCTCAAAGAAGACATCTACATGACCATTCTACCTGGTTTGTCCTCTTCTTTTTCCTCGGATGTCTGTAAGTTGAAAAGATCGTTGTATGGGCTGAAACAGGCTCCCAGTGCATGGTTTGATAAATTCCGCTCCACTTTGCTTCAATTTTCTTTTAAGCAGAGTGACTATGATTCTTCTTTATTTTTCTGCAAGACGTCTCTTGGCATTGTCCTTCTCTGGTTTATGTTGATGATATTGTTATTACTGGGACGGACTCTGCCCTGATCACCCGACTGCAGCAGCATCTTCAAGCCTCATTTCATATGAAGGATCTTGGTCCTCTTACATACTTCTTGGGGTTGGAAGTCCACACTGATCCTTCTGGCATTTTTTTGAATCAGCATAAATACACTCAAGATCTGATTACTTTGGCTGGTCTTCAGGATACTTCTTCTGTGGATACTCCTCTGGAAGTAAACACGAAGTATCGTCGGGAAGAGGGTGATCTCCTCTCTGACCCCACTATGTATCGACAATTAGTGGGGAGCCTGAACTATTTGACTATTACTCGACCTGATATCTCATTTGTTGTACAACAGGTTAGTCAGTTCATGCAGGCTCCACGTCATTTACACTTGGCTGTTGTTCGTCCTATCATTCGATATCTTCACGGTTCCCCTAGTCGTGGCCTGTTATTTTCTACTGGCACTCCTCTTCATCTTGTGGCTTACAGTGATGCTGATTGGGCAGGATGTCCTGATACGCGACAATTTGTTACGGGTTGGTGCATGTTTCTTGGCAACTCCTTGATATCTTGGAAGAGTAAGAAACAGGATCGTGTCTCCAAATCTTCCACTGAATTTGAATACCATGCAATGTCCGCTGCTTGTTCTGAGATTCTCTGGCTTCGTGGTCTCCTTGCTGAAATTGGTTGTGTTCAGTCTGCTCATACGCCTCTACATGCTGACAACACAAGTGCCATTTAGATTGTTGCCAATCCCCTTTTTCATGAACGTACCAAACACATTGAGGTGGTCTGTCATTCTATTCGGGAAGTATTGGACACTCGTATCATTACACTTCCTCATGTTTCTACTGACCTCCAGATCGCGGATGTGTTTACGAAGGCCATGATACGACAACGTCACCAGTTTCTTGTGGGCAAATTGATGCTTCTTGATCAACCGGCATCAATTTGAGGGGGGATGTTAGCATGATACGTCCATTGTTTCCTTATTTAGCTTTAGACAATTGTATATATTTACTTCCTTAGAATCTGTACAGGGTCCTAGTTTCCATACTTAGACAGATTTTGATTGTTGTCATTTAGGCTTAATTCTAGCCAATGTTAGCATGATACGTCCATTGTTTCCTTATTTAGCTTTAGACAATTGTATATATTTACTTCCTTAGAATCTGTACAGGGTCCTAGTTTCCATACTTAGACAGATTTTGATTGTTGTCATTTAGGCTTAATCCTCACAATGGAGGTATTCAATCCATTTGACACCACGACGCCCCCTTCTATGAATGAGAGAAAGCTCCTCCCACAACAATGTCCTCTCAGAATCCTCCACCAGACCATACACCCCAGAAAAGGTCCAAGAAAACCCATCCTCCTCAAATCTAAATAAACAAGAGACTAAGAATCTCCCCTTCCAAACATCCAACCTCATCACCCATCTCTTATCCCATCCCACCAAGATGTCTCCTGCCATCCCTATAGCATCAAATGCCTCCCACTCCATGAAACACCCTCCACAAAGGCTCCTCACGATCTCCTTAGGAGCGTTGCCCAGCTTTGTTTCTTGCAAACAAACCATTTGGGCTCCCCACTTCTGTAACGCCATCTTCACCATCTTTCTTTTATTCAGGTTATTGAGGCCCCAGACATTCCAAGAAAGAATATGTCTTCATGAGCAAACAATTTCTTTCTCCTCCCCCCTCCTCCCTCTACCCTTCTCCATCTCCACCCCACTCCTACCCTCATAATTCATGTACGATGTGAAGTTCAGAGCTGGAGGAGATGGTAGAGTTTTAGGCTTTGCTCTATAGCTAGGCTTTTTCAAAGAGGGGGTGGATGAGTGGCTTTGGTCAGGATCGAGTCATGAGAGGTTTGAGGTCCGCTCGTTCTATTGCTGTTTGATGGATTCTTAGGAGATATCCTTGTAAATAGTGACCAAAATTATGCCTTACAATTAGGATTATATTAGCTAGCATTGACTTACCTTAACTATTGTTGCTGTAATTACCTTTTACATAGTTGCTGTAATTGTGAGATTAGATAGCTGACTTACCTTGTACATAGTTACTGTAATTGATTGTAGCCTCTTTGTTTGGCAAAACTTGTATTACAAATAGAAATGAGAACCGAAGGGATAGTGTTGGAGGATTTAAAAATTTAAGTTGCACCCTCTCTAACAGCTTAAGTTTTTAGAGTAAATGACATTAACTTCTCATATATCTGTTAGCTTATCATATCTCCGTTGCAAGCGCGCATATTTGTTTTGCAGGTTCTACAATTTGACCTATAATCTATTCCTGTGGGGTTGTAAAGGGTCCTTCACTATTTAATAGGGTTTTCAAAAACTATAAATAGGCTTTGTCATGGGATAGCAGTACATAGAAGGTAGAAGATTTGTAGCCTAAATCAAACTAATAATCAAATATTTTATCGAGCAGGATCTCCCATATTAAATCTCGCTTTTCACAACTTGGTACATTACCTGCTTGATTTTGTTTTTTTTTTTGAAAAAAAAAGCAATGGGCACTGGTGTAAATGGTATAAGCTCTCCTCTCCAATGGGGAGGTTGAATGTTTAAATTCCGGTAAGGACAAAATATAGTGGGTGCGCGTGTGTTTGCTTTCCTTCTTGGGAAAAAGAAGAAAAAATACTTTTGATATCTGAAGAGACCCGTAGACACCGGAAGGCAATGCGTGGAAAAGGGTACGATTTTTTAATAGATTCGAATGTGAAGCTGCACATCAATGCCTTAAAGTGGTGGAGTTGGTAGGGTTTATTGGGTATGGAAGTGATGCGCACCTTGCTTTGCACTTGATTGAGATTACCGTGTCACTTGAGAAGATGGCTATCAATTCTTGCCATCCATATGCCTTGGGGTGCCCTGAGGAGTTTGAGTATAATAAAGGGAGATGGCAGCTAGAAATCGTGCTGAGAAGCTAAGAACAAAATTACCTCCGGGAGCTAAATTGGAGATACTTTGATTCAATTGTTGATCAGTACAGACACATACCGTGCAATGGTTAATTTAAACATGGTATCAGAGCAGGTCTGCTTGGTCCTGGGTTCAAACCTCTCCATCACCCTGATAATTAAAATTGGCACGTGCTGGACCAAAAAAGGTCACACGTGAGGGGGCATGTTGGAGGATTTAAATATTTAAGTTGCACCCTCTTTAACAGCTTAAGCTTTTAGAGTATACGGTGGTCAACAGATAGGTATCTCTTCCACATCAGAAATATTGTCCGACTCTGTTTTCTTTCGTTGACATCTATTCAGATTCGTTTGTCCTTTGACATATCTGATCAATTGGTTCTATAGATAAAGGTGACATTATTCCTGTTTGTCTTACTGGAGGTATCAACTATGTGGGATGGTCCTTTCATCTCAAACACTATGTCCAAGGGAAAGGGTTGGGTTGGCTTGGCTGGATTTTTATATGGAACTTCTGATGAACCTACTGATGACAACCAAAGTCACATGGATTCAAAACAATTCAAAGGTGTTTACTTGGATCTTGAATTCTATTGATCCTTCAATCACTTTGTCCCTTCAGTCCTTTAATAAAGCCTCAGAGATGTGGAAACATCTGGAAAAAAGTTTATCACTAGACCAACAAATCAAGAAAGTACTACGTTGACATGGAATTGGCTAAATACAGCCAAGGCAATAAGACTGTACAAGAATACTACAATGGCTTCCTCACACTCTAGCATGAGAAGAATTCTATGATCTTGGATGGTGGAATTGGCTAAATACAGCCAAGGCAATAAGACTGTACAAGAATACTACAATGGCTTCCTCACACTCTAGCATGAGAAGAATTCTATGATCTTGGATGGTGTTGACCACATTCACAAGTTCTTAAATTACAAGAGGAATTCCATGTTAATCAATTTCTGATGACACTACGTCCAGAATTTGAGTCTGTTCGGGCTGCTTTGATGAATACAGAAACTACTCCAGATTTAGATACATGTTTCCAAGAGTGTTTTGAGAGAGGAACTTTGCCTTCAGTCTCAGCATGTCATCATAGAAGATTCAAAAGCCTTCCATGCATCGGCTTCAAGTGAGATAGCTCTTCTTTCTACAAATAGCCAACCAATACTTCTCCATCCTTAAAATAGGCAACTGGTTCACCTCTATAATCAGCTATTTTCCTGTTGAAATAGAGCTTTCAATGCCATTTCTTTTCAACCAACTAAACCGTGTAAATGGTTTTCCTCAGTATAAATATGAAACCGATGAGAATCAGAAAGCTGAAGCCCTGGCCAGAATCTCCAACTTTAGAACCATCATCCCTTAAAATTTACTATACTGCCAGCTGCCTTTGTTTGCATTCAGGGGCAGGGGAAATAAAAGATGTAGGTATACTTCACTGTCATTTCATTCTTTAGGACATTGTTCAAGTTGCTATGTGTTTTAGTTATTTTTGTGACCCAGATGTTCATAAACTGGTGTGTTATTTGAAGGATGACTTGGTTGACAAACACATTGGATTTGCTTGACTGGTTTATTTACTTTTCAATCTAGAATATCTTGCTTGATGTTTCTGCATATAGTTTGAAAAGATAAAAGATATTAAACAATTTGCTTTTCATCCTTGATTTCCTTGAATGCTTTGTGGGGGTAAAACGCAATTGATTTTAAATGCATTCCTATTCCTGCAACATCAACATCAAGTTGCTATGTGGTTGCTAAAAGAAGAGAGCCTTGAAGAGGATGCCTTAGTCTTGAAAGCATCCTCAGAACAGTTAACTCAGTATATTCCTTGGATCTAAAATGGAAAAGATGAAAAGAAACAGAAAGTCTATATAATCTATATTGTCAATAAGACATGAAATTTAAATTTTGAGTGAATATTTCTGTCTCACATTCAAGGGGGTGAGCTAGCAGCTTTTTGCATTAAGGCTCCCTCTTCAAAGCACAACAAATGAAAAAACTTGTTCTATCTTTTTGTGTTCTGATATATCTCATTTGACAAATCCTTTCAAGTTATGAGGTTGCATAAAGGACCATCTACTAACATCACTGGACAACTTATTCGCTATTTATGCAGACTAAATCATTTAGACTGAGCAGTGAAGTAGACGAGTGGCTTTACAAAAATCCTATGCGCTGCCCTGGAGCTCTGCATTTTATAGAAAGAAATGCTACTGTAATAAGTTATGGTATTCAGACTAATTCTACTCCATTTGCTAAACGAGGGGTCCATGAGGATCCCACATTCAAATTCCAAATTCCCCTTCAAATTGCTGCAGAGCGTGAAATTGCTAGATCTTTGATTGGAGGTATTAAATACCAGTTTTTTGTTTTTTTATCCTTTAATATTGCATTTCTTCAACCTACATCTCTTAACTTGACTAAATGCACCACTTTTCCGTCACTCCATTCATGCTCAGATCCAAACTTTAGCTGGGTTGTCAGTCTAAAGGAATTTGCACACCCTGCATTTGAGAATGTTTTCTCTGCGTTGGGTACAGTAGGACCTACCTTTTTCCTTGCAATTGCCATGGTTGGTTTTGTCTTCCAAATTAGTTCTTTAATCACAGAGAAAGAACTCAAACTTCGCCAGGTATTGACTAGTTACTGTGTTTGATATTAAAAGAAGAATTAACATTCCTGGACCTCCACAGAACAATTATTATACTCTTCATTTACATGCTTAACAGGCAATGACTTTGATGGGCCTTTATGATACTGCCTATTGGTTGTCATGGCTCACGTGGGAGGGAATTATCACTCTTCTTTCGTCACTTCTCACTGTTCACTTTGGAATGACGTTTCAATTTGATTTTTTCTTGAAAAACAGCTTTGCGATTGTTTTCCTCTTGTTCTTCCTTTTCCAATTAAATATGGTAAGTTTCTTGTTGCCATTCTGTATTTTTTATCGAACTCATTTTTGCCTAGACATTCCATTTACCTATTCTTAATTAAGCAAAGTTCATTTGGTGATTTTGACATCTGACCTATATTTCCTGGCTTTTGATGCTAGGTTGGTTTTGCCTTCATGCTATCAGCCTTCATTAGCAAGTCATCTTCATCCACAACTGTGGGTTTCTCTATATTTATTGTTGGTTTTCTGGCCCAAGTAAGTTGCTTACTTCAAAATTCTGGAACAGAAATTACTGATTTATTGCTTCCTTACCATTCTCTCATTTGAACCGAAAAAGATCTTCTTCTTTTTTGTTTTTGCAGATGCTTACAGCATCTGGATTTCCCTACAATGGTCAATTTCCTAATTCCTATCGGACCATATGGGGATTTTTCCCACCTAATCTTCTTGCACAAGCCGTTGAGTTGCTTTTGGATGCAACTTCCACACCTGCAGATAATGGAATCAGCTGGAGTAAAAGAGCAGAGTGTGCATATGATACACAGTGTGTGATTACAATTGTATGTTCACAGTTTGCAGCTTGAAAATGAATATTTGACAATTTTGGTCTTCTATTCTCTCTCTATCATTTTTTTTGTCACTTTTATCTCCAACGGATTTCCACAGTTGCATTGTGGTTAACCTTTTGCATAAATTTTCATAATTTGGACAGAATGATATTTATATACGTCTCGTATCAACTTTTTTTCTGTGGTTAATTTTGGCTATCTACTTCGACAATATCATGCCGAACTCATCTGGTGTGAGAAAATCATTGTTCTACTTCTTGAACCCTGGGTACTGGACAGGAAAATATGGAAACAATGTGGAAGGTAATTGAATTTAAATTTGCACTTTGTTTTACCTAGATCTCTTGATTGGCTAGTATTGGTGGCTAACCTTTATTTTCTTTCTTGTTTCAGAGGGAGGCATTTGTTGTTGCACTGGGTCATTTCTACCACTGGAAGATTTAACTCCAGAAGACAAGGATGTTCTTGACGAGGAAAACATCGTGAAACAGCAAGCAAGGGATGGTGTAGTTGATCCAAACATTGCAGTTCAAATACATGGCCTTGTAAAAACATATCCTGGAACAATGACGATTGGTTGCTGCAAGTACAACAAGACACCTTACCAAGCTGTTAAGGTAAAAGTATCCTTTTGCCTTAAAGTACCCAGTATCATTTAGACGAGGTTCAGGGGGCAAGAGGAATCCCTTGTTCAAATAAGTGCTATATTGTACCCTTTCATCATGGGTAGTGATCCTAAGTGCTACTGTTTGCATTATACCTTTTATGTAATTACCCAATTTTCTTCTACCCAAGTCCTAGTTGTGTTTGGGATTTCATCCAAAAAGGATAACAGAAAAAGTAATACTGGTTTTTTGTCAGGTCTAAGGGGCCAGATGATCCTCTGTTTATTAAACCACATCATAGCATTTAGACCTAAATAGAGATACTGGGCCCTTCGTGGCTCCGTGTGATATGGTCCTCCCTTTTTTGCTTGATGGCATACAACAGGTTGAGTAGGGAAGGAAGACTTTTTCCATTTAGATTTATGTATTTTCTCAGATATTCTGATTATCATTTTTACCTTTTTTTTTTTTTTTGCAACAATCTCTTTCATGGACCTCATGCTAAAAAAAGAAAGAAAGAAAAAGATGACATCTATAACAATATAAAGTAATACATTACTTTCAGGGCTTATGGGTAAACTTTGCAAAGGATCAGCTTTTTTGTCTTCTTGGACCAAATGGAGCTGGAAAAACTACTACTATTAGTTGTTTGACTGGAATTACACCGGTGACGGGTGGAGATGGTAATAGCTTTTGCTCCATGTTTTCCTATTCATCAGGTTGTAATTTTTCAGGATACAGGTAGGTGGAATCTAACGATACCATGAATCGTATCTTTTACAGCATTAATATATGGATATTCCATTCGAAGCTCTGTTGGGATGTCGAGCATTCGTAAAATAATAGGAGTTTGTCCCCAGGTAACTTCTTTGATTTCCTAACATAAAGATATTTAATTCTCTCTGTTTAGCAACTTTAACATACGAAAAGAGGACGCTAAGTTCTGTTTTTCTGTTTTACATTTGATAGTTTGATATCCTTTGGGATGCATTGTCCGGTCAAGAGCACCTCCACCTCTTTGCCAGTATTAAAGGACTGCCCCCTGCTTCAATTAAATCAGTGAGTGCTCCACAAATCTAAAACTGGTTTTCAAGCTTCTTGTTTTTTTAGGTTTTCTTTCCCAGTTATATTTGTTCATTTTAAAGCAATAGCGGATTTTAAAGCACCTCTACCTCTTTTCTGTCACTCCATTCATGCTCACTAAATTGGAGTTGAGGACTCAGGTTATTAATATTTTTCTAAGATGTATGAAGTTACCCAAATTCAGGTTGTAAAGAAATCATTAGCAGAAGTGAAACTCATTAAGGCAGCCAAAATGAGAGCTGGCAGCTATAGCGGAGGAATGAAACGCCGCCTCAGTGTTGCAATAGCCCTCATTGGTGATCCAAAGTTGGTCATTTTGGATGAACCAGTATGCATTTTATAAAATCTTGGTTCTTCATATATATATATGCATTTACTTCATCTGGTGACAAAGTTTACTATATTTTGCAGACTACAGGGATGGATCCAATAAGTCGGAGGCATGTTTGGGACATAATTGAGGAGTCAAAGAAAGGGCGTGCCATTGTCTTAACTACACACTCAATGGAAGAAGCTGACATTTTAAGTGACCGCATAGGAATCATGGCAAAGGGAAGACTTCGTTGCATTGGAACCTCAATTAGGTTGAAGTCACGGTTTGGAACTGGTTTTATCACCAACCTAAGCTTCTCTGGGAGCACTAATGGAACTCCTGCAACGCAGCATGAAGCTGTGAAACAGTTCTTTAAGACTGTATGTTGCTTGACAGAATTTGTTTAAATTATGTTCTTTAAGCTTCAAATACTTGCATTTGACATGGGGATTATTTCGACAGCATTTGGATGTGGTACCAAAAGAGGAGAACAAATCTTTCCTGACTTTTGTTATTCCTCGTGATAAGGAGGGGCTATTGACGGTAAAACACCTCAGCCTCTGTAAACTGTTAAAATTGTTTTTGGTTTTTCTTTACCAATCCTTTTAATTACTTCAACTACAAATCGTGGAAGAGACATTAGTTTAGGTAGGTAAAACGTACTAGCATCTACCCCTAAAATGTGGTGAAACTATTTAGTTTTACATGTCATACAATCATGGACCACCATAGAACGCATTTGAGAACTCAACTTCATTAAATTCAGTCAATCATTATATTATAACCATGCACCTAAATTTTCATTCTAGAAGGTGGGGGTGGAAGTGTCAAGAGAGATGCCGATTTCTGCATGTATCCCATGTTACATACATGAGAATCCTTGTTTTGAAATCTGCCACTCCTTTATATAGTGTTTGGTACTGACTTCTGATATATATATATATTTTGATTAGTTGACTCTGACTCCTGATTACCTTTTTAGTTTTAGATCAATTATTTATATTCATCTTACTTGTTATGTTGTGGTCCGAATTTTGTCTCGGCCCGGGTCGCATTGCGACCTGGTTTTGACCCAAAAAATGAGCTTTGTGTGGCCTTAAGCCACCAAAGTCACGGGGGTCTGGGGGCAGTGGTCTCGGAAAAAATTTTATAATCCGTTTTTCGCTTGCGGGTTTTTGACCTGGATTAGGACTCTCTTGTAGCCCGATAGATAAGGGCATCTAAGGGTTTGCAGTGAGTAACGAGAGAAAACGCTGAAAACGCATAAAGAGAGTGAGAGAGCTAGGGTTTGGGGTTGAAATTTGTAATCTCCTGATTTTCGCATAGTGAATCTTTCGCCGGATCTTCACCGTGGACGTAGGCACATCGCTGAACGACGTAAATTCTTATATTATGTGTGTTGTGTTTGTTTCGTTTTGTGTCGTGTTTCGTGATTGTGCTTGGCTTGCGGCTATTTGTCACAACATTACTTAATTTCTTTATATCATAGATTTCTACTTGCAACAAAAATGCATTTAGTTGTGGAATATGTTTTGACATCATATGTAATATTGTACCTGTAAAGATTCCACTCGTGTTTCATACGTCGTTTTCCTTACTCTTCCTCTTTTGTTTGTCAATTCTTCCTGTCAGAACTTCTTTGCAGAGCTCCAAGATAGAGAAAGAGAATTCGGTATAACAGATATCCAACTCAGTCTTGCAACTCTTGAAGAAGTTTTCTTGAATATTGCAAAGCAGGCAGAGCTAGAAAGTGCTGCAGCTGAGGGGAGCTTGATAACGCTGACTTTAACATCAGGATCTTCAGTTCAAGTGTGTGATTAATTTGCATAACTTCTGCTGCATAGTAAGCTACATTACAAAAGAATGAATTGAAAATTCTTATCAAATGACATTTTCTTTTGGTTATCGATAATGCAGATACCTGTTGGCGCAAGGTATGTAGGTATACCGGGAACAAAATCTGAAGAAAATCCCAGAGGGGTTATGGTAGAAGTATCCTGGGAGAAAGATGATTCTGGTGCACTCTGCATTTCTGGCCACTCACCCGAAACTCCAATACCGCCTCATGTTCAAACAATGGCTTCTTCAACAGGTGGAACAGGACCAGTTCGTGGAATCGTGATTGATCCTAGTCAAATTTATACAACAAATTCTTAATAGTATGATCGTTTGCAAAAGCTACAGGAGGAGTCTAGTGTTTTGTCTATTCATCAAAAAAAGATAAAAAAAAAAAAAAAAATGTTAGACAAGAAGTCAGGTGTAATTTTAATGCAATAAAACATGTTTTCACTTGAATTATGAATTCACTGTGCAGTCAACTATTTATCTTTTTCTTTTATCCTTCATTTTCAGAGCACAAAAACAGGTAACAAACAGATGATATAGCAAACAGCAGCACACTCGCACACTTGAAAATATTTTCATGGTAAGTATCATTTTTCCTAATCCAAATATGATCAGTTTTTAAGCGAGTTTCAGCCCTATGTATATATATAGCATCTTTTTTATATCAACCTGTTACTTTGTCTTTGCAAAATATGGACTTAATTAATTCATTTGTGACAACGGAGCACTCTTCGGGACAAAATAATAAATGTGATGCATGGTCATATAATTGTGGTTACATAGATACTTTTTATGCAAACTTCAATATGGTTTGAGCATTGCCCCAAGCATAAACAAATCACTTTTGTTTCAACAGTTCAATGTGTCATGCACACTAACACGTATGGTAGATCTTGTCAGGACTTAAATGTTGGGATTGTATGTCTTTCAAAGCCAGTATTGAATAATAATTGACATTTATTTTAATAAATCTGATTCTTTTGTGCTTTACATACATATATTGCATAATTCATGAGATAAATGAAGAGTCCATTGACTATGTAGTAATGATTTAGATGCATTAAGAGAGTCTCAGGCATAAGGGATATAAATTATTGATTTACATTATCAACAATATTGTTCACATTTAGCGATAGAATTGGACATTCTCTCTAGAAGAATGTAACATGTTAGTTTCTATGAGGTAAAGTGGCTTCTCTCAATCATCTGACTAAAAACTCAAAACCATACGTGTTAGTGTGCATGACACATTGATCTGGATTGTCAATAAGTGAAAATTATAATAGCCGTCACAATAATTTTCACTTAGTAGTGTTATAGCGAGTTACTTGTAAACATGAGAGAATACTGGAGTCTTGTCTTTATTAGTGGTTGCTTTGATTTACTTAGTGGGTCTGAGGGTCTAAAAATTGGGTATTATGGATAATCATTGATTATAGATATTGGAACATGTACTCAAAATGATATCTATGCGGTTTGTTTATTTTGACATGATTTGTTTGATTACAGAAATCTGGATACAAAGGTTTTGAAAAAATTGTTTTATTATTTATTTATTATATTATTTTATCAAAACAAATTTTATGTGATCAAATAGAATAAATCAAGAGGTCAAAATAAGGGTATATTAATAATTAGTTTGATCGACATTATTTTATCCAATCACTAATTAGAGTAATTTTGTAGTTTAACATGGAGAGACTTTTCTAGAAGTGCAATTATTTTTATATAGTGCAGTTAAAAATAATTAATGGGGCTTATTAAGTGGGTCAAGAGTTGACTAGATATTAGATAGGTTCATTGGAACCAAGTTTTGGATAGGCCACCTAAATCCCACTCCTAAGCTAACTTGGAAAGCATGGAAGAGAGTTAGAATTGGATTAGGATGAGAGAGAGTGGACTGTCTACCTCTATATATAGGGGCGACCACCTCTATTTGGTGTGAATTGAATTAATTCTCAATTAATTAAGGCACACACTCTCTAGTCCTGGGTTCATGTACTCTTTTGGAGACCACTCCATAGCTTGTGGATTTTATCAAGGTCATAGGAGTTAGGATTTGAGTGTGTTTTGAAGCCATTCAAATCAGATTTGAGTGTGAAGAAAACAAGTGTTCTCGCAAAGATGATCTACTGTTCCTCCTAATGTTAGTATTCTTCTCTTTCTTCTTCTTCTAATGATGATTTACAAAAACAAGTGGGAACGTCTTTTTTTTAAAAAAAAATTATGCTTCCGATATTAAATATGTTTTCCAACATTAGGACGAGACATTACACCAATTTCTCTCCACTTCATCGTTATAATTTAATTATGTTGCAGTTTTAAACACCAAGATACTCCATATATAGTCTTTATTTCATGTACCTTCTAGAAGAAGCAGAGATGCCAAGGGGATTAACGGTGAAGGTAGAAATGTTTGTGCTTATGAGAGAGAGTAAATGAGCTTTAGTTATGGTGGTTTTATGGTTGCTGAAGTTTTGACCTTTTAATGCTTAATTGTACCCCTATTTATAGTATGAGGTTCTTCGGATAATACCTGACGGTATGAGGCCTAATTGGGGCATTACCCAAAACCTAGGATTCTGAGTTATCATTATCTTAGATGTCCTTTATCAACTTAAAGGAAATAAACGATTAAATTCAGTTACCTTTGTTGCCCGAATAGCAGAAGCCCAATAATTGACAAGGCTTGTGTTACGAGCTTTCTAGAAACTACCGGTGACAACTAGCAATGAATGGACGTCCTCCTCAAGTGACCCAAATACCACTCTATGACCACCAACGATTTGGTCATCCTCATTAAGTGACCCAAATACCACTGGCGATGACACACCAACGATTTGGTCGTCCTCGTTGTTGATAGAGGGCTACCATAGTCCTCTATGTATTTTCACAATCCAAATCCTAGATAAAATGATGGCTAGCAGAGAGATGTTGAGAGAGAGAAAATATGATCGAGAAAGTAGTATATCTCCCTTAGGCATCCCTACAAAATTTTAAATCTACAGAGATTGAAATTCAAATTCGAATTGTAACCGCCCCTAGATATGATTGTATCTTATCTTATATCTCTGTAATATTTTGAATTCAAAAAATGTGGATGCAGGTTATGGGATTATGGGTTTAGGAAAAACCCAATCCATATTCTAACATATTAGGTCAAATCTTTCGCTAATCCAGCCTGGGCTAGCAGAGATGCATTAAATGTTTAATGCATTGACAACAGTGGTATTTGAGCATTAAATTTCCAAGACGTAATATTAAATATGATTGTAAGTGTTTCTACCATGACACGTGTTCACCTTCCCTTTGGTCAGACCCATCTTTCAAGAGACTTGAACATCCTTTAGCTTCTCATCCACCAATCTAAGACCATTTGAAGTATCCCATATTGTGGTTGTAAGCATGTGAAGGGTCCTACCAGTGCACTTTGCATGTTTGCTAGCATTGCTTTTGATAGTTGTCTGTTGAGGTTTCGAGGGACAATTTTCTAAGTCATCTCTCCAAGGTTTGGAGTGACCTGGCTTAATGTCATGGTTTTAAGTTCTAAAGCTGCCTCCTCAAGATTTAAGGTGACCTAATGTGGCATTGGGGTTTATGTACTCAAGGGTTATCTCCTTGAGGTTTGAGGTGACCTAACATGAAATCAAATTTTTTGACTTGAGGGTTATCTCCTCGAGGTTTGGGTGACCTGACGTGGCATCAAAGTTTTGGACTCGAGGGCTGCTTCCTTGATGTTTGGGGTGACCTAAAGTAGAATCAAGGTTTTGGCCATGTATGCAGTGTGCTTTTGACTTTTCAACTTGCAAGTTTGGTTACATGGCCTTGACTTGACACTCGCAACATGACAATTGACAATTTATAGGAACTTAAATTACAATACAAAGAATATTTAATATAACCTATTTCATTACAAAAGAAAATTAGAACAATATGATACTCATTGCAAGTAGGGTTGCACATGGTTCGATTCCTTACGGTTCTTGGTGAAACCGGATCCGAAACCGTTCTCAACTTTCTAGTACCGATTATAATGGTTCTTTGTCAAATTTTTTTTTCTTTTAACATTGATAAGAAACACACTCATACTTGTGCACCCCTAGTTATAACAATAAATTATAAGCTATTAGTATTTATTTATGTATATTATATTATATGTATAATATACAACATTAGAACTTAAAAACAATTAGCATTTATCTATACATTATATATAAATATAACACTAAAATTTAGAAGCTATTAGTATTTATTTATATATTATATAGAACACTAGAACTTGGAAGTTATTATTATTCATTTCTATATATATATTTTATAACGGTTTCGGTTCCGGTTCCGGTTCCTTGACTTGGAACTGGAATCAGAACCATAGTGAACGGTTCCGATTTCGGTTCCTTGACTTGGGACCGGAACCGAAACCATAGTGAACGGTTCTTAAAATTTGGAACCAAAATCAGAATCGTAGTGAATAGTTCGATTTGGTTCCTTACCGTTCCAGTTCTGGTTCCACCGGTTCTTTGTGCACCCCTAATTGCAAGGGCTAATTGTATTTTTAGTTATACACCATAAGTACACCCTAAAAATTAAGATAAATTTGTCAATCCCTAAGGTTGTCTTGCCTACAAAACAATATATATATATATATATATATATATATATATATATATATATAGCATAATGAAATATGATTTAGCAAATATCAACCTATCAAATGGATTTGAAAACATATTTGAATTGAACACAATCATATTTGAATCTAACAAACCAAAACAATTGATTAAAGTTTTAAGTACTAAATTGGAATATGAATAAAATACCAAAATGCATATATTCAGTCAAACCCGTAATACTCAACAATCCATGAGATTTATATAGTTACCTAACAATCAAATAAAGAATATTAGCATAATTTGCAAAGAATGAAAATAATATACAAAAATTCCTAAATCTCAAAAACAAAAAGGGAGAAAATGTGATGTTGTACTCTATATATATATTAATGAGATCTGAAAACAAAGTATAAATATATTTATAAAGTACAAATATATTCCTAAATCTCATAAATATGATATAAAAAAACAAAGTATATGTATAAAAAATACCCACCCCATCAAGGGGCTTTTGCAAAAATAGCACAAAATATATGTATATTAAAAAAAGTAGGGGTCACAAAAATTTACTATGTGCCCTTGGGTGCAAGGAGATGAGCTACCCCCGACCTCATGGTAAATCCATTTGTGTAGAGCACTCTAAAATATAGTAGATTATCATAAAGTTTAGTTATTGGTGTAGAATTCTCTAAAAGATTGTTGAGTCTCGTAGAACCTTGTCAGATCTTCGATATTTTGAAGGGTCTCATTCACCAAAACCAATTGTGAGAGTCTATCATTGTAAATGTCTTCTAAAATAACACTAAGTATAAACTTTCAAAGTGGTATAAAATAGGAATGGCAATTTCTTCCAACCTGATAGGTTTCTGCCCCGCCTTGCCCCTAATGGGGTGGGTATGGTGAGATTTTTTTTAAATAGGGGCAGGTATGGATTAAGATATTAGAACCCGATTTGGGTTCCAGTTCAGGTTCGTGGCAAGACCGAGTTTTCTGTTCTCCTACCCCACTCTGACTATATAGGGCTTGTTTGGCATGTGTTTTGTTTTTAATTTTTATATTTTGTTTCAATACTATAGAAACAAAGAATGTTTGGTACCACCCGTTGTGTTTTGAATAGTGTCAAAATATTTTAAAAATTGGGCAGAAATTAGAAACAACATTTTAGTATTTTTATTGTGTTTTGGCTATTGTAGTGCGAAAAAAATCAAATAAAACTTAAAACACATTTTCGTTACAAAATGTGTTTTCAATTACTATTCAAACCACTCAAAACAAAAATATTTGTTCTATTTTAAGCAAAAACAAAAATACAAAACACAAACACATGCGAAACAGACTAGTGATATTATTTCTATGGCTTTAATTTTTTTATTAATAAATTACCCTTAAATATTAATTGTAGACACCCCATTTTTGACTTCCCATTTTTATTCCAAATCCAAAACCCAAGTACACAGGGTTTTGGATCCCATTTCTCGAACATAAGCCGAGAAGAGCCCGCATAGACAGCCCAAAAAGGGGAATTATTGTTCAGATCACCCAATCGAAAAACCGACTTCACCAATGTGTTCATTAGAACCCAAAACCTTAGAAAATAGTACTCATAAGAATCACGAGCCCTCCCGAGCATTCAAAATCAACCGAACCCCTAAAAAAGGCAAAACAGTTATTTCACAAATTAGTTTACAATCAGTCTGCCTAAATGGTAAACAGACTTCACCATTGAATTCAAAGATATTAGAAAACCCAAAAATGACTACTCACAGTGACTATGAGTCTTCTCGAACACCTGATTTTGCCCTAATCCCAAAAAAGGAAAAACTAGTCAACCTAAAAGTTTAACCAACAAACCGTTCATCAACTAAATGAATGGACCTCACCACCATGATTCTTAGTCCAAAAACCTATTAACACATTTCTGATCCAAGCATTTCGTTGACCAAAATCCTAAATCAAGGTCAAACTAGGCAATCTAAAAGTTTGACCGACAAATCGTTCATTCAGTCGATGAACGGACCTCACCATCATGATCACAGGTCCAAAATCCTCAGGACACTCTGTAATATTGACACATGTCTAATCAATATATCCTTTTGACCAAAACCTTAGTTTAGGGGCAAAACGGTCTTTTCGCTGCGCACACTGTACAAGACAAATTTAGAATTTTATTTTTGGATAAAGTGACATCATTTTATTCAATTGAATTAATAAAATTACATCATGAATGAGAGGATCTCCCAAAAAAATCTAAAATCAGCCCTACAAAAGGGATATTTTTGAGAATCCAACTAGAGGGTGACACGTGGTAACCAATCATTGGTTGACATAATTTTCTCAGATTTCGTGGACTAGTATGAGAAAAATTGAAACTTTTTTTTGATGGCCTAGATCAATTCCATCCGACAGTTCATGTTCGCCCAACCTCAAACCCACTTGGAGGGCTAGGATTTGCTCAAGATTGAACCATTTCTCACCATTTTTTGATCCAATGGTCCACATTCATCCAATACAAGTTTTATCACTCAACTCATCTCTCCCACATCTAATGGCTCACATTTTTTCTTGCAAAAATCAAAGGTTTAGATTGTAAGAGAGTCATCAAGTGCCATTACATATTATATATGAGACCCTTTTGGTTATTTTTCATTTTTCATCCTAAAGCTCTCATTCACTCACTTTAATCCAATGGTTGAAATCAACCAAGACCTCGCCACATTTGACTATAAATGGACCCCCTTCTTTCATTTTCATACACTTAAACACACTTTGAAAATACATTTCTCTCACTAAACTCACTATATTTAGCTTCTCTCTCTCTCTCTCTAAAGTCTTAGAACTCTCCCTCTCTCTAAGAGAAGCCTAGAACTCTCTCTCACTCACTATCTCTCTCTATATCTACACTCATATGGCCTCCATCTCCTTCTACCTTCAACCTCAAAGCTCCCTTGCATGAAGACCCATTAGAAGGTTACTTTGGTGGAGAAAATTATTCTCCACCACATTATATTTTTTACATACTTTATTTACATGCTCATTCTTTACTTTATATTCATTTATTTGCTTGCATTTACACTTATTAAGTCTTTATATTTCATTGTTTCACATTATTAAGTCTTTACTTTTCATTTCTTTACATTTACAAGTCATTACCTTTTTATGTTGTTTACTTTGTAAGATCTCAAATCCATCCTCAATGCTCTAAGCCTCCATCATGAAGTGTCATAGGAGATTGATGAATGAATGACCTAATATACAATATATTTTTACTATATATCTTTACTTTTAAAAGCATTTTACTTTAAAGTCTCATGAATTTGTTTTATGCATTTCTCCTGCATTACATTCCTTGTTCCTATCTCTTTTCTTCCCCTTCTGTATTCAAAAAAGTACTTGCTTGGTTTGGAACTAATTGATACTAAAATATTCATAAGTTGATTATCTCTATCATGCATGTTTCACAAACTTCCACTACGGTGAAGTTAGGGGTTGAGTGCACGCCCTCATATGCAAATCACGTGGTGGACATTTAGTGTCAATACAAGAAGGGTAGGGCCCGACCACAATGTAAGGTCCTACTTGCCCCTTGGTTGGATCGGATATGATTTGAACACCCCTACTACTATGAAGTTAGGGGTTGAGTGTATGCCCTCCTATGCGGATCACATGGTAGACATTTGATGCCAACATGAAGAAGGTAAGGCACGATCACAATTTAAGGTGTTACTTACGCCTCGGTTGGGAAACATATCAAAAATCACCCTCGGCATAAAAAATATCAATGAGAGTTCAAATATTGCTCCAACACTTTGTATACAAAAGTCTCACACACAATCACTTTATCATACATACCATACATTTTTAGTCATATCTTTGTTATTTTCACTAACCTCACACTAAAGAATATTTCAAGTTTCTTGTGATGTTTCTGTAGAATTAAATAATTTTTAAAATTTTCTTTTTAAGTTGCTTGCTTCAAAAAGAGGCACGTCCCCCTAACTTTTCTCACGTTAATTTTCATGCCATTTTTGAACACTTTATTTAAGTGTTTATTTTTCTACGTGTTTAATGCATCCTTAATGCTTCATTTACTTATATGCTCTTTTCCATTTTTGATTGCTATTTATATGTTCTTTTCTATTTCACCTTTGACACTTTATTTAAGTGTCAACTTTCTTACTTGCTATTTACATGTTCTTTTCTATTTCAATTTTGACACTATATTTGAATGTCAACTTCTCTACTTGCTACATGTTATTTTTATTTCAATTTTTCATCATTTACATTTTTCATTTTCAATCTTTCAATCAAAACTCACTTTATTAAAGTGGTGATTTTCATTCTCTACTCCTTAATAAAATTCACTTATTCAAGTAATCATTTTCATGTCCAAAATACATCTTTACATCTTTAATTTCAAAGACACATTTCTTCAAATATTTACTTTTCATCCTTACATTTTCCAATTCAAAAATACACTTTTTCAAGCATTGATTTTTCATTCTTGCATTTTCAAATAAAAACTACATCTTTACATCTTTAATTCTAAGTACGCATTTTTTCAAATATTTATTTCCATCCTTACATTTTTCAATTCAAAAATATATTTCAATCTTCAAAAATACACTTTTTCAAGCATTGATTTTTCATCCTTGCTTTTTCAAATAAAAAATACATCTTTACATATTTAATTCCAAAAGCACATTTCTTCAAATATTTACTTTTCATCCTTACATTTTCTAATTCAAAAATATATTTCAATACACTTTTTCAAGTATTGATTTTTCATCCTTGTGTTTTCAAATCAAAAATACATCTTTAAATCTAAAAACATATTTTTAAAATATTTACTTTTTATCCTTACATTTTCCAATTCAAAAATATATTTCAATCTTTAAAATACATTTCTTCAAAATATTGATTATATTCCAAATACATTTTCAATTTTCAAAACATACTTCTTCTAAATGTTGATTTTTCATCCTTAAAATTCTCAATTCTAAGGGTGTGTTCGGCTGCGTAGAATTGAAGCCTTGGAATTGGAAAAAAATTTGTTAATGATTAACAGAATTTTGTTGACAAAATTTTCTCCATTTCCAAAGCTCCAATTCCGAGCAGCCGAACACAGTCCAAGTATATTCTTAATTCCAAAATACATTCTCAATCTTCAAAACACATAAAAATAAATTTATTCAAATATTTGTTCTATAGTTTTTTCATATATATATCATTCTTTCCCATTACTATACCTTACCTACTCTACTTGATTTTATATACATACATTAGCTATTTTCCATCATTTGTACATATACATCACTTTGACATATACATTACCTACTTTACTTGATTTTCTATACATATATATTACTATTTTTCATCGTTTGTTTACTATACATATGCAATATTACCTATTTTACATCACTTACTTTCTATATATTACTTTGACATATACATTACTTATTTTACACCACTTATTTTCTGCATTATACATTGCCTACTTATTGCTTGTTTTCTATACGTATACTCTACCTTATTTTTCATGCATTATATGGCATCAATGATGTATCCATTAGATGTTTACATGACCATCACATGCTTACTTTTTTTCTATGATACATGTTTATTGTATACTTGCTATCCATGTTACATTCTTATATGTTTATTACTTCTTTATATGATACACACATGTGCATCATATGTGTATATCATCTTCGACACGCATACACTGCTTTTAATACTCATTACATGCTTATATGTTCATCACATATTCACATGTCTTCATGCTTACTTACATGTCTAGTTGCCCACATGTCTTCATGCTTGCCTACATATGTATCTATCTGCTCACATGTTCATCTGTTTTGTATGTTCACATTCCATCACATGTTTACATGCATTTTTATGTCATATGTCCATCATATGTTCACGTGTCATTTATACTCACATGTCTTTTATACCTCATGTTCATCACGTAACATTTTTTTTAATACATGTTACTTGCTCACACATTATTCCATGTTACATACATGATTACATGCTACATTACATGATTTTTTGCACATTTTACAGGCTTTATGTACACATACACACACTTTACATGTTCACATTACATGTTTGTTACTTGTTCATATGATATACACATGTACATCACATGTTCATATCACCTATGACATGTCATATAACTTTACATACATGCTTACATACATGCTCATACTCGTTCACATGCTCAATATCTGCTTTTACTTGTTCACATGCTCAACACTTTGTTTATTACATGTTCAATTCATGCTTACATGTTTAATGTTTGTCCATTACATTATTCACATGCTTTGCATGTTTCACATGCTTTACTTACTTCATATGCTTTATATGTCATACATGTTCAAATTTTGTTCAATACTTGCTACACATACTTGTTTTACATCCATGCTCAATACATATTTTCTTTTCAAACTCAATACATATGTTTAATCCATGCTCAATACACGTTTCCTTTTTAAGTTTAATACATGTTCAATTTTCAATACATGCCTTCTTACATGCTTAATTTTCAATGCAGGCCTTCTTACACACTTCAAGCCTAGCGTAAGCTAGGCACACTTTTCATTCTTAAGCACATTCCTTAGGATAATTCTAACTCATTAAACTTCTTTTGAAGTTTCGTTTCATTTGAGTCACACTTTCATTACACTTAAATTCTAAGTCCCTTGACTCATTTCAAGCTCAATTCATGATCACGGGGATCTTAAACTCATTGCACTTATATCCCTAGTCCCTTGACTCATTTCAAACTCAATTTACAGTCTGTGAGTACCTTAATCCCGGCGCGTTCAATCGAGTCATCCATGGCTTGTTGAAGATTCAAGTAAGGTCTGTAGGGACCTTAAGCCCGACGCATTTAACCAAGTCATCCATGGCTTTTTGAAGATTCAAGTACAGTCTTCCATGACCTTAAACCCGGTGTGTTCAACCAAGTCATCCACGGCTTGTTGAAGATTCAAGTACGGTCTGCAGGGACCTTAAACCTAACACGTTCAACCAAGTCATCTACGGCTTACTGAAAATTCAAGTATAGTCTACGGGAACCTTAAACCCGGCGCGTTCAACTAAGTCATCCATGACTTATTGAAGATTCAAGTACAGTCTGCGGGGATCTTAAACCCAGCGTATTCAACCAAGTCATCCATGGTTTATTAAATATTCATTCACGGTCCTCGAAGACCTTAAATTCGACACACTTTGCGTCCAGGTATTTAGCTTCCCAACTTCAATCACATTTATGAACAAAGGGACCTTAAACCTTTTCTACCGAACTACATTCGACCTGATTCTTGAGCAACCTTAAGATACGTAAGTAGTCTAAGTAGCCCTAGATTCTGTCCCACCACCCTTTTTTCATCCATCTCCATTACATTACATCTATCATTTCCATCCACCACATTCACTCCATGCAATCCATCTATTCCAACTCGAATTACATTTGACCTGATTCTCTTTAATCGATATATATAGGCAACTTAGGTAATCCCGAGTTCGGTCATACCTCCCCCCAAATTCTCCTTCATCTTTCTTTCCTTTTTATTTACATACATATACATATTGTCACGCCCCAATTTCCAACACCCAGAAAGGCATGCGAAATAGGGATGATTGAATCAAATATCCACATCTCTCATAATCAATTCTACTTTGATATCATACTTTGATACCAAGATGTACGCCTTGGACAACCATGACAAACTACTATTATCACCCTCGGTTCCTAGCCGGACCATCGAGATCATTACTTCTCACGGAAGCCTTACTACTCATATCATATCAATTCCTCACTAGAACATCACAATGATCTAATAATCTAATTCATCATCTCATAAATCAGGGGAAGCATTTTTTGTACATCAATATGATCATATTCAATGATCATTCTCACAATAGGGCCCCACATGTACACTAGCACACTTATTTACTCATTTCAGTTCATCTCAACTCACTCAGCATCTACATATTATGATGCATCCTACCTAAGATTACGATGTATCGTAATCTATGATGCATCACCCATGCATCGTAATAAGGTGCAAAATATACTGTTTTTGATAACTATATCTTCTCATTTCTGTAATGCATCGTAACCCAATCTGCGATGCATCGAAATATTATGATATATCGTAATACATGTTACGATGCATTGTAAGATGACGATGCATAGTAATAAGCATTACGAACTATCACACCCCAAAATTTGAGTCACCGGAATCTCCATTTTGAGCCCGTATTTTGAGATTGAACCCGCTCATTCAACTACATGAGCTATCTCAACAACGATCTCACCGTGATATCATGATTTGATACCTAGTTGTCACATCCTAAATCCCAAACCATTGTTTCATAAATCAGCGGAAGCGTTCTTTACCCATACCGCAATATATACATGTATACATAAGCAATTCTAGTCTACTACATGAGTCATTTATTGAAAAATGGGCTCACATAAGTCTCTTTAAGACATACAGTGGATGCACATTTCAATTGATCGAAGTGTACTATTTGATTAATCGAAATGGGAGTTTCGATCAATCAAAATTAATGCTAGATCGAACTTGTATCGAACTACTATCAAAATTCGACTGGAATTGGTCACCTTTCCATCAAAATGCTTTCGATACTTAGTCGATTAATCGAAGCTTTTCAATTGATCGAAAGCTCTAGAACATAGTTTTCTGTAGAAATTTCTAAGTGTCCATTTTTTCATGCTTAGGCAATATCATGGCTCAACCTTCGATTTGATTTAGCAATGTCCAATTTAATCCACAATTTACATGAATGATAGAAGAATCAAAATTATACGATGTAAAGAAAAATAATCCAACTTAAATATAAATCCATATATCATCCTCAATTGTTCCAAGTTCGAAACGTGGCTCATACATATAAAATCCAATACTTAAATCCAAATTACAAATTTGATAAATGCCTAAACATGGCATGTGAAAGCATAACATAAACGATAGCAACGAAATATAGATCCCGTAATCCGAGTGCTTCAAGCTCCATCAACTACTGGTGCCTTATCTATAAAATGTTTGGGGAATGAGGGTGAGCATCAATATGCCCAGTAGAGATACCCAAAATAACTTATGCATCGACTCGACGCGACCTACATGAAATGCAATCATGGTGTTCCTATGTACTACATAGCGTACTTTCAATGTTTGTGAGATACTATCATGGCACTCCTACACATTACGTGGCATACGACAATGCACATGCTCAAGGGATCACAATTTAATGCTTAAATGGAACACATACTCAATAATGCTCAATTGAAGTAGAAGGTCACGCAAGCATCAACATGAATATCATAATTCAACAACAAGACTTAAACACCAAGTCACGTAAGTTTCAAAATTACACGAGGGTGGAAGTAGTTGTAGGTCACGGGTCAAAAGCTTTTCAAGCTAATTTCTCAAATATTTTACTCTACAGGTAAAATTCGAGGGTCTAGATAAAACCAATATTCTACTTTACGGGCGATCAATTCAAAGGTCTAGACAAAATCAATATTCTACTTCATGGGCTACTAACCCGAAGGTCTAGACAAAACCTCTTTGGCCAAGTTCCGGGCTCGGGGCCCTTTGTACATTTTTGACCTACTCCCAAAATCAACAACCAATTACATAGGGTTCAAGTATGGCAACACATACAATTTTGAATCTCTCACACACTTTCCAAGCGCATCATAAGCCACTTGATTCATGCTAAAACATGTCTTTTCATGCAAATAACAATGCAATTTCCACTCCTTCACAAGGTGTTCAAATAATACAATTTTTAATAAAATGAACATCCTTATGCATTTCATCAACATGTAATACACAACATGTACAATATAGTCTCCACAACTATAAATCATGTTATTAGACAATATTTAACCACAACTGTTAACACATCGAACATGTATACACAATTCACAACATAATTCACTTTGATACACATTCAAACACATTTGCATTCAACAATAACCTTAATACATATACATATAGCATCAATGTATAGAATTAGCACCATAACTAGCATGTGGAGACTCAATTAACAAGAATTAACATAATTAAGGATGCAAGACTCACATTTTAACATTTCTAAACATACTAATCAATTCAAAACCACATCAATTACTAAGGAATCGATGATAAGGTGGAGAAAACACCCCTACCTCAATTCCAAGTCAAATTCTCACCAAACTCAACTTTGTCCGAATTCGAATTCGATTTTGATTAGACTAATCTCGAGCCCTCGATGCGTAGAACAATTCTCTTTCCTTCAATGCCATCTAATTCTATCTAACTAGGGTTCCTTTCCAGACTGCCCTATATAGGATGCCGATTACTGAATTATCATATTTCCCTCATTATAAGGATTCACCATCCAATTGAGCTCACCACCCTAACCATATGTTTGCCAATGAATGGAGATAAATTTCATATGCTCATACTAAACATGCATATGTAATTGAAAAATAACAGTGCAACCACTCAACATGCTTGTACATTTCTATACAAATCTCATATGCATTCTCAATGCACATGAATCACATTTCCCACCTTTCACATCACTTATATTAATAATGAAACATGTTTTACATCTAAACATTCTTTCAAGATAATTTGTCAAACACATAAATGTCACATTCACATTTATACACAAACACATATAATTCTCCCACATATCACATTTAACATGTTTCATAATCATTTAAGGCAATTATAAACATGTAATCACATTATTTCACATTGAAAATTCATTGAATTGTATAATCTAGCATGTTTTAACCTTCAAAGACATCTAATTATACCCACATAACCAATTGATTGTCATAAACAACCAATATACTCACACAAACTCTGAATTTTATGGGTTAAGCATCCCTACCTCAATTTAGAAGAGCTTCCAAATAATTTTTCTAATTTTTCACCGAAATTAACTTTATTCGAATTCAATTTTAAATGGATCAATCTCGAACCTTCAATGCGTAAAATAGTTCTCTCTTCTTCAGCACCTTCCCATTCTCACTCCAAGCTTCTCAATTTCAAGAAAGAAGGAAGAAGATGAATGTGTGTGTGTGTACATATATTTCTCTATCAATCGGTTGATATAGAATGAGAGAATGAGAGTTGCATTATTCTCCCTTCTATTTATAGGCCTAACCTCCTTTCTTTACAAAAGTATCACTAGTCACTTATTAAACCTTCCCGAACTCTGTTTTCACTTTCAGTAACTCCAATGAATTCGAAATCAATTCTATAACTCATCATATATTTTATTTAAACTAATCTTAAAATTTGGTGTCAGTCTGGCACTTTCAAATTTTTTTGTCTCAACGGACATGCATTCCGAGCCCGCTCGACTCAAAAAACTCAAATTTTACCAAACGTTCCCAAAACTTTTCTGGACTCTTATACAAGTCCCCAAACATTTATTTCACATTTAAAACACTCATATAATCATTTAAATAATTTATATGACAATAAAAAAAAAAAAAAAAAATCGGCCAAAAATGGTCACGGTTCTTACAACCTACCCAACTTAAAAGGATTTCGTCCCTGAAATCAGGCCATACCTGAAGGAAACAAATCTGGATACCTAGAATGAACTTTCTACTCTTGCTCTCAGGTAGCCTCCTCAATATTGTAATGAGGCCACAAGACTTTAACCAAAAGAATGGTTTTACCCTTTAAGACTTGCTCTCGAGCATCAAGAATCTGAATTGGTCTCTCCTCATAGGTGACATCCTCATCAACCTCAACGTCTACCCAAATCAAGATATGAGATGGATCAGGTTCATATTTTCTCAACATTGAAACATGGAACACATTGTGAACCTTTTCCAACTGTGGTGGTAAAGCCAATCTATAAGCTACCTCACCAACGCACTCTACGATCTCAAAAGGTCTAATATATTTAGGAGATAACTTTCTACTCTGCTCAAAATGCATCAATCCTTTCCATGGAGAAACCTTAAAAAATACATGGTCTCCCACCTCAAAGGATGACGGTCGCCTCCTCCGATCGACATAACTCTTTTGTCAACTCTGAGATGTCAACAATCGTTGTCTAATTAGATTAATTTTTTCAGTAGTCTCATGCACAATATCTGGTCCTAAGACTACTGTCTCTTCTACCTCAGTCCAACAAACTGAAAATCTACAAGGTATGCCTTACAATGCCTCAAATGGTTCCATCTTAATACTGGCCTGATAACTGTTGTTGTATACAAACTCCACAAGTGAAAAATGGTCCTCCCAATCACCGCCAAAATCCAAAATACAAGCACGAAGCATATCCTCTAATATCTGAATGGTACGCTCTGGCTGTCCGTCGGTCTAAGGATGGAATGATGTGCTAAAATGCAATTTCACGTCCAATACTATCTGAAATCCCTGCCAGAATGTTGAGGTAAACCGTGGATCCTATCCGACACAATGGTTACCAGAACTCTGTGTAACTTCATAATCTGCTCCACATATTGCTTATTAAGTCTCCTCGCATCATCTATTAACCTCATAGGCAAGAAATGTGTTGTCTTGGTTAATCTATCCACAATGACCCAAACTGTATCATTACTCTTGTTTGACCTTGGAAGCCCTGTGACAAAGTCCATAGTGATGTGTTCCCACTTCCACTCTGCCACTGGTACCGGTTGCAATAACCCAATTGGTTTCTGATGTTCTGTCTTCACTTGCTGACAAGTAAGGCATCTCTCCACAAAATATGCCACATCTCTCTTAATACCCCACCACCAATACTGGCGCCGCAAATTGTGATACATCTTTTTACCACCAGGATGAATTGTAAAACGAGAGTGATGAAAATCCCGTACTACATCATCACGACAATTAGAAGGAACTACCATCAACCCTCTGAATTTTAGACCCCCATCCAAATGCAAAGTCCAATCCTTTATTGTTGTACCACTAACAATCTATGAGTGAATGACCTTTAACTCACTATCTCATTTTTGTGCCTCAAGCACCTTGCTCACAAGCATAGGTTCAGCTACCAAGCTAAACAACGTAGTTGGCTCACCATCATCACTGAAATACAATCCCAACTCTGAGAAATCTTCCATCATTTTCTATTCCCATATGGCTATGCTAGCTAAAGTCCCGTGAGACTTTCTGCTCAATGCATCCGCCACTACATTTGTCTTTTCCGAATGATATTGCAAATCAAAATTGTAATCCTCTATATACTCAACTCATCACATCTATCTCATGTTCAAGTCTTTTTGGGAGAAAAAGTACTTGAGACTCCTGTGATCCGAATACACCTCGAATATCTCACCATACAAGTAGTGTCTCCACCTCTTCAATGCAAAGATCACCATTGCTAGTTCTAAATCATGCGTAGAATAGTTATGCTCATGAGTCTTTAATTGCCTAGACTCATAAGAAACTACTCCGTCACATAGCATCAATACACAACCAAACCCGCTCTTCAAAGCGTCACAATAAATCATATACCCCAAGCCATGTTCGAGTATCACCAAAATACGAGTTGTAGTTAACCGTTTCTTTAATTCATAAAAGCTAACTCATATGCTTTATTCCACACAAACTTCACACATTTACGAGCGAGTCGTGTCATAGGAGTTGCAATACTAGAAAAGTCTTTCACAAACCTTTTATAATAGCACGCTAGCCCAAGGAAACTCTGAATCTCAAAGACACTCTTTGGACTTTCCCAATCGGCCTCAATCTTAGATAGATCAACTGAGACTTCACCTCCTGAAACAACATGTCCAAGAAATTTCACCTCTTGGACCCAAAACTCGCACTTTTCATACTTAACATACAATTGGTGCTCTCTAAGAATTTGTAAAATTGTCCTCAAATGCAACTCATGCTCCTCCTCCGAAAATGAGTATATATGTCATCTACAAATACTACCACAAAAGTGTCTAGATACTCATGAAATGCCATATTCATCAAATCCATAAATGTCGCTAGTGCATTAGTCAAGCCAAATGGCATTACAATGAATTCATAATGTCTATTCCATGTACGAAAAGTCATTTTATAGATGTCATCATCTTTTACCCTCAATTGATAATAACCCGACCTTAAATCAATTTTCAAAAAGTAGTGAGCTCCCTTCAATTGATCAATAGGTCATCTATCCTTATCAACAGATACTTGTTCTTAATTGTCACATGATTCAATTTTTAATAATCGATGTACAATCTCAAATAATCATCTTTCTTCTTAGCAAACATCGATACTCCCCACGATGATGCACTTGGTCTAATAAAGTCATTAGCTTTCAAATCATCTAACTGATGTTTTAATTCTGCCAACTCCATTGGTCCCATCCGATATGGTGCCATGGAAATGGGCGTCGTACCAGGTATAAGGTCAATACCAAACTCCACCTCTCTCTTGGGAGGTAAGTCCATCAAACCTCCTAAAAAACATTCAAGAACTCACATACCACGGTCGGATATACCTTTCTTGGAATCTCTTCCCCCTCGGTCGAAAGACTAGCCAATATAAAACTGTGTCATTCCTGACTACTAATGCTATAGCATGGATAAGTATAGGAATCACTCCGATCCCCGAAAAAATAAAAGCAATCGCCCTCGGGCGTGCAAATTGTTACTCGCCCTCTAAAATAGTCTATTGTCGAATGGAACTCAGACAACTAATCCATCCTAAGGATGATATCAAAACTACTCATGTTAAGGAGAATGAAATCAAACTCTAGTGTCCGCCCAGCTATCTCAAAGTGCACCCCCGACACACTTCATCAAGAATCACTATGCCACCCACTGGTATATCAACACAAATAGCTCTACCCAATGGACTAACCTCTAGCCCCAATGTCCGTGTAAATGATGTAGCAATGTATAACGCACCTGAATTAACTAACACATACGCCCAAGAACTATACACCAGAAATATACCTCTAACCACTGAAGGTCATGCTGAGGAGTCTGCATGTGTCACAGCATACATTCTACCCTATGTCCTCTGATCATGTGCTCCACTAGCCTGAAAACCAGATTGATGTGTGGATGCACTAGGGGTAGACCCCCTCACTGGTCATGCACTCTGAGCTAACAAAGCTAGCTGTGGTGGAGGCAATGCTCTATAGCTCGACTGTGCAGTTATGGTCTAAGCTGGCCTCTACTACAAACCTTGACCATTGTTAGTATTCCCACCCTGTTGTGGACAATGCTTCACTATGTGTCCCTGCTACCCATAACAAAAGTAAGTCATCGTGTTAGGCTGACCATAGGCTGACTCATAGGTGCTCTCAAAGTTTAATCTGTCTTGTAGTGCCCCGACTGCCTACACTTGAAGCACACCACCTCTGCCCTTGTAAATCCCAAAAGCATAGGAGTGATCGATATAGAATGTGCCATAGGCTGCCCCACTAAACCCACTGAATGAGAAGGAGCACTTTGAATCTCTTCTTTGCATGTCCCTCTGAAGCAATTGTCAAAGTCTTGCCTTGCTTCCAAGCCTCCCTCTTCTCTTGCCTGTCTTTGGTCTCAGCCTCAGTAATCAAGGTTTTTTCTACTGCTTCAACATACACTTTCAAATCCAAAATAGATATAAATGGTGTCACACCCCAAAATCTGGATCACTGGGACTCCCCCTGTCCAAATCCAAATCCCGTAAGTGAACCCGTCCATTAAACCCTAATGAACTATCTTAATTCATAATTATCGCGGAAGCTTAATTATGTACACACTCATGTATGTGTTCAACTTAACATTCACCAATACCAATGGAAAGAGAATTAAAAAATACTCAATTTCAGAAAAAGAATCACTTAATTCAGGTTTAAGACAACAAAGTTATACCTATTTTAAAATTTTAAAACTTTAGAGCAGAAAAATAGTTGACTGTCTTACCCTCCCAGAAAAGCCCAAAAAGGGCTGCCCAAAATAGTCAACTGTTTTACCCTCCCAGAAAGCTCAAAATTATGTTGCTAAAAAAAAATTGAAAATCTAAAGCAGTAAAGTAGTTGACTGTGCCAAAAGGGAAAGTCGACTACATTACCCTCCCAGAAAGCTCCAAAAGCTGTTATCCAAAACAGACGACTTCCCTTGAAGGGAAAGTCGAATGTTTTCACCTGGGAACCCCTTTTTAGCCTCTTTTGTTCAAAATATTCACCAATACTCATACATAAACATTTCCCAAAACATAAAACTCATCCAACATCATTCTAATGATATTTCAACCTAATTAAAAACAAAACCTTATTTTATCATACCATGATCATTCATACATTTACCATTCAACTATAAAGGAATTTAAACTACTATTCTCACAAGTTTATACATGTGAAAAATAAAGATAAATGAATAGATCATCATTTAAACATCTAACATCTACTATGCTCAATACCATACTTACAATGTATGAAATCATAACTCATGAACAATACATGCTTTAAAATGTATTTAAACGCACACAACCATAAAGCTTAAATATGACATGTTTCCAAAATAGAAATACTCTTATACATGTTCATTTCGTGCAAATAGTCCACAATCCGGACATGTATTCAAATGAAATACTTAAATACAAATTACAAGTTCGATAAATACCTAAACATGACATGTGAAAGCAAAACATAAATGATAGCGACGAAATGTAGATTTCCATAGTTCGAGAACCTCAAGCTCCATCAACGACTGGTACCTTATCTGTAAAAATGGTTAAGGAAAGGGGGGAGAACATATAACTTCACCTAGTAAAGATACCCAAACCAACTTATACATCAACTTAACGCGACTTACATAAATGCAAACATGGGATCCTTAAACTACATGGCATACTCACAATGCTTTTGAGATGTTAACATGATATTTCTATACGCTATATGGTATACATGCTCAAGGGATCTCAATTCAGTGCTTAAATAGAACACATGCTCAACAATACTCATATAAAGTTGAAGGCCACATAAATATAAATATGAATATCACAATTCAACAACAAGACTTAAACACCAAGTCACGTAAGTTTCAAAATCACATAGGAGTGGGAGTAGTCGTAGAACCACCAGATAAATGCTAATTAAACCAATTATCCATAATATCTATCTTAACGGATGATCAACCCAAGGGTCTAGAAATAACCAAATCTATATTTACGGGATACTAACCTGACGGTTTAGAGTAACCACCTTGGCCAAGTTTCGGGTTTTTGCACCCTAGGGATCTAAGCCCTCATTGCTTTCTGACCTTCTCCCTAAAATCAACAACCAATCACATATGGTTCAAGTATGCCAACACATACAATTCCAAGCGCATCATAAGCCATTTGCATTTCATGTTAAAACATGTTTTTATATGCATATAACAATGCAACATTTCATAATTCAAGTGCATCATAAGCCACTTAATTCCCATGCTAAGACATGTAATTTTCTATGCATATAACCATGCATCCATTGAAGAAATGATCACTTTCATGCATTTTATCAAAAACATAAGATGCATCATGTACAACATAGTCTCTACAACTATAACTCATGTTATAAGGCAACATTCATCCACAATTAACAACACATAGACATGTAGACACAATTCAAATCATCATTCCATTTGATACACATTTAAACATACTTCAATTCAACAATAATACTAATTAACAAGAATTAGCCCAATTAAAGATGCAAGACTTACTTTCTAGCAACCCGAATCACGCTAATCAATTCAAACCACATCAATTCCTAAGGAATCGATGATAAGATAGAGAGAGCACCCCTACCTCAATTCCAAACCAAATTATCACCGAACCCAACTTTGTCTAAAATTGATTTTGATCAGATCAATCTTGAGCCCTCAATGCGTAGACCATTTCTCTCTTCTTCGGCTTCTTTTAATTCTCACCTTAAGCCCCTCTAATTCAATGGAGAAGGAAGAATGAATTAGAAAATATCTAACTTCGCTATTTATAGAAAAATTACCTACACTTATTCACAAAAATTTCATCACATTTTTTCCTAAACCTTCCCGGACTCATTTTCGGAGTTTCGTAACTCCGATGGACACGAAATTAATTTCGTAGCGTGTCAAATATTTTCTTTAAGCTACCCTATGAATTTGGAGTCATTCTGATACTTTTGAATTTTTTGAGCCCATGAGGCTCACGCTTCTGGCTCAACCGGACTCGAAAAAGTCAACTTTTGCCAAACGCTTTGAAAATTTCTCCAAACTTTAAATAAGTTGTCTAAACATGTATTTTATATTTAAAACACATATATAATCATTTGAAGAATTTATATGACAATAAACAAAAATAAATAAAAATTGACCAAAAATGGTCACCGTCCTTACAAATGGCCTAACAGAATGATGAAGGCCATCGACAAACCTCCATGTCTTCTCTTCCTCATCTCTCACCACTTTGAGAGCAAAGCATGAAAGAGAAATGAACTTGTTCTCATATTCAGTTACGGTCATGCCGTAATGAAGTAGTTCCTCAAATTCCTTCCTAAGTGCCCTCCTCTTTGGCCTTGAAAAATAATGCTCAAGGAATAGAGTCTTAAAGTCTTTCCACGCCATAGTCTCTACATCATGTCGATCACTCACTGACTTCCACCATAATTCAGCACCACCCGAAAATAATTATATAATAAGAATCACTTTCATCCCATCATCGAGCGAAGACATCATCTTTAGATGCTTCTCTACTTGCTCCAACTAATTATCCACTATCAACGGATCCATGCTTCCATCAAAACTAAGAGGCATCAACTTTTTGAACCTCGTAATAAACTTGAAACGCCTCTCACTTTCACTTTCCTCCGGTTGCACTACCTCAGTAACTGCAGTCATCAAAAAGTCTCTAAGGGTTGCGGTCATATCAGTGACCAAACAGTTTTCCTTAGGGACTACACCCCCAACTGCCCCTCCACAGCGTCTAGGTGGCATAACTCTATATAGTCAAGATATATGTCAATAACAATAAGTTATCTCATGCTATGTACTCAACACGATCAAACACGCAACATAATAATATGTTATCACTTACACATGTAACACACAGACATGCTTTTCAACACACATTTAATCACATAAACATGTTCTCAAGTCAACACATAACATATAATGCATGTTATCATATAAGCACTTAATATATTATCATGTAAACATACTTCACATGCACATAAGTTCTTAAATCAACTATGTCATGTCTACATGCATTTTTAGGTTTTTAAACTCAAAGGTTCTATCCATTCTGAATCTACACGTGATCCAACCCTTACCCTTCATCCCTAGATATTCAACCTAGTTATGCTTTGATACCAAGCCATCATGCCCCGATTTCCAACACCCGAAAAGGCATGGGAAATAGGGGTGATTGAATCAAATATTCACATCTCTCATAATCACTTCCACTCTAATATCATACTTTGATACCAAGCTGTCACACCCCAGACAACCATGGCAAACTACCATTATCACCCTCGGTTCCTAGCTAAACCACCGAGATCATTACTTATCGCGGAAGGCTTATTACTCATATCATATCAATTCCTCACTGGAACATCACAATGATCTAACAATCTAAGTCATTATCTCATAAATCAGCAGAAGCATTCTTTGTACATCAATATCATCATATTCAATGATCATTCTCACAATAGGGCCCCACATGTACACCACGCACACCTATTAACTCATTTCAGTTTATCTCAGCTCACTTAGTATCTACATATTATGATGCATCGCCCATGTATCGTAACAAAGTGCAAAATGCACTATTTTTGACAACCCTATCTTCTCATTTCTGCAATGCATGGTAACCCAACTTGTGATGCATCGAAATATTACGATATATCGTAATGCATGTTACGATGCATCATAAGATGATGATGCATCATAATAAGTATTACGAAGCATTGTAACCACTCAGCCAGTTACCTTTCTCATCCTCAACACTTGGTTCATTTCATTCTCTATCAACTCAATCGTTCCAACCTTAACATACATGCATATATGAACATTAATGGAAATAAAATCATTATTTTCATTGTCTAGCATTCACCATACTTAAAACATACATATAATGTAGGTAATCATAAAACAGAACCATAACATGTTCTCGAAACATAAAATATCTTATACATGATCAGCACATGCATATAGTCCACAACCCGGACATACATTCAAATAAAGCATTAAATATCTTTGGAAGAACCTGATCTTGCTTCACGCTAACTCACCGTTAGGGAGACTCCATCACTTCTTTACCATTTCTTGAAAATAGTTAATACTCATGGGATGAGCTACAACATGCTCAGTAGAAATGTCTAAAATACAATTTTGCAAGTTCCGTGAATACAACATAAACATATATTTGTATTTAATTATGTTCAAATATCTGTATATCTCAACCATATCATAAGCTACATATGATTCAACATGATATGCACATCTCTCTCATCCTCTCCACACAACCATTGGACCCCAATTATTAAACCATCAAATTCTACCTAACTGGGGTTCCTATCCGGACCGCCCCATATAGGACGTTGATTACTGGATTATCCTATTTCCCTCATCAAAATGATTCACCATCCAATTGATCTCACCACCTTCACCATATGCTTGCCAATGAATGAAAATGAATTCCACATGTTCATGTTAAATGTGCATATGTAATTGAAAAATAACATTGCAACCACTCAACATGCTTGACATTTCCATACAAATCTCATATGCATTCTTAATGAACATGAATCACATTTCCCACATTTCACATCACTTATGTTAATAATCAAACATGATTTACATCTTAACATGCTTTCAAGACAATTTATCAAACACATAAATGTCACCTTCACATTTATACACGAACACACATAATTCTCCCACATTTCACATTCAACATGCTTCATAATCATTTAAGGCAATTATAAACATGTAATCACATTATCTCACATTGAAAATTCATTGAATTGTATAATCTAGCATGTTTTAACCTTGAAAAATATTTAATTATACCCACATAACAAATTGGTTGTCTAATATACTCACATAAACCCCGAATTTCATGGGTTAGCCATCCCTACCTCAATTTAGAAGAGTTTCTAAATAATTTTTCACCAAAAACAACTTTGTCTGAATTCGATTTCGAATGGATCAATCTCAAGCCCTCGATGCATAGAACAATTCTCTTTTCTTCAACACCTTCCAATTTCCACTCCAAGCTCGCAATTTCAATAGAGAAGGAAGAAGATGAATGTGTGTGTGTATATATATATATATATATATATATTGCTCTCTCAATCGGTTGATATAGAATGAGAGAATGAGAGTTGTGTCATTCTCCCTTCTATTTATAGACCTAGCCTCCCCTATTTACAAAAATGTCACTAGTCACTTACCAAACATTCCCGGACTCCATTTTCACTTTCGATAACTCCTACGGACTCGAAATTGATTTCATAACTTATCAAATATTTTATTTAAACTAATCTCAAATTTTGGTGTCATTCTGAAACTTTCAAATTTTCTGGGCTCACCGGACTTGTGTCCCGAGCCTGCCCGACCCGAAAAACTTAAATTCCACCAAACGCTCCCAAAAATTTTTTGAACCTTTATAAAAGTCTCCAAACATGTATTTCACATTTAAAACACTCATATAATCATTTAAATAATTTATATAGCAATAAATGAAAATAAAGAAAAATCGACCAAAAATGGTACGGTTCTTACACATATTAGATCTCTTTATAAACACAATAATCCTTGAGATAGCAAAACATCATGAAAATTAGGTAACCATACTAGGTACGGATGTTGTGGGGTGCCTATCACCTTCCCCACACATAACCAAACCCCCGGATCTATTAATTTGATTCTCAAAAGAACAGATGGCAGTCATACGTATCAAAAGGGCCTATACTCATATTTTTACATTTCAGGTGACCTGGCACACTAAAACTCAATGTTAAGTGGCAACTCCAAGAACACATATTTCTTTGGCCCTTGTTCTTTCCTCAACTCCAGCACACGTCTACCCTGTTGCGATACACACCCTGAGTTTCCACACTCGCCGGCAAGACAGCTGATGAACCTTCCCTCCCTGGGCACTTTGATTTTCACGAGTGCAAATTAATAAAGACTGGGATTTCAGTTAATTCATCTCATTCTCTATTTATTTTCAATGTTAAGTTGTCTCGCCACTAGTAACCCCCCACCTAGACACCCACTCCTATCGACGATCAATCACCCCCCACTCCCATCAGTGATTTATCGACAACCAATCATCATTATAAATCATCAAATGGTCCATTCAAATCATTTTCCTATTCGTGAGTAATTTGTGAATGGTGAGCCATTCGATTAGATCTGAGTCCGTAAGCTAACAGATCTTCCAAATCCTTGAGATGTCTGGTGATCTATTTTCAATAATTCTCTCTCCCTATTTTCTCTCTCAACATCCCTCTATCGTACACTTGCTTGATCTGACATTTTCTTTGGAATTATATAATAGATAAATGTGCATCTATATATATGTATGTATATATATAGGATCTTCCCTTTCAAAATCTGATTACATATCTATATATATACACACACACATGTATACATATCTAAAATTTCTCTCCTTCTGTATTTAATCTAAACTCTATCTCTCTCCATTTTCTAGATTGGAACACAGTTAACAGATGAGAATGGGGTGTAATATTTTTTCATCAACGTGGATAGGATTGAAAATACAAACGCGTCCCAAGTTCGGGACAGTTGGGACTGAAAATTGATAAATGGAGTTGAGTAGGGTTTAAGCAAACCCTCCCCATACCCACCCTATTGTCATCCCTAGTATAAAATACTTTTATGATTTGTCCATTAGTATTTAACTTTGATGCACAAAAACACCATAAATTATAAATTTTAGAAATAGTATAGACCTTGATCCATCGTCATGACAAATGTGTTTTTTCCGAGTGCAGAAAATTCAGTCTGGAAAAATACCTTACAACAAATCAATTATAATTTGATCTGCAGAAGTCCAAATTCAATGTCATTCGTTCAAAGTAGACTCAAACAATTGCTCAATCATATATAGCTCAAAACTTATTTCTTTCTTTACTGAATTCGAATTGACTTCATGATAAGAAGTGTGGAGCCTAATTATACTGTACACTTTGGTCCAAATTTTTTGAAAAGTTATTTTGGTATTTTTACACTTGTTATGTAGCCTTAGGAGATGTTTATATATACCGTCTAAATTCTCTATAATTATATTCCGTTTTTTTCATTATAATGAAAACTTTGTAATACCAAAGACGTAACTCTAGATCTTGGGTGAATCTCGTAAATCTGTGTCTTTACTTGCGTTTTTAATCTTCTTTTCTGTTAATTTTACCCAAAAATAGCCGATGCATATTTTGTGTATTCTTTATGAGTTAATCTTCAAACTAATCTCGTTGATGGATACTAAGTGTGGTATTTCATTACACAAAAGTATTATGAGAGATTATTGTTTGACACCTTATATATAACATTAACTGGCCCATCAAAGACCCTTAGTTTTCCATAAAGAAGACTAAGAGTTACTCCATTACATATACTTCTATTAATCCCTTTAAGTTGTCATCTTTATACTTTTGATCTTCCAAATACTTGATCCACTCGATAATTGGATCACCTTCCAATTAATATCATGAAATTAGACCCTTTTGTAAAACTAGGGAATCTAATATGTCTACGCTAAACAAATTTTAAGTTCACAAGACCGTTGTTCCCATGCATTACTTCACCTACACCACTCATAATTTGTTTGATACTAATATTTCACTCATGTGGGATATTGTTATAGTTTTTGGTGAGTCAAATACTATGTAAATTATTAGTTTATTTATTTTGTTTGTCTCCAAACATATAATAGTTGAGGGTACAAGTAAAATATTTGAGTCGTAGTATATAACAACAAAAACAATTCTCTTTTAGAATTCTCTTCCTCTGAATTCACGTTTTATTTTCTGATATTATCTTACACTCTTTTTATAATATTTCATTACTTTGAATCATTTTAGGTTTTTCAAAATGGATACAATTTTTCCTTCGCCAGAATCAACATATTAGAATGAGGTGATTAAACATTTAGATCCTATCAAGTTTGTGAGCCTTATAGCATCACTCGATGATTCATTACCAATTATTGAGAAATCAATATTTAACTATAAAAAAATAAAAAAATAAAAAAAAGAACATAAGGTTTAAAATTCTCTTCACATTTTCAGTATATAATTTTCATTTTGTGATAATATCTTCCTCTTTTGTGATATTTCACTACTTTGAAACATTTTAATTTTTTCAAGGGAACGTAATCGGCGATTCACGAAAATCAACATATTAGCTCGTGTCTTAATCTCAAATCTATAAATTCTCTTTCATTTACATTAACAGATTAGCTCGTGTCTTAATCTCAAATCTATAAATTCTTCTTCGTTGTGTAAACGCCTTCGGCTGTGTGGAATTGGAGTCTGGAAATGGAATTAGTGAAATTGAAAAAAAAATTGTTAATGTACGGTGAAGATAATTTTCTCCAATTTCCCCAATTCCAATTTGAAATGCAGCCGAACATAGCCTAAATATCTTCCTGGGAAATTATTAATAGTTATTGATTAATTTTAAGTGTTGTAATTCTATGGAATATTTTCTGTACAAACAACAAACCTCATAGGCTCAGGAACAATACACTTCACAGCCTTGGAATTCAGAATGTTAGGGTCATCAACTACTTCTGCAACATCAACAGAGTCTGCTTTCTATTATTGGTTGGGAAGCTCTAACTTCAGTTTCATGCAGATGTTATCAGTTATAAACTGCTGGGCTATTTGTATAGATAAGAGAGAAATCCAATCACACAATATCATTTCAATAATTAATCAACTTGCAAAATAATTCATGTGAACAAGTTCAACAAGTAAATATAAAGGGAAAATGCATTTATATTCACAGATTGCACAAAAAGCCTCAAAATCATGTTAGCAAAACCAACTTTGGAACTAATTCAATTGCAGTTTAGAGCAATGCTGAAGCCTATGATATACAACACTCATTTAGAAACACCTCAAATGAAATGGAAAACAAGGAATGGCTCTTTGAGCACCACACATCTGTAATCACAAGTCCAAGTTTCAGTTTCTACAATATTATCACACACCACAAAGGCAAACTGGATAGCACTGATGGATTTATTCTCCTTCCGACGAACCTCGGCCTTAAAATCATCTTCGCCATTCTGCTTGAATCAGCTTTACTGGAATCAAAAGAATATCCAAAGAAAACAACTAATAATTATTAGAAGTAAACAATTAAGCAAACTGTCAAACACTACATAAGAGACTGGAAATTTTTACAAGTTTTCAACAAGTTCCTATTTTGAAAAATGAAAGGGCGGGCCTAGGTGCAATGGTAAGATTGCTCCATTATGACTCGGAAGTCATCTGTTCGATATGAGAAAGAGAAACAACCTCTCCACATGCAAAGGGTAATACTGTGTACATTTAACCCTCTCCGGTCCCCGCAATGACCGAAGTCTTGTGCATTGGATTAGTCCTTTTTACTATATTGAAAAATAAGGGATGTTGCCTTCAAATTTAGAAATTGCTTTAATGCTAGAATAGACCATTCTGTGCAAACCAAGTGTTAACCAGATTTCTAGATTCCGAAAAAACTTCCCCAACCAGAAACTCATACGACTAACTGGTCAAATTGGACTGAACTTCCTCGAATCAAGGTTGAAATGTTGGCACTCTAATTTGGGATGAACAGAATGGAAAGTTATGGGGGGGAGAAAGAGACCAGACTACTACTTGTGCATTACAGAGCACGCCATTTCCAATGTAACTATTGCCTAAAAAGTGCTTCAGTCATTTTCTTCATTACTTAATGCAATGGTGAAAGCTTGGGAGTCCCAACTGTGAGAACTCATAGTGGTGTCGGAGCACATACTTTATGCAAACAATGCCAAAGGTTAGTTTTGTTTCTAGTCTATTTCTCCCAGCATTCGGCATACTTGGGACCAATAATGCTGGTCATTGCCTTAAAGTTCTAAAAATAACACTCAGACTTGAAAAACATTATGGCTGTCCACATGAATTTAAGAATCAAAATTTCTGATGAAATATGCCATTCTTACCATTTACATTTCCCCCTTTGCCACTTGCTTGTACTGGTCTCTGTGCCCTTGGTGACAGTGAATTCTTTTTGCCGTTAATTGAAGATGGCAGAGAATGACGCCTGAGATTATGCTTCTCAACCTCATCTTGTCTGAACAATGGGGAGCCTTGCCCTCTCAGTTTTGCCTTTGCAGATTTGGTTGCTGCCATATAACTTGGCAACATTGCCCTGCTTCGTACCCCATTTTCTGAACGTTCTTGCTTTGCTGAAACAGATGCTTTTCGGCTGTATTTCTGGTTCTCATTGCCAGTTAAATCTTCCCTGGAGCTTAAACCCCCATCTGTCACAGGAACACTCTCGTATTCTCCTCTGTTTTCTAGAGGCTCTGATCTTTCTGCAGTTTGATCATCACACAGCAAACCAGTTGCCTCATTTACTATTAAAAGTTCTGTATTTGTTTCTAAATCGGATGATTTAGACACAACCACAGTTGTCTCTATTTTCATCTTCTCAGCAGAACCGCTCATGCATTGGTCCGAAACAACTTGACCTGAAGAGCTCAATGCCTTCTCCTTGCTGTCCTTTGACTTCTTACTGTCAACTACAGCCTGAACATTGCCCTCCATTACAGGGGAGTGAACCTTCCTCAGACTATACTTAGCCTTCTCAAGCTCATTAGACGGATGTTCCTGCACTGAATCTGCTGAATGACTTGAAACTTTCCTCACAGTCCGTCTTGATTTCTCAAATTGAGTGGTTGATTGTGTTGATACATTGTCAATGTTCATAGCAGGGATCCTCGGGATGCTATGCTTCATCCTGCCTTTTTCAGTGTTTAGAGCTAGAGAGTTACGCTGCTTCTGGGATTTTGAGCCAGTAACTTTCTTTGGTTGAGGAACTGGTTTCCAGAAGAGGGATGCTGACCAGCACTCCAGCCAGTTCAAGAGTGAATTTGGTTCTGCTGAATCATATTGGAGGTGCATGGGCATCACAGTGGGTGATGAAGCAATAAGCTAAAGAGAAAAACCAGGTAGTCACATGGCCAATATTAAAGCAAGGGGATGAAAAGGAAGAGCAGCAATCAAATGGAATAAAACGTAACTAAAATTTGTACATGTTGCCACTCAAACTGCTATTCAGACAGTTAAACTTCACTGGCCCAAATTTTAGGCCCTGCAACAAAATTAAAGGCTAACTTGTTGATTTTATTAGTTGACCATTACTTTTTTTTTGACAAGTTTCATTAAAGGCGCTCAAGAGAATTAGTTGACCATTACGTGGTGCAGTTGTAAAAGCCCGTGTCACAAAGCCCGAGAACATACATTCAAGCATAATGGCGTGCACTTTAAGCAAATAATGCCAAAAGTGCACTATCTCCAGTCTGTTTCTAATAACACCCAGTTTATAACAGGGACCAACACTAACGCCTTTATGGAGCTATGCTAGTCATGCAGAGATATCATCTCTATGAATCATACAAGGAATAAGTTCATAAAATCCTGATTAGGACGCCACAATAACTAACCCATGGGATGTCAAGCCATGATGGTCTTGGACTATCACAAATGTCCAAAAATCCTCAAAAGAGAACAATATTAAGCCCAGAACACTTTTTAAGACTTGATCAATCCAAAATTAACCCGTTAAGTTTTGAGGCTACAAGGTAAAAGAAGAAGGCATCACCAGAGCACATAACCAACCACTGATTCTTACGTGACAGGACAAACTCCATCAAGCACTTCGCCTCATATGTTAAATCCTCAGGAGAAACCATAGTTTACACTTCCTAAAATGTTAATTCCTCCAGAACATATGCAAGCATGAATATGCAAAGTATTATACTGATCAAAGTGAAGATGGAGCACTTTTTTACAATCCAGACAATTCATTGAAACGAGTAATTGCATGTGGTAGCCATTACATAACATCAATAGAGCATAATATATACATTTTTAATTATATTACCTACTCATCTAGTAGCCCAATCTGTGACTAGTATGAAAGAAAAGAACTGCCACGACTATATCTTCAGACATGATATGATGCAGAACTTACCTTACAAATAAAAGCATTTTCTGACAGCTTTGCTATCTGTCTGCATGTACTGACTCCAACAGGATCCTCAAGCTTGTTTTCCTGATGCAAAGATGTATATAAATATTACATGCTAGAACTGAAGCATGCAACAAATTTTGTAGTTCCAGCTTTGTACTCAGAAGAAATCAATGCAATGTTTAAACTCAACAAACTTCCAATATCTGAGGATCAGTAATATACTAACATGAGAGCTTGACCAAATTTTTGTCTGCCACCTGCCTAATGCAACCTTACCCCCCATTTTTCTAGAATTAGGACCAACAAGGTGAAGCATGACCACTTTTCACTCTATGTTTATCTAATTCCTCCTCCAACCCAAAAAAAGGAAAAAGGAAAAAGAAAAAAGAAAGAGATAAACAGAGAGTGAAACATTTGTTACCTTTTTGGCTTATTGACAAAAAATATCGAGTGGATACATGCTTCAAAATAAATAAATAGTAAATAAAAAGAAGAAGCAGGTGTGTGCTTCCATTTGTTTAGTAGATAAGATGTCCATCAGAGAACAACGAGGCCTCTCATTCGCAAAGCAAGGCTAGGAATCTTTTTTCAATTTTGCACCCTATTAAACTACAATCCAGATAAATAATTAATATGTAGTAGATGCTACAAGACTGCATTTGAGCGAGGTCAGGAGTTTAAAAACTCCTTCGGGTGTTAATGGCACTATACAAGTGGCACCCAGCTAGCATGTAAGGTTTAAAAATGGAGATTAAGCAATTGATAAATTGGAAGTCAAAATAAAAAATACATTGAAAGTTTTATTTTCTTTTTCTTTTCTTTTTTCCTCATGGGATGCTGAAATAAGAGTTGAAGCTCATAATCTGAAGCCTTTGCTTACAATATACAATGATAATGCACCAATTTTTTTCAAAAAATGTATACTGAAAACTTATTGATCATCTTACATAATTGTCACGAGCAGAGTTGTTACTCTAAATATATAATCGGAACTAGTGAACATCATAACATATTCATCCTAAGAAATTAATATGGTGAAAAGATGAAAAAGGTTCCATGAATTTTACAAGTTTGATGGTCTGAAACACCCAATTATTTTGATTCTTTATCTACACTATTTCATCCATACAGATCATGAAAATGCATTTATTCACGCCTTTAGATGAGCCATATGTCTAACCAAAGAGCGTAACTATAGAGGATTTTCCCATGATCATGAATGCACTATCTTTGCGGACAGATTCTATGATAAAGATGGCAAGTAATAGACTAACAATGTCCTTCAAGAGGTTACCAGAGGCTCCACTAGAATACACTTTGTTTGCACTTCAAGGCCGATATCAGAATGCCTTATTTTTCTTCCACGAGCAAGGGCCTGTAACTTCACAATTCCCAACATACAGTGTAGAGTAGAAACAGCTTGCCTCCTCACAAAGTGCCCACGAACAAGTGCCTGCAACCTTATTATGCCTTTGAGGGCCCGAAACGCTCGACGAGCCTTCATACAGATTACATGCATCGGCATTAATATACTTTCAAGTAAAAGCCATCAAAATGTTCATAAAAGGAGAAGAAAGAAACAAGAGCATGAGCAAAAAAAAAAATTTAATAATCAGACTTCGGTCAATGTAATGGAGACAAACAATCAAAGCCAGACAATTGATGCAAAAACAAAACACCAGCACTGCTGCTACAAAATCTATAAATTGTATAAAGCTATAATATAGATACTTTTATCAGTACAGTAAGCCAGAGGGAGCGGGAGCTACTATCCAGCCTATCAACTCTGTTTGGAAAACATTTAAGCACCAAGGAGAAGTTGCCTAAATGCAGGAGCCTTCCACTTGGCAGTTGGGACACAGGCAGCTGCCAGACCACCCTTAATGCGCCTGCATCAAGGCCCTCAGTACTCAACTATGTCACATGTACTCTTCAAAAATTCATGAAGGACCCATGTCGAACAGACAATACCCAAACATAGGTATGGGAAATGTGTCCTACACTTTTAGTTGGATATGCATATGACAATTATATCCAAGTTCAATACACAATTTTGAATTTTCCATAAAACTCTCTGATAATGTTCCTTTTACTATGTTATCGTTCCAAACAAATGAAAACATTATTTTACTCCAGAAAATAAAAGAAAATAGTTAATAATATGAATATTTGTCCATGTTCCCATGTCCTTGGGTTTGAAGATTTGCTAAATCCAATACTTAGAATATATCCGCACCCGAAACATTTACCCAAGTCCATGTGACATAAATGTTGGATGTGAAGGAATTGTTAGCAATTTATCAATAGATGTGGCCGTTGCATGAATTAGCATTATTTTATAATAGATTCTTTCATGAAGAGAGTTTTATGTAAGGTGATCCAAATATGAAATTTCAGTGAATCAATTGCACAGAAGACCAAAAAGTGTAATGTTAGTGAGCTAAAGATTACTTATTATGAAATTTGGAGTTACACTCGATCACTACTCTACATTTTTTTTTTGATAAGTAAGGTTTCATTAAAAGGCACTCAAGAGGGGAGAGCTCCCCAAGAGAATACACAAAAAGCCAAACAGGCCAGCTATAATTTTAAGCTATCAACAAATTCCAAAAAATCCCCCATAGATTTACAATAACGCCCATTTACACAAAAGAATAGCAAACTAAGAATGATGTATTTGAGAGACCAAATAGGGGTTTCCTCTTCCTCAAAGAACCTCCTATTTCTCTCACGCCACAACCCCCACCATAAACAAAGGGGGCCACATCTCTAGCTCGGCTAACCACTGTACACCCTCTCCAAGCCTCGATCATGCCCCTATGGAACCGGGGGACACTGACAGAGCGGAAACTATGAACGTTCGCGCACGAACAAGATAAACAACTTTGAATCCACAAAGTTAAAGAAAATTGCAAAGCAATTGGTATATTATTGATAAGTTGATTGATTGATTTCTGCCGTATAGCAGTACATATATTTATAATAGAGAAATCCTAATCCTAACAGCACTAGGAAACCTAAAAACAAAAGGAAACTTATAGAAATCCTAATCCTAACAGGAAAAGGAAATCTATTTCCAAAAGGAAACTAAAATAAAAGAAATTAGTACCCAAAATTAAACTTTCTCTAAAAAAATATTAAATATATATATAGATATATATAATATGAAACCTACTAAAACTATCCTATATCAGTCTCCCCCACTTCAAAAGAACTCGTTCTCGAGTTCGGCTGCAGATACTCATCATATACGAGTATGAATAATATTTCAATCCATTGAGGAATTAACCTTGATACTTTGTAAACTTCTTCAGCCATGATAAAGAAAAATCCACACTTAAAAATAAAATGGTCTGCTTTTGTTTTGCCTCCCCAATGAGCAAAATTGAAAGGTTATCCAAATCTATAGACATTGAATTGTCAAAGATAACTATCATATTATGAATATATAAGAAGTTGGAACCCACTTGATCACCCCAAGGCCAATCATATTTATCAGCTGATGAAAACTGCTGGTGTAAAAAATTGAGGTGGAACACGTGATTTTGGAAGAAACCCAAGCACTTGATTTGGAATTGTTGATGGGGTCCGTTGTGACAAGATTACCGATAGCATAAGGGTCAATAAAATTTTTAACCTTAGCACTATTCGTAACAATTGTATTATTCTCATCTACCGTGTCACCAACTTGAGGATCAAACTCTTTCATGCCGTCTTGGACTTTTAATTTGGAAATTTTATTGAATCCATCTTCTAGCCCATGATCCTCTCCATCGCAATATTCCGTGTCTAGATTTCTCAAATCATCAGTGATACCTTCAAAGTGGGTCTCTGAAATTATATTGTTGGAATCCCTTTCAGATGCATCTTTTACTGCAAAAACATGGGCAATTTCATTCTCTTCAATTACAAGAGATGAAACAACATAATTTTGCTTCTAATCCATCTCAATAAAATCACTCGTTGCTTCAACAAAATTACCATCAAACTCCTTCGTGCACTCATTGACAGACCAACTTTCTTTCTTGCAATTCTGATATTTGTTGTACATCATCTGCTCATAATCTGGGGGTAGGAATTTAGCTTTTATCAATCTTTTCATCTTGTACCAAGATCGCACACGTTGTTTTCCTTGTCTCATCCGGTTAGTTTGTATCTAATCCCACCAAGCTGAAGCACATCCTTTAAACTTGAAGGCTACAAGCGGAACTTGCTTGTTTTCGGGTATATCAAAATACTCAAAAAAATTCTTCAATTTCTTTAAGCAAGTCCAAGACTTCCTCAATAATAAACCTCCACGAAAAGTGAATAGATCAAGTTTTCTTTGAAACTCACGATTGTCTGGATATCTACAGACTCTGTCACGTCTACCTCAATCACGTTGAATGCCGCAACCCCTCTGAATCCAAACTCCTCATCATCGAAATAATCCTCATAGGCTGGAGACCTACGTGGATATACAGGAACATAACCCATGTTCGGTTGGCCGCGAGGAACATCGTCAGCGCGAACCCGAACTGGTTCACGAGACTGGTTGCCACCAATCCCAAGTCCAACGACATCTTGTTGGAGATCCTGCAACATGCGTTCCATCCGTCTAAACTGTTGTTCCCGAGCTTGTTTGGCTGCCTAAGGGGCCTTCACTCTGCGATCATTGTCAACAAAGTGGGTGCTACCAAAACAACCAATTGCCATCAGACCCGGGTAAATCAAGGCTCTGATACCAACTGACGAAGTGGAAGCTATGAACGTTCGCGCACAAACAAGATAAACAATTTTGAATCCACAAAGTTAAAGAATACTGCAAAGCAATTGGTATATTATTGATAAATTGATTGATTGATTTCTGTCGTATGACAATACATATATTTATAATAGAGAAATCATAATCCTAACAGCACTAGGAAACCTAAAAACAAAAGGAAACTTGTAAAAATCCTAATCCTAACAGGAAAAGGAAATCTATTTCTAAAAGGAAACTAAAATAAAAGAAAACTAGTACCCAAAATTAAACTTTCTCTAAAAAAATATTAAATATATATATATAGATATATATAATATGAAACCTACTAAAACTATCCTACATCAGACACCCAATAGATACCAAACATAGCCAAGAACATAGACCAAACATCCCTTACCACTGGGCAATGAAGGAGGAGATCATTCACCGACTACTCCGCCTTCTTGCATATGCAGCACCAGTTTACCACAATCTAACGCCTCCTTCTTAGATTATCTAAGGTGAGAATTTTTCCAACGGTAGTTGTCCAGGTAAAGAAAGCCACCTTCAGCGACGGCGATAGGGGGGGGGGGGGGGGGGGGGGGGGGTGTGTGCTGGGGGCTGGCTTTCGGTCTCCAGATGGCCATCCAAGGGAAAGGGGGCCCTGAATCACTGACAGGCTCTGATAGAACGATCGGACTCCAAAGACTCCTCTCGAAGCACCTACCTGGATCATCTCATTCATCCCTTCTCCCTCCACCACCTGACTATATAGAAAAGCCAAGAGCTCTGCAACCTACTCGAGTTCCCAATCATGAAACTCCCTCCAAAACCACACATCCCATGTCATCCTCCCACTATCAAGCCGATAATAGTCAGCAACCAAGGCATACAAGTCCGAGGCGATCTTAGAAAGCCATGGGAACCTACGAGCCAAAACAATGTCCCCGCACCAAAGGTCATCCCAAAATCTGACGTGCCTCTCACTTCTAACTTTGAATCGAATACATTTGGAGAATTCGTCCCAGCCCTTTCGAATAGCCTTCCAAACTCCCACCCCGAAAGGAAAAGTCACCTCCCTCAACAGCCACCCCCCAAATCCTTCCCCATTCCGACAAGCAATGACTCTTCTTCACAGTCTGGACCTCTCTCTCCCAAATTTCCATAGCCATTTGCCTAACAAAACCTTGTTGAACAAATCCAACCTCCTGATCCCCAACCCTCCTATTTGAATAGGGGTTGGCAAATTTTGTATAACAAAACTTGAGTTTATACTTTTGTTTTATTTCTAGCTTAGTTTAGAAAATTTTCAATAGTTAGTTAGTGTTAGTTACCTCCCAAAGTTGAAGATGGAATTCATGTTATGTTCAAGGGTATTTTGGTGATTTTTGTCTATAGGGTATAAAGGTAAATTGACACATTGATACACTCACCAAATTAGGGTTCATGCATACATAATTAGGGTTTCTATGTTTACATGATTTCAATCTTATTTTGATTCCCTAAATTGTTTTAAACTTGCATGAAATAGATTTTGGAAACTTTCTTAATGATTTTTTTCTAAATGTAAACTTACAGGAGATTTTGATTGATCCACCAAAGCCTTCTAGAGGGATATTGATCGATCAACATCAACTTTGATTGATCAAGTTGTTCGGAATAGTAGTTTCCAACTTTGTTTTAAACTCTACAAAAAAATTAATGTCTCTACTACCTTGCTGCCTATAAATACATAACACTAGGGCAAACTAGATACAACTGATACATAATATTGAGAGTAGATTGTTCTTAGTTTTTGTGAGTGCATCTCTTTTTATTTTACATTCATCATTTGCACTATTTGGTGAGAGTAGTTCATATGTGTTGACAACTTTCATTGCATACTTCAAATACATGTTCAACACTAGTACACTACTATTAAATCCACAACCTTGTTGACAAGTGGAAGCACTAGCGCTGCATGGAGAATTTTTGAGAAAAAGTTTGGAGTCCTGTGTCACAAGATAACAAGGGGATTCTTGGGGTAGAATCTCTTAACTTAAGTTGTAATCTCTTTCTTGATAGTGGATTTGGTTTGCCTAGATTAGGTCCTATGGCTTTTCCCTTCTTAGGGTTTTTCACGTAAAAATCTAGTCTCTACTTGTTATGTTTTTACTACTTTCTATTGCTGTGAATTGCTAAGTTTTTTTAGGATAATTACCAATTACACCTCCTCAATTAGGGCTATAAATGAACCAATCTTTTGATGAACAACTCGAGCTCGGCTCGATAAGGGCTCAGTTCATGTTCGTTTAATTCGTTAACAAACAAAGCTCAAACGGAATTCTTAGGCTCATTTAGTAAACGAGCCAAGCTCAAACATCCCTATACTCGGCTCGTTCGTTTCTGAACACATTCACGAACAAGCTTGTCATACTGTTCGTTATAAGCTTGTCAATATATCTATTTTGGGCTCCTAAAATATATATGTATATATATATATATAATTAAATAAACAAATGAGATGTTTAGTCCAAAATATGAAAAGACCCAATGCATATTTATTCATCTCACACAATCACACTCCATACTTGAGCCCAATGTAATCAATCCTTTAAAAAGCCTAATAGGTCAAGCCCATTACTAGTCTCAGCCCATCACATAATGTAACCCTATTCTCTATTTTCACTTCACCCCTTACATAACAACCAGAACCTAGCCACCACATTGACGGCAAGTTGAAGAACATTCTTGGAAAGTCGAAGAACCATGGTTGGTGATTGCAACGTCAACCATACTCATCATTAGCACTTGGAGGTTAGCTCGCTCTCTCTCTCTCTCTCTCTCTCACACACACACACACCATATTATGAATTTGAACTCATCTTTATCATTTTTGTCGTACAGTATCAATGGAGGAGCTCCGAGTGCCTTTGGATGGAACGATTTGTGCAGATTGAAGATGGTAGTGAAGATCAAAAACTAGGTACAACTCAGCAAAAGGTACGACATATAAACGCATATACAATTATATATATATAGATTGCATAAATTTACTTTTAATTGAGCTTATTGAGCCGAGCTCAAGCTCGTTGAAAACACGCCGAGCTAAGCTCGCACACTCATGCAGGAGCTCAACTCAAGTTCGAGTTGAGCCCGAACATTACTACTATGTGATCAAGCCAAGCCCCAACAAGCCACTGCTCGGCTCGGCTCGTTTACAGCCCTACCCTCAATTTAGGCAATATCCCGACCAAACTCCCTATGATTTTAATATTTCCGACTACACCCCCTGTCAGTGATGTTTGTCAGGTTTACTATCCTTTTTTGGTGATTTTAAAGTTTTACCTATGATTATTATATTGAGGTTAACGATGTCATTTCATGCATGAGAAGGGCAAAAATGACCATTTCTACACTTTTCTGTTGTTGACGTCAGCAAATTCCGTTTGTTTGCTAACGTCGCAATAACGGAGGGGAAAAATCCATACGTGAATCCAAAATTTAGGGGGTGTAATTGGGAATAATGAAACCTAAGGGGGTCTAGTCAAGATATTGCCTAAGTTGAAAAGGTGTAAGTGGTAATTACCCTTTTTTATCATCTGCTATATTCTGAGATTAATTTTTTGCTAAATTTGTTTCAATTTAAAAAATAGTTTAAAGAGTTAATTAGTTCTACAAATCCTATCAGCCCCCTCTAAGTCTAGATCAGTGGATCTGTGACTCTTTATCAGAGCCTCGGGTTTTGGTCCTACAAACTTTCACTAAAAAAAAACTCTATTATGATGTATAAACATAACTAATTATATTATATTTATATAATATTATATATATACATAATATATATATCTGATAATACTTGTCAATATATATATATATATATAAAGTGTAATTTTAGAAGAAAACGAAAAGTTGCTCCTCTTAGTGGTTTTTTTATGATGGAAAACTAAAGGTCTTTGATGGAAAATCATTACTTAATTATATTCTATATAATTAAAGTTAGGGTCCCAAACCACACTCTTGAAAATGTACACTACACATACTACTTGTTAGATTAGATTATATACACATGTTCTACTTTACACTATTGTACATTATACTCTATACTACAACTTGTACTACACTCCTTCTTCGCCTATAAATAAGCTGCCTTGTATTTAGTTTAATATACAATTCAATACAGAGATTATTTCTCTCATTTTCTCCGTGACTTTAACATGGTATCAGAGCCACATTTTAATTTTTTTCTTCACTTTTCTTTTCTGGTCATTCTGTCCCATCTCAGAATCTGATCTTTCGAGTTTCTGAACATATTAATCGAAAGAACTCAAAGAGACCGACAAAATATAGCCGGAACCACCCAGAAAGGCTCCTTCACGCGCCACCGGAAAGTTCTGTTGTGTTCCTTGCTCTGCCACACGCCAACCAGTCGCCTCCACGCACCAGACGTCCTCCATTCAGCCAAGTCAGCAACAAAGGCTGACGTGGACTCTCCGTCATCAGTCACGTCAACATCCAAACGTGTCATCGGCCACGTCAGCTAGAAAGTCTTCTTCTATTGCCACATCAACACTGACACGTTTGCTTCCTGCCATTTCATCTACCACTTCAGCAGCCATGTCATCTGGCACACCAACAGCCACGTCAGCATTTGAGGGAGAAAATTTTGAGCAGGTCATTCCCACTCAGTTTTTCACGCTGATTTTAAATTTTCAGTCCATTTTTGCATTTAATATCTCTGAATAGCACAAAATGAGAGACCGCTGGAGGGTATCTATCCGAAACTAGCCAGAATCGCAGTAGATCAACAGGCAATGGTCGCTCAGTGCTATCATCTTGATGGCAGACGACTGGTTTGGGATGTTAAATTGAGAGGCTCCTGTATGATTGGAAAATAGAGGAAATGACGGAGTTTTTGGCCCTCCTTTTCAGACAGGTCTGTCCTGGGGCGGGGTGCGATGAGTTGGTTTGGACTGGCACGAGTCATAGGAGATTCAAGGTCCGGTTATTTTATCGGAGTTTGGTGGATTCCCATGGGCCTCTTTTCCCATGGAAAGGTATTTGGCGATCTAGAGCTCCATTGAAGGTGGCCTTCTTTGTGTGGGCAACGTCCATGGGAAAGATCTTGACTATTGATAATCTAAGAAAGAGAGGGCATATTTTAGCGAATTGGTGTTGTATGTGTAAACGGGCGGAGGAAACTGTTGATCATCTCCTTCTTCATTGTCCCAAAGCTAGGGAGGGATGGAATTTGATTTGCGGTATTTTTGGAGTGCAGTGGATCATGCCTAAGTTGGTAGCGAATTGCATTACAGTTTGGGACGGTTCTTCGGTGCGGCATGATGCTAGACATACGTGGAGGGTTGCCCCTCATTGCTTATGGTGAGCTTTATGGAATGAGAGAAACAAGAGATCTTTTGATGATAAAGAGCAGCCCTGGGAAGCCTTTAGATACTCTTTTCTTAGCTCTTTATTCTTTTGGTCGGAGGGATTCTTTTATAACTCTTCGAAGTCATTGCTAACTTTTGTTGATAGTTTAAGACATTGACTTTGACTTCTTGTTTTTGGGATGCATCCCCCACTTGGGCGCCTGTTAATGAACTTTAACGGGGTAGGTAGAAGTACAGAGTACAATGTACAATAGTGTAAAATACAACATGTGTATAATCTAATCTATCAGCCCCCCTTGATGTGGTTGTTAGATTAGATTATATCCATGTTAACCGTGAAAAATCATCAAGGAATATGACAGTATCGTGATCCCCCCATAATAGGTACATAAGAAGACCCTCACACGTCATAATAAATAAGATCAAAAGGAGCAAAAGCAAAAGACTCACTTTTAGTAAAAAGTACAGCAGGTTGTTTGCCTAATTGACGTGAAAGGCAATCAAAAGACCCAACTTTAACTTAATCTAACAAAGCTTTAGAGACTAAGGTTTGGACACAAGATAAGGAGGCATGACTTAAGCGAGAGTGCCACAACTCAAGAGAAGGTGAATTGACCTGTGTAGAAGCAACAGAGAAGGCTGGAATAGACAAATGTAGAGAGGAAAGTTTGAACAATCGTCTAGTCTTACATCTGATCCCAATGATCTGTCATGTCCGAGGATCCTGTACAACACAACCCTTGGAAGAAAATGTGATGTTCTAACCAAGTTTAGGAACAGATAAATGTGAATGTGAAAAAGTCCCTATATAACTAATGGCCATGGTAGATCCATTTGTGGTGTGTATGACAAGCAGAATCAAAATACCAAGGAGAAGTTTTACCTGGTGTGACAGAAAGAGCAAAGGAAGATGCACCTTGATATCGAGATGAACCTGATTGAGAAGTACTGCAAGGTCAGCTGTAGAAGATGCAGATGAGGAAAATGAAGACTTGCCAGAAGAGACAGGTGTTGGAGGCAGTGACTGCAGTATCATAGTGTTAGTGCAAAGCTCAATTGTAGTAAACTGAGTGAGTCGAACACGGGTGCGACATTGGTCAAGAGAATGCCCTTTAATCTAATAGAAGTGCAGTAGAGAGAGCGATCATATTTGGAGTTGGATCGCTAAAAGCGAAAGGATGAACAAGTGTGACTATGTTGAGAATGCAAATGTGTCATCTTTTGAACAAGCTCATGAAGACAGCTTGAAGAAGACAAATAACCTTATGAGCGCACCAAACACATTGAGATTGATTGTCATTTTATCCGTCATCATCTTCTTCAAAATGTCTTACAGTTACGGTTCATTGCTTCTCATGATCAAATAGCCAACATATTCACCAAATGCCTTCCTCCAAGCTGCTTTCGTGATCTTGTCTCCAAACTCAAGATGTCTTCATATGATCTACCTTGAGTTTGAGGGGGGTTGTTAGATTAGATTATATATATATGGTGTACTTTACACTATTGTACATTGTACTCTGTACTTCTACCTACCGCCTTTGTACTACGCCTTGTACTACACTCCTTTGCCTATAAATAGATTGTCTTCTATTCAGTTTAATATACAATCAATACAGGGATTATTTCTCTCCTTTTCTCTCTCACTTTAACACTACCTATCAACTACAAAAAGAGAGAAGTGGTTTGAATATCTTACCTCATAAAGAATTTTACGAAAGGTTATACTCCCCCCGTCCCATATTAGATGTCCATCTTTGGTATTAGAACTTCTTAATGGGACATGCAATTAATTCATTGTCCCCTTATAAATTACCAAGTTGTCCTTTTAGGTTTAATTATATATATTACCAAGTTGAGAGATTTTTAAAAACATAAAGGGTAGTTATGGAAAAAATGGATTTATTTTACTTTGACTTTTGTAATGGACAAGTATTTTGGGACAACCCAAAATGGAAAGATGGACAACTAATATCAGACGGAGAGAGTATGACTGAAGGAAATTTATGAGTTTTTTACCGGTCTGCCAATAGCTTGAAGATCATACATCACAAGAAATTTCTTTCCAACATAAAGGTTATAAGTTCTATTTGTTGCTACTAATCTGGGTAATATCTAGATCACTTCTAAGATTTTCAATTCGTGGTGTTTTTATGCATCAAAATTGAATCCTAATAAGCAATTAGCAAATTTTATTTCATTATGTTTTAACAGGAAAAGCAGCATTTGATCATCCGCACTCTTCTGCTTCACAAGTACAGAATTATGACAAACAGTGTTGCAAAAAGGTGTCTAAATCAAATAGCCAACAATTCCAAATAGGACAATATAGGGATTTAAACCTATAATGTCCCTGCAGTAAAACAAGCAGAGCAGACCAATAAAAGTGAATTCTGGATAAGCCACAGTAGGAAACAGCAAAAAGAAGTAAATACAACTGAAATTCCCAATACTACGAAGAAACAAGATGCCTAAAATGGTCATGTGGGTGATGGCATGTTCAGGCATTTTTCACACCCCAACCCATGTCAAAGACGCCAAAATTTTCAATTTTTATTTCAGACATACATTTGACACATTGGGGACATGCGACTGACAAGCCAAAACATGTTTATGGTATTTTAAATTTTCTAACATTTGGAGAATGTCTACTGAAGTAAAAGTTACTATTGAAAAGAAGAAGATAAGGTGTGATAGTCAGCTGTCTCCACCTATTTTGTTGTGACCAAAGAGAGAATAAGTACTTGTTGAGACCTTCCAGAAAGAGAGAAAGCAAATTGTACCTATCGCAACCTTTTCTGTGTCCAAGTAGCTACAGCCATGCCTTGATCTATCTCAAAGGAGGTCCTATACACTGAGTTATGAGGTATCCCACCCAACTTTCCCCCTTTTTCGCAACTTTTATTCCCTTAAGATTTTTTTTTTTTTATTAGGAATAATTAAGGTTATGAAATCATATGGGGCTTTTAGAAATTGAATATAATTAGTAGACTCATGGTCAACTGAATGATGCTTAAATGATAGATTTATCATTATACTACCACATTTGTTACTACAGCTTGACCCCCAAAAAAAAAACTCTTAATCTCTTATATTATATGACCATATATAATTTTTTTTTTTTTTGTGTCTGTATCTTACTTTTACGAATTTGCTGTGTTGGTGTGTCTGTATTAACTATCAAGCCATGTCTGTGTCCCATGTTCATATCCTATATGTGCTTTCGAGTAAAAATTAAGTTAAATGTCAAAAAAAAAAAATGTGCATTGCAATTATAAGTCAAAAGATGTATTGCCACATGTGAAGATTAGACCTTTGTGTAGGCAAATTTCGTAACAAAAGTCGAAGAAGTTCGCAGGTTGGAAGAAGCAATATCTTTCGGGGGGCGGATTACTCTTGTGAAGAGTACCATGTTGAATCTACCTACCATCTTTCCCTTTTTTCAGATTCCCATCTCTGTTGTGAGGAGATTAGAGAACTTTTTGTGGGGAGGATTGGTTGATGCCTCCAAATATCATCTTGTAAACTAGGAGCAAGATTGCAAGCCCGTTCAACGTGGAGGATTGAGCATTAGAAGGTTGGAGATGTTCAACAGAGCCTTATCGGGGGGAAATGGTTGTGGAGGTTCGGGATGGATAGGCCCAAGTTGTGGAGAAGAGTCATTGCCAGCAAATATGGAGAGGTTAGGGGCGGATGGTGCTCTCTCGAGGTGAGACAGCCGGCTGGGGTGGGAGTTTGGAAGGTCATCCATAAGGGGTGGGACATCTTCTCCAAACACATTTGTTTTAAGGTGAGGAGTGGGAGGGGGTTAGCTTCTGGAGGGATGTGTGATGTGGGGATCACCCCTTAGAGTCCACATATCTGCATCTTTTTAGATAGTTGTGGACAGGGAGGTGCTAGTGGCCGACTGCTATCGCCCTGATAGTGAGGATATCCAGTTCATGAGATCCTACTAGGATTGGGAGTTGGGTGATATTGGTGAGCTTTTGGCCGTGTTATATCTTCAGGAGGTGGGGAAGGAGGGGGCCGACGTATGTCTTTGGAGGGAGTCTAGACATGGGATCTTTGATGTTTGCTCTTTTTATAGGAGCCTGACGGATGTTTGAAAGCCCCCTTTCCCTTGGAAGGCAATTTGGCACACCATGGCTCCGCTTAAGGTGGCCTTTTTTGGATGGATGATGGCCCTTGGGAGGATTTTGACTATTGAAAATTTGAATATGAGGGGCTGGAATTTAGTTAATGGGTGCTTTATGTGTAAGGAAAATGTAGAGATTGTCACTTATCTTCTTTTGCACTGTCCGATTACTAGAGATTGTTGGACTATGTTGTTCGCCCTTTTTGGTGTTTGCTGGGTTATGCCGGAATCCCCTCGGAATATGCTTGAGGCTTGGAGAGGGTGTGTAGTAAGGAGGCATGTTTGTGATGCTTGGAGAGTGGCGCCACTTTGTTTATGGTGGGGGTTGTGGCGAGAGCGAAACAGGTGGTCCTTTGATGGTGTTGAGGTTACGGTTTGGATGCTCAAGTTCTCTATCCTCTCTGCTTTATTCATTTGGGTTATGGGTTGGAATTGTAAATCTATGCGAGATATAGTTCTTTTGTGGATTCTTTGGTTGTATAGTATACCTTCTTGGTCTTTCTTTGTTCTTGGGATGCGCTCATCAAATCTTGCTTATCAAAAAAGGATACATTAAAAGATAAATTAAAATTTGATTTCGCTGCCTTCACCTATGGTCCAAGGCAGAATGAGAATTTGAAAGTACATCAAAGGGGCAAAAAGGTAAAATCACCCCTCCAATTACTAACTCACCAAATTAGGGTTCATAACCATGCATTCTTATCATTACTTAGATTAGAGCACAATGCATGTATATATTTTAATTCATTAAAAAGATATTCTGAATGCATGAAATTGTTTTTACAAAAGAAATATTTTTACAAAAAGCAGAATGCTTCGATCGATATGTATTGATCATAAATTTCCTGGAAAAGTTTTCTCAGAGTCCAGAATGCTTATCGAAGACTCCATCAATCAAAGCAGTGACAATAGAAGCACTATATAAAAACATTTAGGCTCTCATAATACACATATGTAAATCTAGAGAACTCTCTAAGTATTGTGGAGAGAATACATACACATCTGTAGTGTTTTTTATGTAGAGCATCTAGGCACATACAGTGTATATTTTTCTTTTCATCATCTAGCATCTTGCATTAGATGGTGAGCTATTATTCAAAGCGTTGATCATCAACTTGTGAAGTTCAGATGTCCATGGAGAAGCACATCACTTGAGGAGCAGATCTGTGGACAGATCAGCTGAGAAGTTCAGAAGGATCTTGCGCATTTCTAAGTGAGGAGGGACTAGGTGATTCTAGGAGAAAATCTGGTAACCTAGTTGTAAACTTCTTTTTCACTTAGTGGATTTTGATCTGCCGAACCAGGTCCCATGGTTTCTCCATTGGAATTTTCCACATAAAAATCACTTGATTATGTGTGATTACTTTATTATATATTTGTGGCCTCTATATTTAAATAAATGATATTGTTGTGCTATAAACTATAATTGTGGTAAGTTAAAAATCAATTATTGTTAGTTAAAATTGGACAACTATTTGCCCCTCTCAATCTATTTTGGGCCTAGCACACCCTAACATATCAAAGCCTTGGATAATGATCCCTTATTTCTCACCACAAAATAAGGTTCATGCATAGAGTTGCTGACCAACAGAGATGCAATTATATAATAAAAAAAAAATTGTTGATAGTATAGAACAAGTAATGGTGATTCTTTTTTTACTATCACAACAGCACTAATATTGTCATTTCACAAAAAATATATATATATATTAATGCCCAGCAATTGAAACCCAAACCCATAGTCCAACAAAGCCAACAAAAATACTGCAGCAAGAGAAAATTACCAAATAATCCCTAAAAGCAGCCTGCACAGTTGTAGCAGCTTGCTCTTTTCTGATTCTGTCAGGATCTTCCAGAACATCACGCTGTTCTTGTGTATCTGCATCTTGATTCCACAATAATACCCCCTCTTCAAAAGGTAAATTTGAAGCCATTCGGTTTTCTTCCAACTTCTCTTCATCTCTGTCAATGGTGTTCATAGCTAAATCTGAAGCCATGGGAGGATTCAAACCCTGATCAGCTTCTGGTTGGGCAGCAACCAACACCTCTGTCTCATTTCCTAGTTTCTTCACAGAAGAATCAAGTACCAATGAAAACTTGCATATGCTAATACTTCAGATACGTATGCAGATCTGATTTTGTTGAAGCGATAGCTTTATAGGAAAATAATATTTTCCTTTTGAAAAAAAAAAACACACATCTATGTTGAAACTAATGAAACCATAGAGTATCAATTGGCAGAAAGCCCATTAGAATTACACGATATCACTAAATTCAGCACATTTTGAAGCCATAACCTATCCAAAATTTAGCTGCCCATTGAACAATATACAACTAGCTGAAGGCATATACACAAATCGAATATATAGCAAAACCACAAGGTTCTCCTTCATCAGAAAGTATGATGATGAGGTGCTTATCAATCTCAACCAACATAAGAGGATATGAAAATGTACAAAGCTAAATCCTACAAAGGCAGCTCATTATTTGTTGTTGCTAGAAAATATTACAAACTATGAAGCACGGATAACTCCCCCAAGGCCCCGTGGCTGTATTGGACACGTGTCCAGTACAGATACGCCCGGACACATGTCCGATACTCCTGGGACGTATCTGTTTTTAAATAATTTGTTTTAATTTCGAATACGGCAGGGATACGCAAGGATATTCAAGAACACGTTGAGGATACTTCTGGGATACGCGAGGCAAAATTGTAATTTTTTTTTTAAAAAAATGTGGGTCAGATTGTAATATTAAAAAATTGATAGGTTAAAAAGTGGGGGCTCAAATTGTAAGGTGGAAGGAAAAGTCTTTAAGAAATTGAAGGTGTGAAATTAAATCATGTGTTTTATTAATTTTTTTGTATATAATATATATATATATATAATTTTTTTTTTTTTGTTGCCATATCCCGCCGTACCAGTCTCCTGTTTTTTTGAGATTTGTCATATTGCCGTGTCCGTGTCCGTGCTTCATAGATTACTAATGAACATAAGCCCTCTAGTAGGTAACCCAGGTAAAAAATTTGTAAAACAAAATTAGAAAATCTAATATCAAAGGCTATATCTTCTCCAAAAGATAAGCAAATACGATATATATTGCCGCCAAGAGTGTGGAAAAACATGTAACATATTTATTTTTTGATAAGTGGAAAAACATGTAACATACGCAGTACTCAGTTTATTAATACCTCTCTTCCTTTAGAAAAACTAGATTTGGATGGTTTCTTCCCAAGGAGAAGGGTTTTGATCCATTTTCCTGGTGATTTGCCCATTGCAAAGGGGCAAGAATCAAAAAGCGAAGCAACCTGATCCCAGTCCCTGCATTAATTCATATGATTGCAATTCAAATATATGTGATGTAAACTGTAGATATGATACAAAACTAAACGGATGCCACAAAGTATAGAAGAACATAGACATAATCTAAAAACCAAAAGGAAGTTGAAAAACTTGAAGATACCATGTAAGCTAGAAAATATGATACAAAACCAGCTAGATACCAAAGAAAGGACATGTTAAAAGACTGAAAAGATTAAATCAATCTAACTCGCATTCATATCAACCACCAAAGGCAATTTTTAGTGTTTCAATGAATGAGACTCTGTTTTTTTTCCTTCTTTTTTTCTCACTCCTTTCATTTTTTTTCTCGTTTTAGATTATGGACTAACAGTCATGAGGAATTGCAATTAAATTGTTTTCTCCCCATTTCAACGCAAATCTTGATATGTGAGACATATGATTGAGTGAAACATTAAGAATCCCTATGAATCCCATTGGCAATCTTCACCGAATTTACTAGAAGTGTTACTAGGAGGAAGAGGGTTGCATTAGGAACTAACAACCCGTGCCAAACCTTTGTCAGGCCTTTATTAGCATGAATCCAACAAGGGCGTTTGGAAATATGGAATCGGCATCTTGGAATTGAAATTAAAGGAAAATTAGTTTAATGTTTGAACTAATTTTTCTTCAATTCCACTTCAGAGCACCAAATCATTGCTCCCAAACATAGCTTAAGAGAGTTCGAGTAAATAATAGTGTTTCATCAACTCTGCATTCTTTAAATGGGTAATGGAAGCCGCTTCGGTGCCCGGATGTGGTGAAAAGTAGGCAATTCAAGATAAGCATGGTGGAATGTCAAAGGCCAAAAAGAATATAGGAAAACCAAGAGCATATATGTTACGGAATCATAAATGAAATGTCAATGACCTAAAGGAACATGTCTCCTTTTTGAAAAATGTGTTCCAAGGTTGTTTTGACACTAATTATCTAATTTTGATTGTAATTAATCATTCGATCATTAACCAATCATGCAATCGACCAAAGAAAAAAAAAAGACAATTTTATGCAAAAACCTAACTAAGAAAAACCACGAGATCTAGTCCATATAGCACCAATCCGCTATGCAAGACAGAAACACAATAACAGCATTAATTTACCTTTGGCACAATCTTATGCCTAACCCTTGTCGTCACAAATCCAATAGTTGTATCTGTCAACAATAGATGTCAACAATCAGCTTTCTCCAAAGTGATTGTGTGTCACACCTCTCATTTTTCTGTAGCTCCCTCATAGGCAACAAGAACACTCATTCTACCACAACTACCACAAACCCTTTATAGGTAATGAGAACAAGTCTTTAGTCTTTTGAATTTATGATGGTAAAAACTGTCGTCACTCATTCTTCATGCAAATTTCAACCACAAGCAAAATAACAAGAACAACTTGTGAAACACACACTAGTTTTTTAAGGTTCTAACAAATCTATAATGTAAGATCCCCATTAATTAGAATGAGTTTCCTCTGAAGTTGAATCCATTGAACACCCCCAGATAACGTCAATTCATCCACCAACCCCAATATATGTCCACTTAATGAATTTATGGTCATGCATAGTAATCTGATTAGTGCATAACTAAACAAGCGATAACTTCTATAAATTCAACTAATTGATCTCAAAACACACACACACACACACACAAAATCCAATCAAAATGCAGAAGCAAATAGATATCAGAACATTGATAGAAGCCCAAAAACCCACCAGGATCTGTTAAATGCTACAAATATTAAGAAAATGTAGCAATAGATCAACAGAAAAAGAACATAAGAGAGGGATTGGATCTATCTTACCTGACAAATGCAGACCCCCCAAACCCTAAATCCACCGTTAAATTACAAAGCACTATATACTTCAGACCAATTGAAAATAAACATTGAATTTAGTATAGAGAGAGTGTAGAGGTGAGAGATAGAGAGAGAGAGAGAACAAATGCACAATGAGTCTATGACCGAAATTGCAAATTAAGGAAATGCAATGGCGCTCTCCGACCCCACTCTCTCTCTCTCTCTCTCTCTGCGCTCTCAACCGAACACTGATAGGCAAAAGATACCTAGTGAGAGAGTGAGGTATTTATAACAAGAGGGCAGTCTCATGGTATGAGGTGAGAGCTCTTTCCCATGACCGTCTGATAGAAATTTAATATTGATATCTGAATAGATCAAGCGCAGATATTGAGATATGTGAGGGCTAACGGTGAGCTGGCGTTGTTGAGGGAATTATTATGTAATGATGCGTCGGCACCGTAAAGAGCAGTTACTTCGCTGAAAAGTGCCCCGTGCTTCTTTCCGAATCATAATGAAATTACCTTTGCACCCTCGTCATCTCTCAATTGAATATAATGCCACGCGTGTTTGTAGCCGTTCGATGGAAAGATGTGAAAAAAGACGCACAGAGTAAGTGGCAGTGCAGCTGTGCAGTGCAGATTTTTTTTTCCCTCTATCCACCCATATTTTATTCTATCAGAAAAACTTAATACACAATGTGTTATCACCGAGATTTGTTATTAGGGTAAAATAGACTGGTGTTATGTTTGTAAGCATATTCCACTCACCATCTTTCCGTTTAAATATTCACTAAAATTAGAGGCGGTAAAATTGGACACGATTCGAACACGATACAAATTAAGCGTGTTTAAATTTGAGGTAAGTCAACACGTTTAAAAAATGGGTCGACACGAATACGACATGTAAAAAATTGAGTTAGATTTGGATTTAAGCTGTCTAACCCGTGATACGATTACGACACGATTACAACATGAGTTATTTATATATTATGGTTTGATACAAACATATATATACATAGTTATATATATTGCAATTGTTTGTAATCTATTTGTTTATTTACATGACTGATATAGTCATAAAACACAAGGATGAGATTGTTATGATGTCTTCCTAATTGTTGAATCACCTTAGTGTGTTTTTGAGTTTATATATAAATACAAAATTTATAATATAGTTTGATTTTATGATTTATGTATTGATATGTACTTTATTTTTATATGATCTTTAGAGAGATTTTTAGGGGTGGATAACTCATATGATATAAGTTAAACGGATTAAAAAGGTTATTAAACAAGTCGTGCCATTATAGGACATGTTTATTAAACGGGTTACACAGGTCGACACGGATAACACGTTTAATAAACGGGTTGAATTAGTGTTGAGGGTCCCTGACACGATTAGTAAATGGGTCGGGTTAGGGTTGAGCTGTTTAGTAAAATACTTATACATCGACACGACACGGGAACACGAATTGCCACCCATAACTAAAATACCCTCTAATTTATTAATATTTTTCAAAAAAATACCTCTCTCGATCCCAAAAAATGGTTGATTCAGTCACAAAAAAAAAAAAAATTAGTGATTTGACCAAAATGTCCATCCCTTCGTTTAAAATTACTTTACTACCCTTACAATAATATTTAATTACCAAAAATACCCTTTTCCTCCCCCTTTCTCTTTTTCTCTCTCCACGCACAGCTGAACATCCCGTCTCTCTTCATCTCTGTCTCCCTCTCCACCCATCGGCCACCTCCCACCACCACATGGTAAGATCAAGGCTCTCTACAACCAAATTACCAACATAATTAAAAAAATAAATTTAAACATCACAAGATATAAACCCCTGTATAAAATAGTTTATTCCACATATATAGACCATATAACATATATATATATATATATATATATATATATATTTCTTGGTAAGCCGATGTATATAACTATGAATTTAAGATATCTAAACTCATATATACATATATATAACACACAAAGGAACTCATAATTAGCATACCTAATGTTAACCTTTTAAGTAATTTGTGTTTCATTAACTCTTTGTTGCTTGGAAAAAAAGAAAAAAATTCTCTTGGCTATTATAGAGCACTACATGAAAAGGAACCTAAAATAAAAGAATCTCAACATGATCCAAAAGATCAAAGCTAATTAAATTGTTTCCAAATCAACCTTATATTAACATCATCATCATCTTCAGTCAAACCCGATATTAAACCTCATCATCATCTTCAGTCCAACCCCATGTTGACTTCATCATCAGATTCAACTCTTGAAGCTAAAGATTGGAAGAAGGATCAGTGAAATCAACAACCATGTTCTTTACGAGGTGGAGAGGTACATATCAACTTGTCGGGCTACAAATTGCAAGCGGGTACAAGTGACTATGGAATGAGGTGGAGAGGAGAGAGATGGTGACGGTGGCAGCAATGGTGGGTGGAGAGGGGGAAAGAGAATGGAAAGAGAAAGAAGATAAAGGAGAAAGATGACGATGGTGGGTGGATAGAGATGGTGACAATGGCAACAATGGCGCGTGGACAGAGATAGTGGTTGTGGCATTGACTGTGAGTGGAGAGATAGAGAGGAAGAGAGATAAAGTGGAATCGTTTGGGTAGGTGTGAACAGAAAACCCTAAAGTATTTTTTTATAAGTGTGGACAGAGTCGTCATTTCATATAATAAAATATTTATCATTTTTATTAATTAAAATAGTCAGGGTACAAATGTAAATTCACTAAAAATACTAACGTTTGTATGCCACTAAAGTCGGTGTATTTCAACTATTTTTAGTAATTAAATAACAAGGGCACAATAGTCATTTCAACTTCTTGAAGGGAGGTGAGTGTAACTTTTTTTAAAAACATAGCACCCGTGTGTAATTAGGTCAAACCTCAATAAAGGTCAGTGTATTTTACCCATGAAATTATGCAAGGTAAATTAGATTTTGGTAACCAAAAAAAAAAAAAAAGACAAATAGTCACCATAATTTAAAATTAATTGCTAATTAGTGACCAATTAAGGATAATTTTGTCAAAAATACTTATTTATTAAACATTGTAAATGATAATTTGTAGATGACAAAATTGTCATACAATATAAAGGATAACTTTGTGAACTCATCCTCATTCGTCTACTTCCTCATCAATCATTCTTTTTTTTTTCTTTTTAGTTTGTTGTCTACCAATTAAGAAAATAAGTTTTCACACAAAAAAAAAAAATCTTGAAATTGACTACATATTCAATTGATGAATTGATTGGCTAATTTCTCTTAAATCCTAATCAATGGAGTTTTGGACTAGATAGTAAAAAAGAACAAAAATAAAACATTGAAATCAATATAGATACTTATAAATTATATTTGAAAAAAAAACTTATAAAAATTGTCAACTTAATGAACGTATCTTTGGAGAAATTTGTGTTGATTGATTAAGGCCATTGAAATCTCCGACTGAGTCTTCACATGATTGATAGTACCTTGCACTCATAAAGCCCAATAAGTTTCTTAATGTATTTTATATATATGTGTGTGTGTGTGTGTGTGTGAGAGAGAGAGAGAGAGAGAGTGGAGTTTTTTTTTAGAAGTTTATATATGAGTGAAGTTAGTTTGAGTGTGTTGATGAGTATTAAGAGTAGGTTTGAATCCTTTTATTTTATTTTATTGGTGATTTACGAATGTTTCTAATGGTCATGTTCTGTACATGATCACAACTCACGTGTTGTTTTCTTTTTTCTCTTTAATGTGTAAGTTTCTATGTTGGTTTGCTTTCTTCATTTTATCCTTCATTTTTAATGTCTTGACTTTGTATATGATTACAAGGAGAGATTTTTCTAATTATAAAATAATTTATTATAAGAAGGACATTTACTTAATAAATCATCAAATAGTCACTTTCTAGCATTTAAGTTTTAAATTTGGTGACTATTCATCTTTTCTCGACTTTGAAGTCACCTTAGATCAATTTTAATATGGTTTGGTCACTAAAATCTAATATTCTCAATTATGAATCTATCTAAATACATTCATTTAATACTTACCAAAATAAATAAATATATTTATTTAAATTAGACGTAATGTAATTATAAAAAAAAAAAAAAAAGTAATGTAAGCAACTAGTAGAACCCATGACACCTATGTGATAAGATTTAGTTGATGATATTATATCGATTAGATGATGTAGTATCATTTTATTTTTTGACATTTTTCAAGACATACGAGCATGATAAGTACTGTCAAGTGACACTTTTACTTTATGAAATTTTATGATGTAGTATCATTTTTTTATTTTTTTTGGCATTTTTCAAGATGTTTCGTAAATTTGAAAAATTTAAAAATGAAACCAAGTACTAAAGTTTGAAGTGTTAATTGAAATTTGAGAATTTTTTTCATACTTATTTGAATATTAGGTAAGTTTTCAGTGGTAAGTGAAGCATCACCTGCATAAAACACTAACCTGGAGAAAATCTCATAAAGCTTCAAGTCAAGATCCAAATTCATTCGAGCCAAATATGAAGATAATAGATAGTGAGTGAATTTTATGTAAAGTAGTTTATGATACATTTGTCTTAAAACTCAAGATCTTTATCTTAGAAAGACTCTAGGACAATTGAACAAATTGAATCACATCCTTTAAAGATTCTTAAATTTATTGACTTACCCTTTGATATAAATGAGTTAAATCTATAAGGGCATTATAGCTAATATGTCATAAGAAGTTCCACTTGATTTCTATGAAAACATTTTTGAGGAACTTCTAAATGCCTAGAAGCTATCCTATAGACAACTAGTTTAGTGAAACCAGTAACTGAGTCATTTTCAAAAAAAGAACTCTAGATGACTAGTACTTATCTCTAGATGAAATGTCTTGAAATGTCTTCTTCCACCATGAGCGGTTAGTTCTTCCACTAAGGTTTTGATGTAGCCCTAACTAAGCATCAATGGTTTGATTATTCTAATTACTGAGAATTTTTATTTTCATGCATAGATTGTGTAATTTAGAGGATTCTATTAAGAATTGATTTATAAAGTTTATATTCAATTTCAATGATTTCTTATCTTGTCTTAGATATTTAGTTGTTGTGATTGAACTCAATCCCTCTTATTTGCTTGAGTTTAGTATGCTTGGGAGCGTGGTATAGTTATGTATAATATTTTTCCTCTTTCATTCTGATTGAATGCATGTTAAAGTTGATCATATTTGTGATATATGATGATTGTGAGTTTATACATGTAATATGTATGAAATTGTAAGTATATGATTGATATATGTGGCTTTGTATACATGTCTGAAGTATATGTATGAATGTGGACATATAAGTGTATCTATGTAGTTTGTGAGAATATGATACATGCTAGGATCAATGTAAGGCATGAATGTATATATGAGAGTATGAGGAATATGCTATGTGTGATACGTTGCCTATATATATATATATATATTAGAGTTTTGTTCAAGTGAGTTATACGTTGAGTTCGGAGTTGTCCAACCATGTTATAGAAGTGGTAAAATTGTCACTATGATATGACCATTGGAGTTATCCAATCATGTCTATGGTAATGCCTAGAAATCAGAATAGTCCAAATTCATGTGATCGTCGAAGTTGTCCAATCACAATGGCAAAATCAATATATTACCAAGAATGTATGATTTTCGGAGGTGCCCGATCATACGAGTGTCGTAGGAGTTGTCTGATACTATATGACCATTGAAGTCAGCCAATCATTTATATGTATCGAATTATGATGGAAAAGACATAAATCTGAAGATGCTTATGTGTTTAACTATTGAGCATTATGAATGTTTTAAATACATATATGTGTTGTATTGAATTAGTTTGATATACAAGTGTTGAGCATGTAATGTAGAATAACGACATCATAATTGCATATCATGTAGGTCAGTGTCAGGTCGATGCTTAGATGGTTGGGACATTTTTACTGAGCTAGTTGTTTGCTTACCCCTCACCCCTAAACCTTTTCAAATAAGGCATTGGCAATAGATGGAACTTGAGTAGCTACGTGGAGTACTCGATAACATTTTTGGTGTTTTGAGTATTTATACATGTATGTGTCATGTTGACACTTTTGACAACTGTAATATGGATGTTGGACAAGTATTTTTGGCATATTGGTTCTACTTTTGAGAAACTAGACAATGTATGTATTTTTGGGACTTGATTCGATGTTATGATGTAATTGAGATATGTTTATGATTTTAAATGCTTTCGCGTGAGTTTTTAGATGTATAGAATGTATGATGATGTGTATGGAGTTGATTTATACTGGTGAATGAGTTTTGGATGTCCTAATGAAAAAATAGGACTTAACATGATTTTTTGCCGAAGGGTTTCGATTAATCGCAAACCGATCTTCGATTAATTGAAAACCTATGCTTGATTAATCGGAGAAACTGAGTGAAATTGGATTCCAAAACCAGTATGTTATGATTGAAGTTTTGATGAAACATTGATTAATCATAGTTTCAATTAATCGAAAGTATCTCTTCGATTAAACGAAGATACTGTTCACAGCATGTGTTCAAATTGTCCCTGACTTCAAACGAACATAGGTCATTCGTCTTGAAATGGAATCGAGTGTAGTTTTTCTTGAAATTGAGTGATTTTGAATCCTCTTTATAATGGGCTTGGTCCCATCTTGATATCTTAGACACACACAAAACTAAGGGCTCGTTTGGCATGCATTTTGTTTTTGATGCTTTATTTTTGTCTAAAACAGAACAAGTATTTTGTTATGAGTGTGTTTTGAATAGAATCAAAAACACGTTTGGTAAGAAAAATCTGTTTTCAAGTTTTTAAAATAGAAACAACAAAAACATGTTTGGTAAGTCCAATTGTTGGCAAAAATATTGAAGCAGAAATAAAAAATATGTTTGGTATAAACCTGTTTGAGTGTTTTGTTTTAAAATATTTATATTATTATAAATAATTAAAAAATATTGTAATTTATTTGTTCATATTTAAACAATTATATTTAGATAAATTATATATATATTTTTAACAACACTTGTCAAAAAATTCAAAAATATGACAAATAATTTTAAATTTTTTGACAAAGTCTTTTTAAGAATTGCTCCAACTGTTTGACTTTTAATATAGTTATATGATCAGGAATGGAAATGAAAATGGAAAACAAAAACTAGACTTGCTGCAATTCTTCACATGGATCACTTCCTCCTCCTGATGAAATCTGGATTCTCACACCACTATTCCTAAAGTGATCTTCTATTAGTACTCTTGCCTTGCATGATGATTCTCATCCATGTAAGCATCTTCTATTGAGTGTATAATATATTATTTTCCTAAATAACATTAATCTAAAATACTTGTCAAAGACTGGGGACAAAAATCTTTACATCCTTCTTTAAGAATCAACCCCATCAACAATGAATTTCTGAAGAAGATAAAAATAAAAAAATCAAATTAAAGAAGCAAAAGACTATTTTCTACATAATAGAACTATATACAACATTTTGTATCAAACCGAAGTCCTTCATCACATTAATATTTTCCTTGAAAATGTTTGTTAATTTAGATCATTGAATTAGATAGTCATCAGAGCAATAACCATATAATAGTCTTAAACATCCTTAAAAAATATCATTCTATTCTGCTAACCCAGTTCTCATCCTTGTGCTCATCAACATTTCTGTTTTTGAGCACACGAAATGTGGCTTTCAATAATGTAACAAATTCATAAATCACCCAGAAGTTCTTAAACTAATGCAATAACAATGTTAAGCATAACATAACAAAAGTGATAAGCGAAGCAAATTCCATTCATAACACATGCGATCAAATTCGATAAAATTCAAGTACCACAACAAGTACGTAACGGCATAACAAATAACAAAGGTAAAAGCAATATTTCCTAATGTGTCTTCAGATTAATATCTAGAAAACTATTAGCATCTGATTAAAATAAAGCAACTTCAAAAAGGCATGACCCAGACTCGGCAACCTTTAATGTCTTACTTCATTTTCTACCACGGCTCCTAACGGCCTACCTGTAATACTTATCTCCCAACTGAAATAAATGAAAAAAAAAAACACAATGCTTAGAAGGGTAGCATTCTTAAGGACATTTCAAAAAGAAAAAAAGGAAAGAGCATAAAAATGGCAAGAATAGGGTAATAAATTGAGAGAGGAAAATCATATAAGCAACTAAAGAACAAGTACAATGAAGCAAGCAACAACAATTAACCAGAGAAAATAATATGTCCGAAAGAAAGTCAAATCATGCAAGAGAGAGAATAATACAATATAGAAGGTGATTTAGTCACTTTCTAAGACTACATCTACAATGGCATAACAACCAAACCAAGCCTAACTATATCATAATAATATATATATTAAAGCAATTACCATACTAACAATAGATTAACATCTGCAAAATTGAGCCAAGAGGAAGCTGCCATTGATTCTTTACATAAAATATATTCATAAATACTGAGACTAAACATAAGAATATTTAGGGCAACTTGATTGTTAAAACAATTGCATCCAATAACTACACCAAATACAAGTAGTGACAGGATGCATAGTGATAAAATCATTTTTGGAACTTTTTCATAAGTGGAAACTATTGATAGTCCACCAGTTTCAATTTAACAGTGTATGCCACAAGTGAACAAACTCATTCAATGAAAATTTATTTAATTAGTTAATTAATGCATAATTTTAATAACATTAAATTTTAAGGTATTACAATTGCTATTAACAAGATTAATAAAAGTCCTAATTTTTCCATAATCCATTAAGAAGGCAACAAGCTGATTGCAATCATTGTTCAATCGATACTCAAGAGTAGGCAAATAGGTCATCCATAAACCAATCAAATTATGCAAATTAAGCAATCAATAACTTTATCTGTGAATTCTAACATGAACTGTTTTCTTAAAAAGGCACAGAAACAAGTAAACTGAATCCTAAAGTAATCTAACAAGATTGAGAATGTGAGAAACAGAGGCCAAAAGGCACCTTGCCCACACTTGGCTCTCTCTCACAGTTTCCCTTGCTTTCTACATAAAATTTCATCAAGTCAAACGCTTTGCTTCTTTCCTAAATGTTCCCTTATGTCCACTTTACATCACAAGAGAATGAAATTTTACCTCTGGAACATCCACCAGTCTCTTCATGAATTCTACAAGCTTTCTTACCATCAAAACTACATTGGTTTTGACAAAAAATAGCCAATCCAGTCCACAAATAGATAAATTCCTTCATTTATTTTGAGGTAAGATACAGACAATGGGGATGCAAGGCCCTCAACCTCCCTCCTATGTCGAATCACAAAAGCATGACTACAATGATGCAGTAAAATTAGAGAGTTGTGGATATGAAACATTCCTCAGTCCAAAAAAGATGCTGAATTGGCTGAAATTAAATGCTAAAACCAAAAATATAATGTCTAGAACTTGCCTTTATCCCACAGAAACAAGTAAACTGAATCCTTTTAAGAAGTGTTTGCACTTGTACCATAATAAATGAAGCTTGGAGAAGAAATTAGAAGCACAAGCCTTTAAAACTATAAATATTCAAGAATTATCCTGATAACAATCCAATAATGAGATGGCAGGTTTTTATGCAATGAAATATCCCACAAGCGAACAGCATAGTGACCAAATTAATCATGTTTAACAAAACCAGAAACTTCTAGTCTCAAAGAAGAGCAAAAATTCCTACAGTAAAATCTCCAAAACTAGAATGATAATTGAAACTCCAAATAACCTCACAAAGATCAGCGGTAGTGGCAAAGGGACAGAGTATTGTTACTTTTCCAAGTAGCCTTTCTTGAAGGTTGTGCTTTGTGGTGCCTGTGTCGCTTGGAGACCCCTGTATTTCTTCCCAGCAGAGGTGAGTCCTCGAAACTCTCTGTGCTTGTGGACTGGGTTACAGATCCAGTTAATCCTTGGGTCATTGCGGATTGCTATGGGCAGCATCAACCAAGATTACCAGAGAAGTGAGAGAAAGGGGTAGAGGAAACATAACTAGGGTTTATTTCGCCTTGTTTGGCATGAAATCGCCAAAATCACCACAAAGTCGTGCCAGAGAAAAGAAGGACGAAAATCAGCTAGATTTTTTTTTCCTTTTATACTTGTTTAAACTGTGTTTTAAGTGTGTTTGGTCTGTTGTAGCGCTACAGTGAAAAACATCCAAAAACACCTAATTGGTGTTTCAGGTTTGGGCCAAAAAATGTAAATATTTTGGCATTGTTCAAACAAAAGCAATTGGTACCAAACATGTTTTGGATTCTATTTTGTTACAATATTGGCCCAAAAACATAAACACTTAAAACAAAACAGGTACCGAACAACACCTTAAAGTCTCAGGATTAAAAGGTTCAAGTGTGTGAACCGGTTGAGGTTTCATCATTCACTCCTCTTTTCCTATTAACATAAGTTTTATCATAATGAAAGTGACTTCACTTTTATTATGATAAAACTTATGTTAGTAGGGTTAGGATCCCTCAATTAGTAGCACAATTTTTCCTAAAAAATGAGGAGATTAGATCAAAACCAAAACGAGTTTTCCAAATAGAGCTACTGAAAATTCCATTAGGCCAAGTTTATAGAAAGCTTAAAATAAAAAAAATGAAAAGAAAAGAAAAACAAAATTACTACAATTAGAGACCATTTGAATCTTATAATTAGTAAATTGTAAGTGTTAATATGCATTATCATGAGGATATTTCGTATCTTCCAAATTCATTGAATAATTGATCTCAATTAGAGTTACTTTCATGTGCATTTTTTTTCAAATTACTCTCACTACATACTATGGTATAACCAATCCTAGTCAAGGGCCCTTTTGAAATCAAATAGTGTCATTTGATGGATTATGATCCAAAATGATATCTTGAACCCTTTGATTGGGTTCGATATAGGATTATAACCCTTAAGTATTGACCAAAATCGAAATTAGGGTACCTCAAACCCTAACTAAGGCTTGATTTGTGATCTTTTCCCAGATAATATGGTAGAAACAACTTAAAATGTTCAGAAGTAATGAAATTATACATTTGGGTTGGATTTGGAATCTTTTGGTCCTCTTGATGTTAACTAAAACCAGAATTAGTGTATCAAAAACCCTAATCAATGCCCAATTTGGAGGCAATTTCACGATTAGATAATGAAATTTGTTGAACCAAGGTTTCAAAATAAAGGTATAGAAGACATTTTGATGATACCAAATCAATGAAGGTGTATTTAATGTTTACTTGTGTTTATGCTAAACATGTTATACATATACAGAAACTTAAGTGAGATTGTGGATCAATGACAAAGACCAAGAAGGATCTAATAATTAAAGATGACATGCTAAATCTTAAAAAATATTGAAGTCAAAGATGGAGACAATAACCCAAAACATAGAAATTGAAGATCAAAATTGTAAAGTTATTTTTGAAGAACGTGATTTGAAAGATCAACTCTTGACTTAATAGACTTTAGGACCTAATGTGCATCATGCATATCATTTCAATGGTCTTTAGACACTTAGAAATAGGTCATGAACTTACTTAATTCATCTTATAAGGCCATAATTGAATTTGAGTTGGTTCAAGCTTGTCAAAGATTCAAGGAAACCAACTCATGTTTTAGCAAATTTTAGGACCCACACTTTAAATGAGTTGTATCAATTAGAGGTTCTTAGAAGTATCGACTTACTGTATGAACTTAATTGATTCACTCTATAAAGGATATTATTGTAATTAGATAGATCAAAGGACTTATAGAACCTTGAAAGATTATTATTGTTTATGTAGGCACCTAAAGGTTCTCTTTAAGTCACCTATATGGCATTCCAATAGCCATGACAAATCTGATCTTTCATCAAGGCACCTAACGATCACTTAAGTCGCCTTAAGGGATCACTTAGTGCTCAAATATGAATTTTGTTCCCTATGAAGGCACCTAAAGGTTGCCTTTAAGTCACCTATATGAACAATTCCAGTAGGAAATAAAAATATTTTCAATTTGATTAAGTTGCCTAAAGAAGATAAATTAGGCACTTAAAGGCCAATGAGCAAGTCAAAAGTTGAGAGATTTATTTAGGCACCTTAAATAAGTCTCAAGTCACCTAATCCTAGATTTGCAAAAAGTGGATCTGAACTTTAGTCACCTAAAACTCACCTTGTAGGTGCCTAAATGCTCATAACGTTTGAAAATTGTTAGATCGAACTACTCCCACTTGTGCATTAAATGCCCTAACAACTATATCTTTGTGAGGAAATATAAATAGTCAATGTCTTAGGCATTTGTGAGTAACAACTACTATTATGCATACACTTGATTATCTCTTGTTGGTATAAACTACCATCGAGCTTAAAATTGAATATCATTCATTGGTAAAGACCACCATTGAGCCAAAAGCGTAAATATCATTCTGGTTCATCTTGAAATCTTAGAGTCGAACTTTATCTTGAATATTCCATCTATAACTCTAGATTTGTGAGCTATCATTTGTAAATCTATCTAGAGTTATCATTGTACACTCAATACTTCATCTATATCTATAGAGAGTGGGAAGTCCAAGTAGATGAAACTTGGCAAGGGAAGCTTGGAGAAGCTTGTAAGGGTTTCTCTCCACCTGAAAGTGAGGGAAAGTTTACTCTCTACCGTTATGTGAGAGGGATTAGGTGTGCTTTCCACCAATCAAAAGTGAGCAGAGTTAGGTTTTCTCTCCACTTGTAAGAGAAATAAGGATTTTTCTTAACCTGCAAAAAGAGAAGATGTACTCTTCACCCATAATAGAGAGTTGTAGAGGTTTTGCTCTCAACCTGTAAAGTAGAGTCCCATATTGAATTTGGGAATCCTCAAGAGGTATCTTGAGAGTGGACATAGGCCAGAGTGCTTAACCATGTAACGTCAATTATGTTACCTTCTCTTATCCCTTATTTTTTTATTTAGATAATGCTTGTTATATTATTTTATGCTTAATAGTTAGGTTTACTTATTATATGCTATGTTTAATTAAATCAGGAAAATCATATGTTAAAAACCAATATGTTACTTATCTCTTTCATTATTCAACATGTATCTTAAATCACCACAATTAATAATTATATCCATGTTGTATCTATTCAATCTCAAATTTACAATTAATTTAGAATCCAATTTAAATACTCATGATTAATGACCAAATAATAACCTGCCTAAACATATGACATTAACGAAAAAGTTCTCATTGTTTATCATTGACCCAATTCACCCCTCCTCTTGGGTCAATATTTGGGCAACAAAATTGATTCGAAATGAGATGAAGTGATTGAATTACACCTTTGAAGTAGATTTGGAGTCCTTAGGACTCTTTTGATTGTGCCCATTAATGGACCTTACGACGTTCAGAATGAAAATGCTCGAAATAAGAGGTGTGACAAAATGTGGTGTCTACATCGTCATCTAACCGTTAATGTGTATGTGAAATATTATTTATACCCTTGAATAATGTAAAAATAAAAAAAAACTAAATAATATTTTTTAGAAGGACCCATATTTTTAGAGATAGAGGACATGTGTTGTGTACATACACAACAGACAACACATAGGATATAATGGGGGAATACAAACAACTTATTGAATGATTTTAATGTTATATGGATAATAAAAAAAATCCAAGGATCGTTTAGTCAATAACAAAGGGTACTAGTAATATTTTCATACTTAAAATTGTACTTTTCCATACTGTAGATACAAAAAATCACTTTACGAGTAGAATGGAATAGTTTTAGTGGGAACTCACGCCCTACCCTTTTACTGGGCAAGGCATGTGAATTTATATTCATCTATACAAAATAGATTACAAATTTGTATTCCTTGGTCATGGGATTTGATTACATTATCCCTGACTAAGTCAACTTATGACTTTTTTTGACCATTTAGTACTGTCACGTCAGATGTCATGTGTAGTATGCTTAAGAAGTTTATGCCCTCCACATGATTTGTTTCTATTGGTGGGATTTTTCCATCCACACATACATTTCTAATCGTCAGGAAATATTAAGAGAAACTGTAAGCTTTTGTCAGATATTAAGAATTTTTTTTCTTCTGAATTAGGAGTTTAAAGAAATTATTTGAAATTTTTTTTTTCAAAAAGGATGTATGCAATTTACTATTCTAACTACACATGGATGCATGTTAATAGGCCGAATGATTTTATTGATTGATAAAGAGCAATAATGTTTAATGCTTTCATAAGAACTTGGATAGATATATCCAATTTAATTCTAGCAAATAATTTGATGCTAATAAAATTTTAAAATAATCTGAGTTTTCCATCACAACAACATATACAACACATGTGCTCTAAAACATCCCATCTTGCTAGTAACTTATTATTGGAGTTTTTTTTTGTGACATAACTATTATTAGAGTATGCCATTTATAAATTATATGGTAAATATCACTGACACCTCTTGAGGTTTGATTTATTGACATGCGATTACAACTTTATGAATTTTGTCACTAATTCCCCCTGTGATTTGTGTCGTATATCACATACACCCCCTCATGTAAAAAATACACCGTGTTAGAGCACTTTTTGATGGTAAAATGACTATGCTGTCTTTTGACTTTTAACTTAATCCATTTAAATGATAAATTTACCCATTTAACCCTATCTATTGGACCAAAATACCTATTTGAATAAACCTATATATATATATATAGTTATATATTATAACATATGTAATCTATATATAATTATTTAGGGTAAACTTCACTGACACCCCTTAAGATTTGAGGTATTGTCACGCGGCTACAACTTTATGCAATTTTGTCACCAACACCCCCTGAAGTTTGTGCCGTATATCACATACACCACCTCCTACCAAAAGTAGGGTATGTCAGACCACTTTTTGATGGTGAAAAGACCATGCTGCCCTTTGACTTTTGACCTAAACTTTTTTGAATACTAAAATTACCTATTTAACCTTGCCTAATGGACCAAAATGCCGCTAACTATGCCTTATTATTACATACCCACTTCACTGTTATTACATTATATATATATATATATATATATATATATATATATATGCCGAGCACCACTACCACCAACCACCACCCCTACTGCCACCAACGACCAACACCATAGGCGGCAAAACCACCACCACCACCACTGTCAAACTGCAATTGTTACCTAACCCAAGCCAACTGCCACCAACCATAACCACCACCACCACCACTGTCGAACAAAAATTGGGGATCGGAGATGAAGAAGAAAAACAAAATCAAAATACACAACCAACCACAACCACAACCACAACCACAACCACAACCACCACTATTGCAACCAACCACCACCATCACAGGTGGCAAAACCACCACTGTTGAACAAAAATTGGGGATCGGAGATGAAGAAGAAAACAAAATCAACTACAACCACAACCACCACCACTGCCACCAACCACCATTACCATATGCGACAAAACCACCACCACCACTGTCGAACAAAAATTGTGGATCAAAGATGGAGAAGAAGAACAAAATCAAAATACGCAACCAACCATAACCATAACCACCACCACCACTGCTACCAACCACCAATACAGGCGGCAAAACCACCACCACCATTTTTGAACAAAAATTGGGGATCAAAGATGAAGAAGAACAAAATCAAAATACAACCACAACCACTAACCACCACCACCACAGGCGACAAAACCACCACCACTACTGTTGAACAAAAATTGGGGTTCGGAGACGAAGAAGAAGAATAAAATCAAAATACACAACCATAACCACCATCACCACCACCATTGTCGAACAAAAATTGGGGATCGGAGATGAAGAAAAAGAACAAAATCAACTACACAGAGGGATTAGGCAATTCAGCCTCAACAAAGATCCAAACAGTACTCGTAACCCCAAAGTGTTCGATCGATTCAACGATTCCTCGTTAGAGGAGGTGCTCGATGATGAAAGAATATCAGCATTTTCATCTTCGATTGGAGCACCTTCTATGGAGATTTTAGAACTAAAATCTAAAGATAGATTGTAGTTATTGTTGGCAGTTGTGGTGGCACCGCCGGTGTGGGTTGGGACTGGTGGTGGTGATGTTGATTGTAATATATATATATATATATATATATATATATATATATATAAAATGAGTTGGGTAATAATCATGGGCTTTTTAGTCTTTTTGCAATTCTTATATTTTTATATTAAAAATTAATTCAATAATAACGGGTAATCTATACATTTCACACTTTTTTTAAATGAAAAAACTGACAGAGGGTGTTGGTGACAAAATTGTACAAAGTTGTAGCCACGTGACAATACCTCAAACCTAAGAGGGGTGTCAATGAAGTTTACCCAATTATTTATTTTCATAAATAATAATGTTAGCATAAAATAAAAAAATAATTAAATTTATCTTTCTTTTTCTCTATCTATCTATATGTATAATGTACTATAATATATATATAAAACCTATATATATATATATCTATTTATTTTCATAAATAATAATGTTAATATAAAATAAAAAAGTAATTAAATATCTCTTTCTTTTTCTCTATTCATCTATATATACACACTATAATATAGATAACTTAATAAATATAATTATTTATTTCCATAAATAATAATATTAACATAAAATAAAAATCTAGTTGCCAATGCATATTATTATGAAAGGTAATGTGGTCATTTTTCTATTATGGTATTTTTATATTAAAATACATTTAAATAATCAGGGGCAATAAAGATATTTCACATATTAAAAAAATAAAAAAATGACAGAGAATGTTGGTAATAAAAATTTAAAAAATTGTAATCGCGTATTAATACATCAAATTTCAGGCCGTCAATGATATTTACCCTAAATTATAATCAAGAATCCATAACCAGCCTGGGTAAGGACGAACCAGTTTTTCACCCAAACACTATTCTATTTGCCCTTTTTTTTTTCCAACTGCAAATCAGATTTAACGGTAAGGATTTAAAATTTGAAATTCGAATTAAGAGCGTTTCTAAAGCTTTCGCTGGAGTGGGCCCATAAACTACTAGCCGTTCAAATATTCCTTCCCCACATTCACTTTGATCATCACATCACTCTTTATTCCCAACCACTTCGCTTTTGATGAAAATACGGTCGTTGAATGATTTCCATTGACCCTTACTCTAGGTCCTATTGCGGACAAGTGCCACCCAAATCACTTGGATCTTGACACGTGTTCTTTATGGACAGCTGGCAGTGATACAGCGCGAGTACAAACAAATGATTTATTTTTTTAATATTTGATATTTGAGCATTTCTTAAGATTTCCCGCCCAAATGCCAATTGGCATAGAGTATTTTATAGCCTCTTTATATGACCTCTCTATATGTTATTTTTTCTCTCGACTCTCTCTTCAGAACATCTCTTCGTTTTCATCTTAATCTCTCTCTCTGCGTGTGTGTGAATGGAGGACTCTGTGAAAGATCAATCTTCTCTCTCTGGTACAACATCTAATCCTTAATCTCTCTCTATATATATTATCATTTGTGTGTGTATATATATATGTATATGTTTAATTGTATGTGGTTCATATTGCAGCGAGCAAGGGGAGATCATCGTCAAAACTTCGGTATCCACTGCGATCGGCGAATAAATCCAAGGAGGAGAAGCCGCCAGTACCCCAATCGTCAAACTCTTCTGCTCCTAAGAGGTCTGTATTAATCTCTTCAGTCTATTTTTGGTTTTAAGGTTGTTTGATTTGTAAGTTTATTTACCATAATTTTGTCGTACGATTCACTTATATTTTATTTTTATAGTGGTAAAATTGGTTTGGGTTTTGGAGTTTGTTTTTAGACCTCTGATTCTATTACGTTCTTATGTGAATCAAATTATTTTCTATAGTTGGGTTTTTGTTTGTTAATGGTTCTTGAAAGATAAAAAATTGTTTGATTAATGCTTGACAATCTCACCTAGATTTCTTCATCAAAATTAAACCCTGTTTCACAAATTATAGTCTCTGAACACTGAAGTGTAGTGCTTTTGATTTGATTACGGTGAGCGGCAGTAAATGTTGAGGAAGTTTCCAAAGGGCGTGGAAAGGCCAGATGGTAAGGCATTTTTAAATAAATAATAAAAGTCCTGTAATTGATTAGAATATTAATATTTTTTTAATATTTTTTTTTTGTTTCTACTGAAAGCAACAAGTTCCATTTTCTTTTCCTTCGTATAACTACCTCTTTATCACCCATTGATTCTGCAACTGACAGCTCCACCATCTGTTCATGGTCTTGATTTTGGTAAAAATCACAATTTATTGAAACACGATCTGAACTTTTTTCTTTGGAACAAAAACTATGAGATTAAAAGAAATTTAAAAATAGATTGGTTTTCATATTATTAAGTCCTTTTCGCCTAGTATATTGAACTGAGGCATGAGTTCATTTGGGTTCTAGTTGACCATCTTATTAAGTTTGCAATTGTTCTGACTTTGATTGCTCTAAAAAATTACGTGTTGATAGGGTTATCGGTTTGTATAGTTGATTTTGTAAAATGGTAATTTGGTACCCATATATTGCATATTCTGCATTACATAATTTCACTTTACTTCATTTCATTTTGGTTTTGATTTGCCTCTTCTGACTTCATAGTCTATTGGAACTAATTGTTTCTATTGGTGCATCTACTGGGTTATGTTATATGTGTTCATACCATCTAAATCTATTTTTTCTTATTTTATTGTTAATAGGCGTCACTTTAAATTTCTTTCTAATATATATTGAAACTAAAGTTGTTTTTTTTAGTTACCTTATTATTATTTAGCATTCTCATTTTAGCAATATAGATATGTTGCTCTTGTTGTTGGTGGTGGTATTATTATTATTATTATTATTTTTATTCTTTCAATTTGCCTTGTATAGTAAGATTTAAATTGCATAATCATAGTTTTGTAGAAATTCCATTTAATGCATTGGATATTCTCTTGTTATAGGATATTGCAAGCTTGTCTCTATTTTGCCTAATATGTTCCCTGAGGCATTGAAAATATAAAAATGATTAGAGTGGCACTATTATGTAGAGACCCAGATATTATTTTATTTAATTATGGGTTTAATTATGATTTTGTTTATGATTTATGTATTTAAGTGTGTTATATAACACACTTAATATGTGTTTGATTTAGGTGTGTAGACCTAGGATGAGTGTTGGACTTAAAATTTATTCAGAATCCTTGAGAGGAGGTAGGTTAGTGGTTTACATGAGAGATGACATTATGAGGTTAGAGTGTAATTATTGAGGAGTAGGGATGGCAATTTTGTCCGCCCCGCCAGGTTTCCGCCCCGTCCCGCCCCGTTTAGGGAGGGTATGGGAGCCATTTTTTTTTCGTAGGGGCGGGTTTGGAAAAAAAAATCAAAACCCGCCGCGGGTACGGGGCGGGTTTGGGACTCTATAATAACCCGTCCCGTACCCGCCCCGCCCCGCTTATATATTTTATTATTATAAATATATTTATATGTATATATATATATATACAAATTATAATTTTACTTTTGGTTGTATTAAGACTTATGTTTTTATTTTATCTTTTTGTTTTATTAAGACTTCTTTAATTGTTAGATCAAACTTGTTACTAAGTTATTTAGTTGTGAAATATATTTTCTGTAATAGGCTATTTAATTGTGGAATCTTATCATTTTACTTCTTAAACAGGGTTATACTATTTTGAATTTAATAGTATCAAACTTGGTACTATCCACTAGGCTTTTATTTTTTGAAAAAATCAATTTTTATTGATGTTTGATGTAGTTACAATTTTGTGGGGAGCGGCCTCGCCTCGCCCCGTCTCGTCCCACCCATTTTGAAATTTTAAACGGGGCGGGGCGGGGCGGGGACGGGGTGGGGTTTCTCCCAACGGGGCGGGGATGGGTTTTGACATTCTGTCCCGTTTCAAACCCGCGGCGGGTTTGGTAATAGTGTTGAAGGCAGCGGGGCGGGGACGGGTTTAGGCAAACCCGCGCCGTACCCGCCCCGTTGCCATCCCTATTGAGGAGATTTGGATTTTAATGAGAAAAGTATAGAGAGAGGGATTGAAAGGTGATTTCATGAAAGTACAAGAGATTAAAGAGCAATTTAACAAAAGAAGTGGGTTAAGTTGATGATTTAGGGAGAGTTGAAATTATAAATTGAAGAGTAAAATTAGAAAATTCATGTAAGTCTTCTCTAATTATAAATTCATTTATAAGAAGATATATGAACATACATACATATATCTCCCTATAAACTTTCACATCTCCCTTCTCTCTAATATTAAGGCCTAAGAAGTGAGGTTTTATGGTTGCTCACGAAGAGAAGTTTGTTGAATTTGTTCTCCACACTTTTCTTCATGTTTTTACCAATCGCAATCTTTGATTCAGAGATTTCAAGTTTTGGGTGAGCTTAGGGTTTGGATTTTTGAGGTAGGGGTGTGCTAATTTCTTTAACCCATGATTTATAAGTTGTGTATATGTGATTTATGCTAGAAATAACTAGCTTTATTGCCATAATCATATAGTAACCAACTTTATCAAATGATGACTTTGGGATTTATTGGCATGTAATACACACACACACACACACATATACTTGTGTGTTTTCTTAAATTCTTTTTTTTATTCCCCTCCACTATGATAATTTGTAATTTTTTTGTCTTAAGTCGAAGCATAGTGATATTGGTACTCAAATTGAAGTCCTTGAAATCTTTCTTTTAATGGAGTTGGTTTCATCAAGAAATTGCAACTCGGGCTGATTGTGCAGGTTGGAGGTACAACTCAGGCTCAACCTGAGATATAAAATGTTCAACCCTAACCAACCTAACTTGACCTTTAATCCTAATTACTCAACTTGAACCCAACCCATTCTTTAATTTTTAAACTCGAGTTTGCAACTTAGGCTAAGGTTTCGGGTGTCAAGTTAATTCAAGTTGCCCTTATGGATTTTACACAAAAATTTAATGTGATATTGAGTTAGATTACTCTCCTAAATGTAAAAAAAAGTTAAAACCGTAAATTTCTAAAAACATTCAAACAAATTCTTAGGAAATTAATTTTCCAAAATGTTAACATATAAAAAAACAAGATTTAGACAAAGAAAGTTAAAAAGAAAAAGATTATCATAATTTGCATATTATATAGGAGTATAATATATTAAAAATAAATTCGGGTTGAGGTTTTTCAATCCAAGCCTAACCCTAATTGTAAAAATGGTTGCCTAAGCTTATGCAAAATTGACTTTTCGACCCAAGCCCAACCCTAATTGTAAAAATGGTTGCCTAAGCCCATGCAAAATCGGGTTAGGCTTGGGTTGACCAACCCAAGTTGCACCCCTAAGTATGAGTTATTGATCGTGAACAGACATTAGAGTTGATTACTTGGGTATCGTTTGCATGTAATGTATATATTCCTTCCGTCTTATAATTCTTGTCCCTTTTTGGGAATTGCAGCTCACATATATGAGTTGTAATTCCCAAAGCGGGACAAGAATTATGGAATGGAGGGAGTATAAGTTAGTTGGTGGGTACCCCTTGCATGTAATGCATATACATGTTAGTATGTGGGAATCACTCGTTTTAAATTTGAATTGAGTGACACTTTTTTTAAAATTGGATGTTTTGGAGTTTACTTTCCAATAAAAATGGTTTCTTTTAGAGATTACACTTGCACTGAGGGCAGTTATATTAAGTTTGAGAAGAACAATATTCTCTTCTTCATGCGATCTCGGGTCTTCGGGATTCATGGCGTGACAATTTAGATCTATTCAGTTCAGTTCAAGGTTGTTAGGATGGGGATCATCCTATGTTGGATTGATTAAGGGTCTATAGGATCATATCGTAACTTCGGATTGAGAATTGCAAGGTCTTACAAAGTGAGTGAATAAAACACCAAAATTGTATTTATTAATTAAAAATCCTTATAATTGATAGAGAACAAGTTTGAAACACATAGAAAAATAGAGATATTATTACAAAGATATGACACTTGGATTTACTCTTGTTTTTGTGCAAGTAAATTTGATGTGTAAATTACACCTACACCCATCTCATTTCTTAATCTGACTTGGGTACTGTCATTGGCACTTAACAATCACTTTTTTTGTATTGTTTTAATAAGTAGCACTTGGGAGTCATTTATTTTGAGTTTTTGCATATTTTTAAATTTTATTTTATTAAAATTGATTTGTTATGTTAATATTACACATCACCAATTAATTTGTTATGTTAATTTCTACATCACCAAACCAATAAAACAAAGTGATTTAGTAACATATGGTTAGGTTGAACACTAACTATATCTATTTTAATTATAAAGTAAAAATTCTTGGGAAAGTTTAATTATTGGCTGGTTAAAAAGCCATAATTACAAATATAGCAACTCTTAAAAAGTATTTATAACTTTTAACAAGTTTTTAAAACTACTTTTTAAAAAAACCTTTCACCGTTCACATAAAATGTTGGTTAAAAGTGTCCCTCCACTTGCAAAATTACCAAGTTGTTACCCTTAATTGTCCCAAAAGACAAATTCATTTGTCCTTAATAATTATGTGTAAAAAGTTAAAATATCCTGAACCACCTACCAGTTAAATGTGATTTCACAAACTTCTCTCTCTTATACTTTACCAAAATGCGTAACTTTCTTTTTCTTTCTCTATATTTCATAAAATGCACTCTAGAACTTCCTTGCATTGGTGCAAGGATTTAAGAAAAGTAAAGATTTCTTTGCACATGTGTGAGGACTAAAAATAAATAAATAACTTTAAAAGGTGGAAGAAAATCTTGCATCTGTGTAAGGGGTTAATGAGGTTCACGCTAGAATCTCTTTGCATCAGTGCAATGATTAAAAAAATTTAAGGATTTCCTTGCATCGGTGCAAAGGGTAAAGGAGATTCACTCCAGAATCTCCTTGCATCAATGTAAGGATTAATTTTTTTTTTTAAAGATTTTACTGCACTGGTGAAATCATGTTTGACTGGTAGGTGGTTGAGGGTATTTTTGACTTTTTACACGGAATTAAGGTTAAGAATGAGCTTTTGTGTTTCGGTAGTTTGGGTTAACATGGTAATTTGGAGGATGTGAGGGCGGGGTTTGGCGTGGAGGTGGAGGTCACGGGTTTGAAACAAAGAAAAAGTCTTTTTGCATGCGGAGGTATGTCTGTGTACATTTGACCCTCCCCAGACCCCTGAATGGTGGGAGTTGGGTAATTGCATCAAAAGGTTGTACCAACACTTTATGTCAACAATGGAAGTTGTCGTTTTTGAAATTAGTTTTGAAAACTAGTCAAAAAATGTGAACAACTGCAACTTTTAAAATAAACAAACTATCAACACAAATAAGAAATTTATATAAACAAAGGGAACTTACAGAAATGATGAAAAAGTAAACACTTATTTTATTAGAATCTTCATTTGAGGGCTTGGATACAACACACAATATATAAAAAATATATATTAAAACTTTATTCTAGTTTCACTATGCCTGAATAAGGGTTAGACAATCCTTTATATGGGTGGATTTCAAGCATTTGGAATCTAGGAAAGTAGAAGGGACGCGTGTCTTGGATAAGAACACTTTTTAAAAAAAATTAAAATCTTCGTTTGAGGGCTTGGATACAACACACAATATAAAGAAAAACTAAATTAAAATTTATTTTAGTTTCACTATGTCGGAATAAGGGTTAGGCCATCCTTTATATGGGTGGATTTTAAGCATTTGGAATCCAAGAAAGAGTGGTGGAGTCAACCAATCATTCATTCCCTTTGCTTTATGATTGCTTTCTTTATTAAAGTTGCGGACCACTTTATTAAAGTTGGCCGAACTGTTTACTTTTTAGCAGAAATAGGGTTGTTCTGGAGTAATAATGGCCTCCCATAAAAAAATTTCAAGTCCAAGAGTTTGACAATAATTATTTTTTTTCATGGGTTTTCAAGATATCTTGGATATCTTTTTTAGAGAATTCCTACCAGTGACCTAGATATTCTTCTATATCTTCATTAAGTGGTTCTTTATTATCTTCATGATGAAGCTATTGATGATGGAGCAATGAAGATATCTCCATAAATTTTGCTCCAAGAGATGACCAGTGTCATGTCCCGAACCCCAAAGACCCGGGATTGCGAATAAAGATGAGAAAAATTACTATAACAATACATAATGGAAAAGAGCATTTGCCTATTTTATAACATACTGTATGGTTGGACATAAATAGGGAAAATTTGCACCTACTTTTACTTTCCGAGGAGATACGAAAAGCGACTCCTCGGTTCAAGTCGGTTCCTCCAGCTCAAATGTTTTCTTCAGGGCTGGCAGTCTCGCTTGCAGTTGGATTAGAAACACTGTCTCTTTTTCTAGTTCGTGTAACTGATCTCCTCTGTCCAAATGAACCATTTTCATTGAAAAGTAGACTACGAAACATCCAATTTAAAAAAAAGAATAACTCAATTCAGATTTAGAATAAGTGAGTTATGAAATTTTGATGTTTAAAAGGATAAAAGGGAATTTTAAGGAATATATATGTATATACGCATGTATTACGTGCAAGTGATTCCCACCAACTAATGTGTATATGCATTACATGCAAGTGATACCAACCAACTAACATGGAGGTTTCCTTGGTGGTCTGAGGAATGAGCTAGGGAGATTCCATTGTGCTGCTAGCTAAGAAAGCACGAATGTGGATACGGGACAACAGATACAACAAATCATAAAAAATTAGGATACGGACACGACAAGGACACAACGACTAATAAATATATATCACAATTGAATAACTAGTTTATAGTTTAAAGAACTACACAATTGAATCTACTCCACAAAAATAATAATAAACAGTTGTTTTTTAAACAAAAAAACTTGAAATATTATCTGTTATGACTGCCATATTTTATTAAAAATTTTCAAAGAAGTTGTCATATTTACACTTTAACATATCCTTCTTTTTAAACTTTTATTAAAACTCCCTAACGATATGACATGCGTGTTAGACACATGTCCATGGCGTGTCCGTGATGTGTCCAAAAATAAAAAAATCCAAACACGTATTTGGCGTGTCCGACACGTGTCAGTGTCTGACACGGATTCTTCGACCTTTTAAGCGTGTCCATGCTTCCTAGGCTGCATGTAGTATTGATGCTTTACTGCCCTTGAAGCTGCAGGAGTAATGGATTAAATTATACTCTGGGTGTTCGTTGATTTGTCTTTAGAAAGCCTATTGTTCCTTTCTCTCCATATTGAATAGACACATGCTGCTTGTGTGAGTTTGTAAGAGATGAACAATTGGATGGTTCCATGTGATAGAGGACCATGATAGAAGAAGTTTCCATCCAGTAACATTGCATTGGAAGTTAAGGAAACCTTAGAAATGATTCCCAATACTTTGGCTTTGAAAGATGAGGTGGCAGTGGGATTCCATATCACTGAGACAAAGAGGGCAGGCATTGGGTGATGTTAGATATGACATACAGGGTCTATCAAGGGTGGGAAGCTTGCCAAGGGCAGCTAACCATAGGATGAAGCTATGTTTTGGTATAATTATGATTGAACCAAACTGTCTGAGACCAATTTATAGGTGGTGGAAGGATGGAAATGGTAAGTAAAGGTGGTTGAAAGAGAATAGGTAGGGTCTAGGGAGAGATATCCATAAGTATGAATCAGGAATGGATGCATTAATTAATGGTAGAAGGGAGGGATTTCTTAGCTTAGGGATCAATCTTTGGAGACATCTAGGTACAGACCATTGACCATTGGTGATGATTGATTCAACTTTAGAGTATCTGCCAATAGCTGAACTGAGGGTGCGGGAATGAGGGAATCTGTTAACCAATGGCTCATCCACAAGCCAGGAATCAAACCACAGTGAGGCTTGAGCTCCATTACCAATCTTGACACTGATGAGAGGCCTTGCAAGACTCTTAGTTGCAGCAGCTTCTTCAGTGACCAGGAGCAATAGGCAGGACAATTAATTTCCCAGAAGTTCTTGTGCTTGAGAAGTGAGCTCTGGTATCCATTTAGACCAGAGGCTATTAGAAGCGTACTTGTTATTCCTGAACCTGTTTTTAACTGGTTAGAATTGAATCTTACAACCAGTAAAATTTAGGATGAATCCTTTCAATGCTTGGATGCAAAGTCAAAGGATAAACATATTGCGTTCTTTTCAGAACATGACTTCAGAACATTTTTATTTTTGGGATTTTGCGAAGCATATCACAGTGCAAATGTATTAATTCTTTTCTTTAATGTTTCATAGGTGCTGCCACTGATATCTTTCTCGGATGTATTTTTTCAGGGGAAGACCTGCATCAAGTGTGAGTCAGAGTGTGGGTGTTCTTGACCTCTCTGCCAAGACCAAATCTGTCAAGTCTCCCAGAAGATTTTCTATTCCTGCCAAGTCAACTGTTGGCCCTGTCACCAAACCAATTGGCTGTATTACTCCAATTTCTGAGGCTAGAGCAAAAAGACCAGTTAATAGTCAAGGGAAAAATGACACACCAGTTTCTGACGTTTCCAAATCATCAAATAGAAGAAAGTTCAGTATTCTTTCTTCAGCATCGTACTGGCTATCTCAGATTAAGCTCTCTGAATCTGCTGCTAAACACTCAATCTCCTTTGGCTTCTTCAAACTTGCTTTAGAGGCTGGATGTGAGGTATGCCAGATCATATCATGCATTAAACATGAGTTAAGGAAAAACTATTTAGTAACAAGATCTTCTCACTTCTAAAAACAATTCCACACCTTTTCAAGTAATGGAATGCTTAGAAGCATTTTTTTGATTTGTTGGTAAGAAGTAATGTGGTCCCATGTGACTTCTTGTATAGACTGTGTTGACAAATCCTTCTTTTACAAGTGCTGCTTCTTCCTTGCTTAGAAAGGGTGCATTACTTAGTGTGTATAAATCTGCCTATGAAGGTTGCTGGTGACAGATTTAACTTTTGGTACTATTTTGCACAAAGTTCTGCTTCCTCTGCCCCACAACCCCATGCTCATCATTTCGAGAATTTACCATTACACTAAGCAATGGCTCCTATGTGATTAAATAAATAAAATTTGGAGATAGTATAGTTAGCATTGCCCCATCTCCCCCCTTCCCAACACCTCCTGTAGGCGAGACAAATAATGGGTAATGCATTGTCCTTCTAGTTAGCGTTCTTTTTCTCATTGTTCATTTTTCTAAATCCTTAATTTCATAGAAATAATCATTGGTTTGGACCTACGTAGTGCCACATTAGGCAGAGCACCGGTATTGCACTTATCAATTTATATACTCTTCTCATCCTTTTAATTTATATTAAAAATCAATTGGCAATCACTTTAATGTTTAAAGTCCGTTCCATTTTCTAGTGTATGTGTGCATTTTATCAAATATATTTTGCTGTTGTGTAGAACAGGAAAAGTAAAAATTTGTGCACGCTTTAGACATGGTGTTGTCCGCAATTTTCAATCTTTTTTAATTTGACAGATGGCTGTAATTAACTATCGTTTTTGTTTCTTGTTTTTGTTTTGTTTCATTTAAAATTATTGAACTCAGCCTATTCAGCGAATGAGGGATGAACTAAAATCGTATGCACGCCGACATAATTTTGTAGAAATTGGAGAACCTGCAAAAGAATTATTCGAAAGCTACAATATTTTAGAACACTTTGAGCAGTTGCAGGTTTCTGAAACCTGTTCCCAAATGCCTGAAGAGGGAACTAGATCATCTGACGATGATGTACACAGTTCTTCTTCTATTACGGGAACTAGGAAACTGGAGCCCAAGTCGTTGAACACTGATGCTATTCAAGTTTCCCCTGTCATAGAATCAGCCAAGGAGACTACTTCAAAGAATACTCCTGGAATGAGAACTAGGGGATCCTTGAACAAGAATTCTGCAACCTCAAGATCTGTTTCAGGCAATGCAGGGCGTAATGTGCAAAAGAAATCTCCGAAGCCGAACAAACAAGAATCTAATACTGAGAAGTATAAGATCAAGAAGCCCGGAAAGAAATCTGCTCGTGACGAAGGTAACTGACAATCTGTGCAGATAATTGATAATTCCTTCCTTTTATGCTTTCTGTACAAAGAATGTGGCACTCTATAAATTGGCTTATTTACTTTTACAGGTCCAACCAACCCTTCACTCACAGAGGAAACACTCCAAGAAAACAAAGAAAACATGGTAAGTACAATTCTAATAACATCCTTAAGATACAATGAATTTCCAAAAAGTCATTTGAATTTTAAAGCAACTATAACTTCTCTAAGTTGACAATAGAAATTCTTGCTGTTGGTTAAGGATAAAAGATGCATCAACTATTTAGGCAACTGCTATACATAGCTATTTAGAACTCTTTTTTTGTGGCAACTGATATATATATATATTTTCATTCAACTGTTGCAGGAAGCTCCCCAGATGGGAGAGATCAGTGTGATTGAAGTTTAGAGACATTCTGCACCAAGCATGCTGAATTAATGTTTCTCTTGTTCAAGTTGGGTTTTGTCTTCTGTGTTTTTGGTGGGGACTTTTCCTTTGTATAGAAAGGAGTTAATTTGGAAGTGTTTCAGTGTGGTGTGGAAGTCTTTTTTTTTTTTTTTTAATACATATTTTCAATTTGTACTTTATTGCAGGAAGTCTTTGTCCTGCTATTATACAATACTCTGGTGATTTCAAAGTGCATTGAATTATTAAACTCTGCTGTTGCTTGTCTGAGTTGTCTCCCTTACTAAAAGGTCAAGAGATGTCTGTAATGTTCAATTTGTACTTTATCGACCAAATGTTACTCAGCTGATGTCTAGCTTGTTCTGAAAAAAAAAAAATTATCATTTAAAGGTCAAAATACAATCGATTCCTCCTTTTAAGTGGTTCTCACTTCTCCTTGTTCCTGATCCTCTTCCCTGGGTAGTTCCCAACGTCAACAAATTCATTCATGATCAAGTTGCAACCGAACATCTATGACCATATTATGTTAACTGTTCGTATTTCGCTCATTCATTCCATCAGGATGCTCCCAGGTACCTGTAATTGTGATCCGTTTGCCAGAACCAAGGGGTCTTTCTGTGGAAACCTCCACGAACAATCATCGTTTATTGATTGTTTTTTTGCTTCTCACAGTAGGTCTTTCCACACCTCTGGATATCTGGTGCCAAATCGTCGCTTGTTAACTATTTCTTCGATAATAGAGTTGGCTATCTTTGTGACATCAATTATTGTATAATTTCGGAACCATTTGCAAGTCAAGTCTTTGTTTTGCTTGCAAGTATGGTCTGAATAGGGTCTCATTTGTAAGATATAAGTTGTGTGGAAGTCTGGTGATTGCTAAATGGAAGAAAAATTAGTTTCAAGTAACTCTTTTCTCCTGCATAGCTCTCCATCAACAAATGATAATGACTTGAAATAAAATTTAACTTGAACTCTACTGCCTTGTTATTATCACAAAAGATAGTACCTACACATTCAGTTCCAACTTCACTAAGCTGTGGATTCAAGAATTACTTATTCTCATCACAGCAAGAGTTGATTTTGTCTAGTTTCTTCCACTAAATGTTTACAACTCACAAGACAACTCTTCAAAGCTGTGACTTCAGCCAAAAACTAGAGGATGTTTCTTCATTAGCATTCTATACATATATATAATTTAGGGAAAAAACAGCATAACATCATTTGCCAATTTGATCTTTCAGGACAAAGAGAGCCTAATCACTCATCAAATTGCGTTTGGTGGGAATTTCTAGTAATTGGAATCAAAATAGCAGAAATCACAAAATTTATAGAAGCAGTCAAGTTCATTACATTTCAAGGAAAATCAATACATGGAATTTTACTTTACACAAGATCATCAAGTGCAGCATATCATAATTATATCAAGATAAAGAGCCCTACCAGAAGCAATAGGAAGGGGAGAAATTGTTTTTTTACATTAAAAGTAAAAAGTTTGCATAATAGTTCTTAGAGAGACCATGTCACTTAAAATAGGCCCACAAACTCCAGGAGAGTCCGGAATGCCATGCAAGAGAACCAGCAGAGAGTCAGTCTGGGGTCCAATCTGCTCCACAAGAGAGTTAATCTGCGGTCCAACTCTGCTCCACAATCTCCCTTACTCTGCGATTGTACTCTCGTTTGGTCTCACTAAACATCCGAGCAGCTTCCGAATTTGCAGGAGAATTAGGGTTTGGATCACAGAGCAGTGACTGCAACAGATTATAGAAGCATAGTGCATCACGTTAACTGAGCATTCAGAGGACAACTTGAATTTTAATATATTTTAAACCTATTCAAATATTGCTGGTTTATAAAATAAAACTCAGCATGATAATAAGTCATAATTTGATCAATGATGTAGCAGAAAGTAAGTATCCCAACAGTTGTAAGCTATATTTCAATTTTCTCCCACCAAAGTCAAGTAAAATTCAATATTGAGTCCCTATCAATTGATGAACACGAGTTAAGCCAATACATCATTAATAATGAACACTGCTCAAATTTTGCTACATACTTTATGCATTATATGGGTTTCCCATTCTTCTATTTGATTAACATACATCCCAAAAAATGGTACATGTTGCCCAAAGGCACAAGGTAAAAAGAGAATAAATTTATGAATAACAAAAATATCATTTTCTGTTTCACTCTGTAACTCTTATTTTATTTTTCCTAAAGTTGACTAATAATTAGGAAATCAGAAAATGACTGGTAAAACTAGTTTAACAGCTTTCACTGGGTTCCTTTAACCAGCGGTAAATGTCTTCTTTTTCCCCCCTTTTCTTTTTGATGAACTGGATCTGAATAGTGGCAGATATAGGTTGGACTCTGGTCACTCAAACCGTCAGGATGGTCGAGTTTTTATAATAGTGAACCCAACTAGCAAGGGATTTACAAAAACAGCTATCTGGTTAAATGGCAGCAAAGGAACTAGAACATACCAAGGCTGAACCAAAGTAAATTTACACCTAAAGTCAAAATTTTAAGGTGACTTTTTGTCTAGAGATCGACTGCCCACAAAATTTTAACTCTCGAAAGGAGGATTTACTCTGTTTTTCTGATTCAAAAACTACTGAAATGTTTCAAAAAGGTTCGTTTTCCCTGTTGATATGGGATCATTTTAAGGTCACTCCGCCCAGCAACTCCAGTGGTTTTTAGTAATGGATTGGATCAATGATATTAGGAAGAAAAGCATACATTACATGACAAAATATATTACTTTTATAAGAAAAATAATTTTGTCATTGAAATGGAATAAAATGGAACCTAAATAAAGGGGTCTTTAAAGAGGGGATATCAATTCCTTTTCAAGTTAGAAAAAACACCATAAAATACAGCAGAATTAATGGAATTGTTGCATAACTCGGTTAATAAGCATGACATGAGAATTCATAGATAAACTCAAGGGTTCATGTAATATATTACGGTAAATGGCTTTGTTGATTCAGGTTTAAGACAAATTATGGTGTAAAATGGGGCTCTCTCTAACTTGTCATAAAATAATTCAATTTTTCATCATCATCATTCTTGCCGTAATTCCATATGATGGAGGACGACCACACAAATTATTTTGTCCATTCTTTTCTATTACAAGCCATCTCCAATAATATTTAACTTTTTAAAATCATTTCTAATGATTTCATCCCAAGTTAACTTTGTCGCCCTTGCTGTCTCCTACTTTCTATGCAAATTTGTCCGAAGCAACTAGAATATGTCTATACCACCTAAGCATATTTTCTCTTATCTTATCACAAATAAGCGCCACTCCTAATTTCTCCGTCACATTTAGAATAATAACCCTATCTCTTCTAGTAATCATCATTTATTTCACCATCTTTTTGTATTATTGACCCTAAGTATTGAAAATGATCACTCTGGATAATATTTTGGTTGAGATGTGATCATTATATTATCAATATACGACGCTTTACCAAATTTACATTCCATATAATCAGTTTTAGTCCTACTAATTCTTTAATCTTTGATTCTAAGAGTCCGTTTGGCGTTGCTATTGTAATGGAAAAAGTGCCTTTATCAGTAAAGCTGTTATAAAACTGCTGTCAGTAAAAAGCATGTTAGGCGTTTGGTGATTGATTTTATAAAGCACTTTTTATACTTAAAGCACTTTTAATTTGTTTGGTAACAATGTTACTTTAAGCACTTTTATTACTAATTTTACAATAATATTCATGCACTAATAAACATGTGCATTATTCAAATATTAATTATTGTGAAATTTCATTGGTCTCAATAATTATACAAGGATCAAGTTGCTTTGAGTTTCTTCTTTATTGTTACATTTTTTGTTTATAATATGGTATTTGTATTTAACACTAAACATATTTAATGATTAGGGTAAATATCACTGACATCCCCGAGGTTTGACCTTAGGTCAAGCGACTACAACTTCATAAAATTTCGTCACAAACACCCCCTGTCAGCTTTTCTATATTTTTAATATATGAAATGTCCTTATTGTCCTTGATTATTTAAATGTATTTTAATATAAAATATCATAATATGAAAATGACCACAATGCCCTTAATGGTTATGAATTGGGAACCCAATATCACATTCACCAACACACAAAACACCAACCACCATCACCACTGTTCTTTCTCCCTCATCTCCTCCTCCAACCACTGCCACCAACCACAACCACCACCCCTAATCACAAAAAAATTAGCTCTCATTCTTTGCTTGTTGTATATATAGCAAAAACCCCAAAATCCATGTCGAACTGGAAAAAACCCATAAATTGAAGATAGTCGTGTACATATAGAAGTATAAATAATTACTAAATAAAATTGACAAACAGTGAGGGAAAGAGGAAGGTAATCATCTAGGATGCCTCGATGAAACAAAGACCAAATACACATACATATGTTTATGCATGTATATGTGTATGTTTGTGTTGATGGGTTTTGTGTCGCTTAGGGCATCAAGGAAAGAGAGAGAGAGAGAGATTAATTGAAGAAAGAGGTGGTGGGGGATCGGTGGATAAAATTGGTGGTAGCGGCGGCGAGGGAGATGAAATGTTTGAGAAGGGGTCAACTCCAAAGACAAGTCTCGGCATAGGTTCGTTGGACTCTATGATCAATTCTTCCTCTCCGCCGGCTAATTCCCAGACATCGATCTCGCAAAACAGCCTCTGTACCACCATTCACGATTCTGATTCTGGCCACCCCAAAATTTTACCGACAACCTGAAAGTCGAGGACGGCAGACGAGGTGCTTGATAAGGCCCATCAAGAGGAGGTCGGCGAGGAAGGAGCAGAGGTGGTGGGAGGTTGTAGAGAGAGGAGAGAGAAAGAGGGAGACGGCAATGCTGGAAACTCAATTTAATATATGTATAAACCATGTTATATATATATGAATGAATTTATGGAAATAAACAATTATATATATATATATATATATATATATATATATCAATTAATTTTTTATTTTATGTTAATGTTAATTTTATTATTTATGAAAATAAATTATTATACATATAAGTTATATATATTATAGTATCTATCAATGTAGAAGGAATCGTGACTGTTAGATCGTTAGATTGATTGATTTTAAACCGTAGATAGACAAACATTTTGGACCAAACTTAAATGTAATATAGATAGAGAAAAAGAAAGAGAAATTTAATTACTTTTTTATTTTATGTTAACATTATTATTTATGGAAATAAATAATTATATGTATAAGTTATATATATTATAATATATATAGAGTTGTTCAAAGGGGTATTTTGGTCCATTACATAGGGTTAAATGGGTAAATTTAGTATTCAAAAGAGTTGGGTCAGAAGTCAAAGGGCAGTAAGGTCATTTCACTGTGAAAATGTGCTCTGACACAATGTACTTTTGGCAGGAGGGGGTGTTTGTGATATACGGAACAAACCAAAGATGTGTTTATGACGAAATTTCGCGAAGTTGTAGCCGCGTAACATAAGGTCAAAGCTCAAGGGGTGTCAGTGATATTTACCCTAATGATTATTAATTTGTATTTGATTTAGGATCTTTTATGATATAGTATTTATAATTATCAGTACAAGGGATGTTATTCAGTGCAACTGCTTTATTCTTTCCCATCTTCTTAAGTGTGTCTTCAACTTCTTTATTGTTTGACACTATTTACCATTCCTATATTTAATTCATTATCCTTCACTAATATTTTATGGTCCACATCCTTAATCCATCTAATTTAATCCATGTTTGATGTTTCTAGTTAATTCATCTCTACCTTTGGTAATTTTTAAGTAGTTTTTTTCACCCTATGTGTGTCTAGTTTTGCATATAAATCATTTATCATGTTTTGTTTAGCTTTACTTGCTATCTTTTTAGCATTATTTTTTTAATCTCTTATTCCATTTAGAAGGCTATCACATGGCATTTGTCCTGCTTCCGTGGGATGCTAAAAAGGTTGCACAAGATATGCACCTAAAGTTTAGTATTATTTCGTACAACATGGCTGCTCCTATTCTTGAACCAGCATTTTCATGCTTGGCGGTAGGACTTTTACCATCTATGATTCGACATGGACACAAGATGTCTGACATGAACACAAGATGTCCGACATGACAGCTTCTAAATTTCAAGGAATGGATATAAAGATATAGATCAAGTTTTATTTTAGTAATTTTTCTATATGTTTTATCATTTATTAGAATCTTACAATATCTATGGTCAAATATGAGCTTTTCCATTATATGCATGTATTTTTAAAGACAAGGGTACATTTGCAGAGGCTGCCACATCAGTTATATGAAAATATTATATTCCAAGAAGGGGATTATAGAATATAATAGAATGTTGGAACGAATTAGCAATTATAAGCTGAATATATTTTCAGTTGAGTCCTCGTTTTTTATTCAACAAATCTAAGACTTAAGATTTCTCTAAGGGCTCATTTAGGCTTAAAAGCCTTAAAAGGACGCCAGTTCGACATTGCAGATAACTCAATGGAAAGGTAGAAGCAGGGGAATCACAATGGAGAAGGTAGGGTTATATCTTTTTACCAGTTACAACAGCTTCCTCTCTGTGTGTGTTTGTCTCTGTCTCTGTCTCTCTCTACATACATTTTTAATTCTGTCATTGTTTTTGCTTGATTCTCTGCACAACCCCCCCCCCCCCCCCCCCCCCCCCCCCCCCTCCTCCTCGAGAAAACATGTTGGACACTGTCCCAGAAATCATAGTTTGCAGTTGTATCAATCAGTTGCCACCAATTCTGATTCTATAGATTCTTCTAATGTACCCATCCATCTTGGCAGCCTCAGCTATACGTATCCTCATTCCTCAGACATACTTATTTCCAAAAGAGTAGAATGGGCCACCACAACATTTTGTATGTCAGTTCCAATTCATTCCAGTCAAATTTTATTTTCCAAATGGAATAGTACAGTATCAAACGGGATTTTTGAATGTATTAAAGCATGTCAATCAAATTAAGCAAGACTACCTAGTCAGAATACTCAGGACTGGCAAATTGCAACAAAATCCTACCACCAAGTTCCAAGTTTAATAATAGAAAAGATGTCACACATTTTGTGCTGAGGTTGGGTAGAGTGGGTGGGACAATAGCCCATAGGCTGGGTATATGTATACATATCCATAAGAAAAATGTGTACATGACTACATGTGTCTAATAAGAAGGATGTGTTGGGAATGGATAACTGGCAATTCAGCTATTATAGTACAACTACCCAAACCTTCAAAGGTTTAAAACTGAAAACAGAAGAAATAACTTGTGCAACAAGTTCAATTCGTATTACTAACAGACAATATTCAGATAGTCCAGTTTACCTGGATAGATGTAAGTATAGCCGCTACATCATATATTGGACTCCACTGATTTTGTAGAATATCCAGACAAATACTTCCATCCGCATAGACTGATCAAATTCAGATATAAATTTGATGTACAAACCAGCAAAGGTCATATTCAACATAATTTGGAACTTAATATGAAAAAACCAAGAATCTACACCAACTTACTGTTTGGGTGGAACATTCGGGAGACAAATCGCACTGTTGGTGGCTTGTTTGGATAATCCTCCGAAAACTGAAGTGTCAACTTGAACGTACCTGAAGTACTCGGGCATTTTTTGGAGATTTAAATTGCGATATCAGTATATAAGGAAAAACAAGAATAATTTTTCATAAATATATAAAATTTGAAAACGTTGAAGGAGTAAAGAAAAGAGCCCAAATAGGGCAATTGCTTCTTATTTTGATGTTATGCTCATAATACCATCGAGGTCAAGATAGAGAGCCTTAGCAAAAACTTCAGTAGACTAACCAAATTGTTTTAGCAACACAAGCCCATGAAAAGTTGTATATAACTTCCAACATATGCATAAAAGCCTAATCCTTATGCCACAAGGCTTTCAAACCAATAATCCCTATTACATCTTATCCACTAAAGGATACGCATCTTGCCTGATAAAGGATGTATGGATGCCGATTCAAATATATGATGGAGAATCGGAGATATAGACAGTACATTTTTTTAAAAGAAGAAGACAAACATGGTGACGACACAACAATTATAACGATAAAACTTTTATCCCGCTGCTTTCACTTCTTCTTCATCCCCTCCTCGATGAAGACTCCCACTTGATCTTAATTCATTATTTTATAAAAAGGACAATTTTTTGTTTATTTTTATATATAACTTTATAAACATCCTTACCATGTATTTTCCAATTCTATTAATTCCCTACATTAGAATGAGAAAAAGATGTTTCTTGGAGTGTCTATGCCAAGTCTAGCTACATCTGCCAATTGCCGGCCATGTTTCTGAGATTAAAAACTTAAATTCAAAATCTTGGACACATGAGGGCTTGAAGTGGTTGTGCCATTTAGAAACCACCGCAAGCGATGGTAACCAAAGTCAAACACAACAATTTAGACCGAATGGTTACTCTAGCTGAAGGATCTTAAAAGAATGTTTTGTGGCAAGCCAGCAACAATTGCAATATGGCATTTTTTTTTTTTGATAAATAATAATTGCAGCTACAACCTACCAAGGGGGAAGAAAAATGAATAACAATTACATACCCCACCCAAAGAAAAATGTTTCAAATTACATGAATAAACCTCGACTCCTTGAAGATGATTTTTGATAGCTTGAGGAACAAATTCAAATTAATACTCAATAGGTGCTGCGTGTGTGAGAAGGTTGAAGAAACTACAAACCACCTCCTTCACTGTAAGGTGGTATGTGAGTTATGGCGTGCAGTGTTTTCTTTATTTAAGAGTCATTTGGGTTATGCCTAGAACTGCAAGAGATCTTCTAGGGTGTTGGACTGGTGGTTGTGTTAGTAGAAGATTCCAGCTTGCTTGGCATGCTGCACCATTATGTCTCAAGAGGAGTAAGTGGAGGAAGCGAACAGGGAGGAGTAAGCGGAAGAAGTGAACAGTCATTCTTTTGAGGATGTGAAGAGCCCTATTTATAGGATGAATGAGATGATGTTGAATACTTATATTTTTTAATGTCTCAGAAGTTCCAATATCCTTGGCATTCTTTTGTAGATCTTCTGGATGACTTGTCTTATATTGTGGTTGAAAATGCCACCCCTACCTTCACCACTCCTACATGGGTTGCACCCTTCCGGTGCTTATTTATAAAACAATACATCTTACTATAAAAAAAAATCATGTACCATAGTTAAATTGTACAAACTCAAATAAAGGGCAAACTCAGTGCAAGAGACTCCTGCCATTACGGGGTCTGGGGAGGGTCATATGTAGGCAGTCTTACCTCCGCTTGCTGAGAGGTTGTTTCGATGTTTCGAACCTGTGATATCCAGGTCATAGACTCACAATGGAGCAACCTTACCGTTGCGCCAAGGCTCGCCCTCAAAATTGTACAAACTCAAATACAAGCAAAATAATATGATTTAACCAATCTGCCACGTAAAACAACGTTATTTCAAATGAAAGTTTTGAGTGCAAGAATCATCTCACCTCCATCCCACGGAGTGTCATCAGGACTGCAATCCACACGAGAAAAGAAACCAGAAAATGCTTATCCAACTATACTTCCACATACTATGGAAACAAAAATAAATAAACAAATAAACACAAGATATCACAAAAACATCCTTCTTATGTACTTCAATCCAATTCTTACCCAAATATAACAGCATTCCAAAGCATGATATTATTGTCTTGGGGAGCGCCGCTTATTCCCGCAGGAGGGTCTTGCTGCAACCGCTTGAAATCCCTCATCAGCCTCTTCCTTGAAGGAGTCGACATTGTTATTACCTGAACACTCCAAAAATAACACAAATACAAATTAAAACAGTCTTCCAACCACCGCTAAATTTAATTACAAAAAAGAAGTTACAATAGAACAGCAATACTTGATTATTATACTATCAAAAGCATGGGAACTGTCAAATAAAGTTAGGATTATGTTTTGTTTCAATTAAGTGCTTAAAATGGTTATATATTAGGCCAAATTCTCAGCTATTGGACTACGAAAAAACAAGGGGAACAAAAAAAGAAAAACAAAGGTAAACATAAGTATTATGTAAGAACTCGGATTACCAGGACATGAAATTAAAATCAGTCCGTAAAATGTAAACTACTATTAGGGTTTTGTTCATAATTCAGCATTTGTACAGTTAGGTCCACATTCATGTTACCAGTCAAGAAACTATGGCAAACAGAACAAATAGATAAAGTGTTTTTCATCTATCTAATTCAGCACATGCACAGCTCTATATCAGCTCAAATTCTCTATTGATCTGAGCTGAGGGTAATTTCATTTCCTCAACCAGTGGAGGAAAATTCAAGCGCTTATACAGAGTCAGAGATTTCCATACAGGCAAACAGAGCATAAAATTAGGGTTTTGTTCGCACTAAACACAAATATTAGGTCATTTTCTCAATTTATCAAGATCTCTCTTGAGAGACAAAGTCATATATATATTTAATATACAGAAATGAAAATCCTTATGAATCTATTTACCTGTAAGCAGTTGCGATGAGAAACTTGTTGAATTATAGAGAGCTTCAGATTGGAAGCCCTATAGAGTTTAGAGAGATAGAACAACGAAGTTTTGTATTTTATTGGGAGGAAGTGGTCTGCTTCGTGTCTCGAGAGCTGTCCCCACACTCTCTCTCTCACTGGCACTGCATTCTGTAGCTAACTTGGCTTTACTGAACTTTCACACGTAACATACTCAATTGTACATTTGTACTTTGCATCCACAGTTAAATTGTGACAATTACTGGTACAACTCATTCTTTACTCGTTAAAAGATGGGTTGACAAGTATAGTTTTGTGAATTTTTGTGAGACATTTTTTTTTTTAGTTGTGTCATATATTATATATATATTTTTTGTCAAATGTATACTGTGTTAGAGTATTTTTGACAATGAAATGACTTGTTATCTTTTAACTTTTAACCTCACTCATTTGACTATTAAATTTATTCATTGAATCTATCTAATAGATTAAAATATCACTTTAAATATACTTATATATATATATATATATTAGTTTAAAGCACGTGCGATGCATGTTGATTAAAAATAAATTAAAATTTTATTATAATACTCAAAACATTCAAAATTATTATAACAAATCCAAACACATTAATTAAAACACCCAAAACCATTTTCATTATGTAACCTTCGTAATATAAGTTAACTATTATTCACATTAAAGGAATCAAGTATAAACTATAAGAAATCAAAAGGTATAATTTTAACCATTCTTAAATAATCTATTACTATTCTTTTAGAAATTCTCAACACTTTATCCTTTTTATATTTCTGAGTTCTTCAAATAAATCATTCTTAAGTGAAACTTCTTTTATAACTACCACCACAAAATTATTTTTGACTATGTCATTTTTACTGTCGTCTATCTTAATCATAAAAAGAAAAGATTTTCCATTGTAACTTGTTACTTTGTTGTAAAATTCATTTATCTCCTCATCCTACAAAAAAAACAAATTTATTTTAGTAATATTGATACATTTCAAATGAATTGTTTTATCCATAAATTTTATCAGTGAGGAAAAAAGTATTACTTGACTTTTTAACTGTATTAGCTCATCTAGTGAATAATTTATTAATGATTGAGAATCATCAAATATTGTTAGATATGCATTATTTGTTATATCTTACTCAAAATTGTATTATAAATCTGCATAAATGAGTATACTTCATTGATACATAATAATAAAGAATGAAATATTTGTCATATTGTACTTTTTTTAATAAAAAAATAGAATATTTAAAGATATAATAATACATTTGAAAGCATTTAACGTCTTTTGTTTTGCAATTAGTACAACTGAGTCCATCCTTTCGTACTTCAACTTTCTTCTTACATTGCTTACATGCATTATACCATGGTTCGGAAGCATTTTTAATCTTTATAATTTTTGCTTCAAAAAAGTAATATATTTTCTGCAAATTGAGTGGCAATATATATATTTTTTTAACAGAAATTAATTATAATCATGTGATATAATAAAGAAAAATTAAATGAATATATAAAAAATATTAATAATTTAATACCTTGAATGCCATTGCGGATTTTCTAATTATGTCTTCAAGTGAAAGTTTTTTAGCCTCTTTGAATCATTGATATTTTGAACTAGAAATGAGAGCATCTATGTCTTTGTTATTAACGTTTTCTTCAAACATGTCAAACCATAATAAATTATTGAAACAAAATGTTGTTGATATGTACAAATACACAGACACACAATCATTAATTAGACCTTATTATGGATTTCATGACAAAGAAAGTTATAATTTTTGTTTATTTTTTATTTGATTTTTTAACTATTGATAGTGGATTAACTTCCAACAACCATGTTATACCAGTCATGATATTCTTTAAGTAAAATAAATAATTAAAACCTAATATAAGTAAGAAAAAATAAATAAATAACCAATATTGTAATGCTTTGACTCTTTCAATTTTAATGTTAATTTGTAAAATAGATCTCGGTTGTGTTTGAATACTCAAACTTGAAATATAATATTATTTTTTATTTTATGTTCATTTAGATATAATAAAAAATATAAAATGAATAATCTCAATATTGTGTGATAAGTTACGTTTGAGTGTGTTGATTGACAAATGTGTAATTATGATAATAGATCTTTCGTTTATTAGCTTCATTATCAAATTTCCTTCATTTTTAGCAAGATCGTCCCACAATGTCAAAATACTTGAACTATTATAAAAAATAATTAGTTCAATAATTTATAATGGTAATTATGAGCATTTATGTAGTGTTGTAATGATATACCTCATATCCATTATAATGATGTCTCGTAATTTGGATGTCCCTCCATTATTCTTTTTAGCTATGTTGAATGCAAGATATGGTTCAATAACGATTCTCAAAGCATCTAGTGAAAGTAAAAATTAAACTTATAGATTTATATATAAGAGAAAGTATATATAAGGAGGGTAAAGAGTTAAAAGAAAACAAACCTATAGTTTTTTATTTTTTATTTTTATCAATGTACTTGTTCAAGTCCTTGAAGTCCACAAAATTATAATCCATACTTTTATTTTTTATCTTACACTTCATTCCTAACACAAAATCTTTATATTTTTAAAATTTCAATAATTTGATTAGAAAAAATAATTTACGTGAGTTTCAAGTCATTGAATTTAATTAGAATTATTTTGATTATGACCTAAAAAAAGTTATTATAGGTAGAATAAATAATCTCATTTGAGGAAAAAAAAATATAATACACAAAAAAAGGACCCAAAAAAAATAATCTCTACAGAATAAATTATATCTTTTGACATTACTCCCAAAAAAAAAAAAAAATGTACTAAAGAAGGTAAAAAGAGTTAAAGTTTATAGGATAAAGGGTAGCTATGGTATTATAAAATAAAAGATGATGCATTAATGAGTTTATGAACTTTTTTTGTCATTTCTTTTAAAAGAAAAAGGTAAGTGGAGTGCAATAGGAGAGAAGGGGAGTGCGAATATCGCCTCCCTTATAATTCTTATATATTGACATTTTTTCTAATTCATTTATTCTTTCACTAACTTCATTCCTAACACATGCTCCTAAAATATAATATTATTTAAATAAGTATTTTTTTTCTAATTATATTTCTTCACTCTCTAACTTCATTCCTAACACAAACTCCTAAAGTATAATATTATTTATTACACAGCCATTATCAATTATATATCTCTAAGTGCATTATGCATATAAAATCCAATCATGTTATGTTAAATTAATATTCTGAGCAAGGCACAAATAATCTACACCAAATACGATTATATTATAGGCTGATTATTTATGATTAAATTTGTGTCCGATTTATTAATCAGATATTCAATTTGATAACGTGACTCATTACAGACGTAATTTTTTATTAAAAAATTTTGATTTCAAAAGCTAATAAAAAACAATGAGTAGGAAAAAAAAAGTCAAAGAAAAGAATTCACACGTAAGTTGAGACGAAATCGAATCAAATGGTTGTTGATGAGATCCGAGAGGAAGCTGAGAGTCATGTTGATGAGAGCGGAGGGGGAAGAATGAAGAGCCGTGGCCGAGAGGAAAAGTGATTTTATAGGTGTTTAGGGTTTTGCGAGTTATAATTCTATTTTTTTAAATTTAGAAATAAAAAAAAGGGTTTTGCTTGGGAAAGAGTTTTGCATGGGTAATTCTATTTTTAGAGAGCCGTAGTCGAGAGGAAGAGTGATTTTAGGTGTTTAGAATTTTGCTTGGGTAATTCTCTCTTTTTAATTTATAAATAAAAAAGGAAAAGGAAGAGTGATTTTAGGTGTTTAGGATTTTGCGGGTTATAATTATATTTTTTAAATTTAGAAATAAAAATAAAGGGTTTTGCTAGGGAAATTCTATTTTTTAATTTAAAAATAAAAAAGGAAAGGGTTTTTCTTGGGTAATTCTATTTTTTAATTTAAAAATAAAAAGACTTGGGTAATTCTAGTTTTTTAATTTAAAAATAAAAAATGAAGGGGTTTTGCTTTTTTAAATTTAAAAATTAGAAATAAAAAGAAAGGGTTTTGCTTGGGTAATTCTATTTTTTTAATTTAAAAATAAAAAAAGGAAAGGATTTTTCTTGGGTAATTCTATTTTTTTAATTTAAAATAAAAAAGGAAATGATTTTTCTTGGGTAATTCTATTTTTTTAATTTAAAAATAAAAAAATAGTGTACTGAAAGTAAAAACAACCCCCTTTGTACTTTTAATAGTAGTATAGATAGATATATTTATAGACACTACGATATATGTAATCTATATATAATTATTTATTTCCTATATAAAATAAAAAAGTAATTAAATGTCTATTTCTTTTCTCTATCTATCTATTTATATATAGTATACTAGAGTATATATACCTATATATACAATTATTCATTTTCATAAATAATAATGTTAACATAAAATAAAAAAGAAATTAAATTTCTCTTTCTTTTTCTATATATATATATATAGTATACTATAATATATATAATTATTTATTTTCATAAATAATAATGTTAACATAAAATAAAAATAAAAATAAAAATTAAATTTCTCTTTCTTTTTCTCTATTCATTTTTATATATAGAATATAATATATATAACCTAATATATATAATTATTTATTTCCATAAATAATAATATTAACATAAAATAAAAAATTAATTGAAATGACAATCAAGAAGGGTATTGTGGTCATTTTCTTATTCTGATATTTTTATATTAAATAATTAGGGACAATCAAGACATTTCACATATGAAAAAACTGACAAGGGGTGTTGGTGACGAAAATTTAAAAAGTTGTAACCGCGTGTCAATACATCAAATCTCAAGGGGCGTCCGTGATATTTACCTTTAAAAGATTGATGAGTTTTATAAACATTTTTTTTTTAAAACTAGTAAGCCTCCCTTTAATTTTTATTTATTTATTTAAGTTCTAAATCAATAAGTCTTCTATTTATACCTTGATTAATAAAATTAAGGGTAAATATAACTGACACCCTCTGAGGTTTGACCTAATTTTACACAGTTACTACAACTTTATAATTTTTCATCACAAACACCTCTGTAGTTTATGTCGTATATCACAAACACTCACTCCTGCCAAAAGTACATCGTGTTCGAGCACTGAAATGACCCTATTGTCCTTTGACTTCTAACCTAACTCTTTTGAATACTAAATTTATCTATTTAACTCTATGTAATGGACCAAAATGCCCCTTTAAACAACCCTATATATATACATACTATAATATATATATATCTCCTATATATATAATTATTTATTTTCATAAATAATAACGTTAACATAAAATTAAAATAATAATAAAATTAAATTTCTTTGGCTTTTTTCTCTCTCTCTCTCTCTCTCTCTATATATATATTTATATATATGTACTATAATTATTTCTTTTTCTTTTACTCTCTCTCTATATATATATACTATAATTATTTCATTTTCTCTATTTATATATATGTATATATTATAATTATTTCTTTTTCATTATATATATACTATAATTATTTATTTTTCTTTATCTATATCTATATATATGTATATACTATAATTATTTCTTTTTCACTATATATATACTATAATGATTTCTTTTTTTTTCTGTCTTTTCAAACAAAAATTTGAACCAATCAGACCCAACATTTGTTGATATGGCCATGGTTGTTTCTTTTTATTGCCTATATAGAAAAAAAGAGTGATGTATTGGCCATTTAACATGGTTAATTGTGTTAATTTGATGTATATGGAAAGGAAATTGAAGAGATATATAATTGAAGGTTATGAAACACTATAAAATTAAATTCAGGTACTCTCAATTTGGGTCCGAAATTAAAGAATTCTTGTTGCAATAGATAGATTAGAGCATGGGGAGTTGTTTGGTGTTAGATTTGAGGTGGAATAATGGTTGTCGGTGGTTCGGATTTGGAGTTGTAGGTGGCAGTCAAAACAAGGATTGAAACAAGTGTACAGTGCACGAAAATGGGTTTGGAAAAAATGAGTCAGTGTTATTTAATTTGTGGGTTTATAGTTATTGCAATATTAAAAACCCAAGACGCATATGCCTTGAAGACCCACGATGCTTTTGCCAAAGCTCCACTCCACCATCTTCATCCATCATTTGGGTCTCTATCGCAAATGTAATAGCCCGCTCCACCTGATGGTAAGATATTGTCTGCTTTGGGCCAAGTTCGTATAGTTTTGTTCTTGGGTTTTACTCCAAAAGGTCTCATAGCATTTGGAGAGAGCACACCACATATATAGCACATCCTCTTTCCACACCCAGGCGATGTGAGATCGTAAGACCCTTGGGGGCAAGAGGGGACAAACACACCTCTTCTATATAATTAAGGTCTCTACAATTCACCCCCTTGGAGGCCTAACGTCCTTGTTGGCACACTTCTGGCTCGGTCTAACTCTGATACCATTTGTAATAGCTCACTCCACCTGATGGTATTATATTGTCTGCTTTGGGCCAAGCCCATACGGGTTTGTTCTTGAGTTTTATCCCAAAAGGCCTTATACCATTTGGAGAGAACACACCGAGGTGATGTGGGATCGTAAGACCCTTGGGGACACACACACACCTCTTCCACACAACCAAGGTCTCTATAGCAAATCCCTCCAATCCATGATGGAGCCTCATCGGGGAAGTCATTGGTTGTGAGCTTGGCAAAGGGATTGAGTTTTACACAATAGAATAACATGATATTGGAGTTGTTTGGTAGGTTTAGATGAGTGTTGTTGATGGTAGTGGAGGTCAGAGTTGGTGAAAATGGTCAGCTTGGGTTTGTTTGGCGAATAGTTTGTTGGTTGTGTGAGCATAGTGGCCGACGAGGAAGATGATAATGAATGTGCAAAGTAGATGGTGGGTTTTGGTGAAAAATAGTGGTCTGGTTTGATGGATGCATGAGTGGGTTGGATTGAGGGTGTTCACTGATTGGTTTGGTGGGCATGAGTTTTCAAGTGGGTTCATATAGTCTAGGCTAATGGTGTGTATGGTTGTGCATAGGTTGATGGAGTCATCGGCTGTGAGCTTGATAGAGTCGACATTGATGGGGTCAATGGTGACGAATTAGTAGATGATGACGTGGATATGGGTTAATAATGACAAGGGCATTTTCATCATTTTGCATAGATGATATTTTTATATTAAGTAATCAGGGGCAACCAGGACATTTTACACATTTTAAAAATGAAAAAGCTGACATGGGTTGTTTGTGGCAAAAAATCACGAAGTTGTAGTCACGTGAAATTAGGTCAAACCTCAAGGGGTGTTAGTGATATTTATTAAACTTTTGTAATTTTAAATTTATTCAAAAATTGATATATAATATATTTTACATATATTTCATTAATTTTAGGATTTTAGTTAATTAATGAATATTGCTTTATAATTTTAAATAATAATTAATTTAATTTAAATTCAATTTAGAAAACCTTGTGTAGAATAATATTTTATAAAAAATTCAATAAAATGTTATTTTTTATTTATTTAAATTTTATAAGGGTATATTTGAAAGTTTGATCGAGCCTAAATTTTGTATCTAATTTAGCAAGTTATAAATGAACGATTTAGGAGGATGTATTCAATTAGGATTTTAAAGGATTTTAAAAGACTTTAAAAGTCTGGGTGTATTCAATTGAGACTTTTATAGACTTTTAAAGAGTCTATACAAATCTGGCTATATTTAATTAGGATTTTAAAAAAGTTTACAAAAGTCTAGGTGTATTCAAAAAGTAATAGATTTTAAAGGATTTCATTAAGTGGAGGATTTTGGTGGATTTGAGGGTGGAATGTATAAATACCGAAGCACATAACAAATCCAACATTTCCCCCATAGATTTTGGTAGACTTTTTTTTTTTCCTTCTGTAGAATACGAATAACTTTTCTCCATCTCAAAATACACTCCTTTTTCTATCTCTCTTCTCAGATTCTCTCTCTTTCTATTGGATTAGGAAAACTTGTAAAACTTGAGTTTCCAGGCAAGTTGATCAATCTCTCGCAGTATGGGAGGGATTAATCCCTCTACACTGTTTGTTAGGGATCAATCCCTTAAGCTACAGGGATTGATCATGAAGTCCAATTATTAATCCAATATAACCTAAGTTCAAGATTCTTCAATTATCTATCTAATGATTTAACCTAGACCGTATAAGTAAAGTTTGTATTTTTTTTTCTCTTTTTTCATCATGTGCTATTAAAATTTGAGAAAGAGTTGATACGCAATTTGTATTCATCAAGTGAGTTACTTTATTATCCTTACTATTTTTTGAGATATTTGCATTACACAATAATTTGTAGACAATATATCAGATGATAGATTATCCATTTTGTATTATAACTACCCTTTGAGCCATTGGTTTACTTGTACAAAAAAATAGAATTCAATGATGAAAATAAAGAAAATAGGTTGAAGAAATCAATACGAGTATATAAAAATCCATCAAAGTCTGTAATAGAAGTCTATAGTACAAATCAGTGAAAGTCTGTAATAGAAGTCTATAAAAATCCATGAATTCACATAAATCTGTCATTTAAAAAATATCTTTCGAAATCCTTTAAAATCTTAATTGACTATACCCTCCTTAGTGATTTAGAACTTGAATGATTTTTTTCTTCTTCCAAAAGTAGGACTTAATGGTCTAAAGAAAATTTACAGGACTTATTTATCTTTTTTAATGAGAAAAATAGAACTTGGAGGATTACATAGTGAGTGTAATATGAATTTTAAATAGTAAAAAGCAAGTGCATATATGTATATAAAATGAATGTTAATAAAAAATCAAGATAAAAAATATAATAACAATTATATAGTATTGGTTGTATATGTATTAAAATGATTATTATTTTTCTATTATTTTGTTATTTTTTCTATCTTATCTCAAAATTCAAACAAATTTAAAAAATAATGAAATAAATTCATGATAATAAAGAATTAGAAAAAGATATAAGAATTGGATATTTATTTGTTCATATTTCTTATTTCTTACTGACCCAACAAATTGATATCATATTTTACATCTTACATACTGACATAAAGTTTTAGCAAAGTACATATAATTAAATCAAATCATTACAAAATTGAAAAAATTATTATATATAGTATATATTAGACTATGCTAGTTTTGGTTCACTAAATATAAAATATTAACCTTTCTACTTATTGAGATGATTAAATAGTTAGGATAGATATTGGTTATGTTATATAATTGCACACTATTTAAAATTTATTATTTATAATAATAAAATGATTAAGGGCAATAAACTTTTTTAAAAATATATATATGTAATGAAGTACACTTCACAATTTATTATAGATAAAATGTTTAATACGCATAACATACGACTCAACTAAAAAATACAAGTATGAAATTTGCATTATAAACACAAGTATTTTTATTTACGAGTATGTATGGATATTATATGCATATAGTATGTTAAAAATAAAGAAAAATAATTGTATGTTATTGAATTGATATGTCAACAATACAATTATCTTTCTTTATCAATTCTAACATGGTATCAGAACCTATCAATTTCTGATAGTCTTCGCAATTTATCGCCTTCACCATCGGCTTCATCCCCAGTGGGCAATTGTCAAAATTGCTTTCGCCTTATATATATGTATATATACATGCAGATAAAAAGATAAGAAAAATATGATAGTCCCGCTCAAGTTCAATCCATCGACTCCCACTAGCATCTGTGTGTCAAAGTTGCTGATTTCAACGAGCCTCTTTTCTGATTCTCAAATTAGTTTTCACTCCAACAATCAATTTTTGGTCTTATCGTCGCTTCAACAAGTTCGCTCTGTTGCAGCTTCTTTGTATGTGTTTCACAGCCACTGTTGATAACATCACCAGATTGCCTTCATGAGCCATAACATCTGTGTGTCAAAGTTGTTGATTTCAATGGGCTCCTTTTCTGATTTTCAAATCAGTTTTCATTCCAAGAGTCACTTTCGATCTTTCCAGCTCTTTTCTGATATATGACTAGGATTTATTGTCTCCTAAGTTTACTTATCCTTTAAGATTATGTGCCTATAAATAGGCTTTTATGTATTGTTCATATGATATCAATTCAATATATACAATTTCCCTTTATTTCTAACATAGTACATGCTTTTTCTAAAAGTAATGATACAGATGCTAAATTCGGTAATTTAGGAATGAAATTTTGTGAGTAGGGTTGACATCATCATGAAGTCGTTAACATAATGACATGATGATGATGTCACACATCGCTCACATAAACTCATCTGAAAACAACCGAATTCGAAAGATATATTATTTTCCTTTTTCTAATTTTTTTGAATGTATCTTCTCATACAATTTGAATAAAAATTAAGGGCATATTTTGTATTACATTTAGTAAAAATCTTTGAAAATCAAAGTGGTATACAATTTAAAAATTAGTTGTTTGAATAATTTTAGTTTCTTATCAAATTAGGTTTTTAAAAGCACAAAGAGATCTTTTATATGAATATTATATCCCAACATCAAATTGTAAAACCAATCCATCCTTGGCCATTCATTTGTTTTGTAACAACCCGTTCTACTATATGGTATGATATTGTCCGCTTTGGGCCTAAACCCGTACGATTTTGCTCTTGGGTTTTACCTTAAAAAGGCCTAATACCATTTGGAGAGAGTACACCACATATATAGTACATCCTCTTTCCACACCCAGGCGATGTGGGATCGTAAGCCCCTTCCACACAACCAAGGTCTTTACAATCCACCCCTTGGAGGCCCAACATCCTCGTTGGCACACTTCCAGCTAGGTCTAGCTCTTATACCATTTGTAATAGTCCGCTCCACCATATGGTATGATATTGTCCGCTTTGGGCTTAAGCTCTCACAATTTTGTTCTTGGATTTTATCCTAAAAGGCCTCATACCATTTAGAGAGAACACACCACATATATAGCACATTCTTTTTCCACACCCATGCGATGTGGGATCGTAATCCCCTTGGGGACAAGAGGGGACAAACATACCTCTTCCACACAACCAAGGTCTCTACAATCTACCCCCCTTGGAGGCCTAACGTCCTTGTTGGCACACTTCCGACTAGGTCCAGCTCTAAAACCATTTGTAACAGCCCACTCCACCATATGGTATGATATTTGTAACAGTCCGCTCCACCATATGGTATGGTATTGTCCTCTTTGGGCCTAAGTCTACACGATTTTGCTCTTGGGTTTTACCCCAAAATGCCTCATACTATTTAGAGAGAGCACACCACATATATAGCACATCCTCTTTCCACACCCAGGCGATGTGGGATCGTAAACCCCTTGGAGACAAGTGGAAACAAACACAACTCCAAATGGTATAAGGCTTTTTGGGATAAAATTTAAGAGCAAAATCGTGCGGGCTTAGGCTTAAAGCGAACAATATCATACCATATGGTGGAGCGGACCATTACAAATGGTATAAGAGTTGGACCCAGCCGAAAGTGTCCCAACGTGGACGTTGTGCCTCCAAAGGGGTGTGTTTTAGAGACCTTAGTTGTGTGGAAGAGGTGTCTTTGTCCCCTCTTGTTTCTAAGGGGCTTATGATCCCACATCGCCTGGGTGTGGAAAGAGGATGTGTTATATATGTGGTGTGCTCTCTTTAAATGGTATGAGGCCTTTTGGGGTAAAATCCAAGAACAAAATCGTGCAGGCTTAGGCCCAAAATGAATAATATCATACCATGTGCTGGAGAGGATCCCTACAAATGTTATCAAATCTGGATCCAGTTAAAAGTGTGCCAACGAGGACATTGGGCCTCTAAGGGGGTGGATTGCAGAGACATTGGTTGTGTGCAAGATGTGTGTTTGTCCCCAAGGGGCATACGATCCCACATTGCCTGAGTGTGGAAAGAGGATGTGCTATATATATGGTGTGCTCTCTCTAAATGCTATGAGACCTTTTGAAGTAAAATTCAAGAACAAAACCGTGTGGGATTAGGCCCAAAGTAGACAATATCATATCATATGGTAGAGCGGGTTGTTACATGTTTAATTAATTTTGTTCTGAGAAAAATAGTTTCCCCTCGAGTAAATAAAACACTTTCAGACGTTAAAAATGATTATTCTTTAAAAGTTTTTTTTTCTTCAGAAAATTGTTAATCAAATGAATTGTCATCTATTTTCCAAATTTTGAACTAAATTGGCGTATGATTTTAGAAAAATTACCACCAACTCCTATTTTTCCTATCAAAAAATAAATAAGTCCTGCAATTTTTTTTAAAAAAATCAATAAGTCTTACTTTTGATTTTTTATTACTATTTAAGTTCTAAATCACTAAATCTTTCATTTATGCTCTTAGTAAATAGAAGTAAAATTTTGTTCTATAAATTAAAAAATTGACATATAATATTCATATCAACTTTCATGATTTGGTATATAACTCCTAGAACTTTCATTTTTTCACAAAACCTCTTTATACTATTTCAAAACCATGCAGATATCCCCTGCTGTTTGTGGACGACTACAATAGTGATGGAAAATGATTCATGTGTGGCACATATGACATATTTGGACTTGAAATTTTTATAATATCTTTATTTATTGACCAAAATGACCTTGGATCATTTTTAGATCTATGGATCAACGTGCAATGTAAAGGGGTTATCCATACATATATATATATATATATAGACCTAATTTGAGCTGTAGTAAAATATCCCACGAAGCCATAATTTAAACTTCAACCCTTCGCCATTTTCAATCCGAAGATTAAATGATGTCATGGTAAAAGCTGTTTCGGCACCCGAAAACCCTAATTAAAGAGGTGCATTTGAGTTAAATAGTGTGAAAATTGAAAAATTCTAAAATTTTTCTACTTACCTTCACGATTTCCTCAAATGAACTTCACACACCAACAAATTCATGAACTTTCATGGACCAATAGCTTCACAACACAACAACAACAACTTCTTCAATCGCAAGCTTCTTCTTCTTTGATTGTGGGTTTTTGAGTTTGGACAATCCTGTTAGTTTTTTTACGACGATGTTTTGAGAAGCTTACTAAAGAAGCCAGACCAAAATGATGCCCTTGTAATTAAGGGTTCTTTTGACATTTTACTACCATTTTTTTTTTTAAGAATAAGTTGCAACTTTGAGATAGTTGAAGCAGTCAGTATCACTCTGTAAAATGGTGAAGGTTGAGGGGGGTTTGTGCATTTTTAAATTTAGAAAGATTGGATTTGGATTGTATTTTTCATAAAGTTGATTGGACTTGGAGGAAGGTCCACTTGTGACTTTACTCATAATATATCGTCCTCTACAACTGTATATGGATACATAATGAATAGAATAAAACAGTGCAAATGACAAAACACTAGACATCTAACTTTATTCTTTCTTGTCCAATTTCTTCCACACAAGTATAGCAATACTACAACAAGTGGTAGGGACCCAAACCTGTCTCCGACTTTCTAATGGGCAAGTTGGGCTAAAGATTGTGAATATTTTATGGAAAACCAACTTTAACTAAGTGGTGGATTTGGCTTTGATTGCGCTGTTAAGCTGCCCATAGGAGTATAAGATCAATTAGTCACGTGTTCATTAAAATCATACACTAATTATTATTAGAGTACATTACTCTCACATTTTTTGAAATTTTGTCTAATTATTCTCGAATTAAAAATTTTAAAATACGGTGGTCAATTTTTTTTGAAATTTGATTGGCTTTACTTCAATCCCGTCGTTATCGTTAATTGACCGTCAGTTCCGTCGAAGTTAATTAACATAACAAAATCAAAATGCTAAAACTATCATTGGTTGCTGTAGTGCTAATGTGATATTACTTAAAAAAAATATATATAAAACATGTTAATCTCAGTCAAAGGGATAAAAATTGAGATTATTTTTGCACAAAAATATTATAACTTGAGGGTAGTTTTGTAATTGTATATTATATGTAATTTTGTTTAATGAATTGTTAATCTGACAAGGGTATTCTAATAATTTTGCAAAATTTTTTATTTAAAAATAATTAAATCAAACCTCGTTCAGAGTAATTTACCCTCATTATTATTGATGTTGTAATTGTTAATTTTTGCCTGTAAGACTATACACTTAATTCATTGTGCCATTTACTCTACCCAGGTAAACATATTTTCTTTTTCTTTTATGGATCATGTTATGTGGTATTTACGTTGACAGTTGAGAGTCTAAGGCTCAGTTTAGTCGAGAAGAAAAAGATGAAAGTACTAAAAAAAAAATAAAGTGAATTGAAAGCTCTCGCTCTCACAATATTGTAAGTGAATGTGCGTTTACTTTACCTTTAAAAAAAAAAAAAAAAACGGAAGAATTATAAAGTTTTGTTCAATTTTCTTTTCTTCTTATCTGAACTTTTAAAAAGTTAATAATTTTTTAGTTCCTATACTTTTTTATTATTTTTATCTAACGAAATAGAGTCTAAATGAATTCTCCTTTTATAATCCTACCTCGAAGATATTTTAAGTCATGTTCGATAATATAGAATGCGTGGATTCCCTTGGTCCAGATCAGTCACGTCAGAAGACAAGACAATGGGGGTGGCTCACCCAGTAGCCAAGTTATCGAAGCAGCATGTTGCTCATGATACTTCTTTGTAAGAGTTCATTACACCAGGGCATCTGTTTTGCGAAAAGAAAACAACTCTCTTCAGTTTCTTTCTCTCTTTAATTCAACACCTTTTAGTTTGTTCTCTCTGCCTTAACTCTCAAACCACTAATACTTCGTTCTATATTTATAACACATCTTGTATAATCTTACACAAATATATACAACTTTTTACCTTACTAAAAAACAAGTAGGTGGTTGAAGGTTGAAGTTCTCGTAAAAATGAGTGTGAGTTATTTTTAACTTACCATGACAATAATAATAATAAAAATTAATATAATTAAATAGTTATTCATTAGAAGTGTATATAAGAAATATTAAACCTATTAACATTTATATATATATATAGGGATGCACACGGTTCGGTTCCTCATTGTTCCTGGAGGAACCAGAACCGGAACCGTTCCAACGGTTCCCTGTTTTATGGAATCGGAACAGAAACTGTTGGGAGGGGGAACCAAACCGAATCGAACCGTAGCCAACGGTTCCGAACCGCAGCCAACGGTTCCGAACCGCAGTTCTCCTATTTTTTTTTTCAAATTGAACAAGCCCCATTAACTAAAACACAATATATTGAATCAATATATAATATAATACAATATTATTGATAATATTATAATAGTAAATTAGTAATAAGACTAATAACTAATCTAATTATATAACTAATCTAACGGTTCCAGATCGGTTCCGGTTCCTTGGAACCATTACCTACGGTCCGGTCGGTTCTGCTGGGCTTGGAACTGGAATCAGAACCGTATTCAACGGTTCCTTGAAAAATGAAACCGGAATCGGAACCGTACCGGCGGTTCGGTTCGGTTTATGTACGGTTCCATACAATTCCAGTTCTAACGATTTTTTATGCAGCCCTATATATATAGCAAAATTATACAACTCTTGTAAATGTACAAATGTAAGTCGTACCATCTATTAAAATCAACCTCATTTGACCTTCCATGCTTATTGGTTTTATTGTCACTCAAATCTAATGTTATTTTGTAGAGTAAATATAGAGCCGTTGGATAGTGGGTACCAAATTCAAAACTATCATATAAAGCCTTTGTTTGGCTATAAACTCTTTGTACAATTTTCTTGTATCATTATATATTTTATGTATAAAATAATGATAACAAATGCTAAGTTCTGATACCACTTGCGAGTTTTGTTAACGAAAGTTTAGAGATCATAGAGGGTTGAATAGATCTATTTACTCTTTTGATTGATTTTAACTTTGATTACTAGTTACAAAGTTGATAATTTAGTCCAACTAACTAATTAAACAATTATACACATGCAATGAAAGAATACCGTAAAGAGTAAAAAGGAAAGAGAGACACCAAATATTTTACGTACGAAAAAATTATGGAGACGAGGAACTATTTTCATTTTATTGAGAAAAAAGTACGACTAGTTTCAGTGCCTTTGAAATCATTTATCCCTGATTTATCTCAGGCGCTAAGTGTCTCCGACTTTACTTTTAGAATCATCTACGACAATACAATCATCTAATGATGACCCATTTCTCCTAGTATCAAATGCTTATGCCATTCCACAAGTGTATGCGAAGAATTGATGGATTCACGGTTGATATGTTGAAATTAATAAACTCCATGCTTTATGATCAACCACAAAGTTGTTTGAATGGTCTATTTAATCAAATCCCAACTATGAGACAAAGAAAGTTTAAAATGTCAATAAAGAAAACTAGGGATTTTTCAAAATATATGTCTCTTTTATATATACTCTTATTTACGTAATCTCTTTTCTAAGTAAACCATAATCTCCTTTTGTATATGCTTTAGAAACTCATAATCAAGTCCTAGATTAGAAATCTATCAGGTATGTTTTGGACATTTTTTAGTTGAGTTCGTATCCAATTTGGACTTGAATCGTGCAAAAATGCGTTAGAATTGATTTTGGGCAAGTTGTACTATTGCATTCTAGACTAAGTTGTACCGGTGCAAGTAAAAGTTCTACCGGTGCAACTTTATTTTAAAATCTTTTCAGTGATTGCACAAAAGACTTGATTTTTTAGATTTTGTTAAAGGGTTAAACGAACTCACAACTAAGTAAACAATATATTATTGAAAAGCTATTGAGCTTACAACATGACAATTGAAAGATCATATTTAAATTCCAAGTATGAAATGAGATGCAACAAACAAGATAACTATGTCAAGATTTGACTTAATACAACACCATATGTGAATATTGTCTAACGAATATATACGTTATCACTAGAAAGAATGTAAAGAACCTAGTTACTTACTCTGCAAGCTTGCTCTACCTGTCATAGTTAATTATAATACCTTTAAAAAAAGATATATATATATATATATATATATATATATGTCACGCCCCCAAATTTAAATACCAGAAACTTTCGTTCAATACTTGAATTTGGTGCGCGACTTGAAAAACAACATCCATCATCACATGCATACTTCCAATATTTACATTAAAACAAAAAAATGATCATCTAGATCATCTATACAAAAACTTTTTATAGAAACCCCATTCCCTATCTTGAATATCATCTATGTACAACAAAAAAATAATTACATGCCAAAAGGATTTACGTGTAGATGGTATCCATTATCCTGTACCGTGCCTCCATTCACCGGGTACTTGAAAATAAAATAAGATGAGGTCACAAGCTCAGCAAGAAAACTGCTAAACACTATCATTGCTTGGCAAATTGACCTTGCCTTATATTCCTATATATAAGAACTCGCACAACAATCTTTGTGTGCATAGATTCTCAAATTTCTTATGATAATTAAATTCTAGTTAATTATCATATCCACAATTTCTTTCACATAAGAACCATATTCTCAACAATTCTTTATTAAGCTAATTGTTTAGATTAACTTAAAAATTATTAACCCCACATGAGCCCCGGGCTCCCCTCAATTAAATGGCATGCTTAGCCAACAAGTGGTGCTCATCGCATAGTCCCGGACTAAGAAAGATCGCATATGTGGCTGGGCTTGTACGTCTATTCACCCAGGTAGACCCGAACCACGTCCACACAATAAGGGCACGCTTCGGCCAATGACTATAAGAAAATGGTAATGCACTCCCAATAGGTAGGTCCTTGACCATACCTAAAGAAATATTTTAAAAGAGTTAGTCCTAGACTACCTCTCCAATTTTAGACCACACTTTTCATCTTTGAAGAGTTTTATCACATTTCCTTAATTTTTAAGCTTTCAAAATTTAGCAAATGCTTTTAACATTTAATAAATCAAATCATTCTTTAATGTGATCACTAATCACATTAATTTATCACTTTAGAATTTCACCACTTAAATCTTTTCTAAACTTAAGTTTTTTAGCATAAAAAAGTTTACAATGCCAAAAAATAACGCTCTAGAATTTTTCGTAATGTTTAGAGCTTTAAAGGATATTTTTTTCCAATTTAAACTAAATTGAAACAATAGGAAAAAAAATATTATTTATACCAACATTTCATCTTTTATAATTTATTAAATTCTTTCCACATTTAATAAATTAAATGACCGATCTGAGTGTTCATTATACTCAAATTACCTATTCGGTTTTAATTCTTAGAACCAATTATTTCAACATAATTAGTTCTATTAAGCTGAAACATATAATTTCAGAATTTTACGTAATCTATGGAGCATTAAAAACATTTTTTCTCCAATTTTCTAATTTTAAACAATTAACAACTACATTGAAATCAAATTCATAATTTAAGTTCATAATTCTATAAGCCCAAACAGAATTGTTACTTAACCCATATTCCTTAATTACACAATCCAAGTCAATAATTTCGGCCCAGTCGAATGTCAAGCCCACCATTTATTCCTTTTTATACACTACTTGGCCTATTTATAATTTGGCCCAGTCCAGTTCACCAAGCAATACCCATTAAAACCACAACCCAATTTACTGTCTAAGCCCAAACCATTGGCACACTATGAAACTTGTTTATTTAAACACCACTTAATGACCCAACATGGCAGCCCATTGCCCCAAGCCAAGCCACCACAGAAAACCCACCACCATGAGGCAATCCAATACTCTTAAACACAAAATCAAGCAGTAGATTAAAACCTTCAAAATCAATTATACTAAAAGCCCATATGGAACATCAGTTCCATCAATAAGAATAAAATTTTCTGAGGTTTAACATCATTGACAATCCCACTGTCATCACCATCCTCTGCCGGACAAAACTAACCTCACACCCCTTCGTGAACCACCACCACCTCAATCCACTAAGCTTCAATCACCATTTCTTCACCACCCATAAAGACCCATCATGGGAGAACCCATTCAAACCACAACCAGCACCCAACTAAAACAAACCCACCAAATTTGGAGGATAGCTTAAATAAAATATTTGATGCACTACAGAATCAATTTCGAGTCGATTGGAGTTATCGAAAGTGAAAACGGAGCTCGGGAAGGTTGAGTAAATGGCTAGTGGCATTTCATAAATAAGTGAACTAGGTCTATAAATAGCAAAGTAGAGAATTGCTGAATTCATTCTCATTCTCATCAGTCGCATTGAGAGAGCAATATATATCTATATATGGCAATATCATCTTCTTCCTTTCTCCATTGATTTTGAGAAGCTTGGAGCAATAATTGAAAGGCGCCGAAGAAGAAGAAGTTGGTCTACACATTGAAGGCTCGAGATTAGTCCAATCGAAATTGAATTCCGACAAAGTTGAGTTTGGTGAGAATTTGGCTTAGAATTGATATAGGGGTGTCCGCTCCACCTTATCATCGATTCCTTAGGGATTGATGTGGATTTGAATTTGGTGGCATGTTTAGGAATGCTAGAGAGCTAGTGAGTCTTGTAACTTTAAATATGCTTAATTATGTTAACTGGGTCTCCACATTCTACATACATTGATGTTATATGCACACGTGTTAATGATATAGTTGAATTAAAATGTGGTTGAATGTGTATTAAAATGAATTATGATGTGAATTGTGTATACATGTCCTATGTGCTATCTATTGTGAATAAATATTGCCTAATAACATGATTTATAGATGTAGAGACTATGTTATACATGATGCATTTTACATGTTCGATAGAATCCATGAAAATGATATTCTCTAAAAATGTTGTATTATTATATGCATAAGAATTACATGTTTTAACATAGAATCAAGTGGCTTATGATGCGTTGGGAATGTGGAATTGTTGCATTGTTATATGCATGGAAAGAATATATTTTAGCATGAAAATTAAGTGGCTTATGATGCGCTTGAAATTGTATGTATTGCCATACTTGAAACTTATGTGATTGGTTGTTTATTTTGGGAGTAGGTCAGAAATGTAAAAAAGGCCCCGAGCTTGAAACTTGGCTAAGGTGGTTTTGTTTAGACTTTCGGGTAGTAGCCTGTAAAGTAGAATATTGATTTTGTCTAGACCCTCGGGTTGATCGCCCGTAAAATAGAATATTGATTTTGTCTAGACCCTCAGATTTTGTCCATAAAGTAGAATATTTGGAAAATTAGCTTGAAAAGCTATTGACCCATGACCTACGACGATTCCCATCCTTGTGTGATTTCAAAACTTACGTGACTTGGTGTTTAAGTTTTGTTGTTGAATTGTCATATTCATGTTGATATTTGTGTGGCGTTTTACTTCAATTGAGCATTGTTGAGTATGTATTCCATTTAAATATTGAATTGAGATCCCTTGAGCATGTGCATTGTTGTATGCCATGTAGTGCATAGGAATGCCATGATAGCATCTCACAAACATTGGAAGTATGCCATGTGGTGCATAGGAATATCATGTTTGCATCCATGTAGGTCGTGTCTAGTTGATGCATAAGTTGGCTTGAGTATCTCTACTGGGCATGTTGATGCTCATCCCCCTTCCCAAAATATTTTACAGATAAGACACCGGTCATTGATGGAGCTTGAGGTGATTGGACTATGGGATTTATATTCCGTTGCTATAATTTATGTTATGCATTCATATGCCATGTTTAGGCATTTACCGAACTAGTAATTTGGATTTAAGTTTTGGATTTGATATGTATGAGCCACGTTTGGCACTTGGATCAATTGAGGACGACATATGGATTTATGTTTAAGTTGGATAACTTTCCTCTACATCGTATAATTTCTATCGTTTATATAAATTGTGGATTTAATTAGACATTGTTAAGTTATGTCAAGAATTTCCTTTTATTATTTTGCTATGGATGGAAATTGAGTTAGATGGGGTTTGGACACTCAATTGATGGTTTTACAATAGGTGGGGAAGTAACCAACTTTGATACCAAGCTTTGATACCGCACTATCATGCCCCGAAATTCGAATCACCGAAAATGAGGGTACACCTGTCTATTAACCCTAATGAATCCTCTTAACCTTTCAAATATCGTGGAAGCTTAGTTCTATTCTTGCACATGTATGTGCACAACTCAACCTTAACTAACCTCAATGGGCCCCACACCTAGCCACACCTGCATATCCAACATTATAATGGACTGCAATATTTCGCACAATTGAAAGTTAAGTTTCGCACAATCAAAATTCTCGATTGATCGAAACCTATTTTTCGCACAATTGAAATGTTTCGCTCAATCGAAGTACTAGTGAAGTACTATTGAGATCCCCCTGAAATTTCACCTAATTTCAATAAAAAATTTCACTCCAAGTTCTCACAATCAAAAGAGGTTTCGATCATGCGAAAAGACCATTTCGCACAATTGAAATGCTCCTCTGCAGAGATCCTGTAACCTCACACTCAACACTTTTCATGCCCAAATCAACCTTCCAATCTCACTTAAGTCCCTAGATACCTCCATACACCTTTGTTGTCATAATGAAATGCAAAAATATCACACATTTAATGCATTCGATGCAAAATCGTAATTTCCATACATATCTCTCACAATGTACATATCGTTACACATATTCTCAATATCCATAAACCAACTTCATTCTTCTTATATACATAGATCCAAATGATGTACAAGTTACATATAATGTAAATGTAACTACAACCTTGACATAATTCACATGCCATAAGCCAGCATGGATAACATATACATAGTCCATACACAATATCTCAAATGTCCCAAAATGCTACTATGAGCTCCAAGCGACTAATCAAGTCCTTTCTGTCATCGGTGCTTTACTTGTAAAAAAGTTTGGGAGAGAGGGGTGAACATATAACTATGACCTATAAGAATGGCCCAACCCACCTAGGCATCGACTCGGCACCGAACTACATGATATGCAACCATGATGTCGCTACACTATATGACGTATATCAATGTTCTCATGTTCAACATTTCATAAATGTAATTCAACAAATATGCATTTAAACCACACCGCATGATTAATAGTTAAAACACATAAGCATCAAGATATTTACATCTTTTTCGGTCATAATCTGATACATAGACATGATTGGTTAACTCCGACGACACCAAAGTGTTGGTCAACTCCAATGCCACTCGTATGATGGGGCAACTCTAATGATCATACATTTATAGCATTATATAAACCTTGCACTCGTGATTAGGCAACTCCAATGATCACTAAACTTAGGGTATGATTGGTCGTCTCCGACAATTATCCCATTATGGGTATTCTCACCACTTCAAATACATGGTTGGTCATCTTCGAATTCTATATATGACTTTTCTTCTTATTCTTCTTTTTTCTTCTTTTCTTTCTCCGTCTCTCTCTGTTCAGCCAAAATATCCTAGTCTCTATCTTTTCTTGTTTATGTCAAAAGAGCTTTTAGGTTCCTATATTTTATTTTGTTACATCACTCATTTACATGTCTATATTACACATGTTTGTACCAAATGGGCACCTGTTGCCCATGCGCACTAATTTGTGCCACCTGTTATCTTTTCTTACCAAACTTATATTTGGAAATCAAATAAAGCTTCTTTGAGAAGCATTAAGGCATTTATGTTGTTCTATACTATTACTTGATGCTTTTAGAAGACTCCATGTGGCTATTAGTCCAAGTGTATGTATTACATATGTGTACAAAAGTTGCCACTTGTCCCCAAGCATAGAACTGAATTTTCTTTTCTCGGTTAACTCAAAGTCACATGAGTTGGTTTCTTTTGAAAACCATTCTTCTCTTATATCATACACCCACAGAAATATAATAAAAGCACTATAATAACAATACCTCCCAAACAACCACTCAAAATGATCTTTGAGTTATTCAAATATAGACTAGTCATGTCATGTGCACACTACCACAACCCAAATTACTTGTGCACATTAGCAAAACTTTACTATAATTAAATCTTGGTAACCCTTAAACCTATATTAAAACTTCAAGTTATTACAATATATATGTTTGAATTTGAAGTATGATGATTGATATAATATTTGTAAGTTTAAATTTTAAATAGAAACCTTGTGTAACTCAACTACTAGATATCTTTCCTTATAAAAATCAGACATTACAATCGTACGTAATACAATATTTTCCAAAATCAAATAAACCAAATACTAATGCGTGAAAACCTTCTTCAGAACCGAGAAGGAAAAATTGTAATCGATAAATTGTGTAGATTAAAGAGTAGTGTATTCAAGAGTTAAATATTATGCAAGTTGACGTTATCTTTTATCTTATATGCGATGTGACTCAATTATTAGAAATTATAATAATTGAATTAAAATAGTTCATATATGATTTGTATATTTGACTGTTATGTGTATATATATTGATATTGTTTTAAAAGTATATAACTTACAAGTGTATGAATCTATTGAAGTATAGATTGGCAAGAATGAAGTCAAACCCAAGGGAATGCTTTGAGATGAAAAAACTAATACAAATTGAAATTAATTAAAAACTAATATAATTGAATAAAGTTGGTTTATTTTAGAAAATAAAGTAACATGCAAGTAAAATAACACGATTGAAATCAAATAATTTTTTTTTACTAAGGTGTCGGATTCCACCACCATTAACTCGATAAAGGTTCAAATACTCATCTACTAATTCCCGAAATTAAAGTAGTAATCTAGAAGTCAATATTATTGCTTTCTCAAGATTAAACAATAAAGCACTATGAAAAATATATTAAAAATATAGATTTTCCTTCGCTTCACTAGTGTAAAATTCTAAACACTTTATGAATTCAATTTAATGAAACCATAAGATCAAATATTATCACTTTTAAGAAATACAAACCCAAGCTTAGATTAATTATAATACTTTCTAACTACCACATATACATGATATAGGTGGTGAAAGAACTATAAAATAATTAATCACAAGAAGCGAAAATCATAAGCATTTAAATTATACACATGGGAATCAATAAATGAACAAAATAATTTCACTTCATTAATTGTGGTCTTCTCCTCAACTTAGTTGAGGGGTCTAGTTACACATAGTAGCAGAAAATAACAAAAATATAAAAGACATAATAAAATCAAATAAAATCTAAATTATCTCTATCTTCTCTGCCTTGGCCTCCACTTTTCTTTTTCTTCTCCCATCTTCTGCTCATCTCTTTCTCTTATATAGAGGTCCTTTATGGTGTTCTCCAAGTAAAAAAAAATAGGAAAGTGCTGAGAAGAAATTTTTTTTTATAATATTTCCTCTGACTTACAATCCAATTTTGACCTTAAATAAATGTGATTCACAAAATTTCAATTACATACATATATCTTGGGCTTCAAGTTATCTTTTTACAGCCGCTGAGTTTTCTCAATTTTGATAACTGAGCCGAGAGATATGAACAAATTACTATAACTGGTGTAATGTTCATACAAAATACTGTATCACATAATCTTCACCCATCAAATTTCGGAATTAGGATTTCTTTGTGATGTATAAATTTGTTCCCCTATGAATAAGCTTTCTAAATACTCTAGGCTTACATTAATCTAACACTCAAGCTAGAAGTTATGGTCCAAATAGTAAGGCTATACAGAGAAGTCGTGGGCTTTATATTTGCTGAATTTGGGCATTTTCCACAAACATCACCATAAACTAAAAAATGACACAAAACCACATTTATTAACAAATATAATTTTGGAGGTTTATTGTGTAAGAATTATACACTTATCAAATCCCCCCAAGCTTATATTTTACTAGTCATTGAGCAAAACTAAAGAAAACCTAACTAAGCCACTTTCCTAGCATTCTTGATTGCATTTAGCATATGCAACAAGCCTTTAAACTTCTAGGTTATCCTTAGTAGACGAGATATAGTCTCATGATAGTTTAAGTGACTTTACCAACAAACATCAAGTGATAGTAATTATTAACACTCAAATAATTTTCTTTAACACATATAAACATTAAGAATACCTCAGCCTAATTACTCCGCTTTAGTATGTTAATAAAGATCAATAGAAAATATTGAACACTATTTAAAAGTTAGAAAGATTCCATTACTATTCTTAACTCAGAGTATGTGTGTGTGTGTGTGTGTGTGTGTGAATAGCCATCCAAAAATATAATCCTCAATTTTAAAGTGACCAGACTTCAAATTTTCTTAGAAATATAGTTGTGATTTCAAATCTCATAAATGATCTTTCACTCAAATAAAGCACTCAGAGATTGGCTAATTTGACACTAAGTATATGTGAGTAGTGATGAAGCAAAAATTCACCCCGAGCTGGTCAAACGCCAACCTATAAAAAAGGATAAGAGAAGAGTAATTGAAAGGGCATCGGCGCAGTACTAGCTGACTACGCTTCGACGATCAAGTCAGAAATTGAAAGCGTTTCTAAAGCTGTCAAGGAACTCAGACGTTTTAATTGCGTACCTTGGTATATGAACCGCCCGGTATTTATAGCGACCAGCCATAGGCGTGCCTTAGTAGAACTTTACCTCCTCAGCTTCCTTCTCCCACTTGGGGTTAACCTGGTCAAAGTATTCTCCTCTTCCACGTCACATGTCTCGTATTAGGAGTCAACCACCCCCATCAAGTAGAATAATGTAAACAAATGCAAAGTATATCTCACATATTTTCAATGAAGAATGATTTTTCAAGAAAAATGCATATGATCTTATGGAAAGAATATCAAATTGAATCATTAACTATAGTTCCTTATAATCTCTTCTCCACAAATTGACTATACCTAAACTTGTGATCAAATAGGACCTTTACATGAGATAAATGTGGCTTAGGATGGGCTACCAAATAAAGGATAAAGATATACAAAAAGTGTTTATAAGAATAGTTAGCCGTCACATCAAACCCAAGGCATTAATAAAAATAAAAATTTCAGTACAACTACTCTTTTTTATTTTTTTCCTTTTGAAACTCAGTTTCTTCTTTTTCTTTTTTTCTTTTTCTTTTTTTACATGTTTTCTCCTCCTTCGAAATATAATTCCACTACTAACTTTGAGAATTCATGAATTGTCTTCTTACAACACTTTTTTGTCTTTTCTCAACTAAATGAAAACTATTTTCTCACAACACAAGGGTACGAGTAATAGAACGGGCTACACTCTATGTGATGTAAGGGTAATGGTCAATAGGCTAACAAAGAAAGGCTATATAAGGCTCAAAGTGATGAACTAGTGGATAAATTAAATTGGGTAGGTCTAAAGGCTAAAATGGTTATAAATGATGACCTATATCATTTCCTAAGATGGCATGAGTTGACTTTTTGCCTTGAACATATTATAAGAAAGTTCTAGTTTATTGATTCAATTTGTTCTCAATATTTGACCAAAATAAGGAATAATGGGCTTTCAACGAAACAATGCAAAAATCAAGAAAATTTAGACTTACTATATAACCCTCAAAAGAATAAGAATGACACGATAGCTCACTAGGTTAAATCTCTACTTTTATTCACCAAATCTCTAACATGCAATTTCAAATCATATTGAAGTGCTATAGTGAATAATTTTTTCTGAGTTTTAGAAATTCATGAAATTAATCTAACCAAAGAATATGATAAAATCTTAATCTTTATGAATTTATGAATACATTAATTCAAAACAAAGATTTGGTATTCAAAATCTCTACACATTGAATATTAAAAAATCAAATCATAGTGTAGAAAATTACCATCATTCCAAAAGATTTCACAATTTAATTTGAAAATTTTAAAAATTTAAACCCCACCCCCAAATCTAAACTCAACATTGTCCTCAAGGTTGGACAAAATCACAATAGAGCGTAAAGAGATAAGGATGTAAGAATATCACCTGAATCATAATGGGTTGATTTGCTTTTACTTGCCATCAAACAAAAATGAATCATTATTAATCACATGAATAGTTTAATAATATGCATGGAGAAAAAATAAAAAATAAAATAAATTAAAATAAACTACAAAGACTCAAGAGCTATAAATTCTAAAAGTAAAAAGACTCAAGAGTTATAAATTCTAAAACTAATAATGTATATTAATGACCAAATAGATCAATCCTGATAAACAGAATCTTCCAGAAGGATTTCCTCACCTTCCGAAGATTGTAACTCCAAAAAAGGTTTCAAATGTTGACCATTCACTTTAAACACCTCACCATTTTTTGGATTTTCAATCTCAAAGGCCCCATAAGGATAAACAACATGAATAATGAATGAACCAGACCCTCGAAATCTCAACTTACTTGGGAATAAATACAACCGAAAGTTATAGAGAATGACTTTTTGACTAGGTGTAAAACTTTCCTAAGAATAGTTTTTTCATGAATTACTTTAATATGATCCTTATATGTTTTCGCACTTTGGTATGCATCATTTATAATCTTTTATAATTCATTCAATTGAAGCTTCCTATGGGTTCCTGCCTTATTAAGGTTAAAGTTGAGTTGCTTAATAGCCCAAAAAGATCTATGTTCTAACTCAATAGAAGATAACAAGTCTTGCCATACACCATTTGGTAAGGACACATTCCAATGGAATTCTTAAATGTAGTACAATATGCCCACAATGTATCACTAAGTCTCAAAGACCAATATTTCCAATTTACGTTAAGTGTTTTTTCCAAAATTTGCTTAATCACCCCATTAGACAATTCTACTTGACCGATAGTCTGGGGATGATAAGTGCAATTTTTTGGGTTACATAATATTTTTTCATCAATGCTTCGAAAACCCTATTACAAAAATGCTTTTACCATCACTAATGATAGTGCGTGGTGTACTAAAATGCGAAAAGACATTATTTTCAAAAATATTAACCACCACCTTATGATCATTAGTCTTACCTGCGATGACTTCTACCCATTTAGACACACAATCGACCGCCACAAGGATGTACAAGTTACCAAAAGAGTTGGAAAACCATCCCATGAAATCAATGCCCTAAACATCGAACACCTCAACATTCAAAATTGGGTTCAAAGGCATCATATTCCGATGAAAGATACTCTCCAACTTTTGACAACGCTCACATACCGAACAATAAGGATGTCAATTTTGAAAGATAGAAGGCCAATAAAATTCACACAGCAAACTCTTTGCAACGATCCTTTTTGCACTAAAATGACCTCCACATGCATGATCATGACAAAAAAAGATGACACTAGTATGGTCCCAATTAGGAACACATCTCCTAATAATTTGATCAGGGCAATACTTGAACAAGTACAAATCGTCCTAGAAGAAATGACAGACCTCGGCTAATTTTTTTGACTTATCTTGTCTAGTCTAATGCGGAGGCATTTGATCAATAGTTCACAATGTCAGCGAACCAAGGTAATTGGGAGACAACAAAGAGTTGTTCATTAGGGAAAAACTCAACAATAGGCATGGAATCAAATAAATCATCAAGAATGAGCCGAGACAAGTGATCACAGCATGATTTGAGAAGATGATGACTTTAGACCAAACTTGTCTAGTGCAAACACAACTTCTAACAATTCTTTTTAAGTGATAGAATAATTCAGTTGTGCATCATTCAAGGTCTTACTAGCATAGTATATCACATGGGATAACCTATTTATACGTTGTCCTAACACAGCTCTAACTGCATAGTCAGATGCATAACACATGATCTCAAAATGCACATTCCAATTCGGTGGTTGAATAACAGAGGTCAAAGTCAACAACGTCTTAAGTTTCTCAAAAGCTTTCAAACACTCATCATTAAAGACAAAAGCAATAGATTTAGCAAGTAAATCACAAAGTGGTCTAGAAATGTTGCTAAAGTCCTTAATAAATTGACGATAAAAACCAGCATGTCCTAAGAAAGACCTAATTTCTCTTATCGAACATGGCGATGGAAGACTAGACATCAAATCAACCTTAGCCTTGTCAACTTCTATACCCTTGTTTGAAATAACATGCCGTAAAATAATTCCTTTCTTAACCATGAAGTGGCACTTCTCCCAGTTCAAGACGAGATTTTTCTCCTTATCACGAGTAAGTACAAGTTTCAAATGATGGAGACATTTTTCAAAAGATGATCTAAATGCTGAGAAATCATCCACAAACAACTCAAGGAAATGCTCTACTATGTTAGAAAAATACTAATCATGCACTGTTGAAAAGTAGCGGGTGGATTGCATAATTTAAAAGGCATACATCAAAGATGAACGTCCCAAAAGGGCAAGTAAAGTTAGTCTTCTCTTGATTCTCGGGTGCAATAGGAATTTGGTTATAACCATCAAGGAAAAAATAATAAGCATAACCTACTAACCTCTCAAGTATTTGATCAATAAAAGAAAGAGGAAAATGATATTTCCTCGTGATTGAGTTCAAATTTCAATAGTCAATACACACTCACCACTTACTAATGCGACCCCATATTTCTTAGGTATGACCTAACCAAGGCTAACCCAAGAGTTATCTGAAATGGAATATATAATACCCACATCTAACAATTTCAAAACTTTCACTCTAACAACTTTTTTCATATTAGGGTTAAGCCGTCATTGCATTTCACGAAAAGTTTTAGCATTCTCTTCTAGACGAATACGATGCATGCACATGGTATTGGCATATACCCTTAATATTTGTTATAGTCTCCCAATAGTTGACCTATGTTCCCTAAGGACATATATAAGCTTTTCCTCATGTTTCTTATTCAACTCAGAAGCAATAATAATAGGTAGACTATCATTTGGACCTAAGTAAACATACTTAAGTTCAGCAGATAGAGCTTTCAAATTCAATTTAGGTGGTGACTCAACAAAAAAGACATCTTTAGACCCAATCGGTGGAAGGGGTTCCACCTTGACTTTCTATCTCTCTATATCTATAAGAGGGACTGAATCCAATAAGGCACTCACCTCTTCACAAGCACTATCAACATCAAAATTATAGCCAAAATGAGCTAGGCATGCCTCTAAAGGGTCCTTATCACTTGCATGAATAAAAGTATCTTGAGCTAGACTCTCTATTAAATTTAACTCACAAATATCCTCAGAGTTTGGTGGTTGTCAGCTTACATTAAAAACATTAAGCTCAACCGACATATTTTCAAAGGAAAGTTTCAAAACACCATTCCTAAAGTTGATTAGAGCATTCGAAGTGGCTAGGAATGGACGACGTAAGATGACAGGAATCTTGTTATTAGGATTAGCTACAGGTTAAGTGCCTAAGACAATAAAGTCTACTGGGAAGAAACATTTATCAACCTAAATGAGTACATACTTAATAACACCACGAGGTACCTTAACTGAGCGATCTACTAATTGGAGTACCACATTCATGGGTTTCAACTCACTAAGATGAAGTTGCTCATAAACATAGTAAGGCAACAAGTTGATACTCGCACCCAAGTTAAGCAGAGCTTGCTCAATTTTTTGATCACCTATGGTACATGAAATCATAGGACATCTAGGATCTTTAAATTTAGGTTGAGTGCAGTGTTAGATGATTGATCTAACTTGTTTAGTGAGGAAGAATTTCTTGTGCGCATTCAAGCCACATTTGACCATACATAAGTCCTTCAAGAATTTTGCATAAGAGGGGACCTATTGAATCTCACCGAGAAATGAAATATTAATTTTGACTTGTTTAAGCACTTTCATAATCTCATTATACTGATTCCCTTCTTAGGCTTTTGAAGTATTTGAGGAAATGGTGTAGTAGGAATAAAGTTCCTAACTGTAGAACTTATTCAAGATGGTGGGTCAAGACTAAGGATTTGAATTTCTGACTCAACTTTAGATGTAGTTTTGTCCTCCCTCCCTAAACCACGAACATGGTCCTTCTCAATTTCCTCATTATATAAATGCATTTGGACTCTATTATCAACTTGTCTGCCTAATCTTAGGGTTGTGATAGACTGAACCTGCTCATGTGAACCAGAAGTGGACTTGTCACTAATATGAAACTTTGAATTCTTCTATTTAATCTGTATATAGTTGAACTATTCAGATGTGAAAGAATTGAAAAGCAAGTGAACAAAATACGTATATACGGAATATGTATATACAAAATATGTATATATATGTGTGTGTGTGTGTGTATATATATATATATATTTGTATCTTGGAATAAGTAAAGTTGGTAAAATTAAAATTTGATTAGATTGAACCTTTAAAGTTGTATAATTCGAAAGATTTGTGTGATAATCAAAGAAAAGACATTGGCTGTTTTGAAACATATAAAGGTTTATTTGTATATATACATGAACCTTAACTTTTAGATCACAAAACTCTATAACCATGTATTATTGGATGAAATCAATACACCATAAGATTTGGGATGTGTAATAGAATGTGAGCCCTATGTTTAATTTTGGTTTTGAGGCGTAGGGTTGGTTTAATTTGATTTAGAGAAGCTTGAGAATTTAAAAAATGGTGGATTGTGTGTTCTGGTTATAACATTAAGAAAAAGTCATTTTGGTCTCCCTTGTGCACCAGCCACTCTCAGCGGTGGTGAGTGGGGGAGAGTGAGTTATCATGGGGTGGTGTCTTGGCCATCTGAAGGGATCATTATGGTCCACTCATCGAGTCCAATACATTTGGCCCACTCCCTAGTCCAACCGAATTAAAATAATATTTTTAAATATTTTTTATTTAATTTAAAATTAGAGAAATTAAGGAAAATATAATAATATTCCAAAAATTATGAAAGTTTTTATAATATTATATTTTAGCACAATGAGCTTAAAATATGCTAAAATATTTGATTTTGGAAGGAGTTTAGGTGGTGTAAATAAATTAAAACTCTAAAAAGATATAATTTGGAACATGTAATTGGAATGGAAACTACGAAAAAATGGTAAGAAACTAGGTTTTGAAATTTTAGAGACCTAAATTTGATATAAAGGAGTTTTAAAAATATTGTACTCTCACTAGTTTGGTTTTATGAGCCTTGAATATTAATTTAAGTGTGTAAAGAACACATTAATTAAGGCTTAAAATTATTAATTGTTAAATAAATTTAATACATCAGCATAATTAATAATTAATGGATAATATCTATTTAGTTAGAGAGATAGTCTTAAACTAACTTTATTATGACTGTAGGCACCCTATTTTGCACCACCTATATCTTGATGAAGTTTAAAGAAACACTCGAGGGGAGACCGTAATCACCGATCTGCCAAATTAGCATTCACAATTCAATCGGTGATTAGCCTTCCCCATCACAACGGGAATACCCTAAAACATTGGAAAAGCTTGAGATCACTTCATGTAGCAATCCCAGACCTTTGACCATCTCAGGGGTAAAATCCTAATTTTGCATCTAAGTGAATCCGACCATCCAATCGACTAGACTTCACCATCATGTAAGGACACGTTGAAACATATATGCCTTAGGTGACATAACACACCATAACTCAATGTTAGGTGGAAACTCCAAATATCCAAACATAAGGCACTTCCCTATAGCATCACAACTCTAGACAATAGCCACCTTATTGTATTTTAGGCTTCCAAGCACGACAGCCCGGGCGCACTGAGAACTCTTCTATGAGGCGCGACAATGACTCTGTTAGGCATGGTCGGGGACTTACCTATTAGGAGTGCACTACCCTTTTGTTATGGTTATTGGGCTGAGCATGCCCTTATTATGTGGACGTGGTCTGGGACCATCATAGTGAGTAGATGTACAAGTTCAGCCACATGTGTATTTTTTGTAGTCTAGGACTATGCGATGCACACCTTCTTAGAGTATGGGAGTGTTTGATCCTATAATCGGGCCTTTGACAGTGACCCACCATGATTTATTGAAGCCCAGGGTTTATATTTAATAAGTGAAAATTTAATAAAATGTTAATCAAGCTGGTTGTAGAGATCGGGTCCAATTTTAATTGATTTTATTTTATTTTCATTTATTACCATATAAATGATGTAGAATGATGTTACATGCATTGTAAACATGAAATGCATATTTGGGGACTTATTTAGATGTCTAAGGATATTTTTGAGCCATTTGGCTCGTTTTGAGATTTTTGGGTCGACGAGGCACGAGTCAGGTGGGTTCAAAAAATTGGATATTTTTTTGAGAAATCTTATTTTTGGTTTTGGATCATATGAAATGTTAAAAGAGTTAAGGAAGTGATTTCAGAGTCGTAACCGCTTTTGAAATTAAAAACAAAGGTCAGGAGGGTACGTTAAGTGGGTTACGGGCATTTTGGTCTTTTGATGCCTAAGATATGGTAATTATCAAAGGGGTGTAGAATATCTGGGATCTTGGAGATCAAACCAGCTAGTAAGAACTGTGACCACTTTTGCCCGATTTTTCGTCATTTTTATTTAATTATCATATTAGTGTTTTAAATGATTGTTTATGTGTTTTAAATGTGAAATACATGTTTAGAGAGCATATTTAAGGTTTGAAAAAAATTTTAGAGCGTTTAACTAAAGTTGACTTTTTCAGGTTCGGTTGATTTAGGGATACAGGTCTTGCGGGTCTAGAAAATTTGAAATTGTCAAAATGACTCCAAATTTGGAGGGTAGCTTAAGCAAAATATTTTACACGCTAAAGAATCAATTTCGTGTCAATTGGAGTTATGGAACTCCGAAAATGAGTCCGGAAAGGTTTAGGGAAAAGTAATGTCATTGTTGTAATTATGTGTAGGTCATTTTTCTATAAATAGCAAAGGAGAGCACCTAGCCATATTTTCTTCTTCCCTTAACCATGAGCAACATTAGATATATATACATATATAGCAACTTCTTCTTCTTCCCTTCTTCATCAATTTAGAGGGACTTTGGGTGATAATTTGAGTTCGCCGAAGAAAGAAGAAACGATCTACGCGATGAGGGCTTGAGTTTGATTAATCCAGAATTGATTTCCAAGAAAGATGAATTTTTGAGCGAAGTAAGGAATAGCTTGAAAGTATAGCTGTTGAGGTAGGGGGTGTGTGTTGTGTCTTACATTTCAAGTTTAATTCCATATTTTTAGCATAAAATTGATGTATTCATGTTATATATGATTATATGGGATTTTGAAGATTAATTGTGGAATTGAATTGATGAATTATTTCTTATTGAATTGGAAATGATTGATTGATGGTAATGAATGCATGAATTGCTTAAGTTTACAAAATTGAGACATGAATTGGATATGTGAAATTTTGGTGAGTTAATTGAAAAGCTTGATTTTGAAAATAGAATGTATACTTGTGTCATTATGAATTCTTGCATGACATGCTAGAATGAACATAGGACATGAATTGGATGCAATGCATTAAGAGTTGTGAATGTATATGCAAAATATGATATGTTTTGTGTGTGTGAGTGTGGGACTCGGAGATGGTTTATGTGAAAAGTAGACGGGGAGTATATCCCCAGGGGTTGTAAGACCTCGAACTTCCGCAAGATGGTTGGTTAACGGTGAGTTAGTAGCCCTAAAATAACTAGAAAATGGGATATGGGGCTTCGGCACATATCCGGGATGTGTGTGAGTGTGATACCAATTCCAAGAATGTCCTTGAATTTTTAAGTGAACAATGTGACTTTATGTTGAATTATGTGAGATAATGTGACATGTGGAATTGTGAATAAATTCGGTTATGTCATATGTTATAGATATGATAATTTGTGCAATGAAGCATGTTGTGAACTTTATGGTTGTCAAATGTATTTGATGAGTATGCTATGGAAATAAACATTGTAATTTGACTAGAATGCTAAGAAGCATGACATATAGAAGATTATACACGTTGAATTGTCTTTATGTAATGATATGAAATGTGGACTTGAGTGGATTGCACAACATATTATTTTGAGCCGTTGAACTTGCTCATCCCCCTACATTGACATTTTTAGGACGAGAAAAGGAAGAATTGATGGTGCGCATCCATAAGAAGGACTTGGAGTCATAGAACTCCCTTTTTAGTTATTTTCATTATTTGGCATGTCCGGAATGTGGACTTAGTGCATATTGACTTATGTATGAAACTTCGACTTTAATATGTTGCTTTTATGTTTCAAGAACATGTCGTGGTTACATTTATGATTCTATACTTTATATGTACGTTTTGAACATGATCGATGCTTGATGTTGCAAATGATAAGCTCTCATTTATGTCTATTTTTTTCACATGTATAACTTGTGAGAACAGTCATGTTGATGAATTGTATTGTCATTAATGCCCAAGCATGTTTATGATTTAAAGGTTTGTTATATGGAATGTATGAATGTTTGTTGATGGAAAATTTAAGGCATTAGAATGGCCATTAGGGGGGACACGTGCCCAAAAGTATCCATTTTGAATTCAAGGTATAGATGTAAGTTATATGAATTGAAAGATAATTGTATTAGCTTCAATTTGATAGGTCATGGGCCTTGTTTGGATTTAAATTGAGTAAGATATGTATGTTTTAGTGCAAAAGTTCATAATCTGGCCTATGTTCATTGATTTGCATGTAATCCGGGTTGTGAGTCAGATTTTTTGGTGATTCAAATTGGGTTGGAAACTAGACATGTTGAGGATGATCTGCACCAAATTGCAAGTTAAACGGACTTACGGATTGTGAGATATTCGAATTTGAAGTTAGGATGAATTTTGATAAAGTTAGTCTTGCAGAATTTCACCTAAGCATTAACAGCAATCGATCCCTTTTTTATGGTGATCGATCCCCCTTGTAAAAGGCCAGAATCCTAGCCTCGATCGACCTTGGGCAATCGATCCCCCTTTTACAGCATGCATGGTTAAGCTATATTTTTGCCTAACTTCGAACAAGCATATCTTGTTCGTTTCAAATTGGATTTAGATGATTCTTTTTTTGAAATTGAGTATTTTTAAATCTTATTTTCAATGGTTATATTTTTAGACATATATAAGAAACTTGGAAGGAGATATGTGTCCGTACTTGTGGTATAGAATCATTCGAAGGGTTGTATGGTTGAAGCCCGTCGAGATTAGTTGATGTTGAGTTGTATATATCTATATACATGCGCATGTATGTAATTAAGCTTTCGTTGTAATTAAAGGGTAAAATAGTTCATTAGAGTTTAATGGACGGACGTCACCGCCGGTTCCCAGGTGTCAAAAATTGGGGTGTGACAACATTGTATCATAGTATGATATCAAAGAGTAAGTGTGATTAGGAGTGTTATTTGTTACTTAATCACCCTCGATTTTCTGGATTCGGGAATCATTGTGTGACAGCTTGGTATCAGAGCATAGCTGTTATAACAGCTTAACTTGGTCGAATACCTAGGGACGACGGGTAAGGGTTGTATCACGTGTGGTTTCAGTTAGGTTAAAACATCGAGTTAAAAACTTAGAAATACGTGTAGACATGACATAATTTTTTTGATAAATTATATGCATGAGAAGTATATTTACATGATAACATGATATGTGTTTGTATGGTTACATGAGTATATGTTACGTGTTGATTTGTGAACATGTTTATGTGATTAAATATGTGTCAATAAGCATGCGTATGTGTTACGTGAAAAAGTGATAACATATTGCCTTATGAGTAGAATTGATTAATTCATAAATGCATTTGATTAATCTTCTTTGAAAATGTTTGTTAGAACCATGCCACCGAGGAGAGGTCGAGGAAGGGGGGCAAACCCCATTCCACCACCATTCAGTTGGTCCATCAGATGACTACTACCATTCATTTGTTGGCTAGGATGGCCAATGAGGGTCCACAGAATCGAGCACAAGGAGGTGGGGATAGGGCAATGAGAGCTCTAGAAATGTTTAAGAAAATGAAACTTCCTATGTTTGATAGGAGAACGGGCCCTATGGCTGCAGAAGATTGGTTGGAACAGATATCCAAAGCATTCGATGTGCTAAGGATAGTTGAGGATGATTTGAGGATGTCCATGATTCCTATCCAGGTGGAAGTAAGTACTTTTCAGACACAATGAAAGAAGCTTTACAAGATGAGTTCATCCACTTGATTCAGGGGTCAATGAGTGTGATGGACTATGAAAACAAGTTTACTAAATTATCTTGATTCGCTCTAGAGATGATAGCGAATGAGTAGGCAAAGGCAAGGAGGTTCGTGAAGGGACTTCGATTCGAGCTAAGGGCCAAGGTCATTATCTTGGACTTGCTGAATTATGAAGAGGTGGTGAAGAGGACATTGTTAGCAGAGGAGGATGACAATGATATTCAAAGGATACGAAGTTTGAAAAGTCAGTCTCGAGGTGCGATTTCTCACTCGAAAGTGAATTCGAAAAAGAAGCACAAGGGAGGTAGTTCATTCTCTCAAGGGCTACAACAGACTCAGTCATTCTCTACAGTGTCTATGTCTGTGGGATCCTTCAGGGATAAGGTGAAATGCTTTTAGTGTCATTAGTTGGGGCATTAAAAGTTAGAATGCCTATAATTGCAGCCTATATCGGAAGGGATTCGAGGAACAGATTGGACATATGGTGAAGGATTGACCACCGATGAAGGGTGGTGCTTACAATGTTGTAGGGTCACAACAGTATTATTCACAAGCTTCTAGGGCACAGCCATGATTCAGAGTTCCTCAGCCATCACAGTCTGTTTAGAGTTCGCACCCAGGGAGGGGAGCGACTTCAGTTGCCTTGACACAGCGGTCTAACCATCAGGGGAATGATCAGTCTCACACCAGTTGAGACTTTAGTGGGTTCTTCAGTAGTTAGAGGTATATTTTTATTATATAATTTTTGGGCACATGTATTGATTGATTCAGGTGCATCTTATTCATTTATTGCTACATCATTTGCACGGGCCTTAGGGCTAGAGATTAGTCCATTGGGTAGAGTCGTTTGTGTTGATATGCCAATAGGTGACACGATGATATAGTTGATAAAATGTGTTGGTGATGTGCTATTAAGGTAGTCGAAAGGACACTATAGTTCAATTTCATTCTCTTAGACATGAGTAGTTTCAACATTATACTTGGGATGGATTAGTTGTTGGTGTTTCGGGCTACAATAGATTATTTTAGAAGGAGAGTGATGATTTGTACACCAGAGGGCGATTGCTTTTGTTTTATGGGAGATCGGAGTGATTCTTACACATCTCTATGTTATGGCATTAGTGTTGAGAGTGAAATAGTTTTATCTTGGCTAGTCTATTGGCTGAGGGTGTTGAGATGTCAAGAGAGGCATACCCGGTGATGGTATGTGAATACTTGGATGTCTTTCCGGAGGACTTGACAGATTTGCCTCCCAAGAGAGAGGTAGAGTTAGGGATTTATTTTATACCTGGTACGACACCCATCTCTATGGCATCATATCAGAAGGCACTAGCAGAGTTGGTGGAATTAAAACGCCAATTGGATGATTTGAAAGCTAAAGGCTTTATTAGATTGAGTGCATCACCGTAGGTAGCACTGATGTTGTTTGTAAAGAAGAAAGATGGTTCTTTGAGACTATGCATTGATTACTGAAAGATAAATCATGTGGCAATCAAGAACAAGTATCCATTACCAATGATAGATGACTTATTCGATCAATTGAAGGGAGCTAACTACTTCTCTGAAATTGATTTGAGGTCAGGATATTATCAATTGAGGGTGAAGGATGAGGATATCCATAAAATGGCTTTCCGTATGCAGTATGGGTACTATGAGTTCTTTGTAATGCCATTCAATTTGACCAATGTACCAACGATATTTATGGACTTGATCAACCGCGCATTCTATGAGTACCTTGATACTTTTGTGGTAGTATTTGTGGATGACATACTTGTGTACTCATCTTCGGAGGAGGAGCATGAGGTTCACTTGAGGATAGTTTTGCCAATCATTAGAGAGAAAAAATTGTATGCTAAGTATGAGAAGTGCGAGTTTTGGCTCCAAGAGGTGAAATTCCTTGGACATGTTATTTCTGGAGGTGGAGTTTTAGTTAATCCATCTAAGATTGAAGCCGTAATGAGTTGCGAGAGTCTGAAGAGTGTTTTCGAGATCCGGAGTTTTCTTTGGTTGGTAGGCTACTATAGGAGATTTGTGAAGGACTTCTCTAGTATTGCAGCTTCTATGACACAACTCACTTGTAAGGGTGTGAATTTCGCGTGGAATGAAACATGTGAGTTAGCTTTTCATGAATTGAAGAAGCGGTTGACTACGGCTCCTATTTTGGTAATACCCAAGCGTGGCTTGGGGTATGTGATTTATTGTGATGCTTCGAGGAGCGGGCTAGGTTGTGTGTTGATGCAATGTGACAGGGTAGTATCTTACGGGTCTAGACAATTAAAGACTCACGAGTATAATTATCTTACGCATGACTTAGAGCTAGCAACGGTGATCTTTGCCTTGGAAGGGTGGAGACACTACTTGTATGGTGAGAAATTTGAAGTGTATTCAGACCACAAGAGTCTCAAGTACCTTTTCTCCCAAAAGGACTTGAACATGAGACAGAGGTGATGGGTTGAATACATGGAAGATTATAATTTTGATTTGCAATACCATCCAGGGAAAGCAAACGTAGTGGCGGATGCGTTGTGCAGGAAGTCTTACGGGACTCTAGCTAGTATAGCCATTCGGGAATAAAAAATGATGGAAGATTTCTCAGAGTTAGGATTGTATTTCAGCAATGATAGTGAACCAGCTATGTTGTTTAGCTTGGTAGCTCAACCTATGCTTGTGAGTAAGGTGATTGAAGCACAGAAGAAGGATAGTGAGTAGGAGTCTATTCACTCACAGATTGTTAGTGGTACGACTGTGAGAGATTGGACCTTGCACTCCGATAGAGGTCTATAATTCATAGGGTTGATGGCAGTTCCTTTTGATTGTCGTGATGATGTATTACAGGAATTTCATCATTCTCATTTTGCAGTTCATTCTGGTGGAACCAAAATATACCACAATGTGAGACACAAATATTGGTGGAGGGTATGAAGAAGGATATAGTACAGTTTGTGGCTAGATGCCTTACTTGTCAGCAAGTAAAGACGAAACACCAAAAGTCAGTTGGGTTGTTGTAACCATTACCAGTTGCGGAGTGGAAATGGAAACATATTACCATACATTTTGTGATGAGTCTTTCAAGATCAAACAAGGGCGATGATACAGTTTGGGTTGTTGTGGACAGGTTAACTAAAATAGCTCACTTTTTGCCTATAAGGTTGAATGATGATGTGAGGAGGCTTAGTAAATAATATGTGGAGAAGATTGTGAGATTGTATGGGGTTCCAGTATCCATTGTATCGGATAGGGATCCACATTTCACTTCAAGATTTTTGTAGGGATTCCAGACGGCATTGGACACCAAATTGCATTTTAGCACAACATTCTATCCTCAGACTGATGGACAGTCAGAGCGTACTATTCAAATATTGGGGGACATGCTTCGTGCTTGTATTCTTGATTTTGGCAGTGGTTGGGAGGACCATTTGCCACTTGTGAAGTTTGTGTACAACAATAGTTATCAGGCTAGTATTGAGATGACACTATTTGAGGCATTGTACGAAAGACCTTGTAGACCTCCATTTTACTGGACAGAGGTGGGCGAGACCGCCGCCTTGGGACTAGATATTGTGCATGAGACTACAGAAAATATTATGTTGATTAGGCAATGATTGTTGACAACTCAGAGTCGACAGATTAGTTATCCGATCGGAGGAAGAGACCCTTATCCTTTGAGGTGGGAACCATGTGTTTCTAAGGGTTTCACTTTGAAAAGGATTAATGCATTTTGGGCAGAGCAGGAAGTTATCATTGAGGTACATTGGACCATTCGAGATTCTTGAGTGTGTCGGTGAGGTGGCCTATAGATTGGTTTTGTCACCACAGTTGGAAAAGTTTCACAACGTATTCCATGTTTCGATGTTGAGAAAATATGAACCTGATCCATCACATGTCTAGAGTTCGGTAGGCGTTGAGGTCAACGAGGATGTCACCTATGAGGAGAGACCGGTACAGATTCTTAATGCTAGAGAGCAAGATCTGAGGGGTAAGACCATTCTGTTAGTCAAGGTTTCGTGGCACACCATAATGTTGAGGAGGCTACTTGGGAGCGAGAGCAGGAAGTCCGTTCTAAGTATCTAGACTTGTTTCCTACAGGTATGACCTAATTTTGGGGATGAAATCCTTTTAAGTTGGATAAATTGTAAAAACTGTGACCACTTTTGCCTGATTTTTTGTCATTTTCATTTAATTATCATATTAGTATTTTAAATGATTGTTTATGTGTTTTAAATGTGAAATACATGTTTAGAGAACGTATTTAAGGTTTGGGGAAAATTTTAGAGCGTTTGACCAAAGTTGACTTTTTCGGGTCCGGTTGACCTAAGGATGTGGGCCTCGCAGGCCCAGAAAAATCAAAATTGTTAGAATGACTCCAAATTTGGTAACTTAAGTAAAATATTTGACGCGCTACGGAATCAATTTCTTGTCAATTGGAGTTACCAAACTCTGAAAATGAGTCCGAAAAGGTTTAGGGAAAAGTAATGGCATTGTTGTATTTATGTGTAGGTCAATTTTAGATAAATAGCAAAGGAGAGCACCCATCCCTATTCTCTTCTTCCCTCAACCGTGAGCAACATTAGATATATATACATATATAACAACTTCTTCTTCTTCCATTCTTCATCAATTTAAAGCGATTTCGGGTGAGAATTTGAGTTCGTCGAAGAACGAAGAAACGATCTAAGCAACGAGAGCTCGAGTTTGATCGGTTCGGAATTGATTTCCAAGAAAGTTGAATTTTTGAGTGAAGTAAGGAATGCTTGAAACTATAGCTATTGAGGTAGGGGTGTGTGTTGTGTCTTACATTTCAAGTTTAAATTTTACATTTTTAACATAAAATTGATGTATTCATGTTATATATGATTACTTGGAATTTTGTACATTAATTATGGAATTGAATTGATGATATATGTCTTATTGAATTGGAAATGATTGATTGATGTTAATGAATGCATGCATTGCTTAAGTTTGCAAAATTGAGACATAAATTACATATGTGAAATTTTGGTGAGTTAATTGAAAAACTTGATTTTGAAAATAGAATGTATACTTGTGTCATTATGAATTCTTGCATGACATGCTAGAATGAACATATGACATAAATTGGATGCAATGCATTAGGAGTTGGGAATGTATATGCAAAATATGATATGTTTTGTGTGTGTGAGTGTGGGACTCAGAAATGGTTTATGTGAAAAGTAGACGGGGAGTATATCCCCGGGGGTTGTAAGACCTCGAACTTTCGCAAGAGGGTTGGTTACTGGTGGGTTAGTAGTCCTAAAATAACTAGGAAATGGGATATGGGGCTTCGGCACATATCCGGGATATGCGTGAGTGTGATACCAATTTCGAGAGCGTCCTTAAATTTTTAAGTGAACAATGTGACTTTATGTTGAATTATGTGAGATAATGTGACATGTGAAATTGTGAATAAATTCAGTTATGTCATATGTTATAGATATGATAATTTGAGCAATGAAGCATGTTGTGAACTTTATGGTTGTCAAATGTATTTGATGAGTATGCTATGAAAATAAACATTGTAATTTGACTAGAATGCTAGAAAACATGACACGTAGAATGATTATATACGTTGAATTGTCTTTATGTAATGATATAAAATGTGGACTTGAGTGGATTGCACAACATATTATTTTGAGCCGTTGAACTTGTTTATCCTCCTACATTAACATTTTCAAGATGTGGCAAGGAAGTAATTGATGGTGAGCATCCATGAGATGGACTTGGAGTCATAGAACTCTCTTTTTAGTTATTTTCATTATTTGGCACATCCAGGATGTGTACTTAGTGCATATTGACTTATGTATGAAAATTCAACTTTAATATGTTGCTTTTATGTTTCAAGAATATGTCGTGGTTACATTTATGATTCTATACTCTATATGTACGTTTTGAACATGATCGATGCTTGATGTTGCAAATGATGAGCTCTCATTTATATCTATTTTTTTTCACATGTATAAGTTGCGAGAATGGTCGTGTTGATGAATTGTATTCTTATTAATGCCCAAGCATGTTCATGATTTAAAGGTTTGTTATATGGAATGTATGAATGTTTTTGATGAAAAATTTAAGGCATTAGAATGGCCATTGGGGGGGAAACGTGCCCAAAAGTGTCTATTTTGAATTCAAGGTGTGGATGTAAGTTATATGAATAGAAGGATAATTATATTAGCTTCAATTTGATAGGTCATGGGCCTTGTTTGGATTTAAATTGAGTAAGATATGCATGTTTTAGTGCAAGAGTTTATAATCTGGCCTATGTTCATTGATTTGCATGTAATCCAGTTGTGAGTCAGATTTTTTGGTGATTCAAATTAGGTTGGAAACTATACATATTGAGGATGATTCACACCAAATTTGAAGTTAAACGGACTTACGGATTGTGAGATATTCGAATTTGAAGTTAGGATGAATTTTGGTAAAGTTAGTGTTGCAGAATTTTGCCTAGGCATTAACGGCGATTGATCCCCTTTTTACGACGATCAATTCCCCTTGTAAAAGGCTAGAATCCTAGCCTCGGTTGACCTTGGGCAATCGATCCCCCTTTTACAACATGCATGGTTAAGCTGTGTTTTTGCCTAACTTTGAACAAGCATATCTTCTTCGTTTCAAATCAGATTTAGATGATTTTTTTTAAAATTGAGTATTTTTAAACCCTATTTTCAATGGTTATATTTTCAGACATATATAAGAAACTTGGAAGGACATATGTGTCCGTACTTGTGGGATAGAATCATTCGAAGGGTTGTTTGGTTGAGGCCCATCGAGATTAGTTGTATATATCTATATACATGCATATGTATGTGATTAAGCTTCCACGGTAGTGAAAGGGTAAAATGGTTCATTAGAGTTTAATGTACGGATGTCACTGTCGATTCCCGAGAGTTATAAATCAGGGCGTGACAACATGGTATCAAAGTATGTTATCAAAGAGTAAGTGTGATTGGGAGTGTGATTTGTTACTTAATCACCCTCAGTTTCCAGAATTCGGGAATCGGGGTGTGGCACAGTCTACCAAACACTTCTCTTTCTCCCTCTTGATATCTTCTTCTTCTTTTGACATTTCGGAAGCTTTGGGTTTTGATTTGGAAGTTCTCGGAGAAGAATGTAATACCCCCGCTCCAACAAATGGTATGATATTGTCTGTTTTGGGCCTAAGCCCGCACGATTTTACTCTTGGATTTACCCCAAAAGGCCTCATACCATTTGAAGAGAACATACTACATATAAGCACATCCCTTTTTCCACACCCAGGCGATGTGGGATTGAGTACCCTGTACCCTGTCAGTGTGGTAGCTCAGCCCAGTGTTTATCTTCGCACCCGCCCACTCACACCCGTCCACAAGGGTTACTAAAATCCACCCCCCTACGAGACCCGACGTCCTCGTCGGCACACTTTCGGCTGGGTTTAGGCTCTGATACTAACTATAATACCCCTACTCCAACACATGGTATGATATTGTCCGCTTTGGGCCTGAGCCCGTACGGTTTTACTCTTGGATTTACCCCAAAAGGCCTCATACCATTTGAAGAGAACAGACTACATATAAGCACATCCCCTTTTCCACACCCAGGCGACGTGGGATTGAGTACCCTGTACCCTGTCAGCGTGGTAGCTCAGCCCAGTGTCTATCTTCGCACCCGCCCACTCACACCTGTCCACAAGGGTTACTACAAAGAACAAAATGTTCTACGGGTTGAGAGCTATGTTTTGAACCAAACAAAGTCAAATTTGGGTGAGGTTGAAGCATAGAGAATTCTAGAGTTTTGGCTAGAAAAGCTTCAGTCTTGAGGTAGAGGTGTTTCTTCTCTCTTAGCCATCGATTTATAGGTTATTGGTGAGTTTGAGAGGGTTTGGTTAAGTTTAGCATACTTGGGAGGGTGGTATGGTTATGCATAATATTTCATTCTTTCATTGTGATTAAATGCATGCTAAAGATGTTCATATTTGTAATATATGATGGTTGTGAGTTTATACATGTAATATGTATGGATTGTGAGCATATGATTGATATATGTGAAATTGTATATATGTATGTATGATGTGGACATATAGGTGTATATATGTGATATGTGTAAACATGGTACATGTTAAGATTGATATAAAACATTAATATATGTAGAAGAACATGAGAAATATGTTATATGTGATATATTGCTCTCTCTCTCTCTCTATATATATATATATCGGAGTTTTGTCTAAGTGAGCTATGTATGGGATTCGGAGTTATCCAACCATGTTATGGAAGTGGTAAGATTATCTACTAAGGTATGACTATCAGAGTTGTCCAATTATACCGAGGCTAATGCCTAAAACTCAGAGTAGTCCAAAGTCATGTGATCGTCGAAGTTATCCAATCACAATGGCAAGAGTAATATATTGCCAAGAATGTATAATCTTCGAAGTTGCCCAATCATACGAGTGTTGTCGGAGTTGTCCAACACTACATGACCGTCGGAGTTGACCAATCATGTATAAGTATCAGATTATGATCGAAAAAGATGTGAATCTAAAGATGCTTATATGTTTCACTATTAAGCATGATGAATGTTTTTAAATGCATATATGTATTGAATTGGATTTTTTTGACATACAATTGCTAAATGCGTCATGTAGAATAGTGACATCATGATTGCATATCATGTAGGTCAATGTCGGGTCGATGCCTACGTGGGTTGGTGCATTCCTATTGAGCTAATTGTTTGCTTACCCCCTTCTCCCTCCAAATTTTTTCAGATAAGGCATTGACAATGGATGAAACTTGAGTACAGTAGCATTTTTGGGATTTTGAGTATTTATGTCTGTACGTGTCATGTTGACATTTTTGAGAAATTGTAATATGGATGTTGGATAAGAATTTTGACACATTGGTTCTACTTTTGGGGAATTGGATATTCTATGTATATTCCGGACTTGATCCGACGTTTATGATGTAAGTGGGATATGCTTATGATTTCAAATGCTTCCGTGCGTGTCTTTAGTTGTATAAAATGTATGATGATGTATGCAGGATAGATGCATAATGGTGAATGAGTTTTGAATGTCCTAATGAAAAAAATGACTTAATAGGATTTTCTGCTGAAAGGTTTCGATTAATCAAAAACCCAACTTCGATTAATCTAGGGGTTTGATTAATCGAAGACCCACGTTCGATTAATCGGAGAAACTTAGTAAATTTGGATCCCAAAACCAGCATGTTTCAATTGAAGCTTCGATAGAACCTTAATTAATCGTAACTTTGATTAATTGAAAGCGCCTCTTCGATTAAACGAATGTACTGTTCACATTATGTGTTGAAATTGTCTTTATTTTCAAATGGATATAGTTCATTCGTGTTAAAATGGAATTGAGTGTAGTTTTCTTTGAAATTGAGTGATTTTGAGTCACATTTTTAATGGAATAAGTATCTTTTTGAAATCCCAAACACACGTGAATTTGAAATTGAGAGGTTCATGAGTGTGAACCGGCTGGACTTTCATCGTTCACTCTCATTTCCTTCACTCTTAACCGGGTATTGGAAATCGGGACGTGATACTGGTTAAGTAATTGATTCATTGAGAATAAGAAAATTGATGTAACTTGATGGAAATCTAGTAAAGTTATTTGATATAGTTCCCCATTAATGGTCTGTAATTGAGAAAATTGTGAATTATAATATATTAATTAATGAGGTATTAATTATTATATGAGGATGAATATGAGAATAATTAATATTCTATTATTTTGTATCGCGATAAGATAAAGTAATTGTGAAATAATAGTTATTTTATGGATTGAGTTTGGGCAAAAATTTTGTAGTTGAATTCAAATGTGGTTGAAAAAAAATATTAAGTAGATATTGGTTATTATATGAAATTGGTTGAATAAATGACTTGAGATAAGTTATACCTAAATAATGCACTTTATATGAGTAGCTTTTTTATATGAGGGTATAAGGTAAGGTTCATTTGCTGGTCAATGATTGTGTTGAGCAATTCCTTGTTAAGTTTGAGAGTTCACTCCTTTTAACATCTTTTAGGTACTCGATGATTAGGCACGTGATAGAGATGGAGACTATCTAGTTTATTTTCTATTTTTAATTAGTTATGTATTTCTCATTATGAACTCATGTAATAAGGATGATAGTATTTTGTGAGATTTACTTGATGGTGATGATTTTATCGTAAATTTATTAATAGTTTATTGAAATTTTTTGGTTGGAGTTGATTTTCTTTAATATTGTCGTGGACAGTTGTCGATGTACTATGTGAGTCAAGCACTAAATTTATGTATGGGACTAGAGTTTTCTGTATTTAGATTGGGGGCGTGATATTTTTTTAACAAAGCCTAGGTTTTAGAGTTATTTGGCCGAAGGAAGTGATATAAAATAGTATCTTTAAACTTATATAATTCGAATGATTTGTGTGAGAATCAAATAGAAGACATGGCTGTTTTAAGACATATATAGGTTTATATGTATATATCATGAATCCTAACTTTTAGATTACAAAACTCTATAATAATGTATTATTGGACAAATTCAATACACCATAAGATTTGGAATTTGTAGTAGAACAAAAGCCCTATATTTAATTTCAATTTTGAGGTTTAATGTTGGTTTAATTTGACTTAGAAAAGCTTGGAAAGTTAAAAAATGGTGGATTGTGTGATCTGGTTATAAAATGGAGAAAAAAAACAAAGACCCATTTTGGTCTCTCTTGTACACACGCCCACTCTCGGCGATGGCGAGTGGGAGAGAATGAGCCATCATGGGGTGGTGTCTGAGCTAGGGGTGCACAAAAAATTCGCGAATTCGATCCGGATGAATCCGATCAAATTCGTTAGCTAATGAATTGGTGGCGAATTAAAAAATTAGAATCCATTAGCCACAGATCAGATTATGGATTGGAGGGTCCGAAATTCGATCCGATCTGTGGCAATCCGTGACAATATATATATATATATATATATATATATATATAATTAGTAATTATATGTATAATAATATAATATGCTACATACTTACATGAGTAAACCTAAAAACTCAATATATATTATATTTGTTTATTTAACAATTGTGTTCATTTGAGATGCGAATTAAAAAGAAAAAAAAATTCAAATAAGAGTAGTAGCCCAATCTGTCAATCCGATCCGATCCGATCTATTCAATCACGGATCGGATCGGATCGGATCGGTGGATTCCATGGATCGGATCGGATTGAATTTTTGCTAATCCGTAATCCGCAGATCACATTAGGATTATGCATAATCCGATCCGATCCGTGGTCACCCCTAGTCTGAGCCACCCGAAGGGATCATTGTTGTGCACTCACTGAGCCTAGTTTGTTGGCCCACTCTCAAGTCCAACAAAATTAAAATAATATTTTTAATTAATTTAAAATTAGAGAAAATTAGAAAAAATAATAATATTTTTTCAAAAATCATGAAATTTTCATAATTTTATATTTTAGCGTAATGAACTTAAATATGTTAAGATATTTGATTTTAGATGGAGTTTAGGTAATGTAAATAAATTAAAATCTGAAAAGATATAAGTTAGAACATGTAATGGGAGAGTACGGAAAAATGATAAAGAATTAGGTTCTAAATTTTATATAGACTTACATTTGATAATAAGAAAGTTTTAAAAATATTGTGCTCTTACTAGTTTGGTTTTATAAGCCTTGAATGTTAATTTAAGTGTGTAAAGAACACATTAATTAAGGGTTAAATTTATTAATGTTAAATACATTTTATACATTAACATAATTGGTAATGAATGAATGAATAATATCTGTTTAGTCGGAGGGATAGTTTGGAACTAACTCTATGATGACTCTGTTAAGCATGATTCAGGACTTGCCCATTGGGACTGCACTACCTAGGCTAAGCATGCCCTTATTATGTGGACGAGGTTTGAGACCATCTGAGTGAGAATGCATATAAGGCTATACACATGTGTTTTGGTAGTCCGAAACTATGAGACACATACCTTGTTGGAGTGTGGGAGTGTTTGATCTTATACTCGTGACTTTAAGAGCGAGCCACCATGATTTATTTGAGGTCGGGGCTTATGTCTAATAAGTGAAAATTTAATAAAAAATTAATCAAGATGGTTAACTAGTTGATTAATTGAGAATAAAGAAATTGAGGTAAGTTGATGGAAACCTAGTAAAGTTAATCGAGATGGTTAAAAATTAATGACATGTAATTGAGAAAAATATGAATTCTAATATAATAATTAGTGAAGTATTAATAATTATATGAGGCTGAATATGAGAATAATTGAGATACTAATTATCAAGTTACCTTGTTACTCTTGTATACAGATAAGATAAAGTAATTATGAGATAGTAGTTATTCCATGGATTGAGCTTTGACAAGAATTTTCTAGTTGAATTCAAATGTGGTTGAAAAGAAACATAATACTTAATTAGATATTAGTTATTATATGAAATCGGTTGACTAAATGACTTGCGATAAGTTATGTTTAAATAATGCATTGTATATGAGTTGCTTTTATATATGAGGATGTAAGGTAAATTTAGTTTGTGGAACAATGATTGTGTTAAGCAATTTTTTTGTTGAACTTGTGAGCTCAGCCCTTCTTTCTCAAAATCAAGTTTCTTGCTTCTTGCTTTAGAAAGATTGCTCCTTTAACATCTTTCAAGTACTCCATGACTAGGCACGTGATAGAGACACGTGATATTAATGGAGACTACCTAATTTATTTCCTATTTTTAGTTAGTTCTATATTTATAATTGTAAACTCATGTAATAAGGATGATAGTATTTTGTTGGATTTACTTGATGATTATTCTATTTTGAATTTATTTATAGTTTGATAAATTTTTTGATTTGGGTTGCTTTCATTTAATATTGTCGTGGATGGTTGTGGATGTTCTATTTGATCGTCATGCGAATTTATGTATGGAACTAGAGATTTCTTTATTTAAATTTGGTGGTGTGACACTATCATATATATGAATTGAGTTAAATACAAGTTTTTAGAGGAATATCGACGAATGCTTCTTCGATCCTTGATCGTTTTCCGAGTTGCATCGTACAAAAACTCGTGACTTGTTCCCATCAAGACTCTCCAATCCCTTTACCCTAATTTTTTAGTTTTCAGCCCGAAGCTAATAATGGAGAGAATATACTATTTTGAAGATTTTTCTATTGAATGAGGATCACTCTATCTTTCCCATTCATTTTTTCGTTAAAGAGCTTCCACAGACGGAAACATAGGCCAATTCTTGAGTAGCCATTAGGTGTAAAGCATTAAAATGTAATGTTCTTGATGATGTTGGGCTTTAGAGCCTTGAGGTCTTAGTGGGCCTGTTGTTTTGCCTTCGAACTTGTTTGTTTTCTTTTGTGGACTCGACCCATGTTCCTTGTACATACATTTTTTCATATGTATACACTTTGCTTGACCATACAAGAATTTTTTGTGTGTCTATATATATATATATATATACTAGGTTAAATGCACGTGCGTTACACGTGGGAATAAATGATTTTAAATTGAATTAAATAGTACCAAGTGGGCAAGTGGAAACATGGTATCAGATTTGTAGTTAATTGAACTAAATAATAGTTAGTGATAACTTTAATTGAATTAAACAATACTTGGTGGAAAGATAAACAATATATTATATAAGTACCAAGTCAAAGTGTGATTAAATAGTACCAGATAAGGAGATTTATGTTATAATATTATCACTACGATAGCATTGTGTGCGGGCTTATTGAAGGGCCTGTTGGGCAGGCTTATGGGCCGGGCTGTGGGCCAAGACCTGTACCCAGGCCGGTCCCATTAGAGGGCTGTTCCGGGCCAGCCCTCCACACTCTCGGGCCTCCCAATGGGCAGCAGGCCATTTTTTAACCCTCATGGCCTATTTTTTGGTGCAAATGTGTTTCATGGCCCTATTTAGGAGAAGATCTACAATATATCCGGTGTAAATATACTAGGTAAATATGGACTGTGCGTGTACATCACTCGCAGTAGGTCCTGCTGCACTTGTACAACACACATGATTCAGATTTATTCGGTGCACCTGGTGTATTGTAGACGTAGGGGTGTTCAAAAAACTGTTAATCCGAACCGATTTGATCTGTATGGATCGGTTCAGTTATGGATTTATAAAGTACAAATTCATTGGTAACGGTTCGATTTACGAATTAGTGTCTCAGAAATCCGATCTGAACTGTTAAACTGAACTGATCCAGACTGTGGGATATATAATATTTGCAAATATATTTTATATTATATATACACTATTTTGAATATATATTATCCCAATTCAGTTCAGTGAGATCTTTCATTCACATTTTTTTTACCAAGAATGTTATTTACAAATATAATATAATTATTTTTCTTATTCTTTCTTTTAATAAAAGTTTAGACCCTACACTTTTTTATTTTATTTTTTCTTTTAAGAATAGTTTTACTTCTTATTGTCAAAATTATTGAGAAAAGCTCAATCCGTCAATTCGATCCAAACCAATTCATTTTTTAATGGTTCGGTTTGGTTTGAATTAATGCGGGCTAGAGTTCAATTTGGATTGAAATTTAACCAATTCATAAATCATAGATTGGATTAGATTTAGTGCCTAATCTGATACGATTGTTCAAATCCTTGTGACCCCTAGTATTCCCTATTTAGTCCATATCTCGTGTGACAACTCTTTTATTAAAAAAATGGCAAGTTCCTATTAATGCAAATCCTACAAATTAAATATCATGCAAATTCTTTCGATACTAACCCTTTGTTTGGTAGGAGAGAAGGAAGAAGGGTGGAGGGAAGATAGCAGAGAAGGATCAAAATTCATTCGTTTGGTAGAGAGGAGGCAAGGAGAGAAGAGAAAAGAGGGTGGATGAGTCATCCTCCCTCTTTCACAAATTTTTATCCCTCCAAATTTGGACGGAAGACAGGGAGGAAGAAAGACAACGCTATTAATAATATTTCAAATTACAAAAATATCCTTGTAATTATTTGATAAATCCAAACTATAAATTGCAAATTTTTTTACGCGCACACAATCCCATCTCTCCCGCAATTCACACATAACCCTACAAATAATCCCCTTCTCTCATAACCCTATCAAAAGCAGACCAATTTCTAGAAAGAGCGTGGGAAAAGCAAAATAATTTGTCTTTCACTCAGGCAAGCATCTCTCTACTTTCTGTTCTTACTCAAAAAAAAAATTTATTCATTTTTTAGTTCTCTGATTCTTTGTTTTTTTTATACCTTTTGCTTTGTGATGAAATCAGTTTTTTCATGATGACACGTAACTATCAAAAATAGGATGTTTCAGTTTGTTTTGTTTTTGTAATCATTGTTATTGGTTTGATGAAGTATAAGATCTCTAAGTTGTTGAATCATCATGGACATCATCTGAATCATAATATATCTAAGGCATATTACTTGTATCAATTCAATAACTCTAATGCTGTTGTGACCTTGTCATGTCATGAATATATTTGAGTATACATCAATTTGTTTCATCAATATATACTTGAGGATACATTCATATATACATATGTACAAATACACATGTTATGGTTTTTATTTAGTACATGCACGGTGTTATTTTTGATCTATTTGATATTTTAAGATTTTGATGCTGGATAATTTGAGTAACTGAGTAACTGTTTCACTAATTATTTAGATACAAATCGTATGTATTTGGTAGATGGACAACGCACCTAATTGGCATGATAATTTCGAAGACAATATACATGATAATTGGGATGAGAATGAAGAGATTTTGCAAGACTGTCGCGAAGAAAATTGGTGGAAAGATATTGTAGGGAATTTGAATACTTGGGAACAACAACGACATTTGGCAGGGGTACAAGTAATTTGTTATGCCGTTTATGCTCTTTATTTGATGGGAGTAGTATTCCATTCATGTAATATAGAAGGACCTATCAACGACATCAACAGAGATAAACAAAGAGCAAGAGAACAATTAATGAATAAAATTGCTTCAAGTGAAAATTGTCATAACATAATACGTATGGGGCCATATGCATTTTTCAAGTTGTGCAATATACTCCGTTGCACTGGTCGCCTCAAGGATAATAAATGTACTTTAGTCGAGGAGCAAGTGGCCAAGTTTCTTTATGTACTAGCACATAATGTGAAAAATCGTGTCATTCAAATTTTTTTTTGCCGATCCGGTGAGACTATTAGTCGCCATTTCCATGACGTGTTACGAGCAATAATCACATTAGAAGAATTTTTTCTACAACAACCAAGTGGTTCAGACGTCCCTTCACAAATACTCAACAATAGTAGATTTTATCCATACTTCAAGGTAATAGTTTTATACCACTAATTCACGTTATTATATCCACTTATCAAAATTGTAAAGCATTTTCAATAAATTTCAGGATTGTATAGGAGCAATAGATGGAACTCATATCAGCATAAAAGTGTGTAAAAAGGATGCACCAAGATATCGAGGAAGAAAAGACTATCCAACACAAAATGTCTTAGCAGCATGTTCATTCGACATGAAATTTACGTATGTTTTGTCGGGCTGGGAAGGAACTGCATCTGATTCAAGGATAATTAAAAATGCTTTGAAGCGTAAGGATAAACTAATAATCCCTGAAGGTAATTCAAAGACAATTGATAAATAGTCTATAATTTTTAAATAAAAAATAATTTTTTTCTCATGTTTTCGTTAGGTAAATATTATCTAGGAGATGCGGGTTATATGCTAAAAAGAGGACTGATTACACCATATAGAGGTGTGCGATACCACTTGAAGGAGTACTCATCACGCGCACCAGAGAATGTTGAGGAATTATTTAACCACCGCCATTCTTCTTTACGAAATGTAATTGAAAGAATATTTGGAATAGTAAAAAAAAGATTTCCAATTATTTCAAGTGGGGCAGAAGCTCATTATCCAGTTGACACCATGACGGAAATTGTGTTAGCTTGTTGTATACTTCATAATTATGTAATGGGTGTTGATCCTAATGAAAGATTGATTGCAGAATTTGATCTTGATCCGACTAATGTTGATCTAGACAATGAAGAGGACTTTGGTATAAATAACAATGAAGAAGATGCTAATGAAGGAGCAGCTATAAGGAATGCTATAGCAGCTAGCATGTGGGAGGATTATTTAAGACATGGAGCATAATTTAATTTTTTTCTTTTAAACTATTTTAATGTTTTATCTATTGGTGTCATATTAGTAGAGCAATAAAACCTCCTCCACGTTTATAGTCATATGACTTTTATAATGTTGTGCAATTTTTGTGTTACTCTTTTGAAATCAATATGATTAATTGTTTCTTGTATTTATTTTTCATATGATATTGGAAAATGCAGTGTTCGAAAATGATGAAGAAAACCAATAAAGATATGAACACAACTGAAACTAAGAAGGATGCAATAAGATGGACAGAAGAAATGGATGAGATATTACTTGAAGCACTATTGGAACAACAACAAAATGGTAATAGAGTTGATGGAACTTTCACCTCTACAGCGTATTCAAATGTTGTAAAAAAATGTACTGAAAAAATTGGTTATCCATTTGATAAGGTACACATAAAAAATCACATGAAAACCTTGAAACTTAACTTTAATACCTGTTATGATTTATTCAAAAATTTAAGTGGATTTTCATGGAGTCTAGAAACAAAATTGTTTGAAGCTGAACCTGAAGTTTGGAAAGCCCTTATAGAGGTATGACACTATTTATTATTGTTAGTTTTTTTCTCAACAATTGTTTCATCTACATTGTCATACATTTTTTTACTATACCTAATATATGTTATCCTATTTGTAGGCAAAACCATCGGCATCAAAATGGAGGCATACTAAAATCAAATTTTATAATAAATTATATGATCTTTTTGCAAAAGATAGAGCTAATGGTGAAGGCACTATAAGTGCAAGGGAAAAAGTTCACCAATGGGCAAGAGATGAAAGTGCGAACCAAGTTGATAATAAGTCAGACAACTATGACACAAATTCTCCCATAGATGCACCTTCTCAACAAAATTCACAAGTTGCTACATCCTCAGGGGGCTCCAAAAGAAAGAAGTCAATGATTGATTTATTTGAGAAAGAGTGTGAAGTTATTGGATGTGGAATTAAAAAAGTTGCTGAGGCAATCGAAAAGGGAAATCTTGTTGCAGAAAGAGGGCTTGCAATTGCAGAAAAGAGAATTGCTATTTCTGAGAGTGCACGACCACGTTCAGATGAAGATGTATTTGCAGAATTGTTGAACATTGGGGTACCCGAGCAGCTTCAGTTAGATGCATTCTTGTTCCTTATTAAAAGTCAGGCACACAAAAGTGCATTCTTCGCCGTACCAATGGAGATGCGTTTGAATTTGCTGTATAAGATGATGTATGGAGCAACCGACTCGTGAAGGATTATTGCTTTGGAGTCTTCCACTAATTAGCTGAAATTCATTTTCTTTCTTTTTTTCTTCTTTATTTATAGTTTTTTGTCTTTTTTCCTCGTAAAGATAATAATTTATTTATGTCTTTTCGGGATTTTTACTTGTAATTGTTCATCATTTTAGTTATTAGAGGCACACTCCTAGTTCTTGTTATATTTGATTTTTCTTGGTTTAATTGAAGTCTCGTGGGAACAGTGAATAGAATAGACTCTTCTATTTTTTAAATTAATGTATCTAGCTAATAGTATTCTTTTCGTTTATCACGAAGATAAACCCAATTTCATAAATTAATTAGACAATCATTTCTCCAACGCTATTCAAAATATACTCAAATGAGTAGGTTGACCACTTTTTTTTTTTCATGATAATACAATTCTTTACCCAAAAAAAAAAAAAAAATTACAATCAAAGTTAGCATACATGAAGCAATTAGAGTGAAATTAACAATATATACAGCATTATATAAACTAAGAGGGAAAAATATAATCTCTTTTTTCTTCTCTTCTATCCAACCAAACAAAAAGAAAGAAGAGTACAATCTCTTCCCTAGGGATGTCTCATACATCCATTCTTCTCTCCCTTCCATCCAATTTTCTTCCTTTCTACCAAACAAAGCATAAAATAGAACTTTTGTTATTTTCTTTTAGTATCCCATCAAATTGAAATTTTTTATTAGTTCATTGAAGAATTTATCAGCAACTAAACTCTACAACACAACTTTCTGCAAGGAAATAAAAAATAAAAAAGAATCACACATAATAATTTCAGTTTTTATTAGATCCTCATTAAATAAAATTCATTGACAAAGCCCATTCATTTTCTAACTAAAATTACTAATTTTTTTTGTTCCAAAACATTTCAGTGATACAACAAATCAATCCTAAATATGTGATTTTTAGTGCAGGTATTACCAAAGAAAAGAAATTGAAAAACTAAATATTAAACTGTATTATAACTGAACCAATTGAATGTGGGAAACACTAAAGAAAAAATTGCTGATTTTTTTGTTCCAAATAATTTCAATGATACAACAGTAAGAAGCATGAACAAACATTATATATATATATATATATAGATCCGCTATTTAAATATATCTTGGAATCTATAGGAATTTATTAATGAAAGAAATTGGCTTCAAAATTTTAAATACATGTACGTAAGAGTCCATTATTTTTAGAATTAGGATTGTTGAGTGACTATATAAATACATCTTGGAGTCTACAGGAATTTATTTTAATAACAGAGATTGGTTATGGAATTTTAAATACATCTAAGTAGTTTATTAGTATAAGATTGTAGAGATTGGTTATGGAATTTTAAATATTTAAGTAAATGATTTGAAAGAACTTGTATTTTTAAAAATAGTATAGATATAGATTAGATATAGATATAGATATATACACATGCTTAATTACAAGAAATGTTATTCATGTATAAATAACAGCTAGAAAAAGAGCAATGCTACACGTCATGAAAATATTTTATGAATTTTTATCTTGAATGATGTGGCAATTAAATGGTGAGTTAGTATTGGTGGAATTCCCCCGTACATGGAATGTCAATGGTATTATCACTTGCCACATCATTCATGCAATTCATATGGATACATGTACTTGCAAGAAATTCTATTTTTGTAACACAAATCTATTACTTTGTCTATGTTTTAGTATATCTTTCTAGCACACACTTGGAGTATATTAATCCTTTACATGACAAGATATATATTGACTTGGACAAACAATTAAAACAAAATCCTATATAAACGTCAAGCATGAGAGGATTTATACTAGTAAGTGTAATGGTAGCGATGGAAAGAAAAAAAATTTTGTGTGAGGTTTCTTGAATTCGGAGTTTGCAAAATCCAAAGTGGCTAGATGGATTGATTCTTGTTACAAAAATAATAATAATAATAATAAATAATAAAAAATTGAAATTATTAAAAAATAATTAAGGGTTCATTTTCTTGGCCAAGGACAACAACATCCTTTAATTACACCAAAATTTAATATTCTTTTTATTAAAGCTGTAGTGGTGATAAACTATTATAATTAATCTTACCATTTACCATTTTAGCTGAAAGAAACATCTTTATCATATAGAGGTCATTACAACCAGATAAGATTCAAAGGCCATATGTGCATGCCTCTCTCTCTCTCTCTATATATATATATATATATATTTGAATATTCCTCCAAAAAAAATCACAATCTAAAGGTCAAAAATGATTAAAAAATCAATTTTACGATTTAAAATATGTATACCTATCTACAGTTTAAAATAACTCTCTGTCGTCGATCTAATAATCGATTCACTCACTACATTCACACGTAAATTAACATATACATTCACCTACTCTTACACCCCTAAAATAATTCAGAGCAATAATTTTTTTTATAGTGTCATAGGTACGAGTACTACGCTAGTATATATATAAACAAAAAGGATTTGTCAACTTGCAACTCAATGCTTAGCTAGCTAGTTAAAATCATTCATTTTATCCACACGTTGAATGTTTCAATTGTCAAAAGCATTAGTCATCCAAGATTCAAAGGCCATATGTGCATGCCCCTCTCTCTCTCTCTACATATATATTACATTTAAGCATTGTGTTTAAATATTCTTCTAAAAAAAAAAATCACAATTTAAAGGTAAAAAATGTTTAAAAAATCAATCTTACGGTTCAAAATATGTATGCCTATCTATAGTCTAAAATAAATCTCTCTATTGTCGATCTAACACAATTCATTTACTACATTAACACGTAAATTCACCTACTCTCACACCTCTAAAATAATTCAATGCAATAATTTTATTTTATAGTGTCGTGAAGGATGTGTCAACTTCAACTCCTTGCTTAGCTAGCTAGTTAAAATCATTCATTTTATCCACAGGTTGAATGTTTCAATTGTCAAAAGTATTTGTCAGCCAAGAAATAAAAATGGTTATTCACATTTCCTTGCGTTCATCCACATCTACATGGACAAATGTGTTTCATCATACATCATTGACAACTATATAGTTAAATAAAGTTAAAAATTATACAACAGTATTATCCAAGAAAAAAATTGATAAAACTAATCCATAAAATCAAACATGCAAAAAAATCAATCATATGACTATATGGTCTCTATCTTCCCCAGGAGAAGTAGGCTTGCTCTTAGAGCTAGAAAATGGGAATGAGGATTGCAGAAATGCCAAGCTTCCTGGTTGAGATTTCGTCGTTGAAGGCAATATATTCAAGTAGCTTAAAGAGCATGTATTTGCAGCCTCTGGTGTTGATGGCAAGTTGGTCACAGCCGGAAAGGCCTCACTCAGTTTCAAATTCTGACCAAATTTATCCCCACTGCCTCTATCAGCACCAATGATTGATGTCAGCGCGATTGCTAAAGCAGACCGGAAACTTGGGTCAGATGTGATTGCCTTAGTTGCAGCAGCAATAGTATCTGGTGGTAGGGACTGTTGAGAATTAGGGTTAGTCCTCTGTGTGTAGGATTGATAAATATTTGGTAGAGGTTGGCTTTCAAAGTCTAGGAATCCAATTTGGTTCTTGTTGTTGGGTTGAGTAGTACTATTTCCATAGTTAAGAACCCCATTGCTCCAAGACAGTGGTAGAGGGTTGGATTCCAAAGAACTGAAGTTGAAATTTGTGGAAGAATATTTTGGAGGGAAGTTTGAAGGTATTTTACTGAAATGAGATGAGGAAAAGGAAGAAGATGAACTTGAAGTGAGGTCAAGTGTAATTGTTGGGCATGAAGGTGAAGGTGAGTATGAAGAGTTTGGTAAATAAAATTGCTTTGAATTATCAGAGAGATAAAGGTTCAATCCATGGAGGTCAATGCCAGCTGATGGATTAGGGCCTGGTGCAGAGCTGGATGAGCCAGACATAAGCATGGATGCAGCTGCTGAAGTGGTGGAGGCCATGGCAGTGGCTGACATAGGAAGTGGATGGTTGTGTGTTCCTTCATAGGTGGTTGTCAAGATGGACATGTCCTCAGCAAATCTTTGCACCTATATATAGTTTAGAGAGAGACATATATATCAGAGTAAATTCTTTAGGAGAATATTTAGCTTAAAAAGAGTTTTAAGAGCAAGTCTACTATGAGGGCGCTCTCAATCTGCAGTGTTTTGTTTAGAACATACCCCTCATAGTCTGAGGCGGCCGTTTCATGTAACACCACCCACATGATAACTTTTTCAAATTAATGTTTTACTAACAAACTCTAATTCCTTAGTAATTAGGGTAAAATTCATAAATTTTAGGTTTAGGTTTAGGTTTCGTATGATCTAGGGTTTAGGGTTTTCGATCAGAATGGATCATAACTTAAATATTAAGCACAAAATTCATCTAATACCTGCTTTCTCACAGGGCAGGATGGTGAAATAGTGCAACGATAGTATGCTCGAGGGCATGGGTTTCCTTTTGAAGTCTTCTGTCCATATTTTCTCCATTGGCATCCGTCGTTCATCTGTGTGTGTATATATATATATATATTGAGAATTAGAACAATTATGTTGTTTATCATGTAATATAGATACATAATGTATCTGAAGCATACTCATTAAGCTTATTGACTTTTAAAGGAACAAATATTCAAACTTCATCAAGCAAGTTGGCATAGATAGTAACAAATCAAAATTGACCTAATTTTTATAAATCAAAGTTACTGACTTTTTTGAATAAATCCCCAAAATTCAAAACTACCTGTCATGCATGTAATATTCCATTCACTTATTGAATTAATAAAAAAAATAATGTAATATTGCATTCGTTGGTATGAATGCTAGGGTTAATTTACTAACCGTTGGGGTATCGCATCGAGCTCTCACAGAAACCCTAGCTTTCTTCACAGGATTCTGCTGTGAAACATCATCATCTCCACTTCTCATTGTCTTCGGAATTTTATGTGGTGCCCAACTGTCCTTGGCTTCTAATTCCTTCACTTCTTCTAAGCTATTCTCAGGACTTAGATTCAGTGAAGGCTCCAATATTGATCCATTTTTAGAGACTTCAAATTTGGAGTCAAGTCTGAGAGCTAAGCCTTCTTTATCTTTTTCAACTCCTTTACCTTTGCTAGGAATTCTGTAAATTTCATCCTTCTCTGCAGCATCACTTGAAGTTCTTCCGAGAGTGAGAGAAACAAGTTCGCGCTCCTCGGTTTCTTGGTGAGTATTAGCTGTATTTGTGGATCTTTTAGCTTCTTGCTGAACAATGCCATGGAATTGCATCTGAAGGTTCTTGTAGTCCTTCATAATTTGATCCAGGTACATCCTTAGTCTTTGGTTTTCTTCTCTCACCTCGCCCATTTCGGCTTTCGCAGATTCAATCTGTCCATCCTACATTCACACATTACAAGAAACCGCATTAGTACTAGCAGTGTAATCATGAAGAAAATAACTTTAATCAATAAACTGTAGTGTTCTATAAGAATTATCTTAGGATAATATATTTTGCTTGAATTTCAAAAAAAAAAAAACTTATCTCTTCATCATAGAGTCATGTGATCAAGATGAATATATGCATGAAAATTACTTATATTCTGCATGAAATTAGGGCCGTGAAATTGAAATTGGAGAAAAATTAGTTTAAAATGAGATTACTTGGTACACTGGTAAAGTTTGGACTGATAAGCATGAGAACGTACTCTGGTTCGAATTTTAGGACAAAATAGTGCATGAGGCTCCTGTCGTTATGAAAGCTAGGGAAGATATATGCAGTCCTACCTCTATATGCGGAGAGACTGTTTCCTTATTTTGAACCCGTGACCTCCAAGTATCGTAATATATAAGAGTAAATTAATTATTTAGTTGAAATTATCAATTAAGAACAAAGATGGAAATACTTCTAACCTGATCCTTTTGGGTTGATGATGAAGCTCTTGAGTTGGGTTCTGCTGATGATCTTTCCATCTTACTTGTGATTGATGGCACCTGTTTGAGCAATATTGGAATCAAAACCCCAACTAATAAATTATAAACTTTAATGAAGATAAAGTTCAGAAATTAAAACTAGTTTTTAGCTCTCTCTCTCTCTCCCCTGATATTTCTTACAAAACTAGCTGGAAGAACTAGAAAAAGGAGCCTAGATATATCACCAAAGAATGCAACAAAGAGATAAATCAAATTCTAAAACCAGATTGAATTGGCCATGTTCAAGAAATATTCAAGGTCCAAAGGATTCCCTTCTCAAAAGGGTCATTATGGTCCAATATATATATATATATATATATATATATATATATATATTCTTGTTTATCGAAGGTTTAGAAAACGCTAAAACTGCTAGATAGTTACGTTGATTGCTATGACTTTTCAACCAATTAGATCGCGAACATAGGTATCAATCTCAAACCATCACTTTCTTTTGTGTTATTTAAAACCATTAGTACATAATACATGAATATTTCTTAATCGATCATAATTTCCACTTTTGACAATAAATTTGTTCAATATAGATATATAGATATATATAGAAGGTACTGTTCTTAGGATTATGTAAATATTTCTCCGTTCCTCTATATGTGGAAAAGAAGGAATAATAATTTTCTCATGACACATCAACAATCAAGTCAAAAGCTATATGTTTGAATTTCCAAAAAAAAATAATTCAAAATCTATAACATGAAACATGTGGTGCTCAACTTCTCCAACTTGCTTGTAGATGCCTAATGGCTACTCATTCACTTCTGAATTAATCGATTGTTATCTTTGTTCAAGGCCTTAGCGCTTGGTTTAAGGCTGCAAAGCCTTGGTTCCTCAAACTTTTAAGAGCCAAACAATATAAGATTACATAGAACAATTAATATATTTCCTTTTTTACAAACATCTTAGAACTCAACATGTCATATATATATATATACTTACAGACTTTGTTCTCAATCCATTTCAAGTAGACTCTACAATTCAATTGAAATTCAAAACTTCACAATTTAAAGATAAGTATATCATGAAGATCAGGGAATTTTTATTTTTCCAAAAGGTAAATGAATTTGTATTGATGTAAACTATCTATATATATATATAGCTGTACATTAATGTAGTATTTTCAACAATATTTAAACTAATTAAGTTCATTTTAAATTTCATGGCATCAAAAACCCAGTTCATTAATTGAATAGCCAGCCAAAGAAGAATATATATAATTCCTCCATGAATGATCAATGTTTGATATTCTTTTTCTAATAAAAATATTGAAAGATAAAGCAAAAGGAGAAAATTAAATCACCTTAAGAACAATATTATCGTCATTTTTGCAGCCTTCTTCATCACCATTAATGGACTCTACTCTCTTCTCTTCCTTAGCTGCTACATCTCCATGACCAGATTTTCTCAGAGCACCTTCCATCTCTCTCTCTTTCTCTCTCTCTCTCTCTAACTTCTCTTTATCATGTGAATTGTACTAGCTAGCTCTTCTCTTCTTATAAGGAGAGGCTGCAGCTGAATTTGACTCGCACAAAATGTCAATGGTCCAATTGCAATCAAGCAAATTAACAAACAATATGCTATATTATATTCTTAAATATCCTTTACACACATATATATATATGTATATATCTATAGCATAAGAAGTTGAAGAATTCAACTTCAACTTTTCAGTCTTTTAGGTAACATGTCAGAGAGAGACAGAGAGAGAAACTTGAGCCGCAATACTCGGTCCCCACGGTATAGGCTTAATATATATATTATATATACTTAGTAAATTAAAGTAATAGTAATATTCATGAAGTTTCTTACACTACAAAAGTCACATGATCAACCGGTCAAACTTGTGCCACCGTCCTATTACTTCCGATGACCGGAATTTATATATATGATGGTCATTCATTATACCATAAAGGTCAACGTGGGGTTTAAATACGTCATATTTTGGTTGTCCATCGCGTGTGTTTACTGTGTATCGACTTCTATTCATATATTATTATTATTTTTAAATAAAAATATACCGAGTATATATTATTTTTTTAGAATAATATTTAAAAAAAAAAAAGAGAGTTAGCTCATTACATGAATTTCTGTCACCGGAGAACTTTAGAAATTTTATAAAGAGTCAAACATGCAATCTTATCTCTTTGCCTGTTTGATGTGAGGTTATATTTTTATCTAAAATAAAATAATTATTTTTGTTAGAAATTTTTTGAATAGTAATCGAAAACAAGTTTCTTATGGAACAAAAATATGTTTTAAGCTAAGAGTTTTGGCTTTTTATTTTCCCCCCTATAGTAGCCGAAACACAATAAAAATACCAAAATCGTGCTTTCAATTTTGGCCCATATTTTAAAAATGGTTTGACACTATTAAAAATACAACGAGTGGTACCAAACATAATTTGTTTCTAGAGTGCCAAAACAAAACAGAAAAACTAAAAACAAAACGCATGCCAAACCGGCATTTGTGCATCTTTATATATCTCTTGATTATGTGTCAAACTTGACAATTTGGACTTATTTTTCAAATCGATGTATGTAACGTTGTCTCATCCACCGCATCAAAAAGATAAAAACTCCTTCCACTATTCACATGAGTTTAGAAAATCAGTTTAAAAATTATTTTTCTAATTAATCATTGTTAATAATTAACTTCATGCATGAATTTTTCCACGCTTATATATAACATTTTTCATAACAATATTTGTGAGAAATGGATTTAATTAAGTATGAAAAATTCATTTTGTACAAACTAATATGTTTGTTAGTTGTTTTTAATCTTCCTTCTCCAACAGAGCATTAGTAATATCTAGTTAAATGAAGAGAGAATGCACACGCATATATATATATATATATGTGTATATATATATACACTAGCATATTACTTATGTCTACGGAACTCTAAAAAAAATTATTGGACATAATTATTCTAGGGGTGTGAGGATAGGTGCACGTGTATGTGAATATAGTGGGTCAATCGTAATCGTTAGATCAACGATAGATAATTATTTTAGACCATAAATAGACATACATATTTTAAATATTAAGATTAATTTTTAAAACATTTTTCACCGTTTAATTGTATTTTTTTTTTCCGAATGATTGAAACACAATACTTAAATGTAATATATATGTACACTATAGAGAAGCAGCATTAGTAATATTTCAGTTAAATGAAAGAGAATATATATATATATATATATATATATATATATATATATATTTATATATTAGGGTATGTCCGTGCTTATGGCACTATCGTGCACTCGCAACCGTGATCGTTAGATGAAGTAATTTTAAACCATTGATAACTTGAGATATTTGCCAAACTTATATATATATATATATATATATATATATATATATATGCCAAATATCCTGCTTTATTGTATACCGACAGATCCTGCCATTGCTGCCATCTTTTACTTGTTCCATTTAATGTCTTAAAAGGATTCAGTCAATGCTTGACATAAACGTTAGATGTTTACTTTTTATTAGTGTTTCTAATTTCTATATAAGCATTACCAAACTGGACCAGCATGTCAAATTAATTAATTTTGTGACCATTCACTTGATTCAACTTGCTAAGCCACCTCCTTTTATTTCTTTATATCTTTTTTTTTTTTTTTTTTTTGTTGCCAAAGCATAATACAAATAAAACAAAAAATTCAACATAAACCTTCTATATTCTCTTAATTATTGGATTCCTCCAAATTAGAACATTTTCTTTTAAGAAATTACGAGACATTTTATTCGGTGTTTGGATTAGTCTGGTGGTCTAGGCCTTGGAACCCACCTTTTCCTTTCTCTTTCTTTCTTTTAGTTATTTATTTATTTTATTTTACTTTATTATTTGGGTTCAATTTAATTTCGATTTATATAGGCAAAAATGCAAGTAGTAGCAGCCCTCAAGCTAAAAACATGGAGAAATGAACAAGAGAATGAATCAACATATCTCGAAACATACTATATATATATATAGTGATGGAATCAGAAAATTATATGAGGAGAGATGGCTTGAACAACAATAAGATAAGTTTTTTTTTCAACGGATCCAAATTCATTTGAAAACAAAAAATTAAACAAATTTAGGAGAAATTTTAATAATCAATTAGAATTAAATGCAACTTGATTGTAAAAGTTTGAACCATAATATGCAAAGAAATGAATTTTTTATTATAAAATTAATCCTATATATATACAATGAGAATACGGGAGCGACGCAAGTGAAGATGTAAACACTGAAAACTAGAGTTTTGATAGAATTAATTTATCTTAACAAATGAGCAACTGTGTGTGTGTGAGAGAGAGAGAGGAAAATCCTATATAATGAAATGTTATCAAAAAATTTAATGAGGGCTTTAGTAGAATTTTAATAAACTACAGATATTAGATATGTAATATAAATGAAAATATATATATATTGAGTGGGAATGGACGGCCCTACTTATCCGTGCATGTTTAGTATTATGCATAGATTGAGTAATTGTATATGCGGACTATGCTTGTGATGTGAACACGAAGTTTCAACTTTCAACCTCAATGTCAAATGCATAACAGAGATTGATCACTTGAAACATATGGGTGCCTTTGACCTTTTTCTGTTCCTCCATAATGGAAAGACTTTCATGTAGACTCTTTGCGAAAAGCTACCGTTCAACTTTTATTGCTGTAGCCACCTTTAGGACTCTCTCTCCACAGAACTTGGTTTTGTGAAAAGCTACCGTTCAACTTTTATGGCTGTAGCCACCTTTAGGACTCTCTCTCCACAGAATTTGGTTTGGTTTGATTCGATTTTGGAATCGACCAAAATTAAATTAGTCTCAATGGTATTAAATTAGTCTCAATGCATATATATTTATATTAATCAAATAAAAGAATTAAAAATTATATATATAATTATCTTATTTATTATAGTCTATGATAAATTATATTTTGTATCATTAAAAGTCAAAAATTTGCAGTATAAATAATATATATATTAAGTTATTATTAACGATTCGGTCCTTGTCAACCTAAATAGGAATTGAACTGTTATCAACGAGTCTTTAATTTTTAGAACAAGAACTGAACCATTTCATCATAGAACCGAATCAAATCGTACGGTTTGGTCCAATTTATTGGTTTTTTGTGCGCTCCTAAACAAAAGGATCTTATGGTACACAATTTTATGTTAGATTAACCCCATTCTTTGCTCTATATATAGGCCTTGTACACATTGTATTATAATTAATTCAAGATATACAGAGAATCCGTTCTCTCTCTATTGTCTTATTTTAATATGGTATCAGGGCCACCATTCTAACTTTTTTTTTCTGAGTGTTCATTTTATTTTCCAGTAGTTCAACCGTTATCCCATCTCATGATTATATATTTTGAGTGTTCTTTTGAGTTTCAGACCACATCACTCAAAATAATTCAAGAAAACCCTCAAAACGTCGCCGAAAACACCTCGAACAACCTTACCACTCTCCCTCACGCGCCACCTGAAGATTCTAGACGCTTGCTCGCGTTGTCATGTGCTGCCACGTCATCACACTACCACGTCAACAAAAAAATTTGAACAGACCATTCTCGCTCAGTCTTTCGCATTGATTTCAAAAGTTTTATCCATTTTTTGCAATTGCAATCCCTAAATGGCACAAATTGATATTACTCATCTTCTTCAAGCTATTCTTAATCAGCTTGTCCAAGAGAAGACACATTTGAAGACACTATCATCTGCTCCTCAGTTAGGACTTGATCACTCATCAGCATCTATTTCTTATGGCAACTCTTCATTTGCATCTTATACAGCTAACATTAAGGCACTTTTCAATCAGGCTCTATCTCAATATAAAGGTGCATCTTCCTCTACTCTTTCTGTCATGCCCTATAAAAAATTTTCTTGGTACTTTGATTCTACTTGCTATAACTACATGACAACCGACTCTACCTTGCTCACCTCTCATACTCCTGTACCTCACTCCCCTTCCATACACACCACAAATGGATTTATCATGGTCATTAGTCATATAGGAACTATTTCTCATTCTCATTTATCTATTTATGATGTTTATCATGTACCAAACATTTTCCTTAATCTTTTATCTGTTGGCCAACTAACCGAGTCTGACTTTACCATCACATTTTATTCCAATGATCGTGTTGTACAGGATCCTCAGACAAGACAAATTATTGGGATTAGGCATAAGACTGGACGACTGTTCGAGCTTTCCACTCTACATTTGCCTACTCCAGTCATCTTTGCTGCCTCTATACAGGTCAATTCACCTTCTCTTGAGTTCTGGCACTCTCGTTTAGGTCATGTTTCCTTATCTCGTGTCCAAACTTTAGTATTTAAAGGTTTGTTAGATCAAGTTAAAGTTGGTTTTTTTGATTGCATTTCATGTTAATTAGGCAAACAACATGTTTTACCTTTTCCTAAAAGTGAGTCTCTTTTGCTTGTGCTTCTTTTGATTTTATTCATTTTGATGTGTTGGGTCCTTGTCATGTATCTACCATGGGGGTCATGATACTTTGTCATATTCCTTAATAATTTTTCATGGTTTACATGGATTTTTTTTATATAAAAAATCATTCTTAGTTGCTTAACATATACTGTGATTTTGCTAAAATGATTTCAACTCAATTCTCCAAAAATATCAAAATATTTCGTTCTGATAATGAATTGGAATATAGGCAAAATGATTTTCTCCAAATACTCAATAATTATGGTACTATTTTCCCCACTTACTGTCCAGGTACATCACAGCAAAATGGTCGAGCTAAATGCAAACTTTAACATATTCTAGACTCAGTTCGTTCACTTGCCATTTTAACTTTTACTCTTGCCTCTTTCTGGGGTTAAGTAGCTCTCACTGCTGTCTATATCATCAATCATGTACCATCACCTTTCTTATACAACCAAACACCCTATGAACGCTTCTATGGCAAACCTTCTGACTACAGTTAACTTAGATTCTTTGGGTGTACCTACTTTATTCTCCTCCAACCTCATGAGTGCACTAAACTACAACTGCGCACTCAACTTTGTTGCTTTCTAAGGTATGGACTTGAACAAAAAGGGTATCAATGCTATGATAGTGTCACTAAATGACTTAGAGTCTCACGTCATGTTTTCTGCTGGGAACACAAGATGTTTCATACATTGTCCAAATTTAATATTTTAGATAATATATTTGCCATTCCTCCATTAACATTTAATGCAGCTCTTTTATCTATCCTCCATCTTCAGAGTCATCAGAAATAGTCGATCCACCTTCAACTAAGTCCCAGTCATTTAACCCATCTAAGGTACCTAACAATACAACTACTTAGATCTTCGTCATTCCACTTAAGTAAGAGCTCCACCTTCTCACCTTAATGATTTTTATTGTTATCATGCCCTTGAAATTTTATATGAACCTCACACTTTTCGTAAGGCGTACTCCACCCCTTATAGCAGCAAGCAATGAAAGAAGAGTTAGATGCAACACCAAAACTCAGACATGTGATTCGGTTGACCTGCCTCATAGAAAGTTTGTTATAGGATGCAAGTGGGTATACAAGATCAAGACTTGCTCACATAGTTTTGTTGAGTGCTACAAAGCTCGCCTTGTAGCCAAATGATTCACACAGGAATATGGCATAGACTACGAAGAGGTATTTGCTCATGTTACTCGTCCTTTCTCTGTTCGCAGTCTTATTGTCATAGTTGTCTCTCGTCACTGGGATCTTTTTCAGATAGATGTGAATAATGTCTTCGTCAATGGTGATTTGCTTGAGAAAGTTTACATGCAACATTCTCCTAATTTTCTTCATCCTCCCAATCAGGTATGTCGACTTCGACATGCATTATATGGACTTAAGCATGTGCCTCATGGTTGGTTTGCCAAATTTAGCTCAATCATCTCTCATTTTGGCTATTCTGTTAGCTCCTATGATTCTGCCATATTCATTCGACGCACTGACCATGGTATCATCCTTCTCCGACTTTATGTTGATGATATGATTATCATTAGAGATGACTTGTAGGGTATTAAGGAATATAAACAATTTCTCAATCATCAATTTGAGATGAAAGACCTTGGATCACTTTAGCTACCGATGGTTACTATCTCACTAGGGCAAAGTACAATTCTAATATTCTTTCAAAAGTTGGGATAACTGACAGCAAAATTGCCAATATACTACTTGATCCCTACACTAGACTCACCTTACATGATGGTGATCCACTTCACAATGATAATTTGAAATGACAGTTGGTTGGTCATCTGTTATATCTTACTATCAACTCTTGACAGGTGTTGAATAGTGAATGGATGTCGTTACTTTTCTACACTTCATACAAAAATAAAACCTATAAAAATTCTACTAAAAATCGCATAGTAATAAGCAGGGTCGAACCACTCTCAAGTTAGAATCAGTAATAAGTCTCAAATTCAAAACCTCAATCTTTTGGGATGACAAATGAATATTTAAAAATAAATTTCTGATTTTTTTTAATAATAAACTACTACTAAATACCTTTGATCAAATGATGGAAAAAATCTCGAGGAAAGAGAAGCCACCACCATGGATCCATATAAATAAAGTTTCTAATATTCATATATAATTTTTCATCCAATAATCAATACTCTTCACCAATCCGATTAGAACTTGGAAAGATGAAGGAAGATATGGCATAAAAAAACACTTTATTATATATGAAAAAATATTTTTTACTTAATCTATTGTACATTTGGAAGGTAAATATTGGTAGAAATTATTAGAATTACCATTATATGACAAGCACGAAGAATCCACTCTCTAATTTTTGAAAATAAAACTCAGAATTAAAGAATGCTCTTGGCAGGAAAAATTAGACAAGAAAATAAAATAACTTACTTATATTTCAGTCATGGTGGCTTCATCACTTCCTTGAGAAGAATGCTTACACTTGCATTTCAACAGAAAAGAAATATATAAAAATAAAACTACTATTTTTCATTGAATAAAGAAAATGAATGCACTATTTGTTTATGCAATTTCTCTACAATACTCCTTCACCAACCCCAAAGACCCCCCATTTATAGAGTTAGAGGGGAATGATTTAGGTGGGAAAAAGAATTTAAAATACAAAATTTGAATTTAAAAATATAAGATTTGATCTCTCTATCTTCAATTTGAATTCTGGACTATTGACGTGGCTGTGTAAAAAAATATTTACAAAGTTTTGATCTTAAGACCTTTTATGGAGTAGATTGTACAAAATATCATCTTTCCTACAATTCTTTTTATGTTCATCTTTGGATATATATATTATTTTCAGTCATTTTTTTGCTACTTTTCTTCTTATTTGGAAATCAACCCCTATTAAACATAAAATGTAAAGATAAGAACATTTAAATAAAGTAAAAGTGTAATTTGAAGACTTATTTTGAGATATAAAATAGTAAGTTTTGCGCACTTATCACATGTTTAGAAATTTCTCATATTGTTCATATAGTCAGCCAGTTCATGGATGCACCAAGATCCACTCATTTTCCTGTTGTGCTTTGTATCCTTCAATATATCAAGGGGACTATAGAGACTGGGACCAAATCTAACCGATTTTCAGACTTTTCATCATTTTTGCCATAAATGCATTTTGAATGATGTTATAGATGTTTCGATAGTGGAAAACATGTTTAGAAAGTTGTTTAAAGGTTTTTGAAAGTTTTCAGAATATTTGGACGAAATTGAAAATTTTGGGTCAACAAGGCCCGAGAATACAAAAAATTTTTGAAAAAATTTTATTTTTGGTAATAGACCAAATGAAATGTTTAAAATATTAAGGAAATGATTTTGGGGCCGTAGTCACTTCCGAAATAAAAAATGGAGGTCAGGGAGATACAGTAAGTGGCTCGGGGGCATTTTAGTCATTTCGTGCCACAAGGACTTTAAATATCTGGATTGCAGAGATATTTCTCATTTCTCTCAAGGCAATACATCCGGATATATCTATATCTCTCTCTATCTTCATCCCTCTTCATCCTCTCTTCATTTCGGAGGTTTTCGACTTAGATTCGAGAGTTGCCGAAGAAGGACAACTCGTAGAGCTTGGCAAGGGCTTCGGTTTGAACTGAACAAATTCAAGTTTCGGCAAGTTGGAACTGAGTGGAATTCTTAAAAAATCCTTCAAATTTGAGGTAGGGGTGTTCTTACTCTCTTAGTCATCGATTCTAAAGTTTTGGTGGATTTGGAGAGGTTTTGTTGAGTTAGCATGTATAATAGAAATGGGTGGGGGTTGTGGTTTTGTGTATCCCTATCTTATTATGGTCTCTACATGCTAGTGAGATTTATATTGTGATATATGTGATGTATTTTGTGTATACATGTGTTATGGGTGATATGAGAGCATGTCTAGCTAAGATGTGATTTTAATACATATGTGAATTTTGTGCATAGTTGTGAACATATAGGTGTTTATATGTTGGTTATAGAGGTATGTGAGGGTGAATGCAAGCTATATTTATATAGCAAATATGTGCATTGGAAAAACATGAAAAGTATGCTAAGTTGTGAATTATTTGCATATGTGAATGATATGCATGTTTTGGGACTTATATGTGGAATGTAATGATGAATGCATGCTAGAACAATTATACCAAGAATGTGAATTGAAGAGCATGATAATTATATGCTATGCGAGTTATATGTGTCTTATGAGCATATATACGTGATGAAGCAAAAATTCATCCCGAATTAGTCAAATGCCAACCTGTAAAAAAGGACAAGAGAAGGGTAATCAAGAGGGCATCGGCGCAGTGCCGGTCGACTATGCTCCGATGATCAAATCAAAAATTGAAAGGGTTTTTTAAGCTATAAAGGAACTCAGGGGGTATTAATTGCGTACCTAGTATATGGATCGTCTCTGTATTTATAGCGGTCCAATGAGACTGTATCCTATTAGGAGACTGGCTCCTGGAGATGAAGAAATCCTCGTTAAAGTAGACTTCTTATCCACGTCAGCTTGACCTCAACCTCCATGTTGTACGTTTCATAATTGGAGTCAAATACTCTATCAGATGCCCCCTGTTCATGAGGGTTGCAGCTCCTAGAGATGGAGAAGTCCTCGTTAAAGTAGACTTCTTATCCACGTCAGCTTGAACTCAACCTCCACGTTGTACGTTTCATAATTGGAGTCAAAAACTCTATCAGATGCCCCCTATTCATGAGGGTCGCTCGTCGGGCCTTAGGAACACTTTGGCTGGCCTGCTAGGCTTTATCTTGACTCGTGGATTGTAAACCACTACAAACTCTTTTTCTTCTTCTCTTTTTTTTTCCACGTGTAGGCACACTCTTGGTGGGCCCTACTGCGCCCCGCCAGGTAACGCGCCCTATGGGCCCAGCCTCACCCGGCCAAGCTGCCCGACGCTCGGCCAGGCGGGCCTGGCCAGGTTGCCCGTGGCCCGACGCTCCTCCACTAGGCGGGCTAGGCCACTCCCGGCCAGGTTGCCCGACGCTCGGCCAGGCGAGCCCAGCCGCGCCAGGCCAGGTTGCCCAGCGCTCGGCCCGGCCACGTCCGGCCAGGCGGGCCCGACATCGGTTTATAAATATATATAAAATGATTGTCAGTTTGAAAAATTAAACCTTAGCTAATAAGCTCTGATGGTCTCACCCTAACCATTATGCCAATGCTAACTTGGTTAATAAACTCTAATTAATAAACTTAATAGCACGACTCTTGATAAAACCATGTGACCACCTTGGTGGGACTTACCTGCCTTTTGCTAAAATTTCTTTTAACAGGTTATGCCCTCATAGGGTAGGTTGGCAATGTTTTCGGATTAATCATCCCACATTTTTTATTAAAGGCCCTTTGAAAAAGTGTGGTCGTATCCCCGTAGTAGGGCTAGGCCCCTTAAGGCTGGGCTTGTGCCCCTGTAGGGCTGGGCTTGTGCCCTCGTAAGGCTGTTAAACAATGTTCTCGGAATTCATCCATCCCGCCTTTTTCATTAAAGGTCCTCCTTAGAGGTGTATCCCCGTAGTATAACCCTCGTAGGGTTATGCCCCCGTAGGGCTGGGTCCTTGTAGGGCTGTGACCTCATAGGGCTGGGCCCCCGTAGGGCTGTTAAAAAATGTTCTCGGGATTCATCCATCCCGCCTTTTTCATTAAAGGCCCTCTTTGGAGGTGTATCCCCGTAGGGTGGCCCTAATAGGGCTGGGCCCCCGTAGGACTGTTAAACAATGTTCTCGGGATTCATCTATCCCGTCTTTTTCATTAAAGGCCCTCCTTGGAGGTGTATCCCCGTAGGGTGGCCCTCATAGGGCTGGACCCTTGTAGGGTTGTGCCCCCATAGGGCTGTTAAACAATGTTCTCAGGATTCATCCATCTCGCCTTTTTCATTAAAGGCCCTCCTTGGAGGTGTATCCCTGTAGGGTGGCCCTCGTAGGGCTAGCCCCTTGTAGGGCTGTGCCCCCGTAGGGCTGTTAAACAATGTTCTAGGAATTCATCCATCCTGCCTTTTTCATTAAAGGCCCTCATTGGCAGTGTATCCCCGTAGGGTGGCCCTCGTAGGGCTGTGTACTTACTTTTTGTTTTAGTTATAACAACAAATCTTGAAACAAAAATGATTGTGATTGATATTTAAGTAACAAACAGAGAATTATTCGAGCAAAAACCTCGAAGCTATCGCCCTAAGGCTCGATATTAAATTGAGCTTCAGCTAGAATAATTAAAGTAAATGCAACTTTTAAAAGAAAGTCTTACTGGTGGCACTTCCACAAATGCTTAGCAATCCAAGGATGGGCTAACTGCCTCCCTTTTAATGTCTCTAGTCAATATGCCCCCTGTCTCCCTACTCATGACGTGATGCTTTATCGGTTTGCCCCCGTGACATTTTATCATACTTGGGGTCTCTATCTTCCTCACTGGAATGTCCCTCCCTTTTACTGTCTGTTTTTCTCGCATCAAGGGCATCCTCTGCGTTCATGTACTTTTGGGCTTTCACGAGTAGCTCGGACATACTTTTTGGAGGGTGCTTGAAAATTGAGTACAAGGATTTTGAAGGTAGTAGGCCCCCCATGAATGTGGTAACTACCACCTTATCGTCCAGAGAATTGACCTGCAACATCTCCCTCTTAAACTAGTTAATGTAGTCTCGCAATGACTCCCCCTTATTCTGTCTTACATTCAAGAGATAGGTGGCGAGCTTTCTATGCCTTCGGGCGGTAATAAAATTGCCTACGAACAATTGGCTCAGTTCTTTGAAGGAACGTACAGATGTCGGCTTCAGGTTGTTGAACCATGACCGGGCAAAACCCTTTAATGTAGTAGGAAGAGCTCTACATAGGATTTCATCTGGTATTCCTTGGAGGTGCATCAGAGCCTTGTAGGTCTCCAGATGATCTAGCGGGTCCTTGGTCCCATCAAAGCTTTCAAGGGTGGGCATCTTGAACTTGTTGGGCAAAGGACAACTCATTATCCCCGCAGAGAAAGGGAGGTTGGTTTGCTGGACCAGCTCCTATACTGTAGGAGGGCCCTTCCCCCTTATGGTGTGGGCCATGCTTTCTACCCTGGCTCTGAGGTCCTGCATCTCCATGTCATAATAGGTAGTTTCCCCTGGGTGCCCTGAGTCTCTATGGGGTTGGTTCTTTTTGAGTGGGACTAGGTAACTAGGGTTCGTCCCACCTCTTACTCGGTTCTAAGCTGCGTCGTCCGTTGAGACTTCACTGTCTCTCCCAACACCATCCCCTTCTGGATCAATAGGGTGACCAAGTGATGGTACTAGCGCCATAGGGAAGTCTATTTGTCCCTGGTCATTTGGGATTTCGGGGCGTGCCCCAGGGAAGTCCATCTGTCCAGGGGGTTGTATGTCTCCCTGTCCTGCAGCTGGCACGTTGCAGCCGGGAAGATCAGGGGCAGCAAGCGGGTCCAGTCCGATTGGAGGGCCCTGTCCGCGAGGAAGGTCATGGCTGACAGGAGGATCCTGGGAGGCTGGAGGATTGTGACCGGCAGGGAGGTCCTGCGCTGGGGGATTGTGGCCGCAGGAGGGCCCTGCACTAGAGGGTCCTGTACGGTGGTAGTCTCTAACCCAGATGGTAGGTGCATCATGCTTCGTATATGGTTCGTATAGAACAATCAAGTTTGTGATTGTTTCCCATAGACGGTGCCAACTGATGAAGCAAAAATTCACCCCGAACTGGTCAAACGCCAACCTGTAAAAAAGGACAAGAGAAGGGTAATCGAGAGGGCACCGACGCAGTGCCGGCCGACTACGTTCCGACGATTAAATCAGAAATTGAAAGGGCTTTTTAAGTTTTAAAGGAACTCAGGGGGTATTAATTGCGTACTTGGTATATGGACCGTCTCTGTATTTATAGTGGTCCAATGGGACTGTATCCTAGTAGGAGACTAGCTCCTGGAGATGAAGAAGTCCTCGTTAAAGTAGACTTCTTATCCACATCAGCTTGAACTTAACCTCCACGTTGTGCGTTTCATAATTAGAGTCAAATACTCTATCAAATGCCCCCTGTTGTAATACCCCGCTCCAACACATGGTATGATATTGTCCGCTTTGGGCCTGAGCCCGCACGATTTTGCTCTTGGATTTTATCCCAAAAGGCCTCATACCATTTGAAGAGAACATACTACATATAAGCACATCCCCTTTTCCACACCCAGGCGATGTGGGATTAAACACCCTGTACCCTGTCAGTGTGGTAGCTCAGCCCAGTGTCTATCTTCGCACCCGCCCACTCACACCCGTCCACAAGGGTTACTACACTGTTCATGAGGGTCGCGACTCCTGGAGAGGGAGAAGTCCTCGTTAAAGTAGACTTCTTATCCACGTCAGCTTGAACTCAACCTCCACGTTGTACGTTTCATAATTGGAGTCAAATACTCTATCAATACGTGTATATTGGAGTATTGCCCAAGTGTGTTATACATGGAATTCAGAGATAACTAACCATGTATTTGAAGTGGTGAGAATACCCATAATGGGATGATCGTCGAAGACGCCCAATCATACCAGAAGTTCAGTGATCGTCGAAGTTGCCCAATCACGAGTGTAAGGTTTATATAATGCCATAAATGTATGATCATCAGAGTTGCCCCATTATACGAGTGTCATTGGAGTTGACCAACACTTTGGTATCGTCGGAGTTGCCCAACACCACATGATCATCGGAGTTAACCAATCATGTCTATGTATCAGATTATGACCTAAAAAGATGTAAATATTTTGATGCTTATGTGTTTTAACTGTTAAGCATGCGGTATGGTCTAAATGCATATTTGTTGAAATGCATTTGTGAAATATTGAATATGAGAACATTGATATACGTCATATAGTGTAGCGACATTATGGTTGTATATCATGTAGGTCGGTGTCGGGTCGATGCCTAGGTGGGTTGGGGCATTCCTATAGGGCATAGTTATATGTGCACTCATCTCTCCCAAACCTTTTTACAAATAAAGCGCCAATGATGGAAAGGACTTGATTAGTCACTTGGAGCTCATAGTAGCATTTTGGGACATTTGAGATATTGTGTATGGACTATGTATATGCTTTCCATGCTGGCTTTTGGTATGTGGATTATGTCGAGGTTGTAGTTACATTTACATTATGTGTAACTTGTACTTCATTTGGATCTATGTATGTAAGAAGAATGAAGTTGGTTAATGGATATTGAGAATATGTGTAACGATATGTACATTGTGAGAGATATGAATGAAAATTATCATTTTGCATCCAATGCATCAAATGTGTGATATTTCTGCATTTTATTATGACTGCAAAGGTGTATGGAGGTATCTAGGGACTTAAGTGAGATTGGAAGGTTGATTTGGGCATAAAAAGTGTTGAGTGTGAGATTGTCGGATCTCTGTAGAGGGCCATTTCGATTGTGCAAAATAGCCTTTTCGCGTGATTGAACCTCCTTCGATTGTGCGAACTTATAGTGAAATTTTTTATGGAAATTAAGTGAAATTTCAGGCGAATCTCGATAGTATTTCACTAGTACTTCGATTGAGCGAAACATTTCGATTGTGCAAAAAATAGGTTTTGATCAATCGAGAATTTTGATTGCGCGAAACTTGACTTTCGATTGTGCAAAATATTGCAGTCCCCCATAATGTTGGATATGCATGTGTGGCTAGGTTGGAGTCTATTGAGTTTAGTTGAGGTTGAGTATTGCACATACATGTGCAAGAATAGAACTAAGCTTCCATGATATTTGAAAGGTCAAGAGGGTTCATTAGGGTTAATAGACAGGTGTACCCTCATTTTAGGTGATTCGAATTTTGGGACGTGATAGCGTGGTATCAAAGCTGGTTACTTCCTAACCTATTGTAAAACCATCTATTGAGTGTCCAAACCTCATCTAACACAATTTCCATCCATAGCAAAATAATAAAAGGAAATTCTTGACATAACTTAACAATGTCCAATTAAATCCACAACTTACATAAACGATAGAAATTATACGATGTAAAGTTATCCAACTTAAACATAAATCCATATGTTGTCTTTAATTGATCCAAGTGCCAAATGTGGCTCATACATATCAAATCCAATACTTAAATCCAAATTACTAGTTCGGTAAATGCCTAAACATGGCATATGAAAGCATAACATAAATGATTGCAACGGAATATAAATCTCGTAGTCTGAGCGCCTTAAGCTCCATCAACGACCTGTGCCTTATCTGTAAAATGTTTTAGGAAGAGGGGGATGAGCATCAACATGCCTAGTAGAGATACCCAAACCAACTTATGCATTGACTTGACACGACCTACATGAATGCAAGCATGTCATTCCTATGCACCACATAGCATACTTCCAATGCTTGTGAGATGCTATCATGGCATTCCTACGCACTATATGGCATACGACAATGCACATGCTATTGGCACCAAAACTTGGTGCCACTTGGTAGCCAAGGGTAAAAGCTGTTATAAGAACGCTGACAAAGGGTCCTCTTGGGAGTAAAACTCTAAAGGGCCAATATTTGAGCAAAGTTGTCCTAACAGAAGTAATCGATGCCTAGGAACATACACACACCTATCTGATCATCTGCACGGCATATCTATACACACATCTATACACGTACGTATATATATATTATATATATATATATGTATATATGTATATATATGTATATATATATATACATATATATATGTATATGTATATATATGTATATACATATATATATATATGGGTGTCATTTTATCTTATAGGATGGGTGCGTAGTTTAAAATTACTTGGACTCTATACTATGGAAAGGTTGACGAAGGGACCCTTATGAATTTCGGCTATAATGGAAGACTTGGCTGAATATGGACTCTAGATTGAGTCGAAGTACTGATGGACTCTTCGTGAATAAGGACCCTAATAAGTTTCGGTTGCATTAGGAAAAGGGATTGAGCATGGACTCTATGAGAGGAAAGACTGCATAGGACGACTTTGGGCTGAATATGGACTCTTGCATGAAGATGTTGATGAAGTTCTGATAATGTATCTCCTTTATTATTTTATTTTCGTAATTATCATGTAATTTAGGATTAAATGAAAGTGATGTACTTCTTTTTCTTCTATAAGTAAATGAACATAACTTTGTTTTAGGGGTTTTCACAACCACAATTATACAATTGCATCACATGTAATCTTTCTCTCTCATAATATTACTCTGTTTCTTACTCGATCTACATCTCCCTCAATTTTCTTGCTCTCTGCCTCCTCTAATATGTCCGTCAGTCTACTTCTCCCTTACCTTCTACCTCCCTCCTTCTATCTCCCTCCTTCTATGATTTAGTCTCGCAATTCTTTGCGCACGGTTAAAAGTCAATAGGGAGTTTCGTATTCTCTCTCCCTAGCCAATCGTCTGATCCAACAAGACTTCCAATGGAGATACTTGTGTTCGATCAAATTGTTTACATTGAGCTGACACCACAACTCTGGCACGCCCGCAAGTAATCGATTTACCTGGCTGATCAATTTATAACCAAACATATTTTGGCACACCCGGTGGGACCCAGGAAGTACTAAAGAATTTAGAATATGCCACCTAAGCTAAGGTCCACACAAAGCTCAGCCATTGGTGATGACGAGCAGGAGGAAGAAGTTCCTCAGCCTGTGGGAGATCCTATCACTGGTCCGTCAGATCTAGCAGTCCTAATGGATGCCATGCATGAAATGAATGTCCAAGTTAGCACCTATTTCAAAGGATTGGATGAAAAGATCACCTAAACTAATGAACGAATTCGCAAGGCAGTCGACCACCCACGGTTGATCGACCATTTAGGGCTCCAATGCCCAAGAGTCTCCTCTCTAGTCGAAGGCTCAGCAGGAAAATCAGAAACTAAAGGGTCCAATCCTAACCCTACCTTAGCCTTCTGTGCAAAGCAACTTGCCGTTTAGTAGCTCTCAGCTTAGTGAGGCCAAAAATCAGCCATCAACTGAGACCATAGATAGACGACTGCCCGAACAACAGGAGGTACATACTTAAAATAATCCCACAGGCCCAATCGGCCTTGGGGATGATCCCCAACGAGGAAGAAGACAAGACCCCCTGATCCCTCCTGCACACGGGGGGCAGATGGAAAATAATCGACCACTTAGGTAGCCAGAACATGAACAATCGATAAATCCAAATGTGTTTGAAAATTGATTTGATGACAATTATATAGCCTTAGGATTAAGAAGGACTAATCGACCCAGATTTTGGAAACCTTATCTTGAGGAATATGATATATTAGAGTATCTTACTGGATACAAGATCCCTAACTTTGCTACATTTAGTGGAGAGGGAAATCAGTTAAGACTGAAGCACATCGGCCGCTTCACAATTCAATGTGGAGAGGCTGGTGCGAATCAGAGGTGGAAATTAAGGTTGTTTCCCAGTTCTTTAACTGGTATAGCTTTCACTTGGTATTCCAATTTGTGGCTAAATTCTGTAGTAACTTGGCAGCAAATGGAAGAACTATTTCATACTCAGTTTTATCACCCAGAACCTGAGGCAACATTGGCTGATTTTTTTGGGCTAAGTCAATTGCCTGGGAAAATAGTTGAAACTTTCATAACCAGGTTCAGGAAGGCCCGGCTAAAATGTCGAGTGATCCTCGCTGAAATGGAATATGCAAAGTTAGCCATAAATCATCTAGACATTGAACATAGGAAGAGGTTTGAGGGTATAGAATTCCATCACATATTCAAGTTGTCTGATAGGGTTACCCGATATGAGTCAATCCTTAATGAGGAAAAGGAAAGGAAAATCTCATCAAAGAGGATCTCGAGGCGAATGTGGCCGAGGTCCACATTAAGAAGCCGTATACATGTGAAAGTTTAGTCAGAGTTAAATCAGCCACTAGTGGTTCCCATTCCACCACGTCATTGGCCAATCCTATAAAAAAGGGGATGGTCGATGTAGGCAAATTTTACTCATTCGATCTGTCCATGATTGATAAAATTTTGATCATTTACTAGCAGATAAGTAGATCACTTTGCCCAAGGGGTATAAGATACCATCAACAGTAAAGCTGAAAGGAAAAAAATACTATAAATGCCATAATTCTTGGACCAATAGTACTAATGATTGTACGGTGTTTCGTAATATTATGTAGAAGGCGATCGATGAAGGCACTCTAAAATTCTCGGATAAACAGATGGAAGCAATGGGAGTCAACAGTATCCTTTTTATTACAATTGTCACTAGCAATGTGATCGGTCTAGCTAATGAGGTCGATGGCAAGCAGGTGGACGTGGTTTATGATACAATTCTAGAATTCTCGAGTCACAGAACAATCGAGAAACTAGAACGTAAATTACGAGAGGCTCAGTTAGCTCTGATCGAAAAGGGATGTTGCCCAAATTGCAAGGCTCTTGGTAGTTAAAAGATCAGACTCGAGGGGCAAGCTACGTACAAAAGTGTGCATGAGAGGATTGTGTTTCCCCAAGATCGAGCTGCTCAGATGATCACGAATCGATCTGTCTTTCAAAGAATCTAACCAAAAGAGGAGGTCACTACATACAGAGGGAAAGAAATTTTTAAAAGTATACCCCCACCCATCATGATCCACCAAGGTTCAAGAAGGGGTTGCTAGGCTAGCCAAAGAGTTGGATAAAGAAAGTAGACATCCGTCCAGTGTCAAGAATGATGAAACCACCCATGGTTACCCACAACATATGGATGAGAGTGATTCATTCCAATTTCCCTAAGAGCATGGCACCTAATGGGCCCCCACACGGGCTCAGAAACAGAGAATAAAACGAAAGAGAGCCGAGATGAGGAGGAAGCAGGCTAACAACCAAGGGAGATGGGTCGAGGGTCACAATTCAGATGCTGCGGTAGACATACCTATGGATATGTCCTCGTCCTTTGCTGATTAAGACTCATCCCAGGAGGAGGATCGATCTGATCAAGATCCTAAATGTAGAGACCGTGCCAAATTTTGGCCGATTTTGAATTTTTTTTATCATTTATTGCTATAAATTCATTTTAAATAATATTTAACATATTTTGAATGCATGTTTAGAAGGTTGTAATATGGTTTTGGAAAGTTTTAAAAACTTTTAGAAAAGTTTGACTTTTTGGTCAAAGGGGGGTGGGCGGGAATGAGGCTAAGTGGGTTCAAAAAATTTGGAAAATTTTATTTTTAGTTATGGACTAAATGAAATGTTTAGAGTGTTAAAGGAGTGATTTTGAGACCAACGGAGTTTTTGAAATTAAAAACGGAGGTCGGGAAGGTACGTTAAGTGGCCCGAGGCAAAATGATCTTTTCGAGCCCCTAGGAGTGATATAAATATCAATTAGGTTTAGGATATTTCATATTTATAGATCTCCTTCTCTCTCTATGTAGAGACCGTGACCAATTTTGGCCGATTTTGCATTTTTTGCATTATAATTGCCATGAATGCATTCTGAGTGGTGTTTAATATGTTTTCAGTGTGGGGAATATGTTTGGGAAGTGTTTTAAAGGTTTTGGAAGGTTTTCAAAAGATTTGAGAAAATTTGACTTTTTGGTCAAACCGGAGCCCGAGATGCAACTTAAGTGGGCCCGACAATCCAAAAAAAAATTGAAAATATTTATTTTTGGGAATGACTTGGATGAAATTTTTGGAAAGTAGAGGAAGTAATTTTGAGGTTGTAGGAGTTTTTAAAATCGAAAACGGAGTCCGGGAAGGTGCGTTAAGTGGCCCGGGGCATTTTGGTCTTTTTACACCCTGTGGCTTGGGGAGAAGCAGCCATTCTCATGGCTGATCTTTTCTCTCTTCTTCTTCCCTCTTCTCCTCTCTTTCTTCTCTCTAGATTTATGAAGCCTTCGGGTTTGCTTCAAGTTCCGCAGAAGAAGGGAGATACGTAGGGAACAACTAGGGCTTCCATTTGAACAGATCAAAGTTGTGGTTCGGCAAGGTTGACATTGCTAAGATTTTGAGAAGTGCTTAGAAGGCCTTCATTTTTGAGGTAGGGGTTATCCTTCTCATTTACTTGTCGATTCTAGGGTTTCAGGTGAAGCGGTGAGAGCTAAGGGTGTGTATTGCATGTTTTCGAGAGGTAAGAGGGGTGGGATAAGGTATTTTTCTTCTTCTCTTGAGTCTCTTGTATAAAATAGATGTGTATCTCCTAGTATGCATGACGTGAGGGTTAAATGTATAATGTATAGAAATGTGGGAGAATGAGAGCATATGTGCTTAATGTGGTGGACATGAGTAATTATGTACAAATGTCTGACATGTATGTGTTATGTGTTGTCCTATGAGTTAAATGCATGCTATCTTTTTATAGAAAATGTATGCATTGGTGAAGCATGACCAAATTGTGCTTAAGTGGGATTTATGTGCATAAGTGTATGATATGTTAGGTTTCACATGTATAGGTAAATATATGTGTGGCTTCGTGGAGATGAAATGCATGCTATGCTCCTATATAACTAGCTTACGTATTGTGAAGCATGAAACTTAAATGTTAGATTGTTATATGTTTGAAACGCATATGTTGGGGCCGTTGTGAGGAAACGGGGAAGTGTGGTTGAATTACCTAGAGTAGGTCAATACTCGGTTATGGTTGTGGTTGTGGAGTAGGTAAATACTCGGTGATAATTCAAACAATGGTTTAATCACATGGAGGAAGTAAATTCTCAATGACAGTGGAATAATCACCTTAGAGTAGGTAAATACTCGGTGAGAATTCAAACAGTGGTTTAATCTAATTCTCAATGGTAGTGGAATAATCACCTTGGAGTAGGTAAATACTCGGTGAGAATTCAAAAAGGGGCCAAGTCACCTGGAGGAGGTAAATTCTCGGTGATAGTGGCTTAATCACCTTGGAGTAGGTAAATACTCGGTGACAGTGTTGAAACTATGTAGAAAGTGTCTCAGTCACATAGTTGGTCAAGAATTATGTTAGGGTATCGAGTTATGTCCGAGAGAGAGACAAGTGAATGATGTTGCTTTCATTTTGAATTATGAAACATGATATGTGTTTAATGCATTCCTATATATATATGCATTGTTGTGAATGAACATGATGTATGTTGAATGATACATGCAATGTGGTGACATGAATTCATGTAGGTTATGTTGAGTTGGCACTTAGGTGCTCACCCCTTTATTCTAAACTCTTTTACAGATCAGATGACAGATGGGACTTGAGTGTCCAAGTGAAACTCTTGCAATATTTTGATAAATTTTGGGATATTGTATAATTTGTGGCTATTCATGTCGGCTTGTGGCATGGGATCTTTCTCTTTGAGTTGTAGTTATATTTTGGACAAATGTAACTTGTGTGTATCCTTAGACTATGAGCTTGTCAAATATGATAAGACAATGGACTTGTTTGTGCAATGCTTGTTAAGAGCATCTAGTTTCATTTGATGGACTAAAATAGTTGTTAGATAGTTTCATTTTGGATAAAATGTGTTTATAAGGGATAATGACTCATATTGGTGCATGATTTGATTATGAGCACGATTTAGGACTTGTGGATGGTGTAAACTCCTTTCTTATATGATTTGAAAGTTGTTGGAATGAATTATGTTGGTAGAAATGGCCTAAAAGGTCAAAAATGACCATTTGCAGAGTTTCAGCTTTTGGGCAGTTCGATGCATCGAAGCATCCAGTTCGATGTATCGAAGTGCCTAATTCGATGCATCAAAAAACTTGCAGGATTTTGGAATATAAAAGTCCAGAGAGCTGTTTCTGGACGATACTTGTTCAATGCATTGAAACTTCGATGGATCGAAGTCACTTTTTACAGCATACTTTGAAAATTGCCCCAAACTTCAAACAGGCATAACTTCTTCATTTTAAATCGAAATTGAGTGTGTTTTCTTTTGAAATCAAGTATTTTTAGACCCTCTTTATAATGGACTAAGTATCACACTCAAATTCCAAATTCACAGGATGTTAGGCTTTGGATGCTTAATGGATTATGGACGTGAACCGGGCGGAATATGTACTGTTCACCCTCGGTTCTCGGGAGTCAAGAATTTGGGCGTAACACTCTACCTTTACCACTTCATCTCTCCCCCTTCTCTGTAGTTGTTAGACTAGTTAGGTTGTGATTTGGACATTCCCAAAGAAGGGAAGTGTGTAGGGGACACCAAAGGCATCGGTTTGAACCGATCAAAGTCTCTATTTCATGAGGTTAAGAAAGCTGGAATTTTTAAAAGTTGGATTCAAAGCTTAAGATTTGAGGTAGGGGTGCTAGACTCATCTTTACTTTGATTTTATAGGTCCTTTTATTGTGACATAAAAGATAGGTTGAGATTTCTTGAGTTAGGATTTGGTGTAAGTATTTATATATATGAAAATATGATTTATGCATATATATATATATATATGTCTAACATGTTAGTTAGGGCTTATATACGTCGCATATGTGATATTGAGACCATGTATGCTAATTGTTGAAATTGTGTTCATTTGATGAAAATGTATAAATCTATATTTTTATATAGTTAGATGCATGAAAGATATGATTTTCTTGAAAATTGCATAAACATGATGATTTTCATGAGGTGAGTGAAGTAGCATTATGACATGTTTGATTTGAGGAAAAAAATGCATTGATTTGATAAAATGTATTTCATTGTGTGGGATATGTGCATTATGTGATAACCTGCACTATGTGACGAGTTTTGGGGTAGGAGTGTAAGAATTAAGATAAATGCATGGATCCCTAGGGTGAAAGACCCAAAACTTGGCCAAATGGGTGTCGCATCCATCGGAATAGTGAACCAAGAAGCATAAGCAGAGTTTAGGTGCCAATGGGACCCTTACTATTGATTTGACAAGAGTGCCCCTTTGAATTGATTTCTAAACTTATGTGGTGTGAGTTATACATGAAATTGTGACTTGCTCAATTTGCTACATGTATGTATACATTGGAATGTGAAGCATCACGTATGATTTATAAAACGTGATTGTTTATGGGTAAAAAGTATGGATATTTGTCATAAAGATTGTACTAATTTCATATGTATCCATGCATGGTCGCCTGAGTTAGAGTAGAATTGGGTGGATCATTCCTACTGAGCGAGAGAGTATAAGCTCACTCCTATTTACAAATTTTTTTCAGATAAAGCCCAATGGAAGATGAAGCATGAATAGCTCAATGGACCTTGTTGAGTTCCATTTTTTGACTTTTGACCTTTTGAGATGTAAATAGATGTCAATGCCGGTCTGTGGCATGTGGACTATGTTAATGATATATTAACATTTGATTTATGTTGATGTACTATAGTTTCAAATGTAATGATCATATATGGATCATATGTGATTAGTGGGTTTTAAATGGAAGAATGTTGGTTTTCAATCCATTATGTATAAATTCTTGGATATGATTGTTGGAGATGTAGATTCATACTTAGAATGATGTTTGATGATGTTTTTATCATTTGTACATGTTGTAGATGATGTTTGATGATTTTTAGGCTTTTTAGAGGAGTTTTGGAGCCTATAAGTTGGAAATTCGACCACTAGGCAGTAGGTTTCAATATTTGAGTCGATACATGTTCGATGCATCGCAACTTCGATGCATCTAACTCACCACTTCGATGCATCGAAGTTACTATTCACAGCATGCTCCGAAATCTGCCAAAATTTGATTCGGGCATAACTTCTTCATTTTAAATCGAAATTGAGTGTGATTTTTTTTAAAATTGAGGATTTTTGAATCCTTTATCCAATGGTGAGGGTTTCAATTTCAAGTTCTAGTCACACGAAGAGTTGAGTGCTGGAATTGAGGGGTTATGTAAGTGTGGCTTAATGTGGGACTCTTTGAGGTTGATTGTGTTTGAGGTTGACTTAGCACATCCATGTGCAAGAAAGACGTAAGTTTCCACTATATTTGAGTGTAAAGATAGAGTTCATTAGAGATTAACGGATGGGTCACCCTTGATTTTCGGAGAACGAAAATTGGGGCGTGACAACTTGGTATTAGAGCATAGTACCATAGTGAGATTAGTGAGGTGAATTGGTGAGTGACAATCCGGTCACCCTTGATTTTTGGAGAACGGAAATTGGGGCATGACACTAAACATACAGCAAAGTACCAAGTCAAATTTGGGAATTTCTTAGAGAAGGTGATCTGCAATATGGCGTTCATTTTGTCAGCCATTTTCCAAGCAAAACCTGATTAGCTATGTGTCGTGGCCGATTCCATCGATCTTGATGTAGATGACATAGACAAAAAGCCACCCCAGAGATTGTATCGGTCCAGGTGTCCAAGGAGAGCTCCATTACGGTTGACAAGGTAGTATTCGAAAGACCGCCAATGGCCATAACCCAATAGTTGAGGCCATTGTGTGTCAAAGTATGGGTGGAAGGCCAGCCGATCAACCGAGTACTAGTCAACAACGAATCAATAGTCAATGTTATTCCTTCAACGACTATGAGAGCACTGGGAAAAAACATGAAAGATGTGATCCCTATAGATGTTGCGATTAGCAGGTTTAATGGGGGTTCTACTAACACTAAAGGAATACTCCCTTTAGAAGTCACGGTTGGTGGCCAATCTTCGTTCACTGCCTTCGTTATTGTTGAGTCAACAACGGCCTATAACTTGTTACTGGGCCACGATTGGATTCACCCCAATATGTGTATCCCATCATCATTACATCAGATACTGATTTTATGGGATGGAGATAAGGTCAAGATAATAGAGGTTGATAACAAGCCTTTCGTCACTAAAGTATATGTCACCGAAGTTACGTTATATGATGAGGCTTGTGTCCCAATCAAGTTCACTGGGACAGACAAGATGGGTCGACCCATTAGAGATGTGATGAGAAGGGGGTTTGCGACTTTAGAAGTAAAGGAGCTATTATATGAAGTGCATTGGCCGATGCTGGAACTCCATCGGTCTGATCCTGATTTGGAAATAACAGTTAATGATGACAGACAAACACAATAAAGAGGTCGAAAGGTGGCAGGCCTTCAAGGCCGCCTATGCTCGCTTGAGAGCATATTTAGTAGAAAAGAGAATCGCCAAAACAAAACAAGTCTACCATGAATTATCGGCTAATATGGCCAAAGTAGTCGAAGTTGATGATGGAAAACTGGATGCAATCCAATTGGCAGATTTGGAATCGGCCCCAGCTAAACTGGATGACCTTAAGGCAGAGATTCATGATCCTTTATTGGAAGTAAATTTGGGAACGGTCGATGATCCTCGACCTACATACATTAGTGCTCTTCTGGAACCTCAATACCAGGCCGAGATGATCGAGCTACTAAAAGAATTCAAAGATTGCTTCGCCTGGAATTATGTGCAAATGTTAGGTTTGTCAAGAAAATTAGTAGAGCACAAATTACCAATCAGGGAGGGCTACAGACCGTACAAACAGTCGCCAAGAAGAATGTCGTAAGAGGTGGTTTCTAAAGTCAAAAAAGAAATAGAAAGGATTCTGAAGGCAGGCTTTATTCAAATAGCTAGGTATGTGGAATCGATTTCTAATATGGTACCGGTGATTAAGAAGAATGGGAAGCTGAAGGTGTGTATCTGATCAGCTATGTGATGTGACCGATCCTATTGAGCCGGACATAGACAACACAGGACAGAAGGCCATTCCAAAGACTACATCGGTCAATAAGGTGTAGGTGTCAAAAGAAAGCTTCATCACGGCTGATAATGTGGTATTTGAAAGACCGCCATGACTATGACCCAACAACTTAGGTCTTTGTATATCAAACTGTGGGTGGAAGGCCAGCCAGTTGACTGAGTACTGGTTGATAACAGATCAGTAGTCAATGTTATTCCTTAATGACTATGAGGGCATTGGGAAAAAATGTAGAAGATGTGATCCCTACAGATGTCGCAATCAGCGGATTTAATGGAGGTTCTACCAATACCAAAGGGATACTCCCTTTGGAAGTCACTGTCAATCTTCGTTCATTGTTTTCTTTATTGTTAAGTCAACAGCGGCCTATAAATTGTTGCTAGGCTACAATTGGATTCACCCCAATATGTGTATCCCATCGTCATTACATCAGATGCTGATCCTATGGGATGGGGATGAAGCCAAGATAGTAGAGGCTAATAACAAACCTTTTGTCACCAAAGTATATGCTACTAAAGCTGCACTATATAATGAGGCTTATGTCTTGATTAAGTTCACTGCATAGACAAGATAGGTCGACCTACTGTAGCTGTAATGAGGAGAGGGTTTACGGTTTCAGAGGTAAATGAGTTGTTGGATGAAACACATCGGTTGACGTTAGAACACCATCGGACTGATTCTGATCTAGAAATAATAGTTAATGATAACAGACAAACCTACTAAAGAGGTCGAAAGACGGCAGGCCTTCAAGGCCGCTTGTGCTCGCTTAAAAGCATATTTAGTAGAAAAGAGAATCGCCAAAGCAGAACAATTTTACTACGAACTATCGGCCAATATGGTTGAAGTAGTCAAAGTTGATGATGGTAAATTGGATGCAATCCAACTAGTAGATTTGGAATCAGCCCTAGCAAAACTTGATGACCTTAAGGCAGAGGTTCAGGATCCTTTACTAAAAGTAAATTTGGGAACGGCTAATGACCCTCAGCCCATATACATTAGTGCTCTATTAGAGCCTAAATACTAGGCCGAGTTGATCGAGCTATTAAAAAAATTTAAGGACTATTTTGCCTGGAACTATGAAAAAATGCCCAGTTTGTCAAGAGAGCTAGTGGAACACAAGTTACCAATCTGGGAGGGCTACAGACCATATAAGTAGCCGCGCAGAAGAATGTCCTAAGAGATGGTTGCCAAAGTCAAAAAAGAGATAGAAAGACTTTTGAAAACAGGCTTTATTCGAATAGCCAGATATGTAGAGTGGATATCAAGTGTGGTACTTGTAAGAAAAAAGAACGGGAAGCTTAGGGTATGTATCGACTTCAACAATTTGAACCAGACCACCCCAAAAGATAAGTATCCCATGCCAGTGGCCGACCAATTGATAGATTCGACTGCCAAAAATGAAATCATGTCTTTCATGGACAGCCACTCAGGCTATAATTAGATATACATAACGGAAGCAGATATAGCAAAAATGGCTTCTAAATGTCTAGGATCAATTGAGACGTTTGAATAGGTGTTCATGCCTTTTAGATTAAAGAATGTTGGAGCCACGTACCAGAGGGTAATGAATGCTATATTCCACGACATGATAGGCTGATTTATGGAAGTTTATATAGATGATATGGTAGCAAAGTCCACAGCCAAAAGGCTGCATCTGATATATCTTAGGGCCTCCTTCGAGAGAATGCATGCCTATAAATTGAAGATGAAGCCCATTGAATGTGCTTTTGGAGTGTCCGTAGGAAACTTCCTGGGTTTCTTAGTATATCAATGTGGTATAGAAGTCGATCAAAACAAAACCAAAGCAATCATGAATACTGTGGCGCCCAGCAACAAAAAATAGCTCCAAAGATTCATCGGCCAAGTAAACTTCCTAAGATGATTCATCTCTAATTGCACTGGGAAGATTCACACATTTTCCCCTTTATTGAAACTAAAAGCCCAAGTGGATTTTATGTGGGACGAAAATCATCAGCGAGCGTTCAAAAGAATAAAAGAATACCTAGCCAACCCACCAGTCGTGATGCCTCCACTAAAGAAGTGGCCGATGAAGTTTTATTTATCAGCAGCTAAAAAATCAATTGGAAGTAAGTTAACTTAAGACAATGAAGTGGGTAACAAACATACTATCTATTATCTAAGCAGATTCCTATCCCTGGTCGAGTGTAGATACAGTTCAATTTAAAAATTATGTTTGGCCTTGTACTTTTCCGCTATGAAACTGAGAGTGTACATACTGCCAATATTGGTCTACGTAATATGTCAAACCAACCTTATCAGTTACATGCTCTCGAGGCCTTTAATCATGGGCCGAATAGGCAAATGGTCATTAGCCTTGATGGAGTTCAACTTTGTTTATGTCCCTTAGAAATCAATCAAAGGGAGGGAATTAGCTGAGTTTCTGGCAGACCATCCATCAACTGATATCTACCCATATATTTCAGAGGAATTAGAGTTGGAATCCTTGTTCATGATGCTCTGGACGTTGATGTTTGACAGATCTACTACCAGTAATGGTGCTGAAGCTAGAGTAATAATCATCTCCCCAAACGGAAAGAGGATAACCTTTTCCTTCTTCTTGGACTTCAAGTGCTCTAATAACCAAGCAGTATACGAGGCCATGATCATCGGTCTGAAAATCCTGTTAGAAATGTCAGTTAAATATGTACACATAATAGGTGATTCGAACCTGGTCTTTGGCTAAATATTCGAAGATTTTTCGATGCCTAGCTTAGCAGTTGAGGCCGTTTCATTCGTTAGCCCTTCAATTATTAGAATAGTTTGACTCTGTAAAACTAGAATATCGGCAAAGGGAATTCAACAAGGAGGCAAATGATCTAGCCTAGATCGCCTTAGGAGTGAGGGTTCCGGAAGGGTTGGCCGAAAAGCGAATCAGGGTATCATGGAGGAACCTTCCTTTAGCTGAAACACGGAATGCAACCATGGCAGATACGTTCACAGTAGTTATTGACCCACTAGAAGATGATGACTAGAGGCACCCTTTGGTCTATTTTCTAAAAAATCCAAATTGGCTAGTAGATAGAAGAATCAGAAGAAAGGTCATGAGGTATTTGTTACTAGCTGATAGGTTATACAAGAAGAGTGCAGAAGATAGGCTCTTGCTCCAATGCATCAGTAAAACAGAATCCTTGAGAATTCTGGCTGAAGTCTATAAAGGTACCTGTGGGGCCAATCAAACAAGAATAAAAATGCTCTGGCTAGTAAGAAGATACGGGTATTATTGGCCAGGAGTCTTGAAATACTACATAGAGTATGCTTAAGGCTGCAATGCTTATCAAAGGCATGGGCCGATCCAAAGGGTCCTTGCCCAGGAGATGCAACTGATTGTTAAACCATGGTCATTTAGAGGATGGGTCATGGATCTCATTGGCAAAATCAACCCACCATCGGCACCATTGGATTATTTTAGCTTCATATTACTTCACAAAATGGTTAGAGGCCATAGCTTATCGATCAGTGGACCAATGGATGGTGATCGATTTTATCAAAAAGCACATCTTCCATCATTTTGACCTTCTAGAATCTATTGTGACCGATAACAGAACCGTATTAAAGCAATGGAGGTGTTGGCCTATAGGGAAGAAATGAAGGTCAAGATGGTGACATCGACGCCTTATTATGCCCAAGGTAACAGTCAGGTTGAGGCTTTAAACAAAGAGCTCACTAGGATTATTGAAAGAATGATCGAGGAAAAGCCAAAGTTGTGGCATGAGTCATTATCAGAGGCTCTTTGGGCTTATAGGAATTCCAAGAGGACAAGTACAGGTGTTACTCCCTATTTGTTAGCTTATGGTTATGACGTGATTCTTCCTATAAAGTTAAATGTCTGATCGACCCAAGTTGCACTACAACAGAACTTACAACTGGTTGATTACAACCTTGCCATGCAATTTGAGTTGGAAGATTTTGATGATATACGCTTGGATGCTCTGGATCATATCAGAGCTCACAAACGGAAGTGATGAAGGCCTACAACAAAAGAGTAAGGTCGAAGTCATTTGCTGAAGGTGACCTTGTTGGGAAAATGATCTTACTAGTTGGGAAACTTAATCAAGCTTATGGTAAGTGGTCTCCAAATTAGGACGGCCCTTACTTGGTACACTAGATTATGAATAAAGGGGCATACAAGTTAAAAGACTTGGATGGGGAAGTTCATCTCAGGCCGTTCAATGGACTTTATCTAAAGGAATATCGGTCAACTATATTTGAACGACTGGCAGAGCAGTCTGGTCAGGCCACTCGATCTATCTAAGAGTAATAGGTAGAGGAATCTTAAGTGTAGTGTAGATTTGCAAGTTATTTTTTCTTCTGTTTTATTCTTTTGTTTTCTTTTGTTCAACTTATAATTATTTTTGGCAATGTTTTGACTAATAAGGAATGCATTTTATAAATAACCCAAAGGAAGCCTTGTCTAGAATTCATCAGTTACATAATTCATAAGAGTACCAAAAGTTTTAAAAAGGAAAAATGGCCCTATTACAAGGCATTCAATTTGGACTTCATGTTCTCCTAGAAAAGCATGTTCTATTGCAGGGTAAGCTCAGCCAAGTCCTTGTTCTTCTGTGACTCTGGGAGCTCAGCCTTCAGGGCAATGTGTTGAGGAGCTAGTTGATCGGTCCTCTCCAATAAGGTATCAGCCTTTGAAGTGACATCAGCCATGGAAGATTTAACCTTGGCAAGCTCTGCTTAAAGCCTCTGTTCTTCCTTTCCAAGTTCTTTATTCAGTTAGTCAAGCTTACCAAATTTAACTACGATCACCAGAATTCTGGCGCCTAATGTTTTTTTGGCCTCAGATTTTTCTTCAAACAAAGAAAGGGCATGAGTGGCCTCAAAGATATAATCGACTATTGCAGACAATTGTACCTGCAAAGATGCTACTACAGCTTACATAACTAAGGAGAGATTCCCAAGCAAATTGATGGTTGATAACAAAGCAGAAATCTCAAGGGTCATGGAAGGAAGGTCCGAAAGGTCCAGTTCAAACATTTTCTGAAGGGCCTCTTTTGCCTCTGCAAAAGTCTAGGTAGAAGGAGTCAGCACAACGGGAGGGTTAACACTGGTCGAGGAGGTGTCCGTTGAGACTGAGGCAACCATGGACTATAGGTAATCTTCATAGTAGAGAAAGAACCACCGGCAGGCCGAAAAGAGAATGATTGGACTTGTTTCGAAGAAGACAAAAGGGTCAGTAAGAGAATTGAAGAGTAATGAGAGGCATAAAAGAAACTTTGGGAAAGATGTACATAATTCTTTAACAGGAGTGGGGGACTCAGTCACGTTGCCTGAGGCCGAGGTTACTGTTGCGCCAGTAAAGATGCTAAGGAAGGATCGACATCCTTAACCAATTTGCCACTCCTTTCCAAAGCTTTAAGAGGGAGATCAACCCATTTTGTGTCAGGGAGAGGCTGAAGTCCGGCACTAGGATCAATTTATAAAAGTAATAGTAAGAAGAATAGTTCAAACAAAGTCAATAAATTGGATAGAGGGAAAAATTAGGAGGCACCTGTGGAAGGGAACTCAACGCCTTTTTGCTTTTCTTGATAAGGGGCTCATCATCTGAACCTGATTCTGGGTCTAGAGTGGGGTTTGGGATAAGCTTGGTGCCTTTTAACGAGCCCTTAGTTGTGGTCTTCTTTCTTTTGGGCTGAGACAAAAGAGAACGTTATGGCAGTCATAGGAGAAAGAAACAAATAAATAAAGCTTGAAGGTTACCTTAGAAGGAAGAGGTTGTGGAGCCTCAACTGCTGGCTGAGGTTGACTTTGAATTTTTTTAGTTTGTGGCTCTACATCGATGGTAAGGTCGATCAGCTGATCACTGATTGTGTGGCTGGAGGATTGGGCTGCAAAAGAAAATAGTTAAATTGAATAAAGCATTCCAGAGTCAAGAGTCAAAACAAAGAACCAATCTTAAAGTTACCTTGCTTGAACTTCGACTTGGTTTTGGTAGCTGTTGGGGTGCCAAAGGTAATAGACATAGTTGTGCTCTTCGCAAAAAATTTCCCTTATTTCTTGGGAGAAACAACAGGGGAAGAATCATCCCCTTGAGAGCTAACGGTTAGAAACTTGAAGAATTAGTAAGGCGCTGGAAGAAGGTGGGCTCATCGACGTCTAAGGCAGATGCAACATGAAATGCCCACCAGGTATTGAAGGAAGGATCGACCTGGGGTTGAGAGGGAAAGGGTTGGAACCAGAAACGATCCACAGTGTTTTTGTTCTTGGCCGATACATCAAGAACGTATCTGGCCTCTTGAAACCTGACCCTTTCATTAAAGGTCGAGTTATAGGAAAGATAAGGAAGCAGATGAATCAGCTGCACAAGACTAAATTGCCTTGCAAGTTGAGTTGGGTTGTAAAATTCCACCCCCACCCAACTGTTGGGAGAATACAAAGGGGTAGTGCTATAGTGAAGATCTCGGCCTAGCAAAAAGCTGACCCAAGAGGCATTGTAATCGTCCAACTCATGTTTTATAGGAGAACTAGTGGGTGGTTGAAGCCATATAGGAGTCTGGGGCAGGTCTAAAAAAGGAAGAAAGTTTAAGGCCGATCGTTGACAACAATGAAGGAAAAAGTCAATGCAGTCATTGAAAGACTGGGCCTTGGGCAAGGCCGAGGAATAAGAGAAAGAGACTAAGGAGTCACTGGCCGATGGAGAAATCTCTACACTTAGCTCAGGGAAATAAGCTCTCAACTAGATCTGGAATAACCAGAAAAGGCCTCCTAAGCGAACATAGTGGATCGCCAAGAGATCATGGAGACTTCTAGAGAGATAGCAAAGAACGAAAGGGGCTAAGGCAACGGTTTCCCCTCGATCAAATGTAACATAATCTCGACCACATCCTTGATAACCTGGAGGGATGGCACGCACATGAGGTATTTATTTAGCCAAGACAAAAGGAATGCAATGTGCTCATCATCCTCAACAGGCCCAGAAATCTTCTTTGTGGCTTTCATGAAAGGGTTGTAGGACGAAACAGTGGCCTTACTGCCGGTGGTCTTGGTTGGATAGTTAAATGATATTGTTGATTCGGGAATAAGGGAGCTGACCTTGATGTATATCGCCTTGAGTCCAGTCAGTATACAAATGTCTCTGATGGTTAGGGAAAACATCCCACAAGGCAAGTAAAGAGAGTTGGTCGTAATCGACCATAATAGAAAAGTAGAGAAGATGAAGTATTTATCCTAAATCATGGGCATGGTGATGAGATGGATGGCGTCATAGATGTGACAAGCTTTCCACAGCCTCCCTTTTGCAACAAAAACATGATCAACCCACGCGTTCAAGTCAGAATTGATTGAATGCCAATTTCGGAGATGGAAGTTAGTGACAGGAGGTTCACTTATGGTCATCAGGCTCTAAAACATGAGGTGTTTCTTGGCCAATGGGTAAAAAAGAGAAATTGCAGAGGGCATTTCCTCTACAAAGGCAGGACTGAGACCTTTGGTGCCATTGGGAAGATCAATGAGGACATCCAAGTAGAGTTGGCTGAGAGCAATGGCATTGATTGTCGCCTTGGCCTGTTTGCCATTAGATGAGGGATCATCGGAGGGGAGCGCTAGGTTGGTGGATTTAGGAGCCATGGAGTCAAAAAGAGCAAAAGGAAGTAGGGTTGTTTGCTTGAGGATGATTGCAGAGAAAAGAAATTGAAGACTTGTGAAATGAAGGGAAAGTGGTTGAGCTTATATAATGGGTAATAAGGGTTCACGAACAGCTGTGGTTGTTGTAGTCTTTAATGACAAAGGTGCAACTGATGGAGATCACCAAGATTCCTTGAATTAATGAGGGTAAAACACTATTTAAAATTCAAAATCCCTTGTAATGCAATGAAGGGAAAGGCTCATCCCAAGTATTTGAATTCGGGGGGCAGTTGTTGGCACCTAAACTTGGCGCCACTTGGCAGCCAAGGATAAGTTTGTCATTAAGAGGCTAAAAAGGAGTCCATCCTGGGAAAAACTCTAAAGGCCGAGAAATTTTAGTAGGACTATTTTCAAGGAATAATCGACATACACACACACACACATATATGTGTGTGTGTGTGTGTGTGTGTGTGTGTGTGTGTATGTCTATGCAATTTAATCTTACAGGTTTGATGCAATAAGTCTAAGATGACTTGGACTCTAAGTAGTTCAATGTACTATGGGAGGGCCGACAGAGTGAAAATAGGAGGCTAGTTGGATACTATTACGTATGGGTAATGATGTTTGTAATCAAATTGTAGCTATGAAGTTATACAGAATATACGTATATGTAATCTGTGTATACACATGGATAGTTGGTTGAATAAGGACTCCTATAAGTTTTGGCTACATTAGAAGATTCGGTTGAACATGGACTTTACGTAAATAAAGACTACATGGGATAACTTTGGTTGAATATGGACTCTTGTATGGAGAAGTTGGTGGGCTGTTGATAATGTATTTTATTTTATTATTTTACCTTCTGCATTATCTTGTAATTTAAGATTAAGTACAGTTATGTAAACTTTTTCTATAAATAGAAGTAAAGAACTTTGTATTAGGGGTTCCCAACAACAACAATTAAGCAATTGCATCACATGAAATCTATATTTCTCCCTCAATATTCCCCAGAATATTGTTCTGTCTCTCACTCGATCTACGTCTCCCTCAACTTTCTTACTATCGGTCTCCTCTAATCTGTCTGTCAGTCTATCTCTCCCTCAATTTCTACCTCCCTCCTTGCTACAATTCAGTCTCGCAATTCTTTGTGCACGGCTAAAAGTCCTCTTAGTTAAGGTAAGGAAAGAACTCAATAGGGAGTTTCGTATTCTCTCTCCCTAGCCAATCGCTTGATCCAACACGACCTTCAAAGGAGATACTTGTGTTCGACCGACTATTTATATCGAGTTGACACCACGGCTCTAGCATGCCCGCAAGCAATTGGCCTGCTTGGATAATCAATTTATAGCCGAACACAATTTGATACACAATCTTAGACAAAACCCCTATTTATAGAGAGAGATATCTTGGTCACCAAGTCTTCAGGTTTCATAAAGAAAATTCAATTAGGAATTAAATTCTTAAACAAGTCCCATAATATTAGGAAATAAATCTTCCAGCAGTCAACCTTCCAAAAACCATCGTCATTAGGCTCCACAACCACAACAGTTCTATCGTGAAGATAATAGCAGTGATAAATCTTATCTATATGTTTCGACCCATTGTTTTTCCATATTCTTTAGGGTGTGAGTACTTTGAAGGTTAATAAAGGCAAACATTTGCGATATTTTACTATGTTTAAAACTCTAGAAAAATATCTATGTTATTTACAAGAGAGCTACATTTTACAACTCTAATCATGTTTTTTTTACTTTCATGCTATCCAAACCAACAAAGTAATATTTTCTCCCAATTTTCTTGAGAAAATTTTACGCTAACCAAATGCATACTAGAAAATTAATTTTCTTTTCATTCACTTCACTTTTCTTTTTATTTTTCATTTTCTTTCTTTTCTACTTATATTCTATCTAACCAAACGAAGCCTTAACGTTTAATTAATTTTATTTTGTATTTTGTAGAAGGTTTGAGAGATCAGTCTCATTAGAGACCAAAAAAACAAAAAAACAAAAGTGTGTGAATTATTTGTCAGTGACAAAACAATTAAATAACAATTCTCTTTCAATTAGAATTCTTAACCCCTTTAATATTATCTTATTGATAACACTCTTCTAAATAATCCATAATATTTAATTAGTCTTTCTTAATTTAATGAAGTAAGTTTTTTCTAATTTAAAAGTAATATAAATGATTTAAAATGTATGAAAATTTTGTGCACGTTTAATAATAGATAGTATAGGCAGATTATCCGAACACAATTAATTTATCTATAACTCGCAATTTACATACTTTTTCTACAGAAAGGACCGTTGATGTCTATCTAACTTTTTTTTTTTGTGTATATATATATACATATATAAATATAAAAAAAAAAGCTGTTTCCATGTCATTCAGGATGATAATTTGTAACAAAAATATAGTTTGAATTAAAGTGAAATTCAAATTACCTCATTGGTGTGGAACTCAACTTATCTATTTGGTCTGGTCAACGCTCAATCTTCAACGAGAGGTCATAGAAAGCCTTGTTTGGTGGCGATATGGCTTGTAAAGCTACCATACAATTTCGTACATGACAAATACGCATCAATGCATATGCAAATATATTTTTACAAGTAGCTTTGTTTTTTTTTTTAGGAGAATTATTTTTCAGTTATCCAAGTTAGCTACTGGATTTTGGAATTTATTAACATAGAATTTATTTTCAACGACCAAAGGTTTCTGTGCAATTTTTATTTTTATTTTTTAACTTTATTACTAAATCGCAATTACCTCTTTACAAATTGCCTTTGACTGTGGTTTAAATCCTAAGAAAGTCAATGGTGAGTACTTTTTTATTTTCGATAAATTATACTTACCTTCCTTCTAATTTGAGTTTATTACACTTGTCTCTTTTGTATTTTTTTGACATATTATAATTTTCTCGCTTCTAAGTGACGGATATTAATGTGTGTTAACTAACATGAGGGAGAGCTGTAGTGTGTCTCAATTCTGGTTTCTGTTTTGAGAGGAAAAAATAGAGATCTTGGGTGGTTTTGAAGGGATATTTGAGAATAATAACTGTGTACAAAATATCAGATTATAAAATCACAGTTACTAAGTGTGTGCAAAATCCCATATTGTGAAGTAAAATAAAAAAGAGATTGAGAAACAAACAGAGGAGGAATAGTGGTTTTAGAAATAAGGGTAAAGAATGCAACCAAAGGAAATTTCATGTGGGAGATTGCATCTGGGTCTGGTTTGAGAGGAGAAATGAGGTTGGTAAAGCATAGTTTTCAAATTTAGGTATTTCATTCTTTGTATGAGTCCCCACTCTCTCTCTCTCTCTCTCTCTCTCTATATATATATATATATATATATATGTTTGTACACACAGTAAGGGATATTTGATTTCATGTGGGAGATTGCATTTGGGTCTGGTTTGAGAGGAGAAATGAGGTTGGTAAAGCATAGTTTTCAAATTTAGGTATTTCATTCTTTGTATGTGTCCCCACTCTCTCTCTCTCTCTCTCTCTCTCTCTCTATATATATATATATATATATATATATATGTATGTACACACAGTAAGGGATATTTGATTTCATGTGGGAGTTTGCATTTGGGTCTGGTTTGAGGGGAGAAATGAGGTTGGTAAAGCATTGTTTTCAAATTTAGGTATTTCATTCCTTGTAGACGAGAGTCCACCGCATTTGAACTGGAAGAAATTATTGAACTAGCCCATTGGTCAAAGCAATCCATTAGATAACAGTTCATAAATTGACAAAACTACCCTAAACCTTGACTAAAACTATAGATAAAAATTTGTTGAGATTTTTCAACGTAGGCCATGTGATAAAGAAATATAACCTAAATTAATAAATTGGTCAGACCTTGAAATTTCAAGACACTGGCTAATAATGATTTTATTGAAAATCAAAACAAACATATTATACTTTATTTTGGTTTATAAGCATTATCTTAATCTAGATAATACCAAGTCCTTGTCTTAAAAAGGTTATAGTTAAGAACTTGGTTTCCAACAGGTGTATTAACAACCTCCATAAAATAATGAAAGATCATAGAAGAAGCTGGGATCAATGAATTGCAGTTGTACTAATGCAATGGTTATTATAAAAATCTCAGAACCGTTAGATTTTTGCTAGATTCTTGGTGGTTTAAGCTAAGTTGTGGTGTTATTATATTGAATTCAGTATTTTATAATATTGAGTATTGACTTTGCTTTTCTTTTGTAATGTGCATTATGACTATTATAAAATTGAGCATTCATGTGGGAAGTCAAAATTGATGTGTTCCTATGATTGACAGGACTTTCTTATGGGATTAGCCACAAAATTAGCTTAATTGGGCTCTCTCTCACACACACACAAAAATATACATATATATATATATATACATATACATATATATATATATATATTCCCATTGAATTAAAAACTTGATCAAAGAGAAAGTAACTTGAGAATAACAAAAGAGAATTGGGCCTCTCACATACCTAGATAATAGAAGTCAATCACAGTCCCCATTAATTAATTAGGTTAGTGTGGTCCATTTCATGCGTTCACATGTGTTATTTTAATATTTTATAAAATAAATTTTTCTGAGAAACGCGCTTACGTAGGTGACGTCAATTTTAAGCGTTTTTCCCGCTTAACTGGCAAGAGCCTTACACTTCTTTGACTTAGAAGCAGAGATGTCAATTTAGCCGGTTCTGTTCCGTTTTTATTGAAAGAGGTTCGGAATCATCTTTAATGAAAAAGTATTTAATACTTCACAGGCCCCATTAATTAATTAGGTTAAAGTGGTCCATTTCATGCATTCACTTGTGTTATTTTAATATTTTATAAAATAAATTATTCTGAGACACGAGCTTAAATACGTGATGCCAATGTTAAGCGTTTTTCCCGCTTAGCTAGCAAGAACCTTACACTTCTTTGACTTAGAAGCAGGGATGTCAATTTAGTCGGTTCTATTCCGTTTTTATTGAAAGAGGTTTGGAATCATCTTTAATGAAAAAGTATTTAATACTTCGAGGTACCGTAACCCCCAATCATTCCCAATCAATCACATTTCTTCATTCTCCCTTAATATAAAAATAGAAAATAATAATATGTGATTGGACGAAGGTTGTTGGGAAATAATAATACGTGATTGGTCAAAGGTAGTTGGGGGTACGATACCCTGGGTATTGAAGAATTTCTCTGTCCTAATAAAGTTAAGAACGAGTTTGCAAAAGAGAATTTAAAACGCGTCAAACCATGAACTCACCGCTACAACTTTGTGATTTTTTTGTACATATACCGTATATAAATAATTATATATATTAGGTTATATATATTATAGTGTATATATATAGATGAATAGAGAAAAAGAAAGAGAAATTTAATTACTTTTTCTATTTTATGTTAACATTATTATTTATGAAAATAAATAATTATATATATAGGTTATATATATATATATATATATATATATATATATATATATTATAGTATACTATATATATATAGATAGATAGAGAAAAAGAAAAAAAAATTAATTGATTTTCTATTTTATGTTAACAATATTATTTATGGAAATAAATAATTATACATAGATTACATATATTATAGTGTATATATAGGTATATTCAAAGGACTATTTTGGTCCATTAGACAGGATTAAATAGGTAAATTTAGTAGTCAAATGGGTTAGGTTATAAGTCAAAGGCCAACATGGTCATTTCACTGTCAAAAAGTGATCCGACACGATTTACTTTTGGCAGGAGGGGGTGTATGTGATATACGGTACAAACCACAGGGGATGTTGGTGATGTAAATTCTCAAAGTTGTAACCACTTGTCAATACATCAAACCTCAAGGGATGTTAGTGATATTTACTCCAATAAATATATAAATAAATATTATTTTTCCTTTATTTCTTATGATAATTTTAAATTTTAACAACATTTTGTTATTATGATTGTTAAATACTTTACTATTTAAATTGCGTAATCTTAGTACTAAAATATTAGTTGATAGAATATTTGACTCCTGGTGTAAAACGTATGACGTGGGGGTTAATGTTAAGGTGATGTAGACAAGAGGAATGTTTTGACTAGGACTTTTCTATCTCCAGATAGGGAAGGGAAACTGAAGAGCCAGTATTTTACTAGGACACGTTCACGTTTAATCGCTATAAATATAGGGACGGTCCATATACCAAGGTACGCAATTAATACCCTCTAAGTGCCTTTCTAGCTTAAATAAGTATGCTCGATATCTGACTTGATCGTTAGAGTACAGTTGATCGGCACCACGTCGGTGTCCTTTCGACTACCCTACTCTTATCTCTTTACAAGTTAGCATTTGACCAGTTCGGGGTGGATTTCTACTTCATCGGTTGCTGTCGTCTGTGAGAACTTTATAAACTTGATTGTTCTACACGAATCATACATAAAGAATGATGCACCTACGATCTGGGTTAGAAACTACGGCCAAACAAGACCCTCCTGCCGGTCACAATCCTCCAATCGGACAGGACTCTTCTATCGATCACAATCCTCCAATAGGGCAGGATCCCCCTGCCGACCACAATCCTCCAGTCGCGCGAGACCCTCCTATTGGCCATGACCTTCCTATTTGATAGGACCCTCCAGCCAAACAGGGTCCACCTGTCACCCCTGATTTTCCCAGCTGCAACATGCCAATAGCATGACGAGAAGGCCTGCAACCCTCTGGACAGATGGACTTCCCTGGGGCATGCCCCAGAGTCCCAAATGACCAGGGGCGTGTCACAGCGTTGGAATACCAGGTCCAGAACTTGAATCAAAGTCTGGCCTAGATACTCTAACAAAATGCGGCAATCCTGCAGCGCCTCCCTCCTGTGGTGCCAGTATTGTCACGAAGTCACCTTAGGCCTATTGATCCAGAAGGGACGGTGTTGGGCGAGATAGTGAAGTCCCAACGGATGACACAGCTCAAAGCCAAGTAAAGAGTGGGACGAACCCCAATCATCTAGTCTCACCTGAAAGGAATCAAATTCATAGAGATTCAGGGCACCTAGGGGAAACTACCTATTTTGATATGGAGATATAAGATCTTAGAGACAGGGTAAAAAGCATGGCCCACGCCATAAAAGGGAAAGGCCCTGCTAAAGTGGAGGATCTAGTCCAGTAAACCAATCTCCCTTTCTCTGCCGAAGTAATGAACTGTCCTTTGCCTAACAAGTTCAAGATGCCCTCGGTTAAAAGCTTTGACGAGACCAAGGACCCGTTGGATCACTCAGAAACTTACAAGGCACTAATGCACCTCCAAGCAGTACCAGTTGAGATCATGTGTAGAGCCTTTTCCACTACTTTAAAATCTTTGCCTGGTCCTGGTTTAACAGTTTTAAACCCGCATCTGTACATTCTTTTAAAGAACTAAGTTAGTTATTTATCTGTAACTTCATCGCTGTCCGGAGACATAGGAAGCCTGTTACCTATCTCCTAAATGTGAGACAAACCAAGGGAGAATCATTGTGAGACTATATTAACCGATTTAACAGAGAGATGTTACAAGTCGATGCTCTAGACAACAAGGTGGCGGTTATTGTGTTCATGGGAAGCTTGTTACCCTCCAAATTCCTGTACTTAATATCCAAGCACCTTTCAAAAAGCATGTCTGAACTACTTATGAAGGCTCAAAAATGCATGAATGCTGAAGATGCCCGGAGGGAAAAAAGAGATAGCGACAAAAAGGCAGACAAAAAAAGGGGAGGACAATCCAGCAGGGAGGAAAGAACTCCCGAGTATGGCAGGACATCACAAGAACAGAGCAATAGGACAAGGGATTCAATTTTACCCCTTTGAACACATCGATAAGCCAAATCCTCCTCCACATCCAAGATGATTCGGCGGTGGCATGGCCTCTGAAATTAAAATATGATCCTTCTAAGAGGTCCCGCGACAAGTACTGGTAAGTTCCATCGTGACCATGGGCACGATACAGACGAGTGCATAGACTTGAAAAGGCAGATTGAGAGTTTGATTCAGAGGTAAAGAAGACACTACATGGGAAAATCCTCCATTGGGGGAAATCAAAGTCATCTCCGGTGGACTCAGAGGTGGTGGAGAATCCAATATGGCTTGTAAAGCGCATGCAAGGAAAGTCAATAGTTTCTCTGAAATAAACGAGGTGAGCCAATCACCCGCCAAAATCCCTCAACTGGGTGATCAGATTATCGCTTTCTTGAAAGCTGACGTAATGGGAATTTAGGAACACCATGACGATGCCCTTGTGGTCACCCTGATTATTGCCAATTTCACAATTAGGCGGGTGTTAATTGACAATGACAGTTCTGTTGACATTTTGTTTGTAGGAACGTTTGATCAGATGAGGATTGGAATGGAGAAACTCAAGCCTACCAAGTCTCCACTTGTTAGTTTCTTTGGAGAAAAGCTTCTTCCACTAGGCACCATTGACCTCTCAGTCACTGCTGGTTCAAGTCCTAAACAAGTCACTAAGATGGTGACCTTCTTCGTGGTGGATTGCCTAACCACATATAACGTTATTCTGGGAAGAGCCACGTTGAACGCCAAGAGAGCAGTGACCTCCACCTATCATCTCCTCGTTCGGTTCCCCACTGACTGTGGTGTTGGAGAGCTAAGAGGAGACCAGGCAACTGCCCAAGAGTGTTATGCCACTTCCTTGAAAGAAAAGAAGGTATCAGAAACTTTTAGTATAGAGGACCCAGAGGTAGAAGAGAAAGAGGAAGTCCGCCATGCGGAACTAATGGAGGAGCTAGTTGAGGTTGACTTGTACGAACAAGATGCAGAAAAAAAGGTGAACGTGGGGTCATCACTCTCACCCACTACTCAGAATGAGCTTGTCTAATTCCTCAGAGTAAACAAGGATGTATTTGCTTGGTCCCATGAGGACATGCCCAGAATTGATCCAGCCATCGCTACACCCAGACTAAACATCGACCCAATCGCCAAGTCTGTTAGACAAAAGAGAAGAACCTTTGCCAGTAAAAGAAATCTAGCAATCTCTGATGAGGTGGATAAACTAGTAAAGACCAATCTCGTACGGGAAACCCATTACCCAGACTGGTTGGTAAATGTAGTCCTGGTTAAAAAGTACAACGGTGAGTGGCGTTTATGTGTCGACTTCACTGATTTGAACAAAACATGTCCAAATGACAGTTTCCCTCTTCTACGGATTGATATGCTAGTGGAAGGAATTGCCAAGTGTGAGCGGCTTTGTTTCATGGATGCCTACTCAGGATATAATCAAATTCCTATATGGCAATCAGACCAAGAAAAGACGTCCTTCATAACATAAAAAGGGTTGTACTGCTACACAATAATGCCATTCAGTTTAAAGAATGCTGGTGTGACTTATCAAAGGTTGGTGAACAGGATGTTTAAAGAGCAAATCGGGAGAAACATGGAGGTTTACGTTCATGATATGCTCGTCAAAATCTAGAAAGCCACAAGCCATTTGGATGATTTGCAGGAAGCCATTGATATCCTTCGAAGGTACAGAATGAAGCTTAACCCAGGCAAGTGCGCTTTTGGAGTTTCATCCGAAAAGTTCTTGGGCTACTTAGTCAGCAAGAGGGGAATAGAGACCAACCCACAGAAGGTACAGGCCATCCTGGATAGAAAATCACCCAGAATGGTTAAAGAAGTCCAGAAGCTGACAAGAAAAGTGCAGCGTTGAGCCGACTGATCTCTCACGCCACGGACAAGTGCCACCCATTTTTCCAAGTCCTCAAGCGGGCCTTTAAGTGGACGCCGGAATGTGAACAAGCCTTGAGTGAACTAAAGCGGTACATCAGTTCACCCCCACTTTTATCTTTCGTGTAGGCAATGGAGGAGTTATACTTATACTTAGTTGTCTCCCCTGCAGCAGTCAGCTCCTTATTAGTGCGAGAGGAGGAAGAGGTACAAAAGACAATTTACTATGCCAGCAAGGTGCTCCGGGGAGTGGAAGAGAGATACCCCCAGACAGAGAAGTTAGCATTTGCCCTGGTTATGACAACCAGGAAACTCAGACCATACTTCCAATCATATACAATTGTGGTACTTACTGATCAACCACTCCGACAACTTCTCTTCAAACCTGAAACTTCTGGACAACTTGTGAAATGGTCCATGGAACTAAGGGAGTTTGACATCCGGTACATACCATGGTCGGTGATCAAAGGCCAAATACTGGCAGACTTTATAGCTGAATTCACCTATCCCCTAGAAGGGGACTGAATTCGATAGGAAACGGATGAGAGCCCAGTCCAACAGAACAAAGAGGACTTATTGGACCCATGCTCCGCATGGGAATTATTCGTGGATAGATCCTCGAATGCGCAGGCCAGTGGCACAGGAAAATTGATCAGATCCCCAGAGGGGGAAACATTTAAGTATGCCAACAAACAATGAAGTCGAGTATAAAGCCTTGATTGCAGGATTGAAAATGGCTTGCGTTCTTAAATTACAAGAGTTAAAAGCCCACACTGACTCCCAGCTGGTTGCCCGGCAAGTCCGCGCAAAATATAAGCAAAGGAAGAAAAGATGAAATCTTATTTATAAAACGTGCAAGAGCTGGTCACTCATTTCCAAAAATTTTCCATCACACAGGTCCCTCGCAATGAGAATTCTCATGCAGATGCTTTTGCTCTATTGGCAGCAGCACAGGAAGTCGCTAATGGGGGAGTGCTTGTAGAACGCATGGACAGCCTAAGTATAGCAGAAGAAACACCGCGTAAGGTGAATCAAGTCACCCAAGGCATGGAATGGGCATATTCGATTGTCAAATACATAAGGGATGGGCAGTTACCACCTGATAAGGCAGAGGCATGTAAAATAAGAATCAGGGCATTTAGATATACTCTGATTGACAGGATCCTCTATAAAAGAGGGGCCTCCTTCCTATACCTGTGATGTGCACCGACGGAAGAGGCTCAACATGTCATGGAGGAGATCCATGGAGGGGAGTGCGGTAATCATGTAGGGGGTTGGTCCTTTGCCCATAAGGACATCAGGTAGGGATACTAGTTGCCCACTATGCAGCATGATGTATTGGATTTCGTCAGAAAGTGTGAGAAGTGTCGATGCTTTGCCAACGTCCCAAAGCAGCCCCTGGAGGAGTTGACTCCAATAGTTGCCCCATGGCTCTTCGCCCATTGGGGAATAGACCTGATCGGCCCTTTACCTATGGGAAAAAGACAAACAAAGTTTGCAATTATGGCAGTTGACTACACCAAATGGGTGGAAGTAAAGCCTTTGGCCATGATTGGAGAAAAGAATGTCATCTACTTCATGTGGAAATCAATCATATGCAGATTCGGCGTCCCAAGAGTCATTATCACTAATAATGGAAAACAATTCAAAGGCGTACTCTTCTAGAGCTTTTGCACTAAGTATGGCATAAGTAATCACTACTCATCTTCGGGCCACCGACAGGCTAACGGGCAAGCCGAAGTAGCTAACAGAATAATACTCAAAATGATCAAAACACGCTTGGAGGGGTCCTAGGGCGTATGGCTTGAACTGCTGTCGAGCATCCTATTGACTTCATTATCAAGCCTTAGAGCAAGACTCCAATTTTTTGTTTATTCTTCTTCTTGAATAAAGTTCTATTATTAGAATATTAATAACAGCATTGATCATTTCAAAACACGTTGTCATATTTAAAACACTCAAGACAAAACCCTAAGGGGACACACCTCTATAGAGGGCCTTTAAGGAAGGAAACAACAAACACAAATATACTGAAACTTTACATTCCCCAAACGAGCATGCCATAAACTTGAAGTGAGAAAAGAAACATCAAAATTACTAGAAGTAGGTAGGATAGAATCTTAAAGACCCATTCCTGGGGATTTCCCAAAGTAGTAAAGTCCATCACGCTCATAACCCCTGCCAAAAATCTTCTTCGAACGAAGGTCCTGCAAAAGACAGTGATCTGGTATGAATATAACTGTACATTGAAGATTTTTTGTAAGCCGACTAACCGATAAAAGGTTAAAAGCAAATTTAGGTACATGAAGGACAGAGGAAAGAGTAATATCCAGAGACAGACAAACATCACCTTTACTATAAATGTAAGATGTAGAGCCATCCGCAAGATACACAGATTGGGTAACAGGGGTGACATTGGAAGAAAAAACTAATAACTCACCAGTCATGTGATCATTTGCCCCAGAATCCAAAACCCAAGTAGGTTGCTTTGCCTTAACATGAAATGCAGTAGGAGTACCTGTAGCAATAGTGGCAGTAGGAGCAACTGGAGGAATACCAACTTTGGAAGTAAGGGAGCCAAGTTGGTTTTGGATCTGCTCAATCTGAGACTAAAACTGACTTAGTCCAGGAAAAATAGTTGGTCCACCAGTAGTTGCAGCATTCTTCGCGACATCAGCAGTAAGAGAAGAACCAGTTCCACGGTTCCTAGCAAATTTTTATTTTAACTTAGGATGAAGTTTAAAGCAGCGAGCTCTAATATGTCCAACCACTTTATAGTGATGACAAATATTTTGACCTCCAGTAGTGCAGCATCTAGAGTTAGCTGCAAAAGCCATATTATCCTCAATAGACTCAGACACTGATGGAAGAACAAGTGAGGGTTGAAGTAAATGGTGTCGGCGTTCTTCACCATCAATAGTAGCAAAGGCTTCCAATAGGGATGGCATTGGCGATGAGTTCAAGATCTGAGACTTAAGTGTTTCAAATTTTGGACGTAGTCCCATAAAAAATTGATAGGTATGCTGGCGGTCAAGACGTTTGACAAGAAGAGTGGCTACTTCAGAAGAAAAACCACTCAAAGGCTCATATTGAGCCAGTTCCTCCCAATGAGATCTCAAATACCCAAAATAATCAACCACAGGCAAATTGAGGCCTTCCTATGAGGCCTTAGCAATATCCTAGTATAACTCAAAAATACGAGCATCATTCCTAGAATGAGCATACATTTGATTCAAAGCAGTCCACAAGTCATAAACAGAGTCATAAAACATGAATATATTATAAATTTGTTCCTCCATGGAATTAAACATCCATCCTAAAATGGTGTAATTGTCTATATCCTACAAAGCATATTTAGAATCTTTAATACCTGGCCTCTTTTTAGTACCCAGAAGCCACCCTGTTTTACCATTTCCACCAACATAATTAAAGGCGGAGGGAACGAGACTAGGAGGCAAAATTACGGCCATTCAATAGCACACTAGTAACTCATTAAGTCGGTGTGTGTTATGCCAAAGAGAGAGTCTCTTTATTACTACTTGCTTCAGCCATAATATTAAACAATTCAACAGATCACCAATAATATCAAGGAAATTATAGATAAACCTGAATTTGATCAACTCAAGTAACCAGAGACACGACGGGCTGGAAAAAAATGCTGTCGAATATCCCAGCAGCCCTAAATAGTTGCAAAGATACCTTCTGACCTTTAGTGCATGAGAAACACTAAGGGATTTCCCCTACAGGGGTCTAGCTTAGAGGAGATAAGCTCCCCTTAAGACTATTACAATAGCAGCCTGAAAAAGAGAGAAGGGGTTATGACAAGGTAGAGATAGGAATGAGTCAGTGAAAGAAAGAGAGAGAGAGAGAGAGAGGAGAGGCGTGGGTTTGAGGCTCTGATACCAAATTGAGAAATATGAAATAAAGAATATGAGTAAATTAGCTTAGCTTCAAATTAGACTAGCCATTCTTTATATATATATATATATACAAGGAGAACATCGAGCCTTAAATCAATGAGATCCATAATTTAAGGAACACATTAATTTAAGGAGTACATCGAGCCTTAAATTAAGGAGATCCTTAAATTAAGGAATACATTAATTTAAGGAGTACATCGAGCCTTAAATCAAGAAGATCCTTAATTTAAAAAACACATCAAGCTTCAATTTAAAGAGACGGAAAAAATGTAATAAACCTATAATAAATAGAAATACAATCGAATTTCCAACAGGTTTCCCGGTAAGTCCATGCGGAATATAAAGCAAAGGGAGAAAAGATGAAATCTTATTTATAAAAGGTGTAAGAGCTGGTCACTCACTTCCAAAAATTTTCCATCACACGGGTCCCTCGCAATGAGAATTCTCATGCAGATGCTCTTGCTCGATTGGCAACAACACAGGAAGTCGTTAGTGGGGGAGTCCTTGTAGCACGCGTGGACAGCCTAAGTATAGCAGAAGAAATGTCGCGTAAGGTGAATCAAGTCACCCAAGGCAAGGAATGGGCAGATTCGATTGTCAAATACATAAGGGATGGGCAGTTACCACCTGATAAGGTGAAGGCACGCAAAATAAGAATTAGGGCATCCAGATATACTCTAATCGACGAGATCCTCTATAAAAGAGGGGTATCCCTCCCATACCTGCGATGTGTATCGACGGAAGAGGCTCAACATGTCATGGAGGAGATCTATGGAGGGAAGTACGGTAATCATGTAGGAGGCTGATCCCTTGCCCATAAGACCATCAGGTAGGGATACTATTGGCCCACTATGCAGCAGTATGCATTGGACTTCGCCAGAAGTGTGAGAAGCGTCAACGTTTTGCCAACATCCCAAAGCAGCCCCCGGAGGAGTTGTATCCAATAGTCGCCCCATGACCCTTTGCCCAGTGGGGAATAGACCTGATTGGCCCTTTACCCATGGGGAAAGGGCAAACAAAGTTCGCAATTGCGGCAGTTGACTACACCAAATAGGTGGAAGTAGAGCCTTTGGCCATGATTGGGGAGAAAAATATCATAAACTTCATGTGGAAGTCAATCATATACAGATTTGGCATCCCAAGAGTCATTGTCAATGATAATGGAAAATAATTCAAAGGCATACTCTTCTAGAGCTTTTGCACTGAGCATGGCATAAGTAATCACTACTCATTGCGAGGCCACCCACAGGCTAATGAGCAAACCGAAGTAGCTTATAGAATAATACTAAAAATGATCAAAACACGCTTGGAGGGGTCCAAGGGCATATGGCCTGAACTACTGCCGAGCATCCTATGGGCTTACAGGACCACTGTCAAAGTCCTCACAGGAGAGACGCCCAACTTTTTGGCCTTCAAAAATGAAGCGGTCCTTCCAGTCGATGAGGCAGGTAGCAAGTCATCAGCTTAAGCACTATAACCCTAACCACAATGAAGATAAGGTAAGGGCTAGTGCTGATTTCATCGAGGAAATAAGAGAATAAGCAAAAGTACGAGTGGCGGCATATCAGCAGGCCATGTCCTGCTACTATAACGCTAGGGTTAAGCTGATGAGTTTCTAACCTGGTGAACTAGTCCTCCGTGAGGTTACTCAGGCCACCAAATGGCCAGGCACTGGAAAACTAGCTCCTAACTGGGAGGGCCCTTACAGAGTAATCAAGACTCAATGGCAGGGCACATATCGGTTGGAAACCCTGGAAGGAAGGCAGTTGGCCCATCTTTGTAATGTTGAGCATCTGAAGAAATACTATCAATAAATTTTTTTTCTCTTTCTTTTTCTTTCTCTTCTCTAGTTTACATTTACTTTTGGCAGTGTCATTTTAGAGCTTGACTTTGTTATCAAGCCTTAGAGCAAGACTCCAGTTTTTTGTTTATTCTTCTTCTTGAATAAAGTTCTATTATTAGAATATTAATAAAAGCGTTGATCATTTCAAAACACATTGTCATATTTTAAAACTCAAGACAAAACCCTATGGGGACACACCTCTATAGAGGGCCTTTAAGGAAGGAAACAACAAACACAAATATACTGAAAGTTTACATGCCCCAAACGAGCATGCCATAAACTTGAAGTGAGAAAAGAAACATCAAAATTACTAGAAGTAGGTAGGACAAAATCTTGAAGACCCATTCCTGGTGGTTTCCCAAAGTAGTAAAGTCCATCATGCTCATAACCCTTGCCAAAAATCTTCTTCAAACGAAGGTCCTGCAAAAGACAATGATCTGGTATGAATATAATTGTACATTGAAGATTTTTTGCAAGCCGACTAACCGATAAAAGGTTAAAAGCAAATTTCGGTACATGAAGTCCATATCAGGCCATTCATCTAAATCCAATGATATACGACTGGTTAAGGGCCCTATCAAAATCGGGTGAATCCTTGAAGTGTTTGACGACTAGTTCTTTGATCGCTGGCAGATCGGCATTCTATCTTGCCATTTCCTCCCGCTTGTGACTAAGCTGGGAGTTGAGGGCATCCATATCTCTGCAGCGAGAAGTATAGGAAGCACAAAAAGTCTCTAGCTCCGAAGTAAGGGTGGAGCGCTCACTACTAAAAGAGGCATGTTTGACGACAAAAGAGGCTTTTTGCTTCTCCATTTCCTGCTCTATCCATAAAAGGCAATTGGAGAGGCCATGGGCAAGTGTCAAGCCCTGTTTAAAATATGTGCGTAAGTACGTAGCATAAAAAGGTGAAGTCCACATAAAGCAACAAGAATAGGGGCATACCTTAGCCATATTGGCCAGCAGATATCCGGTAGAGGTAGCGGACTCAAAGGCAATCACCTTTTTGAGATCACTCAGGAGAATAAACTTTCCAGCCCACCTCACAACGAATGTTGTATCTGTCAACAGTGATCCAGTGTGGCTGGCAACCGGTGTCATTGACTTGGTGTGACTGGTAGTAGGCGAGAAATACACCTGGGCACTGCCACCACCAAAAATTCGAGTTGTCGGCACTCCAAAGGAGCTCAGGTCCGGGAGACTGCCGCCCCAAAATAGCTGAGTAGGAGGCATCCCAAATGAACTTGGATTTGGAGTACTTGTGGGGGTAGAGTTCCCAACGGAAGAGGGAGATGACAAGCCCCCGCCTCTGGGTAAACCAGCACTTCTCACAACCACGGGCCTTGGCTACCTTTTCTGCTCAAAAGGAGAGGAGGATGACGCAATGCCTTTTTCCTTCGCCTTCGCAAGGATGTCTCTATCAAGCCTCCTCTACGAAGATCCTATACATTCTCACAAATAAGTACATGCTGCACAACTCGTTAAAGGAAAGGAAAAAGAAAAAATAAAAGCTCTAGGGTGTACCCCGCCTATCTATGATAACACGGGCAGCATAGCCTAGCATGCTCAATCTCGTGTTAGAAGTCAGAACCATTATGTCCCTCATGGGAAGTTCATGAGTAATCTCCAACCTATTTTCTTCCTTGTTATCCATGGGTGGCTTGGCCCTAATAGCTACGATATAAAGGTAAGTTTTACATAAAGTAGAGCATAGGGAAAGAAATGATGAGCAAGAGAGAAGAACGTAAAAAGAAAAAAAGGCGTACCAGAAATATCCCCGTCAGTCCAGGGACGGGGACTGTGGCAAGGTGGAAGCTCCCAGCATCCCGAAACAAAGAAGAATCTTTCCTTCCAATTCTTTATCCGCTGGCTATTTTCGAAGATCACCAGTCCTTTGGGTAGGGACCCTTCATGCGACAGACTTTGTATGTGGTGCCAGTTTTTGTTCTTCATAAGGGTGTAACAAGCAAAAAAAAAGTTGAGAGTTAGTGGAGATCTAAATTTGCAAACTTCCACAGGACCATGGAAGCAATGATGATGCGCCAAGAATTTAACGTGAGCTGAGAGGGGTAGAGGTTGGTCAATTCCTTGGCAAAACTTGGAAAGGGGAACCAAAAACTGAAAATGAAGTGACTTTCGTAAAAGCATGTTTCCCCCAGGCAGATCTAGGAAGCTCTCTCAACCGACAAGGGAGCTCTAACCACAACCCCTTTGGAAAAAGAGTAGCAAATAGCCAACTCTTCGACTTCGGCATCTGTCATGGTGGAGGCAATGTCTTGACACTCTTCATAATCTGCCATGATAGAATAAATGAACTCAAAAACTTGGATAAGTGGAGTAGGAGCAAAAATCTCTGGAGCTGGCTTGTCAAAATTGTGATCAATAACGTACAAGTAGTGAGAGAGGGATAGATGATAGTGTAGAGCATGTGCAAATGATAGTGTGGAGCATGTGCAACAAGTGTTGGAGGTGAATAAGAAGTGAATGTGTGGGAGACCTTATATAGGTGCAACCACCCAATGGTCAGATTGCAACGTTCTTATTCTAAACATTCAAAAATGCAACGGTCATAAACATTCAAGTGGGAGAAACCGACTAAGAGGATCCAAGGAATCGGTTAAGGCCGGTCCCTAAGAATCTAGCCAAGGTCGGATCCAAGGAACCGGCCAAGGTGGGTCTTTGAGGATCTGGCCAAGGCTGGGTCCACTAAAAAAAAAAGGGAACAAACTATGGGCCAAGCTAATGGGTCAAAGGTCTATTTTAATCGCTCAACAGCCAGCTGAGGTGTTCCTGATGTCCGATGGGCGATCCTTATGAACAGGGGGCATCTGATAGAGTATTTGGCTCCTAGTGTAAAACGTCTGATGTGGGGGTTAATGTTAAGGTGACATGGACAAGAGGAATGCTTTGACCAGGACTTTTCTATCTCCAGATAGGGAAGGAAAACTAAAGAGCCAGTATTCTACTAGGACACGTTCCCGTTTAACCATTATAAATATAGGGGTGGTCCATATACCAAGGTACGTAATTAATACCCTCTAAGTGCCTTTCTAGCTTAAACAAGCCTGTCTAATATCTGATTTGATCGTCGAAGTACAGTAGGCCGACACCACGCCGAAGTCCTTTCGACTGCCCTACTCTTGTCTCTTTACAGGTTGGCGTTTGACCAGTTCAAGGTGGATTTCTGCTTCATCATTAGCTAATCATTTAAAACCATTGTTAGCTAGTATTGTTAGTGAATAGCAAAGTTTATTTGTACTAGGAAGATTAATAACTGATCATATACTCATTACACGTGAGGTAGTCCACTTTTTAAATAGTGGAGCTAGAAGGAAAAATAAGTTCATGGTAGTGAAATTGGATATGGCTAAGGCTTATGACAAGGTGGAGTGGACCTATTTACAAAAAGTATTGAAGAAATTGGGTTTTGATGACAAGTGGATTAGAGCAGTCATAGAGTCTATCAGTAGTATTTATTACTATGTTTTGTTGAATGGATGTGCAGGCGATCTCTTTGTACCATCTAGAGAAACTAGACAAGGTGATTCCTTATCACCTTATCTATTTTGACATACCAAGTTAATTAATAACGCAGTGGTAGATGGACGCTTCTCTGGTATTCAAATGAATAGAGGCCCGATTGTATCTCATATGTTATTTGCTGATGACTCTGTAAAGAAATTAAGTGAATGAATCAATCTTCTATATTTACATTGAAGAATTTATACAACTTGTATACAAAAAAGTAGGCAACCAGATCCTGCAATAATGCCTATAATTAAACTATCCTATAATTAAGCTAATTGACATATTACAAATATAGAAAATAGAACCACTAATTACATTATTATTATTATCATAAATTGTTGTAATCAAGCTATTTGATTGTGCTATATTTAACACTCCCCTTCAAATTAAAATGTATGTTAATGACACCCAAGTCACCAAGTAAAGCCTCAAACTGTGACTAACTCAATGCTTTGGTGAATAAATCACCAGGCTGATGAAGTGTCCGAATATGAGCTGTTTGAATCAAGCCTTTTTAGAGTTTTTCAATAATTAAGTGACAATCAATTTCAACGTGCTTTGTCCGTTCAGGAAATAATGGATTTGAAGCAATATGAAGAGCTGATTATTGTCACAGTGTAATGTGACAGGTTGTGGATGTTTAATCTTCAAATCCTTTAAAACATACTTAAGCCAAGTAATCTCATAACAAGTCACGACAATGGAGCGATATTCTGCTTCAACGGTGGAGCGAGCCACCATGGTTTGCTTATTAGTCTTCTAAGAAATAAGTGATTGACTAAGTAGTATGCAGTGACCAGGGATTGATCTTCTAGTTTCTCTGTAGCGTGTCTAGTCCGCATCACAAAAGGCTTTTAACTAAATAAAACTCATGGCAGAGAGAAAAATTCCTTGACCTAGTTTTTTCTTGAGATATCTTAAGACTCTGTGAGCCACATCTAGGTGTGGTACTCATGGCTTATCCATAAATTGACTTATGACATGCACTGTATATACCTGATTTGGTCTTGTGGTGATTAAGTGTATTAACCAACCGACAAGTCTCTGATACGAGGAAGGATCCTATAGAAATTATCCATCTGATTGGGTAAAAGTCAAATTTTGTTCCATGGGAAATTTCGCTGGTTTGGCCCCGAGAAAATATGTATCTTCAAGTATTTATAGTGCATACTTTCTTTGTGAAAGTGAAATTCCTTTTATTGATCGTGCCACCTTTATTCCCAAAAAATATTTTAACTCGCCAAGATCTTTGAGTTTGAAATTTCTATTCAAAAAATCCTTAGCTTCTTAAATTCGCTGCAAGTTGTTTCTTGAAAATATTATATCATCAACATAAACAAGAATTGCAATAAAGCAATTACCTTGGGATCGAATGAACAAAGAATAATCTATCTTGGATTGTTTATAACCAACATTTTTGAGAGATGATGATAACTTCAAAAACCATTGCCCTGAGGCTTGTTTCGGCCCATATAAGGATTTGTGAAGTTTGTAGACCCGTGTCTCCCCATTTCATTCAAAACCAGGAGGTAAAGACATGTAGACATCCTCATCAAGATTTCCATGTATGACTGCGTTATTGACGTCAAGTTGATGGAGGTGCCACCCTTAGGTAGATGCAACAACAAGAAAAAGAAGCATAGTGACCAGCTTAGCAACAGGGGCAAAATTTTCTCAATAATCAATGCCTTCGATTTGGTTGTAGCCTTTGGCAACCAAGCGAGCCTTGTAACGTTCCACTGTGCCATCATGATTGAGTTTAATTTTGTAAACCCATTTACATCCAATGGGTTTCTTGCCGGGTGGGTGGAAGAAGCTAAAATGGCCAAGTGTGATTGGCTTCAAAAGCATCAATTTCACTTTTCATGGCAGTTTGCCATTTAGGATCTTGAACGGCCTACAAAAAAGGTGTGTGGTTCTTTTGTAAGAGAAAGAGAAATGGTGAAAGTACTATGTTGAGGTGATAAATGATTATAGGAAAGAAAATTGGATAAAGGATGCAAAATACTTTAGAATCGACCACGACTGAGGTTGATAAAGGGCCGAAACGTGAACGAAGTTTAGTACTAACATGAAACTCTCGGAGATATCTAGGAATGCAAGTGGATTGTGTAATCCACTGTAGCGGCGGCGAGATTGGAACTGGAGACGAAGAAGCTGGTGGTGATCTGGTTATAGTGTCCAAAACGGGTGTAAAATCAATTAGAGGTGTAGGAGGCGTAGGTGGGTAAGGTTCTGCCACTAAGAGAGTGGGCCACTTAGTTGTATAATCAGGATTAATGTGACCATCAAGATGAGTGAGTATGACCATGTTATTTTCAGCAGGGGAAATATGAGAAATAGAAAATATATCTTCATGAAAAATCACATATCGGGAGGTGAAAATTTTACCAAAAGCAAGGTTAAAGACACAATACCCTTTTTGCCCGTATAGATAACCAACAAACATGCTACGAGTAGCACGGATATCAAATTTGGATGGACGTTGAGCATGAGTGAAAGAAAAACACAAACTCCCAAAAACTCGTAAATGAGAATAATGAGATTTAACTTGAAATAATAATTCATAAGGGCTTTTACCTTTCAAAAGGAATGGTAGGCAAGTTTGCCTACGGAAATAAGATTCATAATTAAACGGGAGGAATAAATAACTTTGCCTATATGAGTGACTGTGGCATAAGAATCATTTGGCAATTGAATAGTTCAATTTTGAACAAGTGTATATGAAGTTAAGATGGTGTAAGAACAAACCATGTTATCAGTAACTCCACTATCAAGAATCTACGATGTATTTTTTACCATAAGAAGAGAAACAAAAAGATTTACCTGACAATTCATTTATGGTGAAGAGTTCCCAACAAGATGGGCATGGAATTTTGCTAGCACTGTTCTGAAGTAAACATGAAGGAGCTCAAAGCCTGATTCTCTAGTTGTTGCAAAGCAACATGATTCCTTTTTAAGTGATCCTGTCTTGAGGACGAATGATGATTATAATGGTCCATTTTCCACAACTTTCAGCAGGTCTCAATGGTGTGACCTTTCCATCTGCAATGATCACATCTTAGGTAGGCTCGATAAGTCTCTGTGGTGTGACCAATTTTTGTCACATTGATCACACTTGAGATGACTATTCCTTTTATTGAACCTTAATCCTTTGTTATAGTCTCTGAAATTTCGTTGATCACCAGTGCTGGAATAGATATCTTACAGCAAGCGTTGTTACCTCAAGATTGGATCCTTACTGGCAAAAACATCACATTGGCATTCATGCCAAAGCACAATTGAGTATGCTCAATTTATCGTAAGAAAATGATCTATTAATAAGATCTATCCTCGAACTGCATCATAAGATTCATTGAGTCCTATGAGAAATTTCATGGTTTTCTAATTTTGCTGATATTCTAAGACTTCTTTTATGGTGCCACAATTGCAAGCAAGGATCAAGCACAAGGCATCACGCTCATCCCACAATCCCTTGAGTTTGGTGAAGTAAGATCTAAAGGACATGGTGTCTTGAACATAGTCATGTATATCGCTTTCAATATGAAAAAGATGAACGTTATTCATTTAGAAAAAATGTTCTTTCAGTTCTGTCTATATCTCAGGAGCCACATCACAGTAGATGACACTTGCTTAGATTTCTTTGGGGAGAGAGTTTAATAACCATGATTTCACCAAATTAGTGCATCGATTCCATTGTTGTAACTCAGTAACCAAGGTGATGGCTAGTTTCTTGATGGATCCATCAATAAATCTAATTTTATTTTTAGCACTCAGTGCCATGAGCATAGCCCGACTCCAAGTTCTATAATTATGTCATGCCTAATTTCTGACTCCCGGTTAAGAGTGAAAGAAGTGGGGTGAGCGGTGAAATCAATTATCAATTATATTCATCACAAATTGTACTCTAATACATTTCACATCTCTAATCTCAATGCAAAAGTGTAATCACCTACACACGTTCACCTACGTATGTCTTAACCTCAATAATCTATTATAGGCCCCACACATGGGATTGGAGGTGACGTTGTCTATTAACCCTAATGGCATGTCCATCCATGTATATCACCGTGGAAGCTTAAATTACATGTACGTACGTATACACGTACATTCCAGGCCCAACTAACTCCATTGGTTCCGTTATATGACATCCCATAATTCTCCAATTCTATCTCAACAATCCACCAACCACACATTATGATCTATCGTAATGTTGGTAACGGTGCATCGTAATTTACAATGCATCGCATAAGTTGCATAACAACCTGCGAAATGCTCTGTAATTTCCACTCAAAAATGTTAACCATTTACGATGCATCGTAATTGAGTTTACGATGCATCGCCGTACCATGATGCATCGTAATCACTCAACCTGTTAGAATAACAAACTCACTAAGTAATTACGATTAATCATTCCTATCCCAATTCATTATCCACAACATACGTACACTCTCTATACTATGCAAAATATTGAAATGTCTCACACATACTTAACATGGTCCCAAACATGCAAATTGAATCTAATAATTAATCAAATCCATAACACATAAACATTGAGATTCAACTATGCACCATACATTGTATTCCTCAAAAGTTATACATAATTCACATGTGACAATTGCATTTGAAAGCTAAATACACCAACATAATTCAAATGTAATACAATATTTTCATCGTATTCCACATGCCACAAACTGGCATGGACATCTATCTACATATCCAAAAAAATGTCTCTAAAAATTAACTCAAAAGTCCTTCCATGCTCTCTAAGCCTCCTCCTCCATGGGAGCTTTATTTGAAAAAGTGTTCGGGGGATGGGGGTGAGCATACAACTATGCCCCGTAGGAATGATCCACCTGACTTTACCTCAACTCAGTCAGTTATGCATAAATGTACATGAAATTCTCTAAGTGACTACATGTCATTCTCAATAGATTTTTGTACTTAAAGCAATCATGTTTTCAAAATCATGCGTGATGTCTCACATTTCAACAATAAGTATTTTATAAGGAAATACAATTCACAAATAAATTCAAACCACGTATACCCAGAAATCACTTCAACTGGGGACTTCGCTTATTAAAATTTCAATAATAAGGGTTTTGTCAAAACCACAAACTCTATTTACGCTTTTCGGGCTACTAACCCGACGGAAGCGACACCCGCTTGGTCAAGTTTTGGGCCTTGCACCCTAGGGCTCCAGACCCTTCTTAATTCTCACACATGCCCCAAAAACACGACTTTCTCACATGTAGCATTTTATCACATAATGTACCACAACTCAAGATTATCACAATTCTCATCAAATGCATAACATGCCAAGTTAATGCATATCCACCTCAAGCTTGTCACATTGAAGATTACTCATTTTATGAAAAATCAGAACCAATGCATTTTTAAGGAAAAGCTCATTTCATGTATTTTTCTCAACTCATGGGATCAAAACTCACACAACTCCTCAAATGAACACAATCATGAAATGCATTCATAAACCTCACCAAATCATGCATCATATATAGAATTTCAATATATAAACATATATACACAAAACCTTAATTCATAAAATCACAAACATATCTTTCATGTCATAAGTATGTGACCTATAGAATCAAAATAAAGCAAGGATTCACATCCCTACCTCAATTCCTAATCTTGGAAGCCAAGTTTTGAAAATCCTAGCCATTTTTACCTTGTCAAACATTGAATTTGTTTGATCCAAAACGTAGCCCTGGCCGAGTAGGACAATTCACTTGCCTTCGGCGCTTCCCAAATCCTAGCCTAGCACCTCCAAATGCAGAAAGAAGGGAGAGAGATGAAATGGGAGAGTTAGGGAGTGAGATAGCTGTAAAATGAAATATCTCAGCCCCTCCCAGATATTTACATCTCCTTGGGGTGCAAAATGACAAAAATACCCCCTATTCACTTAACGTACCCTCCCGACCTCCATTTTTTATTTTGAAAGTTCCTACAGTCTTGAAATCACTTTCTCAATTCTCTAAAAATTTCATTTGATTCATAACCAAAAATTATATTTTTTAAAAAAAAATTCAGATTCCCGGGCCCACCGAACCTCGTCCTAGGGCCCTGTTGACCCAAAAAGTCAAACTTCTTCAAATGTCCTAAAAATTTTCCAAAACCCTAATACAACTTTCCAAACATGTTTTTTACAAACAGAAGATGCTAAACATCATTTAATATGCAACTAGGGTAAAAATTATGCTTAAAATGAAAACTGGTCAAAAAATGGCTAAGATACGAGAATTGCACCGGGGGCTTGACCTTCAACTTCTTGAAAGTGTCAAATAAATTAGATTTATTTTTTAGAAAATAAACTCATACCTTTCTTGTCGAATCATCAATGAAGGTAACATAATATGATGAGCTACCAAAAGATAAAACTGGAGAAGGTCCCCACATATCTGTATGAACCAACTCTAATTTTTTTGTTTTAGGTTTCCTACTAGCCTTTGAAAAACTGACCCTTTTCTATTTTTTCGAAGATGCAATCCTTGCATAAACCAATTTTCATTGATTTAATTCCCAATAGTTTCTCCTTTGACTAAAGTGTCTTCATCCCCTTCTCACTCATATGACCCAGCCTATGGTGCCACAGGTTTGAATAAATGCCTAAATCAACAACTGCAATGGCATTCCTGGTGTTTGCCGTTATGTAGAGAGTACCAATCTTGCTTCCACGAGCCACAACCAAAGCTCCTTTATTGATTTTCCACAAACTACCCACGAAATTTACTACATGCCCTTCATCATTAAGTTTTTCCACAGAAATCAAGTTTTTCTTTAAACCAGGAACATGTCTCACATTCTGAATCTTCCAAACGGTCCCATTAGATTGCTTGATCCGCACATCTCCCCTTACCCACAATATTCAAAGGTTCATCAGCCAAATAAACCTTTCTGAAATCACCACTAACATAGTTCTCCATGATTTTATGATGTGGAGTAGAGTAAAACGATGCACTCGAGTTAAGAACCCATGACTCAACTGGACTATCCATGCTCAAAATCAAAGCATCAGTAATATCTTTTGTGGCTGTGTTTACTAATTTTTGCCTCCCTTTTCCATTCTTCCTTGGTGCCCGATAGTCTTTCTTTGAATGTCCATTCTTTCTGCAATTCCAACAATTTCCAGGAAATTTTTCAATACTCGACTTACCTTTACTTTTGGATTTTGATTTACTGCGATCCGCGCCTGTTCTTTTAGAAGTTCTTCCTCTACTCTTTGTATTTAGAGCAGATCCAGATGGTTCTCCTATTTCTCTCCTACGAATTTCTTCACTAAAAATCAAGTCCCAAACCTCATCAAACTTCAACTTCCCTTTTCTAGAAGAACTGCTCACTACTGTAACAGTACCATTCCAACTTTCCAGTAAAGAAGATAATAGAATCAACGCCCTGATCTCATCATCAAAATTGATTTCCACATAGCTCAATTGAGTTGCAACTGTGTTGAACTCATTTAGATGGTTCGCCACTGACGCACCTTCTGACATCCTCAGATTAAATAAACGCCGCATCAAATATACCTTGTTGGACGCAGAGGGTTTCTCATACATATCTGCTAGGGTTGCCATCAAACATGTCGTTGTCTTCTCCTTCGCTATGTTGAAGGCCACGCTGCGAGACAGAGTCAATCGAATAACTACTAGAGCCTGCCGATCAAGAATAGCCTAATCAGCATCTTTCATGTATTCTAGTTTTGTTCCTAAAAGAGGCTGATACAGAGTTTTCTGATACAGATAGTCTTCAATCTGCATCTTCCAGAACCCAAAATCTGTTCCTTTAAACTTTCCTTCGATCCTGATCTTTCCTTCTTTTGCACCCATCGCTCCCACTTGAACCTATGGCTCTAATACCAGTTGTTGTGAAAATTAACAGAAAAAGAAGATCAAACACATAAGCAAAGACACACAGATTTACAAGGTTCACCTAAAATCTAGGGCTACGTCCTTGGTGTTGCAGAGTTTTCACTATAATGAGAAAAATGGGATACAAGTATAGAGAGTTTAGACTATATATATAGGCACCTCCTAGGGCTACATAACAAAGTGTGAAATTACCAAAATACCCCTCTAAAAAATTTAGGCCAAGGTGTACAGTATAATCAGGCTCCACACTTCCTATCAATCTCCCACTTGGAAACTGATAATATCTATCTATAAAATCCCTCATGCTCGTGCCCCAAACCATAGCAAAACACCGCAGCAACTATCTTCTCTGTCCTCAAGCTTGAACACCAAGTTGGATCCGCAAAGTTGGGCCAAGGTGTATAGTATAATCAGGCTCCACACTTCCTATCAAAAATAATTCAAGACCTGATGGATCCTCATCCCAAAACATGGAATATTGTGTTTATTTCTCAGTTATTTTCTCAAGATGAGTCAGAGAAAATTTTGTCAATTCCATTAAGTGAAACCACTGTTAGTAATAAAAGGGTGTGACACTTCTCAATTGATCATGTAATGTTAAGATGCTCTTACGTTGTTAAAGTGTGGAGACTCTGTCCAATTAAATTGGACCCTATTTGTTTTCAAAGTAATTCATAGGCAGAGTGGTTTTGTGGAAAAAAATAGAATATAAAGTTCTTTTATTGAGTCTAATTGTCTATGTTTGCTTATATTTATGAAAAAGTAGGAATCTATTCTATTATGAGCAGAAAGAGATTGATGAGAGGGTTTTGGTGTAGTCAGTTATTCATCATTGGAATGAGTATCAAGAGGCTGCAAGAGGAGTTCATGAAGTTGGGCAGAAGTGTTCATTAGCCTGATATTTTGCAATGGAAAGCTCCTGCAGAGGTTGTTTTGATGCAGCCTATAAAGATCATATCAAATATGCTGCTATCGGTTTAGTTATTCGACATTGTGTAGGTAGGGTTCTAATATCAGTCATTCACTTCTTTTCAAAAGTGGCTTCTGCATTAGTAGTTGAATTCACATCTGCGAGATTAGCTTTAAAGTGGGCTTAAACATGAGAGTTAACAGAAGTGGAGATTGAAGGACATTATAGATTGGTGATCAATCCAACAAAAGTTTTAGCTGATATTGATGCTATTTGGGGAGACATTCAATCTTATATTCAAAAACTTGGTCGATGGAAGATTCTTTGGGTAAAGAGGTAAGCAAAAAAGTTAGCTCATAGCCTTGCTCAGTATACTATACAAAAAAGAAAGACTGTGTTTTTCTGATTTTTTTCCTATTTTCATAGAGGAGAAAGCTTATATGGATTTTATTTATCCTTAATCTCATCTAATGAAAGTTTTCTTGCCTTGAAAAAAAGAAAATACTTGACTATACTAAAAAAAAATTACAAAACTTATCTTAATTTTTTTTAAGTTTGGATTATTTTTCTTTAAAAATATGTATATCGGTGCACCACAAACCTAATGTGAAACAGGGCGTGACGTGTTTGAAAAAAGAATTTTTTTGTGGGACAAATTTAGGAAAGGGTTACCCCATCCCGAACTTGCCCAGTTGACAACCTACTTAGAAGAGAGATTTATAAATAAAATAAAAAAATCACTAGTCCCCTAAAATGAAGAGGTTCCCATCAAGTCTCTTCTTATTCTTCTTCAAACAATGATTATTTTTACCAACAATGGCATTCTCTCTATTTCAAGACAAGTAATGCTACTAATATCGATCGATTTTTAGTACAACTCCAATAAAAAGTATCAGACAAGTAAGGCAGATACGGAATTTTACTTTTCTCAAAATTTTCACTTCTTTCTAACCAAACTCTTAAAAAAAATTAATTTTTTTCTATTTCTTTTTCTTTCCTTCTACTTCTAGCTAACTAAACATATGCTTGCGAAAGAGGTATTGAAAGGTAGGAACACTAGGAAAAAAATTACTTTATTCCACTTTAGTATCTCACTTGACAACCAATGCGAAGAGTACATGAGTTTTATGTGTTATAAAACATGAACTTACTCAAGTACATGTATGTACAACATTTAATACATTCATGATTAATTCAAATGACTCCTCAAATATGCATGAATTACATCAAAACATGAACCACTTATACGCATTTACTAACGGGAAATACATATAAGTTGTGTCTTGAAAATAAGGAGTCTTTTACTTAATTAAAATCAAGTTTAAGCTCGATCTCCATTAGGTCCAATTGTATTCATTAAATATTTTCACCATAGTAAATTTGCTCCATTGGGATCAAAAGAGCCTCTTTGTATACAGAAGTAGCGTACATATGACTTTTCACAAACCCTGGCTTACACATGACCTTCCACGAATGCGGTCTGCAATAACTGGAGTCTCATGTATTGAATTTACACTTTATTTACGTCATGAAATTTATTTAAATTATTACTAACAAATTTTTACTATGATTACATTTCTAATTTTGGCTTCCATGGGATTTCAACAGTATTTCATATGGTTCTCTATATTCTGGTCGAAGCTTCAAGGATATGAGAATTCCTTCCTTAACTTGGACTTGAACACATGCCTGACCAAACACCAATTGGCTAGTTAGATTGTGTAGATTAGTGAGGCAAAAAGAGTGGAAATCATACTTATATCTTAATTTAAATCATGGTCAAAAGGTATTTTTGAAACTTAACTATATATGGGACAAAGAGGTGTCCTCATTGCCACAAGGTTGGACTTGAAGGGCAATGTTGAAAACACCAGTTGCTTTTGACCACAGATGATCCTTCCATATCGCGGCATTGGCATAGGCCTAGGTAGTCAAAAGGTGATATTGAAAAATCAACCATGGGACTGTCCATTGCTTTTTCTGCTTATATATTGCTTATATATTACTGAGTTATAAAGCATGATTGATATATCTATATAATACAGAAAGTTGGTGTAATAAATATAGAAACTTGGTTTAAAAAAGACTAATAATTTAATCTAAGAGTTGTTAAAAATTAATTATGTGGTTTAAAATATATTTTGTTATTTACAGTCTAAAATTATTTTATCTAACGGTCACAAGTACAAGTGCATGATAGTGCTGTAGATACAAATATATAATTTTTTATATGTATTTTTAACCTTGACAAGAAACACACTCACACGCACTGCTCATGTGATGATTTAAATCCTCCACCTTCTATGTTAGAAGACGAGAAAGTGTCACTAGACTTTAGCGACTGTCTATTATTTTTTACTAAGTTATAAAGCATGATATGTGTGTGTGTGTATATATATATATATATATATATATATATAGATATATATATATATATATATTTTTTAATCTTGACAAAAATACACTCACACACATACAAAGATTTAAACTATCGACCTTCTATTTTAAAGACGTGAAAGTGTCGCTATAGGTCGGTGGTAATGTGGTATATATAATATTTTATTTATTTTTTGGTCCCAATTTAAAGTTGTCAAAAGTTTATTATTGATTGATTAGGACTATGTTGACTGTTCATTGTTTTAATCTTGACAAAAACATACTCACACACACTGTTTATGTTCATAGGAAGATTTAAACTATCGACCTTCTATTTTAAAAGACGAGAAAGTGTCGCTATAGGTCTATGGTAATGTGGTATATATAAATATTTTATTTATTTTTTGATCCCAATTTAAAGTTGTCAAAAGTTTATTATTGATTGACTAGGACTATGTTGACTGTTCATAATTCATAATTGAGACAACATATTCATAATATTAATTAATAGGTTTTTTTTTCTTTTTCTGAACCGATGGAATTGAATGGTAGATAGTCCAAGATTGTCTAGTAACTAATAAAAGTCGATCAAATAAAAGTCATAAATCAACTGATCCTATTTCAACATAAACTTCTTCCAACTTGATTATAAATTTCACAATTGAATCTAAAGTCATATTTTCATTTATTTATTTCGCACAGTTTTCCCTATTCTTCTAGCGCTAGTCAAGCTCTAAAAGATTTTTCGTTTACTTTACTTTAACGTAAAGAGAGAGATTTATTATTATTATTAGGGTAAAGTAAAAAAAAAAAAAAAATCATGCTATATGAAAAATGTGCAAATATTCTCTCTTTTGTGCACAAAACTCCCTACATTTGAACAATAAAATGATTACTTTATAATTTTTTTATTTAAAAAAAGCTAAAAAGTGAAATAACAAAAAGGGTATTTTTGAATTTTTCAAAAAAAATTGACATTATCATATGCAATAGGGGACAATTTGTTCCAAATTTTAAAATTATCAGAATTTATATGCACATACCAAATAGCAGGGGTATTTTTTGCACATTTTTTATATAGCGAAGGGTTTTTTACACTTTATCTTTATCATTATTATTATTATTATTATTTATTTATTTACTTACTTATTTTTGTGTGGATGAGTGAAAAGAAAAATTGTGGTATCAAACATAATACAAAAGTTTTTATCTTGAACAGTTCAAATTGAATGATTTTTTTTTTTTTTCGGAAGGTAATTCAAATTGAATGATTGAATGTGAAATCTTTGTAGTTTCCTACTTTTAAATGGAACTTTATTGAAACAAAACAATGTTAACCCACTTCTAATATTCTAATTTTCTTTTATTTTTGTAATAATAAAGAAGTCCATTGCACTATGAAGGCAACGAGCAAGTAAATGGATTAATATATCAATCCTCCTCAATGATTTTTTTATTTTTCAGTTTTAATAAAATAAAAGTGGGACGTTAATGGGTGACACAAGCTTCAAGATGTCAACGGTAAATGCATTTTAGTATAGTATGTACAACTTCTTAAAACTTAACGTCGTCAGCAATTTTACAAAATCAGAGTGTTTAAAATTATTTTACTATTGACCAAATTCTTCTCAAATAAACATTGTATACAACCTCTCATCTCGTATTCAACTTCTTCCACAACTCCTCTATGCATTTCTCAACCAAAAAAATTATATAGTTTTTTTTTCTCTAACATAACCTTTTGTTATATCGTTGTTTGTATTCTAATGTGAAAAAATGTTGTTTTGAGAGTTTTTAAAATGCGGAGACGATATAAGTGAAAACACCGAGAACGCCTTTCACTTAAAAAAAGACATTAAATCATGTCTTGTTTATAACGATCCCTTGTTCGTTCCATCGCACTCCCCTTGTCTCCTCATTCTCTCTTCAGGCTCTCTCTGTCAGATTTCTGTCAGATTTCTTTGGCGAGTCTCTTCAATCTCTCTTTTAATTTCATGAAGCTCATCTTTTGGATAAGAAGGTCGATCTGCGCTTTTATTACAATCATCTCTTTGTTAAGGCCAAACTCTTCCTTTTTCTATCAAATTCATGAGTTTTATGTAGTAGTTTCTCTACCAAAACTACCCTTATGATTTCAAATACTAAAAAAATAAATGAATTCTCCTTATGCCCAATTATTTATATTCATTTTTAGCAAAGAAATAGTAAAATGTTGATTTATTAAAAATAATAAATATAATTATTTGTATTTATTTTTAAATTTGTTTATTTTTAAAATAAGGCTTCATAATATTTTTCTTAGGTGGGGACTCGAATATGGACACACCCGCTCAGAAAGCTTGGCACTTTACCAACTTGTTCACTAGCTGATGCCCAGTAATAGACTAGTTGGTTGGTACCATAATGATAGAGAATGGAAAAAAAAAAGGAAAAAAGACAAAACATATACACCATAATTAAATTAAAAATAAAGTAGAAATAAAAAAGAGAGTTCAGGTCAAATAATAAAAAAAGAAAGATGCTCGCCTGCCCTACAACATTAAATGAGCATTGAATTTCAAAACCTATTATTATTTTTCACGTTATATTATAATACTATAATTTTTAAGTGAGAAAGAATGTGTTATGCTATAAAAGTTGCACTGAAGAAGAAGAAAAGTGAAGAGAAACAATTAACGGGACATAATAGGAAAGTAAGATATAAAGTCACGCGAAAGTAAAATTTCTTCTACATGAGAAATGTTTTGAAAAAATAAGGCAATTACGGAATTTTACTTTTCTCAAAATTTTCACTTCTTTCTAACCAAACTCTTAAAAAAAATTAATTTTTTTCTATTTTTTTTTCTTTCCTTCTACTTCTAGCTAACTAAACAGATGCTTGCAAAGAGGTAATGAAAGGTAGGAACACTTAGAAAAAATAACTTTATTCCACTTTAGTATCTCACTTGGCAAGTGACAACCAATGCCAAGAGTACATGAGTTTTATGTGTTATAAAACATGAACTTACTCAAGTACATGTATGTACAACATTTAATACATTCATGATTAATTCAAATGACTCCTCAAATATTCACGAATTACATCAAAAACATGAACCACTTATACGCATTTACTAATGAGAAATACATATAAGTTGTGTCTTGAAAATACGGAGTCTTCTACTTAATTAAAATCAAGTTTAAGCTCGATCTCCATTAGGTCCAATTGTATTCATTAAATATTTTCACCACAATAAATTTGTTCCATTGTGATCGAAAGAGCCTCTTTGTATACAGAGGTAGCGTACATATGACCTTTTGCAAACCCCGGCTTACACATGACCTTCCACGAACGCGGTCTGCAATAACAGGAGTCTCATGTATTGAATTTGCGCTTTATTTACGTCTTGAAATTTATTTAAATTATTACTAACAAATATTTACTATGATTACATTTCTAATTTTGGCTTCCATGGGATTTCAACAGTATTTCATATGGTTCTCTATATTCTGTTTGAAGCTTCAAGGATTTGAGAATTCCTTCCTTGACTTGGACTTGAATACATGCCTCACCAAACACCAATTGGCTAGTTAGATTGTGTAGGTTAGTGAGGCAAAAAGAGTTGGAAATCATACTTATATCTTAATTTAAATCATGGTCAAAAGGTATTTTTGAAACTTAACTATATATGGGACAAAGAGGTCTTCTCATTGCCACAAGGTAGGACTTGAAGGGCAATGTTGAAAACACACTTGCTTTTGACCACAGATGATCCTTCCATATCGCGGCATTGGCATACGCCTAGGTAGTCAAAAGGTGATATTGAAAAATCAACCATGGGGCTGTCCGTTGCTTTTTCTGCTTATATATTACTGAGTTATAAAGCATGATTGATACATCTGTGTAATATAGAAAGTTGGTATAATAAATATAGAAACTTGGTATAAAAAAACCAATAATTCAATATAAATCGTTGTTAAAAAATCAATTATTAGGTTGGTATAAAAAAAATCAATAATTCAATCTAAACCGTTGTTAAAAATCAATTATTATGTCTAAAATGTCTTTTGCTATTTATAGTATAAAATCACTTTATCTAAGAGTCACACAAGTGCAAGTGCATGATAGTACTCTAGACACAGACATACACTAGTATACATATAATTTTTTATATATATTTTTAACTTTGACAAGAAACACACTCACATGTACTCCTGTGACGATCGAAATCATTCACCTTGTATATTAGAAGACGAGAAAGTGTCACTAGACTTTGGAGACTGTGCATTATTTTTTACTAAGTTATAAAGCATGATGTGTGTGTGTATATATATATATAATTTTTTTTATATTTTTAATCTTGACAAAAACACACACATTATTTTTGTTCTTATGAAAATTTAACTCATTGACGTTCTATTTTAAAAGACAAGAAGTGTCACTCGACTGCGGTGGTAATGTGGTATATATAAATATTTTATTTATTTTTTGGTCCCAATTTAAAGTTGTCAAAAGTTTATTATTGATTGACTAGGACTATGTTGACTGTTCATAATTGAGACAACATATTCATAATATTAATTAATAGGTTTTTTTTTTTTTTTTCTGAACCGATGGAATTGAATGGTAGATAGTCCAAGATTGTCTAGTAACTAATAAAAGTCGATCAAATAAAAGTCATAAATCAACTGATCCTATTTCAACATAAACTTCTTCCAACTTGATTATAAATTTCACAATTGAATCTAAAGTCATATTTTCATTTATTTATTTCGCACAGTTTTCCCTATTCTTCTAGCGCTAGTCAAGCTCTAAAAGATTTTTCGTTTACTTTACTTTAACATAAAGAGAGAGATTTATTATTATTATTAGGGTAAAGTTAAAAAAAAAAAAAAAAAAAAAAAAAAACCTTGCTATATGAAAAATGTGCAAATATTCTCTCTTTTGTGCACAAAACTCCTTACATTTGAACAATAAAATGACTACTTTATAAATTTTTTTATTTAAAAAAAGCTAAAAAGTGAAATAACAAAAAGGGTACGTATTTTTGAATTTTTCAAAAAAAATTGACATTATCATATGCAATAGGGGACAATTTGTTCCAAATTTTAAAATTATCGGAATTTATATACACATACCAAATAGCAGGGGTATTTTTTGCACATTTTCTATATAGTGAAGGGTTTTTTACACTTTATCATTATTATTATTATTTATTTATTTATTGACTTATTTTTGTGTGGATGGGTGAAGAGAAAAATTGTGGTATCAAACATAATACAAAAGTTTTTATCTTGAACAGTTCAAATTGAATGATTGAATGTGAAATCTTTGTAGTTTTCTACTTTTAAATGGAACTTTATTGAGACAAAACAATGTTAACCCACTTGTAATATTCTAATTTTCTTTTATTTTTGTAATAATAAAGAAGTCCATTGCACTATGAAGGCAACGAGCAAGTAAATAGATTAATATATCAATCCTCCTCAATGATTTTTTTGTTTTTCAGTTTTAATAAAATAAAAGTGGGACGTTAATGGGTGACACAAGCTTCAAGATGTCAACGGTAAATGCATTTTAGTATAGTATGTACAACTTGGACACAGGGACTCTTTGATAAATTAATTCTGGGCTTAGAACTTAACGACATCGTCAGCAATTTTACAAAATCAGTTCGTTTAAAATTATTTTACTATTGACCAAATTGTCCTCAAATAAACATTGTATACAACCTCTCATGCCGTATTCAACTTCTTCCGCAACTCCTCTATGCATTTCTCAACCAAAAAAATTATTTAGTTTTTTTTTCTCTAACATAGCCTTTTGTTATATCATTGTTTGTATTCTAATGTGAAAAAATATATATAGATACTTATTTATACCTCACTTCCACTTTCTTATTTTCTTTAAATTTTCTAAAACAAGTTACAATTATTTAGGCTTTACTTGATTTGCATCTCCTAAAATAGTTTCTGTATTAGGAGTGACAAAAACACAAAAAAAACTCCTTTTTGATCTACTTGGAATTGGTTTAGAGGACAGTTTTTACAAAAATCAGTTACAATAGTTGTGATTTTTAGAGAGTAAAAAAATGTTATTTTGAGAGTTTTTAAAACGCAGAGACGATAGAAGTGAAAACACGGAGAACACATTCCACTTAAAAAATTGAGAATTGTTTTCTGTTCTCATTGTTTGAAAACTATTTTCAAAGTTGCAAACCAAGTAAGGCCTGTTAGAAAAATTAAATGAAAATTACATGTATGTGTTGTAAGTGATATTGAATGAGTGACAGAATGTCTGTCATAACATCGTTGGAATATAACATGGTGGTAGAATGTCTGTTAAGTAATGAACAGACACGAGATTGTTAGTTCGTAATGAGCAAACATTTAAATATGAATTACGAACAGACACTTCCAGCGAAAGATCACAACTCTTACAGCGAAAGATCACAACTCTTAACGCTTGGAGTGAAACAACACAAGATCACAACTCTTACAGCGAAAGATCACAACTCTTAACGCTTGGAGTGAAACAACATGTCCCATGCCTATTCAGACAAACGTGAAAAGGCAGCTTGGAGTGAAACAACATGTCCCATGCTTATTCAGACAAACGTGAAAAGGCACCTAGTGGTCTATAAATAGGCCGATTAGCCTCATTTGTAAAAAATATATGTTTTCTGATTTCTTTTCCTTTTCTCTACGTTTCTACTCTCCCTTTCTATATAGCCTAACACAAGTGGTCCTATATCAAGTTTTCGTGGTCTGGTTTCAATTAACAGTTCAAGAGAGTCAAGTCAAAGAGAGAGTACTAACACATTGGTGGTTCGCAGAAGCTCAATTGGTTTGAAGTGTTGCTACCAATTGAGACGAAGATCGTTGTATCCTGGGAGACAATCGCCAAGAGTCCGTTCAACACCATTGCGGGGCGATAATTGTCTTAAGGAGATCGAATTTAATTCGAGCCTCGGTCTACAATCAGGTTCTATTTATTAATGTTATTGTTGTGTATTGAATAAATAAATTGTATTTTTTATTTCAATCGAGTGTTGTTTATTTATGGTATATTGAATTAAATAATAGAAAATCCAAAGTATTATTATTAATATTATTTATGTAACAAGGCCTTATCAATTTTTAGTTTTCAAATATATCATAATAATATCTAGAAAAATTTAGAATACATTCTTGCAAACCCTTTAGATATTTCCTCGAGATTTATCATTCTAAACAAAATTATTAAACTTATAACTCCTTCTTGATACACTCAAAGATCTTTATGTTAAATTCTCAACTTTACCATAAATTGTCAACTTTACTCTTTACTTTCTTGAAAGTATATATATATTCAATTTTAATAAATTAAAATATTTTAATTTATTATTATGGTTAATTTGCGTGACAAAATTACAAATGATTTATTTAGTTCTCGAGTTTAAAATTTTATATGTTTACCTTAATTAACAGTTTTGAAACATTCACTTTTAAAATTATGTTAATGAGTATTGTTTGAATAATGCTCATTATTTAACTTTGAATTAATATTTTTTTATGATCCATTTTGACATTAATATTCAATGTTAAATTGATATATTTCTTTGAATGAAATTGGTTGTTTTATAAATTCTTTTATAAAATATAAAAATGTTATGAGTGCAAGATATTAATGGCAAAAATGTAATATGTACAATTTTCAGATTTTAACTTTTGTATTTAACAAACAATCTTAATGAATTCAACACTTAAAATCAAGACATTATCAAATATATTTTCAAATTAATACATTTAGCACTTAAAATTTCAGCGCGTAAAATTCAATAATTAAAATTTTATGTGCTTAATTTTCAATTTTATCAAACAACGGTCAAAAATATCAGGACAAATTATAGTACACCTTGAGGTAATGCCTATTTACAGGTGCATTAAATTTAGAAAAATTACAGGTTGGTTCTACTTTTGCACTCTAACAATAAAAAATATATATATAAAAGTTATATAAGACAAAAATCCTACTTTTCATAAATATTTTCAACAAAGTTCTATAACAAATACAATCCTTTCTTTTACCTTTTCATATCTAATGTATTTAACTTTTTCTCCAAAAAGATTATGCTGAAACTTTGATTGAATAAAAAGAATTTAAGAAAAAAAACTTAGGGGTCGTTTGGTAACGTTTATGTTTGTGTGTTCCTCATTTCCTACTTTTATTTCTAGGCGTTTCTTTTTCTAAGTGTTTCTATTTTGTTTCTTGAATTGTGTAAATAGTAAACATTAAACAAGAAACATGTTTGGTAATGTATAAGCTCCACAAAAATAATGAGGAGCACTCTACTATTTTAACTTTTTTCAAGTCCTTAATAAAAATTAAAAAAAAATACTCACACGAATTCATGTAATACAGTCCACACATATAATAATAATAAAGTGTCAACAAATTTGTATCATGCCTCATTCCAGGAGATTTTCATTTTTTTAAAAATAAATCAAGACAACGTCAAACTCATCAAGTAGAAGTTTACATGTTCTATATCTTTAGATTATCTGGAGAAAGGGGAGAAAAAAAATTGTTTGTATAATAAACGTCTCTTCATATAATTGGATATAGTTATTTTAAAAAAGTAATCAAGTCAGCAAGCAAATGGTTAGGGAAGAAGCACCCTAAATCTGAAAGTATTAATTTGCATAAATATATATAAATATACATATATGGGTATGTGTGTCGATGTATATATCTCTCTGTTATTTGCATAAGGTTGGTGTAAATGCAAAAAAAATGATCAACTTAAAGTGAAACAATTAATACATTAAGAACACTCAAGAATTATAGATACAAAAATAATAGGCACACATAGTACAATTTGGCCTACATGCACAAACGATAGAAGATTTTTTTTATATTTTCAAGATTTTACAATGAATTAAACTCTAAAAGTAATGACTCAAATTTTTAATTAAAAAAATAAAATTCTTATATAGGGGTAGCATGGTAAAAACCCTTTTTGAAATAAATATAAGTGATTTTCAATTAAGAGTATATTTTTATTCCAGGATAGGATGAGTTATTCTAATGTGGGTTACCAAACAGCAGTGGTGAGAGAAATATTATATAAATAATAATAAGTGAGTAATTAGGGTTTTTACGTTGACAGTCTCAAATTAAGGAGGAAGAAAAAGCAAAAGAGGAAGAAAAAGCAAAAGAGGAAGGAAAAAGAAAAATAACGTGAGACATCAAAGGAGATTAGTCATCTCTTTGTAAGTTTTTCTATCTTCCCCCAAAATGGTTGGTACGCTTGGCATTAAACTATCACTTAAATTGTGTTGTACAATTTAAACATAGAAAGTTTTGTGTCACTGTAGTTGGTATTATGTATAGATGCATAACTGATGGTGGGTTTCGGCTTGAAGAGAGAACATGTTTATATATATCTTGGGATTATATATATATATATAGTTATAACTGTGTATATTTGTGTATGCTCGGCAGTGTATATTTCTAGTTGAAAACTAGTAGATCAAAAATGGTGGTTACAGGTGATGATCTAAATTACAGGTTCGGATGCGTGTGGAATAGGTGGTATGACTATGTAGTAAATTGAGAAATATGGTGTGGATTGAAAAAATAATGGCTGATGGGGGGCAGTAGACTTGTGTGGGTTTATATATATATATATATATATATATATATATATATATATATAATATTTATATATGTGAGTGTAGGTATGCTGTATGACCATTTGTGGAAAGAATGAGTGCTTGATTTTTGTATTTTATTGAATCAGTAGTTATAGGCATGTGATTAGTAGAATAGGAGGTATGGAAGTGATTGGTATGTAGGGAACTTTTAAATTCAAACTATGAATCAGTGGGGGAAGTGTTTTGATGAATTTTTGTGTTGATTGGAGTGGGATTTGTGGCCAGAAAAGATGGAGAAAGGAACTGTGGGAGATCTAGGCAATAACAAGTGTGTGAGAATGAGGTTAAGGATGATGAACAGTAGCGAGTGTGTTGCCCCACGCGCGTCGCTGGCACATGAGGCGCGTGGGCCATGTTCTGGGCCACTTAGCTGTATAATCAGGATTAATGTGACCATCAAGATGAGTGAGTATGACCATGTTATTTTCAGTAGCAAAAATATGAGAAATAGGAAATATATCTTCACGAAAAACCACACATCGGGAGGTGAAAATTTTACCAAAAGCAAGGTCAAAGACACAATACCCTTTTTGCTCGTATAGATAACCAACAAACATGCAATGAGTAGCACAGATATCAAATTTGGATGGATGTTGGGCATGAGTGAAAGCAAAACACAAACTCCCAAAAACCCGCAAACGAGAATAATGAGATTTAACTTGAAATAATAATTCATAAGGGCTTTTACCTTTCAAAAGGAATGGTAGGCAAGTTTGCCTACAGAAAAAAGATTCATAATTAAACGGGAGGAATAAATAACTTTGCCAATATGAGTGACTGTGGCATAAGAACCATTTGGCAATTGGACAGTTCGATTTTGAACAAGTGTATATGAAGTTAAGATGGTGTGAGAACAAACCATGTTATCAGTAACTCCACTATCAAGAATCTACGATGTTTTTTTTACCATAAGAAGATAAACAAAAAGATTTACCTGACAGTTTATTTATGGTGAAGAGTTCCCAACAAGATGGGCCATGGAATTAGGCTTACTATTGTTGATGAGGCTCAAAATTTGCTAGCACTGTTCTGAAGTAAACATGAAGGAGCTCAAAGCCTCATTCTCTATGGTGTGACCAATTTTTGTCACATTGATCACGCTTGAGATGACTATTCCTTTTACTGAACCTTGATCCTTTGTTATAGTCTCTGAAATTTCGTTGATCACCAGTGCTGGAATAGATATCTTACGGCAAGCGTTGTTACCTCAAGATTGGATCCTTACTGGCAAAAACATCACATTGTCATTCATGCCAAAGTACAATTGAGTATGCTCAATTTACCGTAAGAAAATGATCTATTAATAAGATCTATCCCCGAACTGCATCATAAGATTCATTGAGTCCTATGAGAAATTTCATGGTTTTCAGATTTTGTTGATATTCTAAGACTTCTTTTTTGGTGCCACAATTGCAAGCAGGGATCAAGCACAAGGCATCACGCTCATCCCACAATCCCTTGAGTTTGGTGAAGTAAGATCTAAAGGACATGGTGTCTTGAACACAGTCATGTATATCACTTTCAATATGAAAAAGATGAACGTTATTCATTTAGAAAAAAACGTTCTTTCAGTTATGTCTATATCTCATGAGCCACATCACAGTAGATGACACTTGCTTAGATTTCTTTGGGGAGAGAGTTTAATAACCATGATTTCACCAAATTATTGCATCGATTCCATTGTTGTAACTCAGTAACCAAGGTGATGGCTAGTTTCTTAATGGATCCATCAATGAATCTAATTTTATTTTTGGCACTCAGTTCTAAGTTATATTATTATATCATGCCTAATTTCTAACTCCCAGTTAAGAGTGAAGGAAGTGGGGTGTGAGCGGTGAAATTAATTATCAATTATATTCATCACAAATTGTACTCTAATACATTTCACATATCTAATCTCAATGCGAAAGCGTAATCACCTACACACGTTCACCTACGTATGTCTTAACCTCAATAATCTATTATAGGCCCCACACATGGGATTGGAGGTGACGTTGTCTATTAACCCTAATGGAATGTCCATCCATGTATATCATCGCGGAAGCTTAAATTACATGCACGTACGTATACACGTACATTGCAGGCCCAACTAACTCCATTGGTTCCGTTATATGACGTCCCATAATTCTCTAATTCTATCTCAACAATCCACCAACCACACATTACGATCGATCATAATGTTGGTAACGGTGCATCGTAATTTATAATGCATCGCACAAGTTGCATAACAACCTGCGAAATGCTCTGTAATTTCCACTCAAAATAGTTAACCATTTACGATGAATCGTAATTGAGTTTACGATGCATCGCCGTATCATGATGCATCGTAATCACTCAACATGTTACAATAACAAACTCACCAAGTAATTACAATTAATCATTCCTATCCCAATTCATTATCCACAACATACCTACACTCTCTATACTATGCGAAATATTGAAATGTCTCACACATACTTAACATGGTCCCAAACATGCAAATTGAATCTAATAATTAATCAAATCTATAACACATAAGCATTGAGATTCAACTATGCACCATACATTGTGTTCCTCAAAAGTTATACATAATTCACATGTGGCAATTGCATTTGAAATCTAAATACACCAACATAATTCAAATATAAATACAATATTTTCATCATAGTCCACATGCCAAAAACTGGCATGGACATCTATCTACATATCCAAAAAAAATGTCTCTAAAAATTAACTCAAAAGTCCTTCCAAGCTCTCTAAGCCTCCTCCTCCATGGGAGCTTTATTTGAAAAAGTGTTCAGGGGATGGGGGTGAGCATACAACTACGCCCCGTAGGAATGATTCACCTGACTTTACCTCAACTCATTCAGTTATGCATAAATGCACATAAAATTCTCTAAGTGACTACATGTCGTCCTCAATAGATTTTTGTACTTAAAGCAATCATGTTTTCAAAATCATGTGTGATGTCTCACATTTCAACAATAAGTAATTTATAAGGAAATACAATTCACAAATAAATTCACACCATGTATACCCAGAAATCACTTAAACTAGGGACTTCGCTTATTAAAATTTCAATAATAAGGGTTTTGTCAAAACCACAAACTCTATTTACGCTTTTCGGGCTACTAACCCGACGGAAGCGACACCCGCTTGGTCAAGTTTTGGGATTTGAAGATAGTACAAGTTGTGTTATTGATTTAATTATTTAGTTAATATAATTAATAACTTTAATTTGTTATATTCAAAATGAGAGAAAAATATTATTGTAATTTAATTAATGTTTCAAACTTATTTAAAAAAAATGGTCCAAACTTTCAATATATTAGAGTAAATATTATTATTGTGGCAATTATATATAAAAGTAAGAGTTGGATCAGTGGTAGGAGTGATTAAGTTGCTATAAACCTGCAAGTTCGAGATCAACTCGTGTTGCGTGCGTAAACGATACACAACACAAATAAGAAACTTACCAAACTCACAATTTTTGACTGTTTTTTGGGAAAACAAAAATGTTGAAATGTTTTTCTAACTTACCAAAATGTTTTTGACTTTGCAAAACAAATTCATAAACTCTTCTAATGAAACTAATGGACCCTAACGAAGTCAACAAATATCACATTGGGCTTGGGTTGGGTTACTCAAGCCCAGCACTTCCACCAGTTTCCCGGTCCTAATACCTAGGGCTGCAAACGAGCCAAGCCGTTCGCGAACCGTTCGGGCTTGGCTCGTTAAGAGCTCGGCTCAAGTTCATTTATTTAATAAACGAACCGAACAAGAACATAAATATGAAGCTCGATTTGTAAACGAGCCGAGTCTGAACATCACCAGACTTGGCTCGTTTGTTCATGAACACCATACAAACAGGGCTCGATAACAGGTTCACGAACAAGCTCGATTACTCTATATATATATATATATTACATTATACATATATATTAAATATATTCATAAGACTAGGCCATGCATTTTCTTTTAAACTCGTAAGTTTAGTCCAGCCCAACCCAAACAATAAAATGACTAACCATTTTTTAAATAAAATATACAAAAGTCCAGCCCAATTCCCATGTTCTGAAAGCCCACTTATATAACCTTTAACCACTCTTTTACTCTCAAACCCTAGCCGCACTCCTCTCTTTACATCCCAATTAACGTCTGCCGATCTTCTCTCTCTCTCTCTCTCTCGTTGCGTGGGAATATCAAGAATGGTGACGGTGGCTTTCTGCCGATCTACTCTCTCTCTCGTTGCGTGGGAAGATCAAGAATGGTGACGGTGGCTTTGAGATCAGAGTGCTAGCTTCGGCGAGATCCGAACGGTGGCTTTGGCGAGATCGGTGACTTTCCAGGTTTTTCTACTTCTTATAATTTTGTATAGTTTTAGACAGATCCGTGCATGTGTGTGTGTTTTGTGTGGAAAATGTGTGTATGTTTAGATCTGTGTTGCTGTGCATATGTGCGTGTATTTTTTGTGTAATATGTACATCACTATACGAGTTTCGAGCCGAGCTTGAAAAGCTCGTGAACAGGACCAAGCCGAGCTCGAACAGTTGAGGTGGGAGCTCGATTCGAGCTCGAGCACCCTTCTGCTGCTTCTGCACTGTCGAGCCGAGCTCAAACATGCTATTACTCGGCTCGGCTCGGCTCAATTACAGCCCTAGGTCCTAAACCCTTCTACCCTTTATTTTCAGATCGATCACTCTGTCACAGAACTTGCCATCTTAGGTCTTAAAAGGTCTCCGTCGTCGCCACCGCAACCGCAACCGACGCTACTGCCACCATCGTTGATGAGTTCATGGTAAGAACTGAGGTCTGATTTATTCTCTTTTACTCCACCTGTTTATCTATGTCTCTGCTTGAAGTCATCACGAAGGCTTCGGCCAATCTCTCACCACTCACTTCTCAATCAGACTACCCCATCATTCTCAACTCAGAACCCATTTTACTTAACTTAAAGACTGAAAATGAAGACCCAAATGACACATCACTCGTAAAACGAGTTGAGGGGTGGGAAATTTCGCAAACTGATTCTGAAATCATGGAGTTAGGGAAGAAATTCTTTAAACTGTTAAAACGAAAGCTCAAAAACCCTGATTTCAATAGGGATGAGTTTATTGCAAGGTTGAATTCGTATCTGGAGAAAAATAGAGAGAAAATAGGAATTTCATTTCGGGTCAATCCATCAGATGAGGGGTATACTCGTGAACTGATTGAGAAGCTAGGGTTTTTGATGGGTCGAGAGGTAGTGGGCTTGGTTTTGGAGGCGTGTATTGTTTTTGGGGTTTGGGAGTTGGTGGAAACCCTAATAGTTCATGGTTTTGTTGAGCATTCGTGTTCTTCGAATTTGGTTTATAATCTAATTGAGAAGAAGAGGTCGGATTTGGTTTGTTTGTGTGTCAAGCATGTGTCGGATCTTCAAGCGGCAGATATACTTTGCATTTTGAAGTACTTTCTTTCGCCGCCTAAAGATGCCTATAAAACTATGGTTAGTGTGGGGAAGGATTGGGAGGGCCAAGCATTAATGGCCATAGAAAAGGCGACAGACAAAAGTCTTACCGGAAAGAAGTTGTGCTTGGCGAAGGAGGCCTCAATTTTACTTACGGTGGCACATGATGAGTTTTCTCTTTCAGAGTTGTGTTTGCATTATGTGCTAGCCTCCTCAAATCTCGATGAAGTGGTACTGTCATCTTGTATTAGTAAGTTGAATGGCTCAGAAATGATGGGTTTGATTCATTATCTGGGGAAGTGGTTGAAGAAGTACGAAAAGTTTCCTCAAGCTAGTCCTTGTCCTAAAGCGTCATCTACACTTGGGTTGAAAGCTTGTGAATTCGTCCCTGTGCTTGAAAGCATTGTCAAGTGTCTTGGGTTGGTGCTGGATGAGCATTTTTCTTCACTGGTCTTGCATCCGGAATTTCATGAGGAGCTGAGATATATAGAGGGACTTATTAATTCATTAACATCAGAAGCAAGACTTTGTTGTTCTATGACAAATGTAATTGATAATTTGAGAACCGATTTTTAAAGGTGCGTAATCTGAACCTGGACTCATTTCTGTTGCTGCATCATGCTGTCTCTTCCTATTTCAATTGTAAAATTAAGCACAATCTTAGGGCCCGTTTGGTAACCGTTTATGTTTTGTGTTTATTGTTTAAGTGTTTATATAAACAGTGTTTATGTTACGATTTTGTTTATCCATAAATATGAGTGTTGTTTGATAACGAAAAAACGTTTGACTTATTTTAATTTTTTTTTTTTAGCATGGGTGCCCCTAAGTAATTATTTCTTATTATCAAGTATATTAGTAATTATTCATATTGTATCCAATATTTTTTTCTTAAGACAATTGATGCTCTTCAATTCTGTCCACGCTTGATAATTCAAATATTTTGATCGTTGTATCAAATAATAGTCTTTTATAATTTTTTTCTTTTCATTTTCTCACTTTTAGTTTTAATTTTTAATTAAAATAATATAATCACCATTTTAGATAAAAAAGAAAAAAAAAGTTTTTTTTTTTTCATAAACATAAACAATAAACATCATTTTGGTGTTTAGGATTTGAAGGCTTATGAACAGTGTTGTTTTAAAAACGTTTATACAATTTATAAACAAAACAAAAATTATCAAACGTGTTTATTCTAAAAATTTGTTTTTATAAACAATAAACACTAAACATAAACGGTTACCAAACGAGCCCTTAATCGTCAGTGTAATTTAAAACATTTTGATATGAGTTTAACTCCTTCTAAAATTTGAATTTCCCAAATACTTGACTATACCATGTCCATGTATGAATACACGTAATCACCGTGTTAATTTTAGTGCCTATTTTTGAGATAGCAATTTTAATTATTTCTATCTTTGGTCATTACAGTGACTGTTTTTCTTTAAATCAGTTGTTTATTGCTTTGGCGGCAGTGGTTGTGAATTTTGGATTTTGAATTTTAGATGGTTGAAAGAAGTAAGGTGGAGTTAGTTTATTGTGTGGCTTGAGACTCTAAAAGAGTGAAGTAAAAGAAAATTTGGAGGTCACATGGACTTTGGATAAATTTAGTCAGGGACTATAAAAAGTCCATTTTTTTCTTTAAGTCTATAAATTGTAATGCTAAATTATATCTTTTCCAATATGAACTTTTGGGGTTGATGAAAATTGGTACTTAACCAATAAATTGCAAGTATTGCCAGATACATTGGCTGATTGTGCGACCTCATACAACTTATCTCAATATTACAAGCCTTTGTTTTCAGAACAAGTTGTTATCAGTTGAACTGATTGCCATTCAATGTATTTGTTCAAATTAGTAACCCAATCTCTCACTTGCACTATCTGTATTGCCTACCAAAACAATGTGTCTAGAAAGGGAAGGACAATTTCAAAAATTAGAAAAAAGTGGTGGATACGCCACAATGGCAAATAGCATTCGCTTAATTTTTTTTGCCTTTTTTCGATATTCAATGTTTTGAAATCGTATGCTATATGGACTCTCCTATTTTCCTTCACATGCCCGTGTCAATGCGGCATGACACAACATGGTATGGTTATCGGATTTGTGTTCCGACACATGAACCCTAATCAGTCATCCCAATCCTTCACATGGCATGATTGAAGAAGGAAAAACTCAAATTTTATAGCAAAGATGAGTTTCCTATTTAAGAGATATATGGAAACTCTTTTCACACTTCCTATTTAATTTGAGTAATAATTGAGTATATTATTATAAAACAACAACATTAAACATTAGGTGCAGAAAAACTTATAATGTATTTAAATGCGTATTACGTGTCTACGTATCCATATCCAACTTTTGGACACATATCCCCTTGTGCTAAGATCTGGATTTGAGGAGGTCTGACATTTAGGTACATAAGTTCGGGTAACATAGGTGAAAATATTCTTTTAACATAATACTTGTAATATGGATTGAGAGAGCTCTGAGGTTTGAATGTGATTTCAGCACATGATAACGGCTTTTACTTGGCTATGTTTTCTTTACTGGAAATAATTTTTTTCAGCTTGACCTTTCATATAAGCTGGAACACTTTTCCCTTTGCTCCCCGGATATGTTCTTGATCTGAAGAATTTTCAGTGAGTGGTGCCTCACATACTTTAAGATATAACCTTCGATACAAATCCTTTCTTGATGCCATGAGTTGTACGTCTACTGTCTATCTGAATAAAAATAAATGGATGCCTTGCATACGTGATGAGATATCTAAATGTGCACTGTTCGTTGATTTTTGTGGATGTAGTTTTAGTTCTGCTTTTTTAATTCTAAAAAGTCTGTTAAATGATCTATTCAACTACTTATTTCCGATCAAAATTTGACATGCTTTTCAGTCATGGATTCCTATTTTATACTTGCATCCATTTGATTCATGGTTTTTTTATATTGTTTCAATCTGTCAGATTTTGGCATGCTTGTCAGTCAGATTCCTATTAAATACTTGCATCCATTTCATTTGTGGCTTTTCTACGTTGTTTCCAACTCTGGTTATGTCTGTAAAACAGGCTTATCGGTCAAGCATGTTGAAAGCTTTTAAAAAGACCCTTGAGGAGGGGGTTTTCTCCTTCATAATTGGTATGAATTTTCTGCGAGAAAGTGCCTGATTAATTCAAATTTGAAAGTTTTACATTCCTGCGTAAATGTTCAATTCATTTATTATTAATGTTATAGTCATTTGTAAGGTTGATGCATTGTTCGTATGTTCACTCCTCCTGAGATTGAAATACTTGCATATTTTGTTGAAATTTTTTATACTCAATAGAGGGCAGTTTTCTTTTGCTTAAATGACTTCAGACACTTTCTGTATGTGATTGCTTAGTTCTGCCACTAGTGGTAGCTACAACTAGGTGAGGTTTGTCTCTGTTTTGGCTTATGCATATATTCATACTTCGATTTTGTTTAGTTTAGGAAACTGATACTATTTGTACAAAAGTACTGAACCTTAGGTATAAAAAAGTAGTAATATTAAGAAAGGTTCTCCCAATCATGCTAGCTTTTGATAGCGAATAAGTTCAAAGATCTAGTCTCATTATAGATTAAGTGGTGATGCAGTGCCTGTGCACTGCCTTCATTTTAACTAACTACAGATGCAGTTTTGTTCGGCAATTGACCCATTTGTTGCTGGTATGTGTGCTTCGTCTTAGTGGATGACCGCAATCTGCGGGTAGCTGATTTTGCTCAGTTTTGGGCAACTGCAAAGGTATAACCTCAATTCTTTCTTTCTCACCGCCTCTTCGAGTATTTCTGTTCACACTTTCTTTTTCCTGGGGATACTTTAAAGGTCTGCAATTTCTTGTCTTTGTGTGTCGATTCCCTTTAAGTTGGACACTCGTAATGTTTTCTGCTGCATTTGCTTATTTTAGAAGTTTTATTGCTATATTTTGCATTTTTGACTATCCAAGATATGATTCTAGTTTTTTGTTACTGTGTTTAATGCGTGAAACCTATTTTACATTAATCTGAAATACTTGAATGAGATAGTTAAGCAGAAATAAGACAAGGATCACCACGTGGTAACCCAAATAGAATGGGGGATATTTCCATTAGTGTTCATTTCTTTTGACAAATAGATCTGTATCTTTTTTTTTTCTTTAAGATTTTCCCTGTTGTGAAATATTCTCTAAGCAGTTAGAGGTTTCATGGGCAGATTAAGCAAAGGAACAAGGGGCTAATTTGTTCTTTGGCAGCTAAAATAGGATTGATATTTTTTTTACCCCTGAGAGTGGGATTGTAATGATGAATTTAGTTTGTCTTAGGTCTTGGTGGGGTTAGGTAGCAAACTGAAAAATTTAACCTCCTCGGGTCCTGGAGTCTAGTATCAATGTTGAATCATCAGTTTGTGGAACAATATCAGGGTTAGGATGTATGTCCTATTAGTTGGATTGTTAGATATTCAAGGTGCAAGCTGGATTTATGAATGGAAAGGACCTAGGTAACATGGATTGGACAGAGTGGAAGAACTTGTACTTTAGCCTCCTCTAAGATGTCAAGAACTTGTACTTTAGCCTGCATTGTTTTTCCTCAATGGATTTTTTTTACTTCTTGGGGCCATTCTTGCCAACATTACAGAGTAAATGCAAGCATGTTGGAGTGTATTTTTTTGGTTTCTTGTAGAGTACCTCCATATATTTTTCTGGTTATGCTCCAGTGCAGTAAATCGTTTTTCTTTTACAGGACGCGTGTAGATATTTTGTTGTGGTGTTGAATTTGTTGGTAGAAATTCCTTTTATTATGTTTTTGCTTTTCAGTTTTGGTTTCTTAGTTAAAGTTTGCTTTTATGGTTCTTTTTATTTGAAAATTGAAGTGTGAAATATATATTTATATCCAAATGAACAATATTTTGCAGGCTAACCATTTGTCAAGCTTTTAAGAAACATGACTCGGGAGTTAAAGAAAAGCCAAACGGTTCTTTGGAGATTTTCGACCACAATTTTCTTGGACCTGGCATTTTTGGCATGGTAGGAACAGTTAGTGGAAAGTTTTTTGGTGAAGCAATCACCTAATGTTTACAGTGTAACTTATTTGGTTTCTCCTTTTCTGTTACTTTCTGGAATATCCAGTTAGATCCATTATATTTTTGAAGAATTTTAAAGTTTTCCTCTCTCTCATCCCCATGGTAAGAATTATATAGGATTCTATAATTTTGGTTTTCCTCTCCCCCATCCCCATTTATCAAACTTTATTGATGTTACTTTTGAATTATAAAAAATAAAAAAAAAACTGTTTGAGGAGGTTATAAATTTCATATAGTTGCCGTATCTCACCACAGCCCCCTTGCTCTCTCTCTAACACTCTTTCTTAACCTCTGCCTCTCTAATCAACACACCATGAAATCTTATGGATGGTGAGTACGAAGAAGACGATGGTAGAGGTAGTGTGTGGGTGAGAACACAATGAAAGATGGCAACAGCCAACAGTTTTATGTTCATTTGATGAAAAAGACTAACAATGTCTGGAATGCTGGGATTTGGAATTCAAAATGGAATTCCTAGGGTTTGGAATGAAAGAAATTTAAAAAAGAATTGGATTTCATGAGATTTGAAATCCCAAAGTATAGTGTTCTCCAATTTCATGAAAAGTGGTAGAATTTAATGGGATTTGTAAACTACCTCCCCCTCCCCACCCCCCCTCCTTTTTTTTAAGTGAAATGTAACATTGCAATTCTATTTATAAGGGTAAAATGGTAAAATTTTTTTTTTTTCTAGTTATTCAACACACTTAAATGAAATTTCATTTCAAATCTAAACAAATTTCAATTCTTTTTCCAAATCCAAATTCGAAGATCAACTAATCAACATTTTGTGGAGAATAAGGTCTATGGTAAGAAAGAGAAGATTTACAATACATCCAGTGTAAAGGATTGTTTAATAAAATTAAAATTAAGTGCTAAAAGTTTTAAGAGAAGAATTTTAAGTACTAATTGTAAATTATGTTTTTTTTGATACTTTTTAAAAAAATTAGAGTGCAATTTTCTCTTTTAACTTAAACTTTGATCTTATTTTAACTATACTTATTTTTTTGAAAAATTATATCTTTTTTTCATTATCAAACACATTTAATTAAATAAATACTATTTACCAATTAAGGTGAGTGAAAGTCTTTCTAAGTTGCATTGTGATATTTATACTATCAAACATATTTAATTAAATAAATATTACAAAGCAAGGGAGAATTATTCTTGTTAGAAAAAACAAAAAGTATTACTAAGTTTATTGAGAATATTATAAAATTGGTATCAATGAGTGCACACAGATGAAATAAAAATAGGATTATAAAATAATAATATAATATATTCGTGTGTTCGAAACGTATGCAAGTATCCAATATCTATCCGTGCTTCCTTCTAGCCTCCTCCTCCAAAATGTCTTACCGAATTTCGGAGAATATTAAAAAAAAAAAAAAAAAATCCATGCTTACGTAGTTAATTGGGGCTTGCCAACTGCAGAGCGTTCAGTCGGTTTGGGGATTGTTCTTCCGTGAAACCAAACTACAAAAGCTATTCGAGACCCAGTTTCGATCCTCTTCTCTCTACATCTCAAGAACAAGCTCGAAGATGGATCACTCATGGCGTCACCAACCGCCGACTCAAGGTAGCATCTGTCCGACATGCTCAATTTCTCACTTCCCATTTTGTCATCCACGCCCCTCATTCAATCAAAACCCTAGATTTCCACCCCACGACAATCATTCCTTCCAAACGCCATTCTTCGATCCCTTTCCGGATCATAACAGGCCCACCGTGGATCCCCACCGTCCGTTTCTTGGAATTCCCGGTGATGGGTTCGGAGATCCACGGGCTTGGCACAGAAACCCTAGTTTGGAGAGAGACCCATATGGGCAATTCCACGGACAGTCTCAGATTGGAGAGACTGTTATGAACAGGGACGGTTTTTCTCCTACTAGGTACGATTCTGGTAGTGTTGGGTATAAGAGAATGAGGGTTGATGAGATGGGTATTGGGTCGTTTACCAATGAGAGTCACACGAATTCGTCGAGATTCTCAGCGGAGAATGAGCGAAGATTGAAGTTGATTCGCGAACATGGTGGGGCTAATTCGTTGGGAATGAGTACAGGTTTTGATATTGAGACAAAAGGGTATATACAAGAACGTTCAGTTTTTGACAGGAATTTTAGTAGTATAGATGGCGGGGAGCATAAGAAATTTGATGAATTGCAAGGTGGTGGAGATGATATGGCACTAAAACATCCAAGAAATTTCGAGATGAACAGCTTTCGAGATCTGGGTTTTGGTAGTTTTGACAGAAAAAGGACGTCTTTTCACCCCGAACCTGGTTTCAATAAGCATAACTATAGAGAGGAACATGGTTTAGCCTTTGACCCTCAATATGTGCGGAGTAATAGGAATGAAGAACCTGGGGAATCTCGTTATGGTCAAGTAGAAAATTCTTTTCATTCATCCTTGCAGACAAGTGGACACAGTGTTGTTATGGCTGGTGGGTCGGCCAATGTCAAGCAGGGCCGGCAAGGTCAAGATGTGGCAGTTCAGTATAATTCAAATTATGGAGATGGTTGTTTATCAACTGTACAGAAGGGTGAGTTCAATCCGCAGTCGCATATGTCTGAGTCTCAGAGTTTGCCTTATCCCACTGTGGAAATTCCCAATGACAACTATTACAATCGTGATTTCCGACGAGGTTACCCTCTTGAGGCTACATCAGCAAAGGAATCCCAGCATTCTCATCCTACTATGTTGCACGGGTTGTCGGGGTCGGGTGCACCATACCATGAACAGACAGGAAAATTTCAAATGGAGAACCACAATTCTAACAATCAACTGCCGCATCAGCCAAAACATGATTTTCAATCCCCAGGACAACCAAGTAATAGGAGACCATCACTTGAAGTGAATGTTCCATCACAGGATGGGAATGGGGGTGCAGTTGGACATCAAAGTTTGAGCAAACGAGGTGGTTATGTACCAATTGCCACTGGTGGTAGCATGGTTTTGGATAATATCAGTCCAATGCAGGCTTCTCAGTTATTTGATGTTCACCCTCCTCTTCCTGCTTCTCCGCCGCCTCCTCTTCCAGTGGATCCTCCGCGGCAGCCTTTATCAGAGTCACTTATCTCAGCTTCCCCGCCCAAAAAATCCTCTTCATTGTTTCCTATTCCTATCAGTTATTCAACTACTGTGCCATCATCATATCCTCCTGTTCCAGACCAATCTTATGGACAGCCCTATTTTCACAATAAACCACTTCTGCATGTTTCGACTGGCTTTGCTACTGAGGTATGGATGCCAAGTCTGAATCTCATGCTCATTTTAGCGTAAGGAAACTACATATTGAGAGAGAAATTGAAATATTGCAGCATTTTGTCTATAGTGCATTGTGTTAGATATGCAAGTGCCTGAACGCAAAATAACTTATTGTGTAACTACACTTGAGAATATAACACATTAGCCTCCGTTTTGCTGCTGAGATGAGGAAAATAAATAAAATATAAAATGTAATAAAAATTTCCTTGGTCTTTTGGTTTCATGGAATGAAATACTTAACTCATCAAAAGAGCGAAAAGCTTAGCCTGCTAAGATAGTCAATGCCAGTTTAAGGTTCTACATTGGATTGACAGGATAGACTCAGAATTAAATGCTGTTAGCAAGTAGGAAAACATAATATTCTGTGGACTGAAGTAAAAGAAGCTATGGTACATTTATTGATATTTTTTAATTGTTAAAGTAACAGTGAATAAAAGTTGAGTGCACTTCTGAACTAGTAAATTTTGTAGAATGGTATGTTATAATTCATTCAAAATAAGATGCCAAAAAGCATACATGCCTACATTTGTGAAGAAATGAAAACATAGAATAGATCCCAGAAAGAATGATATGTAATTTTTTTAGGAGAAGTTAAAAATGGCCACTGAATTTGCAGAATTCATTTGGAATTGGATTTTATGTTGAAATTTGATAAGGCAATCAGAGTCTCTATTTTTTGCTTGATTGCACCCCATTATTTATATAGTGGCTAAATGATCCCGAAGCTCTTATTTTACAATAAGAATCTAACCTGCTAGTCATTATTTTGTATGGCATTACTTATCAGTTTTTTATGGATGAGAATATGATATTTTAGCTCTTGGAATTAAGGAGCGTGTCAAAATTTCTTTATCCTAACAGGGGTCAGATCAGATGGAATCCTGCTAACTTGGAGATTTATTGGGAGTTGGATCAAACTGTATGGTGAGGGATTGAGAACTATAGGGCTGTACCATATGTACTGAAAAATAACAACAATGGGTTGAGTGGAGCTATCTCTTGTGTGTGCTAAATAATGAAAAGAGAAAAAAGGTTTTGGTTTAGGATCTATATTTCTTCGATATGGTGTTTGAAATTGATTGTGTCAACGACCCCTTTTTTGCTGACTCATAAACTGGGGACACCTTCAAGCACCCTAGCATACGTCAGATTGAATGAAATTTGATGAAAGAGATGATGGTAGATTGCTTTATCATCTACAAGTGTTTTTTCTCCCTGGTTTCCAGGATGGGAAAAATGACTAAAATGCCCTTGACTTTAATGGTCTAACAAATATGTCTTGAGCATGATTTTTGGAAATCAGAAAAAAGATTTTAAGATAACTATCAAAATGCGTTAAAGAAAGCACAGATATTGCATGTTTTCCTTATAATATCCAGAAATTCGGTCAAAATGACTTGTATTCCTGAAACAGGAGTCTACTCCAGATCGGGTGTTCATTTGTTGATGAACACAGGATATTAAAGAATCTTACATGTGGTCTGGTGTAAACCTAGAGCTGATCGGGTGTAGGTAACTAGGCATACGTGATCAGGATCAGATAGCGGCCACACTTGAGCTGCAAGCATAATGAAATGATTTTAGAGACTCATATCTGAGCAGTTGTACCACGAGTTTATTTTTGATTGTATAACTAGATTTACTCCACCAAATTCTAATCGACTAAATTTTTGTAAAGATCTTTTGTTTTGCAGTCTTGGAGACATGAACAGGAGATCTAAGACTATCGAAGGTGTCCAAAGACTTTTTATGTTATTCATCGTTGTTTAGGAGTAGGAGGTCTAGGTTAGCGATCTATAAGCCACCCTAACCATTTAAGTCCAGTAGATTGTGTTTTAATCGTGGGCTATTATGAGGGTATGTTCGAGGTAATCCAAGCTCCGCTACTCATTTTTAGTACTTCTACATGTTTTAATGTGTCTCTTAGCTTGTTGATTAAGGGCTCTTCCTACATCCAGAGAAACGTGGGTGTTGGGGAAGTCCAAAAATCAAAAGGTTCATATTTGTCATATGTTGGATCTCTTTATCATGTTTTTTAGTTTTCTTAACTAAGTTTTGTGTTTTATCCTACGAGTATTGTTCATCAATTTATTTACCGATCATGTCTCATGCCAGGGACCATCTCTCTCTCTCTCTTCTTGCTTTCTTTCTTTCATTCATGTCTTTGTTAATATTTGTTCCCATCGGTGCTGAATGTTAGTATTATTTATTTCTTTGCTTGATAAAGAAGAGAGATTTTACCCCCAAATCCCAAAATACTCTGTAGAAACTGCAAATGTTGGCATCAGCTGCATCAAGGGGTGCAGTACTTTCTAAAGAATATTTTCCCTTCTTTTGCTATAATATAATTACCGAATCGAGTCTTTGGTGATGAAAGATCAGAGCTAAAATAAAGTAGAATTAGATAACCCATGTTTCCTAGTGGTGTAGCACTAGGTGGCACTTGAACAAATGTTAGGGATAAACCAAAATTACATGTTGTGGTAGGTTCTTCTGATTTTGATTATCTATGCAATAAACTTTAACATATTTTTGAAAAATTATCATTATTTTGTATAGGATCCTCAAGCTACCCATAGGACATCTTCTAAGAAATATTTGGGTGAGGACCAATCTTTCCGAATGATGTCATCAGATAAGCTAGAAGTTGTCGATGCTTCTCATATATTTATGCAGCCACATCGGGAGGAGCGGCCCGATCACTTTGTGATAATCCTTCGTGGGCTTCCAGGTAGCTTATTTTAATTGTTGCATAATTTTTTTTTTAAAGTTTTGTTCATTATTTTTTATAAATAAACAAAAAGAAAGTGTTGGTTTGAGTGCTCATACTGTTAAAGTATTGCACATTGTTGATACTAACTTGACATGGGATGAATGTAGATATTATTTTATTATTATTCTATTCCCTTTTGTTGGTTTAGGGTATTGTTTTTGACGAGTGTTGATTTAGGGTAAGGGTGGCAAAATTCTACACAACCCGCCAACACGACTTGAACTTGACACGATTAGACCTGCCAAAATGCTTAATCGTATTCGTGTCAATCCGTTTAACCCGTTTAATTAATCGTGTCGTGTTTTGGAGTTGCCAGTCAAAAGAATCAAACCTCTCATAATTTGATAGTTTGAAATAATAGGATGATCTTGTCAATCTATGAATAGTACATGGACAGATTAATAAAATAACAATTTTACTTAAAAAGAAAATTTGGCTTCCTCAAAGGAGGTTTTAAAAGCAACATTTTTTTGCTTCTCTAAAACAGACTTCCTAACTACCGGCTTCTTAAAAAAATCCTATACATATATGTGGCCAAACATCACACTTATTGTTTAAAAGGAATTTTTAAGCGTGGAAGGACTTTTTGAGGCCCCAGGAAGCTCCCCCAAACGGGGCGAAATTTCTTGAGAACATTTTTGCCTGTAAAATTGATGATTGATGAATTAGGGCACATTGGAGCCGACCCAAACAACCTTGTGATCAAACAACAATCTTCAGTTGAGTATAGAAGTTTATGATACCAACTGGAAGTTTGGGAGTTGTCAAATTTCAACCACATGGTAAACTTAGCATAAGTTTTGATAATCTTCTTTCATTTTTTAATCTTATTTTCATGGTTTTCCACATTTTTTTACTGATAAAAAAAAAAGTTTTCCACATTTTGTTGACAATTTCTTCTGAGCACTTTTCAAGTGCTGTTGACTTGATAGTTGGTGTGTGCCAACATCTACTGTTATCAGCAATTCTTACTGTCATTGACCATCATCGGTGGTTGATCTACTTTTAGTTCCTAAGCCATTGTCATGTTGGGCTCCTGGATAAAGTTTCATTTCAATTTGTGTGAAGAGGATTCAAACCCAACGAGGGAAGACATTCTGTGAAGGAATCAGTATCACTACTCATAGTTTTGCATATCAAGATTTTGTGTACATGCAGTTCTGTATAAATCTCTAGAAATTAGCTAATGGAAACTTAATTTCGCTTATCGGAAAAAAAATAGATATTAATGTATTTCTATAGAAATAGAAATGCTATGTAAAGCTGAAGACAAAGTTCCATGGACTTAGAAAGCAAATAAATTTTTTGAGACAGAGGATCATTGGGATGCATTTTCCTTTTTGATGCCCTCACGTCCTTTTCTCTTCTACAGTTATTCGTGAATTCCTACTATAAATCGGAAAATCTATTAAGAGGTCCCTCTCATAACAAGAGCCATGGCTCTCTTTATTAGCCATTGAATTGGAAATTGCTTATAAGATTGCTTTAACATTATCTTTTTTATTTAAAAATTCGAAACCTTTTTCAATCTAATGATCAATATGGAGAATTCGCGACTGTTTTCATGAGAGAGACCTTGTCATAGCCAACTCTTGTAAATATTGTAAATGCCAAACTATTTACCGCATGGATTATAATTTGGCCTGCCAAAAAAAAAAGAACTTTGTATTTGTCAATTCATAGATAAGCGAGTTTATGACTTGCTGATCACATTGTCAATAATTTATTGCATCTCTTATACTGTTATACTTTTAGGAAGTGGAAAAAGCTACTTGGCAAAGATGTTGCGGGACCTTGAGGTTGAAAATGGTGGTGATGCCCCTCGTATACATTCCATGGATGATTACTTCATGACTGAAGTAGAAAAGGTTTGTCTGCAGACTCGTTGATCTTTAACATAGAAATCTTGCTGGCTTAGCTAGATCTTCTCCATTCTCATCGTTTTGATTTCCTTTCAGTTACTTTCTGTTACTTCTACCTTTGTGAGTTTCAGACAATAAAGAATATCTGAATTAAGTATTTCTTTCTACTCCATAGGTTGAGGGCATTGAGGCTTCCAAGTCCTCTGGTTCTGTCAGAGGGAAGAAACCAGTTATGAAGAAGGTCATGGAATACTGTTATGAACCTGAGATGGAGGAGGTAACCCAAGTTGTCTTCTAGGGCCATCAAAACCTAGTAGTTTATATATATTTGCATGGCGTTTGCTTATTCCATTATATCAAGATAGATTTTCTTGAGAGCTTTGTATAGGTTTTAGTCTGTTGCATAGGAACTATGTAATCTGCATAATTTTATTATAGTTGTAGAATCCTAGAAACCTACCATTGTGCCAATCGGATCAACCCTGCGCCAAATATTGTGCTAATAATGTTACTTCCAAATTTCTGATGTTGACATCAAAATAGTAGGCCTATAATGGATTCCATTCTGATCCCAATTGGGTTTGCTTCTCCAGATATGGTAAGAGGGACTGAACAGTAATGACATGAATCTTATTGATTCTATAACTGATGGATCAACCTTGGGTTTTAGGTTGATCTGAACCAATAATAACGATTCAATTCAAGATATAAATATTAGATATAAAATATATATTTATATTCAGTATTGTTAATGGATCAGTATTAACCATTAAAATAGTAAGATTGAGCAATCAAAATTTTTAATTAAACTTTGATTATATCAATTTAAGTAAATAGGAGTTTTTAGTTAACATGACTAGTTGTATATTTATATTAATTTAGGTAAATAGTATTTGACTAGTTCTATCTAATTTCTGATTTTTTTCTTTTACTAATTGTTTTTGGATTGGATCGGGTTATTGAGTCGGGAATATACGTATCTGTTATTATGATTGGGAATTGCATTTGTCCATCGTATTATAGGATTTGTGGGATCAAGACTCATTGATAACCTGATGCAAAGACGAAAGGGCTCTTACATAAACTGATTGAGAACAAGAGAATATATAGGTTTGAATAGAGAGGAGAAAAGAGGTTAGAAAATAGAAAGGGGATGAGAATAGAAAGGTTTCAACCGGCAACAATAGGGGTGAGAAAAGAACGAAGGATTATTTATTTATTTTTTTAAGTCAATAATTGTCAAATCAAGTTTCTACAATTCTGTTACATAAAGCTTTATTTATATAGGCAAACTCATTAGACAAAGCCTAAGGAATCACTAAAATAAGAAAATACGAAAATAACCCTAAAATAAACATTCCAAAATTAAAATAAAAATAAATATGCAACCCCAATACTACAAAACCCATAATCCTATTTATCATTTCATTTCCTACTTTCCTAGAGTAGGTGTGAATCGTATGCGGCTCATGCTTGAGAGTCATATTTTGCCTCCGGAGAGTTAATGTAGTGGTATTGTTCCAAAGGATTAGGAAAACTGAACTCATCATCAAACTAATGGCTCGTATTCAGTCACAGACTTGCTCCTCTTAAAAGAAACCAATGCTTCCTCAAGTTCACTTATATACTAATGGGTATTGCATCTCTTATATAATTTAGCAGAATGGTGAGGATTTCAGACACTTTTCATCTCTTAAACTTGAGGGTAATATGTCTTTTTTCGTTTTTCGCTATTATTCAAGAGCAAAAAATCCCTCAAATTATGCAACGATATACCAACATATATATTTTCTGTGAAATGCACAATTCTTCGATTATCTTCTACTTGAATGAGTAGAATCAATATCAAATTCAGTGGATTCAACCACAAACTGATTAGCATACATATCGTCTTTGGGTTCTTTAAAGAATCTGGGTCTACTGAAGTATCTTTATTATCAACCTCTTTAATAGAAGGTTGAGAAGTTTCAATAGGAGGGTTAAATTCTTCATAAAAAGCCAACTCTAGTACATTTTCTTGAATTGCATTGTTTTTTTCATTAGAAGGCTTAATTAAGTTGCCCTCATTGGCTAACCTTTAGAAGTAATGTTGAAGTATTAATATGTAGTTGTCAAGTACTCGCTATCTTAATTACCGAGTCTCTTCACTCACACTAGCTAAGAGTGTTTAGAGTAGTTGTGCAATATCGTCATTTTCTTCAAGTACAAGAGTTGTGACCTGGGAAGCACAAACACTTCTCTTAGGGGTGCTGTGAAGATGCGTTGGTCACTTGGACATGCGTGGGACACGATTAGAAGTGTCCTCGAATTTGAATATTTTATTTTCTAGTTGGACTCGGTTGGGACACAACATGGATATGATAGAGACACGTTCAGGAGACTTTCAGGACATGGCGGGGTGGTTTTGTAATTATTTTTCTTAGAAAAATGGTATTCAATGCAATTTAAAATATATTATTGGTTATTTAAAAAATAAAATAAAATTTAAAAAAACAAAAACAACAAACATCTAGCTCTAAGCTCCAAATTAATGATTTCATTATTGATTATATGGGTAAAAGGAGCAAAAATTATATATATAATAATATATTATATTCTATTTTTTTGGGTGTATCCCTACTATATTCGTGTCCTATTTTTTTAAATTTGCCGTATCACCGTATCTATATCATGTTGTACTCGTGTCCCGTGTCTACTTCCGCACTTCCTTGGTTGTGACTTATAATTGTCTACGTAGACGAAAAATTGATTTGTAGATTATAATCCCGTATTTCTTGTAGAAAGTGCTGGAACATCTTAACAATCAACTCATCACATTTCAAATCGACTAAATCCTTGCAAATGTTTCTAGAATTTTGACCTTCTTGCTATAAGAAAAAATACATGTCACAAGAAAAACTAAACTTGTCTGGTAGATTTTCAATTGATGGTACGCTAACCTGTAGTACGCCCTTCATCATAAGGAATATTTGATGCTTGTTATTCTCTAGTTTCACATCTCACTGTTGCGTGAGACGACTGCAACTATAACATCACCATCTAAATACCTTGAAAAATTCTATAGTTGCTAAAGCCTTATTATTGGAGAATGTGCGGCTTGCATTGATCAACATGGATTTTGTTGTAACTTGAGTAGAAAATGATGTACTTGGTTAAACAAAAGGAGCTCATTGATTTAAGATGGAGGTTAGACTGCTCTCAGGGATTGTATCTGCAAATTTTGTTTCTTTGTTGAGTTTTTTTTTTTTGATAAGTAAATATTCATTGAAAGGCGCCCAAATTGATTTTCTTTTTAACAAATAAATTTTGGTGTATTGGTGGGTTGGGTAGTTGCGTCGAAAATGGTCTCTTGTGTAAGTCTAAAGCGACATTTAGGCCTGGATCAAATTCGTATCGGATTAGGCTTGATTTGATCCGTTGAAGAATTATTTCTTATTTAATAAGATAATTTGACAAATTAATTATGAATAAATCCATATATGATTTGTTATTAGTTGGACCCCGATCCGACTAGGGATTGCCAAACAATGACTAGAAAAAAATAAAAATAAAAATAAAAATGAGAAGACAAATAAAATATGAACAAAAAGAGAGAGAAGAAAATTAGGTAATTGACTCTTTGTTAAAGAAAAAATAGAGAGAGGGAATACGAAGAAATTATTATGATAAAAACATTTTGATAATATGTAAATACTATATATTAGAGCATTAGATAATATATTTATAGTATAATAATCCTATATTAAATTGAATCGTATTATTATCGGATTGGGTTGACCATAATCCATATCTAGTTTGTTTAGCCAACGGATTATATTTGGGATGCGCTGTTTATAATACTTGTCAAAAAAAATAAAAAAATATCTTAGTTATTGAATCTGATTCAGATCGGATTTGGATAAAAATTCGGTCCATTGATAGGTCTAGGGACATTACCCAGTTCAGGGAGGAGGACTCAAGGTAGACCTAACTTTCAATATTTTACAAAATGATTGTTCTTAAAGGCTTGAACTCGCACCAATCGTCTCTTGTTTAAGTCTGACAAGACTAATTGGGTGGATTTGGTCATCTCTAGGCCAAAATTTGTTGAATTTGGATCATGGTTGGGTCAAATATGAGTTATAAAACAAACTCATTTTTTTTCCCTTCCCAAATTGATTGACGTTGACGAGAATGAGGTAGCATAATTTGTGGTTGACAGAGCTGCTATGTGCCATGACAACTATCGGAAAGCCTACAGCGAGACAACTGATCGATGACATTAAAGACAGGCTACAGTGATGATAGTGTGATGGGAATTGGTTTGAGAGAGATGATGAGAGCAGGAAAGAGCCCATGATGACAATTAAAAGTGGCTTATGATGATGTGTTTCTGCTGAGATTTTGGCGGCAAAGATTATGATGAATGGGTTTCTCTACTTTATGATTTCAGTGATGACGTGGTCATGTGACTTATTGTGATGATGAGATACTGGCATGTTGTTAGTTGTAGTTATGGACTAGTCATTGGTGAAGAGTCTTGAAGGGTTTGAGGGTTGATTTGTCTTATTTCAATTTGATTAAGGGCCTAAAAAGTACTCTCTGTTTGTTTCGTCTTTTTTAAATTTTGGCAATAGGCCCAAGCATGGCTGCTCTGAGACACTCTTAAGCTATGAAGTATCGGTACAGACACGTGGCACGGGTACGACACGATACAAATACAACGATACGTCAAATCTTAGAAAATTGGACACGACAATAATACGTCAAAAAATAGTAATATAAATATTACTACATATACAAAAAATTGATTTTTGCTCATTTTTTCCATATTATCAAAAATGTAATCACTAATGTGGAGCTTGAAACTAGATGCGTAAGTTTCCTAAAACTTTATAGTATTTTTTTAATTAACTGATAATATGTTTTAAAATCGCATTGGAACCCCATTTACTTTGAAAAAGTAATTGCAAAACTACCCCGCCATATGTGTTCTAGCTGTGTCCATGCCATATTATAGCCTTGTCCAACCAAGAAAAAAAAACGTTCACATGCCACCTCAGCCCACTGGGCAAGCTACGACCAGAAGATGATGTCCCACTAGGCCTATGATTGGCATTTGCCATCATCATGGTGACTTAATGTTGTACGAGGCTGGCATCAGTGTCTGTCAATCAAAGATTGCAGCTTCTTTTCATGTCAGGTCAGTCAGGATGAGCTCGAATAATGTTAATTGTTAAAGCCTTTGACCTAGGTCTCCTGAAATTGATCTGTCTCAAAATCTGCTCGCATTAATATAATGGGAGTAATTTAAATTGGGGTGGTTGGAAACCTTAAAAATCTGTAGTCACACCTCATAGTTATCGAATGTTTGAAATTTTTTCCTGAATGACAGATGGGGTTCATCTAGACAATCCAAGTGGTTGGGGTTTTGGCTTTGTGGAATTGAGCTAGTTGGTCTGAGCTTTGGGTTGGTCTGGTCTGATTTGAACATGTACACAAACACAACATCCCTTGGAAAAAGGATGTATGAATATGACTTCAATTTTAAATTTAGTGGATTTCTTTAGAAACATGGGGATCCTTAACCAAAAATTGCTGAAAAATGTTTCCTCGGTGTTCATAAGATACGTGGCGTAATATACTTCCTCTAAGGGAAAAGAGAAGTTTTTAAACTATTACTAGATAGATTTGTGGTAGGTTTATATAAGGAATTAATGTGAGAAACATGAATGTGTGCTGATAGGAATGATTTTTAAAGAAACAATGTGTCTAGAAATGGAAGGACAATTTCGAAAATTAGAAAAAAGTGGTGGATACACCACAATGGCAAAAAACATTCGCTTAATTATTTTGCCTTTTTTCGATATTCAGTGTTTTGAAAACATATGCTATATGGACTCTCCTATTTTCCTTCACATGCCTATGTCAATGCGGCATGACACAACATGGTATGGTTATCAGATTTGTGTTCTGACACATGAACCCTAATCAGTCATCCCAATCCTTCACATGGCATGATTGAAGAAGGAAAAACTCAAAATTTTATAGCAAAGATGAGTTTCCTATTTATGAGATATACGGAAACTCTTTTCTTTTACACTTCCTTTTTAATTTGAGTAATAATTGAGTATATTATTATAAAACAACAACATTAAACATTAGGTGCAGAAAAACTTATAATGTATTTAAATGCGTATTACGTGTCTACGTATCCATATCCAACTTTTGGACACATATCCGCTTATGCTAAAATCTGGATTTGAGGTCTGACATTTAGGTACATAAGTTCGGATAACATAGGTGAAAATATTCTTTCTAACATAATACTTTTAATATGGATTGAGAGAGCTCTGAGGTTTGAATGTGATTTCAGCACATGATAACGGCTTTTACTTGGCTATGTTTTCTTTACTGGAAATAATTTTTTTCAGCTTGACCTTTCATATAAAGCTGGAACTTTTCCCTTTGCTCCCTGGATATGTTCTTGATCTGAAGAATTTTCAGTGAGTGGTGCCTCACATACTTCCAGATATAACCTTCGATACAAATCCTTTCTTGATGCCATGAGTTGTACGTCTACCGTCTATCTGAATGAAAATAAATGGATGCCTTGCATACCTGATGAGATATCTAAATGTGCACTGTTCGTTGATTTTTGTGGATGTAGTTTTAGTTGTGCTTTTTTAATTCTAAAAAGTCTGTTAAATGATCTATTCAACTACTTATTTCCAATCAAAATTTGACATGCTTTTCAGTCGTGGTTTCTTATTTTATACTTGCATCCATTTGATTCATGGTTTTTTTATATTGTTTTAATATGTCAGATTTTGGCATGCTTGTCAGTCAGATTCCTATTAAATACTTGCATCCATTTCATTTGTGGCTTTTCTACGTTGTTTCCAACTCTGGTTATGTCTGTAAAACAGGCTTATCGGTCAAGCATGTTGAAAGCTTTTAAAAAGACCCTTGAGGAGGGGGTTTTCTCCTTCATAATTGGTATGAATTTTCTGCGAGAAAGTGCCAGATTAATTCAAATTTGAAAGTTTTACATTCCTGCGTAAATGTTCAATTCATTTATTATTAATGTTATAGTCATTTGTAAGGTTGATGCATGGTTCGTATGTTCACTCCTGAGATGGAAATACTTGCATATTTTGTTGAAATTTTTTATACTCAATAGAGGGCAGTTTTCTTTCGCTTAAATGACTTCAGACACTTTCTGTTTGTGATTGCTTAATTCTGCCACTAGTGGTAGCTACAACTAGGTGAAGTTTGTCTCTGTTTTGGCTTATGCATATATTCATACTTCGATTTTGTTTAGTTTAGGAAACTGATACTATTTGTACAAAAGTACTGAACCTTAGGTATAAAAAAGTAGTAATATTAAGAAAGGTTCTCCCAATCATGCTAGCTTTTGATAGCGAATAAGTTCAAAGATCTAGTCTCATTATAGATTAAGTGGTGATGCAGTGCCTGTGCACTGCCTTCATTTTAACTAACTACAGATGCAGTTTTGTTCGGCAATTGACCCATTTGTTGCTGGTATGTGTGCTTCGTCTTAGTGGATGACCGCAATCTGCGGGTAGCTGATTTTGCTCAGTTTTGGGCAACTGCAAAGGTATAACCTCAATTCTTTCTTTCTCACCGCCTCTTCGAGTATTTCTGTTCACACTTTCTTTTTTCCTGGGGATACTTTAAAGGTCTGCAATTTCTTGTCTTTGTGTGTCGATTCCCTTTAAGTTGGACACTCGTAATGTTTTCTGCTGCATTTACTTATTTTAGAAGTTTTATTGCTATATTTTGCATTTTTGACTATCCAAGATATGATTCTAGTTTTTTGTTACTGTGTTTAATGCGTGAAACCTATTTTACATTAATTTGAAATACTTGAATGAGATAGTTAAGCAGAAAGAAGACAAGGATCACCACGTGGTAACCCAAATAGAATGGGGGATATTTCCATTAGTGTTCATTTCTTTTGACAAATAGATCTGTATCTTTTTTTTTTCTTTAAGATTTTCCCTGTTGTGAAATATTCTCTAAGCAGTTAGAGGTTTCATGGGCAGATTAATTATTTGATTCCATGTTCCTTTTTCCGGAACAAAGGGTCATAATCATTGTTTGAATTTGTCAGATGTCACCTTGTGCACATGATTCTAAGGTGATATCATACTGATGTGATGATTGATCAAAATGGACTGGTCACTATAGCTTTTTAAAAGCGCAAAGTGCCTTATTTATTGATGTTAACTGATCCGACATGAAAATTAAGAGCATGTGGAATGCCTCCCGTGTCTCTTTATGATCACTATGTGAAGAGGCAATTTGTGTTGACGGGTCATACTCATATCTTGTTGACCTAATAGTATTATATTGTATAAGTCAACCCGAATATGACCCCTTTAATAATTGTGTTGGGAACCCTTAACACGAACATGATTGGTTTATTAAACATGTAACACAACATGACCTGTGTAATCTGTTTAATAAATCGGTCGTGTAGATTCCCTTTAAGTTGGACACTTATAATGTTTTCTGCTGCATTTGGACACTTATTTTACATTTTTGACTATCGAGGATATGATTCTAGTTTTTTGTTACTGTGTTTAATGTGTGAAACCTATTTTACATTAATATGAAATACTTGAATGAGATGGTTAAGCAGAAAAAAAGAAGGATCACCATGTGGTAACCCAATTAGAATGGGGATATTGCCATTAGTGTCCATTTCTTTTGACAAATAGATCTGTATCTTTTTTTCTTGGTTTAAGATTTTCCCTGTTGTGAAATATTCTCTAAGCGGTTGGAGGTTTCATGGGCAGCTTAATTACTTGATTCTCGGAACAAATGGTCATAATCATTGTTTGAATTTGTCAGATGTCACCTTGTGCACATGATTGTAACGTGATGATGTCATACTGATACCATGATTAATCAAAATGGATTGGTCACTATAGCTTTTTAAAAACTCAAAGCTGCCTTATTTATTGATGTTAACAGATCTAACATGAAAATTAAGAGCATGTGGAATGTCTCCCATGTCTCTTTATGACCACTATGTGAAGTGGCAATTCGTGTTGGCGGGTTATACTCGTATCTTGTCGACCTAATAGTATTATGTTATATAAGTCAACCTGAATATGACCCGTTTAATAATTGTGTCTGAACCCTTAACACGAACACAACTGGTTTATTAAACATGTAACACGACATGACTTGTGTAATCTGTTTAATAAATCGGTCAAGTAACTTACAACATGACATGACCTGTTTAATAACTTATTTAACCCGTTTAAATTAAATGGGTCATGTAATCCATTTATTAAGCTGTTTTTAAGTATAAAATGCAAATATAGTGACAAAATGATGACAACTAGCACAATACAATTATCAAACAAAGATAATACAATATCCATATTGGGTTTATATTGAAATAAAAAGAAGGGTCATGGTAATTGGGTTAAAACATGTTACGGGTTAATATGGTTAAACTAACACAATTATGACAACTAATTACAAAGGGGGATTTGTAGGGTTCAGTATCTGGTTGAAACATGTGTGTATATTACTTATTAAAAGAAAGAGTAAAGGGAAAAGTATAGTTGCTTACAGTCTACTTTGAAATTAATGCAGGCAATGCGAGGGATCCAATCCTTGCCATTACCTGTCTACTGGTGACCCATCCCCATTCTTGTAGGGGCTGGTCAGTATGGGTGCCTGAAAATTAAGCCTATGCCATCCTTGCTTTTAAACCTTTTACTTTTTTGATAAGTATGCTGAAGAGAACCTAAGGGTCTGCTACCTTGTACAGAGGGCACAGACAATAGATCACAAAAAAATCTATATTCTCTATATAATCCAAAAAAAATTAGAGGGAAGGATTCACCTCGCCTTTAGCCAAATTAAATTACTCTTGCAAAAGATGCTCTTTAACTTATGATTCATGAATCGATCCCTCCACTCCCTCACAGACCACTGATCTCCAGTTTCTTCTCTCTTCTGTTTTCTCGTTTTTCAGGATTGATGTCTCAAATTTTAACCTTGATCCATGAACTTTGATTTGTAGTAGAAACTATAGGCCCTTGTATCTAAAAACCTTCTCATGAAGTAATAAACGAAGTATAGGAGGGCTTGGTCTATTTATTCAGTTGAGTTCACTATTGTGCATTAAGTGTTGTTTTTTGGTTGAAGTGGTATAATTTTAGTCTCAAAATTTGATTAGTATTCCTATAGCTTGCTTGAGGAGAACATGCAAAAATTAAAAGAGAAAAAGAAGAAGAAAGGAAATGTAACATACTCTAGCTTTTGTAGTTATTTTACTATTTTATTTGTTCTCCATGCTTTAATGTAATGTTGTTTGGAATGTAAGGGAAAGCCTAGCTTCATTTCTTTCCTCACCGTAATATTTCTTCTCCTCTTGAATATCACTCTTTTCGCCTATTTCTTCTAAATGACTATTGTTTACTCTTTTTGCCTATTTTGTTCAATTTGTAAATGATTTTTTCACCCTCTTTTGTGCCTAATTTTCATATAAATTGTCTAAAGAATTTTGTTTTGCTTTAGCAGTAATCTTTTTCATTTTTTAATTTCTTGTACTTCTCTAGTTCCATGATGTTTAACATCCCTGTATTAAAAATTGATAGTAACTGTAACATCATTGAATTGTCAAGGGCTGCTTTTGGTAGAAAGCTGTTACTCCTTTCTTCTAGTGGAAATTGATATGGAGAGAGCACATATAATAAATAGTCACTGGTGAGGCCAAAAGAAGTGATTTTTCAACATCACCACCACCACCACCACCATTACCATCACCACCACAATATTATTAGTCATTCTGTTTCATAATCACATTTGTGTAGTGAATTTATTCAACTGAAGAGACAAGTGGCAGCAATATGCCACATGGAGTCATGGATATGATAAAATGATTTTCGAATCACATTGCTTCGAGGCTAGGAAGCACAGATACTTCTACAAGAGTAACATACTTGTATCGTGTCCGTATCGGATACCGACACTCCTCGGAGACTCCCGGATAAGTGTCGGATACTTCCTAAACGTATCCATAATTTTAAAATATATATTTTTATTTCTGACACGTATCCGATACTTCTCAAATACTTTGATCACGTATCTGATACATCTCAGACACTTTATAACACATTTTAACAAGTTATCAACATTGAAATATAGCTTTTCGGACAATAATATCATAGTATAATTGGTAAGAAAAGTTTAAAATTTATTTTAAAAAGAATTGTTGAGATATATATTATAATTTATTACAAAATTTATTCATGTAAATTATGCAATATGACTCTTATCCTTATTTTGTTTGTTAATCATAATATGTTATAAAGTAATGTTAATAACTTAATTTTTTTTATATATAAAAATATAATTTATTATTTTTTTATTGTCGTATCCTGCTGTACCTGTATCCTATTTTTTTAAGATTTGTCCTATCACTGTCCCCGTATCGTGTCGTACCCGTGTCCTGTGTTTGTATCCGTGCTTCCTAGCTTTTAGGTATTGAAATTTACACTGGGTCAATCTGAAGCATACTGGTAGACATCTGGGGCACTTTCTTTGGGTTTATGAAGTGCAAAACAGTTCAAGTGAAAGATTTGTATTGGCTATAGAAAAATTTCAACTTTTCTGTACATACTTTTTAGCAATAAGTCAGCTTAGATGAATGATTCATATACTTTATTTCTTGTAGAACTTAGACCCTGTTTGGCAGAGCTTTTGATTTGACTTTTAAGTAGAAGAAAAAGAGAAGCAGAAGCTAAATGAGGAATCTGGTACCCACTAGCTTTCTCTGAACGCTTTTTTTGGACTTCAAAGCTCTTTAGTCTTACCGGTCCAAACACTCTCCAAAACGTCTTTTGAGCTTGAAAAGCCGAAAGGCGCTTTTCAAAAGCCAATCCAAACAGGGCCTTAATAATGTTCCTAGTTCATTTGAGCTTATTATGGTTGTATGTTTCAGGTTATAAAAAATAAATCTTTTTTAATTCAATCTTTCACTTGCTCCTTTTCTCTTGAATTCAAATAAGGTTGAACATTCATATCTCGTGGCATAATTCAAAAGGACCTTGGAAGGGTTAGTTTACGCCTAATGTAATGTGATTCAAAGGTCTTGTTCTAATGTTTTCGTATGGGGTATTGTCTTGTGCTATTTATCAGCAGTCTTAAATAAAAATAAATTCACTCTGTAGAGCTGATGATAAAAGAGGATGATTGGATTATGGTGGATTTGTTGTTCGACATAGCATTCCTATTTTAAGATATGGAGTGCTGTAGCATGTATATATAATGATATTCTTTGTTGTCATTAAGAATAACTTTTGGGCCCCATTTACTTGCAACCAGTACCTCATTCAGAATATTTAAAGTTTTGATATTGTAAGTAACATTTTTCAAAGAATATAATTATTATCTTAATTTGAAATTTGGTAATGTTATAATGTTTTGTCTACTTAGAAAGTACACATATCAACACCATTGACATTTTTTAGCATTACTAAATATGTGATCATGGTTACAAAGAATTGCTGAGTCACTTGGTCCCTAGACCATAATTTTGGAAATGTTAGGCTTGAAAACTCATATAAAATGTTTTTTTGATGGTTTGACCATTTTTGTCTGTCTTGAAAATAATTATTTTGTTTTCAATGTCATGAAAGTACGAAATCTAGTGTTTGTCTGGTAAAGGGTTTCCTGGAATTCGATTCATTCTTTTAGCCAGGTCCATTTATTTGTTATTTGAATAATATTATTGTTAGAGAAAAATTTGTGGGTTGGGGTTGGTTCTTAGACAGTTTGATCTGCCCATTTTGCGTCTGATTATTGATCCCCTCGATTTGTTTGGAAGCAAGTTGCAGTTCTCCATTAGTAGACACACTTTCTGTTGTGGGCTGCATACCATATCGAAATTGTTTCTTTAATCTTAGGCGAAAAAAATCGTGGAGGTATTGTTTGTTCATATGGCGGACTTGTAGTGACCTTGGTAGAGATACCCCTTATATTGGTGAATTTCATTTTGATTTGAATGCTGAATTTGTGCTCCAATAAATCCTTCTATTTGTGTGGTCTTGACAGTCTATTTATTGCTGGAAAACTTTTCGAAGTAGTCGCTCAAATTCTTGACTGAATTTTAAATTTAAGATAATTTGAAAATTTTATTAATGTTATAAAAAATGGATCATTTTCCGAATTTTCCTAAGGAAAGCGAATTTTCCATAATTTCAAGCTTGAGTCCTCTTCTACAGACTTCTTTGCATTTTGATCTAGCACGAGCTTTGAAATAGTATTTTTTGAGTAGTGCTGTGAATTAATAAAAACCATGCTGATTGTGTTTTTGCTGTGCATGATTAATCTTATGTTTGCTAGCTCATCTGCCTTTAGTATGCTGCTTTCGAGGTTTTTCTTTTTTTCCTTTTCCAATTGATTCTCCTATCACAAAATCTGTGTTTTTCTATTATGGCTGCTACTGGTATTGGCACTGCCATTGCTGTTGTTATGGTGTTTGAAGTGCAGAGCACTGGTTTATGATTTCAATGTTTGTTACTTGTTTTACCAGTTGTTTTTTGATTTTGTTCCAGAGATCGGGCTATGAAGTTTACCTATTAGAAGCTACATACAAGGATCCAGCGGTGAGTTCAATTGTCATGTACTAGTTTTTTCTTATTATAGGTTTTAGCCTCAGAATGTTTGGTCTTGTTATCTTTAAGAAAACTACATTGCAAATTTTCTTATATGCATCTAAAAAATACAACAATACTAGGGAAGATTATCTTTCCCTCGGTGGCATGTTAATGTCCTTTTTGGACTTTCAGGGTTGCGCTGCTAGGAATGTCCATGGTTTTACCCGGGAAGAGATACAGAGGATGGCTGGACAGTGGGAAGAAGCTCCATCCTTGTACTTGAAACTGGACATCAAGGTTTGACCTAGTCATGTTTTAAGTTTTAACAAACATATTGGTCTTAAAAGGTACACTAGAAATTAGAAAAGAAAGAATAAATAAAAAAATTGTAAGTTCTTTAGCAGTGAAATAAACTTAGGTGTGTTTTGGCTTAAAACAATTAAAAACCTTGGTTTTGATGTGTAATTACCATATGTGCTTGTGTTTTAATGTAATAATTTTTTGGCTTGCAGTCATTATTACATGGAGATGATTTGAAGGAAAACACGATTCAAGAGGTAATTTCCATTAAATTGATGAAGCCTTATCTATAATATGATCAGTGTTTCTTAACTTGTTTTAGATTCATATGCTATAATAGGTTAAACATTATCAACAGTAAACTTTATTTACGGAATTTCTCATGGATAAATTTGTTGCCGTGAATGCTATTTTCTTCACTTTTTGTGGTTGTTATCCATAGCAATTTCAAGAACATTCTTGGGCTACTAAATTCTTTTCCTATTAAGGTTCGTAAGAGTGAAACTGGGTAATAGATAGCAAATCCTAGTTAAGCACATTATGTTGGACCATGTCATGATGCTTACAAGGCTTACATATTGAGGTCAATGGGATCATCACAAACCCCAAATTGAATGCTTAACGTACAGTCCTGGCCAAGTTAGTGGGGTACTCATGACATACACTTCTCATTTGTTGGGGTTTTGCTTATGCATGAAACATGTTATAAGTGCCTCATACGTTGGTCAAATATTGGGGCATAACCTGTAAATTATGGATATTAATACGAGATTCAGAATAGGATGCAATGGAGACATGCTGATACAACATAGATGAGTAATATGTACTGATATCTTATTTTGCATTTACAAAGTCATGTTTTATTATTATTTTGATGTCTAACATGAGTTTAATATACAGCCTTCTTTTTCTCTATTTGGGTGCTGTATAAATTTGTAGTAGTGTTTTTCTAAAAAAACTTTAGAGAAGGTATTATCATTTTTTTATACATTGCTCATTTAAAATTTGCCAGGTGGACATGGATACAGAAGATGGAGATTCTGATGGTGGTCTATCTGTATTGGAAAAAATAAATCCTGAGATTAAAGAACATCCTGTAGGAGATAATGGACCCGATGGTATGTTGGCTTAATGTGCTTGTGAGAATGCAAACACCCATGCACACACAATCTGACTTCTTTTTATTTCCTTTACTCTCATGTTTGAAATTGGCATTTTGCATCTCAAATTCTCGATCACAAATTTCACTTATTCAAATCAGGTTCTATGAATTCACAATCTCACAAGTGTATGGAATCATTTTACACATTATGCATCAAATAACATAGCACAAATTTTGTTGTGAATCTCTGTACCTGTATGTTCATGTGTGCATTCGGGATTTTGTTTTATTTTTCTATTTTGTTTTTTTTTTTGTTGGGGAAGGGCACTTGAGTGGGTGGCAACTGTGGCATGGATACAATCATGGGGCTGAAGAAAATTATCAACAAGGCTGTAGTATATCTAGTTTTGAATTTTTTTTGGCTCTTTAAAGTGTAAGGTCAGCACTGGTATTGGAAAAAATGTTACTTCTCAGAAACCAATGGTTCTTGGCCAAAAAATTCAGCCAGTTGGTAATTTTCCATAGTAGTAGATATTTTGGTGTAGAATCAGACTATGTTGGTATATTGGAAGTGAAATCTTACAATTAGTTGCAGATATTTTATTGCATGTTAAGTGATCTATGGAAATTAGTTGGAGTCAATGATAGAGAAAATGAAGAATTTCTGACAATACACTCCATATGCAAAGCTTTAAAACCTCGTATAAGCACCACATATTATCTGTTTTGCAATCGGATTAGGTTTAAGTTGGTCCGTGGTCCTATCCAAGAATTGGAAGCATTTTTTTTTCTGTAATTTTTATTTTATTATATAATCAGTTAGTAAATTTAAAGTTTCTTGAGTTGATCAAAGATTTCCTTTTCTGAATTCTTTGATTGAAACAGATTATATGCTAAGAAGGTAAACTGATGGCTATGCTTTAATATGCTATATGGATGCAAATTTAAGCTGTAGACTGATCCAAGTCTTTTATTTTTTCCTTTCGGAATTGCCAACCTTATGAAATTTTGTATAATAATGTGCAGCAACCAGCAGCACCACGGTCCAAAATGCTTTGTATTTTATGCACTGTTGTGACCTAAGTAGCATTGACACAGGCACTGGCACGATATGACATGAATAAGTCTGACGTGTTGAATTCGGACACGACTATATATATATATATATATAAAATATTTTATTTATCTTCATCAATTGGGTAAGACTATTATAGAACTTTAATTAATTTTTAATATCTATACGAGTTACTCCAAGATAATTTAGCAAATGAAGTTGTGCAAATATTGTAATGATTGTTTTATCACATATGCTACTATTCCACTCCTTTGTCATTACAATTATGTTTTGTCCTATATGAAAAGGTATCATTATATGCTGGACTTGTGACCATTTGTATAATGGCAATTTACTTGAAGCGAAAAAGTTGGACACTTTGAGATGTGTTCATATTATTTCCTGGATTGTTCACTATTCTAGATGTGCTTGTGTTCTATAAGATTTGCGTAGTGTCCGAAAGTGTCAGCTAAGTGTCTAAAACAACTAAATTTGTTTTTAAATCATGGACATGTCTATGAAGTGCTGGTGTCCACTGTGACTACTTGGATTGGATGCTCCTAGGAAATTCTGAATGGAAATTCATGAGTGTAGATTTGCATTCATGTATTTTTGTTCGCATTTGGGGAATAAGAAACAATTTTGGATGCCATCCAAAGTAAAGTATCATTAGAAAACGTTCAAACGGGGAATGCATCCCGCAAAAGCTATAGGGCCCCTAAAATCTCAATATATCCAAAAAATCAACCATATTCCCTATAGATTTACAATTTCTTCCAAATACCCAACAAAAAAGAGAACTGTTAATAGAGAATTTAATCGCTCCAATAGAAGTCTCCTCGCCATTTGAATGATCCCATATTCCGTTCCCTCCATAAACACCACCAAACACACAAGGGCGCCACATTCCAAAAATCTTGGGCATGGGAATCCACCTCTCCAAGACTCTTGAAGACCGAGGCATAACCTATGCACTCCAAACAAACCCAAAAGAAAGGCCCAATTGTCCCGGGCCACTAGGCAACACAAGAGAAGATGGTCAACTGACTCAGTTTTTTTGTACAGGTAGTACCAATTAACAATAACCTGTCCCCTCCTCAGGTTGTCCATGTCAGAATCGTCCTCAAGGGGGGCCTTTGTGTGACAAACCACCCTCCAAGGGAATACCGACCCCGTAGCATCCAAAAAACTCTCATAGAAGATGCACACATCGAACCTCCCTGAGAGGAAATTGCCCAAGCCCAGGTGTTAGGACCTCCCTCCATCCACCTCCTGGCGGTATAACAGAGCCAGGAATTCAATGACGTCCTTTAGTTTCCAATGTTGGAAATGCCTCTCAAAACACACATCCCAAGTCGTCCTCCCGCTATCAAGCTGATAATAATCGGCGACCAAGGCATCTCTATCCATAGCAATCCGGAAGAGTCTTGGAAACTTTGTGCCAACAATCGATCCCGACATGATACATCCTCCCAACGATCAATCAAGGCGATAGTTGAAACTGACTTGCATATTGTTGTGTTCAATAAGAAGACCATTCGGGCAAGTTGCCCACTGAAGTTCATATGACATTGTGGAGTTGCCACTAAAGTCATTTTTCTAACATGGTTATCAAAATCACGATTCGGATTGTAGGGCACAATCCTATGGTCTAAACTTGCCAAATCAATCTGGATCATATGAAAAATTGCGAGGTGGGATTGCAGTAGGAACGCTATGAGATCATAGTAGGATTGTGCCATAGGATTTTTAGGATCGTATAATAGGATTGTTTATGTATATGAAAAATCTAATATTTTTTTTGGCACTGAAAATACCGGTAAAGTGGATTTTCTTAAACATATCACTAATAATGGTAGTTGTTATAGCATATATAATTGATACTTAGTAGATTGGTCATAAAATTTTCTAGGTTTATTTCATTAAAGAACAACTTTGGTATTATAAAACAAAAATTTTATAAGGGAAAAATGAGAATAGAAGGATCTAAACCTTGAATTTCCCATATAAAACCTTGCTTGCAAATTGTTTTGTCAATAGTGTTAGCTACATTATATTATTTAATAATGTGAACTTGTGTTAAGGGCATATTCCATATGTTTGTAATAGTAGTTCTTTGTGTGTGTGTGTGTGTTTTTTAAACCTTTTCTCCATTTATCTTTTTACCTATAGATTAAACTTTGATCAAAATTGTAGTCAACCTCCCATGAGCTTGGCTAAAATCACAGATTATCCCCAAGTCGTTAAGTGAATGTTAGTGTCGTCAGAATATTTGAGTGCAAGGCTAAATTGCCCTTAACTATTAGAAATAAATGTATACCACAAACATGTCCTAAGATAAATTTTTAAGTATATTGATATAATTTATTATTAAATATACAACTAAAGAAAATATTTTTTAATATACATTAATTGACTGCCTTCAAAACTATATATATACACACACAAACATTATTTTGCTTGCATTCAAATTTCTAAACTCATGACATTCTAAATATAATTAAAAATTATTTATATTTATTTAAATATAAATATATAAGGTCCATTAAATTTCAAGTTTTAATTTGTAACTTGTATAAATCCAAAATTTCCCATAAAATGTAAAATTTGGAAATTTTATAAAAATGCATAAATACAAATTAGGTTTACATTTTACAAGTATTTAATACATGTATTACATTTAGGCTACTTAAATTTAAAAACTAGGCAAAATATTATATAGTTTATTGTATTAAATATAAAGTTTGAGTCAAATATATATTTAATACGCATGTTACTTGTTTTTTTAACAGTGCATATTTACATATTTGTATATTATATTTATATATGTATATACACTCACTAGTCACTCTTCTCTACACCATTTGCTCCCTCCACCACTGTTACCAACTCTCTCATTTCTCTCTCTCCCCACCCCCGAACTGCCATCGGCCCCTCTTTCCACAACCACCAGCACCTGACCCCCTCTACTATCACCATCGCCAGTTCCTCCATCGTCGCTGTCATAGCCACTGCAGTTTCTCTCACTGCCATTTTTTCCCTCTCCTTCACATGTTTCTCCCTTTAAACGAGCCTCCACCATCGCCATCGTTCCACCTTTGCAAATTCCCCTCGCAATACCTTCTCTCTCTATAGTTAAAAGAGATATCAACCAGCCTCACCCGCGCCACCACCTTCTTCTGTGATTTCAGCTTCTCTATCAATGCCGCCACCGGCTACGGTAACACTACCACAAGTGGTTGACGGCTTAGATTTTTAATTTGATTTAGTTGACAATTAGGGTTTATTTTTGTATTAAAGTGTACTTGCAGAGTGGAGTTTTAATTTGGGGTAATGAAGAATTGGTGATGATGTGCTCTCATGATTCATAGATTGAGATTGGAATGTTGGGTTTGTGAGGCTTTGTTGAATGTGCTTTGTGTATGTATACATGATCCAGTTAACACCACATTATATATATATATATATATATATATACGTACTCAAGTGTGTGGAGAGAGAATGAGAGAGATACTTTCATATAGAATCAAAGATTTGTTTATAGAGAGAGAGAGAGGACACATAAGATAAGGGGTAAAGTTGTAATTTTAATATATTTTTATTACATTGGAAAAATGTCAGCAATTTTGATGTTTATTGTGAGGGTGAAATGGTAAATATGCATTGTCTGTTTAGATGAGTTAATGGCCTTAACACTGATAGAGGAGGTCAGTGGGATTTTTCAAAATGCTCAATTTAGTGGTGAAAATCCAAACCTTAGGGGAGGTCATGGTAATTCACCCATAGTTTTAATTCATTCTATAGGATCTTACGATCCTCGATCAGTCTATGGATCCCCTTATTGATCCACTATTGGATCTTTATTCTAACAACCTTGTTTTCTAATCCACCTATTACATTAAATTGGAGGAGAAATTTCTTTCGAAGTAAGCCACTTGAAGAAAGTAAAGGACCTTTACCCAAGGTTCTTATACGTCTAAGTGCGCCAAGTCCAAAATAGATCTAGAGGGGGGGGTGACTAGACCTTGTCCAATAATGATAATAATTGATTTTTAATTTATCACAATTATAGTTTATAATATAGCAATATCAGTTACTTAAATGTAGAGACCAAAAATAAATAATAAAGTAATCACACATGAACAAAGGATTTTTACGTGAAAAATCTCAATAGAAAAAACCATGAGACCTAGTCCAACAGATTGATTAGAAATTGCTATATGAGAAAGAGATTTACAACTAAGTTACCAGATTCACCTTTGAGCCGCTAATCCATTGACAGACACACCCCTATTGCGATCTGCTTCTCCAAGGACTTTTGATCTCCTTTCTAGTAATGTCCGCCTCTGTGTGATTTCGTTGTTGATGGCGATTTCAACTATCAACACTCTGACGAACAACTCACCATCTAATGCAACATGCTAGATGATGAAAAGGAAAATGTGCTGTGCCTTGTTGCTCTCCATAAAAATCTGAATATATAATCTCACTCTATACATTCTCTCAATAATGTGTAGAGATCTCTCTATCTGTATGTATGTGTTATGAGAGCTTAGAGGTGTTTGTATAGTGCTTTGAGTTCAAAGGAATTAGGATTTCTTAGTTTTAATCAGAAAAGGAAACCTATATTTTTTTTAGTATTTTGATTCAAGAAGTTTCCATAAATATATTTTGCGCTGATCGATCGGTTGAACCACACTGGCATTACTTCCATCGAGGCTTACTGAAGTTTTGATAAATTTTTCTTTGTCCTAGTTCCTTTAGGATTTAAAAAATGGAATCATTCTAAATACTATTTCTTGCATTCGAAATATCTTCTTAATGAATCACAAATGAGTTGTGATAAGAAAGCATGACTATGAACCCTAATTGGTGAGTTAATATTTTAAGAGGCAATTCTATCATTTTGCCCTTTGATGTATCTTCAAAATTTGATTCTCCCCATGGACATAGGTATCATCACTAACTTACTGACTAAACTTACTTTTGAAAATCTAATTGAAAGCTAAAGTTATACTGACTCCAGCTTTTGGTACAAAAATTTGTCATCACCGAGTTCTAATCCTTGTAATCACCCTCTTTGGAGATTTCGTGACAATCAAAATAAACTAACATTATATAAAACATAAATAGACTCTGCTTTGTCTTCTTAGAATATCTAAGATCTGTGAAAAATAGCCAAACAACTATACTCCTGCGTCATATCAATGTAGTGAAAGAAATAGAACTTGAATGAATCATGAAATAAAACATAAAGTATATATTCGTAATTTAGGTTTGCATTCTCCCCCCTCAAACATAAATCATATGATAACTACACGAGTTTTCTTATTTCTCCCCCTTTTGATACAAAATTGATAAATTAAGCAAAGTACTATAATTTATAGCAATTACATCTAATCCATGCAAATAACTAGGAAGAAAGATGGGATACTGAAGAGCTTATTTAATCAATTACATATTCTCCCATTTACTTAATCTGTTTTAGATTTAGGTTCTCCAAAGGATGAAGGAAGATGGGATGCTGAAGCAGACCCTCATATGGACGAAGTGAAAGGATTAGGAAGGAGTAAATGGTTAACAGATTTTGATGAAGACGATGCCCAAAGAACTGAAGCTGTAAAGGGGAATTTAAACGCTCTGTCTGGGTTGGTTCATGCTTATGGCAGAGAAGGTAAATCTGTTCATTGGGGTGACCAGGTATGTGTTATATTATTTCCTTATGCGACATGTTCTTGAGAATTTTTTTTTTGCGTGTATGATACTTGATCATATTCAGTCATGCTCTTCCTGGTGTTTGTTTGTCTGCTTCTATGTGGTGCATCTTTTGTGATTTGTGATATGAAGTATTTACAAAACATGTTGAAATAATGATTGATATTTTAAAATAAGATAATCATATGTTTGTAATATCTTTGCAACAGGATGGATAGGATAGAAATGCTCATAAACTCAATTCTTACTTTTGTGCTACAAAATCATACTAAGGAAAAAAAAGAAGTTGAATGCTATCTTAAACCGTAATTAATTATCATCAATTGTCATGGATAATCAATTCTTGTTTACTTATTTATCTAGTGGTAGGGGTTGGTACTGGAGGGTTGAAGACTGGTCAGGAGTTTGAATGCTATCTTAAACTGTAATTAATTGTCATCAATTGTCATGGATAATCAATTCTTGTTTACTTATTTATCTAGTGGTAGGGGTTGGTACTCGAGAGGGTTAAAGAGTGGTCAGGAGTTTAAAACTCCTTAGGCTTTTAATAACATTGCGCGTGAAGGGGAGGATGTCTGTGGGATTAAGTTGAGGATTCAACTACTATTTTTGCCACCAGTGAAGGAAAAAGGAAAAGAAAAAACTTGGGATGCCATTGAATTGATTTAGTGCTTCCAGGGGCATTTGCTGATATCTGCTTTATTTTTCCTTGTTTGTCTTTGTCACCCGTTCATACTGTTTTAATTTTTAAGGCTTAATAACCATCATTCAGGTACCTATAGTTTGCAGAGGAAGAGTTGCTTTCTCCTTTTTTAGTTTTTCAGGTGTTATGATTCCTTTCTTTCTTTCTTGCCAAGATAAATTTTATAATTTGAGATAAAACCTTGGGTGCTTGGTTATTTTTGTATTTGAAGCTTTAGTAAAAGCTGAAAGAATAATTCCTTCTGTGCTCACTGCATGGCTGCATTTTTGTATTTGAAGCTTATAAATTATATAATTAACCCTTAGTTCTATTGTATTGGACTTGAAAGATTAATTTCACTAATGCATCTTTGCATGGCTAGAAGGTGATAAGCTTTAGTTAGTGGCTGGGTATCACTGTGTGTGAATTGAGTGAGTGATTTCCATACATAGTGGCTTCCTCTTTGGGTGCAATCTGATATACAATATTTTTATGACTATTGGAAATGATAGTGGGATGCTTGCAAGGTGAAAGCGGGGATACCTTGCATTTGGCGGTAGGATCACTTCAGTCAGGTTGCCTGTGACAGATCTTGGTTGACTTCATGTCACGATATAAGATGCACCGTTACAGTAGCAAAAAGAATTGGAAAGCTTTAAGAAATTTCCTCTGAGCTTGGAGATAGTCGATAAAGGTGTGCCTAAGCCCAAAAAAGAGAAAAAAATGCCACTCTCGTAGGCTAGCATCATGGGTGATCCACCTCATCATGGGCATATGAAGCCCAATGACGTACACCTTCTGATAAGCTCCAGGATTTTTTTTAAAAAGGCACACTTCTTTCTATAAAATAGTTTAAACTTATATACTTTTCTTAATGGCTGTTAGTAGACGTGCTCTATATTTTGTGTTGGTCTTGTTTGATAGGTCACATTGTTTAACCACGTTGGGGTATTTTATATTCGAAATTCATGGCGCATAGATGTGTTTCGTGCATTATTATAAATATTTTTATTAATATGATATTTGTTTATATTTATATTTTATTATTACACCTTTGCAATGGTATTTGACTAGGTATGTGTCTAGTTTTTTGTTGTGAATTTTGAACTATTCCAATTGTACAATGATTTAATTGAATGAATTTGAAAATTAAAATGATATGTATGTTCATTTATTTACTAGCCCTCTACATTGATTTGCCAAAAAAATGTCATTTTTTGATGGTGACTGGTTTATGTTGCAGTTTCCATTTCCTTCAATTGTAAGAATATTTTATATGCATTTTGATCACATATGCCCCTTAATGCACTCACATTCACATGTTCTGTTGTGCGTGTCTAGATTCCATGAGACCTTTGTGCCTTATCACACTTTGAGCTTTTGATAACAATGGGCTGGGATCAGGAAAAAGATTATCTAGTGGATTGTTTAGTGGTCTCCTGTTGTAAAAAGGTTGATGCCTTGACATTTGCAGTATAGAAGCTAGGTATCTTGCCTTCATCTTGGAAGGGCTGTGGGGTCTTCCAACCTAATGGCCCATGAACATGATCTTCAGGAACATCTCATTCCAATGTTTAGGACATGAATCTTGAGTAAACATTACCAGCCAATCATTGCTGTCTCCATGTTTGTATTATATGTATAATTAACTGAGAATTTATGGATTGAAGTGTATCTCATTGCATGTGCAATGCAAGGGCATCACTATAGATAACCAAATTCTATGTTGCACATGAATATAGTCTTCATTATGTAAATATTTCCTACACAGTGGCTGTTTTACGTCACTTTCAAGGTGTGGTGGAAGGCTTGACACAATTTGAAATTAAGTAAGCTGATATCTATTCACAATAATTTTAAGATGTAATAACAAAAGTCTTACAAGGAGACATTCCATGATGCATGTTCTTTGCTGATGACATAGCGCTATTGGATACTTCTATAGAAAAGCTAGCAATAAAATTAAAAATGTGGAGAAATGTATTAGAATCAAAAGGCTTAAAAATTAGTAGGACTAAAACATGTACACGAAATGTAAATTAAGTAAAGAGTCAGAGATTGGCTATATAGTAATAACTTGAAAACCAAAGGATTAGCAATTATTGATATTTAGGATCACTACTACTATCTTATATAGAGCGAAGTCTTGGGTTTTAAAAAAGACACAAGAACAACACATTCATCTAGTTGAAATGAGAATGTTAAGATAGATGGTAGGAGTGACTCGAAGAGATAGGGTTACTAATCAGAGTGTGAGAGAGAAATTAGGAGTACCACCTATTGGTGATAAAACAAGAAAAAGTACCTTTAGGTGGTATCTACATATACAGTGGAAACATATAGATGCACATGTAAAAAGAGGAAGACTAGTTTGCTTAAAAGGTAAGAGACGGAGAGGTTGACCAAAACTAACATGGGGTGAAGTTATTAGAGATGATTTTAGAAAGTTAAACATAGTAGGAGAGATGACTTGTAATAGGAATTAGGAAAGAATGAAAAAAGTGCGCTCATGTTGCTAACCCCATTCATATGGGATTAAGGTAAGAATGACGACGACGACGATGATTTGCTGTGTCAATTTAATGGCTTACTGGAGTTTTGATGTTAATCATTGCTGAGCATTTTCTTGTTTTTAATTTTTTGAAGTAGAGCAGAATTTTTTTCACCTAACTTTTCGAGTTTTTGGTCTTATTATATACCCTTTTCCAGGTTTCCTAATTCTCCTGAACTTAAATATATTTCCATTTGCCTTTTCTATCAGGTTGGCAAATCTGGCTTCTCAATAGGTGCAGCCAAAATGGCAAAAGTCTTCTCTTTAGTGATTGGGCCTGGTGCTGGATACAACTTGGTGAGTTACCTAGCTAGCAATTGGTCTTCTAATTTAGGAAAATTGGTTTAAAAATGTCGCCACTGTCTATATTCAGCTATATCTTTATTCACTCTTTTTTTCTTTTCCTTTTTCTTTTTTCCTCTCTCTCTCTCTTCACAACCAGCCCCCCCGCCCTTCCTTCGCCCTTCTCTCCTTTTTAAAAACGACACTTGGTTTTAGGATTTGCATAGTTCTTATTTCATCTATCTTGAAAGTAGCTTGTTTTTCCCATCCTGCTTTTGACATAGGAACTAAACTCAGGCTTTTCTTTATAATTATGTTTTTTTTACATCACTATAAGGTCGTTATTATTATTATTATTTATTAATTATTTTTAACAAGAAACCAGTCTGGCAAACTGATTATAACTTCTACTTTGACACTTGCAGAAGTCTAACCCCTTACCACAAGAAGAGAATCTGATATCGACCCAGAACAGCGGTGAGTCAAAGGGGCGAAGCATATTCCAAGAGCAACTCCGTGCTGAGCGCGAGTCTTTCAAAGCTGTCTTTGACAAGAGGCGACATAGAATTGGAGGCCTTGACGTGGAAGAGGAATAATTTTGTAGAAGCGGATTCTTTAAACTGTAGTCAATGGTAGATTTTTGCTCACTCTCTTAGCAGTTATGGTGCTACCCTCTATAGGAAAAGAGGGAGAAAAAGAGGGTGTTGCTCAGACCCCCCTCATACATTTGGTTATAGTTTTGGTTGGAGGGAGATTGAAGGTCTTCCATGTCTATAACATTGATGTGCTACAAGTGATGTGAGCATCTGGTTTGGAATTCATTTGAAATGGAAAGAACGGAAGGAAGAGAAAATGAAAGTTTTAGGAATTAGAGTAATTGGGTTGACAACTTTCGCGATCAAAAACATGTTGTAATTGTTCCATGCTGAGTTGTTTTAGTTTGAGTCTTTTTTGGCCTGTCAATTATTTTAAGTCTACTGAATTTTCTTGAGTTGTAATTGAAGACTTCGATTGAGGAATGTACAAGCACAGGGAAATTGTAAGGTAATCTTTGATGGATGGATGTTATCTAGATTTAAGTTAAGTTTGTACTAGGGTGATATGACGATATATATATATATATATATATATATATATATATATATATTTGCACAAAAATCGTACTTTGCAATTCGAATTGAAGAAGTAATTCTCAAAGAATCTAGAGATCTAATAGTGGATACCTTGACCCTATGAGTTTTCATGTCTATCATATTTTTGAGAGTTTTTATGTCAACTCACAAGTCACATGATGACTCAAATTTTCTTGGATATATTGCAAAAAATTGTTGTTAGTTTCATTATAGTTGATTTTGGTTTATAGCTGAGAAGGAAATCACTTTGAATTAAGAGTCTTGAAGTTTATCATCTACTATCTTACGATTCATACCACACCAACCATAGACTCTCTTCTACACCCTAACTCTTGTCTTGATTTTATTCTCGTCTACACCCTAACCCTAGTCTTATTTTTTTTTTTAGTTTCTTAGATATGTTAGGGGGATGACGTTTTGTAAAAATGAAAGGAATAGAAAACATTCATATTCTCTTTCAAAAAATAAAGAACATGTATATATATAATAAAATAAAATAAATGAAAAGTGGAGTTTTAGATATTTTGAAGGCCCCTCATTTTTAGAAACATTTCATGATCTATAAATCTCAGTCCAATCATCACAATATTAAAGTTATCCAGATATATAGAAAGGTATGATATCAGATAATAAAATGGCCAAATTGCATTAAACACTCGTCTAGTTTTAAAATGGTACATAATACCTCATCTCTTTTTTCTGGGTGTAACAAACACCCTTCAATTTACAAATATGTGCAATTTATCTCTATTCTATACTATTTGAGTTAAAAATTGATGTAAAATGACAAAAATATCCTCAGATAAAGAAAGTAAAAAAAATAAAAAAAGTGAGTAATTTATCGAATATTACCAAAAAAGAAAAAAAGAACTTTAATTTGCTGAAAAAAGAAAAAAAAACTTTAATTTTATCAAAAAATACAGAAAAAAATTTACCGAGGAAAAAAAATTGTGGAATTGAAGCTCTTTTATTCTGGTAATTTTGTTGGCAAATTAAAGTTTTTTTTTTTTGGTAAATTAATCACTTTTATTTATTTTTATTTGTGAAAGTATTTTTGTCATTTTATGTCAATTCTTATTGCCAAATAGGGGTAAATAACACCAATTTGTAAGTTAGAGAGTGTTTGTTGCACCAAAAAAAAGGAGATGAGAGTATTGTGCAATATTTTGAAACCAGAGGGGGGTTTTATAGCAATTTGGCCTAATAAATAAGATAGGTGTTATGATGGGTAACTAGACATTTTCTTTAAAATGGTCAACATTCTTGTAACGAGACTTTCCTATTTATATATATTGGTTCTTCATATTAGTCTGTGAGTTTGATTTTACTTTGGAAATAAAATTCTTAAAACAAATAGTTAGCCAATCTTCGAGAGAGGTTCTTTCAAAGAGATATTTATTTGCGAGAATAGAATTAGACCTAATTTCACAGTTTTAATTCTAAGTTCTAAGCACTGCTTTTCATTCTTTTGCTTTTTGCATGATAATTAATTATGAGTAAAATTAGGTTATGAGATTTATAATCTTGAATTCCTAACAACAGACACACATATTTGCATCATTATTTATAGTGAAAAGTCAATTGTATATCTTAAATCATATTATGCAAGTGATGTTATCCACATCAAACTTAAATCTGATTAATTACAAGCTTCAAAATAGTGATCACTATACCATAAATATTATAACTTGATATAAACACGTACTCATCAAATTTTTTTTTTTTTAATTTCTTATTTTTGTTCTTTATTTGATTTTTCAAACAAAACAAAATGAATATTATCCACTTCAAAATAGAGAACGTATAAGAGTAATTTTGAAATAATTGTAGTGTGTGAATTATTTTCAAGTTACTTACAAAAATAAATTAAAATACAATAGTATAAAACTAGTGTAGCGAAAAAATATTAAATACTCTGGAGGTACCTACTATATAGTATCTCGGTCAATAGATGTTGGTTATTTTCTTTAATAGTTGAAAAATAATAACTAACCATTGACATGGATACTACATTTTCGGTACTCTCAAGATACAGAATAGCTTCATTGTTTTGGTTAATTAATAGGCTACTCTCACACTAATCTTGTAAGCTTTTACTATTCCACAAGCAGTAATCTTTAATTTGCCGATTAAGCATATCTATTTTCCTTATAAAAGTGTGAAGAATTTATAATATTTATATACACTTTAAAAAAATTATTTTAATTAAAAAAATATCTAAGTGACTTGTACTTAAGTGACTTTTTGTCTAGAAAGCACAGATATGTTACCGAGGGTGCTGTACTTGTGTCGAATATTCGGATACCATATCGAACACTCTTTGAACACATGTCAGACACTCTTTTTAGGACACTTCTTGAACACTCATCGAACACGTGTCGAACATTTCGTAAGAAAATTATATGCGACTAAGTTATGATTAAAAATTTAAGCTAAATATAAGTAGAGAACTAAATAAGTCTGGTTCTTTAATTTATTTTAATTTATTTGTCTATTTTTGTTTATAAGTTTGTTTGGTTCTTAATTGCTTGATGAATAATTGATGTCTGTAATGTAGTCTTTTTTTTTTTTTTTGTTGAATAATTAATATATATTATTATATTATTTTATAATCCTATCCTCACCGTGTCCATGTCATTTTTTTCGAATTTTTCGTATCGCCGTGTTCGTGTCGTGTCATACTCGTGTCAGTGATCATGCTTTCAAATAATTCTCACCAAATATAATACGGCTGTGTATATTAAATATAATTAAAAAATATATAATTGGATTTAAATTGGTGTTGATAAAGGATTGCATTTTACAAATAGTTGTCACAAAAAAAAAAAAAAATTTGTCCTGATTATTTGTGCGACGGCTACTTTTATGAAATTAAAAATGTATTTTATCTGTATCTATACTATCTATAACAGTGTATATATCTTTTATTATTTATATATATATTTATATTATTTTAGTACCAATTAAAAGATAAAATTAATACATTTTTAAACTAAAAAAATGTTATTAAAAAAATCAAAACAATGAACCCTTTTGTTTCTGAAAGGACACAAACGTTGCATGTAGTTGGGTTCCTTACCATTTTTCTAGATTTTCCACTCACATTTTGTATTTGGCTAATTGATACATCTAGTATTTAAAATTTAGACACCGTTTGGTTTGTTTCCACGTAAAATATTTTTGAAAATTTCTAGTGTTCGGTAGCATCAACTAAGCTAGCTATTCAATATATTTTACGGGTATAACATTTTTCATTTTAAAATATGTAATCAAACATTGAATTTTTTTAAAAAATTTTTCAGAAAATAATTTACGGGAGCCTTTGTAACTTCTTTTTTATGTCTTCAAATTGGATAAAGAAATAAACATGTTTATTATTGCAAAATTCAGTCTTACATTACTTAAAAGGTTATCATCAAAGCAATTTTAAAAAATTCAACATTTATTTCTCATCACGTGCAACACATGTTGATTTTACTAGTGTGTGTATATATATATATATTTATAAGGTTATAAAAATGAAAAAGAAAAAGGTTTTTGAAGTTTCATTTCTTTCATTATTACCTCATAGCATAAAAAGTACTTTGAAGAAAATAATATGAACGAATATGAGCCAAGTCCATATCATTATGCAAACACACTTCAATATTCTCTTTTGAAGGATGAGAAAATACCACAAAATTTATTCTTAGTGATAATTTCTTAAGCACTTGAATATTGATATTAAATTCCCAAGTTAAGTTGGAGAAAGAAATTGGATTGAGCCATCAATATATGTTGCCAATTGAAGACAAATGGCTTAATGAATAAAAGATAATATCTAATCTACAAATTAAAATTGATAATTACGTACGTAATATACCACCAATGCGCATTACTCCAAATGGTATAATCTCTCACTCTTAAAGGGAGAGAAGAAAAAACCTCTCGTGATTGTAGGGCGAGAATAGAGATAAGCACCTCCGTCCACCCCGTTTATATTATTTACCATATTATTCTTATATATTATATACATCCAAAATGACCTTTATATGGTTATATATAACTCTTTGCTCATTCAAATTTTATTAATGGTGCACATGTAAATTATCAAGGACTTTGTGGGCTTCTTCGAAAGTAACATTTTAGGACTTTAACTTTTTATTAGAAGTCCATTTTTTATATTCAACCAAAAACTTAATTTCTTTTGAAACGACTTCTTGGACTTGGAAGCTCATTTGAAGCCACCAGAAAGCCCCTCGAAACAGAGCCTTAGTTCTTATATATAAATTTTCTTCATAATTTGTCATGTACTATCAATGGAATTTGCCTTTAAATTCCTATGTCTATACAACCCATTCAGACTATCTTTATCAACCCATCGCATATTATATTCCATCTCTAACACCACAATCAGGCACCCTTAAGTCCTTGTTATCAAGGCAATGACAACCTAGAAAGAGGACCTCTCTTGCCTCATTATAGTCGTCTCATCATCAACGCAATTATTTCAACATCAGAAAAACAAATTGCTTTTCTTCTCTGCATAGCATACCATACCATACCGAGCAAGTCTATGAGGCAAGCCATTTTCTTTGGATCCCACCTAATTGGGGAGAATCCCCATACTTTGACAACATAAGGGTATCTACATGCTCTTTCAATAATTTCAAAAGACCCAAAACATTGTTTTCAAAATTTCTTCAGCATCAAACAAGTTTTGATATTTTTCTATAGCACTTTTAAAAGTTCATTTTGTTTCTTAAAAAATCTTTTTTATGGCCTTTTCAAAACCTTATAGTTTTACCTCTAAATTTGAATTTTGGCAAGGTTACAGTTTAGTACTGTGATTACATTATTGCACAACTTTGATCATTCATTAGGAAGCACATATAGGTTTTGGGCACATCACAAAAATATGGTCATTAGGTCGACATCGACTTAGGATGATACTCTACTAAAATTTCGTCAAATGCTACTCAATGCATCATTCTTTTCTAACATGTTCAAAAATTCGTCTTTCAAAATGGAACTAATTTTTTTCAAAAAAACTCCACCGAATTTGTGAAAGAGTACCCTGGGTCAAAACATGTGTTTTTTTTTTGAATTACGTTGAACCTGATTTTTTTTTTTTTTTTATTTACAAAAGAGGGATAAGTAGGCAGTCTAAGTTCATCATTGCGTTGGATTTCACCAATAAAAATCATTTGGTTTGTCTTAATTTAAGTTACCATTATGCATCTCTCACATTTAACACTAAAGTCATCCTCGAATTCGTCAGTTCATGTCGTTATTCTATATTGATGTCAACACGTATTAGTGAATCACGTGTAATGTTCCTATCAACGTGAGATTAGGTCTTCAAAGTAGGCTTAATCTCGAATAAAAAAGAGATAATATTTGGGTCCTCCCCTAGCAGCACCAACATCATTCTCCTTGCTTATGTGGACCAATAGAATTAAAACAGTTGTCCAAAACTTTGTTTTTTTTAAAATGAACATTATTCATCTTTTTGTGGGTCGGTTAAACGAAAAGTTCATCGTTTATTGATTTTGTTTTGTTTCTTCAATTTCTATCTGCACACTCATTGGTCTACATAAGTAAGGAGAATAATGTTAGTACTGCCAGAGGAGAACCCAAGTATTATCCATAAAAAAAAGGTAAAGTGTTAGATTTTTTGAATCTCTCTCTTTGATTGCTTTTTTCAGCTTGTATTTCTCGCTTTCGTTTGCCTGCTTTTTCCTTATAAGCTAGCCTTTTTCGGATTAATACTACTTACCTTACCGGAAAAAAAGTATAAATATCTGATGTGCTTCGTACTCTTTTTTTTTTTTTTTTTCAGCTTAAGAAATTCCATTTACATATAGGAAAAAAGAGAGACCAAAATATATCATTCTATTTGTGTAGCATAGGAAACCTTATATTACAGACTCCAAAACTTTACAAGAAACATCAACGACAAACAACAATTCTTTTTGAAAATTGCTAAACTTTCACCTTATTCACTCAATCACATTCTTACTTCCTTGATCATCTGCTAAGACCAGAGGAAAATAAAACTCGAGAAAAAAGAAAAAGTAAAATAATACCTGAAAGAAACTCTTTCATATATACTGTTTGTTTCCCTTGAATCCAATTCCTATTTAAACTAAGTTATTTTATCTTCATTTTGTCACAGATTATATGTTTAACATGGTTGATCTTTTCCACATTTAAGAGCACCAGAAAAGCGTGTGAGCATGCTCACAAAACTCCCAGGCTTTGGCATGACAAAATCAGACTTGGTGAAGGTCTTTTTTGGGTCTCCAGATGGTGTAAAAAAGGCTCCGTTCATGAAAAGATCTCCCTCTGATCTCCACAGCCAATTCTTCCACACGCTCTCATCTGCATAGTCCCTCTTCGTCACCTACACACCATCACAACACAAACATGACTACAAAATTTTCATGCTAACTTGTTATGTTCATAATGCGCGTGCACAACACGTGTGTATATATATATACATGCAGGACTCATTGATGATGTATTATGAATACATGTGTGTATTGTTTCTATTCCATTCTATCTCATTGTATCATATTAATTCTGTTTTGTTTTGTGATATTTGATAAGAATCTCCGTCAATATGTACCCTGTGTCTATTTATAACTAGATAATTAAGAATTCTCAGATGCACTAGTACTAGTCGTGCATCAAAGATGCAGTCGTCGATTCTCCAAAGATGCCACAATTATCGCTAGCAAAAATATTAAAGACGAGGAATGGAATTTGTTATGGTTCAGAATGTGTCACATCACCTCATATTTCATCAAATAACACCTTATTTTGAAAAAATCAAAACAAAAGTTAATTTGCTAATGTGACGCATTCTCAACCATAAAACTAAGAGTTAGAAATGTCAATATGTTTACTCCATTGTGAGTTTGTTCACCTTTTAGGTGGTTGTTTGATGTATATTCTCATTTAATATACTTACTTACCTTACCAAAACAAAATAAAAATAAGAGTTACCGAGCATAGAAGAGAAAAAGTAAAGGAGAGGATCCAGATTACCTCTTTGGCAGCTCGGTCGTCAGGAGCAATGAATCGGTTGCCCTGGCTAAGGATGGTAGGATGTTGGCTGCCACCAATAGCGTACATGTGCCAGTGAGTGTAGTCATTGTTGACGGCATGGACGAACCCCCATCGGCACCTTGGCATCCTTTGCACCAAACCTTGCCCAAAGTGATTGAAAGCCACAGTAATCTGCATATTTTCATCCTCTGAGCAGCTATCACTTGCACCAAACAACATCACCTGCAAACATATATATACAGACACACATATTAAGTCATCGTCACGACCATATATCATTATAAAGCATGGATCAATCAATAAGAAATTTCTCAAATTACTTTTGAGCTCCCATCACTATGAGTGAGGGGCGGCCTCCACCACGGATGTCATGGGGCCCAAGCCCTCCACTCACAGTAATTTATTCAAATTTGTTCGATTATCGGACTCTAAATCATTTTCTTAGAGACATTTCTATACTGGCGGAAGAAATCAGCTGAAAGTTTTTAGCATGTAAGAGAAGATGAATCCAAGTATTTGTGCATTACGTCATTATGGTGAGTAAAGTGGCAGTTAGAGATGGTAATGGCTGTGGAAGCCTGAACAGCATCTATTAGTCCATCATAGCAATTGGACATTGAAAGATGATCAACCCAAATATTTGTGGATCCAAAGATTGAGACACCATCACCATCACTCCCCGAGCGAGAACCATAGTGATCCACCGAGTCTCTGATCATGCCGCCATGGCCCTGCTTAATGTCATGAATGTGGAGGTTATGGACGATCACATTTTTCACATACTGCAGAGTGATGCCAGCACCATTGGCAATTTGCACATTCGCTCCGCGTCCATCAATGGTCTTATGGCTCGTCACCATAAGCTCTTCGCTTAACCTAATCGTCATGCTGCTCGCGAATGTGATCCACAGTGGTTCTGGTTGGATAGCTGCATGGCGTAAGGTCCCCGGTTTAGGGTTAACTAGGTCATTGTCGGACGGATCATTTACCACGTAAATTTTCCCGCCCTTGCCTCCGGTGGTTTTGCGACCAAACCCGAGGCCACAATCGGCTAGCCTCATTCGGTTTTGTGCCCAGTTCTTTTGGCACCTCCAGCACTGGTCAATAGGGTTTGTGGCCATGCAAGGGCCATTATACTTGTGTAAGCCTCTTCTTGTGTTGTTGTCAGCACCCACAGCTCTTCAACATAAAAACAAGTTTTCATTATCGATCAACACAGAAATATTTATATTGATATATGCATGCAATTTTCAATATATATTGGACTTACTTGTGAACGTCATTGTTGAAATGATTCAAAACTTCATTAGGCTTGGGATGGTAGGCCTCGCGAGAGGCCTTCTTGGCTTCCGCGGCGCGCTGCTGCCAGTAGCTATCAAAATGGGCAATATGTGCTTCTATGGTTGAAAATGCTACAATTACAAAGACTACAAAAAACAACCTAAGCTTAATACCTTCCATTGTTGTGTGTGTCATTTTTGGTTCTTCCTTTGTGTTATTTTTCACTTTTCACTTACTATATACTCAAATTTTTTTTTGAAATAGTGGTTCACATGCACTTGGTTTCTACACACTTGTTTGTGGTATTAAATTAAAATGTATGGTACTATATATAGTCAAGAGACTCTAGGCGTACCAAACACATGTACAAGGCATGTCACCATTGGTTTTTTTGGCAATTGCCTCTGGACTGTAAAATTGGAATGTTAGTCAAGTGGGGAGTGGTTTATATACAACTAGAAGAATTTCTAAATGAAGGAATGGAAATGAGAATGAGAAATAGGGAGGGAAGAGTGGGTAACCACTTTCCAATAACTGTCAACTGTTTGTCATTTTACGCTTTCTTTTTTCTGGATAATATTTATTTTAATTATTATCTTTCAATTTTATCTATTTAGAGGCAAAATGGCTACGTGGGTGACGTGCGTATCAATCTATTATTTTGTAGTACCAAAACTGTTAAAGATTTGAATTTGTTTTCTGTGAAATAAGATATCAACTCAACATGTAGTATGTTACTACTACCCCCAGCGCCCAATACATAGTCCTCGACGATTTAGTCAATCCCCCGAGTAATGATTAGTGGCAAAATTTCACACCATCTATCAATACCACGTGAACTTAACGATTTTGACTTGACCTAAATTGTGTTGATGTGATAATCATATTAACTCATTCAATTCATTTAATTAATCACGTGGTGTTTGTGTTTTGAAACTCAACTTGTTTAACTCGATTAGATTTATTTAATTAATTGTGCTAGGTTAACCCAATTTATCGGTAGCTAATTTTAATCCAATTACTATGAACATTTCCATTATTTTAATATAAATCCAATATGAATATTGTATTTGGCTATTTTTAAATTGTATTGTCACAATTATTCTCATTTTTCACGAATTTAATCATACATTATCTGATTTTTTTTCATTATATTTGCACTTTATACTTAAGTTAATAAACATGTTACGTACTCATTTAAACAGATGATTAAACGATTCATGTTCAATGTGAGGAGAAAGACATTCTTTCTAATTATATTCTATCATATGAAAAATACTTTAATAGTTCTGAAATATTGATGACATGCAAGGATCTTTTTGAGAACAAGGTCACCCACTTTGAACCAGTAAGGTGTGACCTTTTTATTGTATGCCTTGGCAATGTGATGCTAGTAGTATTGGCCACGACAGATAGCTATGAGGTGCTTCTCATCTATCAGGCAGAGTTGATTATAGCGGGATCTGACCCATTTTACTAATTCCTCAAGTGCTATCTCCATGAGGATTCTGAGCGAGGGGATTTCCACTTCTACGAGTAGAATCATTTTCATCCCGTATACAAGGGGCTAAGGAGTGGCACCACTAGAAGTGCAAATTAAAGTTGTAAAGGTAGGGGTTCAAATTATAGAGAGGGAATGACTAACACCAATCTAGATGAAAGAGAAGAAGTTAGAATATATTAATCTGTGTGAGGAAAGTACTATAATGGAAGAGAGAGAAAATATGTAGGACTAGGTTTAAAATGTATAGAAGAGAGAGCTAAGGATGAGATGGGAGAGAGAGAAAGCAAGTATGATTGAGAGAGGGAGGGGGTTAGAGTTGACTAACTGCCTTCACACCATGAGGTATTTATAGACCTTAGGTACGAGCCTTTGACAGCTATCATCCTACATGGCACAAGCTCATTATGCCACGTGTCCCTTCCTTTATCATACTTAGTTGAAGTTATGAACATTTCTTATATGATCGCGGGTAAGCATTATGATACTATTATATTTAAAGCATAATACATAATACCCCTCGTGAGTCACATAGTTATATATGTTTTAGACCTAAACGAGCCTTCATCTCAATCCTACATTCCACACTCAACCAATCTTCTAGGTTGGAGTTATGACGCCATACGTTTCGTTATGACACCATAACCGTCCGGGTCATATCACAGTGCGCCTCTATGCCAGAAATGAATTGCGAGTCCCTATGACTTCATACGAGCTCCATCCCATCAAGGCTAGAAGTAACATCGTGACAAGTTACCTTCCATCTTGAGGAGCAGAGCCAGTAATCCTCCATATAGTCCCTACTTATGAGAGCTATCACTTGAGGTCATGAGCTCGGAGCTACATGATCGTCCATTCTTTCATGATTTCTCAATTCTCACAGCCCTGGGGTATGCTAAGGTGTTAATCTGAAACATACTCGAGAGGGAAAGTTGCCCCCAATCATCCCCTATCATTCGTGAGTTAAAGTCACCCGCGACAGCTTCATAAGTTAGAGCACTTATGATCGCTTTCATCTTCTTTGTAGGTTAAAGTCACTCGCGACCGCTTCGTGAATTAGAGCATCCACGACCGCTATACAATCATTGAAAGCAACTCACTTGCTACCTAATCCAGTCCATTCGCCACTTGCCAGGATATGCCACCTACTGGAACATGCAAAAGATCCATTCGCGACCCATTGGTCATAAGTAGGGTACATTCGTGACCCATGGCTCGCAGGCAAGATCCACTCACAACCAGTGGGTTGAAGGTAGTATCCACTCGCGACCTATGGGTCGCGGGAAGGGTCCGCCCGCCTAGGGGTAAGGTCCCATTTTTCTGCCTTCGAGTTTTCGTAATGCCTTCTGGACTTCATTCTTTATGTTTTGACATACACCTCTTTACAGTTGCCCCCTTTGTAGCCGTCGATCTTTTAAGAGCGAAAGGATGCAAATATTCAATGACACTGCTTACACCTCCAAGTGACACCTCGAGAAGTAAACAGGCTTTTCGAAGATCCTTTCTGAGTTTTGCTTGGTTTTACACTTAGATCCACCTTTTGGATCCCTTGTCATGTTTGGGTGGACTCTTCTATTTTTTTTCCATCTCAGCACAAGAATCACACTTGCCTACAAGTTGACTACAAAATTCCTCAAAAATCACAAAGCTTATCATGACAATATCAGTCTCAATGCCCCTCTAACCCTATATATAACACTTCTACAACAAGTCAACGATCCTACTCTTGCTGTTACTTTTTAGCCAGTCATTTTCAAGCAGTCCCAGTACTTCAAATAAGAAACTCTACATGCTTCTAACTACTATTTTATTCCTATTTCTACCATATCCTGACAAACAATCTTGTATGTGAACCATTTTATTTACTTGTATACACAACCTTTCCCAACAACCATCTCTCCTTTGGTCAAGTCAAATCCACATGGAGCACACATTTTCCCTACTACCATCCAGATATTTCCAAGCACCACAATATTTTTCTCTTTTTATCACATAATTCGTGCATCAACAATGTATATGAATCCAAGTCTGGTCCAAACCCAGTGGCTTTCATTTCTCTCTTTTCCTTCCCTTTATTCAAACTACAAAATAGGGAAGACTTCCTCCATTCCTTCTTTTGTAACTATGTACATGTAAAATATATATATACACACATGTTGGCGCCGCTGTGCAGGGAAAGAAAATGCTGAGGTTTCAAGATGGAGAATATTGTCTCTTAACAATACCTGTAGCTAGCTAGGGAGAGAAAATTGCTAAAATAAAAAATAAAAATACATTCCCGTGTTTTCTTGATATTCATGAAATAAACAGTAGGTCCTAGTGTGCACCCACATTATTAACTCAGGCTGCACCTATGACAAAATACTAGGAAAAGCTTCTTATCTTTGAATCTTTGACCCCAAACCAATTTGCTCTCTTATACCTTTTTTTTTCTTTCCAGATGTGTACTATTGTAAACAATGCATTCAGCTGGTCCCTTCTAGACCTCAAATGCAAACTTATTATATAGCCAAGTGTCAACTAAGGAGCCCTTTTCACCAACTGTCCAACAACATCACCTAGCAATTTATACAATATTACAATAACCTTTTCACCAACTGTCCGCATATTATATCTTTATCCAAAGAGTCAAAAACTAGTATAAAAAAAATCAAAAGGTCATGGGTTCAACTCCCACTGTAGTCGCCAAATGTAAAGGTAGGGGTTCGAATTATAGAGAGGGAATGACTAACACTAATCTGGATGAAAGAGAAGAAGTTAGAATATATTAATCTGTGTGAGGAAAAAACTATAGTGGAAGAGAGAGAAAATATGTAGGACTAGGTTTAAAATGTATAGAAGAGAGAGCTGAGGATGAGATGGGAGAGATCGAAGTCAAGTATGACTGAGAGAGGGAGGGGGGGTTAGAGTTGACTAACTTTCTTCACACCATGGGGTATTTATAGATCTTAGGTATGAGCCTTTGATAGCTATCATCCTATGTGGCACAAGCTCATCATGCCACGTGTCTCTACCTTTATCATATTTGGTTGAAGCCATGAACATTTCTTATATGATTGCGGGTGAGCATTATGATACTATTCTATTTAACTATGTGACTTGCAAGGGGTATTATGTATTATGCTTTAAATAGAATAGTATCATAATGCTTACCCGCGATCATATAAGAAATGTTCATGGCTTCAACCAAGTATGATAAAGGAAGGGACACGAGACATAATGAGCTTATGCCACGTAGGATGATAGCTGTGAAAGGCTTATACCTAAGGTCTATAAATACCCCATGGTGTGAAGGCAATTAGTCAACTCTAACCCTCCTCCCTCTCTCAGTCATACTTGCTTTCTCTCTCTCCCATCTCATCCTTGGCTCTCTCTTCTATATATTTTAAACCTAGTCCTATATATTTTCTTTTTATTCCATTATAGTACTTTTCTCACATAGATTAATATATCCTAACTTTTTCTCTTTCCTCCACATTGGTGTTAGTCATTCCCTCTCTATAATTCGAACCCCTACCTTTACATTTGGTGACTCCACTGGGGATCCAGATTGGTGTTAATTTAAACCTTTTGACTTAGATCAAAATGTCGTGGGTTCGACTCCCACTGTGGTCGCCAAATGTAAAGGTAGGGGTTCGAATTATAGAGAGGGAATGACTAACACCAATCTGGATGAAAGAGAAGAAGTTAGAATATATTAATCTATGTGAGGAAAGTACTATAATGCAAGAAAGAGAAAATATGTAGGATTAGGTTTAAAATGTATAGAAGAGAGAGCTGAGGATGAGATGGGAGAGAGAGAAAACAAGTATGACTAAGATAGGGAGGGGGTTAGAGTTGACTAACTGCCTTCACACCATGGAGTATTTATAGACCTTAGGTATGAGCTTTTGACAGCTATCATCCTACGTGGCACAAACTCATCATGCCACGTGTCCCTTTCTTTATCATACTTGGTTGAAGCCATAAATATTTCTTATATGATCGCGGGTAAGCATTATGAAACTTTTATATTTAAAGCATAATACATAATACCCCTCATGAGTCACATAGTTATAATTTAGACCTCAACGAGCCTTCCTCTCAATCTTCCATTCCACAGTCAACCCATCTTCTCCGCTAGAGTTATGACGCCAAACATTCCGTTATGACACCATAACCGCCTGGGTCATATCACAGTGCGCCTCTGGGCCAGAAATTACCCGCAGGTCCCTGTGGCTTCATACGAGCTCCATCCCATCAAGGCTAGAAGTAACGTCGCGATAAGTTACTTTCCATCGTAAGGAGCAGAGCTATAGTAATCCTCCATACGGTCCCTGCTTATGAGAGTTATCACTTGGGGTCATGAGCTTGGAGCTACATGATCGCTCATTCCTCCATGATTTCTCATAGCCCTGGGGTATGCTAAGGTGTTAATCTGAAACATACCCGCAAGGGGAGGTTGCCCCCAATCATCTCCTATCCTTCGTGCGTTAAAGTCACTTACGACCGCTTCATAAGTTAGAGCACCTATGACCGCTTCATAAGTTAGAGCACCTATGACCGCTTTCAACCTCTTTGCAGGTTAAAGTCACTCTCGACCGCTTCATGAATTGGAGCATCCACGACCGCTATACAATCATTAAAACAAACTTACTTGCTACCTAATCCAGTCCATCCACCACTTGTCGGGATATGCCACCTATTAGAACATGCAAAAGATCCATTCGCGACCCATTGGTCACAAGTAGGGTCCACTCGCGACCCGTGGCTCACAGGCAAGATCCATTCATAACCTGTGGGTCACGGGCAAGATCCACTTGTAACCCGTGGGTTACAGGTAGTATCCACTCACGACCCTTGGGTCGCGGGAAGGGTCCGTCTGCCTAGGGATAAGTTCCCATTTTTCTGCCTTTGAGTTTTTGTAATGCCATTTGGACTTCATTCTTTATGTTTTTGACGTACACCTCTTTACAAAATTTTGATAGGCCATGAGTCCAAATGGGAACTTCTCATGCCAAATTTTGTGGGTGTCAGTCATTTTTCTGAGAATTTTCTTGATGTTTTTATTTGTAACTTCTATCGATCTGTTCAATTGGGGGCAATATAAGAGGTACTGAGTGGCGCTTTGTGATCTTAAACTGGTCCTAAGCAATTTGAATGTAATGATTTTTGAGATTCTTTTCATTGTTAGCAAAGATAGTTGGTTCTAGAAGGCCGTAGCGGCAAATAATACTATGCTTTATGAAATGTGCCTCTATATTCTTAGTGATGTTTGTTTAAGATACGGTTTCAACCCACATGGTGTAGTAGTTGATTACTAAAAAAATGAACCAATGACCATTTGTGGCCTTTGGAGTGGTTGGTCTGATGTCATCCATTCACCACATATCAAACGTCCACGGGGATATCATGCAATGAAGCTTGGTTGGAGGAGCGTGGATTTGATTAGCAAGTATCTAGCATTTGTGACAATGTCTGACATAATCATAACAGTCATTTTTTGTAGAGAGACAATGGTAGCCTGCACAGAGGATTTTTTGGCAAGCAAATATTCATTCATGTGGGGGTTGCAAACTCCCCCCATAGAGTTTTGTCATGATGTCTTGGCTTTGTTGGCATCTACGTATCGTAAAAGGCCTTCTGACGTCCTTTTGTAGAGTGTACAAACACTAAGAAAATGTTGCAAGACCATTTTTTGGATGGTCATCTTGTTGGTGAAAGTGATTCCTGGGAGATAGATATATTTTTCCAAGAATTGTTTGATATCATGGTACCAGGGTTGGCCTTCAGTGTAAAGCCTCAATTTTTTTTTAATTATGTATTAATTAAGTTTAGATATGATTAATTGTTTAATTGCATACTTAGTGAGTTAATAGTTCTTTGGCGCTTTCATATACGGGTGTGAGACCGAGATGGGTCCGAGTAACCCGGAAAGTGTCTACAGGCCCGTATGAGTTGGGGTTTGGGTATAAGTGAACTTAGAGAGGCTTAAATGAAATCTTGAGAGAAGAAAATGTACGTTAGTTTGTAATTTGTCCAGAGTGACGGTAGTCCATCCCATCACCGGAGAAGAAATCATTCTGGTTGGGTCTGTTGACGATGGTTCTCATTAATATATTAGGGTTAGGGTTTGATGTGTAATAAAATTGTTGAAAACCACCCTCGCAACCAATGGTGTGTGGATGGCTTGCCAATAAGCTTACCATATAGGACATTTCAATAGATTCTCCCCTAGAATGTTGTCCTCCTAAAATTTCCATAACTAGCTTGTTAGTACTTCATAGGTCCAAAAGAAAAAGGCCGTAACAATTGAATAAGACCATTCAAATCATAATCAATTTTAGGATTAATTAATTATAGTAACATCTCTTAAGGTTTGACATGATTACATGGGGCTATTCTCTTGTTCGGAAAAAAGATTTACATTGACATACCATCTGAGATACTTGGTTCGGTCAACAAAGACTTTTTCTTGCATTAACAACTTAGAATGTTGAATACCAATGTTGCCATTGTAGTAATAATTTTATTTTTATTATTAGAAAGTATTCATATTATAATTTTATGCCAACTGAATCAAAGTTTATGACAAGGGAGGTTTGTGCAATTTTTGAATCAGTAGGAGAATACATCAGCAAGCCTCAGGAGGCCTTGAAGGATGATGCAAGTAAGAAGAATATAGATCCCAATCAGATTTTTCTCTCCTGGATACCTCCGAAGATTTAAATTCCAAGGGAAGTAACCTACCTTGAATGGAATTGCAGATTTGGGACATAACAAATTTCTGTGAAGATTGACCTCCATAAAAAAATATTTTGTTTCTCTCAGTCCAAATGTGGTACACTGAAGCAGAAAATGCAAGTTTCTTGATTTTGTTGCCACAGGTCTTTGATTTCCAATGATAAGTAGCACAATAGACAAGATTCTACCACGAAAGGCTTCCAAGAAGAAACCCACATTGAGATTGGATATAATTCCAAATTGGAGTTAAGAAGGGGCAAGAGAAAAAAAGGTGATCAAGCGCTTCAGCTGCGGAAATGCAAAAGGTACAGTGATCTGGAAAATGCCAGTAAGCCATAGATTTTAAGGTAATAGTTGAGACAGTTTTTTATGGCAAGCCATATGATAAACCTATGCTTAGGCATTGAGATAGAATTTCAAACAAGGTCATCCCATGGAGCAGAAGCGAAATGAGGGGTAAGGTAAGTGAGTGTGTTCTTCAAAGAGAAACTCCCGTTTGGGATTGCCAGCTATTTGAATGAATCAGAAGCAATAGATGATAGAGGGGATGGAAGATCTAAGGAATTTGATTAAAAAAAGCTCTAGGGATGATGCAATGGTTATTTGCAATCATGACACTTACCTTAACATTAGAGGGGATGGAAGATCTAAGGATGTCAGATTGACTTATCTTGTTGTATAAGGGATAATTAGACACCCAGTTGTCATGCCAAAAATTGGTGGCAGCACCATTCCCATTTTTGTTGTGAATGAGAGGTTAAATTGAATGTCTCAGACCAGTTCCAAGTTGCTTTTTGAGGTACTTTTATCTCCCAAATACATTTTTTTAACAAGTATTCTCTCACCCATTGAACCCAAAGGTTGTCCCTTTTGTTTGAGATGACATTCCATAGGTTTTTCAAGACAACTGAATGGTTGAGGAGCTCAAGATTAGGGATACCCAGCCCTTCAACTTCTTTAGGCTTGCTAATGGTGATCCAAGCTACTTTTGCACCTTTGCATTGTGAGTCAGATCCTTTCGTAGGAAATTCCTGAACTTGCTATTGATCTTATTGAGAATCAACTTTGGAAGTAAAAAGATAGAGCTCCAATAGAGTCGAACACTTATTAGAACAGATTGGATCAGCTGTAGTCTCCCGACATATGATAACATCTTGATAGACCAATGGCCAATCCTTTTAGTAATCTTCTCAACTAAGGATTTGCAATCACATGCTTTGAGTCTAGTAGAGATAAAGGGCACTCCTAGATTTCTTATTGGCAAATCACTTCTATTAAACCTTAGCAAGTTGGAAATTTGAAGTTCAATTTGAGAATTAACACCACAAACAAAGAAACAACTTGTTAAAAGATTGATGGAAAGACCTAATAAACATGAGAAAATGTCTAATGAATGTTTTAGGATTTCGATGGAATGAACACTATCGTGAGAAAACAGAAGGAGGTCATTAGCAAATGTTAAATGCGTGATGGCTTTCCTTTTGGATCTCTAGTGAAATTTGAAACCAGAATTAAATGTAAGAGGGGAAAGGACATCCAGGATAATATTAAAGAGAAATTAAGGGGGAGAGAGGATCACTTTATCTAAGACTCTTGACCCCAAAAAAGTGACCATGAAATTCTCCATTAATGGAGACTGCGAATGTAGACCTGTCAATGGATCGTATTTTGATCCGAATCTGATCCGAATTCGAGCCAATAATTAGGATATGGATTGGACATTTAATCCGATAATGTAATACCCCGTAATTTGAAGTTACTATTTTTTTTAATTTAAATGTTTGGGTGTTAAGTGATTTATAAGGTGCTTTAAATGTTTTCTTTTTATTGGTAGTTAAATTGAATTGCTTCATTTGTTAAATTAATTTCTTTGAGTGCTTTAAATAGTTTGGAGTATTTTATTTTATTTTATTTTTGTTGCATTGGGTCTTGTTTTTCTTCTTTTTAATTTTAGATTGGGCCAAGCAGAAATTTGGGTTAAGTTGGGTTGGAATGGCTGGGCTAGGTGTATAGATATGGGATAGGGTTTATTATATTTTATTGGTTTCTCTTTTATTATTAATTTAGATTTTATTATTTTTCTTAAAAAATAATAATAAGAGAAAAGAAAGTGGGGCTAGGGTTTCTGTCGTTTTTACGTACAGAGATCAAAAGAGCGTAGACGCAAGAAAGGAGGGGGTGAAAGAGCGATTCATCATATATATAGACATGAGAATTGTGTTTCTTGTAATCGTCATTTTTGAAAGTTTTTGTTCCGATAAATATGTTTATCTTGCTCTCCCAAATAGACTTTGTAAGTTTGGTTTCGAATGATTGGGTAGATTGACGGGGATTTGAATTAGAATTTTAGAACCCTAAACCTTGAATTTGGGGCTTCTTGATTTAGAACACGATTGGGGGTGATTTTGGTACTAATGAGTTGCTTAGACCGAGACGAGTTGAATGATATATTCAAACGCCAGATTGGGGGTCCAAAGGTGGCCAAAAAATGGTCGGAAAGTTGGGACACCATAGCTATTACGTTAAGTAGCAGGGAAAAAAGAAAAAAAAAAGAGAAAGGAAGAAGAAGGAAGGAGGGGAAGTGCCCCCCTCGCACACTGCCAGCGTTTGGGGGCGTGTGTTGCCAGTGCCGGTGCCGGGAAAAGTGGCCCTGGGCCCGACTCGTAGGCCACTCACTGGGCCCACTTTGGGCCCAGTCTGGAATATTTTTATATTTTTAATTATTTTTTATATTGTTTTAAATTGAAAAAAATAGGATAAATAATTTTTAAAATTTCTTTTAAATTCTAGAAAATTTCCATAAAAATTCAGTAATCTTGTGGGGACAGAATACTCTTGGGTTATAAATTTCAAGTGGAAATTAGTTTCCCTTATGGTTAAATTAGTGCAAAAAGTATGCCTCAAAGTTGGATTTTTATTTTTTTTTATTTTAGAAATATTTTTAAATTGCTGAAAAATTTTAGAAAATTCAAGAATTGTAAAATAGGGTTCTTAAGAATGGAATAGGCCTGGAAACCTAGGTTAGAGCTAGGTTTAGACACCCTCGATGATTTAGATTCACTAGATATTTGATTATGTGATTGCTCTTTTAATTGGTAGTTATATTTATTCTTCCTTAATTATGTTCTTTGAAATCATATCTGTTCATGGTGTACTTGATATTAGTTTAATTGTTATGAGTTTCTTGTGGATTTTGGACTTCCATTAAATTATTTAACATGCCTAAGTAGGGTGATTTTTGTTTAATAGGTTAGTAAGGGAGGCATGTAAGGATTGCCAGGGGCATGTTAGGATTTTCAATACCTAATAAGATATCTAAAGGTTAGTAGGAAGGCATGTAAGGATTGCTAGAGGGCATGTCGGGATTGCCAATACCTAATAAGGTATTCAAGGATAGAGTAGGAGGCATGTCACGATTGCCTAGTTTAATAGGGTGTTTTATTTTATGCCTTTGGTTTGAACTTAGAGAATAAGTTCTTAATTTGTGTGATAGAGGTTGGGTTGGGACGGTATATAGGACGACTTCTATTTTGGAGACCAGAGATAGATAAGGGAATGATTTGCATACATATATTTATATATTTGTTGTCCTTTATATAGAGGGGATGCTTACCGATTCTCTGATTGGGTTGTAGTAGAGAAAACTTGTTCATGAGTTTAACCCACTTTATTGATATTTCAGGTCCCAGAACAAAACCACCGTGAGGATAGAGTCTTGAGCTGGTAGATTGTGGCAGACATCTTCTCTCACCAGTTTGCAGAGTAAGGATCTATTCTTTTCTTCATGTTCAGCATATGAACTTTATTGGGATGTGATTTATTCAGTTATTTAATCTTTAGTAGTTACCCTTGTTCTTGTTGGTTAAGGGGTCCTTGGGTTACAAGACTTCCAAGTTGTAGTGTTCAGACACGTACTTTATTTATTTAAACATTTTACGACTTCAAATAGACTTTTTTTCCAGTATTTATATTTCTTTTCATTATCTCCTTGTATTATATGCTTGTTGCTAACAATTGTAGGTATCCCTTATTTTTTATGTATGAGATTGGCCACCTCATGTGTGAAATTTGTAGGGGGTATTTCAGTTGGTATCCAGAGTTTTTTCTTTCAGGTATGGGGTGAATTCCGAGAACAGAATTTCTCTTTTTAGGGGGGGAGAATGCAATACCCCGTAATTTTGAGTTTTTTTTTTAATTTAAATGTTTTGTGTGTTAAATGATTTATAAGGTGCTTTAAATGTTTTCTTTTTATTGGTAGTTAAATTGAATTGCTTCATTTGTTAAATTAATTTCTTTGAGTGCTTTAAATAGTTTGGAGTATTTTATTTTATTTTATTTTTGTTGCATTGGGTCTTGTTTTTCTTCTTTTTATTTTTAGAATGGGCTAAGCAGAAATTTGGGTTGAGTTGGGTTGGAATGGCTGGGCTTGGTGTATAGATATGAGATAGGGTTTATTATATTTTTTTGGTTTCTCTTTTATTATTAATTTAGATTTTTATTATTTTTCTTAAAAAATAATAATAAGAGAAAAGAAAGTGGGGCTAGGGTTTCTGTCGTTTTTACGTACAGAGATCGAAAGAGCGTAGATACAAGAGAGGTGGGAAAGAAAGAGCGATTCATAGGGACGAGTTCTTGTGGGTCAAAAGGCAAGTCCTCACTCTTCTCTTCCCCTTTGAACCATAAACATGGATTATATATTTTCTTATATATATATATGTTGCTTGAATATATGTAGATACATGTATATGATTACTTGTTTGTATGATTAAGCACGCTAAAGGACTTTCTGTGGATTAAACGTGGGTAATCTGTGAGTTTTGCACAGCTATGGGGTATATGTGAGTGTATAAATATGAGAATTGGGTTTCTTGTAATCATCATTTTTGAAATTTTTTGTTCCAATAAATATGTTGATCTTTCTATCCCGAATAGACTCTGCAAGTTTGGTTGCGAATGGTTGGGTAGATGGACGGGAATTTGAGTTTAAAATTTTAGAATCCTAAAACTTGAATTTGGGGCTTTTTGATTTAGGACACGATTGGGGATGTGTAGGTTAGATCGAGACGAGTTGAATGGTATATTCAAACGCAAGATTCAGGGTCCAAAGGTGGCCGAAAAATGGCCGGGAAGTTGGGACACCATGGCTATTACGTTAAGTAGCAGGGAAAGAAGAAGAAAAAAAAAAGAAGAAGAAGAATGAAGGTGGGGCAGTGTCCCCCACACCCGTTGCCGGTGTGTGGGGGCACGTGCTGCCTGCGCCAAGGAAGGTACGTGGCACTGGGCCCCACTAACCGGGCCAACCCACTAGGCCCGGTCTGGAATATTTTTATATTTTTAATTATTTTTTTAAATTGTTTTAAATTGAAAAAAATAGGATAAATAATTTTTAAAACTTCTTTTAAATTCCACAAAAAATTTTAAAAAAAATTTGGTAATCTTGTGGGGATAGAATACTTTTGGGTTTTAAATTTCAAGTGGAAATGAGTTTCCCTCGTAGTTAAATTAGTGCAAAAAGTATGCCTCAAAGTTGAATTTTTATTTTCTTTTATTTTAGAAATATTTTAATTTCGAGAAAATTCCTGAATTGTAAAATAGGGTTCTTAAGAATGGAATAGGCCCAAAAACCTAGGTTAGAGCTAGATTTAGACACCCTCGATGATTTAGATACGCTAGTGATTTGATTATGTACTTGCTCTTTTAATTGGTAGTTATATTTATTCTTCCATAATTATGTTCTTTGAAATCATATCTGTTCATGGTGTACTTGATATTAGTTTAATTGCTATGAGTTTCTTGTAGATTTTGGACTTCCATTAGATTATTTAATATGCTTAAGTAGGTTGGTTTTTGTTTAAAAGGTTAGTTAGGGAGGCATGTAAGAATTGCCAGGGGGTATGTCACGATTACGAATACCTAATAAGGTATTCAAGGATAGAGCAGGAGGCATGTCAGGATTGCTTAGTTTAATAGGGTGTTTTATTTTATGCCTTTAGTTTGAACTTAGAAAATAGGTTCTTAATTTGTGTGATAGAGGTTGGGTTGGGACGGTATATAGGATGACTTTTATTTTGGAGACCAGAGATAGATAAGGGAATGATTTGCATACATATATTTATATATTTGGCGTGCCTCATATAGAGGGGATGCTTACTGGTTCTCTGATTGGGTTGTAGTAGAGAGAACTTGCTTGTGGGTTTAACCCACTTTGTTGATATTTTAGGTCCCAGACCGGTGCCACTGCGAGGATAGAGTCTTGAGCTGGTAGATTGTGGCAGACATCTTCTCTCACTATTTTGCTGAGTAGGGATCTATTCTTTTTCTTCATGTTCAGCATATGAACTTTCTTTGGACGTGGTTATTTAATCTTTAGTAGTTACTCTTGTTCTTTTTGGTTAATGGGTCCTTGGGTTTCTGGAATTCCAAGTTGTAGTGTTCAGACATGTACTTTATTTATGTAAACATTTTACGACTTCAGATAGACTTTTTTTTCCAGTATTTATATTTCTTTTCATTCTGTCCTTGTATTCTATGCTTATTGCTATCAATTGTAGGTATCCCTTATGTTTTATGTATGAGACTGACCACCTCATGCGTGAAATTTGTAGGTGGTATTTCAGATAATTCATTAGCGATCTGAATTCGATAATCCGTTAGATAAACAAATTGGATATGGATTATGGTCGATCCGATCCGATAAAAATCCGATCCGAAATAATATAATATATAATTTATTTTAAATATATTTCTAATGTTATAACATATAATATTTACATACTATTAAAATATTTTTTATCATTATTTCCTTCTTTTTCTTCCCTCTCTCTATTGTTTTTTCTTTATAGTTTTTTATTTAATAAAAAGTTAACTACTTATTTTTCTACTACTTTTTTCTCTTTTAAAATTAATTTTTTTTAAAAAAATATATTCATTTTTGGATCGGGTTATTGTAATCACCCACGGGGTGGATTGCCGGGGCATGTCAGGATTGCTGCCAGGCCATGTCAGGATTACTTAGTCCCACATCGCCTGGGTGTGGAGAAGGGGATGTGCTTATATGTAGTATGTTATCTTCAAATGGTATGAAGGCTTTTGGGGTAAAACCCATGAGCAAAACCGTGAGGGCGCAGGCCCAAAGCTGATAATATCATTGCATGTGTTGGAGTGGGATATTACAATTTGTATCAGAGCCTGAACCTAGCTGGAAGTGTGCCGACGAGAACGTCGAGCCTCATAGGGGGGTGGATTATAATCACTTGTGGGGTGGATTGCTGGGGCATGTTAGGATTGCTCAATCCCAGATTGCTTGGGTGTGGAGAAGGGGATGTGCTTATATGTAGCATGTTCTCTTCAAATGGTATGAAGCCTTTTGGGATAAAATTCAAGAGCAAAATCGTGCGGGCTTAGGCCCAAAGTGGACAATATCATACCATGTGTTGGAGCGGGATATTATAGTTATTGGATCAGATATCCGATTAATAACAAATCGGATATGGATTTAATTATATATAATTCATCGGGTTATCGGATCATGTCGGGTTAACTATAACTCTTATCGGGTTCGGATCAGATCAGGCCTGATCCGGTCTGAATCCGATCCGTTTACAGGTCTATGTGAATGATGGGGATGTGATACATCCTTTGATCTGATGAATAAATGTAGAAGGGAATCTAAGCAATGTCAATGTATCAATTAGGAAATCCCAATTTACAGAATTACTAATTTTATTTTGTGCGTAGGAACTACTGAACCCTAATTTTATTTTTTCTTTATTCTATTATTTTTCTTTTATAGAATTACTAATAATTCCTATATAATGAAAATAATAGATATAAATATATTTAGCCCACCTATATATAAATATATGTAAATATATATAGCCCAACCCAATAGTCTAACCCAATATGAAAATAATTAAAAATAAATAAAAGGAAATGCAGCCCAAAAACTCACATATTTTATTTAAAAGAAAAATTTATATTTAAAAAAAATATTTCACAAACATCAAATATTTAAAATTAATCAACACTTAGCACCAATTAATGAACCATCTACATTAAACAAAACATAGAATAGGCATTCACAAAAATTAACTAAAGCATTTAAAACACCACAAAATAAACAGTTTAAATAATTAAGAACCCAAATTAAATATCCACAAATTACGGGGTATTACATTCTTCTCCCCTAAAAAGAGGAATTTCGTCATCGGAATTCATTTCATACCTGAAATAAAAAGTTCTGGATATTTTGCCTTTATTTCATTTTCCCTTTCCCAAGTGGACTCCGCCTTATTGTGGTGGCTCCACTAAACTCGAACTAAATGAATCGTCTTGGAACGAAGGACCTGGTTCATACGGTAAAGAATACAGTAAGGTTGCTCCATATATGTTGTATATGACTGTAACTCAATCTCTCCAATCTCAATGCACTGATAAGTATCCTCATCCTTAAGAATTTTTTGCAACATAGACACATGAAAGACATTATGCACCATGTGCATTGTGTCTGGTAACGCCAGTCTATACGCTACCACCCTAATCCTATAAGCAATTATGAAAGGACCCACAAAACGAGGTGATTATTTTTCCTCCTTCCCAAACCGCATTACTCCATTCATAGGAGAGACCTTAAGAAAAACTTGATCCCCCACCTTGAACTTTAATGCATGAGTTCTTCGATCAACATAACTTTTCTGTTTACTTTGAGCAGTCTCTATACGGTCTTTAATAAGAGCAACTTTCTTTGATGTGTTCTTGATGAATTCAGAACCCAAAAATCTATTTTCTTCAACTTCCAACCAACATACAGGTGACCTACATGGCGCCCATACATAGCCTCAAATAGTGTCATACCAATAGTCTTTTGATAACTATTGTTATAAGCAAACTCAACGAGTGGCAAATAACTCTCCCAATTACCTTTGAAGTTTAGTATACATGTTTGCAACATATCCTCCAGAATCTGATTAACCTTCATAGTCTGACCATCGGTCTGAGGGTGATAGGCGGTATTGAGATGCAGAGCTATATCCATAGCTTGCTGAAAACTCTCCCAAAATTTTGAAACAAAGTTTAGATCCCTATCCGATATAATGGATAAAAGCACGCCATAAAGCTTTACTATCTCTGCAATATAAATCTTTGTGTATTGCTCAGAGGTGTAATTCGAGCGACCAGACAAGAAATGGGTTTATTTCATCAATTTGTCCACTATAACCCAAATAGCATCATGACTTTGCTATGAGGTGGGAAGTTCTACAATGAAGTCCATAGAAATGCTCTCCCATTTCCACTTCAGTATAGGTAGTGGCTGTAAAGATCCTGGTGATCTCTGGTGATCAATCTTGATTATTTGACAAGTGCTACACTTAGAGACAAATATAGCAATGTCCCTCTTTATGCCTACCCACCAAAACTGTCGCATCATGTCCTGGTACATTTTCTCCCCTCCTGCGTGTACCAAAAATTGAGAACTATGGGCCTCACTCATCACTGCCCTCCTCAAGTCATCCTTGGGAGGAACGACTAATTGGTGTGGCCAAAATTGTTTTCCTTTTGTAGCTTACTTTTGCCTATCAAAATATAATTTAAACCACTCGTAAGAGAATGAATCTTTGTAGATACGGTTCTATATAAAGGGTGTCAATCCCATGAGTACTACGTGGGTGAATTGCAATGTTGAGAGAGTACTTCCAATTTAATCCTAAAAATAAAATTTTTGGTTTTAATTTAAAACTATTTCGTAAAATGTAAAAGCATTAAAAATAAAGAGTTTGAAAAGTTAAGAGAGCTAGGGGTGGTTTCCACCTCTAACCATCTAACATGTCCAAGTACGTAGCAAATGAGAATTACTAGAATTATATGCCACACAATGTCATTAGGCTTGCGACCTATAACGACATATCAAAAGAAAAACATGATTTTCAACTAAACATAGCCCATCTTCAACAAGCATACTCCTTCAACCTATCTACTTATCCTACTTTCTAAATGTTCCTAAGTGCATCCAAACTACCCTATTTTGCATGAGCTATATAAGCAAGAAACATCACATTCCATTAAAACCCATTACAAAGCCATCATTTACACTTTTTGTGAAAGTTGTAAATGTTGAGTATTCAAAATGAAATATTTCTACTCTAAGACAAGAGAAAGAAATGGCATCAAATGAATATATTAAAGAGGTTCACAAATGTTATACAAAACACTAGACTAAGTAATCAACATATAAATATAAATCCTAAAGTTACTACAAAATGAACAAGTTACATGGCTAGGGGTTTCACCCACACCCTAGATGGAAAGTTAGTTGAACATAAGAGACTTGCAATCCTCCATGGACAGAGCTATGAAGCTCCAAAGGGTCTGGTTTAGCTCTTCTTCTCCCTCCCCCAAAGTTGGTATATCCATCATTTTGTTCAATACATGCATATATGTCTATCACCAAGTGTGCTTGGGTCCCACCATGCCTATATATCTATGAAATCCACCTAATATATATATGTTCCCTTCACATGTCTCTTTGAAATTAGAAAATCCTCCAAAAAGATGTGCAAAGGTCATCCTTGGAGGCAAGTGGCAAGATAAGTGGACAAGTGGGCAACTGGACAAGTGGCCAACTTGCAGTCTGTAGAATCTCGATTGTGCGAAATGGAGGTTTCGTACAATCGAGATTTCGATCATGCAAAATGGATGTTTCACACAATTGAGATTTCCATCATGCGAAATTAGCATTTTGATTGTGCGAAATGTCTTCTCCAATTTCTTGATTCCTTCACTTCCATTGCATTTGGTCGAAAACATCGGCCTTTTCGGGACAAAACCTAAAATTCAACAAAAACACAAAAGTAGTATAAAAATACCTAGGTAAACATAAATACGGAATCAACATATGCAATTAAGAAGGTTTAAATGCACAGCATTGAACACTTATCACTAACCGTCCCTTGTATCTTAATCCTTCATCTGTTCCCACTATATAAAACAGTACCTATCCAGATATTAACTCAGCCACTTTCTCTACGCACTACGGGTTAGTAAGTTGATCTGTGATTACCCTCCTAATGATAGTAGGTGTAACCACCACACACACCTCAAAGGCATCAAATAAATCATCAACGCTACTCAAGTTATTTCATTTTGCTTCAAATAGAGTTCAGATTCTAGCATAGGGTCGGCAACTAAGTGTATCAGCTATGATGTTCGCTTTCTTTGGGCGGTATTAGATGAAAAAATGATAATCTTTCAAAAGTTCTAACCACATACACTACCTCATATTCAGCTCCTTCTGTGAGAACAGATATTACAAACTTTTGTGGTCGCTGAACAACGTAAAAGTCTCACCTAAGAGATAATGCCTCCAAATTCTCAAGGCAAAAACCACAGCTGCTAACTCCAGATTGTGAGTCGGGTAATTAAGCTCATGAGGCTTAAGCTTACGTGACACATATGATATTATCCTCTCCTCCTGTATCAACGCACAAGCCAAACCCCGCAATGACGAATCGGTATATACCAAGTACTTAATTCGCTCTAAGGAGTAGCTAGGACATGTGCAGTTGTCAACCTGCTCTTCAACTCATCAAATGCCGCTTGACAAGTGTCATCCTAAATGAAAGGCACAAGGTTTTTAGTCAAATGGGTTAGCGGACCAGCAATCTTAGAAAAGCCCTGAATGAACCTACGGTATTTACCAACTAACCCCAGAAAACTACGAATCTCTGAGGGTGAGGTAGGCTGCCCCCACTCCAAAACTCCTTACACATTACTTGGATTGACTGCTATCCCATTCTCAGATATTACGTGACCCAAGAACTTCACCTCCCTCTGACAAAAATTACACTTCTCAAACCTTACATACAACTGATGGTCTCTCAGTGTTTGCAGAACAATAATGAGATGTCTGGTGTGATCCTCCTATGACCTAGAATAAACCAGAATGTCATTCATAAAGCCAATAATAAGCTGATCTAAGTAGGCTCTGAAGACTTTGTTCATCAGATCCATGAATACAGTTGGGGCATTCATCAACCCAAAAAGCATAACCCGAAACTTATAAGACCCGTATCTGGTAAGAAAGGCTGTCTTCGGTATATCCTGTTTCCAAACTCAGAGCTGATGTGTAACGAATCGTTCCACCTGATGGTATAATATTGTCCGCTTTGAGCCTAAGACTGCACAGTTTTGCTCTTAAATTTTACCTCAAAAGGCCTCACACCATTTAGAGAGAACACACTACATATAAGCACATTCCCTTCTCCATACCCAGGTGATGTGGGATTGAGCACCCTGTAACCTGCCAGTATGGTAGCTCGCTTAGTGTTTCTTACACCCGCCCACATCACACCCATCCACAAGGGCTACAATCCACCCTATAAGAGGCCCGACGTCCCCGTCGGCACATTTTCGGCTGTGTCTGACTCGAATACCATTTATAACAGCCCGCTCCACCTAATGGTATGATATTATCCGCTTCGGGCGTAAGCTCGCATAGATTTGCTCTTGGGTTTTACCCCAAAAGGTCTTATATCATTTGGAGAGAACACACTACATATAAGCACATCCCCTTCTCCACACCTACGTGATGTTAGATTGAGCACTCTGTAGCCTACCAGTGTGGTAGCTCACCCAGTGTCTCTTCTTGCACCCGCCCACAAGGGTCACTACAATCCACCTCCCTAGGAGGCCCAACGTCCTCGTCGGCACACTTCCTACTGGGCTCCGGCTCTGATACCATTTGTAATGGCCCATTCCATCATATGGTATGATATTGTCTACTTTAGGCCTAAGTTCGCACGATTTTGCTCTTGGGTTTTACCCCAAAAGGCCTCATTCCATTTGAAGAGAATATAGTACATATAAGCACATTCCTTTTTCCACACCCAAGTAATGTGGAATTAAGTACCCTCTAGCCTACTAATGTGGTAGCTCACCCAGTGTCTTCATACACGCCCACATCACACCTACCCACAAGGGTCACTACAATATATATTATACCATTAGGTGGAGTAGGTCGTTACAAATGGTATCAGAGTCGGAGCCCAGCCGGAAGTGTGCCGACGAGGACGTCGGGCCTCCTAGGGGGGTGGATTGTAGTGATCCTTGTGGGCGGGTGTGATGTGGGCGAGTACGAGAGACACTAGGTGAGCTACCACACTAGTAGGCTACAGGGTACTCAATTCCACATTAATTAGGTGTGGAGAAGGGAATGTGCTTATATGTACTGTGTTCTCTCTAAATGGAATGAGACCTTTTGGGGTAAATCCCAAGAGCAAAATCGTGCGGGCTTAGGCCTAAAGTGGATAATATTATACCATGTGGTGGAGTGGGTCGTTAGGTGTGATGTGGGCAGGTGCAAGAAAAGATACTGGGTAAGCTACCACACTAGCAGGCTACAGGGTGCTCAATCCTACATCGCTTGGGTGTGGAGAAGGGGATGTGCTTATATGTAGTGTGTTCTCTCCAAATGGTATGAGGCATTTTGGAGTAAAACTTAAAAGCAAACCCATTAGGCCCAAAGCAGACAATATCATACCATCAGGTGGAGTAGGGTATTATATGATGATACCCAGATCTCAAATCTATCTTGGAAAGTAGATGGCTCCCTTTAGCTGATCGAATAGATCATCAATCCTTGGCAATGGGTACTTGTTGTGGATTGTGACCTTATTCAACTGAAATATCCCCTACATTTTCACACATGAGGTGACTAGTCTCACACATAAAACATAAAGAATATGTACAACTAATAGCATACAAGCATCTAATACAAGGAAAAAAGAAAAAAAAAGAATTATAAATGCTGAAAAGAAAGTTTAACTTAAATAAATAATAATGTTAAATAAACAAAATACGAGTCTGAACAATACAACTTGGAAGTTCCGTAATTCAAGGACCCCTTAAACAAAAATTATAAAAGTAAATATTGTATAAAAAGATCTAAGTCCTTATACTGAAGACTAGTAAGGAATAGATGATTGTCATGCTCTATGAACTCCACGCTCTAACCTCGAGGTGGAAACTGCATGAGACCTGAAATATCAACAAAGTGGGTTAAACCCACGAGCAAGTTCCCTCTACTACCACCCAACGGAAGACCGATAAACATACCCTCTTTATAAGGGACAATAAAATACATAGATATATAGTATCATTTTCTCATTTACCCATGTCCCAAAACAGAACCTATTTTTTAAGTTCAATCCAAAGGCAATCCTTACATACCCAAACACTTTATTAAATGTATACACTATTTATATAAGGCAATCCTAACATGTCTGGCAATCCTGATATGCCTCCCTTATTAACATTGAATACCTTATTAGGTATTTGGCAATCCTGGCATGCATGAAAATCCTGATATACCTCCATATTACTTTTAAATTAATAATCTAACATATTTTAAAGCATGCTAATTAAAATCATGAAAATTCTATCGCTACATTAATTAATTAAACAAATAAAATAACACAACATACCCTAAAAGTAAACGAGCTTAACATACTCCCATAGACTATTTCAAACACCAAATAATAAATCAAGTATGTTTATGATAGCAAAGAAACAATTAAGGAACAAATAAATAAATAATTAAAAATTAAAAAAAAATACTTAATAAGCCTACATTGCAACTTAAGCATCAAGTGTACCTAAACCTAGCTCTAATCTACGTTTCTGTGCTTATTATGTCTTTAAATGTCTTATTTTAATTTTTTAGAATTTTTCGCTAATTTAAAATATTTTTCCTATTTTTTTCAATTTAAAAATGATTTAAAAATTAAAAAATATATATTTAAATATTCCGGACTGGGCCAGTGGTTGGGCTTGGCGAGTGGGACTGAACCATCACTTTTTTGGTCATCGCCGACGGCCGGAGCAGGGCACACGTGCTCCACGCGCGGGCAACACATGTGGGGGTGCAGACCCTGTTCCCTTTCTTCTCCCTTTTTGTTCTTTTTTCAGCAACTCCTACCAGCCTGCGCGTTCACTATTCCAGCCATTTTCCCAGCTTTATTCTAGCCAACAATCCACCCCAAAACTTTTACCAATTCGTTCCTCTTTGTGTCATCTACAATTTGGTATAAAAAAATTTCCCAAAAATTTAGTAAATTGTAAATTCCCAAATTTAAGTTTCTAGGGTTCATCCATTAAAACTTAAATTTCTGTTTAATTACTCAACGATCTGCGTTCCAAAGTTCAAGGTTTATTAATAAGAGCAAGAGCAACACATTAATCGGAATAGAATCCATCAAAAATTGAATTAAAATTGCATGTATGAATATATATATATATATATATATATATACCAGTATATAACTATCCATATATTTATATATATATACACGTATATACATACACATCAATTAACAGAAAAAAAAATCCATGTTTACAAGTTGAAAGGGGAAGGGAAGAGATTGAACTTACCTTATGATTTTAAGTAAAATCACTTTCTCTCCCTTTTCTGGCATCTACTGTTCTTTTTCTGTTTGTGCATAGAAACTCTATGTGCATATGAACTACTAAACCCTAATTTTATTTTCTCTTTATTATATTATTTTTCTTTTTTAAAATTACTAATAATTCCTAAATAATTCAAATAATATATATAAATATATTTAGCCCACCTATATATAAATATATGTAAATATATATAGCCCAATCCAATAGTCTCGGCCAACCTGAAAATAATTAAAAAAATAAAAGGAAATGAAACCCAAAAACCTACATATTTTATTTAAAAGAAAAATTTACATTTAAAACAAATATTTCACAAACATCAAATATTTAAAATTAATCAACACTTAGCACCAATTAATCAACCATCTACATTCAACAAACATAGAACATACATTCACAAAAATTAACTAAAGTATTTAAAACACCACAAAATAAATAAATTAAATAATTAAAAATCCAAATTAAATATCCTCAAATTACGGGGTATTACAAATAGGAAGATGTAGCCTCATAGAAGAAAGGTTTGTTTTGAACCTAATTATTACCGTGACAGATAGAAATAGTAAGTGTGCATTCTTTGCTATTGTAATATTCTCTTCTTGATTAATCATAGTGAATTTTCTTCTCTCCAAGGATGTAGCCTCAGAGTTGGCTGAACCACATAAAATATTGTAATTTTTTTTATACTTGTTTGTGTTTTGCTTCCGCTTCACTGAACGAAATGGAGTAAAATTCCCAACAACACTCGAATTATATATTCATGAAATAAAGAAAATACTCTAAAACTAAATTTATTTCTTAAATATATTTCTTATCATCTAAAAAAGTTTGTCTCAATTTAATTGTTTTTTTTCCCTTTGCTAATTCGGCAGTCAAGAGAGAGAAATTATTCATAAATCAGTAGTCTCACATTTTTCTTCTTGTCTTTTTAATAAAAGTTGTATTACGCATGCTAGAAATGTTTACATTGCTTGATTTGGGTTAACAACTTAACATGGTCCAATTTAGAATTTCTTAAGAATATATTTTTTAAAAAAATTTAGATTAGGAATACATGTTAAACTTTCTAGTGTCAAAAAAAAAAAAAAAAATTATAATTTTTAATCTTTTTGCAAAGCGGTACAACCAATGCAACTTTTGGGACCTTTTCCATTAAAAAGATTTTGTTGTCTTGCCTTAGCAAAAAAAACTGGCGCTGAATTGCATCACCTAAGCTCTATGTTCACAATTGCATGCTTACTTGTAAACATTACATATATATGCATCCATGTGAACAAGCTTTATCAAAAGAGGACTTTTGGAGCCAAGTAAAGAATAGTCCCTTTCCTCCTGTTGGAGACTATAGACTTTGCCTCCAAAACCAACCACAATTCCGACAAGAAAAGTTTAAAATAATTAAGTATATATGACAAGTTTACAAGAAAAGCTATTTGAATTTGGTTCATCTCATGAATTTTCCCACCAAATAAATAATGTAAGTTTGCATTAATTCATCATCACAAAACTTCATTGTCATTTAAGCTACTGTCATCGACAAAGAACTATCTGCTACTCCAAAGCTCATCAATGGCGAATGATAGGGAAAACAAGAAGAATTTAATATTTGAAGAGTTCACACCTTCTGCTGGTTGGACCGAGGACTCGAATTGCCACTATCTGCTTGTTGATCTTCCTGGTATCGAAATTCTATCTTTCATATTTATTTGCCTATGATCTTTGAATTTGAATTTGCATTTGTAAAGGATTAATACGTAGTTTTGAGGCCTTTATAACTTCCCAAAAAACTTGCTATTTCTCTTCCAATCATGTCTTTATGTTTAAAAAGGTTGCACGTTAATTTTTTTTTTTTTTTGTTTAAATGAAGGTAAATTGCAAAAAAAAAAAAAAAAAACAAATCCTCAACTTTCATGACTTCGGAGAAAACACCCCCTAAACTTTCTTTTTTGCACAAAACCTTAGTACTATTCCAAAAATATGCAAATTGGGAAATTAACGTGCAACCTTTGTAGACCGTTACAATTGGGAAATCTCTATAATACCCTTCTTTATTAATCAAAATGATCATATATCATTTTTAAATTCATGAATCAACTTGTAAATGGGTTTTCCATATTTTTCCCTATTTTTTTTTCTTTTGTCATTAAAGGATCTTTTATCATTTTACAACCAATATTTTTCTTTTTAATTTCTTGAGAGGTCAAAATTATAAATTAGAGGGTTTGTTGCATAACTAGGGGTATATGCAAAATCGTGAAAGTTGAGGGAATTTTTTCCTGTTAACCTTTAAAAAAAAAAAGATTATAGCATGAATGTAATTAAGTAGCATTACATGAAATTCTCTGATTTTTTTCTTTTTAAGATTTCAAGAAGAACGAGGTGAAGCTTCAAATTGATAGCGAGGGTCATGTGATGGTCAGCGGAGAGAGGAAGAAGTCCGAAAACAAATTTGTTCTCTTTGATCAGACCTTTAAATTGCCTCAAAATGCAAACATTGATAACATCAGTGGGATATTTCAAGAGGAGATTCTTTATGTGACTGTCCCGAAGCAAATAACACAAGAAGAAGAGAAAGAAGAACGAGAGAATGGAATTGCCAACGCTGTTGAGCAAGAAACTAGACATGAGGTAACCAAAGGACATGAGGAAGCTTTAGATCATGTTAATCATGAGAAGGATAATAATGGTCACAAAAAGCGTCATCATAAGGAGTACGGTAATAAGAGAATAGAGTACAAAGAAGGTGTCCACAACGCAGCTGGCAAAGAGAGATGGAGGAATGATGAGGCTGGTCTGCTGCAAATTGTGATGGAGAAGCTGATGAAGAACAAATGGATGGTTACAATGGTTGTGCTAGCATTTTCATTAGGTGTGATGGTGTGTAATAAGTTCCAATCACATGGAAACTTAGGGACTTCTTTAACTAATGACATTGTAAATGTCACAATGTACGTGTCTCATCGGTTTGCTTCTATTTGTTATAGATAATAACATTAACATATGATCCTAATGTGTATAGAGTAACAGAAGCTCTGTAACAATTCCAAACAATGACTAATAGTTTGTGAACTATATAGTACTTCAACAATGCAGTTGTAACTTTTAAAGAATAAAACTAATGCTGCCGCTGAAGTTGAATACACATGCTTGCAACACATCCTCTAGAATCTGATTAACCCTTTTAGTCTGACCATCGGTCTCTAGGTGATAAGCAATACTGAGATGCAGAGCTATACCCGTAGCTTGCTGAAAGCTCTCCCAAAATCCTAAAACAAAGTTTGGATCCCTATATGATATAATGGACAAAGGCACGCCATAAATCTTTACTATCTCTACAATATAAATATTTGCATATTGCTCAGAGGTGTTATCCGAGCGAGCTGGCAAGAAATGGGTTAATTTCGTCAACCTATCCACTATAACCTAAATAACATATTAACTCCGCTGTGAGATAGGAAATCCCACAATGAAGTCCATAGAAATGCTTTCCCATTTTCGCTTCTGTATAGGTAGTGGTTGTAAAGATCCCCACGATTTCTGGTGATCAATCTTGATCATTTGACAAGTGCTACACATAGAGACAAATATAGCTATGTCCCTTTTCATACATGCCCACCAAAACAATCGCTTCATGTTCTGGTACATTTTATCCCCTCTTGGATGTACCGAAAACTGAGAACTATGGGTCTCATTCATCACTGCCCTCCTCAAGTCATCCTTGGGAGGAACGACTAACCGCCATTTGTATCTCAATCCTTCATCTGTACCCACTGTATAGAACGGTACCTATCCAAATTTTCACTCAGCCATTTTCTCTATGCACTGCGGGTCAGTAAGTTGATCTGTGATTACTCTCATAATGATAGCAGGTGTAACCACCACACATGCCACAAAGACATTAGCTAAATCATCAACGCTGCTCAAGTCATTCCATTCTAGTTTAGATAAAATTGAGAGACTAGTATAGGTATGCGACTAAGTGCATCAGCTACGACGTTTGCTTTCCTTGGGTGATATTAGATGGAAAAGTGCTCCTCATATTCAACTCCTTTTGTGAGAACAGATATTGCAAACTCTAGTGGTCGCTAAACAACCTGAAAGTCTCATCCAATAGGTAATGCGCCAACACCAAATCGTGAGTCGGGTAATTAAGCTCGTAAGGCTTAAGCTTATGTGAAGCATAGGATATCGGCCTCTCCTCTTGCATCAACACATAACCCAAACCCTGCAATGATGCATTGGTATATACCAAGTACTCAATTTTGCTCTGAGGAGTAGATAGGACAGGTGCAGTTGTCAACCTATTCTTCAACTCATCAAACGCCGCTTGACAAGAATCACCACAAACGAAAAGCACACCCTTTTTAATCAAATGGGTGAGTGGACTAGCAATCTTGGAAAAGCCTTGAATGAACCTGCGGTAATAACCAGCTAACCCCAGAAAACTACGAATCTCTGAGGGTGAGGTAGGCTACCCCCACTCCAAAATTACTAACACATTACTTGGGTCGATCGCTATCCCCTCCTCAGATACTACGTGACCCAAGAACTTCACTTCCCTCTTCCAGAAATCACACTTGTCAAACTTTGCATACAACTGATGGTTTCTCAGTATTTACAGAACAATACTGAGATGTTTGGCTTGATCCTTCTTTGACCTAGAATAAACAAGAATGTCATTGATAAAGACAACAACAAATTGATCTAAGTAGGCTCTGAACACTCTGTTCATCAAATCCATGAAGACAACTAGGGCGTTCGTCAACCTAAAAGGCATAACCCAAAAGTTATAAGACCCATATCTAGTAAGAAATGATATCTTCAGTACATCCTGTTCCCTAACTGGGAGCTGATGATACTCGGATCTCAAATCTATCTTGGAGAAGTAGGTGCCTCCTTTCAGTTGATCAAATAGATCATCAATCCTTGGCAACGGGTACTTGTTACGGATTGTGACCTTATTCAACTGAAATACCCCCTATATTTCCACGCATAAGGTGGCCAGTCTGACACATAAAATATAAGGAATATCTACAACTGATATCATATAAGCATAGAATACAAGGACAATAGAAAAAAAAAAGAATTACAAATGCTGAAAGGAAAGTTTAACTGAAATAAATAATAATGTTAAATAAACATAATACGAGTATGAAGGATACAACTTGGAAGTCCTATAACTCAAGGACCCCTTAACCAAAAATTATAAAAGTAAATACTGTATGAAAATATTTAAATTCCTACACTGAAGATTGGTAAGGAATAGATGACTGCCACGCTCTATAAATTTACGCTCTAACCTCGAGCTAAAAACTGTCTGGGACCTGAAATATCAACAAAGTAGGTTAAACGCACGAGCATGTTCCCTCTACTATCACCTAACAGAGGACCGATAAACATACCCTCTATATGAGGGACAATAAAATATATAGATATATACGTATCATTTTTCATTTACCCCTGTTGCAAAATAGAAACCAACCGTACCAACCCATTCGTTATTACACAAATTATAGAACTTATTTTCTAAGTTCAATCCAAAGACAATCCTTACATGCCCAAACACTTTATTAAATGTATACCCTATTGATATAAGGCAATCCTAACACGCCTGGCAATCCTAACATGCCTCCTTTATTAACATTGAATACCTTATTAGGTATTTGGCAATCCTGACATGCCTCCCTTATTAACATTGAATACCTTATTAGGTATTTTGCAATCTTGACATGCCTAAATATTACTTTTAATTAATAATTTAACATACTTAAAAGCATGCTAATTAAAATCATGAAAATCCTATCGCCATATTAATTAATTAAACAAATAAAATAACACAACATACCCTGAAAGTAAACGAGTTTAATGTACATACTCCCATATACTGTTTTAAACACCAAACAATAAATCAAGTACGTTTATGATAGCAAAGAAGCATTTAAGGAACCAATAAATAAACAATTAAAAAAAAAAACTTAATAAGCCTACATTGTGAGATATAAATTTGTAATTGGCATATTTCGGTGATCAAAACTTGATTGATCAAGTTGTAATTTTCGTAGTATTTTATGTAATCGATCGCCGATAACTTCAAGCTGATATTCAAGTGCATGGATGTAGACAAATCAGTTAGAACACCATATAGTACAGGTAAGTATGGTGAGGACACTCTGCACTTTTTATTTCTGAGCCTATTTTGAAAACCAGGGTTTAAATAAAAATATTAAGGTTTTTCAAAGTAGGACCGATCCCCAATATTTAGGACCAGTCCAACTTTTCTCGGCATTTTAGCTTCTGCAGGTTTTTACAAAGTCCCACCGGTCCTGATTATTTGGCACCTGTCCCATTTAGCTTGTTCCAAATAGGAAATAGATTTTGACAAAAATTCTGATTCCTATTAGGTTTGAAACTTCTAGGAGAGTTTTATTTTGGTATTCAACTTCTTTTCCAAGTAGAATTAGAGCTTCCTTGCCTATATATATGTATTCATATTTTCTCTACAAGTGTGACCCTGAAGAATAAATATTTTTAGAGAGAGAAAGTATATACAATATAATTAGGGTTATCTATTTTTTAAGAACACACATCCATACTTCACGAGTGATATTTAGGATGGTGTTCTACTTCTGATTAGCTGCTCCGAGACTACATCAAATCTATTTGCTGATCAGAACATTGGATTATTTTTTTGTATACTTGTTTGTGTTTTGCTTCGGCTTTGCTGAACGAAATGGAGTAAAATTCCCAACAACACTGGAATTATATATTCATGAAATAAAGAAAGTTCTCCAAAACTAATTTATTTCGTAAATACATTCCTTATAATCTAAAAACGTTTTTTCAATTTAATTGTTTTTTTCCTTTTGCTAATTCGTCAGTCAAGAGGGAGAAATTATTCATAAATCAGTAGTCTCACATTTTTCTTCTTGTCTTTTTAATAGAAGTTATATTATGCATGCTAGAAATGTTACATTGCTTGATTTGGGTTTAACAACTTAACATGGTCCAATTTAGAATTTCTTAACAATATATTTTAGAATTTTTTTTAGATTAGGAATACATGTTAGACTTTCTACTGTCAAAAAGAATATATTATAATTTTTTATCTTTTTGCGAAGCGGTACAACCAATGCAACTTTTGGGACCTTTTCCATTAAAAATATTTTGTTGTCTTGCCTTAGCAAAAAAACCTGGTGCTGAATTGCAGCACCAGAGCTCTATGTTCACAATTGAATGCTTACTTGTAAACATTACATATATATGTACAGAGAAATGCTAAACGTGATAATTTTATTTTACGAATTTTAACTCGAATTTATGTGGCAGGTGATAATCGTGTATGGGGGAATACCACCAATAATAATTTACTATTTAATTTTATCTCGTAAAATAATGGACTATATCACCTGCCACATAAATTCGAATTAAAATTCATGATATTTATTCGAGTCGTGTAACATTACTCATATGTATAAGCATGCTTACTTGTAAAAATTACATATATATGTATGCATGTGAACAAGCTCTATCAAAAGAGGACTTTTGGAGCCAAGTAAAGAATAGTCCCTTTCCTCCTGTTGGACACTATAGACTTTGCCTCCAAAACCAACCACAATTCCAACAAGAAAAGCTTGGAATAATTAAATATGACATGTTTACAAGAAAAGCTATTTGAATTTGGTTCATCTCATGAATTTTCCCACCATATATATAAATAATGTAAGTTTGCATTAATTCATCATCACAAAACTTCATTGTCAATTAAGCTACTGTCATCGACAAAGAACTATCTGGTACTCCATAGCTCATCAATGGCGAATGATAGGAAAAACAAGAAGAATTTCATATTTGAAGAGTTCACACCTTCTGCTGGTTGGACCGAGGACTCGAATTGCCACTACCTGCTAGTTGATCTTCCTGGTATCGAAATTCTATCTTTCATATTTATTTGCATATGATCTTTGAATTTGCATTTGTAAAGGATTAATACTTAGTTTTGAGTCCTTTAATTATAACATTCCAAAAAACTTGCTATTTCTCTTCCAATCATGTCTTTATGTTTAGAAAGGTTGCATGTTAAATTTTTTTATAAAAAAAACGTAAATAGCAAAAAAAAAAAAAAATCCTCAACTTTCAAGATTTCGTAGAAAACACCCCCTAAACTTTCTTTTTTGCACAAAACCCTCGTACTATTCCAAAAATATGCAAATACCCTCTTACTATTTGTAGACCACTACAATAGTGAAATCTCTATAATACCCTTCTTTATTAATCAAAATGACCATATTTCATTTTTAAATTCATGAATCAACTCGTAATATAAATGGGTTATCCATATTTCATATTATATATGTATCCCTATTTTTTTTTCTTTTGTCGTTAAAGGCTCTTTTATCATTTTCCAACCAATATATATATATATATATATATATATATATATATATATATATATATATATATAATTTCTTGAGAGGTCAAAATTATAAATTAGAGGGTTAGTTGCATAACTAGGGGTGTTTGCAAAACTGTGAAAGTTGAGGAAATTTTTTCCTGTTAACAAAAAAATTAGGCTATAGCATGAATGTAATTAAGAAGCATTACATGAAATTCTCTGATTTTTTTCTTTTTAAGATTTCAAGAAGAACGAGGTGAAGCTTCAAATTGATGGCCATGGTCATGTGATTGTCAGTGGAGAGAGGAAAAAGTCCGAAAACATATTTGTTCACTTTGAGCAGACTTTTAAATTGCCTCACAATGCAAACATTGAGAACATCAGTGGAAAATTTGAAGAGGAGATTCTTTATGTGACTGTCCCGAAGCAAATAACACAAGAAGAAGAGGAAGAAGGAGGAGAGAATGGAATTGCCAAAGCTGTTGAACAAGAAACTGGACATGGGGTAACCAAAGAACATGAGGAAGCTTTCGATCATGTTAATCATGAGAAGGAGTATAATGATCACGAAGAGCATCATCATAAGGAGGACGATAATGGCCACGAAGAGCATCATCATAAGGAGGACGCTAATGAGGGAATGGAGTACAAAGAAGCTGTCCACGAGGCAGCTGGCAGAGAGAAATGGAGGAATGATGAGGCTGGTCTGCTGCTAATTGTGATGGAGAAGCTGATGAAGAACAAAGGGATGGTTGCAACGGCTGTGCTAGCATTTTCATTAGGTGTGATGGTGTGCAATAAGTTCCAATCAAATGGAAACTTAGGGAGTTCTTTAACTATTGACATTGTATAGGTCACTGTACGTGTCTCATCGCTTTGCGTCTATTTGTTACAGATAATCACATAGACATATGATCCTATTGTGTATAGAATAACAGAAGCTCTGTAACAATTCCAAACAATGACTAATAGTTTGTGAACTATATAGTTCTTCAACAATGTAGTTGCAACATTTAAAGAATAAAACTGTTCCCCAACTTTTCAGAATTCTCTAACAAGTAATTTACCTACCATTCACTGTTGAGGTGTGGCCCGGGTCGTGCCACTGGGTTTGACCCGATTATGGGTCTTGTGAGTGGGTTTCCGATTTTTTTCTTGCCCGAGTTTTGACTCAGTTTGCAATCTCTGTTGTAACTCGGAATACGTGTTAGAATTTGTATTATCCCCGGTCCAAATCGGACCAATATAATTATATTGTGTAGAGTATAATTGATATAGGTACGTTTTAAATCATGTTTCAACACATTTATTCTAAATTTTCACTTCTTAATTCATAGATGGTGGAATTTGTGGCGTAGAATGAAATTGGTAATTGTCGGTAAAAATTAAAGTTAGAATGCATAACCAATGGATGGTAAAAAGTTATGTGATAGGTTGTGAATAGACAATAGATCATGTGTGGACATTCAGAATCCTCGCTAAAACAGTTATGTGATATGTTTGTACCCATCATTTCACATAATCAGGACCAGTGGCTTACCCTCTATTAATTCGTATTTATACCATTCTTTGGCTGGATTTCTAATACCAACTACAAAAGCCCAAACAACTGAGATTCCAGGTCTGTAATTGCATTTCATCTTTTTTCTTGCTTTCTCTATGTTAAATTAGCTTTCATATCACTTTTATAATTATGGATTCGGCGTAGCTTTTGCTTCTGGGTTTACTTTAGAAGAAAAAGAGAAGCAAAAAGTATCAATTCCATTTGACTTATGCTTTAGTGTTTGAGAGCATTTAATCACTACCGGTTTGATTATCTCTCAAATATGAAGGGCACAATTGCTATTTCGAAAGTTTCATTAAACCCATGAAACAACTTCTTGTGCTTTTAAAATAAAGCATCCGGGAGAAGTTGGTTCCTAGCTTCTCCTAAACGTTCTTTCAAGAATCAAAGTTCTTTTAAAAAAATTAGTCTTATAACACAGTTCAAAACAACTTTCAAGCTCAAAAAGACAAAAGCAGAGTTTGAAAAGGCCAATCCAAAGAGAAACTATATTATTTTTTTGAATATATAGCAATAATTTTATTATTTTTTTGAAAATTCCTCCACTAAAATTACAACAACAAAAAAAAACCCCACTTTATATAACTTTGCCCCCACATACCATTTTTTTTCATTTTTTTATATTGTCGTTGTTAATCTCCTAATTTTCTGGGTCCCTCAATGCTATGTATCATTATAATAAATGAAATTAGAGAATAGTTTTTAACAGGTTAATTATGCGTAATATATACATAAGTATTAGAATGAGTATAACACATCCTTTGCTTTGATTTCATCATATGCAAATTGCTTTGGGTATTTTGTGCATTAGTTAATTTGCCTAAGTGCTCACTGTGTTTTGGTTTTTAAAATTTTTGTGTTTGTAGGAAAGCTCTAGGTATGGCATCAGAGAAAGCAGTTTTCAAACAAAATGACAGTGCAACCAAAGTTGACAAGGAAGAGAATCCTGAAAAGAAAAGTTACAGTGCAACCAAAGTTGACAAGGAAGAGAAGCATGAAAAGAAAAATGACAGTGCAACCAAAGCTGACAAGGAAGAGAAACATGAAAAGAAAGAGAAACATGGGGATGTGGATGAGAAAGAACAGAAAGGGGAAGAGAAGACAAAAGAGAAGAAGAAGAAAGACAAGGATGGTAAAGAAAAGGAGGGTGATGGAAAGGAGAATAAGAAGAAAAAGAATCCTGAAGATAAGAAGGATCCAGCTAAACTAAAGCAAAAGCTTGCAAAGATTGATGACAAAATGCAAGCACTAGCAGCAAAGAGAGAAGATGTTTTGAAACTGCTTAATGAAGTTGAGAAAGGTGCCACCAATCCAAATGGAGGAGCCTCTGCACCAGCCAAGGCCTGAGGTGCAAAATGGATTCAATTTTTGTTAGTTTTTCATGTATATAATAATGTGTGATTTAATAATTTGATGAAAGGCAAAAACCATTCATCCCTTTCATTAGTAATTTCATTGTATGTATGTATATATATTACATACACAAGTTTTATGATTTGAGCGAGAATCAATTGATTATGATTCCAAATATATATATAGAGAATTATTCTTTGAATCAAGGGATTCATTAATAATCCCAAATACAGAAGAATCATATATACACATGATCATATCAAGGATTCCTTAATTCATGGGATCATATATATATATATATATATATATATTAAATTTAAGTTTCGTATAATAAGACAAAAAAATCAATTCAATTGTGAAAAGTGATTAAAAAATCAATCATATGAATCAAAATGTTTTTATTTATCTACCGTTCAAAATAATCCAATTCAACAGAGGAAAAATGATTTGTAGTAGGACATTAACTCTAACTGTTCACCAGTCACATGAAAGCAATGAAACAAGTGAGCTTTACCAAAAAAAATTGGAAAAAGAAAGAGAGAAGATGAAAATGAAGAGAGATTTTCATAAATGTGAAAATTTAGAAGATGAAAGGCAAAAACCATCCATCTGTTACATTACTTTCAATGTATATGTATAATTTGATTGGTGACCAAAGCTTTTTAAGTACAATTAACTAGCAATGAATAAGAAATCAACTTGTTAAAGTTCAAAGGTACTAAACAAATTAATAAAGAGGACGTGAAACCAATTTTTGTACAATAAGAAGCAAATTGTAAAGTGGATTAGCTGATCAGTTACTGAAGCTTAATCTAAGAGTAGTATATTGCTAATGGATAGAAGTATAAAACTAGATTGCTAATTTAAGATTCTAAAAAGGGCACATATGTTAACTGTTGTTTGTCATATATGCTTTAAACTGCTCTTACGTTCGTCATTATTCATTATTACTAACTTCCAAAAGGATATGAAAACTTTAAACCCATCACATTGACCATGAATTTCAAACAGATCTAAACCTAAAAGCATATTAAATAAATTTTGAGCAAAGAATATGCATGATACAGGAGGATCCGAGTCGGATGATGTTGAATTGTCAGATAGTACGTTGATGGCATTGAGATACCTTGAATTGGCAGATCAGCGCAAAGATGGCAGGTAGTCGTGATCTTTTCCTAATTGGGGTAGTTTTGGGTGCGTTTCGATATTTTGGCCATAACTTTGGCTACGGGTATCAGAACCGCACATATGACCCCAATTCGGAAAACAAATTTTCGGCGCGCATGTCGTAACCACCTAGCTCCACTCGGTGCACATTTTTTTCAAGGTCAAAATCCGCTATTTTTCCTTCGGAATCTCCATTTTTAGTTATTTTTTTTGGTTTATGGTAATATTTCTTTTGTCATTTAGGAAGTGATTCTAAACTCGATTTGGGCCAGATTTTTGGTAGATTACTTCTTTTATTACGTATTTCATTTTGGCATGATTATTGAAATTTTGCTATTTTTGGTAAAATTCTAATAATGACGATTTTCAGCTCTATAGCCCGACTTGTGGGCTGATTTTTGGACATTCTTTGATTTGATAATATTGAATTGAACACCAAAGGATCTTCCCTGTGAATTATCTATTGAAACTAGCCTGCAGAATAATCGCTACTCAGTTTGGCGTCAGTTGGTATCAGAGCTCCAGCATCTTCCTGAGGTGAGATTTCATCAGTTTCCATGGCTGGTGCTCATGATCGTAGTGTTCAGGAAGAGCTTCAGCATCTTCCTGGGGTGAGATTTCATTAGTTTCCATGGCTGGTGGTCGTGGTTGTCGCGGGCAGGTTTCAAACGAGGAAGTCCCACACCGTGATCATAGTGTTCAGGATATGATGACTGAGGATTTACAAAGGCAAGTTGCAGAGTTAACCCAGCGTCTAATGATGTAGGCTTTCAATGATCGTGAGATGGAAGATCACAATTTCGATTCCAGTTTCGAAAACCTATTTCACAATCGTGCTCGATTCTGGGAGCACCGTGGTCGGGAGGATCGTCATAGAGACCTCGGTTTCAGAGTGGATCTACCCGAGTTTTCTGGTACATTACAGGCAGAAGGATTTGTCAATTGGTTGAATGAAGTAGAGCGTATTTTTGAGTATAAGGAAGTCTCAGATCATGTCAAAATGAAACTGGTCACCATCAAACTCAAAGGCAGAGCATCTGCATTGTGGGAGCAGTTGAGGCGATCACGATACAGGCAGGGCAAGGCCAAGATCACTGATTAGGAGAGGATGAAGAAGAATATGAAGGGTCACTTCCTTCCTTTCGGCTACACTCAAACCTTGTTTCAATGACTTTATTCGTTGATGCAAGGTATGAGATCAGTTAATGATTACACGAAGGAGTTCTATTAATTGATAGCCCAAGGAAGAGCAGATGGTGGCATGGTATTTGGGAGGATTGCGATAACACCTGCAGGATGTCCTCAGTCTTCACTCGCTTTGGACCATTTCTGAAGCATACCAACATGCACTTGCTGTGGAAAAATAGTAGAACAGGAGGCCAGTGGTCAGGAGTGATCAAAGCAATCAGCCAGTTCGCCCTTAAGAATCTCATCCTGCCCAGCAGCCACTGCAGGGTAATTCTAACTCAAATATTAGATGTTTCAGATATGATGAACAGGAACATAGAGCGACTGAGTGCAAGAAGCCTGCTAGTCAAAATGGCAAAAATCTCCTGATTGAGGAAGACATGGTAGATGAAATGGAGGAGATTAGAGAGCCTGTGTATGACGATGATGAAGATGGAGATGTGTTGTATAGAGATGGCCATGAGACTCTGGTCGTTTGTAAGAGTCTACTGACTCCCAAGGGCAATTCAGGAGATGATTGGTTGAGAACTAATATTTTCCACACGACTTGCATAGTTGCAGATAAAGTCTGCAAGATGATCATTGACAGTGGCAGTTGTGAGAATATAGTGTCTAAAGAGGCTGTCCAGAAATTACAGTTGAAGACAGATCATCATCCGAACCCGTACAAATTGTCATGGCTGAATAAAGGCAATGGGGTAATAGTAGATAGGCGATGCCTAGTGTCTTTTTTGATCAGCAGGAAATATTTTGATAATACTTGGTGTGATGTTGTGTCTATGGATTCTTGTCATGTATTGTTAGGCAAACCTTGGCAGTATGATCGTAGTGTTATTTATGATAGGCGAAAAAATATATATTCCCTTAGCATAAAGGGGAAGAAGATTGTGTTGGCACCTCATCGGGAAGGAACCACTCTTACCCTGGTACAATAATACTAACCTGCTTTCTATGTCCAGGTTTCTAGTTGTGATTAAGCGTGGAGATGTGGTCTATGCTCTACTGCCTTGTGGGAATAGTGCAGTAGATCTGAATCTGGATTTTCCAGCAGAGGTGCAGCAGCTAGTAGTAAAGTTTTTTAACCTAATGCTAGAGGATATTCCTCCTAGGTTGTTGCCTATGAGGGATATTCAGAATCAGATCGACCTTATTCTGGGGTCCAGTTTGCTTAATCGACCAGCGTATCGCCTCAGTCCCAAGGAATTTGAAGAGTTGCAGTGACAGATGGTAGAGTTATTGGAGAAGGGCTACATCTATTAGAGTATGAGCCCATGTGCAGTTCCTCCTCTGCTGGTGCTGAAGAAAGATAGCTCTTGGCATATGTATGTTGATAGTAGAGCAATCAACAGGATTATAGTGAACTATAGGTTTCTAATTCCCCGTCTGGATGATATGTTAGACCAGTTGTCCGGTTCTAAGGACTTCTCAAAATTTAACTTTAAAAGCGGATACCATCAGATCAGAATAAGGCTTGGGGATGAGTGGAAAACAATATTTAATATGCAACATAGGTTGTATGAGTGGATAGTCATGCCTTTTGGGCTGTCCAATGAGCCCAACACATTTATAAGATTTATGCATCAGGTTTTATGGTATTTCATGGGAAAATTCGTTGTAGTTTACTTCGATGACATCCTCATCTATAGCTTGACATGGGCGTCACACTTTGATCACCTCCGTGCTATTTTTGATATGTTGAGGACGAAGCGCCTGTTTGTCAATCAGAAGAAGTGTTCTTTCTTCACTACTTCTGTAACTTTTCTTAGTTTTGTTGTTTCTACTAATGGTGTTCATGCAGATCCGTCAAAAATAAATGCGGTCTTGGAGTGGCCCAAACCAAAGACCTTGCACGATGTCCGAAGTTTTCATGGATTGGCATCCTTCTACCATTGGTTCATTAGAAACTTCAGCACTCTGATTGCTTCTATCACAGAGTGCCTCAAGGGACGTGATTTCCATTGGTTCCAGGAGGCGGAGGCCAGTTTTCATCTGGTCAAGCAGAAGATGACATAGGCACTAGTTTTGGCACTTCCTGATTTTGGAAAGGTGTTTGAAGTAAACTGTGATGCATTTGGGGTTGGCATTGGTGGTTATCTGAATTAGGAGGGGCGCCAAATAGCTTTTTCAGTGAGAAGCTATCAGGATCAAAGAAGAATTATTCCACCTATGATCTAGAGTTTTATGCCATAGTTCAGTCCCTGAAGCATTGGTGTCACTACCTAGTATAGAGGGAGTTCATTCTTATCATTGATCATGAGGCCCTGAAGTACATCAATGGCCAACACAAGCTGAGTAGACGGCATGCTAAGTGGGTGGCATACTTGCAGGAGTTCACGTTTGCGTGGAGGCACCAAGCAGGGAGTCCAAACCATGTTGCAGATGCACTGAGCCGTCGTATGTTATTCCTCACCACCATGAGCACCAGAGTTGCAGGATTTGAGACTTTCTCTGATATGTATACTTCAGATTCTTCCTTTCGGAGGATAATTCAAGAGGTAATGATAGTCAACGACATGATTTTATTTTGCATAATGGTTATCTATTTCGTGGATTACAGTTGTGCATTCTAGATTGTTCACTAAGGCAGCAGATTATTAGTGAACTTCATAACGATGGTCACTTTGGGCGAGATAAGACGTTGGCTTTGATCTCTTTTAACTATTATTGGCCCAAATTGACCAGTGATGTGGCTCATTATGTGGAGCATTGTTATGTGTGTCAGTGGTCCAAGGAAGGTCTTACTAATGCGGGCCTGTACACACCTTTACCGCTACCTAAAGCCCCTTGGGTTGATGTCAGTATGGACTTTGTGTTGGGTTTACCTGTACCCAACGGGCTTTGGATTCTATTTTGGTTATGGTTGACAGATTTTTCAAGATGGCCCATTTTGTAGCTTGCAGGAAAACAGTGGATGCTGTCGATCGCCCATCTTTACTTTAGGGAAATTGTGCGTTTATATGGTGTTCTCCAATCCATTATTTCAGATCGTGACACCAAGTTCATGAGACATTTCTGGAGGAGTTTATGAGAGAAACTGGGGACGAAGTTGAATTTTAGCAGTGCCTACCACTCCAGACAGATGGTCAGACCAAGGTGGTGAACCGGAGTTTGGGAAACTTTTTGAGGAGTTTGACAGGAACTAAATCAAAGTAGTGGGATTTGGCATTACCTCAAGCAGAATTTGCCTATAATAGGTCAAAGAATAGAACAATAGGAATGAGCCCATTCGAGATTGTCTATGGTCAGAATCTATCCGGGGTGTTTGACTTAGCCCCTATTCCACGTGTGGGTCGTTTGAGTCGTAAGGTAGATGAGATAGCAGAACATCTTCGAGGTATCCATGAGTAGGTCAAGTTGGCCATTCACGAGAGTAATGCTAAGTACAAGGTTCAGGCCGACAGCCACCGTCGTTAGGTACTTTTTGATGTTGGTGATTTTATTTGGGCGGTATTAACTCGTGATCGTTTTCTTGTTGGAGAGTATAATAAGCTTAAGGAGCGAAAGATTGGACCCTGTGAGATCCTGTAGAAGATCAATGATAATGCCTATAGACTGCGCCTTCCTAGTCATTTGAGGACTTCTGACGTCTTTAATGTGAAACACCTGAGTCCTTGTTTTATGAATTCCGATGAAGCTATTATGAACTCGATGACGAGTTCTTTCCAACCCGGGGCGACTGATGTAGGATGATCTTAGTTAGATGATACTGAGTTGTTAGATGACACATTGATGGCACTGAGATGTGAGATATAAATTTGTAATTGGCATATTTCGGTGATCAAAACTTGAATGATCGAGTTGTAATTTTCATATTATTTTATATAACCGATCATCGACAACTTCGAGCTGACACTCAAGTGCATAGAAGCCGACAAATCAGTTAAGAACACCATATAGTACAGGTAAGTATGGTGAGGACACTCTGCACTTTCAAGTTCCGAGCCTATTTTGAAAAACTAGGGTTTAAATGCAAAATTTAAGGTTTTTCAAAGTAGGATCGGTCCCCAATATTTAGGACTGGTCCAACTTTTCTAGGTAGTTTAGTTTCTGCAAGTTTTCAAAATGTCCCACCGGTCCTATTTATTTGGCATCGGTCCAACTTAGCCTGTTCCAAATAGGAAATAAATTTTGACAGAAATTCTGATTCCTATTGGGTTTGAAACTTCTAGGAAAGTTCTATTTTGGTATTCAACTTCTTTTTCAAGTAGAATTAGAACTTCCTTGCCTATATATATGTATTCATATTTTCTCTACAAAAAGAGGCCCTGAAATATTATTTTTAGAGAGAGAAAATATATACATTATAATTAGGGTTTATATATTTTTAAGAACACACATCTATACTACACGAGTGATTTTTAGGATGGTGTCCTACTTCTGATTAGCTGCTCAGAGACTGCATTAAATCTATTTGTTGATCAAAACATTGGATTGATGGTTCTTCGCTTGCTTGCTTGCTGAGGAAGAAAGGTGACCAGATTGCACTACAAAGGGAAGAAAATACTTGCTGAGTATTTTGGTTCTTCCAGCAACCTTTCTATAAGGGTGGTGATGTTAGCCGGAAGTCTGCAGCAGTTGGACGTGTTGTCGCAATCATAAGTCTGAGGTGTTCCGCATCAGATCTTTGACAGAGTGAAGAGGGGTGTGAGACTGAGACAGAGTCTGTTGTACTTTGCTTCATCATAGTGAATTGGTTCCCTGAGGCGTGCTGCCTCCCTCCGTGGTTTTTCCCGCCTTGGGTTTCCACGTATATCTGGTGCATTCTTTTCTTTACTTGCACTTTATTTATTTGCTTACTTTAATTATTTGATTAATTGGACTTAAAATTGAATTAATTAAAAATTAAGCAAACGAGCAAGTGATCCTATTCACCCCCCTCTAGGTTTTAAAATACTTTTCGTAACTGCTTCTGCACTGCGCAACTCACATGAGATACCTTGAGTTGGTAGATCAGCGCAAAGATGGCAGGTAGTCGTGATCATTTCCTAATTGGGGCAGTTTTGGGTGCGTTTCAGTATTTTAGCCATAACTTTGGCTACGGGTATCAAAACCGCACATATGACCCCAATTCGAAAGCTCTTTTCAGCACCCACGTCATGGCCACCTAGCTCCACTCGGTGTACATCTTTTACGAGATCAAAATCCGCTATTTTCCCTTCTGAATTCCCATTTTTAGTTATTTTTTTTTCGTTTATGGTAATATTTATTTTGTTATTTAGGAAGTGATTCTAAACTCAATTTGGGCCAAATTTTTGGCAGATTACTTCTTTTATTACGTATTTCATTTTGGCATGATTATTGGGATTTTGCTATTTTTGGTAAAATTCTGATAATGGCGATTTTCAGCTATACAGCCCGGCTTGTGGGATGATTTTTGGATATTATTTGATTTGATAATATTGAATAGTACAGCAGAGGATTTTCTCTGTGTTTTGGGGCGATTCTCTTGTGTTCTTCCTTGTGAATTATTTGTTGAAACTAGCCTACAGGATAATCGCTATTCAGTTCGGCATAAATGCAGAATTTTGAAAACTCAAAGGGACAAACGGCCAAGAATTTAACACAACTTGCAACCCAAGAACGTAATCAAGAAATACGACAAAAAAATAAACACGCACAGTACAAAGATATATGTGATTCAGTGTAAAGTTTACGTATACGATGAAAATTGGAAGAAATATATATTTCGCTATCTTAAAAACAAGAGATTAATCATAAGTTTCAGTCCTTATTCTTTCTAAACTGCGATTTTTAGGGTTTTCTCTTTTGTCATTCCAAATTCTAAATGTTATATGTGTAAAACAAAACAAAAAATATTTTCATTTTTTGGATCAAACCAGGTGGCAATGCGACCTTGACTGAAACAAAATTCAAATCACAACTTTACAAGCATTCTTGCAATGCATAGTTTAACTTAAGCTCAAAATGCCATCCATAGGCGCTCTTCATGTTGTACATTTTACTTGTTTAAAAGCACCTGAAAATTATGTCAATTGTTGGGAGAGTTCTTCAAATTCACATCGTAGAATTTAAAGGGTTTCTTGCACAAATCATCATAATATGTTTATAAGTCTAATCATGTATATATACAAGAACAATATGCCTACCATATATATACCATAAATGATAATTACCACTTATGTAGTAACCTTTGTGGACAGGTGTGAGTGGGCGGGTGCGAAGACAGACACTAGGCTGAACTACCATACTGACAGGGTACAGGGTGCTCAATCCCACATCGCCTGGGTGTGAAAAAGGGGATGTGCTTATATGTAGTATGTTCTCTTCAAATGGTATGAGGCCTTTTGGGGTAAAACCCAAGAGCAAAATCGTGCGGGCTCAGGCTCAAAGCAGACAATATCATACCATGTGTTGGAACGGGGGTATTACAGTTGGTATCAAAGCCTGAACCCAGTCGGAAATGTGCCGATGAGGACGTTGGGTCTCGTAGGGGGGTGGATTGTAGTAATCCTTGTAGATGGGTGTGAGTAGACGGGTGTAAAGACAAACACTGGACTGAGCTACCACACTAACAGGGTATAGGGTGCTCAATCCCACATCGCCTGGGTGTGGAAAAGGGGATGTGCTTATATGTAGTATGTTCTCTTCAGATGGTATGAGGCATTTCAAGGTAAAATCCAAGAGAAAAATCGTACGGGTTCAGGCCCAAAGATGACAATATCATACCACGTGTAGAGATCGTGCCCAATTTTGGCCGGTTTCTCAAATTTTTTGTCATTTATTACTTTAAATGCATTTTAAATGATATTTAACATGTTTTGGATGCGGGGAACATGTTTAGAAGGTTAGAATATGGTTTTGGGAAGTTTTGGGAACTTTTGAAAAAGTTTGACTTTTTGGTCCACGGGGGCCCCGGATTAGGTTAAGTGGGTCCGGGAATTTCGGAAAAAAATTTGGAAAAATTTTATTTTTGATTATGGACTAAATGAAATATTTAGAGTGTAAAGGAATTGATTTCGAGTCCAACGGAGTTTTCGGGAATTAATTTCGAGCCCGGGAAGGTACATTAAGTGGCTAGGGGTAAAATGGTCATTTCGCGCCCCTAGGGTTGAGATAAATATCAAAAAGGGTCTGAGACATTTCATTTTACAGATCTCTCTCTCTCTCTACGTAACCCACTTCATCTCTCTCCCTTCTCTCTAGAGTTTGAGGGCCTTAAGGTGTGATTTGGAAGATCTTGAAGAAGGAAAGTGTGTAGGGGACATCAAGGGCATCGGTTTGAACCGATCAAAGTCTCCGTTTCGTGAAGTTGAGAAAGCTGGGATTTCTCAAAGTTGGATTCAAAGCTTGGGAATTTGAGGTAGGGGTGCTAGACTCATCTTTACTTTGATTCTATAGGTCACATACTTGTGACATGAAAGATAGATTGGGATTTCTTGAGTTTAGGGTTATGTATATGTGTATATATGTATACTAATGTGATTATGCATGTATAAATGTCTAGCATGTTGGTTAGAACTTATATATGTTGTGTATGTGCAAATGAGACTATGAATGTTCTTAATGAAAAATGTGATCCTTTGGTGAAAACATGAAAAATGTGAATTTTTAGACTTGTGCATGAAAGATATAATTTTCCTTGTAAATGCATAAGCATAATGATTTTCATGATATGAGTGTGATGGCATTGTGACAATCTTGAGGGAAAGGAAAATGCATTGATTTGACAAAAATGCATTCATGGTGTGGAATAAGTGCATTGATGTGATTATGTGCACTATGTGAAAAGCGAGTTTTTGGGGCGTGACAACATTGAGAATTAAGGTGAGGGAATGGTCCCTAGGGTGAAAGACCCAAAACTTGGCCAAGAGGAGGTGCTCCCTTCGGATTAGTAACCCAATAAAGCACAAGCAGAGTTTGGGTGCCGAAGAGACCCTTACTATGGATGGAGTGATAAGCTAGTCCCCATTGAAGTGATTTCCGGATTTATGTGGTGTGAGTTATATATATATATATTGTGGCTTGCTCAATTTGATATATATATATATATACATACGTATGCAAATGCATTGAGATGTGAAGCATCACTCATGATTTGAAAAACGTGATTGTTTATGGGTTAAAAAGCATGTACACTTGACATGTAGACATGTAGTGATTTCATATGCATCCATGCATGGCCGCCTGAGTTAGAGTGGGGTTGGGTGGATCATTCCTACTGAGCCGCAGTGTTGCTCACCCCATATTTATATAAACATTTTCAGATAAGGCGCCAATGGAAGACGAAGCATGATTAACTCTATGGATATGTCGAGCTTATTTTTGGACTTTTGCTCCTTTGAGATGTAGATAAATGTCCATGCCGGCTTGTGGCATGTTGACCATAGTCGTAGTGTTGCCTTTACATTTGTATCTTCTTTTGTTTATGAACTCCAAATGTAAATGCCACACTTGTAGAAAAGAGACTTTTGAGAAATACATGTATGATGATTTCTGTCATTTAAGATTTGATGAATGTATGGCACCTTCGGACTACTTTCCTCTTTAGTTATGATTTCTTGTATGGTTACTCATGAACAAATGGAGTACGAAAAGTATGTATGCATGAGTTGTTGAGTGAATATGGTAAGAAAAATGGATAGAATTATATTTCAAATGTGAAATGCATGTTATGTGAATTTACTTGATGGTCATAAGGCATTAGAGTAGCCATTGGGGGGACACATGCCCAAAAGTGTCCATTTTGAGTTCAAGAAGTGAATGAAATTTATTTATATAGTAAGAGAATTGTGTTAGCTTTGATTTGATAGGTCATGGACCTTGTTTGGATTTAAATTGAAAAAGATATGCATGTTTTGGTGCATGGGTGGGTAATCTGACCCACAGCCACTAATTCAAGCATAACTTGAGTTGTGGATGGTATTTTTGGATGATTCAAATTGGGTTAGAAACTAGACATGTTGAGGATGATCCATGTCAAATTTCAAGTCAAATGGACTTACGGATTGTGAGATATTGGCATTTGAAGACAGGTTGAGAATGCTGTCAAAGATTCAGGCCCAGGTTCTTTCAGCCTGCTGAAAGGCCACTTTCAGCCTGCTGAAAGTTCACTTTCAGCCTGCTGAAAGTCCACTTTCAGGCGGCTGAAAGTGCTAGTTTTGGAAATACAAACACACTGGAAGTTTCAGGCGACTCAAACTGAACTTTCAGGCGACTGAAAGTCCCGTAGACCTTAAAAATGTGTTTTTTTGTGATTTCTTCATGATCTAAGAGTGGAAATGAAATGTCATGGATACATAGACCGATGTGTGGCCCATTGGAATGAATAATGATGAGTATATGCATAGGTAATTGCATGCGTATGGTTAGCTTCCGCGGTAATCAACATATATGAGGAGGTTCAAGGGGTTTAGTGAATGGGTTCGCGACTCGGGAATTCGGGGTCGGTCCGGGGAGGTCCAGCGGTCCGGATTCCGGGGCGTGACAGCGTGGTATCAGAGCTTAACCAGGTTTGAATACCTACGGACGACGGGGAATGGTTAAGCCACGTGTTGGATTGAAGGAAATCAATGATTCATGGGATTTTAAAATTTAGGTTCTGACCCTAGACTTTTGGTTTTGGAGTGTAAGCTAAGAGTAAGTACGTATTGTATGGGAAATTCTTATGTGCTTAATTGTTTACATAACATGCTATTTGTGAAGTGCTTTAGCATGTTGAGTATGCATGAAGTGAGTTGGTCCAATACATTTATGCATAACTTTTAAGTATCTTCTTGTCATCTATATAGAAGGATGCCACCAAGAAGAGCTCGCGAGAGGACACCGGAAGTGGTCCCTATTGGGGGAGAGCAATTTATGCGCGACATGGTCTCTACCATGCGACAAATTGCAAGGGAAACACAACGGGAAACTCAAGAGGAGACCCAGGCTCCACCTAGAGCAGCTCCTCCTAGTAGGATGATAACGGCGTTGGGGCATGTTAAGAAACATAGTCCACCGTCGTATTCTGGGGGATCCGATCCAATGGTAGCGGAAAGTTGGTTGGACGAGATGGTTACACTCCTTAATGTACTTGAAATTGAGGAGGACTTGAAGGTTAAGGTAGCCACTCACTATCTTAAGGATGACGCCAAACGTTGGTGGAAATTCTTGGGAGACTACCATGATGTGGAGACAATGGAATGGGATACATTCCAAGTGCTTTTCTTCGAGAAGTACTTTCCAGTGACAATGAAAGATAGTATGAGGAGAGAATTCTTTAACCTTGTCCAAGGGACAATGACGGTGATGGAATATGAGACAAAATTTACCTCCTTGGCTCGGTTTGCAAAGGAGATGATCCCAACGGAAGAGCTTAAAATTAAGCAATTTATAAAAGGTCTCCGAACCTACATACGGGACAAGGTTGGGATTTTAGGCTTGACCAACTATGCAGCAGTAGTGGAGAGAGCATTGATTTCTGAAGAGTTTAGCAATGATAATCAAAGAATAAGAGAAGCACAGAACCAAGCAAGAGGCACGGGACCCCTTACAGATAATCGTGCTAGAAAAAAGATGAAGATTGGTGGGTCATCCTCACAAAGGCAACAAACCCAATCAGTGAGTTCTGTGGCTATACCTTCTGGACCTTTTCGGTCAAGGATAATCTGTTTCAATTGCCAGAAACCGGGACACAGAATGGCTGAATGTACTCAAGGGCAAGTTCCGTTAATGGCAGATAAAAAGTGCTACCATTGCCATCAAATGGGGCACATCAGTTGGGATTGCCCACAGAAGAAGAGTGTGCAGGGTGGTACTGGTTCGCAGCAGCGTCCTATGCAGCCTGTGATTTCACAGTCAGGTTTTAGGGCATTGCCACCACAGCAGACAGCGCCTTCAGTTCAGAGTTCACGGGCACCTGCTAGAGGAGCCACGTCTAGTGCTCCCAGTCAACAGTCAGGATATCAGGGTCCAGTACAGCAGGGCCAGAGATCACAAGGCCGTGCTTTTACTCTTGTTCCGGCAGAGACCACGGCAGGACCGTCAGTGGTCCGAGGTATATTTCTTGTATCTAGCTCGTGGGCTAGGGTTTTAGTAGATTCAGGTGCATCACATTCATTCATATCATATGCATTTGCTTGTGCTTTGGGGTTGGAGGTGTCATCTTTGGACTCGATTTTATCCATTGATACGCCTGTTGGTGGTAGAGTGGTTTTGAGTGATGTGTGTCGATCTTGTGAGATCGAGATTTCGGGACATCGACTAGTGTTTGATTTCATTCTCCTTGAGATGTCTAGCTTTGACGTGATCTTGGGTATGGATTGGCTATCGACCTATAGAGCCAATATTGATTGTCATCGGGGGAGAGTGACCTTGTATACACCCTCTGGTGTTAGTGTATGTTTTGTGGGGGAGCGGGATGACCTTTACTTGTCGTCTTGGCATGGTTTGAGTGATCAGAGAGGGCTTGGGCATTTCTTAGCGAGCCTATTAGTTGACGGTGATGATAACGCACTTGGAGAGCTTCCTCGTGTAGTGTGTGAGTTTATGGATGTATTTCCGGAGAACTTGACACAGTTACCTCCAAAACGGGAAGTGGAGTTTGTGATAGATCTTGCTCCAGGTACTGCGCCCATTTCGATGGCACCGTATCGAATGGCACCGGCTGAGTTGAAAGAGCTAAAGGACCAATTGCAAGAGCTACTAGACAAGGGATTTGTACGTCCTAGTACTTCACCTTGGGGAGCTCCGGTTCTTTTTGCTAAAAAGAAGGACGGGTCCTTGCGACTTTGCATTGACTATCGGAAGTTGAATCGGGCAACAATAAAGAACAAGTATCCCTTGCCAAGGATAGATGACTTGTTCGATCAACTTAAGGGTTCGAGATGTTTCTCAAAGATAGACTTGAGATCGGGCTACTATCAGTTGGGGATTAGAGAGGCGGACATTCCGAAAACCGCTTTTCGCACACGATATGGACATTACGAGTTTTTGGTGATGCCGTTTGGTTTGACGAATGCACCAGCAGCATTCATGGACCTAATGCATAGAGTGTTCAATGCTTACTTGGACAAGTTTGTGGTTGTGTTCGTTGATGACATCCTAGTGTACTCGTCTTCGGAAGAGGAGCACGAGGGTCACTTGAGGATTGTGTTGCAACTCTTAAGAGAACATCAATTATATGCCAAATATGAAAAATGTGAATTTTGGTTAGCGGAAGTGAAATTCCTTGGGCATGTTGTGTCTAAAGGAGGGGTTTCCGTAGATCCATCCAAGATAGAAGCGGTGATGAGTTGGGAAAGACCTAAGAGCGTATTTGAGATACGTAGTTTCTTAGGATTGGCCGGGTATTATCGGAGGTTTGTGAAGGACTTTTCGCGGTTGGCAGCACCAATGACAAAGCTTACCCGAAAAGGAATGAAGTTTGTGTGGGATGATGCTTGTGAGCATGCATTCATGGAATTGAAGGGCCGGTTGACTTCGGCTCCAATTTTGATCATTCCAGAACGTGGGTTGGGGTATACAATTTATTGTGACGCTTCACGACTTGGTTTGGGATGTGTGCTAATGCAAACTGAACAAGTAGTGGCTTATGGTTCAAGGCAGTTGAAGACGCACGAACAAAATTACCCGACACATGACTTGGAATTGGCAGCTGTGATCTTTGCACTTAAGGTGTGGAGACATTATTTGTATGGTGAGAAGTTTGAAGTGTTTTCGGATCACAAAAGTCTCAAATACCTTTTCTCACAAAAGGATTTGAATATGAGGCAACGGAGGTGGATGGAATACATGGAGGATTATGACTTTGACTTGCAATATCATCCGGGAAAAGCCAATGTGGTAGCGGATGCATTGAGTAGGAAGTCACATGGCAGCTTAGCGAGCTTAGCCATGCGGGAGTGGAAGATGATGGAAGATATCTCAGAAATGGGATTGCATTTCAGTGAGGATGATGGACCGGCAATGTTATTTACTCTTATCGCTCAACCAACTCTTGTGAGTAGAGTGATGAAAGAGCAGAGGAAGGATAGTGAGGTTGAGACCATTCGCACACGGATTTTGGGTGGCGAAGTAGTGGAAGGATGGACAGTTCATTCAGATGAGAGCATGAAATTCCAAGGGAAGATGTTTGTTCCCTTAGCTTGTCGGGATGAGATTCTGAGAGAGTTTCACAACTTGAGGCTAGCAGTACATCCAGGTGGTACCAAGATGTACCATAACCTACGCCGACAGTATTGGTGGAAGGGTATGAAAAAGGATGTAGCTCAGTTTGTGGCGAGGTGTCTCACTTGTCAACAAGTGAAGGCCGAGCATCAGAGACCGGCAGGGTTGTTGCAGCCATTGCCTGTGGCTATGTGGAAATGGGAGCATGTCACTATGGACTTTGTGACGGGACTTCCAAGGTCGAGGAAAGGCCATGATGTAGTTTGGGTTGTCGTTGACAGATTGACCAAAGTGGCTCACTTTATTCCCATTAGAGTGACCGATGATGTAGATACTCTCAGTAGATTGTATATTGAGCAGATCCTTAGGCTTCATGGCGTGCCAGTTTCTATTATTTCAGATAGAGACCCGCGATTTACATCTCGGTTTTGGCAGAGTTTCCAGGCAGCACTTGATACGGACCTTCACTTTAGTACGGCTTTTCATCCTCAGACGGATGGTCAGTCTGAGCGTACTATACAGATTTTGGAGGATATGCTGCGGGCATGTGTACTTGACCTTCGGGGCAGTTGGGAGGATCACCTTTCTTTGGTGGAGTTTGCATACAATAATAGCTATCAAGCTAGTATTGAGATGGCTCCATTCGAGGCTTTGTATGGTAGACCATGTAGGTCACCTATTTGTTGGACTGAGGTAGGAGAGACAGTTTCTTTGGGACCGGATTTAGTTCAAGAAACTACGGAGAAGATCAAGTTAATTCGGCAAAGATTGCTTACGGTTCAGAGTCGTCAGAAAAGCTATGCTGATAGAAGACGGCGACCATTGGCATTTGAGGTGGGAGATCATGTTTTTCTGAAGGTCTCACCACAGAGAGGTTTGATGAGGTTCGGTCGTAGTGGCAAGCTAGCGCCACGGTTCATCGGACCATTTGAGATTTTGGATCGGGTAGGAGAGGTTGCTTATCGCTTGGCATTGCCACCGCAATTGTCAAGTGTGCACAACACTTTCCATGTGTCTATGTTGAGGAAGTATGAGCCAGACCTTTCACATGTACTCGATTGGGCAGACCTTGAGGTGGAGGAGGATGTATCATACGAGGAAAGACCAATTCAGATTTTGGACACTAGAGAGCAAGTGCTTCGGGGAAAGACCATTCCATTGGTTAAGGTGCTTTGGAGGCATCACGGGGTGGAAGAAGCTACATGGGAGCGGGAACAAGAAGTCCGCTCAAAGTATCCCGAGTTGTTCGACACTTGAGGTACATTCTAATTTCGAGGACGAAATTCTTATAAGGTTGGGAGGTTGTAGAGATCGTGCCCAATTTTGGCCGGTTTCTCAAATTTTTTGTCATTTATTGCTTTAAATGCATTTTAAATGATATTTAACATGTTTTGGATGCGGGGAACATGTTTAGAAGGTTAGAATATGGTTTTGGGAAGTTTTGGGAACTTTTGAAAAAGTTTGACTTTTTGGTCAACGGGGGCCCCGGATTAGGTTAAGTGGGTCCGGGAATTTCGGAAAAAAATTTGGAAAAATTTTATTTTTGACTATGGACTAAATGAAATATTTAGAGTGTTAAGGAATTGATTTCGAGTCCAACGGAGTTTTCGGGAATTAATTTCGAGCCCGGGAAGGTACATTAAGTGGCTAGGGGTAAAATGGTCATTTCGCGCCCCTAGGGTTGAGATAAATATCAAAAAGGGTCTGAGACATTTCATTTTACAGATCTCTCTCTCTCTCTACGTAACCCACTTCATCTCTCTCCCTTCTCTCTAGAGTTTGAGGGCCTTAAGGTGTGATTTGGAAGATCTTGAAGAAGGAAAGTGTGTAGGGGACATCAAGGGCATCGGTTTGAACCGATCAAAGTCTCCGTTTCGTGAAGTTGAGAAAGCTGGGATTTCTCAAAGTTGGATTCAAAGCTTGGGAATTTGAGGTAGGGGTGCTAGACTCATCTTTACTTTGATTCTATAGGTCACATACTTGTGACATGAAAGATAGATTGGGATTTCTTGAGTTTAGGGTTATGTATATGTGTATATATGTATACTAATGTGATTATGCATGTATAAATGTCTAGCATGTTGGTTAGAACTTATATATGTTGTGTATGTGCAAATGAGACTATGAATGTTCTTAATGAAAAATGTGATCCTTTGGTGAAAACATGAAAAATGTGAATTTTTAGACTTGTGCATGAAAGATATAATTTTCCTTGTAAATGCATAAGCATAATGATTTTCATGATATGAGTGTGATGGCATTGTGACAATCTTGAGGGAAAGGAAAATGCATTGATTTGACAAAAATGCATTCATGGTGTGGAATAAGTGCATTGATGTGATTATGTGCACTATGTGAAAAGCGAGTTTTTGGGGCGTGACAACATTGAGAATTAAGGTGAGGGAATGGTCCCTAGGGTGAAAGACCCAAAACTTGGCCAAGAGGAGGTGCTCCCTTCGGATTAGTAACCCAATAAAGCACAAGCAGAGTTTGGGTGCCGAAGAGACCCTTACTATGGATGGAGTGATAAGCTAGTCCCCATTGAAGTGATTTCCGGATTTATGTGGTGTGAGTTATATATATATATATTGTGGCTTGCTCAATTTGATATATATATATATATACATACGTATGCAAATGCATTGAGATGTGAAGCATCACTCATGATTTGAAAAACGTGATTGTTTATGGGTTAAAAAGCATGTACACTTGACATGTAGACATGTAGTGATTTCATATGCATCCATGCATGGCCGCCTGAGTTAGAGTGGGGTTGGGTGGATCATTCCTACTGAGCCGCAGTGTTGCTCACCCCATATTTATATAAACATTTTCAGATAAGGCGCCAATGGAAGACGAAGCATGATTAACTCTATGGATATGTCGAGCTTATTTTTGGACTTTTGCTCCTTTGAGATGTAGATAAATGTCCATGCCGGCTTGTGGCATGTTGACCATAGTCGTAGTGTTGCCTTTACATTTGTATCTTCTTTTGTTTATGAACTCCAAATGTAAATGCCACACTTGTAGAAAAGAGACTTTTGAGAAATACATGTATGATGATTTCTGTCATTTAAGATTTGATGAATGTATGGCACCTTCGGACTACTTTCCTCTTTAGTTATGATTTCTTGTATGGTTACTCATGAACAAATGGAGTACGAAAAGTATGTATGCATGAGTTGTTGAGTGAATATGGTAAGAAAAATGGATAGAATTATATTTCAAATGTGAAATGCATGTTATGTGAATTTACTTGATGGTCATAAGGCATTAGAGTAGCCATTGGGGGGACACATGCCCAAAAGTGTCCATTTTGAGTTCAAGAAGTGAATGAAATTTATTTATATAGTAAGAGAATTGTGTTAGCTTTGATTTGATAGGTCATGGACCTTGTTTGGATTTAAATTGAAAAAGATATGCATGTTTTGGTGCATGGGTGGGTAATCTGACCCACAGCCACTAATTCAAGCATAACTTGAGTTGTGGATGGTATTTTTGGATGATTCAAATTGGGTTAGAAACTAGACATGTTGAGGATGATCCATGTCAAATTTCAAGTCAAATGGACTTACGGATTGTGAGATATTAGCATTTGAAGACAGGTTGAGAATGCTGTCAAAGATTCAGGCCCAGGTTCTTTCAGCCTGCTGAAAGGCCACTTTCAGCCTGCTGAAAGTTCACTTTCAGCCTGCTGAAAGTCCACTTTCAGGCGGCTGAAAGTGCCAGTTTTGGAAATACAAACACACTGGAAGTTTCAGGCGACTCAAACTGAACTTTCAGGCGACTGAAAGTCCCGTAGACCTTAAAAATGTGTTTTTTTGTGATTTCTTCATGATCTAAGAGTGGAAATGAAATGTCATGGATACATAGACCGATGTGTGGCCCATTGGAATGAATAATGATGAGTATATGCATAGGTAATTGCATGCGTATGGTTAGCTTCCGCGGTAATCAACATATATGAGGAGGTTCAAGGGGTTTAGTGAATGGGTTCGCGACTCAGGAATTCGGGGTCGGTCCGAGGAGGTCCAGCGGTCCGGATTCCGGGGCGTGACACCACGTGTTGGAGCGGGGGTATTATAACTTACATTTCCTTATCCTAGATAATATCCCGACTAAATCTCTCAGGTTTCATTATTTTTTATTACATTCTTTGAATTTTGGGTTCAAGTATCGATTTTCTTTTTCGTTATCTGCTGACATCAGCAGTATCAATTAAATTCAATATAATAATCATGAGTAAAACTGAAAAATCACTACAAAAATGTTAATAAACTTAGGGGTCAAATCATAATATTACCTAAATTGAGGGGGTATAAGTGTTAATTCTCAAACATAAAACCATAAAAAAATAAATTTTAAACAGATTTCTCAAATCATTGCGAATAACCGAATGAGTTAACAATGCTACTTGCCAAAGGATTTTTATCCTTTCAATACAGTGGATAAACCTAAGTGTGGGTCTCATCCACCGCATTAAATGGATAAAAATCATGATTTTCATAATCTGCAAGGACACATGAAAGAAAAGGAAATTGACTTCCATTTTTTTTTTTATAATAAGAAATCATAATACATCATTGGTCGGGATACTAAATTTATTACCTTTATGTTGCTTAATTCCAATAGGAAGATAACTGGTTAGGTGAGAGTAGCGAACCAACCTTATTTTAGGAGACCTCATAATTGACCAAGTGGTAAATACATAGTAATATGTATTTGATTGTTAGTAGAGAGGAGACAATTTTTAAGTATTTTAGCCTCTGTTCTTGACTACTTGTCCTAGCTTATTAATTTAAAGTTAATGTCTTAATCCATACCTTTATTAATTGTTCTTCACTATCTGCTACTATGAAGCTTTTAAAGTGTAGTGAGAGAAAATTGTGAGAAAGAAAGAGAGACTTTTAACTGAATATAAACTATGTTTTGATTAGGGGTGCACAAAAATCCCTCAAATCGAAAAATTAGACTAGACCGGACTAGATTAGACAAAATGATTTAATTTTTTGGTTTAATTCCGTCATAATTTCAAAAACTTTAATTCGTAATTTTTCGATTCGGTTACGGTTTCGTGTCCATTGGAACCACACTGAACCGAACCATTTAGTTATATATATATATATATATATATATATATATAGATAATATATTAAATTTCAACTTAACCCTAATAATCTAAAATATATTTTTTTATCTTTTGATATTATACTAGTAGTAATTTCTATAATAGTAGACTAGTAACAGTTTTTTAAAACATCTAAACTATTATTTTTTTTTGTCTTTTTATACAAAAAAAAAAAGTGGTGATAGAATCGTGGTTAGAACCAAACCGAACTGTTTCATAACAATTTGGTTCGGTTTTATACTTGAAATAGTTTAGTTCGGTTTCATTATTTAATAAAATTGATCCGTACAATTTGAGGTATTTTGGAACCAAACTAAACCGAACCGAACCGTATGCACACATAGTTTTGATATACTAACTCAGCTTTTTTCGGACTTACAAGTTAACCAAGTGTGCCATTCTTCAAGTTAGCTTTACCAAAAAGTTTAACATTAAATGTAAAAAAAAAATTATATTCTAGTGTGTACTTATAAAAAATTATAAATCCTCCTAAAATTATCTTTTTTTTCCTAAGTCTATAGTGACTCCATTAAATTTTTTGCACATACTTGTATATTACTTATAAAATTTTACAAATGCATGTCCCCCCCTAAAATTATCCTTTTCCTAAAATATTTCTAATTCCTTCTTTCTTTTTCTTCTTACTCATCTTCTTCTTCAATTTTCTTCAAAAAAAATAAAAAATTGCATTCTCTTTTTTCACTTCAAAGTTCTATCAGATAAATATATATAGACATATATTTTTAATTTCTTCTTCTTAAAAAATAATTCTCTTCTTGCTCTCATGTATGATAGATATATGTGCACAACTATTAGACTTCTTATCATTTAGTTTGTTTCACAAATAGTTGGAAAAAAAATATTTTACTATTTCTTCTATGTCGTGAAACAAATTCCTTGATAAAATGTAATTTTATAAAGGGTTAAGTGAATAAAAGCCCCCCTCCCCCTTACGAAAAACATTAATAAACACTTCTGCTATTTGATATGTGCGTATAACTTCCTATAATTTTGAAATGTGGAGCAAATTGTCCCCTATTTCATGTATATATCTGTTGGAAAATAGTTGTTGCTTATGTCAGGCTTTTTTGAAATCCCAAAAACACCCTTTTTGTGAGACAAAAATACATCTATCATTGTTTCTCTCTCTCTAACATGCACCATCATCTCCGGTCATCTTCTCCGACCAAGGAAGACCCACCATCCGGCAACACAACCATCTCCATGGCCACGGTTCATCTTCCAACCGAGCACCTTTGCTGACTTCCCATGCACGGACCACCCATGGCTTCCACTTCCGAAATAGACCCATCAACATTACAACCTGAAGCCACCATTGAAGTCCCGCCGCTACTGCCGAGCAACCATGCATGCCATGCACGTACACCATTGCCAGGAGCACCATCATTGGAATTCATGGCCATTACAAACACTGCCCAAGCCATGCACATCCCACAACAACCACCATTGAAGCTGCCGATGAGCTCCATTGAAACTGAGAAGCGACGATTTTCCATGCACACCACCAATGCCTTGAACCATCATGATCATTTTCTCCACCATCTGGGTCTCTTCCACCTGATCTCCTTCACCATTGAAGACCTACCGCCAAAGCTACACTGTGAAGCCATGAAAGACCCACCATAACCATGCATAAGCCTTCGGCCGAGTTCAACATAACTACCAACCGCCATCTGGGTCTTCTATAACGAACCTCCATGTTTGCCACAAAAGAACCATCATTGCTGATATGATCATGGTTCTGAGAGAGTATGAGTTAGATTAGGTTTGTTTGGTTTTGGGTATATCTTTGGATGATATGATGCCTTATTAGCTTGATGGGTAATTTAGTAATTTAACATTTTATCCATTTTTTTCTTTTTAAATAAAATAAGGATACTTTGGTCATTTTAGTGTTCAAATTCTCCCAATTTTAAAATTTGTCCTTAATTAAACAAATTGAAATATGTAGAGAATTTATCGCAAAACATGAGAATATTTGAACGTTTCGTATATAATAGAAGAGTTTTAAGCACGTAAAAATAAAATATTAAATATTAAAAGATGTAATTATATATAAAATATTACTTCTTATAGAAACATGTACAATCAAGTTATGGAACGTAGTTATCTTACAAGATAAGTAGAAAGGAGGATTTTCAACTTGTTATTTTACTTGGGCTGCTTCTAATGAAAGGTAAATTGAAAAATGAGAAAACTTGTGAAGGATGATAAAAGTAAATAATGGAGATGCGGGGTATCGATCCCCGTACCTCTCGCATGCTAAGCGAGCGCTCTACCATCTGAGCTACATCCCCTATTGAAAGGAGAAATTTTGTAATATTCTTAATTGTTTGGATCGTCGCACTACGTATATGATACACATTGTCTCGTTTGTGTCTAGTATTATATCCCTTTTCACTTTCTTTCCTTTCCAATCTGCTGAGCTATTAGTTCGAGTGGTCTTCAGATTCCGATGAAAGACACCACAAAGGCCTTTCGCCATCTCAATGGATCTATCTATATATATAAATTCACACCATATATATAATTGTTTTTAACCAACGTTCCATATATATATATATATATATTTTTTGGATAAAGTCCAGTCTGTTCGTTTTGTATTACTTGCTCCAGTTTTTTGCTGTCATTGTAAAATTGATTCACAATATTATGTATATGTTAGTAGGAAAATGCTGATTCAGTTAGTAGAGAGGAACCCAATAAAGATAGATAGATTTATTTTTGGTATTGTTACTAAGAACTTTATTATTTTTACTATATTCATTCTCTTGGTGTCTCTGTTGATGCTTGATAATGATAATGATAATGATGATGTTTATGTGTGTGTTTTTTTTATTTTCTTAATTTTTACCTTGGCAAGCAGTTGTTTTTCTGTTCCTAATGGGCCACTTCAAGAGGTAGAGGAGGAGAAAAACTTGGTTGCTCCCGGTCCACGGGGATAATCACAACTCCAAGTGTAGTATACATGCGGGACCTATCACTACATCTAGGGCTGTAATTATTTCAGTTCACCAGGATGAACCAAGTTTTTTTTGTAGAGGAGGAGAAAGTATCAGGTACCCTAATACCGAGAATATAGTACCCTGACCAATGATGAATTGTTATTTACTATTATAAAAGAAAATGAGAAGTTTTTATTAATTGAGATATTACATAGTAGGTACCCCAAGTATTGAAAACTTTTTGGTAGATGAGATACTACTAGGCTATAGCCTTTGGTCTTGTGCGTTCGGATTATTATGTTAATTTTAATGGGAAGTGATAAAAGAGATTCCAATTTGATAACGTTGTTTTTTGTGTGGTGATTCATGGGCTTGCTTAAGTTGTTTGCTGTACTTGCACATCAGATTCAATGGTTATCAACTTGATGTGGTCCTGCCTAAATTCAACAAAAAGACACCTACTAAATGTTAGTTTTGGATTAACCATCGTAGGGGCATGTGGGTGTGTGAGTTTCTTGTTAGGACAAAAAAAAATGTTAGATTTTGAATTAACACTTTGTTTGTGTTGAAGATTTTGAAAATAAGTGGCTTGAAACCTATAACGGAGCCTTGCCCTTTCTGAGTATGTGTTAGATATTGATGCTTCTCGGCATGATACCCTTCCTTGGCAAAATCCTAACATCTTAACCTAATTATATATATATATATATTAATTTTTAGAGAGCATGGACTGAATAAGAAGTAGACGACTCTGGAATATGGCATTCTTTGTTTTAGAAATATAAGTAATTTTTATGCACAAATTATGAAATTGTCCTAAAACTTGCTAGAGATATGGGTTTTCATTTTCAATCAAAGTGCCTTACTTAACTAGACAAGAACACAAACATTCATAGTAGTATTACATTTCCTAATTTCATATAAATAATCCATAATCATATTATTTCAACAAAGATTGAGGAAGAAAATGCCCAAGAATTGTAATAAGAGAAACTTAGTACACAAGATTTTGGTAGATAACTAACAACCAGGACTCTCTGTCTCCATAATTGAGGGATGGTCTCTCTCTCTCTCAATAACTAGGGAATGGGAATGTCTAAAGTAGAATGAATGACACCACTATTAGACCTCTGAGGACTCATTCACTGTTTGAATTTCCTTTTGATTTTCAGGCCAGGTTGATCTGTACTTGTAGTGCTTGGCCCAGAAGAGATAATTCAAAAAATTCAAACCGCTTAATATGCACATCAACCAGTAAAACCTCTCAAGGTGATAATGATTTAAATTGCTACCAAAGAGCCATGGTGTGTTCCCAAAGGCTCCAGTGACCCTGTTGATTATTGATACGAGCACCGAGCTGAAGTAGTATCCCATTGCCAATGAAGCCCAGGACAGAGCTGTTGCCAAAGATCTCATGCTAGTTGGGGCTTCTGTGAAGAAAAAGTCCATCATGCCAGCCAAACTAAAAAGATCAGCTGAACCAAGGAATAAGTATTGCAGAGCCACCCAAAGGAATGTGATGGGCAGAGTATTGGTAGAATTCAGGAGACCAGATTGGGTTGCCACGCTCTTGCGCTTCACCTCCACAAGAGCTGCAACAGCCATTGCCACAATGGAAAGAACTAGCCCTGTCCCAATTCTTTGTAAATGAGTAATACCCATTTCGGTTTTGGTTACCTTTCTGGCAAATGGGATGACAATATGGTTGTAGACTGGTGCGAAGATCATGATGAAGAGGACAGGAAATACAGGTAGAGAGGCTGGTGGAACTTTTAAGGAGCCAATCTTGGTGTTCATGGTGGCTGCTTGTTGGACAGAAAAGGTAGAGAGCTGTGCGAGGCAGCAGTTGAGCATAATGGTAGACATGAAGACGGGGAGGATCTTAAGTACTATCTTCACTTGTTCGACTTGTGTTACAGTGCATTCCAATGCTGGGTGGATAGGATTTTTGATAACTGCTCTATCAAGGAATTTAAGATTTTCTGTTGCAGTTTGAATCTGTGCCGTTTCGTTAGCCTGATATTCTTCCTCAGTGGTTTCAGTTTTATAGGTTGGGTTTATGTTCATGCTCGCAACAGCATTGCTGGAATTCCGAGAAGCACAAGTGTTGTAAGTTGCTGCAGCCAAAACCTGTTGTAAACAAGAACAATGAAAATTGCCTTTTCAGCTAATCAGGCTATGCAGTTTGAAAAGCTACTTGTCTGATATCTGATATTTTACCTTGAATATGGTTGTAATGGGACTTCCTGTGGGAATTTTGGTCCTATAAGTAGCAGAACCAAGAAGGAAAATTGGGATGGAGATCAATATTGTCGCAGTGGCGATACCAAAACCCCACTGCCAGCCTTTGTTGTCTTCTATCCACACCACAAAAGTTACAGCAACTAGTGCCCCACAGGAGAGGCAGAACACATAGTAATTGAAGAATGTTGACCGCAGTTTTCTTCCCTTGGGGGTGCTCTCATCAAACTGCTCCGCCCCATGTGGAGGAAGGGAACCTTTTATCCCTCCAACACCCAGTGCCACCAGATAGAGGCCTGTAAACAGTAACGCTGTTTTCCCTCCATCAACTTCTTGGCATGGAGTGTTTCTGTTGGGTGACATGCAGATTGGTGGTTTCAGTGATGGAATGTGAGCTTGCACTGTGAGTATTAACAGACCCTGTTCCAATACTTCAAATTAGTTGAGCTAAGTAAATAAGATCTTATGTACTAGCTGGGATGATCAGTGTTTTGGTATTAACAGACCCTGTTCCAGAGTATTTTTGTCACTTCAACCAAGGATAGACAACTAAAATGCCCTGATATTGTTTGATTTAATGCATAGGTTGGTTTAGTCTCTTAAATACTGAAGTTCGACTTTTAAAAATTGAATTTGGTACTTAATTTCACCACCCTCTGGTTGCTTTGGATTGTTATTCAATAAATAGTGCTTGTTCTTTTAATTGAATTGGTGTGACAACATAACATGTCACTGTAGCATACTATATTACATGAATAAGAGCTATATATATTTCTTTTTACTATCAAATATCACATAAAAATAATGATAACACCATCTGCGGGACCTAGCTAGGCCACCCATGAAATTTGATTGGACAGAACTAGTGCATGGCACATTAACACTCATTTATTGTTTCTGTTTCTTTCTCAAATATCATTAATGGTGGATATGGCTTGGTTCCTGGACTCCCCTCAAGTTAAAGCATTTCCTTTTCTTTTTTTAAGTAGGTTCCACATTATTATGGGAGTATATGCATGGCAGTAACTATAAGGAGTACGAATGTCACTTGCCTTGGCACATAAGAGTTGCTGAAGAGTTCATGATTCTAGAAGAAAACCCTACAGGTACACCAATTGTGAGTCATATTCTCCTATAGCCTATGCCTTACCTAACAGTTATGCCGAAAAGGGAATGTTTTGGTTGTGTCGCAGCTTGTGATTGGCGGGGACCACATTATCCTAAACCATCTAATAATTTCTCGAAAAAGGGATCCACAAAGCCTAATAGGTTCTTGCTTGCCCAACTTGCAGCACTTGTCACTGATGGCCACATTAAATATCAAGATGCTCTTTTGTCAACTTGCAATGCTTGTCACTGATGCCCACCTTGCCATTTGAAAATTGGTATTTCTATTTCCATGTATCGGTTTTGCTTATTGGGGATATCATAGTGTACATGCACACAACTGATTGAAGCCATGAAGATTCAACCAGAAACAGCAGACTTATCTAATCTTGTAAATTAAATTAAAAATGGATTAAGAAGCTTAAGTTTATATTATTCTTACCATAAATTCTATTGCAGCACTTATCAAATAGATGTGATAGGTGGTGAAGAAAGCATCAGATAAGAAGCCACCAAGGAGAGCGAGGAGGAAGGCTGTCCCCATGAAATTGGTAACAATGTTGGCACAACTGGAGGGATAAAAATGCATGAACTTGGACAGATAAAGCACAAGGTTGCTTGCATTGGCCAGGTATGCTAGGTTCTCCAATACCTCCACAACTGAAGGTTTACAATAAGAAGAAATCACATAAGTTATTTTTATATCCTTCAATTGCTAGTTTATGAAACGATAAGATATAAACTGAATTTAGTAAAATTTCATCAATCAATTTTTTCGTATTAGTATTGTTGTTCTTGCTAGAAAGAATGTGAACAATGTGCTATTGGTAAAAGCGTTACTAACCCAAGACGAAGGAGGCAGCAAGTATGCCACCGTGACGGCCTTTCAGGGCCGGTCTGTTTCTCCAATCTACATAACCTTCCCATTCATTTAGCTGGTGTGCTTGATCCTACAAGATAATCCAAACAGAATTTTGAGAGAGAACCAAGACAAAAAAGAAGTAATGAAAATAGAAAATAGGAACACAGAAGCCACCCACCATCTCTTTTCCTAATTTGTATGAGATTTATGGATACACGAGACTTGATCAACTTTTTTATTTTGAAACAAAGATGGAGTAACAGAGTCATATTTATATAGTGATAAGATAGTTGGCTCCAACCTGAATGGAAAAGTCTAGACCCATTGAAAACGACTATACATTCTCACAGAACCTTTTACCCTACCAATGTTTGTTTACACTTTACAGTCTCACCCATTTGTGCATTGTGTGTTCATGCATGCACGCGCCTATGAAAGAGAGGGGATTCTTATCTAGAAACTTTTATTTATTATGAGAAAGAGCTGACTTTTTGAAAAAAAGAAAAAAAAAACTAAGAAAACATAATATTTTTTTATTCTTCTTTTCCTTTTAAGATTAAAATACATGGATAAGGTAGTGGTTAAGTAAGAACCTTTACCAATGTCACTAAAGTGCTTAAAAAAACTTAAACTAGGGACATTTTTGTACAAAATTATATCAAAGGTTAGATCTGTCTCTAGTCTTCTCCTCCTAGCACCTCGTGTAAGTTGAACATTTTTATGCAGTTTTTTGGAAAAAATAAAAAAGGAGTGGGAGATGCTTATATATTTTGCGTATACATGTGATGGAATGCCTTGCAAAATGGGGAATTTCATTGCAAGTGGACTTGATGATTAAATGTTGTCATACTGGTTTGGTATTGTAACTGAAGGTAAGTTAGATTCTAGCTTTCTAGATATGCCCCACATCCTCATTCACACCCACCCCTGCAATCACTCACCAGAGTAGTACCAAGACACTGTCATTAACATGTCCTTTGTAAAGCTTCCAACCAATATGAAATTGGTTGTTCTTACTATCAGAGTCGCAGGACTAATTGCCTATTCATCAAGCAGTTTTGTGACCAAGAGATCTCCAAACTGGGTGGCTAGGAGTCCTTAATATGGTGGGTCCTATTCATTCATCATTTACTCATGTAATGCTGCTCTGTAGTAAATTATCCTTGTTGAATTTTAACTAAAGGAAACCCGAGGAGATAGATAACCTATGGCAAGACTCTCATCCCACATCGAGGATGTCAGGAGTTCGAATTTTCTCAGGACTACTCTCGGAGAATTTTCTCGGTAATTGTCCTGCATGTGGAATGGGGAGACTGCATGTACCGGTGGTGAATTATGGAATATTCTAAGAAACCAACACCACTATTGTCAAAAAAATAAAAAATAAAATAAAGGGCAATATGTGGCTAGTTGCAAGAAAAACTAGAAACATGACAAGTTTGTAGTTTTGTCTGATTAGAGATATTAGTGGGGCTAAGAAGACACTAGTTGTCTCTGTCATGGTGTGGTGGCATGGAATAATGATAAACAGGTATATATACTGGATAATGGTGGGGGTGAATGGGATTACTTTTGAATTGAAAACTAGTTGCTTATGCTGTTGGGAAATGAATGGCATCAATTCTGAATAATATATCCCGTTCATAGACAAGTAGTTTACTGTCCTTGTGTGATAAAGTGATAGGCATGCTTTCTCAATCAATAAAAAGGTGTTGTACAGCGACTTCATTTCATCTTTTCAGTGTACAGTACTAGATTTATTCTCCTATCTTCTAAAATACAGGCTCTCTAAGATGGCCTCTTGGAGTAGAATGATAGAATTCGGATAGCAGTTTAATTTACTTTTAAGCATTCCTTTGAGATTATCTGAAGATTTTTGTCCTGTATTCAGCATAATTCCTCCAGAATTTAGCATATAATAGTGATTTCAACAGGATTCTAAAGAGTGAAGATTACATGTGAAATTTTTAAGTCTTGCCAAACTTTAATTATCAAGCTCATCTTACTGCAAAGTGGTTTTTAATGTATATGGTCATCAATCACTTGATTTTGTTTGTATTGTGTTCGTGTTGGATACCAAAACTCTATGTCCCTCGGATACTCGTGAATACGTGTCTATACTTCTTAATTCTATTAATAATTTGAAAATGAATTTTATTTTTTACTTTTTAAACACATCTGATTCTTCTTAATACTTTTCCGGCCATGTATCTAATAATTTTCAGACACTTCAAGAAACATTAAAATCTAACTTTTAAGACTATAATATTATAGTATAATTATTAGAAAAAAAAATGTAGATTTTTTTAAAGACAAGAAATATTGAGATATAATGAGATTATAGTGATATTTGATAAAACTGAAAATTAAACACTAAAAATTTCAGGTTTTGAATTTTAAGCGCTGAAATTTTAAGTGCTGAATGTATTAATCTAAAACCTTCTTTGATATTGTCTTAATTATAAGTGTCGAATTCATTGAGATAGTTTGTTTAGAATGTGGTATAGTTTACTATTTTGCCCTCAATATCTTTTATTCATAACATTTTTTATAAAAGATACTATAAATATATAATATAAAAGCATATATAAAACAATAAATTTTACCCAAATAACAAAATAATGAATAGAAAATGTAAATATTAATTAGGAAAAACTACACTTAAATAAAGTTAGGAGGCCTAAATTACATAATGGTTTATTTTAGAAGTTAATTTTTCACTTTGGTTGAATTAAACAAAATAATCACATATGCATTGAAAATTATTATTCAAGTCCAAAATGCCCTTCAATTTCTTATTCCAACCCACACTAAATTCTGTTTGGTTTCTGTGCAACTGAAGGAGCGTTGTGTGTGACTAAATAAAATTCAACAGATCATTGTCTTTTCGTCTCACTGAAAGATAATCGAATTCATTGCAAAGTATCACTAGCTGGATAAATTATTACTCGTTGATTATCTCTCATCACAAAAATATGGTCTATAATTTTGCTTTAGTGAACTGCTATTTTTACTTTTAAAAAAATAATAAAAATTAGTGAACTAATTTTTGAATTGTATAGCAAATTCATGTGTCAATGATTTTTAATTTTGAGGTTTTTTAAATGTGATGAACAGTTTCACTAGTCACTTTTTTAAGTTGTCATTATCAACTATCTGATTCATATTTGCTTGTTTAAATATGTTATTAAGTTGATTAGTGAACAAACATATTTCATGTACGATGACTCATAACTCATTTGTTGATAAAGCTCAAATTTTGTTTGCATTTGTAGGCTTACTTGAAATTGATAGGAGTTTACTTGTGAAATTTGAATTTTTCTTATCTTCGTGCCTCATGTTTTGATGTAATATCTTTTCCTGATGCTCATATTTTTTTAGGCATATCATACCGAAAAGTTACCCAAGTACATCTAGAAAATCTACTTCATTCTTATCCAGATATAGTCGATGTGTTGTGATACCACAAGTGTAATTCACTTACATTAATCTAAGAGGGAAAAAAAGTTGCTGTCATTCAGGGGCATATTAGGCGGTCTAATTTTGACTACTTTATGACATAATAGAATAATCACAAGTGCTTGTATAACGTATATTTTGCTTTACTTTATGAGTTTGTTCACTTTTACTACTTTTATATTTCTGCAATTTTTCAGAAACCAAACGATGTTCCCGATATTTTATTAATTTTTTGAGTGAAGGAATTATTTGATTTAAGAATGATAATTTAATATTTTAGAATAAGAGATTGAAGGGAATTTTGTACTTGAATAATAATTTTCAATGTATATGTAATTATTTTGCTTAATTCAACCAAAATGAAAAATAAACTTTTAAAATAGACCACTTTGTAATTTAGGTCTCCTAACTTTATTTAAGTGTAGTTTTCCCTATTAATTAATAAAAATTTTATTCAATACATTTTTAATTATTCATAGTAAGTTTTATCTTATCCCTCGTCAAAAAAGGTAGGAGCACAACATGAGAACTAAGGCGTGATGTGAAATAATCAACATTCATCACAAACGAATAAGAGTAGTATATATATATCAATTGGGATTTTGGATTAGGTTAGTAATAACCAGAATTGTTTCGGAGCTGTCAAACAGTCGTTGCTGAAGCTGATGAATTCGGTGATTGGGATGGTTGGGATAGCCATGATTTATATTCACTCAATCGAACAAATTAATCAAAGTGCTTCACCAAATCGAACCCTTGAAAGCTTGATTTAGGCATAATGGAATCCTAATCAAAACTAGTTTGAAACTAATTGAACCCTAATCAAAGAAGAGATGAAACCTTTGTTCAGAGAAGATGGGAAGAGAGAGAGCAAATAGGTCTTTTCATCTCCTACCATTTACGCATTAATATACAATAAAAGCAATAGGGACACAAGTGTAAACTCACTCACTCTGTTAAAGTCATCTCGTTTGTTTGTTTTGACAGAGACTAACACGGGGTTCATGTGATTTGGATAAACTTTAGGAGAGATAAGTGAAATTATATATAATTTGTCGATTGTTGTATTCGAGTGGTGTTCTAATCCTATTTCCCTATCAATTCTTTATAGTTTCCTCTATGCTGAAGAGGCTAGAAGGCTTTATCAATCCTATCATATGGAAATAGAATCAAGCTTGAATCCTAAAGTGTAAGGTTGAGCATTTGAGCTCCTTCGCCATTATTTTGATCATGTTATGATTAACTAATTGAATATTGCTCATATGTGATGGGTGCAAGAGCTCCTCTTATTGCCTATCTTGGTGGAACCCCATGTGAGTGAGTGAGCCATGCTGTTTTCAACTTTGGAAGACCCCACTCTTGCAAGGCAAAGCTTTGTTTGGCACTTTGGGCTTCTGGAATGTCCTCGTACTTAAAAGTGAAAATTGTTGCATTCTCATGTGGAGCCTACCAGAACTATGGTTGGCCTAGAGTTTATGTTATATCCATCAGCTCAGTGGTTGTGGACCTATATATGCAGGACTGATGTGAATACTCAAATAGAGTGACCCACACTGTAAGATGAAACAATTTCTCACCCAAGTGGGACAATTAATTGGACAATATGCTTTGATAATTGTCTGGTGCATGTGGGATAAGGCGATTGCATATGATCGATCGTAAATTATAGAGTGCTCAAAAAGGTCTAATACGATCGCGACTCTACATGTCCGGTGATAGATTATAGAGTGTTCTAAAAAGTCCAAAACACCATCGCCCACCAACTATATATATATATATATATATATATATATATATATATATATATATATATATATTCACACTAGTGTATTTCCGTGCGTACGACACTATAATATAAATAGAATCGTGACCATTAGATAGAGTTATTTTGAAGCGTAGAAAGACAAAGATATTTTGAGTCATTAGTTTTTTAACCACTTTTGATCGTTGGATTGAATTTTTTGTCTTATTATACAAAGCTTAAATGTAATATAAATATAATGAGTAATGATCTCTTGTTTACCGATAAGCAACAGATTTTATCCATACCTTTTATGGTAACCGTTAAATTAAATTTAACGCTCACGTTCGAAGCCTATCTTTCTCTTCTCAAAATTCACAAAACCATTCTCTATAATTTAATTTTTCAAAACTAATTCTTACCATTGTTAAACAAAGATAATTACCAAAAAAACATTCAAAATATATTTAAAATGTTCTAAAATATATTTAAAAAACTAAGGAACTGGAATCATCAAATAAATGTATTTAAAATATATAAATGCTTCATTAGAAAACTATTAAAAGTTTTTTTTTCTCCTTTTTGGATTGATCGATTTTAGTGTTAAGTCTTAACTCTAAGATTACCAAAGATGATAGATCTTAGTGTCAACTCTAATAATAATAAAGATCTCTAAGATTACCAAAGATGATAGATCTTAGTGTCAACTCTAATAATAATAAAGATCTAAAAAAAAAAGAAAAGAAAGCATTCATCATTGATAGTAAATTTAGATGAATAAAATTCAGATATACAATTCTGAAGATCTTGAGAAAGAAAATAGAAAAAAGTAGAGAAGTTTAGAATTTAAATTATATTCACATTACATTATTTTAATTTTTCAACGAATTTAGTAATGAAACAAATAATCTACGAGGCAAATTTAAGAATTATCTATACTATTTACTTGAATATATACTAAAATATATCTTAAACAATAAGGGTGAGATATACTGTATACACATTTCAAGAGTACATAGGAAATCACTGGGTTTTTTTTCCACTGTTCTTCCAATAATATATTAAAAGTTTTGAATATTTTTTTGGTAATTACCCTTGTTTAACAATGGTAAGGATTAATTTTGAAAAATTATATTGGAGATAGTGGTTTTGTGGTTTTTGGAGAGGAGAAAGGTGAGTTTGGAATATGACCGTTTTATATATATATATATGTGTGTGAGAGAGAGAGATATCAAAAAGTAAGCGAAACCAATTGAAATTACATCTAAAAGAGGATTCCCCCGAATTACATGCGTGGATGGATATTTATATTTATATTACATATCTCAATTTATGAGGTCAAATTTACTCCTTGAAAATGTACCTCTTTTTGAATAAAACATGGAAAATTTTGAGAAATATTGCTCATTTTTTTATATTTGTTCTATATTTTTTTTCAATTAGAGTTTCACACACTTTTTTGTCCACCTCGAAGCTCGAGCCTCTCCCCTCCTCTTTTTGATGATGGAGAGGTTATACCATCAGCCTACAAGCCTTACTTCTTTGGTTGTTAGTTTTGACATATGCATGGGGTGAAATGGAAAATTTTTGAACTTTTTTATTATTTATTTTTATTAACATAATCGCACACAATTTTGTCTCAGTTGAGGCTTGAACCCCTCACCTTCCGGGAGGAAAGGCTACTACATAGTCTAATGGTGATTAAACTTTTAAGAGTTCGGAAAGCAAAAAAAATGAAATTTTTTTGGGTAATAGGATATAAGTAACTCCTTAATTTCTCCCCGAATTTTCATGGAAAAAACACAGGAAAAATAGTTTTTTCATTTACTTTTAGCCTTCTAGGGCTGTTATCTCTATTACATAAATTTTCACGCAAAAAAACACAGGGAGAATTTAGTTGTTGCAAAAAGTATTTAACCTCAACTTCGTAAAATTTCTGTGGTGACAATTTAACCCTCCGTCGCAAAAATACCGTCTAAAACTCTTATTTCTTGTAATAAAGATAACCACACCTCTTCATAGGACCCGGATCCGGACCCGGACCCAAATGGTAATACTCTCGAGTGGGTTGGCTCTGATAGCAATGTCCCAGAAGGATTAGTGACTGATGGTTCCCCCACCCATTTATTGACCTAAAGAGCATCCAATATAAATTCTGTTTGACAGAACACATTTAAATGAGTGATAATAAGTAAAAGAACTCCCTATGTTAATCTTGTCACATATATGATATATCTAACCATCAAGATGTCCTATTCATTACCTTTAGGAACTATCTGACTGAGTGGATTAATTAAATGAAACTATGGACCATCAGTACCACATAGAAGTGAAGGTTTCTATTAGACTAATAGTATGGGAAAATTATTGATTTCTTAGACAATGGACCATGTGTACAGCCTAGAGTGAAGCTATCTTCTCCTCAGTCCCATGCTATGCTATTGCTTATCAGTCATTATCTTTCTTGTACTTGCACAAAAGCTAAAGCCATGATCCAACCATGTATCTTCTTTTGACTTGATTGTTTATGTACTAGCTAGATTGAATCTCAATAGTGTTTTATATATATATATATGTATATATAGATTAGGGTAAAGTGTAAAAAAAATATGTGCAACCACCCCCACCAACTGAATTAACTCCTTGCATTTTTTAAACTATGCAAATAATCACATTTCATCGGGTAAAGTTCAAAAAAAAACTCTTACTATGTATCAAATATGCAAAAAATTTCTTGTAGTGTAAAAAAATTCTGTGTTTACAAAATTTATAAATAAAGACATTTTGTCAATTTAACAACTAAAATGTGTAAAACATTCTTACACTTTAGTGTCATGTTTGAATGTTCAAAAATGACTCATTCGAATATTAATTTTTTTTTATTTAAAAATTTTACGAATACTCCATTATTTTCACTCGTCGGGCTCATCTAAAATAATAAAATAACTAAAATATATTTTAAGTTAATATAAAAATAAAATAGAAAGTATTGCATCCAAACATGGCACAAGGGTTTTGAAGGCTCTGAGGGGCATATTGCTCATTTAAAAAAAAAAATTTTGATGGAGGAAAGTATTTACATAGATTTTAAAAATGCAAGGGGTTATATGCACATATTAAACTGCATGAGGGTTTTCTGCACATTTTGTTTATATTGGGGGTGTTTTTGGTACTTTACCCTTCATCAATTTGAACAATGAAATGTCTAAATACCATTTCAAAAAATAAAAAATAAAGTTAAAATAAAAACATAAGAAGCTTAATTTGTTAGGGGTATTGTGGTTATTTAAAAAATGGTATTTTGAGAGTTCATGGAGTCAAAATTGGCAGTTAACGGACGGAGGGAGTATAATTTTCAATTGTTAGGTAATTATATATACGTACGTATCTAAAAATATATTTTTTACACAAATTTTTTTTTTATAATGTGAAGTTTTTTTGTACTTTACCTTGTGTATATCTGCACAAAATTTATGGAATTTAAAATGTGGTACGTAGCCCATTAAATTGAACATGCCAATAACAAAAGTTTTGGTTGGTGAAATGTTCCGAGGGACTTGTTTTTCGTTTTTCGTTGTATTGATTTTTGAAATTGGCTTTACACGAGCTTTGCTCCATTGAACTCAATCGTACACTTTTAATGCAGACATGAAAAGACTTTACCGAAACCTAGGTCACAATCCTTTGGGCGGTTCCAATATGTTGGGTGGATGTTAAATCAAATTAAGTCTATGGACCAAATTATGATCACTTTTCCAATGTCAAAAGTTTCATCATTTGTGCATGTGTGATTTTTTTTTTTTTTTTTTGAAAGTTATACCAAACGAACACATTCATAACACGTCTCTTGCAAGAATTAAAATATACAACATTGCGAGATTTGAATTTTTAAGAGAGATCATACCAACGGTTCACACACTCACAACACGTCTCTCGCAAGATTTATAATTCACAATATTGTAAAATTTAAACTCCTAGGAGAGATAATACCAATAATTCTTAGGAGACGTCATACCAACTCACAACACGTCTCTCCCCAGATTTATAACTCACAACTTAGGAAGCATGGACACGGATACGAGACATGGGTACGACATGACACGGACACGGCGATACGAAAAATTTAAAAAAAATAGGACACGGACACGGCGAGGATACGGCTATAAAATAATAATATAATATATTAATATCTATTAATTATTCAATAAAAAAATACTACATTACATAAATACTTCAATTCATCATCAAACAATTAAAAATCAAACAAACTTATAAACAAAAATAGACAAATAGATTAAAATAAATTAAAGAAGCAGACTTATTTAGTCTTCTATATATATTTAACTTAAATTTTAATCATAACTTAGTATCATATAATTTTCATTCGAAATATTTGAATATATATCACTGCTATGAAGTGTCCGATACGTCTTTGAGGAGTGTCCAAGAAATGTCTTAAAAAAAAAAATGTCAGGACACGGGAACGAAGTGTCCGACACGTGTCCGCGGAGTGTCCGAGTGTCCGACACGGTGTCCGAGTGTCTGACACGGATACGACACCCTCAGTGAAGTGTCCGTGCTTTCTAGCTCACAACATTATGGAATTTGAACTCTTTGTAGAAATAATACCAACGTCATTCCAACGAAACTAGTGAGTATATGGTGGTTATGCCCGTGTGAGTTTCTTTCTCCATTTCAATTCTTGTCTCATTCTAGTGACTTCTAGTAGAAGGGCTGAGCCTATCAACAAACTTGAGCACATGAAGTCAACCTCATAGACAGTTGAGTGACACAAATCATAGGCCGTCTAGTGAGTTCCATGATAACGAAAACAATATATATATATATATATAGAGAGAGAGAGAGAGAGAGAGAGAGAGAAAGAAGGGAATGGACTTTGTCAGTATCAAAGTGCATTGTGCTTGTGTGGTCCATTGAATTTGTGAATACATTTCTATGGTGCACAAGTTGGTACTTGAATGCAACCACTGGCCCATTTTTTGTGAAGTGAATACCAACAAAGCAAAACCCACAAAACATGGAAAGGTGGTACTGTTTTTAATACATGTAATCTGGATTTTCCAAAAAGACAGTGAGCAACCCTATATTTAGGTGTTATTATGATAACTCAATTCTTGAATCTAAATCTGAACAAATGAAGTGTTTAGTCACTCAAGTGTTTTATACCACAATTTGTATATCACTTAAAAAGATACCTCAAAAAGCTGTTAGCACCATCACTCTCAAATGAAATTATACTTCCCTTTTCTGATGGATAGAAGAGAATTTTCATGAAACTGTATTGCCAAAATCTAACTTGGCTGAACATCTGAAATGATCAATAGATTTGATAAGAAAGATTATACATTCTGGATGTTCATTTGTGGCAATGAAACTTGAATGCAATACAAACCACACATTGTAGAAAGAAAGAAAGAAAAAAATCATTTTCTGTACTGCTCCAACTTCTAGAGAACCATTACTCTCCCACGGTCCGGTCCTATTCCAACATTGTACGCCACTTCGTAATGTTGTAACACTCCTCCAACCATGTCAAATCATATTGCTCTTGTGGATGATGATACAATTTCATATTTGTCGGTGTAGAACTTCCTTTCAGTACAAATATGTTGGACATTAGGATGTCTTGTGGAGATCAATCACGTTTACACCGAGTAGGAACTCCATCGCATTGTAGTGGATGTTCTCGTTGAATAAATGAAAAGACTGACAACACTTAGAGGGCTTTATATGCATTTGTTACGTGTCAAAATTTGAAATTGTCCTTCAAATAACAGACCACCTCTTGCTGCAACAATTAAAGATATTCTCACTCAGTAATCATAAATCAACTTTAAGATTATGCAGATGTGTGTACGAAAACAACTTGAAGGAAGAATGACTTCAAATGTCAATCAGATATCTCGTAATTGATCTCTATTAGAACAATGTTATTTATCCTGGAAAATAAATGTTATTTGCTTCTCGCGGGAAATGACATGAAATTCCAAGGATGATTAAATGGTACATAATTTAGAATAATCTACGAAGGTTCTATATGATTTAACTTTAGGGTCCTATTCGAAATTTTACGACATATATTTCATTCTTTCTTTAAGTTACTTCCACATACGTCAGAGAAAGAACATGATACGCCATTTGGTTGCTGAGAATTCATAGGAAAAGCAATGAGAAGCTCAAATCTTAGAACAAGGTTGGACTGGTTGTTGCGACATTTTAAATTTTCTTTGATTTTCCATATCAAACTTGGCCATTGAATCGAGCATAAGAGGACCAGAGAGGGGGTGAAACTTACAATCAAACAGAGGAGAATGCATCCAGCGGCACCAGGGAACAGAGCATACCAAAAATTCAAGTGATGCAACTTAACTCCATCAATGAACAGCAATGGCAAACTTGCAGCTGCACAACAATATTACAATTTTAATTTTAGTACTTGAAATATGAAATGCATAATGTCAGAACAGGATTGCACGAAAAGGACTGTACAGCAAACTATTACCTGGGGGGTGTATGGAACGTGTGTAAATCATAAAAGCTATGGCTGCAGCGAGGCCAGTGCTTCTAGCAAGCCAACCTGGCCCAAAAATTGAGAATGCCAAAACACCAATTGCTGCACATCCGATTTGAGCCATAAATATATTGTACTTCTGCAAAGTGGCAGCACAGAAGTTATTTAAAATGTTGGTTCATCCCAAGAAAACAAGATCTATAAATAAACAAAAATATAAAAATGGAACCAATACCCTAGAGCTTGTTGAGAAAACCTAAGTTTGCTTTTAGGTGGTCGGAAACACGTTTATTTTTTCTGTTGTTTTGAGAACTTGCATTGTTGAAATGTTCATTTTTACCTGCATGCCTTTGAAATGGTTGGACTACAATGCTTTCAAACAGTTTATACTCACTAGTGATCTACAAGGGAATGCAAATTATGCACACAGAAGATTCAGAGAGTATATTTCTTTAGTTAAAAAAATGTTTTAAAGAGCATTTGAGTTTCATTTTGTTCTACAACTGCTGAGAATTCATAGTTAAGCCAATTTAGAACATATAGAAATTTCACTTCATTAGGCAGTTGGAAAAGTAGAATGGACAAAAGCATTGGATCCAATGCAATGCCTTTCATCTGCAAAATACATTACTAGCAACTAGTACTGCTGGAAAAGGAAAAGAAACCTACAAACAGCCACAAAACAATTGCTTTGTCTAGTTTACCCACTCTTGTAAAAAATATTGATACATGGATTCTTCTAAATCTATAAGAGGTGGCTTGAGTAATTAGTAACAGAAGAGCAAAATTATTGTATTACCATTTCGTTTCCTGGATAAGCATTAAACAAGTTCCAACTTCGCTGATGGCTTGACCCTCACCATCAGCTTCGCCCTCATCCTCGTTATTACTTATGTGATCACGATGCCCAATTGCCATGAGAAATATGGGTACTCTCTGAATCTAGAAAAAAGTCAGCTCTCAACGTGTGTCAATTACTCAATGCTTGTCTCAGCCATTCAACCTCCTTCTTCAATGACCATTGAGGCTAATGATTCTTAAAATTACCATCCTTTGCACTCAGTACAGTATCTCAGAGGAAAAAAATTTCCTGTATCGTCTCCAATTCCTGGATCATCCATATTCAAGTGTTCTATCAGTCCTTTTTCTCATTCTGACCTTTGTTTCCTTGTCCACGAAGAAAAGGATTGGAGTGGATAGACTGCAAGACGGCCTGCACATCTTACAAACTCCTTGAGGTTACCCTTGCCCTTCCCTTTCAGGCCAACTTTCCTCTCACCTTTTGGGTTGTGAATATGTTCTCAAATTTCCACTCCCATTCTCTTTTAGAAAAAAACCACCCTGAGTTCTACTAAAAGCTAAACCTGACAAATCAATCTGCTATAATGGTTTTCAAATGCCAGTGTATAATACAAATCCATCAAAAATAAGCTTGACCCTCACGATGTTTTACTACACTTCAATTGATACAAGCCTGATTTTTACATCTCATCAATCCCAGTCCCAATTTCTGCCTAACAAACTGAACCAGCTTCTTCCCCTACTCATCCCTTAATGCACCTTCCACAGCACCAACAGAACCTGCCACCTATATATCTCCCATGTCATTCTTACTAAACCATCATCTCCTTGACTATCTAATTCAATTCTGAAATGGCCAACTTGATCTCACTATCCACCATTTCATTTTCAGAACTGGGCTGTTCCTAGGCAACTCATGCACCTACTGCCTCGTGTTCTCCTACTTCTGAAGTACAATGTAGCCTCCATCGATTTCTACCAGATACTAAACATTCATCTCAAAAATCCTTCCTTGTTGCCATTGATTCTAAACTTAGCCTAAATCATTTTCTCGTGTTTAAGAGTTTCTAAGGAGACTGAAATTCCTGCCCATGAGCAGAATGGCACTTCTGCTCTTTCCACTCTTCCTGCCTCCAGATTAAAACAGCTATAGATAGAAGCTCGTTTACAGAGTGAAAGTCAAATCTGATAGGAGCATCAAAAGAAATAAGCCCGTCTAGTCACCAAAGATTTAAGACAAACTGAGCATCTTGATTATCGCGAGAAATTTTTTTGGTTGCTAAACTTGTTAATATAAGAAGATTGTCATACACTGGTTCAATCATCAAAAAGACAGACTAAAATTAAAATAATCTAATTTAATCATCAACAAGTGCATACAAGGCCTTTGCTTGTTTTTCTAGTGGTGTAAGTCATTATATCAAATGGATTAAAATTAGTGTGTGACAATGCTCTTAAATTTTCACCACCAAGACATCTTGGAGGATTGTCTGATTATGTGGTTCCACCTAGCATGCTATGAGTTATTAGTCAGATCTAGAGCACTTTGAATATTATAATGTACCATAAGCCTATCTTTGTTTAAACCAATTTTTGCAAAATCCCATCATTCAGGCTTTCTTTTCTCTCCATAGCCACAATGTAATTCACATAAAATAGGGGAAAAGATAATGTATTTTGCAATTGGAACAAAATGAAACTGCTTCCATGTAAAAGTGGCAATCATCAACAATAGCCATAATTGAGCCACTATTGCCATTCAAGAAAAGCTTTATGCTTCGTGAGCATAACATAAATAGAATTTTGGGATATTTATAAAATTATAATCCACTTCATTGTTGCCCAATTCCATCTACATTGAGTTTGCAAGGAATCCACTTAGCATACCAACTATGTATGCTTCTGGTCTAGTATTGTGCACAACATCATTTACAGTTGATAGACTGACAAAGAATTTCTTCGTTTCTTCTTTCCCTTCTTCACGCAATTGACTTCTTGGAGCTCAACTTAAAGGGACTTGGAAATGTAGAGCCCATTAGACTCTAACCTGCCTAAAAAGCTTAAGTTGCTAGTTAGGAAGCATGAACACGTCTAAAAGGTCGAAGAATCCGCGTTGGACACCGACACGCATTGGACATGGCCCGACATGTGTCGGACACGCCAAAATGTGTGTTTTGATTTTTTTTTAATTTTTGGACTCACCGTGGACACGGCATAGACACGCCATGGACACATATCCGACACTCGTGTCGTATCATTAGGGAGTTTTAAGGAAGTTTTAAAAGGAAAGATAGGTTAAAGTGTAAATATGATGACTTCTTTGAAAAATTTTAACAAAATATGGTAGTCATAACATATAATATTTCAAGTTTTTTTGTTTAAAAACCTACTATTGCTATTGTTGTGGAGTAGATCCAATTGTGTAGTTATTTAACCGATAAACTAATTATTTTTATAGCTCATTAATTATTATGATTCGTGAAATTTTCATTTTTAGGTTGATGAAAAATAATATTATTCTCAAAATCTAGAATCATATATATAAAATATATATTTATTAGTCATCGTGTCTCTACCGTGTCCGTATCCTAATTTTTTATGATTTGGCGTGTCGCTGTATCTGTGTCGTGTTGTATCTGTGTCTCGTATCAACTATGCATAATAAACTCAAATACCTCCGTCACGAGCAACCCTATATTGCATGCGGCGTGACAAACAGATCTAACCAAGGCCTGACCAAAGAGCAAACTTGCAAACAGAACATCAAATCAGGGAACAAATCTCTGATACCTTGTTTATAGACTACCACTTGCACCAAAAGCTTAAGATATTACATAATGTCCTAAAAATGTAGATCAAGATCCAATAAACATGTGTCTCCTAGTATGTTAACTCTTCCATCATCTTTTAACTATTACTTCCATGGTTCTCTAGCTGAAAACATATTGATGCGAGATTGCTAGTCCTCAATCGTTAGAGTAGAGAAACTAGAAAAGAAAAAAAGAATGTTCTTAGCATGCTTATATTTTCTCCAAGTAGAGGGAAAAACTACTTTCTTCATTCTCACCAAAAAAAAGAAAAAGAAAAAAACACTTTGACAAATAATTCTTCACTCTCATAGTGTTCTGTTTGACACAACTTATATCTTCATTTTCCTTATAAGTCTTAAGGAGTGCTTTAAGCCCAGACTCATATCCTTTACAACAAGTCCACCTTGCCAGTATATTATCTCTTGCACATTGTGGATGAAATTATCTTTTATTTTGAATAAATGTTTTTGTTAGTCCTCAAAGCACAGAACCCTGATAAAGTCTATGTAGATCATGCACGTTGGCGTGAGCAATTAAAAGGTCGGTCATACCCAGTGCACAAGGCTCTTGCTTGGCATGAGCAACTCTAATGTGGAATCAAGACTCACAAACAATTCTAAATTACTTGACACTATCACAAAGAATTTATCAAGCAATGAATGTTTTCACTCTCTTTGCCCAATAGATTCTATATATCGAAAGTCCCTTTCTTGGACATATATTGGATACATGTTCATTGATGCAAATCTACTAATTGTAAAAAAATGCAACAGAAAAATACTGCAGCAAGCGAACTACAACGAGGCATGTCACAGTCAACAGCTACAAATATTTCTTTTATAATCTTCTTTAAATTCAATGAATTGGAATACAAGAGTAAAAGATCAAATTAACTTTACAACTGATCATCACCTTCCTAATTTGGATGTTATTATCCTTGAACCATATGTATAAAGTCCTATATTTAGGAGAATTTGTAGTTTTAGTTTTGGGATAGCAGCCAGTTGTTTGGTTGCATTAATGGCAGTGACAGACTCCCCCCTCCCTCCAACCACCACCAAAAAAAATAACCTTTGGATGATCACTTTCTTCATTCATTCTTGTCATCGGGGTATGGCTTAAATATAATTCTTAATCTGATTTTTTGTTTATTTCAATTATGTGATTGTGAAAAGACCAGTCATGTTTATCCTTTCTGTATTTTGATTTCCTTCATTTTCCGAGGTTTGAATTTGGGTATAAATGGGGTCTAGGCTTGTTAAAGTACAGGATGGGTTCAGTATTTCCATAAAGTTCCTTCCTTTAATTGTGATGTTTTGGCCTTTTGGGGGAGGGTAGCTTCGTCCCTTCTTTGTTTCTGATTTCTCAATTGTTTTGATTTGTTGATCCACTCTTTCTTCTGTGAATTTAACTAGTCTCCAATACATGTTCATCATTTTTTCACCGTTGTGGGCTGATTTAAATTGTTTTTAATTGACAATTACTGACTCTCTCTATAACTCATACCCTATATCAATATTGGTTACTTGAGAAGGAACTCTTTTTCATAGCATTCCTGAATTTAGCTTCTTGATTTTAATTCGGGCCTGCATTTCTTCTCAATGTTTCTTCACCATTTTACCAGGAAAAAATGAGGATTTAAATGGAGGAAGGATGTGAGTCTCGATGTTGGTTGTCTCAAGCTTTCCATGATCACCCTTCTGTTCCTAAATTGTTGTTGTCTTAACAATCAGGTAGTACTCTGTTAACATTTTGGTTTATTCATTTTAATCTGCAGTGATTTGTGTTGTTCTATGCTTGTTTCAAATTTGAATCTGATCAGATTTTTGTAGCAGAGAGTTCTTTGATTTGGATTTGTTATGACATAATTATATTAGTTTGGTCAGTAATTGTTGTATGGATGGTCTTTGTTTTTAGTATTGGTTATTAAAGGTCTCGGTCATAATCTCATTGTGTGAGAGCGAAAGAATAGTATATCTTGATTTGATTGTATGATTCCTCAGATTTAACCAATTATGTCTTAGGTTGATTTAAATTGGAATAGGTTGTTGATTTACTCAAGCAATACATAGGCAGAATATTGGTTACCTTTAAAACTGAGTCAAGTGACACCAAGTAAAAATGATTATGGCAGTAATCTTACACGATTAGAGGAAATTATTGAAGTATGTAGTACTGCACAGTAATGTAATCAAGAGATTTCCACCAATTCATTTGACTAGTAATCTTACACGACGTGGATGCAATTCTAGTTTGAAAAAACTATATATATATATATATATATTTTTATTGTTGTTCAAGGCCGCCCCCTCAAATTATTTTCTGGCTTCATCACTGATCAATGGCAAAGCTCAAGGAACTCAGTGGACAGTACTTGCACATCATTAAAAGCCATACTAGCAACCAAACAAGATCTGTATATAACACCATCCTTTAATTGTTGTCAAATAGCTTACAATGTCTTTATATATCCAGCAATCCTATCTTCTACATATATAAACAGCACCCATTTTTTTTATTTTATAAAAGCCATACTAGCAACCAAACAAGATCTGTATATAACACCATCCTTTAATTGTTGTCAAATAGCTTACAATGTCTTTATATATCCAGCAATCCTATCTTCTACATATATAAACAGCACCCATTTTTTTTATTTTATATAAGAATCCTACTTCCTTCCCCATTGAAACCAGGGGTATTTAGGTAAATTCACAATGTATAAAATTCATCATGGACTTTGAATAAGCCCAGTCTGGTTAGTTTTGTCCCAACTCAAATGTGAGGAAAACATTTCCATATAAAAGGTGCATATTGTACTGTAGAACTTGCTAGGTTTAAAATCTTCAGATAGTAAATCAAATTTTTAACAAAAAGAATAGCATATGAACCCAAAAAATAAAAAATAAAAAACACTTCTTATGAAGTAAATGCAATCAAAGCAGTCTATGGATCATATATATATATATATATATATATATATATATATATAAACAGAAGAAAGAAGAGAGAGAAAGTACCCGAGCAGCAGGGGCGGAGGAAGTAGAAAATAGGACAGCGCAGACAGCTCCCAAGGGTGCTATTGTCATTGAGAGGCCTTTGGATACCAACATCTGGTCCATCTTTCCCAATATCGCCATTGCCACAAATGCCCCTGTTTTCTAAATCACAACTTTATCAAACATACATCCGAATTCGATCTATACAAACATAGTACAAAAAAGTAATCATACGTTTTGCACATTAACCTATGAATTAAATATTAACAGGACTATCATTTAAAATTATAAAATTAGTTGCACAAGACCCTCTAAATTGAGAAAAAAAAAAAAAAACTTGGACATTGCTGTAGGGAGGTTGATGTGCAAATCTTTAATATTTCAAAAAAACTTTTATGCAATTAATTAAAAAGGGTAAACTAGCTTACAAGCATGAGAGCACGTGCTCAAATCTTTAAGTCACTTTGGAAATGAATTCTATCTAATAATTTTTCTCTCCAAAGATTTCCAAAACAGCATTCAATAGTTAGTAACATGTTATGTCATCACTTGGTCAAGTATCGAGTTAGATATGGTTTCATTCACAACTTTTAATCTCCACAAAAATAATATTTCGTCTGTCCCAATTTAAATAGGATAATAATTTGTAAAATGAAATTTCACAAGATATGTAATGAAAATGTTATCCATCGATTCGATTGTGAAAGTGTAAGTCCCATTTGCACTATGTAAGAATGATATTAATTCATTTTTTTAATTCGGTGATGACTTTTACGGTACCTATCATTACTCATTTAAATATCCCTTTTAGAAAAGAAAATAACTTTTATTTTTTTATTGTATATAAATGAATTTTCTAATCAACCCCTATGACATTTTATAAGTTAAATTGAAAGGGAGTCATTTTTTACATTTGCACTCTAATTTTTTTTAAAAAATGACATTTATAACCTTAAATTCAAAAGTGAATGATTAGTTTTTTTTTTAAATTACACAACTATCAATTCTTATATCCTCTCTATCTCTAATCTTTAATGTTTCATTCTCTTTTGACAGGATAAAAAAAAAAAAAATTACCCAAAAAAGATTCAAAATATAGTTTTTTTTATTGTTTGACACCACCCAAAAAAAAGTTTTCTATGTTAAATAAATTATTTCATTTCATAGGACAAAAATTTTTTTTTTTTTAAATTGTTATCTTTATTTTATGAGTTATATATTTTGACAAGAACGAAAAAAAAGAATCCAAAAAAAAGTTCTCTGTAGGACCCAAAAAAAAAAGTATACTATGCAAAATAAAATAAAAAGTATGGTACGTAAAAAAAGAAATAAAAAAATCTTATATATACTGAATAAATGCACCAGGAAAAAAGAGTATGGTACGGAAAAAAAAAAAACCCAAAAGAAAAAGTTTTCTCTATTGAATAAATTATCTCTTAATTTTGAAAGGATCAATCATTAAAAAATGTTATCTCGTTGAATAAATTATCTCTTTAACAGGATAAAGAAAAGGTATCGAAGGAAAAAGTTCTCAAGAGTTAAAAGTTTATAGTATAAAAGTTAGTTATGGTGTTATAAAATAAGATATGACGCATTAATGAGTTTAGAAATTATTTTATCATTTTATTTTTAAAGAAAAAAGACTAATGAAGTGCAATTATAAAAAAGTGGAGTCCGAATATAGCTTTTCAATTGAAAATGTTACAATAGAAACAAGTAATTTTCATATGTAAGTGGAACGATTTTTTTACTTAAGATGCATTTTCATTGGTTTGGGCAATTCAATTGAAAAAGTAAATTAAGGTTTCATTCTCAAGTAACCTGAAAGAAGGAGGTATGTATCAAAACTTTTAGCATTTCAGGAAGTAGTTAGATGCTAAAGATTTCTGATTTGTACAGAAATATGATATATATACAATTTTCTTAAATTGAAGAGATTATGTAGAATTATATAAGCCAAATATATATATATATATATATATCAAAATTTAATCCCAGCTGTCTTTATAGTGTCATGTGACATGATGAGTTTACCTGCGGAAGGCCAAACGACGTCGCTGAGAGGAGGAGCTTTAGAGCCCTTCTCAGGATTCCAACCATCCCAGAAGGGTGCAGCCACATTGGTGGATGATGATGATGATGCAGCAACAATACAAACCCCCCTTTTTCTTCTTCTTCTTCTCACTCTTAAATCAACACAACAGAACCCAATACATCTCTCGACTAGTACTCCATACCCATAGGCTTTGTTCTGCCCAGCTTCAGAACTCTTCCCTCCAATTATGTAACTGTAACAATTTAGCCCTACTACTGAAACTGATGATGATGATGATGATGATGGTAATGCTAGTGGTTTCATAAGCTGATTATGATGATAACATGGTCGGACCTGCATACCCATCTCTTAAATTCAACCAATTCTCTCTCTATATGTGTGTATATATCTATACATGTATATATATAGAGAGAGAAATGGGAAGTTGAAAACTTTCTGTTAAGGGGTCGGGGTTGGGTGGACTCTTTGGAGAGGTCGAAAGGCCAATAGACAAGTTGGCCGGCCCCACTAGTTATCGTCCAGTTACCCGTCCCAAGCTCATTATTCTCCATTCATTTGGTTGACTTTTGACCACAAGAAATTTGAATCTGAACCGTCCAGTTGACAAAAAAAATAATAATAATAATTTATCTGCGAGTCTTAGCGTATACAACATGTGTGCTGTAAATTTTATTACACGTGTTATATATATACGGTACCAGACTCCAGTGAATCCTATTTTGTGTATCTGTCCATGGTGTTACAACACCGTGTAACCACATACTATCATTACTCTACATTAGGATGGTGCTGAGGTCGTCACGCTTGCCTGCTCTTCGATCTGAAAGGCCAATTGGCTCTTTCTTTAGGCCAACACTTCCTGTAATATTTTCGTTTGGGACAAGTGGTGTCCTACTCAATTTACAAAAGAGGAAGAAATTTTTAATATTTTTAAATAAATTTTAAAAAGAGAAACCAATTTCATTTGCCGCCTCTCCTCTTTTCTTCCCTTGGCATCAAGAGGGTGTCATATCCGTGTCGAACATTCGGATCTCATGTCCGATACTCGGAGACTTCTTCGACATGTGTCAGATACTTTGTAGAAGTGTCCCAATATTTTTTTTTTTAAAAACTTTTTGGACACTCCTTTAACACTTTTCGGATACTCCTCAAACACGTGTCGGACACTTCGTAGTACTGATGTATATTTAATTATTTCGAAAGAAAATTATATGCGGGTAAGTTATGATTAAAAATCTAAGATAAATATATGTTGAATACTAAATAAATCTAGTTTTTTAATCTATTTGTCTATTTTTGTTTGCTTCTTAATTTCTTGATGATAAATTGAAGTATTTTTGTGATGTAGTCTTTTTTTTGTTGAATAATTAATATATATTAATATATTATATTATTATTTTATAGCCGTATCTTCGCTGTGTCCGTGTTCCCTTTTTTTAGAATTCGTATCATCGTGTTCGTGTCGTGTCATAATCGTATCCGCACTTCCTAGATGCCAAGGGTCTAAATTGTAGAGCAGTGAGTGTATGAGTTGGATATTTATTTACCAAAAGAAATTACATTTACTTCTATATGCTTGCATAAAGGGACAACATTATTATAAGAATTGAAGAATAAGTATGTTTTGATATAGTACCGATGTTTGGAATCTTTTGAAGAAAATTGTGATTTCTTTTTTATTATAAGAAAAAAGGAAATAGAATATAGACTATTAGTATAGTTCTATTACTTAAATTGTGAAAAAAACAATTAATATTGTTGCCCAAATAATAACCCCGCAATGGTTGAATTGAGTCTTTTGACAAATTATATTGTTATAAAAAATTTGGTGTCCAAGTGAACATAGCAAAAATAAGAATAGTGGTGAATGCAAAACTCAAATATAAAGAGAGAGATGGAGAGATGCAAATACAAGGACACCAAATTAGAGAAATGCAAATATAAGGACACCAAATCTTTACATGGTTCAGCTCCTCCTCCTACATGATGCTCCAAGAGCATCTCTTGAGAATTTTCAAAATTCATTATCTCACTCTCCTTCACACATGGAGAGAAAGCATTTACACAGCTCCTCAAGCTTGTAGTTCTTTACTAAGGTACTGCTTGACAAAGCTTTTGTTTCGACTTTTACGTAGAAGAAAAATAGAAGAAGAAATTAAACGAGGAAGCTAGTACTCACCAGCTTCCTTTGAACATTCTTTTTGGACTCCAAAACTCTTCAATCTTACCAATCCAAACACTCTCCACAACAACTTTTGAGCTTGAAAAGCCGAAAGTCATTTTTCAAAAACCAATCCAAACATGGCCTAAATGAGCTCCTCACCTAGACTTCAAGAGATATACCAACCCTTTTACATGTACCAATCTAATATAGACAAGAGTTTGAGTGCAACAATGGATGTCCCTCAATGAACTAATATACAACTCAAAGCTCATTATAATAATTCCTTAATTGATAGATATACAAAAACACTCTTTGTGGAGTAATAGATGAAGCAAGTGATAAAAGCTCAACTTTAAATGAAAATAGCAAAGATTTCTAAGATTTTCAAAAGTGATATAAGATCAAAATCTAAGATTTTGCAAGATGTTTGCCCAAAAGAGTAAAGCTTTTAGAGAATATTCGAAAGATATGTAAAAAAGTTACTCAAAATGGTAAGGACTTTCTATTTATAGTCTCATTAGGATATGTGGCTGTTGGAGTATTTTAAGAAATTGTTTGGAAATGGATTTATAAAAAAATTGAGTCATGTAAACATCTAGTCCTCTTTGAATTACTTTTAGTACTTGCCTGATTTGTATAGATGTCTAGAATACAACGTGTAGACGTTTTGTTGCAGATTAACTTTTTGGTATAGACATCTAAAGAAAGTCTTGTAGACATCTAAGTCCTTAAGCTTTTGAGAAACCTACACTTACAGTTCTTTTCTAGGTCATGAAGAGGTACATGTCTATAATGAACCATTTAGAAGTCGACAATGTCTGAAAATTTCTGCACTTCCAGTATTTGCCAAACCATTAAGAGGTGCCTCTAAGTCATTAAGGTGTAGACGTCTATAGGAAATTATCTAGATGTCTAATCACTACGAAAATCTTCTTTGAAAATTTTAAGCGCTGAAGTGACATTAAGTGGTTAAATGACTCTTTCGCCCTTTGAGTAAATTATCTAAGTTCTTGGGCCAAGTTATTTATCATGGAGACCTTGAAATTATATAGAATTAAAATTCAAATTCTTAGGTCCTTAATTCACTTAAATCCTAGAGTTCAGCTTTTAATCAAATACAACAATAATTACTTTACAAAGATTCTAGCTCTTACCAACCCATATAACCTTATAGTCTTGTACTTGATCGTTAACATTTGAGTTCCATTGACTATGAGCTTAGATCCAAGAGAGCTTGTGCATTTGTCCATGGATCTTTTCATATTTGAGTTAATGGAATATCCTGAAATTAATCACACTTAAGTAGAATATCAAATTCTCACATTAATAGGTTGTTATCATCAAATTACCAAATTACCCTTGGTTTGAAACCTTCGAGTCAACAAATATTAATTGAAATAATTGAATCCGTCCCTTCTAATTTTGTAAGAACAATTAAGCTAATTAATTACAAAAATATATTATATAAAAATTGAAGAACCAAGAGGGAGAGGGGTGAATAGATTATGTCTAATTCCTTTTCAATTCTTTAAATATGACAACTAAAAGCAATGGCAACAATCACAAAATAATGAGCACAAAGATTTATAGAGATAAAAATCCAATGTGGGAAAACATCATCTTCGGCTGTCAAGTCGGAACTGTGGAGACCAAAAATTTTATTTTTTTATTTAATTATTCCTTTCTTATATATCGATATATGTATAATTTTATTAAAGATGATAGATATGTGCATATCATGTGATATTGTTTATTTTGTATAGGTGATCTAGAGTCATTTGGGACAATTAGTAATTTTAGAGAATTTACAAGGCAAGGGAATAAATTGTAAAAAATGTCAAATTAGGGCAACATGTGTGCATATAGACACTAGAGTAGAGGATTAAAAATCAACCTATTTTTCCCCAAATCAGTCTTCTCTCTCTCTCTCTATCTCTCTCTCCACTTGAATCTCACAACCTTCTCTCTAAAAATAGAAAGCCCTTAGATGGATTCTAGTTGAAGACTCGAGAGAAGAAGTTGGAGTACTCACCCAGGTCTACAATTTAACACCATTGGAGCTACAATTTGAGGATTCTTGGAATTTATAGTGTTTGTTCTTCAATCTGAGGTAGGGGTGTTCTAATTTCTTTAAGCATTAGTTTGTGAGATTACCTCTTTGTTTTCAAAAATTGTTTGAAAGTGATTTATCTATATATATATATATATATATATGAGTGTGTATACATTTATACATAAATTCTGGCCAGATTAATTTCTAATTACTTGGGAGTAGTCTCCAAGGGAGGTTTTACATGTGATCGGCAAACTTGACTCAACTGTTATCATAGGTATATGGGATTTGGGCATTCTCGGTTACTTGTGCTAGTATATGTATGAATAGTGATTCTTTTAAGGGCCAAATTTAAGGACACGGTACCTGGGTCAAGAGATTTGGGAGTTGGTTTGCTATTTTGATGTCCTGGTCATAGGGCCTCCATATATTTGATTTTTTCCTTATGTGCATAAATATTCAATATAAGTGGTAATTGTCATTATGTGGCCAGTGGGTTCATTTTGAAATTGATATTTTTTTATGCATTATGGTAACATGTTGCTGTGAATTCAAGTTTGAGAAATTGGTTGTTGTCTCAAGCTATAAAGGCTAAGCTTTTGAGACATATATTCACCAAGTTAATTGGTTAGTCACATGCTTGTGGTATTCAATATTCAAATTCAGGAAATTTCTCGGGCATTTGTATCTTGTGATATATTTCTCTTTGTGAAAGTGTACTTTTAACATGTTGGTAAAGATGCTTATATGAGTTAATTGACAAGTGTATTGTTTGAAAATTAATTTGGTTGACGGGGTTGTGCCGGAAAGGCCTTAAACTTAGCTGAAGTGGTGTCGGATTCCATCGGGTTAGTTGTCACGCTCTGAATTCCCATACTCAAAACGTACAAGATCTCAAAGGTGAGAAAATTAAACATTAACACATTCATCATTAACGCCTGACCAATGATCCATCCATACTAATCATAACCGTGGAAGCTTCACCATATACATATAGTTATATACATATGTATATACGATCAACAACTCACCTCAATGGGTTCCACCTTACATGACGAGGCCAAAAGAATCCATAACATGATTCATTTAGCTCTTACCCATTACAATTAATCACAATGGAGATTACGATTCATCGTAATTCACCTCAATGGATTCCACCTTACGATATAACACATTCATCATTAAGCGCACATTCATTGTAATTGCACTCATTTTGGACCCTTAATTCTTCAACTTTACAATTCATCGTAATTCAGGTTACGATTCCGCGTAATAGGAATTATGCTTAATTATAATGTGATTTACGATCCTTCGTAGGTCTTGAGCAGAGAATTCAATAAAATAAGTGTCCATATGCATCTATCTTTGTTTATTCTTATCATGCATTCAAACTCAAAACCCCAACACACATTCAAAAGCTTGTTAAGCCCTCCATATAACCTAGCATATATCTACACCTATCTCTATACAACTATAGCATATGTAAATATCAATTGAATCATAAGAACATTATTTAAACAAAAACATGCTTGAGATATATACATTGGTCCAACATTCATCATTCAAGGCATTAGTGCCTATATACAATTTCTTCAAAATGGAACCTTATCACACACAACCAAAAGCACCTAGTCCACATCTTAGATGTGCAATTACAACAAAAACAAAAGAGTCTCTCAAACTCAAGACCCAACTCAGGGTTGGTTGAAATCTGTTACCTTCTTTCCCTGACCTAAAATTGTTAATGTTGGGGGGTAAGCAAAGTCCACGTACTCATGGTCATAGTTGTGCAATCCACCCAAATCTCATATTTCATGATAACATATAATAAAACCACGAATGTATAGCTGATCGGCATCGAATGTTGCGCATTCTAACCTCTTAATTTATATATTTTATTCTCTTAGTGATAGATTATTTTGTGATTTTACTTTGTTTTAGTGTTTTCTGTATTTTCAGGGCCTTAATGATTATTTCAGTTAAAACCGTGATTTTGGGCTTTTAAAGAAGACATCCAAGATGGTTAGATGAAGCTTACATCAAAGGGATCCATTGAACTCCATATTTTAACTCAAATCAGCCCAAGAAAGAGGTCCAAGAGAATTACAGCTGCTTAAGAAGGTTTCGGGCCTGAAGCCCAAATCTGCGCATAATACCGTCTTAATCCCATTTTGGAAAACGGACCAGAAGTCTTATTTCCGAGCCTCAAATCGACTTAATTATCGCGTGAGGTTGACCGAAATTTGATTCTGCACACTTTTGTATTTCACGAAAATTCCGTAAATCGGACTTCTAGTGGGTCAAAAGTTGGTCCGAAGTCAGCAGGAAAAACCCACCTGATTAGTGCTGCGGGAAACCCTAATCTATTCCTAATTGGATTAGGACTTTGATGTATTCTCTTGGCTATTAAAGTAATGAATTGGGGCTGTATTGGGGAGGCTTGGCAGCAGCTTTGAAGAGCTTTTGGAGTAGAGAATCATTGGAGAACAAGGCGTATCATGAGCGGCTAGTTCAGCCACCAGGGTTTTGATGGAGCCCTAACTAAACATCACTGGTTTGATTGTTCTAATTATTGGGGATTTTTGTATTCATTCATAGATTGTGTAATTTAGAGGATTCTTATAGAATTGAGCAATAAAAGTCTTATAAATTCAGTTTCAATGATTTCTTATCTTGTCTTAGATACTTGATTATTGTTATTGAACTCATCCCTCTTGTTTTCTGTGATCATGAGAGTGATTATTACACAATGGTTTTCACTGAATATATCATTAAAAGCTTTGATGGATTATGCCTAGAGAAGATGAACCATGCTGCACCCTAGATTAGAGTAGTTAGGCAGATGGCCCATGCCAATCGAAGATAGTCCATGACTTAGCCTTAATTATATGTTATCTTCTTGACGGATGGAGGTGAGCTTGTAGCCACCGACACCACTTATGCATGATATGATGCCCCATAGTTAGTTCAATTGACCATTGATTGTGAAGTTAGTGGTGAAATCAATTACCCTAGACTTATTTTATATTCTCTACACTCCATAGTTTTTCTTACTTTTGTTCAATTGCTTCATTAGTTAATTTAGAATTAAAAATCAGAATTTATTTCTTTTAAATTTAATTAGAATTAATCATAACAATTCAACTCAATCAGACCACAGTCCCTGGGTACGATACCCCTTTCGATAGCCCTATTCTACAAGGAATTCGTTCTATTGCGAAGTGTGGAAATTTTTAATTGATATATTTTTGAGTCACACTCACACACGAATCAATTTTTGGCGCCGTTGTCGGGGACTGTCTATTTGATTGTTTGGATTTTTAGAATTATTTCTAATTAGATTTTTAGTTTAGGAATTTTTTTTTTTTTTTATTAATTTTCTTTTATTCATTTTATTTTTATTTGTATTTTTTGTTTTATTTTCAATTACTAATTAGTTTTATTTTATTTTTTAGTTTAGAATTTTTATTTTTGCTACTAATCTAATTTATTTTTATTTTTATTTTTTTTCATTTTCCGGTACTTCAATCCCCATACCATTGAGCAAGAGGAAGAGAATATTGATGCCATGGATGGTGTGCGTGGTAATAATGAGGCCAACAATATTGTGCCTAATGCTGTTGTGGAAAAAGCGAGATTGATCAGAGACTACTATGTCCCAGAAACTTATAATTCACCAGCTGATTTTCAATTGCCTGATGTCACTGCACAGAACTATGAGATCAAGCCCAATATCATTCATATGTTGCCATCCTATTTTGGGTTAACTCATGAGGATCCGTACAAGCACTTGGATGAATTTTTAGAAGTTTGCTCATTAACAAAAATTCATAACTTCTCTGAAGATGCTTTTCGGATGCGACTATTTCCATTCTCTTTGAAGGAAAAGGCCAAGTATTGGTTCAGATCTCTACCGATGGGTTCTATCACTACATGGACTCAAATGCAAAGTGAGTTCTTGAAGAAATATTTTTCGATAGGGAGGACCAATCAATTCAGACGAGCTATCACTGGTTTCTCTCAATTTGAGGGGGAACAATTTTTTGAGACATGGGAGAGATTCAAGGACCTTCTTAGGAAGTGTCCTCATCATCAAGTTCCAATGTGGCAGTTAGTGCAATGTTTCTATGAGGGGCTTACAGAAAGTAACAGACAGATGGTGGATGCATCATGTGGTGGTACTTTTATGTTAAAAAGTGAAGATGAAGCATGGACTTTGTTCGAGAATCTCAGTGACAATTCTTTGCAATATATGTCTTCATCTCGTTCGAGCAGACCATCCAATACAAGGAGGACAGATGATATTTTTGAGATTGGTTCTGCAGATGCTATATCTACCATTGTGGATGTTGTGTCACAGAGAGTGGTGCAACTTATGGCGGCTGGTCAAGTTCCTAATCAATCTTCATATCCTTCTATTTTTGAGCCATGTGATTTTTGCTCGAGTTCTATGCACCATATGAATAATTGTCCTTCACTTGGGCAATTTTTTTATCTTCCACAAGAGCAAGGGGCAGCAATTCAGCCCACTTTTCAACCTCAGAACTATGTGCCTTCACAATCATATCAAGAACAAGTTCTTATGCCACAAAGAATTTCTGTTATTGAGGACAAGATGACAATTGTCCTAGAAAAACTTGAGAAGCTTGACTCTATTGTAGAGACAGTGCAAGCTACAGCAGCAACAATTCAATCCACTACTCAACTGGTTCACTCTCACTCTCAATCGATTGCCAAACTGGAATCACAGTTTGGACAACTTGTCAATACATTGAGTAGAAGAGAAGAGGGGAAACTACCAAGCCAACCAGTTGCCAACCCAAGAGGGGTTCATGTCCTTAACAATATTTCTTCTTTGAGCAACCCACACTATGAACAATTTCAAGCCATCACCACTCTTAGAAGTGGAGAAATAAGTGACAACAAGGTGGGGGAGAAGAAGCTTGATGAAGAAGAGGTGACAAAGAGTCCTAATGATAAAATTTCTCATGAGCCTAAGGTAAACTTGAATACTTTTAATGTGATTCAACATCCTCTAGATGAGAGTGATTGTTTCTTCATGGATGGCTTTGATGACTATGTTGAAGAAGTTGATCCGGTTGCTCTATCACATGATGTTGAGAAGTCCACTAAGGGGGTGAATGATTTACTTGATGTAGTGGCCATGAAAAATACTCCACCTTGGAGGATTCCGATTGAGCCATTGCATATTCTTTCTAGCACTCCTCCGATGCCATCATTAGAGTCTCCTCCATGGGTAAAATTGAAACATGTTCCGTCAAGGGAGAGAGATGTGTTTTTTGAAGCCAATGACACCATTCCGGTCACTTTGAGTTCGACACAAGAAGGTGAGGATCATATAGGAGGGACGAAATTAAATCTCCTCAAGAGATGTGGCATTGGGTGAACTTTCAATTGAAGTCGATGACCGTCGCCTACGGACGTTAAATTGTAGGGGTTGTATGTATTTCTATCCTTTAATTTCTTTAGTTTTCTTTTATTTTTATTTTTATTTTATTTTATTTTTATTTTTAGTTTATGTTTTTCTTTAGTTTCTTTCAATTTTAGGTGTGTTTAATGTGTTTTCTTTGAGTTTTTGATGTATAAGTTGCTTCCGGAGGATGCCAAGAGGTGTGCCGAGGTATTTGGACTCAAGACGGGTGAAAAAACGTGCTCTCGGTCGACCTTGGGCGATGGAGACTTCAAAAATACATTTCCCGGTCGACCTTGGGCGATGGAGGCTTCACAGGCATCAGCTGGGGGGATCGATCGCCCAAGCAAGGGGGGATCGATCGCCCCCATTTTTCCCCAAGCTGGGAGTGCAACCAGCTGGGCGATCGATCGCCCAGCCCTAGGGGGATCGATCGCCCCAGCCCATCTAGGCCCAGCTGCTCTGATTTTGTGCTATTTCGCTCCCTCTTCACAACTTATATGCTCCCACTTGGAAAATTTAAGCCTTGGTGCCTCTCCAACATCAATATACACTCTGAAATCTTCCATTTTTATTGTCAAACACCTACTTGATCATCATTATTCATCACCATCATCATCCATTCCAACTTGATTATTCTCCATCATTATTAAAGTTTCAATTTTTTCATGTTTCCTTCTTCACAAGAGGTGTGACTTAATTGTGAGAGTGGGGTGATTTCTTTGAGGAATTTTGAAGTACAAGTTTGGGGGAGGATCATTGCAAATTGATTGTGGACTAGTTGGTTGACTTTGGTGCTCCATTCCGGCCATGACTTAGATGCTTCGGCACCACCTTTTCCTTGATTTTTCGGAGGTAACTATCTTTTGTATTTTATTTTTTATTTTATTTTTTATTTTCTTCTTTATTTTATTTTTCATAATGTTTTTTTTCTTTCTTTCTTTCTTCAGTAAAAAAAAAAAAAATTTCTTTCATATTTATTTTCACCCATACTATTTCACTTGATCTTTGGGGTATAATGGTTTGTTTTGACAGGTTGAAACATCCAAGTTTGGGGGTGTGCTTGCATTGCCTTCATACTAGTGGTGTGCTCTATTTTCTTTCCACTACTTTGAATTTCTGGTAACATCGTTCTTACTCTTCTCTTTACTTTGATTGATAGTACATTGAGGACAATGTACAGTTTAAGTTTGGGGGTGAGGCGATGCCTATTTTTGTGCTTTATTGCAATATGGGAGGAAATTTGTGTGAAATTCTTTTTGTATTAGGATTTTATTTTATTTTATTTTCTTAGTTTTTTTTTATTTTATTTTGTTTTATTTTTAGATAGAAAGTTTTGACATCATTCAAGGGATTAATACCTTATGTAGGTGCTTAACTTGCAATTTTTGAGTATGTTTTAAATTTTTGAAAACTATGGTTTGAATTATGTGGTTTTAATCATGGTTTGCAGTAACATGTTTTGGAGTGATTGATTTTAGTTTCCTTACATGCACAAACACACTAGCATAGTCTTATGGGGTATAGACTTTGGTTTTGAGTTATTAAGTTACATATGCTTGATATTAATTAGTATCTCTTGAGAATGAGTACCGATGATGTGTTTACTTGACTTCAATGAAAAAGAAAAAAAAAAGAGAAAAAAAAAGAATATGTTGAAGCAAATCAATTTGATCCTTTTCATGAGTAACCGGGCCTCTATGCCTCAGGAAGCACGGAGTGTTCGCGTCAAAAGTGAAAGGGTGAGAAAAGATGAGCATTGGTTGTCTTGATTTGTAGCCTGACTGATTCGAGTAATTAGGTTCTTCGGGGTATCTTAAAGCCTAGTGCCCTAAAGCCATCTGGTTTGGGAGTCACTGACTGAAAGCTTGCTACATGGATCTTTCAGAAAGCTTAATAGATCAAGACATTGCACAACCAATAAAGTAATGAAAAAAAAGAATGATGAAAAAAAATGAAAAAGTCATGTATTCATGTTTGGAAGTATGAGTTCAATAAGGGGAGCTAGTGAGTTGAAGGGGTATGTGCCTTAATATATTCAGAACTGAGTTATGCTACATGAGATGATTGCTAGTTCACTTTACACAAGGAGACTAGAGTTGATTATTTTGAAATATGTTGATGTGAATTATGCATGGGGATCATTGATTTGAATTGTGGAATTTGAAAGTTTGAAATTACTCTTAAATGCAAGTTTGTAATTATGTATTGTAATCTTCTTCTTGAATTAATGTTGAAACAGAATTTTGAATGTTTGTGGGTAACATTTCTGGAAACCCTCACGAGACTATACTCGTCCACTAGGGGGAACCTAGGGGTTTAAAGGCTTGTTGCATATGCTAAATGCAATCGTTTCTCCCACGAAAGTGGAGTTAGGTAGTTTAGTTAGTGTTTAGTAGTTTCTTTGTTTTAGTTTTGTTTTATTCTATTGCTAAGGGACTAGCAATATGTAAGTTTGGGGGTGTGATCGGCATCGAATGTTGCGCATTCTAACCTCTTAATTTATATATTTTATTCTCTTAGTGATAGATTATTTTGTGATTTTACTTTGTTTTAGTGTTTTCTGTATTTTCAGGGCCTTAATGATTATTTCAGTTAAAACCGTGATTTTGGGCTTTTAAAGAAGACATCCAAGATGGTTAGATGAAGCTTACATCAAAGGGATCCATTGAACTCCATATTTTAACTCAAATCAGCCCAAGAAAGAGGTCCAAGAGAATTACAGCTGCTTAAGAAGGTTTCGGGCCTGAAGCCCAAATCTGCGCATAATACCGTCTTAATCCCATTTTGGAAAACGGACCAGAAGTCTTATTTCCGAGCCTCAAATCGACTTAATTATCGCGTGAGGTTGACCGAAATTTGATTCTGCACACTTTTGTATTTCACGAAAATTCCGTAAATCGGACTTCTAGTGGGTCAAAAGTTGGTCCGAAGTCAGCAGGAAAAACCCACCTGATTAGTGCTGCGGGAAACCCTAATCTATTCCTAATTGGATTAGGACTTTGATGTATTCTCTTGGCTATTAAAGTAATGAATTGGGGCTGTATTGGGGAGGCTTGGCAGCAGCTTTGAAGAGCTTTTGGAGTAGAGAATCATTGGAGAACAAGGCGTATCATGAGCGGCTAGTTCAGCCACCAGGGTTTTGATGGAGCCCTAACTAAACATCACTGGTTTGATTGTTCTAATTATTGGGGATTTTTGTATTCATTCATAGATTGTGTAATTTAGAGGATTCTTATAGAATTGAGCAATAAAAGTCTTATAAATTCAGTTTCAATGATTTCTTATCTTGTCTTAGATACTTGATTATTGTTATTGAACTCATCCCTCTTGTTTTCTGTGATCATGAGAGTGATTATTACACAATGGTTTTCACTGAATATATCATTAAAAGCTTTGATGGATTATGCCTAGAGAAGATGAACCATGCTGCACCCTAGATTAGAGTAGTTAGGCAGATGGCCCATGCCAATCGAAGATAGTCCATGACTTAGCCTTAATTATATGTTATCTTCTTGACGGATGGAGGTGAGCTTGTAGCCACCGACACCACTTATGCATGATATGATGCCCCATAGTTAGTTCAATTGACCATTGATTGTGAAGTTAGTGGTGAAATCAATTACCCTAGACTTATTTTATATTCTCTACACTCCATAGTTTTTCTTACTTTTGTTCAATTGCTTCATTAGTTAATTTAGAATTAAAAATCAGAATTTATTTCTTTTAAATTTAATTAGAATTAATCCTAACAATTCAACTCAATCAGACCACAGTCCCTGAGGTACGATACCCCTTTCGATAGCCCTATTCTGCAAGGAATTCGTTCTATTGCGAAGTGTGGAAATTTTTAATTGATATATTTTTGAGTCACACTCACACACGAATCAATAGCATAGCTACGTGTCATGCTCCCTAACATTCTAGTCAAAAGCCAAAAATCTACGTTTAACATGGCAAGCATGTTATGATACATGACAGATCATAAATATCCAAATCAACACGAGCATCATCGCACAATAACATCATATATATCAATCTGACCATAAACAACTTGAACATAAAGCCTAACACTAAAATCACATTACTCTCAGAATCGTGCTCACACTCACACTCACACAATTCGATACGTGGTTATGCCCCATACCAATCCATAGTTTACTAACCCACAAATCACAACCCCTCTTACACAAGTTTGAGGCTTTTAACCTCGGAGGATCTTTTCGCCCTCTACTTTCCGCATGAGTAACTTTTCGAGAATCACCACATTCGCTAAACATATCACATTTAGCATTCAAATATACAAGTCCTTAATGCAATAACACTAATTTCATGCCCTAGGTTCATCTATAGCATGTCACGCAATGAACCATATCACACATGCAAAATCACTTTATTCCAAACAATTACATTGAAACCCTAAATTCAAATAATAGCATAAAATTCCACAAAACCTCATATATGCAATATATATATATATATATCACATATGATATATAATCAGAAGAATTGTTATAGAGATCGGGTCCAATTTTGACCTTTTTTTATGCATGATTTTTTTTCATAAATAGAATTTAAATGGTGTTATGCATGTTTTAAATGTGAAAAATATGTTTGAGAACTTTTCTAGAGGTTTAGGGAAGTTTTGAGAGCATTTGGTAACATTTGAGATTTTCAAGCCGACGGGGCCCGGGACGAGGGTCGGGTGGGCCTGAGAATTGGGATATTTTTTTGGAAAAACTTAATTTTAATTTTAGACCAATTAAAATGTTAAAAGAGTTAAGAAAGTGATTTTAGAGCCGTAGTCGCTTTCGAAATCAAAAATAAAGGTGGAGAGAGTACATTAAGTGGCCTAGGGGCATTTGGGTCATTTCACACCCAAGATATTATAAATATTTGTATGGCTAGAATTTTAGCCATTTGGAAAGCTTGAGACAGCTGGCCAAACACTTCTCTCTCCCTTCTCTTCATCTTTTCTCCTTCTCTCTTCATTTTGGAGCCCTATGGCTTGGATTTGGAAGTTCTCGAAGAAGGACAACTTGTTCTATGGGTTAAGGGCTTCAGTTTGAACCAAACAAAGTGTGATTTCAATGAAGTTGAAGCTTAGAGGATTTTAGAGTTTTGTCTAGGAAAGCTTCAAACTTGAGGTAGGGGTGTTTCTTGTAATACCCCGAAAAATTTGGACGTCTATTATTTTAAAGAATTTAAATTTCTTTATATTATTATTATTGTTATTTTTCAATTCATGTGGAATGCCTTTATATACATTTTATCATTTCATGTGAATTGTTAGGTCTTTATACAATTATTATTTTATGTGAATTGGTTGTCTTTATAAATTCTTTCATTTCATGTGAATTGCTGTACTTTTATTTTTATCAATTTATATGAATTGTTTATTGATTGTGTATTATTTGATTTAAATATTTTAAATGCTTTGGATTGGGCTAGGGAGGAATCTGGGCTGGAATGGTTGGGCTAAAGATATGTTTAAATTGTTGGGCCATGGTTATAGTTATATTATTATGGTTATTATTATTATTATTTTTAGTTATTTGGTTTTTAGAAAAAATATTAATAATAATAGAATAAAATGATTAGGACAAAAGATAATAAGAAACTAGGGTTTCTGTCGTTTGCATTATGCACAAAAATCAGGAGAGTAAACGAAAGAGAGAAGGAGTTCGGGTGAACGAGTGTTTGAATCGTCGAAGAGGCAAGTTTGATTCTTCTCTTCCCCTTTGAATCCGTATGCATAGTCTAAGTTTAAGAATTTGGTTTATATTGAAAACCTGTTTATAATTGTATTTTGTTTTGTTGCTTCTTGTGGATAAATTTCGTGGAAATTTATTATGCTAAATTGTGTATAGGAGTATAGATATATATATTTAAGAATATATGCATGTATATATTTCATGTATGTGTAAATTGTATAGAAATCTGTTTATGCATGAATTCCGAATTGTTTTGATATTTATTTTGTATTTTTGAAATTTTTGGGAAAACTTCAAAATCTGGAAAAATCATTTTTTAAAAATACTTTTATAATTCTAAAAATTCCCAAACTTTTATGTCAACTTCCTGGGAGCTTAAGGGGCTTGGGGTTGAAATTTCATATCAAAATTATTTACCATTGTCTTTAAATTAATTTTTAAAGTGTCTAAAAACTGGATTTTTCAGCCTCTTTAATTTTAGAAAATAGTTAGAAATTTTCAAAAATTCCGAAATTTTTACTGTAGCTCTCTGGAGGCTAAATACACTTGGGTTTAAATTTTCAACTCAAAATAATTTTTCCTTATTATTCAATTGATTTTTAAAGGGTTCAAAAGTTGGGTTTTTTCATTTTTTGTAATTTTAGAAAATACTTTTATAACTCCAAAAGTTCCCAAATTTTTACTGTATCTTTTTGGAGGTTAAGTAAACTTGGTTATAAATTTTCATCTTGAAATGAGTTTCTTTTGGTGTTAAGTTAATTTTTAAAGTGTCTAAAAGTAGGATTTTCACCTTCTTTTATTTTTAGAAAATATTTTAAAATTCCTGAAAATTCTAGAAAAATTTAGTTAACTTTATAGGATTAAAATGCACCTGGGTTTTAAATTTTATGTGAAGATGAATCTCCCTTGTGATTGTGTTGGTTGTAAATGTATGCTTCGAATTATGTTTTATTTTCTTTCTGCGAGAAAAATATTTTTTTAAAATTTTCAAAAATTCTAGAAAATTTCAGAATGATTTAATAGGGTTCTCAGAAGTAGAATAGACCCAGAAACCTAGATAAAAGTTAGGTTTAGACTCCCTCGTAGAATTGAGTGCATTGGAGGTTGAGTTGAAAATTTTCTTCTATAATGGATGCTTGGGTTATTTGGTTTACTTGAATGTATTTTCCTTTAAGGATATAAGTGCCCATCAAATACGTGATTATAGTTTACTTGTGAACGATTTGTCTTATGGTGATAATTTCAAGTTGGATAATTTGAAATACTGGTTTGTGCAAATTTAAATCATAATGCACCTTATTTATTTTATGTTTCATATTGGAATGTATCTATATGCATTTTATTTTGGCATGTAAGGATTGCCCGGCGTGTCAGGATCGCACATACCTAATAAGGTATCTATGCATTTTATTTTGGCATGTAAGGATTGCCCGGCGTGTCAAGATCGCCCATACCTAATAAGGTGTCTATGTATTTTATTTTGGCATGTAAGGATTGTCCGGCGTGTCAGGATCGCCTATACCTAATAAGGTATCTATACATTTTATTTGGCATGTCAGGATTGTCCGGCGTGTCAGGATCGCCCATACCTAATAAGGTATCTATACATTATATTTGCTTTGTCATGATTGTCGAGATTTAATAAAATGCATGCATATGTTTCTTTACTTTGAACTTAAAGAAGGTGTTCATTGTTGAATGATAAGGGTTCGTTGGGATAACGTATAAGATGATTTTGATTTCTGAAAACATGAACTAGGTAGGGAATGACCAGTATGTATATACCTATACCTATTAAGGTATCAAAGGATAAAATGGTGACATGTTGGGATTGCTTAAACTTGATAGTATTTCATGTTATGCTTATTTCTGCTGAACTTAAGGAATGTGTTCTCTTTTTCATAATAAGGGTTTGGGTGGAATATTATAAATATTGACTGTTATTTTGGAAACATGGAACTGGATAAAAGAATAACTTGTATGTTAAATCTATGGATTTATTTTGTGTCCTATATATTGAGGGTATGTATATTGGTTCTCTGATTGGGATGTAGTAGATAGGACTTGCTCGTGGGTTTAACCCACTATGTTGATATTTCAGGTTTCAGACAGGTTCCACCGCGAGGGTAGAGTTTTAGGGTTTGGTTGTAGCAGACGTCTCATCTCATCAGTTACAGGGTAAGAACTTGTCTTCTTCAAGAGTCATACTATGACCTTTTGAGACTTTGATTGTTGGTATTAATTTTAAAATTAAAAACTTTGGTTCATTCTAGTTAAGGGGTCCTTGGGTTACAGGACTTCCAAATTGTATTACCGGACATATACTTGTTTAGTTAACAGTTATTTTAATTCAGAGGAACTTTCTTTTCTACTTTTAGAAAATTGTTCATTATATCTTTTGTATTCTATGCTTGTTGCTACCAGTTGTATGTATCTTCCAGGTTTTGTGTATGAGACTGGCCACCTCATGCGCGAAATTTTCTGGGGGGTATTTCATTTCTTCTCTCTTATTCATCGATTCCTAGGTTTTGGTGAGTTTGAGAACGATTTGGTTGAGTTAGCATGCGTGGGAAAATGGTGGGGTTGTGTGCTTTTGTTTTTCCTCTTTCATTATGATTTAATACATATTAATATTGTTTATATTGTGATATATGATGTTCATGAATGTATGCATGCAATATGTATGATATTGTGAGCATAAGATTGACATATGTGGCCTACTGTACATGTATGTGGCATATGTGTGAATTCAAACATGTATGTGTTTATATGTGATATGTGAGGATGCAATGCATGCTAGAATCTATATAAAGCATGAATATGTATAAAAGAGCATGAAAAGTATTCTATGTGTTATACGTGCCTAATGAACATGTATATGTGTATATCAGAGGTTTGCCCAAGTTTGCCTTACATAGAAGTCGGAAGTTTCCAAGAATGTATTGGAAGTGGTAAAAATATCCACAGTAGGATGATCATCACAAGTACCCAATCATGACCCAAATTTTGTGATAGTTAGAGTTGCCCAATCACAATAGCAAGACCAATATATAAGCATAAATGTATGATCATCAGAGTTGTCTAATTATACGAGTGTCGTCGGAGTTGTCTAACATTATAGTGTCGTCAAAGTTGTCCAACACTATATGATCATCGAAGTTGACCAATCATATCTATGTATCAGATTATGATTGAAGAAGATGTTTATTTAAAGATGCTTATGTGTTTAACTGTTAAGCATGAGGAAAGTTTCAAGTGCATATGTATATGAATTATATTGAGTTGATTTGGCATGAAAACATGGAATATGTCATGTAGAGTAGCGACATCATAGTTGCATATCATGTAGGTCGGTGTCAGATCAATGCCTAGGTGGGTTGGGGCACTCATATTGAGCTGGTTGTTTTGCTCACCCCTCTCAACCAAACCTTTTTTTATAGATAAGGCATTAGTGGTGGATGGGACTTGAATGGCTAAGCAGAGCTCTTAGTAAATTTTTGTGAGATATTTTGGATGTTGTATATATTGTTATCCATGCTGGCTTGAGGCATGTTGATACCTTTTGATGTTGTAACTACGAATAAGTGACTTGTATTTTATTTGGATCCTTATATATGTAATTCATGTGAACAACTTATAGAATTTGGAGAGATGCCTAATGGAACTTATGTTTTGGATCAAATGCATGATTTTATTTCAATGTACACTACAAGAAATTAGGCTTTTAACGACAGACTTCTTACAACGGGCCCGCATAGCCCGTCGTGAAAGCCAACTTTTTATGACGGTTCCATATAACCCTTCGTAGAAAGTCACTTTCTATGACGGGCCTATACAGCCCGTTGTAGAAATTAAATGAAATACCCCCCAGAAAATTTCGCGCATGAGGTGGCCAGTCTCATACACAAAACCTGAGGAATATTAACCACTGATAGCAACAAGCATAGATGCAAAGGACAGAAATAGAAAAATTGCTAAAAGCTGAACAGAAATCCCATTGAATTAAAATAAATTGATAAATAAATCATTAAATTCTGGTAATACAATTTGGAAGTCCCGTAACCCAATGACCCCTTAACCAGAAAGAAATAAAAGTTCAACACTTAAATTAAAATCCAAAACCAAAACCTCTAAATGAGTTCATAGTTTTATTCCTGAAGAAAATGTAGATTCCTACCCTGAGACTGGTGAGAGTAGATATCTGTCACAGCCCAACCCTAGTACTCTATCCTCGCGGGGGAAACTGCTTGGGACCTGAAATATCAACAAAGTGGGTTAAACCCACGAGCAAGTTCTATCTACTACATCCCAATCAAAGAATTAATATACATACCCTCAATGTGAGGAACACAATAGATAAATATACGTTCAACCCCTCAGTTTATTCCTTATTTAGTTCATACTTTTAAAGATACAAATCATCTCATATATTTCCTCAACAACCCTTACAATGTAAAAATGATCCCCTTCTTTATGTTCACAAATCAAGATACACATGTATGTATTTTTTGAAATCTATGCAATCATGATATGTCGATTATGATGCATGTATACATTAATAGGGATGGGCGATCCTGACACGCCGGACAATCCTTATATGCCAAATAAAATATAGATACCTTATTAGATATGGGCGATCCTGACACGCCGGGCAATCCTTACATGCCAAATAAAAATATAGATACCTTATTAGGTATGGGCGATCCTGACACGCCGGGCAATCCTTACATGCCAAATAAAATTACAAATGCATTCCCAATATGAAATAATAAATAAACAAGATGTATTATGACTTTTAATTTTGCATAGACTATCCATTTGAACTATCAGCTATGCAATTATCCCCATATAACAAATCATTCACAAGTGAACCGAAATCAAGTATCCCATGAGCATTTATATATATAATAAGCACAATTGATGTGCTCAAAACAACTTAACTCCCATTAGAGGAAACCATTACTCAAACCAACCTCCAATGCACTCAAATCTCCGAGGGGATCTAAACATACTTTTACCTAGGTTTCTGGGCCTATTTCACTTCTAAGAACACTAAGAAAATATTCTGGAATTTTCTGTAATTTAAAAACATTTTTAATAAACCAAAGAAGGTGAAAAACCAACTTTTAGGCACTTTAAAAATTAATTGAACATCAAGGGAAGCTCAAATCGAGGTGAAAATTTAAACCCAAGGTCATTTAATCTCTAAACAGTTACAGAAAAATTTAGGGAATTTTTGGAATTTCAGAAGTATTTTCTAAAATTACAAAAAGGGAAAAACCCAGCTTTTTAACACTTTAAAATTCAATTGAGCAACAAGGAAAGATCATTTTGAGTTGAAACTTTAAACCCAAGTGTATTTAACCTCCAGAGAGTTACAGTAAAAATTTGGGAATTTTTGGAGTTGTAAAAGTATTTTCTAAAATTACAAAACAGGAAAAAGACAGCTTTTGGGTACTTTTAAAAATTAATTGGTCAACAAGGGAAAAGTGTTTTGAGTTGAAAATTTAAAATTAAGTGTATTTAATCTCCAATATCATACAGCAAAATTTTCAGAATTTTTGGAACCATGAAAGTATTTTTAAAAAATGATTTTTCAAATTTTCAAGTTTTTCCAAAAATTTCAAAAATTCAAAAAAAATATCAAAATATATCGGAATGGGCCCAAAGTGGACCCAGGGGTGGGCCCCCGCGAGTGGGGCCCAAACATATTTTTCCCGGCGCCGGCCCCACGCGCCGGCACGGGCCGGCCAGGCGCGTGGGGAAGCCCCTGCGCTGGGGCTTCTTCCCCAGCGCGCCCAGCAGCGCGCACAGCGCGCTGCCGGCGACTTCCCGGCGACGGTCCGGCCTCCTCCGGCCACCGTTCGCCTCCATTTTTGCGCCATTCTTCTCCTCTCGACGTCGTCTACGTATTGGTGCAAAAAGCCCCATCCGAAACAACCCGAATCAAAAACCCCCAATTCACAAGTTCTAGGGTTCTTCGCAAAATTCAAAAATTTAAAACCCAATAAATTCACGATCTGTTTTCCTAAGGATTTAGAGTTGTTTACAAATTTAATTCCAACACAGTAGGTTCACAACTAAACAATTATTTCATACAAATTGCATAAATAAATGATTTCTTCCTTAACACAATATACATATACATGAACACATATGCATATAACCTTACATGAAACAAAATCAATTAAATATACATACAATCATCATAGTTAATCTCACGAAATTTATCAATAGCAGAAAAATATAAACATGCAATTAATTACAAATTTTTAACATAAATATATGCTCAAACCTAGACTATGCATACGAATTCAAGGGGGAAGAGAAGAATTAAACTTGCCTTTTTCCTGACGAATTAACTGGTTCACCCGATCGTCACTCCCTTCTCTCTTTCTTTTTCTCTCTTTTAGTTCTGTGCGTAACACAACGACAAACCCTAATTTCTTCTTCTTTTCTTTTCCTTTTTGTTTTAATTATTCATTTATGGTTTTTCCTAAAACTAATAAAAATCAAATTAATAATAAAAATAAATATAGCAAAAGAAATATTATTATAACCCTAGGCCCATCATTTTAAACATAACCTTAGCCCACTCATCCTAGCCCAAATTCCTCCCTAGCCCAACCCAAAACATTTAAATAAAAATAATACACAATTTATACCAATTCACATAAAATGACAATATGCATGTATAAAAGACCAACAACTCACATACAATGATAATCTATATAAAACAAAAAAAAACATTTCACATGAATTAATAAAATAAAGTAATAATGCAAAGAGATTAAATTGACACCTAAATTTTCCGGGGTATTACATTAACTTTCTACGAGGGGCCTTCCAGGCCCGTCCTAGAAAGATTTTTTCCGCAACGGGCCATTGGCTTGTCGTTGGAAGCTTTATATAATATTACGACCAATGTCTGTCATTGAAAGTTTTTTTTTTAAAACAAAACCAAAGCCTGTCGATTTCTTCTCATTCTATTTGCCGATTTCTTCTCATTCCACGAAACCCTCGAGAAACCCACTCTCTCTCATGCCGATTTAGGATTTCTTCTCACTCCACCAAAGACCTAATCACATTGCCCTAGTCTTTCCATTTTCCTCATTTACGCCAAGCCCTAATCCCAATCTCACTCACCGATCGAAACCCTAACCTATTCTCACTCACCGATCAAAGTTCTAACCTAATCTCTCACCGTTTAGTGAAAGCCCTAACCCTATCTTACTCAATTAATTTTGCTCACAAACAGCGCAGAGAACCCTGTACTCACAGGTCGTTAGATTCATACACAATTTGTAAGGTTAGATTTTTAGTCAGGCTATTGATATTGTAGTCAAGCTATTGGAGCCCATCAAGGAGCAATTTCCGATCCTATCCTACGGAGACTTCTACCTGGTAATTTTGGTTTACTAATCAATTTCATAGTTTTTTCTCATCATTTTGCTTTGTCTTATATTTTGTGCTCTGTTTCATTTTTCTTTATTTTTGTCATTTGTTTACATTTTTTTATTTAATTTTTAAACTCTCTAATTGATTTCCCCTGTTTATAAATTGAAGTTGGCTGGTGTAGTTGTTGAAGTTACAGGAGGGCCTGAGATTCCTTTCCACCTTGGGAGGCAAGTTAATTCTTCTTTCATTGGCAAAATAAAGGTGTTAATATTCATTCTATGTTGGCAAATTGTTTTGTGGCCTCAATTAATTCGAATGTATACAAGTACTCATTGGTACGTATTGCTAATTGTTTAGATATTTTATCTGCTGTGTCTTTGATAGTGATCTAAGAGGTTATTTTATGATATAATTAGGGCCCATAAAATGGAATCTCTGGTTAATTATTAAGATCCTTAAACCCGTGAAGAAGAAGAAGGTGAGTTCAACATTGTTTGTCAAGTTATTTTCTTTTCTATACGTGTGTTTGAGTGTAGTGTATTCAGGATTGTCTATGTTGCTATATGGGTACACATCTAAAGTTTCTACATTTATATGGTTTTTGGTCTAGTTGTGGTTTTAGTTTCAAAATACACCATATGCATTGCATACTTTTCGGTGAAGAGGTTGGAAATGAGCAAGAATTAGTTTGATAGATTGGAACCTCTATGTAGACTCCAAAATACACCGAAGTACAACTAAACAATCCATATGGTGCATTGTTTCGTTGAACTTTGTGGGAAACAATGCCTTTGTTATAAATAAATGTCTTCTCAATCAATTTGTACAATGAAAAACAACTTATTGAAGAAATTGCACTCTGCCTCTGTAGAGAATATGTGCTCAGAATGACTGATTCTTAGCTTGGAGAGTTTTTTTTTTCCAGACCATTTGGGTTGAAAATTGTTCAACTTTTTTTGCCCAATAATATTTGTGGTCCAACTGAAAACATTAGAGACTATTGATGATTTTTTTTCATGGTACAATTCATCTCTTAGGAACTATGCTACCAAATATGCTTCTTTGAGGGACTTAGTCTCATGGTGATGGACTCCTCTTGAAATCTATTTTTTAAGTTATGGAATAAGGAATCTTTGTTAGCTGATATATAATACTTAATTGAATGGAAGATGTAATGCCTTGGCATTCTGAGTTCATGATATTCTCAATATTTAGTCATTGGAGGTTGCTCGATTCTCTTTCAACGAACTATACTTGGTGAAGATGTCTTGACAGGGTAATTTTGTTCTATTTTGAAGGTAACCGAGAAACATATTTCTCGTTATGCTTTGATTTTAACTATAAATGCTATGCGTTGAAAGTTGTATCAGAAAATTTCTTTTTCAGTTAGTAGAAGAGAGGAGCCCATATTGGAACCTGTAAAAAACTAAAAAATGATTTGCTAGGAGATTAACAAAATGGCCAGACTTGACACCTTGTTACTTTTGGAGATTTTGATTTATTGCTACATTATGTGTCAACTTCACCAAAGGGATCTTGAGACCATCAAATACTCTTTAATCCTAGTAGAGCACGAGGAACATCTTTATGAACATCCTAACAGTATTTTTTTGGACTAAATCACAATAATCATGTCATAAGTTGATGAATATGGCACTAAATGAACCTGGACAAGAGAGAAAATGAATGCCCACAACTTCCAAGTAGGGATGAGCATGTGTTGGGATAGATGCGTCCCCATCTTGATCACGTGTGCTTAGGAGTACTCCTCCTGCCTTGCCTTGGATAGTGATCATCCCAACCTGTGTTGACTCTGCCCGCCCCTCTCTGACTCATCCCTCCTTACTTATGGACCACCAAAGCCACAATTTTTAACTTGTTTATGGAAACAATAGTACTTAGAAATTCAAAATAGACATATATAAATGAGACTTGCAATTATAAGCAGTTCAAGACTTTTATGTGCTTGTAATGTATTTTATTATTCCTATATTTTTATATTGCAATGGTTTGAATACTCCAAGCAATATGTTAAAGCTCTGTTGTGATGTACTGATGACTTTTGTGGATGTCTCATAATTATAACTTAGTATACATTTTCCCCCCTGCATGTGGAAGCTTAAGAGAGTTGATGCATATAGTCTCTACAAACTAATATAATGCATGTATGGGGTGCTAATATTAGGATGTATATTAAGACCGTGGGAAGAGGTAATATTATAATTGTTTTTTACTGTCTCTTCTATAATTAGGAGCCATAGAAAGGGATCTGCCAGTTGAATTACTTTATCGTATAGTTAATTATCCACTTATGTTATTTTATCCTTGAATGGATTAGTATGGAGGAAAAGAATCAATATGGCCTACACAATATATATATATATATATATATATATATATAGATATATACACTATGAATTTTTAATGCAATTTGCCTTTGAGATGAGGTACATATCAATTTTTGAAATGGGAAGCTTGCTGCTGGAAATTTCGTTTTTTAAAAACAGAATTAGTCTGCCTTCTTTGTTAAAACTGATTTGATCCACAAGGTATCTCATTAAACAAAAATTACAGCATGAAATTTTATCCTTTTGGCTTCATTTTGGGCTTTGGTTTCATGTCATTTCAATTAGTATTCTATTTTTGGTGAAAATTTGAAGATAACCTGTTCTTGCTGGAAAACTGGTTTTGAAAACAGAATTTTGCTACTGTTTTGTTCAAAAACGGACTTGAATTATTTTTCTCTTTATGAAAGTGAATAGATGGTATGAAAATATTGTCTCTTAGCTTTCAATGGGCTTTGGTTTCATGCAATTTCGTTTTAGAATGATTTTTCTATGAATTTTTGAAGTTGGGAGCTTCAGGCTGAAAATTCATTTCTGGGCAGAATGTTTATGGTTCCTTTTGTCTTAGAACTGATTTAGATGGTGAGGGATTTTGAGAAGGTGAATTAGCTAGTTATCATTCAGAACTAGCTAGTTGTATTAGAAATTATTATTCAATCTTATATCTAGCTACAATTTACACATTTTCCTAAAATAAGAACTCAGATTTCTATGACTTCTATGACTGTGTGTATTTGAGTTAAATTAAATTATTTTCTTATAGTCCTCCAATACATTTACGAATCTTTGAAAATTATAATTTTAGTACCCCCTTTCTTTGATTTTGTCAGTCAAAGCTATATCATTAGCAAAACATATATGATAGTATGCGCGGGTAGGGGCTCAATGCTTACTGTTGATGTGAGTCTATTTAATTGTTTTAATTTTATTGTCCTGCATGAAGTTGCAAACCACATTTCTCATCAAATGAAAATAGGAGCTGGCACACATTGTGCCACTTCATTTTACTTTTTTTTTTTTTTTTTGCAAAGTGCTGCTTTTATACAGCTTCTAGTGGATATTATAAAGGGTTTATCCATTTAGAAGATTAATGTCTTTCATAATGTTAACAAACTTGACATTAAGCATGAGATATTTGGTTTTTAGATTATAATGTGATTTAGTTTTTCCACATTAAAGCATCTAAGCACTTTTGTGTTCATATTGTATATAGTTCAATGACAGTTCCCCTAACTCAATTTCAGAATCAGAAAGAACTGAGGGTGATGCACATAGCAATGATATTGTAGAAGTTTCAGTTCATGAAGAATCAGAGATAAAATTTGCTGAAGCTATTGTGGATGGGTATTTTGCTAATCCCCTCTCTGTTAAGCTCACCTACTAATAGTAGTTAGTACTATATATGCGGAGAAGATTATGAAATATAAGATTCTTCATATAGCAAAGATGAGATATTTAATTAGGGGATGGTCTTGACAATTTGTAGCTATTCTTGGACTCCTAATGTTAAAATTTATGTGATAATAGTTGAAAACTCTGGTGTAGAAAAAGTTCATCTCTTTGACCTTCTGTATCTGATTGATTGTGCGGTGGCACATTTGCAATAAAAATAATTGCCAGGAGGTTGAATGTAGATTGGAAGATACTTTTATTTCCATTTTGTAATGTTTGATTTGTTCTTTTTAGTTCTAGTTTAATTCCCAGTAGCATTATTGATGCTTACTTGTGCTTTGAGGATTTCAGATTCTCCCAATTGAATGCATTTGAAATTGTTGTATATAATATCTCATGTGCTGATTTATGTAATTTTTAATTGCCTTTCTTTTTAATATATATATATATATATATATATATTATGTTGTGCTGATTCTTCTCATTAACATATGCAGACTCAAAATTTTTGTTCCTATTGCATTCCTTGCATGGACTATCCTAGTACCAGTTAATTGGACAAATAGCACTTTAAAGCTAACAAAAGCAACTTACAGCGACATTGGTAAGCTTTCTATTTCAAACATTCCGCTTGGATCACATAGGTGAGAATCTTTCTTTTGTTCCAGTTTTTTCAGTTGCCTCACTATTTGTTGATATATACGAACTGTTTACAGATTTCATCTGCATAGGTAACAATAGAATGCTTTTTCTTGCATAGGAATATTTTTCTTATGAACTTATTTATTCATTTCACATTTAGATTAAGATCTCTCTAAATTGAAAATGCATAGGAAAGTATTTTTTTAATAAATATATATAGAAATTTAGATATGCCAGGCATGTCCTTATCAGCGTATTATCACCATTTACCTTCCACTTTGTTGCACACCTAAGCATGAAACTTTGTTTATGCTTGGTCTTGCTCTGTTGTGCGGTTGGGATTAAAAGTATACCCTACATGACTTGTGTGTACAACTAAATATTATTTCACTTTTGATTGTAGTCCTGTCGCATGGCCTTGCCACAAAACGGCTGTGTTCACCCATTAATAAAGTGACTGTTGGTCGTCGCTGCAACCATATACATTTTCATTTTCTCAAATTTAAAGACACATGCTTATGAGCAATGCAAATATCTAAAGCTTAAACCATTAATATCCATTTTCTTTTTCTCAAATATACAGACTCATTTCCTCTAAAGGTTTCCCTGCATCTAGCTGTGGAGGCTCCTTTTCTTTTTCGTCTATTAGGTCCTTTAGAGGCCAAATTTGTGTGCTCATTTCCATTTACTGAAGAAAAAAAATGCTCATAAGACTCTTTCCTTTTTTTCCCGGTAAGGTAAAAGACCCTTTCCATTTTTGGCTATATTATTGATTTCCATCACAGTTTTCTCATCATCCCTCTCTTCACTTGCACATAAGGGTGTCATTGGGTTGTATCAGACTTGGGGGGAACCACATAATTGGCTGCCAGCCATGGCCCAACTAAAAAATAAAGACTGACTTGAGCAAATGTTCCTCACAGACTTGCCAAAAAATTGTTCATCTCAGCAAAGAATTGGATAACTGCTCTCCTTTGGTATCGTTGTTTAAGCGCAAATCAATTTGTTTGAACTCGTTAAAGTTTGTTGAACCCTTACGAATAGGAAAACTTATTGATCTGAGTTTGGGTCAGTTAATTGGTGGGTTGAAAACTGCCTTCCATTTTCTAGGTCTGTCATAGGATTATTTATTGTCCCTTTTTATATCAATTTTGATTCAGGGAAGCAGCACATCCAAAGAGCTCAATCACTCTGGTTTACAACTGATAATAGTAAAATTTTGTAGAACACTAAAACATATCTAGGGGGAAATGTAAGAGAAATAGAAGATGATTACCAAAAACAAAAAACAAAAAAAATAGAGAGCGAGAGAGAGAGAAATAAGGACTCATTTTCTCAAGACATTTGTCACAGGATTATATTGGTGTATGATTAAATAAGGACTCATTTTCTGACTGTAAGTACTTGTTTAGCTTAAACAACATAATTACTTGTGTATGATAAACACATATCTGCATTGTTTGTATTTAGGCAAGATTGTCTTTTAAGAACAATCTAGAAATACTTGCATTTATAGTAGAAAAAACCTAATATAACATGCACCTTATGTGCAAGTCTAAGCATATGAATCTAGACCATCCTCTAATTCATAGAAACTCCTAGCCGGCTAGCCTTATTTGTCAGCAATGCCTCCTCAAGCTTTGATAATTCAATAGGTTATGCTACACCATCAATACGAGTCACACATTCACTCTCCCCCTCCCTCCACCCCACCCAAAAAATTAAAAAAAAAGGATAAGTATCTTGTTTCTCACAAGTTCAAGAGCCTCAAATTTAGTAAGAGTACCCGCACATTGCCAGGATATTTTGGAAAATCATCTACTTGCTGGGATTTTATTTTATTATTTTTTAAGTAGTTTTAGGATATTAAAAGAACCCATTTAGTATTTAGAAATCTTTCGAGCACCCAAGTTCAAGTATTTTAGGAATAGTTTTCTCTCCTCTTTCTTCTTTTCTCTTATCCTTCTTAAATCAATTTATCTTCTATATTTCCTTATTCTATACACTCTTCAATAAATTACTTTATCTCTCACAATTCTTCTTTTATTCATCTTTCACAGCTGAAAATTACAATGGCATCCTTAAGAGGAACAAACTCACCACCAGGAAGTGTAGATCTCAAGAGCTGTAACCATTTTTCACATTCATCAATTTGTCACTTTCTCCATATTATATTACTTAGAGATGGAGATACCTCTCACACCCACCCTTCAATGCCTAGAATCTATCTATATATATATATATATATATATATATTAACTATTTGTATATTATATAGAGAGTGGGTGAGATGTGCATTATTGTATATTTTTTCCACAAAATGAGACATGTGAGATGAGTCAGAAATCATGGGTCCATCAATACTTGATAAAAGGGACTACCTGTTTTTAATCTTTTCATCAAAGTTAATTTTTAACCATTGGATTAGTTGTAGGTAAACAACAAACTATAGGGGAAAGTCCTCGTGCATAAAGAAGAAATTGTGTTCTTTAAACTCAAAAACTGGATTGTTTGGATAATCTAAACTACCAACACCAAATCTTTATTTAGTGCCATAGACCTAACATGAAAATGCTGTTTTATTGGTGTTAGTCAAACTAGTTTTAGTGGCTAAATAATCCTAGCATAGGGACTATAGCTAGGAAGAATGAAGAGCACCTTGAGGAGTAGATCAAGGTTGCATATATATATATATATATATATATATATCTGTTGTTTTATTGGTGTTAGTCAAACTAGTTTTAGTGGCTAAATAAGCATAGCATAGGGGCTATAGCTAGGGAGAATGCTTGTTCTACATTGGTTTTCACTTGAGGACTAGAAAAACCAGCCTCTCTCATGACTCTACTAACACTTGGGTCATCTAAGATTGAGATTATGAGTTGCTCTATCTCTACTTTCAAAGCCAAAATGGGCTGCTGCTGGTTTTCAATGGAGCCACGCTGTTGGTGAGCTTGCGCACGCTTGAAGGCAGCAACCAAGGCTAATGGCTTGTGTTACTATGCTTGCAGCTTCAGAAGTTAGAGAGTGATGAGTACTATAGGCAAATTTAGTACATATATATGCACACCATCACAGGCGCACTTGTTGGGGCTTACTTGTTGACACACACCTCTCACAGGCGCACTCTTATGGATTTGATTTGCTATTCTATTGTTGAGGACTTAATTTGCCATTCTGTTATTGAGGGTTTGAATTGCTAATATTCTATTATGAGTTTTGATGTTATTTTGTTTTAGGGACAGAATTCTGGGTTGGATGGTATACATGTTGGAAAATCTGTTATAGCTATTTGACTTGCTGAAAATTTGTGTTTTAGATAGTATACTTGCTGGAAAATCTGTTCTAGCTATTTCACTTGCTTAAAATTGTGTTCTAGATGGTATACTTGCTGTTTGAAATCTGTTTTACCGAAATTTTAATGCTGCCAGAAAATCTACTTTGCTGAATTGTTCAACTTGCTGCCATAAATCTAAAGTTGCTGGAAATTGAGTTTGGGTATTCTAAATTGCTCTATATAGCTGCCATTTAAAATGCTGAATTGCTGAAACTATTTTCTGAAATATGCATGCTGCTGACTTGAGAAATTTAAGGGGCTGATTTGAGATTTTAATAGTGCTGATTTGGTAATTAAATAGTGCTGATTTGGGTTTAATAAGGTGTTGTTTTGAGAAATTAATTGTGCTGATTTGAGACTTATAAGGTGCTGATTTGAGATTTTAATAGTGCTGATTTGAGAACTCAATAATGCTGATTTAAGATTTTGAGTGCTGATTTTGCTGTCTTAAAAATGCTATTGTACTGATTTTTCTATCTGCAATCATGCTAATTTTTCTATGCTATTGTGCTGAACTCCATATGCTATTATGCTGAATTTGTTATGCTACTTTACTAAATTATATTTCACTGCATTATGTTTGCTAAAGTATGTTGTGTTTAGCTGTGTTCATGCTCCTTATATTTTGTGATTTAAGTGGAATGCATGTGAAGCAAAGACAAAGCTAAATTCTCTCTCTCTCTCTCGCTCTCTCTCTCTCTCTCTCTCTCACACACACACACACATATACATATAGGAATGAGATAAAGTGTCTAAGGATAATGGGAAGTTAGACTCTATCTTTAACAAAAAGTATGATATGGATATGTTTATGTACCTATATATTATAAGTGATTTGAGGCACCAAAATAAATATGTATGGTATTCTAATCATAAATCTATTTAAAAACTATGAATGGATGGAAATCCATAAAGTTGTTACCGTGTGTGACAAGCAGCAAGTTTTCTAAAGGAAATTTATCTGCAAGGGCCTTAATAATCTACTCATATCTGGTCCTTGCACCAACGACTATCTCTTCCCATTTTGGCAACTTGAGTTCCTCGAGCAAACAATCTATGTCAGTACATAGAATAGTTTTTGCAAACTTATAAAAGAAAGTGAAAAGGAATATATATCAAGTATACCTCTTTATATATTAAGTGTTTCATTTCATTATATATTGATATTTTTGTGCTTTCTCTGTTGTACTTGCTCCATTGACCCTCTCTCTTTAAATCCCAGGATAATGAACCAGTGCAGCAGTAGTAGCAGTAGCATTCTCTCCTGTTATTTTGCTTTGATTGCCTCTCAACTACGTCTTCAAGTTCAGTGTTTTTCTTAGGTTCATTTGTAGCTAGAATATTCGTCTTTTAAATGTTTACTGTATATTTGTTAATGGTTGTAATTTTTAAGCATGCTGAATGTGCTAGCTTTGAATCCGCAAATTAGATATGCACATACTTTTGGGTTGGGATGAAAGTTATTCAAACTGCGTTTTTGGGTTGACTTTCATTTGAATGTTTTTAGCTTTAGATGCAAATTGATGTTGGTATTGTATGTATGGCATCACAAGTTTTTGGATTGGGTTTCACAGGTTTTTGGAATGAGGTATAGAAAAAGGAATTTTCAAAAAAAAAAAAAAAACCTTTTAAGGCGGACAATGGCCGCCCTTAATAATTTCTTTTAAGGCGGGCCAAGCCTGCCCTTAATAATATCATGTGGGTAGCTTCTAAGGCGGGTTAGAAACGCTGTTAATATCTTAGCTTCTAAGGCGGGCCAAAACTGCCCTTAAAAAAATTTGGTTTAGCTTTTAAGGCGGTTAGAAGCAGCCCTTAATATTAGATTTTAAGGCAAGCATTGAACGTCGTAAATAAATTTTTTTAAGGCAGTAACTAACCGCCCTTAATAATTAAGATTCTAAGGCAATCACTGACCGCCGTAAATAATTACAGTTCCATGACATGTATTGACCGCCTTGAATAATGCAAGTTTTAAGACACTAAATAACCGCCTTGAAAATTTATTTTAAAGGCGTTTCTGAAGTTATTAAAGGCAGTTTTTGAATGCCTTTAAAAAGTTTCCGCACGCCTTTAAAAAAACTTCGTATTCATAACACCTTAATAGAGGGCAGGCCATTGTGCGCCTTAAAAAGTCATTTAAGGCAGTTTTAGCCCGTCGTAAAAGACTAATTTTCTTGTAGTACTATGAGATGATATTTTTGTTTCAATGTACTATGATATGATATGAGGATAAGGAAAGTATTTGGGTATGAATTACTAAGATTGTTGAGCACTTAAGAATTTTGCAGAAACTGCAGTCAAGTGATTACGATGCATCATAATCCGGTGATACATCGTAATCCCCATTATGATGGATCGTAAAAATGTTGAGAAAAATGGGTTGAAACCAACACATTTCACAGCATTGTAAATTACAATATATCATAATCTCTATTACGATGGATCGTAATCCACAAATGGGTTGATAAGTAGAGCATTGTATAGACGTGTATGTGTTGTCATGTGTGGGGCCCATTGAGATGAGTTGACGTTGAGTTATACAGACATAACCATTTATGTATGATTATGCTTTTGCAGTAATTGAAAGTAGGGATAGTTCATTAGGAGTTAATGGACGAACTCACCCTTGGGATTCGAGCTCAAAAACGGAGTCTCTGATGACTTAGAAATTGAGGTGTGACAACTTGGTATCGGAGCCTAACTGGGTTGGAATACCTTAGGACGAAGGGTGAGAATTTGATTATGTGTATATTTGGGGTTAAGGATTCTAACATAAGGTTATGAATTGCTTAGGTGAGTATGATTACTTGCTTACGCCCTTATAACATGTTAGTTATGGAATGAATTAACATCGTTTCGTGTATGCATGGTGAGAGTTATATAACTATGTGTGCTTGGTGTTAAGTTTTTCCTTGTTGTGTATATAAGAAGATGCCACCAAGGAGAGCGCAAGGTAAATGTGCTAATGTTCCTCAAGAGCAAAGTGATGAAGCCCATTTTATGCGAGACATGGTAGATACTATGAGACAAATCATAAGGGAAACCCAAGAGGAAGAAGTTCAAGCATAACCTAGGGTTGTCTTGAGCCAGAAAATGATTGTCATGAATAAGTTTGTGAAGTATAAACCACCCACGTTTGCAGGCAGATCTGATCCACTAGCGGCGACGGGTTAGATTGACCAAACCTTCAAACTCTTGGTTGCTTTAGCAATAGATGAGGACCTAAGGGTTGGTACAACAACACTTTATCTTCAAGGAGAAGCGGATAGATGGTGACAATTCATTGGTAATACTCATAATACCGAGATAATGGAGTGAGATACCTTTAAGGGACTTTCTTTGATAAGTTCTTGTAGTAACCCTTGTGGACGGGTGTGAGTGGGCGGGTGCAAAGACAGACACTGGGCTGAGCTACCATACTGACAGGGTACAGGGAGCTCAATCCCACATCGCCTGGGTGTGGAAAAGGGGATGTGCTTATATGTAGTATGTTCTCTTCAAATGGTATGAGGCCTTTTGGGGTAAAACCCAAGAGCAAAACTGTGCAGGCTCAGGCCCAAAGCGGACAATATCATACCATGCGTTGGAGTGGGGTATTACAATTGGTATCAGAGACTGAACCCAGCCGGAAGTGTGCCGACGAGGACGTCGGGCCTCGTAGGGGGGTGGATTGTAGTAACCCTTGTGGACGGGTGTGAGTAGACGGGTGCAAAGACAGACACTGGGCTGAGCTACCACACTGACAGGGTACAGGGAGCTCAATCCCACATCGCTTGGGTGTGGAAAAGGGGATGTGCTTATATGTAGTATGTTCTCTTCAAATGGTATGAGGCCTTTTGGGGTAAAACCCAAGAGTAAAACCGTGCGGGCTCAGGCCCAAAGCGGACAATATCATACCATGCGTTGGAGCGGGGTATTACAGTTCTTCCCAACAACAATGAAGGATAGGTTGAGGCAAGAGTTCATTGACCTCATGCAAGATGACATAGACATAATGAGATACAAGAACAAGTTTACTTCTTTGGCTCGCTTTGCACCAAAAATGGTGAATGAAGAAGAAATGAAAGCGAAAAAGTTTTTGAAGGGGCTTAACACCTCTATAAGGAAATGGGTGTCAATCTTAGGCTTGAGATTCTATGCTAGTGTGGTTGATAGAGCTTTGATAGTAGAGGTAGATGATAGAGATGCCCAAAGAAACTGGGACTCTAAGAATTAGGCAAGGGGTACTGGGTCAACTTCTAGTAATCAAGCGAGGAAGAGGCACAGAGATATTGTGTCACTTTCTTAGGGGTAGCAGCAGGCTCGCCTAGTACCATAATTATCTTTACCTACCAAGTCTTCAACGGTCTACGGTAGTGTATTATCACTATCAACAGTTCGGTCATTATAGATCTGAGTGCCCTCAAAGGTAGGTAGTGGCATCAATGCTACTGGCATTAGGAGGGCAGCGGGCGTGCTTCCATTATCGACAGTCTGGGTATGTTAAAGCAAACTATACTCAAAGGTAGAATGTATAAAGTGGTTTTGGGTCTCAACAGAGGACTATTCAGGCTACAACGATTTAGTCAGGCTATAAAGCATTGCCACTACCTCAGCCAACACAATCAGTTCATAGTTTTCGGACAGCGAGATGATCTACACTTGCTACTTCTAGTCAATAGTCTGGGTTTAGGGTACTTGATAAGTGTTCAATTCTATGCATTTGATCCCTCTTTATTGCATATGTTAGTTCCATTTTTGCATTTACCGAGATATATTTACGGTATTTTTGTGTTTTTGATGTTTTGCAGGTATTGGAGTAAATGGAGCAAAGTTTGAAGCTTTCTGCAGTCAAGAGAAGAAATCAGAAAATGCAGCCAAAGGCATCTCGATCAATCGAGATGTTGATCTCGATTAATCGAAATCTCGATTGATCGAGATCTCATTTCGATTGATCGAAATCTCGATCAATCGAGATTCTGCAGAATCCACTTGGCCACTTGCTCACCTGCTCTCCCACTTGCAACAAAATCCCCCTTTTTGCACGACTTAGGGGGATTGTCTGACTTGAACAAGACTCTTGGGGGCCTTCTTGATACAAGAGATATATATATAGTGATATATATATATGGTGGGCCCCAAGGTTGAAAAGAAAGCCAAAAAGCACAAAAAGAGCCATATCTCTCATATCTCATATATCTCTCAAGACACATCAGAATACTTCAAGAGAGACCTTCGGGAGAGGAAGAGGAGAAGCTGAACCAGACCAAGAAGCTTCACTTTCTTCATCAATGGAAGGGTGCAAGGCAACCATGAGCAACTAACTCTTCTACTAGGGTGTTGGTTTCAACCCCTAGCCATGTAAACTTGTTCATCTTTGTAGCTCTTGGGATTTGTAATTAAATGTTGATTATTTAGCCTAGTGACTATGTACACAAATACATTTCTTATATATATTCATTTGATATGGAATTTGGCAGTTCAAATAACATCTAAGTGATCATGACTGAGTAAGTGTATATGACAACAATTTAAAGAGGCTTGATATAGTGAAATTGTGCTGTAGCTATGGTTTTGAGGTGCTAAGATATAAACCAGGTTGTCTTCAGGAGAAAAAGGTTTGAGCACGCTTAAAATGAAAATTTAAATTTGCTCAAACCAATTATGATGGTCTCATACACTTTTCAAAAAATTTCAACAACTAGAACCTGTACACATCACTATTTTGGACCAAAACAAAGGTTTCAAATGTGTAAAATTAAGGACAGCCTCAACTTCAGTTAAACTAATACAACCACAACCTTATAAGTGATGAACAAACTTGTTCACATTAAATCTAGAAGTAAGGTTTCATCAAAATCAGTAATCAATGACATATAGGCTATATTAGCAACACAAGCAGGTTCAGAACATGGTTTTAGTTGTGTAAATCCTTAAGGGACATCAAACTAAATACTTCTGCCAAAGTTGTGCACAATACTCATTGTAAAGATGTGCTCACTAAATCAAGCTAAAGTTAGTGAAATAAGCATTTGACAAAGAGAGTTCATGATTTTAAGTTTTAGTGCTTGAATGTCAGACACTGTTCATGTTAACTTTTGGGGTTTCAAGATATGAAAATGTGAAACAATCTCTAACACAACTTTAACTCAGAAAAATAGATTTAATATGATGAATTACACATGTCTACAGCGTTAGAGGCAGCCCAGAAACCCTTCATATTAGTTTATACCTCAAAGAATAATTTGACATTAAATTAAGATCAATAATTAGGAACAGATTTCAGAAACCCTCTGCAGCTCAGATACAACTATAAATCCAGCTAAAACATATGACATTTAAATAAATATTGTTGTTAAATCATCTCTAAGCTTTAATCTCATTAGAGGCATAATATCAGTAAGCTGTGAGCTTAAAAATTGCTATTTTCAAACAAGGCAGAGGGTTTCAGTTGTGAAAGTCCAAATTAATTTCTATTTCAGCCATAACTCAGTAATAGGGTTTACTAAATGATGAAACTCATTTTTTGGATTTAATATTCAGTGCAAAGCTATGGTCAGTCACATATAGCAACTCAATCTTAAATAAAGCAAACATAAACAGTGCTACCAACTAAGGAGCTATATATAAGATGCTTTAACAGGTTTTGTTGCTACATATTAACCTTTAGATGAACTTACAAAAATAAAGTAGATTTAGTCATAACATGTTTGAGCTTCGAGGACCAATGAACATACTCACAATGCTCTTAGAGGCTATGGTCGAGGCTTGAGTATCCTGAGAATTCTTCTCCTATGACTTTAAAAAGACATTCAACTATTGTGCATCATACTTCTTTTCCGTGGCTGTGCATCATACTTCTTTTCTGTGGCTCATTTATGGTCTTTAGTGCTGAATCATTTAGGCTTCCTATATGATAATCATTAAGCTCTCTAAAGAACCAAAACAGGTTTGAGAAATAATATTACATTGATATTGATATTGTGAACACATATTTATACAGAATATACAAGTCAGAAAGAGATGGAAGTTAATTGTACAAATTCTAAGAATAAGGAATAAGATTGTCATATACAAGCAGTAAATTAAGGTGATGATTCAATGGTTGTGGATCTTGATGAGGAGGGTAGGTCTTCTTTCCTAATATGCCCCCGCAAGATTGTGCTTCAATCGAAAGCACCGATCTTGGAATGAAGAAGTGTGAACCGTGACTTGGGCAAAGGTTTTGTAAGAACATTAGCAAGTTGACCGTGAGTGGAGACACGAGCAACAGTAAGCGAGCCATTGGAAACTTTATCACGCACAAAATGGTAGTCAAGAGCAATGTGCTTCATCCGAGAGTGAAAGACGAGATTGGCACACAAGAATGTAGCACCAAGGTTGTCATACATGAGATGTGGAGGCTGAGTAGGATAAACACCAAGTTCGCCAAGGAGATTGGTGATCTAAGCTAGCTCAACAGTGGTAGAGGCGATGAAGTGATATTCGATTTCAGCTGAAGACCTGGCTACTATTCTCTGCTTTTTTGAGCACCAGAAAACAAGGTTGGACCCTAAGAAAATAACATAGGCGGAGATGGAAGTACAATCATCATGGTTGCTCGCCCAGTTAGCATCAAAATAAGCAGTGAGACAGTGGTTGTAAGCATTAAAGAAAAAACCCATAGGAGATTGTGTGCTTCAGGTAGTGGAGAAAACGCTTGGAGCAGTCCAGTAAACTTGTGTAGGGGCATGCATGAACTAAGCTAGCTTATTAACGGTGTAGGGATTATCAAGTCGATATAGTGAGAGATATTACATACCACCAATCAAGCTACGGTAGCTGGTGGCATTGACACTAGGCGTACCATCTGAAAGAATCAAGTGAGTAGAGGAGCTGATAGGTGTCACGGACTCCTTCATGCCATCCATGTTGAAGCGTGTGAGAAGATCACAGATGTATTTATGCTGTAATAGAAATAATCCATGGCCGTTAGGAATGACTTCAACTCCCAAAAATTAGTGAAGAGAACCAAGATCTTTGATGGAGAATCAGTTGGAGAGAGTTCCAATAATTTGTCTGATAAAATTTGAAGAATTCCTTGTAATTAAAAAATCATCAACATAAACAAGAAGGTACATAGTGAGGTTTTCGTTAGAATATATAAAGAGGGAGGTGTCGCTCTTAGAGTTGGAAAAACCAAGAGAAAGGATGAAATTCTTCAATTCTTGAAACCAAGCGCCAGGCGCTTGCTTCAGACGTAAAGTGAACGGTGAAGTAGACAGACATGATGAGGCCGAGTGCTATTGACAAAGCTTGGGGGCTGAGATATAAACACCGCCTTGGATAAATGCCAATGAAGAAATGCATTGTTAACAGCCAACTGATGAATTTGCCAAACCATGAAAAAGAGCAAGTGTGAGAACAATGCGAATAGTAGTAGGTTTGATAACAAGGCTGAATGTTTCGTGATAGTTAATACCAGAACGTTGGTTGAAACCCTTTGCAACAAGTTGAGCTTTGTAACGATCAATACTACCATCAGGTCGCTGCTTAACTCGAAAGACCCATTTGCACCCAACGATATTCTGATTGGTTTGGCGAGGAACAAGTTCCCAGGTTCCATTGTGAATGAGTGCAGTGAGCGCGTCACACATGGCTTCTCTCCATTTTGGATTAGTGAAAGCTTGAGAAACTAATGTAGGCTCTTGGGTGTGAGGAACAGGATGTTTAGAAACTACATAAGAAAATTTGGTTAAAGGCTTGGTGCTACCGCATATGCATCAATTTAGCAAGAGATGGTTCTTTAAGGAGCAAATCAATTATCTTGCAGATTAACAGTAAGAAATGCACACCACTTTCTGTAAGCGAGTAAGCGTGCACAAAGAACCGTTGGAACCAGAACCAAAACCGAAACCGAGGGGAACCGTACCTGAACTGTACTAAAATTAGGAATTGTTGCCAACGGTTCCGGTTCCTATTTTAGGGCCAGTAGAACCATACTGAACCAGAACTGTTGGGGGTAACGGTTCCCTGACCCGAACCGGAACCGAAACCGTTAACCGGAACCATTCTATATTAAATATATATATATATAGGGTGAAATTTTCAGATTGCAGGCCTCACATTTATTCAATGAATAGGGTGCCATTTTCAAGCTTCATTGAATCATTAAAATAAAATAAATAAATAAATAATTGAAAAACCATGGTTCGGAATCGGAACCGAACTGAGAACCGCGGTTCGGTTCCTCCCGGTTTCAACCCTTAACGGTTCCGATTCCGGTTCCAAAAATTAGGAACCGTTGGTAACGGTTCCGGTTCCGGTTCCACCAAGAACCGTAAGGAACCGTACCATGTACACCCCTATAAGCGAGACCTCCAACAAAACTGTCATCAATTTATTTATAATCAGTTTCTGATTAATTGATTTATTACACCTCATGACTTATTCTTTTGATCATTGCCATCTTCTTTTTTTTCACCCATCATAAGTGAAAAAAAAAATTTTAAATCAAGAATTACTGGCATAAAATATTTTAATAATCACCCCCATATTTTAACAAAAAATTATATATTAACTTGAAAATAACTAAAACATTAGCACCTTTACTTAAATTATCAAATTCCTAGAACATTAGGACCTTTACTTATTATTCCTACAGTCCTAAATTATAATCAATGTCATAACATTCAAGGCATCCATATCCAAGTTTCAAAAGTCAATACCATGTTATGGCTTACATGTTTATACCCCCATTTTTTATCAAAGACAATTAGTCCAATTCTCATATTTAAGAAGCTTGTGACCCCACACAGCACACCTACACTGTTACAGGTAAAATATCCTACCAAAATGCTGTAAAACTCAACAAGATATTTGAAACAATCCCAACCTCTCCCTATCTAGATGGAATCAAATGGACACATATCATTAAGATAAAGATAACTCATTATAAAAGTTTGACATCAGATGTCTTCTCATGAACCATATCCTAGGATTCATTTACCTAATTTTAACTTAATTCTTGGAATCCTAAGTCCCTATGTATAGTTCATTTTTATAGAAATGTTTGATGCATTGACATTGATTATGTCCCCAACATTTGGGATGTGCCAGACTAATATTTGGGGTTGGGGATCCCATCTGTTGCAATATCACTTAGTCGCACTTGTTTTAGGAGGTAATTATTTTCTATTATTGTCATAATGTTATATTCTTCAATGTAATATTTTTTTTTCATTTGCAGAATGTGACTGAATAAGTAATTATAAAGGATATGGCATGTATTAATTATGAGAGAGGGGATTATGCTCAAATTTGATAGTTAAGAGATTTTTTTTTTTTTTTGAAATTATTGGTTTAGTTTTTATTTATCATCAACTAATTTGTTACTTATATAGGATGAATGATAGTTATCAGATGAATGATATATAAATATATGCATGCATGTGCTATTTGTATATATTATTGTGAGTAGTGCGTATTACTTGTTAACATGGAAGACAGGTGCAAGATAGTAGACTATTGCTTGGAATAGAAAAAAAAAAGTATTTTTTTTAATTAAAAAAAATTGTAACGACATGCAAGGCATGTCACAAATAATACATCTAACAACCTGCAATGCAAGTCATTGGTAAAAACGTCTAACCACTTACAATATATGTTGTCACAAATAACACTTTTTAACTACCCACATTTCAGGTTGTTAATAAAAAAATTTCACGACGTGCTTGGCATGTTGTCTAAAGTGATATATTTTTAATGGCGTTGCCAGTAACGACATGCGCATGTAGGTCGTTAAAAGCTTTTTACGACATGCATCTCACATTGTTAAATGGCTTTTTTCTTGTAGTGGGTTCTAGAAACAAAGTTTTTAACAATAGATGAGAAGGCCTCCATAACTATCACGAATAGGAAAGTGGGATATGGGATCACCTTGATGAAGACCTTTCATGCCTTTGAAGAACCTATGAAACTCCCTATTAATGGAAATGGTGAATGATGGAGAGGTTATGCATGCTTGAATGAGATCGAGAAATGAATTTCGAAGGGAATTGGAGCAAAGAGAGACATTTAAGGATGAATCCCAGCTGATAGAATCAAAGACCTTTTTGAGGTTAACTTTGATAGCACATTTTGGAGTACTAGATTATTTGTGATAACCTCTAAAGAGTTCCTAGGCAAACATGACAGAATCTAAGACATTCCTCCCTTGGACAAAAGTTGTCTGGGTTTGGTCAACTAAGAAGGGGAGGGTTTGCTGCAATTTTGAAGCAAGAAGCTTTGAACTACATTTGTACACAGTGTTGCAGCAGGAGATGAGATGATAGTCATTGAGGGAGGAAGGGTTTTGGCATTTTGGCACTAAGGAAATATAAGTGGAATTGGTTTCATTCAAGAGTTTACCATTAGTAATGAATTCAGAAATTGCCTTGGTAACAGATCTGCCAACAATGGACCAGGTTTGCTGAAAAAAGAGGGCATTATCCCTATCTGGACTAGGAGTTTTGCCCTTGTTAAGGGAGAACATACAACTCTAAATTTCATGGGAAGATGGGATGGCATCAAGTAAATGGTGAAGATGTGAGAGAACTGACTTGGTGAGGAAAGGAGAGATGGTTGTGATGTTATGGGGGATGTGAGAGGTGCTGCCAAGCAAGCATTTAAAGTGCTCCAGGATTTCATGTTTTATTTCAGCCTCACCAACAATAAGTTGCCCAGAACTGGAAGTGATACTAACAATCCTTTTCCTATTTGCCCTTGAGGTAAGAGATTTGTGGAAATATGAAGAGTTGCAATAACCCAACCTCAGCCATATCATACGAGATTTCTGCCTTAACATGCTTTCTTAAGCCTTTGCCAAGCTAGTGTACTCAAGAATCAAGGCTTTCTCTGCTAACTTGAGAATGGGGTCCATTGGAGTAAAATCCAAGTCATGTTGACATGAGTTAAGCTCCAATTTAATTGCCTGAAGCTTTGAAGTAATATTATTGAAGTCTTTCTTGTAATTGGATATGAGAAAATGTTTTAGAAGCTTTAGTTTCTGAAAAACTTGGAACATAGAGGTTCCATTGTTGTAGGTGCTCCATACCCTATTAACAGAAGGAAAAACATAGGATGAGAGCACTAAGCATTAAAGAATCTAAAAGGAATGCATCTTTTAGGGGTGTTAGTTGTCATAGTAACAAGAATTGGACTATGATTCGAAATACATGGGAGAAGAAATTTACATTCAGAAATGGGACAAAAGGAGTTCCAATTGCAGTTAACCAAAGCTCTGTCAATCTTCCTTATGATGCATGCATCACCCATACTTTTATTATTTCAAGATTGAAGACATTCTTTGAATTCTAAGATGACAGGGGACCATCTCAAGGAGCCTCCAAATCTATCACCAGAATTAGAAATGGCATTAAAGTCACCCATAATGAGCCAAGGTGAGTTTGAGAAGAGGGATGAGTGGTGTGAAATGTCTTGCTAGAGGGTTTGTCTTTCAGTGGCAAGGTTAGAGCCATAAACAAATGAGGCAAAAAAAAATGATGCTTACATGACTGGTGAGAGAAATGGAGTAATGGATAGATTGTTTGCTCTCCATTAGAACAGTGAGGTTAATTCTGCTAGGATTCCACGTAATCCAAATTCTGCTAAGCTGAGAAAACTGTTGTTGTGTGCAATAGGCCAATGAGCAGCAATGTTTTTATAGAAGATTCCATGTTACTAGGAGAATGTTGTGCAGCAAATTGTCGCGCAACTCGCAATATATAAATTTACCACTTGAAATAGAACAAATCCTTGAAAGATAGGGCTCTAAGTTCAGGGTGTTGATCCCACAGAGACTACGTAGGTATAACTCACTAAAGTTTGAAGGTTGATTCTTGTTTAAACCACAATCGTGTTGGTTGTTTCTTACTCTACTTTGAAAGCATAAAAATAATTTAAATACAAAAGTTTAGAGAAGAATAAAGGACTAGGGTTTGACTTCCTCGCTAACTTCGTAGTATGTCATACTTATAATAAATTGAGGAAAATTCATGCAAATGTGTACTAATGACGCGTTGACAAGTCCCACATACAACGATGTCGCCAAGAAAATACATACACCTTAATATACTATAACCCATCTTCAAAAAACGTGATTTTCCTTATTTACCTAATTACTTAGTTGTAGTAAAATCATCGTCATATTATTTCCCTACCTACCTACTGACCTAATTGAAGTAAAATCACCTTCTCTAAGAATGGACTATGCAAATCTAGTTATGCATGTTATAGTGAAAACTAGTCTCAAGCCATCACTTGTAGTCCTTATGAAACTTACAAGTGTTTGAAGATCATGTGAGGAATTTAAGCATTCTAAGCAAGAAGATAAATTACAACACATGAACATGAAGAATTTGTAAACTCATATTTATATAAGGCTCGAGGCAAAAGACATATACACAAATCACATAAAAATCTCCAATTCATTGAAGTTAGAACATATTTACAAAGCTAGAGTTTGTCAAAACCCTAGAGAAGGATTAATTGATCATGGTGGGCTAGAAGCACTTGATAGACAGAGATGGTCTCATGCTCAAGATGGTTTTCAAGGCTTTACAAAGCCCTCTTTTAAGCTTTCCCTCTCTAGAACTTCACTTTCTCTCTCTAGAATTCTAAACTATGTTCTCTATTACAAGAATTTTGTATATCTATTCTATTACATATTATCTAGCTATATAACTGATCCGAGGCTCAAAATATCATAGAAATTTCATGTAAGGCTTTATCTGTAATACCCCGAAAAATTTAGGTGTCAACTATTTTAAAGAAATTGAATCTCTTTACATTATTACTTTATTTTATTAATTCATGTGAAATGTTTTTCTATATAAATTATCATTGTAGGTGAGTTGCTTGTCTTTTATATATGCATCTTATCATTTTATGTGGATTGCTTAGGTTTTATAGATTCAATTCATTTCATTTAAATTTCTCCGTTTAGATTTTTATCATTTTATGTGAATTGGTATTAATTGTGTGTTATTTTATTTAAATGTTTTGGGTTGGGCTAGGGAGGAATTTGGGCTAGGATGAGTGGGCTAAGCTTATGTTTAAAATAATGGGCCTAGGGTTGTAATTATATTATTATTTCTACTATTATTATTAACTTTATTTTAATTAGTTTTAGGAAAATCAATAAAAGAATAATTAAGACAAAAGGAAAAAGAAGAAACTAGGGTTTTGTCGTTGTTTTACGCACAGAACTAAGAGAGTAAACGAAAGAGAGAAGGGAGTGACGATCTGGTGAACAAGTTGATTCGTCAGGAAAAGGCAAGTTTGATTCTTCTCTTTCCCTTTGAATCCGTATGCATAGTCTAGGTTTGAGAATTTATTTATACTAAAAATTTGTAGTTAATTGTATGTTTATATTTTCTGTTATTGATAAATTTCGTGAGATTTAACTGTGATGATTGTATATAGATTAGATTTATTTTGTTCATGTAAGGTTATATACACATGTATTCATGTATATGTATATTGTGTTAAGAAAGAAATTTATTCATGTATGCAATTTGTAAGTAAATAAATGTTAAATTGTGAACCTACTGTGTTGGAATTATATTGTAAACAACTCTGAATCCTTATGAAAACAGATCGTGAATAATTGGGTTTTAAAATTTTGAATTTTGCGAAGAACCCTAGAATTTGTGAATTGGGGGTTTTTGATTCGGGCCATTTCGGATGGTGCTTTTTACACCAATAGGTAGACGGCGTCGAGAGGAGAAGAACGGCGCAAAAAATGGAGGCGAACGGTGGTCGGAGGAGGCCAGAGCGTCGCCGGGAAGTCGCCGGCAGCGCGCTGTGCGCGCTGCTGGACGTGCTGGGGAAGAAGCCCCAGCGCTGGGCGCTTCCCCACGCGCCTGGCCGGCGCGTGCAGGCGAGTGGGGCCTGCGCCGGCGCCGGGAAAGGTGGTTTTGGGCCCCACTCGCGGGGGCCCACCACTGGGTCCACTATGAGCCCATTCTGATATGTTTTGATATTTTTTTTTGAATTTTTGAAATTTTTGGAAAAACTTGAAAATTTAAAAAATCATTTTTTTAAAATACTTTCATGATTCCAAACATTCTGAAAATTTTACAGTATGATATTGGATGTTAAATACACTTAATTTTAAATTTTTAACTCAAAACAATTTTCCTTTGTTGTCCAATTAATTTTTGAAAGTACCCAAAAGCTGTCTTTTTCACTTTTTGTAATTTTAGAAAATACTTTTACAACTCCAAAAATTCCCCAATTTTTACTGTAACTCTCTGGAGGTTAAATACACTTGTGTTTAAAGTTTCAACTCAAAATGATCTTTCCTTGTTGTTCAATTGATTTTTAAAGTGTCCAAAAGCAGGGTTTTTCACTTTCTGTAATTTTAGAAAATACTTTAGAAATTCCAAAAATTCTCAAAATTTTTCTGTAACTGTTTAGAGATTAAATAAACCTGAGTTTAAATTTTCATCTCGAAATGAGCTTCCCTTCGTGTTCAATTAATTTTTAAAGTGCCTAAAAGTTGGATTTTCACCTTCTTTGGTTTATTAAAATATTTTTTTAATTTCAGAATAATTTCTTAGTGTTCTTAGAAGTAGAATAGGCCCAGAAACCTAGATAAGAGTAGGTTTAGATTCCCTCGGAGATTTGAGTGCATTGGAGGTTGGTTTGGGAAATTGTTCCCTCTAATGGATGTTAAGTCATTTTGATTTAATCGATTGTGTTTATTTTTATATATAAATGCACATGGGATACTTGATTAAGGTTCACTTGTGAATGATTTATCATATGGTGATAATTGCATAGCAGATAATTCAAATTTGTAATCTGTGCAACTTAAAAATCATAATGCATCTTGCTTATTTATTATTTCATATTGAGAATGCATTTGTATTTTTATTTGGCATGTAAGGATTGCCCGGCGTGTCAGGATCGCCCATACCTAATAAGGTATCTATATACTTTTTATTTGACATGTAAGGATTGCCCGGCGTGTCAGGATCGCCCATACCTAATAAGGTATCTATACTTTTTATTTGGTATGTAAGGATCGCCCGGCGTGTCAGGATCGCCCATACCTATTAATGTATTCATGCATTATAATTGACATATCATGATTGCATAGATTTAATAAAATGCATACATATGTATCTTTATTTGTGAACGTAAAGAAGGGGATCGTTTTTACATTGTAAGGGTTGTTGAGGAAATATATGAGATGATTTGTATCTTTAAAAGTATGAACTGAATAAGGAATAATCTGAGGGGTTGCATGTATATTTATCTCTTGTGTTCCTCACATTGAGGGTATGTATATTGATTCTCTGATTGAGATGTAGTAGATAGAACTTGCTCGTGGTTTAACCCACTTTGTTGATATTTCAGGTCCCAAGCAGTTTCCCCCGCGAGGATAGAGTACTAGGGTTGGGCTATGACAGACATCTACTCTCACCAGTCTTAGGGTAGGAATCTACTTTTTTTTTCGGAGTAAAACTATGAACTCATTTAGAGGTTTTGGTTTTGGATTTCAATTTAAGTGTTAAACTTTTATTCCTTCTGGTTAAGGGGTCCTTGGGTTACGGGACTTCCAAATTGTATTACCAGAATTTAATTATTTATTTATCAATTATTTCAATTCAATGGGATTTCTGTTCAGCTTTTAGCAATTATTCTATTTCTGTCTTTTGCATCTATGCTTGTTGCTATCAGTGGTTAATATTCCTCAGGTTTTGTGTATGAAACTGGCCACCTCATGCGCGAAATTTTACGGGGGGTATTTCATTTGGTATCAGAGCATTCCAGGTTCAAGTGTCCTCGGGTTTTAAGGGTCTATCGTAGGGTATCTTCCGCTTTGTGTATTATGATAAATAGGATTCTAAACATAGAGTTCATAGTATTTTAATCTAACCTCAACGGTATTGATGTTTATCTATTTCCTCTACAGATGCCACCCCATAGAAGGAGGAATGTGAATGATATTCTAGGTCAGGGTAATGCTCAGGGTGGAGATGCAGAGATTCCTCCCGACTTGGTAACCATTATAGCGCAGGCTGTAGCTGCCGGAGTGGCGACTGCTCTTCAGAATCAGCAGCCACCTCAGCAGCCACAGCAGATGGCACCGGTTCCATTACCTGTGGAGCAGCCCAACACTTGGGAGAGGGTACGAGATTCCTTCACAAAAGGGAATCCGCCAGAGTTTTCAGGGTCTACGGAGGTTACCGAGGCGTATCAATGGAGGAAAGATATTGAGCGCCATCTTCGTATGGTTACTTGCACTGAGGTACAGAAACAGATGCTAGCTACATTTAAGCTAGTGGGAAATGCATTGCAGTGGTGGGAGTCGGTGACTACACCGGAACAGCGGACCATGTTCACTTATGCAGAGTTTCAGGTTCGCTTTGATGCTAAGTACTTCCCGTATGCAGTGAGGGCAGCTAAAAGAGGGAATTTCTCGGGTTACAGCAGGGGGACAGAACTGTGGCAGCATATGAACAAGAATTTATCAACTTATCACTGTTTGCACCTGAGGAGGTGGACACCGAAGACAAGAAGTTTCGATGTTTTGTGAATGGGTTAATCTGGCCTATTCGACAGGTCCTTCTGGGATGTCCAGCTTACACGACATATGCTCAGGTAGTGGATGCTGCATTGCAACACTGCCAGTCGAGAAAAGATTACAAGAAAAGACAGACAGATAAACGACCTGACAGAGAATTCACTGGTCAGACAGTGGAGAGAAGGAATGAAAATGGGAGTAGACACTTTGAGAGGGGCAGTCATTCAGGGTAACAACCATAGATGAGACACAGACCTAGCAGTGATGCTCAGAGAGGGGGAACCTCTACTCATAGGAGGCACAGTGGGGTACCACAGGCAGGTCGTGGTCAGCAACATGGAAATCAGTTTAGAAGGTCTACCGGTGTGTTTAATGGAAACTGTTATAGTTGTGGTGAGCTGGGGCATTTAGCTAGGTATTGTCCTAACAACAATCAGAGACCACCTGGTCAGCAGAGGCAGGGACAACAACCACCTTTACCAGTACCACAGATTCCACAGGTACAGGCACAGCATCGTCCAGCTCTACCTGCACCACCGCCACCTGCAGGGCAACCTGGACAACAGATGCATTACGGGAGAGTCTACAATGTTATGCCATGTGATGTGCGGGCTCCTCAGGCTATAGAGGGTATGTTTCCTATCAATGGTAGAGTGGGTCGCATTTTATTTGATACTGGTGCATCACATTCCTTTGTATCTAGAGCATTTGCTAGTTTATCCGGGTTAGATATTTAGTTATGTACTTCTTCACTCACTATATCTACGCCATTGGGGGCTTGTACAGTTCTACGAGAACAGGGTAGTCAGGTCCCTATAGACATTGGCAGACTCAAATTCTTGGCAGATTTATTGATCTTAGATATGCAATCATATGATGTTATACTCGGGATGGACTGGTTATCACATTACCATGCTCAGGTTAATTGCCACGATAAGGCAATTGTTTTTGCTATACCAGGTCAGGAAATGTACTTGATTGCTATGCCGCAATCAAAGGGAGGGTCTAGTACGCACTTGTTCTTTATCAGTGAAGAGTCTCCGGAAGGAACTACAATGTCTTTAGATTCTATTCCGGTGGTACGAGACTATCAGGATGTGTTTCAGGAGATTCTAAGGTTACCACCTAGTCGTGAGATAGACTTTGTGATAGACTTAGCTCCAGGTACCAGACCTATTGCTAGAGCTCCATATAGGATGGCTCTTGTGGAAATGAGGGAGTTGAGGGATCAGATTCAGCAACTTCTTAGTCAGAAATTTATTCGCAGGAGTACTTCACCGTGGGGAGCACCAGTGTTATTTGTAAAGAAGAAGGATGGGTCTCTTCGTCTTTGCATTGACTACAGAGAATTGAATAAGGTCACAATCCGCAACAAGTACCCGTTGCCTAGGATTGATGATCTGTTCAAACAGTTAAGGGGAGCCACCTATTTCTCGAAGATAGATTTGAGATCCGGGTATCATCAACTTCGAGTTAGGGAGCAGGATGTACCGAAGATAGCTTTCCTTACTAGATATGGGTCATACGAGTTTTGGGTTATGCCGTTTGGGTTAACAAATGCCCCAGCTGTCTTTATGGACCTGATGAATAGAGTGTTCAGGGCTTATTTGGACCAGTTTGTTATTGTTTTCATTGATGACATTCTGGTTTACTCTAGGTCAGAGGAGGATCATGCTAGACACCTTCGTATCGTTTTGCAGACACTGAGAGTTCATCAGTTGTATGCAAAATTTGAGAAATGTGAGTTCTGGCAAAGAGAGGTGAAGTTCTTGGGTCACGTAGTATCTGAGAAAGGGATAGCGGTCGATCCAAGTAAAGTGTCAGCGGTTCTGGAGTGGGGACAGCCTACCTCACCTTCAGAGATTCGCAGCTTTCTTGGGTTGGCTGGTTATTATCGTCGGTTTATTCAAGGCTTCTCTAAGATTGCTGGCCCGCTTACCCATCTCACCAAGAAGGGTGTGCCTTTCATTTGGGATGACTCATGTCAGGCGGCGTTTGACGAGTTGAAGACCAGGTTGACTACTGCACCAGTTCTAGCTACTCCTCAAAGCGGCGTTGAGTACTTGGTGTATACTGACGCGTCACTACAGGGTTTGGGATGTGTACTGACGCAGGAGGAGAGACCAATATCATATGCGTCACGTAAGCTTAAATCTCATGAGCTTAATTACCCGACGCATGATCTGGAATTGGCAGCTGTGGTTTTTGCTTTGAGGATTTGGAGACATTACCTTTTGGGTGAGACCTTCAGATTATTCAGTGACCATAAGAGTCTGTAGTATCTATTTTTACAGAAGGAGCTGAATATGAGACAGTGTAGGTGGTTGGAATTTGTGAAAGACTATCATTTTTCCATCCAATACCACCCAGGGAAAGCGAATGTAGTAGCTGATGCACTTAGTCGTCGACCCTATATTAGTCTATCTGCTTTATTTGAAGTAGAGTGGAATGACTTGAGCAGTGTTGATGCGTTAGCTGATGTCTTTGTAGCATGCGTGGTGGTTACACCTACGATCATACGAAGGGTAATCACAGAGCAGTTTACTGACCCACAGTGCGTAGAGAAGGTGACCGAGTTGAAATCTGGAGAGGTACCATTCTATACAGTGGGTAGAGATGGAGGATTGAGGTACAAGGGGCGATTGGTGGTTCCTCACAATGAGGACTTGAGGAAGGTAGTGATGGGTGAGGCTCACAGTTCTCAGTTTTCGGTACACCCAGGAGGGGATAAAATGTACCAAGACATGAAACGGTAGTTTTGGTGGGCAGGCATGAAGAAGGACATCGCTATATTTGTCTCTAAGTGTAGCACTTGTCAAATGATCAAGATTGATCATCAAAGACCACCGGGTTCTTTGCAACCACTGCCTATACCGGAGTGGAAATGGGAAAACATCTCCATTGATTTCATTGTGGGACTTCCCACCTCACAGCGAAATCATGATACTATTTGGGTGATAGTGGACAGGTTAATGAAATCAGCACATTTCTTGCCAGTTCGCTCGAGTTACACCTCAGAGCAATACGCAAAGCTTTACATTGCAGAGATAGTGAAGCTTCACGGTGTGCCTTTGTCCATTATATCGGATAGAGATCCGAGTTTTATTTCAGGGTTTTGGGAAAGCTTTCAGCTAGCGATGGGTACAGCTTTGAACCTCAGTACAGCTTATCACCCTCAGACCGATGGTCAGACTGAGTGGGTTAATCAAATTTTGAAGGATATGTTACGAGCATATGTACTCGACTTCAAGGGCAATTGGGAGAGTTATTTGCCGTTGGTTGAGTTTGCCTATAACAATAGTTACCAAAAGACTATTGGTATGGCACCATTTGAGGCTCTATACGGACGACCATGTAGATCGCCAGTTTGCTGGTTGGAAGTTGGAGAGAATAGGTTTTTGGGCCCTGAGTTCATTAGGGACACCTCAGAAAAAGTTGCTCTTATTAGAGACCGTATGCGGACCGTACAAAGCAAACAGAAGAGTTATGTTGACCGAAGAACTCGTGCACTAGAGTTCAAAGTGGGGGATCAGGTCCTACTCAAGGTTTCTCCCATGAAGGGGGTTATGAGGTTTGGAAGGAAAGGGAAGTTGGCACCTCATTTTGTAGGTCCCTTTATGATTACCGGCAGAGTTGGAGCGGTAGCCTATAGACTGGCTTTACCAGACATGATGCACAAGGTGCACAATGTTTTTCATGTCTCCATGCTACGGAAGTTCCTTAGAGATGAGGATACTTATCAGCACATTGAGGTAGGAGAGATTGAGTTGCAGCCAGATGCAACATATGTAGAGCAGCCTTACTGTATTTTTGACCGTAGGGATCAGGGCCTTCGTTCTAAGACCATTCCGTTAGTTCGAGTTCAGTGGAGCCACCATAACGAGGCGGAGTCCACTTAGGAAAGGGAGGATGAAATAAAAGCAAAATATCCAGAGCTTTTTCTTTCAGGTATGAGCTGAATTCCGAGGACGGAATTCCTCTTTTAGGGGGGAAGAATGTAATACCCCGGAAAATTTAGGTGTCAATTATTTTAAAGAAATTGAATCTCTTTACATTATTACTTTATTTTATTAATTCATGTGAAATGTTTTTCTATATAAATTATCATTGTAGGCGAGTTGCTTATCTTTTATAAATGCATCTTATCATTTTATGTGGATTGCTTAGGTTTTATAGATTCAATTCATTTCATTTAAATTTCTCTGTTTAGATTTTTATCATTTTATGTGAATTGGTATTAATTGTGTGTTATTTTATTTAAATGTTTTGGGTTGGGCTAGGGAGGAATTTGGGCTAGGATGAGTGGGCTAAGCTTATGTTTAAAATAATGGGCCTAGGGTTGTAATTATATTATTATTGCTACTATTATTATTAACTTGATTTTAATTAGTTTTAGGAAAATCAATAAAAGAATAATTAGGACAAAAGGAAAAAGAAGAAACTAGGGTTTTGTTGTTGTTTTACGCAAAGAACTAAGAGAGTAAATGAAAGAGAGAAGGGAGTGACGATCTGGTGAACAAGTTGATTCGTCAAGAAAAGGCAAGTTTGATTCTTCTCTTTCCCTTTGAATCCGTATGCATAGTCTAGGTTTGAGAATTTATTTATACTAAAAATTTGTAGTTAATTGTATGTTTATATTTTCTATTATTGATAAATTTCGTGAGATTTAACTGTGATGATTGTATATAGATTAGATTTATTTTGTTCATGTAAGGTTATATACACATGTATTCATGTATATGTATATTGTGTTAAGAAAGAAATTTATTCATGTATACAATTTGTAAGTAAATAAATGTTAAATTGTGAACCTACTGTGTTGGGATTATAATGTAAACAACTCTGAATCCTTAGGAAAATAGATCGTGAATAATTGGGTTTTAAATTTTTGAATTTTGCGAAGAACCCTAGAATTTGTGAATTGGGGGTTTTTGATTCGGGCCGTTTCGGATGGTGCTTTTTACACCAATAGGTAGACGGCGTCGAGAGGAGAAGAACGGCGCAAAAAATGGAGGCGAACGGTGGCCGGAGCGTCGCCGGGAAGTCGACGACAGCGCGCTGTGCGCGCTGCTGGACGTGCTGGGGAAGAAGCGCCAGTGCTAGCCGCGTGCCGGCGCGTGGGGCAGGCGCCAGCGCCAGCCGGCGCCGGGAAAGGTGGTTTTGGGCCCCACTCACGGGGGCCCACCACTGGGTCCACTATGGGCCCATTCAGATATGTTTTGATATTTTTTTTTGGATTTTTGAAATTTTTGGAAAAACTTGAAAATTTAAAAAGTCATTTTTTAAAATACTTTCATGATTCCAAAAATTCTGAAATTTTTACTGTATGATATTGGATGTTAAATACACTTAATTTTAAATTTTTAACTCAAAACAATTTTCCCTTGTTGTCCAATTAATTTTTAAAAGTACCCAAAAGCTGTCTTTTTCACTTTTTGTAATTTTAGAAAATACTTTTACAACTCCAAAAATTCCCCAATTTTTACAATTTCTTTGTTGTTCAATTGATTTTTAAAGTGTCCAGAAGCAGGGTTTTTCACTTTCTGTAATTTTAGAAAATACTTTAGAAATTGTAAAAATTCCCAAATTTTTTCTGTAACTGTTTAGAGATTAAATAAACTTGGGTTTAAATTTTCATCTCGAAATGAGCTTCCCTTGGTGTTCAATTAATTTTTAAAGTGCCTAAAAGTTGGATTTTCACCTTCTTTGGTTTATTAAAAATATTTTTTTAATTTCAGAAAAATTCCAGAATATTTTCTTAGTGTTCTTAGAAGTAGAATAGGCCCAGAAACCTAGATAAGAGTAGGTTTAGATTCCCTCAGAGATTTGAGTGCATTGGAGGTTGGTTTGGGAAATTGTTCCCTCTAATGGATGTTAAGTCATTTTGATTTAATCGATTGTGTTTATTTTTATATATAAATGCACATGGGATACTTGATTTAGGTTCACTTGTGAATGATTTATCATATGGTGATAATTGCATAGCAGATAATTCAAATTTGTAGTCTGTGCAACTTAAAAATCATAATGCATCTTGCTTATTTATTATTTCATATTGAGAATGCATTTGTATTTTTATTTGGCGTGTAAGGATTGCCCGGCGTGTCAGGATCGCCCATACCTAATAAGGTATCTATATACTTTTTATTTGGCATGTAAGGATTGCCCGGCGTGTCAGGATCGCCCATACCTAATAAGGTATCTATACTTTTTATTTGGCATGTAAGGTTCGCCCGGCGTGTCAGGATCGCCCATACCTATTAATGTATTCATGCATTATAATTGACATATCATGATTGCATAGATTTAATAAAATGCATACATATGTATCTTTATTTGTGAACGTAAAGAAGGGGATCGTTTTTACATTGTAAGGGTTGTTGAGGAAATATATGAGATGATTTGTATCTTTAAAAGTATGAACTGAATAAGGAATAATCTGAGGGGTTGCACGTATATTTATCTCTTGTGTCCCTCACATTGAGGGTATGTATATTGATTCTCTGATTGGGATGTAGTAGATAGAACTTGCTCGTGGGTTTAACCCACTTTGTTGATATTTCAGGTCCCAAGCAGTTTCCCCCGCGAGGATAGAGTACTAGGGTTGGGCTGTGACTGACATCTACTCTCACCAGTCTCAGGGTAGGAATCTACTTTTTCTTCAAGAGTAAAACTATGAACTCATTTAGAGGTTTTGGTTTTGGATTTCAATTTAAGTGTTAAACTTTTATTCTTTCTGGTTAAGGGGTCCTTGGGTTACGGGACTTCCAAATTGTATTACCAGAATTTAATTATTTATTTATCAATTATTTCAATTCAATGGGATTTTTGTTCAGCTTTTAGCAATTATTCTATTTCTGTCTTTTGCATCTATGCTTGTTGCTATCAGTGGTTAATATTCCTCAGGTTTTGTGTATGTGACTGGCCACCTCATGCGCGAAATTTTATGGGGGGTATTTCATTATCCAAGCAAAATTAGACAAGTGGCAAGTGGAGAAAATATCTGCAGAAAAATATCTTCAGCAGGTTTAGGCGATACATCGAAGTAGGGACTTCGATGCATTAAGGCTGCGATGCAAAGAAGTAGGGACTTCGATGCATCGATCTTCCTTGTTCTGCAGATCTTCAACTTCACACTTTTCAACTCCAGTCTTGACCCGTCATTCACTATTCCTTGATGTAGATTTTCCATGAAGGATGGTAGGAATTATGAATGCCTTGTTGAACTGATAAAGGAGTCAAATTACACCACATTCTGAGTTTGATCTTGAAATCATCAAAAACATAAAAATACGTAAAAACTATACAATATGTGCAGCTATGGGATCAAGATACATAAGTAAAGGTGTGAGAATGTATAACATTCAACGCTTATAAGAGAAACTCTAGTTTCAATGATAGAAACAATATCAATGCATGAATCAGAGATTAATTTCCTAACCTCGAGCAGCTTAGAGAGACTATTAAGCCCTCTTATGTTCCAAGCTAAGATGGAAATCATTGATGGTGAGGGGTGAAAGACTCTCTGAGATACTTAGAACCCTCATCAGAGTCAGTAGGTATCAAACAAGCACTACAACTTTTGCTTCTTCTAGCCAATTTCTTTATGCTTCTGATAGTTAGCAATGAAAATTCAGCAGAAAGATCAGTAGGATTTGTTTCACAGAGTTTAACAGAATAAGCACTCCTATCATCATGGATTGTAGAGGCTACAATGCTTTTGTCAAGCTCACAATAACAAGCCACAACAACAAGAACGGTCTTATCATCAAGAGGAAGTTTGCTGGAAGCAACTGGGAAGCTATTTCCAAAATGCTTAACTCTATCAAAGTGTGCTGAGTGGTTACTGCTAATCTCAACAGGGCATTGATCTGTAGAGGTAATCAATGAATCTGGAATGGTATCCATTCCATGGTTAGAAATAGAAATATTAGTGGGAGAGTGAAGGGAATGTGCATTATGAGTGGTGAAGTCCTTCACATGGTTATGGTGGTTTGAAAAAGTGAGATAGGAGGATGGGTTAGAGGGATGTGAAGAGTTAATGGGTGAGTGGGATGCATTGGGGGTCAGTTGTGGGCATAGGGAAGGTGTGACCATGTAAGAAGGTTTGGATGATGTGAGAATGGAGAATGGGTTGTTGGTGAGGTGAGAATTTGGAGTAAAAGGTCTGCATATAGGGCTGGAAGAGGTTCCAACACCATCACGAAATCCTTTTTTCCTCCTTGGTGACCCAGTCATTGCTAGGGCTAGGATTAAAATGGACGTCATCCTTCCTTGAAAGGTCATTAATGGTACGAGGACATGAGGTCTCTATGTGGTTGAGCATATTGCAAAGATGGAAAATTTTAGGCAACCATTGGTATTCAATTCTGATGTCAATAGATGTGTTGTCCCCAGTTTTGAGTTGAACTTCATGCCACAAGGGTTTACTCATGTCAACTTCAATGAATAACCTGGCAAAGCATAGTTTTGATCTTCTTTCTGTTGCCTGGTCAGCGTACAAATGGGCATGGATGTTGAAGAATTTGACCTATATGGGCATGGATGTTGCTTTCAGCTATTGTGAAGGGGGATTAGAGTTCCACTTTTTAAGTGAAAAATGCTTTCCTACAATAGACCAAGGTCCATTAGAGAGGGCTTGCTCAGCAGCAAGTTCATTTTTGAACCTGAGAAGGTAGGTATCATTTTCACCCAAGATATTTTCTATCAATCCAAGGGGGGACCAAAGCTTAGCTGCAAAAGCTTGTATGACTTTGAATGGAAGTCTTTTGTGAAAAAAGAAACCAACAAGGTGATTTGAGCCCCAAAAGGACAGACCTTCAAGGGCAACTTCCTTGGGGGAATCAATGCAAAACTTGTTGCTTGATGAGGGTGGTTGAATGAATTCAAAAGTTATACCATTTGGTTGGTTGTGGACAACATCAGTCCATTTCTTATGAGATTTAGAATCTGGTTGGGAGGAAAGGGGTGGTTTAGTTTATGGGTTTAGGTCCTGGATGTGATGTGCCAAAGGAGAGAGAGTCAATTAGGTTTGAAAGTGGTTTTTAGGGGATGATGGTTGGTAGGTCAGAAGGGGTTCAGATGAGGTGACAGGTTTACAAGTGGGTACAGGCGTGTCTGCAAGAGGTGTGGCTGAGGAAATTGTGGAAGAGCAGAATTTTGTATTAGTTACAGCAAAAGGCCTAAAAACATTATCCTTTGGTGGGTGGTTGGTATTATCCTCTGGTTCATGGGAGGTAGTTGTTTGGTCAATGGTTAAAGAATTTGAAGTTGAAATATTGGATGGTGGGGAAAGTTGGGAAGGATGGGTTTGCTTCCCATGGTGAATGGGGACAGGGCATTTGGATGGGTTAAAAAAATGGGTGATTTTGCTTTGATGAACCTTCTTTTTATTGAGGAGGTGCCTGGTTTAAGAGGACGATGGATAATGGATAATGGATGTGTGGCTTGAGAATCATAAATGGTTGTGGTTTGAGGGACAGTAGGGTCAAAAAGCTTCATATTGAGTTCTCCGAGATCATAGAGTATGTCATTTAGTAGTTTTTCCAGGTGAGCAACCTCTTTGAAGAGATGGACTTTAGAATGGTCCGCGGATGATGCATTGAGGCCATCTGGCAGGCAGCAAAAGTCATCGACTTTAGAGTTTGTGGGGTTAAGGAATTTATCACCTTGAAGTGAATGCTTTGATTTTTTGAAAATTTTCAAGGATAAGGATGGTGGTTTCGGGGTAGAAAATGATGTGGGGGTTGGATTTGAGGAAGGTTTGGCATGTTTGGATAGGAAAGGGTGCCGTGGATTTGATGGTTTTCCAGCCAAAGGAAGTTTCCTTCTGGTTAGTAAGCGTAACGATTGGGTTGTTGGGGGAGGGAAGTGAACTGGAAATCAATGAACCAAATGAGGTAGAGGAGGGTGATGGACTTCCAGATGTAGATGTGGGTTCTGAAAGTCTTTTGGGAACGAAGTGGGGATTTCAGTGCTAGTTATGTGGTTTCTTAATCTGGACATAAGACTCTACTGCGTCCTTGGCCATATCCCCAACAACAATCTTGGCAGAAGAAACAAAATTACAAATTGAGCTATATCTACGTAGTATCAGAAAATATAGAAAATAAGTCACCAAAATGAGTGGAATGAAGTGAAATATTTGTTACTCATCACTTTTTGTTCGAGTAATTTTTGATATCTATCTCTAATAAAATGGCATCAGAGTCTAATCGTAAAACCTTGCCCATTTTAATTCAAGCATGTCAAAAGAAATAAACGCAAATTTTAATAAAACAAAAGAGAATATGTATTTTGTTAATAAAATGTCATGTATAGTATAAAAAAACATATGACTTAGTTATAGCAAATACATTTTTTTTAAATATCTATAACATTTAAATGTGAAAGGAACAAAACACAGATAGATTATTTTTATAGAGTTGAAAGAAATTGGTCTCATGTAAAGATTTTAAATTGATTCCTGAGAAAGTTTCACAAACCAACATCACATACTAAGAGCATCTCCTGCAGCATCTTTAAATTTAGCTATCCAGACTTAAATTTTGTGCAGCCACATCAGCATTTAAGCCAGCCACATTAGCATATCAGGAACTCCAGAATTTGACTCCACAACAGCTTCTCCGGATTCTGCTAGCCAAAAATAATAATATTTTAATAAATTTTTAATATTTTTTTAATTAAAATTTAATTTTATTAATTATTTTTTATCTATTTCCTAACGACTATATTCCTAACAACTTTATTTCAAACAGCTATATTCCTAATGGCTTTATTTCAAACGGCTATATTCCTAATGACTATGTTTTTTATCTTATATAAACACTCATTTGTTCATTTATAAAATCATCACTACATTCATATCTTTCATTCTTGTAAAAGTTCATTCTCCATCTCCTTCACTTTCGAATTTTCAATGGCTTCATCATCACGACCTTTTCCAGATCTTAATTCTCCACGTTCTTCGTCATCCTCCTCATCACTAGATCTTGACACGTTACTTGAAGAGCATCTAGCTGCCTATAGATCGATTCTGAATTGTGCGAGGCCGGAGATTGTAGCACAAGTCTTTCAAGCAGCTCAGAGTCGGTTGGTTCATCGTGACCGAGAAGGAAGTCACCGTCGGCTAATGAAAGACTACTTTGATGAGAATTGCACATATACACCTGAGCAATTTCACAGACGATTCAGGATGCAACGAGAACTATTTTTTCGTATCCTGAATGATGTTAAAGTTTATGACGACTTCTTCATTCAAAAAAGAGATGCCACTGGTCGTTTGGGGTTGTCTTCTATACAGAAGATGACAACTTCAGTACGTATACTCGTATATGATTGTTCAGCTGATTCAACTGACGAGCATATTAAAATCGGTGAGGGCACTACCATACGATGCTTGATGGCATTTTGTAATGCTATAGTTACTGTTTATGAGGCGGAGTACATGCACGAACTAAATGAAGCTGACATAGCACGACTGCTTCAAGAAGGGGAGTGGCATGGCACACACAAGGGACGCTCCTATAAGACTACTCTCATATTGGAAGCGGCAGCCTCATAAGATTTGTGGATTAGGCATGCATTTTTTGGAATACCGGGTTCACACAATGATCTAAATGTGTTGGATCATTCCTCGGTATTTAACCGTATTGTCAATGGCCGACAGCCTTCGGTTAATTATGTGGTGAATGGCCATTACTATAGCATAGGGTATTACCTGTCTGATGGTATATACCCTAAATGGACAACTTTGATGTAAACCATCCCAAATTCAAGAACTGCAAAACAAAAAATGTTTGCTAAAAGACAAGAGGCATGCAAGAAAGATGTGGAGCAAACATTTGGGGTCTTGCAAATCAAGTGGGCAATAACGCAAGGACCAGTGCGTTATTGGGATAAGATGGACTTATCTCCTATAATGAGAACATGTATCATTCTTCACAACATGATCATTGAAGATGAGCGTCACACCAATACTAGAATTTGGCAGCCACCGGAAGAGAGGATCCTGAATCCCATTGAAAGATTAGACCCCAATATTTTTTCAGCACACATCTATGCTCGCCAACTCCAATACCGCAGCAGAGAGACAAATACGCAATTGAGGAAAGATTTGATAAAACATTTGTTGAACCAAATTGGTGATGAAGAAGAAGACGATTAAGTTTATGTTGCTTTTTTATAAACTAGAATCTTTAATTTGTGTTATTTTTTTTATGTATTAGAATTTTTAATTTGTGTTTTTTTTTATGTATTAGAATTTTTAATGTGTGGTTTTTTTATGTACTAGAGTATTTAAGTTATGTTACATTTTTTTTGTTTTTAAGATGTGACGAAATATTATGTAATAATATTTTAATAAATTTTATTTTTAAAAAAAAGTCAAAACATGGCCTAAGTGCTACTCAAATTGAAGCTCTCAAAATTTTATATCTAACAAAAATAATTTCATCAAAAAATTTAATTTGTAGCAAAAGTTATACAAGTTTAAAGGAAGAAAACCAAACAAATATATATATATATATATATATATATATATATATATATATATATACTTATATATATGTACGTATGTACCACACAAATGTGATGTGGCAGCATTTTGCTTAGCCAAAGGCAAAGCCAAATCCCCCTATCCTTTAAGCGAAGCAACTTCCGGGTCTTGATATTTAACTATGCCATTGGAGTGCGTATAAGCACTTTGCATCGCCAAACAGACATTGGGCGATGCTATTGGAGTTGCTCTAAGCTTATACATATTAATTAAGAGATTTAAATGCAAAAAAAAATTAAAATAAGGCAAAGAGGTAATGTTTTGAGAACCCATATTAGGCAAAAAGTAATGGAGTTAGAATGATAATATGAATAACGTGTTGTTAAAAATGAAAAATCAAATTATGAATACAAAATTTTTTTAGGAGAAACCAAATCAAAGAAGTTAACTAAAGAGAGAGGGTGGTGGAGTGAATAAGTACATAACAAAAAAAAATTGAAGAAAAATAATAGTTAGGCAGAATAGTTAGGCCTAAACTTTTACATCGATTGGATACATGTGTGGGTTCCATGACATACATCCTATGATTGTAAAACTTTCTGCCTAGCTTATCTACCTAACTATTCTGCCTGAATAGCATAGTCCAAAATTGAAGCACAAAAAAAGAGGTAATTAACAAAAAATCTAAGATATTCATAAATAAAACTAAGAAGATAGTAAGTAAATAATGTTTTAGATGACAAATTAGATGCAAAAATGGTGAAAAAGCTATTTTAAAATTAGCAAAAACTGAAGATAAGTTTATAAAGACATGGATCAAATTGAATGTATCAATGACATAAGACAATATAATATTAGTTATAGAGAATGAAATACCCCCTACAAATTTCACGCATGAGGTGGCCAGTCTTACACATAAAACATAAGGGATATCTACACTGATAGCAAACATAACATAAATAGATAATAATAATGTTAAATAACATTGTACTAGTCTGAACGATACAACTTGAAAGTCCTGTAATCCAAGGATCCCTTAACCAAAAATCATAAAAGTAAATACTTTATGAAAAGATCTAATTAAGTCCCTACACTAAAGTCTGGTTAGGAATAGATAACCGCCACGCTCTTCGAACTCCACGCCCTAACCTTGAGGTGGAAACTGCCTAAAACCTGAAATATCAACCAAGTGGGTTAAACCCACGAGCAAGTTCTCTCTACTATAACCCAATCAGAGAACCGGTAAACATACCCTCTATATGAGGACAGAAAAAACATATAGATATAATTATACCGTTTAATCATTTAATCTCCTATCTCATAAGTAACTAGAACTATGTTCTGAACCCATCCATTATCATAATAAAGGTAGAACAATTTCTAAGTTCAAACCATAGGCAATCCTAACATGCCTGAACACACTAAGTTTTCTAATTAGATTCTAGAAAATCCTACCATGCCTTCCTCCATATATTCTACAAATTCCTTATTAGGTATTAAGCAAACCCATCCTGCCTCCACCAATAATCCCTTCAAAAAAAATACCAAATTTATGTTTATATACAATTAAATATAACCCACCAGCTCATAAATATATTCCCAATTAACCTTGTGACCCAAGAATAGAGCTGCCCCACACACTACTCTAACCTATTAGTTATCTCAATGCAAGTGCATACTAGTTTTAAGTTTACACAAGAAGCAATCCTAACATGCTCGAATATATAATGAGAAACTTTTTTATTGGATATTAGGCAATCTTGACATGCCTCAAATAAAATATAAGGATACCGTATTAGGTATTAGGCGATCCTGACACGCCTGACAATCTTGACATGACAAAAATAATGCATAGATACCTTATTAGGTATTAAGCGATCCTGACACGCCTGGCAATCCTGACATGCCAGATATAATGCATAGATACCTTATTAGATATTAGGCAATCTTGACACGCCTGACAATCCTGACATGCCAAATATAATGCATAGATACCTTATTAGGTGTTAGGCTGTAGTAACCCTTGTGGACGAGTGTGAGTGGGTGTGAAGACAAACACTGGGCTGAGCTACCACACTAACAAGGTACAGGGTGCTTAATCCCACATCGCCTGGGTGTGGAGAAGGGGATGTGCTTATATGTAGTGTGTTCTCTTCAAATGGTATGAGGCCTTTTGGGGTAAATCACAAGAGCAAAACCGTGCGAGCTCAAGCCCAAAGCGGATAATATCATACCATGTGTTGGAGCGGGGTATTACAGTTGGTATCAGAGCCTGAACCAGCTGGAAGTGTGCCGACGAGGACATCGGGCCTCGTAGGGGGGTGGATTGTAGTAACCCTTGTGGACGGGTGTGAGTGGGCGGGTGTGAAGACAGACACTGGGCTGAGCTACCACACTGACAGGGTACAAGGTGCTCAATCCCACATTGCTTGGGTGTGGAGAAAGGAATGTGCTTATATGTAGTGTGTTCCCTTCAAATGGTATGAGGCCTTTTGTGATAAATCCCAATAGCAAAACCGTGCTGTCTCAGGCCCAAAGTGGACAATTTCATACCATGTGTTGGAGCGGGGATACCCCACGGTTTTGCTCTTGGGATTTACCCTAAAAGGCCTCATATCATTTGAAGAGAACACACTACATATAAGCACATCCCCTTCTCCACACCCAGGCGATATGGGATTGAGCATCCTGTACCCTGTCAGTGTGGTAGCTCAGCCCAGTGTCTGTCTTCGCACCCGAGCGATGTGGGATTGAGCACCCTATACCCTGTCAGTGTGGTAGCTCAGCCCAGTGTCTATCTTTGCACCCGCTCACTCACACCCGTCAACATGCCAAATATAATGCATAGATACCTTATTAGGTATTAAGCGATCCTGACACGCCTGGTAATCCTAACATGCCAAATATAATGCATAGATACCTTATTAGGTATTAGGTGATCATGACACGCCTGGCAATCCTGACATGCCAAATATAATGCATAGATACCTTATTAGTTATTAGGCGATCCTGACACGCCTGATAATCCTGAGATGCCGAAAATATAATAGATACCTTATTAAGTATTAGGCAATCCTGACATGCCTAGATAATTAATATTTAAATAAAAATCTAACATACTTAAAAGCATGCTAAGTAATATCATGTAAATCCTATCGTCCCCTTTATTAATTTAGACGAATAAAAATACCACAACATACTATGAACGTAAATGAGTTTAACATACTCCCATAAACTGTTTTAAACCCCATACAATTAATCAAGAATATTTATTCAAGTAAAGAAATAATTAAAGGAAATTAAACAATTAATTAAAAGAAAACCCCACAATAAATCCAACACCTCAACTTAAACATCAAGTATCTAAACCCAGCTCTAATCCTAGGTTTCCATGCAAAATCTGCTTTTAAAAGTCTTATATTATATTTCTGAAATTTTCTGGAATTTTTCCAAAATTTTAAAATATTTTTCAAATAAAAGAAAATGAAAACCCAATTTTGAGGCATACTTTTAAAACTAATGTTAACTACAAGGGAAAATCATTTCCACTTGAAATTTAAAAACCATGTGCATTTTAACCCTATAAAGCTACCTGAATTTTTTTAGAAATTTCTGGAATTTTAAAAATATTTTCTAAAAATAAAAGAAGGCGAAAACCCAATTTTTAGACACTTTAAAAATCAATTGAACACCAAGGGAAGATCATTTCAAGATGAAAGTTGAAACCCAATTTCATTTAACCTTTAGGAAGTTACAGTAAAAATTTGGAAATATTTGAAAATTTTAAAGTATTTTCTAAAATAAAAGAAGATAGAAAACCCAATTTTTAGACAAACTTTAAAATCAATTTAACTATGAGGGAAGCTCATTTTCACTTAAAATTTAAAACCTAAGTGTATTCTATCCCTAAAAGGTTTTTTTAGATTTTTCTGGAATTTAAAAACAATTTTAAAAATTATTTCTCCTATTTTTCTAAATTAAAAATCAATTTTAAAAATTTAAAAATACCATGGACTGTGCCCAAAGTGGGCCCAGAGATGAGCCCCAGCAAGTGGGGTCCGTTGCCGCCATCCCTGGAGCCGACCGGCGCCGACTCCAGCGGCACGTGCCCCCACGCGCCTGCAGCGCGTGCGGGGGGCGTTGCCCCCACCTTCCTTTTCCATTTGTTTTTCTTTTCTTCTTCCCTCACCTGAAGCTTCCACGTTCAACAATGGTGGCTGAACTTTTCAACCATTTTCTGGTCACTTTCGAGCACTGAATCGTGCATATGAATATACCATTGAACTTGTCTCAATCTAAGCTATGCATTGGTACCAAATTCACGCCTTCTCGTGGCCTAAATCAAAAACACCCAATTTCAAGTTTCGAAAATCTAAAATTTCAAAGTGAGATTCCCGTCAATCTATCCAACGGTTCGCAACCAAATTTTCAAGGATTGTTCTAGGAAGCAAGGTCTAGCTATTGATCGGAACAAAAACCCTCAAAAATGATAAACACGGTAAACCCAAATTTCATGTTCGTACACACACATATATATATATACACCCGCCTATACAGTCATATATACATGTATATACATATGCAAAAATACCCTAAAGCAATACCAAAACTCCAAAATCTTCATGTTTAATTCACAGAATTATTCTTAGCATGCAAAATTATTTAATTTCATAACTAAATGCATACAAATTTCTAGCAACATATTTATACAATTAATATATATATTCCAGCAACATGTATATACAAATAATATATATGTTTACAGATTCAAAGAGGAAGAGAAGAGATTGAACTTGTCTCTTTGACGATTCAAAACTCGTTTACCTGATTGCTTCTTCACTCCCTTCTCTCTTTCGTTTACTCTCTTGGTTTCTGTGCGTAAAGCAAACGGCAGAAACCCTAGTCTCCTATTTTCTTTTGTCTTAATTATTATTCTATATATTTTTTCTCTAAAAACCCAAATAATTAAAAAAAATAAAATAAAGTAAAATAATATAGCTATAACCCTAGCCCGTCAACTTAAGCATATCCTGAGCCCAACCATTCTAGCCCAATGCCCCACCTTAACCTCATTTCTTGAAAGCATGGTGTTTTAGGAGGGGGGAGGGACAAATCGGAGCGACAGACGTGCCCTAGGGCACCCCGGCATGCGCACGGCATGCCCCGGCGCACGTGCGGGGCCTCCGTAGCCCAATCCAAAGCATTTAAAAATTTAAATCAAACAATACACAATCAATAAGCAATTCACAAAAAAATGATAAAAATATAAAAGCAAAGCAATTCACATGAAATAATAAGATTCTATAAGGAAAAAAACAATTCACATAAAATATAAAATGTATAGAGACCAAACAATTCACATGAAATGATAAAATGCATATAAAGGAAAAGCAACTCACATAAAATGATAACAAATAGAGGCAAGACATTTCACATGAATTAATAAAATAATATAAAGCAATTCAAATTTTAAAATAATTGACTTCCAAAATTTTGAAGTATTACAGAGAAGATGGAAAAATTACTTTTAAATTAGAAATACTAGAGAAGCAGTTGAAGGAAGTGATTTTAATATAGAAGTGATAAATAAAATCTATAATAAGGAAGTAGAGGATACATTTAAAAAAGATGGGAAAAAGTAAAACAGTTGGTCTTAATAACATACCTATAGAGGTATGGAGATAATAAGAAAGTAGAGAATACATTTAAAAAAGATGAGAAAAAGTAAAATAATCGGTGCTAATAACATACCTATGGAGACAGGGAGAAAATTAGGAAAGGTAAAAATTGAATGGCTAACAAAGTTAGTGTATCAAATTTCTAAAATTTCATATCCATGTGCTTTCTATATGCTTGCATCTTGAAACTGAAACACTAAATAAGCTCATCTTTTGTCATGCGACTCTTAAAGCTGGAGGGGATTCTGGGCAATAAATGCCGGTTGCCTCGAAAGTTTGTTTCTTTATTTTTTTGTTAATGAACTATTCACAGCATTATAACTTTTATTGCTGTGTTGAGAAGTTTCACATTTGTGCTGAGTGCTGATATTAATATTTCTCAAGCACATCAGATGGTAGTTGTTTGCATATTATAAACCAGTCGTGATGCATGCTTTATTACCAGCAAATTAATAAATTGTTTGTCAAGCACATCAGCATGGTAGTTGTTTGCATATATCTAGCTGGCTACTGCATATCATCAGTAAGTGATGGCCACATTACAACAGATTGACATGTGACAAACTCTAATCAATGGCATTTTTCTTTCTTTCAATCACACTTCTTGTTTAATTTAATGGGACATATATATCTACCAATTGCATCATCTGGTGACCTTTTGTCTCTCAGTAGCTTGTTCACTCATCCATATATTATTTTCTTTTTCTGGGAATAAAATTTCTATGTTTAATACAACTGTGATTATTATATTGGGATGTCTAGTGTCTTCTCTTTTGTTTTATGCAGCCATGTTCGGAATTGGGACCTTTGGATAGGTTAGGCACTGTAGATTTGTATGAATGAGACTAGCATATGAATAAATGTGTTTCCTTGCTTTAATAGTGCAGGGAATTCAGTAGATAGTCATTGTAAATATTCAGATTCTCGTGATAAGAAAAAGTATATGCCTCAGAGATCAAAAGCTTGTTCAAACTGCTTAATGTCCAACGTACCGTTTTCAGAAGGAAATTTTGTTGGGGATGTCACAGAAGGTTTCAAGAAGCCCCTAAGAGATACAAAAATATCGACGGGAGTTCTTTAGACCATTGTAACAAGTGGTATAAAGCATTAGGCGGAGGCACTCGTGGAGCAAAACGACCAATCAGTGGGGTTCCTAAATTTTGTGTAGTTTCTTTCTTCACAACATCATTCTCTCGTTCTAATTGAAGAAAACTATGATTGACAAAAGTCAAACGTTATTTACCTGACAAAAAGGGGTAAAAATCTCCATGTCAAAATAGCATGTAAAAATCGCGTGTATCCCTAATTATGACCTTTAAGGGGTAAAAATTGCGTGTCAAAATAGTCATAATATTCTACGCAAACATTACACCAGTTATGGTAATTTGATTATATATCTTTAATTGGATATCGGAATTGAGAAAACTCAGGGGCTGTGAAAAGCCAACTTGAAGTTCAAGATATTTTTATTTCATAAAAATTTTGTGAATCACACTTTTTCAAGGTTAAAATTGGATTGCAAGTCAGAGAAAATATTCGAGCAGATTTTCTTTCCAGTATTTTTTTTATTTTTTATTTTACTTGGAGAATACCCTAGAGGACCTCTATATAAGAGAAAGAGATGAGTAGAAAATTAGTTGGAAGAAAAATTCTTTGGTCGCGTGACAGTAATTATATAAGAGTCCGTGTTTGTGAGGTATGTGATAGAACAATACAGAAAACAGGTAAAAAAAAAGTGAAGGAGCTTGGGACATTAAAGCAATGAAAGAGAGAGGAAATAATAAAAAAAAAGTGAAGATCTTGCTGTTACGATAAAAGATTTTGGTGAAGAAAAGTGGGTACTGCAGCTACAAGCTCTTCCTTCTTCTGTCACCGATAATTTGGTGTTGATTTTGTTTTAAAATTCAGCAACTAAGATTACAACGCAAATTGAGGTCGAAAGCTTGGCTCGTGGGTTATATATAGCTCACACTAGTTTAATCCTCCTTGCATGTGAATTCTCAAGACTTTAATTCTACTTCAACAAGAGAAAAAAAAATGTCCTAATTAGAATACGATTTTCAAGAGGCTGAATCAATCAGAAAAAGGAGAACTAGAAAATCGTAGTTCCATTCAAAAAAGGAAATTTAAGCAATCCTAGTTTGTGCAACAGAAAGTATCCAAAAGTTGGATATTGGGAAATTGCATTTAAAAAAAAAAGAGAAATTTTTTTACTTCAAGCCCCATTTTAAATACGTGACGAGTTCAGTATTAGCGCGAGACTTGAAGTTTTAAATACGTGACGAGTTCTGTATTAGCGCGAGACTTGAAGTGGGGGCAATTTGTAAATATTAAAAAAAAATTACATGATGGACGCAAAATATAATTTGGGCTTATCTTCAATTTAACTCACTTTGAAATGTGGTCTAATGAATCGGATAATTCAAAGTCCAGACCCACCACAAATAAATGAGTCATGGGCTTATCCAAATTGTCTAAGAAGTTCAAACTCACTAGAAAATGGGTCAAATGATAATTGATATATATGTATAAATATTTAACATCAAAGATAATTATATATATATATATATATATATATATATATTGGATAATTATCATCAAAGATAATTATCAAAAGTAAAAGATAAATCCAAAAATGTGTCATTCTTCACCAAAGTTTTAATCCAATTCAAGATTAAGCTCCAGCAATCCTTGAATCCAAATCACTAAAGAGATCGAATCAGAGGAATCTATAAAAATTTGTAACTCATATTTCTCAAAATTAATATAGTTGATATATTTGTCCACGTATTTGGATCTTATTCTCAACTCAAAATTTATATGTATAATTATATATATATAGATTTTTTTCCCACATATATATATATATATATATATATATATATATATACAAACATCATGCCAATAGAAAAGAGAGCTATTTCCTTGCTATAATATAAGATTTTCTTGCGTGTCATAATATAATTAAAGCTAAAATGAGGTCTTTCACGGGGTCTCAGCAGAAAAAAATAATCCTATGCTCTCTGAGTCAAGGAAAGTGGGTGCTATTGGAAAAATAAAAGATTTCTTCAATGGTCCCCCCATGGAGCTCTTTGTCGCACGTCTTTAAAAACAAATCTTCATGAAGTCATCAGTGCATCAACTAAGTTATATGACAAACGAGATAGTTTTTCTTCCTTTTAAGAAGATTAGATAAAGCAGCAGAAAAGTAAAATACGAAAAGTGGAGCCACTATATATATATATATATATATATATATATATATATATACACACACACATACATATACACAGACATCATCCCAATAGATAAGACTTAAGAGAGAGTTATTCACTTGCTATAATATAAAATTTTCCTCCACCTTTCAATTAAGAAGGATTAGGCAGTATCCTCCACAAAATAAATTAAAAATTTGTAGCTAATAATTAACGCTAAAATGGGGTCTTTCATGGGGTCTCAGCAGAAAATAAATAATCCTATGCTGTCTGAGTCAAGGAAAGTGGCCCCCCGGTGACGGGAGCTCTTCGTCGCATGTCTCTAAAAAAAACAAATCTTCATAAAGAAATCAGTGCATCCAGCAAGTTATATAATAAACGAGATAGTCTTTCCACTAAAGAAAAGTGTAGCCACTAAAGAAAAAAAAGAGTTCAAAATTTTATTAGCAGGCCAGTAGTTGAGTAGTCATTTAAGCACAATCTAGCAAAAAAATTGAAAGTGCAAATGGCTGAGAGTGTTGTCTTCGGTCTACTTGCGAAACTTTCGCCCTTACTGCAGGAAGAAGCAAAACAGTTGATGGGAGTCCCAGAAGAAGTTGAGGACATCAAAGCCGAATTTGAGCTCATCACAGGATTCCTTAGAGATGCTGAAGCAATGGAAGAGTGTGATCCAAAAGTCCGAGCTTGGGTTAAGCAAGTGCGTGATGTTGCCCATGACACCGAAGATGTTCTTGATGAATTCATGCTGCTCTTGGCCCATCATCAGGATGTGAACAACGGATGTTGCGGATTCCTTCATATGGTTTTTGATTTTGTCAAGAACCTGATAGCCCGTCATCAAATTGCCTCTCGGATAACAAGGATCAATTCTAGAGTAAAGATGTAATACCCCGCTCCAACACATGGTATGATATTGTCCGCTTTGGGCCTGAGCCCGCACGGTTTTGTTCTTGGGTTTTACCCCAAAAGGTCTTATACCATTTGAAGAGAACATACTACATAGAAGCACATCCCATTTTCCACACCCAGGCGATGTGGGATTGAGCACCCTGTACCCTGTCAGTGTGGTAGCTCAGCCCAGTGTCTGTCTTTACACTCACCCACTCACACCCGTCCACAAGGGTTACTACAATCCACCCCCCTACGAGGCCCGACGTCCTCGTCGGCACACTTCCGGCTGGGTTCAGGCTCTGATACCAACTCTAATACCCCGCTCCAACACATGGTATGATATTGTCCGCTTTGGGCCTGAGCCCGCACGGTTTTGTTCTTGGGTTTTACCCCAAAAGGCCTCATACCATTTGAAGAGAACATACTACACATAAGCACATCCCCTTTTCCACACCCAGGCGATGTGGGATTGAGCACCTTGTACCCTGTCAGTGTGGTAGCTCAGCCCAGTGTCTGTCTTTGCACAATGAAATACCCCCCAAAAAATTTCGCGCATGAGGTGGCCAGTCTCATACACAAAACCTGAGGAATGTTAACAACTGATAACAACAAGCATGGATGCAAAAGACAAAAATAGAATAACTACTAAAAGCTGAACAGAAATCCCATTGAATTGAAATAATTGATAAATAAATAATTATATTCTGGTAATACAATTTTGAAGTCCCGTAACCCAAGGACCCCTTAACCAGAAAGAACAAAAGTTTAAGATTTAAATTGAAAACCAATAACCAAAACCTCTAAATGAGTTCATAGTTTGACTCCTGAATAAAAAGTAGATTCCTACTCTATGACTGATGAGAGTAGATGTCTGGCACAACCAACCCTAGTACTCTATCCTCGCGGGGGAAATTGCCTGGGACCTGAAATATCAATAAAGTGGGTTAAACCCACGAGCAAGTTCAATCTACTACATCCCAATCAGAGAACCAATACACATACCCTCAGTGTGAGAAACACAAGAGATAAATATAGGTACAACCATTTAAAATATTCCTTATTCAGTTTATGTTTTCAAAGTAAAACTCAACTTATATATTATCCCAACAACCCTTATTATTTAAAACGAACACTTTCTTTAAGTTAAAGAAATCAAGAAACATATGCAAGCATATTATCAATCTATGCAATCATGATATGCCAAATATAATGTATGGATACCTTATTAGGCATGGGCGATCCTGACACACTGGGCAATTCTTACATGCCAAATAGAAATGTATAGATATCTTATTAGGTATGGGCGATCCTGACACGCCGGGCAATCCTTACATGCCAAAATAAAATGCATAGATACCTTATTAGGTATGGGCGATCCTGACACGCCGGGCAATCCTTACATGCCAAAATAAAATGCATAAATACCTTATTAGGTATGGGCGATCCTGACACGCCGGGCAATCCTTACATGCCAAAATAAAATGCATAGATACCTTATTAGGTATGGGCGATTCTGACACGCCGGGCAATCCTTACATGCCAATTAAAAACGTATAGATGCATTCCAATATGAAACATAAAATAACCAAGGTGCATTATGATTTAGATTTGCACAAACCATTATTTCAAATTATCCAACATGAAATTATCACCATAAGACAAATCGTTCTCAAGTAAACTATAATCACGTATTTGATAGGCATTTATATCCTTAAAGGAAAATACATTCAAGTAAATCAAATAACTCAAACATCCATTATAGAAGAAATTCCCAATTCAACCTCCAATGCACTCAAATATAATAGGGAGTCTAAACCTAACTTTTATCTAGGTTTCTGGGCGTATTCTACTGCTAAGAACCCTATTAAATCATTCTGGAATTTTCTAGAATTTTTGGGATTTTTTTTTTTTTTAAATATTTTTCTAGCAAAAAGAAAATAAAACATAATTCGAGTCATACTTTCACAACCAACACAATCACAAGGGAGACTCATCTTCACATGAAATTTAAAACCCAGGTGCATTTTAATCCTATAAAGTTACCTATATTTTTCTAGAATTTTTTGGAATTTTAAAATATTTTCTAAAAATAAGAGAAGGTGAAAATCCAACTTTTAGACACTTTAAAAATCAATTGAACAACAAGGACAGATTATTTTGAGCTGAAAATTTAAAACCAAGTGTATTAAGCCTCTAGAGAGTTACAGTAAAATTTTCGGAATTATTGGAAATTTTTAAGTATTTTCTAAAATTAAAGAGACTAAAAAAAACCAGTTTTTAGACACTTTAAAAATTAATTTAAAGAGAATGGTAAATCATTTTAACATGAAATTTAAACCCCAAGCTCCTTAAGCTCCCAGGAAGTTGACATAAAATTTTTGGAATTTTTAGAATTATAAAAGTATTTTTAAAAAATGATTTTTCCAAATTTTCAAGTTTTCCCAAAACTTTCAAAAATACAAAATAAATATCAAAACAATTCGGAATGGGCCCATATTGGACCCAGAGGTGGGCCCCCGCGAGTGGGGCCCGAAAATCCTTTTCCGGCCACCGGCGGGTGCCGAAGCCAGCCGGACGCGCCCCCACTCGCCGGCGGCGTGCGTGGGGGACGCGCTGCCGCTGGACCATCTTCCCCAAACGCGCCCTTGCTGGGCTGCGTTTTTTCCAGCCTCGAATGGCCCTTTTCCCAGCCACTTTTGAGTCATCTCCGACCACTAAAAACCATGTTTAAATATACCAAATTACTCCCCTTGATCTAAGCTATCATTTGGTACAAGAATTTCCTTCATTTATGGTCTAAATCAAAAAGCCCCAAATCTTAATTTCTAGGGTTCTTCGTTCAATCCTTTTAAATTCAACCACATTCCTCCACAATTTACATCCTAACTCTAAAGGATTATTCACAGAGGGTAGGAGCATGTTTTATTCGGATCAAATTCAAACAATCCAACATAAATTGTTCATACGAAAATTATCATTCATGTAAACTTATACATATAAATATATATATATATATATATATTCTTGTAAACCTATACATATATGTATATCTATATATATTTACACCTATAATCTCACAATATAGGCTTCTCTACAAACTAAACAAAATCACCTACCAAGTATTCAAGTACACATATAAGTTATACATATTCAGCTATACATATATATAAATCTCCAACAGTGCAACCATGTATATGCGCATGTACCAAGCATTCAACTATATAGAATTACATAGAATTTCAACAGGAAACCATCAGCTTACATACCCAGTTCTATACTCGCATAACACATTTAAACAATTGTAAAAATTTAGACTATGCATTCAGGATCAAAAGGGAAGAGAAGAATCAAACTTGCCTCTTTGATGAATCAACTTGTTCACCCGATCGTCACTCCCTTCCCTCTTTCGTTTACTCTCTGAGTTTAGTGCGTAAAGCAACGGCAAAATCCCTAATTTCTTCTTTTTCCTTTTTGTCTTAATTATTATTCTATTTTTTTTATTTTTCTAAAACTAAATAAAATAAAATAAATAATAATAACAATAATAACAATGATATTATAATTATAACCCTGGCCCAACAATTTAAACATATCCTTAGCCTAACCATTCTAGCCCAAATTCCTCCCTAGCCCAAACCAAAGCATTTAAAAGATTTAAATAAAACAACACATAATAAATAACAATTCACATAAAATAATAAATGAATAAATAAACAGAGAAGTTTACATGAAATGATTGGAATCTATAAAATATAACAATCCACATAAAATGATAACAGTCAAACTTATCAATTCACATGAAATGATAAAATGCATATAAAGGAAAATCAACTCACATAAAACGATAGAATATAGAGACAATGCATTTCACATGAATTAATAATAATAAAAATAAAATAATAACAATATAAAGAAATTCAAATTTCTTTAAAATAATTGCCATCCAAATTTCTGGGGTATTACACAAGAACATTGCTGAGGGACGTCAGAGATACGGTCTCAAGTTCCAGGAGGGATCAAGCTCCACCACCACCACCGCTACGTGAGGTAATGCACTCCTAGTAACAAAAGCTGAGCTTGTGGGCATCCCCAAGCCCAAGCAGGATCTGATTCGTTTGCTGGTGGATGATCATTCTGGAGGACTAAAAGTGATTTTTGTGGTGGGAATGGGAGGATTGGGTAAAACCACCCTTGTTAAGAGAGTCTACGACGATGCAGCTGTGAAGAAACATTTCCAGAGCCATGCATGGCTCACTGTTTCTGAACCACCCAAGATGGTGGAACTCCTCAAAGGCATGATTCAAGAGCTCTTCACAGAAATAAATCAACCAGTCCCCCAAGGAGTGGAAAAGATGGACATTAACCCCCTGAAATGAGTTATTAATGAATTTTTGCAGCGGAGGAAGTACCTGATCGTTTTTGATGATGTTTGGAGTATTCATGCATGGGAAGCTATCAAATATGCTTTGCCAGATAACAAATCATGTAGTCGAATCGTGCTTATAACACGTTTTAAAGATATAGCTTCCACACCTTGCATAGAAACTGATGGTAAGGTATATCATTTAAATCCCTTGTCTTGGGATGACTCTTGGACTCTGTTTTGCAGAAAGGCATGTGGTCGCAACTCCTCCTCCTGCCCTCCATATTTGGAGGAAATTTCTCAAAGTATCTTAAGAAGATGCAAGGGGCTACCGCTTGCAATCGTGGTGATTGGTGGTGTTTTGGCAACCAAGAACCAAATCAGAATTGAAGAATGGGATATGCTTGATCGCAGCCTTGGAACTGAATTACAAGACAACGAAAAACTTGAGAGCATTAAAAATATACTCTCTTTGAGTTACAATGATTTGCCTTGGTATCTCAAAATTTGTTTCTTGTATTTGAGCATTTTCCCCGAGGATTATGAGATTGAGTCTATGAGACTGATTCGACTGTGGACCGCAGAAGGATTTGTCCAACTCAGTGAAGCTGCAGGAAATTATAAGACAATTGAAGATGTTGTAGAGGGATACCTCAATCAGCTTCTCAATAGAAGTTTGATCCAAGTGGCAGAGACAACTATTGATGGAAGAGCCAAAACGTGTCGTATCCATGACCTTCTTCGTGAAATTATCATCTCTAAGTCGAGAGATCAAAATATTGTATCAATGATAGGGAGTGAATTCGAAGGAAACACATCATGGCCAGATAAAGTTCGACGCCTATCAATCCATAGTACTAATACCTTGGGCTTGGGATTTAATATAGAGGAAAGCAAGCGATTCTACCAACTCCGTTTGTGGCTCATGTTTGGGGTGGTTTATCATTATCCTTTATCTGAGTCATCGACATCTATATTGTTTAGTGGTAAATTGAGGTTGCTGAAGGTGTTGGACTTGAGATATGCTTGTTTGGAGACAATTCCAGATGAAGTTTTCAAAATATTTCATCTTAAATATCTAAGCTTGAGAGGAACCAACGTGCAAATGATTCTAAGCTCCATCGGCGACCTAGTAAATCTACAAACTTTGGATCTTAAGGACACCTTTGTTACTGTGCTGCCAGTTGAGATACTAAAGCTCCGAGGACTTGGCCATCTCCTGGGTACAAATGGTTTTGAAGCATTAAAGGGAATTGGAGGTTTGATGTCCCTACAGAAGCTTTGTAATGTGGAGGCAAGTCATGCAGTAGGTGATAGTGATGGTGGCAATAGTGCTATAGTGAGCGAGTTAGGGAAGCTGAGGCAACTGAGGAGATTAGGGATTATAAAGTTGAGAAGGGAAGATGGAATGGCACTGTGCTCCTCCATTCAAAATTTAACCAACCTTCGTTCATTGGATGTTACCTCCACAGAAGAGCACGAGATCCTTGATATTCAGTCTCTGTCTTCACCTCCTCGATTACTTCAACGACTATATCTGCGGGGAGGTTTAGAGAAGTTACCACATTGGATACTCTCTCTTCATAACCTGGTGACGTTAAGATTAGGATGGAGCAAGTTAAGGGATGATCCACTGTATTCCCTTCAAGATTTACCCAACCTGATGGTTGTTGATCTTGAATATGAGGCTTATGAAGGAGAAGAATTGTGTTTCAAGGCTAGAGGGTTTCAGAGGCTTAAGAGATTATTCCTTTTTAGTTTAAAAGGATTGAGATGGGTGAGAGTGGAGCAAGGTGCGATGCCTCATCTTGAAAGACTATTTATATATGATTGTCAATTGGTTGAGGAGGTGCCAGGTATTCAACATCTAACCAAACTTCAATCACTTTTGTTGGGTAATGTGCATGCAAAATTGGAACAGAAGCTGAATCAGGGCAGAGGAGGTGCAGATTACTGGAAAATAGCTCACATCCCCAATGTTCAGATACGGTGAACTATTGAACTATATAAGAGAGAGAAAGAGAGACAGATAGACAGACATAAGTTGGGATCATCATCACTAATTATTATTACTGCACATTCTTTTTTCTTCTTTTTCTTTTCCTTTTTCCATTTACTTATTCCCTTGTTCACACACTTGATTTGTATGCAAATCTGAGAACTAAATTCCTTTGATTTTATCAATTCTAATCTAGAGACATTAATACAACCCAAACAAACACCACTCTAAATTGGCTAAGGTTGCAAACATTTAAGCCTGCACAATGTAATTTATATAATTTAAGTTATAAATTAATGAACCTATAAAGTATGGAGAAATGTGTAATTTTTCCAAGGGTTTCCTTTATTTTAAGATAGAGCACTAATAAATTACCTAAATCCATTGACTTGGAACTACTCTCTGCCTATTTCATCAGGTATGAAGGTATATATTACATTAGTATTACATTATAATGGAAGGCACTGCTCCAGAAGAGGAGATCCTGTCAGTGCTCAACGTTCCTCCTGGAAAAATGGGTTGTGTCATTGGTTGAAAAGGATCTTCAATCTTGTCAATCAAAGAATCTTGCGAGTAACTCTCTCTCTGCACACCTACATAAATTTTTCAGAAATTTTCTGGAATTTAAAAAGTAATTTTAAAAATTATTTTTCTTATTTTTTCAATTTAAAATTAATTTGAAAAAGAAATAAAAAATATTAAAATATTCCGGATTTGGCCCAGTGGGTGGGCCTGACGAGTGGCACCTAACGAACCTTTTTCGGTCCTCGGCCGGTAGCGCATGCGTCAGCGGGGCGCATGACCCCCTTTTTCTTCTTTTTGTTTTCTTCTTCTTCTTCTTCCTTCTTTTTCCTACAACTCTTTCCAGCAACGTGATTTCAAACGGCAACCATTTTTCAGCCACTTCCGGGCATCGAATCACGCGTATGAATATACCATTGAACTCGTCTCGATTTAAGCTATATATTGGTACCAAAATCACCCATTCTTGCGGCCTAAATCAAAAACGCCCAATTTCAAGTTTCAAAAAATCTAAAATTTCAAACTCAATTTTCCGTTAATCTACCCAACGGTTTGCAACCAAACTTCCAAGGATTACTCAGGGAAGCAAGATCTACCTATTAATCAAAATAGAAACCTTCAAAAATGATGAATACATTAAACCCAATTTCATGTTCGTATATATATATATATATACACCATAACCATATGAAAAATTACCCTATAGTAGTACCAAACTCCCAGAATCTTCATGTTTAATTCACAGAATCATCATTAACATGCATAATCATTTAATTTCATAATTAAATACAAAAAAAAATTTCCAGCATCATGTATATATATATATATATATATATGTCTATAGATTCAAAGGGGAAGAGAAAAGTTCAAACTTGCCTTGTGATGTTGAGCAAAATCACATTTTCCTTGCGTCTACCGTTTTCTCTCTGTCTGTGCGTAAAAATCTTATGTGCGTAGAAACTACTCAACCCTAATTTCTTTTCTCTTATTTAATTTTCTCTCTAGAAAACTAAAATTAAAATTCCTAAATAATTAAACTAATAATTATAAAATATTTAGCCCACCTATATATAAATATATATAAAGCCCAACCCAACAGTCTAGCCCAATCTGCTAAAAATAAAAATAAAAAGAACATGTAGCCCAAAAATCCACATATTTTTATTTAAAATAAAAAAACTACATTAAAAACAAATAATTCACACATAATTAAAAATAAATCAACACCTAGCAACAATTCAAATATCCATATTAAACAAATAAACAGCCATTGACAAAAATTAACTAAAAAAAATATTTAAATAATTTAAACCCAATTAAATAATAAAAACTCAATTTAAATATCCTCAAAATTTACAAGGTATTATATTATATGTTTTCTATGAGTATTTTGTTGAGAAGAGGGGCTTCTGAAGATTGATTTGATAGAAAATTGAGGAAACAAGGGAAATGCAAATCATGCTCACGATTTCAAATTGCAATTGGATGTGCCTTGGCTAGAATATCTTGTCCACTTATTTGGACAGGAGTCATGAAAGTTATTTTATTTAATTGTAAAATTGATTCGAGTTTATTTCAGCAGCTTGAAAGTACTTTGGCAGTAAGAAAATGAAAATATACATAATGAGATAAAACCAGCTTTTAAAATCATAGTCCAAATTTTAAGTTATTTTTGTAGCACTTTCTAAACCGAACAATAAATTAATTTATGCTTATCTGTGAAATGAGAATGTAGCTTTATCTAGGATAATGAAAGAAACGTAGTGGAAGTCAAAAGGTGGTCATAATATACACATTCGGAATGACCTTTATTGGTTTGTTGTCGACGAGCTTCAGCAGAACTTCCAATTTCACTAGAACTTTCATGTACTGTTGCCCATCAGTGACTAGATTGCACCTGTAAATATGGTTGTTGCTTTGAATCTAACTATAGGTTAAGGAAAGGTGAGAGTAGAGTTTAGAAATATCAAGCATTTGTGTTGAACTTCTCCATCAAAAACATTTGACGGTATAAATCGATAACAATACTCTTATTGTATATGATGTATTTGTACTTTCAAATGCTCTCTAATCACATATGAGTTGTTCATTGTTGATGTGTCTCTGGACGTGCTGTAGATGAATTTTGCAGAGTGACTATGTTCTGTCATGTTTTCTTCTTTATTGAACCTATTTTGTATATTTGCCCTAGTGGAACCAGTCGTTATTCATCTCTTTCACTTGGTTTCTTAGTTTGCAAGTTGATTCTAAATTTATTTTGGTGTGAATATTACTTTTTTCTGAACGACCAATTTTATATTCAAATTTGTACCACACCCACTTGTATTGCATGGTTTGTATTTATTGGTTGTGTGATACAAGTGAACTGGGTTGTGATACTACATCAACCATGTGATGTTGTATCACCATTGCAACTAATAATTTTTCACTTAATAGTCACCATTTGTCTTGAAATTGATACATAACATGGTCTAATATAAATATATATATGTAGTCGCGTAACTTTCACCCTTACTGCAGGAAGATGCAAAAGGGAGTCCCAGAAGAATTTGAGGATATAAGAGCCAAATTTGAGTGCATCACAACATTCCTTAGAGTTACTAATGTAATGGAAACGCATGACCTGGAACTTAGAGTATGAGTTAAGAAACCGCAATCACGTGAGTTACATGTCGAGGAAAAATGTCAATTAAACAAATCATTTTTAACACAAACACAACATTTTATTTTACACATTTTTTTTAACATGAACATAACACATTAAATTAAACGAGTTATAAACAGATTGACAAATCAAACGGGTATAATTATCATGTCAATTTGAGTTGACACGATCAACAAGACTCGAATATTATAAAGTCAAATCTAAACTCATTTATCATGTGATGTCAAATATTACCATCTCTAAATTAATCTAGAACGGTTAGTTGTTGTCTGCCACCGAAGAAAGAAAAATATTTATTAAGGGAAAAGGTATCAACAATTAGTGTGATCATGTGGCTTCCGCAAGGAAGAAAAATATCTAATAAGAAAGAAAAACATCCACTTGTTCCCATATGTGGTTAGGCAAAAGAGGACCTACCACTTAGGCTGCTCGCATTTCCTCTCCATTTGGCTCAAAACACTGTAGTTTTGATGGATGGTAAAAAGAAGCTGTAACTTAAGTATGGTAAATACAGATGATGTATTTAAACATTTATACAGTATAACCTTGAAAGTAATTCTGAGAAGTACATTGTTTCTGATTTTGTAGAGGCTCACAACCATCCCTTGATAACTGAACAATGCACCCACATGATGCGGTCACAGCAAAAAATTACGGCTAGCCAGGCCATTGATGTGGAGTTCACTGTCGATTCAGGAGTTGATGTTCTCAATGCTTTTGAGCTAATGGGAATGCAAGCTGGTGGGAGTCCATCAGTAGGGTATACTAAGCTTGATGTGCAAAATTATATAAGGACCAGAAGACAAACCGAGCTTGAATTTGGAGATAAGGCTTGGCTGATGAATTATTTTCAGACCAAGTGTTGTAAAGATCAATCATTCTTATACGCAGTTCAATTGAATAACGAAGCAATGATCAAGAATATATTCTGGGCAGACCCGAGAATGATAATTGACTATGGACATTTTAGAGACGTTGTAACATTTGACACAACGTACAAACTAACCCCTAGCAACCGGCCTTTTGCTTTGTTCGTTGGTCTGAACCATCATCGGGAGACTGCACTATTTGGAGTAGCTCTGATTTATGATGAGACAGCAGAATCATTTGCATGGTTGTTTGACAGCTTCTTGAAAGCAATGGGATGTCCAACCCCTAAAACAATCCTTACTAACCAGGACGCTGCAATGGCAAAGGCGTTAAAGCATGTCATGCCCAATACTACTCATCATCTTTGTACGTGACACTTAATGTAAAATGCACAAAAACATCTTGGCCTGTAAAAAGGAAGGAGACATTAAAAGTGTTATATCCACATTAATGTTCTGCATTGAGGAGCAAGAAGAATTTTTGGAGAAATGGAAAGAAATGGAACAGAAGTTTAATGTTGTTGGTAACAAATGGCTGTCCAACTTGTTTGATTTGAGACATAGATGGGCCAGGTCATACGTTAAACAATCTTGGACAGCAGGGATGTGTACAACGCAGTTGAGTGAAATCATAAATGCTAGTTTGAAGGCTTACGTAACCAAACAACTCACACTTCCAAAATTCTTCAAGCACTTTGATAGGCTGTTGTACGACAAGCGTTACAAGGAGACTCAAGCTGAGTATGCTTTGCTCAACAAATTACCTATAATTTTAACACATTGTGACATGTTAGTTCAAGCAGGAGACACGTACACAAAGAAGGTATTTCAGATGTTCCAAGAGGAATTCTTAGTAGCTTGTGTCAGCACGAATATCAAAAGTAAAGAAATGGGCAATAATGGTCTACTTGTTTATGCAGTAGTCCGGAATGGGGAAAAAAATGAGCACCGTGTTACAAAGTCAGACGATAACCAATTAAGTTGTTCTTGTGAAAAGTTTGAAATGATGGGTATTCTGTGCTGCCATTGTTTAAAAGTTATGAAAGATGAATTGTTACTCACTGAATTACCTTATCGGTATTTATTAAGAAGATGGAGTAGAAATGCTAGAGACGGGACCATCGACCAAATTATTGCCAGTGATGTTATAAAGGATCCCAAACTTGAAGTAAGCCGACGATACAGAATCCTCTGTAGGCTTCTGACCGAAATATCTTCCATTGCATCGGAGAACGACGGAGCTTTCAATGATTTATTACTAAATACGATGATGTGGAAAAAGAATGGTCAAGAATGTAGAATTCAAAGTTTCACCGATAAAGCAACAACTACTCGACCATCTCCTACTGTAAATGTCCTCGACAATGTACAAAACAGGACTGGAGTAAATGCTAGGGGAATAAGGACTAAAGATATATGTAAAGGTCCCTTTCGTAGGATAAAATCTATTGTTAAAAAGAGGACAAATGATGCTAAACTACAACGTCAAGTATTGATCTGTAATATAGAGTTATCATTACAATTATGCATATAACAAGTCTAATGTATTTGTTGTTGTCTTTAGAAATCCAGCAGGCTCGGGCCATTCGAATTGGCAGGTGTCACTGGTAGTAAAGCAACCCCTTCTATATATTGAGCAATGTAAATTCTGTGACAACTCTATGAAATCCACCACATTATTTGGATGATCTATGAGTAATTCATTAACTTTCTGTCTTTAGATTATAGATATATCATAATGATTACTTGATGATGTAGAGAGGTGAAATTTCATCTGATTATCTTTCTTTGTGGAATGACGGCGAGGGTGATGTGGCATCCCCCACTTTTGCAAATTCGGTCTGGGATTCACAGTTCAGTCCCTTATTTGGTGAACACATTACTCCGTTGAGGAACAACGTAAGTGATACCATTGCATTTTAGAATGATGGAACATTTATTATGCCTATTAGTACATTGGTGTATAATTATCACTTCAATCAATTACAGTCTAATATTGGTGAATCAAGCATGTTTTCGGCCACTCTTCAATACTCCTTCCCATGAAGGTTCATGCACGCTTAATTTGGCAAGTGAATAATTTACATTTCATTTTCATCATACCCTATTAAATGTATGACTATTTTTAGTGTGAAATATTGTATTAGCTGACAACACTTTATTTTTCCTATGTTCGTAATGGAAGACACTTCATCTCAACGTCGAGAAGAATACTGCCACGCCAGTGTCTGAAATGCCATTGTCCCAGGTTAATCGTCCATTTAAGTGATGACTATTCAAAAATGAAGTCATTCCTTAACAAATTGAACTGTGTCATGATGTAAAAACAGAGTCCTCTAGTCTGATATCTGATTATATAGTCCTTTTGTGAAAGATGAAAATTTTGACTCATAATATAAGTTTTAATTTGGAGCAGTGAATTGAGTTTTAATATTAAGTATGATGAAGTGTACGATTAGACCCATAATATAAAAGCTTGTTTCATCATGGTAAACTGAAGAGGCAGATTACGTACATTACGTTATACAACCTTACATAAAATAAGCAAACTCACCTAAGCAAAGTTTTAATGCAAAACAATCATTAATACCCGTGACCACCCACAAATGGATATCACATTGGCATAGCTCGCACTCAACAGTGTCCTCGTTAACTGGAATAGTATATAAATCCTCAATGTGGCCTCCTACAGGGCAGCATTTAGGAATTTTTGCATAAAGTTGCCAGTGATAGCCCCCCCCCCCCCGGCCCAGCGTTTATGATTTGGATAATTTTCTTCCGAATATTTTTGATAAACTGATTCTTTGAATGATTTTTCTTAATGTTGATAAGATCTCGAATTCCGTTCTCCTTAGAAGCATCATCCCCATATAGCTTACCAAGTGCGAGTGCGAATTCACAATTAATATCATTCACCTCATATCCTCATTGGAGGATTCCCAGACCATAGGCGTAGTTGCCAGCAGCAAAAATAAGCTCCTACAATTGAGCACTAAATAATTTATTAAATTTCAGAGAAAGTTCTCTAAATACATACACACTCAGATATAGCTCAACGTACCACTCCATAAATAAGCATTGCCTCGACATTTTGATAGTCAATATGTAATATCCTTGAGATTAAATATGATTTTTCTTTTTTCTTCATTAATGTAGGATTCAAAGGTAAATCATTGATTCTGTGGGGGTAGAAGTGTTGTTATGGATATGTGTGTGTGTGCGTGTGTGTATATATATATAGCTACATATATTGATAGACTATATGTAGTAGTCTTGTGACTGAAGTTTGAGATAAAATGGAAGTGGCAGACATATACTGTTCATGAGTGACACTTGTCCACATTTGACAATTCTCTGTTTGAATTGTTTGACCGTAATTTAGTGCATGGGTTAAGTGGAGAAAAAGTAAAGAAAATAAGGAATGTAGTAAGAGAGGGGAGAACAGAGGAGGCTTTCGATAAAAACAAGAAAAAAGGGAAAAAGAGTGGGTCTGCAGAATAGAGAGAGAAACAGAGAGAAGGAGAAGAGAAGAAGAAAAAGAAAGGAGAAGAAGAAGAAGAGGATGAGGAGAAAGAAAGAGAAGAAGAAGAAGAGAAGAAAATCTTCATTGAGGCAAGTTGAACCTTGTCTTTGTATTTCTATATATATATTAATGATTTAAAGTTTTATAGCTTCTAAAGTTTATATGTTTGATTGGGATTCTAGATTTTGCTAGATTAGAGCTGAGATTGGGTCTATGCATGTGTGCATATATATATATATATATATATATATATATATATATATATATATATATATATATATATATATACACACATTTATGCTATCCTAAAATATGATCTAGTTGATTTAGTTATAGCAAAATTTTTAACCTTTATTGGATTGTTCCAATTTATGTTTTGGGTTTACTTATATGTTTATACCAGTAGGTTGTTGCACAATATGACTACATCAATAGTTTCTTGCATAATACGAGTGCAGCAGCAGGTTATTGCATGTGTTGATGGAGTATTAATTTATGCTTGAAAGAGGTAGTGTTGTGGGTGATACTGGCATGGTAGTAGGCAGCAACTGTTGTTGGCAGTTAGGGGCTTCGGCTGATGGGTCTAACCATGGCGATTCACGGCTGGTAGTGAGGTAACCGGTGGTGGAGCTAGGTGGTTCCAGCGTGGGCCATTGAGAAGAGATTTCATGGTTGAGTTATTGGTATAGGGAATCTAAAATTTGGTTGCATGTATGTGGGTTTTGGCTGGGGTATAATTCAAGGTGGTGATTTTCGAGTGTGTTATAAAAGGCTCTACTGGGTCTTTCATGTGATAGCCAAGTTTGGCTGAAAATGGGTCTTCGGGGTGGTGTTTGGTTGGTTAATGGTGACTTGTTTTTGGATTGGGCCACAATTAAGAATAGGCCCAAGGTCACTTAAAATAAACTTGATGAATTCTTTTTGGGCTGAAATTAGAGCTTGGAGGAAAAATGTTTTTGATGCTCCATAAATTACGAAATTTTTTGAAATTCTATGTTTATGCATTTTGAACTAAATATGCTAGAATAGTTGGTTCTAGGGAAAATTCTCTAATGCTCCAAATTGTGTAAATTTATGAAATCCTTTGTTTTAACATATTAGAACTTGTTATGTTAGAAGAGTTGGTTCTAGGAATTAAAGTTTCGGTTAGTGACGATTTAGGCTTTGTAAACGCACACAATTCTCTCATTTAATTTATTAAATGTGAATAGCATTTAATAAATTATATAAGATATTATGTTGGTAAAGAACGCTTGTTTCCTTTTATTTAGAGTGAATTAGGGAAAAATATTCTTTAGGCTCTAAAAGTTACGAAAAGTTCTAAAGTCGTACATTTTGGCATAATAAACTTAATTATGCTAAAATAATTAAGTTTATAAAAGACTTAAGTGGTGAAATCTTAAAGTGTTTAATTAATGTGATTAAAGATCACACTAAGAGAGTGATTTGATTTATTAAATGTCAAAAGCATTTAGTAAATCCTAAAAGCTTGAAATCTTGAAAAATGAGATAAAATTCTTAAAGAATTTGTGAGGTGTGGTCTGGGACCTACCTATGGGGTGTGTACAACCCTTTTGTTATTGCCATTGGGCGAAGAGTGCCCGTATTTTGTGGACGTGATTCGGGACCATCTGGGGGAGTAGACGTACAAGCCCAGCCACATGTGCGAGCTTCCTTAGTCCGAGACTATGCGATGCGCACCACTTGTTGGCTAAGCATGCCATCTATTAGAGGGGAGCCCGGGGCTCACTGTGAGGTTATGTTAAGTTAATCTAGATGATTAGCTTAATAAGGAATTGTTGATAACACGGTTCCTATGTGTGAACTAAATTGTGAATATGATAATTAACTAGCTTTTAATTATCATAAGAAAGAAAATTTGTGAATGAAATCAACAAAGATTGTTGTATGTGTCCTTATATGTAGGAATTTAAGGCAAGGTCAATTTGTTGAGCAATGATAGTGTTTTGCAATTCTTGCTGAGCTTGTTGAGCTCACCCCATTTTATTTTTTCAGGTACCGAGTGAATGGAAGCGCGGTACAGGACGATGGAGGCCATTTACATGTAAATTTCTTAGCATGTAATTATTTTTTGTTGTACATAGTTGTCTCTCAGGATGAGGGATGAGGTCTCCAAATGAAGTTTTTGTAATAGATGATCTAGACGATCACATTTTGATTGTAATATGTAAATTTTTGGATGAATGTACGATATGATGGACGTTGTTTTTCAAGTCGCGCACCAAATTCAAGTATTGGATTAGGGTTTCAGGTATTTAAATTTGAGGCCATGACACAATACATCTATTGAAGATGTACCATCGGTTGTCGCTTGTTTTCCAAGTTCCTCCACAGCGCAACTCATACAAGTCTTGGTAATTTATTTCCTTCATTGTCTCAGCTTCTGAACCTAGTAAATACATTGACCTACAACTGTCGTGAAATATTGTTTCATATTAGAATGGTGTTTCAATAGAATATAAAAAATAAACAAACTCATAAAGTACAACAGACGCTATTCATAGTCAAATCCATGTTAATAAAGTAACAAAATTGAGCATGAATATACAAACCATTGTTTAATTCTTATTAGGTCTTCCAAGCTATTTGCTACTACTCGATGGACAATTTTACTCACCAGATGCTGGGGGAGACCCTCCATGTTGAAGAAGAATGATATAGTAATCGTAGGATAATATGAACTCTTTTTCTACTGTAACTCTTTTATATTTAGTTGGTTCAATAGAAACCTAAAGTAAGCATTAAATTCTATCAACAACTTGCATCACATCTTATAATAGTAAACATCCCAAACGTTTAAGAATACATATCAGACCCTTATAAAGAAAACATCCTATTTGAATATTGTGACATATTTTTTTTCAGATTACCTCATCAACTGATTTGACCAATAGTTGCTTTAATATCAAGTACAAGCCCTTATATCTTTATTTTGGTAAGGGTTTAAAAAGAAACCTAAATTAAGCATTAAATTCTCTCAACAACTTGCATCACATCTTATAATAGTAAACATCCCAAATGTTTATGAATACGTATCAAACCCTTATAAAGAAAACATCCTATTTGAATATTGTGATAGATTTTTTTTCAGATTACCTCATAAATTGATTTGACCAATAGTTGCTTTAATACCAAGTACAGGCCCTTATATCTTTATTTTGATTAGAGTTTAAACAGAAACCTAAATTAAGTATTAAATTCTCTCAACAACTTGCATCACATCTTATAATAGTAAACATCCCAAATGTTTATGAATACGTATCAAGCCCGTATAAAGAAAACATCCTAGTTGAATATTGTGACAGATTTTTTTTCAGGTTACCTCATCAACTGATTTGACCAATAGTTGTTTTAATATCAAGTACAAACCCTTATATCTTTATTTTGGTAAGGGTTTAAACAGAAACCTATATTAAGCATTAAATTCTCTCAACAACTTGCATCACATCTTATAATAGGAAACATCCCAAACATTTATGAATACGTATCAAACCCTTATAAAGAAAATATCCTATTTGAATATTGTGACAGATTTTTTTTCAGATTACCTCATCAACTGATTTGACCAATAGTTGCTTTAATATCAAGTACAAGCCCTATATTGAGCATTGAACATTAAATTAACCATTGACAACTGCCATCCCAATTGAATATTATAAATATCCTTATTTTCAAGTGTCATATATATAAACTTTGGCAAAAACAATTACAACTAACATACAAATTATGTCGAATGTACCATGGATTTCAGTTTTTTCCTCGTGTGAGAGTTGGGAGGTGGTAGTACGAAGTCATCATCTCCCGAGTCTGTAAAATCAGACATGTCAGAATCTGATTTTAGAATCGGATCACTCGATATGGATGCAATATGTTCACTAGGATCTTCGAATATTTGAGTTGCCTTTGCAATTTGATCATTCTTCCTCCATCTCACATGTAATTGATGAATCTCGCATTCCAATTGAGGAATAACCGAAGCCATTTTAGTAGATTTTTAATTGAGCATTATAAGATGACGTGATCTGGGAATTGTTATACTAAGTCTTCTACAATTCGCAACTATAGTACTCCTCGCCTGTGTTAACTCCTTATACCTTGTACATAGTTGACTTTAAGTCTGTGACATTGTTGTAGGTTGCAAAAGTGGTGGTGACCTTTCATGATTGCATACAATGTTTGGCCCTTTCCTCAAATTCCCCGTGTGTGACCCTTCACCTTTGCATACAATGTTTGTCATTTAGATAACCTGAAGAGGGAGTTTGGTTGAAGGAAAAAGGCGAAGGGAAGACAATCCGAGGGATGGACAGTTGATTTGTAATGGTGGGACTATTGAATTGTAACAAAATATATATCTGTTTCTATCTTTTCACCATAAATAAATTACAACCACACTTGTACCACTTTCAGTATAAATTAATTACAACCACACTAGTACATCTGTATTCAATAACATTTAGATATATGAATAATATGCTTCAATTAATGAATAATAGGCTTCTGTATATCTGTAGTTATCTGTTGGTGTCACTGATTGAGGTCATTTTTTAAAATATTATTCCAATGAAATAATGATCACTAATTTTTAAAATAAATTTCAAAATGACCACTTATTAATTTACAAGTAAACTATAATTTCCATATATTTAAGCATTTTATTTTGAATCAATACTTAACCAATATAAAGCAAACTCATAATATTTTCAACAATATACATATAATTATAGTATATAAATTAGTAATTAAATTAATAACTTCGATTTAATTAACAAAAATAATTATTATTCAATGAAATAATAATATATTATAAATATTTTGGTAATTAAATAAATCCAAACTCGGAAGATTTTTTGGTAATTAAAAAATTCATTGTCTGGTACTTCATAGCATCTGAACCATTTCTTGTGTTGTACTAATATATGCAGGTTTGGATAAATTGAAGAATAATTATATTTGAAGGGTTAGGATTCACAATATTCCTATGATCTTGATCAGAATATTTCTTTCACAGGTACTATTTGTCAGTGTTCAAAGTGTGAGAAAGTAGTACGTGTAATATTAAAACTGCATCCCATATTATCAAATTAAACATCCAAATCATTCATAACACTAAAAGTAGACAGAATACATATCAAAAGTAATATACCAAAAATGTGTATGTACTTACAACTAAACCCTAAACCAATGTAAATGTTGTGTTCTGGCGTTGTAATACAGCCACTATTAAATCAGAAGCACAACCATCACAATGTACTGACTCTAAATCGATGCAACCCTAAGAAATTGTGAAATAGTTTCCTTTGGGACAACAGTTTGGAACATGGGTAAGAAATCGTTGGTTATTAATCCAACGATTACTCAAAATCACCAAAATATGAAAGATGGATGTCTTTATAACTGGGCGGAGCCGTATCTCCCTCCTCATGCATCCCAACAGTCCTATTCCTATTTCCTTCTCCTTTGCATTACTGAATATGAAACAAACTGCAATAGCAAATAGAGAAGGGGGTGGTGTGGCAACGCAGCATACAGTTGTTGTAGAGCCGGATTAAGTAAGCCTTGGCAGAAATACAAATCCAACGATGATAAAAGATATGGTTTTCCATTATTATAGAAAAAATAACATCCTATATATATATATATATATATATATATATATATATATATGCGTAGAACATAAACAAATTTTGGAACTTATTCGTAGCACCCCTGTGATAAACATAGCCTCTAAGTTACGTGTTGCAAGACATGATTCAAACCAGTCACGCCTGAGTTGTGCGTCTGAGGGCAACCAATTGGCGACTGTGTTACTCAAATTGTATACCGACTGGAATGAAAGTCGGCGAACGGTCTCAGGAGCACGAGTGATGACAGAGATGCCCTTACAACTGAAAAATTGACATATAAGCAAAAATATAGTAATCATGCATGTATCATACCTATGAAATAACGGAACAAAGGAAGGGTATAATATCAATAACCTTAAGTGAAATCGGTAGACGTGTCTGAAAGATTAGAAAGCTAACAGTTCTCCCAACTCGCCGACAACATCTTGTAGAAGATGATCCATCTGTTGTATGAATTTGAGTTATTACGCAGGTTTGAAGTTAACGTATGAAGGTTTTGATACTTGATTTGTAATGTTTGGACTATTGGTCTTCTCTTCTGTTTCAATGGATTGTATTCCTTAAATGGTTCTCATTAAATCCAACAACTACTACCTACCAAACTATAACTATTATATATATTGCCCTTAAAAAAAATAAACTGTTTTATATATATATATATAACGATGCTATGTAAGGTGGATGCCGTTTCGTAACATCACCAATTAACCGTGTTTGAGTAACAGGTAAGTGGTGGTTAAAATGATTAAAGATGGGTAAAATATATATTAAAATGGGATTATTAGATATTTTTTAAAAAATTGCAATCATTACTTAAGCCCATTCAATGTTAAATTATAAAATGGGATTTTATATATGACAAAGTTTGATTAAGTTGTTAAAAAATGGGATTATATATATATGTAAGTTTTATAAGTTGGTTATTATTTGGGAAGCCGAAGTGTGGGTGAAAAATATTTATTTTTAAAAAACATCAAAAATATTATTTAAATGATAGATTTTGATAAGTATCAGGAATTGTATATTTTGCAAAACTTTATCCTTTATTTTTTGTCATTCCTTTATCATGCTATATCTCAAGTTAATCACAATTTTCTAATATAATTTTGGGTAAAATACACTGTCCTCCCCTGAGATTTGGCCTAATTAATATTTAATATAATATTTTAATTTTTATAAAATAAATATTAAATATTTATTATATATAATATTATATTTCTATAAATATTTTAATTTTTATATTAATATAATATTAAGGGTATAATAGACATTTCACATATCTTAGGTTTAAATAATATATGTTCACACGGTTAGACTCTTTTTTTATAAAATATATATATATATATATATATATTTCTATTTTTCTATTATTTTAATGATTTTTTTAAAAAACAAATCGTATAAAATAGAAAGACCATTACGCCCTATATTTTATTCCTTGCTTTCTTTTTCATGCCAATCCCTCTCTAAAACTCTCTTCTCCTCTCTCTAAATATTTATATATATATATAGCTTCTAAATTAAAAGATTATATTAAATATTAATTAGGTCAAACCTCAGGGGAGGTCAGTGTAATTTACCCCAAACCTCAGGGGAGGTCAGTGTAAATTACCCAAATTTTTTTGACAAAACTAACAGAATTTTGGACGGAGGGGGGTCTTTGTCTAACGGAGCAAACCTCAGGGGAGTTCATTGTAACAAAATCCAATATTTTGATGCCGGGTGTAATTAGGTCAAACCTCAGGGGAGGTCAGTGTATTTTACCCTATAATTTTTAACCATGCTACATAATTTTTATTTATTTGAAGCAATGCACAGATATTTTATTTATTCTCTCATAAGTTATTCAATTTGTTTCCCAAAATAAACTGTTATATTTAATATTATAATATTAGTTAATAAATAAAATATATGAGAGGTGTTTTTTGCAGCTTGCTCTTAAGAGTGTAATAATTATTTCCTATGTTAGTAATAAAATGGACCGTGTATGAAATTGGGTAAGACAAATTAACCGTGTCTGAGTATAAATTAAGTCGTGATTAAAATGATTACAAAAGGCTAAAATAAATAAATAAATATGAAGAGATATTAGAATAATCTCTCACGGTAAAAATATTCCTCTGAGAATATTTTCAGTAATCCATTATAATCCCAACCTAACTGTGAATAATAATCAGTTTACCATAAGACAAATAACAAAATGAAAGAGTTCAATTGGCCATATACAGAGACGTAATTAGCTGATAATTACTACCTTCTTTGAGATATTGTTCGTAAAAGTGGGACAAATTGTATAAAAAAATGGGATTGCATACAGATCCCTTTGATATTGTACTAATTAAAAATATATTTGATGACAACACAACACAGAAAGCCCATGATAAAAACACCAAGACCCCCATTGTATATATTGCGTTTCTTCTCCAACACAAGTTCCTTCAACATGTTCAATTCCACATTCTTTTCTTCCACTTGCCTTTTCAGATCTGCAACCACGGTTTTCATTTCTTATAACATTGGATCTTCACCTTCAATTAAATAGTAGGAAGATATGGCCCTCCTTAGTTGTTTCACCTCTTTCATAGCATCACAAATAAAACTTCTATAATATGGACTAAATGCCTCGTCCTCCCACTTATGAAATCGACAATTTGTTGATAAAAAGTTTGCACATCCATAAAACCTTCTCCCATAATTTTTTTCTGTCCAGGAGGTCTTCATAGGGGTCAGCACTCCACAATGGCAGAAAACTCTTTTTGGGGTAGATATATGACTGGCATTTCCCGAGCTTGAAGATGACTCCATATTCAGAATGACAGAATAACGAAAGAAAGATGGCAAAAAGGTTTTAGAGCTAGGTAGATTTATTAAAATATAAATTACAGAGAAAGGAAAGAAAATTATATCTGTAGAGACTGAGAAACAAGAACAATATATATAGATAAGTCAGACAGAGTTCTGAATTGGGGTTGTATGGGATGTCATAAATGCACATTTAATTGTTAGTGGTAAATGACAAAAGACCCCCCTTTCATATTAATTTTTCAACTATTTACAGCATTAATACCTTAACCAATCTCTGTACAACACAAAAAATATTCATAACACCACTTCACTTAAGTCCAGACACCAGTATCTGGCATTTAAGTGACTAAAACTATACAAATAATTGTTCATTCAACATTTCATTCAATGTTTTCATCTACTAGCTTTGCCCGAACATACAAATCCCTTTTTTGTTCGTTGAGTGGATGGTTCAGAAGTTGGAGCAGGAGCTAAGTACGCATTACACTTGGATCATCCTACACCATTTAACAACATGGATAACTTACTTACATTTTATTACTCATTAGTAGTTTGAAATCGGTTCTGCATCAATCATATGATGTGTCATTACTTACATTGAATGTGCTAGTAAGTTCCTCGCCATTCCAACGCTCCATGTACCTCATTAAAAAGAGTCCACAAGAGCTCCTGAGATGAGTAAAGCAATTAGATATGAAATATTATATCCACTAAAATGGTCGCTATTATGGTGAAATGTGTATGTATAGTCTTCATACCCGTCACTTTGCATCGGTATGTTATTGACATGATTCGTTCAAAAAAGTGGGAGCTTACAATCAGTCGCAATCTCAACGAACTCTTTCTGTTGTATAAATGCCACTGTAGTATCAAAATTTTTATTTTACTTATCAATATAACAGTAAAACAAACTTAGATGGTTCTTTTAGGAAATATACCACATATTTAGCATAAGCAGAGCGCGTAGAAGAATCCTATGAACAAAGATAATCAACCCTCTTATTGAGACGGTTGATGACTAACAAGAACTAGTGGTTCCTAATGTTTGCCAGGAGAAATAACTGTTTCACAAGAAACAAAGCAGTAAGTTTAGGTTAAACAGGGATGTTATTATCTTATTATATACTAAAACCACTAAGACATACATAAAGTAACACTAACCATATCAACTTTTATTATCTGATTCACATCGGTTTTTTTTGTATTTATTGTAATTGCTCCAGACATCTTCCATTTTGGGCTGATGATCATTGATTCTTGTACAATTCTCCAAACCCATTTCAACCATCAACTGCACGGCATGAGTGTCAAAATAGTATCTCATTCTATCACCACTCTGCTCCTCATTCAAAAGATGTCCCATCATATTGATTACCTGTTAGAATTGATCAACATTTTTTGTAAGATGATAGTGATTCGAGATATAGAAAAAAATCGAAGGAAGCTGATATAGTTACACCACTCATAGGGCTATTCAACCAATTATTATCGAACATGCACTGGAGGTGAAATCGAATACAAACTTCTGTTTTGCTCATTACCAAAGGATCACTGAGACAAATTAAAACCAAACATAATTAAATAAACCATCCCAACCCATTTCAAATGTACATAATATAATGGGGGGCATAAAATTCGGACAATAACATTAATAACCTCGAATCACCCCCATCCATTGATACATAAATCAACAACTGGTCCTGCTTATTGGTCAACGCAGCCTTTTTCAAGACAGTCTTGTGCCAGGGAGAGCCAGCAAATTTGGTTGAGGGAATCTTTTTTCATCTCCCTCTCCGCAAGACATCTACAAGTTAAATTCAGATTTATGCAAGGAGTATGTTCAGGTAATATGTTGACAATTAATACATAAATATGGTTAGATTTTTAAAAAAATGGCCTCCATCTTCTAGGTGAACTACAAAATTTTCATTACCTCTTTGTGTGGTGGCGGGTGAATTTGTTGGTATTTCAATGACAACATCTTCTAGCTTCTCACGTTTTCCCTGGTCAAAATTTTCTTTCGTAGTGCACTTAGAGGACTATCCTCATCAAATGTCTGAACACGTTCAACAGAGAGTTCTCGATGATGTGTGCCCTCAGATGTTTTATCGACGTTGTCGAACTCACCTCTTTCACGACTTTCAGTCATGGATTCCCTATGAGTAGTGGGTTCCCTCTCAGGTGTCTCATCAACATTTGCATGAGTGCTGGAGGGTTCCACATGAACTCCCCTATCGCCACTACACTGTCTAAAAATACTTGCTTGTTTTTGCCTTTTTCGCGTTATGAAATACTCTTCCAAATGATCTATCCTTTTCCGCATTGATCTCAACTTTCGCTGCACATTAAAAGTATGGTTAGTGCAACAAAATTACAAGAAAATATCAATATATATACATAAAGTAACCAATATAATTATATTTACTTCCATCTTAGAATCAGAATAGCTATCATATTCTGATTTGGATGTTGATGACTATGGGCGAGCAGATGAGGACAAACCACACTTTCCAGGCCTAGTATGTGATGGACCTGTATTGTCAGAGGTGGCAGATGGTGTACGAGGAATATCGACCAATTATTGTCATTACAAATATTATATTCTTATAGATAGATATACATCAAGTTTTAAATAACTATTTTACATCGCATTAAATTAATTACCTGACCAAGTCCAAAGCCTCCCATCTCCTTCTCCCAAGTGATTCATTTTTGAACAAGGTCAGTAGTCCAAAAATCTAATGAAAACTGATCCCCATTCGGATACTCAGGGTATCCCACGTCACATTTCATCAGATATAAAATCGGTTAAAAAGTAGGGAAAAACAAAAAAAAATTTAAAGTTTCAAATGAGTTCGGAACAATATTTAACCATTGACTTACAACTGTATACCTGCAAATAAATCAAACAACCACCGTACATTTGTTTAACTTCTCCAGGTTTCACATCTTTCATTTCATTAGCCAAACAATCCCTAACATAGACAGACCAGTTGTAACTATGAATTTTAGCTACATCGTTGACATCACTCAACAAGCTTTGATGGCACTTATAAAGGCCATTTGGAGCAATTCCAGCAGCGTAAGTAAAGAAGACAAACGCTCTCTTCCATTCGTCACTGGCATTCAATTGTTTGACATTGACAGACAAGTCCTCAACATGCATTGCGTTGGGCTGGAGATATCCACCTTTGTATATCCACTCATCCTCCAAGTGTCGTGTTTTTGGGACATTAGCAACGCCCTTGGGTAAGCCTAGGATGGTGTGAATATCATGTGCATTTAATGATATATGCATATTCTGACCAACTCTAATTATAGAGGACTCCCAGTCAAATTTTGATATTAGATACTGGCATAAGTCTTCATCCAAGTGGTCATATTTTAGTTTCAACAGATTGCCGAAACCAATCTCCTCCACATTTTTTTTCTTCTCAGGATCTAAATTTTTAAGAACATTAACCAACAAGGGGTAAGAGTATCTGTGCAAACCACCCGACTTTCGAATGAGGTGTTGGGTTAATTTCTAAACAATAAATGAACATAACTTAATTATTAAGATGGACATGGTCAGTAGAAAAATATATTAATTTTAATTCATCATGACTAGTATATGTAATCAAATTAACAAATTAATAAATTAAATTACCTTCTTTTTTTGAACTATCTTTCATTTTGGTTGTGTCTTCCTGAACTCCTCCATATCCTTTTGATATGCAGCCTCATACTGAGACTTCTCGTCATCACCAAGGGACCTCCACCGGGCAGTGGCTTCACTATAGATTGAACTAAGTTCCTTATGGATCATTTTTTTCACCCTATTATCCTCTACTCTATATTTCTTCAAAAATTCAGACCTGATATCATATAAAAATTAACAATATGCAGTTGGTAAAATATAATTTATATGAACATAACAGCAAAATATATTGGATATAACAGACAAAATTTTCAAACACTTAGTACGAAATAGATTTGCAATAGGAATAAGAGAAACACAGTGTATACCTGATCTTATGTATGGATTTGCTGGCCCTTTGGCCCCTTTCTCAGACACATCATGTACATTAGCCGCAGAACTGTCTCTATCGTTACTCATTGAAGCATCTAGTTCCTCCTTAGAACTAGTAGAAGCTGATGGAGAATCATCAATTGGTTCAGGAATGTAATCTGAATCACTTTCTGTTTCATTGTTGTTATAATCAATTGTTCTTCCCTTTACGGTGCTTCTCGCGATAAATTTGACCCTCGTCATTTTGAGTATTATTTTTGTCTACAAATCGTGGTTGAAAATCCTGTGGTAACAATTTTTGGCTTTTGCATATACAATATACAATTCAAGTACACCATCATAGTGACTGACCACAATGTTGTTAATTACCCATGTGAAGTTTAAATAAAGAGTAATTAAAGAATAAACTTATATATGTCCTTATGGAACTGCTTATCAAAAGGATTAGTTACCCACTTGTTGCTTTTGTTTGGACAGTATGATACATTTTATATTATCACATTTTATAGAACAATCCTTCAATATTGACCATATATATCATCCTATTTTATTTCAACAATCCATCAATTCAAACACTTTCATTATACAAAAGAATCTGTTAAAACTTATTTAATCACATTAAAACACGTGCACGATATGCAATTCTAATTATTACTTTTACCACCAATCCAGGCCAAAATAACTAGGTTTAGCTACATAACACGTGAAAATTTTGACCCAAGCATAGCATTAAAATTGAAACAAATACCTGTGGTTTTGCAAGGATATGTTGAGCAAGGGAACACCACCATGCCGGAAGCGAACAGGAGCCTAGAGACAGAGATTGAGAAGAAAATTGAAGAGTAAACTCCATTACACACACAGAAAACCTATGGTAAGGCTCCATAACACACATGCAAACTTACATTAAAAACGAAATTAATACCTCTACCACCACGACAGAACCAAACAGGAGCCCAGAGATAGCGATTGAGAAGAGGAAGGATGCAGCATTGAGAAAGGGAACACCACAGAGACCACCACGATTTGACTACCACCACGCCGAGGAAGACGACCACTGTTCGAATAGCACCACGCCGGAAGCGAACAGGAACACAGATTGAGAATAATTTCAAAATAGAGATTATATTCAACTCTGTGTATAGGTTTGTATCATTTTTGTGAGGGAAGGAAACTAGAGAAGAAAAGGTAAAGTTGGATATAGAAGGGCATTTTTGTACTTTCAATGTTAATATATTGTATAAGTATATGTTAGTATTTGGAATTCAGAGCAACAAATACGTATAGGTAAATATTTTTTACCTTACATAGACACTTGTCAACATCCAATTTGACAATATATGTGGATCAATTACAACCGCAAGATCATTTTTTAAACAAATTTTCAATGCAAAACTATAGCGTTTTGAGCCAAATGGAGAGGAAATGCGCGCAGCCTAATTGGAGACGAATTTGAGCGCATCACAACATTCCTTAGAGTTGCTGATGTAATGAAAATGCATGACCTAGAACTTAGAGTATGAGTTAAGAAACTGCAATCACGTGAGTTACATGTCGAGGAAAAATGTCAATTAAACAGATCATTTTTAACACGAACACAACACTTTATTATACACATTTAGCTAAACACATTTTTTTTAACATGAACATAACACATTAAATTAAACGAGTTATAAACAGATTGACAAATCAAACGGGTATAATTATCATGTCAATTTGAGTTGACACGATCAACAAGACCCGAATATTATAAAGTCAAATCTAACTCATTTATCATGTGATGTCAAATAGTACCATCTCTAAATTAATCTAGAACGGTTAGTTGTTGTCTGCCACCGAAGAAAGAAAAATATTTATTAACGCCACTTTTTTTTCCTTCTCTTCTTTTCTCTTCTTCTTCACGCCACTTTCTTCTCTTTTTTGTTTTTTTTTTCTTCTTCTCTTCTCTTCTTATTCACGCCACTTTCTTCTTCTTCTTTTTTTTTTTGAGTAAAATGAAACAACAAAAAAAAATTGATTTTCATTATGGATCCTATTAGTTTTGACCTTGAGACCTCAAAGAGAATTATTACAATGCCATACCATCTCTCTTGCACTACCCTATGTATCATAGACTTTTTAAAAATAATATAACACGCAACTTCAAATTTTTTTTTTTTTGCAGAAGCTTGGAAATCAACTGACTCAAGGGAAGAAACTCTCAGGCACATAGGTATGCCCAATACCTTTTTTTTTTTTTTTTTTTAAGAAGTAAAAATTTCTCTTGTAGTATGCCTATGTAACATAAATTTGTAGACTAAGATGTGCACTTGTGTAACAATCTCGAAGAAGATGTGACCGCGGTTTGCACAAGTGAATTTGTGTGACTATCTTTGAAGTCTCTGACTGTGTGCCCAATTGTGCTCTTGTGCACCGGTTTGGAAGGCATGATTTGGAAGACTTCAACTGTGTGCACAATTGCGCTCTTGTGCACCAGTCTGGAAGGCGTGATTTGGAAGACTCCGACTGTGTGTACAATTGCGCTCTTGTGCACTGGTCTGGAAGGCGTGATTTAGAAGACTCCGGCTGTGTGTACAATTGTGCTCTTGTGCACTGGTCTAGAAGGCGTGATTTGGAAGACTACGGCTGTGTGTATAATTGCGCTTTTGTGCACCAATCTGGAAGGCATGATTTGGAAGACTCCGGTTGTGTGTATAATTGCGCTCTTGTGCACCAGTCTGGAAGGCGTGATTTGGAAGAATCCGATTGTGTGTACAATTGCGCTCTTGTGCACCAGTCTGGAAGGCGTGATTTGGAAGACTCCGGCTGTGTGTACAATTGCGCTCTTGTGCACTAGTCTAGAAGGCGTGATTTGAAAGACTCCGGCTGTGTGTACAATTACGCTCTTGTGCACCAGTCTGGAAGGCGTGATTTGGAAGACTTCAACTGTGTACAATTGCACTCTTGTGCACCAGTTTGGCAGGCGTGATTTTTTTTTTTCCAGACAGTTTATACTGGTGTCAGTGAGTATCACAAGAAAAATCTCTCTTTTTTTTTTTTTTGATTGATGCAGACAGTTTATACTCGTGTCAGGGAGTATTACAAGAAAAATCTCTCTTTTTTTTTTTTTGATTGATGTAGACAGTTTATACTTGTGTCAGGGAGTATCACAAGAAAATTCTTTTTTTTTTTTTTATGCAGACAATTTATACTCGTGTCAGGGAGTAATTTTTTTTTTTTTTGCATGACTGAACTCACAACAAAGTTCCAACCAACCTACGTACCCTCAACAGAGATCAAGTCATTTATGTGGTTCAGATTAACAAACTCAAATTTTTTTTTTTTTTGGCCGTACACAGTTTATACTCGTGCGGGCCAGGAGTGCAGCGCAGTTTAGGCTCATGCGATCAGGAGCACTCCATCTTTGACTATTCTTCAACTCTACAAGATTTAGAAGACAGTCCAAACTTGCGTTGAAAAGTGTGAACCAGCTCGGCGTCAATTTGAAGATTTCTTTCTGACTTTGTTTCTTCATTCTACTCTTCTTGTACTTGAGAAGAAACATCTCCTTCGAACTCGTCTCCCCACCTAGAAGATAGAGGTGTTTCATTTGTCATGGTCCATGTAGGCGGATTGAACCTCACCCAGTATGTTTTTATTCCACTGTGAGATTCGATCCAAACAGCATCTTCGAGCTTCGGTCCCCACACTTTCCCTTCCTCTAGTCTTTTGATTTCTTGAGTCTCTCGTTCCATTTGGGATTGTAGATGATTTTGTTCTTGTTCCTTATTTTGCAGTTTCAAACTCTTACCTTGGTGCTTGTCGATGACATGTTGGGAAGGAATTACTTGAGTTGTCATTTGTATATTTCCAGCCACTGATTCCTATGAGATCTTTTTAGAACCATCCCCCTCTTGAGCATTCTTCTTTGGCCTCCAAGTAAGCACAATTTTTTGATCCTTTCCATTGGAAGTTGTTTGAGGAGAACTTGAAGAATTACCTTCATAATGCTTTTTTGATGCAAATCTTTGCAATTTGTCACTTTTGTTATGCCTTAATTTTTCTTATTCCTTTTTCGAGACCTCTTTCTTATTTTGAGGTTTGAGAAAATGTGTAGGTCTTTTTAAAGGACATGCGTGAACCTTGCTCCCTTGCTAAGAGTATTTCATATGAGATAGTTGAGAATGAACTTTGTATGGAGGGTTTACCCCCTGTTTGTCTAGTCTTCTACCAAGGTTTTCTTGACTCAATGCACTATGTAACTGCGAACCTTCAGATGAAATCACCGAAATATGATGTGTTTCTTGATACATTTCTTTAGAGACGATGCTTGTGACATAAGACGTATCTATTTCATCGTCCGAGTTAATAAGTATTTTGTCTTCCTCTTTGGACTTAACCCCTTCATCTTTAGGACAGTCGTCAGACATATTGGGAAAGGCAAAAACCTTTGCACCACTACTTGTTATGTTGAGCTCCATATCATGGGCACGAGTAACTAGTTCTTCAAATGTACGAGGCCTGATTCCTTGTAGAATGTAGAACAACTCCCAGTGCATGCCTTGCATACACATTTTGACTACTGAGACTTCAGAAAGATGATCTTTGCAATCAAGACTTAGCGCTCGCCAGCAGTTGATATAGTCGACCACAAGCTCATCCTTCATTTGTTTAGTGTTAGTGAGTTCTAGCATGCTTACTATTCTACGAGTACTGTAGAAGCGGTTGAGAAACTCTTGCTCTATTTGCTCCCAACAGTTAATACTCCCAGCTTTGAGGTCTGCGTACCAATCAAATGCATTCCCTTTGAGGGAACGGACAAATTGCTTGACTAAGAGGTCCCCTTTGGTGCCAGCGTTATTGCATGTCTCCACAAAATGAGCGACGTGTTGCTTAGGGTTGCCCTTTCCATCGAATTGTTGAAGCTTAGGAGGTTGATACCCAGTTGGCATCCTCATGTTATCAATTCGTCTTGTGTAAGGCTTCGAATACGTGAGCGAGCTTTAAGAAACACTGCCATACTGTGACCTGATCGTGTTGGTGATCATGTCTTGAAGTTGTTGAACAGACAACGAAGCGATAGAGGGAGCCAAACTAGGATGATTTTCCTTTTGCTCGGATGTGCTTGCATGGTGAGCCTTGTTTGTTGTGGCCCCTTGTGGTGTGAAACGGGGAGGGTGTGAGAGTTCTTGACTTAACTCCTTAGATTTCTGAACTTCCAACCTATTCATGAGGGAAACAATCTCCAAGTCTTTTTCTTCAACAGTTTTGGTGAGCTTTTCAATAGCGCGAGCCATGGTCGCAAGTTGTTCCTCTACCGATGATGTATCGGTCATCATAACTTGCATGTTGGTTGATTGTGATTGCGTTTGGAAATATAAGTGCCTTGGAGAAATCAATTTTCTCGAGGATCCAGGGGAAGAAACTGAGTGCGATCCTGTATTCGAATTAGAATCTGACATAGAGCGAGATGAACGCGGTGACATATCTTTTGGAAAAGATCCTTCAAAAACTGGAAGAACTTTTTCAAGACTTGTGTTGTTAAAGTTCATCATCCTCAAGGACTCGAGAGTGATAAATGAATGACAAGTTTTTGCACTTGCAGACTTGGTCGAGTTAACATCCGCTATGCTTTGTTTCTGTGCTAGAGAAGTAGGTGCTTTTGTTTTGCTGCGAGTTGTTGGTCCAATAGAGGTGTTGCTACCACTTGATGGAGTCATAACATTTTTAGTGTCCTTAATGAGAGAGTTGTTGATTGTTGTAGCGGCAACATTCTTGACAACATTCTTTGAGCCTTGACCAAGTTGAACCTTCTTGGGGGCCATCGATGCAAGTGAGAAAAATATTTGATGAATTGATTAAGGAGATAAAGATGAGAGGCAGAGAGGTCCCACCAGGCGTGCCAGAAATTTGTACACACAAATTTCATGTCCGAGAATCTAGGAACGAAATTGAGTAACAAACAATCAATTTTATTAATTTAAGAAAAATGGGTACAATTCTCTGTGGTCGATTCTTTTACAATAAAGAATCTTCCTCTGATTCAATCTCCTTGATGTTCGGTACAAGGGCTTCGAAAGCTTGTTCTTGAACCGGTATTGATGAGCTTTCTTCAAATCTTCAAGATTGAGGAAGGTTTGATGGTATTTTCGATCGAGGGCCGATAGAGCTTGATCTCGAATGGTGGATTGAAGGTTTTCGAAGAAGAACGACACTTGTGTGGCGTGCTTGTTGTTCTTCGTCTTCAGATTCTTCGAGGACTTAAGATCTTTGAAGAAGAACGGCACTTGTGTGGCGTGCTTGTTGTTCTTCGTCTTCAGATTCTTCGAGGACTTAAGATCCTTGAAGTAGAACGGCATTTGTGTGGCGTGCTTGATGTTCTTCGTCTTCAGAACTTCGAGTCTTCATTGAGGCAGAGGTTCGGTAGAGCTTTTGTATTCTTTTGAACTCTTTGTCCCTGTCTTTTTCTCTGTGTGTCCTCTTGAATGTGTAGGGTGACCTTGTATTTATAAGCAAAAGGGTGGGGTTTTAATTTGGTAACTCCCCATTAATTGTGTCAACTTCCATAAAAAAGAGATTTTGCCTCCTTTTATATGGAAAAAAATTAAATTTAAATTTGAATTATCACACATGTTTTTTAAAGGCCTGAACCTTCAAGATTTTGACATGTGTCCTTTGACGGAACCCGCAATCGTAGAATTAAATTGATCAAAAGTGTTTGACTTATTGACCAATCGGATGGTGATTAATCCATCAAAAAATTTATGTGTCTACAAAAAAATATTTTTTTGGAGATATTAATTGTTTAAATAGCTAAGAAATAGAAGACTTTGTTGTTGTGAATGTATTTAGGTCTTTGCACAAGATTAATGTGTTAGGAGGTTCTTATTTGAACACATTTTAAACTTAAGAGGAATTTATTGAACGGGACTACATTGATACTATTAAGATTTTGAATAATAGGAAAAATTAATTTGGATATTAAAAAGTAAATCAATAAATGAATAAGACGTATCAATAAATGAATAATACATCTTACCTACAATGATCAAGACAAGTTAAGCCACACTACATACAAAGACAAAAGAGGACCTACCACGTTCCCTACCTATATCGTTCTACATGTAGAGGACCACAACTTACAAACAAAGAGAATGTGAGAAATTGTCCCATAAGAAAAATTATATGGATGACTATTGCTTAATTTTTTGAAAAGAAAAAATGATAACAAACAGATTATTATTGGCTTGATGCGAGGCATATGACTTTTCTTGCAAGTCTAAATGAAGAGAATCATAGGTGTCTCGAAAGACAACATTACATGACAACGGTGAAATCTTAATTTATGATGTTTTAACTCATGTAGTTATTATATTTGATAATGTGATATTATGGTTTTCTCAATTTAAATCAAAAGATATTATGGCTTTTTGAATCTTACCCAATATTATAGTATATCGTAGGGATAGAAGTAATTTTTTTTCCTAGTATTGGTAGGTGACTAAGATGCACACTAGGTTGTCACATTGGGGACTTGGAGGCTCAATTTTCTGTTCAAAGGGAAGAGAGGAGATATCACTTGACTAAATATTTGGCGGTGAGATCGATAATAAATGTTACATTCAAATGCAACAAAAATTTATCCAAAGGGCGATATTGTTAGTACGAAAACTATTATTCTATCAATAAAATAACAATTATTTTCCTTGCGAGATACTTAACCATGCAGTACTTTTCAATTTTGGGCAAATTACAGTCACATTTCTTGATGAAGATATAGTATAATTATACTCGCCTCCCACATTATAACTTTGTTAAAAGATGCATTAGTTATTTTTTTTTTCCTCTCAGTGATTATATATTTATTTTTCCTAAAAAGTGGAGTTAAAAGTGCTTATTATATAATTTTCGCAATGTAATTTTGCTGATATAGTATAATTATACTCAACTCATGTTTACGTAGGGAGAAGAAATATGTACAAAATATTAACTTCAAAGAAAGATGATAAAGTTTTTGAATAAAAAAGGTCTATATATGTTATAATTTAGGAGATGTGAATGCAATTTTACCTTTCTATTTATTATGATATTGAGTATGCTAGAAATTTCGTTTAAGCACCAAATGTAGTCCAAAAACTTTAATCAGTCTGGAGTATTTATGACATGCTATCACGCATTAATTAAACACTGACATATATTAATATGACTCATAAAAATAGATGTATTATTATGTGACAAGATATAATTAATTGATGATACGAAGACATGATACTCTACGCGTCAAGTAAAGTTTTTTTTCATAATTAACTACTGTTTGAAACACAAATTTGAAAATTAACCATCACCCATAAAGAAAAAGGGAAAAAAAATAAGGAGAAAAAGGACATATCGTGTAAGAAGAAAAATTAGAACTTAGTGACAATAAATTAGGCACTCTCTTTAACACAAAAGAAATTTCAAAAAAGAATGAAAAAAAAAATATCAAAGTTCTTTTTACACGGCAATATCTTGTGTGTATATAACATAATTACACGCGTGACTATCCTTAACCTTTCATTCAAAAGGAAGAGGAGATATAATGTACTAAACCCTTAGTTGTGTGATAATGAAGGTTACATCCAATTTAACAAAAATATACTCCCTGGGCGATATCATTAATTAGTACGACAAATATTATGTCTTTCAATTCCATCAAATGAAATAACAATTGATTTGTTGCATCATTCTTAAGGACATAATTATAGCAACTGCACTATACTTATATACTTAACGTACATTTTATTTTCACTTTTAGGATAAATTACACTTACCTTTTCTTGAAGTATAGTATAATTACATGGGCTTTTGTTACTGAATCAAAAATTACCCCTTGTGTTAAAACTCCGTTAAAAGATATGTTATTTCCCTGTTTTCATTCAATGAAAGTTTAGCTAAAAAAGGGAGCTAATTGCAAAAAATAAAGATAAATATAATATTTGGTAATGTAAATTTGTTGATATAAGCACATTTGTTGTTCAACTCGTGTTAGAAATATGCCACAAAATACTAACTTCAAGAATCATGGTATATTTTTTGAATCACCAAATAAGACTTGTACGATTGTGCTAACAAAAAAAATTGAAATATGAAAATTCTTTTCTATTATTCTTTGAACCGATTTCAACTATACCATTTTATTTTGTTCTACTATTTTTGAAAAAATTATTACATAGTATCGCAACCACATGTGATTCCGAGTCTCCGACCAATCGCATAGATACACACAAGCACGTGTAAGCATGTGATTGGGGAAAACTAATTGCACCAAAGCTATGTAATAATTTCTCGACCCAAAAGGTTGGAGACGAAGGGTTTCATTGTTGACTATTGTGAGGAAGCCAAATTGGTGGCAATCCTTTTACATGCATGCCAACTATCCGCCGCCCGGGGCTTATCCGCCGCCCAAGGCTCATTATTGCAACGAAAAAAATCTAACAACTTATAGGACAAATGCATAATTGGACTTGTCAGAAAGCTCGTGATCAAGTTGTGAAGAGTCTAGACCACTGATAATGTTTATCCACTGAAACTCTAATAAAAGAAACAAATGAAAGGAAAATATTACAAAATTTAATAAAACTTTTTTAATATTAATTTTACTCTTATTTTTTAAAAACAAAATCAATATAACATACCAGTGCAAGGATGAGTTTTTATTCTATTTAATCCTTTGCTTTTTTAAAAAAAAAATTGTCATTTTAAATTGAATAATATTTAATACAATTTTTATATTTGTTTTACCACACCTTACTTATAACTGTATTTTTTAATTATAGTGTTGGTTTCAACTTTTTTATTTTTAGATATCTTTCCAAGTGAAACTCATATTTATAACTTAATACATATTTAAGGAATAAAAGTCCTCCTACTTGTCTTTCAGATTTAACTTACGAACTAGTCATTTACACATGCAACGCTAATTGAGAGTAACTTTTTCACATGCAAGCCACCTGTGTCCTAGGGCGTAGCCTGCCCAATGCGCATCATTGCAGCCAAGAAAAATCTAGAATTATAGCGCCCACAAGGCTAGCAAGAAAATTAGAAAGTAAAAATAATTAATTGGTTTCATGTAATGAACACGAAGTCTGAATATTAGTTCCACTCTATAGTTAAATATGGAGAAAGAAATGACATTAGACATGGTGTATTATGGTATTTTGGGGTATAATAGTACATCCTTTGCAGTGTTATCTGTGCATTAGAGTAAATATTTTTGGATTTTGAATAATAGGGGAAATTAATTTGAAAATTCAAAAGAAAATCAATAAATGATGAATAAGAGATCTTACCTGCCATATATGATCAAGAGAAGCTAAGCCACACATGGACACGAAGACAAAAGAGGACCTACCACGTTGCTGACAACCTTAGCTATTTGTTACTACATGCAAAGGACCACAAGCTTACAGACACAGAAGTATGGACTTGTATTGCTTAATTTCTATTTTGTTAATTTCTATTTCTAATTTCTATTCCCTTGCAAAAATATAAAATTTTCCTCCACCTTTCAATTAAGAAGGATTAGGTAGTATCCTCCTACCCCATAAATGTTGTAGCTTCAACAAAAAAAGAAAAAAAAATAATCCTATGCTCTCTGAGTCAAGGAAAGTGGGCGCTATTAACAAAAAAACAAAGATTTCTTCAATGGTCCCCCTGGAGCTCTATGTCGCATGTCTTTGAAAAAAATATCTTTATGAAGTCATCAGTGCATCCACTAACTGTTGCTTCCACTATGTTGCTTTTTCTAAAGCTGAATAATAATTTCTCTTTGATTGAGTAGTGAGATATTCCCCGAGATAATGATGTCAGGTCAATGAGGTGGGTGAATTGTCTTGTAATGAAGCTTGATTAATTTATATTCATTGTTATGTTGGATTCTGCTAATAAAGAAAAACAAAATTAAACTATTCAAATTATACAGTTTTCATTTAGCACTAGAGCCCTGGACTGACCCCATATGAAATTGAATTTTGAAGCTCTGCTGCGAGCACTATTAATTTCGTCTCTTTACTGAGTACTCCTTGAAGCACAAAGGCTAGCTTGTGAAAGAAAATTTGTTAAAGAAAGAAAAAATGGCTGAGAGTGCAGTGTTGTTTCTACTAGACAGGCTTGCAGTACCCTTACTCGAGGAAGAGGTGAAGCTGTTGAGTGGAGTTAGGGAAGAGGTTGAATACATCAGAGCTGAATTCGAGCGGATGACTGCGTTCCTTAAAGTTGCCGATGGAATAGAAGAAAGTGACCCAGAAATCAAAGTATGGGTTAAGCAAGTGCGAGACGTTGCTCAAACCACCGAAGACGTTCTTGATGTTTTCATGCTCCGTTTGATGCCTCATAGAGGTTTTTTTCGGAAGACTTTTCGTTTTATCAAGAACATAAAAGTTCGGCGTCAAATTGCTTCCGAGGTACAAAGCATTAAAGCAAGAGTGAAGGAAATTGCTGACGGACATCGGAGATACAGTCTCAAGTACAATAATGTCTTGCAGCTGCAGGAGGGATCAAGCTCCACCACCACCGCCACTGTGGTAAACAACAAATGGTATGACACGCGAGGTGATGCACTCCTAGTAACAGAAGCTGAGCTTGTGGGCATCGACAAGCCCAAGCAGGAGCTGATTCGTTTGCTGGTGGATCAGGCGGATGATCAATATTCTGGAGGACTAAAAGTGGTTTCTGTGGTGGGAATGGGAGGATTGGGTAAAACAACCCTTGTTAAGAAAGTCTATGACGATGCTGCAGTGAAGAAACATTTCCAGTGCCATGCTTGGCTCACTGTTTCTGAATCACCCAAGATGTGGGAACTCCTAAAAGACATGATTCAACAGCTGTTCAGAGAAATAGATCAACAAGTCCCCCAAGAAGTGCAAGAGATGGACATTAACAGGCTGAAACAAGTTATTAATGAATTCTTGCAGCAGAGGAGGTACCTGGTCGTCTTTGATGATGTTTGGAGTATTCATGCATGGGAGGCTATCAAATATGCTTTGCCAGACAACAAATTCTGTAGTCGAATCGTGCTTACAACACGTTTTGAACATATAGCTTCCACACCTTGCATAGAAACTGATGGTAAGGTATATCATTTAAATCCCTTGTCTTCGGATGACTCTTGGACTCTGTTTCGCAGAAAGGCATTTCGGCGCAACTCCTCCTCCTGCCCTCCACATTTGGAGGACATTTCTCAAAGGATCTTAAGAAGATGCAAGGGGTTGCCGCTTGCCATCGTGGCGATTGGTGGTGTTTTGGCGACCAAGAACCAGAGCAGAATTGAAGAATGGAATATGCTTCATCGCAGCCTTGGAACTGAAATACAAGACAACGAAAAACTTGAGAGCATTAAAAATATACTCTCTTTGAGTTACAACGATTTGCCTTGGTATCTCAAAATTTGTTTTTTGTATTTGAGCATTTTCCCCGAGGATTATGAGATTGAGTCTATGAGACTGATTCGACTGTGGACCGCAGAAGGCTTTGTCCAACTCAGTGAAGCTGCAGGAAATTATAAGACAATTGAAGACGTTGCAGAGGGATACCTCAATGAGCTTCTCAATAGAAGTTTGATCCAAGTGGCAGAGACAACTGTTGACGGAAGGGCCAGAACGTGTCGTATCCATGACCTTCTGCGTGAAATTATCATCTCTAAGTCAAGAGATCAAAATATTGTATCAATAATAGAGAGTGAAGGAAACACATCATGGCCAGATAAAGTTCGACGCCTATCAATCCATAATACCTGGGGATTTAATATAGAAGAAAGCAAGAGATTCTACCAACTCCGTTCGTGGCTCATGTTTGGGGTGGATGATGATCAATATCCTTTATCCAAGTCATCGACACCTATATTGTTTAGTGGTAAATTGAGGTTGCTGAAGGTGTTGGACTTGAGAGGTGCTTGTTTGGAGACAGTTCCAGATGAAGTTTTCAAAATGTTTCATCTTAAATATCTAAGCTTGAGAAGAACCCAGGTGAAAATGCTTCCAAGCTCCATAGGCGACCTAGTAAATCTACAAACTTTGGATCTTAAACACACCTTTGTTACTGTGCTGCCAGTTGAGATACTAAAGCTCCGAGGACTTCGCCATCTCCTGGTGTATAGCTACGGTACTTTTATGAGACAATTTCACAATACAAATGGTTTTGAAGCATTAAAGGGAATTGGAGGTTTGACGTCCCTGCAGAAGCTTTGTTTTGTGGAGGCAAGTCATGCAGGTGATGGTGGCAGTAGTGCTATAGTGAGCGAGTTAGGGAAGCTGAGGCAACTGAGGAGATTAGGGATTAAAAAGTTGAGAAGGGAAGATGGAATGGCACTGTGCTCCTCCATTCAAAATTTGAACAACCTTCGTTCATTGGATGTTACCTCCACAGAAGGGCACGAGATCCTTGATATTCAGTCTCTGTCTTCACCTCCTCGATTACTTCAACGGCTATATCTGCGGGGAGGTTTAGAGAAGTTACCACATTGGATACTCTCTCTTGATAACCTGGTGAAATTAAGATTAGGATGGAGCAAGTTAAGGGATGATCCACTGTATTCCCTTCAAGATATGCCCAACCTGATGGATGTCCAACTTCATGATGATGCTTATGAAGGAGAAGAAATGTGTTTCAAGGCTCGAGGGTTTAAGAGGCTTAAGAGATTATACCTTGAAAGATTAAAAGGATTGAGATGGGTGAGAGTGGAGGAAGGTGCGATGCCTCTTCTTGAATCTCTATTTATACATGATTGTGGATTGGTTGAGGAGGTGCCATCAGGTATTCAACATCTAACCCAACTTCAAACGCTTTTGTTGGGTAATGTGCATGCTGAATTGAAACAGAAGCTGGATCAAGGCAGAGGAGGTGCAGATTACTGGAAAATAGCTCACATCCCCGATGTGAGGATTGCACGCTTTCAAAATGGTGAATGGACATTTCAAAAACTGTAGAGGATCATCATCACTAATTATTAGTATTATTATTATTTCTATTACTTGTTCTTGTTTCCTCAACAGTACTGCTCATTGTTTTTTCGTCTTTCCTTTCCCTTTTTCCCTTTACAGTCCTTGACTTATTCCCTTGTTCACATTTGATTTTATCAATTCTAATCTAGAGATATTAATACAACCCAAACAAACACCACTCTAGCCTTTGCTACATGTGTTACCATTTTTAAGGATTAATTCTTTCAACTCCATCTTAATAGGTTAAAACCATTCATTCTTTTCGATATTGTTGACAATAAGATAGATTAATTAGGAAGATTAGGTATTGTAACTAGGGAAATGCTAAACGTCATGAAATTTTATCATGAATTGCCTTCATGAATGATGTGGCAAGTGATAATACCATTGACATTCCGTGTATGGGGGGAATTCCACCGATACTAACTTACCATCTAATTGCCACATCATTCAAGATAAAAATTCATGAAATATTTTCATAACGTGTAGCATTGCTCTTATAACTATTACTATCTAAATTGGCTAAGTTGCAACCATTTAACCCTGCAGACCAGTTTTATTCGATTTTTTTAACTACTCTACTAAAGTTTCTAGCTTATTTTTTTGGATAAATTAAATCAATTAAAAGAAAGAACTGTACAGAAACAAGGGGTATTCCACCGGGCCTACAGGAAAACAGCCACTAGCCCAAAGGCTACACACACAAGTCATAAAACATACTCAAAAAGAAAACAGACGTATAACAAGCCCACAAAAAAAAAATTATGCATTCACATGGTTAAAAGAGGCCCAGCAATCACATGGTTATAGACTTATAGTCACCAGTGCATTGTATATCTTTTCGTTATCGAATTGTGGTGGTCTGATAATGTTCTCCATAGAGCTTCTAATACAAGGAAATGAAAGAAAACTTTTACACAATTTATAAAATGATTGATAACTCGACTTTTTTAAAGTGTTGCAATCCATAGTGTTGTTTTTATAAAACTTAAAATGCATAGACCAAGTGAAAGAATGTTGAAAATTTTAAATAAATAAAATTATTTGTGTAATTTTATACACTATTTTTTAAAATTGCATTGTAATGTAATTATCAATAATCGATGAATTGAATTATACTTGTCAATTTGTGATTTAATTGATAATATAATATTTATGTCTTACCAATTCCTTCCTTTAATCAAGAGATCTAATAAACTTTAAACAACATTTTCACATGCATACATACCTTTCAAATCCACATCTCCACTGTCAAAGGTGCTATAGTAGGATAGATATACTTTCCTCTGTCATCTGAATTAATAGGCTTTTCCTGCAAGTCTAAATTAACGGAACCACAGTCACCATTGTAGCTTTTGATAAAATTGAATTGAGAGCAACTTTTTTAAGTGCAACCCAACTCTTCCATGGACAGGGGTGTAACTTGGGTTGGCTAATTCGAACTCAATTCGAGTTCAGTATGATTTTTTATGGATTTGAACAACTATTTTTACAATTAGGATTGAGTTTGGGTTGAAAAAGCTCAACCCGAACTTAATTAGGGTTGGACTTGGGTTGAGGTGCCAACAAGCCGATCCCAACCTGAACCCGAATATTAATATTATTTTTATACATATTTTTTATTTTAAATATATTATATATAATATTCAAATTATGATAATATTTTTATTTTCAACTTTCTTTATTTAAATTTTAATTTATTATATGTTAACACTTTGAATAATTAATTTCCTAAAAAATTATTTGTAATTTTTTAGAAATTTGCATTAAGTTCTTAATTTTTTGTGTGTTTAGGAGTAATCTAATGTGAAACTTATTAAAGATCACTTTAAATTTTTAACATCAAGATTCGTGATATAGATAGCCCGAATTAGCCCGACTTTCTAACCCGAAATCTAAACTCGAGTTGCAAACCCGAGTTTAAAAAATTAAGGATGGGTTAGGTTATAGTTGAGTAGTTAGGGTTAGAAGTATGGTTAGGGTTGGGTTAGGGTTGAACATTTTATATGTAGGGTTGAGCCCGAATTGTACCTCTAACCCGCCCGAGTTGCAGTCCTACCCATGGGCCTAGTCTGTTTGTCAATTTTTTCACATCAATGGCAATTTTTCTTGTTCTCCCACCAACGCAATCACAATATAATGTTAAAATTTAATCCATACTTAACTTGTAAAAATAAAAAATATAGCAATTAATTAAAAAGTAAATTTAATCATCATACCTGACTAAAGATGAGTAAAATATTTTTGAGTTTTTTTGCAAGAGTTCCATAGAATGCACTACTCTATGTTTGAGAGTTATCATAAGATGGGACTAAATAAGGGTTAGTTTGAATTGATGGAATTGGAAGGAAAAGAAAAGAAAGGGAGATATAGTGTTTTTTTTTATGTTTGGTTGATTAAAAATAAGAGAAAAGAAAGAATTATGAGTGATTTGGAGGGATAGCTTATCCCTCCAAATCTCTCATTTGTTATCCTCTCAAAGTGAGAAGATTTGGAGAGAAAATGATAAGGTTTAAGTAAAACTTTCTTAATACCAAAACTAACCCTAAAATTTTAAAAGACAAAAGGACATGATAGTAAATAAAAAGAGATATGATAACAAATTAGTTAAAATATTTCCTTTTCTTTTCTCTCCTATAGCCTTTCTGAACAAGAATGTTATCATTTTATTTCTTTTCTTTCATAATTTATCCAAACATGAACACAAGTTGTTGTTATCATTTTTTTTCTTTTCTCTCATAACTAATGTTATCATTTCTTTTTTTCTCTCATATTTATCCAAACAAAGCCTAAGGGTCAGTTTGGTTGCAAAGAAATGAAAGGAAAAGAAAGGGAAAGAAATAGAGGGACGTTTTCTTTTTTTTTTTTGGTATGAATTTTTTAATGGAAAGGAAAGGAAATGGAAGGATTTGGATGGATAATGGATAAATTAAGGATGAATACTAGCTTTTGTTATCCTTTCAAAAATAGGAGGAAATGGAAAGAAACACTACCATTTTTTAATGAAACTTTGTTAATATCAACTTTGCCCTTATTTTGATAAAAACTAAAATTTGTTCTTTTAAATATAAAATGGTACAATGGTAAATTTTTTAAATTGTTTCATTTCCTTTCTTTCCCAAACATGTTAACTATTATTTCTTTTCTTTTTCCTTACTAATCAATCAAACACGATAAAAGTTTAACACTATCATTTCATTTTCTTTCCTCTCTTTTCTTTTCTTTTATTTTCTCTCATTACTAACGTTATTATTTCTTTTCTTTTCCATTATACTAGCATGGCCTAAGAATTTTGAATCATTTATCTATGACAACAACAAGGGGACAACTTCTTTACAAACAAGCATACCTAAATCTCTCTTACCATTATAAAAACTTAGATATCAACTGCTAGAATTAAATCCCACCAAATAAAGTTACCACATTGGATGCTCTCTCTTGATAACCTGGTGAAATTACGATTAGAATGCAGCAAGTTAAGGGATGATCCACTGTATTGCCTTCAAGATTTGCCCAACCTGATGTATGTTTACCTTTGTGACAATGCCTCATCTTGAGTTACTATATATAAATGATTGTGAATTGGTTGAGGATGTGCCATCAGTTATTCAACATCTAACCCAACTTCAATCGCTTTTGTTAGGTAATGTGCATGCTGAATTGAAACAGAAGCTGGATCAAGGCAGAGAAGGTGTAGATTATTGGAAAATAGCTCACATCCCTGATGTTCAGATATGGTGAACTATATAAGAAAGAGAAAGAGTGACGGACAGAGAGACATAAGTTGGGATCATCATCACTAATTATTATTAGTGCACACTCTTTTTTCTTCTTTTCTTTCCCTTTTTTCCATTTACTTATTCCCTTGTTCACACATTTGATTTGTATGCAAATCTGAGAACTAAACTCCTTTGATTTTATCAATTCTAATCTAGAGATACTAATATAACCCAAACAAACACCACTCTAAATTGGCTAAGGTTGCAACCATTTAAGACTGCACAGTGTAATTTATATAATTTAAGTTATAAAATGAACCTATAAAGTATCGCAAAATGTGTAATTTTTTCAAGGGTTTAAGTTATTTTGAAATAGAACACTAATAAATTATCTAAATCCATTGACTTGGAACTAACTACTCTGTGCCTATTTGATCAGATACAAAGGTATATATTACATTATTAGGCGGATCTTTTGATGTAAATAATTTTTTTTTAAAAAAATATTATAATTTTTTCCATTCAACTATATAATATAACAGAAATTTGCATATCTTTTAGTTCAGCACTAATGGTATAGTGTATGCTAATATTTATACTTTTTAATACGTTAATTTGTTTCATTTATATGGTCTTTAGAATGGTAAAATATGTACAAAGATGGGCTTGGCCCAAATGACACAGACAAAAAAAGGTCAACAGAGATCATTGGACTCAAGCTTAAAAATATCCAACTGTTAAGGCTTATTCAAATGAAATTAATTTGAGTTATAATAGGGAATCCGAATTTGGAAGTTTTCGAATGAATTTATCTACGGTCTAAAATAAATCTCTCTATCTACGATTAAACGGTCGCAATTCATCTATTACATTCACATCTAAATTTACATACACATTCACCTACTCTTCCATCTAAAATAACATTATATTTTTTGAGTGACGTAGGCACAGACAATTCTCTAGTTGTAATACATATAATATATATAATATTACCATATTTTTTTATATATAACATTTTTTTTATAGTTTACGTTTTCTATCACCAAATTTTTAATTATATTTTTTAAGTAAAAATCGTACTATAGTCTTTTCCAGATCCATATCTTACTATGGTTTGGTTCTTCAGAAAAAAGTCTTCTAAGCTTGGGCCTGAGATTGGGCAAGCCCGCAACCCAGCCCAACTCTAAAATTCGATTGCCTTTGTCAAAGCGAGTATAGACTTTTATCTGCACGAGAGAGTAACAATATAATATATAATTTATTTTTATATCAAATATATATATTCCCGATCAGATGTTTCTTGAGGCCGAAGAAAGATATCACACTCAAATGCCTCTTTCCCTTTTTGGTTAAAAAATTAGTACTCAAATGGTCAAATGTCAGAAAAAAAATAAAGAAATAAAAAGTGTTTTATGAGGTTTTTATTGAGCTTGAGTCTAATGCTAGAGTAATGCTTCTGTAGCATTGCTTGGGTATACTGGCACCACTCTAACCGTTGATTTCAAAATAATGATAAGGGTAGCCAATTAACCCAAGTAGACAGAGAATGTAGGGAGATGGGCAAATATATATATATATATATATATATATATATATATATATAGTAGTATCTCTTACTCATGGGTGAACAAAATTTTGTATCTACACTTTTTATAGTGGTCTTTAGATGATTTAATCTGTCACATTCTAAACTAAATTGTGATATTTTCAAAATCACAATACTACTCTATATTTTAATTTAAGAAAGTTAATATTACTAGTGCATTACTAATTATTTATCTATTGTAATGAAAAAGTTAAATTATCAAAAGTAAACATAAAGAGTTGTCACAATGCTGAATAAAATTAAATTTAAGGTTCAAGTGAATTGTGCATAAAATTTCAGTTAGTATAAAGAGTTGTCAACCGAAAGAATTTAGAATTAAATTTAAGGTTCAATTTGTTTTGTCATTGTAAAACATTTTATATGAAAATATTTTTTCTATTATTTTTCTTTAATGTTTGACTAAAATGATAAAACTTCTTTTATGATTCAAATAATTCTGTATGTGTAGGGAATGCTTTTTGTGTGTGATGTATGTGGATGAGGGCCAGTGGTGCGGTTCATATAACTCATGTATATTGTGCAAAATATGTTACTTTTATAAAAATATTTTAGATAAAAACAACAAAGGATAAAAATAATATTTTTTTCAAGTAGACTAATATTTGACAATTTCACACAAAGCACTATTCTCTAAAGTTTGTTGTTAGTAATATTTTTGATGTTTGAGGCTGATTCGGAAAAAAAAAAAATTGCAGTTGCATAGGCACAAATGTTTGAAAATTTTCGAATGCCTTTTTGGTAATTACATTTTTTACTAAGTAAATGGTAACATTAATTTTGAGAATTTAAAATAAATAGAGAATGATTTTGTAGTTTTTGAAAACATCATAAGAGGGTTTGGAATGTGGCTATTTGATTTAATCTAACAGCCACAATAGAAAGTGTGCATAAAATAAGAGGGTTTGGAATGTGGCTATTTGATTTAATCTAACAGCCACAATAGAAAGTGTGCATAAAAACTCTAGCTCACTGGTGAGCAAGAGATCACTACAATATATATATATGTATATATATATATATATATATAACATAAATTATGAATATTTTAACAACTAATTGAAGTGGTTGTTAAGTATGTGATCGACAATATTAGTGTAGTGTACTCTGCCATACAAATAAATTATGTAACAACGTTATTAAATTGATAATGTAACAACGATGAAAAAATCAACAAAATAGATATAATAAACTTATTATATTACTTTGTAATTCTATGTCATTAATGTTTATTAATCATTTTTTTTTTGTGTTGACAAGTCCGAGTTAAAATTTTTATTTTTGAATATAATTTTTTATAATTAAATGTTTCACTTGAACGCTATTATTACTTAGAAAGAAAGAAAAGTGAACGTCCAATTGATATGTGTGTGTCATAGACTCGTATATGAATTGAAAATACACATGATTATGTTTGAACAATACTTCTCTCCTCACTTGTATAGAGAAACTTTCCCCTAATAGTTCACATGTGATGATATGATTGAACTATATATTAGTAGATTTTGTATTAATTTGACCAATTTAAAAAGTAGGATATTTTTCTTGTCTTTTTATTTATTTTTGACATTATTAAAGAACACATAGTTCAATGATATTATAACACATCATTTATAAGATGGAGATTGAGAAATTATTAGAAGGCGTTGGACTCTGTCATTTGGTGGTCCAGTACAATCAAAATTAATGTTCATGCTTATTTATAGAATAATGATACATATTCCGAATTTAGCTGTTTTCAAAAGTCATTTATGTGAGTGGGGTGGTGGACCCGCCATATGACATAGTGGTCTACCACCTCACTCACAAAACACACATTCAAAAAAAAATTGAAGTCAGAAGAAAAATCATTATCCTTCTTTGTAATGTATCATATACTCTTGTGAGTCACTTTTCTTAATCTCAAAGTTTGGATTAGACTAGACCACAAGTATTAGTAGTCCAAGGGCATCTAATGCCTTAGAGTCCATTTAGTTAGATCAAAATTAATGGTTGGAAAATGAAAGTGAAGTGATAGAAAACATGCATTTGGTCACTGTGAAAAAATTTCAAAAATTTGTGACAAAATTCCATTTTATAGTTTGAATAGTATAAAAGTTATAATAAAATATAATGGTTTACCTAAATTGTGCTTATTTTTATTAAATAGGATAAAAGTCTAAATAAATGTGTATTGAATAACTATCGCCTTTAAAAAACTAATAATATAAAAATCTAAATATATAATTTTGTGGAACATTTAGATAGAGGATATAAACTATTATACTATTATTATAAAAATACATGTATAAACATAATTTAGTTTAAAGAGAGAAAAAAAGAAGGTATAATTATAAGCAGAAATGATCTCTTGCTAATGAGTGAGTAAGAAATTCTTTTACATCATCTATAATAACTATTTGATATGATTGCTATTTTTTTAGTAATTACCTTTTTTACATTTAAATCATATCCAACTGTTATTATGTTTGGTGTTTAAGAAATTTTTCGTTTATCGATAAACAAGAGATGATTACTGTAGTTATAAGTAGTGTATAAAAAATTTATTGTTTATCGGTTAGCAAGAGATGATTACTGTAATTATAATTTCATGTAATTTTATTATAAAAAATTATGTTAATATATTTTGTATTGTGAGCAAAAGATGATAACTCTAATTATAAATGGTGTGTAAGAAATTTTTTGTTCGCCGGTGATTCGGTGAACAAAAGATGATTAGTGTAATTATAAGTTCACATAAGTTTCCTATAAAAAAAGGCAGTTGATATCCTTTGGCAGTCCACTTACATCTTTTTTTTTTAAATAAATAAAATTACAAAAGTTTCCCTATGTTATCCAATGTTTGATATATTCTTATATTTTTAATACCCTCATTGACCTTAATGGATAAGGTTAGGTTTCTTGTTGCCAAATTACAATTTCTCTCTCATCCCTCTCCCTTTTTGGCGCCAAAATACTTCTTTTTCTCTCTGTGCAGAAATGGAAGATACAATTTTTGAGTTAGAGGAAGTCATTGAAATTGTTAAGACAAGTAGTATTGATTTTTTTATTTTTAAGTCTATGAATCATTCAACCCTAATGTCCATGGTAATGTGATTTTTTTTTTGTTCTACTTTATTCTTCATAATATATTTTTTGAGTTGGTTTGAAAATATTGTTTCATTATGTTGAATCAATTAATCAATATTTATTTCAGAAGTAAACAAGTTTAGCATTCAATATAATGATTTAGAGAGTATGGATCAAATGTATGTGATTAGGATAATAAAAGTTATGTGATTAGATTAAAAAGTATTTGAGTTGGAAGCAAACACTATATCAATTAATAAAATTTATATTGAAAAAAAATTAATTGTATTTAAAGTAGAAGGAAAGTTTAGTTTTATTTAAATAAAAATTATGATGTATAATTCTTTAAGGAAAGCTTTTTTATTTTAAAATGGAACTTTTAGAAATTAAGAAATAAAATGAGAAAACATGACTCTCTAGAATCATTTTCCAATTATTATTGTCACAATTTAGTGAGGAGCCTTTGTAGCAAAATTTCAACAACAAAAATAAAAAATTGATAGAATGTTTTTCTTCCTTCGCTTTTTTTTTTTTCTTTCCATTCCTTTCTGTTTTGTTTATTCACAAATTGATCCTATGTTTCTAATCTTTAATTTGTGTTGTTTTATAGATAAGACACATGTAAAATAAATTGCACATTAGGTTTTATTTTGTATCTTACACAACTACCCTAAAACATAAGAAATGTAAACAAGAGAGGATGTGAATGAATTGGATTTCTATGAAAAGCAATTGGAAAGAGTCCAGAAAAAAAGAAAAGAAAAGAATATGAGATAAATCTCATCCTCACAACCACTCAATGCAGACGAACACATACTCTTAATTCACAAGTCAATATATATTTATTTTCTAAAAAAAAAGAGAGAAAACCTTGAGGGTAGATAATCTAATCAGAATCTCTGATTGTCAAATTTAAATCGTAAAAACACGTGATGTGCCATAGATGAATTTTGTCGAGTGACTATGTTCTGTCATGTTTTCTTGTTTATTGAACCTATTTTGTATATTTGCCTTAGTGAAACTAGTCGCTATTCGTCTCTTTCACTTGGTTTCTTAGTTTGTAAGTTGATTCTAAATTTATTTCGGTATGAATCTTACTTTTTTATGAACGGCCAATTTTATACTCAATTTTGTATCACACCCAATTTTTAAATCTCTTTTATTATTTGTGTGACTGTGACCAAACTTTTGGGATACCTTGTCCAAATTTTGGGCCCAACTGAGGAATTTAACAAAGTATCTGAATTTTCTAGTGTGTTGGTTTGTTTGATTTGGCCTAATTTGATATTTTTGGCTGAAGCTTTCACTAGAGTTATTGAGCCTTATAGTTTTCATTTATTTTAGCATGATACTGTATTTGTGCAGGAAAAAGAGTTAAAGACTTGAATTTTATTTTTTATGCCAAAAGTTGCCTATATTTTAATTAACCATGTTAAGAAATAATAAGGGAGTTAAAATCAATCCTCCTAAAATTAATGCTAGTATAATCACATAAATCTCCTTTCAGTCCTGGTGGTCTACATAACACGATGAGGTTAGGAGGACCCTCAAAAAATTGTAGTGTACTACAATCATGAAATTTTTTTACGAAGTCCATCATGCATTTTCCTTTCCTTTTACCTTCCGTTTTAATTTGCTTAACAAATTAATTTCTATACCAATCAATCATGCACATCATACAAACATGTATATAGCAATTAATTAACATGTGTACATATATAGATAAATACATATATATGCATACAGTAGATAATTTATTCTATTAATTTATTAAGCATTTTCATGTTACACGAAGCATATTTGCAGTACCAACCACATTCAGTTGATGAGGTAAACCCCAACCCAATTATTTGCTGGACCAAATTTATTCATGTTCATACAAGAAACCAAACTCAATGCAAACACTAACAGCATATATATATATATATATATATATATATATATATATATATATATATCCTTGCTCATATGGGTATGGAATCGATGTACATTAACACAACATGATCTTTCCACACTTTTTCTGGATGAGTATATCCATCATTAATCTTGAAAAAGCAATCTATTAATCTGGTAAGGTTGACACTTATCCTTAGGAGATGCTTGGAGACATAGTTTGGCTTGAGGCATTCTTCATTAATATCTTTCCATGCATTTTCAATCCTTCTATTGAACTCATCAATTACCTTTTCTTTTGACATGCCTAGATGCTGCCTCATGTAGCATATAATTCCTGTAGCAACATGTCCAGTCTCTAGATCTTCCTACAAAGATTAAAGATTTATAACTCTTAAAATGTTTACATTACAACATATAACAAAACAGTTGTATACATCTATATATACAAAAGGTATGTGATCAATACCTCGTAGTCTACTATATCGTCCATGAGCCTGGTAATTTTGCATGAAGCAACCAGAATTTTAGGTTTATCTTTTATCCAATCAAATGTCTCAGCCGTAGCAATCGCTCTCATGCCCACAAAGGATGATACTGTGAGCAGATAATAACCTGATGATTTAAGTGCGTTGACCATGTACTCATCGAAAGATGGCACATATCCTTCTTTGTACCACTTGGCCTCCACGTAGTAACTACTCGCTAGTTCTTTAAACTGGTAATTAATGTGTTAGACAAATTAATAAATCCATGCTGTACATTGAAATTTAAATTAAGGTGAAAGTAATATGACAAACTGAGAAAGAGAAGAGAGACAACTAAAAGGAGGGGGGGGGAATTATTAATTATCCCATCTAACACAAACTATAATTTGTGATGTGCGAGAGATTATATATATATATATATATATTTTCAAAAAGTTAAGCAAATTTTATATATATGAAGTAATATATACATAAGAGGCCCATTGGGGCAAAGCAAGGTAGAAGACCAATTCAGAGCCCAAACAAGGGCAAATTTAAATAGACAAAAGCAAGGCATAATAGCCAGAAAGTTGGATTCAATGGACAGCCAGAGATTATATTATCGGTACCCCCAAGAACCCAATATTTGCTCAGGAAATGAAGTTGGGTAAGTCATACAATATTCTTTCCACAAAGGAACAAAAGTGGGTGTGCAAGTTAATTGCCATAATAAAAAGAAAAAAAACCATACAGCAATTTTTGAGGCCTCAACGCTATAGGATCTTCCTTGCTTTGTCATTTCCTTGTCAAATTCTTCATAGAGATTTAGGAGAGCTCTATAGAATATCTTCATATAATCTGGGAGCTGATCGATGGCGCTCATATTCCACCTAGTTAATAACGTGATTTTCATATTCATTCAATAGAAGATCCAACATAATCATCCACAACAAATTTCAATGTCCATAAAAGGGGTGGGGAGAAGGAAATAAAGAAAATAATTGAGAGTTGCAATTTATCGATATATAAAAAAAGGGAGAAAAAAAAGAATTTGGAAGTGCAAACACTATACCTCTGTATTGCATCTGTAAAAGGTTGGAGTTCTTCAATTGTACCATATGCATCATATGTGTCATCCAGAATTGATGACATAACAGTAATTTTAGCGAGTATGATTCGTGCAACAGAATAATGAGGCTCAAAATATGCCGTCATAGCCAAGAAATAGCACTCAACCAATCTGTTCCTCGCATAAGGAAATTTTGATTCAAAGTCCAGGTCTTTCCACCACCTATGTACAATAGAAGAGACAAATTAAATTTACTAAAAATACACTCTCTCTATTGATCTCTAAACACACAGGCATACACCTGCTGATCATTACCTTGACATGTGACATAGTTCTTGCTTGTGCATCAACTGTAACAAATTGAAGTCAAACTTGGCAAGTTTCAATAACAATTCATTCTTAGAATTGCCTTCCTCATATATAGAGATGTAATGCCTTGCCTCTGATCTTGGGATGCCTTTGTGGAGAGGTTGCTTTAGGGCATGCTTCACTTGCTTTGCAAGAAAAGGGCTAGATTCGGTTACCATGGACTCAAGGTGAGTGGTTGTGAAATCAAGAGCCTCATCAAGAATATCTTCTCCATCTATCCTCAAGTACATAGCTTCATAGAAATTTAGCATACCCATTACATCCCTAGTAAGGTTTTCGTTGAATTTACCACTGTTGTCTTTAAATTTGTTAAAGACATCTGTTTCATAAGCAATCATACTAGCTATATCAGCCATGCATGCAACTCTATGGATGACAAGTGATGGGAGTGTTGAGCATATATATATATGTATATATATATATGTATATATATATATGTATATATATATATATGTATATATATATGATTTCTTGCTTTTATATGTATATTTATGTGTATGTGTGAATGTATATATGCATGCTCTGATTGATATATATATCTATATATGTGTGTGTGTGTGTGTGTGTGTGATAGTGGGTTTAATTACCACAAGACATTTTATAACCATGTTGTCTGAATACTCGAAAATGAATAGCAGTTGTGCTCAAATCATTGTAGTCTTCATTATCTTCGAAGTGGGCATGAGAATAAAAGATTTGTTCCAATTGCTCTTCGATCTCTTTCTCAAAGTGATAGGAGACACCAAGGCGTTCAAGTGTGTTGATCAAATTTATTTTCTCTGCTGCATCAACTAGCATACTTCTCACCTCTTCTTTCAACACTTCAATCTCTTTAGCATACATTTCAAATAGCTGAATACTCAAATCAGAGTAACTTAATTATATAGCGGCATTCATTATACAACACACACGCTGAAAATGTACATATTATATATATATATATATATATATATATATATATATATATTAGAAAAATGTTACCTGATTATCTAGATAGAATGAACTGAAACGATCACCCCATAAACTAGGCTTGAAGTTTGCTAAACGCCGAGAAGTGTCAGGCTTGCAGTTCATCGGATTACCATCTTCAATGGAGGCCATTTTAAGATGTACGAAGTGACTAACTTTTCTTACTTCAAGAGTTAGATATAATGGCTATCTAATACATACTTTTATCGATCTCCATGCACATTTATAGAAAGAAATGGGGTTGATATTTGAATATGAAATATAATGTAGTTGACAGTGATCTATTTAAAGAAATGAGGCCAGCCACAAATTTTATTCTTTGTTTCTTTCTTTTTGGCAGCATCTCACACTAAGATCCTCAACAAGTTGCATTTGGTTTTTGTGGCACTATATGTTGCGTTTGGGTTAACATTTTTTTTCTTAAAATACAGTCTTGTAAAATATTTGCAGTGACATAGACTTTTAGTGCTCACCAAAAAATATTTCGAGCTCTTAACCTTTTCACTTTATTATTATTAGTAGCAAAGAACTTCCACAATGTTATCGGGAGACTCAAGTTGAGAGTGTTGTCTTCTCTCTACAAACGTAAGTTTCACCCTTATTGACTATAGGAAGATGCCCCAGTGTTCCTTAGAGTTGTTGATGCAATGGAACTACGAGTGTGGGTTAAGCAAGTGCAATCACGTGAGTTACACGAGGAAGAAAAATATTTATAATTAGCATGTCAATTCGAGTTTACATGATTAAGAAAAATATGTATAATTATAATCTATTAAACATCTCATTTCTAGCAAAAACACGACACCTTTATTCGACACGTAACAGATCAAACATGTATAATTATCATGTTAATTCGAGTCTACATGATTAAGATCCGAACACCATAAAGTCAAATTCAAACTCATATATCATTGAGAATTTAATTATTTTACTAATTCTGCTCTATGCAATAAATGCATATTTATAATAGAGAGAACCTAATAGCATAAGAAACCTATTTCTAAAAGGAAATTAAGACTAAAAATAAGTTAAAAATTCAACTTTCTTCAAAAATTATGAAAAAACATGGAGAAATAAATGACATTAGATATGGAGTATTATAGTATTTTTGTGGTATAGTACATCCTTTGCAGGGGTATACATTAAAGTAAAATACAGGTTTAAGTGCAAAAAAACACATTCCTAATATATACTTTCAAAAAGTGTGTTGTGAGCTTCTATTTTTGAAAAAATGTGCAAATACCCCGTTAGAATCTGTAACAATTTTTTGGGACAAGTGACAAAATAAATTTGTAATTCTATTTTGGCTCTCTTTCTCAAACATAGCATAATATTAAAATAAAAATTAAATTTTGTAATTATAATTCTAAACAAAAATGATTTGTAACCCAATTTCTTGTTTTACTATTTAAAGATATTTAAATTTTATTGTCACGAATTAAAATTTTTTCTTTTTATAACTTTAATTATTATAAATTTATTCTTTTTTGTAAATGGGAAAATTTGTATTTTTTTAAAATGAAAAGAAATAATAATATTTTATTTAATTTTAGGGTATGTGTAGTTTTGGGGGGATTTTTTTAAGTTATAATGTAATTTTGGTGCAAGAGGTTGTCTTACTTGAATTTGAAAAGAATTAAGTAATTATAATTTATTCATTATTTCATTTAAACTTAAAAATAAATTTAAATTTAGAAAAACTACTGATGAACTAAAAATCAAATATAGTAAAATTATAATTATAAATTACAAAGAGTAAAGTTTGAATGTTGAAAATTAGTAGGAAAATATTTACCAAAAAACAAAACTTACTATTTTTATTGAGATATGATAGGATATACTCGTGATTAGAAAGGAAATTTAGAATTTATAAATACTTTTTCCATTCATTTTTTCAGTACTGAAAAATGTTTTATCAATTTTAGAAGGTAAACAAATAACATAAATAAAAAATATATTTTTGGGAATATCAATTGTTTAAATAGCTAAGGAATAGAGGACTTTGTTGTTGTCAAAGTATTTAAGTCTTTGCACAAAGTTAATGTGTGAGGTTTTATTTGAACACTTTATAAATTTAAGAGGGATTTATTGAAGGGGGGATATATGCACTACATTGATACTATTGAGTGTTTTCTGTCCTTTTATCCTAAAATATATTTTGAATTTTGAGTAATAGGAAAAATTAATTTGAATATTGAAAAGTAAATCAATAAATGAATGAGACATATCAATATATGAATAAGACATCTTACCTGCAATGATCAAGAGATTTGCCCAACCTGAACCTTTGGGATGATGCTTATGAAGGAGAAGAATTGTGTTTCAAGGCTAGAGGGTTTCAGAGGCTTAAGAGATTATACCTTTCATCATTAAAAGGATTGAGATGGGTGAGAGTGGAGGATGGTGCGATGCCTCATCTTGAAATACTTCGTATAATGAATTGTGATTTGGTTGAGGAGGTGCCATCAGGTATTGAACGTCTAATCCAACTTCAATCGCTTTGGTTGCTTAATGTGAATGCTGAATGGAAACAAAAGCTGGATCAAGGCAGAGGAGGTGCAGATTACAGTAAAATAGCTCACATCCCCGATGTGAGGATTGGATGAATGGAGAGAGACGGACACTAATTATTATTACTGCACATTCTTTTTTCTTCTTTCCTTTTCCTTATTTCCATTTCCGTACGGTCCTTTACTTATTCCCTTGTTCACACATTTTATTTTTATGCAAATCTGAGAACTGAACTCCTTTGATTTTATCAATTCTAATCTAGAGATATTAATACAACCCAAACAAGCACCACTCTAAGCCTTTGCGCACGTGTTACCATTTTTTAAGGATTAATTCTTTCAACTCTTAATAGGTTAAAACCATTCATTCTGAACATTTTAACTACTCTACTGAAGTTTCTAGCTTATTGCAATCAAAAGAGTACATATCTGAACATTATAAAAGGAAAAAAAAAACAAACAATGTAATTTATATAATTTAAGTTATAAAATTTATATTACATTTAAGGTAAGGACAAAAAGTTCAATTGAACTGTCAAAATTAATTAAAAAAATAATCATGTGGTGCAAAATGTCATTTGCTATTTACGGTCTAAAATCACTCTATGTAACGATTATGATTGCGAGTGCATGAAAGTGCAGTAGGCACGAACAATACACTAGTGAACTTATAAAGTATGTGATGTTGTGTGATACATGGTTTGTATTTATTGGTTGTGTGATACAAGTGGACTGAGTTATGATACTACATCAACCATGTGATGTTGTATCACCATTGCAACTAATAATTTTTCACTTAATAGCCACCATTAATCTTGAAATTGATACATTACTTGGTCTAATATAAATATATATATGTAGTCGCGTAACTTTCACCCTTAGTGCAGGAAGATGCACAAGGGAGTCCCAGAAGAATTTGAGGACATCAGAGCCGAATTTGAGCACATCACAACATTCCTTAGAGTTGCTGATGTAATGAAAACGCATGATCTGGAACTTAGAGTATGGGTTAAGAAACCGCAATCACGTGAGTTACATGTCGAAGAAAAATTTCAATTAAACAGGTCATTTTTAACACAAACATGACACTTTATCATACACATATACACGCGTGACTATCCTTAACATTTCATTAACACAAAAGAAATTTCAAAAAAGAATGAAAAAAAAAATATCAAAGTTCTTTCACACGGCAATATCTTGTGTGTATATAACATAATTACACGCGTGACTATCCTTTACCTTTCATTCAAAAGGAAGAGGAGAACCGATTTCAACTATACAATTTTATTTTGTTCTACTATTTTTGAAAAAATTATTTCATGGTATCGGAACCACATGTGATTCCGAGTCTCTGACCAATCGCATAGATACACACAAGCACGTGTAAGCATGTGATTGGGGAAAACTAATTGCACCAAAGCTATGTAATAATTTCTCGACCCAAAAGGTTGGAGACGAAGGGTTTCATTGTTGACTATTGTGAGGAAGCCAAATTGGTGGCAATCGTTTTACATGCATGCCAACTATCCGCCGCCCAAGGCTCATTATTGCAACAAAAAAAATCTAACAACTTATAAGACAAATGCATAATTGGACTTGTCAGAAAGCACGTGATCAAGTTGTGAAGAGTCTAGACCACTGATAATGTTTATCCACTGACACTCTAATAAAAGAAACAAATGAAAGGAAAATATTACAAAATTTAATAAAACTTTTTTAATATTAATTTTACTCTTATTTTTTAAAAACAAAATCAATATAACATACCATTGCAAGGATGAGTTTTTATTCTATTTAATCCTATGCTTTTTTTAAAAAAAAATTGTCATTTTAAATTGAATAATATTTAATACAATTTTTATATTTGTTTTACCACACCTTACTTATAACTGTAATTTTTAATTATACTGTTGGTTTCAACTTTTTTATTTTTAGATATCTTTCCAAGTGAAACTCATATTTATAACTTAATACATATTTAAGGAATAAAAGTCCTCCTACTTGTCTTTCAGATTTAACTTACGAACTAGTCATTTACACATGCAACGCTAATTGAGAGTAACTTTTTCACATGCAAGCCACCTGTGTCCTAGGGCGTAGCCTGCCCAATGCGCATCATTGCAGCCAAGAAAAATCTAGAATTATAGCGCCCACAAGGCTAGCAAGAAAATTAGAAAGTAAAAATAATTAATTGGTTTCATGTAATGAACACGAAGTCTGAATATTAGTTCCACTCTATAGTTAAATATGGAGAAAGAAATGACATTAGACATGGTGTATTATGGTATTTTGGGGTATAATAGTACATCCTTTGCAGTGTTATCTGTACATTAGAGTAAATATTTTTGGATTTTGAATAATAGGGGAAATTAATCTGAAAATTCAAAAGAAAATCAATAAATGATGAATAAGAGATCTTACCTGCCATATATGATCAAGAGAAGCTAAGCCACACATGGACACGAAGACAAAAGAGGACCTACCACGTTGCAGACAACCTTAGCTATTTGTTACTACATGCAAAGGACCACAAGCTTACAGACACAGAAGTATGGACTTGTATTGCTTAATTTCTATTTTGTTAATTTCTATTTCTAATTTCTATTCCCTTACAAAAATATAAAATTTTCCTCCACCTTTCAATTAAGAAGGATTAGGTAGTATCCTCTGTGAGTTGCGCGGTGCGGAAGCGGTTGCGAAAAGTATTTTAGAACCTAGAGGGGGGGTGAATAGGATCACTTGCTCGTTTGCTTAATTTTTAATTAATTCAATTTTAAGTCCAATTAATTAAACAATTAAAGCAAGCAAATAAGTAAAGTGCAAGAAAAGAAAAGAATGCACCAGATATACGTGGAAACCCAAGGCGGGAAAAAACCACGGAGGGAGGCGGCACGCCTCAGGGAACCAATTCACTATGATGAAGCAAAGTACAACAGACTCTATCTCAGTCTCACACCCCTCTTCACTCTGTCAAGGATCTGATGCGGAACACCTCAGGCTTATGATTGCGACAACACGTCCAACTGCTGCAGACTTCCGGCTAACGTCACCACCCTTACAGAAAGGTTGCTGGAAGAACCAAAATACTCAGCAAGTATTTTGTTCCCTTCGTAGTGCAATCTGATCACCTTTCTTCCTCAGCAAGCAAGCAAGCGAAGAACCTTCAATCCAATGTTCTGATCAGCAAATAGATTTGATGCAGTCTCTGAGCAGCTAATCAGAAGTAGAACACCATCCTAAAATCACTCGTGTAGTATGGATGTGTGTTCTTAAAAATATATAAACCCTAATTATTATGTATATACTTTCTCTCTTTAAAACTAATATTTCAGGGCTTCTTTTTCACACACTTGTAGAGAAAATATGGATACATATATATAGGCAAGGAAGTCCTAATTCTACTTGGAAAAGAAGTTAAATACCAAAATAGAACTTTCCTAGAAGTTTCAAACCCAATAGGAATCAGAATTTTCGTCAAAATTTATTTCCTATTTGGAACAGGCTAAGTTGAACCGGTGCCAAATAAATAGGACCGGTGGGACTTTTTGAAAACCTGCAGAACCCATCTTACCGAGAAAAGTTGGACCGGTCCTAAATATTGGGGACCGGTCCTACTTTGAAAAACCCTAAACTTTTCATTTAACCCCTGATTTTTCAAAATAGGCTCGGAACTAAAAAGTGCAGAGTGTCCTCACCATACTTACCTGTACTATATGGTGTTCTAACTGATTTGTCGGCTTCTATGCACTTGAGTGTCAGCTCGAAGATGTCGATGATCGGTTACATAAAATATCATGAAACTTACAACTCGATCATTCAGGTTTTGATCACCGAAATATGCCAATTACAAATTTATATGTCACAATCTCCCCCTTTGGCAATTTCGTGACAAAACCACTTAGACAATCAATAACCTAACCCATTGGAAAAATTAGATTACAATGTTGCCCAAATACAAAGAAATATAGAACTGATCATCAGAAGCTTTACTTGTGTGTTCAAGACGGTTTAGAAAACACCTATTGTACCTGCACATCTCTTAAACAACACAACCTGTGAAAAGCTTAATAAAGAAATATAATCATATATATCTCCCCCTTAAACAATATCTCCCCCTTTGTCAAAGAACCTCATATCATGTCATATGCATATAACAGTATCATCTCCCCCTTTTTGGAACAAATTGACAAAGAACTAGCAAAGAGATTTAGAGAAACAGATAAATCATGAAGCACATAGAGACAAACATAATCATCATCACTGATCAAATAAATATCCAAAACATATCAGTTGATGGAATAAACCAAAATAAATAATCTAGACATCAAAGATAAAGAAATCAACCATAGTCTAGAACAAAAATATATTAAGACCTAAAGTCTAATCATCATCTGCATCATCAGCAGCCTCATCAGAAGCAGCAGGGTCAAGCTTGTCTATCCTAGTATGTAAACGATCGAACCCTTGCTGAATGAACCTGAGAACTTGGTTCATCTGATTGGCTGTCACAGGTGTGTCAGTAGCAGGAAGTTGGAAAACTCCACGACCCCCAAACACAGCCTGACCAGCTCCTTGACTGAGCTCATAAGCTTTCCTATCCTTCTCTTTCTTGTTGACTGAACGAGTAATTGAGGTAGCATCAATTATCCCTTTCGGTCTTTCAACATCTGCTCCATCAGGAATAGGAACCCTTGCACCTCTCAGAATAGCCATGATAATCTGTGGGAAGGGTAAGGCTGATGATGACCTAGAGTGTCGAGTAGCGAGAATCATGGTACGCATGATTGTTGCAGGAAGATTGATGGGATCCTCTCGAACAATATGATATAGTAGCTCGGCTCGACTCTTGATCAAATTACCTTTATGATCATGAGGATCAAGGTTGTAGGAGACCACCAAATTTAATGCCGACACATTGTGTGTGATATAAAGTGAAGGCAACCTATCAACAAGTCTAGGGGCATTGGGTATGCATAACTCCCTAATCATGTCATCCATGGTTGGTCGGTTTGGATCCTCAATTTGATATGGCAAAACTAAGCCATTTTCAATCTCTGGGACTCCCAATATATTTCCAATTATATCCTTGGTAACCTCAACCCGAACACCATAACATTTGGTCACAAAAGTGAGGTCATCCAGGCTCGATGTAATGATATTACCATAGAAATATCGAACCATGTCCGGCTTGACAATCTCCCGAAGATCACATAGAGACTCCCAACCATTATCCTCAAAATATTGCACAAAATCCAATTCCCATTCTTGTTTAATCGCCACAAGATTCACTTTCCTTTCTATCCTCATAGCTCGACATCCAATGATGTTTATGAAAGTGTTGTAGTTAAAATCATCTTCAAACATGTTTCTAGTAAACACAATTCGATTATCTGCACTTGTGGACGCATCATTTCGTCCCCGTTTGCGTGCCATCAACACCACAATGAATGGGATCAAAAATATAGACAAGAGTTCCATTGAGACTTTTTGTCGAACACTTTGTGTGCAAGTCTTTAAACCTCAATTTTCAAAACAATTTATTTGCACAATTTCTCCCAAATCAATACTCAATCAACCCAAACTCCAAAAGTTCAATCCCAACCTCCAATATCAATCAATCACAAAGAAATTTAGATGAAGAGAAATGTGTGTGAGTTGGAGTGTTTTTAAGAGAGTTTGAGAGAGAGTGAGATATGAGTGTGTGTGCTTGTGAGAGTGAATGAGGGATTTTAAGCCAAAACGCGCGCGCGCAGAATCAACATTCTGGGCATTCGCTAAGTGCGACCGGTCCTCATATTTGGGGACCGGTCCAACTTCTTTCTGTTCCTCAGAACCTGCAGAAGTGCGACCGGTGCTCAATAATGGGGACCGGTCCAACTTTGTGAATTATGAAAAATTACACTTTGGACCTTTAATTCACCAAAAACACATCTTTTCAATCTGATTTAGCAATTTAGCACAAAAGAGTGAAAAATAAACACAAAATCAAAATAAATATATTTTTTGAATTTTTTGAAATTTTTCAAGAGGAAAAAAAATACTAAACATGAATAATCTCATGAGAATAATCAAAACACATTTTTCAGAGAATAACATGAGTTCTAAAATTTCTGAACAATTTCAATTATTTATAAATGCAGAATTTTAAAACCCATAGATTGTCTTTAAAATTCATTCTCAAATTCATGATCATGACACAACTTCCAACACACAAATATTTATAAAAATTTAGAAATTCATCTAATAAATCCATGTGTGTGTGTGCAATCCAACTTCATCAAAAATTAATCAAATTCCTTTGATTCATCATCTAAAACATATTGGATAATAAGCAAATATAACTCCACAAGATCCATCATTTATTTTTCATTCATCATTTTTTTTTTCTTTTTCTAAGACGGTGGCTTTCACTCTTACGGGCAGCCAGCTATTTTCCTCAAAACAACTCTTTAAATTTTAAAGATATCTCATTGGAGATTTACATTGTAGTGGAAGCTACGAACACATCCCGAAGGTAGCCTTTTCCTTTTGTCTTAGATATTCAGCAAATTTCCTATTTTCTTTTTCTTTTCATGCTGAATAAAAACATATATAATTTTTTTTTTTTCATTGATCATTTAAGCTTTCAATGCTACTCATACAATATATTCTAGTCAACTTCACATTAGTTTTCAATCAATTCTCTTAGAGTTGGACTAGTGCACAAATTGTATGGACTCAGAAGATTTACCTCTAAAAAGAAATAAATAAAGCATATTGGTCATCAATGTTTAGATCATAAAATCAAGTACTTCATTCATTGACAAGCTGAGTGTCCCAATTATGCATTCACAAATTAAAGTGAAATTAAAAAGAAATATAAGGAAATCACATCATTTCTCAGAAAAATATAATTATCATAATCTCATATGATTATTACTAAAAATAAACAAAACCTAACCAAAAAAAAACATGGTCCAATGGAAAACAAATAATGAACAGAAGCTCAATCCATGACCATCAAAGTCCTAAAAGACTTAGTTAGGGGGTTTTGCACCCAAAGACCTATTAGGAATAAATCCCATAGTATCAACAGGCACAAACTTCTCCAAATATTCCTTTTTCATCCAGATGGTTTTAACATGCAATTTATCAGGAGAGAATTGTGGAGAAACAAAAACATTCTTCTTTTTATTTGAATTCTTTTTACCTTGAGAATTTTTGGGTTTGTTCCAATATTGTGGCTTTTTAGCATGAACCCTATTCTTAGCAAAAGAATTATGCACATGAAAATCAGAATTAGAATGTCTTCTCTTTTTATAGCAATAGTGTTGACTATGTCCATTCTTATCACAAAAAGAACAATAAAGCACATTGGACACAACATTAGCATGCACAGACTCAACTTGAGACTTAGGTTTGGGTTCTGACACAATCAAATTCTTGGGTTTAACAAAAATAGTTTTTCCCTTAGACGATGACCCAACAAAACCTAATCCAGTTTTATCTCCTACAGGCTTACCAACACTAATCATGCTATCAAGCTTAATCTGCCCAGAAGTAAAAGCAATTAATTTCTCTTGTGATTTTCTCAATTCAGACTCAAGAAAATTAATTCTAGCAATAAGAACATCTTTAGCAGAAATAGCTTGACTTACCTCGCTTTCGAGAAACTTGACTTTGCCTTGAAGATTCAGAATTTCAACTTTACTTTCTTCAATCAACTTCACTTGATCTTCATTCTTTTTCTTCAATGTCTCTTTCTCAGATTTTTCTTGCTTCAGCTTCTCAGATTTTTTATTATAAGCTTCCAGCAATTTCTCAAAAAGTTCTGGCAGCTTGCTTTCACATGGTTCTTCATCAGACTGCTCAACTTCTGAATCGTCAGACCCTACTTGACTGAGAGTAGTGTACATCTCTGTTTCACCTACATCAGAAGAAGAATCATTAGCAGTATCATCATTCAATAAAGCAACAAAAGCCAAAGAATCATTCTCAACAGAAGAATCACTATCAGAGTTAGAAGATTCAGACTCAGAAATAATAGCTTTCATAACTTTCTTGTTTGAAATTTTCTTTGCACTAAAGCTATTTTTCTTAGGACTTGGACATTGATTAGATGTGTGTCCTTTATCACCACATGTCCAACATGTAACCTCAATTTCCTTAGAGTCCTCTTCTTTCTCTTTCCTTTCCTTACCTTTGGATGATGAGCTTTGATTCCGGAATTTAGAAGGATTTCCTTTTCTCAAATTTTTACCTTTTTCATATTCAAGAATCTTTCTAAATTTTCTAGCAAGGAGTGCAACATCATTATCTGAATCATATTCAAACCTTTCAATTTTTTCAACTTCAGATTTTGAAGAATTTGAACAATTTGACAAACTTGAAGACTTTGAAGTCTTTGATGTTTTTAAAGCCAAATTTTTTGATTTCTGAAGCTTTGGATATTTCATCTCAAAAGTTTGAATTGATCCAACTAACTCAGCCACCTCCATAGAATCTACATCTCTGCTTTCATCTAAGGCTTCCAACTTAGCTTGGAACCTATCAGGCAATGATCTCATGATTTTTCTAATAATCTGAAAAGAAGGAATTTTCTCTCCAAGGTTAGCACTACTTTGAACAATATCATTAAGCCTAGAATAAAAATCAGAAAACATCTCATCTTCATCCATTCTAATTGTTTCAAATTTAGTGGCAAGTATTTGTATCTTAGATCTCCTTACCTTGGTGGTACCCTCATGAGTTACCTGTAGAATATCCCATGCTTCTTTCGAAGTGGAACACGCAGAAATTCTAGCAAATTCAGAAGGAACAACAGAATTAAATATAACATATAAACCCTTGTTGTTATTATTTGCATCTTCATGTTCAGCATTAGACCATGTTGCCTTATCCTTTTCTACAGTCACAACAGCATCACCATCTCCAGTTGTAATGGTAGGAATTTTATAGCCATTCTCTACAGCCATCCAAACTCTCTCTCCTTGAGATTTTAAAAAGGCTTTCATGCGAGACTTCCAGAAAGTATAATTTGAACCATCAAACAAAGGAGTTCGCTGAATCGATCCACCCTCTTTCATACTAGATTCCATGATAATTTTTGAAAACAAAAATAAATTTTGATTTTAAAAATACTTCGCAAGGAACTACTCACAAATTAGAGAACACTGCTCTGATACCAATTGTGAGTTGCGCGGTGCGGAAGCGGTTGCGAAAAGTATTTTAGAACCTAGAGGGGGGTGAATAGGATCACTTGCTCGTTTGCTTAATTTTTAATTAATTCAATTTTAAGTCCAATTAATTAAACAATTAAAGCAAGCAAATAAGTAAAGTGCAAGAAAAGAAAAGAATGCACCAGATATACGTGGAAACCCAAGGCGGGAAAAAACCACGGAGGGAGGCGGCACGCCTCAGGGAACCAATTCACTATGATGAAGCAAAGTACAACAGACTCTGTCTCAGTCTCACACCCCTCTTCACTCTGTCAAGGATCTGATGCGGAACACCTCAGGCTTATGATTGCGACAACACGTCCAACTGCTGCAGACTTCCGGCTAACGTCACCACCCTTACAGAAAGGTTGCTGGAAGAACCAAAATACTCAGCAAGTATTTTGTTCCCTTCGTAGTGCAATCTGATCACCTTTCTTCCTCAGCAAGCAAGCAAGCGAAGAACCTTCAATCCAATGTTCTGATCAGCAAATAGATTTGATGCAGTCTCTGAGCAGCTAATCAGAAGTAGAACACCATCCTAAAATCACTCGTGTAGTATGGATGTGTGTTCTTAAAAATATATAAACCCTAATTATTATGTATATACTTTCTCTCTTTAAAACTAATATTTCAGGGCTTCTTTTTCACACACTTGTAGAGAAAATATGGATACATATATATAGGCAAGGAAGTCCTAATTCTACTTGGAAAAGAAGTTAAATACCAAAATAGAACTTTCCTAGAAGTTTCAAACCCATTAGGAATCAGAATTTTCGTCAAAATTTATTTCCTATTTGGAACAGGCTAAGTTGGACCGGTGCCAAATAAATAGGACCGGTGGGACTTTTTGAAAACCTGCAGAACCCATCTTACCGAGAAAAGTTGGACCGGTCCTAAATATTGGGGACCGGTCCTACTTTGAAAAACCCTAAACTTTTCATTTAACCCCTGGTTTTTCAAAATAGGCTCGGAACTAAAAAGTGCAGAGTGTCCTCACCATACTTACCTGTACTATATGGTGTTCTAACTGATTTGTCGACTTCTATGCACTTGAGTGTCAGCTCGAAGATGTCGATGATCGGTTACATAAAATATCATGAAACTTACAACTCGATCATTCAGGTTTTGATCACCGAAATATGCCAATTACAAATTTATATGTCACATCCTCCCCCTTTGGCAATTTCGTGACAAAACCACTTAGACAATCAATAACCTAACCCATTGGAAAAATTAGATTACAATGTTGCCCAAAAATACTTTTCCGGCCACCGGCGCCGGCGGACGCATGGCCACCCTTTTCTTTTTCTTTTTTTTTTCTTTTTTTCTTTTTCTTTCCTTCTTCTTCCCCACCTGAAGCTTCACGCTCAACAATGGAGGCCAAAATTTTCCGACAATGTTTCGATCACTTTCGGGCACCGAATCGCGCATATGAATATACCATTGAACTCGTATCAATCTAAGCTACGTATTGGTACCAAAATCATCCCCTCTCGCGGACTAAATCAAAAACGCCCAATTTCAAGTTTCAAAAATCTAAAATTTTAAACTCAGTTTCCCGTCAATCTACCCAACGATTCATAACCAAACTTTCAAGGATTGTTCTAGGAAGTAAGATCTACCTTTTAATAGAAACAAAAACGTTCAAAAATGATGAATATAGTAAACCCAATTTCATGTATATATATATATATATATATATACGCCTATACAGTCATATATACATGTATATATATATGCAAAAATACCCTAAAACAGTACCAAAACTCTAAAATTTTCATGTTTAATTCACATAAATATTCTTAGCATGAAAAATCATTAAATTTCAAAATTAAATGCATACAAATTTCTAGCAACATGTCTATACAATTAATATATATATTATACATATATTTCAACATGTATATGCAAAAATATATATGTATAGGGAGGTATCTGGGCTGGAATGGTTGGGCTAAGGATATTGTCCGCTTTGGGCCATAGCCCGCACGGTTTTGCTATTGGGTTTACCCCAAAAGGCCTCATACCATTTGAAGAGAACATATTACATATAAGCACATCCCCTTTTCCACACCCAGGCGATGTGGGATTGAGCACCTTGTACCCTGTCAGTGTGGTAGCTCAGCCCAGTGTCTGTCTATGCACCCGCCCACTCACACCCGTCCACAAGGGTTACTACAATCCACCCCCCTACGAGGCCCGACGCCCTCGTCGGCATACTTACTTCCGGCTGGGTTCAGGCTTTGATACCAACTGTAATACCCCGCTCCAACACATGGTATGATATTGTCCGCTTTGGGCCTGAGCCCGTCCGATTTTGCTATTGGATTTACCCCAAAAGGCCTCATACCATTTGAAGAGAACATACTACATATAAGCACATCCCCTTTTTCCACACCCAGGCGATGTGGGATTGAGCACCTTGTACCCTGTCAGTGTGTTAGCTCAGCCCAGTGTCTGTCTATGCACCCGCCCACTCACACCCGTCCACAAGGGTTACTACAATGTGAAGCTGTTAAAATGTGCAAATATTCCGTCAAAATCTCTAACAACCTTTTAGTGACAAGTGACATAAAGTAAATCTATAATTTCATTTTGGCTCTCTCTTTCTCTCAAACATAGCATAATATTAAAATAGAAATTGAAATTTGTAATTATAATTCAAAACAAAAATTGATTTGTAAACCAATTTCTTGTTTTACTATTTAAAGATGTTTATATTTTCTTGTCAGGAATTAATTTTTTTTCTTTTTATAACTTTAATTATTAAATAGTTAGTCTTTTTTGTAAATGGGAAAAATAATATTTTTTAAAATGAAAAGAAATAATAATATTTTATTTTATTTTATGGTATGTATAGTTTTGGGGGGAATTTTTCTTTACGTTATAATGTAATTTTTGTGCAAGAAACCAGTCTTACTTGAATTTGAAAAGAATTAAGTAATTATAATTTAGTATTCATTATTTCATTTAAACTTAAAAATAAGATAAAAATAAATTTAAATTTAGAAAAACTACTTATGAACTAAAAAACAAATATAGTAAAATTATAATTATAAATTACAAATAGTAAATCTTGAAATTTGAGTGTTGAAAATTAGTAGGAAAATATTTACCAAAAACAAAACTTACTATTTTTTTTGAAATTTGATGGGATATGTGATCAAAAGGATATTTAGAATTTATAAATACTTTTTCCTTCTAATACTGAAAAATGTTTTATCAATTTTAAAAGAAAAACAAAGAACATAAATAAAAATATTTTTTGGAGATATTAATTGTTTAAATAGCTAAGAAATAGAAGACGTTGTTGTTGTACATGTATGCATTTAGATCTTTGCACAAGATTAATGTGTTAGGAGGTTTTTATTTGAACACATTTTAAACTTGAGAGGAATCTATTGAACGGGACTACATTGATACTATTAAGATTTTGAATAATAGGAAAAATTAATTTGGATATTAAAAAGTAAATCAATAAATGAATAAGACGTATCAATAAATGAATAATACATCTTACCTACAATGATCAAGACAAGTTAAGCCACACTATACACAAAGACAAAAGAGGACCTACCACGTTGCCTGCCTATATCGTTCTACATGTAGAGGACCACAACTTACAAACAAAGAGAATGTGAGAAATTGTCCCATAAGAAAAATTATATGGATGACTATTGCTTAATTTTTTGAAAAGAAAAAATGATAACAAACAGATTATTATTGGCTTGACGCGAGTCAGATGACTTTTCTTGCAAGTCTAAATGAAGAGAATTATAGGTGTCTCGAAAGACAATATTACATGATAATGGTGAAATCTTAACTAATGATGTTTTAACCCGTGTAGTTATTATATTTGATAATGTGATATTATGGTTTTCTCAATTTAAATCAAAAGATATTATGGCTTTCTAATCTTACCCAATATTATAATATATCGTAGGGATGAAAATAAAATTTTTTCCTGGTACTGGTAGTGACTAAGATGCACACTTGGTTCTTGGTTGTCACATTGGGGACTTGGTGTAATACCCCGTTCCAACACATGGTATGATATTGTCCGCTTTGGGCCTGAGCCCGCACGGTTTTGCTCTTGAGTTTTACTCCAAAAGGCCTCATACCATTTGAAGAGAACATACTACATATAAGCACATCCCCTTTTTCACACCCAGGCGATGTGGGATTGAGCACCTTGTACCCTGTCAGTGTGGTAGCTCAGCCCAGTGTCTGTCTATGCATCCGCCCACTCACACCCGTCCACAAGGGTTACTACACTTGGAGGCTCAATTTTCGTTCAAAAGGAAGAGGAGAGATATCACTTGGCTAAATATTTGGTGGTGAGATCGATAATAAATGTTACATTTAAATGTAACAAAAATTTATCCAAAGAGCGATATTGTTAGTATGAAAACTGCTATTAGTCAATTCTATCAATAAAATAACAATTATTTTCCTTGCATGATACTTAGCGATGCAGTACTTTTCAATTTTGGGCAAATTACAGTCACATTTCTTGACGAAGATATAGTATAATTATACTCGCCTCCCGCATTAGAACTTTATTAAAAGATGCATTAGTTATTTTATTTTTTTTCTATCGGTGATTATGTATATTTTTTCCTAAAAGGTGGAGTTAAAGTACTTATTATATAATTTTCGCAATGTAATTTTGCTGATATAAGCTCATTTGTGCTTCAACTCATGTTTACGTGGGGAGAAGAAATATATACAAAATACTAACTTCAAAGAAAGATGATAAAGTTTTTGAATAAAAAAGGTCTATATATGTTATAATTCTGGAGATGTGAATACAATTTTACCTTTCTATTTATTATGGTATTGACTATGCTAGAAATTTCATTTAAGCACCAAATGTAATCGAAAAACTTTAATGAGCCAGGAATATTGATGACATACTATCACGCATTAATTAAACACTGACATATATTAATATGACTCACAAAAATATATGTATTATTATGTGATAAGATATAATTAATTGATGATACAATAACATGGTACTCTACCCGTCAAGTAAGGTTCCTTTTGGTAATTAACTACTGTTCCAAACACAAATTTGAAAATGCAACCATCACCCATAAAGAAAAAGGGAAAAAAAATATGGAAAAAGGAACATATTGTGTTAGAAGAAAAATTAGAACTTAGTGAGAATAAATTAGGCACACTCTTTAACACCAAAGAAATTTCGAAAAAGAATGAAAATATATATATATCAGAGTTCTTTTCACACGGTAATATCTTGTGTGTATATAACATAATTATACGCGTGACTTTTCTTTTCACACGCCTGACTATCCTTAATCGTTCATTCAAAAGGAAGAGGAGATGCAATGTACTAAATCCTTAGGCTATGTTTGGTAGAATGGAGAAGAAAAGAAAGGACAACATTACTAATGAAAGAAAATAAAAGAAAGAAAAGGAAATGACAATGTTAAACTTTTATCATATTTTGGTTGATTAGTAAAGAAAAATAAAGGAAAAGATAGTTAACATGTTTGGGAAAAGAAAGGAAAGGAAATAATTTAAAATTTTTACCATTATACCTTTTTATATTTAAAAGAACAAATTTTAGCTTTTATCAAAATAAAGGGCAAAGTTGGTATTAACAAAGTTTCATTAAAAAATGTAGCATTTCCTTCCCTTTCCTTCCATTTCTTCCCATTTTGGGAAGAATAACAAAAGTCACTATTCATCCTTAATTTATCCCTTCAAATATTTCAATTTCTTTTCTTTTTCATTAAAAATTTCATACCAAACACACAAAACTATATCCCTCCATCACCTTTCTTTTCTTTTCCTTTTATTTCTTTCCTACCAAACTGACCATTAGTTGTGAGATAATGAAGCTTACATCCAATTTAAAAAATATATACTCGCTGGGCGATATCATTAGTATGACAAGTATTATGACTTTCAATTCCATCAAATGAAATACCAATTGATTTGTTGCATCATTCTTAAGGACATATAATTATCGCCACTGCACTATTCTTGTGTACTTAACCTATACTTTATTTTTAGGATAAATTACACTTTCCTTTTTTTTGAAGTATAGTATAATTACATGGGCTTTTGGTACTGAATCAAAAATTACCCCTTGTGTTAAAACTCAGTTAAAAGATATGTTATTTCACTTTTTTTCATTCAATGATTATTATATAATTTTAGCTAAAAAAGCGAGCTAATTGCAAAAAATAAAGACAAATATAATATTTGGTAATGTAAATTTGTTGGTATAAGCACATTTGTTGTTCAACTCGTGTTAGAAATATGCCACAAAATACTAACTTCAAAAATCATGGAATATTTTTTGAATCACCAAATAAGACTTGTACGGTTGTGCTAACAAAAAAAATGAAATATGAAAATTCCTTTCTGTTATTCTTTGAACCGGTTTCAACTATTCAATTTTATTTTGTTCTACTATTTTTGAAAAAATTATTACATGGGACCGGAATCATATGTGGTTCCGAGTCTCCGACCAATCTCACGACACAAAAGGTTGGAGACGAAGGGGTCCATTGCTGACTATTGTGAGGAAGTCAAATTGGTGGCAATCGTTTTACATGCACGCCAAGTATCAGCTACCTGGGGCCTAGCTTGCCCGAGGCTCATTATTGCAACGAAGAAAAATCTACCAACACGGACTTATAGGACAAATGCATAGTTGGACTTGTTCACAATGTACATGATCAAGTTGTGGAAAGTCTGGACCACCGATAATATTTATCACAAAAGAAATTTCGAAAAAAAATGAAAAAAAAAAAATCAAAGTTCTTTTCACACGGCAATATCTTGTGTATATATAACATAATTACACGCGTGACTATTCTTTTCACACGCGTGACTATCCTTAACCTTTAATTCAAAAGGAAGAGGAGATACAATGTACTAAACGCTTAGTTGAGCTTTGTCATGATGCTTATAAAGGAGAAGAAATTTGTTTCAAGGCTAGAGGGTTTCAGAGGCTGAAGAGATTAGACCTTTTCAGATTAAAAGGATTGAGATGGGTGAGAGTGGAGGAAGGTGCGATGCCCCATCTTGAAATACTTGGTATACTGAGTTGTAAATTGGTTGAGGAGGTGCCATCAGGTATTGAACATCTAACCCAACTTCAATCGCTTTGGTTGTCTAATGTGCATGGTGACTTGAAACAGAAGCTGGATCAAGGCAGAGGAGGTGTAGATTACTGGAAAATAGCTCACATCCCCAATGTTCAGATATGGTGAACTATATAAGAAAGAAAGAGAGACAGACAGACATAATTATTATTACTGCACATTTTTTTTTCTTCTTTTCTTCCTTTTTTTCCATATACTTATTCCCTTGTTCACACATTTGATTTGTATGCAAATCTGAGAACTAAATTCCTTTGATTTTATCAATTCTAATCTAGAGATATTAATACAACCCGTTCAAACACCACTCTAAATTAGCTAAGGTTGCAACCATTTAAGCCTGCACAATGTAATTTAGATAATTTAAGTTATAAAATCAACCTATAAAGTATGACGAAATGTGTAATTTTTTCGAGGGTTTCCTTTATTTTGAGATAGAGCACTAATAAATTACCTAAATCTATTGACTTGGAACTACTCTGTGCCTATTTGATCAGGTACAAAATTATATACTACATTAGTATTAGGCAGATCTTTTGATGTAAATAATTTTTTTAAAAAAACAAATTATAGTTTTTTCCATTCAATTATAAAATATAACTGAAATTTGCATATCTTTTAGTTCTGTACTAATGGTATAGTGTATGCTAATATTTATACTTTTTAATACGTTAATTTGTTTCACTTATATGGTCTTTAGAATGGTAAAATATGTACAAGGATGGGCTTGGCCCAACTGACACAGACAAAACAGGTCAATAGAGATCATTAGACCCCAAGTTTAAAAAAATCCAATTGTTTAGGCCTATTCAAACTAAATCCAACCGAATTCAGAAATTTTTAAATGAATTTATGTGAGTGGGGATGATGTCACATAAATTCATTCAGAAACCTCCGAATTCGGAAGATATATAATTGATAGTTTTTACAAGTCCGCTATTAAGGTAACTTGAATGTCATCTCCGTCAGGGGCGGAGCCAGGAAATTTTCTTTCGGGGGGCCAAATTTACATTATGTAATTAAAATTTGAAAATATTAGCAACCAATTGTAATATAATTTTTAAAAATTTTAGTTATAGTATATATATATTGAGAAATTTGTTCAGGAAAAAAATTTTCAAAATTGAGAAAAATGCAACTTAAATAATTAGATAGAAAATTGATGTGAGAATGAAAAAAATTGAGAAGATGAAACGATAAGTTACAACTAAAAAGTGAAGAGGTAAAGAAAAAAAATTAGGGAACCAATTTTCTTCAATAATTAATTGTTTCAGTTTTTCAAAAATCCAATTTTTAGAAAAAGATTTTGAGTAATTTGATTCCACTTCGAAAAGATATATTTGATTAAAAAAAAAATTTTAACTAAACAAAATCTCACAAGTTTTAACAAAACAAGATTATTTTTTTAGTGGCTTATACATAAATTAGTCATAGAATTTATTATTTGTTAGTAAATGACCATTAAAAGTTTTAGTATATATGATCATTGTTATTGTTTACAATTTCACAGCACTTGTTTTTCCTCCTTTTAATTTGTCATTTAGCAAATGAAGATTGATATATAATTCTAGATGTTTTTCTTGTAAACATCAATTTACAAAAATATTTAATAAGAAAAGTTTAGTGCATTTTTATTGAATATGAGGGGACATTAATGTATTTCTCTTTTGAATTAATATAATAGATATTGTACATGTGTATATGTAAATAAAATAACGATTTGTTGTGATAAGGATTACAATGTTAATGAACTTAAATTTTTATTTCACAATATTTGGGCGTTCAAAAGTATGGCTACAAGGTCTAAGTTTAATTTTTTTATATAATTTTTAAGAGGACACAAGCTAAATTTATTTTCAAATTTCTTATTTGGGGTCAATATATGAGTTTTTTTGGAAAGATTTGGGGGGCCAAATTGAAATTTTTAATAAATTTTAAGGTACTATTTAAAATTAATTATTTTTTTTGGGGGTATAATAAAAATTTAAACCCCTCCCCCCCCCCCCCCCCCCCCCCCCCCCCCCCCCCCCCCCCCCGAATCTCCATCTTCATTGCTCTATTTTATGACTTCTAGTGCTATACTTCAGCATCCGATTACAACAGGTGACAGAGAAATTAAACTTGTTTGGCATAATAACTAATCGAAGTGACTCAAATGTGTGTCCATTGCTTACCTATTTAGAGAAAAAGAAATTGAAAAAAGGAATAAATAAATAAATAAAACCACACACTTGCACACATTGGGTTTGGAACCAATTTTAATTTCTAAGATTAAAGGTTAAATTCATAGTTAGCAAAAAGGCATATATAATAATACACATACTTATGTATAATAATAAGAAAATCTTTTTTCATACAAGCTTTACACTTAACAAATAAAATCCATATTTTTTTTAATTCAATTGTGTAAAACAAGTATTAAACATTTTACGGATTATACATTATGAAAAATGCTTTACTTACAATTCCTTTTATAAAAACTATTTAATTACCTTTAATCATTTTATTTGAAGAAAATATAAATTTTTAAATACTATGCAATTATAGTAACATAACTGATAATTAACCTAATAATTTTATTTTCCAAGTTAATAGTGAATTAATAGTTGTATATCTTGTGAGCCATAACTAATATTGCATAATACTATATATCTAGGTACTTTGTAAAACGTTAGAATTAATAATTTAGGTAATTATATGTACTTTGCTAAAACTATATATTAATGGATAATGCTACTCAGGTAGAATTTTTAGGCAGAATTCGTAGGCAGAAATATTTACATCCATTGGATGCATGTGGTGAGTGTATGTGGTGGGGCCTACTATATACATCTAATGAATGTAAATGTTTCTGCCTCAAAATTCTGTCTGAGTAGCATTACCCTATATTAATAAATTCGATAAAAAAAAGACAAGATCATTCTTTTTGTAAGTAAAAAATGAGATATCTAGGGTTTACGAGATATCCTCCATCAATACCATATCTATTACCATCATTAGTAACATAGTCGCCACCACTACAAGCACAACCATCCTGAGTAATTAACTCCACACCAAAAGCTCTTCTAGTGCTATATCTTCATAATCCACATGTGCTATCCTCCATCAACACCTTCTTCGAATTTACTTCCTCTTTTCTTCCCATCTTTTAAGAAAATATAGTTTTTACTTTTTAGAATGCATTTTTAGAGGACATAGTTTTGACCTTTTCTTTGCAATAATAAAGAGTTAAAAGAAAGAAATATATTGTTTTGTTTTTTTGTAAAAAAAGCACTTAAAAAATTGGTAACTGAATGGTGCCTTAGGAAATTCTTGGAATAATACATGTAGTAACACAAACAAAGAAATAGGTTCCATTTGTTCTTTAGTTTAATGAACATAGCTTGGTTAACTCTATGTTACTCATTAACAAATAAAAGGTTTGTTGTTTCTAGTCCCATCTATGGTTGAAACTGCCATGAGGCTTTTGTAAAAGGTGATCATAATATACACATTCGGAATGACTAGATTGCACCTGTAAAGATGATTGTTGCTGTGAATCTAACAGCAGGTTAAGGAAAGGAGAGAGCAGAGTTTAGAAATATCAAGCATTTGCTATGTGTTACCATTTTTAAGGATTAATTATTTCAACTCTTAATAGGTTAAAAACATTCATTCTTTTCGATATTGTTGACAATAAGATAGAGATTAATTAGAAAGATTAGGTATTATAACTATAACTATCTAAATTGGCTAATGTTGCAACCATTTAAGCCTGGACTAGTTTTATTCGATTTTTAACTATTCTAGTAAAGTTTCTAGCTAATTGCAATCAAAGCGCAAACAACATTATAAAGGGAAAATAAAAAACAATGTTATTTATATAATTTAAGTTATGAAATGAACCTATAAGGTATGGCAAAATGTGTAATTTTTTCGAGGGTTTAAGTTATTTTGAGATGGAACACTAATAAACTACCTAAATCCATTGACTTGAAACAAATTTGTGACTATTTGATCAGGTAGTGAGGTATATATGACATGCAGATCCTTTGATGTAAATAATTTTTTTTTTAAAATTATAGCCACCCGGTGCATTGTATATATTTTTGTGATCGAATTGTGGTGAATCTAGACCGCTGATAATGTTATCCATAGAGCTTCTAATAATAGAAGGAAATGAAAGGAAAGTGTTACACAATTTAATAAATTACGCTTTTCTAATTTTAAATTTACTTATTTTTATAAAATAAAATAAAATTAAAATAACATACTAGTCCAAGGACAAGTTTTTATCTTAGATGGAATCAGTTTCGGGACCATGAAACTATTTAGACTAATATATTGCTTGTTTATACATTGATGATCCATTATTGAGAAAGTCGATGAAATAAAGTGTTTTAATGTTTCAATTCATCTATTTCGATAATTGTGTTTTTCTAAAATAAAATAAGTGATCACTCCACTTTTCTAAAGTGTAGTACTCCAGAGTGTTGTTTTTATAAAACTTAGAGTGCATGGACTAAGTGGGACAATGTTGGAAATTTTAAATAAATAAAATTATTTGTGTGATTCTATGCATTATTTTTTGAAATTGGATTATAATGTAATTATCGATAATTAATGAATTGGGTTATACTTTTCAATATTTATACAGTTAGATTGTGATTTTCAACTTTATTTAGTTGAATTTAATCCTTTTTTTTGTTTTCAATTATCACTTTAACTTGAATTATATTTAACACAATATTTATATTTTTCTGACCAATTCCTACCTTTAATCAAGAGATCTAATAAATGTTTACTTTAAACAACGTTTTCACATGCATTCATACCATTAAAATCCACATCTCCACTGTCAAAAGTGCTATAGTAGGATAGCTTTATATAGTCTCCTCTATCATCTGAATTAATAGACCATTGTAGCTTTTGATAAAATTGAATTGAGAGCAACTTTTTTAAGTGCAACCGAGATGTCCTATGGGCCTAGCCTGTTTTGTCAATTTTTTCACATCAATGGCAATTTTTCTTTCTTCTCCCGTTAACGTGACCACAGTACAATGTTAAAATTTAATTTAGACTCAACTTATAAAAATAAAAAATATAACAATTAATTAAAAAGTAGATTTAATCACCATTCCTAACTGAAGATTATTAATGGTAAAATATTTTTGAGTTTTATGACAAGAGTTTCATAAAGTGCACTACTTCTGATAGTTATCGTAAAATGAGACAAAATAAGAGCTAGTTTGTGAAGTCGGACAGAATAGTAATTATTCTGTATGCTAATGGCAACAAAAAATAAACAGAAAGAATGCATGAGAATTGTCCAAAAAATTCAGAGAAAAGTCTCTGGTATTCAATATTATTATTCAAAATCAAAAGTGCCTTAGAATCAACCTACAAGCCGGGTTATATAGCTGAACTTCGTCAACATTACCAAAAATAGCAGAATTTCAAAAATCGTGCCAAAATAAAATACGAAATAAAAGAAAGAAATTGCCAAAAATCTGGCCCAAATCAAGCCCAGAATCTCTTCCTAATCAACGAAATAAATATTACTAAAAAAGGAAAGAAATAACTAAAATTAGGAATTCGGAAGGGAAAACAGTGGATTTTGGCCTCGAAAAAATACACATCCAAGCTTATGGCCAAACCAAGCTTTCCGAATTGTGGTCATAAAGGCGATTCTGACACCTGTAGCCAAAGTTATGGCCAAAATACTGAAGCGTATCCAAAATTACCCTAATTAGTGACAACGTCACAGTTTCCTGTCATCTTTGCGCTGATCTACCAACTCAAGGTATTTCAGTGTCATCAACGTGTCGTTTGACAACTCAGCATCATCTGACTCGGATGCTCCTGCATCAGTTTGGATTGATGGAATTGGAAAGAAAATTAAAGAAAAGAAAATGAGATATAATATTTTTTATGTTTGATTTATTAAAATGAGAGAAAATAAAGAATTATGAGTGATTTGAAGCTAAGTTTATTAAAGATTAAGTGTTATAATTATAAGTACCTAATTTGGCAGGGTTGCAAGGAGCTTCTCTTTTCCCTTTTAAGCCTGCACACTAGTTTTATTCCATTTTTTTAGCTATTCTAGGAAAGTTTCTAGCTTATTGCAATCAACGCGTACACATCTGAACATTATAAAGGAAAGAAAAAAATATATACTATTTATATAAGGATAAAGTATAAAAATATTTCCATATACAAAAAATGTGAAAAAAACACGTTTCTTGTTGGCGTATATAACTCTCTAACATTTGGAATTCATGTAAAATTACTCTTTTCAGAAGTTGACTATCAATTTTGACTTAGAAAATTTCAAATACCCTTTTCCATGACCATAATACCCCTCATGATTTCTCTCTCTCCAACCGTATCTATTTATTTCTCTCTCTACTCTCCTTGTAGGCCTCATCATCTATGTATGTGTGTGTGTATATATATATCCATTTGTCTCACTATTCCTCAAATCCACTCACGCACACATCAAATCAACTATGTATCAAGCGGTGAAAGGAATTGGACAGAAATCGTCTCCAATTAGGCTGCGCCCATTTCCTCTCCATTTGCCTCAAAACGTTGTAGTTTTGCATTGAAAATTGGTTTAAAAAATAATCTTGTGGTTGTAATTGATACACATATATTGTGAAATTAGATGTTGACAAGTGTCCATGTAAGGTAAAAAATATTTACCTATACGTATTTGTTGCTCTGAATACCAAATACTAACATATACCTATACAATATATTAACATTGAAAGTACAAAAATGCCCCTCTGTATCCAATTTTACCTTTTCTTCTCTGGTTTCCTTCCCTCGCAAAAACAATACAAACCTATACACAGAGTTTAATAGAATCTCTGTTTTGAAATTATTCTCAATCTCTATTCCTGTTCGCTTCAGGCGTGGTGCTATTCAAACTGTGGTGGTCTTCGTCGGCGTGGTGGTAGTCGAATCGTGGTGGTCTCTGTGGTGTTCCCTTTCTCAACATTGCATCATTCCTCTTCTCAATCATTATCTCGGAGCTCCTGTTCGGTTCCGTCGTGGTGGTAGAGGTATTAATTTCATTTTTAATGTAAGTTTGCATGTGTGTTATGGAGCCTTACCATAGGTTTTCTGCGTGTGTAATGGAGTTTGCTCTTCAATTTTCTTCTCAATCTCTGTCTCTGGGCTCCTGTTCCCTTCCGGCGTGGTGGTCTTCCCTTGCTCAACCTATCCTTGCAAAATCACAGGTATTTGTTTCAATTTTAATGCTATGCTTGGGTCAAATTTTTCACGTGTTATGTAGCTAAACCTAGTTATTTTGGCCCGGATTGGTGGTCAAAGTAATAATTGGAATTGCATATTGTGCACGCGTTTTAATGTGATTAAATAAGTTTTAACAGATTCTTTTGTATAATAAAAGTGTTTGAATTGATGGATTGTTGAAATAAAATAGGATGATATATATGGTTTAATATTGAGGGATTGTTCTATAAAATGTGATAATATAAAAAATTGTTTGAATTGATGGATTGTTGAAATAAAATAGGATGATATATATGGTTTAATATTGAGGGATTGTTTTATAAAATGTGATAATAATGAAAGTGTTTGAATTGATGGATTGTTGAAATAAAATAGGATGATATATATGGTTTAATATTGAGGGATTGTTTTATAAAATGTGATAATAATGAAAGTATTTGAATTGATGGATTGTTGAAATAAAATAGGATGATATATATGGTTTAATATTGAGGGATTGTTCTATAAAATGTGATAATATAAAAAAGTGTTTGAATTGATGGATTGTTGAAATAAAATAGGATGATATATATGGTTTAATATTGAGGGATTGTTCTATAAATGTGATAATATAAAAAAGTGTTTGAATTGATGGATTGTTAAAATAAAATAGGATGATATATATGGGCTAATATTGATGGATTGTTCTATAAAATGTGATAATAATGAAAATGTTTGAATTGATGGATTGCTGAAATAAAATATGATGATATATATGGGTTAATATTGATGGATTGTTGTAAAAAATATGATAATATAAAAAAGTGTTTGAATTGATGGATTATTGAAATAAAATAGGATGATATATATCGTTTAATATTGAGTGATTGTTCTATAAAATGTGATAATATAAAAAAGTGTTTGAATTGATGGATTGTTGAAATAAAATAGGATGATATATATGGTTTAATATTGAGGGATTATTTTATAAAATATGATAATAATGAAAGTATTTGAATTGATGGATTGTTGAAATTAAATATGATGATATATATGGGTTAATATTGATGGATTTTCTAAAAAATATGATAATATAAAAAAGTGTTTGAATTGATGGATTGTTGAAATAAAATAGGATGATATATATAGTTTAATATTGAGGAATTGTTCTATAAAATGTGATAATATAAAATGTATCATACTGCCCAAACAAAAGCAACAAGTGTGTAACTAATCCTTTTGATAAGCAGTTCCATGAGGACATATATAAGTTTATTCTTTAGTTACTCTTTGTTTTAAACTTCACATGGGTAATTAACAACATTGTGGTCAGTCACTATGATGGTGTACTTGAATTGTATATTGTATATGCCAAAGCCAAAAATTGTTACCACAGATTTTTCAACCACGATTTGTAGACAAAAATAATACTCAAAATGACGAAGGTCAAATTCATTGCGAGAAGCACCGTAAAGGGAAGAACAACTGATTATAACAACAATGAAGCAGAAAGTGATTCGGATTACATTCCTGAACCAACTGGTGATTCTCCATCAACTTCTAGTAGTTCTATAGAGACAGTTCTGCGGCTAATGTACATGATGTGTCTGAGAAAGGGGCCAAAGGGCCAGCAAATCCATACATAAGATTCAGGTATACACTGTGTTTCTCTTATTCCTATTGCAAATCTATTTCGTACTAAGTGTTTGAAAATTTTGTCTGTTATATCCAATATATTTTGCTGTTATGTTCATATAAATTATATTTTACCAACTGCATATTGTTAATTTTTATATGATATCAGGTCTGAATTTGTGAAGAAATACAGAATAGAGCATAACAGGGTGAAAAAAATGACCCATAAAGAACTTAGTTCAATCTATAGTGAAGCCACTGCCCGGTGGAGGTCCCTTGGTGATGACGAGAAGTCTCAATATGAGGCTGCATATCAAAAGGATATGGAGGAATTCAGGAAGACACAACCAAAATGAAAGATAGTTCAGAAAAAGAAGGGAATGTAATTTATTAATTTGTTAATTTGATTACATATACTAGTCTTGATGAATTAAAATTAATATATTTCCCTACTGACGATGTCCATCTTAATAATTAAGTTATGTTCATATATTGTTCAGAAATTAATCCAACACCTCATCCGAAAGTCGGGTGGTTGGCACAGATGCTCTTACCCCTTGTTGGTTCATGTTCTTAAAAATTTAGATTCTGAGAAGAAAAAAATTATGGAGGAGATTGGTTTTGGCAATCTGTTGAAACTGAAATGTGACCACTTGAATGAAGACTTATGCCAGTATCTAATATTAAAATTTGACTGGGAGTCCTCTATAATTAGACTTGGTCAGAATATGCATATATCATTAAACGCACATGATATTCACACCATCCTAGGCTTACCCAAGGGCGTTGCTAATGTCCTGAAAACACGACACTTGGAGGATGAGTGGATATGCAAAGGTGGATATCTCTAGCCCAACGCAATGCATGTTGAGGACTTGTCTGTCAAGGTCAAACAGCTGAATGCTGGCGATGAATGGAAGAGAGCGTTTGTCCTCTTTACTTGCGCTGCTGGAATTGCTCCAAATGGCCGTTATAAGTGCCATCAAAGCTTGTTAAGTGCTGTCAATGATGTAGCTAAAATTCGCAGTTACAACTGGTCTGTCTATGTTAGGGATTGTTTGGCTAATGCAATGAAAGATGTGAAACCTGGAGAAGTTAAACAAATGTACGGTGGTTGTTTGATTTATTTGCAAGTATACAGTTCTAGGTCAATGGTTAAATATTGTTCCAGACTCATATGAAACTTTAAAAAAAAAATTTCCGACTTTTAACAGATTTTATATCTAATTAAATGTGACGTGTGATACCCTGAGTATCCGAATGGGGATCAATTTTCATTAGGTTTCTGGACTACTGACCTTGTTCGGAAACGAATCACTTGGGAGAAGGAGATGGGAGGCTTTGGAATTGGTCAAGTAATTAATTTAATGCGATGTAAAATAGTTATTTAAAACTTGATGTATATCTATCTATAAGAATATAACATTTATAATTGTAACAGTTGGTCGATATTCCTCGTACACCATCTGCCACCTCTGATAATGCAGGTCCATCACATACTAGGCCTGGAAAGTGTGGTTTGTCCTCATCTGCTCGCCCACAGTCATCAACATCCGAATCAGAATATGATAGCTATTCTGATTCTAAGATGGAGGTAACTATAATTATATTGGTTACTTTATGTATATATATTGATATTTTCTTATAATTTTGTCGCACTGACCAGTCTTTTGATGGATGTGCAGCGAAAGTTGAGATCAATGCGGAAAAGGATAGATCATTTTAAAAAGTATTTCATAACGCGAAAAAGGTGAAAACAGGCAAGTGTTTTCGAACAGTGGAGTGGCGATAAGGGAGTTCAGAAGGAACCCTCCAACACTCGTGCTACTGTTGATGGGATACCTGAGAGGGAACCCACTACTCATAGGGAATCTATGACTGAAAGTCCTGAAAGAGGTGAGTTCGACAATGTCGATAAAACATCTGAGGGCACACATCATCGAGAACTCTCTGTTGAACGTGTTCAGACATTTGATGAGGATCGTCCTCTAAGTGCACTACGAAAGAAAATTTTTACCAGGGGGGAACGTGAGAAGCTAGAAGACGTTGTCATTGAAATACCAACAAATTCACCTGCCACCACAAAAAGAGGTAATGAAAATTTTGTCGTTCACCTAAAAGATGGAGGCCAATTTTTAAAATAATCTAACCATATTTATGTATTAACTGTCAACAATGTTAAAATCATCTATGTAATTATTTTTTCTCATGGGTTTGCATAGCTTCCTTGTGTCATATCTAATCTGTTATCCATTTTGCTTATGCCTGAGGCTTAGTCTTGAGGCTTGTTTGGCTTTGTCCCCTCCCTCTTTGAGGCTAATGTACATTGTCACGTTTCTTTTATTTATACCACTTACCTAAACAAAAAAATAAAACGGTCAACATATTACCTGAACATACTCCTTCCATAAATCTGAATTTAATTTGTAGATGCCTTGCGGAGAGGGAGACGAAAAAAGATTCCCTCAACCAAATTTGTTGGCTCCCCCTGGCACAAGACTGTCCTGAAAAAGGCTGCGTTGACCAATAAGCAGGACAAGTTGTTGATTTATTCATCAATGGATGGGGGTGATTCGAGGTTATTAATGATGTTGTCCGAATTTTATAAGGAGTATTATATTATATACATTTGAAATGGGTTGGCATGGTTTATTTAATTATGTTTGGTTTTAATTTGTCTCAATGATCCTTTGGTAATGAGCAAAATAGAAGTGTGTCTTCGATTTCACCTCCAGTGCAAGTTCGATAATAATTGGTTGAATAGCCCTGTGAGTGGTGTAACTATATGAGCTTCCTTCGATTTTTTTCTATATCTCGATTCACTATTATCTTACAAAAAATGTTAATCAATTGTGACAGGTGATCAATATGATGGGACATCTTTTGAATGAGGAGCAGAGTGGTGATAGAATGAGATACTATTTAGACACTTGTGCCGTGCAGTTGATGGTTGAAATGGGTTTAGAGAATTGTACAAGAATCAGTGATTACAATACAAAAAAACCGATGTGAATCAGATAATAAAAGCTGATCTGGTTAGTATTACTTGATGTATGTCTTAGTGGTTTTAGTAAATAATAAGATAATAATATCCATGTTTAACCTAAACTTACTGCATTGTTTCTTGTGAAATAGTTATTTTTTCCGGCAAACGTTAGGAAGCACTGATTCTTGTTAGTCGTCAACCGTCTGAATAAGAGGGTTGATTATCTTTGTTCACGCGGTTCTTCTACGCGCTCTGCTTATGCTAAATATGTGGTAAAATTTTCAAAATAACCTGTCAGAGTTTGTTTCATTGTTATATTGATAAGTATAATAAAAATTTTGATACTATAGTGTCATTTATACAACAGAAAGAGTTCATTGAGATTGCGACTGATTGTAAGCTCCCACTTTTTCGAACGAATCATGTCAATAACATACTGACGCAAAGTGACGGGTATGAAGACTATACATACACATTTCACCATAATAGCGACCATTTTAGTGGATATAATATTTCATAGATAATTGCTTTCCTCATCTCAGGAACTCTTGTGGACTCTTTCTAATGAGATACATGAAGCGTTGGAATGGCGAAGAACTTACTAGCACATTCAATGTAAGTAACGACACATCGTATGATTGGTGCAGAACCCATTTGATATGACTAATGAGTAATAAAATGTAAGTAAGTTGTCCATGTTGTTAAATGGTGTAGGATGATCCAAGTGTAATACGTACTCAGCTCGTGCTCCAACTTTTGAACCATCCACTCAACGAACAAAAAAGGGATTTGTATGTTCGGGCAAAGCTAGCAGATGACAAAATTGAATGAAATGTTGAATCTGAACAATTATTTGAACAGTTATGCTAACTTAAATGCCAGATACTGGTGTCTGGACTTAAGTGAAGTGGTGTTATGAATATTTTTTCTATTGTACAGAGATTGGTCAAGGTATTAATGCTGTAAATAGTAGAAAAACTAATATGAAAGGGGGGTGTTTTGTCATTTACTGCAGAACAATTAAATGTGCATTTATGACATCCCAAATAATCCCAAATCAAAACTCTGTCTGACTTATCTATATATATTATTTTTGTTTCTTAGTCTCTACACATATAATTTTCTTTCCTTTCTCTGTAATTTATATTTTAATATATCTTACTAGCTCTAAAACCTTTTGTGCCATCTTTCTTTCGTTAATCTGTCATTCTGAATATGGAGTCATCTTTAAGCTCGGGAAATCTCAGTCATGTATCTACCCCCAAAAAGAGTTTTCTGCCATTGTGGAGTGCTGACCCCTATGAAGATCTCCTGGACAGAAAAAAATCCTGGGAGAAGGTTTTATGGATGTGCAAACTATTTATCAACTAATTGTTGATTTCATAAGTGGGAGGACGAGGCACTTAGTCCATATTATAGAAGTTTTATTTGTGATGCTATGAAAGAGGTGAAACAACTAAGGAGGGCCATATCTTCCTACAGTGAGATTGAAGGTGAAGATCCAATGTTGCAAGAAATGAAAACTGTGGTAGCAGATCTGAAAAGGCAAGTGGAAGAAAAGAATGTGGAATTGAACATGTTGAGGGAACTTATGTTGGAGAAGAAATGCAATATGTACAATGGGGGTCTGGGTGTTTTTATCATGGGCTTTCTGTGTTGTGTTGTCATCAAATATATTTTTAATTAGTACAATATCAGAGGGATCTTTATGCAATCCTTATACAATCTGTCCCACTTTTACGAACAATATCTCAAATCAGGTAATAATTATCAGCTAATTACCTCTCTGTATATGACCAATTGAACTCTTTCATTTTGTTATTTGTCTTATGGTAAACTGATTATTATTCACAGTTAGGTTGGGATTATAATGGATTACTGATAATATTCTCATAGGAATGTTTTTACCGTGGGACATTATTCTAATATCCCTTCATATTTATATGTAATTTTTACCCTTTTGTAATTATTGTAATCACGACTTACTTTGGCTTACCCAATTTCATACACAGTCCATTTTATTACTAACATAGGAAATAATTACCAAGACTTAAGAGCAAGCTGCAAAAAAACACCTCTCATTATAGTTTTGCTCCATACAATGAGGTTTGCTCCGTTAGAGAAATACCCCCTCAGTCCAAAATTTTGTTAGTTTTGTAAAAAAAACCTTGAAAAAGAAAGTAAGGAATAAAAGATAGGGTGTAATGGTCTTTCTATTTTATACGAATTATTTTTTTTAAAAATCATTAGAGTAATTGAAAAATATAAATATATATATATATATATATATTTAAAAAAAAGAGTCCAACCGTGTGAACATATATTATTTAAACCTACTATGACTGAAATGTCTATTATACCCTTAATCTTATATTAATATAAAATTTAATATTAATATATAAATATCATATTATATATAATAAATATTTAATATTTATTTTATAAAAATGAAAATATTATATTAAATATTAAATATTAATTAGGCCAAACCTCATGGGAGGTCAGTGTATTTTACCCAAAATTATATTAAAAAATTGTGATTAACTTGAGATATAACATGCTAAAGGAATGACAAAAAATATGGGATAAAGTTCTGCAAAATATACAATTCCTGATACTTATCAAAATATATGAGATATTACATGTTTTTTAAAAATTAAAATTTTTCACCCACACTTCGGCTTCCCAAATAATAACCAACTTATCAAACTTACGTATATATGTAATCCCATTTTTTAACTACTTAATCAAGCTTTGTCATATATAAAATCTCATTTTATAATTTAACATTGAATGGGCTTAAGTAATCATTGCAATTTTTTTTATAAATATCTAGTAATCACATTTTAATATATATTTTACCCATCTTTAGTCATTTTAACCACCACTTACCTGTTACTCAGACACGGTTAATTGGTGATGTTACGAAACGGCAAACTTACATAACATAGCGTCATTACAGTTTGGTAGAAAGTAGTTGGATTTAATGAGAAACATTTAAGGAATACAATCCATTGAAACAGAAGAGAAGACCAACAGTCCAAACATTACAAATCAAGTATCAAAACCTTCATACGTTAACTTCAAACTTGCATAATAACTCAAATTTATACAACAGATAGATCATCTTCCAGAAGATATTATCGGAGAGTTGGCAGAACTGTTAGCTTCCTCATCTTTCAGACACCTCTACCGATTTCACTTAAGGTTATTGATATTATACCCTTCCTTTGTTCCGTTATTTTATAGGTATGATATATGCATGATTACTCTATTTTTACTTATATGTCAGTTTTTCAGTTGTAGGGGCATCTCTGTCATCACTCGTGCTCCTGAGACCGTTCGCCGACTTTCATTCCAGTCGGTATACAATATGAGTCCCAATTGGTTCCCCTTAGAAGCACAAATCAAGACTGAGTGGTTTGAGTCATGTCTTGCAGCACGTAACTTAGAGGCTATATTTATCAGAGGGGTGGTACGAATAAGTTCCAAAAATTTGTTTACGTTCTACGCATATATATTGGTTACTTATTTTCTCCATAATGATGGAAAATCATATCTGTTATCATCGTAAGAGTTGTATTTCTGCTAAGGGTTACTTAATCCGGCTCTACAACAACTATATGTTGTGTTGCCACACCATCCCCCTTCTCTATTTGCTACTGTAGTTTATTTCATATTAGGTAATGCAGAGGAGAAGGAGATAGGAATAGGTCTGTTGGGATGCATGAGGAGGGAGATACGGCTCCGCCCAGTTATAAAGACATCCATCTCTCGCATTTTGGTGATTTTGGGTAATCATTGGATTAATAACCAACGATTTATTCCCCATGTTCCAAACTGTTGTCCTGAAGGTAACCATTCACAATTTATTGGGGTTGTGTGGATTTAGATTCAGTACATTGTGATGGTTGTGCTTCTGATTTAATAGTGGTTGTATTACAACGCCGGAACACAACATTTACATTGGTTTAAGGTTTAGTTGTAAGTACATACACATTTTTGGTAAATTACTTTTGATATGTATTCTGTCTACTTTTAGTGTTATGAATGATTTGGACGTTTAATTTGATAATATGGGATGTAGTTTTAAAATTACACGTACTACTTTCTCACATTTTGAACACTAACAAATAGTACGTGTGAAAGGAATATTCTGATGAATATCGTAGGAATATTGTGAACCCTAACCTCTCAAATATAAGTATTCTTCAATTTATCCAAACCTGCGTATATTAGTACAATACAAGAAATGGTTCAGATACTATGAAGTACTAGACAATGAATATATTAATTACCAAAAAATCCTCCGAGTTTGGATTTACTTATTTGCCAAAATATTTATAATAATTTATTATTTCATTGAATAATAATTATTGATGTTAATTCAATCCAAGTTATTAATTTAATTACTAATTTATATACTACAGCAAGAGATAACTACATATATACGAAAGCCTATTATTCATTAATTGAAGCCTATTATTCATATAGATAAATGTTTGTCCCTTTACAGATGTAGTAGTGTGGTTGTAATTAATTTATACTAAAAGTAGTACAAGTGTGGTTGTAATTCATTTATGGTGAAAAGATAGAAACAGATATATATATCTGATTAGAATCCAATAGTCCCATGATTACAAATCAACAGTCTATCATTCGGATTGTCTTCCCTTCGCCTTTTTCCTTCAACCAAACTCCCTCTTCAGGTTATCTGAATGACAAACGTTGTATGCAAAGGCGAAGGGTCACATACGGGGAGTTTGACAGAAGGGCCAAACATTGTATGCAATCATGAAGGGTCACCACCACCTTTTGCAACCTACAACAATGTCGCAGACTCAATGTCAACTCTGTAGAAGGTATAAGGAGTTATAACATGTGAGGAGTACTATAGTTGTGGATTGTAGAAGACTTAGTATAGCAATTCCCAGATCACGTCATCAATTACATGTGAGATGGAGGAAGACTGATCAAATTGTAAAGCCAACTCAAACACAACAACAGATCGTAGTGAACATATTGCATCCATATCGACTGACCCGATTCTAAAATCAGATTTTGACATGTCTGATTTTACAAACTCCGGAGATGATAAGGGTTTGATACGTACTGATAAACACTTGGGATATTTACTATTATAAGATGTGATGGTTGTTGTTGAGAGAATTCAATGCTTAATTTAGTTTTTCGTTTAAACCCTAACTCTGTAGAAAGATATAAGGGCTTGTACTTGATATCAAAGTAACTATTGGTCAAATCAGTTGATAAGGTAATCTGAATAGGATGTTTTCTTTATAAGGGTTTGATACGTACCGATAAAAGTTTGGGATATTTACTATTATAAGATGTGATGCAGGTTGTTGAGAGAATTTAATGCTTAATTTAGTTTTTCGTTTAAACCCTAACTCTGTAGAAAGATATAAGGGTTTGTACTTGATATTAAAGCAACTATTGGTCAAATCAGTTGATGAGGTAATCTGAATAAGATGTTTTCTTTATAAGGATTTGATACGTACTGATAAAAGTTTGGGATATTTACTATTATAAGATGTGATGTAGGTTGTTGAGAGAATTTAATGCTTAATTTAGGTTTCTGTTTAAACCCTAACTCTGTAGAAAGATATAAGGGCTTGTACTTGATATTAAAGCAACTATTGGTCAAATCAGTTGATGAGGTAATCTGAATAGGATGTTTTCTTTATAAGGGTTTGATACGTACTGATAAAAGTTTGTGATATTTACTATTATAGGATGTGATGCAGGTTGTTTAGAGAATTTAATGCTTAATTTAGTAAAATTTCGTTTAAATCCTAACTCTGTAGAAAGATATAAGGGCTTGTACTTGATATTAAAGCAACTATTGGTCAAATCAGTTGATGAGGTAATCTGAATAGGATGTTTTTTTTATAAGGGTTTAATACGCACTGATAAAAGTTTGGGATATTTACTATTATAATATGTGATGCAGGTTGTTGAGAGAATTTAATGCTTAATTTAGGTTTTCGTTTAAACCCTAACTCTGTAGAAAGATATAAGGGCTTGTACTTGATACTAAAGCAACTATTGGTCAAATCAGTTGATGAGGTAATCTGAATAGGATGTTTTCTTTATAAGGGTTTGATACGTACTGATAAAAGTTTGGGATATTTACTATTATAAGATGTGATGCAGGTTGTTGAGAGAATTTAATGTTTAATTTAGTTTTTCATTTAAATCCTAACTCTGTAGAAAGATATAAGGGCTTGTACTTAATATTAAAGTAACTATTGGTCAAATTAGTTGATGAGATAATCTGAATAGGATGTTTTCTTTATAAGGGTTTGATACGTACTAATAAAAGTTTGGGAGATTTACTATTATAAGATGCGATGCAGGTTGTTGAAAGAATTTAATGCTTAATTTAGGTTTCTGTTTAACCAACTAAATATAAAAGAGTTACAGCAGAAAAAGAGTTCATATTATCCTACGATTACTATATCATTCTTCTTCAACATGGAGGGTCTCCCCCAGCATCTGGTGAGTAAAATTGTCCGTCGAGTAGCAGCAAATAGCTTGGAAGACCTAATGAGAATGAAACAATGGTTTGTATATTCATGCTCAATTTTGTTACTTTATTAACGTTGATTTGGCTATGAATAGCATCTGTTGTACTTTATGAGTTTGTTTATTTTTTATATTCTGTTCAAACACCATTCTAATATTTATAATATTTCACAACAGTAGTAGGTCAATGTATTTACTATGTTCAGAAGTTGAGACAATGAAGGAAATAAATTACCAAGACTTGTATGAGTTGCGCTATGGAGGAACTTGGAAAACAAGCGACAACCGATGGTAAATCTTCAATAAATGTATTGACTATTAAAATGTCGATGCAATGTTTATTTATGGAGTGGTACGTTGAGCTATATCCGAGTATGTATGTATTTACCTAAACTTTATCTGAAATTTAATAAATTGTTTAATGGTCAATTGTAGGAGCTTATTTTTGCTGCTGGCAACTACGCCTATGGTCTGGGAATCTTCCAACGAAGATATGAGGTGAATGATATTAGTTGTGAATTCGCACTCGCACTTGGTAAGCTATATGAGGATGATGCTTCAAAGGAGAACGGAATTCGAGATATTATCAACATTAAGAACAATCGTTCAAAGAATCAGTTTATCAAAAATATTCGGAAGAAAATTATCCAAATCATAAACGCTGGGCGGGGGGGATATCACTAGCAACTTTATCAAGAAATACCTGAATGTTGCCCTGTAGGAGGCCACATTGAGGATTTATATACTATTCCTATTAACGAGGACACTATTGAGTGTGAGCTATGCTAATGTGATATCCATTTGTGGGTGGTCACTGGTAAATTATCAGAGGAATGCCTCGTATAACAAAGCGAAGTGGGGTATTAATGATTGTTTTGCATTAAAACTTTGCTTAGGTGAGTTTGCTTATTTTATGTAAGGTTGTATAATATAATGTACGTAATCTGCCTCTTCAGTTTACCATGATGAAACAAGCTTTTATATTATGGGTAGGGGTGCACACGATACGGTTCCTCACGGTTCTTGGCGGAACCGGAACCGGAACCGTTACCAACGGTTCCTGATTTTCGGAACCGGAACCGGAACCGTTAAGGGTTGGAACCGTGAGGAACCGTACCGCGGTTCTCGGTACGGTTCCGGTTCCGAACCGCGGTTCCTTAGGGATTTTTTTTTTTTTTTTTTTTAATGAAGCTTGAAAATAAAAAATATATATATATATATATATTCATTAACTAAATGTGATACCTACAATCTAAAAATGGCACCCTATATATATATAATTATTATATTATATTATAGATATATATACATTACATATAATGTATATATATTATGTATAGTAATTATATTATAATATAATTATTATATATAATATATGATAATATAATTATTATACATAATATATATACATTATATATAATTATTATATGTAATGTATATATATATATATATATATATATATTATATAGTTATTATATTATATATATATACACATATTTAATATAAAACGGTTCCGGTTCCGGTTCCAAGGAACCGTTACCCCCAACGGTTCCGGTTCCGGTACGGTTCTACTGGTCCTGGAACCGAAACCGGAACCGTTGGTAACGGTTCCTAATTTTAAGAACCGGAACCGGAACCGTAGCCACGGTTCGGTACGGTTCCGGTACGGTTCCCCTCGGTTCCGATTCCGGTTCCGGTTCCGACGGTTCTTTGTGCACCCCTAATTATGGGTCTAATCGTACACTTCACCATACTTAATATTAAAACTCAAATCACTACTCCAAATTAAAACTTATATTATGAGTCAGAATGTCCATCTTTCACAATAGGACTATATAATCAGATATCAGACCAGAGCACTCTATTTTTACATCATGACACAGTTCAATTTGTTAAAGAATGACTTCATTTTCGAACAGTCGTCGCTGAAATAGACGATTAACCTGGGACAATGGCATTTTGGACACTGGCGTGGCAGTATTCTTCTCGACGTTGAGATCAAGTGTCTTTCATTACGAACATAGGAAAAATAATGTGTTGTCAGCTAATACGATATTTCACACTAAAAATAGTCATACATTTAATAGGGTATGATGAAAATGAAATGTAAATTATTCATTTGCCAAATCAGGCGTGCATGAACCTTCATGGGAAGGAGTATTAAAGAGTGTGACCGAAAACATGCTTGATTCGCCAATATTAGACTGTAATTGATTAAAGTGATAAGTATACACCAATGTACTAATAGGCATAATAAATGCTCTATCATTCTAAAATGCAATGGTATCACTTACGTCATTCCTCAACGGAGTAATGTGTTCACCAAATAAGGGACTGAACGGTGAATCCCAGTCCGGATTTGCAAAAGTGGGGGATGCCACATCACCCTTGCCGTCAATCTACAAAGAAATATAATCAGATGAAATTTCACCTCCCTACATCATCAAGTAATCATTATGATATATCTATAATCTAAAAACAGAAAGTTAATGAATTATTCTTAGATCATCCAAATAATGTGGTGGAATTCATAGAGTTGTCACAGAATTTACATTTCTCAATCTGTAGGAGGGGGTTGCATTGCTACCAGTACCACCTACCAATTTGGATGGCCCGAGCCTGCTCGATTTCTAAAGATAACAACAAATACATTAGACTTGTTATATGCATGTTTGTAATGATAACTCTATATTACAGATCAATACCTGACGTTGTCGTTTAGCAGCATTTGTTCTCTTTTCAACAATAGATTTTATCCTACGAAAGGGACCTTTACATCTGTCTTTAGTCCTTATTCCCCTAGCATTTACTCTAGTCCTATTTTGTACATTGTCGAGGACATTTACAGTAGGAGATGGTCGACTAGTTGTTGCTTTATCGGTGAAACTTCGAATTCTACATTCTTGACCATTCTTTTTCCACATCATCGCATTTGGTAATAAATCATTGAATGCTCCGTCGTTCTCCGATGCAATGGAAGATAATTCGGTCAGAAGCCTACAGAGGATTCTGTACCATCGGCTTACTTCAAGTTTGGGATCCTTTATAACATCACTGCCAATAATTTTGTCGATGGTCCCGTCTCTAGCATTTCTACTCCATCTTCTTAATAAATACCGAGAAGGTAGTTCAGTGACTAACAATTCATCTTTCATGACTTTTAAACGATGGCAGCACAGAATACCCATCATTTCAAACTTTTCACAAGAACAACTTAATTGGTTGTCCTCTGACATTGTTACACGGCGCTCATTATTTTTCCCATTCCGGACTACTACATAAACAAGCAGACCATTATTGTCCATTTCTTTACTTTTTATATTCATGCTGACACAAGCTACTAAAAATTCCTCTTGGAACATCTGAAATACCCTCTTTGTGTATGGGTCTCCTGTTTGAACTAACATGTCACAAGGTGTTAAAATTATAGGTAATTTATTGAGCAAAGCATACTCAGCTTGAGTCTCCTTGTAACGCTTGTCGTACAACAGCCTATCAAAGTGCTTGAAGAATTCTAGAAGTGTAAGTTGTTTGGTTACGTAAGCCTTTAAACTAGCATTTATTCTGTCACTCAACTGCGTTGTATGCATCCCCGCCGTCCAAGATTGTTTAACGTATGACCTGGCCCATCTATGTCTTAAATCAAACAAGTTGGACAGCCATTTGTTACCAACAACATTAAACTTTTGTTCCATTTCTTTCTATTTGTCCAAAAATTCTTCCTGCTCCTCAATGCAGAACATTAATGTGGATATAACACTTTTAATATCTCCTTCCTTTTTACACACATGGCCAAGATGCTTTTGTGCATTTTGCATTAAGTGTCACATACAAAAATGATGAGCAGTATTAGGCATAACATGCTTTAGCGCCTTTGCCATTGCAGCTTCCTAGTCAGTAAGGATTATCTTAGGGGCTGGACATCCCATTGCTTTCAAGAAGCTGTCAAACAACCATGCAAATGATTCTGCTGTCTCATCGTACATCAGAGCTGCTCCAAATAGTGCAGTCTCCCGATGATGGTTCAGATCAACAAACAAAGCAAAAGGCCGGTTGCCATGGGTTAGTTTGTACGTTGTGTCGAATGTTACAACGTCTCCGAAATGCCCATAGTTAATTATCATTATCGGGTCTGCCCAGAATATATTCGTGATCATTGCTTCATTATCCAATTGAACTGCATACAAGAATGACGGATCTTCACAATACTTGGTCTGAAAATAATTCAACAGCCAAACCTTATCTCCAAATTCAAGCTCGCTTTATCTTTTGGTCCTTATATAATTTTGCACATCAAGCTTAGTGTACCCTACTGATGGTCTCCCACCAGTTTGTATTCCCATTAGCTCAAAAGCATTGAGAACAGAGACTCCTGAATCGGCAGTGAACTCCACATCAAAGGCCTGGCTAGCCGTAATTTTTTGCTGTGACCGCATCATGTGGGTGCATTGTTTAGTTATCAAGGGATGATTATGAGCCTCTTTAAAATCAGAAACAATATACTTCTCAGAATTGCTCTTGTAATAAATGACCATGCGCACACCGCAGCCAGTTCGTGTTTCTGCCCTGGGAGTCTTTGTAAATTTGTCCCTCTTGTCCTTTCCCCTCTTACCCTCCTTGGCACAGACAAACAATCTAGATGTAATTTTAGTTCCGACCACATCAAAATTTTGGCGCCGTTGCCGGGGACTACGGTTTTATTGTCGCCATTGGAAGATTAAATCTGGTTTAATTCTTAGGCTAGAAATTCTTTCATTCTTTTTGTATATATTTTGTTCTTATTTCTCAAGCTTCTTGATTTTAGGTATACCACATAGCGGGCATCAAAGAGAAGTAAACTTGGAACCCTTTGTGAGTATAACGCCTAAAATTAGTGGTTTGAATTCATTCATTCTTTTTGTAAAGATTATTGTTACTTTGTGTAGTGAGGTGTTGTTCGATTGTTAATGCATGCTAAGTAGACGGTCCTTGTCACTTCCTTTGCTTCCGTGTAACATTGAACTTGAACGAACACTTAGACAACGTAGAGGAACCTCTAGGGACCCTATATTGCCTAGGACTGAAAACATGGATCCAAATGAGAGACAACCTCCCGGACTACCCCCTTTTAATCATGAACAACCACCTCCACCACCACCTCCTCAAGGAGAGTTGCTTATGGACTTTTACCTTCCGACTACATTTGAAGTACCTTCATGTATTCAATTTCCGAATGTGGCGGCAAATCAATTCGAAATAAAGTCCTCCACCATCAATCTTCTTAATAGCTTCCACGGTCTTCCTAATGAGGATCCGTACCGGCACTTAGATTATTTCCTTTCCGTGTGTTCCACTATTCGTGTACCACACTTTACGGAGGATGATCTAAAGCTGCGTATGTTCCCCTTCTCCCTAAAAGATAAAGCTAGAAGTTGGTTCAACTCCTTAGAACCTAACTCAATCCATTCTTGGGCGGAGATGCAAATAGAGTTCTTAAAAAAATACTTCCCAATGGGTAAGACAAGTGATATTCGGCGAGCAATCACCGGATTCACCCAAATTGACCAAGAACAATTCCATGAGACGTGGGAGAGGTTAAAGGATCTTTTGAAATCTTGTCCGGATCATGCTGTCCCAAAATGGCAGCTAGTGCAAAGTTTTTATGATGGGGTGAGTGAGCAACACAGACAAATGATAGACTCCGCGTGTGGGGGTGGATATCTTTTGAAAAGCCCCGATGAGGCATGGAAACTTTTTCAAACCCTAAGCAACAATTCAGCTCAACGCTCCTCCACTAGGAAAGGGAAGGCCACCCAACCTTGTAGAGGAGTGCATGAAATATCACGGGTGGATGAGGTTGCCATGCAAGTAGAAGCCCTATCCCGAAAAATGGATTTAATCATGAAAAATGGGCTGCCTACTCCAAACCAATCTGTCCAAAATCAGGAAGGGTGTTCGTTTTGCTATAGTACTTCACATTTCATGCGAGATTGTCCTATTGCCGGGCAATCTCCCGATTATGCTCAAGAGCAAGCGAATGCCCTGTACTCTAAACAAATGAATGATCCATATTCAAACACGTACAATCCTGGTTACAAGAACCATCCGGCTTTCTCATGAAAACCTCAAGAATCAAGTCCCTCTTTCCAAGGGCAAAACTCTTTTAATTCCCCCTCTCAACAGCCTCATTATAGGCCAAACCCTCAACCTTACAATCAAAGATCTAATTACCAACAACCACCACCTCCTCCGAGAAGCCAAAGCTTTGAAGAAAGAGTGATAAGCAATCTTAAGGCCAACACCCGCTTATTGCAAACTCACTCTCAATCAATCTCTAAGCTTGAAGCCAATGCTCAATCTATGGCTAGGTTAGAAGCTCAAATCAGGCAACTAGCAAATGCCTTAAATAGAAGGGAGGAAGGTAAGTTGCCGAGTCAACCGGTGGCGAACCCCAAAGGTGTCCATATGATTGAAGATCCATCACCTTCAACTTGTAACGCTTCTCCGGAGCAAGTTCAATCAATCACAACCTTATGGTGTGGTAAAATCATTAATTCCAAGGTAGGGGAGGAAGAGATAAAGAAATTCCAAGAGCAACCTAAAAATCCAAAAGAATCCCAATTAAATCCAAAATTGTTTCCGTTAAATCCAAATTTGCAAAATACCCCTTCAAATCCAAAAGGAAAGGCAAGTGAAGTTGGATCGTCATCGATTCCAAATCTTGACACCTCTTATGAACCTCCAGTTCCTTTTCCTCAAAGATTGAAGGAACCTTCTCATTTCGGGAAGCAAGGAGAGAAAATCCAAGACATGATGGAGATCTTCAAACAAGTAAAGATCAATCTCCCTCTCCTTGATGCTATTCGACAAATTCCCTCCTATGCGAAATTCTTGAAGGACTTGTGCACTCAAAAGCGCAAATCTAGGAATCATGTTCCTAAGAAAGTCCTCTTAACTGAGCACATAAGCTCCATTTTTCAACACCAAGCCCCTCCTAAATTCAAAGATCCGGGTGCTCCGACCATTTCGTGCACCATCGAAAATCAATCTTTTGAAAAAGCACTTCTTGATCTAGGGGCTAGTGTCAATTTGCTTCCATTCTCAGTTTACCAACAACTAGGTTTGGGGGAACTCAAGCATACCACGGTTGTGTTGCAACTTGCCGACCGTTCGGTGAAGCAACCACGTGGCATCATTGAGGATGTCATCATTCAAGTGGACAAATTCTATTTTTCGGTGGACTTCATAGTCCTTGACACAGAACCGGTCCAAAACCCAAATCGTCATATTCCTATCATTCTAGGTCATCCATTCTTGGCCACGGCAAACGCTTGCGTTAATTGCCGTACTGGGGTGATGGACATCTCTTTTGGGAATATGAAAGTCCGCTTGAACATCTTCAATGCTTCCCACCACACATCCGACGATGAAAGTCAGTGCTTTGGTGTCGATGTTGTGGAAGACCTTGTTCAAGAAGCACATCCTTCTATTCTTTCCAAGGATCCTTTAGAGGCATGCCTAAATCACTTCAACTGTGATGATTTTGACATTGAGCAAGCCATATGTGAAGTCAATTCCATTCTCGATGTTAATACTGTCATGGATTTACCTAAATGGAGATTTCCAAGAGACCCCTTTCCTCCGTTGATTAATTTCGTCGCTCCCCACGGAGCGGTGGAATTGAAGGACTTGAAAGACGGCTCGTTGTTCAAAGTAAACGGGCAGCGCTTAAAAGTGTGCGTGGATGACCAAGTCACCACCGAATACGTGGATGTCGACACCTTGACAGATCCCGTGTATTTTGACTCGTGAGCCGATCCGGACGTCGTGCCATAGACGTGTAAGGTGGCGAAGCCATGGTAGCTATCATGCTTCCATGATGTCCCTTTAATCCAAAATAGGTTTGTATCTAAGCAATGTAGTATCTAATTCCCAAATATCCAAGTCCCTAAAGCATAACTCAAGCTGACTATTTTTGAGCATCTCGATTGATCAAAACCAGGATCTCGATCAATCGAGATTTCGATTGATCGAGATCTCAATCTTGATTGATCAAAAAATTGCAGAGATTTGCCAAGTCCAAAGTCCCGAGAGGTAGTATTCTTCGATTGCACTTTGATAGGTCTTCGATTGATCAAAAATTTCGATTGATCGAAATGGGATTTCGATTGATCGAAATAAAATTTCGATTGAATGAATTAAATGTTCGATTGATCGAAGTAAAAGTGTGATTCAGTGAAGGAATTTTCGATTGATCGAAGAGACAATCTCGATCGATCGAAGCTGATTTCGATTGATCGAAGCGAGATCTCGATCAAACGAAATCTCGATTGATCGAAATGCACATCTCGATCAATCGAGATGCACGCGGGGCCTGCACGTGAGCCAAAAATCTATTTAAACCGTTGGGCTTCCCTCCTATTTTAAAAGACCATCCGAATTCTTCTATTCCTCCGTGCGATCCAAGCCTTCTCCAAGCACTCCCGAGCACTCGATCTACCATTCCCGATCATCCGCCGCCATCCGACGCAGTCCGAAGCCGCCGCTAGCACTTGCGCGATCTTCTCTTCGCAGCTGCGAGTGGATCTTCTTCGGTTGAGCCGTTCATCTTCTTCCTCTCGAGGTAAGTGATGCATGACTACATTTTGCATACTCTCTCGCCATTTTTGATAGTTTTACGGCGTAATAAACATAGTTAGATGATGTTGGGGTGGATGGATGTGATTGCAACATCTGTAATGAGATTTTGTGGGTTTCGGGGGGTAGGAATTCATGTAGGAGTGAGATTTGGCATTCTTTTTGTTTAAAAATGCTTAGTGTATGGTGTGCAACCGCGACACCTTTGTTTCGGTTGCATCCGTTCACATTGTCTATTTGAGAGCGATTTTTTTTTGCATTCTTGTCAATACCATGAACTAGGACTTCATTTTTATTTCTATTCTTTTAGTTTAATAGTAGTTTAGCTTTCTTCTTATTTATCTTTTATTTACGTAATTTTTGGAATCAAGTGCAGACTGTTCCGAGACTATGGCGAGGGTGAAGAACGCCGCCGGTTCTGTTCGCGACGTGCCCGGGCGAGCCTTCAGGTCTCGAAAGTTCCACCCAGAGCAGATTTTTGACTTAGTCGAGTTCGAGAGGCGTCCCGACACCGCGTGGACGGTTGCCGAGCTCAGGAGGCGTCGCCTCGACCGGCTATGTGTGCCTCCCACCGACGTGGCACACGAGCGCCTAGTGCAGGTCTTTTACGATCATATAACCTATTCCTGCATCGCGCCGGATACACTCGAGACGGTCGTGGCCACTATCACGATCACGATTACTCCGAGCCGGATTGCTCAGATGCTCGGCATCCCTCACCAGCAGCCGACAGACATGCTTGGCCCGGATGGTCAGCCACTTTACAGGGCCGCACTCCCAGCAGACACGACGCTGTTCTCGATCGTGATGGACATGTGTGGCGGGGCATTTACCACGCCCAGTCACAACTGCACGTCCAAATCGATGTGCCCGAGCAGATTTTGGTTCCTGGACACCGTTCTCCTCAAGAACGCGTGTCCGCTGCAGCACGTGGCAGAGCACAGGGGCGACCTCCTCCGTTGCCTCTATGCTTTCCACACGGGCACGTGGGTTTCGATTCCGTCGCTGATCTGGGGGCAGATGTTCAAGGTCTGGGACGGCCTCGTGAACAAGAGGATGCGGAGAGCAGCGAGTTGGCGGCTTCCCTTTCCTTTCCTGATCGCCGCTTTTCTCAGCAGTGCCAGTATACCGGTCAGTCGTACTGACATTCAGTTGGCACCGCCCACCCGCTTCACATCTACTCAGTGGGAGCAGGTGAGGCGACACTTAGAGCGACAGGACCACCAGGGTGATCCACCAGACGATGTAGATATGGATGCCCCGGTGGAGACGGATGAGGGAGAGCCTGCAGGGGCTGAGTCCGAGGACGAGGAGATGGAGGAGGAGGAGATGGATGTCGCTGCAGAGCGGCATGATATCTTAGCGACGGCTATTCCTGCCTGGCGGCTGACGTAGAGCGGCTCCAGCAGGGTTTTGACGAGCACGTCCAGGTGACGCAGAGTCAGCTGGCAGGCATTCGAACAGACATTTCTTCTCTGGCACAGGGTCAGAGAGCGATCTTAGATGAGTTTCGAGCCTTCCGGCAGGACCTGCAGTTCCTGTTCGTTGGTCGAGCCTCCACCTCCACTTCTACTCCCACCGAGCCTCCACCACCACCACCCGCCCTCGAGTAGCTGCATTTTATTCATCTTTTCTGCTTTACTTTCTGTATTTTTCTTTCTTTATTTTTCATAGGCCATGTTGGCCATGTTTAGTTTCTTTCTGAGTATTCCACCTACATGTACACTTTGTACTTAAACTCATTTTCATCTATATAGAATACATTTATATTTTCTTTTATACCATGTGTTATCTTTACTGTCTTTATTTTTGCTTTCTGTCAATATATCTGTTCTCTATACTTTGACTATGTATGTAGTACCACTTGTCTAATTGTTATATGCGATTCAGTTGATGATTTCCGTTTATTACCGCCTGGTTTCAATTCCCAATACTATTGAGATTGCTTCAACACAGTATGGCGGTAATAAAGAAAGGCAGCCCCTTTGCATGCTATACGTTAGCGTGCCTGGATAGTCAATATCTTGTCGCATAGACCTCTTAGAAAATTGGGAACACCAGTTCAGACCCTTAGACATACAGTGATATTGGCATTGTCAGTTTGTGCATAATTATTTCATTATGTTCTATTTATCTACTTTTTGTTCCTTTTAATGCTCGTGGTATCCAGTGGGTGTTCTGTGCAGGTTTTCCTTATTTCCAAGATGACCGCTGCTGTGGAATACCATTTTTCTCGCATTCTGCCATCCCGGTAACTTCTTTCCTTGCTCTTCTTGTCCAAACATTGAGGACAATGTTGCATATAAGTTTGGGGGTGCGGTATGCTATACCACTTGCATACGCATGCAATGTTCGGTCATTATTTTGAGTATCATTGTAGAGCAGTTTTTCTTCTTGATATTTTTGCATGCTTGCCATGATGTCTTGCTTTTTAAAGGAAGTCATTCGAATAAATGTCCGAGGTAAATGCAGCAGGTAGTTAAGAACTTTAACATTGTAAATACCCGCACTTTTGTAAGCTTTATAGTAGGCTAGAACGGTCTACATTTTTGTCTAAATTCGAGCACGTACAATTCTTGCCCTAAATTTGTCCTTAACCGCACAAATTCGCACACATGCATTTTAAATTGTGGGGTATAAGTCTGAGGGGGAAATTTTTGAAAATTTCTGTTTTTATCTGAACAACTTAAAGAATAAGTTCTTCCGGTTGTTGTAAAAAAAAAAAAAGAGAAATAAAAAGAGAAAAATATGCAATAAGCCTTCTCACTCAATAAACCGGATTTCTATGCCTCAAAGCAGGGAATATTCGTGTAAAAGTGTGTAAGGTTGAGCAATAATAAGCGGGTGGCTTGCTTACGCTCATCGCCTTGTAAGCTCGGTCATTAAGTCCGAGGGGTGCTTCTTCACCTAATGCCCTAAAATCAATTGGTTTGGGAGTCATTGGCCCAACGCCGCTACATGGGCTTACAAGAAAGCAAAAAGAGCTAAGCATTGCACGGTCATCCGCACATGAGCAATCATGAATGTTTTGTGATAATGAACAGCCGTATCGAGCATTCTCAATGAGTTTTTCTCTTAAAAACAGATTTGTTCGTTTTCTTCTCCAAATATGACAAAAGCCACACGTTGGAATGCATGTTCACTTTTCAAAGAGGATTTTGGGGTTAGAATTGTTATATTTGTTCGGGCTGGACATTATGTGGGGACTGTCGTTCATTTATAGCTTGTGAAAGTCCATTTTTGCTAATGACCACATAGTTCTGTAATGCTTGTTGCATTTGCCAAATGTGAAATGAACGAATGATCGCCCTTTATCTAGTTGATGACTGAGCATGATTAAACTTTTGTATAAGATAGTTGATTTCATTTTTGTAATATTGTATTGCTAAGGGACTAGCAATATGTAAGTTTGGGGGTGTGATAAGTGTTCAATTCTATGCATTTGAACCCTCTTTCTTACATACGTTAGTTCCGTTTTTGCGTTGACCGAGATATGTTTACGGTATTTTTGTGTTTTTGATGTTTTGTAGGTATTGGAGTAAATGGAGCAAAGTTGGAAGCTTTCTACAGTCAAGAGAAGAAATCAGAAAATGCAGCCCAATGCATCTCGATCAATCGAGATGTTGATCTCGATTAATCAAAATCTCGATTGATCGAGATCTCATTTCGATTGATCGAAATCTCGATCAATCGAGATTCAATCTCGATCAATCGAGATGCTGCAGAGCCCACTTGGCCACTTGCTCACCTGCTCTCCCACTTGCAACAAAATCCCCCTTTTTGCACGACTTAGGGGGATTGTCTGACTTGAACAAGACTTTTGGGGGCCTTCTTGATACAAGAGATATATATAATGATATATATATATATATGGTGGGCCCCAAAGGAGAAAAAGGAGCCAAAAAGCACCAAAAGCCACACATATCTCATATATATCTCTCAAGACACATCAAAGAAGAGAAGAGAGACCTTCGGGAGAGGAAGAGGAAGAGCTGAACCAGACCAAGAAACTTCATTCTCTTCATCAATGGAAGGGTGCAAGGCAACCATGAGCAACTAACTCTTCTACTAGGGTGTTGGTTTCAACCCCTAGCCATGTAAACTTGTTCATCTTTGTAGCTCTTGGGATTTGTAATTAAATGTTGATTATTTAGCCTAGTGATTATGTACACAAATACATCTCTTATATATATTCATTTGATTTGGAATTTATTCTTGTCTTAGAGTAGATTTTGTCACTTGAATGCACAACATTTGCATATTCCACAAGAAGTGTAAATGATGGCTAGATAATGGTGTTTAAATGAATGTGTGATGTTAGTTTGTATAGACCATGCCAAGACAAGGTAGTTTGGATGCATGTAGTGTTCACTTAGAGAGTAGAGTAATTAGGTAGTTAGTTAGGTTGAAGAGCTATGCTTGTTGAAGATGGATTATGATAGGTTAGCACACACATTGATCTTTTGATATGTCATTGAGGTCACAAGCCTAATGACATTGTTAGGCATTTAATTAATGAATCCCATGCTTGCCACACTTATGAACATGTGAATGGTTAGTGGTGGAAACCAACCCTAGTTCTCTCTCCCAACTTTAAACTCTTTACTTTTCTTGTCATTTCATTCATGCAATAATTTTTAAACACAAATTCAAAAATCTGTTTTTCGAATTAAAGTAGAATTAATCTTCCTTTAAGACAATTGCGACTAGTCCTCGTGGGATCGATACCCTCTATATAGAACCTTATCTACAAAGATTCGTGCTCTTGCGAGTGGTTAAATTATATTTTGATAAAAAAAGGGCAAAATTAAGCTTACAATATAATTTAGTTCCGACCACATCAACGATGACCCATTTTTTAACAATCAGTTTATCGGTATTACATTGGTTTCATAGACTGATATACAATGAGGGATCCACAGTTTGTATAAGGCTTGTTTGGGTGCTGAATCTTCATGGGTCAATTGTATACTGATAGACCATGGCGTTGTAGTCTAGTGCATAACTAGAGCAACAGTGCTCAAATAGAGGTATCGGCGGTCAACAGGGCAGCAATGTCGCTGCCCATTATGGCCGCCACAGGTGGGTCTTTTGGGGATCATTTGGCCCGTTGAACTTTTCTGGAGTGGGGCACTAATGGTGGTGGTGGTGGTGATCGGGAGAGGTGGGGCGTTAATGGTGGAGATTGAACATAGAGAAATGAAAAGAAAGAGTGAGACAATGAAATGTCCTTTTTGGACATTTTGCTTTTTTATTTGTTTTAAGGGTATTTGGACATTTTTATCAAAAAATTGTTAATTTGTCATTGTTTGAACAATTTTGAAAATGTAAGGACGTTAATTGAATGTCAAGGGACTATTTGTACATTCGGTATATATGGGGAGTGTTTTTTATCCTTTACCCTTTATATAATTTAAGTTATAAAATGAACCTATAAAGTATGGTGAAATGTATACTGTTTTTAAGCTTCCCGTTATTTTAAGATGGGACACTAATAATTTACCTAAATCAAGTGACTTGGAACAATTTTGTGCCATTTGATCAAGTACTAAGGTATATTATATATATATATGTTGTAACCCTTGTGGACGGGTGTGAGTGGGGGGGTGCGAAAACAGACACTGGGCTGAGCTAACACACTGATAGGGTACAGGGTGCTCAATCCCACATAGCCTGGGTGTGGAAAAGGGGATGTGCTTATATGTAGTATGTTCTCTTCAAATGGTATGAGGTCTTTTGGGGTAAAACCCAAGAGCAAAACCGTGCGGGCTCAGGCCCAAAGCGGACAATATTATACCATGTGTTGGAGTGGGGTATTACAGTTGGTATCAGAGCCTGAACCCAACTGGAAGAGTGTCGACGAGGGCGTCGGGCCTCGTAGGAGGGTGGATTGTAGTAACCCTTGTGGACGGGTGTGAGTGGGAGGGTGAGAAGACAGACACTGGGCTGAGTTACCACACTGATAGGGTACAGGGTGCTCAATCCCACATCGCCTGGGTGTGAAAAAGGGGATGTGCTTATATGTAGTATGTTCTCTTCAAATGGTATGATGCCTTTTGGGGTAAAACCCAAGAGCAAACCGTGCGGGCTCAGGCCCAAAGCGGATAATATCATACCATGTGTTGGATAAATGGATTGGATTCGAACGGAAACAAGTCTGATTCAATCCCAACCTGCTAAGAGTTTTGGGCAATCCAATTTGATAACCCGACAGAATATATATAATTAAATTCATATCCAATTTGTTATTAGTCGGATATCTTATCTGATAACCCGATCCGAAAATAATATATTTTTTTTAAAAAAAATTAATTTCAAAAGAGATTAGCAAATAATGATTAGGAAAAAAATATAGAAGAAAAATAAAATATAAAGAAAAAAGTTATAGAAAAGTAAGTATTTGACTTTTTATTAAAGAAAAAAATTATAAAGAAAGACAAAATAGAGATAGGGAAGAATAAGAAGGAAATAATGATAAAAATATTTAATAGTATGTAAATATTATATGTTATAACATTATATAATGTATTTATAATAAATTATAAATTATATAATTTCAAATCGAAATATTATCGGATCGGATCAACCATAATCTATATTTGATTTGTTTAGATAACAGTTTATCAGATTAGAATCACTAACAGATTATCAAATTGAATGTCCAATTCATATCATAATTATTGACTAAGATTCGGATCAAAATCTGATCAGAATGGTCATCTTGAAAAGAAAAATTAATAATAATAAATTAGTCAGTTGTTAACAAAATATCCAAGTTATTATGACCAAGAAATTCCTTCATAGATTGTGAAACACTGAAATAGTTGCAGTGATGGCAAACTAGCTCGAGACAGTCCAAGTTATCAAAATGAGTTCACAGTATCATAACAAATTCAAAGAACATCTAATTAACTTGAATTTCAACACCAAAGGGACCTTCTAGGATATAAAATAAATGGAAAAAAAAAACATATTCTCTGTTCAAATTTGCAAAGATTAACTAATCCTTAACTATGTATAGCCTAAATTTATTGTGCGACTACAGGATGGTGGGATCATTATCTCACCTCATAACAACAACATCAAATACTTTGCTTACAACAATCACCTAACATTTCTTAAGAAATGCCTAGATAAAATGAAGGAAAGAATTATTAATTAATTTAAGGTGTCTTGCCTGAGCCCATTTTAGATGGTACAAGCATGTGTTTCTGTTAAAATTATACCCAAAAAATGATGCTAATCAAGACTTTTGGAATGAATATTCCAAAATATTCATTGTTGGTCTCCCAACACTCTTTGTTAAAAGTTAAGGGCCCATTTACTAACATGGAGTAATTCCTCCTTTTTGCTATCAATTTAACGAAAAAACATAAAAAAGTAAAACTATGTTTAATAAATCAGGTCAAGAGAGAACATTAGACCCAAGCTTAAAAATATCCAACTATTTAGGCTCATCCAAATGAAATTAATTTGAGCTATGATACATAATTTGAATTTAGAATTTTTTGAATGAGTTTATGTGAATGGGGAGTGATGTGACATAAACTCATTGGAAACATCTAAATTCGAAAGATATATAATTAATATTTTTTACAAACCTGTCAGTAACTTGAATGTCATCTCCATCTTCATTGCTCTATTTTCCATCTTCCAGTGCTCTGCTTTAGCATCTGACTATAACAGGTCACAGAGAAATTGATCTTGTCTCTCATAATAACAATTTGAAGTGACGCGCACACACTAACATATTGGGTTTGGAACCAATTTTAATTTCTAAGATTAGAGGTTAGGTTCATAGTTAGCAAAAAAGGCATATATAATACACATACTTATGTATAATAATAAGAAAATATTTTTCATACAAGCTTTACACTTAACAAATAATATCTATAATTTTTAATTCAATCGTGTAAAACACGTATTAAACATTTTACGTATTATACATTATGAAAATGCTTTACTTACATTTTTTTTTAAAAAAATAGTTTAATTACCTTTAATCATTTTATTTGAAGAAAAAATAATTTTTTAAGTAGTGTGCAATTATAGTAACATAACTGATAATTAACCTAATAATTTTATTTTCCAAGTTAATAGAGAATTAATAGTTGTATATCTTGTGAGCCATAACTAATATCACATAATAATATATATCTAGGTACTTTGTTAAATGGTATATCTTCGGAGCCTTGTGCACTGACTACGACCCTTTTTTATATGTAGTTTGCTAAAACTATATATTAATAAATGAAATAAAATAAAAAAACTAGATCATTTTTTCTATAAGTAAAAAAAATGAGATATCTAAACAAATAAATATGTAAATCTATGAATATTTTATAATACTTTTACAACTACGGATTCATTTCATCACTGTTTTAATTTGATTTAATATTGGAATATTTTTTTGCTATATATATTAATAAATGAGATAAAATAAAAGACAACATCATTTTCTTTTGTAAGTAAAAATATTATTAAATGAGATAAAATAAAAGACAAGATCATTTTCTTTTATAATAATTTTACAACCATGGATTCATTTCATCACTTTTAGTTTGGTTTAATGTTGGAATATGATTGAAAAATTAAATAAATATATATTTATATAATAATAATAATAATAATAATAATAATAATAATAATAACAATAACTATCTATATTACATTTAAGTATTGTGTTTGAATTTACCTCCAAAATAAAATCACGATCTAATTGTCAAAAATGTTTAAAAAATTAATCTTACGGTTAAAAATATTTATGCCGATCTGCGGTCTAAATAATTCTCTCTATCTACGATCAAACGGTCACAATTCATCTACTACATTCACACCTAAATTCACATACACATTCACTTACTCTCATATCTAAAATAACATTATATTTTTTTTATAGTGACGTAAGCACAGATAATTCGCTAGTTGTAATACATACAGACAAATAATATATATAATACTACCATATTTTTTTATATATAACATTTTTTTTATAGTTTACACTATCTATCACCAAATGTTTAATTATGTTTTTTAAGTAAAAATCGTAACATACGTGTACACATCAGATATAGTCTTTTCCGGATCCATATCTTACAATGGTTTGGTTCTTAAAGAAAAAATTTTGCAAAGTCTGGGCCTGAGATTGGGCAAGGCCGCCACCTAGCCCAACTCGAAAATTTGATTGCCTCCCTCATAGAGAGTAACAATGTAATATCCTTGAAATATATATATATATTAAAATATCGTATAGTTTAAATTTTAAAGAGTTTCCTAAGGAACTCAAACTCCTTATTTTTCTCCTAAATAATTTGACACGACATTCGATACACGAAAACAACACGATTTCTTTCTGAAAATAGAGGAAGAGAAAGTAAGAAATATACTGACGTACGTGAACACAACCTGCAGTAGCCGGAAGGAGAAACGGTGATCGAAGAATTGCGTAGAGAGAGACGGTGATTGGACTAGCTATAACAGGCAAGTCGATCCGTTTTATATTTTTGTATATGATTGAGACTTGTCTCTTATTAATTTTTAGATTGAAAAAAATAAATTAATCATATGGATAGTTTTGTGTAGAGGATTATATCGTTATTATTAATTTTAATGATGAAGCATGATTATACTAGGAGCTTTGTATTTGACTGAATGATCTATTAATAGATTTTAAATCATTGGGGGTTGAATATGGTTGTATAGATGGACGATTATGGCTAATGGTCTATTGTTGTCAATTAGTTGTGCTGTGTTTATATATATATATATATATATATATATATATGTATGCTATCTAGTGTTAATACAGAATTATGTATTTATGCGTATTGATGGAGTATTGATGGAATACTTATGAGGTTAAGAAACCAACGTCATAGTTCGGAAATTGTTTATCTAGATTATGATGTTAGGATCTGTTTTGATGATTTAAATATATATATATATATATATATATATATATATATATATATATATGCTATCTGGTGTTAATACAGATTTATGTATTTATGCGTATCATAATATTAGGATATGTTCTGATGATTTAAATCAAAGACCGTTTCTTTTTAGTAGTATTACAGTGGTTATAATTACAATTGGTTGTATGATGACATAGATTGCCAAATTATATACGTAATAAATTATATTTAGGATCTAATGTGGTGATACCCTATATATATACCTTAATTTAGTATACAAGGCATAGTTACGGTATATGTGCAGAATATAACATAGTTGCACGATGGAACCAGTGTTCTCTATATTTAGTTAGGACAGTGGCACGGTGAAACCAGTGTTTACGGTGGAACCAGTGTTTTGTATATTTACTTTAGGAAAGTGGCACGGTGGAACCAGTGTTTTGTATATTTACTTTAGGAAAGTGGCACGGTGGAACCAGTGTTCTGTATATTTAGTTTAGGAAAGTGGCACGGTGGAACCAGTGTTCTGTATATTTAGTTTAGGACAGTGGCACGGTGGAACTAGTGTTCTGTATATTTAGTTTAGGAAAGCGGAGTGGTGGAACCGTATATTTACTTTAGGGCAATGGTTGTATATTGATTTGATTATATCTAGGACGGTGGGCATATATGTATTGAAATGTGACAATTGGGTTGGATAAAGCTTAATGGTTTAGCTTCTGTAATGTTAGTTGTTATTTTTAGAGGCTAAGAGTGACACTCAAAGTGGGTTATACATTTGTGAGTGAAATGAGTTACCAATAGAACTAGTTATTTTTAAGGAATGTGTTTACTAACCTGATATTTCTAGTAGTGTATAGATATATCCAGACAGTTCTTGTATAATATTCTGGACAGTTTATTGTATAGAAAAGAGACTTATTTATTTATTTATTTATTTATTTTGGTTTCTTGTATGCAAGCCAAAAGTTTTAACTAAATTCTAATTAATGAAAATTAGAGGAAAATAGTAAAATATTTCTAAAATTATGAAAAATTTCAGAATAATGTATTTCAGTTTAATTAACTCAAATTTGCTGAAAAATGTGAAATTACACTAAAGTTTGTAATGGATAATGGTGAGTAGTTGAGGAGTAGTCTGGGACTATTCTTATGATGACTTTGTTAGGTAAGGTCAGGGACCTACCTATTGGGAGTGCACTACCCTTTTGTTATGGCCATTGGGCTCAGCATGCCCTTATTATGTGGACGTGGTCCGGGACCATCTGAGTGAGTAGACGTATAACCCAGCCACATGTGTGTTTTCGGTAGTCCGGGACTATGCGATGCACACCATTGATTGGAGCGGAGCCTGGGGCTCATGTGAGATAAGTGGAATTTAATATAAGTTAATCAAGATGGTTAACAAGTTATGTGTGAAATTGTGGAAATTGTGTTCTGTTGTATGTTTTGGTAATTATGATATATGAGAATTTATGACCTGAGATTAATACATATAATTAATGTATTTTGACGAGTTACTTTTATATATGGAAATATAAGGTGAATCGATTTGCTGAGCAGGGAATGTGTTTAGCAAACTCTTGTTGAGCTTGTGAGCTCACTCCTTAACAATTTTCAGGTACACGTTGATTGGAACGTGATGGAGTCATGTGAGCTGATGGAGATGATTTTACTGTTTTCCTACTTCTTTGTAGTTCAATAAAGTTGATATGAACTTATGTAATAATGTTGAGGATTTTATTGATTGTATTAGATGATGCTACATTTGATTTGTAGTTATTTATGTTTTCAATAAAATTCTTCTTTGGAGAGAGTTATAATATGTTGTATGAGGTAGTGTGGTTGAAAATCACGCACTTTATTTAAGTATAGAACCAGTGTTTCTATTATTTAAATTTAGGGGCGTGACAAACAACAATAATATATATATATATATATATATTTTTTTTTATATCAAATATATATATTCCCGTTCAGATGTTTCTCGAGGCCGAAGAAACATATCAGACTCAAACGTCTCTTTACCTTTTTAGTTAAAAAATTAGTACTCAAATGCTCATATGTCAGAAAAAAAAATAAAGAAATAAAAAATGTTTTATGAGGTGCTTATTGGGCACACGTTGAGTCTAATGCTAGAGTAATGCTTTTGTAGCATTGCTTGGGTATACTGGCACCACTCTAACCGTTGACTTCAAAACAAATGATAAGAGTAGCCAATTAACCCAACGGAGAAACTAGGGAGAAGGGCAAATATATATATATATATATATATATATATATATATATATATATATAGAAGTGATCTGTTACTCATAAGTGAACAAAAGTTTATATATATAGCAGTGATATGTTACTCATAAGTGAACAAAAGTTTTTATCCACACTCCTGCAGTGGCTGTTAGATGATTTAATCCGTCATATTCTAAACTTACTTGTGATATTTCTAAAATCATAATATCACTCTCTATTTTAATTTAAGAAAGTTAATATTACTCGTGGATTACAAATTACTTATCTATTGTAATAAAAAAAGGTAAATTATCAAAAGTAAACAATTGAATTATAAATCAAGAATCAGTATTAGTCCTTTTTTCACCTTATGCCACAACTCTGAATAAAATTAAATTTGAGGTTCAAGTGAATTGGTGCATAAAATTTCAGCTAACATAAAAAGTTATTAACCGAAAGAATTCAGAATTAAATTTCAGGTTCAATTTATTTCATCATTGTAAAACTTTTTATATGAAAATATTTTTTTTTATTATTATTTTTTTATTTTTGACAAATGATAAAACTTCTTTTATGATCCAAATAATTCTATATGTGTAGGGGATGCTTTTTGTGTGTGATGTATGTGGATGAGGGCCAGAGTGGTGCGGCTCGTATAACTCATGTGTATTGTGCAAAATATGTTACTTTCATAAAAATATTTTAGGCAGAATCAAAGGATAAAAATAATAATTTTCAACTAGACTAATATTTGACATTTTAACACAGGCACTATTCTATGAAGTTTGTTGTTAGTAATATTTTCAAAGTTTGAGGCTGATTTAGGAAAAATAAAAAAAAAATGTTTGAAGTTGTATAGGCACAAATGTTTGAAAATTTTTGGATGCCTTTTTGGTAATTACATTTGTTGACTCAAAGGTTTTAACCAAAGGGTAATCTTATAATTTTGATGTAATAAAGTATTAATGGTATTAGGTTCTAACATTTTCATTGAAGTGATTGCTTAGAACAATGATCTATTCAAGATAGCATTTACAATGAGGATAAAACATTGAAGATGACATGATCAAAAAAATTCATCCCATTGAAATGAAGTTGGCACATCAAGTTTGAAGAATCATGCCAATCAAAGAAGAATTGAGGTAGTTAGAAAATGGTGAGCTAAGATAATCTTGTAAAGCTTTATTTGAATATCTTGCTTGAAGCTCAATTTCTCAAAACAAGTTTTTAAGACTATGTGCATATCATTCTTACATTTCATTTTGGTCATTAGTCTCTTAAGAATAAGACTTAATCACATTGAATTACATTTCTGAAGACCTTGATAGTTTAGGCTTTGTTTGGATGTCAAAACTTTGTATTTTTAATGCTGAGCATAAATCAGTCGACTTATTCATTTCTATCAGTTGACAAATTCAAATGCATAAGTCGACTTATGCCTTGAAATGATTTTTGAGAAAAATCTTTTTGATCAGTCGACTTATTCACTTCTATCAGTCGACTAATCTGGACAGAGCATTTTAGGCATTTCTAAAAGTGTAAATCAGTCGACTAATTCAAATGCATCATTCGACTTATGCCTTGGAATTATTTCACAGAAAAAAATCTATCAGTTGACTAATACATATCTATCAGTCAACTAATTTAAACAGAATATTTTAGGCATTTTTAGATGGGTAAATCAGTTGACTAATTTAAATGCATAATTCGACTAACTTTACGGGAACAGATCTGAACGACTATTTTACTGCATTTAATGTTACCCAACCACCTCCAACAGCCATATTTTTGAAATACACTATATATATGAGTCTTGTTCTGCATTTATTAATAAGAGATACAAAATATACACTCATTGATCATCATTTACTCATCTCATCCTCCTTAAACAAAGATTTGAGCTTCAAACTTGAGATTCATTTATTGCTATAGTGTGAGCTGAAACTTGAGCATTTTTCTTTGAGAGATATCATTTATTGTACTCCAATCTTCTTATCATTTATTGTAAAGGGTTAGTTTAAATCCTAGAAGATTAGGTAAAGGACTTCATTTAGTAAAGGAAGGAAGAAGCTTGTAAGCTTCATTGTAAAGGTTTGCTCTCCACCCAAAAGGAGAAACCTTAGGAGATTTGGAAAAATCTCAAGAGAGATCTTGAGTCATGGAGTAGGAGATTCCGAACCACGCTACATCTTGCGTTACTTGTGTTTGATTCTCTCTAACTCTCTCTTTTAATCTTGTGCATCAATTTTATTTTTTTCATTTCACTATTGCTTACATTTAGATTTGTTCTTGCAATTTAAATTTGTGAAAAATTATCATAGTTTGCCATTGACCCTATTCACCCCCCCTCTAGGGTCAACACTTGGGTAACAACATTTTTTACTAAGTAAATGGTAACATTAATTTTGGGAATTTAAAATAAATAGAGACTAGTTTATTAATTTTGGAAACATCATAAGAGGGTTTGGAATATGGCTGTTAGATTAATCTAACGGCCACTATAGAAAGTGTGAATGAAAACTCTTGTTCACCGGTGAGCAAAAGATCACTACTATATATATATATATATATCGTAAATTATAAATATTTTAACAACTAATTGAAGTAGTTGTCAAGTATGTGACGATATTTGTGTACTATACTCTCTAATACAAATCAATCATGTAGCAACATTATTAAATTGATAATGTAACATCGATGAAAAAATCAACAAAATAGATATAATAAATTTATTATATTACTTTGTTATTCCATGTCATTAATATTTATTAATCATTTTTGTTTTTGCATTGACAAGTCTAAGTTAAAATTTTCATTTTTTAATATATTTTTTTTATAATTAAATGTTTCATTTGAACGTTATTATTACTTAAAAAGAAAGAAAAGTGAACCTCCAATTGATATGTGTGTCATAGACTCATATATGAACCGAAAATATACGTGATTATGTTTGAACAATACTTCTCTCCTCACTTGTATAGAGAAACTTTTCCCTCATAGTTCACATGTGATGATACGATTGAATTATATATTAGTAGATTTTGTATTAATTTCATCCACCCAAAAGGTCGGATATCTTTGTCTTTTTTATTTATTTTAACATTATTAAAGGACACATAGTTTAATGATATTATGACACGTCATTTATAAGACGGAGATTGAGAAATTATTAGATGACGTTGGACCATCTGTCATTTGGTGATCCAGTATAATCAAAATTATTATTCATGCTTATTTATAGAATAATGATACATATTCCGAATTTAGTTGTTTTCAAAAGTCATTTATGTGAGTGGAGTGGTGGACACTCCATATGACGTAGGGGTCCACCACTTCATTCACAAAACACACGTTCAGAAAAAATCGAAGTCGAAAGAAAAATTATTATCTTTTTTTTGTAATATATCATACACTCTTGTGAGTCACTTTTCTTAATCTAAAAGTTTGGATTAGACTAGGGCATCTAATAATTCTTTGAGAAGGTTCTCCTTAGAGTCCATTTAATTAGATCAAAATTAATGGTAAAAAATTAAAGTAAAAGAAAGTGAAGTGATGGAAAGGAAAATCAATTTACTAGCATGCATTTGGTCAGTGTGAAATTTTTTCAAAAATTTGTGATAAAATACCATTTTATTTTGAATAGTATGAAAGTTATAATAAAATATAATGGTTTACCTAAATTGTGCTTATTTTTATTAAATAGGATAAAAGTCTAAATAAATATGTATTGAACAACTATTGCCTTTGAAAAAAAATAAAACAATATAAAATCTAAATAGATTATTTTGTAGAACATTTAGAGAGAGGATATAAACTATTATACTATTATTATAAAAAGAATATGAATAAACATAATTTATTTTAAAGAGAGAAAAAAAGAAGGTATAATTATAAACAGAAATAATTTCTTGCTCACCAGTGAGCAAGAAATTCTTTCACATCATCTATAATAACCATTTGATATGATTGTTATTTTTTTTTAGTAATTACTTTTTTTACATTTAAATTATATTCAATTGTTATTATACTTAGTGTGTAGAAAATTTTTTGTTTACCGATAAGCAAGAGATGATTACTGTAGTTATAAGTGGTGTGCAGAAAATTTCTTACTCATCGGTTAGCAAGAGATGATTAATGTAATTATAAGTTAACATAATTTATTATAAAAAATTATGTTAATATATTTCGTATTGGGAGCAAAGATGACAATTGTAATTATAAGTGGTGTGTGAGAAAAATCTTGTTCAGCGGTGATTAGGTGAACAAAAGATGATTAGTGTAATTATAAGTTCACATAACTTTATTATAAAAAAATTTTTGCTAAAATATTTTGTATTTGTTTTTCTTTCCTCTGATTCCCATTTAATCAAACGTAGCCTTAAAGATTTGTGAAGAAAAATAGAAAAACAAAAACAAAAACCAAAGCAAAAGACAAGCCGTCCTAAATGGGCCACGAAACATCAATCTCATCCTCACAACCACTCAATGTAGACGAACACATACTCTCAATTCACAAGTCAATATATATATATATATAATAGATTTCTTTTCTAGAAATTAATTCCTATTTTAATGAAGAAAAGTGCCTGTCTCATTCTTTGTTTCCTATGGTGTAGCTAGGAATCACTTTCAAACGTTGTAACACTAAACCCAAAATTAAGTTGCATCCTTAGAGTTGGTTACCGGCGACAGAGACGAGAGGCCACACTCATCGACGATCGATGACTAATCGTGTAAGTTTCTTTCTCTCTCATCCTTATCTCTCTCTTCTCAGATTCTCTTTCTCTCGTCAATCCCATATCTTTAATTTTCTGTCTCCAGCTTCTCATATCTAAAGATTTACTCTTGAAATCTGTAAGTTGTCTTTCTTTCTTCCACGATATGTTTCTTCAACATGATTCTCTTTCTATTTCAGCTCCAAGAAATCAAAATTATTATTTTTCTTTTGGTGAAACTAGGAGTAGGAATTACTTAATGTTAGTAAAAGGCTCTAAAGCAAATGTATAGAATGGAAAAATATTTACAAGGATGGACTTGGCCCAACTGCCACGGACAAAACAGGTCAACAGAGATCATTAGACCTAAGCTTAAAAATATCCAACTATTTAGGCCCATTCAAATGAGATTAATTTGAGCTATGATACAGAATCTGAATTAGAGTTTCCGAATGAATTTATATGAGTGGGGGTGATGTCACATAAACTCATTTGAAACCTCCGAATTTGAAAGATATATAATTGATATTTTTACAAGCTTGTTGGTACTGTAACTTGAATGTCATCTTCATATTCATTGCTCTGTTTATCATCTTCCAGTGCTTTACTTTAGCATCTGACTACAATAGGTGACAAAGAAATTGGCGCAAATGTGTGTGCATTGCTTACCTATTTAGAGAAAAAGAAATTGAAAAAAGGGAAAAATAAATAAATAAAACCACACACACTCACACATTGAGTTTGGAGCCAATTTAAGTTTCTAAGATTAGAGGTTAGGTTCATAGTTAGCAAAAAGGCATATATACTACACATACTTATGTATAATAATAAGAAAATATTTTTCATACAAGCTTTACACTTGACAAATAATATCCGTATTTTTTAATTTAATAGTGTAAAACACGTATTAAACATTTTACGCATTATATATTATGAAAAATGCTTTACTTACATTTTTTTATAAAAAAAAACAGTTTAATTACCTTTAATCATTTTATTTGAAGAAAAAATAATTTTTCTTGAGGCGGAAGAAACATATCACACTCAAACATCTCTTCCCTTTTTGGTTAAAAATTTAGTACTCAAATGGTCAAATGTCAGAAAAAAAAAAATAAAAAAAAAAAAAATGTTTTATGAGGTGTTTATTGGACACACGTTGAGTCTAATGCTAGAGTAATGCTTCTGTAGCATTACTTGGGTATACTTGCACCACTCTAACCGTTGATTTCAAAACAATAATAAGAGTAGCCAATTAACCCAATTAGACAGAGAAACTAGGGAGATGGGCAAATATGAATATATATATTTAGCATAAAATATTAATATTTTAACAACTAGTTGGAGTGATCAAAAGATGGCAATTGTTGTCTAAGTATGTGACGATATTTGTGTACTGGTACAAATAAATTATGTAACATTATGTAATATTATTAAGTTGAGAATGTAACAACAATGAAAAAATTAACAAAATAGGTATAATAAACTTATTATATTACTTTTTTATTGCATATCATTAATATTTATTAATCATTTTGTTTTTGCATTGACAAGTCTGAGTTAAAATTTTCATTTTTGAATATAATTTTTTATAATAAAATGTTTCATTTGAATGTTATTATTACTTAAAAAGAAAAAAAATAAAACCTCCAATTGTTATGTGTGTGTCATAGACTCATATCAACTGAAAATATATCTGACTATGTTTGAATAATACTTCTCTCCTCACTTATACAGAGAAACTTTATCCTCATAGTTCACATGTGATGATATGATTGAACTATGTATTAGTAGAATTTGTATTAATTTGACCCACCAAAAAAGTAGGTTATTTTTCTTTCTTCATTTATTTATTTTTAACATTATTAAAGGTCACATAGTTCAATGATATTATGACACGTCATTTATAAGATGGAGATTGAGAAATTATTAGATCACGTTGGACCATTTGTCATTTGGTGGTCCAGCGCAATTAAAACTAATGTTCATGTTTATTTGTAGAGTAATGATACAAAAGTCATTTATGTGAGTGAGGTGATAGACTCACCATATAAAGTAGAGGTCCACCACCTCACTCACAAAATTCAAAAACCGAAGTCAAAAGAAAAATCATTAACTTTTTTTTGTAATATATCATACACTCTTGTGAGTTCACTTTTCTTAAGCTAAAAATTTGGATTAGACTAGACCACAAGGATTAGTAGTCCATGGGCATCTAATAATTTCTTGAAAAGGTTCACCTTAGAATCCATTTAGTTAGATCGAAATTAATGGTGAAAAGTGAAAGTAAAAGAAAGTGAAGTGATGAAAAAGAAAATCAATTTATGCATTTGGTTAGTATGAAATATTTTCAATGTTGATGTGCCAATAGATGAATTTTGCCGAGTGACTATGTTCTGTTATGTTATCTTGTTTATTGAACCATTTTGTATATTTGCCCTAGTGGAACTGGTCGCTATTCGTCTCTTTCACTTGGTTTCTTAGTTTGCAAGTTGATTCTAAATTTATTTTGGTATGAATCATACTTTTTTCTGAAAGGCGCCAATTTTAAAATTTCTTTAATTATTTGTTTGAGTATGACCAAACTTTTGAGATACCTTGTCCAAATTTTGGGCCCAGTTGAGGAATTTAACGAAGTATCTGAATTTTCTAGTGTGTTGGTTTGTTTGATTTGGCCTAATTTGATATTTTTGGCTGAAGCTTTAACTAGAGTTACTGAGCCTTATGGTTTTCATTTATTTTAGCATGATACTGTATTTGTGCAGGAAAAAGAGTTAAAGACTTGAATTTTATTTTATATGCCAAAAGTTGCCTAATTTTTTCATTAATTATATACAGGTCATTTTTAACACAAACACGACACTTTATCCTACACGTTCAGTTAAACACATTTTTTTTTAACACGAACATAACACGTTTAGCTAAACGAGTTATAAACAGATTGACAGATCAAACAGGTATAATTATTATGTCAATTCGGATTAACACGATCAAGATCCGAACATTATAAAGTCAAATCTAAACTCACTTATCATGTCATATCAAATATTACCATCCCTAAATTAATCTCGAATGGTTAGTTATTGTCAGCAACCGAAGAAAAAAAAATATTTTTTAAGAGAGAAGGTATTGGGTACCTAGAGGTACCATCAATTTTTGTATCTCTTTTTTTTTTTTTTTTTATCATGAAAAATTAGTATTTGTATTGGGTGAAATTCTCAATAGCACAAGGTGGTAATTAATAATTTTTCCTACTAAGACAGTAATTACTGTGATCATGTGGGTTCCACGAGGAAGAAAAATATCTAATAAGAAAGAAAAACATCCACTTGCTCCTATGTGTAGTTTAGGCTTATCCACATGAAGTGTTTGGAAAATTGTAATTTTAGCTAATATATATGTTGGGGAAAAATAACTAATTAGTTTCATGTAAAGAACACCGAGTGTGAATGTTGGTTCCACAATATAGTTAAATATGGAGAAAGAAATGACATTAGACATAGAGTATTATTAGGGCTTATGTAATATCCCAAAAATTTTAAAATAGATTTTTAAAATATTTTGAGGGTTAGATGAGTAATTTTGAGTATATATAATTATAATATAATTATATATATATATATTTATGTTTAGCAAATAATATTAGGGATTTAAATTTAAATAGAATCCTAATCCTAATGAGATTATAACCACTAAATACTCTTTATATAAATTATGTCTAGGGTTTAATATCGTAGAATATAACCTGGAAATTGTAGAAGCCGAGACGAGAGACAACGGCGACAAAGAGAGTTGCTTGGAATTACAGATGGAAAATTGGATTGAAGATTTAAAACAGGCAAGTTGATCTTGCATTATATTTTTGTATATGGTTGTAACTTGCCTATTAATATTACGTAAAATATTTTATATGTTAAAGACTTCCATTATATAACAGATTGTAACACCGATTGTTTTATTCCTGTTAACATCACATATAATTTGGATTAGTAATGCATAATGAAATAATTTCAATCAGTCGAATATTTTGCTATGTTTGTGTATATATAGATATGTATAGCCCCTTCGTGTATATAATTGTATTGATAACCATTCTTATAGGTGTGTATATATAAATTTGTCAGCTATGTGTAAAATATGATATAAATGTATATGGACTAAATTGTATTTATATTTAGGATACTGATATGTAGTGACGTTATATGTTCAAAATTATATTTGGGATACAATGCGGTGATGTGCAATGATTCTATATGTACAGAATTACATTTAGGTTAAAATGGGAGAGGTATGTACTTGCGTTATATAATTATATTTTACAATGTGGGTGATGTGATGTGTATATATAGAATTATATTTATGATATAATTTTTGGGATGCGGTGATGTGTAGCAATTCTATATGTACAGAATTGCATTTAGGTTAAAATGGGGTGATATGTACTTGTGGGATATAATTATATTTTATAACGTGGTGATACATAGTGCCCTTATATATACCTTATATTTAGGACCCAATGTGTAACATGGGGTGATATGTATTATATTTATGCTACAATGTGTATTTGTTATGTTATACGTACAGAATATAACAGAGTGGCCCTACAATGTATAGTTGCGACATATGTACAGAATTATATTTAGGTTTATACATATAAAATTATTTAGGATATAACGTTGTGATATGTAATGACGCTATATATACCTTATATTTAGAATACAATGTGTATTTGCGAATATAGTGACCCTACAATCCTTATATTTAGGATACAATGTGTATTTGGGTTACCATCCTTATATTTAGGACACAATGTGTATTTGGGTTATATGTACAGAATATAACATAACATAGTGAGCCCTACAATGTACAGTTGCAGAGTATAGTTAATTCCATTTAGGTTACAAGGTGACTAACTAAAGATGCATACAGAACTATATTTAGCATACAAGATACAAGGTGGTGGATGCGCAGTCGAAACAAACAATCACACTCTACCATGACCTGAAATTTAGATAGATACATGTCCTGAAATTTAGATGAGTTCAGTAGATACATGTCCTAAATTGATATATTAAGTAATTTTTTTACATCAATATTTGATTTGATTTGAGTTTTGAGACTCAAACTAAGAGAATGATGTGAATTTTGAAGGCCTAATGTAACAGAAATGGTCACTTATAAAGAATTTGTAAACCACTCTAATGTTCTGTTATATATCTAGATAGTTCTTGTAACAATTCTAGATACTTTCTAGATATTGGGTAGTGTAGATATTTTGTAACAAAAATCTTGTGAAAATACAACCTGAATTATTTTGATGGTTTGTGATGGTATATTTGGAGAAGAAAATGATCTTCAAATAAAATAATTTTTTTTTTAGTTTAAATTAGAGAAATTTAGGAGAAAATATTATAAATATTCTAGAAATGATGAAAAGTCCAGGAATGATGTTTTTAAGCATAACTAACCTATTTATGTGAAATATTTGAATTGAGAGTGAGTCAGGTGGTGAAATCGATTTAAAACTCGATAAAGACTTGTTTACGAAAATAAAAGGATAAGAAATTAGATTCTGAAATTTTACCGAGATATATATTTGAGATTAAAGAACCTTCACAAATTTTTGTACTCTCACTAGTTACGTCTTGTCTGATTTGAGTAATAATTAAAGTGTATAGAAATACGTTGATCGATTATTGATTAAATTTTCTTACTGTTGTTGACTGCTTTGAGTAATGATTAAAGTGTATAGAGATACGTTGATTATTGATTAAATTTGTTTAATGTTGCATATGTTTGATAAATCAGCATAATTGGTAATTAATGGATGTTATCAGTCGGAGGGTAGTCCGGGACTAACCCTATGAGGACTTTGATAGGCATGGTCCGGGACCAGCCTATTTAAAAGTGCACTATCCTTTTTGTATGGCCATAGGGTTCAGCATACCCTTATTATGTGGACGTGGTCCGGGACCATCTGGGTGAGTAGACGTACAAGTCCAGCCACATGTGTGACCTTCGCTAGTCCGGGACTATGCGATGCACACCATTTTTGTTGGCTGAGCTAGCCATTTATTGGAGGGGAGCCCGGGGCTCATGTGAGATATGTGAGAAGTTAATAAAAATTAATCAGGATGTTGAATTGATTTATGGTTCATAATTGAGATAATTGTGACATAAATTAAATGGCGAGAACTTGGAGTTTTGATATGGTAAATAGTGCGTTATTAATTGTTATAGGATATTGACGATGGTAACGTATGAAAATTATAAAATGACTTGAGATGAGTTATATGTGATCCATGCATTATATATGAGATTGGGCATTTTTTATTATTAATGTTTGATTAAATTATCTGTCATTGAGGTAATATAATTGGTTGTTGCGAGTTACTTTTATATATGAGAATATAAGGTCGGATCAATTTGCTGAGCAGGGAATGTGTTTAGCAATCCCTTGTTGAGCTTGTGAGCTCACTCTTTAACAATTTTCAGGTACTCGTTGCGTAGGCAGGTGAAAGAGATTAATGGTGGAGATGGAGATCATCTAATTAGTTTAGTACTTCTGTTATTGAGAACTCATGTAATGAGGATGAAGTTAGTTGGTGAAATTTGATTAGTGTTGATGTATGGATTTATTTAGTATTTAATGGAATTATTGAATGAAGATAATTTTATTTAAGGTTTTGTGATTAGTTGTGGATGTTATATTTAAATCATGTACTAAATTTAAGTATGGGACTAGAGTTTCCTATGTTTAAATTTGGGGGCATGACAGCTTAGGTTCTATTTTAAAATTTGTGAATCACTGATTAATCTGAAAAAAAAGGCTATGCACCTTATGAACAGGATGTCTGTGACATTCGAGCTTATTAGTCAGTATAACATGTTCATCAGGACCATTGCTTTTAGTTGCTTTATGTGCGGTAAAGATGGGTTCAATGTGTCTTAATTTCTTACTGAATGCTTCACACAGATTAATCCGGATTCGGCTAAAGGGTACAAATCCCGTGGCATGGCACTAGCAATGCTTGGCCAGTGGGAAGAGGCTGCCAAGGATCTTCACTTGGCATCAAAGCTGGACTATAATGAGGAATAAATTATGTGCTTAAGAAGGTTTGCCTTTTTTGTTGTTTGTATGGATTATCTTTGCAATGTTATCATGTGATAGGCAGTCTTTGATTGTTTTATGCAACAAGGTGTCAAATGAAAAGATTCACGATATTACTGTAAAGGTTCTTGGGACTCTATACTGACATGCGTACTCATCATGTTGAACAAAGTTTTTTTAATTGGATTGTAATTAAAGCACATCTTAATTTGTCATAACATGTCACTTTAATTTTTGGTCAACATAGGTTGAACCCAATGCACACAAAATTGAGGAACATCACAGGAAAGTATGAGAGGTTGCGCAAAGAACAAGAGGTGAGAAAGATTGAACGTGAGCGACAGCGACGACGGGGTGAGGCTCAGGTAAAAATTGTTCACTCATCTGCTACTAAAGTTTAAAAAGATGTTATTTGTTTTTATGCCTGATGTTTTGTTCTGCATTTTGCTCTAGGCTGCATATGAGAATGCTAAGAAGCAATAGCAGTCATCCTCAAGTAGAAGAGCAGGAGGCATGCATGGTGGGTTCCCAGGTTGAATATGAATGTACGTTATATGAATGAAGATTCGTCTGGCCGTTAATGTTTGATATTTGACTAATTTGGATGTCAAAATGTACACTAATGATGTGGTAAAGTAGTGAGGGGGAGGGAAGAGGGAAAAAAAAAAGTTTTTTTCTGGCGGTTTTTATTAAACCGCGGGTAAAAATTAACTATTACTAGCAGTTTATAGTAAAATACTGGTAAAAATAATCATTACAGGCACTTTCAAGGTATTTACTGGCTGATAAAATCGTTGTTATAATTCTGCCGACTGTAAAAAAATTGCAGGTAATTACCGGTAGTTTAGCAAAACTGTCGGTAATTCTCTACCGACAGAACATTTTTCGGTAGATTTATTAATTGCCAATGAACCGCTGGTGATGTTTTTTTCAGGCGATTTTGGAGAGATTTTCTGGCAGTTTAAACCGTCGGTGATATTAAAAAATCTTGTAGTGGTAATAACAGAAAATATAGAAAATAAGTTACCAAAATGAGTGGAATGAAGTGAAATATTTGTTACTCATCACTTTTCTTTGAGTAATTTTTGATATCTATCTCTAATAAAATGGCATCAAAGTCTAATCTTAAAACCTTCCACATTTTAATTTAAGCATGTCAAAAGAAAAAAAATGCAAATTTTAATAAAACAAAGGGGAATATGTATTTTGTTAATAAAAAGTCATGTATAATAAAACAAAGGAGAATATGTATTTTGTGAATAAAAAGTCATGTATGGTATAAAAAACATATGACTTAGTTATAGCAAATACATTTTTTTAAAAATATCTGAAATTATAATAACATTTAAATGTGAAATGAATAAAACACAAATAGATTATTTTTATAGAGTTGAAAGGAATTGGTCTCATGTAAAGATTTTAAATTGATTCCTGAGAAAGTTTCACAAACCAACCTCACATACTAAGCTTATACATATTAATTAAGGGATTTAAATGTAAAAAAAATTAAAAAAGAATTAAAATAAGGCAAAGAGGTAAAGTTTTGAGAACTCATATTAGGCAAAAAGCAATGGAGTTAGAATGATAATATGAATAACATGTTGTTAAAAATGACAAATCAAATTATGAATACCGAAATTTTTTTAGGAGAAACCAGATCAAAGAAATTAACTAAAAAGAGAGGGTGGTGGAGTGAACAAGTACATAACAAAAAAAAAATATTGAAAAAAAATAATAGTTAGGCAGAATAATTAGGCCTAAACTTTTACATCTGTTAGATACATGTGATGGATCCCATGACATACATCCTATGAATGAAAAACTTTCTGCCTGAATAGCATAGTCCAAAATTGAAACTTGAAAAAAGAGGTAAGTAACCAAAAAATCTAAGATATTCATAAATAAAACTAAGAAGATAGTAAGTAAATAATGTTTTAGATGACAAATTATATGCAAAAGTGGTGAAAAAGCTATTTTAAAATTAGAAAAAGGATAGTGCTACTCAGGCAGAATTCTTAGGCAAAATTCATAAACAGAAAGTCTTACATCCAAAAGACTTTCAGTTTAATAGATGTAAGACTTTCTGTTTATGAATTTTACCTAAGAATTTTGCCTGAATAGCATTACACTTAGAAAAAAGTGGAGATAATTTTATAAAGACATGGATCAAATTAAATGTATCAATGACATAAGACAATATAATATTAGTTATAGAGAAGATGGTATTTTAATCAATGGCATTTTTCTTGTTGGCTGCAGCAATTGTTATAATTCGGTTAGCAGGTTCTAGGGTGGGTTTTTTTCAATCACACATCTTGTTTAATTTAATGGGACATATATGTCTACCAATTGCATCATCCGGTGACTTTTTGTAGCTAATAATAAATTAAAAAGTAATAAAAAGTTGTAGCTAATAATTAAAGCTAAAATGAGGTCTTTCGCAGGGGTCTTAGCAGAAAAAAATAATCCTATGGTCTCTGAGTCAAGGAAAGTGGGCGTTATTGGAAAAATAAAATATAGTTGATATATTTGTCTCATCTATTTGGATCTTATTTTCAGACTCAAAATTTATGTGTATAATTATATATATATATATATAATTTCCCATATATATATATATATATAGACATCATCCCAATAGAAAAGAGAGAGCTATTTCCTTGCTATAATATAAAATTTTCCTCCACCTTTCAATTAAGAAGGATTAGGCAGTATCCTCCTACCTTCACAAAAAAAATTAAAAAGTTGTAGCTAATAATTAAAGATAAAATGGGGTCTTTAATGGGGTCTCAGCAGAAAATAAATAATCCTATGCTCTCTTAAGTCAAGGAAAGTGGCACCTCCCCCCCCCCCCCTCCCGCGGCGGCTGGAGCTCTTTGTCGCATATCTTTAAAAAAGCAAATCTTCATGAAGTCATCAGTGCATCCACTAAGTTATATAATAAACGAGATAGTCTTTCTTCCTTATAAGAAGATTAGATAGGAAAAGTGGAGCCACTAAAGAAAAAAAAAAGAGTTTAAATATTCATGTATATCCTTTAAATAACAAACATATAAAAGTAAATTTAAATGGCTCTAAGTGTGACTGTTGCCGCGATGCAGAGAAGTTTTGTTAGCTATCTAAATGAAGAGAATCTAATAGAGAATTGAAAATTTGAAGGTCAGACCATTTCCAGTTTATTAGCAGGCCAGTAGTTGAGTAGTCATTCAAGCAAAATCTAGAAAAAAATTTGAAAGAAAAATGGCTGAGACTGTTGTCGTTCGTCTACTTGCGAAACTTTCGCCCTTAACCCACTGATATGATGGTGGAACTCCTCAAAGGCATGATTCAAGAGCTCTTCACAGAAATAAATCAACCTGTCCCCCAAGGAGTGGAAAAGATGGACATTAACCCACTGAAACGAGTTATTAATGAATTTTTGCAGTAGAGGAAATACTTGATCGTCTTTGATGATGTCTAGAGTATTCTAAGGCCCTGTTTGGATTGGCTTTTAAAAAGCGGTTTTTGACTTTTCAAGCTCAAAAGCTGTTTTGGAGAGTGTTTGGATTGGTAAGGCGGAAGAGCTTCGGAGTCTAAAAAGAGTGTTTAAAGGAAGTTGGGGGTACCAGTTTCCTGATTTAGCTTCTGCTTCTCTTTTTCTTCTGCGTAAAAGTAGAAACAAAAGCTCTACCAAACAGGGCCTAAGAGATGCATTTTTTCTTTCATTACAATATTTTTCCATTTTTGGGAAAGCCTAAAAGTACACTGTCAAAAAGGAATAATGTGATGTATTTGAATTTAAACATAATACCTGATGCAGGAGAATCTGAGTCAGATGATGCTGAGTTGTCAGATGACACGTTGATGCGCTGAGATACCTTGAGTTGGCAGATCAGCGCAAAGATGACAGGAAGCCGTGATCTAGTCCCTAATTGGGGCAGTTTTGGGTGCATTTCGGTATTTTTACCATAACTTCGGCTACGGGTATCAGAATCACTCTTATGACTCAATTTAGAAAGCTCTCTTCAGCGCGCATGTCGTGGGCACCCAGCAATATTTTTTCGAGCCCAAAATCCATTATTTTCCTTCTGAATCCCCATTTTTAGTTTTTCTTTTCTTTTGTAGTAATATTTTCTTTTGTCGTTTAAGCAATGATTTTAAACTCGATTTGGGCCAGATTTTTGGCAACTTACTTCTTTTATTTCGCATTTCATTTTGGCGTGATTATTGGAATTTTGCTATTTTTTGGTAAGATTCTAATATTTATGATTTTTTTCAGCTATATAGCCCGGCTTGTGGGCTGATTTGAGGTCAACTTTGATTTTGAATAATAATTTGAATACCAGAGGATTTTCTCTATGTTTTGGGCGATTCTCTTGTATTTTTCTCTGTGAATTGACACTAGCTTATAGAATAATCATTATTTTGGTCGGCGTCAATACCTTTTTAAATGGGTTACATTCTAAGGCTTGCGAATTACTTCTGCGTCGCTAATTCTACAAAGTTTGTATGGTCCCTTGCCGATCACTTCTGTGACCTCATATGTGCCTTCCCATTTTACTGCGAACTTTCCAGCATTACGTTATTTTGTATTGTTAGTGACTCTTCATAGCACCCAGTCCCCTAGAGCACTTTGGGTAATTTGTTCAGCCATCTGCCCTTCCGGTCCTCTAGCTTCTTTTGAACACATTCAAAAATGGTACAATTGGTTATTTCTACTTGTCCATTCCCCTGTGGGTATGATCGTGATGAGAACTTCTGGTTAATACCATATTTTTTAAAGAATTTCTCGATCAGCCGATTGTCAAAGTTTATGAAATTGTCCATGATAATGGATACCGGCAAACCGAATTAGCAAATGATTTTGCTCTAGATAAATCTTTTTACTTGTACATGGGTGATCGTTGCGTAAGCTTCTACTTCAACCCATTTTGTGAAGTAGTTAGTGGCTAGTAGGACATACTTTTGCTATTGGCAAATTTTAGGGGTGGTTGAGTCCATCCCCCATTTCATGAAGGGCCAAAGGCTTGCCTAGTGGTCAGATCTTCTGGGGGCTGATGGGGTACTCTTGTATGTCGTTGACATTTATCACATATTCTAGTGTGCTCTGAGTAATAGCCTTATGGCCCAACGACCGTCCTCCCGAATGATTTTCACACATGCCTTCGTGAATTTTGGAAAGAATTTCTTTTGTTTCAACAGGTGCCACACATCTCAATTACAGTCCTGAGAACGATCTCCTATACATATGTTCATCGATCATGGAATATCTGGAAGAATTCATTATGATTTTTTCTTTCTTCTTCTTTCGCATCTAATAATACTCCATCGATGAGGTAAGCCTTGATGGGATCCATCCAGTTAGATGGGTTCTATATGACCAGCACCTTTTTTTAGATATGGATGCTAGGCATTTGCAAAGAATTGATCAGCCCTATTATGATCAGGTCTGGCTGAGCTGCCGAGGCTGAACACGCTAGCCTATCGGCTTCCAAGTTTTGATCTCTTGAAACTGGAGAAACCTTAACTTGGTCAAACTCTTTGAGCTCTCTTTCCACCAACTATTTATAAAATTTCATTCTGTCATCTTTTGGAGAATAATCCCTATTAACCTATTCCACAATTAACTGAGAATCACCTAAAACTTGCAAGTTTTTTACCTAAAGTGTTTGTTCCAGCCTTAGTCCTACTAATAGGGCCTCGTACTCAGCCTCGTTGTTTGATACAGGGAACTCTAGATAGATTGCTTACTATAAAGCAGTTCCGTTAGAAGTTTGGATTTCCACACCAATGCCCGATCCTGTTTATGTCAATGATCCGTCAACATAGAGTCTTCATTCGGGTTGAACTGAAGCTTCTGATTCTTCATCGCTTTCTGGCTCATACTCAAGCAAGAAATTTGCAACTGCCTATCCTTTTATGGCAGTCTGAGGTTCATAGGTTATGACGAAGACGCCCAACTCAATTGCCCATTTGGTGACTCTTCATGACTAATCAGGTTTATGAAGAATCGCTCTGATCGGGAATTTGGTTGAGACAATGATTGGGTGAGCCTCAAAATAGTGCCTAATTTTCCTCTTTGCTTGGACTAGGGCAAGCACAATCTTTTCCATCTTTGAGTACCTATGTTCTGCCTAAGTCATGGTCTTACTCGAGCTCTTTGATCAGACTGCACTAGTGGTTGTTCGACATATTGCAAGGTATAAATACAGAGGTTCTTCAGCCTTAGGTGCTGAAGGCGTTGGTAATTGAATTAAGTACTACTTGAGTTTTTCTAGAGCTTTGTTTTGTTTAGCTCCCCATACCTCTTTTCCCTTTGCCCTGATGGCATTGAAAAATAGCTTACACTTGTTAGAGAGCCGAGAGATGAATCTACTCAGGGCAGAGATGCGTTTTGTTAAGATATGAACATTCCTATGAGTTTTTGGTTCTTCGTTTTGAAAATGGGCCTTCACCTGAACTGGGCTTGCTTCTATCCCTGTTCAGTTTGCTATGTGCCCCAGGAACAATCCCAAAGAAACTCTGAAGGAGCACTTTGATGGGTTCAGTTTCATGTTATGGTTTTGCAGGGTGTCGAATACTTCCTGTAGATGTCTTAGGTGATTTTAATTTTTAAGATTCTTTACCACAATGTCATCTATGTAGGCCTCACTGTTCGACCCATCAGATTTTTAAAGTCTTTGTTGATCAGCCACTGGTAAGTTGCTCCAACATTCTTCAAACCAACCGATATTACTTTCTAATAATAGATTCCTTTTTCAGTGATGAATGATGTTTTTTTCTTATCGTCCGGGTTCATCGAAATCTGATTATACTAGAGTATGTATCAAGAAATGTCAACTGCTCATACCCAATTGTGGCATCATCTACGTCAATGATATCTGATGGTCCATAAAGCCCATGAGCATGTTTGCCTAAATTTTAATGTCAAAAGGATTTGCAGGGCCATTATTGTCATTTCACTTTAAATGCTCAAATTGGATATATTTGCATGATTTAATATATTGTCTTGTTTTATTATTATATTCTTCGATGTGTTTTCACTAATCAAAATTGTAGGGACAATATCGTCATGTTTCAAAGAAGGTTAAATTGGAAAATAGTGCAGGGGCATTTTGGGAAAGTAAACCAATGGGGTTTTGTGTCTTTGATTTAAAGGGTAATGTATTGATTTTTTGAACAGTGGCTGAGAGGAGAAAAAGATGATGCGGCGCTAGAAAGAAGGCTGATATATCATTTTGTGAGGATATACATAAAAAAAAAAAAATGAGAAAAATAAAAGAAAGACAAAAAAGAAATGAGTGTTGGGGTTTTAACGAGGGAAACCCGTAAGAAATCGACAGTGGGTGTATGCTCTGTTAGAGAAAGAACAGAGAAAGAAAATGAGAGAAAGGTTTTAGGTGTGTAGTGGCGCAAACACAGAATGAGCGAAAGAAAGAGTGAGACCAAGAGAAACCCGTGGCCACCGATTGAGTCCATGTTCCTATTTCATCATCTTGGTTGACGGCTTCAACACAGATCAATAATTGGCCTCTCTGACGGCTTCAACACTGATCTATAATGAGCCTCGATGACGGCGTCAACACTGATCTATAATGAGCCTCGATGACGGCGTCAACACCGATTTGAGATCAGCTTCGATGACTGCTTCAACAGAACTGTGTTTCGTGTTCGCTGACCTTAAACAAAAATTGCGGTTCATCTTGATTTGTCAAACTCGGTATAATCTCTCTAAACTCTTCTCTTTCACTCGTCACATGCGCACCTCACTACACATCTCACAGGCGCACAATAGTTAGAGTGTTTACGTATATATATGCTCACAAGCACAGGTTCACTGATTGAGGCTACTTGTTGACACACACAAGCACAGGTGCACGATTTCATGGTTAGAATTGTGTGCTTATTTGGGTGTTCCTGTGTTGATGAAGAGCTCTATTCTGATTGAGCATGAAAATTGATATAATCAGATGTGGTGCTTATATTGCTAATGAATCTATAATTTGGATTTATTTATTTTGAATTATACTTGTTGTCATCCAGAATTATGTGACTTTAAATCTTTGCACATGTGTGCTTTTAAGCTCTTGAATTACTGGAAATTTATGTTGGTGAAATTGCTTGTTCCAAATTTATGTGCTGAAGTCGGTTTTTGAAAATTCCTGTTGATGCTAAGATTATTTTCTGGACATTTGAGTTGCTGAAATTGTTTTTTGAAAATACATGTAGCTGAATTTTTCAATCTCTGAAATCTATTTGATATGTTGCTGTCTAGAATTTTGGGTTGCTGATTTTGATATTCAGACTTTTTATATTGCTAATTTGAGGTTTAATAGTGCTGGTTTGGTAATTGAATTTTGCTGATTTGAGCTGTCAATAGTGCTGTTTTGAGATTATTATAATGCTGATTTGAGCTGCTAATAGTGCTGTTTTGAGCTTATTATAATACTGATTTGAGCTGTTAATAGTGCTATTTTGGTAATTTAATGTTGCTGATTTTGTTGTCTTGAAGTGCTGATTTGGAATTTAATTAGTGCAGATTTGGGGATTTGTTATTGCTGATTTTCTGAATTAAAATACTGATTTACTGAATTTAAAATTGTTGATTGATCCATTAAGTTGCTGAAACTTTCATCATGCTAGAGGTTGCTTTGAAGCTGAATTCTGTTTTTCGAATTCCATATTGTTGAATTCTGTTTTGCGAAATTCCATATTGCTGAATTTCTTTTTCGAATTCCATATTGTTGAATTTTTTTTGCGAATTTCATATTGCTGAATTGTTGAATTTGGAATTCATACTGTGGATTTGGAATTGCTAATTATGCTGTCATTTATTATACCTGATTACATGAGCTCGGTGCTATTAACTTCTACTCTAGTTGTTGTTAAGTATATTTAAATAATAGGTACACAGACCAAGCCATACCAGGACAGCTGTTAAAAAGAATTACACCAAGTCAAATGGAAGTCTAAGAAGCTGAGGATGGTATTCCTTTGCAAGAGCAGATTTCTACAAGGTCGTTGTAGCTACACTTTAAGGGTGTATTTATTGAATCCTATCATTGAAGAAGCTCAGTTGTCATGATCTGCCAAGAAGAAAAGTAACTGAGTCATTGTCATACTGGACCTTGAAGACTAATTATCAGAGTTTGAAGATTTGAAGATCAACTTTGAAGACCAATATCAGATTTGAAGACTAACTTTGAAGACTAACAAACAAAGCTTGAAGACCTTGCCGCTGCTCAAGACATCGAACTGACTCCACTATCACAATGTATAGTCCAAATATTAGGATACTTTGGACAGGGGGAGTGTAAATGATTGTGGTGAGATTGAGGTGGGATAGCTTGCACTTTGGGAAGCTTAAGTTGGGATTGAGAGAGGAAAAGTTATTGTGAGATTTGGTGAGTGTGGTTCAGGCCTAAGGAGGCTGTGAACTGGGTGAGTGTTGGAGCGAACTATGTTGTGAGTTGGGTGAGTGAGAGAGTGATTGAGAGAATTACTGTACTCCCTTTCAGACATAGTGGAGCTTTAAAGAGGTTTTTTCCCTACCTTGGAGTTTTCCTCTATAAATCTGTATGTCCAAAATTATGTGATTGCATGTGCCAGCCAAACTTACAATATTAGGAAGTAAATCGAAGAACCTAGTCACCCCCTCCCCCTCTAGGTTCATCAATTGGTATCAGAGCACAAGTCTATATTTCTTGGTTTAACCACTAGTAAAAAAGATCCGAAGTATGGCTGAAGACAGTTCTACTCACAAGGCTCCTATTTTTGATGGCACAAGTTTTGATACTTGGAGGATTAAAATGGAGGCATTCTTATTATCTATCTCTTATGACATTTGGCATGCTACATTGGAAGGCATTATCATTCTTGATCCTGTAAATCTCTCAGCAGTCGACAAGTTGGCAAAATCAGTTGATGGAAAGGCTAGAAATGCCTTATACACGGCATTACAAAAGCAAGAGTTCACAAGAGTCAAGAATTGCAAAAGTGAAAAGGAAATTTGGGAGTCATTGGTAACTGCGCACGAAGGAAGCAACACCATCAAAGAAAACAAGATTCAGCTTCATCAAATCAAGTTTGATAGTATCAAGATGGATGAGAAAGAAACCGTGGCTGATTATTTCTTCAGAATTAAGGAAGTTGTCAATGTCATGAGAGCCCTTGGTAAATACATCGAAGACAAAGTGGTGTGCAAAAAGAAAAGGTTCAATCTCAAGGTTACTATACTAGAAGACAAAGATATCTCTAGAATATCCATTGATGAGCTAGAATCATCTCTCATTGCCTATGAGATGAGAATTGGACCTCCCTCGGTACCAAGGAAAGAATCAACTTTGAAAGCTAAGGAAGTTGAAGTTTCAAGTAAGCAAGGATCAAGCTCAGAAGAGTCTAAAGATGAAATAACATATGTTGCAAGAAAATTCAGAAAGTTCAATATAAGAAAGAAGTCCAAGCAACTACAAGGCCAAAATTGTTTTGGATGCGGAAGACAACAACATTACATTGCGAATTGTCCTAATGCTCCCAAAACAAAGAAGCACGAGTATTATGATGCCCCAAAGTTCAAAGGAAAGAGTAATAAAAAGGCTCTTTACACTAGTGGGGTTTCAAGTTCAAAGGATGAGCAATAAGGTCTGTCTAATAAGAGTGATGAAGAAGCTTATCTATTTATAGCAATTCAAGAATAAAAAATTGATCGGTCAGAATCTGAAGAAGAAGAGGATCCCGAGATTGATGAAGTCCTTGCAGAATGTGAAAGATTGGCCAAAAAGTGCAGCACTCAGAAGAAGCAGCTGAAAATGGTCAATCTAGAACTGCAGAAGTCAAATGAGCTACTTATTAATCATATATAGGTAAAATTGTCCACCCTATGTTCTATTTCTCTAATTGTTTGCTACATTGCCAAAAATAGGTCACAAGAAGCTAGTTGGAGTACAACGAGGTGCAAACTTGAACTTAACACATTCTTAGAAGAGAGATCTCAAAGAATGAATGAAATTTGGAAACAATTCACAAAGCAATTGGGCAAGATAGGTATTAGCTTTAATGATGACAAAGCCACTCAGGTACAATCAAACAAAACTCACTCAGTTTTTGTCAAAGCTAAAAATGGTGGTATCTACACTTCATGTCCTTTCATAGATGTTGCTACTAGACCTAGATATGAGTCATTGTTCAATGCTTATCATCAATCTAGGGCTAAGTATGTCTCTAGGATCAATACTTGCCCCAAATATATGAAATTGAAACCCATGTATATTAGAAAAATTGATGTTCACTTGCACCATTCACCTAAATCATCAAGAGGTTTTGTGATGACTAAAATGATATGGATCCCAAAGAATTTGAATTCTGTAAGCATGCTTGTGTACACTTCTTTGAAAGTTTCTAATGCTAATACCAATTGGTATATTCATAGTGGGTGTTCTAGGCACATGATAGGAGACGAGACCAAATTTAGTTATTTTGAAAAATGTGATGGTGGTCCTGTCATCTTTGGTGATAATAAGAAATGAAAAATAGTTGAAAAAGGCACAATACCTAAAACCAAAGAAATGCCTAAGTTAGACAATGTGCTCTATATAGATGGTCTTAAATATAATTTGCTAAGTGTCAGTCAACTTTGTGACAATGGTAATCTAGTTCTTTTTTATAAAGATAATTGCAAAGTTATTGACAAGCTATTAGGAAAGACCATTCTTTCTGCATCTGGAGCCTCTAGTAATGAGTACACCATTCATGAAAATACCACTAGCATTGCATGCAAATGTGCTAAAATGAAAAAGGGTAGCATGGATATCTCAAAATCAATGAATACTACCAAATGCATTTTCACTAGCATTGATAGGTCCATATTTAAAAGCTCATTGCACTTGATTGCTTTTAGACCTAATCACATGTTTACTATAAAATTTCAAAGTGCTTCAAAATTCTCACACTTAAAGATTGTCAAAAGAATTTCAATGTTTTATAAGGGCATAGCTAATCTTGGATTATATTACACTCTCTTTTTAGAACTATCCCTTAGAGCATTTCTAGACATAGATTGGGGTGGTTCACTATGTGACAGAACATTCACCCATCCTCCTTACTAGCTTCTTATTCTACTACCCTTTTGACTTTCATTGTCAAAAAGGGGGAGAAAGAAGTTAGGTAAGTTAGGTGGTTTTTGACATTAAAAGGCAAAAAGGGGAGATTGATGGTTCGGAAAGCCCATGAGCATGTTTGCCCAAGTTTTAATGTCAAAAGGATCTGCAGGGGAATTATTATCATTTCACTTTAAATGCTCAGTTCACTACATGACAGAATATTCACCCATCCTCCGTACTAGCTTCCTATTCTACTACCCTTTTGACTTTCATTGTCAAAAAGGAGGAGAAAGAAATTAGGTAAGTTAGGTGGTTTTTGACATTAAAAGGTAAAAGGGAGAGATTGATGGTTCGGAAAGCTCATGAGTATGTTTGCCCAAGTTTTAATGTGAAAAGGATCTGTAGGGCCATTATTGTCATTTCACTTTAAATGCTCATATTGGATATATTTGCATAATTTAATATATTGTCTTGTTTTATTATTATATTCTTCCATGTGTTTTAACTAATCAAAATTGCAGGGACAATATCGTCATTTTTCAGAGAAGGTTAAATTGGAAAATAGTGTAGGGGCATTTTGGGAAAGTAAACCAATAGGGTTTTGTGTCTTTGATTTAAAGGGTAATGTATTGATTTTTTGAACAGTGGCTGAGAGGAGAAAAAGATGATGCGGCGCTAGAAAGAAGGCTGATATATCATTTTGGGAGGATATACATAAAAAAATGAGAAAAATAAAAGCAAAAAAATAAGGAAACAAGTGAAGGGGTTTTAATGAGGGAAACCCGTAAGAAACTGACAGTGGGTGTATGCTCTGTTAGAGAAAGAATAGAGAAAGAAAATAAGAGAAAGGTTTCATGTGTGTAGCAGCGCAAACACAGAATAAGGGAAAGAAAGAGTGAGACCAAGAGAAACCCATGGCCGCTGATTGAGTTCGTGTTCCAATTTCATCATCTTGGTTGATAGCTTCAACACGGATCTATATTCAACCTCGTCAATGGCTTCAACACGGATCTATAATCAGCCTCGATGACGGCATCAACATGAATTTGAGATCAGCTTTGATGATGGCTTCAATAGAACCGTGTTTCATCTTCCCTGATCTTGAACAAAATTGCGGTTCATCTTGATTCGTCAAACTCAGTATAATCTTTCTAAACTCTTCTCTTTCACTCGTCACAGATGCACCTCACTACACAACTCACAGGCGCACAATAGTTAGAGTGTTTACATATATATATATGCTCACAAGCACAGGCGCACTGGTTGATGCTACTTGTTGACACACACAAGCACATGCGCATAGTTTCATGTTTAGAATTGTGTGCTTATTTGGGTGTTCCTGTGTTGATGAAGTGCTCTATTCTGATTGAGCATGAAAATTGATAAATTCAGATGTGGTGCTTATATTGCTAATGAATCTATAATTTGGATTTATTTTTTTTGAATTATACTTGTTGTCATCTAGGATTTGGTGACTTTAAATCTTTGCACATGTGTGCTTTTAAGCTCTTGAATTTCTGGAAATTTATGTTGGTGAAATTGCTTGTTCAAAATTTATGTGCTGAAGTTGGTTTTTGAAAATTCATGTTGTTGCTAAGATTATTTTCTAGACATTTGAGTTGCTGAAATTGATTTTTGAAAATACATGTTGCTGAATTTTCCAATCTCTGAAATCTATTTGATATGTTGTTGTCCAGAATTTTGGGTTGCTGATTTTGATATTCAGACTTTTTATATTGCAGATTTGAGGTTAAATAGTGCTAGTTTGGTAATTGAATGTTGCTGATTTGAGCTGTCAATAGTGCTGTTTTGAGCTTATTATAATGCTTATTTGAGCTGTTAATAGTGCTGTTTTGGTAATTTAATGTTGCTGATTTTGTTGTCTTAAAAATGCTGAATGCTGATTTGGAATTTAATTAGTGCTGATTTGGAGATTTGTTATTGCTGATTTTCTGTATTAAAATGCTCATTTGCTGAATTTAATAGTGCTGATTTGGAATTTAATTAGTGCTGATTTGGAGATTTGTTATTGCTGATTTTCTGTATTAAAATGCTGATTTGCTGAATTTAAAATTGCTGATTGATCTATTAAATTGCTGAAACTTTCATCATGCAAGAGGTTGATTTGAAGCTGAATTCTGTTTTGCAAATTCCATATTGCTAAATTGTTGAATTCTGTTTTCCGAATTCCATATTGTTGAATTATATTTTTCAAAATTCCATATTGTTGAATTGCTCAATTCTGTTTTTTGAATTCTGTATTGTTGAATTCTGTTTTGCGAATTCTATATTGTCGAATTGTTGAATTTGGAATTCATACTGTGGATTTGGAATTGCTAATTATGCTGTCATTTATTTTACCTATTTACATGAACTCTGTGCTATTAAATTCTACTCTAATTGTTACCAAGTATATTTAAATAACAGGTACACAAATCAAGCAGTACCAGGACAGCTATTAAAAAGAATTACACCAAGTCAAATGGATGTCTAAGAAGCTAAGGATGGGATTCCTTTGAAAGAGCAGACTTCTAGAAGATCGTTGCAGCTACACTTTAAAGGGTGTATTTATTGAATCCTATCATTAAAGAAGTTCAAGTGTCATGATCTGCCAAGAAGACAAGTGACCGAGTCATTGTTATACTGGACCTTGAAGACTAACTATCAGAGTTTGAAGATTTGATGATCAACTTTGAAGACCAATATCAGATTTGAAGACTGACTTTGAAGACCAACAAACAAAGCTTGAAGACATTGCCGCTGCTCAAGACATCGAACTAACTCCACTATCACTATGTATAGTCCAAGTATTAGAATACTTTGGACAGGGGGAGTGTGAATGATTGTGGTGAAATTGAGGTGAAATAGTTTAGGCTTTGGGAAGCCTGAGTTGGGATTGAGAGCGGAAAAGCCGTTGTGAGATTTGGTGAGAGTGGTTTAGGCTTAAGGAAGCTGTGAATTGGGTCAGTGCTAGAGCGAACTATGTTATGAGTTGGGTGAGTGAGAGAGTGATTGAGAGAATTACTGAACTACCCTTTCAGACATAGTGGAGCTTAGTTCGAAGAGGTTTTTTTTTTCCACCTTGGGGTTTTTCTCTATAAATCTGTGTGTCCAAAATTGTGTGATTGCATCTGCTTGCCAAACTTGCAATATTAGGAAGTAAAATCGAAGAACCTATTCACCCCCTCCCCCTCTAGGTTCATCAATATCATTGTCACTAGTAATGATTCCACTGTCATCTCTCCTTTAAAAGACTTCCTGGATACCAAGTTTCCCATCAAAGATTTTGGCCCTCTGAAATATATTTTAGGACTTGAAGTTGCCAGATCTTTGAAAGGCATTTTCCTAAGTCAACTGAATTATGCACTTGATATTCTTAGTGATAGTGGTCACCTTGGTTCTCATCCAATCACCATTCCAATGGAGCCCAACTTACGCCTCTCTAATGATCAAGGCGATCTTTCAGGTGGAGCGGTGATGCGGCAATACATATTTGAGGTTATTTGAAATCATCACCTAGTCATGATATCCTATTACCTTCTAACAGTTCACTACAACTCTTAGCCTATTGTGACACTGATTAGGCTACCTGTCCCATGACTCGTTGCTCTACCACTGGGTATTTTATCAGGCTTGGTTATAGTCCTGTATCATGGAAAACTAAGAAACAAATTACTGTCTCTTGCTCCTCAGTTGAAGCTGAATATCGTGCCATGGCTACCGCAACATGTGAACTTATTTGGCTCAAAGTTCTCCTTCACGACCTTGAAATTTTCATTCTCAACCAATACATCTCTATTGTGACAACCAAGTGGCTCTTCACATTGCTACTAATCATGTCTTTCACGAGTGCACGAAGCACATTGAAATTGATTGTCATCTCATCTATGAGAAAATAACTGCCGGTATCATATCTTCAAGTCATGTTTCGTCCAACCAATAATTTGCAGACATTTTCACAAAAGCTCTAGCACGTCACCCTTTTCATCGTTTATTATGCAAGTTAGGCGTTATGAATATTCGCGCTCCAACTTGAGGGGGAGTGTTAAAGATCCACAATATTTCTTGGGCAGCCGAATAGCCTCCTCTCTTAGACTTTTTTTGCTATGCTACAGATTTGGTAGCCACCATTCCTTTCTATATAATTTGATTTCTTGCCTTTTTGTTCATTTACAAATCCCACAAATCTTGGGACTGACCTACTTGTAATAATGTATAAATAGATATCAAATGGTGAATGAAAATAAGCAATCACTTTCCTCTCAGTACTAGTATTACCTTATCAAAGATATCATTATTATAATATACAGATCTTTACATAGTAAAACTTTAACATATGATGATATATACAAGACCATCCGTGCCACTATATACAGGCGAATATAGAACTTCAAACAACTTTAAACGAGCATTTGGAGTACATGAACTATTACATGAGAACTCACCTTCATTCCATTAAAACAATTTATTTATTTGATACATGTGGGTTCAAATCACTCACTTTTTTTCTTTAGGAGAGAGAACTCGTACCACCTGAAGAGGTAAACTACAACCCAGATATTTGCTACCACAAATTTATTCATGTTCATACAAGTAAAACAAACTTAATCTAAAAGCAAACAACTATGCTCATACGGGTATGGGGTCGATGAACATGGAGACAATGTGATCTTTCCACTCTATTTTCGGATGATTATATCCATCAGTATTCTTGTAAAAGACATCCATTATTCTGGTAAGGTTGACAATTCTCCTCAGAAGATGCATCGAGATAGAGTTTGGCATGAGATATTCCTCATTGATATCTTTCCATGCATTTTCAATCCTTTTGTTCAACTCATCAGTTACCTCTTCTTTTGACATGCCTGCATGCTGCTTCATGTAGCATATAATCCCTGTAGTGACGTGTCCCCTCTTCTGTTCTTCCTTCAAGTGATAAAGATTGCATTTATACATATGGTATGTGGTTAGCATTTCGTTATCCATTTTCTTTTTCAAAAACATAAAAGGTATTGTACATACTTATATAACATACCTCGTGGTCTACTACGTCGTTCATGAGCCTTGCAATTGTATTTGAAGCAATAAGAACTTTAGGTTTATCTTTTATCCAATCAAATGCCTTAGTTGTAGCAATTGCTCCTATGCCCACAAAGGATGATGTAGTGATCAGGGAATAACCAAAGGATATAAGCGCATTGCCCATGTACTCATCGAATGATGGCACATATCCTTCATTGAACCACTTGGCCTCAACGTAGTAACTCCTCGCTAGTTCTTGAAACTGGTAATGAGTTACAACAAAATAAAATCGTGTTATTTTTGGAATTTTACATAAGATTTGAAAATAATAATCTTTTTTTAAACCATAAAAGAGACATACAGCATTTTTTGAACGACAAACTATATAAGATCTTCCTTGCTTTGTCATTTCCTTGTCGAATTCTTCGTTGAGATTTAGGAGAGCACTATAGGATATCTTCATATAATTTGGGAGTTTATCGATGACACTCATATCCCACCTAAAAATTAAGCACATGATTTTCCTATTCACTCAATTGCACAAAATGAAAAGATCAAAAAGGAATTTATCTCTGGTACTCTTATAGCATGCACACAAAATGACAATAGGACTTGTATAATTCATGCACATGCTAGATTTTGGAGGGGTTGTCCAAAAAATCTATAAAGAATTCTTCTTTAGAAAAAACAAGAATTTGACAGATGAAAATATTATACCTCTGTAATACATCAGTAAAAAGTTTGAGTTGTTCAATTGTACCATATGCATCATATGTATCATCTATAATTGATGCCATAACAAGAATTTTGGCGAGTATGATCCTTCCAAGGGAGTAATGAGGTTCAAATACATTGCCATAGCCCAAAAATAGCATTCAACCACTCAGCTCCTCGCGTAAGAAAGTCTAGATTCAAATTCTAAGTCTTTATACCACCTATACACAATAGAAAAGATCAATCAGATTTGCACAAAATGCATCCTCTCTCCCCCTCTTCACTCACAACACATACACACACACACACCTGCACCTTACCTTGAGATGTGACATAGTTCTTGCTTGTGCATCAATTGTAACAGATTGAAGTCAAACATGGAAAGTTTCAATAACAATTCATTCTTAGAATCGTCTTCCTCATAGATAGAGATATAATGCCTTGCCTCTAATCTTGGGATGCCTTTGTGGAGGGGTTGCTTTAAGGCATGCTTCACTTGATTTGCAAGAAAAGGGCTTAATTCGGTTACCATGGACTCAAGGTGAGTGGTTGTGAAAACAAGAGCCTCATCTAGAATATCTTCTCCGTGTATCCTCAAGTACGCAGCTTCATAGAAACTTAGCATACCCATTACCTTCCCAGTAAAGTTTTCGTTGAATTTACCGTTGTTGTCTTTAAATTTGTTGAAGACATCTGTTTCATAAGCCATCATACTAGCTATATCAGCCATGCATACAACTCTATGGACGACAAGTGATGGGAGTGTTGAGCGTATATATATATATATATATATATATATGATTTTGTGCTTTTATATGTATAGGTATGTGTGAATGCATATATTCATGCTATGATATATATGTATATATATATGTGTGTGTGTGATAGATAGTGGGTTTACCACAAGACATTTTATAACCATGTTGTCTCAATACTCGAAAATGAACAGCAGTTGTGCTCAAATCATTGTAATCTTCGTTATCTTCGAAGTGGGCATGAGAATAAAAGATTTGTTCCAATTTCTCTTCGATCTCTTTCTCAAAGTGATCACCCCATAAATTAGGCTTGAAGTTTGCTAAACGCCGAGAAGTGTCAGGCTGGCAGTTCATCGGATTACCATTTTCAATGGAGGCCATTTTAAGATGTACGAAGTGACTAACTTTTCTTATATCAAGAGTTAGATATAAGGGCTATCTAATACACACTGTTATCGATCTCCATGTACATTTATAGAAAGAAATGGGGTTGATATTTGAATATGAAATATAATGTAGTTGACAGTGATCTATTTAAAGAAATGGGGCCAACCAAAATTTGTATTCATTCTTTCTTTCTTTTTGGGGCATCTCACACTATTTGCAGTGGACTTTTAGTGTTATTGGGAGACTTAAGTAGAGAGTGCTGTCTTCTTTCTACCCTTACCGACTGCAGGAAGATGCCCCAGTGTTCCTTAGAGGTGTTGATGTAGTGGAACTAAGAGTGCCGGTTAAGCAAGTGCAATCACGTGAGTTACACGAGGAAGAAAAATATGTATAATTAGCATGTAAGAAAAATATGTATGATTATCATCTATTAAACCAATCATTTCTAATACAAACACGACACCTTTATTTGACACCTAACAGATCAAGTGTTGTGCTTGGAAAGGGTATTTTGTTTTACCAAAATAATTCTTGTCCAATTCTTAATAAACCACTCGCAATAGCACGAATCTTTGTAAGATAGGGCTCTTGTGAAGGTGTCGATCCCACAGAGAATGTGATTAAATTAGTCTCATTTGATTCATTGAAGAGAGGTTGATATTTTTGGTATTTGTTTAACATAAAATAAAGGGCACTAGTTAAAGTTTGAATTGATAAATATAAGAGGGACTAGGGTATTGATTTCACCACTAGCCTCACATCAATGGAAGAATGTATTTCAACTTGGGAAAGTTACATATGTATAATCATGATTCATGGGATTTGTCACATACCACCATGATATCTTCAAGAAAATACATAAATCAAAAGATAAGAATAATTCATCTCTAGTTAGCATGAATCGTCTACCTAACTACTTAAATAAAAGACATAACATGAAATTAAAAGTGTAGAACGATTCATCTTCCTTAAGCATGAATTATCAAATCTAATGAATTTATGTTCTAATAAAATTATTGTATAACTTTCATACTTTATAAGATAAGAGAAGAATGAAGTCAAGATTAAACATAACTTTATACTTCAATTACAAATGTAATCCTCAAAGTTATACAACTTATTATACACATATAACAATCCCAAATAAAAATATTATTATCATACCATTGATGCTTGGCTAGGGCTACATCAATGCCCTAGGAAGAGTTTTAGCTCCTCATGGCTAACTTACAAGTCTTCATAGTTGAAGAACACTTCAAATTTCTATATGTGTGCAGAATATTTCCACTCACTTCTCCTTCTACACTACTCAATTCCCCTCCATTTATAGCCAAAGTTAGTGCAATATGAGTGTCCACCATTTCTTCCACTAAAACTCATCCTATGGCCTAAATAGCTCCATATGTACTCCATTTTAGAAGAATTGGATCATCTCCCTCCATGTGTATAGCACTTTGGTGAATTAATTGAGTGGGGTGGTTGCTTGTCATCTCATTGGTCACTTGTCACAAAATTTTCAAAGCAACCAAAGAAAAATCTGCCCAGAATATTTATCCTACTGTTTTGTCCACTTTCAACCACCAAGACGTCAGAATTAGAGATTTCTCAAAACTAAACATATTTAGAACTCTCTTTTATCTTTCCATAGCCACAAAAATCGCCTTAATTGGAGTTTGGAGCATGAAGTTATGGTCAAAATACAAACAGTGCGCAGATCAGAATTTTGAACGAATTTTGGGCTTGAGATTAGTCTTGCACTTGTACTTGACCCAATGAATGAACCAATTCATATTTTTGGCCCCTTTTGCATTAAATCTTCAATATAGCTTGGCCCAATCCATGGAATTAACCACTATTTCATCTAAGGATCTGAAAATGACAAAAACAGAATAAAACTATAAAAATACAAATATAAACATAATTAAAGGATTAACATATGTAAATTAGAAGGACTGAATGCACAACATTCTGTGCTTATCACACCCCCAAACTTACATATTGCTAGTCCCTTAGCAATACACAACAAGAAAATAAAACAACTTTCCTCTTTCGTGGGAAATACGATTGCATTTAGCAAATGCAACAAGCCTTTTAAACCCCTAGGCATCCCTAGTGGACGAGTGAAGTCTCGTGAGGGTTTAACAGATATGTTACCCACAAACATCAAGTGATAATAATTACACTCAATAAAATTTTCTCTATTTAATGTGCAACTGGCAAGAATACTTTAATCAATCCACTTCAGTATGTAATAAAGGTCGAAAGATTCAATACTATCCAAAAATTAGAAAATTTCATTACTATTATTAACTCAGAGTGTGTGTATGAATATAGCCTGAAAATATAATTCTCAAATTAAAAGCGACTGCAGTCCAGATTTCTTTAGAAAATTAGCTTTGATCTCAAATCTCACATATGATATTTCACTCAAAATAAAGTACTCAGAGATTGGCTAATTTTTCACTCAAGTATATATGAGAAGAATAATGTAAACAAGTGCAAATTATCTCACATATGATTCATCTGAAGGACCGCAAATAAATGAAGGAACATGTAGTCTCATGAAAGGGATATCAAACATTAAGAATTTATACCACAACACTATAGCTCAGTCATGACTGTTTTAGAACCATACCATCCTTGAGATCAAATAGGGCTTTTACTAGGATGTAATGTTAGGTAAAAAGAGGATAAAAAGGTGTTGGTGAAATTGAAATGTGTATTCGAGAATGCTTGGGAAAAGTCAATTCCTTAGAGCACATTGCATTCAACTTCTTCTTACTTTTGTCAATTAATTCTTTTTGTATACACTTCTTCAACAAATCCATACCTTCTTTTCTTCACTTTTCTTTTTCTATTTTTCTTCTTTTTCTTTTTTTTTTTTTTTCTTTTTTTTTTCTTTTTATTATTATTATTTTTTTTATCTATTGATCAAATCGATTCCGAAACACTTTGATAAAAGGGTTATGAAATGAAGGTTAGCTAAAGCTCAACGGGTTCACTAGTGGTATTGCATTACCAAGAAAAGAAATTTAAAGGCTAAAAAAAATATCCAAAGATGGCCTAAAATCATTTCTCAAGGATTACTATAATTCTTCAACAAGTGTGAACTTAAAAGATAATGTGGCATAAAATTTCCAATATTTGATCAAAAGAAAAAATAATGAGACCGATCAACAAATTATGCGAACTCAATGAAAATTTTAGAATTTAACCTTTTAACCCTCAAAATAATAAGAATATCACAAAAGCTCACTGGGTTAAATCTCCACTTTTATTCTTCGGATTTCTAACATGCAATCACTCATCAATTTCAAATTATATCGAAGGGCTATTGTGAATAATATTGTTCTGAGTTTTAAAATTCATGAAATTTATTCTAATTAACAGATAGGATAAAATCTATAAAATATACTGAAGCTTCAAGATTTTCAAAAATTATTTGCACATTGAAAATAGAAAAATCAAATCATAGTGTAAAAATTACCAATATATTATTATTATTATTTTTTAAAATTTTTTTTTTTTTTCAAATAAAACATAACAACACAAAATTGTTCTTCCTTACCCCCAAACTTAAATCACACATTGTCCTCAATGTGTAACAAAAACATAAAGTATATGGTAAGTGATAGAACAATATTACCGTGGTGGTAGAAATATCAAAATCTAGTTAAGCATCCATAAGGGTTAGCCATCCCCCCAAACTTGGATACAAGAACCTGTCATGCAGAACACAATACATACCAACCAAGCCAACAAAATTAATCGGAACATCCAAAATAAGTTAAACACAAATTAAAAACAAAAAAATCAAGATTTCATCATTCATCTAAAGTAAGAACATGTTGCTTAATTTATGAATGACGTAGATAGGAAGAAACAATTGATTGGAACTCATCACCATCATCTTGTACGATGTTTGGATCCATAAACTGATTTGGACAATAAGACATGGTGTCAAAATTGTTGCATAAGTCTTGGTTCAGTAGTGGTGCCATGTCCACATTTTCAGATGGAACCCAACTTTGAACATGATTATCGGGTGGATGTGATGAAAAGTTCCCTTCAAAAATATCATTAGGGTTTACACTGGAGGAGCTAGAAGCAAAGTTTTGAGCTGCTAGGTGACTGAGAGAAACCAGTTGTGCTTGTAGATTAAGAAGTTGCCATTCAAGAGAAAGAATATATGAAACGCAACCAAAAATGGGATCGTGAAGCCTAGCTTGAGCTTCATATGCCATAGTTAGAACAGCTGTACCACGATGTTCTTCAGGGAGATGAGCAAGGATGTTTGAGAAGTTGCGATACCCAAAAATTTTATGGATGGCAGCAAAAGTGTCTATACTATCTTCATGGCAAAAATAAGGAGCACAAATGCAATACTTATCACATCTGTTTCTCAAGAATTTGCAAACACCACAAGGAGGTTTAGACATTTTGGAAAACACGAAGAAGAAACACAGATTGCTAACACTTACCCTTTCAAATTTTTTTTTTTAATCAAACAAATTCTTTTCACTTTTGGGGTAAAAGAGTGTCTCACACATGCATTGTACCTATATTGCACATATTCCAAACATGCCGCCACACACTTAATGATGTCATTGACAAACAAGCCATCTATGTTTGACAAAATGACCTAACCTAGCTCTAAAAGCATTGATTGGACAGATTTCGTAATTTGAGATGCATAATTGGTGGGCAAATTTTTTATGCATTTGAAGAGCAGATTTTTTTTTTAATATTGGAACATTGTTGTATCTATCTATCTTCTTCACCACAAGCTCTCAAAAATGGCTTCCTCTTTTGTTTCCAAAAGTCACTTCGATTTAAATGTGTTGCCGGAGGTGCCATCAACCAATGTTGGGCAGGCAACATTCCTATCCTCTATTGATCCTCACCCAGTGGAGGAATCCGTGATGCTGAATGATACAACTGCTACGAGAGCAGCTAAAAATTTGCTGACTCCTCAAGATAAAAGAGTTTTAGCAAATAGGTCTGACATTATGGCCATTGATGACTCTTTGACTCTCAGCATTCGGTCGGCTGCGTCGATTTCAAACATAGGCCAACGTTTGTTAGCAAGAACAACTGAAGTTCAGATGCTAACAACTAACGTTAAAGTTCTTCAGAAAAGAATTAGGGAGTCTCAGAAAAAAAATAGAGAACTGAAAGCAGAGAATAAACAGTTACGAAAGCTTGTAACTGAGTATTCTAATGACATGAAGACGAAGCTGGATGAGCTACAGAGTTCCAGTGATCAGATTCAGGAGAATCATGGGAGACTCATAGCTATTGTCGAGAAAAATCCTTCTTTTTCTTATTCAAAACAAAATTAATGTCAGCCTATTGAAAGTCAGTGTTAAAATCGATGGCACATGTATTGCTGGCTTTTTGAAATATTTATGAAAAATTTCATGCTCAATTCTCTTTTTTTTTTTTTTTTTTAAAACTTAATCTTCACGGGTACTACTTTTCTCTCATTCTCTGAACTGGTGGTTCCCAATTTTCCAAGATGTGTATGTGATAAGATATTGATTATCCAGACACGCTAACGTATAGAGTACAAAGGGGTTGCCTTTCTTTATTAAAGTCATACTGTGTTGAAGCAATCTCGACAGTACTGGGTATCGAAACCAGACTTTAATAAACGGAAATCATCAACTTTATCAATCATATCACAAATTATAGAATTGGTACTACATACATAGTCAGAGAATGGGTGGCTATGCTAGACTGTTATGAATTCTATGTTTTTTTTTTTTTTTTTTTTTTTTTTTTTTGAAATCAGAAAAAAAAAAAAAATTTCAGAACAAACATTAACACAAAATTAAAAATTTCAAAACAAAAGAAAGATGCATAAGAAAAGGTGAACAAGAATGACAAAAGTAAATGAGTTACCCCCAAACTTGATCCTAAGTAACGACAAGAATACATATCATCCCAAGTTAGGGTCTTCCTATCGAGGTGGATCTTTTCCATACAACCGAGCACGATCCTGGTAAGAACGAGGAGTACAGTAATAAACCATGAATGGTCGGCCATAATCGCTCAATGGTTGCAATCCGGGGCAGGTTTCAGAGAGACAACTCTTACACCATCCCAAACGCTTGGCTTTACGTCTACGAGCAAATGATGACTTTCCATTAAATGCACTCGTCCTTGCAAGGATGTCTTCTTGAAGGTGCAATGGAAGTTTATCCCATAAAGAAGTCACTTTGATTTTTGGACGCCAAACCAAATTAACTTTTCTATCATTGGTGGACGATGGATCCATGAAAAATCTGTAAATAAAAAATTTGGGGCTAAAGCAATCTATTGCCTATAGTAAAAATACTACTATTGTATCTTATCACCAAAAGAAAAGAAAATGCAAAATTTATAAAAATGACTCTTTTAACGTCAGATTGTCAAGACGTGTTGAATACACCATTTCTGGTCAAGCTTCCTTCAACAATGGATAGCTGCTGGTTATGCCGTTCCAGCTCGTCGATTGCTATTTGCTACCACTCGTGCAAAAGGGAAACCTATAAAGCTAGGTAGGCCATTTCCTAACGTTGAGTTGGGTTCAGGTCCCTAATGGCTCGCATATACAACCAATTCCTGGAATCTCATCTTTATACTCCTCGCCAAGCAAAAGGAGTGAATGACCCAAGTTTATCGTCTAGGGTAGACATGATGATGCATCTTTAGTCAAAATAAACAGGATCCGTCAAGTTAACGGATTCAACGTCTTTTGCTTGTACAGTATCTTCTACATAAAGCTTCAATCTTTGACCATTGACTTTGAAAAGATTATCATTCTTAGGATCTTGAAGTTCCACAGCTCCATAGGGAAAAACAGATGAAATTATGAAAGGACCATCCCAACGTGAACGAAGCTTTCCAGGAAAGAGGTTTAATCTAGAATTGAACAACCAAACTTTCTGTCCTGGAACAAAGGTTTTATTCACAATATTTTTATCATGAAATGCCTTCATTTTAGCTTTATAAATTTTGGCACTTTCATAAGAATCATTTCTCATCTCTTCAAGTTCATTCAGTTGGAGTTTTCGGGTTGAGCCAGCCATTTTCATGTCAAAATTGAATTTCTTAATGGCCCAAAGAGCTTTGTGTTTTAATTCAACTGGGAGATGGCAAGCTTTCCCGTAAACAAGACGGTAAGGGGTCATTCCAATGGGAGTTTTAAAGGCAGTTCGATAGGCCCAAAGTGCATCATTTAGTCTTAAAGACCAATCTTTTCTATCCGGCCTAACCATTTTTTCAAGAATATGCTTTATTTCCCTATTAGATACTTCAACTTGTCCACTTGTCTGAGGATGGTAAGGTGTAGCTATTTTATGAGTAACAGAGTATTTGATGAGCAAGGTTTGAAGAAACCTATTACAAAAATGTTTACCTCCATCACTTATTATTGCTCTCGGTGTACCAAAACGAGTAAAAATGTTAGTTTGAATAAACTTAATCACAACTTTGTGATCATTCGATTTGGTGGCAACTGCTTCAATCCATTTAGATACATAATCTACGGCCAACAATATGTACTCACATCCAAATGATGGTGGAAATGGTCCCATGAAATCTATACCCCATACATCAAAGATTTCAACAATTAAAATGGGATTTAAAGGCATCATGTCTTTCCTAGACATTGATCCTAATTTCTGACATCGTTCACAAGCTCGACAAAAATTATAAGAATCCCGAAATAATGATGGCCAAAATAATCCACTTTGTAAAACCTTTTGAGAGGTCTTTTTAGCACTGAAATGTCCTCCACATGCTAAGGTGTGACAAAAAGTAAGAATACTTTGAAACTCACTTTTAGGGACACAACGACGGATTATTTGGTCTGGACAGTATTTGAACAATTCAGGATCATCCCAGAAATACCTCCTTATTTGGGAAAAGAATCGATCTTTTTCTTGTTTGGTCCAATTCAAAGGAATTTTACCTATTGCTAGGTAATTCACAATGTCAGCAAACCAAGGTACTCTCTCATTAGTAATTGTCAATAGTTGCTCATCAGGAAAGGAATCATGAACTGGGATGGAATCAGAGGATTTAATGATAATACGAGAAAGATGATCGGCTACTACATTCTCAGAACCTTTCTTGTCTCGTATTTCAAAATCAAACTCTTGAAGCAAGAGTATCCATCTAATCAAACGGGGCTTGGTTTCTTTCTTGGCTAGCAAGTGCTTTAGAGCAGCATGATCAGAATACACAACTACCTTGGATCCTAACAGATATGATCGAAATTTATCCAAGGCAAACACGACGGCCAGTAATTCCTTCTCAGTTGTGGTATAATTCAACTGAGCATCTGCGAGGGTTTTACTAGCGTAGTAGATAACATGAGGAAGTTTATCTACACGTTGTCCTAGGACAGCTCCCATAGCATATTCGGATGCATCACACATGATCTCAAATGGTAAAGACCAATCAGGAGGTTTCATAATTGGGGTAGAGGCTAGAAGAGAACGGAGCTTTTCAAAAGCTTCAAGACATGTTTTATCAAAGTTGAAAGGAGTATCTTTGGCAAGTAAATTACACAATGGTTTAGCTATCTTGCTAAAGTCTTTGATAAATCGACGATAAAATCCTGCATGTCCAAGGAATGATCTAATTTGCCTCACTGATGTTGGTGGTGGAAGATTAGAAATGAGTTCAACCTTGGCTCTATCTACTTCAATTCCTCTTTCTGACACAATGTGTCCTAATACAATTCCTTCTTTTACCATGAAATGACTCTTCTCCCAACTCAAGATCAAATTTGTCTCTTTACAACGCTGAAGAACAATTGACAAATTTTGGAGACATTTTTCAAAAGAAGGTCCAAAGACTGAAAAGTCATCCATAAAAACTTCAAGAAATTTTTCCACCATGTCTGAAAAAATAGACATCATACACCTTTGAAATGTTGCAGGTGCATTACATAACCCAAAGGGCATGCGTCTATAAGCAAATGTTCCGAATGGACATGTGAAGGTTGTCTTCTCTTGATCCTTTGGATCGACAGCTACTTGATTATAGCCAGAATATCCATCTAGAAAACAAAAGTAACTCTGACCAGCAAGACGTTCTAGGATTTGATCAATAAATGGTAAGGGAAAGTGATCCTTCCTAGTTGTAGAGTTGAGTTTTCTATAATCAATGCACACACGCCAACCAGTTGTTGTGCGTTGTGGAATTAGTTCTCCAGTTGAATTCTCAACTACGGTGATTCCAGACTTCTTAGGTACCACTTGAATGGGGCTCACCCATTTGCTATCAGAGATGGGATAGATGATTCCTGCATCTAACAACTTGACTACTTCCTTCATAACAACTTCTTTCATATTTGGATTCAATCTTCTTTGGACCTCGCGAGATGGTTTAGCATTATCCTCCAGATGAATGCGATGCATACAAATAGAAGGATCGATTCCTTTTAAATCAGCTACAGTCCATCCAATCGCCTCTTTGTGCAGTCGAAGTACAGTCAACAAACTACTTTCTTGGTCTTTTGTCAAGTCTGAAGCAATGATAACTGGAAGAGTTTCATTAGAACCTAAGAAAATGTACTTTAGCTTATCCGGAAGTGGTTTGGGCTCTAATTTGGGTGGGGATTCAAGGGATGAAATTGGAGGAATACTAGACAATAACGGAAGTGGCTCCTTTGACATTTTCCATGGTGAAAAGCCCATGATAGTATCAATCTCAAATGCAGAATTGACTTCACTATTTTCGATGTCATATCCTTCAAAATCATAGTGAGTCAAGAATGCCTCTAAAGGGTCTTTCGATAAAAAGGATGAAAGTGAATCTTCAACCATTTCATCAATGATGTCAAGGGCGAAGCATTCTTTTGCATCTGACGGATGTTGTGAAGCATTGAAGACATTCAATCTTACATTCATGTTCCCAAAAGATATATCCATAACCCCTGTTCTGCAATTTATGCATGCATTAGCCGTGGCTAAGAAAGGTCGACCAAGGATTATAGGTACATATTTTTTTGGATTTTGGACGGGTTCGGTGTCAAGGACAATGAAATCGACTGGAAAGTAGAACTTGTCTACTTTGATGAGAACATCCTCAATGATTCCTCGAGGTTGCTTAACCGATCTATCTGCAAGTTGTAGGACAATTGGAGTTGGTTTAAGCTCTCCTAAGCCTAACTGCGAGTATACTGAGTAAGGAAGTAGATTAACACTAGCACCTAAATCAAGTAGGGCTTTTCCAATTTCATAGTTTCCAATGACACACGAGATTGTAGGAGCACCAGGGTCCTTGAATTTTGGAGGTGTATTGTACAACAGTATGGAACTAACTTGCTCAGTGAGAAGAATTTTCTTTGGAACATGACTCCTTGATTTTCTCTTCTGTGTACACAAGTCCTTGAGAAATTTGGAATATGAAGGAATTTGTTTGATTGCATCAAGAAGAGGAAGATTAATCTTAACTTGCTTGAAAACTTCCATCATGTCCTGGATCTTTTCTCCTTGCTTTCCATAACAGTATGGTTCTTTGAGACGTTCAGGATATGGAGCTTTGGGCTCATATCTCGTCTTAAGAATGGGAATAGGTGAAGAAAGAACTTCATTCCTGACTTCTTTGTCCTTTGACAATTGTTTCACCAAATCTTTTGGATTTTGGGGCAAATTATTTGGATTTTTAGGAATTTCTTTTGAAACTTTTGGAATCTCATTTTTCGTCTCTTCCTTTTTCTCAATCTTGTTATCTATTTCCTTCCCACTCCTAAGGGTCATGATGGCTTGGACATGCTCATGATGAGAGGAACTAGATGCATTCTCATCAATCATGTATTGTCCTTTTGGTTTAGGATTGACCACTGGTTGACTTGGAAGTTTTCCCTCCTCTCTTCTATTCAAAGAATTAGCTATTTGCCCGATTTGGGATTCTAGCTTAGAAATGGATTGAGAATGGGAATGTAGCAATTGAGTATTTGACTCAAGATTGCTCAATGCAGCCAACACCTTGTCTTCAAAAGCTGAATGCCTAGGAAGTGGAGTTGCTTGGTTCTGGTGTTGTTGAGAAGGTTGGTAATTGGATGAGGGATTGAAAGGATGACTATTGGACGCAAAATTGGACTGTATGGGTTGTCCAATAGGTTGAGGATTTGAATTTCCCGTGGCTTGGGGTCTCCATGAAAAATTAGGATGATTTCTCCATCCCGGGTTATAGGTATTGGAATATGGATTATTCCCTGGTCTAGAGAAAGTAGCATTCACTTGTTCTTGCCCAAGTTCAGAAAATTGGCCAATGATTTGACAATCTTTGGCATGATGTGATGGACTAGAACAAAATGAACACAACTCAGGTGGCACAGATGACTGAGTAGGAGGTGCTTGATTTGCTGCCATCAATTGATCCAGCTTCTTTGACAATGCATCCACTTTAATAGACACATCTACTGAATTGCCTACTTCAAAGAGACCTTTGACCTTAGAACGACTAGATGAAGCATGATGCATCGAATTTTCACTAAGATTCTCAAAAAGTTTCCAAGCTTCACTTTCACTCTTTAGCATGAATGTTCCACCACACGAGGCATCAACCATTTGTCTATGTGGTTCAGTTAATCCATCATAGAAACATTGCACCAATTGCCATTTTGGGACAGCATGATGAGGACACTTTCTAAGAAGATCTTTCAATCTCTCCCAAGTTTCATAGAAATGTTCTCCTTCACTTTGTGCAAATCCAGTAATAGATTTTCTAATTTGATTGGTTTTTCCTATAGGAAAGTACTTCTGGAGGAACTCTTGTTGTAATTGTGTCCAAGAAGTAATCGTGTTATTTTCTAAGGATTTCAACCAATGCTTAGCTTTGTCTTTCAAAGAGAATGGAAAAAGTTGCATCCTTAAGGCATCTTCAGTAAAACCTTGCATCCTTAGGGTAGAGCAAATTTCAAGAAATTCATCAAGGTGCCTATATGGATCTTCATTATTAAGTCCATAAAAAGATGGTAACATTTGGATAACACTGGACTTAATTTCATAATGGGTGGCCGTTACATTTGGTAATTGAATTCCTGAAGGAAAGTTGTATGTGGTAGGAATGTAATGATCCCGAAGGAGCATTGGTCTTTCCTCAACCATTATGGGTGGTACAACTTCTTCTACAATTACTGGTCTTACACCATCTTCTGCCATGTTTTCAATTGAAGATTCTCTTGGTAAATTAAAGTCCCTTACAGTTCCTTTAAGATGCCTAAGAGTTCTTTCAAGATTAGGATCTAATGGAAGTAATGGTAGTGATAACGAACGACGACCAAACATAAACTAACAAACAAAATAAGAAATTAATCACACAAAAACAACCAAAAAAAAAAAAAATTTATTTATTTTAAAAACTACTTCTCTTTGGATTTTACAATTCATAGATTACCGATTAAGAGCCTTTAAAACGAGAACAAAGTAGTACATATGAAAGGAGGAGAAGCACTAGGCTTGCTTAATGACGGAACATCCAAGCTTTCATATTAACTATCCTTCGCCACTCAAATTAAAGGGTACTCACCGGAGTGACTAAAAATTGAGTCCTTCGGAGAAGAAAATCTTTTTTTTTTTTTTAGAATGAAAATAGTAGTAATACTCAAACAAACACACTAAATATAACGGCAAGAAAACAAGTAAACAATGTAAATTGCAAAACTTACCCGATGTCCTTGAAAGATCAACTCTCAAGGGTGCCGATGTTGAACATGAGATTTGACAATTCACAAAAACAAACAAAACAAATATATATACTAAAAAAAAAATTTAAAACAATGTAAAATACAAGACTTACCCACTTTCTTTTGAAAGATCAACTCTCAAAGCTTGTAGCAACTCTTGTACCTTCACACTTAACAAACAAATTATATACCAAAATATTTACAAATCCTAACTATAATCAAACAAGATTTAATCAGCATTCCCCGGCAACGGCGCCAAAAATTGTTGTGCTTGGAAAGGGTATTTTGTTTTACCAAAATAATTCTTGTCCAATTCTTAATAAACCACTCGCAATAGCACGAATCTTTGTAAGATAGGGCTCTTGTGAAGGTGTCGATCCCACAGAGAATGTGATTAAATTAGTCTCATTTGATTCATTGAAGAGAGGTTGATATTTTTGGTATTTGTTTAACATAAAATAAAGGGCACTAGTTAAAGTTTGAATTGATAAATATAAGAGGGACTAGGGTATTGATTTCACCACTAGCCTCACATCAATGGAAGAATGTATTTCAACTTGGGAAAGTTACATATGTATAATCATGATTCATGGGATTTGTCACATACCACCATGATATCTTCAAGAAAATACATAAATCAAAAGATAAGAATAATTCATCTCTAGTTAGCATGAATCGTCTACCTAACTACTTAAATAAAAGACATAACATGAAATTAAAAGTGTAGAACGATTCATCTTCCTTAAGCATGAATTATCAAATCTAATGAATTTATGTTCTAATAAAATTATTGTATAACTTTCATACTTTATAAGATAAGAGAAGAATGAAGTCAAGATTAAACATAACTTTATACTTCAATTACAAATGTAATCCTCAAAGTTATACAACTTATTATACACATATAACAATCCCAAATAAAAATATTATTATCATACCATTGATGCTTGGCTAGGGCTACATCAATGCCCTAGGAAGAGTTTTAGCTCCTCATGGCTAACTTACAAGTCTTCATAGTTGAAGAACACTTCAAATTTCTATATGTGTGCAGAATATTTCCACTCACTTCTCCTTCTACACTACTCAATTCCCCTCCATTTATAGCCAAAGTTAGTGCAATATGAGTGTCCACCATTTCTTCCACTAAAACTCATCCTATGGCCTAAATAGCTCCATATGTACTCCATTTTAGAAGAATTGGATCATCTCCCTCCATGTGTATAGCACTTTGGTGAATTAATTGAGTGGGGTGGTTGCTTGTCATCTCATTGGTCACTTGTCACAAAATTTTCAAAGCAACCAAAGAAAAATCTGCCCAGAATATTTATCCTACTGTTTTGTCCACTTTCAACCACCAAGACGTCAGAATTAGAGATTTCTCAAAACTAAACATATTTAGAACTCTCTTTTATCTTTCCATAGCCACAAAAATCGCCTTAATTGGAGTTTGGAGCATGAAGTTATGGTCAAAATACAAACAGTGCGCAGATCAGAATTTTGAACGAATTTTGGGCTTGAGATTAGTCTTGCACTTGTACTTGACCCAATGAATGAACCAATTCATATTTTTGGCCCCTTTTGCATTAAATCTTCAATATAGCTTGGCCCAATCCATGGAATTAACCACTATTTCATCTAAGGATCTGAAAATGACAAAAACAGAATAAAACTATAAAAATACAAATATAAACATAATTAAAGAATTAACATATGTAAATTAGAAGGACTGAATGCACAACATTCTGTGCTTATCATCAAGCATGTATAATTATCATGTCAATTCGAGTTTACATGATTAAGATCCAAACACAATAAAGTCAAATTCAAACTCACTAATATATCATTGATAATTTAATTAATTTACTAATTCTGTTCTCCGCAGTAAATGCATATTTATAATAGAGAAAACCTAATAGCATAAGTAACCTATTTCTAAAAGAAAACTAAGACTAAAAATAAGTTAAAAATTCAACTTTCTCCAAAAATTATGAAAAAATAGAATATTAGATCTAATCAAGAAAAACTACTTCATATAAATAATTCAAGTTCGTTTAGAACTCCAGCAAATATCAAGAAATATTCAGCACCATAAGCCACTAGCTAAAAATGAATCTCCTCAAATTAAAATTTTTTCATCGAAAATTCTCTCCTACAGCTATTAGTGTGATCACGTGGGTTTCACGAGAATGAAAAATATGTGATCACATTGGAAAATTGTAATTCTAGCTAATATGTATGTTTGGGAAAAATAACTAATTAGTTTCATGTAATGAACACGTAGTATGAATATTGGCTCCACTATATAGTTAAACTTGGAGAAAGAAATGACAATAGATATGGAGTATTATAGTATTTTTGTGGTATAGTACATCCTTTGCAGGGGTATACATTAGAGTAAAATACAGGGTTAAGTGCAAAAAAAACATTCGTAATATATACTTTCAAAAAGTGTGTTGTGAACTACTGTTTTTGAAAATTGCGCAAATACTTCGTCAGAATCTCTAACAACTTTTTGGTGACAAGTGACATAAAATAAATCTGTAATTCTATTTTCGCTCTCTCTCTCTCTCTCAAACATAGCATCATATTAAAATATAAATTAAATTTTGTAATTAAAATTCTAAACTAAAATTGATTTGTAACTCAATTTCCTGTTTTACTATTTAATGTTTAAATTTTATTGTCAGGAATTAAAATTTTTTCTTTTTATAACTTTAATTATTAAAAATTTATTCTTTTTTGTAAATGGGAAAAATAGTATTTTTTTAAAATGAAAAGAAATAATAATATTTTATTTAATTTTAGGGTATGTATAGTTTTGGGGGGAAATTTTTTTAGTTATAATGTAATTTTTGTGCAAGAGATTGTCTTACTTGAATTTCAAAAGAATTAAGTAATTATAATTTATTCATTATTTCATTTAAACTTAAAAAGAAGATAAAAATAAATTTAAATTTAGAAAATCTACTGATGAACTAAGAATCAAATATAGAGTAATTATAATTATAAATTACAAAGAGTAAAGCTTGAAATTTGAATGTTGAAAATTAGTAGAAAAATATTTACAAAAAAAAAAAAACTTACTATTTTTATTGAGATTTGATAGGATTTACTCGTGATCAAAAAGGAAATTTAGAATTTATAAATACTTTTCCATTCATTTTTTTCAATACTGAAAAATGTTTTATCAATTTTAAAAGATAAACAAATAACATAAATAAATAAAAAAAGTGGGAATATCAGTTGTTTAAATAGCTAAGGAATAGATGGCTTTGTTGTTGTTACAGTATTTAGGTTTTTGCATAAAGTTAATGTGTGGGTTCCAATTGAACATTTTTTAAATTTAAGAGGGGTTTATTGAATGGGGGATATATGCACTGCGTTGATATATACTTTGAATTTTGAATAATAGGAAAAATTAATTTGAATATTGACTACCTATATAGTTCTACGTGCAGAGGACCACAACTTACAAACAATCTTACCCAATATATCGTAGGGATATGGTATAATTATACTCGCCTCCAGCATTAGGACTTTGTTAAAAGATGCATTAGTTTTTTTTTTTCTATCAGTGATTAATATTATATATATATATATTTTCTAAAAAGAGGAGTTAAAGTGTTTATTATATAATTTTTGCAATTTTGCTGATATAAGCTTGTTCGTGCTTCAACTCAGATTGACGTAGGGAGAAGGGATATGTACAAAATACTTACTTCAGATATATATGTTATAATTGAGGAGATGTGCATAAAATTTTTCCTTTCTATTTGTTATGGTATTGAGTATGCTAGAAATTTCATTTAAGCACCAAATGTAATTGAAAAACTTTAATCAATTAGGAGCATTGATGACATGCTATAACGCATTAATTAAATACTGATATGTATTAACATGATTCACAAAAATAGATGTATTCTTATGTGACAAAATATAATTAATTGATGACATAATGACATGGCACTCTAGGTGTCAAGAAAGGTTTTTTTTGTTAATTAACCACCATTCCAAACACAAATTTTAAAATGCCAACCGTCACCCATAAAGAAAAAGGGAAAAAAAAAACTAAGGAAAAAAGAACATATCGTGTTAGAGGAAAAATTAGAACTTAGTGACAATAAATTAGGCACTCACTTCAACACCAAAGAAATTTCAAAAAAGAATGAAAAAAAAATCAGAGTTCTTTTCACACGGCAATATCTTGTGTGTATATAACATAATTAATTACACGTGTGACTATCTAACTTAAGTTGACTTACTTTTATTGCTTTTTTCCACTATTTTGCACATAAATCCTATAGTCCTTACTCGAGATAGACTTCAGAATTGAAGAGTTAGTCTTTTATTCGGATACAGTCTCATCTAACTTCTATAAATATAGAAGCGATTCATATTTCAGGTATGCAATTAATGTCCTTTGAGTGCTTTTACAGTTTCTTAAACCCTTCCAATATTTGACTTCAGCGTCATAGCGTAATCAGCCGACAACACATCGGTGTCTTTCTTGTTATCCTTTTCTTGTCTTTTTTAGGTTAGCGTTGACCTGAATCGTGTGTCAGTTTGTGCATCATCAGATTTGTTGCATCGTTCTTAAGGACATAGTTGGCACAACGTGTTGCCAGCAAAAACAATAATTATCGCCACTACACTATACTTAACGTACATTTTATTTTCACTTTAGGATAAATTACGCTTACCTTTCTTGATTTATAGTATAATTACATGGGTTTTTGTTACTGAATAAAAAAATATCCCTTGTGTTAGAACTCCATTAAAAGATACTCCCTCCGTCCCATAATTCTTGGCATGTTTGGGGATTTCAACTTTTTATGGTGGGACCCACTTTTTAGTGTAATAATGCATGAATTTACATATTAGTCCTTGTTTAAAAGTTAGTATTATTATTATATGGTGGGCCCAACTTTTAGGATAGTAGAGTTTGGAATGGGTAGTTTAGGATTCATATAATTCATTTTAGGAAATGAACATATATTTTGGGACATCCCAAAAAGGAATAATGGACTAAAATTATGGGACGGAGGGAGTATGTTATTTTACTTTTTTACTCAATTGTTATTATATAATTTTAGCTAAAAAAGCGAGTTAATTGCAACAAGAAGGACAAATATGATATTTCGTAATGTAATTTTATTGATATAAGCACATTTGTCGTTTGAATCGTGTTAGATATATGTTACAAAATCTACCGACACTAATTTTGTTGATATAAGCACATTTGGCGGCAATCGTTTTACTTGCACGCCAACTATCAGCTGGGGCCTAGCCTGCCCAAGGCTCATTATTGCAACGAAGGAAAATTTACTGACACTAATACAGATAATGATGGACTTGTTCATAAGGCACGGATCAAGTTGCGGAGAGTCTGGATCACATACAATGTTTATCCACACATAGACCTAATAATAGAAGCAAATGAAAGGAAAATATTACAAAATTTAATAAAACTTTTTTTAATATTAATTTTACTCTTATTTTTATAAAAACAAAATCAAAATAACATACCAGTCCAAGGATGAGTTTTTATTCTCTTTAATCCTTAATTAAAAAAAAAATTGTCGCTTTGAATTGAATAATGTTTAACACAATTTTTATATTTATTTTACCACACCTTACTTATATAATTGTGTTTTAAATGTGAAAGAGTATAATGATAAATTCATTAAAATAATTTCTTTTCTTTCATTTCTCCAAATATGATTAAGTGCTAAGATTGTGAGTTGCGCGGTGCAGAAGCGGTTGCGAAAAGTATTTTAAAACCTAGAGGGGTTGAATAGGATCACATGCTCGTTTGCTTAATTTTTAACTAATTCAATTTTAAGTCCAATTAACCAAACAATTACTGCAAACAAATAAATAAAGTGTAAGTAAAGAAAAGAATGCACCAGATATACGTGAAAACCCAAGACGGGAAAAATCACGGAGGGAGGCGGCACGTCTCAGGAAACCAATTCACTATGATGAAGCAAAGTACAACAAACTCTGTCTCAGTCTAACACCCCTCTTCACTCTGTCAAGGATCTGATGCGGAACACCTTAGGCTTATGATTGCGACAACACGTCCAACTGCTGCAGACTTTCGGCTAACGTCACCACCCTTACAGAAAGGTTGCTGGAAGAACCAAAATACTCAGCAAGTATTTTGTTCCCTTTGTAGTGCAATCTGGTCACCTTTCTTCCTTAGCAAGCAAGTAAGCGAAGAACCTTCAATCCAATGTTCTGATCAGCAAATTGATTTGATGCAGTCTTTGAGCAGCTAATCAGAAGTAGAACACCATCCTAAATATCACTCGTGAAGTATGGACGTGTGTTCTTAAAAATATAAAGCTCTAATTATATTGTATATACTTTCTCTCTCTAAAAATATTAGTTTTTCGGGGTATATTTTGTAGAAAAAATATGAATACATATATATAGGCAAGGAAGTCCTAATTCTACTTGGAAAAGAAGTAGAATACCAAAATAGAACTCTCCTAAAAGTTTCAAACTCAATAGGAATAAAAATTTCCGTCAAAATCTATTTTCTATTTGGAACAGGCTAAGTGGGACCGGTACCAAATAAATAGGACTGGTGTGACTTTTTGAAAACCTGCAGAAACTAAACTACCGAGAAAAGTTGGACCGGTCCTAAATATTGGGGACTGGTCCTACTTTGAAAAATCCTAAAAATTTCATTTAAACCCTGGTTTTTCAAAATAGATTCGGAAACAAAAAGTGCAGAGTGTCCTCACCATACTTACCTGTACTATATGGTGTTCTAACTAATTTATCGGCTTCCATGCACTTGAGTATCAGCTCGAAGTTGTTGACGACCGATACAAGAAATAATACGAAAATTACAAATCGATCATTCAAGTTTTGATCACCGAAATATGCCAATTACAAATTTATATCTCACAAAGATTACCATTTCTGTTTCTTGTCTCTTATTAATCAATAAAAAAATGACAGATTAGCATTGTCATTTTTTTTTTTGTCACTACGCCACAGGCTTTAAAATTTTGTATGAATTTTTTTTAAAAGAGTTAATAGATTGAAGCGATGCAACGCGCTTGTTTGTCCCTCACCATTGTAGCTTTTTCTAAAGTAGAATTGAGAATAACTTTTTCATATGCAAGCCACCTATGTCGTAGGGCATTGCCTACCCAATGCGCATCATTGCAACCAAGAAAAATCTACAATTATAGCGCCCACAAGGCATTTGATTGACGAGAAATTATTGTATCTTCGCGAATCATTGTAGTGGGTGTCAGCTTAAAATTGGCAAAAATTATATATGATTGAGTTGTGAGATCTTCAAGCACAAAGGCTAGCTTGTGAAAGAAAATTAGAAGGTAAAAATAATTAATTAGTTTCATGTAAAGTGTTAGTATAATACATATGTAACATGTGTCCCTATAATCTCTCCCCCATAATCTCTCCCTTTATTCTCTCTCCATCCCATTATTCTCTCCTTGACTCACTCTCTGTATCGCCTATACATATAACCCATTGTATTGTAGATGAATATATACGAGATATTTCTTCTTTATCTTTTCTCAATACGAGATATGGTATCAAAGCCATAAACAATTTCACTGTTTCTCATTGTTTGATCAACTATTCAACTATTCATCAACTATATCAATATAGACCTAATACAAAAAGTGACAGTCACTCCAATACAGACCCATCTATTCACCATCACCACCCAATATCAATACAGACCGTGTTCCTACACCCAATACAGACCCACAAACGCCATCTACAACTTACATATCAGTCACTGTGAACCATAGTCAATCCATCAACAACTAGTTTAACCCATCTGTAACCACGCAAAACTCATCGCACCAACAACCTTTACCATAGCCTCAACCCAAAATCCACCATCTGCAAATCCATCCTACGTATCTACAAACCCAATTCACCACCAGAAACCTCCATCACCAGTAGACTCAACTTGCTATTGTTCAACCACCATCTCTAATCAAAATTAGACTCAACTTGCTATTGTTCAACCACCATCTCCAATCAAAATAAATCACCATCATCGCCAGCAACCTTTATCACCAGAAGACCCAACCAGCCATTGTTCAACCATCATTTGTAATCGCCGCATCTCCAGCATCGTCGCTCTGCCACATGCTACAACACTAGCCATTGCTCCTCACTCTACTGCTCCTCCGATGGTAAAGCTGCCATCCTCCTCTCCTGTTGCCCTTCTCTGGCGGATTCTCCATCGTCACCACATACAGACCCACACCAGACCCCTATGATGCCACCAGTCACCATCGCATCACCTCCACCATCTGTGACGCCATCAGTTGCCGCCGCAACACTTCCACCATCAGTCGCTTGTGAAGCCACCAGTTGCCACCACAACACTTCCACCACCAGTCACTACTTCGTGGTCCTCCGCCACCCGCAACACCATCAGTCGCCGCTTCGTGGTTCTTCACCACTTGCGACGCCAGCCATTATTCGTGGTCTCAGTCCGGTCCTACCAGCAAGATCCATAAGACATCACTATCACCAGCATCAAAGAAGCCAACTCCTCACATACACATCCAGAATATCTCTCTCTCATCCAGTCTATCAGATCTAGAAGCCAACTCAAATAAAACCATTGTTCCACCCATCATCACCACCATCAACCTCCATCACCAGCCGCAACCACACTCCATCACCAAATGTCACCCATATTGTTCCCAAACACAAGACCCAACCTCACCCTCTCCGTAATGCTAGAGTTGTCATTGTTGCCTGCGTCATCAACAACAAGTCTATTCCGACTATGGTGTGAAAAAAAAATTATTTTCAAGTTTTGCATCCATGGAATGCTCCGATGTATCGCAACCTAGTAATATTATTCTTGATGGCCCCAATTACTCCTCCTAGGCTCCAGCAATGACAAGCTTCTTGAAGGGCCGTAAGCTTTGGCGTCTTATCATTGGTACTATTACTGAACCCAAGAAAGAAGAATATGAGGCCAACGACAAATATGCAGAACGACTTGATGATTGGGATAACAAAAATCAGCAAGTTATCACATGGTTCTGTAATACCTCTATTTCCTCTATTGGCCTCCAATTTGGTCGTTTTGATACCCCAAAGCAGTTTGGGACTTTTGTCAGAATAGGTACACCACTACTGATCTGGCTCATCAATTTCAACTCCAAAGGACTCTTCATTGTACTATTCAAAAGCCTGGTCAATCTATCCATAGCATTCTTTCTGAAATGTATGCTATTTGGGATTAGTTAACTCTTTCAGAACCTACAAGGGATTGTTCTACGGATACCCAGAAGTTCACTACTTACAGAGATCAGCAACGACTAATAACATTTCTCATGGCTCTCACTGATAAATTTGAATCCGTTCGAGGCTCTCTTCTACACAGACATCCACTTCCCACTATAGAAAGTGTTGTCTCTGAGCTTCTATCAGAGGAAACTCGTCTTGGTACTCTTGCATCTCAGAATCTCCCATCACAGACCACTGATATAGTTCTTGCTACACCCTACCACAGGGTTAGTCAATCCTCGTCTAAATCTTCTTCTCAACTCGGTTGTACTTACTGTCATGATCTTCATCATGCCCTTTTGAACTGCCCCTCAGGGTCTGCAAATTTTGTCACAAGAAAGGCCCTGGTCATTATCAGAGAGATTGCTTTAAGCGTCCTTACAAAACCACCTCTCGTAATGCTAAACCTAAGTATAGTCCCTCATCTATCACGGCTGTTACAACTGAAGGATCTTCTTTGCCATACTCCACATCATCTGTCTCTACCAATAATCTAAGGGATCTGCTCCAACAACTCGTCTCTACTTTTGGTACTCACTCTACTGCTATGTCTGTTACTTCAGGTAACTTTTCTTGGTTTTTTGATTCTGCCTGTTATAATCACATGACTTCTGATTCCACCATTTTCATCTCCCAAAATTCTACTACTCGCACTCCTCTTATTACCACTGTTGATGGATCTCATATGAAAGTAAATCATACAGGAAAAGTATCCACCCCCAATGTCACACTCTCTGAGACCTTTCACATACCTGAACTTACTCTTAATCTTATCTCAGTTGGTCAATTATGACTTGGTTAATGTTCTTTTTTCTTCTTCTGGTTGTTCTATATAGGATCCTCAAATAGGACAGATCCTTGGGATAGGCCGTAAAGTTGGAAGACTATTTGAGCTCGTCAATCATCATCTTCCTTCTCATCATTCTTCTATTGCTGCATCCACCTGTATAACTCCTTCTTTCAACCTTTGGCATTCTAGACTAGGGCATGTTTCTGTTAGGTGCCTTCATTCTTTAGTGACCACTGGTCTATTAGGGTCTGTCAAAAATGATGATGTCACTTGTTTACATTGTCAGCTTGGAAAACAACTAGCTTTATCTTTTAATAAAAGTGACTCTGTTTCAACTGCTCATTTCGATTTAGTCTATTCTGATGTTTGGGGACCTTTTCCTCATTTCACAATGGGGGGGGGGGTCAAAATATTTTGTTATCTTCATAGATAATTATTCTCGGTTTACTTGGCTCTACCTAATGAATAATCGCTCTGAGTTACCTCAACTTTACTATGATTTTGCCAACATGGTCAAAATCCAATTTTCAAGATCTATCAAAATTTTTCGTGCCAATAATGCCATGGAATACAAGAAAACTAATTTTCTCAAGTTTTTTCATCAACATGGTACCATCTCTCATTATTCTTATCCTAACACTTCTTAACAAAATGGGAGAGCTGAACATAAACAGAGACATATCTTAGATACTGTTCGCACTCTTCTTATTTCTAGTTCATGTCCTGAAAAATTCTGGGGGGAAGTAGCTCTTACTGCTATTTATACCATCAATCGTGTTCCCATGCCTATCCTCCAAAATCAATCTCCTTATGAGCGTCTATATCGTGTTACCTTTTCTTACAATCTTCTCAAGATTTTTGGTTGTGCTTGTTTTGTCCTCCTTCAACCACATGAACGCACCAAGTTAGAACCTCGTGCTCGTCTTTGCTGTTTCTTAGGCTATAGGATTGAACACAAGGGTTATCGTTGTTGGGATCCTATCTCTAAACGATTATGTATCTCTCGTCATGTCATCTTTTGAGAACGTAAGATGTTCTCATCTCTTTTTAAGTTTAATATCTCTTCTCTATCTACATCCTTCTTCTTTAGTGATCCAACTGTTGATCTCTTTCCTTCTGACATAGACACCGACCACCCACCGACTGTCGATCAACTATCAGCTTCACCAAATACTCTTCCTATCTCCCCAGATCTTCCACTTCCCTCTGAGCTCCCATATACGGTCTCTCCTGATGGGTCTGCTCCTACTAATGATTGTACTTCTAAATCCTCTATATCTGATATCCTTCCCACTGAGCCATCTGATGGTACTCGTCATTCAGATCGGGTAAGATCCACACCAGGCTACCTTCATGACTATCATTGTTTCTCCACTATTTTATCTCATCATGAACCTCAATCTAATCCTCATTGGCAACAAGCTATGATAGATGAATTACATGCTCTCGACCAATCTTATACATGGGACATAGTTGATCTACCTTCTGGAAAAACTGTTGTTGGTTGTAAATGGGTCTACAAAATTCAGACTCATTCTGATGGCTCTGTGAAAAGATACAAAGCTCGTCTGATTTCTAAAGGTTATACACAGGAATATGGTATTGATTATGAGGAGACTTTTGCTCCTGTCGCCTTGCATTTCTCAATAAGAAGTTTATATGAAACCTCCTCCTGGATATAATCACTCTCCTCATCAAGTCTGCAAACTTTGTCGTGCTCTATATGGTCTTAAACAAGCTCCTCGAGCTTGGTTTGCAAAATTTAGCTCTGTTATTGGCAATTTTGGATTTACACCTAGCTCTTATGATTCTGGCCTCTTTATTTGTAAGGCTGCATCTGGTATTACTCTTCTACTTCTCTATGTTGATGATATAATCATTACCGGAGATGATCTTGACGGCATTTCTACTCTCAAACAATCTCTTAGTCATCATTTTGAGATGAAGGATCTTGGGCACTTGAGCTACTTTTTGGGTCTTGAGATTCATTCTGATTCCAATGGTTATTATATCTCACAAGCCAAGTATGCCTCGACATTCTTGCTCGAGCTGCTCTCACTGATTGTAAAACATCTTCTACTCCTCTGGAAACTAACATTCGTCTCACTCCTCTAGATGGTGCTCTGCTTAGTGATGCAACATTGTATCGACAATTGGTTGGCAGTCTTGTCTATCTTACAATTACTCGCCTTGACATTGCTTATGCAATCAAATTGTTAGTTAATTCCTATCAGCTCCAAGATCTACCCATTATGATGCCGTTATTCGCATTCTTCGATACATCAAAGGTACTATGTTTCAAGGGCTTCCTTTTTCTGCTCATTCTTCTCTTATTCTTCGTGCCTACTCTGATGCTGATTGGGCAGGAGATCCCACTGATCGTCACTCCACTACCGGATATTGCTTCTTCTTGGGTGATTCTCTTATTTCTTGGCACAACAAGAAATAATTTATCACTTCACGCTCTAGTATAGAGGCTGAATATCGTGCTCTTGCTGATACTACTCAAGAACTTCTTTGGCTTCGATGGTTACTTGAGGACATGGGTATTTCACGTTCCACTGCTACAACACTCTGTTGTGATAATCAAAGTGCCATCCAGATTGCTCACAATGACGTCTTTCATGAACGTACCAAACATATTGAAATTGATTGCCATTTTGTTCGACAACATGTACTTCAAGGCACAATTCATCTACTCTCTGTCACTTCTGCTGATCAGACAGCCGACATTTTCACCAAAGCTCATCCGCCAGGACGTTTTTATAATTTGGTTTCCAAACTTAAGTTGTTTTCCTCTTTACCTACTTAAGTTTGAGGGGGGATGTTAGTATAATACATATGTAACATATGTAACATGTGTCCCTATAATCTCTCCCCCATAATCTTTCCCTTTATTCTCTCTCCATCCCATTATTCTCTCCTTGACTCACTCTCTGTATTGCCTATATATATAATCGATTGTATTGTAGATGAATATATAGTTGATGAATATATACGAGATATTTCTTCTTTATCTTTTCTCTCTCAATCGTAACATAAAGAACACCAATTCTGAATATTAGTTCCACTATATGGTTAAATATGGAGAAAGAAATGACATTAGACATGGAGTATTATGGTATTTTGTGGTACATTCTTTGCGGTGTTATATATAAATATACAGTAGAGTAAATATTTTCAAATTTTGAATAATAGGGAAAATTAATCTGGAAATTCGAAAGTAAATCAATAATTGATGAATAAGACATCTTACCTATAGTATATGATTAAGAGAAGTAAGCCACACATGGACACGAAGACAAAAGAAGACCTACCACATTGCAGACAACCCTACCTATTTGTTTCTACACGCAGAGGATAGAATTATTATGGCCTTTGACGCAATGCAGATATTTTTTGTTAGGTGTCTAAACCAAGAGAATCTCAAAATGCAAAATCGAGAATTGTATGTACAATTGAATTTTTCAAGGTCGGACCATTTCCACTTTATTACCAGGCCAGTAGTTGAGTGATAAGTGACATAAAATAAATCTGTAATTCTATTTTGGCTCTCTCTCTCTCTCAAACATAGCATAATATTAAAATTGAAATTAAATTTTGTAATTATAATTCTAAACAAATATTGATTTGTAACCCAATTTCTTGTTTTACTATTTAAAGATGTTAAAAAATTTTCTTTTTATAACTTTAATTATTGTAAATTTATTCTTTTTTTGTAAATGGGAAAAATAGTATTTTTTTAAAATGAAAAGAAATAATAATATTTTATTTAATTTTAGGGTATGTATAGTTTTGGGGGGAATTTTTTTTTTTTAAGTTATAATGTAATTTTTGTGCAAGAGGTTGTCTTACTTGAATTTGAAAAGAATTAAGTAGTTATAATTTATTCATTATTTCATTTAAACTTAAAAATAGATAAAAATAAATTTAAATTTAGAAAAACTACTGATGAACTAAAAATCAAATATAGTAAAATTATAATTATAAATTACAAAGAGTAAAGCTTGAAATTTGAATGTTGAAAATTAATAGGAAAATATTTACCAAAAAACAAAACTTACTATTTTTATTGAGATTTGATAGGATATACTCATGATCAAAAAGGAAATTTAGAATTTATTACTTTTTTCATTCATTTTTTCAATACTTCAAAATGTTTTATCAATTTTAAAAGCTAAACAAATAATATAAATAAAAAATATTTTTTTGGGAATATCAATTGTTTAAATAGTTAAGGAATAAAAGGCTTTGTTGTTATCAGAGTATTTAAGTCTTTGCACAAAGTTAATGTGTGAAGTTTTATTTAAACACTTTTTTAAATTTAAGAGGGATTTATTGAAGGGGGATATATGCACTACATTGATACTATTAAGTGTTTTTTGTCTTTTTATCCTAAAATATATTTTGAATTTTGAGTAATAGAAAAATTAATTTGAATATTAAAAAGTAAATCAATAAATGAATAAGACATATCAATATATGAATAAGACTTCTTACGTGCAATGATCAAGAGAAGCTAAGCAACACATGCACACAAACAACAAAAGAGGACCTACCACGTTGCCTACCTGTATGGTTCTACATTCAGAGGACCATAACTTACAAACAAAGAGAATGTCAGAAATTGTCCCATAAGAAAAATTATTTGGATGACTAAAAAATACTAACAAACAGAGTATTATTGGCTTGACGTAAATCTAAATGGAGAGAATCATAGGTGTTTTGAAAGACAACCTCATAAGACAATGGTGAAATCTTAACTGATGATGTTTTAACTCATGTAGTTATTATAGTTGATAACGTGATATTATGACTTTTTCAATTAAAATCAAAAGATATTATGACTTTCTTAATTTAAGAAATAAGATATTATGACTTTCTAAATCGTAGGGATAAAAGTAATTTATTTTTCCTGGTACTGATAGGTGACTAAGATGCACACTTGGTTCTTGGTTGTCGCATTGGGGAGAGATATCACTTGGCTAAATATTTGGTGGTGAGATCGAAAATTGTTTTTAGTCAATTCTATCAATGAAATAACAATTATTTTCCTTGCATGATACTTAACAATGTGGTTCTTTTCAGTTTAGGACAAATTACACTCACATTTTTTGATGAAGATACAGTATAATTATACTCAGCCTCCTGCATTAGAACTTTGTTAAAAGATGGATTAGCTATCTTATCTTTTTTCTCTCAGTGATTATATATATTTTTTTCCTAAAAAGTGAAGTTAAAGCTCTTATTATATAATTTTCGCAATGTAATTTTGCTGATATAAGCTTATTCGTGCTTCATCTCATGTTTACGTTGGGAGAAGAAATATGTACAAAATACTAACTTCAAAAAAAAGATGATTAAGGCCCTATTTGGATTGACTTTTGAAAAGCGACTTTCAGCTTTTCTAGCTCAAAGCCGTTATGGAGAGTGTTTAGATTGGTAAGGTGGAAGAGTTTCGGATTTCAAAAAGAGCATTTAAAGGAAGTTGGGGGTACCAGCTTCCTGATTTAGCTTCTGCTTCTCTTTTTCTTCTGTGTAAAAGTTGAAGTAAAAACTCTGCCAAACAAGGCCTAAGTTTTTAAATAAAAAAGAATGTCTATATATGTTATAATTCAGCAGATGTGAATATAATGTGATATTATGGCTTTCTCAATTTAAATAAGAGTATTGATGACATGTTGTCACAAATTAATTAAACACTGATATATATTAATATGACTCACAAAAATAGATGTATTATTATGGGACAAGATATAATTAATTAATGACACGATGACATGGTACGAGTCAACAAATGTTTTTGTTGGTAATTAACTACTGAGCCAAACAGAAATTTGAAAATGTCAACCATCACCCATAAAGAAAAAGAAAAAAAAAACTGAGGAAAAAAGAACATATTGTGTTGGAAGAAAAATTACAACTTAGTGACAATAATTAATGAAGGGCTACCATTCTTCATCTCCTATTCCTAAATGCACATTGAAAGTGGATTTACAAAAAGCCTTTGATTCTGTTAATTGGAACTTCTTGTTTGATACCATGTCTCTCCTTCAATTCCCTCCCACCTTCATTAACTGGATCAAAGCTTGCATCACTTGTCCTTCATTCACCATTTCTATTAATGAAGAATTTTTTGGTTACTTTAAAAGTGCTAAAGGTCTTAGACAAGGAGACCCTATTTCTCCTTTTTTGTTTGTTATTGTCATGGATGTTCTCTCATCTATCATCAATGTCTCCATTGACAACAACCCTTCTTTTAAATTCCATTGGAGATGTAAAAAGAATAAGATCTCTCACCTCTGTTTTGCTGATGATCTAATGCTTTTCTGCCATGGTGACTGTCAATCCCTCTCTGTTCTTATTGATGCTTTAAACACTTTCACTTCCCTTGCTGGGTTATCTCCTAACCTCTCCAAAAGCCATATCTTTGTTTCTAATGTTCCTGCCACTGTTCAGAATGCAATGGTTAATGTCTGTGGTTTTGAGCTAGGGGTGCTTCCTATTAGATACCTGGGTCTGCCCCTCACTTCCTCTAGATTGCAAGCAATTGATTGCAGATGTTTGGTTGAAAGAATCACCTCTAGGGTCAAATGCTGGACTGCCAGGTTCCTATCCTATGCTGGTAGGCTCCAACTCATTAAGACCATCCTCATCAGTATCCAGTCCTTTTGGAGCAGCCACTTCATTTTACCAATTCTTGTTTTAAATCAAATCAATGGCATTCTAAGAAATTTCCTTTGGACTGGTATCGATTTGAAGAATACAGGCGCCAAAGTTAATTGGAATTCTGTTTGCAGACCTAAAGATTATGGGGGTTTGGGCATTCCTAATCTTGCTAACCTGAATAGAGTATCAATCTTGAAGCATATATGGAATTTGTTCAAGGATCATGGGCAGTCTATTTGGTTTGATTGGGTTCACTCAACTCTTATAAAAAATAAGAGTTTTTGGACAGTTAAGGCTTCCCATCTCAGTTCTTGGAATTGGAGAATGATCCTCAAGCTTCGCGGACTTGCCAGACCTTTCATCAAGCACATTGTAGGTGATGGCAAAGATATTTCTATATGGCATGATTTCTGGCTCCCTCTTGGTCCTCTTGATCTGAGAAATGATCCTATCCTTATTGATCATACTCCATGGGGAAACAATGCTAAGGTATGCTCCTTTATCAGAGACAACCAGTGGTGAATTCCCCATTTATTTTCTGAAATGGTTTCTTCCATCGGCAACTCGGAGCAACTTCCTTCTATTCGATCCTTCTCTAATGATAAGCCTTGTTGGATTCTTTCCCCTTCAGGCTCCTTCAGTCTGAAGCATACCTATCAAGCCCTTCTTCCTCCTTCCCCAATTACCACATGGTCACACACCATTTGGTTTCGCAATTACATCCCTCGTCATTCCTTCATCTCTTGGTTGGCTTTCCACTCAAGGCTCAAAACTAGAGACCATAAAAGTATGGTTCAGTTCCATTCGCCCAATATTTGCTCCCTTTGCCAAATTGAAGCTGAGACTCACAGTCATCTTTTTTTCAACTGCCCATACTCGTCTCGGATTTGGCAATTCTTCCAATACAAATGTAGCATACACTATGGTGATATGGATTTACACTCAGTTTCTAATTGGATTGCTTCTCTTTGGAGCCCTAACACCAAATCATGCAATGCCTTTACCTTTAAGCTATGCTTGAATGCATGTATTTATTTCATTTGGAAGGAAAGGAATAATCGTACCTTTTCCGGGAAGTGTTGCTCTTCGGAGAAGACCCAGAAGATCATCTTCGACAATGTGCGCCTTCGCCTGTTGTCTATTAAATTCCAGGATGGTAGAAGCTCCAGAATCATTGCAGACGCCTGGAGTCTTCCTAGCTCTGTTTTTGCTTCTGTTTCTGCAACTCAGCTGTAGCTTGCCTTTGCTGCTTTGGTGATGAGTCTTAGTGTGTTGTTGGGTCAGGCCTCTGGGCTTGTTTAGTTTTAGCTTTGGCCTTTGCCATTCTGGGAGCCTTTGGGCTTGTGTTGTTTTTGCTCTGGGCTTTGCCCTTCTTGTTTTCTTTCTTCTTTAATATATTTGATTTACCGAAAAAAAAAAAAAAATTAGGCACACTCTTTAACACCAAAGAAATTTAAAAAAAGAATGAAAAAATATATATATATCAGAGTTCTTTTCACACGGCAATGTCCTTAACCTTTCATTCAAAAGGAAAAGGAAAAGGAAAACAATTGGTTTGTTTCATTCTTAAGGACATGGGCGGTATCATTAGTTTCATCATTCAATTCCATCAAATGAAATAACAATTGATTTGTTTCATCATTCTTAAGGACATGGTTGTTACAACGTGTTGCCAGCAAAAACAATAATTATCGCCACTGCACTATTACATGGGTTTTTGTTACTGAATCAAAAATTACCCCTCGTGTTAGAACTCCGTTAAAGTTTACATGGGCTTTTGTTACTGAATCAAAAATTACTCCTTGGAATAGAACTCCGTTAAAAGATATGTTATTTTATTTTTTCACTCAATAATTATTACACAATTTTACCTAAAAAAGTGAGTTAATTGCAAAAATAAGGACAAATATGATATTTCGTCATGTAATTTTGTTGATATAAGCACATTTGTTGTTAGACTTGTGTTAGAAATATGTCACAAAATACTAATTTCAAATAATGATGGTATAGTTTTTGAATCAGCAAATAAGGCTTGTACAATTGTGCTAACAAAAAAAAAATGAAATATGAGAATTTCTTTCTTTTATTCTTTGAAACGGTTTGAACTATACATACATACATACATACACACAAGCACGTGTAAGCATGTGATTGGTGAAAACTAATAGCACCAAAACTATGTAATAATTTCTCGACATAAAAGGTTGGAGACGAAGGGGTCCATTGGTGACTATTGTGAGGAAGCCAAATTGGTGAATAAATTATACTTCCCTTTCTTGAGGTATAGTATAATTACATGGGTTTTGTTCCTGAATCAAAAATTACCTTGTGTTAGAACTCCGTTAAAAAATATGTTATTTTACTTTTTCACTCAATGATTATTATATAATTTTAGCTAAAAAAACGAGTTAATTGCTAAAATAAGGTCAAATATGATATTTCGTAATGTAATTTTGTTGACATAAGCACGTTTGTCGTTCGACTCGGGTTAGAAATATGTTACAAAATACGAACTTCAAGGAATGATGGTATAGTTTTTGAATCATCAAATAATTAAGGCTTGTACAATTGTGCTAAAAAAAAATGAAATACGAGAATTCATTTATTTTATTCTTTAAATTGGTTTCCAACTTACGAAGCATGGATACTCCGAAAAATCTATTGTGGTCGTATCGAACACGTATTTGATAAGGATACGGCCGGATACGTGTTCGATACTCCGAAAAAATATTTCATTTTTTAAAATACTTTTTTGAATATCGGATACTGGAATACGCGGGGGATACGACAGAGATACGTTTAGGATATGTTGAGGATACTTTTCGGAGAAAATTTGTAATTTTTTGTTCTATAAAATGGGGTTGAGATTGTAATATTAAAAACTTTATAGGTTAGAAGAAGGGTCATTTTATATTAAAAAAATATCTTTAAACCTCTCAAGTAAGTGAGTCATTGTAAAGAATATTAGAAAAGAAACGAAATTTCTAGATTTAACTTCTTATATTTTGTATAATTACTTTAAATATATTTATTGTATGGTTGAAGAATAAAACTTAATATTTTATGTATAATGTTATACTTTTATTTATTTATTTGACGTATCCTTGTCATGTCCATATCTTATTTTTTTAAAATTTTACATATCACCGTATCTGTATCGTGTTATACCCGTATTCTGTGCTCGTATCCGTGCTTCCTTGTTTCCAACTATATAACTTTATTTATTCTACTATTTTTGAAAAAATTATTACATTGTACCGGAATCACACGTGGCTCCGAGTCTCTTACCAATCACATACATACACGCAAGCACATGTGCTAGCATGTAATTGGTGAAAACTAATAGCACTGAAACTAAGTAGTAATTTCTCGTCACAAGAGGTTGGAGAGGAAGGGGTCCATTGGCAACTATTCATAAAGCAGGTGATCAAGTTGTGAAGAGTCTGGACCACTAATAATGTTTATACACAAAAACTCTAATAATAGAAGCAAATGAAAGGAAAATATTACAAAATTTAATATAACTTTTTTAATATTAATTTTATTCTTATTTTTATAAAAACAAAATCAAAATAACATACCAGTCCAAGGACAAATTTTTATTCTATTTAATCCTTTTTTTAAAAAAAAATATTTTTCACGTTGAATTGAATAATGTTTAATACAATTTTTATATTTGTTTTACCACACCTTACTTGTAACTTTATTTTTTAATTATACCGTTGGTTTCAACTTTTTTATTTTTAGATATCTTTTCAAGTGAAACTCATATTTATAACTTAATACATATTTAAGGAGTAAAAGTCCTCCTACTTGTATTTTAGACTTAACTTACGAACTAGTCCTTTACACATACAAACAAACACAAAAGTGGCATGGACCTACTATACAATAATTTGTTTGTACGTGTTCTTTACACATACAAACAAACACAAAAGAGTTAATAATAGATTGAAGTGATGCAACGCTAATTGAGAGTAACTTTTTCACATGCAAGGCACCTGTGTCCTAGGGTTTGGAATCATTGGTTTGAGATAATTAAAAATTGAATAAAATCACAAATTTATTTTCAGGTGAACTTATAATTGCAAAAATTATATATGATTGAGTTGTGAGATCTTCACAAAAATATGTTGTCGTCAAAGTTAAGGTCAATGATGTGAGTGAATTGTCTTGTAATTAAGGTTGATTAATTTATATTCATTGTTATGTTAGATTCTGCTAATAAAGAAAAAAAAATTAAACTATACAATCTATACATAAAATATTGAAATTGTACAGCTTTAATTTAGTATTAGAGCCCTAGACCACATATGAAATAAAATTTTCAAGCACTGCTGCGAGTACTCCTTCAAGCACAAACGCTAGCTTGTGAAAGAAAATTAGAAGGTAAAAATAATTAGTAATTAGTTTCATGTAAAGAACACCAAGTCTGAATATTAGTTCCACTGTATAGTTAAATATGGAGAAAGAAATGACATTAGACATGGAGTATTATGGTATTTTGTGAATTTTGAATAATAGGGGAAATTAATCTGAAAATTCGAAAGTAAATCAATAAATTGATGAATAAGACATCTTACCTACAGTATATGATCAAGAGAAGCTAAGCCACACATGGACACGAAGACAAAAGAAGACCTACCACATTGCATACAACCCTACCTATTTGTTTCTATAGGCAGAGGACAGAATTATTATGGCCCTTTATGCGATAGCACAAAAATTTTGTTAGGTGTCTGTAGACACATAAATTCTAGATTGGAAAATTTCAGAGGACTTTCCTGATGAGGAGGTGTTCCTTATTGATATCCTTCCCTCATGGATGATGTTCTTCGATGGTGCGGCATGTTCTGAAAGAGCTGGGGTGGGTGTGGTATTTGTCTCTCCACAAAGGCAAATTCTTCCACAGGCATTTTCCTTTCCAGAAAATTGTTCAAATAATGTTGCCGAATATCAAGTTTTGATAATTGGTCTTCAAATGGCAAATGAAATGAAAATTACAGACGTTGAAGTTTATGGGGATTCTAAGTTAGTGATCAACCAACTTCTTAGGGATTACGAACTCAAAAAAGACAACTTGATCCCATATTCTCAGTATGCTTCAAATCTACTTAGTAGATTTGATAACATCATCTTAGAACATGTTCCAACGGAAGAGAATCTATTGGCAGATGCACTAGCTAACTTGGCAACCACAATGACATTAGGGGAAGATGAGGCAATTACCATTCCAGTATGTCAACGATGGGTACTACCAAAGTTACTCGAAGGCCAATTAGAAGAAATAAATGTAATCTCTATTTCAATTGTTGAAACTGAAGACTGGAGATAACCCATCATCAATTACCTAGAACATGGAAAGCTTCCTAAAGATCCTCGTCACAAAACTGAGATTCATCGAAGAGCTCCCCGATTCATCTTTTACAAAGATACATTGTTTCGATGTTCATATGAAGGTCTTTTCCTTCGCTATCTGGGAGAAGAAGAAGCAACTCATGCAATGGAAGAAGCACATTCAGGGGTCTGTGGGGCTCATCAATTAGGTCCTAAGCTTCACTTTCGAGTAAAGAAAATGGGATGCTATTGGCCAACCATGGTCAGAGATTATATGGATTACGCTAAAAGATGTCAGGCCTGTCAATTCCATGCCAATTTCATACACTAGCCACCTGAGATGTTGCACCCTATAATTATGTCCTCGCCATTTGATGCATGGGGATTAGATATAGTTGGGCCTTTCTTAAAATCTTCTAAAGGTCATCTATATATCCTTGTGGCAATTGATTATTTTTCAAAGTGGGTTGAAGCGATCGCAGTTAAGGAAGTGAAAAAAGAGACAGTGGTGGACTTTATCAAAGGGAACATTATCTTCTAGTATGGTGTTCCTCATCACATCATCACTGACAATGGGTTACCCTTCAAAAATACTCTAATGGCCAATTTGTGTGAAAATTTTGGCTTCAAACAACACAAGTCTTCAATGTACAAAGCGCCAGCAAATAGGCAAGTAGAAGCTTTCAATAAAACTCTTTGTGATTTGTTAAAAAGGTAGTCTCTAAGTCTAAAAAGGATTGGCATGAAAGAATGGCAGAGGCTCTTTGGGCATATCGAACAACATATCGTACTCCAACCCAAGCAACACCGTATTCTCTCTCGTTTATGGTGTTGAAGTAGTTCTCCCACTTGAGCAACAAATTCTTTCTTTGAGGATTGCCATACAAGAAGGACTGACAAATGAAGAAAATGTCAAATTACGTCTTCAAGAGTTGGAGGCGTTGGATGGAAAAAGACTTGAAGCACAACAGCGGTTGGAGTGTTACCAAGCTCGACTCTCAAGTGCCTTCAACAAAAGAGTTCGTCCTTGATCTTGTCAAGTCAGTGACTTGGTGCTTGCTGTGCGAAGGCCCACTATCACCAGTCATCGTATGGGTAACAAATTTACATTAAAATGGGATGGACCATATGTGGTGTGAGAAGTCTACAATAATGGTGCCTACAAAAATGTCGATGAAGATGGGGTCAGAGTTGGGCTTATTAATGCCAAATTCCTAAAACGATATTACCCATAAACAATGGAAGTTGCTCCTGATCGCATGGGCCTAAACTATGCTACACTCCTGGCCCGCAAGAGTATAAACTGTGTACGGCCCCCAAAAAAAAAAAAAAAAGAGATTTTTCTTGTATTACTCCTGGCCTGCAAGAGCATAAACTATGAACGGCTAAACAAATAAAACTTTTTGTTTGTCAAAAAAAAATATGATCTTTATTATTAAAATAAACGATATATCAATTCTGCAAGAGTTTGTTTAATGCATTGATAACAAGGCAATGTATAAAAGAGAGAAATTAAGACAGCCAAGGTAACTCCAGGATCTCTTCTTGCTTTTTCTTCAGCAACTTCTCTAGAGTGCTTACAACACCATGATCATGATCAGGAATGATGGAAATCTCTTCGATTGCTTTCTTTTCTTTCTTGATGCTAGTAATGACATTTTGCCTCTGAGAGATTCGTGAATTAACCTCCAAAATTGAAGTTTTAAGCTTCTCGATTTGAAGAAGCAAAATTTCTAACTCATTTTTATCATTGAGAAGATCTGCTTAAAGTTTTTGAACATGTGCCACATCTGCAATATTTGAAGAAAGGGCCTCATTAAGACTTGAGTCAATGTGGGCCAAGCGTTGGGAGTGTACTTCTGCAGTCAAAGCTTGGGCGACTTAAGATCATTGTATTCCTTTGCACTTTGTAAATATGAGTTGACTCTCTCCTGAAACTCAGAACAGTCCATGGGAAGTAAAAAAATCTCATCAAAAGTTTCTTTAACTCTTGATCTAAGTAATGGAACTTTAGAAAACTTCGTCCTCTTTAACATCCTCTTAAGGTTGTTTCCCAATGCTAAGGCCGATTGAATTCTGATTCCAGAAATCATATTTGTCAAATCATAAGTGGGCACTTCAGAAAATGTGGCATGATATGATTCCTGAATATTCACTTGGGGTATCACTAGCCCTCCTACTGTCTCCACATGCGCCTGAAGTTGAGAATTGTGTCCAACAGAATCATGAAGATGAGGGTTTACCAACACTTGATTAGAACCATGAAGTGAAGATGTGACATCTGCTGCGGAAAGTCGAATGCTTATTTTTTTAGTTGCCAACTCAAAGGCAAAAGGTCCATAAACAGACTTTTCACCACCAAGATGATTTGCACCATCAATCGCTGCATTACCATTTTCCATCTAAAAAAAAAATGTGAACATGTGCACAAAAAAAAAAAAAAAGGTAAGTATATATATATACATATATATATACCTACAAATCTTCAACCTGCATTGGTAAAGAACCGTTGGAAAGTCTGTCAAAGAAGTCCTCCATATTTGGAAGGGAAACAACATTTTCGATTGAAGAGGCACAGTCTGACACTTTCTGCATATGCTTCTAGTTACGTTCACCACTAGCTCTTCCACCCCCACTTCGGATCACCATAGATTGAGGATGGTTTTGGTTGTTAGAAGGATGATTGGATGGGTTAAAAGGGGTAGTTGACCTATTAACAAAATTATCACTACTCCGAGTCTTTGAAGATTCTCCATTTATGCGTTTAGTGTGCGTTCCAGGTCTCCGGTTTAGAGCCTCACCCTTCCTAAACTTTGCTTCTTTATTATTTGGAGAGGCTGGACGTTTATTTTGCGATAAGTTCTCTCTTGTAGTCATGAATGGATCAACATGGACCTTTGAACACCAATCAACATAAGCTTTGATAAGTGAAAAATCTTTTAGACTCGTAGTCTCTGGCAATAATACTGAGGACTTGGTGTTACGGAGAGTACATGATTTCCAATATTTAAAAATCTCGTCCAATGAGCCAGTGCGAATGTCTTGTTTCAAATTTTCTAGAACATCTTGGTGAAAACCAAATTGCCTGCTAAATTTATAAGGGCTGTAGGGTTCAAGGACATAGTAGTCGCTTTGTCTTAAGGATAAAAAACTAGAGCGAAGATTGGCCAAATACTCAAAAATAATAATTGTCATCTCATCATCAACTTTAACTTCCTTTTGGTGAAACTTCATTGGTAAGCGATTTAGCACAAGACCCTTACAAGATTTGAACAAATCCTGCGCCTCAGAATTTTCAAAATGTTTTCCCATCCCTTCTCTTACATATTTAGTCATCCGAGGTGAAAATTGATTGATTGGAGAATGAAAATGTGTCTGAAAATATTCTGCTAGCCAGGCATATACATAATGACTAGGAAATACAACTGTAGAATTGGTAGATTCGGGAAATGAGACGATGTCATTCAAACCTCTATAGATGGCTGCTAGTACTAGAATAGTAAGACAAAATATTTCTCCATATGCCATCTTGCTTGCAATCTTAAACACTCCAAGCCGAATTATGTCTACAGGACTTGAGTGAAGAACAAACTTACACAACCAACATACTAAAAAAACATCCAAGTAAGTCTTCTCTTTAACTTCACCACTTATACCGAGGTCAACAAACCCTTTTCTTCCGATGGGGTTCACTTGCGAATGGAACCAATATAACCAGAAGGATAGTAAAGCTCTTTTGGTCGTTGGGTTTTGTTCCTTGACTTTCTACTTGGAGGTTTAAGATGCTCCAACAAACCCTTGTACCAAAAGTTCACCCAGTCAAAGATCTATACGATCCCTTTAAACTCTTGCGCGAGTCGGTGATAGGCTAAAAATAAATCTTGACAGCACATCGGAAGAAAAATTTCCCATCCTTGGTCTTGTCCGACAACTCTTTTGTGTTAGGGATAACCTTGTCATAGAATTTCCCGCTAAATGGGAGCCCCCTATCTCGTACAAGTCCCAAAGGGAGATGGAAACCTCACCAACCGAAGTATGAAGAGTGTTAGTTCCATGGGACCAAGACTCGAAGAATGCCTTTAACACATTTGGGCATCGATCATAGGAAAAAAGAGAGGCAAAAATGGTATCATATAATCTTGCTGCCATGAGAGAAGTAACATTACGACTCAAAATGTCTTTTGACCATTCCCAATACTTCTCGGTGTAAGTCAAATCACACATCATTTTGGAGGAGAAATTTCATCCTGCATATCCATTACGAACTTTGTTACCCAGAAGTAAGAATTTATTAGAATTATTCACCTGTTCGTGTAAAGGTGATTGCAATAACAGCGCGAGTCGAACTGAAGTATGGTTCTCGGCTTCAAAAGGACCAATGGTCGAAAACACAGATGAAAATTCCTTGGACCAATGAGACAAGCGCAGTGAATGTCCAAAATGAGGCATAGATGTAGTGAATCGTCCAATTAACGGCCTGTGAGCATCAAGGGACGTCCCTTTTTCTAGAACATCACCTTCTTTTTCAACAACAGTTAAAGCGCCTTCTTGGAAACACCGAAACACGACCATGATTGATTTGAATCAAGAGCTGAAAGAGAAAAGAGAATTATAAGTAAAAAAAAAAAAAGGTGTGTGAAATTAAAAGTGTAATTTTTGCCCCCATGTTTCAAATGAATACAAAATCAAACGTGCATGAAATATGGTTTTAAGATAATGATGGTAGTTCTGGCCAAACATTATTCCAGACTGGTGCACAAGAGCGCAACTGTACACACAGTCGGAGTCTTCTAAACCACGCCTTCCGAATAGGTGCACAAGAGCGCAATTGTACACACAGTCGGAGTCTTCCAAACCACGCCTTCCAAATTGGTGCACAAGAGCGCAATTGTACACACAGTTGGAGTCTTCCAAACCACGCCTTCCTGACTGGTGCACAAGAGCGCAATTGTACACACAGTCGAAGTCTTTGAAACCACACCTTCCGGACTGGTGCTCAAGAGCGGAATTGTGCACACAGTCGAAGTCTTCTAAACCACATTTTTCGGACTGGTGCATAAGAGCGCAATTGTACACACAGTCAGAGTATTCCAAACCACGTCTTCCACACCGGGGCACAAGAGCGTAATTGTACACACAGTCGGAGTCTTCCAAACCACGCCTTCCAGACCGGTGCACAAGAGTGCAATTGTACACATAGTTGGAGTCTTCCAAACCATGCCTTCCAGACCGGTGCACAAGAGCACAATTGTACACACAGTCGGAGTCTTCCGAATCACGCCATCCAAATTGGTGCACAAGAGCACAATTGTATACATAGTTGGAGTCTTCCAAACCACTTGTGCAAACCGCGGTCACATCTTTTTCGAGATTGTTACACAAGTGCACATTTTAGTCTGCAAGTTTTATGTTACAGAGGCATACTACAAGAGAAGTTTTTACTTATAAAAAAAATGGTATTGGGCATACCTATGTGGTTGAGAGTTTCTTCCCTTGAGTCAGTTGATTTCCAAGCTTCTAAAAAAAAAAAGGGTCAACAAGTGAAAAAACAAATTTGAAGTTGTATGTTATATTATTTTTAAAAGTTTGTGATACATAGGGTAGTGCAAGAGAGATGGTATGGCATTGTAATAATTATTTGTGAGGTCTCAAGTTCAAAACTAGTAGGCACCATAATGAGAAATATATATATATATATATATATATATATTGTTTTACACAAGTAAAAAAAAAGAGAAACAGGCGTGAAGAAGAAGAGAAGAGAAGAAGAAAAAAAAAGAAACTGGCATGAAGAAGAAGAGGAGAAGAAAATAAAAAAAAAAGAGAAACTGGCGTGAAGAAGAAGAGGAGAAGAAAAAAAAAAGAGAAACTGGCATGAAGAAGAAGAGAAGAGAAGAAGAAAAAAAAAGAGAGAAACTGGCGTGAAGAAGAAGAGAAGAGAAAAAAGAGAGAGAGAGAGAGAGAAGAAAAAGGCGTGAAGAAGAAGAGAAGAGAAGAAGGAAAAAAAAAAAAGAGAGAGAAGAAACAGGCATGAAGAAGAAGAGAAAAAAAATAGAAGAAACTAGCGTGAAAAAAAAAATGTTAGGTGTGATTTTCTTCCAAGTTCTTTTCAGTATCAGCTTGAGGGACTTCTCTCAAGTATTCTCAGTTCGTGGGACTTCTCTTAATTATTTTCTCATTCGAACGGTCTGAAGCATAGGCTACATATATATAATGGTGGATTAATCCTATTTGTAATAGGATTATTAAGTCTCCAATTCTGTTTCGAAAAGAAAAAAAGAATCCTATTTGTAATATGATTCTCAAATTTCCAATTCTGTTTGGACAAGGAACAAAATCCTAGTTGACATAGGATTTTCAAGTTTCCAATTCCGTTTGGACAAGGAAAAAAATCCTACTTGTAATAGGATTCTCAAATTTCCAATTCTGTTTGGACAAGGAAAAAAATTCTAGTTGACATAGGAATTTCAAGTTTCCAATTCTATTTGGACAAGGAAAAAAATCCTAGTTGACATAGGATTTTCAAGTCTCCAATTTTGTTTGGACAAGAAAAAAAAATCCTATTTCTAATAGGATTCTCAAATGTTCAATTCTATTTGGACAAGAAAAAAAATCCTATTTATAATAGGATTCTCAAATTTACAATTCTGTTTGGATAAGAAAAAAAATCATATTTCTAATAGGATACTCAAATTTCCAATTTTGTTTGGACAAAAAAAATTAAAAAAATAATAATAAAATTAAATACTTCAAATCCCGCTTTAAAAACGTGACAAGCTCAATATATCGCGAGACTTGAAGTGGGGGCAATTTGTAGACACATAAATTTTATGATGGTTTAATCACCGTCTGATTGGTCAATAAGTCAAACACTTTTGGTCTATTTAATTCTACGATTGTGGGTCCCAGCAACAGACAAGTGTCAAAATCGTGAAGGTTCAGGCCTTTAAAAAAATGTGTAATAATTCAAATTTAAATTTAATTTATTTCCATATAAAAGGAGGCAAAATCTCTTTTTATGGAAGCTGACACAGTTAATGAGGAGTTACCAAATTAAACCTCTACCCTTTTTGCCTATAAATACAAGGTCATCCTACACATTCAAGGGACACGGACAAAGAAGGACACAAAAACACAGAGACAAAGAGTTGAAGAGAACACAAAAGCTTCGCCGAATCTCTGCCTCGACCAACACTCGAAGTTCTGAAGCGAAGAACAACAAGAACGCCACACAAGTGCCGTTCTACTTCAAAGACCTTCAACCCTCGAAGAATCTGAAGACGAAGAACATCAAACATGCCACACAAGTGTCGTTCTTCTTCGAAGACCTTCAATCCACCGTTCGAGAACAAGCTCTATCGGCACTCCAACGAAAATCCAGTCAAGCCTTCCTTAATCCTAAAGTTTTGAAGAAAGCTTGCCACAATCGGTTCAAGAATAAGCTTTCGAAGTCCTTGTACCGAACATCAAGGAGATTGAATCAAAGGAAGATTCTTTATTGTAAAAGAATCGACCACAGAGAATTGTACCCCTTTTTCTTGAATTAATAAAATTGACTATTTGTTACTCAATTTCATTCCTAGGTTCTCGGACACGAAGTTTGTGTGTACAAATAGAATATCAAACATAATCATCCATTATGCATACAGATTCAAAGGAGAAAAGAATAGTCGAACTTGCCTTATTGTCGACCAAAACTCGTCCTTACTATTTGCTCCTCTCTTGTGTCTATACTCTTGGTTTCTGTGCGTAAAACAAATGGCAGAAACCCTAGTCTCCTATTTTCTTTTTGTTTTAGTTTTTTTTTCTAGAAACTAAATAAACTCCAACAATAATAAAGAAATAATAAAAAATATTATTATAAGCATAAAACCTAGCCCATCAAAATAATTATACCCCTGTAGTAACCCTTGTGGACGAGTGTGAGTGGGTGGGTGCGAAGACAGACACTGGGCTGAGCTACCACACTGATAGGGTATAGGATGCTCAATCTCACATCGCCTGGGTATGGAGAAGGGGATGTGCTTATATGTAGTGTGTTCTCTTCAAATGGTACGAGGCCTTTTGGGGTAAAACCCAAGAGCAAAACCGTGCGGGCTCAGGCCCAAAGCGGACAATATCATACCATGTGTTGGAGCGGGGTATTACAACCCCTAGCCCAACCATTCCAGCTCAACTTGACCCAAATTCCTCCCTAGCCCAATCCAAAATTAAAATAAAGAGAACACAAAGACCCAGTCCAAATAAAATAAAATGAAGTAAAATAAAATAAAAAGAAAGTAAACTACACCACAATATTTAGAGCACTCAAAAAATTTAATCCAACTAATAAAGCAATTCAATTTAATTAATAAAATAAATAAAGCATTTAAATTAAAATTAAAATACCTTCAAAATTACGGGGTATTACAAAATTCATTATCCTTATTTGTAATATATCATACGCTATTGTGAGTCCACTTTTTTTAATCTAAAAGTTTGGATTGGACTGAACACAAATATTAGTAGTTCAAGGCAATCTAATAATTTCTTAATGAGGTCTCCTTATAGTACATTTACATTTAGTTAGATCGAAATTAATGGTGAACAGTGAAAATAAAAGAAAGTAAAGTGATGGAAAGGAAAATCAATTTACTAGCATGGATTTGGTTAGTGTGAAATTTTTTCAACAATTTGTGACAAAGTACCATTTTCTATTTTGGATAGTAAGTAATTTACAATAAAATATAATGGTTTACCTAAATTGTGCTTATTTTTATTAAATAGGATAAAAGTCTAAATAAATATGTATTGAATGACTATTGCTTTTTTTAAAAAAATAATAATAATATAAAAATCTAAATAGATTATTTTGTAGAACATTTAGAGAGTGGATATAAACTATTATACTATTATTATAAAGGGAGGCGATATTGGCACTCCCTTTTTCTACAATTGCACTCCTATTTTAAAAGAAATGACACTTCTAATCTTAACTTTACAAGTGTATGATTAATTAATCTAAAATGCTGAGTGTACTTCCAACTCACGAAGATTGGGACTTTATATGTTTTCTATGAGTATTTTCTTGAGAAGAGGGGCTTCTGAAGATAGATTTGACAAAAAATTGATGAAACAAGGGAATGCAAATCATGCTCACGGTTTCAAATTGCAATTAGATGTGCATTGGCTAGAGTATCTTGTGCACTTATTTGGATAGGAGTCATGAAAGTTATTTTATTTAATTATAAATTGATTCGAGTTTATTTCTGTAGCATGAAAGTACTTTGGTGGTAAGAAAATGGAAATATACATAATGAGATAAAACCAGCTTTTAAATCATAGTCCAATTTTTAAGTTATTTTTGTAGCACTTTCTAAACTGAATAATAACTTTATGCTTATCTGTGAAATGAGAATGTAACTTTATCTTGTTGGGTTTGTGGCTCAAATTCAGTTGAGGTAATTTCCTTTTCCGTTTTGGAAGGCTAAAGACTTGTGGAGCAAGGCTAAAGACTTTCGGAAAAAGTTGTATACATCTATTTTATAATTGTGATTAAATTGGTAACTTCTTATTAGACAAGGTATGAGAATCCTTGTTCAAGAAGGAATTGATTTTGGAGACTCTATAAATAAATGTAGGGTTAAAAGGAAACAGAGAGAGAGAAAATATGTAAGGGGTTAGTGAGTGTTGTGAGGAAAGGAAAGAGTATATATAATTTTGGAAGAAAGATGCCAAGAGAGAGTGAAAGAGTGTGTGTGGTAGGCATGTTATTAGCGTATAGTATATTCTATTCTCAATATAGTAAAATCTTTCTCCATTGACGTAGCCATAGAGTTGGGTGAGCCATGTAAAATATTGTCGAGTGCGTAAATGTGTTTGATTGTTATTTTCATATATGCTTGTGTGATTGTTGATGTGTTGATATACTTTTGATGTGCTGAACGAATGGGGATTAAATTCCCAACAACTGGTATCAGAGCCAATGGTCGGTCAAAGCATGTTATTGGTCCTAAAAATCAAAGCCGAAGATTGGCGGTGTGTGATAAGTGCACCCTTTTACTTTATTTAAATGTTCTTATCTTTGCATTTTATGTTTATAGGGGTTGATTTCCAAATGAGAAGAAAAGCAGGAAAAAAGGGGTGAAAATGATAAGTATAACCAAAGATAAACATAAGAAGAATTATTGGAGAGATGGTATTCTATAAAATTTATCCCATAAGAGGTCTCAAGTTCAAAATTTTGTAAAATATGTTTTTACACGACCATGTCAGCAATCCAGAATTCAAATTGGAGATATAGAGATCAAATATTTAAATTCAAAATTTTGTATTTTGAATTTTTGTTTAAATTTTGTATTTTCCCACCTAAACCATTCTCCTCTAACTCTATAAATATGGGATCTTAGGAGTTGGTGAAAGGAGTTAGAAAATTGTAGAGAAATTGAAGAAAACATAGTGTAATCATTTTCTTGATTCAAAGAAGAATAATAGTTTCATTTCTATATGTTTTTTTCTATTGATATGTAAGTGCAAACATCTTTTTCAAGGGAGTGATGAAGTCACCATGGTTGAAATATAAGTAAGTTATTTTATTTTCTTGTCTAATTTTTCCTCCCACGAGGATTCTTTTACTTTTCTATTCTGAATTTTTATTTTCTAAAATTAGAGGGAGAATTCTTCGTGTTTATCAAATAATGGTGATTCGAAGAATGCCTACCTCTATTTACCTAGCCAATGTGCATCAGATTAAGTAAAAAAATGTTCTCTCGTATATAATCAAGTTTAGATAAGAATATTAGAAACATTATTTATATAGATTCATCGTGGTGAATTTTCTTTCCTTGAGATTTTCCCATCATTTGATCAAAGACATTTAGTTTTAGTTTTTATTATTAAAAAAATCAAAATTTTATTTTTTAATAATCATCTTTCATCCCAAAAGATTGAGGTTTTGAATTGGAGACTTTTTATTGATTATCATTTGAGAGTGGTTCGTCCCTGCTTATTATTATATAGTTTTTAGTAGAGTTTTTGCAAGTTTTATTTTTGTATGAAGTGTAGAGAAGTAACAACATCCATCCATTATTCTACACGCATCAAACGGCGCTACTGCCAAATCAAGTTTGAGAATTCAGAGCACAAATATTCAACACTACAATTTTTTTGGGAGACCACCCTAACTTTCTTTCCCTCCCTTCTGTTTTTATTTATTGTAGTTTTTTGTTTCGTTTATTATTATTATTTTCTTGAAAAAATAAAGAAACAAAAAATAGAATTTTTATATATATATTTTTTCCATGGCAGGTTCTTATGATGCACTTCTTCTATAGATGTCACCATCAGCTGCTTTTACAAGGGAAGTAATAACTTTGTCATTCGGGTAAATACCTAATTCTTTTACATCATTTTTTTTTCTTTTTGGATTAATAAAACATAGTTTTTTTAGGTTGATAACTTTCGCATGTGAACTCTAGAATAAAATAACTTAGAAATCTCCCTAGGGTCACACTTCCTTCAATTTTATTTTATTTATTTTATTGTTATTCTTTTTGTTTTAAAAAAAAGAAGAAAGACCACACACTCATTTTTATTTTTATTACTTGTTTTGTTTGTGCATTTTTAAATTACATTTGCATAAGCTACTTAAGGGCAAGCACCCCAACAAAATACGGTCGGGATTTCATTACCCGTTTTCATGGCCCACAAATCACAAAATCCAAGCATTTATCAAAGCCCAAGCCTAATTTAATTTAAAACTAAGTAGACATTGGCCATAGGTGTACATAAAGCTCGTAGGACCCTCTTGGAAAGAGTTAACTCTTGGTAAATCCAGTGAGCACCTTCCAACTTTACAATGTTTAAGAAAAGTTATGTCTAAGGAGTGTGGATGTACCGTCATTAAGCAGGCCACGTGCCTCTCTACACTTTCTTGGAAAATTTCCTCATTGTGTTGTTGGTAAGCCTTAACTGGTAATCTTCTAGTTACTTTGAAAGGGAGTAAGAGCTATCTAATTAGGAGAGAATTAATTTTGGAAACCATCCAATTAATTCTCTACAATATTAGATTTAAAAATTCCTCACCCTTAAATTTAAGCTCAAGTTAAAAGGCTAATTTCTTTTTTGTGTGGTTTATATGTTTAGTCCCGTGTCTAGCCCATTTTCTAGGATCTAATTAGTTATGTTTTTCTTCCCTTAAAAAAAAAAGTTAGCTGTCTATTAGTTTATGCCCAAGTGGTTGCGGGTTAACAAACGGTTAGTTCGGTCTTCTAGTGATCCATCAATCCTTGATTTAGAGAAGATTCATCTCACTCTCTTCAACCACCACTCATAATCCAATGGTTGCACCTCAGACCTTGAATGACTACTTCGCACTCATCATAGCCAATCCACCCAATTGCATTGTTCTCCCTGAGAATAATGCGACCCAATTTGAGATTAGACCCGCTACGATCAATTTGTTACCCAAATTCCATTGGTTTGAAAGTGAGCAACCTTATATCCATTTTGAGAAATTTTTAACAATTTGCAACACTTTTAAAAATCAGAATTTGGATGCCGAGGGTATCAAATTGCATCTTTTTCCTCTATCCCTAGAAGATAAGGCTGCCCCATGGCTAAACTTTATTCCTCTAAATTCAATTCAATCATGGGATGCACTTGTAAAGAAATTTATGAACAAATTTTATTCCACGCAAAAGACCGAGCTAATGAGAGATGCCATAAGCACTTTTAGAGGGACAAATGAGGAACAATTCCACCACACTTGGGAGCGCTTTTATGATTTGCTTCTCAAATACCCACATTATGGCTTTGATAAAGCATAGTTAGTTCAATTTTTCTATAAGGGGATTTTGCCAATGAAGCGAACCATGCTCGAGTCTATGTACCAAGGTAAGTTCATGAACCAAACCCCTGACCAAGCCTACAAATTTTTAGAAGAACTAGTTCAGAATACCCAAAATTGGAATTGAAATACTTGTGTTGATGAATTTTCTAGGAATGATCAATCTTATAGAAAATCTAGTATGTATGAGATCAAGCCTGAAAATGAACTAAAATATGTGATGTAAAGTCTAGCCAATGGTGTGAAAGATTTGAGTAAAAAGTTCAATACTTTTACACTCATGTCCACAAGTGTGCAATGCAATATGTATTCTAGTTCATCCCATCCCACCGATCTATTGTACATCTGAATGTTCAGATGCACAGGTGTGAGCTTTTAATACCTATAAGAAACTGACAACTAATACCTTTAGCTAGACTTACCATCCTGATACTCGAAATTATCCTAACTTTTCATACAGTTAAAATTTCCCTATTCAAAACTTAGGTGGTTAAATCAATTCTCGAGGTAACTCTAATAGGACACCACAACCTCAAGGACCTCTTGTTACTCAAGGTCAATTCCCATTAACCAATCAGTTCAGTCATAATAGAGATCTAGCACTTGATCCTATGGGTAATTATGTTGCTCCTGTCTCACAAAACGAACATATTTCCAACTATGATGACACTCTGAAAATGATTGCCCTTAATTTAGATCAATCTAATAAACAATCCAATCAGATATTTCAAAAGTTAGAGAGTAACTTTGACCTACTGACTCAGAACCAATTGTAATTTTAACAGTCAATCCAAAATCAGTTGAGTCAACTCACTTTTGTTCTGACCGAAAGACAGAGGGGTACCTTGCCTAGCCAACTTGAAATCAAGCCTAAAAACAAAGGGGTTAATCTCATAGAATCTTCTTCTGCCACTTACTAATCAAATGGCCATGTGAATTCCATCACAACACTTCGGTTAGAAAAGCAAATACATAATAAGGTTGAGCTACCCACCTAAGATGAGACTGCACCATTTAAGTCTCTCCCATCCAACTCTCCTAGAGCCAAAAAAACCCATGGTCCTCAGATTGACAATACCACTCTTAAGCCATATGTTCCACCTACATCCTTTCCCTCTAGACTAGTCAATAATAAAAAAGATTTATAATACAGTAAAATCTTAGAGATTTTTCAGAATCTTCAGATTAATATTCCATTTCTCATTACCATTAAGCAAATCCCTTCTTATGCAAAGTTCATCGATGACTTAGTCAAGAGGAAAACCAATATCCCAAAGGAAAACTTCATAGCCCAACATTGCTCTTCTTTCCTACAAAACCAAGTTGTGGTCAAACATAAAGATCCCGAAAGTTCAACTGTCCTTTGTAGGATAAGAGAAAATTTTGCTGATCAGACCTTGTTGGATCTAGGTGCTAGTGTGAACTCATTACCTTATTCAGTCAACCAAGAGTTAGGGTTGAATAATTTGAGAAAAAATGATGTTATAATTCAATTAATCGATTGATCAGTTAAGATTCTGAGGGGTATAATTAAAGATGTAATTGTTAAAGTGGCTGATTTTTATTAACCTATAGATTTCATCGTGCTAGATACACAACCCACTCAAGGTAAACATATTCCAATCATTTTAGGTTGACTATTCTTAGTTACAGCCAATGCATTGATCAATTGTAGAAATGGTAACATGACCTTAACCTTTGTTAACATGAAAGTGGAAGTCAATGTGTTTAGCTTGATGAAACAACCCTCCAACTCAGATTCCTTTGAAGATGTTTGTCTTATTGAGTCGTTAACCTCACACACTTTTGAGCATTCCTACCCCGAGGATCCACTCCAACAGTGTTTAGCACATTTTAATGCTGATTTTGATGAGGATAACTATATTAGTGAAGTCAATGCCTTATTAGATTCCACTCCAATCTCTGACATACCAAAATATAGGTCCCAATTTGAACCATTGTTTTTGCCAAATGCCACTACATCTGACAATGTCAAGAAACCCTCTAAGGTCAAATTAAAGCCTTTACCTGAGACTTTAAAATACTTTACCTAGGTGAGTATGAGACTTTTCCAGTGGTGATAGCTTTTGATTGAACCGAGGATCAAGAAACCCAATTAATTGAGGTTCTTTGGGTGAAATAAGGAAGCAATAGGTTAGTCCATTGATGGCATCAAATGCATTAGTCCTTTCATGGTCCAACATCGCATTCACTTAAAGGACGATACTAAAACATTTTGACAACCTCAGAGAAGACTTAACCCCAATTTAAAAGAAGTTGTTCATACTGAAATTATCAAACTTCTAGATGCCAATATCATCTATCCCATCTCTGATAGCCAGTGGATAAGTCTAGTCTAAGTCATCCCTAAGAAGTCTGGTATCACTGTTGTTGCCAATGACAATAATGAGTTGATTCCTACTCATGTTCAAACTGGATGGTGAGTTTGCATAAACTATATGAAGCCTAATAGTGTGACTAGGAAGGATCATTTTTCTCTACCTTTTGTTGACCAAATGTTAAAGAAATTAGTTGGTTAGGCATACTATTCCTTTTTAGATGGTTACTTTGGCTATAACCAGATTCCCGTCCACCTTGATGACCAAGACAAAATAACTTTCACCTATCTTACTCTAGTATTTCAATGTTGTCGTGACACTAACCTGGTTCTTAATTGAAAAAAATGTCATTTCATTATAAAGAAATGAATTGTCCTAGGTCATACTATTTCTAGTGGGGGAATTGAGGTAGATAAAGCAAAAGTTGACCTCATCTCAAATCTACCTATTCCTAAAAATGTTCATGATATTCGAGCTTTCCTAGGTTATGCTGGGTTCTATAGGCATTTCATCAAAGATTTTAGTAAGATAGCAAGACCTTTGACTGATATTCTAGCTAAGAATGCACCATTTGAGTTTACAGATGTTTGTCACTCAACTTTTGAGTAATTAAAGTCAGCCCTCACCACTACACTCACAATCTGCCCGCCTGATTGGAACCTACCTTTTAAGATTATGTGCGACGCATAGGATTATGCAGTTAGGGCTATTTTAGGACAAAGAGTTAATAACACAACCTATGTAATCTATTATGCTAGCAAGACCCTGAACAACGCATAACTTAACTACTCGACAACCGAGAAAGAGTTATTGGCAGTCGTGTTTTTCTTTGACAAATTTTGCTCTTATTTGATCAGATCTAAGGTCATCATCTATACTGATCATGCAGCATTGCGATATCTTCTCTCAAAAAAAGATGTCAAGCCTAGGTTGATATGATAGATCTTACTCAAGAATTTAACCTTGAGATCCGTGATAAGAAAAGATAAGAAAATGTAGTCGCTGATCATTTGTCCTGTTTTGTTCTTGATTCTATTAGTGATTCCCCTTCCATCTCTGATTATTTTTCCTAATGAATAAATTTTTGTAATATCTCGTGCACCATGTAGTCGCTGATCATTTGTCCTATTTTGTTATTGATTTTATTACTGATTCCTTTCCCATCTCTGATTATTTTCCTAATGAATAACTTTCTGTAATATCTCATGCACCATGGTATGCTGATATTGTTAATTACATTATGACAAGTCAAATCCCTCTCACTTGGTCTAACCAAGAGAGAGACAAATTCCTAGCTAAGGCTAAGATATATTTTTGGGATGATCCCTACTTGTTTAAGTATTGTCTAGATCAGATCATCCATAGGTGTGTTACCATGGAAGACCAATACTCTATCATTTCCTTTTGTTATGATGAGGCATGTGGTGGTCATTTTAGCTTTAAAATGGTTGCTGCAAAAATCTTATAGTCGGGATTTTATTAGCCCCCCATTTTTAATAACACTCATACTTATTGTCTCGCTTTTCCTAGATGTCAATTGTTAGGTAAGATTACCAAGCGTAATAAGTGGCCCCAACAATTAATTGTAGTTATCGAAATCTTTGATGTTTGGGGTATTGACTTCATGGGACCATTTCCATCCTCATTTTGGTATATTTATATCCTTTTTGCTGTTGATTATCTGTCCAAATGGGTGGAAGCGTTAGCCACCAAGACAACAAATCATAGAGTTGTGGTGAATTTATTAAAAGACTTAATTCTGCTTAGATTTGGTGCACCTTGAGCCATAATTAGTGATAATAGTTTCTATTTTTGCAATAAAGTATTTGCAAGCTTTATGTCCAAATATGGGATAACCCACAAAGTGGCCCTATCTTATCACCCACAAACCAATGATCACACTGAGGTATCCAATAGGAAGAGCAAACATATCTTAGAAAAAAAGATTAACCCCACAAGGAAGGACTGGAGTCTCTGCTTCCAAGATGTTCTGTAGGCATATCGCACTACTTATAAGACTCCTATAGGAATGTCTCCATATCACTTCGTCTATGGCAAAGCATGTCACTTGCCTATTGAACTCGAACATCGTGCTTATTGGGCTATCAAGGCCATGAATTTTAACTATGATAAAGCCAGAGAGTGTAGGTCACTTCAACTCGATGAGTTGGAGGAAATAAAAAATGATGCATACGAGAGTTTGAGGATTTATAAAGCTAATACCAAATTAGAACATGACAAACAAATTATGTGAAAAGATTTCTTCCCGGGACAGAAGGTTTTTCTGTATAACTCTTGTCTTGAATTATTCCCTAGGAAGTTGGGGTCACGATGGTCTGGTCCATACTACGTCCACCATATTGCTAGTTATGGTGCTATTGAGGTTCAAGATTCCCAAAAATGGAAATTTATTCAAAGTCAATGCTTAACGTTTAAAGCCTTTTCTTGAGTTAAAGGCTCATGAAATTGAAGGCATTTTTCTCGTCAATCTGGTCTATTCAGGTTGATCTTTCTGATTACTATCTCCTTTGTGTCTGGCTAAAAACATTAAACTTAGTGCTCCTAGGAGGCAACCCCGCCGGTTGATTTTAGAGTAGCTTTAGTTATATCTCACTCTTACTCGTTAGCTCCGTAGCTGTTTAGTTGTTTTGCTACTTAGTTTAGGAATTTTTGTAGACTCTATCCGGATATGTTTATATTCTGTTTGGGGGTACGATTTTTTATTAAAATGGTTCTAAATCATTTAGTCTATATTATTATGTATTGCATCTTTGCAGGAACTGTACTTCTACCACACCAGAACAGTTGAGATTCGAATGTTTTTCTATTTATATCCCACGATATATTATTTATTTTGTTATTGTAATTTTAACACTAGGGACAGTGTTGTATTTTGTTCGGGGGTGAGGTAGATTTATCAAAACGCATGCCTCTTTTGAAAATCTTTGATCCAAAATAGAGTCATTTTACAATTTATTCAAAATAATAATAATAATAATAATTTTTTCATTGTGTTTGGTAGTATAGTACCTTTACAATGATGAGATTAAATTAACTTATTATTCTCTTCATGAAATTCAATAGATGTTAATGTTTAGATCTAAATTGAACTTGTTATTAGGGTAAAATAATGATAGACATTATTGTATGATGAGCATTTAATAGCAGAAATACTTTTTGTACAAAAGTCGCACTTTGTAATTCGAATTAAAGAATGAGTAACCTCTTGATAATCTAGAAGATCTAATAGTGGAGACTTAGACCTTGTGAGTTTCGCCTCTTTCACCTTTGTAGAGAGTTTTTATGCTAACTCTGAGTCAGAAGATGACTCAATTTTATTGGATACCGTATTAAAAATTGTTGTTAGTCTCATTATCTTTCATTTTGGTTGATCACTGAGAATGAAATCACTTCAAGTTAGGAGAAACATAGGCCTTGTAATTTAATTTTCTATTATCATATCATACCATAATCTTTGTTTCTATTGTTAGTTTTTGAAAAGTAATACAGATGTTCTTGTGTACAAAGAAAAAGAGACCCAAAAAAACCATCATATTTTATTCAATGAAAAAAGAGGGAAAAAAAGAAAGAAAAGAAAAGGAAAAAAAAAGCATAAGACAAGTTTTTCCTTTGAGATATTTTGAAGACTCATCACTCTCAAAAACATTTATCCTACAACCCCATCCTAATCACCACCTATAGGATTTATGGAAAGATATGATAGTGTTTAATAAGTGAGAAGACGCTATACCGGGTAGTTCGACATTCTCCCAAAAGTGATCAACATTCCTATCGTGAGACTTTTCAATTTATACGTATCGATTTTTCATATTAGTATGTGAGCTTGCTTTTACTTTGGAAACAAAGTTTCTACTCACATACAACTGAGAGAAACAATTAGCCAAATCTCCAAGAGTTGTTTTTTAGAGAAAAATTTACCTGTGAGATCAGAAGTCGAAACTTATTTTTCTTCTAGTGACTTGGGAATTACATTACTTGGATTTGAAGATGTCTTTTTGTCGACTTCACACACATGCACTCTGCTTCTAGGTTACTTGTGGATGAATTTTCCTTAATGTTTATTTTTATAACACCCTAGTAGCTTGTTGTATGTGAGAAACTTTATAATTTCATTTATTATTTTTCATGTTTCATGGATATATAGGAGATTCTTTGAACAATAGGAAAAACTACTGCCTTAAAATAACTCCTCTTTTGTAGTACTTAGGAAGTTTGTGGGTACCTTCCTTACTGTAGTAACCCTTGTGGGCAGGTGTGATGTGGGTGGGTGTAAGAAGAGACATTGGGCGAGCTACCACACAGATAGGGTACACACTGATAGGGTACAGGGTGCTCAATCTCACATCACCTAGGTGTAGAGAAGGGAATGTGCTTATATATAGTGTGTTTTCTCCAAATAGTATGAGACCTTTTGGGATAAACCCAAGAGCAAAACTGTGTGGGCTTAGGCCCAAAGTAGACAATATCATACCATGTCTTGGAGCGAGGTATTATAGTTGGTGTCAGAGCCTAAACCCAGCTTGAAATGTGCCAATGAGGACATCACGCCTCGGCAGGTGTGATGTGGGCTGGTGCAAAAAGAGACACTAGGCGAGCTACCACACTGACAAGGTACACACTGATAGGGTACAGGGTGCTCAATTCCACATCGCCTGCATGTGAAGAAGGGAATGTGCTTATATATAGTGTATTCTCTCCAAATGATATGAGGCCTTTTGGGATAAAATTCAAGAGCAAAACCATGCAGGCTTAGGCCCAAAGCGGACAATATCATACCATGTGTTGGAGCGGGGTATTATAACTGCAAACCCTCACGAGGCTATGGCTCGTCCACTAAGGCTAACCTAGGGGTTTAAGGCATTATTGCACATAGTAAATGTAATTGAGAACAACCTATGAAAGTAGAACATCTTTAGTTATGAGTTAAATAAAAGTAGCAGTTTTGTGCACTAATCTCTTTTGTTTGTATTTGCTAGAGGAGTAGCAAAAGTTCATTTGGGATAATTTGATAAATGCACAAAACTTGCTATTTTATATCTCAAAATAAATCTTTAATTACTCTTTTACTTTTTTTAAATGTTCTTATCTTTGCATTTGATATTTATAGGGTTGATTTCCAAATAAGAAGAAAAGCAGCAAGAAAGGGCTGAAATGATATGTATTGCCAAAGATGAACATAAGAAGTATTGTAGGAGAGATCGTATTTTGTACAATTTACTCCATAAGAGGTCTTAAGTTCAAAACTTTGTAAAATATGTTTTTTACAAGGCCACGTCAATAGTCTAGAATTCAAATTGGAGATATGAAGATTAAAATATTTAGAATCAAAATTTTGTATTTTGAATTTTTGTTTTTAACTTTTCTATTTTAAATTTTTGTATTTTCCCACCTAAACAATTCCCCTCTAAGTATATAAATAGGGTGTCTTAGGGGTTGGTGAAAGGAGTTAGAAAATTGTAGAAAAATTATAGAAAAAATAATGTAATCATTTTCTTGATTGAAAGAAGAATAGTAGTTTCATTTCTATATGTTTTTTTTTCTATTGATATGCAAGTGTAAGCATCCTTCTCAAGGGAGTGATGAAGCCACCATGGCTGAAATATAAGTAAGTCATTTTATTTTCTTGTCTAATTTTTCCTACCACGAGCATTCTTTTACTCTTCTATTTTGATTTTTTTATTTTCTAAAATTAGAGGAATGATTCGTCGTGTTTGTCAAATAATAGTAATTCGAAGAATGCCTACCTCTGTTTACCTAGCCAATATGCATCAGATTAAATAAAAAAATGTTCTCTCATATTTAATCAAGTGTTTTTTTTATTCCATATATTCCTTCATCTTTTCAAGTTCTAATTGGATTGGTGAAATATAATGATTATTGGGGGAAAAATTTGATAAGAATATTAGAAACTTTATTTATATAGATCCATGGTGGTGAATTCTCTTTCCTTGATATTTTTCCCATCATTTGATCAAAGATATTTAGTATTAGTTTTTATTATTAAGAAATTCAAAAGTTTATTTTTTAATATTCATTTTTATCCCAAAAGATTGAGGTTTCGAATTTGAGACTTGTTATTGATTCTCATTTGAGAGTGGTTCGACCTTTCTTATTACTATACAATTTTTGCAAGTTTTATTTTTGTACAAAGTGTAGAGAAGCAATGACATCCATCCATTATTCTACATTCGTCAGTGTGTCAGTGCAAAAGGTTAATTGTGAAGAGTTATGGAGATATAATCAGAGCTAATGATGACACGAATATGATGATAGTTTGAAGCCCATGAGGAACAAGTCTTGGAATAAGCCAAAGGATGCTCATTTTCAAGATGGGGCAAGATGATGGTATGAAGAAGGGAGGTTTGCTATTTTTGGCCCAGAAAAGTAATGAGTGAGAAAAGAAAGTGTGGCGGTGGAGATGATGATGATTGATTGATAGGTGGCCATGCGTGAGGAATTGAACACCAATGGTGATGAAATGATGGAATTCGGTCTGAGGTGGAGGAATCTTCAATTGAGGTGGAGCTGTGGAGGAGCGCGTTGATAGAATTTGAGCCAAGGTAAAGATTGTTGGGTTTGTGGCTCAAATTTAGTTGAGACAATTTTCTTTTCTTTTTTGGAAGCCTAAAGACTTGTGGAGTAAGGCTGAAGACTTTGGAAGAAAGTTGTATATATCTATTTTAGAATTGTGATTGAATTGGTAACTTCTTTCTAGACAAGGTATGAGAATCCTTGTTCAAGAAGGAATTGATTTTGGAGACTCCATAAATAAATGTAGGGTTAAAGGGAGAGAGGGAGAGAGAGGAAAGATGTAAGGGGTTGGTGAGTGTTGTGAATAGATGAGAGAGTATATATAATTCCAGGGAAAAGATGCCAAGAGAGAGTAAAAGAGTGTGTGTGGTAGGCATGAATTCCGCGTGTTGTATATTCTCTGCTCAATATAGTGAAATCTCTCTCTCCATGGATGTAGCCCTAGAGTTCACTACGAGAAAAAAGGCCTTTTTACGAGAGGCCAAAAATGCCATTAAAAGGTATTCACGCCCCAAACTAGTCCCACGTCTATTAAGGTCCCGTAAATGCTCTTAATTTTCTATTGCAAATAATAAACCTCGTAAAAAAGTAAAACATTCCCTGTCAAAAAATATTTTGTCTACGTAAAAAATTTATGTACGAGAGATATAATTCCTCGTTAATAATTTATTTTCGTATTACGTGGCCCCTCGTTAATAATTCTAAATATTCACAACACATCGCAAGAACTCGTGGAAAAGTTTTCTGTTTGTTTTCTACGAAGAATGTTCTTTTATTTACGAGGTTTTTGGCCCCCGTTAATAACATATATATATATTTTTTAATAAAAGCACCTCAAATGCTAGGTACCTATTACTCATCCACACATGACCTGTACTACCAACAATTTAACTAAGCACTATGAAATGCTAACAAATCTCACTTAATGCCAATAAGTGAACCAATACATTAAAATACACCATTAAATATATCAATAGACTAAAGAAAGACATTTTCACAATTCATCAATGTTCAATGTGCCAAAATAACAAAAAAAGAAGGAAATATATCCATTTGTCATAAACACTATCAAATTCCTAGAACTCCTTTTGAACTATTCTTCAATTTGCAATTATCATTCAATTCAAAAACCTTACACTCCTACTTACTCCAATACATTGATCTTCACATTATTCATTTCCTAGCAAAAGTTGACTTTCAATTTTCTTGACACTTTCTCCCCCTCATTGTCCATGGTAGACATTAAGTTGTATAAAATCCAAGCAAGTAGCTGCGTCACACAAGTCTCAACTTCAATATGCTAATAGTGTTAAGAATTTGAAGGAAAAAAATTAAAGAAAGAAAAAGAGTAACGCTAAACAAATGACCAAATAGAACTAACTCAAGTATAGATAGAAACAAAGTTGTAGATAGAAACAAAGCTGTCAGCCTAGCACTTCAAAGGATCACTATTTAGGTTAAAAGGCTTCATATAAATGTAATACAATTAGACACCTCATACAAGTAGAAGTGAAAATTCTGATAACAATTTTTTTTTTAGATTAAGCAATTTCATATCAAGAACAAAAAATGGCAAAAGCCATCATATAGCCTCCAAGGAACATACCCCATGTTCTTGGAAACCCCAAACCCACCATACAAAAATAGACCACTCTGTCCACAAAATACTAAGTACAACAAATAACCCACTTTCGAGAGTAAACAAAGCATTCTACTAAGCTTCACTAAAACACAACCTGGAGTATTTTCGAAATAAGACATCCGACTAACATCATCCCACATATCATCCCTATTCATGAACATAACAATATGCCACCAACAGAACAATAGACTCCAAAAGTTCACAAAATAGGGCATGGATAAATCACCACATTGGCCAAACCTCACACTAACAGTAACAAAAATTCATAACCATTATGCTAATCTCCAACAAATCTCACAGCCACAATCTCAACATGAAATAGCAAGGCAAAAATAGAAAAAAGAAACCTAAGAGTATGGACAAGAAAAATAGAGTACTAAACATGAATAAATGGAGTTACTTTAGAATTCTCCCAGGCAAATCTCATTCTTTAGATAACCATATGTTAGTCATGGAGTTAGGAATTTCTATAAGGGATAAAGTCCTTAGTGTTACTAAGTTTATCACTCCTCAAGAGTTTTGATATCAGTATATTCATTATTTAAGAGTTTAATCGAAATAGTATTTCATATTCCTCTCTTTTTTCCTGAATACCTCATCTTCCCTTTAAATATACATATGAGGGTTTAATTCTTTGATGGACAATAATGGATGTCATTTTATACTTACCTATGAAAAATGAATAGAGATAGAGTATAAGAAAATCATTTTCTAAAAGACTAGATCTAATATATTTAGGCTTTTATATTTTTATTGTTCATGTGAAGTTATTGCTCACTAAATAACAAAATCATGTGAAACCAGACATTATTGATTATGGGTTTGAGTGGAATGGTAGTACTAATAATGTCAAATATTAAGTAGTTGGCACATGATCTAAAAATTAACAACGAATTGGGTTAAACATTGTACCTTCGAGAGTCAGGGTGTTATTATGCTACTAACAAAATGGGAAAAGTTAATACTGATGATAATGTATATGAAAATTTACCAAAATCTTCTCCTATTTTGAAGAACAAACATCAACCACAGTGATAAAATTTAAAACACTAAAAGACTTTATTTGGTGAAATATTAGCAGCACTTAATAAAAATTTGCACTTAAAATATGAGTAGTACCTGATGGAAGTTTGCCTTCAAATTCCTAGAAAACCTACATAAAAAAAATGCCAACATGTCAATGAAGATGCTAACATGTCAAATTCATTTTGTAATCATTGCTCCTTAATCTCAAGCCTCAAGCTAATGATAAAAAAATTATCTTACCTGTCTCTATATTTTACTTCTAACAGATTTTAGTTTTTCTGGTGACTTGGGACAAGGGATGTTTTCCTGCAAAAGCAAGGTTAAGAAATCAAAATTTTGCTGATTATTATCCTTAGAATGAAAATAAAAATAAAAGTAAAAAGAATTTATTCTACTTCGGAACTTAGCAAGATTGTATGCTCGAGTAACTACCCTATGATCAGCAAACAAATAGGGGCACTTATTGCTAAATCTGACATATATATTCAAAGATAACATAGCACAAATCTGACAGAACAATTTAGATTTGAACTCATTTATATATAGTTAGTCAGGTTATTATGATGGAATCATATTATAACACAGCTTAATTAGATTTGGATAGGATGAAGTCTAATCTAATCTGAGTAGTTTAGACTATATATATCTTCCAAATACACACACTCACGTATAAGAAATGCAAAGATCTAGGTTGTAGTTGTTAAGTTTTAGTTGTTTTCCTTTGAGGTTGATCTCATCAAAAGAATAATATATATATATATATATATATATATAATTTATTTAAGAAAGAAGCTTATCTGTAGCTGTAGCTTTGTCATCCACTTGTCACTGTTTGTTCTATGAAAACTAGGGCTCTGTTTTTGCAAATTCATCACAGGAAGATAATTGGTATAATTATTTTGTGCACCTCAGAAAAATCCTGCATCATATATATAGCAAAAAGTTAGCTACTTCCCATCCATCCATTGATAGAATTAGGGAAGGTAGTTTATTCCGTTTCATAAATTGTTTGATGGAATTAGTCGATTGCTTACTCTAAATAAAGAAACAAGCAAATGGTAGAAAAATACCCAGATCAACCAATGGAATTTTTATTATTATTGATGTTATTGTATTCATGGATAAATATTGCTGAGAGTATAGCTACATGGATTCAAGACACAAAAGAATCATATTCCTAACACACCATATTTGGGTTTGGACACACTCCTCTATTCGTGCCTGTTGGGTTGAAAGGACAAACCACCTACCCCAATATAAAAAATAAAATAAAATAAAAACTATAATTTAAAACCACTTAGTTTATTAAAATCTTGCTTGAGACTAAAAATATTTCTTACATAAGCACACAAGAAGACACCAGGTGTTTCTAACTTCTCCCTCGGAAGGGAAGTCTCATGGACTAGACAACCATTATTTTGTTTAAGTGCAAGCCAAAAACAATTTGTTTATTGACGCAGTGGCTTACAAGTAATATGATAATCCTAAACTTGTTCGCTATGACCTTGCTAATAGCTTGTGCTTGTCTAATCCACCAGTAAACATACGTTGACAGTTTATGTCCTCTCACTAGATTGAATCTCTTTGCTATGTAGAGAAGCCAATGGTTGCTTCCTGTAATAATGGGAAAACACGTTATGCCTTAACAAAATGTAGGCAAAAAAAGGAAAAAAAAATGGACAGCAAAACTGATCCCGATCTTGAAAGATCAATCATTTGTCGTGATAACAAGTATAATAGAGACAATATGTGTCCCATAACTAGTTATGATTCTTTCTCATGACTCTCTTATGTTACATAAAGCCTTATCTAGACTACTACTACTCATTCCTACAACCTTAAGCCAAGTGCTAGACTACTACTACTCATCCCTACAACCTTAAGCCAAGTGCTTTACGGTTAGCTCAACTTCACTGGTTTTTGTAATCGTCCTTCAAATATGCTTTTCTTGCTTCTTCCTTTTTTTTTTACAATAATTTTATTTTATTAATGAAATAAGGTAGTTTATCTCAAAAAGACAAGTAGATATTGCTAGGAAGTAAGGCAAAAAAATGAGAGCAAAAAAACTCTAGCATATTGATCCATGTGAATTGTGATAAAGAACTAGGATGACCGAATGATTTTTGATTGCTCAATGTAGCTAAAAGAACTTGTCCATGTCTTGGATATAGAGAAATGAAAAAATATTTTGATGCTAGAAGCCAATTATAGTCAAATTAGGAGTGGAAGAAACCTTTATTTGTTGTTTGTCAGTTGTTGTAGAAATCAACTGAGGCCAGTTATTGGACCATCTAAGAATTTATTTCATCAATAGTGAGATATCCATACCAGTTACCCTTTCAGATTCTGAGAAAATACAAGTTTAAGCAGACTTATAAAGTAAATTGAAATATTCTTATATGCACTAAAAATATAACAGCTTCTATTATAGGCCAAAAATTGAGGTTACAAACGTGAGATTCCAGAGCAACCTCTATTTCGACCTTCAGTAACAATAGATATATTGTGATAAAATGCATTTGCTAGGATCAATGTTTAGTGTCAATCTATAGCAAATCGTCAATAACAACTCAATGTGCACTAAAATAGCTATGAACAATTCTGCAGATTTTGATTCAGCATATAAAATGCACAGTTCTATTTGTAGCACAACTAGTCATAAGATTGAACATGAAACATCAAGACTATCTAGCTTATACCATATATGAAATTGTAAAACCATAGAACATGCTTATAGAGCTTGAGTGACCATGACAGAAGCTAAATCAGATTGAAGATGCATCTATAAAATCTGCCGAAACTCCTTCAGTTGTTGTACTTATAGAATGGATTCTCTCAAATTTTCAAATTAATTCTAAGTGTGGCTTCTTCAAATACAATTTCAAGTCTTTCATAAGAAACTAAAAATATTTCCATTAAAAAAATATGCATTTAAAACTGAATTTGATAGATGAATTTGTCAAGTCTACCAGATAATACCAGAACCATAAAACAAATAGATAGATCAACCTAAGCACAAAATCATCCAAATATTTCTAAAGAGAAGTTGCTACAAAGTTTGCCATGTATCTACTCGAAACCGATTAAGACTATTCTAGAACTGAGGCTCTGATACCAATTGTTGGACCCAGGAGGGGGGTTTGAATTGGGACTGTTCTCTTGCACACCCAAAATGAGATCATGACCATTATTAAAAGCTTGAAAATTAAAAGATAAAAAAAAATGCCAAATATGACAATTCTAGATCTAAGGAAATAACCTCATCAAAACGTTGCATATATTCTTGTACTACCCGGAGAATTCAATATCAAAATATTTATACACAATTTTGGGAGGGTTTTTAGTCTAATACAAAAAGTGTTAAAATCCCATCAAAACATGTGAATCAAGTAAGCTAAAAACAGGAAACATTGTATTAATTGATAATTGATAGTAGATTAATCAAGTAAGAAGCATCAATCTCCTAATATGTCAGCTTATAAATTAGTATCAACATAAAAAGAGTCACCTACTCACCTGGAAATTCAACTAAATAATCACACTCAAAAGAAAGAAAAAAATATTGATAGGGTAGGCAAGCAAGACGCTAATTGAATTATTAAAAACTACATCCAGAGATAATGTAGTTCTAAACATTACAATGCTAAGACAACAACTAAGGAACTATGTTGACAAATTATAGAAGAAACTAGAATATCTTAAATATTTTCAACATCATAATTCTATAATTTATTTTATATTCGTTTGTCACATAGGATATAACTAGTTTGCCTCTATTTTCTCCACTCAATTTCAATCTTGCTTGCTACATCACTATCTATCTCCCCATCATTTTTGAAATATTGACCATAAATAACACAAATAGTTATTTTGAGTAACTCTTTGGTCTTGAATTGTAATATTTATATTATTGTCTTTTGCTACTTTATTAAATTTACATTCTATATATTCTATTTAGTTTTACTAATTTTTATACATTTTGCTTCTAAAGTCTTTCTCCATGTTTCTAACTATGTAGCTAAAACTTCCTTAGAAATATCTAATAGACCTATATGATTAGCAAAAAACAACATACACCATGGAATGTTTCATTAGATATATTTCATTACTTCATCTAACACTATTGTAAATAGGTATGAATTAACACCGATCCTTGGTGTAATCCTATGTTTGTAGAGAATTCAATAGGATTACACCAAGATTAGTTCAGCATACCTATGTATGGAATCATATAAAGCAACATTCTTGTTTCACACCCTAGGAAGCACATATATTCTATTATGTCTGTCATACAACATTAATTGCAGCACACAGAGCTATACTACCCGTTATCCCAAAAATTGCTATACCAGCAAACATGATATTGTTTATATAATATTTCAAACAGCTTGTTTATACAATATTTCAAACAGACTCTTAAGCTCTTCTATATTTGTCTACTGGAATGCCAAAACTGTTTTTCACATACCTGCTCTATCTGGGAACTAACATCATAGCCCCCACTATTCATAAAATTGACAGTTGCATTTTCCCACTAAGGCAACATACAATGTAAGCGACCAACCTACGATAGTAACACAAAAGGAAATCATCATTAGATCCAACATTGCCTTGAAACCACAGATACATTTGAGAGATAACAAATTGTAAAATGTCAAAGCACTGCAATAAAATAACTATATAGAAAAAAAATAACAAAAACTCACCCCCGCATAGGCTACTGCTTCAGGTAACCTCGATAAGTTTCCTGTGCCTTCAGTATAGACACTTGCATCAATCAAAACCAATTTATCAACTTAGAAATAAGAGCAGGAAATACTAAGGTAAGGTAAGCCATATAATATTACTGGTGCTAATTATAAAAAAAATTATCAAGGCATAGCCTGTAATACCTATCTAAATGAATGTAAGGTGCATCTGGGAAATACTTACAGCTTTCGAATGGTGGACCACAAAGTCGATTGCAACAGCTGCACCAAATGTAATACCCCGCTCCAACACATGGTATGATATTTTCCGCTTTGGGCCTAAGCCTACACGGTTTTGCTCTTAGGTTTTACCCCAAAAGGCTTCATACCATTTGAAGAGAACATATTACATATAAGCACAACCACTTTTTCACACCCATGCGATATGGGATTGAGCACCCTGTACCTTGGCAGTGTGGTAGCTCAGCCCAGTGTCTATCTTCACACCCGCCCACTCACACCCGTCCACAAGGGTTACTACAATCCACCCCCTTACGAGGCCCGACGTCCTCGTCGGCACACTTTTGGGAGATTTTAGGCTCTGATACCAACTGTAATATCCCGCTCCAACACATGGTATGATATTGTCCGCTTTGGGCCTGAACCCGCACGATTTTGCTCTTGGATTTTACCCCAAAAGGCCTCATACCATTTGAAGAGAACATATTACATTTAAGCACATCCCCTTTTCCACACCCAGGAGATCTGGGATTGAGCACTCTGTACCCTGTCAATGTGGTAGCTCAGCACAGTGTTTCTCTTTGCACCCGCCCACTCACACCCGTCCACAAGGGTTACTCCAATCCACCCCCTACGAGGCCTGACGTCCTCGTCGGCACACTTCTCACACCCGTCCACAAGGGTTACTATAATCCAACCCCTATGAGGCCCGACTTCCTCATTGGCACACTTCCGGCTAGGTTCAGGCTCTGATACCAACTGTAATATTTTGCTCCAACACATGGTATGATATTGTCCGCTTTGGGCCTAAGCCCGCACGATTTTGCTCTTAGGTTTTACCCCAAAAGGCCTCATACCATTTGAAGAGAACATACTACATATAAGCACATCCACTTTTCACACCCAGGCGATATGGGATTGAGTACCCTGTACCCTGTCAGTGTGGTAGCTCAGCCCATTGTCTATCTTTTCACCCGCCCACTCACACCTGTCTATAAGGGTTACTACAATCCACCCCCTACAAGGCCCGATGTCCTCGTCGGCATACTTTCGGGTGGGTTCAGGCTCTGATACCAACTGTAATACCTGGCTCCAACACATGGTATGATATTGTCCACTTTGGCCTGAGCCCGCATAACTTTGCTCTTGGGTTTTACCCCAAAAGGCCTCATACCATTTGAAGAGAATATACTACATTTAAGCACATCCCCTTTTCCACACCCAGGCGATGTGGGATTGAGCACCCTATACCTTGTCAGTGTGGTAGCTTAGCCCAGTGTCTGTCTTCGCACCCTCCCACTCACACCCGTCCACAAGGGTTACTACAATCCATCCCCCTATGAGGCCCGACGTCCTTGTCAGCACACTTCTCACACCTGTCCACAAGGGTTACTACAGGGCTCATGCCCAAAGCGAACAATATCATACCATGTGTTGGAGTGGGATATTATAATTGGTATTAGAGCCTGAACCCAGCCGGAAGTGTGCCGACGAGGATGTCGGGCCTCATAGGGGGTTGGATTATAGTAACCCTTGTGGACAGCTATGAGAAGTGTGCCGACAAGGACGTCAGGCCTCGTAAGGGGTGGATTGTAGTAACCCTTATGGACGGGTGTGAGTGGGCGGGTGCGAAGACAGACACTAGACTAAGCTACCACACTGACAGGGTACAGGGTGCTCAATTTCACATTGCTTGGGTTTGGAAAAGGGGATGTGCTTAAATGTAGTATGTTCTCTTCAAATGGTATGAGGCCTTCTGGGGTAAAACCCAAGAGTAAAACTGTGCGGGCTCAGGCCCAAAGCAAACAATATCATACCATGTGTTGGAGCGGGGTATTACACCATGGCTTGGTCCAACTAATATCATTGGTATTTTAATATAGGACTTCCAAAACTATAGTAAACATGAAACAAATCAATTTAGCGTCTCTGATTTGTGGGTGAGAAAGTATTATCATTAGCACTAGAAGAGCTACTCTCTCTATCTTGACATAGAAACAACAAAAACCCAATTATGATTATTTGGTAAAAAAAATTAAAGAGAGATATCAGAAGGCAACATCTCAAATAGACACAATGAACAAAAAGGCCACCGAGGTATCACTTTCTGGTTTTTGTTATATTTATTAAATTATAGAAACCTTCTAGAAATCAATTGAACTTAGGCTACATATTCCTTTCATACCCATAAGCCAAGAATTACTTGATAAAGGTTATCATGCTTAGAAGCCACATCACACAAAGGAAGCCTTTCTGTACATAAAAAAAAAAAAAAACAGAACATGATAAAAGAACTGACTTGGAAAAAGATTATCCACCCTACATTCAATATTTGGAGCATAAAATTGATTAGATCATACCTAAATAAGAGAAACCCCATCCAAGAATTTCCACAGCCTAGGTCTCCAAACCAGCCACCTCAAGCAATGGAAACTTGTATCTCCATTCTAAACAAGAGCTGAAGAATAAGAAGTAATGAATAGTAGAAATACAGGAAGGACCAAAAGATCTCATAACATAGTATGTATGTTTCACCTAAAACAGAACTATCAAAACCATCCAAGACAACCACTGGATTTGTCTTCACCTACAGCAATAGTTTCACACAACTATTCATGATTAAACTGTTTGAAAAAGTAACCTGTGATGCCCTCCAAAAGCCTTGAGTCAGTTGTACAGTTTTAAAAGCAAGGTATCACTACTGCCAAACTTAGAAACTAAGACGTTGTATATAGGTGCAAGTTACACACTCAAACTTCAAAGTTCAAACTGCAGAATTCTACCAAGTCAGCTGAAGTGATGTTAGGTTGCTGATTTTGACAAAAGTGAATGTCTATACAATTCAAGGGAGTTTCTCCCTCGCAACACTCTTATATATGTTATGTGGGCAATTTAGCCAAAAATGTGTTTGACGATTTAGACACACCGTCGTCGTAGGAATATTTGAACAAAAAGGCTTTAAAAAAATAAAATAAAAATAACAAAAAAAAAAAGAAATTGATACACACGTGAGACTATAGGATGTAATAAAACTCTCTCTTGAGCTTTATACTCGTATGCCCCAGTGTGATAACATTAATATTGCTTTTTATAGGATAACTTGAACTTGAGACCATATAGAAACGGTTTGGTCATTATATCATTTCCCCAACTGATAATAATGTCGCAGGTTAATGGTCTGCAACAAAACTCCATTAAAGCTCATTCAGAAACTCAAAATGAATTTTGTGTAGGAGTTCATGTAAAAACTTTCAATGTTTCATATTCCATGCCATATTCTCCTTGGATAAGAACGTAACGTCAATGATCTTGGAACCAAAAATAAGCAAATCCAAACAAATAAATAAATAAATAAAATGAAATTATGTGATTCTTTGGGGATCTCAGCACAAGTCCCGTAGTGAATTTTGGGACAATCTACTAATATGAAAAGACTTATTGTGTCTAAATAAGGCACATCAGATTGATTTGAAGTAACATAAACTAAGGAGGTTCCAACTCTGGGTAGGGCTCTAAAATTACAAAAAAAAATATCTTAGTAAACTATACTCAGAGCATATGTTTATGAATTATTTGAGAGACTAAAATCCTAGAAGAAAAAAAAAGGTTTCACACTTAGTAATATTCTAGGGTAGAGTTCTTTCTCAACTTCCTTGTCCATTATCATAATTATTGAGCAAGGTGATAAACCTTGCAGCATCTTACAATATATGTATGCTAATTTTCATTTAAATTCAGTTGCTTTCACAATACTAAGGACCAAAAAATTATTTTTCCTTGTAACATTGAAAGTTTTTACATGCTAGTGTCTATAAACAAGTATTAATTATATACCTCTGGTCCTATTTTTAGTTCATATTGCATGTTCATAGAGACAAAACAACACACAAGTCAAGGTTGTTCCATGTGTTAAAACAAATACAATATCAAGAAATTGAATTAAACCCACCTGCTTGATAAACACAAGAAAAAAGAGAAACAATTTAAACCACCAGTCTTTTCAACCTTTAAATTACATTTTCCCTCCATTTTCTGAGCAACCAAATATGGGGTTCAAACCCCAATAGACAAGAAAATTTGAAGACACCTGAGAATTACCTGTACAGGCGGTCTCTGAATCCTCGTGGCCAACTTTCAAGCAGATGGGTCTTTGATTCTCTCTACTTCTTTGGGAAGAAACGACGAAACACATTGGCTGATACTCTAAAATGTTTATGAGTCTAGCATTACTTGGTGGGTACCGAACCCATTAGTGTGGCGCTTGATGATAGGGCGGTGAACATCATTTTTCTGCCGGCGGAGGACACTAGCATACATCCAGTTTTGTGTCTGAGAAATATTTTTATTGTTCAAAAGAATCTTTCAAGATTATACAAAAGGGTTGAGAGATTTGAGTAGATATATATGTGTGTGTTTGTGAGTGTGTGTAAACAAATACAATTATGTAGAGACGAGGGCAAGATGGAAAATTTGGAACTCAAATATTACATGGATTGCTCTCAAGACTGCTTCAAAATCGGATCACGGGCTTGATGTTGAACTTGACTATAGAACTCCACTCTGGCTCCGACTGCTATTCAAATGCAACTAAAAAGAGATAATTAAGCCAATACCATGATTAATTTATGAAAATAGTGTTATATGACTTCAATTGGTGTTATATATAACATAGCGCCTATATTCTACATATGTATGTAGAGAGAGAGAAGAGGAACAACGATAATAACAGAGAGAATACACGTTTACTGTGCAAATAGAGTGATTTGATTTACATTTTCTTCTTGGAACGACCAAGGATGTCTTTGTTCTCAGAAGCTTATATTCAGGTTTTCTTCTCAGAAGCTTTGATTCACGCTTACCAAGCTTTGATTCGCACATCACTAGCATATTTTGATTCATATATAGATAGATTAGGGATATTGTGAGAGGACCAACTTTGATTCATGCTTACTAAGAGAATCGATTAGGGCTTTGTGTGAGTTAGAGATAACAGGAGTCAAATGGTGAAAAGAAATTGGATATGAGAATGGGATTAGGGCTTTGTCTGAGTGACAACAAATTGGGTATGAAAGGGAAATATTTTGTGGAGTTAGCGGGAGTGCCAAAAAGAGAAGTGGGGAAAATTATTAGGGATTATTAATGAGGACAAGACAGGCTGTTGAAGTTTAACCATACTAATTTTATTATTAATTATTAATGGCAAACGCTTAGACTCTCCGTTAAATTTTGATAGTACATCGTCAATGTTATCACAAGACTAGCGCAGTGTTTTGCACCTCGTATAATTTAGTTTTCATGACAAGTTAATTAAAACCTCGTGAAAACTCAATGTTTTTAAGAAACTCACGAGGAGTCTCTCTCACTAACGCCGTAAAAGACAATTTTTTACAATGCAAATTCAAAAACCCTATAAATACTCTATCATAAAAACCTACTTTTCTTGTAGTGGTTGGGTGAACAATATAAAATATTGTCTTGTGCGTAGATGTGTTTGATTGTTATTTCCATATATGCTTGTGTGATTGTTGATTTGTTGATATGCTTCCAATGTGCCAAATGAAAAAAAATTCCCAACAACTGGTATTAGAGCCAATGGTGGGTCAATGCATGTGGTTGGTCCTAAAGATTAGAGGCGAAGATTGGTGGTGTGTCAGAGCAGAAGGTTAATCATGAAGAGTTATGGAGATATAATCAGAGCTGATGATGATATAAAGATGACGATTATTTGAAGTCCATGAGGAACAAGTCTTGGAACAAGTCAAAGGATGCTCGTTTTCAAGATGATAGTATGAAGAAGGGAGGTTTGCTATTTTCGACCCAGAAAAGTAGTGAGTGAGAAAAGAAGAGGGTGTGGGGGGTAGAGATGATGATGAATGATGATGATGATTGATTGGTGGGTTGCCATACATGAGCAATTGAACACAAATGGGGATGATATGATGGAGTTCGGTCTGAGATGGAGGAAAACATGTTGATAGAATTTGAGCCAAAGTGTAGATTATAGGATTTTTTGGGTCAAATTCAGTTGAGGCAATTTCCTTTTATGTTTTGGAAGCCTAAAGACTTGTGTATGGTCACTACCATTTTTAGATGTTACAACATACCTTCATAACCATTATATGTTTCATTACAACCACCATATCTATTACCATCATTAGTAACATAGTCACCACCACTACAAGCACCATTATCCTAAGTAACTCCAGACCAAAAGCTCTTCTAGTGCTATCTCACTACAACATATTTACTTTTTTTCGGCGGTTTTTGACCGGCGGTTATTGAACTGCCGGAAATTTGAAGTTATTACCGGCGGTTTTTAAAAACCGCCAGTAATGACTAAGAATTCTGGCGGTTAATTGGAAACCGCCAGAAATACTTGACTTAGCGGCAGTTTTATAAAAAGCGCCAGAAATTATCTCTCATTACCGGCAGTTTTTAAAAACCGCCGGAAATGACACCACTGTTATATCTTTAGCCGGCCCAACCAAATCAATAAATTGCATTACTAAACCTTTTAAAAATAAAATGGACCAAGTCCAAGAGAATTAACATAGCTCAAACCTAAGCCCATATTCTGAAAGCCCATCTATATATATTCTTTAACCACTCAATTATTCTCAACCCTAGCCACACGGCCAGCACTCCTCTCTCTGCATCCTAAGTCCCAACTCACGACTGCCGATCTGTATTTTGTGTTTACGCTCTCTCTCTCTCTCTCTCTCTCTCTCTCTCTCGTGGCATGGGAGGACGGTGACGATGGCTTTGGCGAGATCGGAGCAGTGGCTTTGACGAGAACGGTGATTTTCCAGGTATTTCTATTTTTTCTAATTTTGTATGAAATTTATTTTGATGGAAATTTAGTTTTAGACAGATATGTGCATTCTGCATATGTGTGTGTGTAATATGTGTATGATAGATCTGTGCATGTGTGTGTTTTGTGTGTGTAGTATTTATATGATAGATCTGTGTTTTGTGTGTGTATTATCTATATCTCTATACGAGTTTCGAACCGAGCTCGAACACTTGAGGTTGGAGCTCGATTTGACTTCTGGATTAGGTGATTGATTAAGAAGGCATCAATCGACTTCTGCATTAGGTGATTGATTGAGTTTCCGAAGCTCTCTGTGTTCGATTAAGTGATCAGGTGTGAATTTTCTAGTGCTTTCTCTGTTTGGTTGTATCATGAAATACACCTGCATGCGTTTTTCTATCTATCTTCTAAATCATTTTTTTAATAGCTTTGAAATTGAATGGTGTATTGATTATTTTGAGGTTTAATTTGGTTTCTTAGTTAGATTACAAGCCTGATTTTTTATATATAAAAAAATTGATTACAAGGCTGATTTTTCCGTTAGAATAAGAACCTATGGAGTAGTGTGATGCTATGGGAAAAACTCCTTTATGCAGTTAAAAAATAATTAATAAAGCAAAATATATAGACGTGTAGTGAGCAACACCAGTGGACATTGAGTGTTGATTTTGAAGACATGAGTGCCAAGACAAGAAACGATGGATATATATGAAGGATATGGTTCTCAATTGAGCAATAATGCATGCATGATCGAGGATCAAAAATAAATTAATAAAACATATTCATGCATGCATGTAAACGAAGTAGGTAGATACAATTAACTGGAGGTGCAATTCTTGAAAATCATAAGTCACCAAGTAGAAAATGTGTCTTTATTCTTTTGTAAGTACACAGAAAGTTCTTATATCCCCATATGAACTAGTTGAATCATCATTGAAGAAAAAGGGCTCCACCTGATATCTAACCCACTTTTTGAAAATGATCTGGACTCGGTAGGCCAAAGTCCGAAACCAATATGACTCGGTTTAGGCAAAAGAACTAAAGAAGTACTCCCAAATTTCTGTTCCTGTGAACAGGAGTTTATAGCCCACCTATACTGTAGAGAAACATATATACTGCAGAAGATAATGTTAATTAAAAAAAAAATTTAATGATGGGAGTATTTTCCTCTTTCATAGACATCATCTGTGCCATTAAAGATTCCTGCACCCCCTGAGGCGAAGCTAACACCGGTGAGGAATGTGCTGTTGTTGTTTGATTTTGATAGAGATAGATATGGTGGTGAAGTCAGTAAGCCCACTTTCTCAGCTGCCAAACAATCCATGGAAACGAACAATCATATATATAACTGTTGTATCCACATCTAGAAAGCAATCTAGCTGGTGGATATATATATAGTCATAGACATATATATATATATATATAAGCATAAAGCATAGTAATATTGAAGTATATAACTTAAAACAATAATAGCTGTGCAAGCAAAATGAGTCAAGCTAGCAATTAATGAACAGTTAGACCTCTTCTCTTTTGTCTTCGTTCAGTAAAAACAAAAAAAATCGATCGGATTCGATAGAGTTCAACTTGCTGAATTCATGGTGAATAATATCCATAAGCAGAGCTGAGCTGAGCTAAGCTGGGTGATCATAAAATTATGAATTGGGTCCAGATCCAAGTTGGTCCAACTTAATTGATTTGAAACTCATATAAACACTCAAAGATTGCTCAGAAGTCACAGTATAATGTAGTTAAACAATTGCTTTCAACAAATCTATCCCCATTCTTTGATGTTGAACCTAGAGCCATGAATAAGTAAAATAATTGCTTTCAACAAATCTATCCCCTTTTTTTTTACTTTGTATTTATCTTCAAAATTATCTTTTAATGAATGAATTTTGACATGAGCTGAAATTATCTAATTGTTTTGCAGTGCTAATGAGTTTGAACACCACTGTGGTAAACCCTTCTACATTGGTGTGTTCTTCTAGAATTTGAAGTGCAGAGAGAGAATTGGGTATCATCCAAGGGCTGAAAATTTGACTGGAGGAAGTTGTTTTGATATTGGTGAGAAACCCACCAATAAAATCAATTCTGTTTGATGTTTGGGAGTTTATTTGCTGACTTGGGTTGTTATGTATATGAAGGCAAAATTCATGTAGAATTAGAACAGCTGTGTCAAAGTAAATTTAGAACTAGATATTCAGGGATTAAAACTTTGATTTTCCAGTTATCTATAAAGATTGTGTGAGTATGATAGAGCATTTATTGTTGTTGTATTTGATTGTATTTCTTTGCAAATAATAGAATGGTTTATTTCTTTCCGAATCTGAATTCTCCTGTAATGTTCTTTTATCATGGGAGAATACAGCTTAATTAAAAACGCCAAAATAGAGATAGTGTGTGAGTGGAGAGAGAAAAATAGCTTGGCCTTTTGCATTTACTGTACACGTTTATGATGGTGAATAATTGAGCTTTATGGTGATTCAATGAAAAAACAACTAACCTGTTGCCTTGAAACTTCCAAGTAAGACTAAAGATCACCACAATCTGATTTCAAAAAAAAAAAAAAAGACCAATTTTTACCGGCAGTTTTTTAAAACTGCCGGTAAAGGCACCATTTTCAGTATCCACTTTACTGGCGGTTCAAACAAAACTGCCGATAAAAACTATTCATTATCGGCACTTCAATCATATTTTCCGGCGGATAAAACCGCCAGTATAATTCCAGCGGTTTCAAAAAAACTGCCGGTAATTACCGGCAATTCAGTAAAACCGCCGGTAATTATCTACCGGCGGGACATTGTCCGACAGATTTTTTAAGCGCCGGTGAACCGCCGGTGAAGATTTTTCCGGCGGTTTTAGAGGTATTTTCCGGTGGTTTAAACCGCCGGTGATATAACATTTTTTTGTAGTGTCTCTTCATATTCCACACATGCTATCCTCCATCAATACCTTTTTCAAATTTACTTCCTCTTTTCTTTCCATGTTTTAAGAAAAGATAGTTTTTACTTTTTAGAATGCATTTCTAGAGGACATAGTTTTGACCTTTTCTTAGCAATAATAAAGAGTTAAAAAAGGAAATATATTGTTTTTCTTTTTGTTAAAAAGCACCTTAAAAATTGGTAGCTGAATGGTGCCTTAGGAAATTCTTGGAATAATACATGTAGTAACACAAACAAAAAAATGGGTTCCATTTGTTCTGCAATTTGATGAACATAGCTTGGTGAGCTCTATGTTACTCGTTAATAAATAAAAGCTTTGTTGTTTCTAGTCACATCTCTGGTTGAAACTGCTATGAGGCTTTTATAAAATTGGCACAGTCAAAGTCCAAAGGTGGTTATAATATACACATTCAGAATGACCGTTACTGGTTTGTTGTGGACGAGCTTCGGTAGAACTTCCAATATAACTTGAACTTTAAAGATGGCTATTGTAGTGAATCTAACTGTAGGTTAAGGAAAGGTGAGAGCAGAGTTTAGAAATATCAAGCAATTGTGTTAAGTTGCTCTATAAAAAACATTTGAAGGTATAAATCGATGCTTGTATTAGAAAGAGGGGGGGTGCAATTATAAAAGGTTACTATACCACTTGTGGATGTGGCTCCCTTCTGTTCAAAACGACAATACTCTTATTTTTTCCATCCTTCTTTCTACCAATCCTTGAACTCCCAACCTAAGAATTGACCACATAGGCCAACTCATAAGCCAAAGAGTACAAAAGAGGACCGGTAATAATACCCTTACTGTATATGATGTCTTTGTACTTTCAAATGCTCTGCAATCACATATGAGCTATTCAATGTTGTAAAGAATGGCAAAAATAGAAGAAGCCAAGAAAATGTCAACTAGGGATCAGCAACACATTGATAAAAAAGTGGCTACAAGAAAGGTTGTGGGCTAAAAGGAAGAAAGTTACGCACAAGGAAAGCTTACTTGTGTATGGGTTATCAATGCGGGAAGGTCTTTCCTGTGTAGGAAACCCTTATACCGGAAGATCTTTCCCGTGTCAGAAACCCATACGCGGAAGGGTCTTTATTACGCAGGGTTGTCCACATGGAGGGAGTGCCCACGTCCATAAAACTGGTAAGCATACATGGAGTGATGGGATTGGGGACAATCCTCTCTAACAGGTATGTTATAGCTAGTAATTGGATGGGGTTTCTAAGACTTACTCCCTAGGAAGATTATGTTTTGGTAAACGCCTCTAAACTAATACTATGGTATATTCTTAAGGGTTACAAGGAACCATGGATGAATAAGCCATTGTGTGGCTCTAAGCTCACAACCCTGAGTGGTAGTTCTTGAAACAGGGACTATGTGGAAGAATGTTAATTCTCTTCTTTAATATAGAAAGTAGCTTATCGGGATGCTATTTCTAAGGTTGAAGAGTTGGAATTAATATGATGCTACAGACGTATAGACTATTTTAGGTATAGAAATAGACTGTGATATGGTCTGGGTGATCATAATGTCATAATGAATCATATGATGTTATGGTCAAGACGGGAAGATAAGTTGAGTGTGGTATAGAGGATTGAGAGGAAGGGCCATTGGACTATAAGCATCTATAGTTGTGCTACTGTGACTCTACACGAGCACCATCACAGCGTCTCTTGTGAGTATGACTAAGCTCACGAAGGGCATGGGCTCATGGTTACAACCAAGGGTGGTGAAGGAAAGGATATGAGGCCAAGTGCCACTAGGATGACAACTGTCAAAAGCCCCATGCTTGAGGCCTATAAATACCCCATGGCATGGTGATATGTGGATCATTCTGGTGCCCCCTCCCTTTCTAAATCACTCTTGCTTTCTCTCTTTCCCATCTAGCACCCAGCTTATGTTCTCATTCAGCTTATTTAGCTCGATCCTTATCAATTCCAGCGATCCAGTCAAGTGACAAGTCATTCCTCGCAGTAGAACACTTCTTACTTATTTATAATTGGCAACCCTCCACTAGGGAGGATTGTCTTTCACATAGCTGGTGCAAGAATGTTAAGCCAAAGGGAAAACAAACTGCATCAACTTCTTAGATGCCTAATCAAATTTCAGATCCAGCTTATCTTGTTAATCCAGTCATTCCTCAACAACGATGCAAGGTACAAAGAAGAAAAAATCCGCCAATAAATGTGACACCTCCTCATTCTCAGAATAATATTTCTCCAATGGTGCTCAAGTGCTGGCAAACATCCAGGAGACACAGGTACGGATTTTACAATTCTTGAAGGCTCAACAGCCTACTCCTAGAGCAGATCGATCACTTGTCCCCGATCGACGCCAGTCACCTCAGATAGTAGCCCCTTGTGCAGTCGGAGATGTTGCCGGAAAATTGACATAGCATAATGGAGGTGTTCAACATAATACTACTACTTCATTCGTGATTATCAAGCAGTTACAAGCCATTCTCAATTCAAAAAAGAATGCAGTTGCTGACATCGAGATCCTGCTGCCTTATAAACCTATTTTATTACTGTTATCATATCTGGAGGGATATATTCCCCCAAAATTCAAGCAGTTTGACGAAAATGAGGGAGATGCGCGGGAACATATTGCACGTTTTGTCAACGCATTGGGCACCTACCGAAACAATGAGCACCTTAAACTTAAGGAGATCTCAAAATCTCTCACATGAAGAGGTTATACTTGGTACATAAGTCTAGTGCCAGGAACTGTGCTGACTTGGGTGGGGATGTTGTCTAAATTCTATGAAATTTTTTTTACCACTAACGAGCGAGTCACAATGCTATCTTTAACTTGGCACAAACAAAGGTTGGGCAAGGAGGTAGTCCTATATGTCAAGCGTTTTTACGAAACATCATTGGAATGTTTTAAGCCCACCTCAGAAGAACAGTTGATAAAAATATGTGTGGATGACATATTATGTGAATACCGGGTACATCTAGTCACTCACGAGATCAAAACTTTCTCTAGTCTAATGAATAGTGCTTGGTGTCTTGGAGAGATCATTCCTCCAACTGCCAAGGGGCAGGCTACCCGCGAAAGGCTCACATGCTCCAAAACAAAAAAACTAGCACAAGAGATGGGCTTACTAAAGAAAATCAGGAACCTGTGAAAGGAAGAAAATGAAAAAAAAAAAAAAGGAGAAAGAGGAAAAGAAGAAGAAAACGAGAGTATTGCAAACAATTTTTGTTCGTGAAAATTGAAGCGATGTGAACTATTACTAAGGAAGCCGTACAGACACCTGGGCCAATCGCATTTGGCAACTTGCCCACGGAGGGATTATGAATTCTGAAGTAAGCGCTCATTAGAGTGAGAAGTTTACATAAATAAGGAGGTCAGTACAGTTATGAGAAAAAAAGAAAAATCAGGTGAAGTGTTGCAAACAATGCTTCATGAGGAGAAACATTGTTGGCAAGGGGGCAAATGTAAAGAAGGGCAAAAATAGTAGAAGCCAAGAGAAGATTAGCTAGGGAATAGCAACACATTGACCAAAAAGTGGCTACAAGAAAGGTTGTGGGCTAAAAAGAAGAAAGTTACGCACAAGGAAAGCTTACCCGTGTATGTGTTATCCACGCGGGAAGGTCTTTCCTGCTTAGGAAACCCATACACTGGAAGATCTTTCCTGCGTAGGAAACCCATATGCGAGAAGGTCTTTACTACGTACAAGTTAACCACACGAGTAGACTACACTCGAAAAAATAACCTATATGCGGGTAGACCATGCCCGCGCAAGGCTGTCCACACAGAGGGAGTGCCCACATCCATAAAACTGGTAAGGATACAGGGAGTGTCTGGATTGGGGGCAATCCTCCCTAACAGGTATATTATAATTAGTAGTTGGATGGGGTTTCTAAGACCTACTCACTAGGAAGAGTATGTTTTGGTAAACACATCTAAACTAATTCTATGGTATATTCTTGAAGGTTACAAGGAACCATGGATGAATAGGCCATTGTGTGGCTCTGAGCTCACAACCCTGAGTGGTAGTTCTTGTAACAGGGATTATGTGGAAGAATGGTAATTCTCCCATTCAACATAGAAAGTAGCTTGTCGCGATGCTATTTCTAAGGTTGATGAGTTGGAATTAGTATAAGGCTACGGAATCCCATAGACCATTTTAGGCACAGAAATAGGCTGTGATATGGTCTAGGCAATCATGGTGTTATAATGAAGTATATGATGTCATTGTCCCAACGGGAAGATGGGTTGAGTGTGGTATGAATGATTGAGAGGAAGACTCATTGGGCTATGAGCATCTAAAGATGTACGAGTGTGACTCTATGCGAGCACCATCACAGCTTCTCTTGCGGGTATGACTAAGCCCACAAAGGGCATGGGCTTATGGTTACAACAAAGGGTGGTGAAGGAAGGGATACAAGGCCAAGTGTCACGTAGGATGACAGCTGTCAAAAGCCCCATGCCTGAGGCCTATAAATACCCCATGGCATGATGACATATGGATCATTCTAGTGCCCCCTCCCTATCTGAATTACTCTTGCTTTCTCTCTCTCTCATCTAACACCCAACTTATGTTCTCATTCAGCTAATTCAACTCGATCCTTATTAATTCCAGTGACAAGTCATTCCTCATAGCAAAACACTTCCTACTTATTTACAAATGTTGATGTGTCTCTGGATGTGCCATAGATGAATTTTGTGGAGTGATTATGTTCTGTCATTTTTTCTTGTTTATTGAACCTATTTTGTATATTTGCCCTGGTGGAACTAGTCGCTATTCGTCTCTTTCACTTGGTTTCTTAGTTTGCAAGTTGATTCTAAATTTATTTTGGTATGAATCTTACTTTTTTCTCAACGGCCAATTTTATACTCAATTTTGTACCACACCTAAGTTTTAAATTTCTTTAATTATTTGTTTGAGTATGACCAAACATTTGGGATACCTTGTCCAAATTTCGGGCCCAACTGAGGAATTTAACAAAGTATCTGAATTTTCTAGTGTGTTGGTTTGTTTGATTTGGCCTAATTTGATATTTTTGGCTGAAGCTTTCACTAGAGTTATTGAGCCTTATAGTTTTCATTTATTTTAGCATGATACTGTATTTGTGCAGGAAAAAGAGTTAAAGACTTGAATTTTATTTTTTATGCCAAAAGTTGCCTATATTTTAATTAACCATGTTAAGAAATAATAAGGGAGTTAAAATCAATCCTCCAAAAATTAATGCTAGTATAATCACATAAATCTCCTTTCAGTCCTGGTGGTCTACATAACACGATGAGGTTAGGAGGACCCTCAAAAAATTGTAGTGTACTACAATCATGAAATTTTTTTACGAAGTCCATCATGCATTTTCCTTTCCTTTTACCTTCCGTTTTTAATTTGCTTAACAAATTAATTTCTATACCAATCAGCCATGCACATCATACAGACATGTATATAGAAATTAATTAACATGTGTACATATATACATAAATACATACATATGCATACAGTAGATAATTTATTCTATTAATTTATTAAGCATTTTCATGTTACACGGAGCATATTTGTAATACTAACCACATTCAGTCGATGAGGTAAACACCAACCCGATTATTTGTTGGACCAAATTTATTCATGTTCATACAAGTAAACCAAACTCAATGCAAACACAAACAGCGTATATATGTGTATATATCCATGCTCATATGGGTATGGAATCGATGCACATTGACACAATGTGATCTTTCCACACTTTTTCTGGATGAGTATATCCATCTTTAGTCTTGAAAAAGCAATCCAATAATCTGGTAAGGTTGACACTTATCCTTAGGAGATGCTTGGAGACATAGCTTGGCTTGAGGCATTCTTCATTAATATCTTTCCATGCATTTTCAATCCTTCTATTGAACTCATCAATTACCTTTTCTTTTGACATGCCTGCATGCTGCCTCATGTAGCATATAATTCCTGTAGCAACATGTCCAGTCTCTAGATCTTCCTACAAAGATTAAAGATTTATAACATATAACAAAACAATCGTATCGATCTATATATACAAAAGGTATGTGATCAATACCTCGTAGTCTACTATATCGTCCATGAGCCTGCCAATTTTGCATGAAGCAACCAGAATTTTAGGTTTAGCTTTTATCCAATCAAATGTCTCAGCCGTGGCAATCGCTCTCATGCCTAAAACAGCAGGATTTGTGCCATCTTGTGGGCATGAGAGTGGGCATGAGAGCGATTGCTATGGCTGAGACATTTGATTGGATAAAAGCTAAACCTAAAATTCTGGTTGCTTCATGCAAAATTGGCAGGCATGAGAGGCGATTGACCATGTACTCATCAAAAGATGGCACATATCCTTCTTTGTACCACTTGGCTTCCACGTAGTAACTACTCGCTAGTTCTTTAAACTGCTGGTAATTAATGTGTTAGACAAATTAATATGTCATACTAAGAAAGAGAAGAGAGACAACTAAAAGAGGGAGGGGAGAGGGGAATTATCCGGGGGGATATATACCATGTATGTAGTACCAGTACCCCCGAGAACCCAATACCTTCTCAGAAAAAGAAGTTTGGTAAGCCATACAACATTTCTTTCCACCAAGGAAATTGCCATAATAAAAAAGAAAAAAAAAACATACAGCAATTTTTGAGGCCTCAACGCTAGCTATAGGATCTTCCTTGCTTTGTCATTTCCTTGTCAAATTCTTCATAGAGATTTAGGAGAGCTCTATAGAATATCTTCATGTAATCTGGGAACTGATCGATGGCGCTCATATCCCACCTAGTTAATAACGTGATTTTCATATTCATTCAATAGAATATCAAACATAATCATCCACAACAAATTTCAAAGTCCATAGAAGGGGGTGGGGAGAAGGAAATAAAGAAAACAAGGAAGAAAAAAAAATAATTTGGAAGTGCAAACACTATACCTCTGTATTGCATCTGTAAAAGGTTCGAGTTCTTCAATTGTACCATACGCATCATATGTGTCATCTAGAATTGATGACATAACAATAATATTAGCGAGTATGATTCGTGCAACAGAATAATGAGGTTCAAAATATGCCGTCATAGCCCAAAATTAGCACTCAACCAATTTGTTCCTCACATAAGGAAATTTTGATTCAAAGTCCAGGTCTTTCCACCACCTATATACAATAGAAGAGATAAATTAAATTTATTAAAAATACTCTCTTTCTCTCTCTATTGATCTCTAAACACACAGGCATACACGTGCTTATCATTACCTTGACATGTGACATAGTTCTTGCTTGTGCATCAACTGTAACAAATTGAAGTCAAACTTGGCAAGTTTCAATAACAATTCATTCTTAGAATCATCTTCCTCATAGATAGAGATATAATGCCTTACCTCTGATCTTGGGATGCCTTTGTGGAGGGGTTGCTTTAGGGCACGCTTCACTTGCTTTGCAAGAAAAAGGCTTAATTCGGTTACCATGGACTCAACGTGAGTGGTTGTGAAATCAAGAGCCTCATCAAGAATATCTTCTCCATGTATCCTCAAGTACGTAGCTTCATAGAAATTTAGCATACCCATTACATCCCTTGTAAGGTTTTTGTTGAATTTACCACCGTTGTCTTTAAATTTGTTGAAGACATCTGTTTCAAAAGTAATCATACTAGCTATATCAGTCATGCATGCAACTCTATGGACGGCAAGTGATGGGAGTGTTGAGCATATATATATATGATTTCTTGCTTTTATATGTATACGTATGTGTGAATGCATATATGCATGCTCTGATATATATATATATATATATATATATATATATATATATATATATGTGTGTGTGTGTGTGTGTGTGTGTGTGTGTGTGTGTGTGTGATAGTGGGTTTAATTACCACAAGACATTTTATAACCATGTTGTCTGAATACTCGAAAATGAACAGCAATTGTGCTCAAATCATTATAGTCTTCATTATCTTCGAAGTGGGCATGAGAATAAAAGATTTGTTTCAATTGCTCTTCGATCTCTTTCTCAAAGTGATAGGAGACACCAAGGTTCAAGTGTGTTGATCAAATTTATTGTCTCTGGTGCTTTCCTTTCTGCATCTACTAGCATATTTCTCACCTCTTCTTTCAACACTTAAATCTCTTTAGCATACATTTCAAATAGTTGAATACTCAAATCAGAACAACTTAATTATATAGAGGCATTCATTATACAACACATATGCTGAAAATGTACATATATATATATATATATATATATATATATATATATATCACAAAAATGTTACCTGATTATCTAGATAGAATGAAGTAAAACGATCACCCCATAAACTAGGCTTGAAGTTTGCTAAATGCTAAGAAGTGTCAGGCTGGTAATTCATCAGATTTCCATCTTCAATGGATGCCATTTTAAGGTGTACGAAGTGACTAACTTTTTTTATATCAAGAGTTAGATATAAGGGCTATCTAATACATACTTTTATCGATCTCCATGCACATTTATAGAAAGAAATGGGGTTGATATTTGAATATGAAATGGGGTTGATCTATTTAAAGAAATGAGGCCAGCCACAAATTTTATTCTTTGTTTCTTTCTTTTTGGGGGCATCTCACACTAAGATCCTCAACAAGTTGCGTTTGGTATTTGTGGCACTATCTGTTGCGTTTGGATTAACATTTTTTTTCTTAAAATGCAGTGATCTATTTAAAGTAATGGGGCCAGCCACAAATTTTATTCTTTGTTTCTTTCTTTTTGGGGGCATCTCACACTAAGATCCTCAACAAGTTGCGTTTGGGTTTTTGTGGCACTATCTGTTGCATTTGGGTTAACATTTTTTTCCTTTAAAAAAATCAGATAAATGCATATTTATAATTATCATGTTAATTCGAGTCTACATGATTAAGATCTAAACACCATAAAGTCAAATTCAAACTCAGATATCATTGATAGTTTAATTAATTTACTAATTCTGCTCTATGCAGTAAATGCATATTTATAATAAAGAAAACCTAATAGCATAAGAAACCTATTTCTAAAAGGAAATTAAGACTAAAAATAAGTTAAAAATTCAACTTTCTCCAAAAATTATGAAAAAACATGGAGAAAGAAATGACATTAGATATGGAGTATTATAGTATTTTTGTGGTATAGTACATCCTTTGCAGGGGTATACATTAAAGTAAAATACAAGTTTAAGTGCAAAAAAACACATTCCTAATATATACTTTCAAAAAGTGTGTTGTGAGCTTCTGTTTTTGAAAAAATGTGCAAATACCCCGTTAGAATCTCTAACAATTTTTTGGGACAAGTGACAAAATAAATCTGTAATTCTATTTTGGCTCTCTTTCTCAAACATAGCATAATATTAAAATAAAAATTAAATTTTGTAATTATATTTCTAAACAAAAATGATTTGTAACCCAATTTCTTGTTTTACTATTTAAAGATATTTAAATTTTATTGTCATGAATTAAATTTTTTTCTTTTTATAACTTTAATTATTATAAATTTATTCTTTTTTGTAAATGGGAAAATTAGTTTTTTTTTAAAATGAAAAGAAATAATAATATTTTATTTAATTTTAGGGTATGTATAGTTTTGGGGGGATTTTTTTTAAGTTATAATGTAATTTTGGTGCAAGAGGTTGTCCTACTTGAATTTGAGAAGAATTAAGTAATTATAATTTATTCATTATTTCATTTAAACATAAAAATAAGTTTAAATTTAGAAAAACTACTGATGAACTAAAAATCAAATATAGTAAAATTATAATTATAAATTACAAAGAGTAAAGCTTGAAATTTGAACGTTGAAAATTATTAGGAAAATATTTACCAAAAACCAAAACTTACTATTTTTGTTGAGATATGATAGGATATATTCGTGATTAGAAAGGAAATTTAGAATTTATAAATACTTTTTTCCATTCATTTTTTCAGTACTGAAAAATGTTTTATCAATTTTAAAAGGTAAACAAATAACATAAATAAAAAATATATTTTTGGGAATATCAATTGTTTAAATTGCTAAGGAATAGAGGACTTTGTTGTTGTAAGAGTATTTAAGTCTTTGCACAAAGTTAATGTGTGAGCTTTTATTTGAACACTTTTTAAATTTAAGAGGAATTTATTGAAAGGGGATATATGCACTACATTGATACTATTGTGTGTTTTCTGTCCTTTTATCCTAAAATATATTTTGAATTTTGAGTAATAGGAAAAATTAATTTGAATATTAAAAAGTAAATCAATAAATGAATAAGACATCTTACCTGCAATGATCAACAGAAGCTAAGCAACACATGCACACAAACAACAAAAGAGGACCTACCACGTTGCCTGCCTGTATGATTCTACATGCAGAGGACCACAACTTACAAACAAAGAGAATGTCAGAAATTGTCCCATAAGAAAATTTATTTGGATGACTAAAAAATACTAACAAACAGAGTATTATTGGCTTGACATAAGTCTAAATGGAGAGAATCGTATGTGTCTCGAAAGACAACATTACAAGAAAATGGTGAAATCTTAACTGATGATGTTTTAACTCATGTAGTTATTATATTTGATAATGTGATATTATGACTTTTTTAATTTAAATCAAAAGATATTATAACTTTCAAAATTACACTTGGTTCTTGGTTGTCGCATTGGGGACTTGGAGGCTCAATTTTCGTTCAAAAAGGAAGAGGAGAGATATCACTTGGCTAAATATTTGGTGGTGAGATCGAAAATTGTTTTTAGTCCATTCTATTAATGAAAATGATATTATGGCTGTGGTGAATGAAAAATACTCAAATAGATATGACACGTGGATACAACAACTCAGCTCACACATGACGATCACGTCATAAAATAAGTCACCCTTCAAGTCACTTGCTAACGGATGAAGACAAGAAGGAAGGTGAAAACTCCTTCCTTCAATTACGGAATCAAATGACGTAATTCCTGCAATAAACCAAGCATCATCACTTTGCAAATATAGGCAAATTCTCAAGGAAGGTGGAACGATTGCAGGCGTAATCTTTGTACATTCAAAACTATATAAAGAAGAACGATGTAATGTGGAAAGATATATTTTTCTAGAAATGTAGTAGCAATTTTCTTGTACCTACAATGGCTTTCTCAATTTAAATCAAAAGATATTACGACTTTCTCAATTTAAGACAGAAGATATGATGACTTTCTAAATCAATAGAAGTAATTGTTTTTCCAGTGATGCACACTTGGTTCATGGTGGTCGCATTGAGGACTTGGAGGCTCAAATTTCGTTCAAAAAGGAAGAGGAGAGATATCACTTGGCTAAATATTTGGTGGTGAGATCGATAATAAATGTTACATTCAAATGCAATAAAAATTTGTCCAACTGACGATAATGTTAGTGCAAAAATTGTTATTAGTCAATTCTATCAATTAAATAACAATTATTTTCCTTGCATGATACTTAATAATGTGGTTCTTTTCAATTTAGGACAAATTACACTCACATTTTTTGATGAAGATATAGTATAATTATACTCGCTTCCCGCATTAGAACTTTGTTAAAAGATGGATTAGTTATTTTATCTTTTTTCTTTTAGTGATTATATATTTTTTTTCCTAAAAAGTGCAGTTAAAGTTCTTATTATATAATTTTCGCAATGTAATTTTGCTGCTATTGTAATACCCCGTAATTTGAGGATATCTAAATTGGGTTTTTATTTATTTGATGGAGTGTTTAATTATTTAAATGGTTAAATTAATTTTGTCAATACCTGTTTTTATATGTTTAATGTGGATGTGTGAATTGTTGCTAAGTGTTGATTGTGTTTAATTTTGTGTTAAATATTTGTTTTAAATATAGTTTTTTTTCTATTAAATAAAAATATGTTGGTTTGGGCTGCATTTTCTTTATTCTTGTTTTATTATTAGGTTGGGCTAGGCTGCTGGGCTGGGCTATATATATATATATATATAGTTGGACTAAATATTTTATATTTATTAGTTTAATTATTTAAGAATATTAAATAAGAGAAAAGGAATTAGGGTTCAGTAGTTTATACGTACAGAGGATTTCTACGCACAGATAGGGAGAAAACGGTAGACGCCAGAAAAAGAGAAAAGAAGTGATTTTTTGCGCAACATCACAAGGCAAGTTTGATTCTTCTCTTCCCCTTTGAATCCGTATGCATAGTCTAGGTTTGAGGATTGTGTTTATTTTGAAAATTTGTATATAATTGTATGTTTTTTTTTTCTGTTGATAAATTTTGTGAGAATTAATTATGTTAATTGTATAGACATGTTGCTAGAAATTTGTATGCATTTAATTTTGAAATTAAATGATTTTGCATGCTAGAAATCATTCTGTGAATTAAACATGAAGATTTTGGAGTTTTGGTACTATTTTAGGGTATTTTTGCATATGTATATACATATATATATGACTGTATAGGCGGGTATATACATATATTAACATGAAATTAGGTTTACTGTATTTATCATTTTTGAACGTTTTTGTTCCGATTAAAAAGTAGATCTTACTTCCTAGAACAATCCTTGAAAGTTTCGTTATGAACCGTTGGGTAGATTGACAAGAAATTGAGTTTAAAATTTTAGATTTTCGAAACTTGAAATTGGGCGTTTTTGATTTAGTCCGCGAGAGTGGATGATTTTGGTACCAATATGTAGCTTAGATCGATACGACTTCAATGATATATTCATATGCGTGATTCGGTGCTTGGAGTGATCGGAAAGTGATCGGGATGTTCGGCCTTCATTGTTGGCCGTTGAAGCTTCAGGTGAGGAAGAAGAAAGAAAGAAAAAAAAAGGGGGGGCCACGCGTCAGCCGGCGCGTGCCGCCGGCGCTGGTGGCCGGAAAAGTATTTTTGGGGCCCACTCTCGGGGGCTCACCTTTGGGTCCGATATGGGCCCATTCCAAATTATTTTATTATTTGTTTTGAATTTTTGAAATTTTTGGAAAAACTTAAAAATTAAGAAATTTTTTTTTTAAAAATACTTTTATAATTCTAAAAATTTCCAAATTTTTATGTCAACTTTCTGGGAGCTTAAGGAGCTTGGGGTTTAAATTTCATGTCGAAATAATTTACCATTGTCTTTAAATTAATTTTTAAAGTGTCTAAAAACTGGAATTTTCATCTTCTTTAATTTTAGAAAATACTTATAAAGTTTCTAAAATTCCAAAATTTTTATTGAAACTTTTTGGAGGCTAAATACACATGGGTTTAAATTTTCAGCTCAAAATGATATTCCCTTGTTCAATTGATTTTTAAAGTGTCCAAAAGTTGGGTTTTTCACTTTCTATAATTTTAGAAAATACTTTTGTAATTCCAAAAATTCCCAAATTTTTGTGATAACTTTCTGGAGGTTAAATAAACTTGGGTTTAAATTTTCATCTTGAAAGGAGCTTCCCTTAGTGTTCAATGAATTTTTAAAGTGTCTAAAAGATGGATTTTCACCTTCTTTTATTTGTTGAAAATATTTTTTTTAATTCTAAAAAAATTCCAGAATGATTTAATAGGGTTCTTAGAAGTAGAATAGGCCCAGAAACCTAGATAAGAGTTTGGTTTAGACTCTCTCATAGATTTGAGTGCATTGGGGGTTGGATTGGGTATTTGATTCTAAAGTGGTTAAATTGTGTTATTTGATTTACTTGAATGTATTTTTCTTTAAGGATATAAATGCCCATTAAATACTTGATTATACCTTACTTGTGAACAATTTGTCTTATGGTGATAATTTCATGTCGGATAATTTGAATTACTTTGTTTGTGCAAATTAAGATCATAATGCACCTTGTTTATTTTATGTTTTATATTGGGAATGCATCTATACATTTTATTTGGCATGTAAGGATTGTTCGGCGTGTCAGGATCGCCCAAACCTAATAAGGTATCTATGCATTTTATTTTGGCATGTAAAGATTGCCCGGCGTGTCAGGATCGCCCATACCTAATAAGGTATCTATGCATTTTATTTTGGCATGTAAGGATTGCCCGGCGTGTCAGGATCGCCCATTCCTAATAAGGTATCTATGCATTGTATTTGGCATGTAAGGATTGTCCGGCGTGTCAGGATCGCCCATACCTAATAAGGTATCAATGCATTTTATTTGGCATGTTGGGATTGCCAAGGTGTGTCGGGATCGCCAAACACCTAATATGGTATCTTTATATTTTATTCGGAGCATGTCAGGATTGCCTAATGTCTAGTAAGAACGTTTCTCGTTATATATTCGAGCATGTTACGATTGTTTTTTTTTATGTAAACTTAAAATTAGTTTGCACTTGCATTAAGATAACTGATGTTTTAGTGTAGGATGTGGGGCGGCTCTATTCTTGGGTCACAAGGTTGATTGGGGATATATATTTATGAGTTGGTGAGTTATCTTTAATTGTATATAAACATAAATTTGTTGTCTTGGGAAAAGATTATTAGTGGAGGCAGGATAGGTTTGCCTAATACCTTGTAAGACATTGGTAGAATATATGGAAGAAGGCATGTTAGGATTGTCTATGGTTTGAACTTAGAAATTTGTTTTATCTTTATTGTGATAATTGATGAGTTAGTTCAGAACATAGTTCTAGTTACTTCTAAGATAGGATATTTAGTGGCTAAATGGTATAATTATATCTATATGTCTTTACTGTCCTCATATAGAGGGTATGTTTACCGGTTCTCTGATTGGGTTGTAGTATTTGCTCGTGGGTTTAACCCATTTTGTTGATATTTCAGGTTCCAGACAGTTTCTACCTGGAGATTTGTGCATGGAGTTTGTAGAGCGTGACGATGATCCATTCTTCACTATACTTTAGTGTAGGGACTTAAATCTGTTCATAAAGTTTTACTTTTATGTTTTTGGTTAAGGGGTCCGTGGGTTATTGGACTTTCAAATTGTATCAATCAGAATAATATAATGTTATTGAACATGATTATTTATTTCAGTTAGACTTTCCTTTCAGCATTTATAATTCTTTTTCTTTTGTCATTGTATTCTATGCTTGTTTACTATCAGTTGTTAGTATCCCTCAGGTTTTGTATATGAGACTGGCCCATGCGCGAAATTTTCTGGGGGTATTTCAGCTATAAGCTCATTCGTGCTTCAACTCATGTTTACGTAGGGAGAAGAAATATGTACAAAATACTAATTTCAACGAAATATGATTAAGTTCTTGAATAAAAAAGAACGTCTATATATGTTATAATTCAGAAATGTGAATATAATGTGATATTATGGCTTTCTCAATTTAAATCAGGAGTATTGATGACATGTTATCACAAATTAATTAAACACTGACATATATTAATATGACTCACAAAAATAGATGTATCATTATGTGACAAGATATAATTAATTAATGACACGATGACATGGTACTCTACACGTCAAGAAAGGTTTTTTTTGGTAATTAACTACTAATCCAAACACAAATTTGAAAATTTAACCATCACCCATAAAAAAAAAAAAGAAAAAAAAAACTAAGGAAAAAAGAACATATTGTGTTAGAAGAAAAATTAGAACTTAGTGAGAATAAATTAGGCACACTTTTTAACACCAAAGAAATTTAAAAGAAGAATGAAAAAAAATATCTATCAGAGTTCTTTTCACACGGCAATATCCTTAACCTTTCATTCAAAAGGAAAAGGAAAAGGAGATACAAAAACATACTCGGGCTGGGCGGTATCATTAGCATGACAAATATTATGTCTTTCAATTCCATCAAATGAAATAACAATTGATTTGTTTCAATTACATCAAATGAAATAATAATTATCGCCACTGCACTATTACATGGGTTTTTGTTACTGAATCAAAAATTACCCCTTGTGTTAGAACTCCGTTAAAAGTTTACATGGGTTTTTGTTATTGAATCAAAAATTACCCCTTGGGTTAGAACTCCCTTAAAAGATATGTTATTTTATTTTTTCACTCAATAATTATTATATAATTTTAGCTAAAAAAGCGAGCTAATTGCAAAAATAAGGACAAATATGATATTTTGTAATGTAATTTTGTTGATATAAGCACATTTGTTGTTAGACTCGTGTTAGAAATATGTCACAAAATACTAATTTCAAAGAATGATGGTATAGTTTTTGAATCAGCAAATAAGGCTTTTACAATTGTGCTAACAAAAAAAATGAAATATGAGAATTTCTTTCGTTTATTCTTTGAACCGGTTTCAACTATACATATATACATACACACAAGCACGTGTAAGCATGTGATTGGTGAAAACTAACAGAACCAAAACTATGTAATAATTTCTCGACACAAAAGGTTGGAGATGAAGGGGTCCAGCGGTGACTATTGTGAGGAAGCCAAATTGGTGAATAAATTATACTTCCCTTTCTTGAGGTATAGTATAATTACATGGGTTTTGTTACTGAATCAAAAATTACCTTGTGTTAGAACTCCGTTAAAAATTGTTATTTTACTTTTTCACTCAATGATTATTATATAATTTTAGCTAAAAGAACGAGTTAATTGCTAAAATAAGGTCAAATATGATATTTCGTAATGTAATTTTGTTGATATAAGCACATTTGTCGTTCAACTCGGGTTAAAAATATGTTACAAAGTACTAACTTCAAGGAATGATGGTATAGTTTTTGAATTAGCAAATAATTAACGCTTGTACGATTGTGCTAAAAAAAAATGAAATACGAGAATTCATTTATTTTATTCTTTAAATTGGTTTCCAACTTAGGAAGCACGGATACTTCTAAAAATCTCTTGTGGCCGTATCGAACACATACCTGATAAGGATACGGTCAGATACGTGTCCGATACTCCGAATAAATATTCTATTTTTTTTAATATTTTTTTGAGTATCGAATACGGCTGAAATACACGGGGGATACGTTTAGGATACTTTTCGGAAAAAATTTGAAATTTTTTGTTCTATAAAATGGGGTTAAGATTGTAATATTAAAAACTTTATAGGTTAGAAAATAAGAGTCATTTTATATTAAAAAAAAATATTTTTAAACCTCTCACGTAAGTGAGTCATTGTAAAAAATATTAGAAAAGATAGGAGATTTCTAGATTTAACTTCTTATATTTTGTATAATTACTTTAAATATATTTATTGTATGGTTGAAGAATAAAATTTAATATTTTATGTATAATATTATATTTTTATTTATTTATTTGACGTATCCTTATCTTGTCTGTATCTTTTTTTTTAAAATTTTACATATTACTGTATTTGTATCGTGTCATACTCGTATTCTGTGTTTATATAATTTTATTTATTCTACCATTTTGAAAAAAATATTACAATGTACCGGAATCACACTTGATTACGAGTCTCTTACCAATCACATACATACTCGCAAACACGTGTTACATGTAATTGATGAAAACTAATAGCAACTGAAACTAAGTAATAATTTCTCGTCACAAGAGGTTGGAGAGGAAGGGGTCCGTTGGCGACTATTGCAAGGGTTATTAGCTGGGGCCTAGTAGCCTGCCCAAGGCTCATTATTGCAACGAAGAAAAGACACTGACTTATAGGACAAATGCATAGTAATACTTTTGAATAAGGTACATGATGTAATTGTGGAGAGTCTGGACCATTAATAATGTTTATACACAGAAACTCTAATAATAGAAGAAATTTAAACAAAAATATTACAAAATTTAATAAAAAAGTTATAATATTAATTTTACTCTTAGTTTTATAAAAATAAAATCAAAATAACATACCAGTCCAAGGACGAATTTGTATTCTATTTAATCATTTTCTAAAAAAAATTTGTCATGTTGAATTGAATAATGTTTAATACAATTTTTATATTTGTTTTACCACACCTTACTTGTAACTTTATTTTTTAAACACAAAAGAGTTAATAGATTGAAGTGATGCAACGCTAATTGAGAGTAACTTTTTCACATGCAAGCCACCTGTGTCATAGGGTTTGGAATCATTGATTTGAGATAATTAAAAATTGAATAAAATCAGAAATTTATTTTCAGGAGAACTTATAATTGCAAAAATTATATATGATTGAGTTGTGAGATCTTCACAAAAATATGTTGTGGTCAAAGTTAAGGTCAATGATGTGAGTGAATTGTCTTGTAATTAAGGTTGATTAATTTATATTTAGATTCTGCTAATAAAGAAAAAAAATTAAACTATACAATCTATATATAAAATATTGAAATTGTACAGCTTTAATTTAGTATTAGAGCCCGAGACCACATATGAAATTGAATTTTCAAGCACTGCTGCGAGCACCATTAATTTCCTCTCTTTACCGAGTACTCCTTCAAGCACAAAGGCTAGCTTGTGAAAGAAAATTAGAAGGTAAAAATAATTAATTAGTTTCACGTAAAGAACACCAAGTCTGAATATGGAGAAAGAAATGACATTAGACATGGAGTATTATGGTATTTTGTGAATTTTGAATAATAGGGGTAAATCAATAATTGATGAATACGACATCTTATCTACAGTATATGATCTAGAAAAGCTGAACCACACATGGACACGAAGACAAAAGAGGACCCACCACATTGCAGACAACCCTACCTATTTGTTTCTACCCGCAGAGAACAGAATTATTATGGCCCTCGATGCGATGCACAAAAATTTTGTTAGGTGTCTAAATGAAGAGAATCTCAAAATGAAAAATCGAGAATTGTATGTACAATTGAATTTTTCAAGCTCAGTTTATTGAGTAGTCATTCAAGCACAATCAATGGCTGAGAGTGTTCTTGTCACACCCTCAAGTTGAGGTTAGAATATTTCTGTCATTTCACTCAACCTGTGGTTGACTTAATTTCACAAGTTACCAAAGGATTACTAATATCCTAACACAACCAGTTCTTACATTCATATAAAAAAAATCACCACCATAACCATTAACTCATATGAAGTAAGCAACTAATATCCATAAACTAAATACAACTCAAAATCACAGTTATTATCAAATCAATCTTTAATTACAAATATTGTCTCAAAAACATAAATAAATAAATAACAAATATAGCAACAAGGTTCCATCGAAACAATCCTCACACGGAATCCTCCTCTTTTATGCTATAGATACTGATTTCACACACCTGAAATTTGGAGGAAAAAATAAGGGGTGAGCTTTAAAGCCAAGTAAGAAGTGTTCTAACTAATCGACAATAACCACTATACTTCAGCAGCTAGTACAGTGAGTTAATTAATATAATTAATCGCTTGGTGCATTAACTTATGAAAAAGAGAGTATTACTAACATCCTTTAGTACTTACAAAAACTAACAGGTTATACAAGTTCTATCTCCTATGCCAACGCAACCATTTAATCGACCAACGTTCATTTAACAATTTATATTTATGATATACTCCTCACAACAGACCACTATATATAATATATCCTGCAGTGTGGAGAAACAGTAATACCACTCATGCTCTAATAAAGAGATAACCAGAATAAAATTGTTCAGATCATAAAATAAATAAGGTGGAGGAACGCACACACACTCCAAACGAAAGAACACACACAACACCACACAATACAACACAAGTAGTATGGAGGGACACACACTCCACATCAGAGGGACCCGCACTCCATCGTAATAATAATAATTATGGAGGGACACACACTCTGTGCCAGAGGGACCCGCAACTCCACATTGGAGGGACATACACATACTCCATGAAAATATAAATCATGTGGAGGGACACACACTCTGTAATAGAGGGACCCGTAAGTCCACGTTGGAGGGACCTATACACACTCCAACAATTTCAACCACCACCGTCAGCCACACACTCACACCCACACACACACACACACACACACACCCACACACATTCCTATGCACACGTGCCCTATACCAATTTTAAATTCTATTTTTAATTTATGAACCTAATCTAGGGAAAATATTGTACCAAAAATGTGTCATCCTATCTATCTTAGCTACTGGTAAAATTTTAGAACCTAATTGTGTATAGATAATTCGTACTCTCGATTTTCGTGCATAAAAACCTTTTTTTTTCTAGTTGAACTAACTAATGTGACTAAATCTAACCCAAACCTATACTACAATCATATTCTGCCCTTAAAAGACTAATTTGATTTTTCAGGAATTTTTTGGCATTTTTTAAGCAATTTTTTCTAATTTTCTACATTTTTAATCATTTAAAAATATAAAAAATTATTTTTATATTCCGGGTGGGTCCGAAATTGGGCCCAGAGGTTGGGCTTCGCGAGTGGGACTGGCCCAACCTATTTTTGGTCCCGGACGGTCGCCGGAACATGGCCCACGCGCATCACGCACCTGCAATGCGCGTGAGCTAGTGCAACTCCCTATTCATTATCTTTTTCCTTCCTGTTTCGTGTTCAAGGCAACCCAGCACACCCATTTCGCCTACAGTCCCCTTTACCATATTCTTTTAACTAATTGCTACCTCCATTTAACTCAAATAATACACCAATCAAATCCTTGTGATCAAACCCCTCCATTAATACCAGAATTTCAAACATATATGGATTGTATAAAAAAAAAATCCCAAATTCTACAATTCAAGGGTTCCACATATCAAACATAACAATTCTTCAATTTCACCCTCAAATTCCACAAGTTGACACTATTAATCATGAATAACAGTTAACATAGTACTGAATCACTAATTAGAGCAAGAAAGCCACAATATTTATCACATATACCAACCACCATCATAGTTCACATAGGTTCTATATATAACACTGTAAGTACCGATTTATATATATATATATATATATATATATATATACACATACACCTCCATGTATTCATTTAGACAAACCCACAACATTCCCCTGGAAATTCCAAACTTTATAAAACCAACTCCTAAACTCACAACATCATCAATTCCCATATATACATCACTACATATAAAGTCATATACCCTCATATATACACTGTTTACACACTAAATCATTCCCCACACAAGAGTTTAAGCACCGATTTTTTTTTTTTTTTTTTGTAATCCAAGACTATTTCCACCCAAACAATTATATCACCAATCAACTCACTAAACAGAAAGATAAAATACTTACACTCTTGCAAATCGTATATCCAACACAGTGACGTCGTTAAATTCAATTAGATAATAAATAATACTAAAACATAGAAGAGATTGTGGGTCAGATAGAATAAAACTTACAGATGAGAGATGATTCTTCTCCCCTGATGTCTCACGTTATTGTTCTCTTTCTTCCTCCTTTGCTCCTTCTTCCTCTTTAATGTTAGACTGTCAACGCATAAACCCTAGTTACGATCTTATTATTTTGATATAATATTTCTCTCACAACTGTTATTTGGTGACCCACATCAGAATAACTTATTTTGTTGTAGAATAAGTTATCCTTGAATTAAAAATCATATAAATTGATTTTAAGAAGGGTTTTTACCCTGCTACCCCTATATAAGAATTTTATTTTCTTAATTAAAATTTGGGTCCTTACATTCTACCCTTCTTAAAATAAATTTCGTCCTCAAAATTTGTGTACCTTCATTAAAGAGTTGAGGATACTTTTCGACCATTTCTGCCCCAAGTCCCACGTGGCTTCCCTCTCATCTTGATTATTCCATTGCACCTTTACTAACGGAATCTTTATTCACCTTAATCATTTTTCCATATGGTCCACAATACGATTCGGCACTTTAACATATGAAATATTCGGGTGCAGCTCCACTGTGTCTTGTTCAACCACGTGTGAATCGTCTCTAAGGCACTTTTTCAACATAGACAAGTGAAACACGTCATGAACTGCTGATAGGTTAGGGGGTAGAGCTAATCTGTAAGCCAGGCGCCCAATTCTTTCGGTTATCTTAAATGGTCTGATGAATCTCGGTGCCAACTTTCCCTTTTAATTTCTGAATCCCATCACCCCCTTCATAGGTGAAACTTTCAATAACACATAGTCCCCCACTTCAAACTCGAGCAGTCTTCTGCACCGATCGGTGTAACTCTTTTTGTGGCTTTGAGCTGCCCGCAGTCGCTCTCGAATTACCATCACCTTCTCTGTGGTCTCCTGCACTATATCTGGTCCCAACAAGGTGCTATCTCGAACCTCAGCCCAACAAACTGGCGATCGACATGGCCTACCATATAATGCCTCGTAAGGAGCCATACCAATACTCAACTGATAGCTATTATTATATGCAAACTTGACCAGTGGAAGGTGATCCTCCCATGAACCACCAAAATCTAAAATACAAGCTTGCAACATGTTCTCCAAAATTTGTATGACCCTCTCTGACTGGTCATCAGTTTGTGGGTGGAAAGAAGTGCTCAAATCAACAAAAGTTCCCATGGCTCTCTAGAAACTCTTCCAAAATTGTGAGGTGAAACATGGATCTCTATCTAAAATAATAGAAACTGGAACCCCATGGAGACACACTATTTTATCCACATATAATTTACTCAGCACCTTCATAGGGCCACTAACTCGAATAGGAAGAAAATGGGTTGTCTTCGTTAAACGATCCACAATGACCCACACTGTATCATGACCTTGCCGAGATCTTGGCAAACCAACCGCAAAATCTGTAGTCACATGTTCCCATTTCCACTCAGGTATGGACAGTGACTATAGAGTTCCTCCAGGCTTCTGGTGTTCTGCCTTCACCTTTTGACACGTGATACACTTAGACACAAACTCAGTAACGTCTCACTTCATGCCTTCCCACCAGAACTATCTCTTGAGATCATGGTACATCTTAGTGCCTCCCGGATGTACCGTATACCTTGAATGGTGTGCCTCCTCAAGAATGTCTCTCTTGAGGTCTAGCAAATCTGGAACACACAACCTCCTTTTGAGCCTCAGACCTCCATCAGTGCTACATGTCCACTCTACAATACCCTTATCAATGACAAGCTCAACCAAACGAGCCTGCAGTCTATCATCACTAGATTATACCTGAATGATTCTACTGATAAGCGATGGCTATGCAACAAGGCTACACAAGAGTGTCCCAGCACTCTGAGGTGTATACGAAATTGAGAATTCAGCTAAGGTCTCTAACAACTTCCACTTACCCATCATCATAAAAGCTATCATACCCCTAGGCTTCCGGCTCAATGCATCTGCCACTACATTTGCCTTGCTAGGATGATACTGAATGGTTACGTCAAAATTGGTCAACCATTTCATCCACCTACGTTGTCTCATATTCAAATTACACTGTGAGAACAAGTACTTGAGGCTCTTATGATCTGTGAAGAGCTCACACTTCTCACCATATAGGTAATGTCTCCATACCTTTAGTGCTAACACTATAACTGCCAACTCCAAATCGTGTGTGTGATAATTCTGTTTATGCGGTTTGAGTTGTTTGGAAGCGTACGCCACCACTTTCCCATTCTGCATCAATACACATCCTAACCCCTGATGTGAAGCATCTGAGTAGACCATAAACCCCTCACCACTAACTGGTATTGTAAGTGCTGGAGCTGATGTCAACCTAGCCTTCAGCTCATCAAACGATTGCTGACATTGATCATCCCACAAGAACTTCACCCCCTTCCTAGTCAACTGAGTTATTGGAGTGGCAATTCAAGAGAACCCCTCAATAAATCGACGGTAATAACCCGCCAAACCCAAGAAACTACGAATCTCCATTACAGTAGTAGGTTGCGCCCAATTCAAAATTGCTTCCACCTTAGCAGGGTCAACCGATACACCCTTGCCTGAAATCACATGCCCCAGAAAACCAACTTGCTTTTGTCAGAATTCACACTTCATAAACTTAGCGTACAATTGATAATCACACAAAGTTTGAAGTGCAATCCTCAAATGATCCTCATGCTTCTCCTTAGATGTGGAGTAGATTAGAATATCATTCAAAAACACGACCACAAATGAATCCAAATATGGTCTATAAACCCTGTTCATCAAATCCATAAAGGCAGCTGGTGCATTAGTTAGCCCAAAAGGCATGACTGCAAACTCATACAATCCATATAGAGTCCTAAATGGAGTCTTGGGTATGTCCTCCTCTCTAACCCTCAACTAATGATAATCTGTCCTTAAATCAATCTTAGAGAACACCTGTGCACCATGAAGATGGTCAAACAAATGTTCAATACGAAGGAGGGGGTATATGTTTTTGATAGTCACCTTGTTCAACTCACGATAATCAATGCACAATCGAAGTGAACCATCCTTCTTCTTCACAAATAAAACAGGTGCACCCCAAGGAGAAGTGCTAGGATGAATAAAGCCTCGATCCTGCAACTCCTGTATCTTGAGCTCTCTAAGATCCACAGGTGTCATCCTATAAGGTGATCTAGATATAGGCGAGGTGCCAGACATCAAATCAATACAAAAATCTACTACCCTCCTTAGAGGCAAACCCGGAATCTCCTGAAAGACATCAATAAATTCTAAAACCACAAGTAACTGCTCCATGATAGATTGTGGTTCAACTGACTCTATGTGTGCCAGAAACCCCATGGTTAGGGTTCCCTCCCACTCTCCACAATGAAACCGAGATGGTGCATGATCAGGAAATAAAAATGTGATCATCCTCTCAAAATAGTCCAATCTAGCATGATGTTGTACTAACTAGTCCATGCCCATAATAACATCCAACTCCCTCATCCTCAACACTATCAAGTCTGCTCTTAGCTCAAGCTCTCCAATAGTAATCGGACATGCCCGACATATACGGCATAACGTAGAGGCCCCTCTTAATGGTGTCACTATTCAGATACTCTCGCTAAGTGTCTCTGACTCAACTCCAAGGGTGTCCACAAATGCATGAGAAATAAAAGAATACGTAGACCCAGAATCAAATAACACTTTAACAATACAACCATAAACATTAAGTGTACTTCTCACTACTGGATCTAGACCCTCAGGTCTAGCTGGTGCCATTGCAAATACTCTTGGTCTGCCCTGCTGCTGATTTGCTTCTTGGAACCTCTGCTGATTACCATTCCACGGCTTGGGGCAATCCCTAATCTTGTGTCCCCTCTCATTGCAATTGTGACAAAGTCCCCTGAACTGATATGGCTCAATCCTCTATGCCGCTCCTATGGTCACCATAGCCAAAGGCGGATCTCCTTGAGTTACTCTCTGTCGTTTGTTTTGCTGGTTCTGACCTTGTCTCCACCTAGAACCTTGTGACCCTGACTATCCCCATTGACCTCGTTGATCTTATGGGCCCTGTTATTGTCCCAACTGACCTCGCTAACCCTGTGGGCCCTGCTACTGTCCCCCATGACCTCTAACGGTCTGCGTATAACCACTACCCCTCTACTCATGTCTGGTCTCCATATGATCCCTCTCTAGTGCCAAAGCTCTCTCTACCACCTCTGCCTATGTCATGGCTCGGTGCCCTATGACAGCTCTTCGAAGGGGATGATACAGTCCATGCTCAAACCTCTGAGCTCTCTTATACTCATTAGTGACTGCCTCAGGAGCATAGTGAGACAGCTCTACAAACCTAGCCTCATATTGGCTAACAGTCATGGGTGGTATGTGTCGTAAAGCAAAAAAACTCTAACTCCTTCTGATCTTTAACGGTCATTAGAATGTATTTCTCTAAAAACCTCTCCTTAAAAGTTCCCCATATCATCACATCAACATCCTCCCTACGTGCCACTAAATCTCACCAAAAAAGTGCATTCCCGGATAAGAAATAAGTTGCAACCTTTTGCTTTTGAACTTCTGTGCATACAATCAACTCAAAAGCCTTTTCCACATCAGGAATCCATCCCTCAGCTACAGACGGCTCCACTGAACCCTGAAAGGCTACCACTCCGAGTCTCATCAAATCCCTCACTGTAGCCGATAAGGAGGTATGCTCTGTAGCTTGTTATTGTGCTCTCCCATTTATAGTCCTTTGTTGGAGTGGGTTCTCTTCCTCAACCCCCTCTTGTAAAACTGGAGGCTCTGCCTTTTCTGGCTGTCTGTGCTGGAGTGCCACCCCTAGCCCTGTCTGTCGAGCAGCTTGCTCTAACACACCCAGTCGGTCTGTTAATACCCTAAACATCTCTCTAATCTTAGTAGTATCAATGTTACCATGGTCTCTCACAGACGAAGAAGAAGCACCTGTCGTTGAGCCATGACGTGTGGTGCCATGGCCTCTACCTCTAGCCTCACCCCTTCGTCCTCCAGCCATTTCCTTCAATAAGAAATCAAATTGATTAATTTCATATGCAACGCTTACCGATGTAGTATAAGAAGTAGGTAACTTAACATGTTACTATAATGTCACATCAAAATTAATTTATACTCTTAATTCTAGATAACAGTAGTTATAAGCAACATGTTGTCCTCAAACCTAGGCTCTAATACCAAACTGTCACACCCCTAAGTTGAGGTCAGGGTATTCCTGCCCTTTCACTCAACCTGTTGTTGACTTAATTTCACAAGTCACTAAAGGATTACTAATATCCTAATACAACCTGTTCTTACATTATTCTCATATAAAAAAAATTACTACCATAACCATTAACTCATATGAAGTAACCAACTGATATCCAGAAACTAAATATAACCCAAAATCACAGTTATTATCAAATCAATCCTTAATTACAAATGTTGTCTCAAAAATAGAAATAAATAAATAATAAATATAGCAACAAGGTTCCATCGAAACAATCTTCATGCGGAATCCTCCTCTTTTATGCTATAGATGCTGATTTCACACACCTGAAATGTGGGGAAAAAAATAAGAGGTGAGCTTAAAGCCCAGTAAGTAGTGTTCTAACTAACCGACAATAACCATTATACTTCAGCTAGTGCAATGAGTTAATTAATATAATTAATCATTTGGTGCATTAACTTATGAAAAAGAGAGTATTACTAACATCATTTAGTACTTACAAAAATTAACACGTTATACAAGTTCCATCTCCTACACCAACGCAACCATTTAATCGAACCCACGTTCATTTAACAATCTATATTTACGACATACTCCTCACAATAGACCACTATATATAATATATCCTACAGTGTGGAGAAACAGCAATACCACTCATGTTCTAATAGAGAGATAATCAGAATGAAATTGTTCAGATCATAAAATAAATGAGATGGAGGAACGCACACACACTCCAAATCGAAAGAACACACACAACATCACATAACACAACACAAGTAGTATGGAGGGACACACACTCCACATCGGAGGGACCTGTACTCCATCGTAATTATAATAATTATAGAAGGATACACACTCTGTGCTAAAGGGACCCGCAACTCCACGTTGGAGGGATATACACACACTCCATGAAAATATGAATCATGTGGAGGGACACACACTCTGTAACAGAGGGACCCGCAACTCCACGCTGGAGGGACCTATACACACTCCAACAATTTCAACCACCATCGTCAGCCACACACTCACACCCACACCCCCCCCCCCCACACACACACACCCACATACACTCCTATACATGCGTGCCCTATACCTATTTTAAATTCTATTTTTAATCTATGAACCTAATCTAGAGAGAGTATTGTACCTAAAATGTGTCATCCTATCTATCTTAGCTACCGATAAAATTTCAGAACCTAATTGTGTATAGATAATTTGTACTCTCGATTTTCGTGTATAAAAACTTTTTTTTTTCTAGATGAACTAACTAATGTGACTAAATCTAGCCTAAACCTATACTACAATCATATTTTGACCTCAAAAGACTAATTTGTTTTTTCAGAAATTTTCTGGCATTTATCGGTATTTTTTAAGCATTTTTTTTCTAATTTTCTACATTTTTAATCATTTAAAAATATAAAAAATTATTTTTATATTCCGGGTGGGTCTGAGACTGGGCCCAAAGGTTGGGCTTCGCGAGTGGGACCAGCCCACCCTTTTTTCTGTCTCGGACAATCGTAGGAACATGGCCCACCCGCCTCACACGCCAGTAGTGCGCGTGGGCTAGTGTAACTCCCTATTCATTATCTTCTTCCTTCCTGTTTTGTGTTCAAGGCAACCCAGCACACCCATTTCACTGGCAGCCCCTTTTACAATATTCTTTTGACTAATTTCTATCTCCATTTAACTCAAATAATACACCAATCAAATTCTTGTGATCCAACCCCTCCATTGACACCAGAATTTCAAACATATATGGATTGTATAAAAAAAAATCCCAAATTGTGCAATTCAAGGGTTCCACATATCGAACATAATAATTCTTCAATTTCACCCTCAAATTCCACAAATTGACACTATTAATCATGAATAACAGTTAATGTAGTACTGAATCACTAATTAGAGCAAGAAAATCACAATATTTATCACATATACCAACCACCATCATAGTTCACATAGGTTTTATATATAACACTGTAAGTACCGATTTATATATATATATATACATACACCTCCATGTATTCATTTAGACAAACCCACAGCATTCCCCTGGAAATTCCAAACTTTACAAAACCAACTCCTAAACTCACAACATCATCAATTCCCATATATACATCACTACATATAAAGTCATATACCCTCATATATACACTGTTTATACACTAAATCATTCCCCACACAAGAGTTTAAGCACCGGCTTTTTTTTTTTTTTTTGTAATCCAAGACTATTTCCACCTAAACAATTATATCACCAATCAACTCACCAAACAGAAAGATAAAATACTTACACTCTTGCAAATCATATATCCAACACAGTGACCTCGTTAAATTCAATTAGATAATAAATAATACTAAAACATAGAAGAGATTGTGGATCAGATAGAATAAAACTTACAGATGAGAGATGATTCTTCTCCCCTGATGTCTCATGTTATTCTTCTCTTTCTTCCTCCTTTGCTCCTTTTTCCTCTTTAATGTCAGACTGTCAACGCATAAACCCTAGTTACGATCTTATTATTTTGATATAATATTTCTCTCACAACTGTTATTTGGTGACCCAGATCAGAATAACTCATTCTGTTATAGAATAAGTTATCCTTGAATTAAAAATCATATAAATTGATTTTAAGAAGGGTTTTTACCCTGCTACCCCTATATAAGAATTTTATTTTCTTAATTAAAATTTGGGTCCTTACAGTTATCTTCGATTTACTTGCGAAACATTCGCCCTTACTACAGGAAGAAGCAAAACAGTTGATGGGAGTCCCAGAAGAAGTTCAAGGCATCAAAGCCGAATCTGAGCGCATCACAGCATTCCTTAGAGTTGCTGAGGCAATGGATTAAGCAAGTGGCAGAGACAACTGTTGACGGAAGATGTTCTTGATGAATTCATGCTGCTCTTGGCCCATCATCAGGATGTGAACAACGGATGCTGCGACTTCCTTCATATGGTTTTTGATTTTTTCAACAAGTTGGTAGCTCCACCACCACCAGCACCACCACCATGGTAAACAACCAATGGTATGAACTCCTAGTAACAGAAGCTGAGCTTGTGTTTGAGCAATTTCTCCGAGGATCATGAGATTGAGTTTATGATCTTCCGAGAAATTTCTCGGAGCATAATAACTAATCGAAGTGACAAAAATGTGTGTCCATTGCTTATCTATTTAGAGAAAAAGAAATTGAAAAAACGAAAAAAATAAATAAATAAAACCACACACACTTGCACACATTGGGTTTGGAACCAATTTTAATTTATAAGATTAGAGGTTAGGTTTATAGTTAGCAAAATGGCGTATATCATAATAATACACATACTTATGTATAAAAATAAGAAAATCTTTTTTCATACCAGCTTTACACTTAACAAATAAAATCCGTAATTTTCAATTCAATAGTGTAAAACACGTATTAAACATATTATGTATTATACATTATGAAAAATGCTTTACTTACAATTTTTTTTTATAAAAAAATAAAAACAGTTTAATTACCTTTAATCATTTTATTTGAAGAAAATATAATTTTTTAAATACTATGCAATTATAGTAACAGAACTGGTAATTAACCTAATAATTTTATTTTCTGAGTTAATAGTGAACTAATAGTTGTATATCTTGTGAGCCATAACTACTATCACATAATACTATATATCTAGGTACTTTGTTAAACGTTAGAATTAATAATTAAGATAATTATATGTACTTTGCTAAAACTATATATTAATAAATTAGATAAGAAAAATACAAGATCATTCTTTTTGTAAGTTAAAAATGAGATATCTAAACAAATAAATATGTAAATCTATGAATATTTTATAATACTTTTACAACTATGGATTTATTTCATCACTGTTTTAATTTGATTTAATATTGGAATATTTTTAGCTATACCTTCTTCGAATTTGCTTCCTCTTTTCTTCTCATCTTTTAAGAAAATATAGTTTTTACTTTTTAGAATGCATTTCTAGAGGACATAGTTTTCACCTTTTGTTTGCAATAATAAAGAGTTAAAAAAGAAAATATATTGTTTTGCTTTTTGTAAAAAAGCACTGAAAAAATTGATAGCTGAATTGTGCCTTAGGAAATTCGTGGAATAATAAATGTAGTAACACAAACAAAAAATGGGTTACATTTGTTCTTTAGTTTGATGAACAAAGCTTGGTGAGCTCTATGTTACTCATTAACAAATAAAATTGGAGTAGTCAAAGTAAAAAGGTCACATTCGGAATGACTGGATTGCACCTGTAAAGATGATTGTTGCTGTGAATCTAACCGCAGGTTAAGGAAAGGTGAGAGCAGGGTTTAGAAATATCAAGCATTTGCTAGATGTGTCACCATTTTTAAGGATTAATTCTTTCAACTCTTAATAGGTTAAAAACATTCATTCTTTTCGATATTGTTAACAATAAGATACAGATTAATTAGAAAGATTAGATATTATAATTATAACTATCTAAATTGGCTAAGATTGCAACCATTTAAGCCTGTGGGCTAGTTTTATTCGATTTTTTAACTACTCTAGTAAAGTTTCTAGCTTATTGCAATCAAAGTGCACACATATGAGCATTATAAAGGGAAAATGAAAAATAATGTTATTTATATAATTTAAGTTATAAAATAATGGTGAAATGTGTAATTTTTTCGATGGTTTAAGTTATTTTGAGATGAAACACTAATAAATTACCTAAATCCATTGACTTGAAACAAATTTGTGACTATTTGATTAGGTACTAGGTATATATTACATGCAGATCCTTTGATGTAAATAATTTTTAAAAAAAATTATAGTCACCGGGTACATTGTATATCTTTTTGTGATCGAACTGTGGTGAATCTGGACCACTGATAATGTTATTCATAGAGCTTCTAATAATAGAAGGAAATGAAAAGAAAGTGTTACACAATTTAATAAAACTTTTCTAATTTTGAATTTACTGTTATTTTTATTAAAATAAAATAAAATCAAAACAACATACTAGTCCAAGGACAAGTTTTTATCTTAGATGGAATTAGTTTTGGGACCATGAAACTGTTTAGACTAATATATTACTCCCTCCGTCCCAAAATTCTAGTCCACTATTCCATTTTGGGATGTCCCAAAATACATGTCCTATTCCTAAAATAGCTGTACTAACTTTTATACCTTTCCTAAACTACCCTTTTCACATTGACAGGATAAAGCAAGTTAAATTGCCAAAAGCAAAAGTGACTGATGTCACTAAATGGTGTCATTTAAAGTCCCGCCATAAAATCTGTAGCTTTTAAAAACCCATTTACTATCAACATACAAATACAATTACACTATTCCGTCCATTTTCTATTCTGAAAGACTTTTAGCATTGTTAAACAAAGAGACCCATTTGAGAAGAAAAGCAAAAAATTAGTTAAACATAATTTTATTGTTTCACTCATTTGAGAAGAAAAGCAAAAAGGTTAGATTAAACACAATTTCACTGTTATTGCCATATATCACCATGAAAGACCTTTAGCACTCTTAAACAAAAAGACCCATTTGAGAAGAAAAGCAAAAAGATTAGTTAAACAATCAGCTTGATGATCAAAACTGGTCTCCTATACATGGAACCCAACTATGAATACAGTCCAAAAGAGAGTATTATCATAACTTCCACTTCATTAGGACTTATCTACACATTGACAAAATTACAGAGCAAAACAGAGCATCATTTTCCAACACTATTTTTCTTTGCCTTCAGATGTCTTTAAGTGTAAATGCATCTTCACTTTGGCAAGATCAGGTCCATCTTCACTGTAACAAAATCACATAGCAAAACAGAGTACCTATAAATATAAGACAACATGTATTAATGTGCATGATAAAACAAAAATTGATAAGGAATAACTTATTGCATTAGTACATTTAGAACTACAGAGAAAAATAAACTCACTTCTTACCAAAGTGTCCTCATTGTTGTAAATGAAGAAGAACATTTTCAACAATTTCACGATCACAATACAACTGAGAAGGAAGGTTACCAACTCTCTTTAATTGATTTTTTCCTATATGTGGCAGTTTGTAATTGTTCCCTCCATAAACCTTCATAGTCTCAATCATGCATTCTTGCAATGTTAAAAAAACATGATCGAGTGTTTCCGTTGATAATTCATTAAAGGATTTTTCTACGGCATCAACCAACTCATCAATTGTAGTGGGAGCTTGTTGGTGTTGTAGTGATTGAATTGCCCTGAAATAACCAAGGTCTAAAACATTCATATCTGGACTATTTGGAGGTTGGAAACACAAACGGATATTAAACCCATCCTTAGATGCAGCTTCTAGAAATTCTGGATCACATGCATCTATGTGGGGTTTTGCATTATCTTGTTGAATAAATATTGTTTTTGTTAGACTGGAATGTGGCCATTTAGTTCGAATTGCAGGTAAAACTTTTTCAATTAAGCATAATCGAATGACATCTTTAGTTACCGACAAGATGGGCTTCGTCTCCAGCGTTCCAGCCATGCGGTTCTTACTATTTCGTTTAGCAGGCTCTTTATATGTAAATGAAAAAATTCCAATCTTCCCACTGAACTCCTCATTCTAAAAGTTTCCAAAGTAAGAAATAGCTATGGGATTTAAAAAATAATATGAATACCTTTTTATGATCTTGTGCAATAATTGCCCACATGAATAAAACTAGAAAAAATAGAGAAGCTGTGGTAAAAAGGCAGCAGCAACATGATCTACTTCTTGGATCGGCTAGTGGTACCTGGGAAAAGAAGGCATTATTAAGAGAGCATTTTCTATCCATAAAACTAAAGAGGTATAAATAAATTCCATTCATAAAATAACAGAGCTGCATTTTCCCTTGGAGACATGTCCCAACTCCCAAGAAGCCTTGACAGCCATATCAATTATTAAGAGAGCAACAAAAGCTTGACAATATTTGAAAGAAGTTCCCATATAGAAGGCTAACTATTCTTTATAAAAAAGAAGGTTAAGCAACTAAAAGAACATGGCACATGAATTTAACCAAAATGACAAACAATATGGCCACCAAGACTGAGCTTATCATGACCTGCATACTAATTATTCCAAAGAAAAAGAAACTGCAGGTGGCAGGAGAATGTATAAACAGAAAAGACACAAAAAAGATGAATTAGTGTGTTTCATCACTCCTCTAGCAGTGGATGGAACTGAATCTGTGAACTAGTCTTCACAAACCTAAACCAAATAGTAGAAAAAGAAAACACAATTCATAAGACAATTTTATTGGAAAGAAAGAAAGAAGAATCATAATTATCTTTGGGGAAGATTTGGATGAGTTTGGTGTCTCCATGATTAGCTAATGAGTTATGAGTTTAGCTGAACTGAATTTGTATGCATATAAAAGATGTCGAGAGGTTTGGAGACTTGTATCTATCTTGGGTGGTACTTTAATTTCTGGTCTGTTGGTACATCACAACAAGTTCAAAAAATTTTGTGCTATATTGCACCAAACTCTCTGATTAAACCTCCCTCTCATACATATTAGTCTTACCATACTATCTGATTAAACCTCCCTCTCATATATATTAGTCTTACCATACTATTCACAATTTCTTCAAATCTTCTCTTTAATAAAGACAATGCAATTAGGCTCCTAATATCTACCTTAACAACTTGATTATCTGTATTCTAAGCATTGAACAATATGATAGTTTGATTATTGCTATTAAAAGAAGATGTCCATATGAGGACAATATTAAATTAGCATAGTCAGATTTTGAGTTTATACAACAACTAAAAATGTAATAAAAGGATCACACACACACACACACACATATGGTTTTCAAATTGGGTGACTAGTCAATGCAAGTTGGGAGTTAGGCAAGCACAATGCATTCCAAGGAGTACAATATTTGAGTGAAAAATTGTGTGCCCAATTTCTATAAATTCAACTTAATTTCGAACATAATATTGAAGATTGATTTGAAACCTGAAACATGAAAGAGCAGAGACTATCTTCATGGCCTTCAACTTGTCTTTGTCATCATGCAAATCCAATTTCAAGACAAACTTCTGCCAAAACTAAATATCAAAATCAGAACTTACCAAGCTTCTCAACAATCAAACAAATCGGAGTAAACAAGACGATGATCAAAGCCAAAGAGTTCAAGTAAGAACACCAAAAAAATTAATTCAGAATCAACCAAGCTTAATCATTAGACCAGAAAATCACTATATTCATATGATGCCCAACCAGAAAACCAAGCTTAATTTTAAGTATGGTAAATGCTAATTTCACTGTGACTTTATAATTCACATGACGCCCAACTTATTTTTTCACTCACAACTTTAATCTAGAAAAACAAAATCTATATAAATATACAGGAAATCAAAGCATCTCAAGTTCACACTACATATAAATTCACACAAAATTATATGTAGTATATGGTTCCAATTTTTGCTTCTTCAAGTTCTGCATATTTCTCATAACTTAAGAGATCATTACGAAAAAAAAATGAATGTCAACAACCTAGTTGCTATAATCCAAGCAGAAGCAAATTGAGATGCAAATTGGAAAAAATACCTTCAAACATAATCCATGAGATTTCACTCAATTTTTGACCTCTACTGAGCATAATACCTAATTTAGGTCTTTGTGAAGTACCTAAATTTCTAGATATAAAATCATAATTTTCTATGAAATTTACTCAGCAAACAAATAATGTAAACCAAAATATAAAAATCTGTTTAAAGTACCTTCCAACGCAGTCCTATACCTACTCGATTTACTCATAATTTTGGAGAAATTTTCCAGACTCGACCTCTTCGGTTCTACACTGCAATTTCAGAATCTTTCTTGTAGAGCATTGGTCTTTGTAACTATTAGGGTTTGAGGCTTCGAAATCACTAACACTCCTCACCGCTAACTAGCTCGAAACCCTAACTTCAATTGAAGATGACAAATTCGATCTTCGATCATGTGAATATACACATGAAATTCGATTAGCAATGAGAACAGAGTTTTGGGGGAATAATAGAAATAGATCAAGCTCTTCGTCTAAAGAAGATAAGAGAGAGGAAGGTGTTAGAGAAGAAATTCATATGTATAATGAACCCTGGGAGGATCAAGTGAGATAGTAAGAAATGAAATTGTGAAGGTTAGTGTTTTGAGACAGCGAATGAGAGAGAGAAGGGCTCGCGGGAGTTAAAAATAATTTCACCGCACGAAGTTTCTCTAAAAAAAAAAAATAATACCTTCTATCTATCACGGGCATAGTGCGTGATAAAAATAAAACTTTTCACCACGGGCTTAGCCCGTGGTGGAAAGTAATTTTCTACGACGGGCTTAAGTAAACCGCGATAGAAAATTCTTTCTATGTCGGGCAACTTAGGCCCGCCGTAGAAAGTCACTTTCTACCATGGGTTACACGGGCCCGCCATAAAAAGCCTGTCGTTGAAAGCTAAAATTCTTGTAGTGAATTTAAATGCATAAGTCGACTTATGCCTTCAAATAATTTTTGAGAAAAGTCTTTTTGATCAGTCGACTTATTCACTTTTATCGGTTGACTAATCTGGATAGAGTGTTTTAGGCATTTCTAGAAGTGTAAATCAGTCGACTAATGCAAATGCATCATTCGACTTATACCTTGAAATTATTTCACAGAGAAAAATTCTTTCTATCAGTCGACTAATACACATCTATCAGTCGACTAATTTAGACAGAATGTTTTAGGCATTTCTAGATGGGTAAATCAGTCGACTAATTCAAATGCATAAGTCGACTAACTTTACGGGAATAAATCTGAATGGCTATTTTACTGCATTTAATGCTACCCAACCACCTCCAACAGCCATATTTTTGAAATAGACTATATATATGAGTCTTGTTCTGCATTTATTAGTAAGAGATACAAAATATACACTCATTGATCATCATTTACTCATCTCATCCTCCTTCAACAAAGATTTGAGCTTCAAACTTGAGATTTATTTATTGCTATAGTGTGAGTTGAAACTTGAGCATTTTTCTTTGAGAGATATCATTTATTGTACTCCAATCTTCCTATCATTTATTGTAAAAGATTGGTTTAAACTCTAGAAGACTAGGTGAATGACTTCACTTACCAAGGGAAGGAAGAAACTTGTAAGATTCATAATAAATGTTTGCTTTCCACCCGAAAGGAGAAGCTTTAGTGGATTTGGGAAAATCTCAAGAGGGATCTTGAGTCATGGAGTAGGAAATTTTGAACAACGCTACATCTTGCGTCACTTGTGTTTGATTCTCCCTAACTGTAATACCCCACTCCAACACATGGTATGATATTGTCCGATTTGGGCCTGAGCCCGCACAGTTTTGCTCTTAGGTTTTTACCCCAAAAGTCCTCATACCATTTGAAAAAAATATACTACATATAAGCATATCCCCTTTTCCACATCCAGGCGATGTGGGATTGAGCACCATGTACCCTATCAGTGTGGTAGCTCAGCCCAGTGTCTGTCTTCGCACCCACCCACTCACACCTGTCTACAAGGGTTACTACAATCCACCCCCCTACGAGGCCCGATGTCCTCGTCGACACACTTCCGACTGGGTTCAGGCTCTGATACCAACTGTAATACCCCGCTCCAACACATGGTATGATATTGTCCGCTTTGGGCCTGAGCCCGCACGATTTTGCTCTTGGGTTTTACCCCAAAAGGTCTCATAACATTTCAAGAGAACATACTACATATAAGTACATCCCTTTTTTCACACCCAGGCGATGTGGGATTGAGCACCATGTACCCTGTCAGTGTGTTATCTCAGCCCAGTGTTTGTCTTCGCACCCGTCCACTCACTCCCGTCTACAAGGGTTACTACACTAACTCTCTCTTTTAATCTTGTGCATCAATTTCATTTTTCTCATTTTACTATTGCTTACTTTTAGATTTGTTCTTGCAATTTAAATTTGTGAAAAATTGTCATAGTTTGTCATTGACCCTATTCAACTCCCTCTAGGGTCAACACTTGGGTAACAATATTTTTTACTGAGTAAATGGTAACATTAATTTTGGGAATCTAAAATAAATAGAGAGTGGTTTTATAGTTTTTGGAAACATCAAAAGAGGGTTTGGAATATGGCTCTTAGGTTTAATCTAACGACCACTATAGAGAGTGTGGATAAAAATTTTTGTTCACGAGTGAGCAAAAGATCATTACTATATATATATATATATCCTAAATTATGAATATTTTAACAACTAATTGAAGTAGTTGTCAAGTATGTGACGATATTTGTGTATTGTACTCTCTAATACAAATCAGTTATGTAACAACATTATTAAATTGATAATGTAACATCAATGAAAAAATCAACAAAATAGATATAATAAATTTATTATATTACTTTGTTATTCCATGTCATTAATATTTATTAATCATTTTGTTTTTGCACTGACAAGTCTAAGTTAAAATTTTCATTTTTTAATATGTTTTTTTTTATAATTAAATGTTTCATTTGAACGTTATTATTACTTAAAAAGAAAGAAAAGTGGACCTCCAATTGATATGTGTGTCATAGACTCATATATGAACCGAAAATATACATGATTATGTTTGAACAATACTTCTCGCCTCATTTGTATAGAGAAACTTTCCCCTCATAATTCACATGTGATGATACAATTGAACTATATATTAGTAGATTTTGTATTAATTTCATCCACCCAAAGGTCGGATGTTTTTTGTCTTTTTTATTTATTTTAACATTATTAAAGGACACATAGTTTAATGATATTATGACACGTCATTTATAAGATGGAGATTGAGAAATTATTAGATGACGTTGGACCATCTGTCATTTGGTGATCCAGTATAATCAAAATTATTATTCATGCTTATTTATAGAATAATGATACATATTCCGAATTTAGTTATTTTTAAAAGTCATTTATGTGAGTGGGGTGGTGGACACACCATATGACGTAGGGGTCCACCACCTCATTCACAAAACATACGTTCAGAAAAATCGAAGTTGAAAGAAAAATCATCATCTTTTTTTGTAATATATCATACACTCTTGTGAGTCATTTTTCTTAATCTAAAAGTTTGGATTAGACTAGACCACAATTATTAGTAGTCCAAGGGCATCTAATTTCTTGAGAAGGTTCTCCTTAGAGTCCATTTAATTAGATCAAAATTAATGGTGAAAAATTAAAGTAAAAGAAAGGGAAGTGATGGAAAGGAAAATCAATTTGCTAGCATGCATTTGGTCAGTGTGAAATTTTTTCAAAAATTTGTGATAAAATACCATTTTATTTTGAATAGTATGAAAGTTATAATAAAATATAATGGTTTACCTAAATTGTGCTTATTTTTATTAAATAGGATAAAAGTCTAAATAAATATGTATTAAACAACTATTGCCTTTTAAAAAAAATAAGACAATATAAAATCTAAGTAGATTATTTTGTAGAACATTTAGAGAGAGGATATAAACTATTATACTATTATTATAAAAAGAATATGTATAAACATAATTTATTTTAAAGAGAGAAAAAAAGAAGGTATAATTATAAACATAAATGATTTCTTGCTCACCAGTGAGCAAGAAATTCTTTCACATCATCTATAATAACCATTTGATATGATTGTTATTTTTTTAGTAATTACGTTTTTACATTTAAATTACATTCAATTGTTACTATACTTAGTGTGTAGGAAATTTTTTGTTTTAAGCAAGAGATGATTACTGTAGTTATAAGTGGTTTGCAGAAAATTTCTTACTCATCAGTTAGCAAGAGATGATTAATGTAATTATAAGTTAACATAATTTTATTATAAAAAATTATGTTAATGTATTTCGTATTGCGAGCAAAGATGACAACTGTAATTATAAGTGGTGTGTGAGAAATTTATTGTTCACCGGTGATTCGGTGAACAAAAGATGATTAGTGTAATTATAAGTTCACATAACTTTATTATAAAAAATTTTTTGTTAAAATATTTTGTATTTCTTTTTCTTTCCTCTGATTCCCATTTAATCAAATGTAGCCTTAAAGATTTGTGAAGAAAAATAGAAAAACAAAAACAAAAACCAAAGCAAAAGACAAGCTGTCCTAAATGTGGCCACGAAACATCAATCTCATCCTCACAACCACTCAATGTAGTTGAACACATACTCTCAATTCACAAGTCAATATATATATATAAATATATATATTTATATATATATATTTGTTTTCTAGAAATTAATTCCTATTTTAATGAAGAAAAGTGCCTGTCTCATTCTTTGTTTCCTATGGTGTAGCTAGGAATCACTTTCAAACGTTGTAACACTAAACCCAAAAATAAGTTGCATCCTTAGAGTTGGTTACCGGCGACAGAGACGAGAGGCTACACTCATCCACGATCGATGACTAATCGTGTAAGTTTTCTTTCTCTCTCATCCTTATCTCTCTCTTCTCAGATTCTCTTTCTCTCATCAATCTCATATCTTTAATTTTCTGTCTCCAGCTTCTCATATCTAAAGTTTTACTCTCGAAATCTGTAAGTTGTCTTTCTTTCTTCCACGATTTATTTCTTCAACATGATTCTCTTTCTATTTCAGATCCAAGAAATCAAAATCATTATTTTTCTTTTGGTGAAACTAGGAGCAGGAATTACTTCATGTTAGTAAAATGGCTTAAAGCAAATGTATAGAATGGAAAAATATTTCCAAGGTTGAGTTTGGCCCAACTGCCACAAACAAAACATGTCAACAAAGACCATTAGACCCAAGCTTAAAAATATCCGACTATTTAGGCCCGTTCAAATGAGATTAATTTGAGCTATGATATAGAATCTTAATTCGGTGTTTTTGAATGAATTTATGTGAGTGGGGTGATGTCACGTAAACTCATTCGAAACCTCCGATTCAAAAGATATGTAATTGATATTTTTTACAAGCCTTTTGCTACTGCAACTTGAATGTCATCTTCATCTTCATTGCTCTTTTTTAGTGCTTTACTTTAGCATCTGACTACAATAGGTGACAGAGAAATTAATCTTATTCATCATAATAACATTTCGAAGTGCATAAATGTGTGTGCATTGCTTACCTATTTAGAGAAAAAGAAATTGAAAAAAGGAAAAATAAATAAATAAAACCACAGACACTCACACATTGGGTTTGGAGCCAATTTTAGTTTCTAAGAATAGAGGTTAGGTTCATAGTTAGCAAAAAGGCATATATAATACACGTACTTATGTATAATACTAAGAAAATATTTTTTATACAAGCTTTACACTTAACAAATAATATTGGTATTTTTTAATTAAATTACACACATATTAAACATTTTACGTATTATATATTATAAAAAATGCTTTACTTACATTTTTTAAAAATAAAAAACAGTTTAATTACCTTTAATCATTTTATTTGAAGAAAAAACAATTTTTCTTGAGGCCGAAGAAACATATCACACTCAAACGTCTCTTTCACTTTTTAGTTAAAAATTTAGTACTAAAATGGTCAAATGTCAGAAAAAAATAAAGAAATAAAAAATGTTTTATGAGTGTTTATTGGGCACACGTTGAGTCTAATGCTAGAGTAATGCTTCTGTAGCATTGCTTGGTTATACTTGCACCACTCTAACCGTTGATTTCAAAACAATAATAAGAGTAGCCAATTAACCCAATTAGACAGAGAAACTAGGGAGATGGGAAAATATGAATATATATATTTAGCATAAAATATGAATATTTTAACAACTAGTTGAAGTGATCAAAAGATGGCAATTGTTGTCAAGCATGTGACGATATTTGTGTACTGGTACAAATAAATTATGTAACATTATGTAATATTATTAAATTGAGAATGTAACAACGATGAATAAATCAACAAAATAGGTATAATTAATAAACTTATTATATTACTTTTTTATTTCATGTCATTAATATTTATTATTCATTTTGTTTTTGCATTGACAAGTCTGAGTTAAAATTTTCATTTTTGAATATAATTTTTTATAATAACATGTTTCATTTGAACGTTATTATTACTTAAAAAGAAAAAAAAAAGAGAACCTCCAATTGATATGTGTGTCATAGACTCATATCAACTGAAAATACACATGATTATGTTTGAACAGTACTTCTCTCCTCAGTTATACAGAGAAACTTTATCCTCGTAGTTCACATGTGATAATATGATTGAACTATGTATCAGTAGATTTTGTATTAATTTGACCCACTTAAAAAGTAGGTTATTTTTCTTGTTTATTTATTTATTTTTAACATTATTAGAAGACACTTAGTTCATTATGACACATCATTTATAAGATGGAGATTGAGAAAATTTTAGATTGCTTTAGACCATTTGTCATTTGGTGGTCTAGTGCAACTAAAACTTATGTTCATGTTTATTTGTAGAGTAATGATACAAAAGTTATTTATATGATTGGGGTGCTGGGCCCACCATGACGTAGAGGTCAACCACCTCACTCACAAAATACACATTAAAAAAAAATCGAAGTCGAAAGAAAAATCATTATCTTTTTTTGTAATATATCATACACTCTTGTGAGTTCACTTTTCTTAATCTAAAAATTTGGATTAGACTAGACCACACATCTAATAATTTCTTGAGAAGGTTCACCTTAGAGTCCATTTATTTTGGGTCAAAATTAATGGTGGAAAGTGAAAGTAAAAGAAAGTAAAGTGAGGGAAAAAAAATCAATTTACGCATTTGGTTAGTATGAAATAATTTCAATGTTGCTGTGTCTCTTTATGTGCCATAGAAGAATTTTGAGGAGTGACTATGTTTTGTCCTGTTTTCTTGTTTACAGAACCTATTTTGTATATTTGCCCTAGTTGAACTAGTCGCTATTCGTCTCTTTCACTTGGTTTCTTAGTTTGCAAGTTGATTCTAAATTTATTTTGGTATGAATCTTTTACTTTTTTCTAAACCGCGCCAAATTTTAAATTTCTTTAATTATTTGTTTGAGTATGACCAAGCTTTTGAGATACCTTGTCCAAATTTTGGGCCCAATTGAGGAATTTAACGAAGTATCTGAATTTTCTAGTGTGTTGGTTTGTTTGATTTGGCCTAATTTGATATTTTTGGCTGAAGCTTTAACTAGAGTTATTGAGCCTTATAGTTTTCATTTATTTTAGCATGATACTGTATTTGTGCACGAAAAAGAGTTAAAGACTTGAATTTATTTTATATGCCAAAAGTTGCCTATTTTTTTCATTAATTATGTACATGTCCTTTTTAACACAAACACGACACTTTATTATACACATTCAGTTAAATACATTTTTTTTAACACAAACATAACACGTTTAGTTAAATGAGTTATAAACAAATTGACAGGTCAAACAGATATAATTATTATGTCAATTCGGATTAACACGATCAAGATCCGAACATTATAAAGTCAAATCTAAACTCACTTATCATATCATATTAAATATTACCATCCCTAAATTAATCTAAAATGGTTAGTTGTTGTCAGCGACCGAAGAAAAAAAATATTTTTTAAGAGAGAAGGTATTGGGTCGCCGGAGGTATCATCAATTTTGTATTTTTTTTTTATCATAAAAAATTAGTATTTGCATTGGGTGAAATTCTCAATAGCACAAGGTAATTAATAATTTTTCCTACTGAGACAGCAATTACTATGATCATGTGGGTTCCACGATATAATAAGAAAAATATATAATAAGAAAGAAACACATCCACTTGTTCCCATGTGTGGTTAGGCTTATCCACATGAAGTGTTTGGAAAATTGTAATTTTAGCTAATATATATGTCCGGAAAAAATAACTAATTAGTTTCATGAACACCGAGTGTGAATGTTGGTTCCACTATATAGTTAAATATGGAGAAAGAAATGACATTAGACATATAGTATTATGGTATTTTGTGGTATAGTAGTACATCATTTACGGTGTTATATATATACAGTAGAGTAAATATTTTCCAAGCATTCGTGATTGGGAGGCTGTCAAATAATACAACAAGAGAAATGCTAAACGTCACAATTTTGTTTTACGAATTTTAACTCGAATCTACGTGGCATGTGATAATACCATAAGGACTCCGTGTATGGGAGAAATCCCACCAATAATAACTTATCATTTAATTTTATCTCCTAAAATAATGGACTATATCACATGTCACATAGATTCGAGTTAAAATTGGTGATATTTATTCGAGACGTATAGCATTGCTCATACAACAATTCCTATAGCCGTGTCATGCTTACAACATGTTCCGTAAAAATAACTTTCTTTTTCTTGTAAAGAAACTTATGATAGTGTCTACCATTTGAATCCCTTGTCTTGGGATGAGTCTTGGACTCTGCAGTGCAGAAAGGCATTTCGTCACAACAACTCCTCCTGCCCTCTACATTTGGAGGAAATTGGAAATTTGTCGAAGTATCTTAAGAAGATGCGAGGGGCTACCGCTTGCGATCTTGGTGATTGGTGGTGTTTTGGCGACCAAGAACCGCTCATATATATATATATAGAGAGAGAGAGAGAGAGGTAATACAAGAAACTTTGTTTCGCAAGCCTCTGTACATTTCTCTTATTTGATATTAATACCATGTCCCGGATAACCTCTTTTTCTTTTCTTTTTTTTCTATGGAACCTACCACAGCTTAAGGACCGAATCACACATATATTATGATATGCCCTCAGGATCTAACCATCTTGGACCAAATTGAGGTGTATAACATTGTTGAATATCAGTTTGCAAAAGAAGATCAATAGATAGTCATAGAAAGAAACATCTTCATACTATCTTCCAAACGGTGAGATTGTAATTAATTATGTAATCTTACTCAGTAGGTACAATTATATTTGTTGTCAACTTGTCGGTATATGTGATAATTAATTTTATTTAGAGGTTTATTGTATGAGTTAATATTATTGGTTTCTAATTGTAGCATTTACGTAGAGAATTGTCTAGGCACCATAGAATGCAATGAGGATACCACTAGAGTGTCCTTCTCTTCCATCTCCCAAGGTTAATACCAATTCAATGATGCCCACACAAGAAAGGAATGTTATTTGAAAGCATCCTATTTGACCCATTTAATTATTTTGTTAATGTTTTATTAGGTTGTACTTCAGCTATAGCTTAATTTATTCCATTTTTTCATTGTTTCGTTTAAAAAATTTAGATATATTAAAAATATATTACATCTAGGCTCCATTTGTTTTGACGTAAAATATGAATAACTAGTTTGGTTGATTCTACTGAATACCAAATATTTTTTAACATATTTTTAAAAAAATATTTTACGTTGAAATAAATAAAACCCTAGTGTAAAGAAACATTTACATAGATGATAGAGATTTTGGATGTTATTTACATAGATAGAGATTTTGGATGTTCCCAAATAGTTGAACATATTGGAGTGAGTTTCGCTTGGCTAGTAACTTATGCAACAAGTTATTTATGAACTTTTAATAACTAAAATAAAAAAAATATTATTAGTTTTATCTCTTAGCTTTTTCCTTTTTGGCAGGTTGCACATAAAGAGGAATGATACTAACTTAAATAAAATAAATGTTACTAGTTTCAATCTCTTAGCTTTGCCCTTTTTGGCAGGTTGCACATAAAAAGGAATGATACTTGCAGGACTGTTTAATAACAATTTCGATTTCAGATTTATTTTTTATTTTTATTTTTAATTTTTTAAAAGTCATAGCAAAAATTACGTTAAGTAATGCAGTTTTCATTTCTGAAAAAATAAAAGTGATGTCAAAAATTTGACAATCCTTAATTAGGCGTAATTTTAAAACTTCACAACAAAGCTTTCAGTTTCAGATTTTATTTTTCAGTTCAAATTTTCATTTCTAATTTTTTTATAAAATACAATAAATAAAAAATTTTCTTGCTCAAAAATATAATAAATTAAAATTATATTAAAAACAAGTATAAAAAATTTATAAAATCAAATAATTAAAAAAATTGGTTACTCAAAAAATATAAATATACAAAAATAAAATACAATAAATAGGAAAAATAAAATAATATAAATAAAATACAAAATTATAAGTCAATAAGAATAAAAATATTTTCTAAAATACAATAAATAAAAAAATATATATAAATATAAAGATATAGATAATAAATAAACATATAATATATATAAGGAGAAAATACATGACAGTTTGAATTTATGAAAATTACCAAAAATATGCAAATGCAAAAGAATTGAAATTTTAATTAAAATAAACTAAAATAAAGTCCTAACAAATATAATTTCAGAGAAAATAATATACATAAAATATGTAATATCATATTTATGTTGGTAAAAATGAGTTGGAACCATATTACTCAAACACAATTTTTAATCAAAGATACTACTAATTTTTTTTAATTAATTTTGGGTTTTCAAATTAGTGCTTTCAAAATTTCAACAACATATAACGTTACAAAACGTATTCTCCTTTTGACAGAAATGACAATGACACAGGATTTCAGATTTCATTTTTCAGAAATCAAAATATGGAATTCGACAGTTTTATGAAACAGCCCCTAAGCAACTATAGAGAGAAATAATACTTGTAGGATCACTAAGCAGCTAGTTTATGATCTTCTATCCTATTTTTTATTTATAAAAGTATTTTTTGTTTATAATTTGATGCATATTGTAAATTTGTAAGCGTATGTAACCTTAACGTTTGGGATCATTATTGTAATTGATATTTTAATTCATTTTGAGCACATTGAATTTAATTTGCTTCATAGATAAATGTAATTTCGAAAGGGGGTATAATGTGATTGTGGATAACAGATCTTCTAGGTTCTTTATTTTATTCTATAGGCATGGATTTTGTTTTAGAATTATCAAGTTGAAGCTTTTAGGACCACCATTAGTCAGTGATAATCACCACAAGGAATATAATGAGAACTTATAGCAGCAAAAATCGTTGCCCAAGAGGCTGCTGGGACCAATAGGGTTAAATACATTGACCTCCCATAAGGTTTGGTCTAATTACACTCAAATAAAACTTTTTTAAAAATCTTGCACCGTGTTCCCCTAACGTTTGCACACTCACTACTAATACACCCTTCCATCCAAAAAATCGTTTGCTTTGTCAAAAAAATTGGGTGTGCGGACCAAAATGCCCATCATCCATCTAAAATGATTTTATTAGCTTTATAATGACATTTATTTACCAAAAGGCCTTCTTTTTATGGACAAACATATCCTTCTCTCCACCCACAAATGCACCCACAAAAAGAAATTTATATTTAATTTTTATATTAATTACATTTCAATTAAATATGTGGGTCTATAACTAAGAATAATTTATAACTCAAAAATAAATGAATAATAAATTGATAATTATTATTTAGATTAATTAATTTAAATAAATTACATTTTAATTTTAGGGTTAGGGTTTCGTAAAGAAAAACTGGAAGCACTCCATTGGCATAACCACCACCATCGCTAACCAACCCCAAACCCAGCACCTCCTCCATTTTCGCCACCACCAGATTCACCACCATAGCCACTGCCATTCCAATCACATCTCAATTCATCACTACAAATAAACTAATATATGCATACATCGTGCGCGTGTGTGTGTGTGTGTGTATATATATGTATATACGCAATCTCAATGAGCATCGATGGAGGTAAATCTTCCTTCCCGAATAAAAGTAAGACAGTCATCAACAAATTGGAGATAAGAAATCCCAATTTGTTGATGTTTGATTTCAACTTCTAATTTAGACAAAAAAGATTCAAAGGATTTCTTATCTCCAAATCAAATCCAACCTTTTCTCCTGATCAGCCTATAGTTGAAGCAAAAGATCGAAGAAGAAGGATTCGAAGGCCTCTTGTTTCTACTCTGGAATTGTTACTTGCTTGACCTTCCAAAATCGAAATAGGGCCACTCTCTTACCCTTTTGAACATTCCCTTTCACACCTATGTTCCATCTTCTTCTTCTGATCATCACTCCGACAGGGTTCACCACCGGCTTTGTTGTCGCCGCTGCAACCAACATCGTTGATCTCTCCTTCGCAGATTCAGACAAAAATAGAATATATATATAAACTATTATCTATATTGTATAAATTAAGAGAAAAAAACTCAACAGGATCACACCCATATATATTACAGATGTATTAGATCAGGGGTTCTAATTAGGTAAGAAATAAGCAAGGAAAAGGGACTAATGGTGATGGCAGTTGTGGTGTGCCACGGATGTGAGAAAATTGATGAGAGATGGAAGAAAGAGAGAAAGGGGGAAGAAGATTGTTTTTTATGTTGGGAAAATTTGTCATTTCACAAGTTTTAATATTTTAGTATTTTTAATGTTAAAATATTTGGGGTATAAAGTTAATTTTACTCTAAAAATTAACATTCGTTAGCTTAGTTCTGTCACAGGGGATCAAACCTTGAGGAGGTTAGTGTATTTAACCCATATATTTATATAGAACACTAGAACGTAGAAGCTATTATTATTCATTTATATATATATATATATATATTCTAACAGTTCTGGTTCGGTTCCTTGACTTGGTTCCTAAAATGTGGAACTAGAATTATAGAGAATGGTTTGGTTCAATTCAGCTACGGTTCCGGTTCCATCGATTCTTTATGCACTCCTAGTTCTAGTCACCTATTTATATATAAATATGGGTCATGACCATCGCTATATAGATTTGAGGTTGCGATTTTGGATATCCACCGCACTAACCTTTGGTGGGTATAAAGGTAATTTTACTCTAAAAATGAACGTTTGTTAGCTTAGTTTTGTCACTGGGGAGGTGATTGAAATTTTTTTAAAAAGTTTAATCCAAGTGTAATTAGATCAAACTTTGAGGGAGGTTAGTGTATTTAACCCATGTATATATATAGAACATTAGAACTTAGAAGCTATTATTATTCAAATATATATAAATATATATATATATATATATATATATATATATAGATATATATTTCTAAGGGTTCTGGTTCCGTTTCCTTGACTTGGAACCGGAACCGAAACCGTAGTGAACGGTTCCTAAAATATGAAACCAAAATTGTAGTGAATGGTTTGGTTCGATTCAGTTACGGTTCTAGTTTTATTGGTTCTTTGGCCACCCCTAGTTCCAGTTGCCTATTTATATATAAAATATGGGTCATGACCGTCGCTATATAGATTTGAGGTGGTGATTTTGGATATCCACCGGACTAACCTATGGTGGCGATGTGACTAAAAGTCTCGAATGCAGGTTGAAGCAGCAAATAGAAAAGGAACAAATGTTCTTTAAAGTCCCAAAACAAGTATATTATGTGAACATTTTAAATTTAATTCTTATAGGAACAGAATTAAAGATGTTTCAACTGGATTTAATAAGACTACAATGATTTGAGTTGGGTTTTTGAATATTCTAATGCCAGTCAAATTCATATCGAGTATTCAAGCTTAATTTGGGTATCGCCCCTCGATTAACCTATTTTTGAGCTTAACACCAAGATTAATTCATATTGAGTATTAAAGCTCAAGTTTGAACACTTAGCACTGGCGTATGCTCTAGGAGGAGTTCTTGTTTAAAGAAGAGCAAAGATTAAAATTCATTAATCCTCAAGCATTTGAAGCTGGTTGTGCATAAAAGAGAAGCAAACTGAACAATCTATTTTTTCACAACATTAGCTGATGATAATCTGAAATCCATATTTTATTAACTTGGTCACTTCATTTTCTTTTAAATTAACTTATTTATTTGGGTAAATATCAGTGACACCCCGTAACGTTTGGACTTATTTCATACAAAAAGAAACTTTGGTTAAAGCGACCGTAGAAACCCAAACATTTTGCACCGTCTATCAAAGAGACCCCAAAATATGTATAGGCAAGTCTGACATCATGCAAAAAGACTTGCATGCCCTTGACTTCGCAAATGACCTATTTAACAATTAAAATTACATAAAATACCAAAATACCCTAACACACACTCTCCCTTTCTCTTCTTGCTCATTCTCTCCTCTCTCTCTCTCTCTCTTTACATTTACATAAAATACCACCATAACAGCCTTCATCCGTGAGATATAAATTTGTAATTGGCAAATTTCAGGGTTCAAAACTTGATTGATCGAGTTATAATTTTTCACTTTATTTTCTGTACCGATCATTAATATATTTGAGCTGATACACGAGTGCATGGAAACAGTTAAATCAGTGAATAAATCATATAGTATAGGTAAGTATGGTGAGGACACGTTGCACTTTATATTTTTGAGCCTATTTTGAAAACTGGGGTTTTTGGGAAAAATTAGGGTTTTTCAAAATAAGATCGGTCACCATTTTCCTGGACTGGTCTAACTTTGCTCGGCAGTTTGGTTTCTCTAGGAATTTTTAAAATTTTCAATGGTCCTACATTTTGAGCACTGGTCCCACTTATCCTATTCAAAATAGGAAATTGATTTTGATAAAAATTCTGATTCCTATTAGGTTTGAAATTTCTATGAGAGTTCCATATTGGTTTTCAACTTGTTTTCCAAGTAGGATTAGGACTCCCTTGCCTATTTATACGTATATGTGTTTTCACTACATATATGCTTTGAGAATTATTATTTTTAATGAGAGAAAATTTTTACAGTATTTTAGGACAAAATATTTTTCTATATTTTAAGAGCACACATCTATAATTCATGAGTGACATTGAGGATGGTGTTTTTCTACTGATTGGCTGTTGAGAGACTGTATCAAATTTATTCTTTGATGAGAGCCATTATTTTCTGAAGAATAAATGTGGACTATATCGCACTACGAATGGAACGAGATACTTGCTGAGTATTTATGTTTTTCTAGCAACTTTTCTATGTGGATCGTGACCTTAGCCGAAAATCTGTAGCAGTTGGACCTGAAGTCGCAATTGTAAGCCTGAGGTGTTTCGTATCAGATTATTGACAAAGTGAAAAGAGTTGTGAGTCTGAGACAGAGACTGTTGTACATTGCTTCATCATAGTGGATTGACTTCCTGAGGCTTTTGCCTCCCATGTGATTTTTTCCCTATTTGAGTTTTCTACGTATATCTGGTGCATCATTTACATTACTCACTTTATTTTATTTACTTGCTTTCTGTGTTTAATTGTTAATTGGATTTAAAATTGAATTAATTTGGACAATTAAGCAAACGAGCAAGTGAACCTATTCACCCCTTCTAGGTTTTAAATTAAATTTCGCAACCACTTCTATAGCACGCAAATCACACCATCACTAATCCATAATCCCACCACCACAATTTTCATCAACAAGAAAGACCCAAATTAACCACTATCATTAAAGCCGACTCCAATCTCAAGCCTACTCGCTAGCACCATCAACTTGTGAGTTGCATGGTGCAGAAGCGATTGCGAAAAATATTTTAGAATCTAGAGGGGGGTGAATAGGATCACTTGCTCGTTTGCTTAATTTTTTAATTAATTCAAATTTAAGTCTAATTAAAATCCTAAGCAGTCCCACAAAGTAAGTAAATAAATAAAGTGCAAGTAAAGAAAAGAATGCACCAGATATACGTGAAAACGCAAGGCGGGAAAAACTATGGAGGGAGGCGGAACGCCTCAGGAAACCAATCTACTATGATGAAGCAAAGTATAACAGATTCTGTCTCAGACTCACACCCCTCTTCACTCTGTCAAGAATCTGATGCAAAACACCTCAGGCTTATGATTGTGACAACACGTCCAACTACTGCAAACTTTTGGCTAACATCACAATCCTTACAAAAAGGTTATTGGAAGAACAAAAATACTCAGCAAGTATTTCGTTCCCTTCGTAGTGCGATCTGGTCACCTTTCTTCCTCAACAAGCAAGCAAGTGAAGAACTATCAATCCAATGTTCTGATCAGCAGATAGATTTGATGCAGTTTCTGAGTAGCTGATCAGTAAGAGAACACCATCCTAAATATCACTTATGCAGTATAGATGTGTGCTCTCAAAAATATATATAGCCCTAATTATATTGTATATATTTACTCTCTCTAAAAATTCTTTTTATTCACACACTCTAGAGAAAATATAGATACATATATATAGGCAAGGGAGTCCTAATTCTACTTAGAAAAAAAAGTTGAATACCAAAATAGAACTCTCCTAGAAATTTCAAACCCAATAGGAATCAGAATTTTCGTCAAAATATATTTCCTATTTAGAATAGGATAAGTGGGACCGGTGCCAAATAAATAGGACCGGTGGGACTTTGTGAAAACCTGTAGAAACCTAACTGCCGAGAGAAGTTGGACCAGTCCTAAATATCGGGGATCGGTCTTACTTTGAAAAATCCTAAATTTTTCATTTAAACCCTAATTTTTCAAAATAGGCTCAGAAATAAAAAGTGCAGAGTGTTCTCACCATACTTACCTGCACTATATGGTGTTCTTACTGATTTATCTGCATCCAAGCACTTGAATATCAGCTCGAAGTTGTCGATGATCGATACAAAGAATAATACAAAAATTACAAGTCGATCAATCAGATTTTGATCACCGAAATATGCCAATTACAAATTTATATCTCACAATCTCCCCCTTTAGCAATTTCGTGACAAAACCACCTAGACAATTATAACTTAACCCATTGGAAAAATTATATTACAATGTTGCCAAAATACACAGAAATAAAGAGCTAATCAACAGAAGCTTCACTTGTGTGTTCAAGATGTTTTTAGAAAAAAAAACTTTGGACCTGCACATTACTTAAACAACACAACCTGTGAAAAGCTTAATAAAGAAATATAAAAATGAATCTATAATGCTCCCCCTTAATCAGAAATATCTGATAAATACTTCTTCCCCTTTTTGTAACAAATTGAAAAAGAAATTCCAAAGAGAAACATATAAATAGATAATTTAAAGAAGCATATAGAGAGAGTAGAAAAATGAATCTATAATGCTCCCCCATAATTAGAAATATCTGATAAATACTTCTCCCCCTTTTTGTAACAAACTGAAAAAGAAATTCCAAAGAGAAACATATAAATAGATAATTTAAAGAAGCATATAGAGAGAGTAAGACAACAATGAAGCAAAAATAATCATCATCACCGATCAAATAAATATCCAAAACATATCAGTTGATGGAATAAACAAAACATGCCAAGATCAAGTATCAAACTTAGACAAAATAGAGTTAACTATTCAAAGTCTAGCAAAACATAACTAAGTCTGTCATCAAGACCTAATCCTCATCATCATCATGAGCTCCAAAAACTATATATCAATATCTATCAAAAAGATATCCTTGAACATGTAACTCCATCCATTGAAATTTGCATCAAAGTTCACAAAAGTATGATCCGAGCATAAGTATGGTATCTATAAAATAGACATTCAACCTAATCAAAGACACCATGTGTACCCAAAAATAAATAAGTCTAAGTCATAAACCTAGAAAACAGATGAACTAGTCTGAATCATCAAAGCATTAAAGCCTAAAAACTAGTTATCATCAGTGATGTCGGAGAATGAATGATGTCCATTAGCAAAGATGCGTTAGGTTCTCATAAGGCTCGAATCATTATCCTCTATAGATGGTCTATTAAGATATGTCCTTAAATATTATAAAATTGTACCACTTGTTAAGATCAAGAATATCAACAATTGAGTCATAACAATTGTATTCACCTCAATGATAATGACAAACACTTTGATTGTAAAAGATAAATATCCAAATAAAAATATGTCATCCAAATCACATAAGGACTCCCAACCAAAGTATTTCAAATCAACATTCTTGTCCATTTATAAAAATACTAACCTAGCTCTTTAATCTATCCATTAGAGCTACACCGAATGGAAGAATAAACAAGATCACATGTTCTATTAAAGAATTCTGTCAAACACTTGGTGTGCAAGTCTAAAATCTCCAAATTTTAAATATATTTTGTGACATATAAATTTGTAATTGGCATATTTCGGTGATCAAAACCTGAATGATCGAGTTGTAAGTTTCATGATATTTTATGTAACCAATCATCGACATCTTCGAGCTGACACTCAAGTGCATGGAAGCTGACAAATCAGTATGAACACCATATAGTACAGGTAAGTATGGTGAGGACATTCTGCACTTTGTAGTTCCGAGCCTATTTTGAAAAACCAGGGTTTAAATGAAAATTTTAGGGTTTTTCAAAGTAGGACCGGTCCCCAATATTTAGGACCGGTCCAACTTTTCTCGGCAAATTAGTTTCTGCAGGTTTTCAAAAAGTTCCACCGGTCCTATTTATTTGGCACCGGTCCCACTTAGCCTGTTCCAAATAGGAAATAGTTTTTGACGGAAATTCTGATTCCTATTGGGTTTGAAACTTCTAGGAAAGTTCTATTTTGGTATTCAACTTCTTTTCCAAGTAGAATTAGGACTTCCTTGCCTATATATATGTATTCATATTTTCTCTACAAAAAGAGCCCTGAAAAATTAATATTTTAGAGAGAGAAAAAGTATATACAGTATAATTAGGGTTATATATTTTTAAGAACACACATCCATACTACACGAGTGATTTTTAGGATGGTGTTCTACTTCTGATTAGCTGCTCAGAGACTGCATCAAATCTATTTGCTGACCAGAACATTGGATTGAAGGTTCTTCGCTTGCTTGCTTGTTGAGGAAGAAAGGTGACCAGATTGCACTACGAAGGGAACAAAATACTTGCTGAGTATTTTGGCTCTTCCAGCAACCTTTCTGCAAGGGTGGTGACGTTAGCCGGAAGTCTGCAGCAGTTGGACGTGTTGTCGCAATCATAAGCCTGAGGTGTTCCGCATCAGATCCTTGACAGAGTGAAGAGGGGTGTGAGACTGAGACAGAGTCTGTTGTACTTTGCTTCATCATAGTGAATTGGTTCCCTGAGGCTTGCCGCCTCCCTCCGTGGTTTTTCCCGCCTTGGGTTTCCACGTATATCTGGTGCATTCTTTTCTTTTCTTGCACTTTATTTATTTCCTTGCTTTAATTGTTTAATTAATTGGACTTAAAATTGAATTAATTAAAAATTAAGCAAACGAGCAAGTGATCCTATTCACCCCCCCTCTAGGTTCTAAAATACTTTTCGCAACCGCTTCCGCACCGCGCAACTCACAATTGGTATCAGAGCAGTGTTCTCTAATTTGTGAGTAGTTCCTTGCGAAATTTTTTTAATCAAAATTTTTTTTGTTTTCAAAAATTACTATGGAATCTAGTATGAGAGAGGGTGGATCGATTCAGCGAACTCCTTTGTTTGATGGTTCAAATTATACTTTCTGGAAGTCTCGCATGAAAGCCTTTTTAAAATCTCAAGGAGAGAGAGTTTGGATGGCTGTAGAGAATAGCTATAAAATTCCTACCATTACAACTGGTGATGGTGATGCTGTTGTGACTGTAGAAAAGGATAAGGCAACATGGTCTAATGCTGAACATGAAGATGCAAATAATAACAACAAGGGTTTATATGCTATATTTAATTCTGTTGTTCCTTCTGAATTTGCTAGAATTTCTGCGTGTTCCACTTCGAAAGAAGCATGGAATATTTTACAGGTAACTCATGAGGGTACCACCAAGGTAAGGAGATCTAAGCTACAAATGCTTGCTACTAAATTTGAAACAATTAGAATGGATGAAGATGAGATGTTTTCTGATTTTTATTCTAGGCTTAATGATATTGTTCAAAGTAGTGCTAACCTTGGAGAGAAAATTCCTTCTTTTCAGATTATTAGAAAAATCATGAGATCATTGCCTGATAGGTTCCAAGCTAAGTTGGAAGCCTTAGATGAAAGCAGAGATGTAGATTCTATGGAGGTGGCTGAGTTAGTTGGATCAATTCAAACTTTTGAGATGAAATATCCAAAGCTTCAGAAATCAAAAAATTTGGCTTTAAAAACATCAAAGACTACAAAGTCTTCAAGTTTGTCAAATTGTTCAAATTCTTCAAAATCTGAAATTGAAAAAATTGAAAGGTTTGAAAATGATTCAGATAATGATGTTGCACTCCTTGCTAGGAAATTTAGAAAGATTCTTGAATATGAAAAAGGTAAAAATTTGAGAAAAGGAAATCCTTCTAAATTCCGGAATCAAAGCTCATCATCCAAAGGTAAGGAAAGGAAAGAGAAAGAAGAGGACTCTAAGGAAATTGAGGTTACATGTTGGACATGTGGTGGTAAAGGACACACATCTAATCAATGTCCAAGTCCTAAGAAAAATAGCTTTAGTGCAAAGAAAATTTCAAACAAGAAAGTTATGAAAGCTATTATTTCTGAGTCTGAATCTTCTAACTCTGATAGTGATTCTTCTGTTGAGAATGACTCTCTTGCTTTTGTTGCTTTATTAAATGGTGATACTGCTAATGATTCTTCTTCTGATGTAGGTGAAACAGAGATGTACACTACTCTCAGTCAAGTAGGGTCTGACGATTCAGAAGTTGAGCAGTCTGATGAAGAACCATGTGAAAGCAAGCTGCCAGAACTTTTTGAGAAATTGCTGGAAGCTTATAATAAAAAATCTGAGAAACTGAAGCAAGAAAAATCTGAGAAAGAGATATTGAAGAAAAAGAATGAAGATCAAGTGAAGTTGATTGAAGAAAGTAAAACTGAAATTCTGAATCTTCAAGGCAAAGTCAAGTTTCTCGAAAGCGAGGTAAGTCAAGCTATTTCTGCTAAAGATGTTCTTATTGCTAGAATTAATTTTCTTGAGTCTGAATTGAGAAAATCACAAGAGAAATTAATTGCTTTTACTTCTGGGCAGATTAAGCTTGATAGCATGATTAGTGTTGGTAAGCCTGTAGGAGATAAAACTGGATTAGGTTTTGTTGGGTCATCGTCTAAGGGAAAAACTATTTTTGTTAAACCCAAGAATTTGATTGTGTCTGAACCCAAACCTAAGTCTCAAGTTGAGTCTGTGCATGCTAATGTTGTGTCCAATGTGCTTTATTGTTCTTTTTGTGGTAAGAATGGACATAGTCAACACTATTGCTATAAAAAGAGAAGACATTCTAATTCTGATTTTTATGTGCATACTTCTTTTGCTAAGAATAGGGTTCATGCGAAAAAGCCACATTATTGGAACAAACCCAAAAATTCTCAAGGTAAAAAGAATTCAAATAAAAAGAAGAATGTTTTTGTTTCTCCACAATTCTTTCCTGATGAATTGCATGTTAAAACTATCTGGATGAAAAAGGAAGATTTGGAGAAGTTTGTGCCTGTTGATACTATGAGATTTATTCCTAATAGGTCTTTGGGTGCAAAACCCCCTAACTAGGTCATTAGGACTTTGATGGTCATGGACTGAGCTTATGTTCATTTATTTGTTTTCCATTGGACCATATTTTTTTTGGTTAGGTTTTGTTTATTTTTAGTAATAATCATATGAGATTATGATAATTATATTTTTCTGAGAAATGATGTGATTTCCTTATATTTCTTTTTAATTTCACTTTAATTTGTGAATGCATAATTGGGACACTCAGCTTGTCAATGAATGAAGTACTTGATTTTATGATCTAAACATTGATGACCAATATGCTTTATTTATTTCTTTTTAGAGGTAAATCTTCTGAGTCCATACAATTTGTGCACTAGTCCAACTCTGAGAGAATTGATTGAAAACTAAGGTGAAGTTGACTAGAATATATTGTATGAGTAGCATTGAAAGCTTAAATGATCAATGAAAAAAAAAATAATATATGTTTTTATTCAGCATGAAAAGAAAATAGAAAATTTGCTGAATATCTAAGACTAATGGAAAAGGCTACCTTCGGGATGTGTTCGTAGCTTCCACTACAATGTAAATCTCCAATGAGATATCTTTAAAAATTAAAGAGTTGTTTTGAGGAAAATAGCTGGCTGCCCGTAAGAGTGAAAGCCACCGTCTTAGAAATAAAATAAAAAAAAATGTTTGATCATGAGTATTTATATTTGCTTATTATCCAATATGTTTTATAAGATGGATCAAAGGAATTTGATTAATTTTTGATGAAGTTGGATTGCACACACACACATGGATTTATTAGATGAATTTCTAAATTTTTATAAATATTTGTGTGCTGGAAGTTGTGTCATGATCATGAATTTGAGAATGAATTTTAAAGACAATCTATGGGTTTTAAAAATTCTGCATTTATAAATATTTGAAATTGTTCAGAAAGTTTAGAACTCATGATTATTCTCTGAAAAATGTGTTTTGATTATTCTCATGAGATTATTCATGTTTTAGTGTTATTTTTTTCCTTGCAAAAGTTTCAAAAATTTCAAAAATATTTTTTATTATTTTGTGTTTATTTTTCACTCTTTATGTGCTAAATTGCTAAATCAGATTGAAAAGATGTGTTTTTGGTGAATTAAAGGTCCAAAGTGTAATTTTTCATTATTCACAAAGTTGGACCGGTCCCCATTATTGAGCACCGATCGCACTTCTGCAGGTTCTGAGGAACAGAAAGAAGTTGGACCGGTCCCCAAATATGAGGACCGGTCGCACTTAGCGAATGCCCAGAATGTTGATTCTGCGCGCGCGCGTTTTGGCTTAAAACCCCTCACTTATTCTCACTCACATACACTCATATCTCTAACTCTCAAACTCTCTTAAAAACACTCCAACTCACACACATTTCTCTTCATCTAAATTTCTTTGTGATTGATTGATATTGGAGGTTGGGATTAAACTTTTGGAGTTTGGATTGATTGAGTATTGATTTGGGAGAAATTGTGCAAATAAATTGTTTTGAAAATTGAGGTTTAAAGACTTGCACACAAAGTGTTCGACAAAAAGTCTCAATGGAACTCTTGACTATATTTTTGATCCCATTCATTGTGGTGTTAATGGCACGCAAACGGGGACGAAATGATGCGTCCACAAGTGCAGATAATCGAATTGTGTTTACTAGAAACATGTTTGAAGATGATTTTAACTACAACACTTTCATAAACATCATTGGATGTCGAGCTATGAGGATAGAAAGGAAAGTGAATCTTGTGGCGATTAAACAAGAATGGGAATTGGATTTTGTGCAATATTTTGAGGATAATGGTTGGGAGTCTCTATGTGATCTTCGGGAGATTGTCAAGCCGGACATGGTTCGATATTTCTATGGTAATATCATTACATCGAGCCTGGATGACCTCACTTTTGTGACCAAATGTTATGGTGTTCGGGTTGAGGTTACCAAGGATATAATTGCCAATATATTGGGAGTCCCAGAGATTGAAAATGGCTTAGTTTTGCCATATCAAATTGAGGATCCAAACCGACCAACCATGGATGACATGATTAGGGAGTTATGCATACCCAATGCCCCTAGACTTGTTGATAGGTTGCCTTCACTTTATATCACACACAATGTGTCGGCATTAAATTTGGTGGTCTCCTACAACCTTGATCCTCATGATCATAAAGGTAATTTGATCAAGAGTCGAGCCGAGCTACTATATCATATTGTTCGAGAGGATCCCATCAATCTTCCTGCAACAATCATGCGTACCATGATTCTAGCTACTCGACACTCTAGGTCATCATCAGCCTTACCCTTCCCACAGATTATCATGGCTATTCTGAGAGGTGCAAGGGTTCCTATTCCTGATGGAGCAGATGTTGAAAGACCGAAAGGGATAATTGATGCTACCTCAATTACTCGTTCAGTCAACAAGAAAGAGAAGGATAGGAAAGCTTATGAGCTCAGTCAAGGAGCTGGTCAGGCTGTGTCTGGGGGTCGTGGAGTTTTCCAACTTCCTGCTACTGACACACCTGTGACGGCCAATCAGATGAACCAAGTTCTCAGGTTCATTCAGCAAGGGTTCGATCGTTTACATACTAGGATAGACAAGCTTGACCCTGCTGCTTCTGATGAGGCTGCTGATGATGCAGATGATGATTAGACTTTAGGTCTTAATATATTTTTGTTCTAGACTATGGTTGATTTCTTTATCTTTGATGTCTAGATTATTTATTTTGGTTTATTCCATCAACTGATATGTTTTGGATATTTATTTGATCAGTGATGATGATTATGTTTGTCTCTATGTGCTTCATGATTTATCTATATTTTCTTTGTTAGTTCTTTGTCAATTTGTTCAAAAAAGGGGGAGATGATACTGTTATATGCATATGACATGATATGAGGTTCTTTGACAAAGGGGGAGATATTTTTTAAGGGGGAGATATATATGATTATATTTCTTTATTAAGCTTTTCACAGGTTGTGTTGTTTAAGAGATGTGCAGGTACAATAGGTGTTTTCTAAACTGTCTTGAACACACAAGTAAAGCTTCTGATGATCAGTTCTATATTTCTTTGTATTTGGGCAACATTGTAATCTAATTTTTCCAATGGGTTAGGTTATTGATTGTCTAAGTGGTTTTGTCACGAAATTGCCAAAGGGGGAGATTGTGACATATAAATTTGTAATTGGCATATTTCGGTGATCAAAACCTGAATGATCGAGTTGTAAGTTTCATGATATTTTATGTAACCAATCATCGACATCTTCGAGCTGACACTCAAGTGCATGGAAGCTGACAAATCAGTATGAACACCATATAGTACAGGTAAGTATGGTGAGGACATTCTGCACTTTGTAGTTCCGAGCCTATTTTGAAAAACCAGGGTTTAAATGAAAATTTTAGGGTTTTTCAAAGTAGGACCGGTCCCCAATATTTAGGACCGGTCCAACTTTTCTCGGCAAATTAGTTTCTGCAGGTTTTCAAAAAGTTCCACCGGTCCTATTTATTTGGCACCGGTCCCACTTAGCCTGTTCCAAATAGGAAATAGTTTTTGACGGAAATTCTGATTCCTATTGGGTTTGAAACTTCTAGGAAAGTTCTATTTTGGTATTCAACTTCTTTTCCAAGTAGAATTAGGACTTCCTTGCCTATATATATGTATTCATATTTTCTCTACAAAAAGAGCCCTGAAAAATTAATATTTTAGAGAGAGAGAAAGTATATACAGTATAATTAGGGTTATATATTTTTAAGAACACACATCCATACTACACGAGTGATTTTTAGGATGGTGTTCTACTTCTGATTAGCTGCTCAGAGACTGCATCAAATCTATTTGCTGACCAGAACATTGGATTGAAGGTTCTTCGCTTGCTTGCTTGCTGAGGAAGAAAGGTGACCAGATTGCACTACGAAGGGAACAAAATACTTGCTGAGTATTTTGGTTCTTCCAGCAACCTTTCTGCAAGGGTGGTGACGTTAGCCGGAAGTCTGCAGCAGTTGGACGTGTTGTCGCAATCATAAGCCTGAGGTGTTCCACATCAGATCCTTGACAGAGTGAAGAGGGGTGTGAGACTGAGACAGAGTCTGTTGTACTTTGCTTCATCATAGTGAATTGGTTCCCTGAGGCTTGCCGCCTCCCTCCGTGGTTTTTCCCGCCTTGGGTTTCCACGTATATCTGGTGCATTCTTTTCTTTTCTTGCACTTTATTTATTTGCTTGCTTTAATTGTTTAATTAATTGGACTTAAAATTGAATTAATTAAAAATTAAGCAAACGAGCAAGTGATCCTATTCACCCCCCCTCTAGGTTCTAAAATACTTTTCGCAACCGCTTCCGCACCGCGCAACTCACATATTTGTGTGAACACTATCACCCAAATCAATAAACAATCAACCAATAATCTCCAAAAGTTCATTCCCAACCTCCAATAATCACAAATCAAGAGAAATATAGATAAAGAGAAAGTAATGTGACTTAGAGTGTTTTAAGAGTATTTTAGAGTTAGAGATATGATATGAGAGTGTAAGTCTGAATATGTAAGGAATGCCACTTTAAAACATCAAGGCGTGCGCACGAATTTCATTAAAACTAGGCATCCGCTATGTGCGACCGATCCTAACTTTTGGGGACAGGTGCAACTTCTCTCGGTTTCTCAGAACCTACAGAAGTGCAACTGGAGCTCAATAATTGGGACAGGTCCAACTTTGTGAATTATTCAAAATTACACTTTGGACCTTTAATTCACCAAATACACCTCATCTCAACCTGATTTAGCAATTTAGCATACAATGTATGAAAAATAAACACAGAATCAAAATAAAAGACACACAAAAAATATTTTTGGATTTTTGAACTTGTGAAGACAAAACTCAAATTAAACAAAAATAATCACAAACATGAATAATTATATGAGAATAATCAAAACACATTTTTCAGAGAATAACATGAGTTCTAAAATTTTTGAAAATTTTTAAACATTTTAATGCAAAATTATAAAACCCATAATTTGTCTATAAAATTCATCCTCAAATTCATGATCACGACACAACTTCCAACACACAAATATTTATAAAAATTTAGAAATTCATCTAATAAATCCATGTGTGTGTATGCAATCCAACTTCATCAAAAATTAATCAAATTCCTTTTATTCATCTTCTAAAACATATTGGATGATAAGCAAATATAACTAGCTATCATCAAATATTCAATTTTTTTTTTCATTTTCTAAGATGGTGTCTTTCACGCTTACGGGCAGCCAACTATTTTCCTCAAAACAACTCTTTATTTTTTAAAGATATCTCATTGGAGATTTACATTGTAGTGGAAGCTTCGAACACATCCCAAAGGTAGCTTTTTTCCTTTTGTCTTAAATATTCAGCAAATTTTTATTTTTATTTTCATTTTATGGTGAATAAAAACATAATTTTTTTCATTTTTTTTATTTTTTTCACTGATCATTTAAGCTTTTAATGCTACTTATAGAATATACTCTAGCTAACTTCACATTAGTTTTCAATCAATTCTCTCAGAGTTGGACTAGTGCACAAATTGTATGGACTCAAAAGATTTATCTCTAAAAAGAAATAAATAAAGTACATTAGTCATCAATGTTTAGATCATAAAATCAAGTACTTCATTCATTGACAAACTAAATGTCCCAATTATGCATTCACAAATCAAAGTGAAATTAAAAAAGAATTCATATTATTTCTCAGAAAAATATGATCATCATAATCTCAAATGATTATTAAAAATAAATAAAAACCTATCCTAACCTAAAAGATATGGTCCAATGGAAAAAAAATAATGAGCAAATTAGAGAACACTGCTCTGATACCAAATATGAGTTGCGCGGTGCGGAAGCGGTTGCGAAAAGTATTTTAGAACCTAGAGGGGGGTGAATAGGATCACTCGCTTGTTTGCTTAATTTTTAATTAATTCAATTTTAAGTACAATTAACCAAACAATCAAAGCAAGTAAATAACTTAAAGTGCAAGTATAGAAAAGAATGCACCAGATACACGTGGAAACCCAAGGCAGAAAAAACCACGGTGGGAGGCAGAACGCCTCAGGAAACCAATCCACTATGATGAAGCAAAGAACAACAGACTCAGTCTCAGTCTCACACCCCTCTTCACTCTATCAAGAATCTGATGCGGAACACCTCAGGCTTATGATTGTGATAACATGTCCAACTGTTGCAGACTTCCGGCTAACATCACGATCCTTAGAGAAACGTTGCTGGAAGAACAAAAATACTGAACAAGTATTTTGTTCCCTTCATAGTGCGATCTGGTCACCTTTCTTCCTTAGTAAGCAAGCAAGCGAAGAATCATCAATCCAATATTCTGATCAGCAAATAGATTTAATGCAGTCTCTGAGCAGGTAATTAGAAGTAGAACACCATCCTAAAGATCACTCGTGAAGTATAGATGTGTGTTCTTAAAAATAGATAACCCTAACTATATATACTATCTCTTTCTAAAAATATTTATTCTTTTGGCTTTTTTACGTATCTTGTAGAGAAAATATAGATACACATATATACGCAAGAAAATTCTAATTCTACTTGGAAAAGGAATTGATTACCACCATGCAGAGGCTCTGCCTTTGAGTTTGATGGCGACCAGTTTCACTTTGACACGATCTGGGACTTCTTTATATTCAAAGATACGCTCCACTTCGTTCATCTAATCGACAAATCCTTCGGCCTGTAACGTACCCGAAAACTCGGGCAGATCCACTCTGAAATCGAGGTCTCCATGACGTTCCTCTCGACCACGGTGCCCCCAGAATCGAGCACGATTGTGAAACGGGTTGTCGGAACTGGAATCAGATTCGTGATCTTCCACCTCACGGTCACTGATAGTCTGCGCCGTTAGACGCTGGGTTAACTCTGCAACTTGCCTCTGTAAATCCTCGATCATCAAATCCTGAACATTACGATCACGGTGTGGGACTTCCTCGTTCGGAACCTGCCCACGACGACCACGACCACGACCACCAGCCATGAAAACTGATGAAATCTCACCCAGGAAGATGCTGAAAGCTCTGATACCAACTGACGCCGGACAGAATAGTGATTATTCTGTAGGCTAAGGGCAACAGAAAATAAACAGAAAGAAAGCACGAGAATTGCCCAAAAACTTAGAGAAAAGTCTCTGTTATTCAATATTATTATTCAAAATCAAAAGTACCTTCGAATCAACCCACAAGCCGGGTTATATAGCTGAACTTCGTCAACATTACCAAAAATAGCAAAACCCTAATATTCTTGCCAAAATAAAATACGAAATAAAAGAAGAAAGTTGCCAGAATTCTGGCCCAAATCAAGCCCAGAATCTCTTCCTAATCAACAAAATAAATATTACCAAAAAAGGAAAGAAATAACTAAAATTAGGGATTCGGAGGGGAAAACAGTGGATTTTGACTTCGAAAATAGACAGCCCATGACGTGCGCGCCGAACCAAGCTTTCTGAATTGTGGTCATAAAGGCGATTCTGACACCTGTAGCCAAAGTTATGGCCAAAATACTGAAATGCGTCCAAAAAATACCCTAATTAGTGACAAGGTCACGGTTTCCTGCCATCTTTACGCTGATCTGCCAACTCAAGATATTTCAGTGCCATCAACGTGTCGTCTGACAGCTCAGCATCATCTAACTCGGATGCTCCTGCATCACATTTTTTGATGTTTCAGTATACCTTCAGAACCATTATATGTTTCGTTGCAACCACCATATCTATTACCATCATTAGTAACACAGTCACCACCACTACAAGCACCATCATCCTGAGTAACTCCACACCAAAAGCTCTTCTAGTGTTATCTCTTCATATTCCGCATATGCTATCCTCCGTCAATACCTTCTTCTAATTTGCTTCCTTTTTTCTTCCCATCTTTTAAGAAAATATAGTTTTTACTTTTTAGAATGCATTTCTAGAGGACATAGTTTTGACCTTTTCTTTGCAATAATAATGTAAGGACCGGTTTATTTTTGGCCGGTTCCGAACTAATTTTGGACCGGGTTTCTTTTTTTTGAATTAATTAATTTTGAAAATGTGTGGATATATATATATATATAAATGGAATTATATATATATATATATATATATATATGTAGAGATGGAAGATATATATATATATGGGATTATATATATATGTAGTTGGAGGAGGTATATCTATATATATGTGGACATATGTATTGGTATATATATATATATATTATATGTGTATAATTTGAATATGTGGCTGGGAGCAAGTAAGGTGATTATGTGGTGTAGAAAGGAAGATAAGAGTGAAGTGAAAGAGGCCATGTGTGGGTGTCGGCTGGCAGAAGAGAAATAAGAGAAGAAAGAAAAGAAAGAGAAAAGAAGAGAAGAAAGAGAAAACTAGAGAGAGAAAGAGAGGAAGAGAGAAGAAGGAAGCCGAGAAAGGAAGGAACTTGAGGGTTCGGTGGTGGAGTTTGGTTGGCCGTACATGAAGGCTGTGGTGGCGGCTGACGGTGGCTGGAAATAGTGGCTGCGGTAGCAGCTGCAGTGGGTTTCTCAGCTGGGTCCACGGCTGGTTCGTGGCTGATGGTTCCGATGGCTTCGGGTGTAGGTCTAGGCGATATAATGGCTGTTAAAAATGGCAATAGGTGGTGGCAGGTGGCCGGTTTGGTTCGGCTATGGTACAACGGAGGTGACGGCTGCGAGAGGTGGCCGGAGTAATGGGTCTTCATGAGGAAGAACCGGGTGGTTCACGACTGGGTTTCCTTGGGCTAGCCATGGGTGTGGTGTTCACGGGTTCTGGTGTTACAGGAGGGTGAACTCGGTTGGGTTATTGACGGGTTTGGTGAAGAAGATGAAGGCCGACAGTGTGGGGTTGAACTTCGACAGGGGTTCCGGCGATGATGGTGATGATGGTTCGCGGCTGTGGAAATGAGTTGCAGCTGGTGGTGCTCGGCAGTAGCTTGTGCTTCCTGTTTGATGGCTTCGGGCTGTCCGGCAAGGAGCTTGAGGTGGCGGGCTTCCATGAACTACCGTGATGGTGGTGGCCTATAGAGGAAGCCGTGAGATGGTGGCTTTTTTTGGGTCTTCGGCTGACTAGTGGCAGCCTATGGTGATGGAAGATGGGTGTATTTAGTATGGATTTGGGTCTTTAATGGATGTTTGGTGTGACTAGGTGGTTTGGCCAGAAGATATGGTTGTGGGTAGCAACTGTATAAGTTAAATGGGTTGGTAAATTGTGACGTTTGGGCCTTGTTTGGGCAGCCATGAAATTGGCTTAGTAGTTGGTCTCAAGTTGATTATTTTTATGGGCCTAAATTATACATGGGTTGTGAATGAGCTCAATGTACATAGGTTGAAATTTGTTTAGATTTGGGCCTTGGTGGACTGAAATATTGGGTTTGGATTGGATGTGAATTAATGACGGGCTGAGCTTGGTGTTGGAACTGGGCTTGGGGATTAGATTTCAAAATTTATTGGGTTTGTTTTATGGTTGAGCTAGACAATTATTTTGGAGTCATTATGGGTGGTGTTTGACTTGGACTTGAACAGTGGGCCGAAAAGATAAATTGGGTTTACCTTTCTTGACCCAATTGGAGATTTGATTTGGATCAATTAATTGGGCTGGTTTAATTGGCTTGAAGATAGGTTGGGCTTGAGACTTGAATTTAAATTCGACTTTCCTCGGACTTAAGATACGCAAGGACGTGTAACACCATTCCGGCATAGCAATGGATGGTGATCATTTCAACTTTTGTGAAATTGGAGATTTTTGGAGTTCTCACTCCAAATTGAGGTAGGGGGTGTGCGTTGTGTTTTTCATTCCAAGTTTAATTTCATGTTAATGACATAAAGTATATGTTCTTATGTTATTTATGATTAAATGAAGTTTGGAACATAATCTTTGATTTAAATTGATGTATGATTCAAATTGCATGAATTGTTGTTTGTACCTTATGTGACATGTAGCGCATATATGAACCTTTTGGTTGAAATTTGTGTTTTTCAAAAAGATAAATGAGTTCCTTTTGTGTTGCAAATAGTGATCTATGTGTTTAAATGCATGAGTTGATTATATATGTAAAATGGTATATGTATGGCATGTGTAGAATTTTGGAGAAAATGATAAAAACCGGGTTTTGAGAAATGAGCTTGTTCTTTTGGCATTATGAATTGTTGAATAACATGCTAGAGTGGATATAGGGCATGTATTGAGTGCAATGCATCCAATGTGCGAATGTATATGTAGAAATGTGAAGTATTTTGTGCTTGTGATGAATACTCGGGAATGACTCATAGAAAATAGAAGAGGAAAACATCCTCTTTGGGGTTGAAAGTCCTCTACCTTGCGCAAGTGGGTGGTGACCGGACGGGTTAGTAGCCCGAAATAGCCAAAGGGTTTTAAGATATGGGACTACGGTACATATCATGTGTGTGGCGTGCGTGTGAGCTCAATTCCGAGTATAGTGTGATTTTTGTGTTGAACTATGTGACGTGATGTGGCTTATGTGAAGTAAGTGGATTTGTTGATAAATTCGTGTGTATCATATGTTATAGATATGATGGGTTGCGAAATGAAGTATGTTGTAAATTTATGTGGTTGTCCATTTACATTTGATGTAATATGCTATGATTTGAAAGAAATGAGTAGAAATGTGAGTTTTATGATGATTCCGTTAAACTTGTGTTTAAATCCCATTTTGGTCATATGTTATAGATATGATGAGACTGTGCATTATTGCATGTTTAGATTGAAAATTTTGTGTTAGTCAAGGATCTTGATGTTTATGCCATGTGAAGTGAAAGTTTCGAGCTTTGGACTAGAATGCTAGGAAGCATGACACGTAGTAAGCGATGCGTGTTGATTTGTGTTTATGCATTGATATGATATATGAATTTGGACGGATTGCACAACGTATTACCTTGAGCCCGTTGAAAATTGCTCATCCCCCTACACTAACACTTTCAGGGCATGACAAGGAGATGGTTGGTGGTGTGAAATCGTCAGTTGGACTTAGAGTCAGAAGGAATCCTTATTTTTAATCTTTTATGTTATGCGCGTCCGAGATGTGGACATGATGCGCTTAGACATGTATACAGGAACTTCCATTTTGAGATGTTGTATATGGACATTGTGACCTTAATGTTGCTTTGTAGATTAGAATGATTATGTATGTTGTAGAAATGCTGGGGGGACACGTGCCCAGAAGTGTCCATTTTTATTGTTAGATATAAATGATGGGGGGACATGAGTCCAGAAGTGTCCATTTGAATTGAAAGCAGGTATAACATGCCAGGATCTGATTATTTAGAATGGGTCATGCCCAATTTTCGTAAAAATAATAGAAAATTGAGATTGTATGATCAGGTGGTGGTTATAGCGTGAGGGTGATCTCACGGAGTTCACACCTCGGTCTCCGGGCCTCGGGAATCGGGGCGTGACAAATAAAGTGTTAAAAAATGAAATATATTGTTTTGCTTTTTTTTTTAAAAAGCACTTAAAAAATTGGTAGCTGAATGGCGCCTTAGGAAATTCTTGGAATAACACATGTAGTAACACAAACAAAAAAATGGGTTCCATTTGTTATGTAGTTCGATGAACATAGTTTGTTCTACAGTTTGAGGAACATAGCTTGGTGAGCTCTATGTTACTCATTAATAAATAAAAGCTTTGTTGTTTCTAGTCACATCTCTGGTTGAAACTGCCATGAGGCTTTTATAAAATTGGTGCAGTCAAAGTCAAAAGGTGGTCATAATATACACATTCAGAATGACCTTTACTGGTTTATTGTGGACGAGCTTCCGCAGAGCTTCCAATATCACTAGAACTTTAATGTACTGTTGCCCATCAGTGACTAGATTGCGCCTGTAAAGATGGTTGTTGCTATGAATCTAACTGCAGGTTAAGGAAAGGTGACAGCAGAGTTTTGAAATATCAAACATTTGTGTTGAGCTGCTCCATCAAAAACATTTGAAGGTATAAATCGATAACAATACTCTTATTGTATATGATGTATTTGTCCTTTCTAATGCTCTACAATCACATACGAGTTGTTCATTGTTGATGTGTCTCTGGACATGCCATATATTTGCCCTAGTGGAACTAGTCGCTATTCATCTATTTCACTTGGTTTCTTAGTTTGCAAGTTAAATCTAAATCTATTTTGGTATGAATATTAGTTTTTTTTGAACGTCCAATTTTATACTCAAATTTGTACCACACCCACTTGTATTGCATGGTTTGTATTTATTGATTGTGTGATACAAGTGGACTGGGTTGTGATACTACATCAATCATTGGATGTTGTATCACCGTTGCAACTAATAATTTTTCAGTTAATAGTCACCATTAATCTTGAAATTGATACATAACATGGTCTAATATAAATATATATATATATAGTTGCATAACTTTCACTCTTACTCGAGGAAGATGCAAAAGGGAGTCCCAAAAGAATTTGAGGACATCAGAGCCAAATTTGAGCGCATCACAGCATTCCTTAGAGTTGCTGATGTAATGGAAACGCATGATCTGGAACTTAGAGCATGGGTTAAGAAACCGCAATCATGTGAGTTACATGTCGAAGAAAAATGTCAATTAAACAGGTCATTTTTAATACAAACACGATGCTTTATCATACACATTTAGTTAAACGCATTTTTTTTAAGACGAACATAACAGATTTAATTAAACGAGTTATAAACAAATTGACAAATCAAACATGTATAATTATCTTATCAATTCGGTTGACACGATCATCAAGACCCAAATATTATAAAGTCAATCTAAATTCATTTATTATGTCATGTCAAATATTACCATCCCTAAAATTAAACTAGAATGGTTAGTTGTTGTCTACCACCGAAGAAAGAAAAATATTTATTAATGGATAAGGTATCAGCAATTAGTGTGATCATGTGGGTTCCACGAGGAAGAAAAATATCTAATAAGAAAAAAATACATCTAGTACTTGTTCCTATACGTGGTTAGGCAAAAGAGGACCTACCACGTTGCAGACAACTCTACCTATTTGTTTCTACATGCAGAAGACCATAAGCTTACAGAGAGAAGTATGGACTTGTATTGCTTAATTACATTTTTGATTAAAAAAAAGAGTGTAACACCCCGCTCCAACACATGGTATGATATTGTTCGTTTTGGGTTTGAGCCCACACGGTTTTTCTCTTGGCTTACCCCAAAAGGCCTCATACCATTTGAAGAGAACAAACTACATATAAGAACACCACACCAAGGCAATGTGGGATTGAGCAATCCTAACATGCCCCAGCAGCAATCCTGACATGCCCTGACAATCCACCCTATGGGTGATTACAATCTACCCCCCTATGAGGCCCGATGTCCTCGTCAGCACACTTCCGACTGGGTTCAGGCTCTAATACCAACTGTAATACCCCGCTCCAACACATGGTATAATATTGTCCGCTTTGGGCCAAGCCCGCCCAGTTTTGCTATTGGGTTTTACCCTAAAAGGTTTCATACTATTTGGAGAGAACACACTACATATAAGCACATCCCCTTCTCCACACCCAGGCGATGTAGAATTGAGCAATCCTAACATGCCCTAGCAGCAATCCTAACATGCCATGGCAATCCACCCCGCGGGTGATTACAATCCACCTCCCTATGAGGCCTGACGTCCTCGTCGATACACTTCCGGCTGGGTTCAAGCTCTGATACCAACTGTAATACTCCGCTCCAACACATGGCATGATACTGTCCGCTTTGGGCCTAAGCCGGCACAGTTTTGCTCTTAGGTTTTACCCCAAAAGACCTCATACCATTTGGAGAGAACACATTACATAAAAGGACATCCCCTTCTCCATACTCAGGCGATGTGGAATTGAGCAATCTAGACATGCCCCGGCAGCAATCTACACATGCCTCGACAATCCACCCCTGTATGAGGCCCGACATCCTCGTCGGCACACTTCCGGCTGGGTTCTGACTCTGATACCAACTATAACACCCCGCTCCAACAAATGGTATGATATTATACGCTTTGGGCCTAAGCCTGCACAGTTTTGCTCTTAGGTCTTACCCCAAAAGGCCTTATACCATTTGAAGAGATCATACTACATATAAGCACATCCCCATCTCCACACCCAGGTGATATGGGATTGATCAATCTTGACATGCACCGGTAGCAATCCTGACATGCCTCGGCAATTCACCCCGCGGGTGAATACAATCCACCCCACTATAAGGCCCAATGTCCTCGCCAGCACACTTTAGGGCTATGGTTCAAAGCAGACAATATCATACCATGTGTTGCAATGGGGTATTACAGTTGGTATCAGAACCTGAACCTATTTGGAAGTGTGCCGATGACGATGTCGAGCCTTGTAAGGGAGTGAATTGTAGTAACTCTTGTGGCGAGCATGATGTGGGTGAGTGCAAGAAGAGACACTGGGCGAGTAACCACACTAACAGGGTACATGGTGCTCAATCCCATATCGCCTGGGTGTGGAGAAAGGGATGTGCTTATATGTAGTGTGTTCTCTCCAAATGGTAAGAGGTCTTTTGGGGTAAAACCAAGAGCAAAACGGTGCGGGCTCAGGCTCAAAACGGACAATATCATATCATGTGTTGGAGTGGGATATTATAGAGAGAGAGAGAATTATTATGACCATTGACGCGATGCAGAGAAGTTTTGTTAGGTGTCTAAATGAAGAGAATCTCAAAATGTAAAATCGAGAATTGTATGTACAATTGAAATTTTAAAGCTCGGACCATTTCCACTTTATTATCAGGCCAGTGGTTCAGTTGTCATTCAAGCACAATATAGAAAAACTATATAAAATTTCAAAATAATTCAAGTTCCTATGAACTCCAGCAAATATCAAGAAATATTCAGCATCATAAGCTACTAGCTAAAGTTAGCAAATTTTTCTTATTAATTGTTTCTCATCGAAAATGAATTTTCACAAATTAAAATTTGTTCATTGAAAATTCTCTCCTATAGCTATTAGTGTGATCACATGGGTTTCACTAGAAAGAAAAATATTTAATAAGAAAGAAAAACATCCACCAGTTCCCATGACGTGGGATCACGTTGGAAAATTGTAATTATAGCTAATATGTATGTCTGCGAAAAATAACTAATTAGTTTCATGTAATGAACACGTATTATGAATATTGGTTCCACTGTATAGTTAAACATGGAGAAAGAAATGACATTAGATATGGAGTATTATAGTATTTTTGTGGTATAGTACATCATTTGTAGATGTATACATTTGAGTAAAATATAGGGTTAAGTGCGTTGTCAGCTCCTATTTTTAAAAAAATGTGCAAATACTCCGTTAAAATCTCTAACAACTTTTTGGTGACAAGTGACATAAAGTAAATCTTTAATTTCATTTTGGATCTCTCTCTCTCAAACATAGCATAATATTAAAATAGAAATTAAATTTTGTAATTATAATTCAAAATGAAAATTGATTTGTAAACCAATTTCTTGTTTTAATATTTGAAGTTGTTTAAATTTTCTTGTCAGGAATTAATTTTTTTTCTTTTTATAACTTTAATTATTAAATAGTTAGTCTTTTTCGCAAATGGGAAAAATAATATTTTTTTTAAATGAAAAGAAATAATAATATTTTATTTTATTTTAGGGCATGTATAGTTTTGGGGGGGATTTTTCTTTAAGTTATAATGTAATTTTTGTGCAAGAAAGCTGAATTTGAAAAGAATTAAGTAATTATAATTTAGTATTCATTATTTCATTTAAACTTTAAAATAAGATAAAAAAAAATTTTAACTTAGCAAAACTACTTATGAACTAAAAAATATATATAGTAAAATTATAATTATAAATTACAAATAGTAAATCTAGAAATTTGAGTGTTGAAAATTAGTAGGAAAATATTTACCAAAAACAAAACTTACTATTTTTATTGAAATTTGATGGGATATGTGATCAAAAAGGATATTTAGAATTTATAAATACTTTTTCTCTTTATTTTTCTAATACCGAAAAATGTTTTATCAATTTTGAAAGAGAAACAAAGAACATAAATAAAAATATTTTTTGGAGATATTAATTGTTTAAATAGTTAAGAAATAGAAGACTTTGTTGTTGTAAATGTATTTAGGTCTTTGCACAAGATTAATGTGTTAGAAGGTTCTTATTTTGAACACATTTTAAACTTGAGAGGAATTTATTGAACGGGAATACATTGATACTATTAAGATTTTGAATAATAGGAAAAATTAATTTAGATATTAAAAAGTAAATCAATAAATGAATAAGACGTATCAATAAATGAATAATACATCTTACCTACAATGATCAGGACAAGTTAAGCCACACTGCACACAAAGACAAAAGAGGACCTACCATGTTGCCTGCCTATAACGTTCTACATGCAGAGGACCACAACTTACAAACAAAGAGAATGTGAGAAATTGTTCCATAAGAAAAATTGTATGGTCTATGACAAACAGATTATTATTGGCTTGACGCGAGGCAGATGACTTTTCTTACAAGAGTGAAATCTTAACTGATGATGTTTTAACTCATGTAGTTATTATATTTGATAATGTGATATTATGGCTTTCTCAATTCAAATAAAAAATTATGACTTTCTAATCTTACCCAATATTATAATATATCGTAGGGATAGAAGTAAAAAAATTTCCTGGTACGGGTAGGTGACTAAGATGCACACTTGGTTCTTGGTTGTCGCATTGGGGACTTGGAGGCTCAATTTTCGTTCAAAAGGAAGAGGAGAGATATCACTTAGCTAAATATTTGGTGGTGAGATCGATAATAAATGTTACATTCAAATGCAACAAAAATTTATCCAAAGAGCGATATTGTTAGTACAAAAACTGTTATGAGTCAATTCTATCAAAAAAAATAACAATTATTTTCCTTGCATGATACTTAACCATGCAGTACTTTTCAATTTAGGGCAAATTATAGTCACATTTCTTGATGAAGATGTAGTATAATTATACTCGCCTCCCGCATTAGAACTTTGTTAAAAGATGCATTAGTTATTTTATTTTTTTCTATTGGCGATTATGAATATTTTTTCCTAAAAAGTGGAGTTAAAGTACATGTTATATAATTTTCACAATGTAATTTTGCTGACATAAGCTCATTTGTGCTTCGACTCATGTTTACTTAGGGAGAAGAAATATGTACAAAATACTAACTTCAAAGAAAGATGACAAATTTTTTGAATAAAAAAGGTCTATATATGTTATAATTGAGGAGATGTGAATACAATTTTACCTTTCTATTTATTATGGTATTGAGTATGCTAGAAATTTCACTTAAGCACCAAATGTAATCGAAAAACTTTAATCATTCAGGAGTATTGATAACATGCTATCACGTATTAATTAAACACTGACATATATTAATATAACTTACAAAAATAGATGTTTTATTATGTGACAAGATCTAATTAATTGATAACATGGTACTCTACGTGTCAAGTAAGGTTTGTTTTGGTAATTAACTACTGTTCTAGACACAAATTTGAAAATGCCAACCATCACCCATAAACAAAAAGGGAAAAAAAAAAAACTAACGAAAAAAGAACATATTGTGTTGGAAGAAAACTTAGAACTTAGTGACAATAAATTAGGCACTCTCTTTAACACAAAAGAAATTTCAAAAAAGAATGAAAAAAAAATATATCAAAGTTCTTTTCACACGGCAATATCTTGTGTGTATATAAAATAATTACACGCATGACTAATCTTTTCACACGCTTGACTATCCTTAACCTTTCATTCAAAAGGAAGAGGAGATACAATGTACTAAACCCTTGGTTGTGTGACAATGAAGGTTACATCCAATTTAACAAAAATATACCCCCTGGGCGATATCATTAATTAGTATGACAAATATTATGTCTTTCAATTCCATCAAATGAAATAACAATTTATTTGTTGCATCATTCTTAAGGACATAATTATCGCCACTGCACCATACTTAACATACATTTTATTTTTAATTTTAGGATAAATTACACTTACCTTTTTTTGAAATATAGGATAATTACATGGGTTTTTGTTACTGAATCAGAAATTACCCCTTATGTTAAAACTCGGTTCAAAGATATGTTATTTCACTTTTTTTCACTCAATGATTATTATATAATTTTAGCTAAAAAAACGAGTTAATTGCAAAAATAAGGACAAATATAATATTTCGTAATGTAAATTTGTTGAAATAAGCACATTTGTTGTTCAACTCGTGTTAGACATATGTCACAAAATACTAACTTTAATGAACCATAGTATATTTTTTGAATCAGCGAATAAGACTTGTATGATTGTGCTAACAAAAAAAATGAAATATGAAAATTCTTTTCTTTTATTCTTTGAACCGGTTTCAACTATACAATTTTATTTTGTTTTACTATTTTTGAAAAAACTATTACATCGTACCGGAACCACATGTGATTCCGAGTCTCCGAGCAATCCCATAGATACACATAAGCACGTGTAAGCACATGATTGATAAAAAATAATAGCACCAAAGCTATGTAATAATTTCTCGACACAAAAGGTTGGAGACGAAAGGGTTCATTGTTGACTATTGTGAGGAAGCCAAATTGGTGGCAATCGTTTTACATGCATGCCTGACTATGAAGAAAAATCAGCCGCCTGACTTATGCATCGAAGAAAAATCTACCGACACTGACTTATAGGACAAATGCATAGTTGGACTTGTTTACAAGGTATGTGATCAAGTTGTGAAGAGTCTGGACCACTTCTAATGTTTATCCACCGAAACTCTAATAATAGAAACAAATGAAAGGAAAATATTACAAAATTTAATAAAACTTTTTTAATATTAGTTTTACTCTTATTCTTTTAAAAACAAAATGAAAATAACATACGAGTCCAAGAAAGAGTTTTTATTCTATTTAATCCTTTGTTTTAAAAAAAAAAAAATTTGTCACTTTAAATTGAATAATATTTAATACAATTTTTACATTTGTTTTACCGCACCTTACTTATAACTTTATTTTTTAATTATACTGTTGGTTTCAACTTTTTTACTTTTAGATATCTTTTCAAGTGAAACTCATATTTATAACTTAATACATATTTAAGGAATAAAAGTCCTACTTGTCTTTTGGATTTAACTTACGAACTAGTCCTTTACACATACAAATGGCATGGACCTACTATTTCTACACATACAATAATTTGTTTGCACGTGTTCTTTACACATACAAAAAACACAAAAGAGTTAATAGATTGAAGTGATGCAACGCTAATTGAGAGTAACTTTTTCACATGCAAGTCACCTAATCATTGGTTTGGGACAATTAAAAATTAATAAAATCGGCACGTTTATTTGTATGTTAACTTATAATTAGCAAAAATTATATATGATTGAGTTGTGAGATATTCACAAAGATGATGTTGTCGTCAAAGTTAGGTAAATGAGGTGAGTGAATTGTCTTAATTTATATTCATTGTTATGTTAGATTTTGCTAATAAAGAAAAAAAAATTAAATATTTGAAATTGAATTTTGAAGCACTGCTGCGAGCACCATTAATTTCCACTCTTTACCGAGTACTCCTTCAAGCACAAAGGCTAGCTTGTGAAAGAAAATTAGAAAGTAAAAATAATTAATTAGTTTCATGTAATGAACACGAAGCCTGAATATTGGTTCCACTATATAGTTAAATATGGAGAAAGAAATGACATTATACATAGAGTATTATGGTATTTTGGGTATAGTAGTACATCCTTTGCAGTGTTATATACACATTAGAGTAAAAAAATTTCGATTTTGAATAATAGAGGAAATTAATCTAAAAATTCGAAATAAAATTAATAAATGATGAATAAGACACATGGACACGAAGACAAAAGAGGACCTATCACCTTGCAGACAACCTTACCTATTTGTTTCTTACATGCAGAGGACCACAAGCTTACAAATAGAGAAGTATGGACTCGTATTGCTTAATTTCTTTTTTGATAAAATAAAAAAAAAGAAAGAGAGAAAATTATTAACTATACAATGTATGCATAAAATATTGAAATTGTACAGCTTTCATTTAGTATTTAGAGCCCTGGACAAGCTCTGGTGCAAGCACAATTAACACTCCCTCAAACTCAAGGTGGGTTATATCACGCCATCTGAAATTTGAAAATAAATTCTCGAAAGCGCCCTGATGGAAGATATTTAGTGAAGATATATGTTATCTGATCTTGTGAAGTGACTAGTCGTAATTGCTAGATATTCTGAAATAGATGATGACGAACAAAATGATAACTATCTAAATGTGTTTGGTTCGCTCATGAAAAATATCATTGTGTGCAATCTGAATAGCACTCTTGTTATCACAATAGATGTGAGTAGCAGTGGACGAAGAAACACCCATATCCTGAAGAAGCCATCGTAACCATAAAAGTTCAGAAGTAGTATCGGCAAGTGCTTTATACTCGGCCTCAGTGCTAGAGCAAGAAATAATGGACTGTTTCTTACTATGCCTAGAGATCAATGAGCTACTAAGAAGAAGCAATATCCTGCAGTAGAACGACAATCTGTTGGGTCGCTAGCCCAATCTGTATCAAAATAAGCACAGAGCACTAGTGAAGACTGATGAGAGAAAAAGAGCCCACGAAATACAGTACCCTTGACATAGCAAAGAATACGAAGAATAGCAGCAAAGCGAACTAATCTTGGCGAAGCCAGAAACTGATTGACGATATAAACACATGAAAGATATCCGGACGAGTGATAGTAAGATATACCAAACTACCAACCAACTGACAATATAAACTACCATCACGAAAAAGTTCACCATCATGAGGAGTAAGTCTCACATTAGGCTCAAGTGGAGTATCAGTAATCTTGTTGTCTGTGATGCCAGGTTTACAAAGGAGATCAAAATAGTACTTTACTTGAGTAAGGTAGTAGCCATCAGTAGCTCTAATAATTTTCAGTCCAAGAAAATAATTGAGAGATCCAAGATCTTTCATTTCAAATTGATGATTAAGAAACTGCTTAAGTTCTTGAATACCCTGAGTATTGATGTGGTTCAAGAGTGTTGTTTTTTTGTAGTTTACTATAACCTATCAAAATATAATTTAAACCACTTGCAAGAGAACAAATCTTTGTAGATATGGTTCTATATAGAGGGTATCGATCCCATGAGGACTACGTGGGTGAATTGCACTATTGAGAGAGAACTTCCAATTTAATCCTAAAAACAGAATTTTTGGTTTGGATTTGAAATTATTTCATAAAAATGTAAAAACATTAAAAGTAAAGAGTTTGTAAAGTTGAGAGAGAGAGCTAGGGGTGGTTTCCACCTCTAGCCATTGAATATGTCCACTTATGTAGCAAATGGGAATTTCTCGAATTATATGCAACATAATGTCATTAGGCTTGTGGCCTACAATGACATATCAAAAGATAAACATGATTTCTAACTAAACATAGTTCATCTTTAACAAGCATAGTCCTTCAACCAATATACTTATTCTACCTTCAGAATGTACTTATGTACATCCGAACTACCCCATTTTGGCATGGGCTATATAAGCAAGGAACATCACATTCCATTGAAAAGCATTACAAAGCTATCATTTACATTTTTTTGTGAAAGTTGTAAATGTTGAGCATCCAAAATGAAATATTTCTACTCTAAGACAAGATGAAAAAATAATATCAAATGAATATATTGAAGAAATTCACAAGTATTATACAAAACACTAGGCTAAGTAATCAACATATAAATATAAATTCCAAATATGCTACAAAATGAACAAGTTACATGGCTAGGGATTTTACCCATAACCTAGATGGAAAGTTAGTTGAACATAGGAGACTTGCAATCCTCCATGGACAGAGATATGAAGCTCTAAAAAAGGGTCTGGTTTAGCTCTTCTTCTCCCTCCTCCTTTTTTTTGTCCTCTTTTTGCTCAAAACATGCATATATATCCATCCACATGTGTCCTTGGGTCCCACCATGCCTATATATCTATATAATCCATCTAATGTATATATGCTCCCCTCATATGTCTCTTTGAAGTTAAAAAATTCTTAAAAAGGACGTGCAAAGGTCATTCTTGGAGACAAGTGGCAAGACAAGTGGGCAAGTAGACAAGTGGAGAAGTGTCCAACTTGCAGTCTGTAGAATCTCGAGTGTGCAAAATTGAGGTTTCGCACAATTGAGATTTCGATCATGCAAAATGGATGTTTTGCACAATCAAAATTTTGATTATGCGAAATCAGCATCTCGATTGTGTGAAATGCCTTTATGAATTTCTTGATTCCTTTACTTCCACAGCATTTGATCGGGAACATCACCCTTTTTGGGATAAAATCTAAAATTCAACAAAAATACAAAAAAATACCTAGGTAAACATAAATATGGAATCAACATATGCAATTAAGAAGACACTTATCACACCCCCAAGCTTACATATTACTCGTCCCTTAGCAATGCAGTCATTAAAAATAAAAATGAACTAACCTATGCAAAAATGGATCATTTATCAGTCATTAACTGGATAAGGGATGATTACCCATTCATCTTGTACTTGACAAATGCAGCAAGTATTATGAACCTATGTAGGCATTTAACAAAATTGAACCTTTGCAAACTAGAGTTAGATGACAGTCCCCACATAATGGTCAGTTTGAACAAAATTATCAACACCAACCCTAAAATCCTCTTTGAAGAGTGTACATCCATTCTAATGTGTGGCTTATCATCATATTTGGAGAATACAAAGAACACATCTGCGTTTAGAAGAAAAACTCATTGAAAGCACTCGACACTATGGTTCATTATCGCAAAACATGCATGAATGCTTGTGCGCAGATGACTGTGCAATGCTTAAACTCTTTTTGCTTTCTTGCAAGCCCATGTAGCGGTGTTGGGCCAATGACTCCCAAACCAAACGATTTTAGGGCATTAGGTGAAAAGACACCCTTAAGACTTAAAAGCTGAGCTTCCTAGGCGATGAGCTTAAACAATCCACCCGCTTCATTATTGCTCAATCTTACTCACTTATATGCGAATACTCCCTACTTTATGAGGCACAGAGACCCGATTAATTGAGTGAGAAGGCTTATTGCACAAATTGTTCTCTTTTTTTTTTCTTTTTCAAACAACCGGAAGAACTCATTCTCTAAGTTGTTCAAATAAAAACAGAAATTTATAGGATTCTCCACTAGGCTTATGCCCCACAACTTAAAATGCATGTGTGCTAATTTGTGCTGTTAATGACAATTTAAGGTAAGAACTGTACCATATTCACAATTGAACAAAAATGTGGACCATTCTAATCTAATACATAGGCTTAAAATGCATGTGTACTAGTTTTTATTTTTTTTACCTCTTCAATTTTTAATTGTAACTTATCGTTTTATTTTCTCAATTTTAATTTTTTCTTTCTTGCATCAATTTTCAGTCACTGTAACTATTATTTAAAAAATTATATTACAACTCGTCGTTAATATTTTTAAATTTTAATTACATAATACATATTTTCAAATTTTAATTACATAATACAAAATTCAACCAGCAAAGTAAACTTCGTGACTCCGCCCCTGGTGCAAAAGTAGAGCTTGAGTACCACATCTCCTCGTAAATTTAAGAAACATGTGTGAACTTAATGTCTTTAACTATAAATATTAGTGATCGTATAAATTATACGTGCATACACAACTTATTTAGAAATATATTATTTTTAGTCACTCTCAATTAGGTTCCACTTGAGTATGAAACGCCGACCATCAATTCCAAGAAGCCGCTGTCAAAATTCCGCCATCGACGACCAGGTCATGGCCGGAGATGAATGCGGAGTCATCGGAGGCAAGGAATAACACTGCATCTGCAACATGTCTCACTTTCACTACAATCCCTTTCAAGCTCGCAAATGACTCAAAAAACTTCTCCACCTGTTCCACCACCTCCTCCTTGTTAATCTTGCATGTCATCGCCGTCGCCACCCCGAACGGTGACACACTGTTCACCCTAATTCCATGCTGCCCGAGCTGCCGGCTCGCCGACCGGACCAACCCAATCACGGCGTGCTTAGACATGCAGTAATCTGTCCATTTCTTCCCGCCTTTACTACCGGCGACGCTTGCGGTGCACACGATGCTGCCCCTCACGCGCCGCTCCACCATCGCACGCGCAGCCTGCTTCACGCAAGCGGCCATGCCGCGCACGTTGACGGCGAAGATGCGGTCGAATTCGGAGAAGTCGAGTTCGAGAAGGGTCTGATCCAAGTTACTGCCGATGCCTGCGTTGCTGAACATGATGTCGAGCTGGCCGTGAATCTGGACCGTTGAGTCCACCAGGTCTTTGACTTGGTCCTCATTGCTAACGTTGCAGTGGACGTAGGTGCATTTTGGGCCGATGGACTCGGCCACACGGTGGCCTTGCTCGTCTTGGATGTCGGCGATCACTACCGCACGTGCACCCTGATCGGCAAAAAGACGCGCTGTTTCCTCGCCGATGCCGCTGGCGCCGCCAGTGACTATGGCTACTTTGCCCTCTAGTTTCTTCGTGGCCATTTCGGTCTGTTTCCTCCAATCACCCAATAAATAAATAGAGAGAGTAGCACACAATTTTCTTACCAAACAATGTCTTTTTGTTGACAAAAACTATGGTTTGTTGACAAAAACTCTTTTGTCGATATACTTTACGAATCTTGCCAATTAAAATATTCACATGATTTATATTTTGATCCATCATTATTTCTCTTTTGAAGAAATAATAATTTCATTTTCTTTTAAAATATTTCTTCATAATAGTTCCAAAATTGAGTTTATACAAAAAAAAAATTACTCAAGAATTCGCATTTATGGGATAAAGGCTAAAATATTATAGTTACTTAAATCTAAATTATATAACAAAATTTCATGATGACGTATTTTATTCTAAAATATAAGCAAAATAATATATGCATCCATTAATTTCATTTAAAGTTGAAAAATATATAATTGATTTGCACTATATAACTTATAATAACCAATAATATAAAATCAATTTGCACTATATAATTCACTAATAACAACCAATAATGTACAACTACATATTGACTTATACTATTTAATTTATGAATAATGATTTACAGACGGAAGGAACTAGTCGAATTTTTATTTTTTGTGAGTGGAGTGGTGGACCCCACCATATGAAGTCATGTGGTGGGATCCATCACTCCACTCACATAAACTTATTTTTAGCATAGTCCGATTCGAACTCTATCATTTCTCTTATTTTGTTCTATTTTTCATTAACTTATACTACATGTTGAAAAGAAAATGGACAAAAAGTTAAAAGCAAGATAACTAACTTGTAACTGGATAATTTTAGCAATCTAATAGAGCCTACAAAACCTCTCTATGATTGGAGTTGCAAAATATCTATGTACCACCAAAATCCCATATCATAATTTTCATTAATCATTATAAAGAAAGAAAGAAAAAAAAGAAAGAAAGAAAAAATAGGATTTTGGCAACTAAAGAGAGACAAGCTAAATAGCACGGGTAAGGGCACATGACACGAACACAAAACGACATGAATACGGTGACACATCAAATTTTAAAAGAGTAGGACACGAGTAGGATAAGATGTAGACACGAAGAAATAAATATAAATTATCATTTATAATTTATTATAAAATACAATTAGAAAATGTTATATAATTTAGCGGAGAGAGTTATATGAATATCCTAATATTATGTACGTAATTACTCTCTTGTTTTGTTATTATAATTATAGTTTTGTCATATTTAACAGTGTCATTACATGTTATGGACATGTATATAGTGTTAGTTTTATTTTTAAAGAAAAAAAGATTGACACTCCAAACTATATTTGTATTGTTTTATAGATTGTTATATGTTTGTATTCTATAAGATTTGTATTTGAAAGTTTAAGATATGTTACTCAATTATCCGAATGTGTCGACTAAATACCTGAATTAATAAAAAATATTTTCAAATTATAGACTCATTCATGTGTCCATGAAATGTCGTGTCCCACACCTTCGTTGGAGTTATCGCACCCGTGAACTTTCGGCAGGACGGACGGACGATTCTCCCCACCCAGTGTGGAATGGAAGGGTCGCCCCGGCTGTCGTTCCGTGTATCGCGACAGGGTTGGCGCACATTGGAGTTTGTAAGGGCCAAAGAAAAGATGTGTTATTAGAGTCGCCACATAACATCATGTTTTGGTATGCTAGGTCACCTGAGATGTAAATGTATGTGCGGGTTCAATTAAATGACTACCATGTGATCTTTCAAAAACTAAATTAGTGAGTTCGGAGGTTTGGTTATGTGTGGGGAAGGTGTTAGGCACCCCACATCATCCATACTAAATACGATTACCTAATCCTTATGATTGCTATTTCAAAGATAATTATGTTGACAAAAAAAGGGTATAATATGTATATATATATATATAATTAAGAATGGAAGAAAGAAGAAGGGGAATTGGATGAGAAATGTGACCGAACTTGGGGTTGCCTGAGTTGCCTACGTATCCCGATGAAGGGCATCAGGTCAAACGTAGTTTCAATGACCTAGATTGAATGGTCATTAGATGAAATGAATGGATGAATTTATTGCAATGTAATGGAGATGGATGGAAAGTGGTGGTGGGATCGAATCTAAGGCTGCCCAAACTACTCGTACCTTGGGGCTGTCCATAGATTAGGTCGAACGTAATTCGGTAGAAATGGTTTAAGATCCCCAAGACTGTTTAGGAGTGGATGAAGTATGAAATATGGAGGAAGTGAATACAAAGGTAAATGAAATAGATAGAATGATGGTGGTGGTGGGACCAAATCCGGGACTGCCCAGACTACCTACATACCTTGGGGCTGCCCAAGGATCAAGTTGAATGTAGTTTGGTAGAAATGGTTTAAGGTCCTTAAGACTGTTTAGGTGAAGTTTAAGGTCCTCGTCAGACCGTGAACGCTGGGTTTAAGGTTTTAGAAGACCGTTCTTGAATTGAAAGTGGGTTTAAGGTCCCTGTAGTAACCCTTGTGGACGGGTGTGAGTGGACGGGTGCAAAGACAAGACACTGGGCTGAGCTACCACACTAACAGGGTACAGGGTGCTCAATCCCACGTCACCTGGGTGTGGAAAAGGGGATGTGCTTATATGTAGTGTGTTCTCTTCAAATGGGATGAGGCCTTTTGGGGTAAAACTCAAGAGCAAAACCGTGCGGGCCTGGCCCAAAGCGGACAATATCATACCATGTGTTGGAGTGGGGTATTACAGTTGGTATTAGAGTTTGAACCCAGCCGGAAGTGTGCCGACGAGGACGTCGGGCCTCGTAGGGGGGTGGATTGTAGTAACCCTTATGGACGGGTGTGAGTGGGCGGGTGCGAAGATAAGACACTGGGCTGAGCTACCACACTGACAGGGTACAGGGTGCTCAATCCCACATCGCCTGGGTGTGGAAAAGGGGATGTGCTTATATGTAGTGTGTTCTCTTCAAATGGGATGAGGCCTTTTGGGATAAAACCCAAGAACAAAATCGTGCGGGCCCAGGCCCAAAGCGGACAATATCATACCATGTGTTGAAGCGGGGTATTACAGTGCCAATGACCGTTTAGGAATGAGAGATAGTCGCGTGTCTCAAATATATTGAAAGTAGGTTTAAAGTCCTCGTAACTGTGAATTGAATGAGAGACAGTCGCAGTTATCAAATGTTTTAAAAATGGGTTTAAGGTCCTTGTAATCGTGAATTGAATGAGAGACAGTCGCGAGTCTCAAATGTATTGAAAATGGAGTGAAGAGACTCGAATGTATTGAATATGGAGTCAGAAGACTCGTCATGTAAGCACAAAGAGAATAAGTTAAGGGACTTAAGTGAAATGTAACTTCAATAGAAGTTTGATGAGCTAGAATTATCCTAGGGAATATACCTAAGAATGGAAGGTGTGCTAAGAATCCCTAAGGCTTATCATGTATGGAAGTTGAGCAAGTAAGCATGGATTGAACACGTATTGAATAAGTAAACACATAATTCAACATGTGAGCATGTATTGAAAGCATGCGTGGAGCATGTGAGCATGTATTGAAATTATGTATTGAATAAATAAACATGTATTGGATAAGAAAACATGGCTTGAATGAAAAAATATTAATTGAACATGTATTGAACAAGTAAACATGTATTGAATGAGAAAACATAGATTGAACATGAATTCAACAACTAAGCATGTATTGAATGAGAAAACATAGATTGAATATGTATTGAACAAACATGTATTGAATAAGAAAACATGAATTGAACATGTATTGAAGAAGTAAGCATATATTGCATGGGAATAAAACATGTGAGATATGTAAGACCAGATACTAACGAGCACCATTTGAGCCAGAATATCAAAAACTAATCATGTCTAAGATCTCTTTGGCAGTTTCATAACTCTCAAATTTTATACTAATGGAAAAATTGGTTTTTTTGTGGAGCCAGGTGATGATCTTATGACTATTGCTATCTCAGTTCTCAAAATGAGAAGCAAAGTCTTCACCTTTCTCATTAGTATTTGTAAGGACCGTTACCATTTTTTGTCGATTTTCTTTTTATTTTTATTTATTGTCATATAAGTGATTTAATCGATGATATGCATATTATAAATGTGAAATTCATGTTTAAGGACTTGTATAAGGGTCTGGAGAAGTTTTGGGAGTGTTTGGTGAAATTTGAGTTTTTCTAGTCAGGCGAGCCCGAGGCGCAAGTTCGGTGAGGTCAAAAAATCCAAAAGTTTAGAAATGACATCAAAATTTGAGATTAGGTTAAATAAAATATTTGATAAGTTATGGAATCGATTTTGAGTCTGTAGGAGTTACCGAAAGTAAAATCGGAGTCCGGGAAGGTTCGATAAGTGACTAGTGACATTTTTTTAAATAAGGAAGCCTAGGTCTGTAAATAGAAGGGAGAATGACATAGCTCTCATTCTCTCATTTTTCATCAGCCAATTAAGAGAGCAATATATATATATATATATTTTTCGTTCTTCATTGAAATTGAGAGGCTTGGGCTAAGAATTGGAAGATGCCGAAGCAGAGAGAATTGTTCTACGCATTGATGGCTTGAGATTAATCCATTCAAAATTGAATTTGGAAAAAAATGATTTCAATGGAAAATTAGGGATTTTATTTACAAGCTCTTTTAAATTGAGGTAGGGATGCCTAACCTATGAAATTCAGAGTTTGTGTGAGTATATTGGTTGTCTATGACAACCAATTGATTATGAGTATAATTAGATGTCTTTCAAGGTTAAAGCATGCTAGATTATACAATTCAATGAATTTTTAATGTGAGATGATGTGATTACATGTTTATAATTGTTTCAAATGATTATGAAGCATGTTCAATGTGAAATGTGAGAGAATTATGTGTGTTCATGTGTATCTGTGAAGGTGACACTTATGGGTTTGATAAATTTTCTTGAGGAGCATGATTAGATGTATAACATGTTTGATCATTGATTTAAATTTTATGAAAAGTAGAGATGTGATACATGTTCAATGTGAATGCATGTGAGATTTATATGAAAATGTGAAAACATGTCATAAGTGGATAATATGTGCGTCTGTATCGACAAATTTGCAAATGAGCATGATTGTGATAATGTTCACGTATTGCATATACATGGGGTGAGTGTGCATTTGAAAGGATTTGTGGAAACCGGATAGCCAAGAGTCGGGATCCGGGTGTGAGACGAAAAATGGTTTAAAAGAACCGGATAGCCAAGAGTTGGGATTCGGGGCTAAAATAAAAAATTTGTGGTAAGTTGTATTGCCAAGAGTCGGGATCTGGACTAGTTGTTATTCTTGACATTGTGGGCGATGACCCAAGGTCAGAGCAATGAAATTCATATGTGTGTGAAGTATGAGCATAGTGTGAATGCGTAGCATGAAACATACATTTATGACATAGTTGTTAGCATGGATATTTGTATATGAAATTGTGCTTAACATGATAATATGACTATGTGTTATGTAATATTCACGAAACTTGTGGAATTTTGTTTTAGACATTCCTATCGAGCATGTTGTAGCTCATCCCATGAGTATTAACTTTTTTTTAGGAAATGGTAAAGAGGTGATGAAGTCTCCCCAATGGTGAGGTGGTTTTGAGCGTGACCGATTTCTTTTAAAGACATTTAATATTTTATTTGAATATATGTCCAGAATGTGGACTATATGCATTTGTTGATCATGTATAAGAACTTTTATATTTCAAGAACATGCTTGTAACTTTGATTTATGATTCTATACATTACATGTACGTTTTGAGCATGGTGAATGCTAGACAATGAGGATAATGATATTACATTTATGTATGTAAAAACTTGTGAGAATGGTTGTGTTGATGAATTGGTAAATTAAGGAGTATGACATGATAGAAATGAGAGTTAAGGCATAAGGGTGACCACTTAAGGACTTCTACAGGAAGACTGTTCGAGGACCTGCGATTGATTGAGGCCATCAACCGAAGGTACCATTTCGATTAATCATTATTTTGGACCAAAATGAGTGATCAATTTCAGTGCACTATCAATAGTACTATGATACAAGTTCGATTAAGCATAGCTTTGATTGATCATAACCTCCAATTCAATTAATTGAAGTGAGGGATGTGATTAGTCAAAGAGTGCATTTCGATTAATCACATAAGGTACAAATAATGTTTTTCAAAGGGACTTTTGTATGGATGTTTTTCAATGATGCACTCACGTACTGGACTTGAATTGCTTATGCATTCATGTATACATTGTAGTTATGATAATGAATATGCTTGTGCTAGAATATGAGGTTATAACTTAGATTAAATGGCTATATGTGACATTTCGGTGGGAAATTGATGTATTGTTAATGACAAGGGCTTCCACGATAATTAATGATCTCGGTGGTCCGAATAGGAGCTGAGGGTGAATAAATGGTAGTGTTTCATGGTTGTCCGGGTCATGGGATAACGATCGGACGATCATGACACGTCACTAGCCGAAATTCGGGCTCGGATCGGTGGAGTCCTGGTGGTCCAAATTTTTGGGCTTGATAGCTTGATATCTGAGCAATAGATTGGAATACCTAGGGACAAAGGGTGAGGTTTGGATCACGTATAGATTCAGAATGTTTAAGAACCTTTGACATTATTAATTTAAGAACTCATGTGCATGTGAAGTATACTTACATTATGATATGTTAAGTGCTTATGTGATAACATGCATTATATGTTATGTGTTGACTTGAGGACATATTTATGTAATTAAATGTGTACTAAAAAGCATGTCTATGTCTTACATGCATAAGTGATAACATGTTATTATGTTGCGTAATAGGTTAATCGTGTTGAGTACATAACATGAGATAACTTGTTGTTATTGACTTATATCTTGGCTATATAGAATCATGCCACCTAGACGCCGTGGAGGGGCAGTTAGGGGTGGAGTTCCTGAGGAAGACCGTTTGGTCACAGAGATGACCACGACCCTTAGAGATTTTGTGAGGATGGCTGCTACTAAGGTGTAATAATCGGTATCGGTAGTACAATTGGAAGAAAGTGAAAGTGAGAGGTGTTTCAAGTTCATTACTCGATTTAAGAAGTTGATGCCTCCTAATTTCGATGGAAGTTCAGATCCATTGGTAGTGGATAACTGGCTTGAGCAAGTAGAGAAACATCTAAAAATGATATCTACACACGATGATGGGATAAAGGTGATACTTGCTGCTTACTTATTTTTGGGTGGTGCTAAACTATAGTGGAAGTCGGTGAGTTAGTGACATGATATTGAGATCATGGGGTGGGAAGAGTTTAAAACTCTTTTTCTTGACCACTACTTTCTGAGGTCGAAAAGGAGGGCACTAAGGAAAGAATTTGAAAAGCGAATTCATGACGGCATGACCGTGACTGAATATGAGAACAAGTTCGTTTCTCTTTCGTATTTTGCACCCGAAGTGGTGAGAGATGAGGAAGAAAAGACATGGAGGTTTATAAATGGACTTCACCATTCTATTAGGCTAATGGTGTTGATATTGGGCACAAATGTTTATGTTGAGACAATGGAAAAGGCCTTAATGGCAGAGGCTGAGTCTAAGGATAGGTAGGAGAAGATAGAGGTTTGGAAGCAGACTGGGGACATAGGTAATTCTTCTGAGGTTCAGGCAAAGAAGAAGTTTAAGAGTGGTCCTTCACAATCAGTGGGATCAATAGGATAGCAGATGATACAATCTATGCCTACAACTCGTATTCCATTGGGATCTCATCGGGAAGGGGTGAGATGTTTTCGGTGCAAACATTTGGGGCATGTTAAGGCGGACTGTCCTACGAGTTTTCCTAACACTGGGGCTTATTTTGAGTGTGATTTGTTAGGACATATGAGGAGAAACTGTCCTCAACTGGGTGGAAATGTGACCAGCGAGCTGAGTTCATAATAGAGGACATCACAACTGATGATAGCACTGTCAGGGTTTAGGGCTTTACCCCCACCACAACCAGCTATGACTACCCAAAGTGCACGACCAGTGAGGGGATCTACCCCTAGTGTGCCTACTCAATAGTCTAGTTTCCAAGGTGGTGGACAACAAGAGCCAAGGGTTCAAGGCAGGGTGTATATTGTTACTCATGCAGACATCTTAACTAGACCTTTAGTGGTTCGAGATATATATATATTTTTGGTGTTTAAATCACGAGCTAGTGTTTAAGTTAGTTTTGATACTTTATATTATTGTTGCATCATATGCACGAACATTGGGCTTAGAAGTTAATCGGTTGAGTAAGTCTATCAGTGTTGACAGGCCAATAGATGTTATTACAGTTTTAGACAAAGTGAGTATAAGGGATACTATAGAGACAGTCGAAAGAAAATGCTTATGTTTGATTTAATTATTCTTAAGTTGGTAGACAATTGATGGGTTGTATGTCAAAAAAAGATGTGTATGAGTTGTGTAAGACTCATGGTAAGTTATGTGGTAAGTATTAAGTATGACATGATTATGAAAGCGGTAGGGTGTAAGATCCTAAGTGTGGTATTGGGTTCCATTGGGTGAATTGTGCATGAAATGAGGTAGATTTATGTGACTTGTTTGGCAAGTGCACAGGCATTATGTGGCTTATTTGACAAGTTCACAAAAAATGTTACTTGTTTTATCAAGTGTACAAGATCTATGTGGATCTCTTCGGCAAATGCATGGAATTGTGGAATATTCCCTAAATGGAATGTTAGTATCGTGGTTGATGTAAGGACCATGATGGATTGTGTGAGTATGGTAGTTGATTGGAAAGAGACTTTGAAATCTAAGGTGGAAGTTATACCTTGGGATTGATTCGGTGAGTGTTAAATACATTAATTGTGTTAGACTCTAGTGGTGTGAGTTAGGTGCTATGAATATGACACCTTCTGTGATATGCATGTGTGCATAGTGATAGTTTTGTAAGGGTTCAAGTGGACAAGAAAGACATGTTGTCGGGGTTGGGCTAGTGAAGATAAATGGCCTGGCCAGACATTTTTATTCAATTAGTACTTCTCTTACAATGTGTCCGATCTAAGTACTGTTGATTTGACTCCTTGGGTATGAAGGGTAAAGAAAAGATTATGGATGACTTGATTTCGGGGATAAAATCCTTTTAAGTTGGGTAGGTTGCAAGGATCGTGACCATTTTTGGCCGATTTTATTTTTATTTTATTTATTATGATATAAGTGATTTAAATTATGATATGTATATTCTAAATGAGAAATACAAGTTTGGGAACTTATATAAGTATCCGGGGAAGTTTTGAGAGCGTTTGGTGAAATTTGAGTTTTTCGGGTAGCGTGGGCGGGCGGGGCGCAGGTCCGGTGGCCCCGCAAAATTCAAAAGTTCTAGAATAACACCAAAATTTGAGATTAGCTTAAATAAAATATTTGATGAGTTATGGAATCGATTTCAAGTTCGTAGGAGTTACCAAAATTGAGAACGGAGTCCGGGAAGGTTCAGTAAGTAACTAGTGGCATTATTGTAAATAAGAGAGGCTAAGTCTACAAATAGAAGGGAGAATGACACAGCTCTCATTCACTCATTGTTCATCAGCCGATTGAGAGAGCAATATATATATATATATATACACATATACATTCATCTTCTTCCTTCTCCATTGAAATTGAAAGGCTTGAGGCGAAAATTGGATGATGATGAAGAAGAGAGAAGTGTTCAACGCATCGAGGGCTCGAGATTGATCCAATCAAAATTGAATTCAGATAAAGTTGATTTTAGTGGAAAATTGGAGATTTTATTTAGAATCTCTTCTAAATTAAGTTAGGGATGTCTAACCCATGAAATTCGGGGTTTGTGTGAGTGTATTGGTTGTCTATGGCAACCAATTGGTTATATCAGTATAATTAGATGTCTTTCAAAGTTAAAGCATGCTAGATTATACAATTCAATGAATTTTTAATGTGAGATAATGTGATTGCATGTTTATAATTGTTTCAAATGATTATGAAGCAAGTTCAATGTGAAATGTGAGAGAATTATGTGTGTTCATGTGTATATTTTAAGGTGACACTAATGTGTTTGATAAGTTTTCTTGAGGAGTGTGATTAGATGTATATCATGTTTGATATAAATGTTATGAAATGTGGAGATGTGATACATATTCAATGTGAATGCATGTGAGATTTATATAAAGATGTGAAAGTATGTCATAGGTTGATAATATGTGCGTTTGTATGGGCAAATTTGAAAATGAGCATGATTGTGATAATGTTCATGCATTACATATACATGGGGTGAGTGTGCATGTGAAAGGGTTTCTAGAAACCGAATAGCCAAGAGTCGGGATAAGGGTGTGGGATAAAAAATGGTCTGTAAGAACTGGATAGCCAAGAGTTGGGATCCAGGGGTGAAATAGAAAGGTTGTAGTAACTTAGATTGCCAAGAGTCAGGATCCGAACCAGTTGTTATTATTGACATTGTGGGCGGAGAGCCAAGGTCAGAGCGATGAAATTCACATGTGTGTGAAGTAAAGATAGAGTGTGAATGTGTAGCACGATGCATACATTTATTGCATAGTTATTAGCATGGATATTTGTATATGAAATTGTAATTAACATGATAATATAACTATGTGTTATGTGGTATTCATGTAACTTGTGAAATTGTGTTTTAGACATTTTTATTGAGCGTGTTGTAGCTCATTCCATAAGTATTAACTTTTTTCAAAAAATGGTAATGAGGTGATAAAGTTTCCTCAACGGTGAATTGTTAATGAAAAGGGCTTCCGCAACAAGTAATGATCTCGGTGGTTTGGATAGGAGCCGAGGGTGAATAAATGGTAGTTTGTCATGGTTGTCTGGGTCGTGGGATGACGATCGGGCAATCATAGCACCTCACTACCCGAAATTCGGGCTCGGATCAGGGGAGTCCCGGTGGTTCGAATTTTGGGGCATGATAGTATCCTTAATAGGTGATTTTTGATCCCCTATGATATAGGACAATATCTTACGTCCATTAAAAAAATTACACATAGAATGACTCCAAAAAACATAGTTGTTCCCATCAAGTGTAACGAAAATAGGGTGAGAAATCTCGTTCTAAACCATTTAGGAATTCCAAATGACAAAGCAAACTGAAAAGTTAGAATCAACGCGAAATTTCTTGAGGGGTATACCTTGAAAAATATTTTAAGGTATTGTTGCTATCGTGGCAGTACTAGCTGATATGGCAAAACAGTGATGATATGGCAGCTGAGGTTGATGGTGATGTGGTAGAAAAGATGACTCGATAATTTATATGTGTCATGCCCCAATTTCTGACTCCCAAAAATCAAGGGTGATAATGTTTTACCGAGCCATACTTTGAATCACATTCACATTTGATATCGTATTTTGATACCAAGACTTCACCTCAATACATCTCACTAAGGTACCATGCTTTGATACCATGTTGTTATGCCCCGAAATTCGGGACACCGGAGACTCCTACTCCAACCTCGAATCCTGAGAGTGAACTTGTCCATTAAGCCCTAATGAACCATCCTAACCTTTCATTACCGAAGAAGCTTAATCACCCACTTGTACCTACGTATGCACAAGTCAACATCATCTAACCTCAATAGGCCTGAACCATACAACCTTTCAAATGATTTTATACCACAAAAATGGATGCATAACTCCTTGTAATTTTTTGATCTATGTATGAAATGAAAAAATTGGAAAAAGGGTTTAAAAACACTCAATTTAAAAAAAACAATCATTCTAATCCGATTTGAAACGAAGAAGATACGCTTGTTTGAAGTTTGGCAAAAACACAACTTGAACAGTGCATGCTGTAAAAGGGGATCGATCGCCCAAATTCGACCGAGACTTAGTTTATGGATTTTTACAAGGGTGATCAATCACCATAAAAAATGAGGATTGATCACCGTTAATGCCCAGGAAAAATCTTGCTATATTAACTTAGCCTAATTTCATCCTAACTTCAAATTCTAATATCTTAGAATCCGTAAGTCCGTTTGGTTTGAAATTTGACATGTATCATCCTCAACATGTCTAGTTTCCAACCCAATTTTCATCATCTAAAGATCCAACTCACAACTCAGATTATACTTAAATCAACGGGCATAGGCCATATTATGAACTCTTGCACTAAAACATATATATCTTACTCAATTTAAATCCAAACAAGGCTCATGACCTATCAAATTAAAGCTAATGCAATCATCCTTCCATACATGTGATTAACAACAATATAATCATACATGTTATTACATGCATTCACAATATCCATAACCCAACTTCATTTCATATACACATACAAGGTCCAAATGAAATTACAAGTTACATATAAGTGAATGTAACTACAACATCTACATAATCCACATACCACATTCTGGCATGGATAGCCAAATGTACAACATATACATAATCTCTACATAATCTCCAAAATATTCCAAAATGCTCTTATAAGTTCAAAGTGACTAGTCAGGTCTTTTCCGTCTTCGGCGCCTTTCCTGAAAAAGGTTTGGGGGGAAGAGGGGTGAACAACTCAATGGCTCAGAAGGAACACCCCAACCCACCTAGGTATCAACCCAACACCAACTTACATGTCGCTACACTACATGGCATACCAATGTTCTCATGTCAACACAACACAAATGCAAATCAAGAATGCATGTATTTACTCATATATCATGCTTAACAATTTACACTCATAATCAACTAGATATATAAATATATATATATATATATCTATATACATCTTCTCAAAAATAATTTGAGACGTAAGCATGAATGGTCCACTCTGATGATTATGTGGAGTTGGGCCACTTCAACGACACCAAAGTGCTGGGCAACTCCGATGACACCAAAGTGTTGGTCAACTTTAACGACACTCATGTGATGGGACAACTCCGGTGGTCACACAATCAAGGTCTTATATAAGCCTTGTACTAGTGATTGGAAAACTTCGACGATCATTATACTTAGGAACGACTAAGCATCTCCGATGATCATCCCATTGGGAGTATTCTCACTAATTCAATCACATGGTTGGCCCCGAATCTCACTCAAAGGTGCTCAAATCAAAGGAAGAAGGTTGGAGAGGAAGGAAAGCTTGAGAGTTCTTTAATGGCAGAATTTTATATCTATAGGTTCTGCCCCAGCTATATACATATAGTGTATTGACACCTCAAAAGGGTAAAATGACCATTTTGCCTTTAAGTCACTTAATGTACCTTCTCAATCTCCGTTTTCGATTCCGAAAGCTCCTACGGCCTTGAAATCACTTCATTAACTCATTAAAAATTTCATTAGGCCCAAATTCAAAAATAAATATTTTTTGAAAAATTTTTGAATTCTCAGGCCCACCCGGACTGCATCTTGGGGCCCTATTGACCAAAAAAGTCAAACGTTTTCAAAAGTTCCAAAAACTTCCAAAAATCTTTAATTAACCTTCCAAACGTGTTTTCCACTCTCGAAACTTCCATAACATCATTTAAAATGCATTTAAGGTGAAAATAATGAAAAATCTAAAAACTAGTCAAATTTGGTTCTAGTCTCTACTAAGGAATTTCATCCTCGAAATTAGAAATGTACTTTAAGTTTTTTAGTGTTGTCACAAAACCTTTAGTGAACTCTTCTAACTCCTTTTTACCACCAGTAAAAGTTATCAACTTGTCGGTCTCCAATACTCGGCTTTCACCCTTAACCAATGAGGTTTTTAGTTACCACCTTATGACTTCACTCTAAGTCCATGAAATATGTCAGCTACCGGCATACCCCTACTATGTCCAGATATCACCAAAACTGTAGTGTAATCATCATACCGTGAACTCTCACATCAACTATCACCTCCTTAACCAAGTTCAGGAAGGATCAAAATTGCAAATAACCTACTTTCAAAACAGTGAAAGTATGGGTACATATCTCTATCCAACAACTCATCCCCTTTGAGCCACCATTCTTAAAATCCTTACACAAGACAATAATATGTGTACAAGTCCAAACTCACACTCCTCATACATGGCCTAACGTTAACAATTCCTAAGGATTTGTAACATAATCCGCAATTAGTTCGACCACATTCCTCTTTTCGAGAAGAGTACAAAAAATTCTTCTAAGACGGCTTCTCAAGACCCGTGAAACTCTTGTTTCCCCAAATTTCACAACTAATCCTTAGGTCTTTCTGATTCCACCTGTAGCATGAGGTACGACCTATATTAGTGTAAAATCAACAGAAAACATTACTGCTTAGTTGTCACATCCTTTCCTCGATTAGCAACTAACCAAAACAAAACTAACGGTCTGTCCATCGTCATCATTCTATGTCATCAAAACTAGTCATGTTCCAAAACTGAGTCAAATACCATATGACAATCAAACCTTTGATCTCTCAGGATCACACTACCTATAATGGTACATCAACAAACAAAGATGTGTCTAGAGATGAAAATCCCACTTCAACAAATGCGTTAATAGACAAAACTGTGCTTTAAAGACACTTTCCCACGAAGACAATCCCAAAATCTGTAACTTTCTGAGGATTCCAAATTGTCTCTCAAATATCTTGACAAGTACCACATCACAACCTCAAGAGTGGTTTAAAACTAACCTACTCTTATCATCCTGAACCCGTTGATAAGCACTTTCCTGCTCATCTATAACAATACACTTCGGTAATACATTACACAAACCTTTCTCGGTCATATACCCATCTATAAGTAATATCTTTTATACTCAAAAACATCTAGACCTCACTTCCTTACTCGTCAATACCCAACAATTCAATTCCATAACTACTCAGATCTAACACACTATAAGAGAATCACTAATCAAAGAAAAATGTTCAGTCGAGCCATTTTTCCTCATTAGTCCAACCCCAGCAATATGCCATACTTGTCCTTCTAACTTTGGTTCCATAAAACCTATTACCACAATCAACTCTCAGTTCTCCACGGAGAAAACACTCCATGTAACTTTTCCCAAAGTCCTAAGCCTTTGCAACTGGAGTCTATTACAACTCGTATACCTTAACTGTCATAACTTTACCCAAGCTGAAACCTTTGGCCATCTCATCAAATCTCAATGACTAAAATCTCTAGGTGATAATAATATACCAATATACATCATGTGATATATAATATACTGTCACATAAGCCATGCTAATAACCTAGCACATCACATACTGCATACATTATACTCAAGGTTTTCCAAAACCAATTCAAATAGGACATTATTCTCGCTAATAATCTCCACTTTCTCTTTCCATACACTCTAGTGATAAGTGTTCAATTCTATGCATTTGAACCCTTTTATTGCATATGTTAGTTCCGTTTTTATGATTATCGAGATATGTTTACGGTATTTTTGTGTTTTTGATGTATTGCAGGTCTTGTAGTAAATGGAGCAAAGTTTGAAGGTTTTTTGCAGCTGAAGAGAAAAGTCAGAAATGCAGCCAAAGGCATCTCGATCAATCGAGATCTCAATTGATCGAGATCTCATTTCGATTGATCGAAATCTCGATCAATCGAGATCCTATCTCGATTGATCGAGATTCTGCAGAAGCCACTTGCTCACCTGCTCTCCCACTTGCAACAAAATCTCCCTTTTTGCACGACTTAGGGGGATTGTCTGACTTGAACAAGACCCTTGGGGACCTTCTTGATACAAGGGATATATATATTGATATATATATATATATATATGGTGGGCCCCAAGGTTGAAAAAGGAAGCCTTAAAGCACCAAAAAGCCACATATCTCATATATCTTTCAAGACACATCAAAGAAAAGAGAGAGACATTCGGGAGAGGAAGAGGAGAAGCTGAACCAGACCAAGAAGCTTCACTTTCTTCATCAATGGAAGAGTGCAAGGCAACCATGAGCAACTAACTCTTCTACTAGGGTGTTGGTTTCAACCCCTAGCCATGTAAACTTGTTCATCTTTGTAGCACTTGGGATTTGTAATTAAATGTTGATTATTTAGCCTAGTGATCATGTACACTAATACATTTCTTTTATATATTCATATGATTTTGGTTTTATTCTTGTCTTAGAGTATAATCTTCATGTGAATGCACAACATTTGCATATTCCACAAGAAGTGCAAATGATGGCTAGATAATGGTGTTTAAATGAATGTGTTGTGTTTGTTTGTATAAACCATGCCAAGATAAGGTAGTTTGGATGCATGTAGGTTCACTTAGAGAGTAGGGTAATTAGATAGTTAGTTAGGTTGAAGAGCTATGCTTATTGAAGATGGATTATGATAGGTGGACGAACACATTGATCTTTTGATATGTCATTGAGGTCACAAGCCTAATGACATTGTTAGGCATTTAATTAATGAATCCCATGCTTGCTACACTTATGAACATGTGAATGGCTAGTGGTGGAAACCAACCCTAGTTCTCTCTCCCATCCTTTACTCTTTAATTTTATTGTCATTACATTCATGCAATAGTTTATAAACAAAAATTCAAAAACTTGTTTTTAGGATTAAAGTGGAATTAATCTTTCTTTAAGACAATTGCGACTAGTCCTCGTGGGATCGATACCCTCTATATAGAACCGTATCTACAAAGATTCGTGCTCTTGCGAGTGGTTAAATTATATTTTGATAAAAAGGGCAAAATTAAGCTTACAATATAATTCGAGTTTAGCCACATCATCTAGGCATTACTCTCTCAACACCTAACTAACAACACTAGAGTCTATTACAATCGGTGCATCTCAATTACTCTAAAGTAGTATAATGATGGAATGATCTAGTTAATGTGAGTGGACAACTCTGAGACAATCACAAGTTTCATAGATAATTTCAACTGATTATACAACCTCGGCCAATTCATAATGTTACTCAAGTTTTTAAAATATTATAAAGCACTTCAAAAAAGAAAGGACATTTTGTGACTTGCGCGGTGCAGAAGCGACTGTGAAAGTTAGATTTAAAACCTAGAGGGGGGTGATTAGGTTTACTCAATTTTTCCTTAATCATTCAGATTATCTAATTTTAAGTCCAATTAAAATTTAAGTAATCCCACAAAGCAAGTAAATAAAATAAAGTGCAGTAAAGTAAACGAATACACCAGATATACGTGGAAAACACAGATCAAGAAAAAATCACGGGTGAGGCTTTGTTGTCCCGGAGAACCAAATCCATTATCGTTGAAGCAGAGTACAACAAACACTATCCCAGACTCACACCCACTCCACTCTAACAAGAACTTGATATGGAACACCTCAGACTTACTATTGTGACTACCTCATCCAATTGCTGCATATTCCTGACTAACGTCAATATCCTTACAGAAGGGTAATTGGAAGAACATAAACATTCAGCAAGTATTTTATCCCCTTCGTAGCATGATCTTCTTCTCCTTCCTCACCAATGAAGAGTTGTAGAAGAAACCAATCCAGTAACTTGATTAAGAAGAAATCTTTGAAGCAATTTTCAAATAGTTGATCAAGTAAATAGAGAGACACAATCTAAATCACTCATAGTGCATATATGTGTGTGATCTCTCAAAAATATAAACAAAGAATCTGAGAAAAAAATTCTTTGCTAGAAAATTTTTTCAATGCTCTTTCTCTCTAGAATATGAATTTTTTGTCTGTTGAAAGCATCGTTGAAAAGCACACTGAGAGAGAAATCATACGAGATTTTTATAGATGTTAAAAACCCTAATTTTTCTTAAAGAAAAAGTTAAAAATTAATAGGAAACAAGTCACAAATTTTAAGGAAATTTCAGAATCAAATTCGGGTCAAAACAAGACACAGTAGAGCCAATTTTCACCAACAGAAAGCTTGGACTAGTCCAACCTTCTGCCTGCAGAGACTGGGATCCTGAGACCTCTTGGACCGGTCCAGGGTTTGAGCTGGACCAGTCTAACCTTGAATATTTCACTATTTTGCTAAAAAGTCCCAATATTCAAGGTCGAAACCTCATAATTTGAAATATATGTTCTCTCACCACTTTACCTGGACTACATGACTCTCGTACATGATCAACGATGTCTCATGCAATTGAAACCATCTCAAAACTTCAATCGATAAAATCCTTGTTCATACCATTGATGGTTTCTTCCGAAGACTCAAGCTTCATCTTTAGAAGAACACTTGCATGGTTGGTGTAGAACTTCATTCTCACTTTGAGACTTCAATTACATAATCAATGATAAAAATATAAATCAAAGATTACAAGTCAATCATGCTTAGTTTTGACACCAAAGATTGCCAATTACAAAAATATATGTCACAATCTCCCCATTTGGCAATTTCGTGACAAAACCAACCTAAACAATTATAACCTAACTATTAAAAAAATTAAATTACAATATGTCCCAAATACAAAGAAATATAACTTGAAGATCTCAGAGCATCATGAGCAAACTTTCAAACTTCATACGTAATGTCTACCAAACACTTGTAAAATCTACACATCATGCAAACAACACTACTTGTGAAAGTTTAATCAAGAAAAAGATAATGATATAAAAATCAACTCTAAACGCCCTCTTAATCATATGACCATATCACAAAGAAAAACATATGTCTCCCCCTTTATCAAAGCACCTATAAAGTCTCCCCCTTTTTGGAACAAATTGACAAAGTAAGAACTAGGGAACAAGAGAGAAACAATCAACACACACATGATTAAGTGAAATAAAAACATAACCTCCATTCAAATATATCACATATGTCCTAAAATGATGGAGTGTTACACATAAGCATAGCACATAGAAACATAGAAAGCATAGAACATAACATGTATAATCAAATAAAAACATAGATGATAACTACGTCAACCATCAAGCCTAGACATAAACAGACCCAACTACTCAATATCTAGCAAAATAAAACACTAGGTCTAAACCACCAAGACCTAATCCTCATGCTCCTCATCATCATCATGAGCTCCAGAGCTTCCATGCCATGCCCTGATTTTCGATACCTGGAGACCGAGGGTGATTAAGTAATAACCCACACTCCTAATCACACTTACCATTTGATATCATGCTCTGTTAATTAAGTTATACGTCATCACGTCACATCAATATCACAGAAACTTATCATATACACATTATTACATATACTCAATCCTCAAATGTTCAACAGTGCATAATAAACCCATAATCAGGTTATGGTTGGCTGATGAGTGTTCCACCAGTTGACTGAAACCTGGGTAACTCATCGTCTGGCTACCCTTCAGTTACCGTCGACTGAAGGAGGCCTTTTGGTCGGCTGGAGGGTTGTTTTGGTCGATCGAAACTGGTACCTGTAAAGTCTGCAGATGCAAACATTCGGTATCTCACCATTTCGGTCGGCTGATGGATGTTTCAGTTGGCTAAAACTCTCCAGACCCTGTTTCTCATTATTTTCGACCTCAATTCACCTTTCACAAGGTTCACAACTCAAAGAAACTAAACAATGCATTATTTTTTGCAATTCTACAATTTCCTTTACTATTACATATATATAATCATGAAGATAATGAAGTCTTCACATACACAACACTTAGCACATTTCATGCCTTCTCTACAAAACCATTCCTCATTTACAAACATGTATGATTTGGACATCAATGAAAATACCACTCATCATTTGCAACATCAAGCATTTACCATGTTCAAAACATACCTAAAGAGTATGAAATCGTCAAACATAATTATAACATGTCCTTAAAATATAAAGGGGTCTTATATATGCCCAACACGTACATATTGTCCACAATCTGGACATACGTAACAAAAAAATAATTAAGAAGGGAATTATTTGACTCCAAGTCTAACTCACGGTTGCGCACCATCAACCACCTCCTTGCCATGTACTGAAAATGTTAATGTTGGGGGAGGAGCAAGTTCAACGGCTCAAAGTTATATGTTATACAATCCAATCAAGTTCACATTTATATCATCGAATAAAGGCAACTCAACATGCACAATCTAGCTATGAATCATGCTTCCTAGCGTACTAGTCAAGACTATAACGTTCATTCCCATGGCATACTCATCAAATACATTTGACAACCACAATATCATAACATGCTTCATTATACAATTCTTCATATCTATAACATATGTCATAACTGAATTCGTATACAATTTCACTCAATTCACATAAGTCATATTATTGCACATAATACTCAACACAAAATCACATTGCTCTTGGAATTATACTCACACTCACACACACAAATACAATATGTACTGAAGTCTCATATCTCAAGTTCTTGGTTATTTCGGGTTACTAACCCATTTGGTTACCATCCATCTTGTGCAAAATTGAGGTCCTACAACCCTCGAGGATATCTTCCTTGACCATTTTACCATGAGACATTTCTCAGAAATCACCCCACACTCACACAAAATATGTCACATTTTGCACATACATTCGCACATCTTGATGCATTGCACCCGATTCATGTCCCATATTCATTCTAGCATGTAATGCAAGAATTTATAATGACACATATTGACATTAAATTCTCAAAACTAGGTTTTCAACAATTTTCCAAAATCTCACATATGCAATAATCTTCACAAAGAACATACATTAATAATTCATGTATTCTAAGTCACATACCAAATATTTCTAATTCAAGAAACACACATACATCAATTTAATTTAATAATTTGTACATACATTCGCACATCTTGATGCATTGCACCCGATTCATGTCCTATATTCATTCTAGCATGTAATGCAAGAATTTATAATGACACATATTGACAATAAATTCTCAAAACTAGGTTTTCAACAATTTTTCAAAATTTCACATATGCAATAATCTTCACAAAGAGCATACATTAACAATTCATGTATTCCAAGTCATATAACAATTATTTCTAATTCAAGAAACACACACACATCAATTTAATTTAATAATTTCATCTAAAAATCTCATATAATCATATATAGCATGAAAACATCAATGTTATACTTAAAACATGAAATTTAACTTCAAATAAAACACACAACACTCACCCCTTACCTCAATATCTATAGTTTCATGCTATTCCTTACTTTCACCTTAAAATTAACTTTCTCCGAAATCGATTTCGGACAAATCAATCTCGAGCCCTTAGTGCCTAGACCATTTCTCTCTTTATTGGCATCGCCCAATTCTCACCCTAAGGTCTTCTAATTCAATGGAGAAGTGAAGAAAAAGATGTAGCTATATATATATATATATATATATATATATATATATATATATATATATAATGCACCATTCGGATGAATGAGAATGAGAAATGAGGGCTGAGCATTCTCCTCCTATTCATAGAATTTAACATCCACTTATTTACAAAAATGACACTACATATTCACTAAACCTTCCCGGACTCGGTTTTTAAGTTCTGTAACTCCGATTGACACGAAATCAACTTCGTAGCACGTCAAATATTTTATTTAAGCTACCCTCCGAGTTTGTTGTTATTCCGATACATTTGAATTTTCTAGGCCCACGAGGCCCGGGTCAACCAAACCCAAAAAATTCAACTTTTGCCAAACACTCCGAAACACTTTTTCAAACCTTAAATAAGCTTCCTAAATATGTATTTTACATTTAAAACACATATATAATCATTTAAAGCACTAGTATGACAATAAATGAAAGTAACCAAAAATTGGACAAAAGTGGTCACGGTTCTAACAACCTACCTAACTTAAAAAGATTTCGTCTTTAAAATTAGGTCATAACTAGAAGAAAGAAGTCTGGATACTAAGACTGAATCTCCTACTCTCGTTCCTGAGTAGCCTCCTCAATATTATGGTGATACCACAAAACCTTGACTAACGAAATTGTCTTACCTCTCAAAACTTGCTCTCTAGCATCAAGGATATGAAATGGTCTCTCCTCATAAGTGACATCCTCGTCAAGCTCAATGTCAACCTCAATGTCTACCTAACTTAGAACATGTGATGGATCAGGTTCGTATTTTTTCAATATCAAAATATGAAATACGTTGTGAACCTTTTCCAATTGTGGTAGCAAAACCAATCTTTAAGCTACCTCACCGACACACTCAAGGATCTCAAAAGGTCCAATGTATCGTAGTGACAACTTGCCACTCCATCCAAAGAGCATCAATCCATTTCGTGGCAAAACTTTAAGAAACACATAGTCTCCCACCTCAAAGGATAACGGTCGCAGCCTCTGATCGGCACAGCTCTTTTATTTACTTTATGCTATTAACAAACGCTGTTTAATCAACTTGATATTTTATGTAGTCTCATGTGCAATAATTGGTCCTAAGGCTACGGTCTCACCCACCTCGGTCCAATAAACTCGAGATCTACAAGGTTTGCCATATAACACCTTAAATGGTGCCGTCTTAATACTGGCCTGATAACTGTTGTTGTATGAAAAATCTACAAGTGGCAAATGGTCATCACAACCACCGCCAAAATCAAGAATACAAGCATGAAGAATATCCTCCAATATCTGTATAGTACGTTCGGACTGTCCGTCAATCTGAGGATGGAATGTTATTCTAAAATGCAACTCCTTATCCAACACCATCTAGAATCCCTACCAGAATCTTGAAGTGAATTATGGATCCCTATCCAATACAATGGATACTGAAAATTCATATAATCTCACAATCTTCTATACATATTGCTTACTAAGTCTCCTCACATCATCATTCAACCTCATAGGTAAGAAGTGAGTTATCTTGGTCAATCTGTCCATGATGACCCAAACTGTATCATTTCCCTTGTTCGATCTAAGAAGACTCATCACAAGATTTATGGTAATATGTTTCCATTTTCATTCTGCCACTGGTAATGGTTGCAACAACCCAGCTAGCTTTTGATGTTCCGCTTTTACCTGATGACAAGTGAGGCATCTTGCAACAAACTGTGCCACATCCTTTTTCATACCTCACCACCAATATTGGCGTCTCAGATTATAATACATTTTGGTTCCACCAGGATGAACTGTAAAATAAGAATGATGGAATTTCCGTAATACATCATCACGACAATCAAAAGGAACTACCATCAATCCTCTAAATCGTAGACCCCCATCAGAATACAAGGTCCAACCCTCCATTGTGGTACCACTAGTAATCCATGAGTGAACAGACTCCATCTCACTATCCCGTTTTTGTGCCTCAATCACCTTGCTCACAAGCATAGGTTGAGCTACCATGCTAAACAATGCAGTTGGCTCACTATCATTACTGAAATACAATCCCAACTCTGAGAAATCTTTCATTATTTGGCATTCCTATATGGCTATGCTAACTAGAGTTCCATGAGACTTTCTGCTAAATGCATCTGCCACTACATTTACTTTCCTCGAATGGTATTGCAAATTAAAATTGTAATCTTCCATGTACTCATCCCATCGTTTCTGTCTCATGTTCAAGTCCTTTTGGGAGAAAAGGTACTTAAGACTCTTGTGATCCGAATACACCTCGAGTTTCTCACCATACAAGTAGTGCCTTCACCCTTTTAAGGCGAAGATCACCACTGCTAACTCTAGATCATGTGTAGGATATTTGTGCTCATTAGTCTTTAACTTTCTAAACCCATAAGCAACTACTCTGTCATATTGCATCAACACACAACCTAGCCGCTCCCCGAAGCATAACAATAAATCACATATCCTAAGCCACGCTCGGGTATCACCAAAATAGGAGATGTAGTCGACCGTTCCTTCTATTCACGAAAGGTTAATTCACATGTTTCATTCCAGACAAACTTCACACCCTTATGAGTGAGTGGTGTCATAGGAGCTACAATACTAGAGAAGTCTTTCATAAACCTTCTATAGTAGTCTGCAAAACTAAGGAAACTCTGAATCTTGAAGACACTCTTTAGATTCTCCCAACTCATTACGGCCTCAATCTTAGATAGATCAACTGAAACTCCACCTCTAGAAACAACATGCCCAAGGAATTTCACCTCTTGGAGCCAAAACTCGCACTTTTCATACTTGGCATACAATCGGTGCTCTATAAGGATTTGTAAAACTATCCTCAAGTGTAACTCATGCTCCTCCTCCGAAGATGAGTACACGAGTATATCATCCACAAATATTACCATTAAAGTATCAAGGTACTCATGGAATGCGCGGTTCATCAAATCCATAAATATCACCGATGCATTAGTTAAACTGAGTGGCATTACAAGGAATTCATAATATTCATACCGCGTATAAAAAGCCATTTTATAGATATCCTCATCCTTCACCCTCAATTAGAAATAATAACCTGACTTCAAATCAATTTTTGAGAAGTAGTGAGCTCCCTTCAATTGATCAAATAGGTCATCTATCCTTGGCAATGGATACTTATTCTTGATTGTCACACGATTCAACTTTTGATAGTCAATGCACAATCTCAAAGAACCATCTTTTTTCTTCGCAAACACCACCGGTGCTCCCCACGGTGATACACTCGGTCTAATAAAACTTTTAGCTTTCAAATCATCCAATTGATGCTTCAATTCCACCAATTTCATCTACGTCATCCGATATGGTGCCATAGAAATGGGTGTCATACCAGGTATAAGATCAATGCCAAACTCCACCACTCTCTTGGGAGGCAAATCTATCAAATCCTTTGAAAATACATCCGTAAATTCACACACTACTGCCAGATACATTTCTCTTGGCATCTCCTCTCCCTCGGCCAAAAGACTAGCCAATATGAAATTGTGTAGCTCTCGACTACTAATGTCATAACATGAAAAAGTATAGCAGTAACTCTGATCTCCTATAAAACAAAAGCAATCGCCCTCAGGCGTACAAATCGTCACTCTCCCTCTAAAATAGTCTATCATTGCATGAAAAGCTGCTAACTAATTCATCCCTAGGATGATGTCAAAACTACTCATATCAAGGAGAATAAATCAAACTCAAGTGCCCCAGTTATCTCAATAGCACATCCCTGGTACACTCTATCAAGTATCATCGTATCACCCACTAGCATATCAACACAAACTACTCTACCTAATGGACTAATCTCTAGCCCTAAAGCCCATGCAAATGGAGTAGCAATAAATGAATATGATGCATCTGAATCAATCAATACACGTGCCTAAGAGCTATACACTAGAAATATATCTCTAACCACTAAAGGATCTGTTGAAGTCTCAGCTGGAGTGATAGCATAGGCACGACCCTTTATACCCCATCCTGTTTGACCATTGCTTTAATGACTAGACTATTGTGTAAAGGTAGTAGGAGTCACTACCCTCTCCGATAGTGAACTCCGAAGTGACTGTGCCGGTTGTGGTGGCTGAGGTACTCTAAATCCTGACTGTGTCCCAGAAGCCTATGAATAATGCTATTGTGACCCTACAGCACCATAAGCACTACTTCTCCTCTATGGGCAGTCCCTCACCACATGACCCACCTGTCTACACTTATAGCATTTCTCCAAATCCTCCTCCAGTGTAGGCTACAGCTGTGGCCATTCTGGCTTGTAATGTCCCAATTGCAAACACTGACAGCATTTCACCTTGTCCCTAAAGGACCCAGTAAGCACAAACACTGTAGAAAATGACTAAGTTTATTGTGGTCCTTAGAAGTATGAACTACCCTTTATGTTTCTTCTTCGAATTTGCTTCCGAATGAGAGACCACATCGCGTGACTAACTCCTCAAATTTCATATCCTCTAAATGTCATTGTCATCTGCCTCTACTAATAATGTCTGCCTCACCACCTCTGCATAGCTTGGCAAGTCCAAGATAGTGACCTTGGCTCTTAGCTCAAATTAGAGTCCCTTCACGAATCTCCTTGCCTTTGTTTGTTCGTTCGCTATTATTTCTGGAGCGAATCGAGGCAATTCAGTAAACTTGTTCTCTAAGTCCATCATGCTAATTCCTCCCTAAATCAAGTGTATGAACTCATCTTGTAGAGCTTCCTTCACCGTGCTCGAAAAATATTTTTTAAGGAACAACCCCTTGAAAGTTTTCCACCTCATGTCGCTCATTTCATGGGTATGAGTCATGGAATTTCACCATAAGTCCGCTGCCCCTGTCAACTAAATAGGAATGAAGGACATCCTCAGATCATCCTCAACTATTCTTAGCACATCGAATACTTTGCATATTTATTCCAGCCAATCTTCTGCAGCCATAAGATCTGCTCTCCCATCAAATATAGGAGTCTTCATCTTCTTGAATATTTTTAGAGCTTTCATTACCCTATCCCCACCTCCCTATGTTTGATTATGTGGGCCTTCACTGGCCGTCCAAGCCAACAAGTGAATGGCAGCAGTCATCTCACGGACCAACTGTGCCCCATTTATCAATCCTACTCAGACTTACCCTTTGATATCATACTCTGTTAATCAAGTTATACGGCATCACCTCACACCGACATCGTGAAAACTCATCAAATAAACATTATTATATATACTCAATCCTTTAATGTTCAATAGTGCACAATAAACCCATATTCAGGTTTCGGTTAGCTGATGGGTGTTCCACCAGTCGATTGAAACTTGGACAACTCATCGGCTGGCTACCCTTCAACTTTGGTCGGCTGAAGGAGGCCTTTCGGTTGGCTGAAGAGTTATTTTGGTAGGCCAAAATTGGTACCTGCAGAGTCTGCAGATATAAATGTTCAGTATCTCACCATTTTGGTCGACTAATGGATCTTTTAGCCAGCTGAAACTCTCCAGACCCTATTTCTCACTATTTTCGAGCTCAATTCACCCTCCACAAAGTTCACAACTCAAAGAAACTACACAATGCATTATTTTATGCAATTCTACAATTTCCTATACTATTACACATACATAATCATGAAGAGAAGGAAGTCTTCACATACATAACACTTGGTATATTTCATGCCTTCTCTACTCAACCATTCCTTATTTACAAACATATATGATTTGGACATTAATGAAAATACCACTCATCATTTGCAACATCAAGCATTTACCATGTTCAAAACATACCTAAAGAGTATGAAATCATCAAACACAATTATAACATGTTCTTGAAATATAAAGAGGTCTTATGCATACCCAATACATGCATATTGTCCACAATTTGAACATACATAACAATAAAATAATTAAGAAGGAAATTCTGACTCCAAGCCTAACTCATGGTTGCTCACCATCAACCACCTCCTTGCCACGTCTTGAAAATGTTAATGTAGTGGGATGAGCAAATTCAACGGCTCAAAATAATATGTTGTCTAATCGGTTCAAGTTCACATTTCAAATCATCGCATAAAGGCAACTTAACACGCATAGTCTAGCTATGTGTCATACTTCCTAGCGTTTTAGTCAAGACTATAACGTTCATTCCCATGGCATACTTATCAAATACATTTGACAACCACAATATCATAACATTCTTCATTACACAATTCATCATATCTATAACATATGACATAACCAAATTCGTATGCAACTCCACTCAATTCACATAAGTCACATTATTACACATAAGACTCAACACAAAATCACATTTCTCTTGGAATTGTACACACACTTACACATACAAATAAGATATGTACTGAAGTCCTATATCTCAAGTTCTTGATTGTTTCGGGCTACCAACCCATCCGGTTGCCATCATCTTACACAAGGTTGAGGTCTTACAACCCTTGAGGATATGTTCCCTGACTACTTTCCCATGAGACATTTTTCAGAAATTACCCCACACTCACACAAAACATGTCATGTTTTGCACATACATTCGCACGTCTTGATGCATTGCACCCAATTCATGTCCTATATTCATTCTAGCATGTAATGGAAGAATTCATAATGACACATGTTGACCTTAAATTCCCAAAACTAGGATTTCAGCAATTTTCTAAAATCCCACATATGCAATAATCTTCACAAATAGCATACATCAACAATTCATGTATTCTAAGTCACAAACCAATAATTTCTAATTCAAAAAACACACATACATCAATTTAATTCAATAATTTTATCCAGAAATATCATATAATCATATAGAACATGAAAACATCAATTTTATGCTTAAAATATGAAATTTAACTTGAAATATAAAACACAACACACACACTCTACCTCAATAGCTATAGTTTTAAGAAATTTCTTACTTTCACTCGAAAATTAACTTTCTCCTAAATCAATTTTGGATGGATCAATCTCGAGCCCTTAGTGCGTAAACCGTTTCTCTCTTCTTCGGCGTTACCCAATTCTCTCCCCAAGGTCTTCTAATTCAATGGAGAAGTGAAGAAGAAGAAGTAGCTACATATCAATATAAATATAATGCCCCATTCGGCTAAATGAGAATGAGAAATGAGGGCTGGGAATTCTCCTCCTATTTATAGAATTTAACATCCACTTATTTACAAAAATGTCACTACGTTTTTACTAAACCTTCCCGGAATTGATTTTTAAGTTCTATAACTCCAATTAACACGAAATCAACTCCATAGTTCATCAAATATTTTATTTAATCTACCTTACGAGTTTGGTGTTATTCTGACACATTTGGATTTTTTGGACCCACAAGGCCTGTATCCTGGGTCAACCGGACTCAAAAAAGTTAACTTTTGCCAAACTCTCTAGAAACTTTCCCAAACCTTAAATAAGTTCCTTAAACATGTATATTATATTTAAAATACATATATAATCATTTAAAGTATTAATATGACAATAAATGAAAATAACCAAAAATTGGACAAAAGTGGTCACGGTTTTTACATTCTAGGTATAACTCGTATAATCAATGCTTCAAGCTTTGAAAACATCCTATTCAAGTACTTCTCTAACCCCTTCATGGATTGATTGTATTATCTCGCAATCAAAGCATGATTAGAATCCAAAACATAAAGTCCGACAGTAAGAGCATTGTCATCACTATCATCCACAACCTCCTCCACAACCTGTTGCCTTGCAGACTCCTTTTGGGCTCTTTCCATCATCTATTTAGTAATCGAAGACTTAAAATTTGAGGTCGTGAACTTTCTTTTGGGCTTCACAACTAGAGCATTTGAAGGTATATACACATTCTTTGCCTTAAGAATTTTCATCACAATCAAGGAAAAAGGCAAAACATTGGTAGGCCTAAAATCATTCGACTCTTGAATCATAGTCCTCAAAATGATAGCCGACACATTAATTTTATCACCATTCACAATGTAATATAAGATCTCACCAAATATCGTGGCAAATCACCCTTATGATTATGAGGATCCAGTAATGAAGCATTCGATTCACACAACATCCTAATGATTTCTTACATGCTTTGAATGTTCTTTTCAGTACCTACATAAGAAAAAATTATACTATCTTCTGCCTCTGGAACTCCAATGACCTCAAAAATTAATTAGGTAGTCACCTTGATCTCTATCCCAAAATATTTTACCGCCATATATTGCTCTCTCTCACTATAAGCAAGAACAATGCTATAGAAATATCGAACCATGTCGAGAACACAATCCTTGCATAGGTTTTCTAGTGAACGCCAACCATTAATTCTAAAGTAGTGCACAAATTTCAAATGATAGCCTTGATGACGATTAAGTATCACAATGTATACTAAGTGTGTAGGCAAAGTGAGGGAGAATAGGAGAAAAAGTGCACTCAATGAGAATGTAAGCACAAAATGAATCACATGCACACACACAACTTAAATGCTCTAGCCGAGCCTTGTTGGATTGGTCCAGCTAGTTCTTGGACGGGTTCAACCAGGTGAAATTGGTCTGTTGACCAACTTTGACTAGTTTTGCAATTTTTTTTAAAAAAATGTCTAAAAATGCACGAAAAATTCCTAAAAATTGTGGGGTTTTATTTAAGTGAAAAAATTATAATAATCATATAATCATTAAAAATAATTTTTAACATAAAATAACAATGAGTTTTAAAATTTTTGAAAGATTTCAAGAAAATTGACAAATGGACAATTTTAAAACCCATAAATTTGTCAACAAAATTCATACTTAATGTTATGATCATGACACAATTTTCAATACACATATTTATAAAAAATTAGAAATTCATCTAACAAATCCATGTGTGTGTGTGCAATCCAACATTATCATAAATTAATTAAATTCTTTTGATTCATCTTCTAAAACACATTGGATGATAAGCAAATAAAATCACACACAATCAAATATTTTTCATTGAATTTTAATTTTTTATTTCTAAGACGGTGACTTTCACTCTTACGGACAACAAGCTATTTCCTCAAAATAACTTCTTAAAAGATATCTCATTGGAGATTTATGTCGTAGTAGTAGTTTCGAACAAATCCTGAAGGTACCATTTTCCATTTTGTCTTAGATTTTCAGCAATTCTTTCATTTTTTTTCTTTCTTTTTATGCTGAATAAAAATAGAATATTTTCTTTTCATTTTTTTCATTGATCATTTAAGCCTTCAATGCTACTCATACAATATATTCTAGTCAACTTCACATTAGTTTTCAATCAATTCTCTCAGAGTTGGACTACTGCATAAGTTATATAGATTCAAAAGATTCACCTCTAAAAAGAAATAAATATAGAATATTAGTCATCAATGTTTAGATCATAAACTCAAATACTTCATTCATTGATAAATTAAGTGTCCTAATCATGCATTCACAATTCATAAAAAAATATGATTTTCACATTCACATGATTATCATAAAAATAAACAAATCCTGACTTAATCTAAAAAATATTATCGAACACAAAACATATAATAAACATAAGTTCAGTTTATAACTATAAAAGTTCTATCGAGGTTTTAACTCAAGACTAGGTTTGGTTGGTCTTTGGTAAATCTCACTAGAATTTCTACCACCCAAAGGTGTAGACTTCTAAGAAAGAAGATGATGAAGCACAGCTGCACAACAAGGATTACAAGATATTCATTTTGGTTTCAACTTGATTTGACACCACATTCTTGGCATGTCTTGTGGTCCTAGTCGTGACAATGTCATGTGGTCCGGTCACATTTCGATTTATGTTGGGATAGAAATATAGATTGTACATTAATATGGAAAGATCAGTATTGTTCATTATTTTTCATTTGAAAACTACTTACACATGATACACTTAAATTTTGAAATTTAATTTCCATTATTTTTCATTTGAAAAAGACACGCAAAGTGAATATATAGTACAAAAATGGAGCACAAAGATTAGTCCTTTTGTATATATTGCGACTCATTTCATCTATTAAACTAACACATTTACAGTAGGAGAATCACTTCACCAACTAAATAATGCAAAATACAAATAACTAATAGACAGTAATAATTAATATAAATGTTATTCGGTACGAGTAACATTGATCTTATTTTTAATAACTAACCAACAACAACAATGTACTTTTTTTCCAACTATTTCCGATCAATTTCATTTCACTCCATCTAAGGCCATAGAAACATGTTTGTCAAACAGTGAATCCGCCATCGACAAGGAGGTCATGGCCGGAGATGAATGCGGAGTCATCCGAGGCAAGGAACAACTCAGCATCAGCAACATTTTTTACTTACAGCACAATTCCTTTCAAGCTCGTAAAGGGTTCATAAATCTTCTCCATCTCCTTCACCCCTTTGTTATACGCTTTGCACAGCAACGGCGTCGCCAATGCATAGGGCAACACACTGTTCACCCTAATCCCATGTTCACCGAGCTGCCGGTTTGCTGACCGGACCAACCCAATCACCGCATGCTTTGACATGCAATAATCCGTCCGTTTCTTTTGGCCTTCCCTACCCCCACGCTCGCCGTGCACACAATGCACCTCACGCGCCGCTCTACCGTCACACGCGCCGCCTGCTTCACGCAAATTTCTGTCCCAAGTAGGTTGACTGCAAAGAGTTGGTCGAATTTGGAGAAGTCGAGATCAAGAAGCAGCTGATTGGAGGAACTGACGATACCTGCATTGCTGAACATGATGTCGAGCTGGCCGTGAATCCGAACCGTTGTTTCTACCATGTGTTTGACTTGGTCTTCGTCCGCAACGTCGCAGTGGACATAGGTGCATTGTGGGCCGATGGACTCGGCCACACGCTGGCCTAGCTCATCTTGGATGTCTGCAATCCCAACCGCACGTGCGCCGTCCTTGGCAAAAAGACGCGCCGTTTCCTCTCTGATGCCGCTGGCACCACCGGTGATTATGGCTACTTTTCCCTCCAGTTTCTTCTTAGTCATTTCCGTCATCTTTCAGTCACCAAATAGTCGTTACAAGTGAAGCCTTTATGTTAGTTCTCTGTCTTAATTGGTTAATAAGACAACTTTGAAAGGAGGATATGACTAAAAGAGCAAGATTTTATCGTTGAAGAAAGTGAAAAGTTCGTAACATCTAAAGGAAGAGTGAATTTCATATAAAATCATTTCCTAGAGTTAGATTGCAACACTTGTATCTTGTCCTGCAATACTTACCTAATCATCAAGGAGTAGGTGTCGAGTCATAAACGCTAATGTGGTCCAGGCACAAATTCACGGGGCTTTTTCAATTGCAAAATCAAAATTATAATATATAAGAAAAATAAATATTTTATGGTTATACAAAAGAGAATATTTGACAACACCATATATCATACTTCTCTCATTTTATAAATAAAAGAGACATATACATTTGTGATTGGACCACATCAGCAGTTAGGAGAGAACACTTATCCATTGCTAAGTGGGTAAGTATTATTCTTATTTTTATGCTAAGAATAATGTAAAATTGTTAGCCATTTAAATCGTTTCAGAAAATGTATTAGCATGTCCATTAAACTTTTGACAGACCAAACAGACTATATAGAGTTCAACAATCAGTTCTACATTAGAAAATCTAAAACATTTAATTGTTCTACATCAAAGTATCCAAAAGGTCAACATTAGACAAGAAAATACTTTCTAATCATATTTTTGCATCTTTCTAATTCTACTCCTATAGACATTAAAAAATTATATGATAGACTCAAAATATAATTTGAGCTTATTTTCAGTTTGACCCACTTTAAAATGTAGCCCAATGAATTAGATATTCAAAATCCAAACCCACCATAAATAAATGGGTCATGGGCTGATCCAAATATTTATCATTAAATATAATTATATAATATAATATATATATATATATATATATATATATATTAATTGGATAATAATCATCAAAGATAATTATCAAGAGTAAAAGAAGTTACTTTCTACATCAAAGTATCCAAAAGGTCAACATTAGACAAGAAAATACTTTCTAATCCTATTTTTGCATCTTTCTAATTCTACTCCTATAGACATTAAAAAATTACATGATAAACCCAAACTATAATTTGGGCTTATTTTCAATTTGACCCACTTCGAAATGTAGCCCAATGAGTCACATATTCAAAGTCCAAACCCACCATAAATAAATGGGTCATGGGCTGATCCAAATATTTATCATTAAATATATAATATATATATATTAAGTGGATAATTATCAAGAATAAAAGAAGTTACTAGTTTGCCCCTCCAATAAGTCTATAAATAGAGGTAGAGAGAGAATGAAAAAAAAATCAAAAAACTCTCAAAGAAAGCTGAAACTCTGCAGGAATTTTCATTTAAAATCTAAAGCTCCAAAGTATCTAAACCCTAAAGGAGAAAAACAATAATCACATCATCCACGTGCCGCTCTTCACCAAAGTTTCAATTCAATTCAAGATCAAGCTCCAACAGCCTTTGAATTTGGATCACCAAGGGGATCGAATCAAAGGAATTTATATTTTGTTGTAAAGATTTACAGAGATTTATAACCCATTTTTTTTAAATTAATATATTTGATATATTTGTCCACATGTTTTGATCTTATTCTCAGACTCGAAATTTGTGTGTACAAATTTTTGGCTCGTCTGATGGGACCGTCTTTGCCTCTCATCTCTATCTCTTACATCATACATCCAAAACTCTATTCATCAGAATTTATGACTCTTCCCAATGTTCAGACTATAAACAAGAAAATCTTAAAAGACATTGCTGCTGCATTAGCTAATATCAAAGTTGCCCCAAGCAATGACAAGAACCCTACGAACCCATCAAGTGCTAGTAGGTCCTATGACGCGTAGCATGACCAAAGCAATTGCTTCGCTCAAGAATCAGCAAGATTTGTGAAAATTAATCCTGCTAAACTAATAGATGTGCAAACTCAACATGTTAACACCATTGATCCTCAGGGGGTAAAGAACTTCGACATTGTTTTAGAAAAGTTAGGGCCACCACATTAACCCCACTCCATCTTCGATGCCAACTGTAGCGTTGTTCTGCTCTCAGAGTCGTTACTTGAAATTTTAGAACAATCGGTCACTTCAAAGAATATTGTCCATGAAGGTCTTTCCTATTCAAATGTTGTCGCAACTATGATGACCGGAACAACCTCAGTGGAAGACCAACTAGTAGTGATGGCGTGTGTAATTGAACACCTCACAAAAACTGTTGAAGAGAAGGACTTGTAAATCACCACACTAATGAGTAAGCTTGAAATCCAAAAATTCTGACGAGTCAAAACAACTGCCTGCGAATACTTCAAATTCGGCCCTTCAAAGTGCCCAATCAGAAGATCATCGTCACACATCTGCGTCAGGACATGTGACTGATGAAACTAACCGTGCTTCAACAATCTCTTCATGATCTACCCAATAATTGCAGGATATAATAACAAACACAAATTGAGCACAGTCTGGCGGCGCCCCTCAAAAAACTGTCATGTACTCAAAGCCCTACACCGAAAAAATTAACAGCTTAAAAATGCTACTGGGATATCAACCGTCAGCATTCCAATAATTTAATAGAAGAGGCAATCTCAAATAACAGGTTGCACACTTTGTGAAGACCAGTAATAATGCTGGCACCGAAGGAGACCTCTCGGTCAAGTAATTTGTTCGTTATCTCAAATGGAATGCATTTGATTGGTACACGGACCTCAAAGCTAGGAGTATTGACTGTTTGGAGTAGATGGATCGAGAGTTTCTCAACCGCTTCTACAATACTCACTAAATAGTAAGCATGCTAGAACTCACTAACACTAGACAATGGAAGAACGAGCCTATGATAGACTATATTAATCAGTGGCGAGCACTTAGGTTGGATTGCAAAGACTGGTTGATAGAACTCTCTACTGTTGAAATGTGTATACAAGGCATGAACTGGGATCTTCTCTACATTTTACAAGGAATCAAGCCTCGTACATTTGAAGAACTAGTTACTCATACTCATGATATGGAGCTTAGCCTAACAAGTTGTGGTGCAAAAGCTCTTACCTTTCACAATATGTTTGACAACTGTCTTAAAGATGAGGGGGTTGAGTCCAAAGAGGAAGACAAAATACTTCCTAAGTTGAACAATGAAATAGATATATCTTATATTACAAGCATCGTCTCTAAAGACTTCTATCAAGAAATACATCATGTTGCTTCAGTGACTTCATCTGAAAGTTTTCAGTTACATAAGGCATTGAGTCAAGAAAACCTTGGTAGAAGATCGGACTTGTTAGGAACATCAACTTTCAATTACAAGAATTTTGAGATAGCTCACCACAATTCAAATGAGCAAATGTTTGAAACAACCTTACAATGAAAAGTGAGTAGTCAGCAAAAAAAAAAAAAAAGGAAAGTGAACAGACAGGGAGCAAACCCTCCATACAAAGCTCATTCTCAGCTCTCTCATAAGAAATATCTTTGGTAAGGGGGTAAGATTCACACATGTCCTTTAAAAAAGCCTACACATTTTCTCAAACCTTAAAATAAGAAAGAAGTCTTAAGAAAGAAACAAGAAAAATAAAGGCATATACAAAGTGACAAATCACAAGGATTTGTATCAAAGAAGTATTGTAAAGGTAATTCTTCAAGTTCTCCTCAAACAACTTTAAGTAGAAAGAATCATAAAATTATACTCACATGTAGGCTAAAAAAGAAAATTCAAGATGGGAATAGTCTTACAAGGATCTCATAAGAATCATTGCCCAGAAACACACGAGTGATGTCTCAAGAGTCAATTTCTCGAAGTGTCTCTAACAAGCAGCAAAACGAATGTTTCAAACAAGAAAGCGAAGAACAAAGTTCTCACCAATTCCAAATAGAATGAAAAGCTGTGAAAATCAAAAGACTGAAGGAAAGAAAAGTGTGGGGACCAAAGCCCGAAGATGTTGTCTAGATCGAATCTCGTAGAGGAATAAATGCATACTAGGTGAGGTTTAATCCTCCTGTATGGACCTAACGAATGAAATACCTCTTCCTTCTAAGTTGAGAGACAAGTTCGAAGGAGATGTTTATTTTCAAGTACAAGAAGATTATAGTGAAGAAACAAAATAAGAAGGAAATCCCCAAGTTGATGCCAAGCTACTTCACACCAATCAAAACAAGCTTTGATTGTCTTCTGAATCTTACAAAGTTGAAGAATAATTAGAGTTGAAGTGCTCCCCAATGTGAGCCTAAACTGGCGATGACACTAAATGACACGAGTATAAACTATCTACAAAAAGAAAAGAAAAAAAATCCTTGACACGAGTATAAACTGTCTACCAAAAAAAAATACTCTTTGACACGAGTATATTCTGTTTGCATAAAAAACAATCAAACACTCATTAGCACAACTTTAAACTGTCTTCATAAAGAAAAAATCAAACATTCTGTGACATGAGTATAAACTGCCTGTATGAAGAAAAAAAAAATCACTCCTTGATATGAGTATAAACTATCTTCACAAAAAAATTTATATATATATATATATATATTGAACTACGTGATGGCTTGATCCCTATTCAGGGTACATAGGCAACTTGGATAATTGTTCCTAATTTAATTGATTCAACAAAAAAAAATATTTCTTTTGGCCTGTCGCCAAGATATTGACGATAATTGCCACACCATGGTGATTTGGTCTATCGCCAAGATGTTGATGATGTTTGCCGCATTGAGGTGATGATTTAGCTCACCGCCAAAATATGTTAAAAGATGTTTGTCAAATTGTGGTGACTTGACTTGCCGCCAAGATGTTGAAAGCACTCGTCGCACCATGTTAATTTGGTCTATGGGGCAAAACAACTAACTAGTAGGGTTCTTACATTCAGTGTAATTCCTTTCTCCATGACATCGTTCTCTCATTATAAAATGGTTACTGTGTTTACCTTGAAAATTTTGAAGAAAACTATGATTGGCAAAAGTCAAAGGTTGTTTACCTGGAAAAAAAAATAGTGAGAGAAATTTTAACAGTTAAAAATAAAATAAAAAAAGTGATCCCGAAGGGACGACAAAGTGTTCCAATAGAACTAAGGGACTCCAAAGGGACGAAAAGTGTTCAAAAGGAACTAAGTGACCCCGAAATGACAATAAAGTGTTCCAAAGGAAATAAGTGATCCCGAAGGGACGATAAAATGTTCTAACGGATCTAAGTGATTTAAAAGGGATGAAAATTGTTCCAAAGGAACTAAGGGACCCCGAAGGGATGATAAAATGTTCCAATGGAATTAAGTGACACCGAAGGGATGAAAAGTGTTCCTAACGAACTGAGGGACCCAGAAGGGATGATAAAGTGTTCCAAAGGAACTAAGTGACCCTGAAGGAATGATAAAGTGTTCCAACAAAACTAAGGGAGCTCGAAGGCACGATAGAGTGTTCCAAAGGAACTAAGTGACCCCGAAGGGACGATAAAGTGTTCCAATGGAACTAAGGGACGCAAAAGGAATGATAAAGTGTTCTAACAGAACTAAGGGAGCCCAAAGGGACGATAAAGTGTTTCAAATGAATTAAGTGACCCCAAAGTGACGATAAAGTGTTCCAATGGAACTAAGGGACCCGAAGGGACGAAAAGTGTTCCAACAAAACTAAGTGACCCTGTAGGGATGATAAAGACCAAATGAGCTAAAAGACCTCAAATGGATGATAAAGTGCTCCAATGGAACTAAGTGACCCCGAAGGGACAAAACGTGTTCCAAAGGAACTAAGTGGGCCCGGAGGAACTAATGAATGCCATTCCAAACTCCATATTCTGAAAAAAGTGATTTGACAATTTGACAGCATTTTGGAAAGCAGTCTCTCATTGGAAAAAGGAATGAAAATCTGCAAGAATTGACAACAAATTGAAACTTGCAAAAAATAAATAAAAATTTGAGTGACTCACCTATAATTGTCTTTCTTAATGAGTTCAATGGATTTGTACGTTGTTCTAGAAGTAACACAAAACTCGAGCAAAACCCACAAATAGAAGCTGATATAGAAAAAAATATTGGTTAATAGTGATCATGGAAGACAAAGTTGTTACTGGAAAAAAAAAACAAAGAGAAATTTTGCTCACTGCCAAGTTATCATTAACAAAAGAAAGGAGAAAAGAAGTGGAGGCCAAGGCAGAGAAGACAAAGACGATATGGGTTTATGGTAATGTTTGTGGAAAAGGCCAAAATTTAACAAATATGAAGTTCAGGACTTTTCTGTGCAGTCTTACTATTTGGGCCATAACTTTCATCTTGAATATTAGATTAATACAAGTCCAGAGTTTTATGAAAGCTTATTCATAGTGGAATAAATTTGTATTTTACAAAGAAGCCCAAATTTTGATATTATTGGGGTAAAAATCACATTTCAAAATGGTCACAATATTCTGAGCGAACCTTACACTAGTTATAATAATTTGACCATATCTCTCGACCACGATATCAGAATTGAGCAAATTTAGTGGCTGTAAAAATCTAACTTCAAGCCCAAGGTGTTTGTATTTCATGAAAATTTTGTGAATCACATTTATTCTAGTTTCAAATTGAATTGCAAGTTAGGAGAAATATTTTGACATCATTTCTTCTCAGCACTTTCCTATTTTCTTTTATTTGGAGAACACCCTAGAGGGTCTCTATATAAGAGAATGGGATTCACAGAAAATTAGTTGGAAGAAAAAAAACCTTGGTTCGCGTGACAGTAATTATATAAGAGTTTATGTTTGTGAGGCATGTGACAGAACAATAAAGGAAACTGTGAAAAAAATAATAATGAAGGAGCTTGGGACACTAAAGCAATGAAAAATAGAGGAAATAATAAAAACAAAGTGAAGAACCTGCTATTACGATAAAGATTTCAATGAGAAAAAGTTGGTATTGTAGCTACGAGCTCTTCCTTCTTTTGTTACCAACAATTTAGTGTTGACTTCATTTGAAAGTTCAACAATTAAGATTACAATACAAATTGATGTCAAAAGCTTGACTCGTAGGTTATATATAGCCCAAACTAGTTTAATCCTATTTGTAGGTGGATTCTCAAGACTCTAATTTTACTTGGACAGGAAAAAAAATATCCTAATTAGAATAGGATTTTCTAGAGGCTTATTCAATTAGGAAAAGGAGAACTATGAAATTGGAGTTCAGGTCAAAGAAGGAAATTTAAGAAATCGTAGTTCATGTCACGAAAAGTGTCCAAAATTTGGATGTCGGGAAATTGCATTTAAAAAAAAAATACTTCAAGCCCCGTTTTAAATATGCGACGAGTTCCGTGAGACTTGAAGTGGGGGCAATTTCTAAACATTAAAAAATTACATGATAGACGCAAAATAGAATATGAGCTTATCTTTAGTTCGACCCACTTCGAAATGTAGCCTAATGTGTTAGATAATTTAAAGTCCATACCCATCATAAATAAATGGGTCATGGGCTGATCCAAATTGTCTAAGAATTCCACGCCCACTAGAAAATGGATTAAAGGATAATTGATATATATGTATAAATATTTATCATCAAAGATAATTATATATATATATATATATATATATATATATTAATTAATTAGATAATTATCACAAAACATAATTATCAAGACTAAAAGAAGTTACCAGTTTGCCCCTCCAAAAAGTCTATAAATAGAGGTAGATGGAGAAAGAAAAAAAAGAGAACCAGAAGACTCTCAGAGAAAGCTGAAACTCTGCAGGATTCTTCACTCAAAATTCAAAACTCAAAAGCATCTAAACCTTAGAAGAGAAGAACAACAAGCACATCATCCACATGCCGTTCTTCACCAAAGTTTCAATCCAATTCAAGATCAAGCTGCAATAGCTGTTGAATCTGGATCACCAAGGAGATTGAATCAGAGAAATTTATCTTTCTTTTGTAAAGATTTACAGTGATTTGTAACCCATATTTCTTAAAATTAATATATTTGATATATTTGTCCATGTGTTTTGATCTTATTCTCAGACTCAAAATTTGTGTGTACAACCCCTTCTTTGCATAACTTTGCAATTTGCATGCATAAATTCCTTGTCACTACTCTAATATATAGCTTAAGGATATGTGGGATCATATGTGGTTTCTACAGGCTCCCATCCTTTTTTTTTTAATCTTGCGTCTACATTCATATAAATAATAATCCAACTCACAAAATGATTTTCAAATAATTTTTATTTTTATATAAGCGTAGTTATCATTACAAAACACTTTCGTTGTCATGCCATTCCGAAATTCTTCTACACTTAATTTCAAAAATAAATGACCATACATAATGATGTCATGTGCATATTGATTGTCATGCCATCATAATGTCTAAATATTGCTCACATGGCTCTTGTAGGTTTTCTACAACCCTTGAATTGCTACTAAACTATTAAAATTAACATATTGCACTCCCATGTCAAGTAATGTGTGGGTAATTCAAATACTTTTCAAATGCAATAATTTTTTAAAAAGTGCACCTACAGACATGTTTTTAAAATAAAAAAACTCCTAAGTCATAGTCCTTGGCATGCGGTCCACATTATGTCATAATCATAGCTTTCTTAAAAATCATTGTAAAACTCTTTCAAAAGTATTTTTCATCAAATTAAAATATTGATTAGATTAGGACTCACTAAACCTTTTCCAAAATTCTTAAATATACATATTTTAGGTTTATTAAGGCCTCATTTGGGGAGCTTCCTAATATCAAAAGGACTTTATTGATAAGACCTTCATAAAAGGAATTTTGTTAGATGGAATTCAAGAGAGAGAAGATGTTTGGTAGATGCATTTTTTAAATATACTTTAAATTATATTTTTTCTTGACAATATTATGTCTTATCCTTAACAACTATTGCAACTGTTAGAAAAGGAGGAGTCGAATCTTTGGGTGGAGATAATGGTAGTGGAAGGCAGCGGTGGTGGTGGCAACGACGACAGTGGAGGCGGCGGTTGTAGTGGTGGTGGCGACGGCAGTGGAAGGTGGCGACATCGACAGAAGTGGCAGTGGTGGTGGTGGATGGCGGTGACAACAGTAGTAGTGGAGATAACGGTGGTGGTGGTGGCGGTTGAGATAACGATGGTAGTGGTGGATGGAATTGGCATCGACATTGGTGGTGGTGGTGATGCAACAACAACAGTGGTGATGGCGGTGGAAGAATGAAGGACTAAGAGAGAATATAACAAAATCTTATTAATATATAGAAAGTACATGAACAAATTAGTAAATTAACAAATTTACTTCAAAAGAAAATTTGGTTTCCTAAAAGAAGGTTCTTAAAGTAACATTTTTTTACTTCTCTGAAATGGACTTCCTAATCACCAGCTTCTTCCGAAAGGCCTTTACATGTGTAACCAAACATCGCATTTTTTTAAAAGACTTTGATACTTGAAGGACTTTTTGAGGCCTTGGAAAGCTCCCCCAAACAGACCCTAAATACCTAAGATAAATCAAAATTTCATCAAATAATATAAATTTTATACGCCTTTTACATAAAACAAGTTTTCCTAAAAATAAACTTTCTTAAAACAAAATTTCCTCAAAAACCAAGTTTCATAAAAAAAAAAAGAATGTTTCCTAAAATCATGTTTCCTAAAAACCTTGTTTCCTGAAATAATGTTTCCTAAAATCATGTTTCCTAAAAACCACTTTGCAAGGATATTTTTCTTTTAGACCCTAACTTGCATAAAAGTTAGGTATAGGTCATAAACCCTAGAATTCATAATTTCGGTCTCACAAGCACTTAAAATTTCAATCTTAAGCATTAGGTCTCATAAACACCAAAAATCAATATTTCCAAATTTAAATCTCATAAGTGCCTAGGAATTGGTTTTAGGAAAATTAGAATTTAGTGATCAAAATAAAAGATAATTGCTTTAAAGTGACCTTAAAGTTTTATAATGTTGGATAGTCATCAATCTTAAAACTATATTAATTATATTGCTTTTTAGTGACCATTTGAGACTAAATTCCATAAAAACCCTTTTATTGACAAACATTGTGTAATAATTATCCCCACCCACCAAAGCCACCCACTGTTATAGAAAAAGGAGCGTTGCAATTCAATTAAATTTGACTTTTTCTGTTTGGATGGAAACAAATTATGAAAAACGTAGTATGAGGATTCAACATTACAAGGCAAATCAAACACTGAACTAAAGTTTCAATTAACTATTTGCAAATGAAAAATGGATGTAAATAGTGGCTGCAAGTCCCCTTTGATTGGCAGTCACGATTGATTCTAATACCACCACTATCACCGTTCAAAATATTGGTCTAGAAACTTGTGGTGCAAGGTGATCATGCTAGGGTATAGAGAAACCATAGATCCCATTGTGGGTTTCCGAAATCTTCAATCAAAATATCAACTGAATCAAGGGGCGCAATTGAATGAATTTTGGGTATATGAATTAAATGGTTATGGGAGAGATGAAGGAAAGAGAGAGAGAGAGAGAAATCTTGAGAGAGAGGGGTTTAATTAGTTTTAGTAAGCAAATAAAATACTTTGACAAAATTACCCTCAAATGGTCACTAAAAAAAAATTGTGCCAGGATTGATGACTATTCATTTTGTCTTATAACTTTAAGGTCACCTTAAAGTAATTTTCTTTAATTTTGGTCACCGAAATCTAATTTTTCCAATGGTTTTTCTAAAAATCTATAGGTTTTCTAAAAAGTACATTTTTCAATTCTGAACTCTAATTTATATAAAAATTTGGTTTAGGTCAAAAATTCAAAATCTCAAGCTTTAGGTCTAAAAAGTACCTAAAAACTCAATCTTTTTCCTTCTATTTCAGTTAAGTTTAGTGTTTGTGATGTTTGGCAATTTTCTAAACAAACTCATTTACCATTTTGTAGTTATGTGTCTATGTCTTCTGAGTCTTTTAAACTAATTCATTCTGATTTATGAGTTCATGCTCCAGTTGATTCATATGATGAATTTAAATATTTGTGATATTAATTGATGATTAATCTCATGCTACTTGGTTATACTTGCTCAAATCAAAAACTGATGAGTTATCTGTCTTCAAAGATTTTCATAGTATGGTGACTACTTAATTCAGTGTCAAAATTAAGATTTTCAAGTTTGATAATGGTACAAAGTATACCAAAGGAATTTTGTCTCAATATATTCACAACCAAAGAATTATTCACCAAACTAGTTGTGTTGGTACAACACAACAAAATGGTATTGCAGAGAAAAAAAAAACTGACACATCTTAGACACTGTAGGAGCATTTTATGTTTCAGATGAATGTCCCAAAGCATTATTAGTCTCATGTCATTTTAAATGCCACATACTTGATTAATCAACTTCTTAGTTGAGTACTCAATTTTACATGTCCATTGAAAGTGTTAACGAATTAAAAGCCTGGCATATCTCATTTGCGGGTGTTTAGTTGTGTTTATTATGTACTTCAACAAGAACTCCATCATGATAAGTTGGATGCTCGTTCAACTCAGTGTCTTTTTTGGGAATTTTTCTACAAAAAAGGGGTATGTATGTTACGACTTTGACAACCCAAAGGATTGTGATTTCTTGTGATATGTGTTTTGCTGAAACTAAAGCTTATTTTCAAACACAAAATAGTTCTAGTCCCAGGGGGCGTATTTGTCTGGTTTGTTACTACTTCCAATAGTAAATGTTGATGATATTATACGTTAAATAGATGAAGCAACAATTGAAAGCACATCATCTCCAACCTAACAGAGATCGAGTAAAGAGACTCGTCCTCCAGAAAAAAATGAAAGACTTTTTCACTTATCATGTTGTCTCTTATCCATTGAAGGCTTATTTGACATATGATAATGTTAATAAGTCTTATTCTCCCTTCTTGAGTGCAGTATCTGATAGTCAAGAACCAAAGAATTTTTAAGAAGCTAATTCTATGAGTAGTGTGGTACATAAGCAGCTACGAAAGTTTGATTAAAACATAGAGATGGGTGATAAAGTTTACTTGCTCTTTTGCTCAATTTTTCAAATTTATTCAATTTTATGTCCAATTAAAATAAAAGTAATCCCACAAAGTAAGTAAGTAAAATAAAATACAATAAAGTAAAGAGTGCACCAGATATATGTGGAAAGCCTAGATCGGATTAAAATCATGGGTGAGGCTTGTAGTCTCGGAGAACCAAATCTACTATCTTGAAGGAAAGTACAACAATCTCTATCCAAGACTCATACCCACTCCACTTTGACAAGAACTTGATACGGAACGCCTCAGGCTTACTCTTGCGACTCTCTTGTCCAATTGTTGTAGACTCCCAACTAACGTCACAATTCTTTCAGAAAGGTAACTGAAAGAACATGAACACTCAGCAAATATTTTTTCCCTTTCATAGTGCGAACTTCTTCTCCTTCCTAACCAACAAAAAGTTGTAGAAGAAACCAAACTATTATAATAAGAGAAAGATATAGAGAATTATCTATGACTTATATTAATGTATATGTTTACAATTTACAATGAGATCATATAGATAAGAGAATGAAAGAGGTTAGGTGAGTGGAGAACAAGTAACCTATACATAGAAACCCCAATCATAGGAAATCCTAATCTGATATGAAAAAGATATATCCTAATATATTCTAACACACCCCCCCTCCCCTCAAACTCAAGATGAGTTATACCATGCCATATAGAGTTTGGAGACAAACTCTCGAAAATGACCTAGTAGAAGAGATTTGGTGAAGATATCTGTTATCTGATCATGTGAAGTGGAAGACTATAACTATAAGGAATTCTGAAGCAGATGATGAATAACAAAATAACAATCTATCTCAATGTGTTTGGTCCGCTCATGAAAGACATCATTGTGTGCAATCTGAATAGCACTCTCGTTATCAAAATAGATGAGAGTAGTAGTGGATAAAGAAACTCCCATATCCTGAAGAAGCCACATTAACCATAAAAGCTCAGAAGTAGCATCTACAAGTGCTATATACTTGGCCTTGGTGCTAGATCAAGCAATAATTGATTGCTTCTTCATTCACCAAGAGATCAGTGAATCACCAAAAAAGAAACAGTATCTTGTACTGAAATGATACACTACAAGAATTCTGGGCTTTAGGGACGGGCTTTTAGAGATAGTCTAAAAACTGTCCCGAAATGTGCCATTTTTAAGGACAGTAATATTTGACTGTCCCTAAAAGTGTGAGTTTTAGGGACAGTTAAAAACAACTGTCTCTGAAGGTTCAATTTTTTCCACCAAAATATTTGATGTGCCAAAAAAAATTGACGCGCGAAAATTGCCACCAAATTTTTTTTTCACTTGTTGGTGGTTCCTACGTGTTATACCTGATACACAGAAAAAGCTATACCTGTGTAAAATTGGGAAAGTTACATACAGTCTTATCTCACCATTTCACTCTCACCAGCGATTTCTCTCTTGCACACGCACACGATCTTCCTTCTCTCTCTCATCTGCTATGTCTCATCTCACCATTTCACTCTCATGAGCAATTTCTCTCTCTCACACACACACGATCTTCCCTCTCTCTCTCATCTGCTAGATCAATCGTCCAAAATCTATTCTCGATCTCGTGCCCTTTTCCTTTTGGTGTTTCCGTGTTGATTGATCATATCCCTTTCTCTGAGACGAAAATATCTTCAGGCAAGTCTACAATATATATATATGTGTGTGTGTGTGTGTGTGTGTTTCTATATTTCTATATATATATATGCACAACTATATTTGTTTATAACACACTCTCTCTCTCTCTCTAAATACACTCAATCAACCAGTCCTCTCTGATGAAAGCAATTCTCTCTCTATCTGTAGTTACAGTCGACCTCTTCGGTGATAGCAATACATGGTTGTTTGATTCTTCTCGGTGAAAGCTACACAAATTTGTCTCCGGTAAGACACTTGATTTTTTTAATTTTTTTTCCATAAGACACTTGATTTCTGAAAACAACCTAAGCACAAAAATATTTTTATAACATGAGTTAGCTTTCGAAACCATTAGTTCGATCAATTGATGGATTAATGATTTGGTACATTCCTAACAATTATTGTATAGTTGAAAACAGACCATGTACATCATAGATTACCTTTTTTCAAAGGAGGGGGAAAAAGAATTTTGCAAAACTGAGGCTGGTTGAGGATGTAAAGTTGCTTGCTGATATGTTGCTTGATATTTTATGTGAATGGATTTTCTCTTATATTTGATTCTTAGTTTTTTTTTCCTTTCTTGACGCATTAGCTATTTTTGTGGTTGATTTCACGTGTTATGTTCTCTTAGATCTGTTGATTTTGCAATCAATTTGATATGGCGGGGTATGCGAGATCACAAGGGAAGGCCCCTGTTTGCTTTGGCCTGACGTATGCGGTTTGTTGTAGGACTGTAGCCGGGACACACTGAGAAGGTAGACTTTAATCTTTTTTCCTTTTATATTTTTTTTTTAGATATCAAATTATCTATCTATTTGTTTTTGTAATGTAGTTGATTGCATTCATGGGAGATTGGAAGGTTTTATTAGTTTCTCTTTGATGCAAAATTGAGTAGTGATGCAAAATTTGGTACTTGTATATATATTTTCTTAAGTAATGATTGACATTATATAGCTTGAAGAATCTGTAGCGACCCATGAGAGTAATAGTATAAGGTGATTAAAATGAAGAAAGGGAACTTTTTAGTTACTTGACTAGTTGAAGGAAGTGTTGCCTTTGGTGTTGTTTTTCTTGTAACAATGTAGTTCTTAATACAGCATAGCTCCTCAAATTGTTTCCACACGTTCTTCTGACCCTTCTCTTACTTGAATTGGTTATTTCAATTACTAGTTGTCTGAAATTCAATACTTGTTTGTCATTATGAAATGAATTTATTGATCAAGTGGAGAATTGTAATGTTGGTTAGATCAATCCAATGAGACAAAGGGTTCAACAGATGATTCTAATCACTCATTGTGGTTATTATATTACATTTTTGGAATGATTGTGTATCAATTAGACAGATTGTTTACCAAAAAAAGGACAGATTTTGTGCTTTTATTGCAATATCAAGAACATCAGAGTATGATTCACCTGCTTCAGAAACAATGACTTCTAGCTAATTTGATTCTACCTCATTGCAGTTTGATATCATGTTTTGAATGTTTCATATTGACTAGTAATATTTATTTGGTCTGTTGAACACTTTATATTAATTAACTTATCCTCCCATCAATTTTTCTTGTGTCAGTATTTTGCTAGTTTCTTAATCTTTGAATCATGGTTCCTAGTAGTGGCCCATGGTCTTATTATAGGTCCAATCATGTTCTAGGTCATTTTAACTGGTTTAAAAGGTCAATAAAGTTCTAGCTAGTCAAATTTTATGTGTTCTCTTTGCAATCCCGATCCTAATAAAATGAATTGATATATATTATAAATCGTAATGATGTCTAATAACATTATAATTTCTCCCAGATTTCAAGAATGAACTGAGGTCACTTAACAGAGAATTGCAGCTTCATATTTTGGAGCTTGCTGATGTTCTTGTAGAGCGACCATCATAATATGCAAGAAGAATGGAAGACATATCCCTTATTTTCAAGAACATACATCACCTTCTAAATTCATTGTGGCCTCATCAGGTGTGAATTTCTTGAGTAATATTAACATCCTTAATTATGTAGTTTATTTTCTCTTCTTTCTTCCTTCCTTCCTTTTTCTCTGCTTCCTTTTCCCAGGCCCGAGCAACACTGATCCACATACTAGAACTTCAGATACAATGCCGTAAACAAGCCGTGGAGGATATTAAGACGTATAGTTCTTTTCATTGCTGAGGCCTTCTGATACTGCTGGAAATTGTTCTTCATAAAATTTGAAAATGAGATCATTACATTGTCTGAGCATCTAAAATGACTTTTTGCTTTTACATTTCGCTTGAGTAAGAATATTTATTAACCAGAGAGACCGATAATGGAATACCCTCAATAGTCAATTCTAGATTCTTATCTATTTTCCTTCCTAATAACTTCCTCATTAGAAGATATCTGATATCCTTCCTTCTAAATTCTACTGATTTATATTTCCGAACATATCCACATCATTGGCTTTTATTAAGAAAACATCTTTAACAGACAGAGAATTGATCTCCTCTAAATTTGCATCTAGAGAAGGCTCCAAAGAACACTTGTTAGTGTCATACCGATGAGAGGGTATGCTGATTAAGTTAGCTGCTTTGGCCTCTGTTTTTGTTAGCCACTTTATGGAAATGGGCTTTTTTAGTAAGCCTAGTCTTTGTTTTTTAGAGAGGTTTGCTCCTCTGTTGTTCGTAGTTTTGTTTGTTTGTTAATAAATTCTTGCTTAGGAAAAAAAATAAGTTAGCTGCTTAGGCCTACCAGTTGCCCTCTGTTTTGTTCAATTCTTTTGTTGTTATATTCTGAGGTTCCTTTACATTTTTAGTGGAGAGTTTAGAAGCTGGGTGTATCTACACTAGATTATGTTTTGTCCCATTTTGTTAAATGGCATTATCTGTTTGGGTGCTGGAATCCTTGCCCATATAAACTGTTCTTTGTACCTTCTGTTTTCATAAATGGCATTGCTTGGACTATCTTTGTTGTTTTGTTAGGTGAGAATTGAATTTCTACATGAAAGGAGAAGGCTAAAAGTGCTGGAAGTGAGAAATGATTTAAATTGCAAACTGGGTACCAAAAGCTTGTTCTTCATTCATTCACTCACAATCTTTTGACTCTCTCTCTCCCCTCCCTCCTTCCCTCCACACAATGCACCTTTGTGCATATGTTAATGCATGCACATGCAGGTTATAAGAGTAAATGCATGTATATATCTGAAGAGTTTTTTGTTGTCCTTTATTATTCTCTTTAATGTTACATAATGGATTCAAATATATAAGTGATTGAGAAATTGGACCCAAGCAACAAAACAAAATCAGCAGAGTGGTTCTGCACTATGTTTTTATCAGTTTGTATTGTTGATTTGAATCCATTGGTTGGTGCAATTCTTAAATTTGGCACATAGTGTCAGGACATGGAATTGAGTTTAAGAGCAAACAATTTTTGCAAAATAATCCCAAAAGTTAGATTTGTCTCTACCCTTTCATCTTCCCCTCCTAGCAGCCACATAGGTGGGACTAATAATAGTAATGACCTTAATGAACTCTTCTAAACGTAGCAACCTTTATCGGATATGCTACACATGAATATGGCTATGAACATATGGGATAAGTGTCCGACATGTTTAGTGCTCCAACAAGCATTGACCAAAACTCTCTTTATATTTCTTTTATTACATAATTAGTTTAAAAAAGACTAAAATACTCATGTTGAACACTCTATGCTATATAAAAGTATCATTTTGCCCTAAGAATGAAAGAAGAATATTTAAAAATATTAATAATTAGGCATGTTTTTGTGTCAGTGGATTTATGGAATTGATAAATATGATGCTTGAACACATATAGACACCCAACACTCTATATAGCATAAATTTTGGGTTTAAGAATGCACTTGCCAGGCTTTCTCTATCCTATTTGCCAATTATTTATGTACTCGGTTGCATGTTATTAGATTCCTCTCTGTTTTTTCAGTCTGGGGTATGAATGACATGTAAATTGTAGTAAAAAATACCTGCCTGCGAGTTATTAAATCACAAAGATTAACCACATGGCTTTTCTTTTCCATATTCCAAATTATGTTTTTAGGCTCTGGATATCCTTGCTTTTCTGAATAGAGTTTCTTTGCAATTGATTTTCCAATATATGTTTAAAATCGTCTATGATTGATTATTGTCTCCATATTATGAGACCTGTATCACACATAGGAAGAAAGGCATATTCCTATACAGATCTTAGCTTTATTTGTTGAGGTGGACATGTTGAGACAGGTAGTGTCATCTCTTGAGGAGGGGATAAGAACTCACCAACAGATAGTTCTTTATTCTCCTGTTTGTATCTTTTAAAAAATGTTGTTACCTTTTGTTATCTTTATAAGTGGGGCTTTATGTTTGCAGGCTGGATACTCTACAAACTTTGCTCCGGCAAAATTAGTGGATAAATTGCTCAATCTTTTTGATAGCACCGCTCACCGTGTCGTTGGGGGACTACTGCACCTGTGCCATCTACAGCACATGGTAGTGCACAGGGTAATGAACATTATCCCCAAGCTATGGGGCCCAGAGTATCAACTAGTCAATCAACAATGGCAATGTCATCATTAATTCCTTCATCATCGATGAAGCCCATAAGTGAATGGATAGTTGATGGCACGAGAAAGGCAAAGCATAACAAAAGTGTTTCAGAGCCAGACTTTGGCAGAACTCCAAGACAGGTTGGTGATTTCTATCCTCAACAAAGAAATACAATTTTCATCACCTATTAGTTTATATGAATTGTTACACAACAAACTAATCAGTTTTATAGTTAAGAGTCATTAATTTGTGTGTGTGTATATATATATATGTATAAATTAGAAAATCATTTTGTAATTAATTTCTAGTACAATGATAGGTGTGGAAAGTAATTTTGTTAGATGCTATTAGTGAAAAAGAAAAGATGTTTCCTATGGTTCTAATACATATTTTTAGGTAACTTTCTGAAAAAGAAAAAGGTGAGAGTTGTGGAGATAAAAGAATATTAAACTTGAATCTGAAGGTGAAGAAGCTTTGTAAAAGCATCAAAGGAACTGAAAAGTAAAAAAGCAAAAGAATAACATGATTACCCATTTCGTATGGAACATGCCAATTTTGAGTGGCTTGGACTTGCGGATTTACAGATTGTTAATAGTATTTTTTTTTCCGTAAGTACAGATTGTTAGTAGTAATTTTTTTGGTGTTTGATGAGTGATTGGCTGATGTTGGGCAAGTGAGGTAGGTGAGAGGTTGTTGGTTTTGGTTGAGGTGTGAAAGTGGGTTGTGGTGATGACTGGCCGTGAGTGAGGGAAGTGGGATAGTGTTGAGCCATGGTGAGGTAGCTGGTTCGGCTTTGGTAGGTGATAGTTTGCTGTCGAAGTGGGTTTTGGTGGTTACTGGTGGAGGTGAATGTGGGTGCATGCGGCTAATTTTGAAGGTGGTGGTGAAGGCTGTTCCAATATATATATATATATATAGACACACACACACACACACTCTGTCTGCACCCACTCTTTTTTCCTTTATATATATAGACACGCACACACACTCTCTCTTCACCCACTCTCTCTTTTTCTTTCTTTTCTTCCTTCCCCAGGACATCTCTCATTTCCCACTCATCACTTTATTATTCTTTTATTTCTTTTCACTCACCAACAGACCCTCTTCATTCTCTTTATTCTTTCTTTCTTGTTTTTAAGAACATTTGGCTTGAGCATGATAGATTTTTGCGTTTTAGAAAATTTGTAGTATTTGGGCATTATTTTTATCATTTTCCCTTAATGATTGGGTGAGGGAGATGAACCTGGAAAATATTTATATACTAAGAGTACCAAATATATTAAATGTTGCTTAAAGATGAGTTTCTAGTTGATTTGATTTTCAGTGGACTAATTTTTCAACTTTTTTTATGGACTATTTTACTTCTATCTCAATTCTAAGACTCGAGTTTTAACTCAATTGCAGGATGAAATGATGGAGAAGCCTATCACAAGTCTAATCATAATGATGCGGAGATAGTGCATAACCAACTCGGTATCAAGAGCAGCGCAGGACCATCACCACCATGATAAATATAATGTCTGTCATTTAAATTTGTTTTTGAATTTTTTCTTTAGAATTTTGTATATGGTAAACATAAAAATTGGCAAGATTTCTCAATCCAGTTCCTTTTGTAGGGCTCAAAAAATGTAAATAAATTGGGTTAGTATTGTCATTTATGATTGTGGTTATAGGATGTATATGATACCGTTCAACTGCTATATTAGGTTTACCAAATTTTATGATGGTGCATACATTTATGTGACTTTGATATACTATTTTGTCATGTATATAAATTACTTTTGATATTGATATTAATATTTTTTTATTTTAAGAAAAATGTACCTCTAAAAATAGAAAATAAATAAATATATAAATCAGAGCAAAACAAATTTCATAACTAAAAATAATAAAAAAATAATTATAGTATTAAAAATAAAAAAATTTAATGTATTAGCGACGGACTTCGCACATTAGCGACAGAAGAAATCTGTGGCAAATTTATGAACTATTAGCGACAGGAAAAACCGTCGCTAATCCCTTTTAGCGACGACAATATTGGAGACGGTACTAACTGTCGCTAAAGTGTCCTAGATTTTGCGACAGTAACCTTTTGACTGTCGCTAAAGACCTTTTGCGACGGAGGTATTAGCGACAGACGGAATCAACTTTTAGCGACGGTTTTGTGAATTTTAGCGACGATTCTGGTTGTCGCTAAAGCCCAGAATTCTTGTAGTGATAATTTATGGGGTCTCTAGCCCAATCTGTATTGGAATAAGCATGAAGCACTAGTGGAGACTGATGAGAGAATAAAGCCCACGAAACACAATACCCTTGATATAGCAGAGGATTCGAAGAACAACAACAAAGTGATTTGATCTCGATGAAGCTATAAACTGACTGACTATGTGAATAACATGAGAAATATCTAGATGATTGACAATAAGATATACTAGACTTCTAACTAACTGATGATACAGAGTACCATCACAAAGCGGTTCACCATCATATAGAGTGATTCTCACATTAGGCTCAAGTGGAGTATTGGCAATCTTGTTGTCTGTGATGCCAACTTTGGAAAGAATATCGAAACAGTATTTTTCTTGAGTAAGGTAGTAGCCATCAGTAGCTCTAGTAATTTTCAGGCCAAGAAAATAACTGAGAGGTCCAAGATCTTTCATTTCAAATTGATAATTGAGAAACTACTTAAGTTCCAGAATACCCTAAGTATCATCCCCGGTGATGATTATATCATCAACATAAAACAAGAGAATGATAACACTATTTGCAGTAGACCAAATAAATAAAGTTGAATCATATGTAATGATAGAATAGCCAAGACGAGAAATAGTAGAACTGAACTTGAAAAACCAAGCTCGAGGTGCCTGCTTAAGACCATACAAAGCACGTCTAAGTTGACAAACTTGATAAGGTGGATGATCAAAACCTAGAAGAGGCTTCGTATAAAATTCCTCAAACAAGTCACCATTGAGGAATGCATTTTTTACATCCATCTGAAAAATTTTCCAATAACTAGAAGCAGCCACAACAATAAGAGCATAAATAAAAGGAATACAAGCAACACAAGCAATAGTCTCCTCATAATCGATGACATACTCATGTGTGAACCCCATTACCACAAGTCAGGCTTTGTAGTGCTCAACAGACCAATCTAAACGAGTCTTGATTTTGTAAACCCATTTACATCCAATGGTAGACTTTCTTGGAGGTAATTTAACTAGATCCCATGTCTTAATGTTGGAAAGGACATCTAACTCATTTTTTACTACTTGCTGCCATAAATGGTTAAAGAAGGCCTCGCAAAAATAGTAGTAAATGGTTGAGAAACTGGTTGAGAATTGTTTCCAGATCAATAGCAAAAAATGTAAATGGGTACTCCTTGGAAGGAGTAGTAACTAGCGCAGAAGGAGATAGATGAGATGACATTTCTCCATGGTAGTTATAGCTGTAGCGTTGCGAGGTCTAGTAAGATTGAAGCAAGCTTTAATTTCATGTCCTTATTTGTGACAGTTCTGGGTTGAGATGATTGTGCTCACTGTTTTTTACCACCATTGTGACGAAAAAAAGAAGAATATTTATTGGGTGAAGGCCTAGACTATGACAACAAAAACCATGGGTACTCAGACTAAGAAGGAGTAGGTGGTGTAGCCAAGATAGGGAGATGAGTATGAATCAAAGAATGAAAAGTCCGAGACATGTCTCCTCTTGAACAAGCTCATTAAGAGCCTGATCCAGTGATGGGAGAGGTGAGCGATGAAGAAGCTGACCATGAACATGCTTATAATCATCATGAAGATTCATCAAAAATTGATAAAGGTACATCTAATCATGATACTCATAAAATTTCTTACTCTCTGAAGTAAATACCCATAATGGTTCTAACAAAGCTTGTTGATCCCAAAGACACTTTATGCGAGCAAAAAGCTCATTAATCCTCTTACCTGGTTCTTATTTGAGATGACAAAGCTGGACCATCAACTGATACTAATAAGCACTATTTGAGCCAGACTATTATAAAACAAACATGTCCAAGACCTCTTTCACAGTTTCATAACTCTCAAATTTTATACTAAAGGAAGAATTGGTTGTGTTGCGGGGCCATATGATGATCTTGTGATTATTGCTATCTCAGTCCTCAACATGAAAAGTAAAGTCTTCATCTTTCTCATTAGTATCCTTAATAGGTGATTTTTGTTATCTGTTGTGATGTAGGACCATAGCTTGTGTCCTTTAAAAAACTGCGCATAGATTGACTCCAAAAAAAATAGTTGTTTCCATCAAGTGTAACGGAAATATTGTGAGAAATCTCATTTTGAACCATTTAGGAATTCCAAATGACAAAACAAACTGAAAATTTGAAATTAGTGCAAAATTTCAAAGAGGGTATACCCAGAAAAAAATTCTCAAGGTACTATTGCTAACGTGGCAATACTAACTGGCATGGCAAAATAGTGATGATATGGCAACTGAGGTCGATGGTGATGTGGCAGAAAAGGATGACTTGATAACTTACGTGGATGATGATGTGGCAGATGATGTGGATACTACATGTTGACATGGATGCTAACATGCCAAGGAAAATTGAGTCAACACTGACCTGGCACACATGGTGGCATGTGAGAGCGCGTGGCGACACGTAAAGTGGTGGGAAAAAATGGCCAGAAGGTTTTGGCGATGCGTGGGGGGTACGTGAAGGATCCTTTTTGGCTGATTTTGGTGGCAAATTGATCGTCTGGTCATGGGCTTTGTTCTGGTATATTTAGAATATTGAACAAAGTTTTAGAAGATAGATTTCTAGTATCGACCAAAAAATAGTTCTCTTTGGATGATTGTTTTGGAACATCACGAAAAGAACAATTAAGTGGAAGAAGAAAATGAGAATTTTGAAAACCCTAACTTTGATATTATGTTAGAATAAAAGAAAGAGAGAGAGAATTATCTCTGAATTATATTAATGAATGATATATGTTTACAATATACTATGAGATCATATATATAGGAGAAAGAAAGGGGTTAGGTGAGTGGAGAACAAGTAACCTATACATGGAAACCCCAATCATAGGAAATCCTAATCTGATATGGAAAAGATATATCCTACATAATATATTCTAACACAAAGGATCCAGTAACTTGATCAATAATAAATCTCCAAAGTAGTCTGATGTGGTCGGAACTAAATTATATTGTAAGCTTAATTTTGCCCTTTTTATCAAAATATAATTTAACCACTCGCAAGAGCACGAATCTTTGTAGATAAGGTTCTATATGGAGGGTATCGATCCCACGAGGACTAGTCGCAATTGTCTTACGGAAAGATTAATTCTACTTTAATTCTAAAAACGGATTTTTGGTTTTGTGTTAAAAAAAACTATTGCATGAATGAAATGACAAGAAAATTAAAGAGTTTAAAGTTGGGAGAGAGAACTAAGGTTGGTTTCCACCACTAGCCATTCACATGTTCATAAGTGTAGCAAGCATGGGATTTATTAATTAAATGCCTAACAATGTCATTAGGCTTGTGACCTCAATGACATATCAAAAGATCAATGTGTGTGCTAACCTATCATAATCCATCTTCGACAAGCATAGCTCTTCAACCTAACTAACTACCTAATTACTCTACTCTCTAAGTGAACACTACATGCATCCAAACTACCTTGTCTTGGCATGGTCTATACAAATTAACATCACACATTCAATTAAATACCATTATCTAGCCATCATTTGCACTTCTTGTGGAATATGCAAATGTTGTTCATTCAAGTGACAAAATCTACTCTAAGACAAGAATAAATTCCGTATCAAATGAATATATAAAAGAGATGTATTTGTGTACATAATCACTAGACTAAATAATCAACATTTAAGTATAAATCCCAAGAGCTACAAAGATGAACAAGTTTAGATGGCTAGGGGTTGAAACCAACACCCTAGTAGAAGAGTTAGTTGCTCATGGTTGCCTTGCACCCTTCCATTGATGAAAAGAATGAAGCTTCTTGGTCTGGTTCAGCTCTTTCTCTTCCTCTCCCGAAGGTCTCTCCTCTTCTTTGATGTTGCTTGAGAGATATATGTGATATGCCTCCTTTTGTGCTTTATGGCCTCCTTTTTCAACCTTGGGGCCCACCATATATATATATATATCACTATATATATTGCATTAATAAGGCCCCCAAGAGTCTTGTTCAAGTCAGATAATCCCCCTAAGTCGTGCAAAAAGGGGGATTTTGTTGCAAGTGGGAGAGCAGGTGAGCAAGTGGCCAAGTGGGCTCTGCAGAATTTCGATTGATCGAAATTGAATCTCGATTGATCGAGATTTCGATCAATCGAAATGAGAGCTCGATCAATCGAGATTTCGATTAATCGAAATCAACATCTCGATTGATCGAGATGCCTTGGCTGCATTTCCTGATTTCTTCTCTTGATTGCAGAAAGCTTCCAACTTTGCTCCATTTACTCCAATACCTGCAAAACATCAAAAATACAAAAATACCGTAAACATATCTCGGTAAACGCAAAAACGGAACCAACGTATGCAATAAAGAGGGTTCAAATGCATAGAATTGAACATTTATCATAGTCTTCGAACGATTAATTAATCAAAGAGAGAGACACATCCTAAATCACTCATAGTGTATATACGTTCGTGATCTCTCAAAGAAATATAAACAAAGAATTAATGAGGAATACTCTACTCTAAAATATCTCTATACTTTCTCTCTCTAGAAAATAATTTTTTTAATGCGTATTGAAATCTTAATGAGAGAGAAGACATATGAGATTTTTATAGATGTTAAAAACTTTATTTTTTCTTGAAAAAAAAGTTAAAAATTAATAGGAAACGTATCCTAATGTTTAAGGAAAGTTCAAAGTCGAAACCCGTTCAAACTCGGACATTGCAGTGCAAAATCACCAAACCAGAAGACTTGGACCGGTCCAGCTCATTCTTTGACTGGTCTAACCTTGTGAAATCATAGATTTAAGATCTAGAGACTTCATAAACCAGTCTAGGTTTGAGCTGGACCGGTCCAACCTTGAATTTTCTAAAAAAATAGCCCAAAAATCCTAATTTTCAAGGTCGAAACTTCCCGGTTTGAAATATATGTTTTCACCACTTTACCTGGACTACATAACTCTTATACTTTGATCAACTATGTCCACATGCAATCAAAACCATCTGGAAACTTCAACCGATCAAATCCTTGTTCAAATCATTGATGCCTTCTTCTGAAGTTTCAAGCTTCGTGTCTTTAAATATCATTTACATGTTTGGTGTAGAACTTCATGCTTGCGCTCTGACTTCAATTACAAGAATATAAATAAAATATTACAATTTGATCATGTTTAGTTTTAACACCAAAGATTGCCAATTACAAAAATATACGTCACAAATTCCAATCAAGTTTGGAAAAAGTTTTGAAAGAGGAATTATAAACCCTTGATGAGAATAAGACGTGTCCCTCTATGGAAGAAAATAGTTGCATGTCATTGGGTATACAAAATTAAATATAAGAGTGACAGAACTGTGGAATGACATAACGCGATACTTATTGTTTGAGGGTTTGCTCAAACCTATGGAGATGATTATACAGAGCCATTTTCACCCGTTGCAAAGATGAATACATTCTGAATTCTCATATCTCTGACAATGAATCAAGACTGAATATTATTCCAAATGGATGTTAAAAATATGTTCCTATACAGAAATTTAAAAGAAGAAGTTTACATAAGTATACCTCTTGGCCACCCAAAAGAATCTAAATTTAGTTTTGTGCGCAAATTGAAAATTCTATATATGGCCTAAACAGTCTCCACAAGCCTAAAATGCTAAGCTTAGTTCTGTTCTTATGATCAATGGGCTAAAAAGGAGAGTTGCGGATTCTTCTCTGTTTGTCAATAAAGGTATTTTTGGTACAACTATTATTTTGGGTTATGTTGATTATTAGTGATCACTGGTGATGATTGAGGTGAAATATCAAAGCTCAAAACCCTTTTTCATAAGCTATTTTTCATTAAAGGCTTGGGAATTTTAAATTATTTTCTTAAATTAATAAAAATTGCCGACTCAAAAAAGGGCATTTTTCTTAATCAATGAAAGTATGCATGTTGAATTTGTTACAGGAAACGAACAAATTGGGAGTTAGACCTTCATACACTCCTGTTGATTGTGACAACAAACTTAGTGACAAAGGTGAATTATTTTCTGATGTTGGCTAAAAATTGGGAGTCAAACCTTCAGATACTCTTACTAATTATGACATCAAGCTGAGTGACGAATGTGAATTATGTTCTAATGTTAGCCAATTTCAAAGATTAGTTGGTAGACTAATTTATTTAACCATTACTCGGTCATATATCTCATATACAATTAGTTTGGTTAGTAGATTTATACATGTACCAAGAGTTAATCAGATGAATGCAGTAAATAAAATTTTGCAATATTTAAAGGGATTGCTTAGAAGAGGTATATGAATGCGTAAGAATGTGCACAATTTCATTACTGCCTACACTAATGCTAATTGTGATAGGTGTCCAATTTATTAAAGATCTACAACCGGGTATTGTACCTTTGTTGGAAGTAACTTGGTAACATGGAAGAGTAAGAAACATAATGTTGTTGCATGATCAAGTGCAGAAGCAAAATATCGAACAACGGCTTCAACTACAAGTGAAATTATTTAGCTTCGAGCTTTATTGCAAGATTTGGGTTTTGGTTTGTTTGAACAAAAATATATTTTTTGATAACTAGGCTGTAATGAACATTGATTCAAATCATTTCTATCATTAGCAGACTAAACATATTAAGGTGGATTATCATTTCGTTCGATAAAACGTGCAAGCCAACGTTATTTGTACTCTATTTTAGTGCAGTGACTAGCATTTATTAGATATTTTTATTAAAGGATTGCCCATTGCCAAGTTTGAGAGATATTGTCCAAGTTGGGTTCTATAGATATTTTCACACCAATTTGAGGGGGAGTGTTGGTAGAGAAGATTGTTCTATTTATGGGTTGATATGATTAGTTGTTAATGATAAATTTTCTTAAATTGTAGCCCTTAATTGGTGCCATTGATTTTTCCTTAATTGGGGCAACATTGTATCTATTTATTGTGCTACTGTGATCTCCATTGAGGCATACTGAATAGAACAATACTTTCCTCAGACCATATCAAAAGGAATTCCTACTGATAGCTTATGTGGACCAGAAAAAGGGCAACATGTGTCCTAAATTGAAAAATAAATTTTTAATGTTTAATCGTCGAAAACCTTTGTTTCAGTCCGAAGTTCTAATCAACTAAGTTTCCATTTCAATTTGGCATCCTTGATGGTAATTAAAGTTCCAATCGATGTCTAGCTAATTGTCTATATAAGATATATATATATATATATACACACACACACACACAAACACACGTGTCTTTGATCACAATCTTACTCTTCTGATATATATATATATACCTCACTATATATTGTGTCTTTGATCATTATATATATATATATATTGAAACATACATGTATAATTTCTACTTTGATGGCCATCTATTAATTGTCATAATGATCACAATCTAACATTGAAGAGTTATGGTTAAGGTTTAGGGACGGAAGAGGCGGGTAGCAGAAAAAAGGATGAAGATTAGATGGAGATTAGGGTTGCTGACGTGATAGAGAGAGCAATACAGATGAGAGAGAAATAAAAGGCTTTGATTCATTTTTATTTTTTAAAATATTTTATAATTTTGGGACACATGCCAACTTTTATTTGGTGCACATCTGCTATCAGAAGGAATTCCTTCTGATATGGCCCGAGGCAAGTATTGTCCTACTGAATAAGAACAACCTCCCGTCTCTTCTCCCGTGCACGTTGGCTACATGACGAAGCATGTAAATCTTGTATTCTTCCTTATTTGTTGTTGTACCTCACAATTCACATTCTAATTTTTTTATATAATCGATCATGGGCTTTTACTTGTCCAAAATAGGGAAAGTAGTTTGGGACACCTTTCTCTTTCTTTTGTGAACTAAAGCCCAAACATTGTATAGTTCATCTATACAAATTTCTTTAACTTTCAAATAAAAATTATCAATAGACATTAGTGCACATGGCATGATCACTAATTCTCAAAAGAGAGGTTTTCAGTATCTTATATAATTTTAAGAATCTCATGAAGTTTGAAGCATAATCATATTAAAGGACCAGATTACTATCTTTCATCCTAGGACTCTATTATTGGAGCCATCCTCCCCCCTCCCCTAATTCATTATGTTACTCAAGTTTGAATACTGTAAACCATTTCAAAAAAGAAAGGACATTCTAACATACGTTGTAGAAAAAAATCCTCTTAATTAACTGTAATAATATGATACGTAGGGATGACAATGGAGCGGGGTGGCCTTTCTCCGTCCCTACCCCCATTAAAGTTTCCCTGCTTCATCCTTGCCCAAAACCATTTAGCAAACCCCCTATTCAAGCTCTCCCCCATTTAAGTTCCCTTGCTGAGCCCCATTTAAACTCCCACTGTTTTTTCCCCCTAATTTTTCACTCTAATTTTAAGAAGTTATATTAAGAATATAAATAAAATAAATATTATTTCAAACTAAATTAACCAATGACATTAACATTGATATGTTTAAAAGTTTCTAACATATCAAAGTAAACTATCCAAATTACATTCTTCCAAGGATTTGAGTAGTAGAGTGATTAAGGTTTTTAATACATACATATATATATATATATATATATATATATATATATATATTAAGTGTAAAATGGTATATTTTTAATATTAGTGTGGCGGGGCCAGGCGGGGTGACATTTCCTCGTCCTCATCCCCTCCCCGTCCCCGTCATGCACCCGCGCAAATTTTCACTCCTAAATCCATCTCTACCCAAACCCTTAAATGGGCTCCCAACATCATTTCAAAGAGTGGCGAAGTGTTTTGCCATTTCTATTTGTGGGTACATGTGTGTTTACTTTAACTTTTGATAAGATAAAAAAAATATTTTAAAAAAACAAAATAAAATTTTCAGACTCAAAATGCAATGGAAAACCTAAACTGATACATAAACATTTTGATGTGTATAGTAGATCAATAAATAAAATTTATTAAAGAGAGTGAGTGTTCCATAAGTAAAAAATATGAACTCAATAAATAAGATTTATTAAAGAGAGTGAGTGTTTCATAAGTAAAAATAGTTATTTACTAAGTAGAAACTTTTTTTCACCATTGATGTAGCACACTAATAGAATGACATGTTTCTATTTTCAAATTAAAAATGGTTTTCTTTTTATATACATGCATATCATTTTATTATTGTGCTGAAGAAATTCATAATAAATAAATAAACGGTGTACACGCAAATTTTGAGTCTGAAAATCAAATCAAAACATGTGGACAAATAAATCGAATATATTAATTTCAAGAAATATGGGTTACAAATCTATGTAGATCTTTACAAAAAAAAAAATCTTCTGATTCGATCTCCTTGGTGATCCGGATTCAAGGGCTGCTGGAACTTGATCTTGAATTGGATTGAAACTTTGGTGACAAACGACACCTGGATGATGTGCTTTTTGTTCTTCTCCTTTAGGGTTTAAATACTTTGGAGCTTTGAATTTTGAATCCTATAGAGTTTCAGCTTTCTCTGAGAGTCTTCCGGTTATTTTCCTCCCTTTCTTTGTCTCCCCCTAGACCTTTATTTATAAGCTTCTTGGAGGGGCAAAGTAGTAACTTCCTTTACTCTTGATAATTATCTTTTATGATAATTATCCAATTAATATATATATATATATAATTATCTTTAATGATAAATATATATACATATATATCAATTATCATTTGAGTCATTTCCTAGTGGTTGGACTTTTTAGATAACTTGAATTGGCCCATGACCCATTTATTTGTAATGGATCTGGACTTTGAATTGCTTGACTCATTGGGTCATATTTTCAAAGTGGACCAAATTGTAATTTGGATTCACCTTATAATTTTTTAATGTCTATAAATTGTCCCCACTTCAAGTCTTGTGCTAATACCAAACTCGTCACGTATTTAAAACGAGGCTTGAAGTAAATTTTTTTTTTTAAATGCAATTTTCCAATATCCAAATTTTGGACACTTTCTATGACATGAACTAGGATTTCTTAAATTTCCTTCTTTGAATGGAACTACGATTCCTAGTTCTCCTTTTTCCTGATTAAATCAGCCTCTTGAAAATCCTGTTCCAACTAGGATGTTTTTTTCCTTGTCCAAGTAAAATTAGAGTATTGAGAATCCACCTGCAAATAGGATTAAACCAGTGTGGGCTATATATAACCCACGAGTCAAGCTTTTGACATCAATTTGCATTGTAATCTTAATTGTTGAACTTTGAAACAAAGTCCACACCAAATTGTCGGTCACAAAAGAAGAACGAGCTCATAGCTGCAGTATCTACTTTTTCTTATTGAAATCTTTATCGTAACAGCAGGTTCTTCACTTTCTTTTTATTATTTCCTCTCTCTTTCATTGCTTTAATGTCCCAAGTTCCTTCACTTTTTTTAATGTTTCCTTTATTGTTCTATCGCATGCCTCACAAACATGAACTCTTATATAATTACTGTCATGCAACCCAAGTTTTTCCTTCTACCCAATTTTCTACTCATCTCTTTCTCTTATATAGAGGTCCTCTAGGGTGTTCTCCAAGTAAGAGAAAATAGGAAAGTCCTCACAAGAAAATCTGCCAGAATATTTCATCTGACTTTCAATACAATTTTGACTTTGAATAAGAGTGATTCACGAAATTTTATAAAATAAAAATATCTTGGGCTTCAAGTTACCTTTTCTTAGCCGCTGAGTTTGCTCAATTTTGATATCCGAGTCGAGAGATATGGTCAAATACCATAATTGGTGTAATGTTCGCACAGAAGTGACTATTTTGACACGCGATTTTTACCTCTTAAATGTCAGAATTAGAGCTTCTTCGTGAAATACAAATATGTTTCCCTATGAATAAGCTTTCTAAAAACTCTGGGCTTACATTAATCTGATACTCAAGCTGAAAGTTATGGCCCAAATAGTAAGATTGCACAGAAAAGTCGTGGACTTTATATTTGTTAAATTTGGACCTTTTCCACAAACATTACCATAAACCCGGATTGTCTTTGTCTTCTCTACCTTGGCCTCCACTTTTTTTCTCCATTTTTTTCAATGATAACTTGGCAGAGAGTAAAATTTCTCTTTGTTTTTTTTTTTCAATTGCAATTTTGTCTTTTGTGATCGCTATTAACCAAATTTTTTCCCCAAATTAGCTTCTACTTGTGGGCTCTGATCGAGTTCTGTGTTGCCTCTAGAACAACGTACAGGTTCATTGAACTCATCAAGGAAAACAACTGTAGGTGAGTCACTCAATTCTTTTTTACAAGTTTCAATTTCTTTGTCAATTCTTGCAGGTTTTCATTCCTTTTCCAATAAGGGATAGCTTTCCAAAATGCTACCAAATTGTCAAATCGCTTCTTTCAGAATATGGAGTTTAGAACGCCTTAGTCCCTTCTGGGTCACTTAGTTCCTTTGGAACACTTTTCGTCCCTTCGGGGTCACCTAGTTCCGTTGGAACACATTATCGTCCCTTCGGGGTCACTTAGTTTATTTGAAATACTTTTCGTCCGTTCGGGGTAACTTAGTTCCGTTGGAACACTTTATCGTCCCTATGGGGTCACTTAGTTCCTTTGGAACGCTTTATCGTCCCTTTGGGGTCCCTTAATTCCGTTAGAACACTTTATCATCTCTTAGTTCCGTTGGAACACTTTATGAATCCTTTTCAGATACTTTTTTTGTGATTTTGTTTTAAGTGTTAAAATTTCACTCACATTTTTTTTGGTCAGGTAAACAACCTTTGACTTCTGCAAATCATGATTTTCTTCAAAAGTTTCAAGGAAAAGACAGTAACCATTTTAAAATGAGATAATGATGTCATGGAGAAGGGAACTATACTAAATGTAAGAACCCACTGCTTGGTCGTTTTGCTCCACGTGCCAAATTAACATGGCATGACGTGTGCTTTCAATATCTTGGTGGAAAGTCAAGTTCCCACAGTGCGAAAAACACCTTTTAACATATTTTGATGGTAAGTCAAGTCGTCACTGCTGTGCAACAAACACCGTCAACATCTTGGTGGCAAGCAAAGTCACCACGGTACGGCAGACATCGTCAATATCTTGGCAGCAGGCCAGAAGAAATTATTTTTTTTGTTGGGTCGACTGAACTTAGAATAAAGCTCTAAGCTGCCTACGTATCCTCAAAGAGGGATCAAGTTATTTATGTAGTTCAAAATAACTTTTTGTTTTGTAGACAGTGTATACTCATGTCAAGGAGTGTTTGTTTTAGACAATTTATACTCGTGTTATAAAGTATCATCGATAGTTTAGGCTCGTATCGAGGAGCATTTTAGCTTTAATTATTCTTCAACTTTGCAAGATTCAGAAGACAATCCAAGCTTGTGTTGAAATATGTGAACTAGCTCAGTGTCAATTTGAAAATTTCCTTCTTACTTTGTTTCTTCATTGTACTCTTCTTGTACTTGAGAAGAAACATTTCCTTCAAATTCGTCTCCCCGCCCAGAAGGAAGAGGTATTTCATTTGTTACGGTCCATGCAGGAGGATTGAACCTCACCTAGTATGCTTTCATTTGGCAGCGAGATTCGATCCAAACAGTATCTTCGGGCTTTGGTCCCCACACTTTTCCTTCCTTCAGTCTTTTAGTTTTCATAGCTTCTCGTTCTATTTGTAATTGGACATGACTTTGTTCTTCGCTTTCTTGTTTGAGACCTTCGTTTTGCTGCTAGTTAGAGGCAGTTCAAAAAGTGACTCTTGAGACATCTGGGCAATGGTTCTTGCGAGATCCTTGCAAGACTATTCTCATCTTGAACTTTCTTTTTTGGCCTCCATGTGAGCACAATTTTCTGATCATTTTCATTTGAAGTTGTTTTAAGAGAACTTGAAGAATTACCTTTGTAATGCTTTTTTATGCAAATCTTTGCGATTTGTCATTTTGGTTATGCCTTTATTTTTCTTGTTCCTTTCTCGGGACTTTTTTCTTATTTTGAGGTTTGAGAAAATGTGTAGACCTTTTTAAAGGAGATGCATGAATCTTGCTTTCTTGCTAAGGGTATTTTATATGAGAGAGTTGGGAATGAATTTTGTATGGAGGTTTGCCCCCTATCTATTCACTTTCTTTTTTTTTCTGACTACTCAAATTTCGTTGGAAGGTTGTTTCAAACACTTTTTCATTCAAATTTTAGCGAGTTGTCTCAAATTTCTTGTACTTGAAAGTTGATGTTTCTAACAAGTCCAGTCTTCTACTGAGGTTTTTTGGACTCAATGGCTTATGTAACTGAGAACCTTCAGATGAATTCACTGAAGCAGCATGATGTATTTCTTGATACAAGTCTCTAGAGATGATGCTTGTAACATGAGATGTATCTATTTCATCGTCTGAGTTAGGAAGTATTTTCTCTTCCTCTTCGAACTCAACTTCCTCATATTTAAGACAGTTGTTAGACATATTGGGAATGGCAAAAGCCTTTGCACCACTACTTGTTGTACTGAGCTCTATATCATGGGCATGAGTAACCAGATCTTCAAATGTACGAGGCCTGATTCCTTGTAAAATATAGAAAAGCTCCCAGTGCATACCTTGCATACATATTTCGACTACTTAGACTTCAGAAAGATGATCTTTGCAATCAAGACTTAGAGCTCGTTAGCGGTTGATATAGTGGACCACAAGGTTGTCCTTCATTTGTTTAGTGTTAGTGAGTTCTAGTGTACTTACTATTTTGCGAGTACTATAGAAGCAGTTAAGAAACTCACTTCATCTGCTTCTAATAGTCAATACTCCCAGCTTTGAGATCCGTGTACCAATCAAATGCATTCTCTATGAGGGAATAAACAAATTACTTGACTAAGAGGTCTCCTTCGATGCCAATATTATTGAAGGTCTCTATAAAGTGTGCAACATGTTATTTAAGATTGCCTCTTCCATCAAATTGTTGGAACTTTGGCAGTGATATCCCACTGGTGTTTTTAAGCTGTCAATTCTTTCAGTGTAGGGTTTTGAGTACATGACAGTGCTTTGAGGGGCGCCACCATACTGTGCTCGAATTGTGTTCATTATTATATCTTGCAATTGTTGGACAGATAGTGAAGCGACTGGCGAAGCACGGTTAGTTTTGTCCGCCACTTGTCCTGATGCAGATGTGTGACGACGATATTTTTATTGGCACCTTGCAAGGCTGAATTTGAAGTATTCATAGGCAGTTGTGTTGACCCATCAATATTTTGGATTTCAAGATTACTCATTAGTGTGGTGATCTGTAAGTCATTCTCTTCAATAGTTTTGTAAGGTTTTCGATTGCGCACGCCATCATTAATTTCCAGTTGGTCTTCCACCAAGGTTGTTCCAATGAATATAGATGCGACAACATTCGAATAGGAAAGACCTTAAGAGCCAACATTCTTTGAAGTGACCGATTATTCTGAAATCTCAAGTAACGACTTTGAGAGCGAACCAATGCTAGAGTTGGGGTCAGAGATAGAATGCGATGAATGTGGTGGCGCCAACTTAATTTTTTGAAACAATGTCAGAGTTATTTGCCTCCTAGGGATCAATGGTGTTAACATGTTGAGTTTTCATATCCATTGGTTTAACATGATTAGTTTTCACCAAATCTTGTTGATTCTTGAGCGAAGCAATTGCTTTGGTCTTGCTACGCATTATAGGACCTGTTGAGGTGTTGCTAGCACTTGACGGGTTACTAAGGTTCTTGCCACTACTTGCGACAGCTTTGATGCTGGCCAATGTTGCAGCGGTGTCTTTTGAGTTTTTTTTATTTGTAGTCTGAACCTTGGAAGAAGCCATAGATTCTAATGAACGGAGTTTTAGATATATGATGTAGGAGATAGAGATGAGAGGCAGAAATGGTCCCATTGGTCGTGCCAAAAACTTATACACACAAGTTTCGAGTCTGAGAATAAGATCAAAACATGTGTACAAATAAATCAAATATATTAATTTTAAAAAATATGAGTTACAAATCTCTCTAGATCTTTACAAAAGAAAGACAAATTCCTCTGATTTGATCTCCTTGGTGATCCGAATTCAAGGGATGCTGGAGCTTGATCTTGAATTGGATTTAAACTTTGGTGAAGAACGACACCCGGATGATGTGTTTGTTGTTCTTCTCCTTGAGGGTTTAGATGCTTTGGAGTTTTGAATTTTGAGTGAAGAATCCTCCAGAGTTTCAGCTTTCTCTGAGAGTCTTCTAGTTCTTTTTTCCCTTTCTTTTTCTCCCCTAGACCTTTATTTATAGGCTTCTTAGAGGGGCAAAGTAGTAACTTCTTTTATTCTTGATAATTATCTTTAATAATAATTATCTTTTGTGATAATTATCCAATTAAAAAAAAAATATATATATATATATATATATATATATATAATTATCTTTAATGATAAATATATATATACATATATATCAATTATCCTTTGACCCATTTCTTAGTGAGTTTGGACTTTTTGGATAACTTGAATTGACACATGACCCATTTATTTGTAATGGATATAGAATTTGAAATGCTCGACTCATTGGGCAATATTTTCAAAATGGACCAAATTAAAAGTAAGCTCAAATTGTAATTTGGATTCACCCTACAATTTTTTAATGTCTACAAACATAATTTAGTTAAAAGCCAAGACAAATGGAAGAAGAACAATGCTAAACTGGAAAAGGGAATGCAGTGAACACCAAAGCTCGTTTTGGGAGCAACAAACTATAATTTGTTCACAACTGAAATTTCTTTTTGTCAACTTAAGCCTAACTTGTGATATATCATTGAACTCAAGACTAGGTTTGGTTGGTCTTTGGTAAATCTCACTAGAATTTCTACAACCCAAAGCTGCAGACTTCTAAGAAAGAAGATGAAGCACAGCTGCACAACAAGGATTACAAGACATTCATTTTGGTTTCAACTTGATTTGACACAACACTCTTGGCATGTCTTGTGGTCCTAGTCCTGACACAACACTCTTGGCTTATGCTCCACAACACTAATCTTGTCAATGCCATGTGGTCTGGTCACATTTCGATTTATGTTGGGATAGAAATATAGATGGTACGTACATTAATTTTTCTATTCATGTCGTGGAACTACCAACCAACAACTTTATGTAGAAAGATCAGTACTGTTCATTATTTTTCATTTGAAAACTACTTGCACATGATCCACTTAGATTTTGAAATTTAATTTCCATTAGTTTTCGTTTGAAAAATTCACGCAAAGTGAATATAAAGTATAATAATGGAGCACAAAGATTAGTCCTATTGTATATGTTGTGACTTGGGCCCGTTTAGTAACCGTTTATATTTAGTGTTTATTGTTTATAAAAACAAATTTTTACTATAAACGTGTTTGATAATTTTTGTTTTATTTATAAATTGTCAAAACGCTTTTAAAACAACACTGTTCCTAAGCCTTCAAATCCTAAACACCAAAATGATGTTTATTGTTTATGTTTATGAAAAAAAAAAAAAAAATTTCCTTTTTTATCTAAAATGGTGATTATATTATTTTAATTAAAAATTAAAACTAAAAGTGAGAAAATGAAAAGAAAAAAAAAATTATAAAAGGCTATTATTTGATACAACGATAAAAATATTAGAATTATCAAGTGTGGACAGAATTAAAGAGATAGTTACTTAGGGACACCCATGCTAAAAAAAAAAAAACCTTATTTGATGAAAAAAATAAAGAAGTCTCAACCATCTCCTTATCAAAGAAACAAGATTGGTATTTTGTACTCATATCATTCATTCATTTTTAGTGTTGAAAGAAAAATAAAAATAAAAAAAATGAAAAAGAGAGTAGTAGCATAAGAAGTTCAAGAGAAAGAGTATGCTTTCCAAATCCTTCTTCTCAATCCATACAAATTGGACCGAACCAAACCGTTCATTACTGTTCCAGTTCCGACTCTAAATTTTAGGAACCGTTCACTACGATTCCGGTTCCAAGCTTTGGAACAAGAACTGAAACCGTTGAATATATATATATATATATATAAAATAATATTTTGTTATGTAAAAAATTTTAAAAAATGAAGTTATTATAACTATTATAAGGTTAAATATAACTCCTATAATAACCGAATTGAACCAAACTCATTTATTTCGGTTTCAAAATTAAAGAATCATTGGGAACGATTCTAGTTCCGGTTCTCCCAATAACTGAAAAGAATCGAATCGTGTGCATCCTCCTACTTATTAGGGCCTTCTGGATTATGAGTCATTCTAGTTTTACAGTATCATTTGCAATATATAGATATATATGTAAACCAATATATTTTTTTTTTTATGCATATTTTTTGCTCTGTTATTGTTGCATAGATTTGTTGTAGCATAAACTTGACTTTTTATGCAGTTTATTGTGTTGATTTTTTTTCTAAAAAAAAAAAATAGTTTAAGGTTAACAAACATATTTTTCTGTTTATGATTTTTAAAATAAGTCAAATATTTTTTCGTTATCAAACCACACTCATGTTTATGGATAAACAAAAGCCTAACATAAACACTGTTTATATAAACACTTAAATAATAAACAGTAAACATAAATGGTTACCAAACGGGCCTTAAACTTAACACATTTACGGTAGGAGAATCACTTCACCAACTAAATAATGCAAAATACAAATAACTAATAGACAGTAATAATTAATACAAATGTTAGTCGGTAAGAGTAACATTGATTTTATTTTTAATAACTAACCAACAACAACAATAATCAAACTTTTTTTCCAACTATTTTGGATCGACTAGGTTTTCATTTCGGTGCATCTAAGGTGATAGATTAGAAACATGTTTGTCAAACAGTGAATCCGCCATCGACAACAAGGTCATGGCCGGAGATAAATGCGGAGTCATCCGAGGCAAGGAACAACACAGCATCAGCAACATTTTTTACTTTCAGTACAATTCCTTTCAAGCTTGTAAAGGGTTCATAAATCTTCTCCATCTCCTCCGCCTCTTTGTTATACGCTTTGCACAGCAACGGCGTCGGCAATGCATACGGCGACACACTGTTCACCTTAATCCGGTGCTCCCCGAGCTGTCGGCTCGCTGACCGGACCAACCCAATCACCGCGTGCTTCGACATGCAGTAATCCGTCCGTTTCTTTTGGCCTTCCCTACCCACCACGCTCGCTGTGCACACAATGCTGCCCCTCACGCCCCGCTCGACCATCACACGCGCCGCCTGCTTCACGCAAATGGCCATGCCACGGACGTTGACTGCGAAGAGTCGGTCGAATTCGGAGAAGTCGAGATCAAGAAGCAGCTGATCGGAGGGACTGATGATACCTGCGTTGCTGAACATGATGTCGAGCTGGCCGTGAATCCGAACCGTTGATTCTACCATGTGTTTGACTTGGTCTTCGTCCGCAACGTTGCATTGGACGTAGGTGCATTGTGGGCCGATGGACTCGGCCACACGCTGGCCTAGCTCGTCTTGGATGTCCGCTATCACAATCGCACGTGCGCCATGATTGGCAAAAAGACGCGCCGTTTCCTCGCCGATGCCGCTGGCGCCACCGGTAATTATGGCTACTTTTCCCTCTAGTTTCTTCTTACTCATTTCCGTCGTCTTTCAGTCACCCAACAGAGACCACTCGTTACAAGTGAAGCCTTTTATGTTAGTTCTTTGACTTGGTTCTTTATTTATTTCAATTTTCTTATCTAGAGAGAGATGTTTGGTTACACGGAAATACTGTAGAAAGTGAAAGTAAAAAAAAAAAAAAAAAGTGAAGTAAAAGAAATGAAAATTAAGTTTCTAATATACATTTGGTTAGTATAAAAAAATTTCATTGTAAGAAAATATTCATTGGATGCATGTGGTGCGTGTATGTGGTGGGGCCTACCACATGCATCCAATGGATATAAAACTTTCTGCCTATGAATTCTGCTTGAGTAGCATTACCCTTAGACTTCGTAGGTAGAAAGTTTTACATCCATTGGATGCATGTGGTGAGTGTATGTGGTGGGGCATACCACATGCATCCAATGGATGTAAAACTTTCTGCCTATGGATTCTGCCTGAGTAGGGTAATGCTACTCAGGCAGAATTCATAGGCAGAATCCATAGGCAGAAAGTTTTATATCCATTGGATGCATGTGGTGAGTGTATGTGGTGGGGCCTACCACATGCATCCAATAGATATAAAACTTTCTGCCTATAGATTCTGCCTATGAATTCTGCCTAAGTAGTATTACCCATTCTTTTATTAATTTGGATAGTATGAACGTGAATAGAAAATAATTACACTTACCAAAACTATTCTTTGATTTTAAACACTAAAAAATAAATAAATTTGTGTTAAATAAATTCGGTCTCTTTCTACTCAATTGTTTATATTTATTTTTAACAAAGAAATAGGCGATGCAAGTCATCAAGAACTCATGAGAGAGTATTTAAATTTAAAAGTTAATGTAAGCCAAATAAAAATTGGTTAGAATGAAATTTTTGTTAGCTTGGATAGTATGAAAGTGAAAAGAAAATAATTTTGCTTACCAATATTACCCTTATGTTTTCAAATACTAAAAAAATAAATGAATTAATGATTAGAGTATCATATATTATTGATATGATAGAATTTGATTACAAAAAAAAATATTGTTCAAATATTACCTTTTAATTACAAATATATATATATATATATATATATATATTTATATATTTATATATATAGCCACTTCCAATGTGCTAGATAAATTAGCTACTGATTAACATATGATATGATAACCCTAAGAAAGATCAACACTGACTTTATTTTATTTTAATGACATACAAATAATGGTATGAACCCTATGTTTCAAAGCCATTTCACATGTAACATGGGCCTCCTAAACACTGAATCTAACAGCTATTATAATATATTAACTCCAATAAAAAATATGAATCCTTATGTAACAAATATATCAAGTCAAAGACTAATTATAAAATAAAACTTTTGACAATGTCTTTAGCATAACATGGGTCTCCTAAACACTGAATCTAACAACTGTTACAATATATTAACTCCTATAAAAAATATGAATCCTCATGTAACAAATATATCAAATCAAAAGCTAATCATGAAATAAAACTTTGACAATGTCTTTAGCATACTAAGTATGAAAAATAAAATATATACATTCATGAAACAAAATTAAATAAAATATGTACCAAGTCAAAGGTTCTCAAGTGATTCAAAAGTATTCATGCAACGTCCTAATTGAGTTAATCATTAACTAATATTAGAAGGATCATTTTGTGGCAAATGTCTAACTAAGAATAAGTAACGCATCTATGAATGATAGATCAAAAATTATCTATCTTTGATAGGATCTACATTCAAGAATTCAAATGAAGTCATTCGATTACTCATATCAAGTTCCTCAACATCCATTACGGCCTTGTAAATTTTGAATAATTTATGCATGGCTTGATCTTCTCATATGTATCAACTAAACTTGCTATGTTCTTTGCAATATCACTCATTGTTTCAACGACATTATCCATGGTTCTTGATTTTTTTGTACGACGTTTAGATGAACATCAAGAACCTTAGTTATGTTTACCTGCAGTTGGTTGGCTACTTGCATTATCTTGCTGATTAGCAAAATAATTTTCTTCTATGTCACCTAAATCATCCATAATAATGTCTTCATTAGGGTCCAATAATGGCGTGTATTCCTTCTCGGTGTCATTCATTTGCTTTGACTGCTTAGCATTTATATCTTTCGTTGAACTAGTCCATTCTCCAGTTGCATAATCATCGCCATAAACTATAGCCAATTTATCGATCATGTCAATTCTCTTACCTCATAAACCTTTTGCAACAGGATTCGCCTAATTAATATTTCAAACTATAAAATAAAAAAAATTGTTAATATGAATGAATGCAAATAAGTTACAAATTTGTAACAAGCATTAAAATAACTGCAACTAAAATAAAGGATTGTCATTTACTAGCAGTCAATTAAAATATTATTTACACATAAATTATGAAAAATATATTATCAATTAAAACTTTAATTTAAATAATTATATACCGCAACATATATAACCCACACTTGATCATTGCATTCTACCATTTTTATGACTGGATTCCAAGAAATCCACTTTTGCTTAACATGTCATGTATGAATCTATACTTTTTCTTGATAGTCTTTAAACGATTAACACAATAATCTCGATTTAATGACAGGTGAAAACTCGAATTTAAAGCTGAACAAGCTACAATATATGCATGATCTTTAAAACCATTATCTATCTTATAACCCCTCGTTAGCTTGATATACAAGTTCCAAAATGAGACATTGATTTATCTCTTTTGACCATATTACATTTTTTCTCTTTTTCTTTACATATCCAATGTGACAATTTGATCCATCTTGCTCCATTCCTAATATAAAATTCTCATAATTATATATTAAAATTAATAAATTTATATTGAAATAATTAAGAATGAATGTAAAAACCTACACATAATATAACCATCAATTAAAAATTATGATGATAAAATATATATATATATATATATATATATATATATATATATTTACATTCTAATAATAAAATTGTCCAACAATCAAAATCACACAAGTTTCTATGAAGTAAGAATACCAATTAGTAGAAACAGGAATCCTATGAATGTCTATTACTAAAATCATATTCCACATTTCATTCATTATTTGTGTTCGAATTCTCTTTCCTTCCCTTTCATTTTTAGTCCTAGTCAATTTATTGTCAACATCATCATGAATGGGGGTTAATCGAGTGCCAATCTCACGATCAACATCATTTAAAAGTGGATCATTTGGCATCACTCCTTGAATATGGTTGTGTATGATTCAACAAGCAATCACCAACTTCACTTGATTATTAAAGCCAAACATTGGTTCATCCACTAAGATACGAAATCATTTTTTTAACACTCTAATGGTTCGTTCAATTGCTTTTCGTAATAGAGAATGCCTATGATTAAACAATTCCTTTGACATTCTGGGTACATGTCCTCGCATTTCATTTAGGTAAGTGGTACTGTGTACTTCTTAATGGGGTAATATATTACTTTAATAGAGCAAAACCTGCGTCTACAAGGTAGTACTTACATATACAAATTATAATACGTAATTTTAGTAAATTCTTATAAATTTAAAAGATATTTATAGATACTGTCAAATTAAATTAATACCTAGAGGACATATAAGTCTATGTTCCTTGTGTATGGAACAACCTAAAATTCTATAATCAGGTGCTAAACGTTCCCATCCAGCTAATGCATAAGTGAATTTTAAATTAAACGTGCAAGCTACTAATACATTTTGTGAGGATCATTGTTTTCTACAACGGAATCTGGCTACATATTTGACCGAAACTTTCGCGGGGAGATACGTACCATCAATTGCGCCCACACAATCCTATATTAATAGAATGTCAAGTGAGTTAAAAATATAAATATTTTTAATTAATAAGTTAGATTATTTTAATTAATGAGAAGATACCTTAAAAAATGGCCACATTCTGTTGTTGTCACGAATCTCATTAGGTGTCTCTGTTCCAAGAGTAGGTTATTTTAAAAAGTTGTCTTCTGTGTCTATTATTACATTTAAAACCATATTGAAATATCGAGATATGGTTTCACCAGACCATTTAAATTAACATTTTGCACTACGATTCTTAACATTGTGAGATATAATGTGTAAAAACATTACAAGCTACTCTCAATACTACAATGCACAATGTCTTTCAGCCTTCCAGTTCCCTTAAGTATGTATATAAATATTCAAAAATATTCCACATTCATGCGCAATAAGTTATGACAATGTTCATCAGATTGTGTGACATCATTGACAAATTTACGTTGAGTCAAATAACAATTACGTTGTGTCCTCCTATCAAATTGTGCTAAGTAGATGCACCATGTAAATAAACTACAATACCAACAAACATTACAAAAATGAAATTAAGTTCTTCATCATGTTCGTCATTCATATCCATCTGTCAAGTTTAACAATAAAAGGCAATAATATATAAAAGATAAATTAACATTAAATACTAATTTTGTGAGTGACTGTTCATTAACAACTGAGAAGCCTAAAAATAAAAAAGACCATCAGATAAGCACTTACTAAAAAAGAATAACAAACAAGGACAGAAAATAAGAATAAAAAAATATACCTTGTAAAAATTAGACGACTAATATAACACATTGCAAAATATAATATAAACTCACCCCTAAAACAACGCAAAATATAAATTGACCAGTTTATATGAACTTCAAATAAAGTTGCAACCACAACAAAAATAAATATTAAATTATATAATCTTCACTACTATAAAATTTAAATTATAATTATAATAGCAATTAAGTTAAAAAAATACACCTAATGTGTCATATTCTGAAAATTACCTACAGCTAGTAAGTATCAATGAAACATTAGAATGAAGAACCCAAGGGCTCACACACATGGGATCTATATCTTAATCTAAATTATGTTCTCTAATAAATGCACCAAATAAAAAGAGTATATTTTAATCAAGTTGCAATACTATATATTTCATCCATTAGTTTTTGACTACCACAATTTTTTTTAAACCTATATATATATGTGAAATAGAATAGTATATATATAGGCTTCATTAAGCCAAACAAGTTAGTCAGATAATTTGTGTATATGATTAGCTTGATCACTTCTTCAACAAATTCGGTTTAGAAAATATAATTGATTATATATATGAATTGGATAAATCAGAAATTGTATTGTGTTATTTCCCATTGACAATGAGAGGTAAAAAATTTTTTTGATGGAATTGAAAACTAATGACTCAGAATGTTAAAATATAAAATTACAACAAATTCACAACAAAAAAAACTCCTTTAATATAATTAATTACTAGAACTAGTAAATTAACTCATGTCCCAGATTCCTAGGGTGTATAACCCAAGTTTTTAGTTTTACAAATCAAAAAGTTATTTTATGAATTGATCACATAAACTACTAACACCATTATATATGTATCCCCTGATCATATGAACTACATCAATTGATTATAAAGTGTGTATATGTGTGTTTGCATGTATCGTCATATATAGTACTTACTTTAAATAGTTTCCATTTTTTTATCATTTTTTTTGTAACTTAATTACTTATTTTGGATAGTTGGTAGTCTCATGAACCCTAAAAAAAAAATTACTTGCTCAATATCAAACGAAAAAGAAGATCGAACATACAATTATGACACTTGAAACACTTAATTATGATAAAAAAAAATTTCTTCTGCTAGTACTTATCATTCTCTTTATAAGTCACATATTCCAATCAATTAAGTAAAATATTAGAGTGAATCATCAGTGGTACATATCACCATTGGTAATTAAAGAAAGAAAACCTAATAAATAGATAGTTAATAATTAACTGATCGATCAAAATCCTAGTTTAATTAATTTGTATATCCAAAAACCTCACTATCAAAATCAAATTCGTATATTTTACCTTGTGTGTCCAAAAACCTCATTATCAAAATCAAATGTGTATATATTACCATAAAACAATTACAAGGCGACTCAGTCCGCCCTCCCTTGTGATCCTCGGTCGCGAAATACCTAAATAGATCGAGCCTTTAAACTCAACACTCTGCTCATAATGCAACGACCAACAATCCCAACAATCCAACAATATGCTTGTAATGTGATAAACAAAAACTCAATATATATATACCACTCTCAACCATTCTGAACTATGGTAGAAAATATATATATATAAGGAATCAATTTTTTAAGCACATATACAAATACAAAAATTATCGTAAATTAGTACTCCATGATTATATAAACTGAGCAATTTAAAGAAGAAGAAAACTCACCTCTTCGAAGTTTGTGGAGAAGAGCGGAGAGAAACTAACGTGGGCATAATGGGAACGTTGAGAAATAAAGGCGCAACTTTTGTGGGAAAGTAAAATATTCAGGTGTTTTTCGAAGTAATTATTTTGGAAAAAATTTATTAGTTGCAGGAATCTAACGTACTTTCTGAAAAAATTTCCCTTTCCGCTCAACCAAACTCCTCAAAAATTTATAAAATTTCAGTTTCTTTTACTTTCGTGTTACTTCACACTAACCAAACAGAGCCTAAAGGAAGAGTGAATTTTATATAAAATCATTTCCTAGAGATTGCAACAACTTGTATGGTGTCCCATTGTCTTTAGGACAATAATTACCTAATCATCCGGGGGTAGGTGTTCAATCCTGAACGCAATGTGGTCCTGGCACAAACTCACGCGTCTTCTTCAATTGCAAAATCAAAAAATAATAAATAAGAAAATTAAATTTGAGTGTTATAGAAAAGATAATATTTGACAACATATATCATGCTTTTCTGATTTTATAAATAAAAAGACGTGTAAATTTGTGATTGGACCGCATCAACGGATGATTAGGAGAGAGCACCTACCCGTACCAGTTAGTAGGTAAGTATTGTCCTTATTTTTATGCTGAGAATGATGTAGAATTGTGGCCCATTTAAATCGTTCAAAAAATGTATCAGCATGTCTGTTTAAACTTTTGACGGACTAAACAAACTATATAGACTTCGGCAATCAGTTCTACATCAGAGAATCTAAAAACTTTCAATTGTTCTACATCAAAGTATCCAAAAGATGAACATTAGATAAAGGTATCCACAAGAAAATACTTTCTAATCCTATTTTGGCATCTCTCTACTTCTCTATCCCTTCTTTGCATGGCTTCGCAATTTGCATGCATAAATTCCTTTTCACTACTCTAATACGTAGTTTGAGGATATGTGGGATCCTACGTGGTTTCTATAGGCTGCATATTTGAGAGTGTTTAGAGTAGGAATAACTATCCTTAGCCTACCCTTTTAAAGCTTACAATCCTTATTAGGTTTTCTTTTATACAAACCCTTCTTTTTTTTGTATCATGCGTGTGCATTCATACAAATAAAAATCAAATAATAACCCAATTAACAAAATGGTTTTCAAACAATTTTTATTTTCACATAAGCATACTTATTGCCTTGATAATGCCAAAATCTTTCTATGATGACATGTGCATATTGATTGTCATGCCAACATAATGTCTAAATATTGCTCACATGGCTCTTGCAGGTTTTCTACAACTCTTGAATTGCTTACTAAACTATTAAAAATGACATATTGCACTCGCATGTCAAGTAATGTGTGGGTTATTCAAATACTTTTCAAAGGCATGAATTTTTTAAAAAGTGCACCTACAGACAAGCTTTTAAAAAAAGACTTATAAGCCATAGTTTCTGGCTGTTATGCGGTCCACATTATGTCATAATCATAGCTTTCTTAAAAATCATTTTAAAACTCTTTTTCATCAAATTAAAATATTGATTGGGTTAGGATTCACTAAACCTTATTCAAAATTCTTAAATATACATATTTTAGGTTTGTTAAGGCCTCGTTTGGGGGAGCTTCCTAATACTAAAAGGGTTTCATTGATAAGATCTTCATCAAAGGAATTTTTTTAGAAGGAATTCAAGAGAGAGAACACGTTTGGCGGATGCATTTTTTTAAATATACTATAACTTTAAAAAAAATTTCTTGACAATATTATCCCTTATTCTTAACAACTATTGCCACTGTTAGAAAACGCAAAGTCGACTATGGGGGTGGAGACAGTGGTAGTGGAAGGCAGTGGTGGTGGTGGCAGTGGAAGGCGGCAATGGCGGTGGAGGTGGCAGTAGCAGTTGTGGTGGTGGCAGCGGCAGCGGGGGTCGGGTGATGACATGGCAGAAGTGGTAATAGGGGTGGTGGAAGGCGGCGACAGTGGTGCTGGTGGCTGATGGAAGTGGCATTGGCATTGGTGGTGGTGTCAACAACAACGGTGGCGGTGGAGGAATGAAGGACCAAGAGAGAATATAACACAATCTTGTTAATACATAAAAAGTACATGGATAAATTAGTAAAATAACAAATTTACTTCAAAAGAAAATTTCGTTTCCTAAAAGGAGATTCTAAAAGCAACATCTTTTTACTTATCTAAAATGGACTTCCTGAGCACCGGTTTCTTCAGAAAGGCCTTTAGATGTGTAACCAAATGTCACATTTTTTTTAAATATACTTTTAATGCTTGGAAGGACTTTTTGAGGAGTCAGGAAGCTCCCCAAATAGGCCCTCAATACCTAAGATAAATCAAATTTTCATGAAATATTATAAATTTTATAAGCTTTTTACATAAAACAATTTTCCTAACAAAAAAAACTTTATTAAAAACAAAATTTCCTAAAAACCAAGTTTCATAAAAAAATTGTTTCCTAAAATCATGTTTCCTATAAACCATGTTTCCTCTAATAATGTTTCCTAAAAAAATACTTTGCAAGGATATTTTTCTTTTAAACCCTAATTTGCATAAAAGTTAGGTATAAGTCATAAACCCTAAAATTCTTAATTGAGGTCTCATAAGCACTTAAAATCTCAATCTTAAGCATTAGGTTTCATAAACACCAAAAATCAATCTTTACAAATTTAAACCTCATAAGTTTCTAGGAATTGGTTTTTTTAAAAACCCATAGGTTTTCTAAAAAGCAAAATTTTCAATTCTAAACTCTAATTTATATAAAAATTAGGTTTAGGTCACAAATTCAAAGTCTCAAGATTTTGGTCTAAAAGACACCTAAAAACTCAGGTCGTGTTTAGAGGAACTTCCTGATTCTAAAATTTCTTCCATTTAAAAGCATTTGAAAATAGCTTTGATAAAAGAAATTTAAGAGGAAAGAGTTGTTTGGTGGATGCATTTTTTGAAATTCATTCCACAATTAACACAATTTTAACTTGACAAATTTATCCTTAATAATTACTCCCAATCGGCAAGTTTCACGAAATAAAAGAAGGCAAAATTGTTAATAAAATTTGTTATCTAAAATAATTCTGGCTTCCTTCCAAAAATAAGTTTTTCCAACTTCCTTTGAACAAACTTTTGAGGATTTCGACTTTCATTAGAAGTCCATTTTTCTTATTTCACCAAACACTAACATTTTTTTGGAAGGACTTTTTGAGTTTGGAAACCCGTTTCAATCCCCTAGGAAGCTCCCCCAAATGCCCCTCAATCTTATTCAAAACTTTTCAACTAATATGATTTTTACAATTAAATTTCACTAAAAAATGTTCAAAGTCATTAAGGGCACTCTAAAGTCTCTAAACCCTAAAATTTATCAATTTTAGGTCTACGTAAGTCCTAAACACCTTGAAGAAAATATTTTTAAACATTCAAAACCCATATTGTAATTCCTTAATAATTAGGGTGCAAATCATAAAATTCATTCCTAAAAATAACATGATTTTTACAATCTAAGTTCACTAGAAATTGTTCAAAATCATTAAGGGCACTCCAAAGTCTCTAAACCCTAAAATTCATCAATTTTAATTAGGACTAGGTAAGTCTTAAACACCTAGAAGAAAATCTTTTTAAACATTCAATACCCATATGCTAATTCCTTAATAATTAGGGTGCAAATCATAAAATTCATTATTAAATGCATAAACCCAAAAATTAATAAACTTTAGGTCTAGGTCACTCATAAAGACCTTGAAAGCTAATTTTTAATTTTCTTAAACATTTAAAAAAATTCTAAATCCTTCATAATTAAGATAGAAATTCATATTTTAGGTTTAGGTAATACATAAACGCTTAGAAATTATTTTTCAAGTTTAAACTCTAATTTTGTAATAATTAGGGCACAATTGATCATAAAATCTTTTTGAAACATATCCAAATCTAAGATTTGTAAATTTTAGGTTTAAGTTTCTTAAAACATTAAAATTCATGACGTAAGCTCTAAACCTAGGTTTCTTAAAGTTTAGGCCATTATTAGTTCCTTTTAGGGTCATCTTCTAGAATATTGTTAGTCTAGGTTCTCAACCTAAGCTCAAAATGTGGTTTTCTTAAAACTCATCTCTTTCAAGTCAAATATATGATTTCATAAACATCACATTCTCCAATTCAAATTGATGGTTTACTCAAAAATCATTCTAAGCCTTCTTTTTCAAACAAATTTATGATTTTATTAAAGGTCATATTTTAAGCACATTTCACCTTTTATAATAACATACATGATTTTTGAAGTCATCTTTCCAAGTTCAATTCAAAGTTTTCTTAAAATACCTTTCTCTAATCTTCCTAAATGAGACACTTTTCAAATCCTCAAGAATACAAAAATTCTTTTCATAGAAAGATAATAATATGCTTTTCAAAGTAAAACTAGCTATTCAAAACATTCCTGAAAAACTAGATTTTAGTAACCAAATTGAAAAAAAATTGCTATATAGTGACCTTAAACTCAAGAAAAGGTAAATAGTGACCAAATTAAAAATAATTGTAAATGAATGACCATTTAACTTTAATGTCCAAAATACCCTCTCTTGAGATTCTCAATCCCTTATTCGTCTTATCCAACCCCACCCCTAAATACCAAGCTTCAAAAGTCATAAGATACATATATATAAATAGATAGATAGAACACATGACATAAAGAAGTTGGGTATCCATAGATTTCAAGTTCAAAGAAGATGATAAAATGATATTAACATAATCAAAGTATATATCAACCTTATTGTCATAGAATGTCCCATTACATTGACATATATATTACTCTATTCTCAAACTTTTTTTTTTCCAGTAAATAAACTACTTGATCCAGCTTCAGTTACAAAGAAAGGAAATGAAAAGGGATGAGTTTGACATTTTTGAAATAGCAGAAAAAATTGAGTACATCTTAACTGTAATGATGAAAATTCATGAATGAATACAACAATCTCCGCAAACATGTTTAACTGTTTGTCGGACAGTTATTACCCCTCAAACCACTGTTTATCAAAAGCCACATTTATTAAAAATTGAGTATATCTTAATGGCTTTTGAAACTTATGATATTTTGAGGTGGAGTTGAAGAAGGGTCGGAGAAGATGGAGGAATTGGGAATTTCTAAATAAAAGGAAGGGTATTTTGGATATTAAAGTTAAATGGTCGCTCACTAATAATTATTTTTTAAGTTTGGATACTATTTATCTTTTGTTGAGTTTAAAGTCACTGTAAATAAATTTCTTTAAAATATTTTGATCAATAAAATCTAATTTTCTCAACATTATTTTCTCAAATTAAGAATTCTCATCTAAATCATAGGTTTTAAAATCAAGATATACACGTTCAATTTCCTTTTTAACCTAGTTTCCTTATAAGCTAAGTTTCCAAGTAGAGTTAAGTTTCCTTATAAGCTAAGTTTTCCAAATAGGGTTAATTTGCGAAGCTAATCAAATTAGTTTAGTTTCCATATAATCTTGGTCATCCAAATTAGGGCAACCTTAGTTTCCTTATAAGCTAAAACATTATAGTTCTCCCCGATGCTAGAATATTAAATCAACCATTACCAATCAATCTCTAAACACTCATAAGCTAAGAAGCATGGACACGGACACGAGACACGGGTACGACACGACACGGACACGACAAATTTTAAAAAAAATAGGACATGACACGACGGGGATACGGCTATGAAATAATAAATTAATATATATTCAACAAGTTAACCAATATTCACAATACCATAAATCTAACAATAAAAAAATAATAAATCACACAAATACTTCAATTTATGATCAAGCAATTAATGTATTTTCAAAAAGGATGTTCATTATATTCAAACCCACTACTAGAATCTTGCATATTACTCATTTTTCTAATAACAAACAAATAAATTTAAATACAAAATATCAAATAAACCAACATGACTTTATGTTAAATAAAGTTATATTGGATTTTTTATTTTTTTTTGTTTCTAAATTTATTATTTAGGAATTTTATCTTACTATCTTTTATTTTTAAAATTTTTTATTTTAGAAAATACTATATTTATATAGAAAAGGGCATAATAGTCATATTAAATGGTATATATGTCATTATAGTTATTTCAAGAGGTCAAGATGTCAACTTTTAGAAGATGAGGGGCTGAAATGCTCAAAAAAATAGTTCAAAGGGGTTTTTTTGTAACTTTGAAAAAGTTCAGGGGTTTTTTTGCACTTTTAAAAATTACAAAATGTACCCCGCCGTGTCCCCCACGTGTCCTTGTCGTGTCCCCGCTTTGTCCTAAAAAAAAAATTCCAGGACACTTCTAAGGAGTGTCTGAGGAGTGTCCGAGAAGTGTCCGAGTGTCCGACATGGGCACAGCACCCCTATACGAAGTGTCCGTGCTTTCTAGCTCATAAGCACAACTAAAGAAAGGCAATTAGGATTACCTTAGATTTTCTTTTAATTCATCAATTCTTAATGTTTCAACTAGGGTCATCTTACTTAGACCTAGATTGATGTCTCTTATGCTTAAATGTTAAACTCGCTCTCAAGTAAAACTCTCTTTTAAATTAAAGTTTATCTTACTTAGACCTAGATTGATGTTTAATTCGCTTAAATGCTAAACTCCCTCTCAAGTAGAACTCTCTTTTAAACTAAAGTTTTCTCTACAGTCGAGACTAATTTCAAGTCAACACATACTATTGTTGAACTCTTTAGTTTATACGCATGCACATGTGCCTATTAAGGTATAGATCTTATCAGTCATTGACATGGTCTTACTGTGAAGGCAATATCAAATTAAATATCTTTAGATGCTGTACTTCACACCTTTAAACATAGAACAACCAACAACTTTATGTGAGTTCGAATGCTATATTTCACACCTTTATGTTTGATTTGGTTGGAAGGATGAAAAAATGAATGGAAGGAAAAGGGGAGAGATGGATGAGACATCCTAGGAAAGAAATTGTGTTTCCTTCACTTTTTGTTTGGTTAGATGGAATGAATAGTAAAAAGGATTGATGGACTGACAACTTTTTTTTGTTTGGTTGGAAGGAAGGAAAGAAGAGTTTTTATATACTTTTACCAATATACCTTCATCAATTAAGGAGAAAAAGTAAGTTTTACTAAATTCACTTGGGCACTGTCATATTGGGAGAAACTAATTAAAAGAGCTATATATACTTTCAAGTCTTTCAGACAATTGATGTAGTCATTCATAAAGATGTAAATTGGCAAATCTAACTTTGTGATCCTAAAAATTGCAACAAATCATTATTTTTGAAATTTGGTAATCAATTTAGTATTAAATTAGGTATTGAAATTTTGTAATCAATTCAGGGTTAAAATAGATATTTCATAATTTTAGGTCAGCTTCTCATTCTTTCCCTCCTCTCTTCTGCCCAATTTTGGTGGATACAAAATTGTCGGCACCATCCCTCCTTGCTTCCTCGCTATCTTCCCTTCCTTCCAACCAAACATGACAAACCTCATCCATCACTCCAACCAAACATAGCATTAAATATGCCACAGCCAACAACTTTACCTTGAGTACAAGTCACAACTTTAAACATGCAACAGCCAACAACTTTATGTTGAGTACAAGTCACGAGTATACATTGTCGACCTTAGTGTCTAACAATTAAACTCAATAACCAAGCATTACTTACGAGCATAGCCGGTAGTCAAGTTGATAGAGCGACTTCACAAGTGGGTGTGAGATGGGGAGTCCCCTCACCATGTTTGCCTGAAAGAAAAAAAAAAAACTAAGCATTTCTTACTGATATACAAGGGGCATCATTTGGGGAAGTAATTAAACAAATAAGAATATATTCACACAATCTTTAGTATTCTCCCACTTTAATTACTTATTTAAAAAGTCTACATAATTGTCTTTTAAAACACTAACATAATACAATTATTCATAATAAGTACTACTTACTCTACTCCACTTCAATTATGTCATTTTTTTTTATTTTTAAAAATCAAAGTGAAGTGAAATAGTGCAAAGTAGAGGTTGAGTACCACATCTCATAAATTTTAGAAACTTATGTGAAATTAATGGCTTTAACTATAAATATTAGTGGTCCTATAAATTATACTTGTATAGCAACTTGGATGTGCTCAAAACCATACAGAAACAGATATATTTTTAATCACTGTCAATTAGGTTCCACTTGAGTATGAAAGCTGACCATCAAGACCAAGAAGCCGCTGTCAACACTCCGCCATCGACGGCGAGGTCGTGGCCGGAGATGAATGCAGAGTCATCGGAGACAAGGAACAACACAGCATCCGCAACATGTTTCACTTTCTGTACAATTCCTTTTAAGTTTGTAAAGGGCTCATAAATCTTCTCCGCCCCCTCCACCAGCTCCTTGATGTTCGCCTTCAATATCAACCGCGTCCCCACCGCATACGGCGACACACTGTTCACCCTAATTCCATGCTCCCCGAGCTGCCGGCTAGCTGACCGGACCAACCCTATCACCGCGTGCTTCGACATGCAGTAATCGGTCCGTTTATTTTGGCCTTTACTACCTGCCACGCTCGCCGTGCACACAATGCTGCCCCTCACGCGCTGCTCCACCATTACACGCGCTGCCTGCTTCACGCAAGCCGCCATGCCACGGACGTTGACTGCAAAGAGTAGGTCGAATTCGGAGAAGTCGAGATCGAGAAGCATCTGATCGGAGGGACTGACGATGCCTGCGTTGCTGAACAGGACGTCGAGCTGGCCGTGAATCTGGACCGTTGATTCCACCATTTTTTTGACTTGGTCTTCATTGCTAACGTCGCAGTGGACGTAGGTGCATTGTGGGCCGATAGAGTCGGCCACACGCTGGCCTCGCTCGTCTTGGATGTCGGCGATCACAACCGCACGTGCGCCCTGATCGGCGAAAAGACGCGCCGTTTCCTCGCCGATGCCACTGGCGCCGCCGGTGATTATGGATACTTTGCCCTCTAGTTTCTTCACAGGCATTTCTGTCATCTTTCAGTCACCCAATAGCTAGAGAGAGACCAGCAGTTCAGCATAGAATTTCAAGTTTAGCCTTTTATGTTACTTTAAAAGATTTTTTTTTTTTTTTCTCAATTATCAATGTACAGTCAACTTACACGGCCACTAATTCTACGAAACCCTAGAGCAACTCGAACCAATAATTATTGAAAAGCAAACCCAAGACCTAACTATCGAGCCAGACTTATTTTAAAACATTTCGCGTGTCCTGTTTTCTTACCAAACATTCTTGGTTAATAAGACAACTTTTGAAAGGGGGTTATGACTTGGAACATGATATTTTTTTCTTTTTAAGCAATTGAATTGGATGAAAAAGATTACAATGGAGGCACAGGCCCAGCTTGGTAAGGCCTGGGGCAATTAAAAGCCCACAAGACAAAACCATGAGGCAACACAGGCCCGATTCAAAGGAAGGGGCATAGCCCAAGAAAAGAGGCCCAGTAGGGCAACATATCGTATGAGAATCATTTCCATTCACACAATCCTGTGATTGTGTCCCTTGTCTGTATGTATCCACCACATTCGGAATGATGGAGAATTTCAATCAGGTGGTCGAGGGGATGGCAAGAGAAGCTATGTCAGCAATCTTACAAAAATCTTAGATAAATTCGCCACAAGTTGGCATGAGTTTCTAGAAGGAACACTTGTAGGTTCCTCATGGAACCTTCTAAAAATTAAAATAATTGCGAGTTCGCATCTCAAGCTGTGAACCCCTTCTAGAAATTTTTAAATTTTGTTTTTTTAAATAATTGCGAGTTCGCATCTCAAGCTGTGAACCCCTTCTAGAAATTTTTAAATTTTGTTTTTTTTTGCGGAGCACGACAGAAAACTCTATAAACGAACTCACTTTCAAAAAAAAAAAAAAAAAGGACTCTCTTTCAAAAAAAATAATAATAATAATTTGAGTCCATTTGTAGGAGAACTAACTTGGTCGTCCTTGCTAACATGATTTACTGATAAGTGAACTTGTGTTCCAAGTATTAAAATAAATAAAATTGAATTAAACTCCTTTTTTTATGATTTAACCTGTCTTGAACCCATTTGAAATTTCCCTCTCCATCTCCCATAAATATATATATACACAAACTAAACGCACATTGACATAAGTTCCGTATAGACCCATATCAGTCTCTCTTTTCTATCTAAGATCGTCTCTCTCTCTCTCTCTTCTATTTTGTGAATCCCTTCACTAGATTTGTTGACATCTCCGGCAGGCAAAACTGCCGAAAAAATATCAAAAACTGTTCAAAAAAACAATACTGACTGTTAAAAAATCTGTATAAAAAATTGTTTGCCGGTAGAGAATCACTCTCCAGCACTTTTTCTTAAACCGCCATAGGTTTAAATATCCCACCCTAACAAATCATTCATAATAGCTTTCAAAATTTATTGAGAATTACAATTCAAAACTAATTTGGAAATCCAAACACATTTGGCAAGTGCTTATACCAGATCTCTCTTTCATATTACCACATCATTTCACATATAATTGGAATTTGACTATTTAAACTCAGTCCTCAAAATTTTCAACTTTCTTATACTAACAAAAGGAAAATGATAAAAGTGCCGATCGGTTTTTAAAATCCACTGAGGTGTGAAATATTGATTGAAACCCTGTAGGAGGAGAGAGAGTCTATCTTATTGAACAAGATCTTTAAACCTTCCCTTCACTATCAGCGGCTCGGCCCATTCAGTTATTATCCTCTTAATAACACCGGAGAGCTTTTCTATTGGTTTTCTTCATAACTCTCTGAAACCTTTCCCTACATGGCATATTCTGGTGCTAGATATCCCAAGATGCTCACAACCCGGGTGGTCATGTGGCTAACACCTTCTGGGATTAGCTTTGTGAACCCAAAATCAGCAATTTCAGTGGCTCAAAATTTGAATCCAACAGCATCTCTGTGAATGATGTGGGGTGACACCTCATGATGCAAGTAACAATCAACATCAAATACTTCGTTAGCTAGCTCGGTTTTACAAACTTAATTTTTCGAATTTACAGGGCTAGCTATACATGTGCACACTCCAATAATTAATGAAAAATTTACAAGTCAATTCATATGGCAATTGCAACAAGTTTGTATTCCTGGGTGTTAAACGTTAGATTTGGAGAAGTTATAGTATTTCAATTAGTTGCATTTTCAAGGAAATCACCTCTATCTCAAACTTATAATCAAAAGCAAGTAGAATTCTCTCAGGAAAAAGTAAAACTAAATTGCTTCTTTAAAGATGAAGAAGGTAATGTTAATAAGTTAGAAGAACACGCACATTCTCAAAATGATTTTCCAAAGAATTAGTGATAGGGCATTCAAATTTTTTGTCAATGAGTATAAATTATCGTTTCGATGTAGCATTTAAACAAATGCTGACATTAGTTAAAAGAAGACATAGTTAAAGCTTGCTTACAGTAGACTTCTGCTGAGCCAATTGCAATCTTCATTCTTTTTTTCCAATCAAGTTGGACCTTTGGCATGTAATCATAGACGATGAGGCATTGTTCAGCCCCCGCACAATAGCCCCTCAGACCCAATAAATTCTTGTGCTGAACCTGTCCAAGAACATCAACTTCCACCACAAATTCCATCTCGGCTTTCAGATTCATGGATTTCAACTTCTTCACTGATATCTGCATGCATAATATATATATATCAAAGAAAATAAACAAATTTCTCATTTGCCATTGGTAGCATATATATATCAACAATATATAAATGATGATCACTACATATGTGTGTTTAATTATAAATAAAAAATTAAGAAAAAAGAAAAATCAGTATATTTAATCAAGACTAATGGAATACAACCCAACCAACAATAGGATAACAGAGGATTACCTAAAGGCCATCTGAGGTTTTTCCATGGTAAACACTTCCAAATCCTCCTTCACCAAGTTTATTATCCTCACTGAATCCGTTGGTAGCTTGCATGTAACTCTTTGGAAGTAAATATTCTCTATGAATTGTTCCCTCCACCAATTTTCAACCTATAAAAAAACCCAACCAAGCATGCCACAATGAATTATTAAAAGTCGATTTTCAGCTATATATATAATATGGTAAAAATCTTACACATTGTGTGAAATCCATTTTATTGTAATCTTCCCAGCTCAAAAACTTATCTTTCTTCTTCATGCTTCTTATGTTGTGACGCTCTACCTATATTGAAAAGAATAAATGTAAATATATATACATAGAACAAATAAAACTAGAACATATATTATATTATATTTGAGTTGAATCTCTAAGGTTGCTTTGAAATGTATGACTATGAAAAATATGATGCACCTTTAATTGTTCAAGTGCAGTAGGTGATTGACCAAGGAAATGCACCACTATGGACATTAAGAGAGAGGTAGTTTCATAGCCACCCAATAGAGAATCCAAAACAAAACTAACTTTTTTATCTTCAGATAAGGTATCAACACAAAGGAGTACCTCCAGAAAACCACTAGTTTTATTAGATTTTTCAGCATTTCTTCTTCTTTCCTCTATAATTGCTTGATGGTGGGAAATATTCTAGTTCTAGCCTGTAAAGATGTCATGATAGAAAACATTTTTAGCTAGAGAGCTAGATGATCACCTTAACTGCTCTTGCATATGGTGTCCTAGGAATATAGACTGGTTGATGATCACCTTAACTACTTTGACAGTGGAAAATATTCTACTTCTAGCCTGTAACATACACATTCAGAATAACAAAAAAAAAAAAAGAACATATGAGACAATTTGATGCTTTACTGATCATTATTGGATTTACACAAACAATAAGTTGACCAAATAACTTGAATGGAAGATTGGGACTCTGTCGTCGAGATTGAAAAATACCAACCCAAGCTTAGGGTTCCTGTCACTATTTTGAGCAAGAAAAATGTTGAACAGTCTGAATTGGACCGTGTATTAGCATTCTTTGAACAAAGTAACTAAATTTAAACCTAGCGTAACTTAACTGAAACAAGTTGTGAAATTGCACACAATAACCACCTAACCTAATTCAATCCGGCCTTAAGTTTTTGTCAGAGAATCGAATGAGAGAAGACTAATCCGCAACTGCCTAATCCTTTATTTGATTAATAAGAAACCAGATGAAAGAAGAAGGGAATAATACAACACCAACTCAACTAAGCTCAGTCTTGTACAATTACTTGGGGGAGATAAAACACAAGAACCTGATGTTAATTTAATTATTCACTCTCTTTTTCCCCCCTTAGATTTCTCCAAAAACCAAACAGAGCTAGAAGGAAATGAAAGAAACCAAATATCTATTCATATGCATATTGAAATTATTTTTAACTAGGGAGTGTTGAAGGATGATTCCATGGCTGCAAAATAGTAATGACTCAACTCAGCTACCCTCACTCAAAATCTTAATTCTAGGGATTGAAGAAAAATGTCAACATATAGAAACAAAAAATTAGACATACACATTTAACATATAATCAATATTGGAGAGAAGTTATGAAGAACAGAGAGATCAATTTTGAGAGAACCACTAACTATCACCCAAACATTGCTTACAATTTTAATCAACCTTAGTTTAAAATTCTATCTTATTTTCTTTTTCTAATCACAAACTGAAAATCGTCAAATCAACACTCTTCATAATATACGCATCAATTTATTCCTTCCGGCACATATGATCCTTAATACACTCATCAATTTCACAAAAATCTGAAGGATTGACATATAATATACATATATTTGTAGATATATATATAGAGAGAGGGAAAACCTAATCCACAGGTCTTGTAGTGATCACTACAAGATTTTTTTATATCACCGACGCTTTAAACTGCCGAAAAATACCTTCAAAACCGTCGAAAAAAATTTCACCGGCCATTAAAAAATCTGCCAGAAAATGTCCCGCCAGTAGAAAATTACCGACAGTTTTGCTAAATTGCCGGTAATTACCGGCAGTTTTTTTGCAGCCGCCGGAATTATACCGGCGGATAAAACCGCCGGTAAATATCGTTAAAGTGCGGATAATGATTAGTTTTTACCGGCAATTTTTTATAAACCGCCAGTAAATTATTGAAAATATGTCGCTAAATGTCATGACTGCAATAGAAAAAGATTCATCCATGCAATTGAAAAGGAATTTGTTGAAGCTAAAACTGAATTTATTCCAAATACATATATATTGTTACAAAACAAAATGATTTTTGAGTGATTTCAACGAACTCATAGCGAAATATATATATATATATATATATATATATATAAAGAGAGAGAGAGCATGGAACCTGATTGAGCCAAGAATCCTACTGGTGTGAATTAGCCGATAGATTTGAAAACGTTCGAAAGAAGACAGAGTTGAAATGTTCCTATTATTGATGTTTGTGGTCTCTAAACAAAATTCAATTCAGATTATATTGAGATTGATAGTGCAAAGAGAAAATTTGGAAATGGAGGACGAGAGTTCTGTTGAGTTCTATCCAGATGATACCACGAATAGAGAACAAATGTGTAACAGATGGAAGTAAAATGGTGTCATTTCGCACAGTTTACTTTGCCTAATAATTGGCGGATTAATCATTTCCGGCAGTTTTGTACAAACCGCCGGAAATATTTATTATTTCCGACGCTTTCTCAAACCGCCAGTAATAAATGCTAGTAATCATTAAAAGTCTTGTAATAGCTTTGTTCACATCCACATAAAAAAATTCATCTTTCTCTCTAATCAAGAACTTTGTGGGTTAGAGGAGGCAGAGTTTGGAAGAATAAATTGGGTCTTCCCACACCTCCAGTGCAGACAAGAGATCATATGACCCTTTTTTTCATTCTCTTTAGAAAAATTAAGCTCTAATATTGTCAACAATCATTATAAATTTCAATTTTCTAACCTTTTTTTCTCTCTCATTAACATTTTCTGTCTCTGCAGATTTTAAAGAATGCAGAGCATTTATATATATGGAAGATGGAGATGGAACGATGGATGGAGAGATTTGCTAGTGCTATATACGTCTGTGTGTGGAAGATGGAGATACTTGTTGGTGCTATATACCTCTGTGTATGGAATTTGGAGATGGATGGAGAGATTTGCTGGTGTGATATAAATGTAGTGTATATATGTGTGTGTGTTTGTGTGTATGGAATTTGGAGATGGATGGAGAGATTTGCTGGTGTTATATATACGTGGTGTGTGTGTGTGTGTATATATATATATATGTGTGTGTGTGTGTGTGTGTGTGTGTGTGTGTGTGTGTGGGTAAAATACACTTATACCATCTAAAGTTTATCCTAATTACACTTATATTTATAATTTGGCAAAACTTACACTTACACCCTAAAGTTTGATGCATGATTACACTCAACTCCAACACTATATATATTGTCTGTTTTACCCCTTCATTGACTCAAAAGACATTTTTGACCTCATTTTTCACATTTAAAAGAGTACATTGCCCAAACTTTTCTTCCATTATTTTCCCTTTAACCTTAAGCCACACACATACACATATATTTTTGCAGGACTAGAAATATATTTTTAATATATGTTATATTACATATTTTAGTATAAAATAAATTTAAAATTAAAATTACAAATTATACATACTTGTGATTTTTTCAAGCTTTATAAATCTTAATTTGATAATGACAAATCTTCGTACATATATACATATATACATAATCATCATCACATTAAGATTCATAAAGCTTAAAAAAATTACAAGTTTGTATAATTTTTAAATTATATTTAAATTTATTTGTTCGTAAAATACGTAATTTAACATATATTAAAAATATATTTAATAAAATTTGCAAAATATTTCTAGCGCTACAAATATATATATATATATATATATATATATATATATGTGTGTGTGTGTGTGTGTGTGTGTGTGTGTGTGTGTGTGTGTGTGGCTTAAGGTTAAAAGGGAAGTAATGTAGTAACCCTTGTGGACGGGTGTGAGTGGGCGGGTGCGAAGACAGACACTGGGCTGAGCTACCACACTGACAGGGTACAGGGTGCTCAATCCCACATCGCCTGGGTATGGAAAAGGGGATGTGCTTATATGTAGTATGTTCTCTTCAAATGGTATGAGGCCTTTTGGGGTAAAATCCAAGAGCAAAATCGTGCGAGCTCAGGCCCAAAACAGACAATATCATACCATGTGTTGGAGCGGGGTATTTCATTTGGTATCAGAGCATTCCAGGTTCAAGTGTCCTCGGGTTTTAAGAATCTATCGTAGGGTATCTTCCGCTTTGAGTATTCTGATAAATAGGATTCTAAACATAGAGTTCATAGTATTTTAATCTATCCTCAACGGTATTGATGTTTGTCTATTTCCTCTACAGATGCCACCCCGTAGAAGGAGGAATGTGAATGATATTCTAGGTCAGGGTAATGCTTAGGGTGGAGATGTAGAGATTCCTCCCGACTTGGTAACCATTATAGCGCAGGCTGTAGCTGCCGGAGTGGCGACTGCTCTTCAGAATCAGCAGCCACCTCAGCAGCCACAGCAGATGGGCACAGGTTCCATTACCTGTGGAGCAGCCCAACACTTGGGAGAGGGTACGAGATTCCTTCACAAAAAGGAATCCGCCGGAGTTTTCAGGGTCTACGGAGGTCACCGAAGCGTATCAGTGGAGGAAAGATATTGAGCGCCATCTTCGTATGGTTACGTGCACTGAGGTACAGAAATAGATGCTAGCTACATTTAAGCTAGTGGGAAATGCATTGCAGTGGTGGGAGTCAGTGACTACACCGGAACAGCGGACCATGTTCACTTATGCAGAGTTTCAGGTTCGCTTTGATGCTAAGTACTTCCCGTATGCAGTGAGGGCAGCTAAAAAGAGGGAATTTCTCGGGTTACAGCAGGGGGACAGAACTGTGGCAGCATATGAACAAGAATTTATTAACTTATCACTGTTTGCACCTGAGGAGGTGGACACCGAAGACAAGAAGCTGCGATGTTTTGTGAATGGGTTAATCTGGCCTATTCGACAGGTCCTTCTGGGATGTCCAGCTTACACGACATATGCTCAGGTAGTGGATGCTGCATTGCAACACTGCCAGTCGAGAAAAGATTACAGGAAAGGACAGACAGATAAACGACCTGACAGAGAATTCACTGGTCAGACAGTGGAGAGAAGGAATGGAAATGGGAGTAGACACTTCGAGAGGGGCAGTCATTCGGGGCAACAACCATGGAAGAGACACAGACCCAACAGTGATGCTCAGAGAGGGGGAACCTCTACTCATAGGAGGCACAGTGGGGTACCACAGGCAGGTCGTGGTCAGCAACATGGAAATCAGTTCAGGAGGTCTACCGGTGTGTTTAATGGAAACTGTTATAGTTGTGGTGAGCCGGGGCATTCAGCTAGGTATTGTCCTAACAATAATCAGAGACCACCTGGTCAACAGAGGCAGGGACAGTAACCACCTTTACCAGTACCACAGATTCTACAGGTACAGGCACAGCATCGTCCAGCTCTACCTGCACCACCGCCACTTGCAGGGTAACCTGGACAACAAATGCATTACGGGAGAGTCTACAATGTTATGCCATGTGATGTGCGGGCTCCTCAAGCTATAAAGGGTATGTTTCCTATCAATGGTAGAGTGGGTCGCATTTTATTTGATACTGGTGCATCACATTCCTTTGTATCTAGAGCATTTGCTAGTTTATCCGGGTTAGATATTCAGTTATGTACTTCTTCACTCACTATATCTACGCCATTGGGGGCTAGTACAGTTCTACGAGAACATGGTAGTCAGGTCCCTATAGACATTGGCAGACTCAGATTCTTGGCAGATTTATTGATCTTAGATATGCAATCATATGATGTTATACTCGGGATGGACTGGTTATCACATTACCATGCTCAGGTTAATTGCCACGATAAGGCAATTGTTTTTGCTATACCGGGTCAGGAAATGTACTTGATTGCTATGCCGCAATCAAAGGGAGGGTCTAGTACGCACTTGTTCTTTATCAGTGAAGAGTCTCCGGAAGGAACTACAGTGTCTTTATATTCTATTCCGGTGGTGCGAGACTATCAGGATGTGTTTCAGGAGATTCCAGGGTTACCACCTAGTCGTGAGATAGATTTTGTGATAGACTTAGCTCCAGGTACAAGACCTATTGCTAGAGCTCCATATAGGATGGCTCCTGTGGAAATGAGGGAGTTGAGGGATCAGATTCAGCAACTTCTTAGTCAGAAATTTATTCGTAGGAGTACTTCACCGTGGGGAGCACCAGTGTTGTTTGTAAAGAAGAAGGATGGGTCTCTTTGTCTTTACATTGACTACAGAGAATTGAATAAGGTCACAATCCGCAACAAGTATCCGTTGCCCAGGATTGATGATCTGTTCGATCAGTTAAGGGGAGCCACCTATTTCTCGAAGATAGATTTGAGATCCGGGTATCATCAACTTCGAGTTAGGGAGCAGGATGTACCGAAGACAGCTTTCCTTACTAGATATGGGTCGTACGAGTTTCGGGTTATGCCGTTTGGGTTAACAAATGCCCCAGCTGTCTTTATGGACCTGATGAATAGAGTGTTCAGGGCTTACTTGGACCAGTTTATTATTGTTTTCATTGATGACATTCTGGTTTACTCTAGGTCAGAGGAGGATCATGACAGACACCTTCGTATCGTCTTGCAGACACTGAGAGATCATCAGTTGTATGCAAAATTTGAGAAATGTGAGTTCTGGCAAAGAGAGGTGAAGTTCTTGGGTCACGTAGTATCTGAGAAAGGGATAGCGGTCGATCCAAGTAAAGTGTCAGCGGTTCTGGAGTGGGGACAGCCTACCTCACCTTCAGAGATTCGCAGCTTTCTTGGGTTGGTTGGTTATTATCGTCGGTTTATTCAGGGTTTTTCTAAGATTGCTGGCCCGCTTACCCATCTCACCAAGAAGGGTGTGCCTTTCATTTGGGATGACTCATGTCAGGCGGCGTTTGACGAGTTAAAGACCAGGTTGACTACTGCACCAGTTCTAGCTACTCTTCAGAGCGGCGTTGAGTACTTGGTGTATACTGACGCGTCACTACAGGGTTTGGGATGTGTACTGACGCAGGAGGAGAAACCGATATCATATGCGTCACGTAAGCTTAAACCTCATGAGCTTAATTACCCGACGCATGATCTGGAATTGGCAGCTGTGGTTTTTGCTTTGAGGATTTGGAGACATTACCTTTTGGGTGAGACCTTCAGATTATTCAGTGACCATAAGAGTCTGCAGTATCTATTTTCACAGAATGAGCTAAATATGAGACAGCGTAGGTGGTTGGAATTTGTGAAAGACTATCATTTTTCCATCCAGTACCACCCAGGGAAAACGAATGTAGTAGCTGATGCACTTAGTTGCCGACCTTATGTTAGTCTATCTGCTCTATTCGAAGCAGAGTGGAATGACTTGAGCAGTGTTGATGTGTTAGCTGATGCCTTTGTAGCATGCGTGGTGGTTACACCTACGATCATACGAAGGGTAATCACAGAGCAGTTTACTGACCCACAGTGCGTTGAGAAGGTGACCAAGTTAAAATCTGGAGAGGTACCATTCTATACAGTGGATAGAGATGGAGGATTGAGGTACAAGGGGCGATTGGTGGTTCCTCACAATGAGGACTTGAGGAAGGCAGTGATGGGTGAGGCTCACAGTTCTTAGTTTTCGGTACACCCGGGAGGGGATAAAATGTACCAAGACATGAAACGGCAGTTTTGGTGGGCAGGCATGAAGAAGGACATCGCTATATTTGTCTCTAAGTGTAGCACTTGTCAAATGATCAAGATTAATCATCAAAGACCACCAGGTTCTTTGCAACCACTGCCTATACCGGAATGGAAATGGGAAAGCATCTCCATGGATTTCATTGTGGGACTTCCCACCTCACAGCGAAATCATGATGCTATTTGGGTGATAGTGGACAGATTAACAAAATCAGCACATTTCTTGCCAGTTCGCTCGAGTTACACCTCAGAGCAATACGCAAAGCTTTACATTGCAGAGATAGTGAAGCTTCACGGTGTGCCTTTGTCCATTATATCGGATAGAGATCCGAGTTTTGTTTCAGGATTTTGGGAGAGCTTCCAGCTAGCGATGGGTACAGCTCTGCACCTCAGTACAACTTATCACCCTCAGACCGATGGTCAGACTGAGAGGGTTAATCAGATTTTGGAGGATATGTTGCGAGCATGTGTACTCGACTTCAAGGGCAACTGGGAGAGTTATTTGCCGTTGGTTGAGTTTGCCTATAACAATAGTTACCAAAAGACTATTGGTATGGCACCATTTGAGGCTCTATACGGACGACCATGTAGATCGCCAGTTTGTTGGTTGGAAGTTGGAGAGAACAGGTTTTTGGGCCCAGAGTTCATTAGGGACACCTCAGAAAAAGTTGCCCTTATTAGAGACCGTATGCGGACTACACAGAGCAGACAGAAAAGTTATGCTGACCGAAGAACTCATGCACTAGAGTTCAAAGTGGGGGATCAGGTCCTACTCAAGGTTTCTCCCATGAAGGGGGTTATAAGGTTTGGAAGGAAAGGGAAGCTGACACCTCGTTTTGTAGGTCCCTTTATGATTATCGACAGAGTTGGAGCGGTAGCCTATAGACTGGCATTACCAGACACGATGCACAGGGTGCACAATGTTTTTCATGTTTCCATGCTACGGAAGTTCCTTAGAGATGAGGATACTTACCAGCACATTGAGGTAGGAGAGATTGAGTTGCAGCCAGATGCAACATATGTGGAGCAGCCTTACTGTATTCTTGACCGTAGGGATCAGGTCCTTCGTTCTAAGACCATTCCGTTAGTACGAGTTCAGTGGAGCCACCATAACGAGGCGGAGTCCACTTGGGAAAGGGAGGATGAGATAAAAGCAAAATATCTAGAGCTTTTTCTTTCAGGTATGAGCTGAATTCCGAGAACGGAATTCCTCTGTTAGTGGGGAAGAATGTAATACCCCAGAAAATTTAGGTGTCAATTTAATCTCTTTACATTATTACTTTATTTTATTAATTCATGTGAAATGTTTGTTTTTATATAAATTATATAAATTATCATTGTAGGTGAGTTGTTTGTCTTTTATACATGCATTTTATCATTTTATGTGAATTGGTATTAATTGTGGGTTATTTTATTTAAATATTTTGGGTTGGGCTAGGGAGGAATTTGGGCTAGGATGAGTGGGCTAAGGTTATGTTTAAATGATGGGCCTAGGGTTGTAATAATATTATTATTGCTATATTTATTATTATTAATTTAATTTTAATTAGTTTTAGGAAATATCAATAAAAGATTAATTAAGACAAAAAGGAAAAGAAAAGAAGAAGAAATTAGGGTTTGCCGTTGTTTTACGCACAGAACTAAAAGAGAGTAAACGAAAGAGAGAAGAGAGTGACGATCGGGTGAACAAGTTGATTCGTCAGAAAAAGGCAAGTTTAATTCTTCTCTTCCCCCTTGAATCCGTATGCATAGTCTAGGTTTGAGCATTTATTTATATTAAAAATTTGTAGTTAATTGCATGTTTATATTTTTTTGCTATTTATAAATTTCGTGAGATTAACTGTGATGATTGTATGTAGATTTAATTGATTTTGTTCATGTAAGGTTATATGCATATGTGTTCATGTATATGTATATTGTGTTAAGAAAGAAATAATTCATCTATGCAATTTGTAAGAAATAAATGTTAAGTTGTGAACCTACTGTGTTGGGATTATATTGTAAACAACTCTGAATCCTTAGAAAAATAGATCGTGAATTATTGGGTTTTAAATTTTTGAATTTTGCGAAGAACCCTAGAACTTGTGAATTGGGGGTTTTTGATTCGGGCTGTTTCGGATGGGGCTTTTTGCACCAATAGGTAGACGGCGTCGAGAGGAGAAGAACGACGCAAAAATGGAGGCAAACAGTGGCCGGAGGAGGCCGGACCATCACTGGGAAGTCGCCGGCAGCGCGCTGTGCGAGCTGGGGAAGAAGCCCCAGCGCAGGGACTTCCCCACACGCCTGGCGCCGGCCGACGCCGGGAAAAATTTTTTTGGGCCCCACTCGCGGGGGCCCACCACTGGGTCCACTTTGGGCCCATTCCGATATGTTTTGATATTTTTTTTAAATTTTTGAAATTTTTGGAAAAACTTGAAAATTTGAAAATTCATTTTTTAAAAATACTTTCATGATTCCAAAAATTCTGAAATTTTTACTGTATGATATTGGATGTTAAATACACTTAATTTTAAATTTTTAACTCAAAACAATTTTCCCTTGTTGTCCAATTAATTTTTAAAAGTACCCAAAAGCTGTTTTTTTCACTTTTTGTAATTTGAGAAAATACTTTTACAACTCCAAAAATTCTCAAATTTTTTACTGTAACTCTCTGGAGGTTAAATACACTTGGGTTTAAAGTTTCAACTCAAAATGATCTTTCCTTGTTATTCAATTGAATTTTAAAGGGTCCAAAAGCTGGGTTTTTCACTTTCTGTAATTTTAGAAAATACTTCTGAAATTTCAAAAATTCCCAAAATTTTTCTGTAACTGTTTAGTGATTAAATGACCTTGGGTTTAAATTTTCAGCTCGAATTGAGCTTCCCTTGGTGTTCAATTAATTTTTAAAGTGCCTAAAAGTTGGATTTTCACCTTCTTTGGTTTATTAAAAATGTTTTTTAAATTACAGAAAATTCCAGAATATTTTCTTAGTATTCTTAGAAGTGAAATAGGCCCAGAAACCTAGATAAAAGTAAGTTTAGATCCCCTCGGAGATTTGAGTGCATGGGAGGTTGGTTTGGAGAATTGTTTCCTCTAATGGATGTTAAGATATTTTGGATTTAATCGATTGTGTTTATTATATATATAAATGCACATGGGATACTTGATTAAGGTTCACTTGTGAATGATTTGTCATATGGTGATAATTGCATAACAGATAATTCAAATTGGTAGTCTGTGCAAATTAAAAATCATAATGCATCTTGTTTATTTATTATTTCATATTGGGAATGTATTTGTATTTTATTTGGCATGTAAGGATTGCCCGGCATGTCAGGATCGCCCATACCTAATAAGGTATCTATATTTTTATTTGGCATGTAAGGATTGCCCGGCGTGTCAGGATCGCCCATACCTAATAAGGTATCTATATTTTATTTGGCATGTAAGGACTGCCCGGCGTGTCAGGATCGTCCATTCCTATTAATGTATTCATGCATTATAAACGACATATCATGATTGCATAGATTTCATAAAATACATACATATGTATCTTTATTTGTGAACGTAAAGAAGGGGATCGTTTTTACATTGTAAGGGTTGTTGAGGAAATATATGAGATGATTTGTATCTTTAAAAGTATGAACTGAATAAGGAATAATCTGAGGGGTTGCACGTATATTTATCTATTGTGTCCCTCACATTGAGGGTATGTATATTGATTCTCTGATTGGGATGTAGTAGATAGAACTTGCTCGTGGGTTTAACCCACTTTGTTGATGTTTCAGGTCCTAAGCAGTTTCCCCCGCGAGGATAGAGTACTAGGGTTGGGCTGTGACAGACATCTACTCTCACCAGTCTCAGGGTAGGAATCTACTTTTTCTTCAGGAGTAAAACTATGAACTCATTTAGAGGTTTTGGTTTTGGATTTCAATTTAAGTGTTAAACTTTTATTTCTTTCTGGTTAAGGGGTCCTTGGGTTACAGGACTTCCAAATTGTATTACCAAAATTTAATGATTTATTTATCAATTATTTCAATTCAATGGGATTTCTGTTCAGCTTTTAGCAATTATTCTATTTCTGTCTTTTGCATCTATGCTTGTTGCTATCAGTGGTTAATATTCCTCAGGTTTTGTGTATGAGACTGGCCACCTCATGCGCGAAATTTTCTGGGGGGTATTTCATTTGGTATCAGAGCCAGAACCCAGCCGGAAGTGTGCCGACGAGGACGTCGGGCCTCGTAGGGGGGTGGATTGTAGTAACCCTTGTGGACGGGTGTGAGTGGGAGGGTGCGAAGACAGACACTGGGGTGAGCTATCACACTGACAGGGTACAGGGTGCTCAATCTCACATCGCCTGGGTGTGGAAAAGGGGATGTGCTTATATGTAGTATGTTCTCTTCAAATGGTATGAGGCCTTTTGGGGTAAAATCCAAGAGCAAAACCGTGCGGGCTCAGGCCCAAAGCGGACAATATCATACCATGTGTTGGAGTAGGGTATTACAAGTAATGAAAGAAAAGTTAGAGCAATGCAGTCTTTTAAACATGAAAAGTAATTTCAAAAATGTATTTGTAGTCAATAGAGGAGTAAAACAAATAATACATACAGTGTTAGAGTTAAGTGTAATCATACATTAAACCTCAAGGGGTGTGCGTGTAGGTTTTTTCAAATTATAAATATGAGTGTAGTTAGGACAAACCTCAGGAGGTGTGAGTGTATTTTGTCTTATATATATATGGGTAAATATCTTTGACACTCCTTGAGATTTGATGTATTGTTACGCAGCTGCAACTTCATGAAATTTTGTCACAAACGTCCCATATGGTTTAATCCATATATTACAAACACTACCTCCTGCCAAAAGTATATGGTGTCAGAGCACTTTTTCACGGTGAAATGATCTTACTGGCCTTTGACTTCTAACATAATTCTTTTAAATACTAAATTTGCTTATTTAACCTTGTGCAATAGACCATAATATCCCTTTAAACAACTCTACATATATACTATAATATATATACCATAAATTTCACATTTTTTGGACAAAAAAACCAACAATAAGAGTTAACAAATCATTAAAAATTGGATATATATGTCATTTTAAAATCCTACCCTCCTCATATTCTCTCTCTATCATTTCTGCCTCATCTAACCTCCACCCCAACCATCATACGTCATCACCGGTCACCACAAAACCCACCACCCAATCCAGCGGCACCACCAACACTCCAACCATCCTAGCCCCACACTTGGCGGCGCCACCACAACCACAGTCAACAACACCACCACAATCCCAACCTACACTAGTGCCACCACAATCCCCAACCTCACATCGGTGGTGCCCCCACAACCACAATCAACACCACCACCACTATCCCAACCCACATCGGTGGCACCACAATCCCCATCCCCACATAGGCGACAACACCACAACCATAGTCGACACCACCAACATCCCAATCCACATCGGCAACAACAAATCTCCACATTCTCTCTCTATCTATATGTACACATATACATACTATGTGTAACAGAAGGGAGAGAGAGAATGAAATTGACGTCTCATCCAACCATCAGAGCAACAACTTTAGAGGGTCAACGCAGTCAGATTCCTCCATTGACGGTGCCATCACCATCCTAACCCACATCGGCGACAACAAATTGCACATTCTCTCTCTACATATATGTAAACACATATATATTGTGTGTAACAGAGAGGGAGAGAGAGAGAGAGAGAATGAAATTGCTGTCTCATGTAACTATTGGAGCGACAACTTCACAGGGTCAACACTATCGGATTCCTCCATCAATGGCGCCATCAAATTGCTAGAGGTAATCTTCTGGCTACTCCTCCACTGCCTCGTCATCGACTTCAGAGAAAGTGGGTTAGAGAGAGATGACTTAGATATAATTAGGTTTAGATTTTTTTTTATTTCTAATTACACTAATAGAATTGGGTTTTTTCTTGTTCAACATAGATTTTGGGTTTTTATATATATATATATATATATATATATATACAATAAGCAGAATGGGAACTAAATTTTTTGTGATTAGGGGTGATGATTATGGTTGGTGGCTGTGGTTGTGGTTGTAGTTAGTGGCAATGGTTGGAGGAGGAGATGAGAGAGAAAGAATAGTGGCAATCATGAGGAACAGTTTTGTCATTTTTCGATTATGATATATTTTGTATTAAAATCTATTTAAATAATCAGGGGCAGTCTGGACATTTCACTTATTAAAAAATTAAAAATTCTGATAGGGGGTGTTGGTGAAGAAATTACATAAAGTTGTAAACGCATGACAATACATCAAACCTCAAGGGGTGTCAATGATATTTACCATATATATATGGGAGATGGAGATGGAGACGGAGGAAATCTCAAGTGGGTTCAAGACCGATTAAACCATAAAAAAAATGTTTAATTTAATCTTATTTATTTTAATATTTCAGATACTTCTCACTTCTCGTTGGACCACGCCAGCAAGAGGGATAAGAGGGGTCAAGTTGGTCCTTCTACGAGTGAACTTAAGTATTGTCCAAACAAAAAATTAGAGCAAGGTAAACCACCCTAGAAGTCTTCAAAATCCTCCAAAATTCTATTCAAACTAGTCTATTAAAAATAAGAGAAACATTATATTCCAAAGATAAAATTAAGGTGATGGTATAATAAATGGACCATTCTCTAACCCTCTCTTTGCATTTCTTTACTTCTACCAATTTTTTGCATATGACTTCATGTTTTGTGTGCATAAGCACTCGTCACTACTCTAGCAAGTGGTTCAAAAGATATGCAATTAAGGTAATTGTTGTCTTCTGCATATCTGGAGTGACTAGAGTAGGGATGAGTTCCCTTAGCCTACCCTTGAAACTCTAAACTCCTTCGAGAGTAAACCCTTATCAACTACGTGTGTGTGCATTCATTTATAAAATTTAAAAATGAATCCTAAACATCTATTTTTCATAAGCTTATTTTGGCGACGTGCGCCTAGGTTGTCATGCCGTCAAAATGTCAAAATCATACTCACATGGTCATTGTATGGTTCAGTATAATCATTGTATTGACATTTAAGCTATTATTTTAACATATTGCACTATACATGTCAAATAATATGTTAATTGTCCAAATCTATTTCAAATTCATAATTTTTTAAAAATGCACTCAATTAACACATACTTTTCAAATTCCAAAAGTAAGTCGTGTGTTTGTTTGATCTTTCAGGGAAAAAAAATAGAAGACCAACATGCTAAACTGAAAAAAAAAAAAAAGAAAGGCAATGAACAACGAAACTCCTTTTAGATGCATCAACTATAATTTGTTCACAACTGAATTTTTTTTTTTTAATTTAAGCCTAACTTGTGATCATTAACATCAAGTCTGGGTTTGGTTGTTCTTTGGCAAATCATACTAGAATTTCTACCACCCAAAGCTGACTTCTAAGAAAGAACATGATACTGCACAACAAGGATTGTACGACTGATTCACTTTGGTTTAAACTTGATTTGGCACAACAATCATAACATGTGTTATGGTCCTAGTCCCGACTCCTAAACCCATCAGAATTAATACAAAGGTGATACTTGGACAACAGTAGCCAAGACAATTGTAACAGCCCTCTCCACCACATGGTATGATATTGTCCGCTTTGAACTCATCCCGCACGGTTTTACTCTTGGATTTTACCCCAAAAGGCCTCATAGCATTTGAAGAGAACATACTACATATAAGCACATTCCCTTTTTCACACCCAAGCGATGTGGGATTGAGCACCCCGTACCCTATCAGTGTGATAGCTCAGCCCAATATCTGTCTTCGCACCAGTCCACTCACACCCGTCCACAAGGGTTACTACAATAATAGACCCATATGCTTCTGCTCCGCAACACTCTTAGCAATATCATAAGGTCTGGTCATTGCAGGTACATGTTGGGATAGAATGTTACACTGCTCCGCAACACTCTTGGCAATATCATATGGTCTGATCACTGGTACATGTTGGGATAGAATGTACACCTTTGGATTTATGTTGTGAAACAACCAACAACTTCATGTACAAGCCACGTAATGTATACACCATTTCATGGACCTAGGAGTAAGTATTGGGTAGTCCAGCGATATCGTGAAAATAAGAATCTCACAAGTACAGATAATGCATGTATAAGTTTTTCGTATTATTATAGAAAAATTAATGTTTGTATTTGATAAGATTCCTCAATACACGATATCCCATTATATTAAATAAATTTCTATGAAAGTAAATATTGAGTGCTCAGAAAATATCATAAAAATAGAAATTCCTTCTATACAAATTATGCATGTATGAGTTGTATAAATAAAACTAAATTTTAGAAGCCCATAAATGGAAGTTTTTTTAAGTAATGCAAGCATCGGCCTAGAAGGCAATTTGAAATAACATTGGGCGTTAAGCCCAGGCCCAACTAGGGGAACACCCAACTAGAACTGAATTTCAATAATTGTCGCTTCAAACGTCCCACAATCCAGTGGTCTTTGAATTTTGCAAGGGCTTACCTTGCCTTGCCTTGCATTTATTTCTATAATGGGCATCTTTGTGTAGTAATTAAATTAAGAGAGTTTATATATATCACACTGTTGTACTTCACTTCTTTCAAAAGAAAATTTTATAATTATCTTTCAAAAACATATTCACATTATACAAACATTTCAAAGAATATCTCTTGCTCTTCAATCCTGAAAAGTCAAGCAAAGTGATTTAAGTATGGAAATGGAGCACAAAGATCAGTCCTATTTTGCACATGTTTAATTGAAACAGTGCTACACATCTCAAATTTAATTAGAAATGTGTAGCTCAAATATGATGTGGGGATATTAAAAATACTCAAATATATTAAACTTTAATACATATTACACCTTATGTTTCTTTGTTTGTACACATGTGTGTTTTTATAAGTTCTCATATTCTAATAAACTAGACAAATTGTCCATTAGAGGAGATATGAGAATTGCAATCAAACACGACACAAAGATTTCAACATGAAAGTACTTTCTAACCCTATTTTTACATCTCTACTTCTACTCCTCCTTTGCACGACCTCACAATTTGCATGCATAAATCCTTGTCATTACTCTAATACGTAGCTTGAAGATGTGTGGGATTGTGGTTTCTATAAGCTTCATATTCAAAAGTGTTTAGAGTAGGGATAAGGATCCTTTGCCTACCCTTTTAAAGTCTACGATCTTATTAGGTTTACTTTTTGCCAAAGACCAATTGATCCAGTCGCATAAAGGCCTTGGCTTTTCAAAGGAAGGTTCAGGGTTTGAGCTTCAGTGAATGCAGTGTGCGTGTGTGTAGTTCTATTTACCTGATAAAAAAAAAGAGTTTACTATTATGCAAACTCTTCCTTTTTTGTATCTTGTGTGTGCATTCATACAAATAAAAATCAAATAATAACCCAATTCACAAATTTGTTTTCAAACACTTCTTATTTTAACATAAGCATACTTATATTAAAATAATGCCTAATATTACTCACATGGCTCTTGTAGGTTTTCTATTACCCTTAAATTGCTTAGTAATGTGTGGGTAATTCAAATACTTTTCAAAGGAATGAGTTTTTTTTAAAAAAAAGTGCACTTCCACACATGTTTTTTTGAAAGAACTCCCAAGTCATAGTCTCTACTCTTTAGCTGTTATGCCATCCACATTATGCCATAATCCCAGCTCTTAAAAATCATTTTAAAAGTCCTTTTAATCAAATTAAAATATTTGCTTAATTAGGTTAGGTTTCACTAAACCTTTTCCAAAATCTTTAAATATACATATTTTAAGTTTATTAAATACCTAAGATAAATCAATTTTTCATGAAATAACATAAATTTTAGGCTCCTTAAATTCAATAAGCCTTTTACAAAGACCAAGTTTTCCTAAAAATGAACTTTCTTAAAAACAAAATTTCCTAAAAACCAAGTTTCATAAAAAAAAAAATTTCTTGGCCTAAAATCATGTTTGCTGAATCATAATTCCTAAAAACCAAGTTTCCTGAAATCATGGCCTTGTTTGGTTTGCAACTTCCAAAATAATTTTCAAGAACAATTTTGAGAAAATCAGATCAGAAAATAGTTTTCAGTTTTTTCAATTTGAAAATCCGCTTGATTGGAAACACTACAAAACCGTTTTCAGAGAAGAAAAATTCATAAATCTACTTGGTTGTATCTACTGAAAATAATTTTCACATTACTATAATAAAAAATAATTTTCATTAATTAAAGTAATTCTCAAATTATATCAAACAAATAAAAGGAATACATTTTTTTTTTGGGTGAAAATTAACCAAATTGTATATCAACCTAGGTTAAAAGCCCAATTACAATTAAACAAGGGGGCATCCCCCAAGTCATGAAATCCCCACACCCACCAAGCAAACAAAAACCACCAACTCTCCTTATACCTTATTAACAACTCAAACCTCCGAAAACAACATAAATCTGCACCACCTGATTACTATTACAACAACAACTAATGCAATAACATCTACAACAATTCCATTTCCTACAAACAAGTGAAAAATCAACAAACCAAGAGAAGATCAATAAGCAACTAATGAACATTCACCATAACCAAATGGCCAACATAAATAAATTATTTCATAACAAAGACCATAGCAACTGATAGAATGCAAGACAACCACTCTAATCATCCCCTGCCAACCACCACCCACCTCAATAGTTGCACCTTTTGTCAAAGTCTAGGAGCCATGTAAAAGGACAATCACTTGTATCCTAATTCATATATTAGGATAAAAAGAATAAGGAAAAATAATAATAATTTGAGAGATTGAAGATGAGTTGAGGTATGAGAGATATCGTAACCAGAATCTGGAAAAGGGAGGCTATGACAAGTGAGACTAATCAGAACATTGTGCCTTCAATAGAGCTGGACAATGAACAATGGCTATGACAAAAAAAAAAAATATTGTTTGCTTTATAAGAAAATCAATGGTGTGTGTATATAAAATATATATTGTGATAAATTCAGCTGAGAAGATGTCATGTCCATTGGTAGGTTTCAATTTGGCAAAAAGATACAAGAAACTACTCATCAGAAAAGCCAAAATTTGGTACAAATTAATGTCCAATCCAAGAAACTATTAAGGACATGACATTCCTAACTTTATTATAAACTCATCAATTACTTATTAGATATTTTATTAGGCCAGATTTTTTTTAGAGACAAGCAAGGCCAATTTCATTCAACAAATCAAAGAAAAGTACAATCCAAAGCCGTTGTTTCCCTAATAGCTATGAGAAGAGCAGAATAAAAAATAACATGTTTCCTAATGTCATGTTTCAGGATATTTAGATCTTAATTTGCATAAAAAAAATAGGTATAGGCCATAAACTCTAAAATTCGTAATTTAGGTCTCATAAGCACTTAAAATTTCAATCTTAAGCATTGAGTTTCACAAACATCAAAAATCAATTTTTTCAAATTTAATCCTCATAAGTTTCTAGGAATTGGTTTACTAAAAACCTATAGGTTTTTTAAAATACCTAAAAGCACAATTTTCAAACTTTTTATTCAAAGTCTTAAACTTTAGGTCAAAAAAGTACTTAAAAGCTCAATCTTTTAGGAATTGGTTAAACATTTTTCAATTCTAAACTCTAATTTATATAAAAATTAGGTTTAGGTCACAAATTCAAATTTCTAAGATTCAAATCATCGTACATGACTCCTTATATTGTTATTGTACACACAAATTTCGTGTCCGAAAATCTAGGAACGAAAATGAGTAACAAATAATCGATTTTATTAATTTAAGAAAAATGGGTACAATTCTCTGTGGTTGATTATTTTTCAACAAAGAATCTTCCTCTAATTTAATCTCCTTGATGTTTGGTGCAAGGGGGTTTCAAAAGCTTGTTCTTGAACCGGATGTGATGACTTTCTTCAAATCTTCAAGATTGAGAAAGGCTTGACTGAATTTTCTATCGAGGCCGATAGAGCTTGATCTCGAACGGTGGATTAAAGGTCTTCGAAGAAGAACGACACTTGTGTGGCGTGCTTGTTATTTTTCGTCTTCAGATTTTTCGAGGATTTAAGGTCTTTGAAGTTGAACATCACTTGTGTGGTGTGCAAGCTTTTGTGTTATTTTGATCTCTCTGTCTTTGTGTCTTTTTTTTTTTTTTAAATGTGTAGGATAAATTTGTATTTATAGAAAAAAGGGTGGGGGTTTAATTTGAGAACTCCCCATTAATTGTGTCAACTTCTATGAATAAAGACATTTTGCCTATTTTTACATGGAAATAAATTTAAATTTAAATTTAAATTTGAATTGTCACACAATTTTTTTAATGGTTTGAACCTTTTGAATTTTGACACGTGTTCGTTAACGGGACCCGTATTCCTAAAATTTAATTGACCAAAAGTGTTTGACTTGTTGACCAATCGAACGATGATTAAACCATCACAAAATTTATGTGTCTATAGCCATTTAATTCATTGATTTATTTATGTGCCTATAGTCATTTAGTTCATTAATTCTTAAATCGAGACTACTTTTAAGTCTAACACATACTATTTTTGAACGAGCAATGTTACACGTTATGAAAATATTTCATGAATTTTTATCTTGAATGATGTGATAATTAAATGGTGAGTTAGTATCGGTGGAATTTCCCCCATACACGGAATATCAATGGTATTATCACTTGCCACATCATTCATGAAGGCAATTCATGATCAAATTTCATGATGTTTAGCATTTCCCATTTTTGAACTCTCAAAGTTTCCCCACATGCAGATATGCCTGTTAAGGCTACATCATATCACTTATCACTATTGATATTATCTTACTCTTAAGACTATCAAATTATGTTCGATGTTATATTTCACATCTTAAAAAATAATAATCTCAGCAACCAAGCATTATGTTCGATGTATGTTGAGTACAAGTCAGGAATACACTTTTTTTTTTGGGACCTCGCTGAATAACAATTAATCTCTGCAACCAAGCATTACTTACTGATATATCTATATATATATGAGAAATGCTAAACGTCATGAAATTATTTCATGAATTTCTATCATGAATGATGTGGCAGGTAACGTGGAGAGTTAATATTGGTAGGATTCAGTCATAATATCATGGGACTATGTGTATGGGGGGAATCCCACCAATACTAACTCTCCACGTTACTTGCCACATCATTCATGATAGAAATTCATGATATAATTTCATGACGTGTAGCATTGCTCTATATATATATATATATATATATACCGACAAAGCCATTTTGGGCATCATTTTGGGCAGTAATTAAACAAAGCGGAATGATAAATATATTACACAATCTTTAGTATTATCCCACTTCATTTACTTATTTTAGAAAATATACATAATTGTCTTTAAAAACACTCTCACATAATACAATTATGTGATTTTATTTTATTTCTAGTAACCAAAGTGAAGTGAAACAGTGCAAAAGTAGAGCTTGAGTACCACATCTCATAAATTTAAGAAACTTAATGCGAAATTATTGGCTTTAAGTATAGATATTACTGATCCTATAAATTATACTTGTAGTGCTCAAAACCATACATAAACAGACTATTTTTAATCACTCTCAATTAGGTTCCACTTGAGCATGAAAGCTGACCATCAATTCCAAGAAGCCGCTGTTAACACTCCGCCATCCACGACGAGGTCGTGGCCGGAGATGAATGCGGAGTCATCGGAGGCCAGGAACAACACAGCATCTGCAACATGTTTCACTTTCAGTATAATTCCTTTCAAGCTCGTAAAGGGCTCAAAAGAATTCTCGGCCGCCTCCACCAGCTCCTTGTCGGTCTCCTTGCACATCATCGGCGTCGCCACCGCATACGGCGACACACTGTTCACCCTAATCCCGTGCTCCCCGAGCTGCCGGCTCGCTGACCGGACCAACCCTATTACCGCGTGCTTCGACATGCTGTAATCAGTCCATATCTTTTGGCCTACACTAGCTGCCACGCTCGCTGTGCACACAATACTGCCCCTCACGCGCCGCTCCATCATTACACGCCCTGCGTGCTTCACGCAAGCCGCCATGCCACGGACGTTGACTGCAAAGAGTCGGTCGAATTGGGAGAAGTCGAGATCGAGAAGCGTCTGATCGGAGGCACTGCCGATGCCTGCGTTGCTGAACATGATGTCGAGCTGGCCGTGAAACTTGACCGTTGATTCCACCATTTCTTTGACTTGGTCTTCGTTGCTAACGTCGCAGTGGACGTAGGTGCATTGTGGGCCGATAGACTTGGCCACACGCTGGCCTTGCTCCTCGTGGATGTCGGCAATCACAACCGCTCGTGCGCCCTGATCGGCAAAAAGACGAGCCGTTTCCTCGCCGATGCCACTGGCGCCGCCGGTGATTATGGCTACTTTGCCCTCTAGTTTCTTAACAGCCATTTATTTTAATTTTCCTGCGCAAAGAAACAAATAGATTTCACTTACCAAATATTCTTGGTTAATAAGACAACTTTGAAAGTGTTATAAAATAAAGGGAGATTGCAAGAGGGATGAGAGACTACAGAGAGAGTGAACAGAAAAGTGGTTAATACATACATCAAGCACACGCATATATATATATATATACACACAGAGCAACAAGCATGACTGCATGAGGCGGCTCACTGGTAGGAAGGAAATGAATATAAGAAGGACGTCAAAGCTGGTGAGCAGGTGATCACTAAATTATAAACCAGGATTTATAAAGTATTTTTATATATTAATTAATTACAAAATTTAAAAATATATATAGAAAATGATTATAATGAGTATATGGATTAATATAAAAAATTATTTTTTAATTTTTTTTGTTACAATAGTTTTATTTGTTTATTGATGACACTAGTGTAAATATCTTAAAACTAGAAGAATATTTTGTTGAATGAATAAGTAGGGCATTTCTTACACAAAAAAGTATTAATTATTCTGATTGGTTTCCACCAATAAATAGAGGGACTGTGTAATGTCCTTCTAATTTCAAAATATTTATACTAGTATCATCAATAAACAAATAAAGCTATTGTAACAAAAAAAAATTAAAAAATAATTTTTTATATTAATCTATATACTTATTATAATCATTTTCTATATATTTTTTTAAAATTTGTAATTAATCCATATACTTATTATAATCATTTTCTATATATTTTTTAAAAATTTGTAATTAATTAATATATAAAAGTTGTAAGGACCGAAATTATTTTGACTGGTTCCAGGCAATTTTGGACCGGATTAAAATTTTTTGAATTAATTAAAATTCGAAGAATGTGTGGGTATTGAGATTTCTATATAAGTGGAAGGTGTATATGTATATATATATATAGCACATATATTTATATTTAATTATAAATATATTGTGGGTCTATATCTGATTTTGGATAAATAGAGAGGGACCTTTGTATTTATATAGGTAAGTGTGAGGAAATATATGTGAATACATGTATTGTGTGGTGTTATATATATATATTAGATATATAATATGATTTTATGTGGAGGAGATTAGCAGTAGGAGTATGTGGACCAAAATGAAGAGAAGGAAGACCACATGTGTGGTCAGCCGAAGAGGAGAAAAAGAAGAAAGAAAAAAAAAGAAAAGGAAAAGAAGAAAAGGAAAAAAGAAAAGAAAAAAGAAGGAAGAAAAGAAAAAGGAGAAGAAAGAAATCGGGAGAGAAGAGAGAGAAAGAGAGACCGAAGGAATAGCCGCCGACTCCAGCGCCGACGCTGGCCGTGGCTGCCGACTGTTCGGGCAGTCCTTGCTGGATCTGATCACGGCGGTTGTGGCTAGCCGTGATGGTGCCGATGGGACTCGACTAGGCTCGATTTCATTCACGGGTTCAACCTGTAGCGTGATGGTGGTTTGAAGTGTTTGGTTTCAGTTGAGGGTTGGCTGAGTTTTGGGTTCACTACCGTTGGGTTATTTGGGTTGAGCTCGGTCGTATGGGTTGCTCGGCCGTGTATGGTGGTCCTATTTGGAGCTTCGATTGATGACCGACAGAGGCTCGGGGTGGTCTTCTCGGTGCTGCGACGACTAGGTGAGTGATGGGTTCAATCTTTGGGACTTAAAGTGGCTGTGTTTGGTCCGAGTTTGGGCTGAGCTTGGCTGGTTCGGCGGAAGATTGGATTTGTCAAAAAGATTCAAGAAACTACTCATCAGAAAAGCCAAAATTTGGTACAAATTAATGTCTAATCCAAGAAACTACAGTATTAAGTAATCACATGACATTCCTCACTTTATTATAAACTCATCAATCACTTATTAGATATTCTATTAGGCCAGATTTTTTTAGAGGCAAGCAAGGTAAATTTCATTCAACAAATCAAAGAAAAGTACAATCCAAAGCCTTTGTTTCCCTAATAGCTATGAGAAGAGCAGAATAAAAAATAACATGTTTCCTAATATCATGTTTCAGGATATTTAGATCCTAATTTTCATAAAAAAAAATAGGTATAGGCCATAAACTCTAAAATTTGTAATTTAGGTATCATAAGCACTTAAAATTTCAATCTTAAGCATTAAGTTTCATAGACACCAAAAATATTGTCCGTTTTACCCCTCCATTGACTTAAAAGACATTTTTGACCTCATTTTTTACGTTTAAAAGAGTACAATGCCCAAACTTTTCTTAATTTTCCCTTTAACCTTAAGCCACACACATACACATATATTTTTGCAGGACTAGAAATATATTTTTAATATATGTTATATTACATATTTTAGTATAAAATAAATTTAAAATTAAAATTACAAATTATACATACTTGTAATTCTTTCAAGCTTTATGAATTTTAATCTGATAATGATAAATCTTCGTACACATACACATATATACATAATCATCATCACATTAAGATTCATAAAGTTTGAAAAAATTACAAGTTTGTATAATTTCTAAATTATATTTAAATTTATTTGTTAGTAAAATATGTAATATAACATATATTAAAAATATATTTAATAACATTTGCAATATATTTCTAGTGCTACAAAAATATATATGTGTGTGTGTGTGTGTGTGTGTGTTGGGGGGGGGGGGCTTAAAGTTAAAAGGAAAGTAATGAAAGGAAAGTTGGAGCAATGCAGTCTTTTAAATGTGAAAAATAATTTCAAAAATGTATTTGTAGTTAATGGAGGAGTAAAACAAACAATAAATACAGTATTAGGGTTGAGTGTAATCATGCATTTAACCTCAGGGGGCCGGTGTGAGTGTAGGTTTTGTCAAATTATAAATTTGAGTGCAGTTAGGACAAACATCTTTGAGATTTGATGTATTATTACACAGCTACAACTTCATGAAATTTTGTCACAAACATCCCCTATGGTTTAATACATATATTACAAATAGCATCTCCTGCCAAAAGTATATGGTGTCAGAGCACTTTTTCACGGTGAAATGACCTTACTGTCCTTCGACTTCTAACCTAATTCTTTTGAATATTAAATTTACTTATTTAAGCTTGTGCAATAGACCATAATACCCCTTTAAACAACTCTACCTATATACTATAATATATATACAATAAAGCCTACATTTTTTAGACAAAAAAATCAATAATAAAAGTTACCAAATCATTAAAAATTGGACATATATGTAATTTCAAAATTCTACCCTCCCCATCTTCTCTCTCTATCATTTCAGCCTCATCTAACCTCCACCCAAACCATCATACGTAATCACTGGTAACCACAAAACCTACCACCCAATCAAGTAGCGCCACCACCACCCCAACCATCCTAGCCCCACACCTAGCGGCGTCACCACAACCACAGTCAACAACACCACCATAATCCCAACCCACATTGGTGCCACCACAATCCCCAACCCCACACTGGTGGTGCCACCACAACCACAGTCGACACCACCACCACTATCCCAACCCACATCGGTGGCACGAACAATCCCCATCCCCACACAAGCGGCGACACCACAACCATAGTCGACACCACCAACATCCCAACCCACATCGGTGACAACAAAGCTCCATTTTCTCTCTCTATTTATATGTACACACATACATACTGTGTGTAACAAAAGGGAGAGAGAGAATGAAATTGATGTCTCATCCAAACATCGAAGCAACAACTTCAAAGGGTAGACGCTGTCGGATTCCTCCATTGACGATACCATCACCATCCCAACCCACATCGGCGACAACAAATTGCACATTCTCTCTTTACATATATGTACACATATAAATACTGTGTGTAACAAAAAGGGAGAGAGAGAGAATGACATTGCTGTCTCATCCAACTATCGGAGCAACAACTTCAGAGGGTTACCACTATTGGATTCCTCCATCAATAGCGCCATTAAATTGTTGGAGGTAATTTTTTGGCTACTCATCCACTGCCTCGTCATCGGCTTCAAAGAAAGTGGGTTCGAGAGAGACGACTTAGAGAGAATTAGGTTTAGATTTATTTTGATTTCTAATTACACTAATAGAATTGGGTTTTCTCTTGTTCAACATGGATTTTGTGTAGAGCTAAATTTTTTGTGATTAGGGGTGGTGGTTGTGGTTGGTGGCCATGATTTTGGTTGTCGTTAGTGGCGGTGGTTGGAGGAGGAGATGAGAGAGAAAAAATAGTGGTAGTCATGAGGGACAGTTTTGTCATTTTTCAATTATGATATATTTTGTATTAAAATCTATTTAAATAATCAGGGGCAGTCAGGACATTTCACTTATTAAAAAATTAAAATTTTTGACAGGGGGTGTTGGTGATGAAATTACACAAAGTTGTAACCGCGTAACAATATATCAAATCTCATGGGGGTGTCAATGATATATATATATATATATATATGTATATACATATATATATATACTAATATACATATATTATGGGAGATGGAGACATAGGGGAAATCTCAAGTGGGTTCAAGACTGATTAAACTATAAAAAAAATGTTTAATTTAGTCTTATTTATTTTAATATTTTGGATACTTCTCACTTCTCGTTGGACCATGTCAGCAAGGGCAATAAGAGGGATCAAGTTGGTTCTTCTACTAGTGAACTTAAGTATTGTCCAAACAAAAAATTAGAGCAAGGTAAACCACCCTAGATAGAAAATCCTCCAAAATTATATTCAAACTAGTCTAGTAAAAATAAGAGAAACATTATGTTCCAATGATAAAAATAAGGTGATGGTATAATCAAGGGACCATTCTCAAACCCTCTCTTTGCATTTCTTTACTTCTACCCATTTTTTGCATATGACATCATGTTTTGTGTGCATAAGCACTCGTCACTACTCTAGCAAGTGGTTCAAAAGATATGCAGCTAAGATAATTGTTGTCTTATGCATATCCAGAGTGACTAGAGTAGGGATGAGTTCCTTAGCCTACCCTTGAAACTCTAAACTCCTTGGCAGAGTAAACCCTTATCAACTACATGTGTGTGCATTCATTTATAAAATTTAAAAATGAATCCTAAACATCTATTTTTTGTAAACTTATTTTGGTGATGTTGTAGTAACCCTTGTGGACGGGTGTGAGTGGGCGGGTGCATAGACAGACACTGGACTGAGCTACCACACTGACAGGGTACAGGGTGCTCAATCCCACATCGCCTGGGTGTGGAAAAGGGGATGTGCTTATATGTAGTATGTTCTCTTCAAATGGTATGAGGCCTTTTAGGGTAAACCCAATAGCAAAACCGTGCGGGCTCAGGCCCAAAGCGGACAATATCATACCATGTGTTGGAGCGGGGTATTACAATTGGTATCAGAGCCTAAACCCAGCCGGAAGTAAGTGTGCCGACGAGGGCGTCGGGCCTCGTAGGGGGGTGGATTGTAGTAACCCTTGTGGACGGGTGTGAGTGGGCGGGTGCATAGACAGACACTGGACTGAGCTACCACACTGACAGGGTACAGGGTGCTCAATCCCACATCGCCTGGGTGTGGAAAAGGGGATGTGCTTATATGTAGTATGTTCTCTTCAAATGGTATGAGGCCTTTTGGGGTAAACCCAATAGCAAAACCGTGCGGGCTCAGGCCCAAAGCGGACAATATCATACCATGTGTTGGAGCGGGGTATTACAGACGTGCTCCTAGGTTGTCATGCCGTGAAAATGTCAAAATCATACTCACATGGTCATTGTATGGTTCAGTATAATCCTTGTATTGACATTTAGGCTATACACGTCAAATAATATGTGAATTGTCCAAATCTATTTCAAATTCATAATTTTTAAGAAATACACTCAATCAACACGTACTTTTCAAATTCAAAAAGTAAGTCGTGTGTTTGTTTGATCTTTCTGGGGAAAAAATAGAGGACCAACATGCTAAACTGAAAAAAAGAAAAGAAAAGAAAGGCAATGAACAACGAAACTTGTTTTAGATGCATCAACTATAATTTGTTCACAACTGAATTTTTTTTTAATTTAAGCCTAACTTGTGATAATTAAACTCAAGTTTGGCCGGGTTTGGTTGTTCTTTGGTAAATCACACTAGAATTTCTACCACCCAAAGCTACTGACTTCTAAGAAAGAACATGATGATGCACAACAAGGATTGTAAGACTGATTCATTTTGGTTTAAACTTGATTTGGCACAACAATCATAACATGTGTTCTGGTCCTAATCCTGACTCCTAAACCCATCAGAATTAATACAAAGGTGATACTTGGACAACAGAAGCCAATACAAAAGACCCATATGCTTCTGCTCCACAACACTCTTGGCAATATCAAAAGGTCTGGTCACTGGTAGATGCTGGGATAGAATGTTACACTGCTCCACAACACTCTTGGCAATATCATATGGTCTGGTCACTGGTACACGTTGGGATAGAATGTACACCTTTGCATTTATGTTGTGAAACAACCAACAACTTCATGTACAAGCCGGGTAATGTATACACCATTTCATGGACCTACGAGTAAGTATTGGGTAGTCCAGGAATATCGCGAAAATACGAATCTCACAAATACTGATTATGCACGTATGAGTTTTTGGTATTATTATGAAAAACTAATTCTTGTATTGGATGAGATTCCTCAATACACTATATCACGTGGTATTAAATAAATTTTTATGAGAGTAAGTACTGAGTACTACAAAAATATCATAAAAATAGGAATTCCAATACAAATTAGGCATGTATGAGTTGTATAAATAAAACTAAATTTTAGAAGCCCATAAATAGGAGTTTTTTTAAGTAATACACGCATCGGCCTAGAAGGTAAATTGAAATAACATTGGGCGTTAAACCCAGACCCAACTAGAACTGAATTTCAATAATTGTTGCTTCAAACGTCCCACAATCCGGTGTTCTCTGAATTTTGCAAGGGCTTACCTTGCCTTGCCTGGAATTTATTTCTATAATGGGCATCTTTTTGTGTAGTAATTAAATTAAGAGAGATTATATATATCACACTGTTGTACTTCACTTCTTTCAAAAGAAAATTTTATAATTATCTTTCAAAAACATATTCACATTATACAAACATTTCAAAGAATATCTCTTGCTCTTCAATCCTGAAAAGTCAAGCAAAGTGATTTAGTATAGAAATGGAGCACAAAGATCAGTCCTAGTTTGCACATGTTTAATTGAAACAGTACTACACATCTGGAATTTAATTAGAGATGTGTAGCTCGAGTATGATGTAGGGATATTAAAAATACTAAAATATATTAAACTTTGATACATATTACACCTGTTTCTTGTACACGTGTTTTTATAAGTTCTCATATTCTAACAAATTAGACGAATTGTCCATTAGAGGAGATATGAGAACTCCAATCAAACACGACACAAAGATATCAACAAGGAAGTACTTTCTAACCCTATTTTTACATCTCTACTTCTAATCCTCCTTTGCACGACCTCACAATTTGCATGCATAAATTGTTGTCACTACTCTAATACGTAGCTTGAGGATATGTGGGATTGTGATTTCTATAGGCTTCATATTCAAAAGTGTTTAGAGTAGGGATAAGGATCCTTTGTCTACCCTTTTAAAGCCTACGATCTTATTAGGTTTACTTTTTGCCAAAGACCAATTGATCTAGTGGCATAAAGGCCTTGGCTTTCCAAAGGGAGGTTCAGATTTGAGCTTCAGTGAAGGTAGTGTGCGTGTGTAATTCTATTTACCTAATAAATAAAAAAAAGTTTACTATCATGCAAACTCTTCCTTTTTTGTATCTTGTGTGTACATTCATACAAATAAAAATCAAATAATAACCCAATTCACAAATTGGTTTTCAAACGCTTTTTATTTTAACATAATCATACTTATATTAAAATAATGCCTAATATTACTCACATGGCTCTTGTAGGTTTTCTATTACCCTTGAATTGCTCAGTAATGTGTGGGTACTTCAAATAATTTTCAAAGGAACGATTTTTATTTTATTTTTAAAAAGTGCATTTCCACACATGGTTTTTTTTCAAAGAACTCCCAAGTCATAGTCTCTACTCTTTAGCTGTTGTGCCATCCACATTATGTCATAATCCTAGCTCTTAAAAATCATTTTAAAAGTCTTTTTAATCAAATTAAAATATTTGCTTAGGTTAGGTTTCACTAAACATTTTCCAAAATTTTTAAATATACATATTTTAAGTATATTAAATACCTAAGATAAATCAATTTTTCATGAAATAACATAAATTTTAGACTCGTTAAATTCTATAAGCCTTTTACAAAGACCAAGTTTTCCTAAAAATAAACTTTCTTAAAAACAATATTTCCTGGCCTAAAATCATGTTTGCTGAATCATACTTCCTAAAAACCAATTTCCTAGAAATCATGGTCTTGCTTGGTTTGCAACTTCCAAAACAATTTTCAAGAACAGTTTTGAGAAAATCAGAACAAAAAATAATTTTCAGTTTTTTCAATTTGAAAATCTTCTTGGTTGAAAAAACCACAAAACAGTTTTTAGAAAAGAAAATTAAAACTCATAAATCTATGTCGTTGTATCTACTGAAAATAATTTTCTGAACAAATAAATTAACAAAAATTGCGCATTACTATAATAAAAAATAATTTTCACTAATTAAAGTAATTCTTAAATTATATCAAACAAATGAAAGGAATACATTTTTTTTTTTTTTGTGAAAATTAACCAAGTTGTATATCAACCTAGGTTAAAAGCCCAATTACAATTAAACAAGGCGGCATCCCCCAAGTCATGAAATTCCCACACCCACCACGCAAACAAAAACCACCAACTCTCCTTATACCTTATTAACAACTCAAACCACCAAAAACAACAAAAATCTGCACCACCTGATTACTATAGGTTGATTATGGGCGGATCAAATATGGGTTGCGACCCATATTCAACCCATTTGTAGCGGGTCGAATATGGGTTGGGTCAACCCAGTGAACCTTTTTTAATTTTAAAAATGTAAAAGTTATTTTTAATTTGGGTTAATTTCGTTGTCTAATTCGAATGGGAAAAAATTGACGAATAAAAATATAAACCCATATTAACTGAGCAGGTTGAAATGAAAAAATCTATTTGATCGCTTAAATCCAACCACCTTTTTCGAAAATTCTTAAAATTCTATACTATTATATGAAATTCCAAGCTAAAAATCCAATATGGCATGGACTGATCCGTTTACATAAAATTCAATTGGTGTACAAGAATCCGACCCATTTTTAAAAATTCGACACATTTACATGACCTGACCCGACCCGTTTACAAAAAACTAATTTTACCAGAAATAAAAAATAAATGTATATTATCATGGCTAATATGTAACAAAAGAGAGAAATAATAATTTATAATGTATTTTTGTGGGCTGTCTAATTTTATAGGATCCGATCTGACTCATTATGTAGAATCTAGCCCATTTATTCAACTTGACTCATTTACAATGACCCGACCCACTTACCAAAAAAATTATTTTTTCAGAAATAAAAAATAAATATATATTATGACCACTAATATGTAACAAAAGAGAGAAATAATAATTTAGAATGTGTTTTTTGGTCCGTCGCATTTTGTTGGACATGACCTAACCCATTTTATTGAATCCGACCTAACCCGACCCATTTTATAAGACATGACATGACCTAGCTTATATATGTGCATTTCATTTGCTTTTTATTGTAAGTGACAAGTCAAAAAAAATATAATATATTTAGTGAATGATCCAACCACCACTACGCAAAGGCCAGAAAAATGAAATTAAGTCAACATTTGAAATACCAATCGATTTTACCATGGAGCATGACCTCAATTGAGATACTTGTAATTGGTTGTATGGATAGTCTATGTGTACCAGTACCACATTCATAAACTAGTTAACAATGTCTACGTCCAATTAATTACAAAAATGGAGTACAAATTCGGAATCTAACAACTAACCGATAAAAAAATATTGAATTTAAAAGGCTTTGATACAACAACTAATTGAGAGAGAGAAAATCTTAGGGAAGAGAGTCGAAGAGAGAGAGAGAGATGATATATATATATATATATATATATATATATATATATATATATGAGAAAATAGTGACATAGAGAAAACCATTTAGAGAGAGAGGATTGTGATATATAGTGACAGAATCCTACTTGCCTTAATATATTATGTATATAAATTTTTTCTTTTCTAGAATACTTTTGGGTCTCTTATAATATGGGTGAAATATGGATTGAATACGGGTATCCATATTCAACCTATTTAAACCTTAATAAAAATTATTCTAATTTTTTCAACCCATTTTGACCCATATTTTTAAACCGTACACCCATATCCATTAAAAATTGGGTGGATATGAACGAGTTGAAGGGTTTGCACCCAATTTGCCACCCCTAACAACAACTAATACAATAACATCTACAACAATTCCATTTCCTACAAACAAGTGAAAAATCAACAAATCAAGAGAAGATCAATAAGGAACTAATGAACATTCACCATAACCAAATGGCCAACATCAATAAATTATTTCATAACAAAGATCGGAGCTACTGATAGAATGCAAGACAACCACTCTAATCATCCCCTGCCAACCACCACACACCTCAATAGTTGCACCTTTTGTCAAAGTCTAGGAGCCATGTAAAAGGACAACCCGTTGAACATAGATAAGCATCATCTATATAGTACTTAAATGACCATCACTTGTAAAATATGTGATTTTCCCATGAAGCCATGATTTTTGGATACTAGTCTGCTGAGACAACAAATGCTTGTCAGCTTCACTTGGATACCTGAAGTGCCAAAGCACAGTTAGATCCTCTTCATTCAAAATTTAGGAATGGAACAATTTCATATATTAGGATAAAAAGAATAAGGAAAGAAAAATAATAATTGAGAGATTGAAGATGAGTTGAGCTATGAGAGATATATATCATAACCAGAATCTGGAAAAGGGAGGCTACGACAAGTGAGACTAATCAGAACAATGTGCCTTCAATAGAGCTAGACAATGTACAATGGCTATGACAAGAAAAATGATATTGTTTGCTTTATAAGAAAATCAATGGTGTGTGTATATAAATATATAGTGTGATAAATTCAGCTGAGAAGTCCGAGCATCAAATCATCAAAGAGGACCTTTTAACCATAGGTTTCAATTTGTCAAAAAGATTCAAGAAACTAGTCATCAGAAAAGCCAAAAGTTGGTACAAATTAATGTCTAATCCAAGAGACTCTTAAGTAATGACACGACATTCCTCACTTTATTATAAACTCATCAATCACTTATTAGATATTCTATTAGGCCAGATTTTTTTTAGAGGCAAGCAAGGTAAATTTCATTCAACAAATCAAAGAAAAGTACAATCCAAAGCCTTTGTTTCCCTAATAGCTATGAGAAGAGCAGAATAAAAAATAACATGTTTCCTAATATCATTTTTCAGGATACTTAGATCCTAATTTTCATTAAAAAAATAGGTATAGGCCATAAACTCTAAAATTTGTAATTTAGGTCTCATAAGCACTTAAAATTTCAATCTTAAGCATTAAGTTTCATAGACACCAAAAATCAATTTTTCCAAATTTAATCCTCATAAGTTTCTAGAAATTGGTTTACTAAAAACCTATAGGTTTTTTAAAATACCTGAAAAGCACAATTTTCAAACTTTTTATTCAAAGTCTTAAACTTTAGGTCAAAAAAAGTACCTAAAAGCTCAATCTTTTAGGAATTGGTTAAACAATTTTCAATTCTAAACTCTAATTTATAAAAAAATTAGATTTAGGTCACAAATTCATATTTCTAAGATTCAAATCATCTTACATGACTCCTTATATTCTCATTTAATTCATTAATTCTTAATTCGGGACTACTTTTAAGTCAACATACTATTTTTGAACTCTCAAAGTTTCCGCACATGCACATATGCCTGTTAAGGCTAGATCAGATCACTTATCACTCATTGATATTATCTTGCTCTTAAGACTATCAAATTAAGTATCTTTAGATGATATAATTCACATCTTAAAAAAAAAAAAAACTTTATGTTTAGTACAAGTCAGAAATACCCCTTTTTTTTTTTTTGACCTAGCTGTATAACAATTAATCTCAGCAACCAAGCATTACTTACTAATATTGATATATAATGGGCATCATTTCGGGCAGTAATTAAACAAAGTGGAATGATATATATATATTCACACAATCTTTAGTATTATCCCACTTCATTTACTTATTTTAGAAAATATACATAATTGTCTTTAAAAACACTCTCACATAATACAATTATACTCTACTCCACTACAATTATGTGATTTTATTTTAATTTTAGTAACCAAAGTGAAGTGAAACAGTGCAAAACTAGAGCTTGAGTACCACATCTCATAAATTTAAGAAACTTCTGCGAAATTATTGGCTTTAAGTATAGATATTACTGATCCTATAAATTATACTTGTACGTGCTCAAAACCATACATAAACAGACTATTTTTGATCACTCTCAATTAGGTTCCACTTGAGTATGAAAGCTGACCATCAATTCCAAGAAGCCGCTGTTAACACTCCGCCATCCACGGCGAGGTCGTGGCCGGAGATGAATGCGGAGTCATCGGAGGCAAGGAACAACACAGCATCTGCAACGTGTTTCACTTTCAGTATAATTCCTTTCAAGCTCGTAAAGGGCTCAAAAGAATTCTCGACCGCCTCCACCAGCTCCTTGTCGGTCTCCTTGCACATCATCGGCGTAGCCACCACATACGGCGACACACTGTTCACCCTAATCCCGTGCTCCCCGAGCTGCCGGCTCGCTGACCGGACCAACCCTATCACCGCGTGCTTCGACATGCCGTAATCGGTCCGTTTATTTTTGCCTACACTACCTGCCACGCTCGCCGTGCACACAATGCTGCCCCTTACGCGCTGCTCCACCATTACACGCGCTGCCTGCTTCACGCAAGCCGCCATGCCACGGACGTTGACTGCAAAGAGTCGGTCGAATTCGGAGAAGTCTAGATCGAGAAGCATCTGATCGGAGGGACTCACGATGCCTGCTGTAGGTACAGAAAAATTACCAGCCCAGTCAGGATCCCTTTTTTCCCTTCCTCCGGGTATCTTTTATATCTTTTTCAATACAATCCTTACGCCGTTAATCTCTCTAGTTATCTCAATCTAAGCAATAACGCCTTTCTCTCTTTCCCTATTTCATTGCTTGATCGTAGTTGCAGTTAGAGGAAATTCTGGGATTCTTTTCATCACAGAATTTCTGGAATTAGGTGACACGGATGATGACGTGGATGCCACGTATTAGGTAAATTACACGTGTCACATAACGGCACTTTTTCCCACTACACTTTGCCCCAAAAAAAAACCCCTTACAAATTTAGTCAGAATTTGAAGGGTTTTTTTTTTTTTTTTTTTTTTTTTGAACGTCGCTTCGTTTGTTCCGCCAGGCTGAGTTCGGATTTCGCGCTCTTGATGGCCGCCGTAATGTCACCTCCACATAAATGCCTGTTTCTGCTCTCGTCTTTTTCAGATTGTTTGTCGATTTTGGGCGATTCTGGGGATACCTTCTCGTCTGCAGAGGTTAGTGGTTTATTCTCCTCCTTCTATTGCTCTCCTCTTTTCTTTTCTTTGAAGTTATGGGTAAGACGAGAGGTGTGGAGATTGTCGATGAATTTGGGCCACTGAACCGCTACCAATCTATCGATGAATTCCTTGGGGAGGATGAGTGTGACCTGAGTCTCCCCGAGGTTCCTTCTGTTCCTCCGACATCAGCAAATCCCTCTTCTTCAGGAGATCAGAGTTCTTCGGGTTCTGACTTGGGGGACGCTGATTAAGACCTAATTAGGACTCAAGTGAATTTGGGAAAACTTAGGCTTGACTGTGAAATCCCCTCTGATGTTACCCTTAGGAATTACCCCCTTGATTTTGACTTTTGCTCTGGATATGGTCTGGGTGATGCGATATGCTCTTCTCTGCCAGACATTTTCCCGCCTTTCGTCTCCCCCTTCACCCTTTCTATCATCTTGTGCTTAACAAACTGAATTTGGCTCCTCTACAAGTGAACCCTAATTTTTTTAGGGTCATATCAAGCGTTCTTGCTCTTAATCACACTCGTGATTTGGAGTTGGGGCTGGACGATCTCCTTCTCTGTTATCAGATTTGCGCCACAAAAAATGAGAGAAATCGGTTCCATTTTTTCCCACGTCCGGGCAGATCGCTCTGCACCGGTCATCCCTCTTCTGACAAGGGCTGGAAAGCCCAACTCGTGGTGGTTGGGGGAAATTGGAAGGTCTCCTCTTCTAAGTCATTTCCCATCCCTCGGAAGTTTGGTGAATTAGGTATCCCGCCCTCTGGTTTTCTATCTAAACCCCATTGTGGATGTAATATATGTGATGTTATGCTTTTTAATGAAATTCGGTCTTTTGTTGGCGCAGTTAGGGACATCCTTCCTCGTTCGGAGCTAGAGGCACGGCTGAAGACCCTTGCGGAAAAGGTGTGGAAGAAAGTCCCTAAGTCCTCCCTTCTTCTGTGCTCTCCAGTGCTTAAAGCTATTTCTAAAAGCGCAGAAGGTGCAAAAATGAAGCTTCCCAAAACCACCCGCACCAAGACGAAGAAGCTGTCTGAAGGAAGCAGCCTTGCCGGTCCTCCGACCAACCGAGAAGTGGAGGTGGCCTCAGCCTTGCGCAAAAGACATGCTGAGGAGGTGGCGGCTGAAAAGTCTCTTCACGCCGAAGTGATAGAAATTGAGGAGTCTGCCCCTCCTTCGAAGTCCCAGAAGGCGAGTGCCTCAGCTTCTCCTTCGGTTCCAGAACCTAGGGGATCTCCTGCCGTTAGGGCAGCTGGATTGGGTTCTGATGTCCCAAGCTCTTCAGCGGTGGATCCGTGGATTCATCGGATGGTAAAAGAGAATGGCATGCCTTTATCAGCTGAAGATTCCATCCTCGAGAGCAGGGACTCGATGAAGGCATTTCTGAAAGAGATGTGGCCTCCGAGAGATGCGAAGATGATGATGGAACTTTCTGTTGGCAACCTTCTGGAGTCATGTCCTGATGTCGCCCTTAAGGTGAAAATCGTGCCTTCAATTTCGTCAAGTGTTCCTCTGTGACTTGCTTATGATAATTTTGTGTTCTTTTGCAGAGCCTGTTCGGTGTGATGACCATGTGCAAACTGGTCGAGCAGGCAACCATCAAGGTTAAAAAGGCAGACGCCCGAGTTAGGAGGGCAGAGGCAGACTTCGGGGCTGTCATGCGCGAAGTTAGCCACGAGAAGGCCAAGTCCCAGGCTCTGTTGTTGGAGAACGAGCAACTCAAGTCCCAAGTGGAGGACCTCTCCAAAAAGGCCGAGGAGGCTGAATTCCAGAGAGCATTGGCTGAGTCCCGAACGGCTGAGTCCGAACAGAACGTCAGCTCTTTGCAGGAGAGGTCGGTTAAGCTGGAGAAGGGCGCCAAGGCTCTGTTCGACCGCCTGTCCCTTACCGTTCAGATCCGAAATGCGGAGGCTTATCGCCAAGGCTTTGAGGATGCTGTGGCGCTCGAAGCTGATAGATCCTACCCCGGTGGACCTGATGAGTACGATCGAGAGATGGGATTATCGGGACCCCCTTATCAGGATCCGGAGGAAGGAGAAGCGGAAAAAGAGATCGCCAGTATCTTCGAGAATGACCACGCTTCTCAACAGGATGTGGTGCCACCGAGTGGGGATCTCGCCAATACATAGGATTTTCCTACGGGCCCTTAATTTTGTGGACATAGTCCCCTCCTATTTTGTAATGCTCTATTAGAGTAGTTTTAACCTGTAACAAACTTTTGATATTAATAGAGGACGCTCTTCTGATCTGTCAAGAATCCACATGATTGTATGTTGTTTGCATTTTGTGATGTATGCAATTCTTGGCCTTTGAGGATGACCAGTCTTTCGTCGCCCCCATTTATATATTGTTTGGCTGTTCATGCCTCCTTTTATTTGAGACATTTAGCTGATTACGCTGAGATCTCGTTCGTTTCTTTATGGCGTTCGGCAGTTCATGCCTTATCCGTTCTTTTTTATCGAGGATCTTCGGCTGGTCATGCTGAAGAGTCGCTCGGTTTCTTAGGGCGTTCGGCTGTTCATGCCTTAGCCGTTCTTTCTCATCGAGGACCTTCGGCTGGTCATGCTGAAGAGTCGCTCGGTTTCTTAGGGCGTTCGGCTGTTCATGCCTTATCCGTTCTTTTTTATCGAGGATCTTCGGCTGGTCATGCTGAAGAGTCGCTCGGTTTCTTAAGGTGTTCGGCTGTTCATGCCTTATCCGTACTTTTTTTATCGAGGACCTTCGGCTGGTCATGCTGAAGAGTCGCTCGGTTTCTTAGGGCGTTCGGCTGTTCATGCCTTAGCCGTTCTTTCTCATCGAGGACCTTCGGCTGGTCATGCTGAAGAGTCGCTCGGTTTCTTAGGGCGTTCGGCTGTTCATGCCTTAGCCGTTCTTTTTTATCGAGGATCTTCGGCTGGTCATGCTGAAGAGTCGCTCGGTTTCTTAGGGCGTTCGGCTGTTCATGCCTTAGCCGTTCTTTCTCATCGAGGACCTTCGGCTGGTCATGCTGAAGAGTCGCTCGGTTTCTTAGGGCGTTCGGCTGTTCATGCCTTATCCGTTCTTTTTTATCGAGGATCTTCGGTTGGTCATGCTGAAGAGTCACTCAGTTTCTTAGGGCGTTCGGCTGTTCATGCCTTATCCATTCTTTTTTATCGAGGATCTTCGGCTGGTCATGCTGAAGAGTCGCTCGGTTTCTTAGGGCGTTCGGCTGTTCATGCCTTAGCCGTTCTTTCTCATCGAGGACCTTCGACTGGTCATGCTGAAGAGTCGCTCGGTTTCTTAGGGCGTTCGGCTGTTCATGCCTTATCCGTTCTTTTTTATCGAGGATCTTCGGCTTGTCATGCTGAAGAGTCGCTCGATTTCTTAGGGCGTTCGGCTGTTCATGCCTTAGCCGTTTCCCCCCTTTTTTTTTTTTTTTTTTATAAAACGTTTAAGACAGTGGCATTGCGCGACTTTCCGCTGCCGCGCAAGGCCACTGCCTTTGTTTGGGGTGTGCCTGATTTATTATATAAAACGAAAAGAGGCCTGGCAACCGCCCGATGTGGGACAAATTCGAGTAACATAAGTTCAGTTCTTTATTCAAAAGTGCACTGGGGTTTACATATAGTACCTTTTCAGGTGCATTGCGTTCCAAGGTTTTTCGACCATGGCCCCATTGCCGTGCATTCTTCGTAGTCTGTATGCCCCGTTCCTAATGGCTTCGACTATTTCAAATGGACCTTCCCATTTAGCTACAAATTTTCCTGCGTTAGGTTCCTTGGTGTTGCTGGTGACCTTGCGTAAGACCCAGTCCCCTCACTCGAACGAACGAGGTTTGACCTTCTTGTTGTAGGCCTTGCGAAGTCTCTGTTGGTAGGCTGCTACCCTTATCCGTGCTGCTTCTCTCTTTTCGTCAAGTAACTCGACGTCGTGTTCGATCAGGAGATTATTCTCCTGCTCATCGAACGATTCGATACGTTCGGTCGGGACCTGTAGCTCGATCGGGATTACGGCTTCCATCCCATATGTCATGCTGAAGGGACTACTCCCCGTAGATCTTCTGGGGGTTGTCCTGTAGGCCCAGAGTACTTTCGGCAACTCTTCTAGCCAGCGTCCTTTCCTCTCCTCTAACTTTTTCTTGATATTCTCGAAGATGGTCTTGTTGGTGATCTCTGCTTGCCCATTCCCTTGTGGGTAGGATCTTGATGCGAGTCGTTGGTTGATTCCATACTTGGCGAAGAATCTCTGGACAAATTGGTTGTCTAGATTTTTCCCGTTGTCCATAATTATGGCCGAAGGTATGCCAAAACGGCATATCAAATTGTTCCAGATGAATTTTTCGACTTGCGTGTGGGTTACAGAGGCGTAAGCTTCTGCTTCTACCCACTTGGTGAAATAGTCCGTTGCCAGGAGAACATATTTCTTCCTCTGAGCTGCGGTCGGCAGGGGTCCCACTATGTCTATCCCCCATTGGGCGAAGGGCCAAGGGCTGGTCATCGTATTCAAGTTCCCTGGTGGTTGGTGCAGCAACTGGGCGTGCTTTTGGCACTTGTCGCAATTTCTGGAGTATTCTGCAGCGTCTCGGGACATGTACGGCCAGAAGTACCCTAGCGTCAGAGCTTTGTGGGCTAGCGATCGTCCTCCGGAATGATTGCCGCAAACCCCTTCATGGATTTCCTTCAATACTGTGTTGGCCTCCGAAGGCGTTAAACATTTTAACAATGGTCCCGAAAATGACCTTCTGTAGAGGTTATTATTGACGATTAAGTACCTTGAGGCCTTCATTCTTAGCTTCTTTGCCTCCGTTTTTTCTTCGGGGAGGGTTCCATTCATTAGGTACGCCTCTATCGGGTCAATCCAGCATGGCTCTCGTTGGATGGCCAGTATTTCCATCGGTTTACCGATGCTTGGTTCTCTCAGTTCCTCCACAGAGGATATTCTAGTCATGGATTCATCCGCGTTGGAGGCTGAGCAAGCTAACCTATCGGCCGCCTCGTTTTCCTCACGCGGTATGTGCTTAATGATCACCTCGTCAAAGTTTTTTATGTCTTCGAGCACTGCTTCTCGGTAAGCATTCATTTTATCTTCTCTGGCCTGGAATTCTCCCTTAACTTGACTCACCACCAGCTGCGAGTCACTGAACAAAGTTAGCTTTCTGATCTGTAAGGATTTGGCTAACCGAAGTCCCGCAAGTAGAGCCTCATACTCTGCTACATTGTTTGTGGCATCGAAATCAAATCGGATGGCATGGTGGAGCGTAATCCCGTCGGGAGTTCTCACCTCTATTCCTGCCCCTGCCCCAATGTGACAGGATGAGCCGTCTACATAAACTTTCCACTGGGGTGTTTCTCCTTTCTCTTCCATCGGTTCATCGTATTCTAATAGGAATTCGGCCAACACCTGCCCCTTGCGGGCTGTTCGGGGTATGAAGAGGATGTCGTAGGCGCTGAGGTCCATGGCCCACTTCATCATCCTCCCTGTCATGTCCGGCTTGCTTAGGATGGTCTTGAGTGGCAAATTTGTGGGGACAACTATCTGATGTGATTCGAAATAGTGCCTCAGCTTCTTCTTTGCGTGTATCAGAGCCAAAATCAGCTTCTCAGCCTTTGAATACCTATTTTCAGCGTCAGTCATCGTCTTGCTAGAATAGTACACCGGGCGCTGCTTCCCATCCTCTTCTCTGATCAGCGCTGCACTTGTCGATATCTTCGATACGGCTAAGTATAAATATAATTTTTCTCCGGGCTTAGGTATCGAGAGTATTGGCGCCGAGGCCATATACTGTTTTAGCCTTTTCAGGGCTTCCATCTGCTCCGTTCCCCAAAGTTCACCCTTCTTCTTACGGATAGCGTCGAAGAAAGGCTTGCACTTGTCTGAGAGTCATGATATGAATCTGCTAAGGGCGGCGATTCGTCCAGTGAGGACCTGGACGTCCCTCTGGGTTTTTGGTTCCGACGTATGAATCAACGCCGAAGACTGGGATGGACTCATTTCTACCCCCGTTCTGCTGACCATGTGACCGAGGAATTGTCCGGATTGCACTCCGAACGAACATTTCGATGGATTTAGCCTTAGCCGATGTTTCCTAAGGGTGTCGAACACATCTTGTAAATGTTGCCCGTGGTCTTCCCTTCTTTTACTTTTGACAACCATGTCGTCTATGTAGGCTTCCACGGTCTCGCCGATCTGATCTCGGAAGATGCGACTGACCATTCTCTGATATGTTGCCCCTACATTCTTTAAACCAAAGGGCATTACTTTGTAACAGAAGGTCCCTTGTTCGGTAATGAACGCAGTTTTTTCCTCGTCCTTTTGCTCCAACGGAATCTGGTTGTACCCTGAATAGGCGTCCAGGAAGGTCAGCAATTCATAACCTGTAGTGGCGTCTACCATCTGGCAGGCTTTGTTCAGGTTAGTGAAATCGATGCAAACTCTCCATTTTCCATTTTTCTTTCGTACCACCACAACATTGGATAACCATTCTGGGTATTTTACTTCCCTGATAAGATTGGCTTGGAGCAGGCGACGGATCTCCTCGGCTATTATTTGGTTTCTTTCCGGGGCAAATCTTCTCTGCTTTTGCTTAATTGGGGTACTGTTAGGGTCCACATTCAGGGTATGTTTCACCAGGTTGGGATCCATTCCTGGCATGTCAAGGTGAGTCCAGGCGAACACGTCTCTGTTCGTTCTTAATACTTCGATCAACTCTTCCTTTTCTTTGTTCTGCAACATCGTCCCGATCTGCGTACATTTGTTTTCACCCAGGCTGCCTAGTTGAACTGTTTGGAGCGGCTCTATTGGTTGGGCTATACTTTCGGCCTCCGACAGTTCCGGCGTGCCCGATCTCTGTGGTTGCTATTGGACGTTAACCCCTGCTGCTTCCGTACCTTTCGAAGCGCTTCTGACAGTAAGCGAATAGCATTCTTTTGCTGCTACCTGATCTCCCCGGAGGTCTACCGTTCCCCGTCCGTTAGGGGTAAGGCATCTCATCACTTGGTGCAGGGTTGATGGTACCCCTTGCATCCTGTGTATCTAACCTCTTCCCATTATAAGGTTATAGGACGAACGAACGTCTGCTATTACGAACGTTTCCTTGAGTGTTCTCTGCGCGGCCGTTACCGACAACGCGATCGTTCCGCACGGTAGTACCTTGTTTCCATCAAAACCTACGAGCGGCCCGTCGGCTCGTTTGATCTGGTCGGACCCGATCCCTACTTGCTTAAAAACCTCCAATGTCATTATATTCGCACTTGACCCGGCATCAATGAGCACCCTTTTTATCCAACAGTTTGCGACTAGTAGGCTGACTACTAATGGATCTTCGTGGGGGAGCTGCACTCTTAGCAGGTCCGGATCTCCGAACGTGATCTGAGCACCGGCCCCCAAGTCTTGAACCGAATTGATCTCCGTCATCTTCTGTAATTTTTTTTGCCTGGCGTACGACCGATCTGGACGATCGCTGGTCTCCTCGGGTAGCGTAACCATGTATGGTGTTGATTGTTCTGACCGTGTTTGGATTTGGGTTTTCTCTTCGTTCGGACCCTATGCGTTCGTTCGGTCTTGATTGATCTTTCACCACGTATTCTGCCAGTCCCCCTTTTGCAATGATTGCCTCCACTTGCCCTTTGAGATTGCGGCACTCGTTGGTGGTGTGTCCATAATCCTGATGCAGAGCGCAATGCTTGCTCTTATCTCTGAGCTCGACTGGGATCCGAATTGGTGGGGGTGTCCGAAATATGCCCCTATTCTTATTTTCCTGGTACAGCCTCGACAGCGTGCATTTTAGAGGTGTGTTCTTCTCCTCGAACTTGGGGCGCTTCCCTGACGCGGGGGTTGGAAGTGGGTCTCTGCTTTTGCTTTTCTGCTTATCTCCTTTCTCCTTAGGTAACGGGCCGACGCTTATCAGAGCTGTCCTTTGCTGGCGCAAGATTTCATCTTCCTCGAGACTGAGATATCCTTGTGCCTTTGCGTTCAGGTCCCCCATGGTTTTGGGGGTTTTTCTGACCAGAGACGAATGGAATTTTGAACCAGGGATCATGGCTATTTTGAACGCTTCCACCGCCGCCGCTTGGTCGCACCCATCAATCAGGGACATCTCCAGATTGAATCTGGTCATAAAGGACTTCAATGGCTCTCCTTTTGCTTGCCTCATGGTGAAAAGAGAGGAGATTGTCTTCTTCTGTCTTCGGTTGCCGATGTATTGTGCGATGAAAAGCTCACATAGCTTCGTAAAGCTGGGGATGCTGCCCGAAGGCTGCTGTTTGAACCATGTCAGGGCAGCCCCGGACAGACTGGTTGGAAAAACCTTGCACATGAGGTTTTCATCTTCTGCGTGCAAAGTCATCCTCTGCTGCACATGAAAGAGATGGTCAACAGGGTCCGTCGTTCCGTCGAAGGTGATGAAACTCGGGAGTGCGAATTTCCTCGGGTTCGGTGACCTCCTTATCTCGTCTGAAAAAGGAGATTGTATCACTTTGCTAGCAACTTGTGTTGCTAGATCTGCTGGGGTCAGGTTCTTCAAGTCTTTAATGTCAGCATTAACTTCCTCCAGACGTCGGGTCAGCGCGTCGAAGCTGGCTTCAGGTCTGGTGGTACGGGATTCTGGAGGTTCCGCGGTTCCTCCTTCGTTTCGAGTGGAATTGTATTCCACGGATGCCTCCCTCTCGGGTGGGGCAGTCTCCGGCTGTTTTTCAGTGAGCCGTGCGATCTTCTCTTGTAGTAGGTCGTTCCTTCGATTGGACTCCTCCAACTGCCTTCGCAGTTCCTGCAATAACAGTTCTTGTGTCTGATTCTGATCCATTGAGTGGCTCAGGGTGGATGGTTGCTGCCCCGTTATGGTTCCGGAACGTAGCTGTATAGGCATAAACTCCCAAGGAATTTATGGATCGCTCGTTCCCACAGACGGCGCCAAAGTGTAGGTACAGAAAAATTACCAGCCCAGTCAGGATCCCTTTTTTCCCTTCCTCCGGGTATCTTTTATATCTTTTTCAATACAATCCTTACGCCGTTAATCTCTCTAGTTATCTCAATCTAAGCAATAACGCCTTTCTCTCTTTCCCTATTTCATTGCTTGATCGTAGGTGCAGTTAGAGGAAATTCTGGGATTCTTTTCATCACAGAATTTCCGGAATTAGGTGACACGGATGATGACGTGGATGCCACGTATTAGGTAAATTACACGTGTCACATAACGGCACTTTTTCCCACTACACCTGCGTTGCTGAACATAACGTCGAGCTGGCCGTGAATCTGGACCGTTGATTCCACCATTCTTTTGACTTGGTCTTCATTGCTAACGTCGCAGTGGACGTAGGTGCATTGTGGGCCGATAGAGTCGGCCACACGCTGGCCTCGCTCGTCTTGGATGTCGGCGATCACAACTGCACGTGCGCCCTGATCGGCAAAAAGACGCGCCGTTTCCTCGCCGATGCCACTGGCGCCGCCGGTGATTATGGCTACTTTGCCCTCGAGTTTCTTCACAGTCATTTCCGTCATCTTTCAGTCAGCCAACAGCTTGGGAGAGACCAGTTATTTATTTTAATTTTCTTGCACAAGAAACAAATAGTCATTTGCCAAATATCTAGAAAGTACGGACACTTTATCGAAGGTTTTGTACTCATGTCGGACACTCGAACACTGTGTCCGATACTTTTCGAATATGTGTCCGACACTTCGTAGAAATGTCCTAACAATTTTTTTTTTATGATACTTCTTGGACACTCTTTGGACGTTTTTCCGACACTTTTTGAACAATCTTCAAAGACATATTGAATACTTTATACCAATAATGTATATTCAAATATTTCAAATGAAAATTATATGATACTTAGTTATGATTAAAATCTAAGCTAAATATATGTAAAAGACTAAATAAGTCTAACTCTTTAATTTATTTTAATCTATTTATCTATTTTTGTTTATAAGTTTGTTTGATTTTTAATTGTTTGATTATGAAATAAAATATTTTTGTAATGTAATATTTTTTTGTTGAATAATTAATATATATTATATTATTATTTTATAATCATATTTTAGTTATATTTGTATTCTATTTTATTTTAAATTTTTTGTATTATCATCTCTGTATTATATTATACTCGTATTCTGTGTCCCTAATCAAATATTATTGGTTAATAAGACAACTTTGAAAGTATTATAAAATAAAGAGAAATTGCAAGAGGGATAAGAGACTACAGAGAGAGTGAACTGAAGACTGAAGAGTGGTCAATACATACATCAACCACACGCACGGTAAACAAGACACCGGCAACAAGCATGAGGCGGTTCATTGGGATATTTATTAGAGCACAGCAAAGAAGATAGGAAGGAAATGAAGATAAGAAGCACGTGATCACTGATGTGGCTAATAAAAATTGCACACTTTAGTTTTAATTATAAAATTAATAAAATACTAAATAAGAGAAATACATATTGACGAATTTTATTTGACTTTATGTATTTACTATTCATGGAAGCCTTTTACATTCCAAATTTTTGAAGAAAAATTTGGAATGTAAAAAATAAATTAAAAATAAAATAAAAATAAAAGAAAGAGAAATTTAAAGTCTCTAAGCAAACAGTTCCTTAATACATAAAGTCTAGTACAAATGTTATTATATTAAAAGATAATATTAAATATATTTCTTCCGTATAAATCTTCAAAATACACAATATCTCAAAAACTAGACAAAAATAAATTCTAATAGTTCAACCGCTACGTCTTCAACCGGTACTACCAAGTCTCGTAATTATTCCCGTGTCATTGTCTGATCTGCAAAGTCTGGGAGGGGGTGAGCTCAAAGCTTAATAAGGATATGCTGAACAATCTTTCATTGCCACAGCAAGTTGACTTTTGTGTCATAATCTCAAAATAATTTAATTTATATTTAAATAAGTAATATCATCCAATCTCAAAATAATTAATTTATATTTGTTGACATCATCGGCAGGCAAACTGCCAGAAAAATATCAAAAACTGTCCAAAAAAACAATACCGACAGTTAGAAAATTTGTCAAAAAATATATATTATTTGTATATATATTTTATACAAATAATATATATATTATTTGTATATACCTGTTGCTGAAATATATATATTATTTGTATATACATGTTGCTGAAAATTTTTGTTATGCATTTAATTATAAAATTAAATGATTTTGCATGCGAAGAATAATTCTGTGAATTAAACATGAAGATTCTGCAGTTTTGGTACTGTTTTAGGGTATTTTTGCATATGTATATGCATATATATATCACTGTATATGCTGATATATATGTATATATATATATATATATGTATGAACATGAAATTTGAGTTTATTGTATTCATCATTTTTGTGGGTTTTTGTTCCGATCAATAGGTATATCTTGCTTCCTAGAACAATCCTTGAAATTTTGGTTGTGAACCGTTTCGTAAATTAATGGGAATATGACTTCGAAATTTTAGATTTTCGAAACTTGAAATTGGACGTTTTTTATTTAGGCCGTGAGAGGGGGTGATTTTGATACCAATGCGTAGCTTAGATCGATACGAGTTCAATGGTATATTCATACACGCGATTCGGTGCCCGAAAGTGTTCGAAAAATGGCTGAAAAGTTCCGATATCATTGTTGATACGTGCTATTGCAGGAAGAGAAGGAAGGAAGAAGAAAAGAAAAAAAAAAGAAAAAGAGAAATAGGTGGCCAAGCGCCCCGCCGACTCGTGGGAGCGCGTGCGCTACCGGCCGGGGACCGAGAGAGGTCTGTTGAGTCCCACTCACCGGGCCCACCCACTGGGCCCACTTTTGGCCCAGTCTGGAATATTTTAATATTTGTTTTTATTTATTTTTCAAATTGATTTTAATTTAGAAAAATAGGAAAAATAATTTATAAAATTATTTTTAAATTCTAAAAATTTTTGGATAACCTTTTAGGCACAGAATAGACTTGGATTTTAAATTTCAAGTGGAAATGAGCTTCCCTCATGGTTAAATTGATTTTAAAAGTATGTCTCAAAATTGAGTTTTCATCTTCTTTTATTTGAAAAATATTTTTTAAAATTTTAGAAAATTTTCAGAAAGTTTTGGTGATCTTTTGGGAACAGAATGCACTTGGGTTTTAAATATCAAGTCAAAATAAGGTTCTCTTATCGTTAAAGTAGTATGAAAGTGTGCCTAAAAACTAGATTTTTCTTTTCTTAAATTTTGAAAAATCTTTAAAATTCCCAAAAAATTGTAAAGAATTCCAGAATAATTAAATAGGGTTCTTAGGAACAGAATAGGCTCAGAAACCTAGATTATAGCTAGGTTTAGACTCCCCCGAAGATTTAAGTATATTGGAGGTTTGATTGTATGCTTGCTCATATAATTGGTGGTTGCATTATTTTACTCATTAACTGTATTTTCTTTGAAATTATAACTGTCCATACTATATTTGGTTTTAGTTTAATTGTGAATGAGTTATTTTATTGTGTTGATTGAATTTATGTGAGATCAAATTCATATGCTTGTGTAGTTTAAATCTTTACATATTCTTTTGTGTAGTAGGTTGGTTTGGGATGTATGTAAGGATTGTCAAGGGACATGTTAGGATTGTCAATACCTATTAAGCTATCTAAAGTTAAAGGAGGCATGTAAGGATTGTTAGGGGCCATGTTAGGATTGCCAATATCTATTAAGGTATCTAAAGTTAAAAGAGGCATGTAAGGATTGACAGGGGGCATGTCAGGATTGCCAATACCTATTAAGGTATCTAAGGATAATAATGGTGGCATGTCAGGATTGTTTAGATTTAATAAAATACATAATTATGTTTCTTTGTTATGAACTTAAAGAATGTGTTCATTTTTGTATGATAAATGGTTTGTTAGAATATTGTAAAAGATGACATTTATTTTAAAAACATGAACTGGATAAGTAATTACCTGTATGTTTACACCTATATTTTTTCTCTTATATCCTTCATACTGAGGGTATGTATACCGGTTCTCTGATTGGGATGTAGTAGAAAGGGCTTGCTCGTGGGTTTAACCCACTTTGTTGATATTTCAGGTCCCAGGTCGGTTCCACCGCGATGATTGAGTCTTGGGATTTGGTTGTGGCAGACGTGTCCTCTCATTAGTTACAGAGTAGGAACTTATTCTCTTCTTCAAGTTCAAACTATGAACTCTTTTGAGACTTTGGTTGTTGATTTTTAATTTAGAGTTAAAACTCTTGTTTTTTCTGGTTAAGAGATTCTTGGGTTACAGGACTTCCAAATTGTATTGCCAGACACGTACTTTATTTATTTAACATTTTATTTTGATTCAGATGGATTTACTATTCCGCTTTTAAAATTTATTTCATTCTATCTTTTGTACTCTAAGCTTGTTGCTATCAGTTGTAAATATCTCTCAGGTTTTGTGTATGAGACTGGCCACCTCATGTGCGAAATTTGTTGAGGGTATTTCAGTTGGTATAAGAGTATTCTAGGTTCAAGTATTCTCGAGTCCTTAGGGTCTATCGTATGGTATCTTTCGCGTGTGTATTCTGATAAATAGAATCTAAGTATAGGACTAATCGTACGCTATACATTTTAGTTTATTATTGGGGTAGTATTAGGAGGAGGAATGTGAACCAAAACCAAGGCCAGTTCTGATAAATAGTAAACTCGATCATTGGTGAGATTATCTGATATAACCATTCAGCAGTGTAGTTCTCCATTTAGTATTGCTATATCATTGGGGGTTAGCACGGTTTTATGGGAACGCTATAGGCGTTGGCAAACTTAGGTTCTTGGTGGACCTATTGGTCCTAGACATGAATTCATATAATGTCATATTTGGGATGGATTGGTTATCGCATTATTATGCCCCCAGGATAATTTCCATGATAATGCAATTATTTTTTATGCTATACTTAGTCAAGAGATATATTTGGTTGCTAAGTCGCAATCAAATGGAGGGTCTAGTACTCACCTATTCTTTATTAGTAAGGACCCACCGGAGGGAATTACAATTTTATGGATTCCATTCTAGTGGTGCGAGACTTTCAGGATGTGTTTTAGGAAATTCCAAGACTACCACCGTGTTGTGAGATAGACTTTGTAATTTACATACATTCAGGCACCAGGCCATGCCAGACATCTTTGTATCATTTTGTAGACACTGAGAGATCACTAGTTGTATGCAAAGTTTGAGAAGTGTGATTTCTGGTAGAGGGAGGTGAAGTTCTTGGGTCACGTAGTATTTGAGAAAGGGATAGCGATCGATCCAAGAAAAGTGTCAATGGTTTTGGAGTTGGGACAACCTACCTCACCTTCAGAGATTCGTAGCTTTATTGAGTTGGCTGGGTATTATCGTCGATTTATTCAGAACTTCTCTAAGATTGCTGGCCCGCTTACCGATCTTACTAAGAAAGGTGTGCCTTTTATTTGGGATAACTCCTGTCAGGCAGCGTTTGATGAGTTGAAGAGCAGGTTGACGACTACACCAGTCCAGCTATTCCTCAGAGCTGTATTGAGTACTTGGTATTCACCGATATGTCATTGTAAGGTCTAGGGTGTGTGTTGATGCAGGAGGAGAGGCTGATATCTTATGCTTCACGTAAGCTTAAGCCTTATGAACTTAAGTACCTGACTCATAACTTGGAGTTGGCAGCCGTGGTTTTTCCTTTGAAGATTTGGAGGCATTACCTCTTGGGTGAGACCTTCAAATTGTTCAGCGACCACAAGAGTTTGCAGTATCTATTCTCACATAAGGAGCTGATTATAAGACAACACAGGTGGTTGGAGTTCGTGAAAAATTATTATTTTTCTATCCTGTAACACCCAGGGAAAGCGAATGTAATAACTGATGCACTTAGTCGCCAACCATATGCTAGTGTTTTCGATTTATTCAGCAACATTGATGTTTTAGCTGATGCCTTTGTGGCATGTGTAGTGGTTATACCAGCAATCATTTGGAGGGTAGTTACAGATCAGCTTACTGACCCACAGTGTGTAGAAAATGTGGCTGAGTTGAAATCGAGAGAGGTGTCATTCTATACAATGGGTATAGATGAAGGATTGAGGTACAAGGGGCAATTAATGGTCCCTCACAATGAAGACTTGAGGAGGGCAGTGATGAGTGAGGCCCATAATTCTTGGTTTTCGGTACACCCGGGAGGGGATAAGATGTACCAAGACATGAAACGACAGTTTTGGTGGGCAGGTATGAAGAGGGACACAACTATATTTGTCTCTAATTATAGCATATGTCAGATGATCAAGATTGATCACCAGAGACCGCCGGCATCTTTGCAGCCACTGCCTATACAGGAGTGGAAGTGGGAGAACATCTCCATGGATTTCATTGTGGGGCTTCCCACCTCACAACGGAATCATGATGCTATTTGGGTGATAGTGGATAGGTTAACAAAAATCAACCCATTTCTTGCCCTTACGTTTGAGTTACACCTCAGAGCAATACGCGAAGCTTTACATTGCAGAGATAATGAAGCTTCATGGTGTGCCTTTGTCTATTATATCGGATAGGGATCCAAATTTTGTATCAGGGTTTTGGGAGAGTTTTCAACAAGCGATGGGTACAACTCTGCATCTCAATACAACCTATCATCCTCAGACCGATGGTCAGATTGAGAGGGTTAATTAGATTTTGGAGGATATGATGCGAGCATGTGTACTCGACTTCAAGGGTAATTGGGAGAGTTACTTACCGCTAGTTGAGTTTGCCTATAAAAATAGTTATCAAAAGACTATTAGTATGACACCATTCGAGGCTCTGTATGGGCGCCCATGTAGGTCACCAGTATGTTGGTTGGATATTGGAGAGAACAGATTCTTAGGTCTTGAATTCATCAAAGGACACCTCCAAGAAATTTGCTCTTATTAGAGATCGTATGAGGACTACATAGAGTAAACAGAAGAGTTATACTAACCGAAGAACTCGAGCATTAGAGTTTAAGGTGGAGGATTAGGTTCTACTTAAGGTTTCCCCCATAAAGGGAGCGATGCAGTTTGGGAGAAAAGGGAAGTTGGCACCTCATTTTGTGGGTCCTTTTATGATTACTGACAGGGTTAGAGTTGTAGCATATAGACTGGCATTACCAGATATGATGCACAGGGTGCACAATGTATTTCATGTCTTTATGCTGCGGAAATTCCTTAGAGATGAGGATTCTTACTAGCACATTGAGGTTGGAGAGATTGAGTTGCAGTTAGATCCAACATATGTGGAGCAGCCTTACTGTATTTTTGACCGTAAGAACCAGGTTCTTCATTCGAAGACCATTCCGTTAGTTCGAGTTCAGTGGAGCCACAACAATGAGGCGGAGTCCATTTGGGAAAGGGAGGATGAAATAAATGCAAAGTATTAAGAGTTTTTTTATTTTAGGTAGTGGGTGAATTTCAAGGACGGAATTCCTCTTTTTAGGGGGGAAGAATGTAATACCCCATAATTTTGAGGTCATTAAATTTTAATTTAAATGCTTTATATTTATTTATTTATTTTATTATTTGCTTTATTGGTTGAATTAAATTTCTGTGAGTGCTTTGAATTGCTTTATTGGTTGGATTAAATCTCTTGGAGTGTTTTAAATATTTTGGTATAGTTTACTTTATTTTATTTGGACTGAGTTTTGTATTTTTTCCTTTATTTTAATTTTGGATTGGGTTAGGGAGAAATCTGGGTTGAGTTGGGTTGGAATGGTTGGGCTAGGTGTATACTTATTTTTGATGGACTAGGGTTTATTTTTTATTATATTCTTATTTCTATTATTTTGGAGTTCATTTAGATTTTTACAAAAAAAATAAAAGAAAAGAAAAAAGAGGTTAGGGTTTCTGTCATTCACTTTCACGCGTAGAGACCGAAAGAGTGTAGAAGTAAGAGAGAAGGGATAGAAGGAGCGATTCGTAAGGACGGGTTTTGGTTGACAAAAAGGTAAATTCAAACTCCTCTCTTCCCTTTTGAATCTATAGACATATATATTATTTGTATATACATGGTTCTGGAATATATATATATATATATATATATATATATATTATTTGTACATACATGTTGCTGGAAATTTTTGTTATGCATATAATTATGAAATTAAATGATTTTGCATGGTAAAAATAATTCTATGAATTAAACATGAATATTTTGGGATTTTGGTACTGCTTTAGGGTATATTTGTATATGTATATGCATGTATATATCACTGTATAGGCGGGTGTATATCATTTTAGAGGATTTTTGTTCCGATCAGTAGGTAGATCTTGCTTCCTAGAACAATCCTTGAAAATATGGTTGCGAACCATTGGGTAGATTAATGGGAATCTGACTTTGAAATTTTAGATTTTCGAAACCTGAAATTGGGAATTTTTGATTTAGGCTGCGAGAGGGGGTGATTTTGCTACCAATGCGTAACTTAGATTGATATGAGTTCAATGGTATATTCATACGCGCGATTTGGTGCCTGAAAGTGGCCGAAAAATGGCCAAAAAGTTCTGGCAGGAAGAGAAGGAAGGAAGGAAGAAGAAGAAGAAAAAAAAAAGAGAAAAAGGGGGCTACACGCCCTGCCGGTGTATGGGGGCGCGTGCACCACAGGCTGGGGACTGAGAAAGGTCCGTTGGGTCCCACTCACCGGGCCCACCCACTGGGCTCACTTTGGGTGTAGTCCAAAATATTTTAATATTTGTTTTTATTTATTTTTCAAATTGATTTTAATTTAGAAAAATAGGAAAAATAATTTTTAAATTGTATTTAAATTCCAAACAATTCTAAAAATATTTGGATAACCTTTTAGGTATAGAATACATTTGGGTTTTAAATTGCAAGTGGAAATGAGCTTCCCTCATGGTTAAATTGATTTTAAAAGTATGTCTCAAAATTGGGTTCTCATTTTCTTTGAAAATATTTTTTAAAATTCTAAAAAAAATTTCGAAAATTTTGGTGATCTTTTGGGGACAGAATGCACTTGGGTTTTAAATATCAAGTCAAAATGAGATTCCCTTGTAGTTAAAGTAGTGTGAAAAAGTGCCTCAAAATTAGATTTTTATTTTCTTAAATTTTGGAAAATCTTTAAAATTCCCAAAAATTCCAGAATAATTAAATAGGGTTCTTAGGAACAGAATAGGCCCGGATACCTAGATTAGAGCTAGGTTTAGACTCCCTCGAAGATTTAAGTATATTGGAGGTTTGATTGTGTGCTTGTTCATATAATTGGTGGTTGCATTATTTTACTCATTAATTGTATTTTCTTTGAAATTATAACTATCCATGCTATACTTGGCTTTAGTTTAATTGTGAATGAGTTATTTTATTGTGATGATTGAATTTCTGTTAGATCAAATTCATATGCTTGTGTAGTTTAAATCTTTACATATTGTTTTTTGTAGTAGGTTGGTTTGGGAGGCATGTAAGGATTTCTAGGGGGCATGTTAGGATTACCAATACCTATTAAGGTATCTAAAGTTAAAGGAGACATGTAAGGATTGTAGGGGGCACGTTAGGATTGCCAATACCTATTAAGGTATCTAAAGTTAAAAGAGGCATGTAATGATTGTCAGGGGGCATGTCAAGATTGCCAATACCTATTAAGGTATCCAAGGATAATAATGGTGGCATGTCAGGATTGCTTAGATTTAATAAAATACATGCTTATGTTTCTTTGTTCTAAACTTAAAGAATATGTTCATTTTTGTATGATAAGGGTTTGTTGGAACATTGTAAAAGATGACATTTATTTTGAAAACATAAATTGGATAAGGAATGACCTGTATGTTTACACCTATATTTTTTCTTTTATGTCCTTCATACTGAGGGTATGTATACCGGCTCTCTAATTGGGATGTAGTAGAGAGGGCTTGCTCGTGGGTTTAACCCACTTTGTTGATATTTCAGGTCTCAGGCCGGTTCCACCGCGACGATAGAGTCTTAGGGGTTTGGTTGTGGCAGATGTCTCCTCTCATCAGTTACATAGTAGGAACTTATTCTCTTCTTCAAGTTCAAACTATGAACTCTTTTGAGACTTTGGTTGTTGGTTTTTAATTTAGAGTTAAAACTCTTGTTCTTTCTTGTTAAGGGGTTCTTGGGTTATGGGACTTCCAAATTATATTACCAAATACGTACTTTATTTATTTAACATTTTATTTTGATTCCGATGGAATTTTTATTCTGCTTTTAAAATTTATTTCATTCTGTCTTTTGTACTCTATGCTTGTTGATATCATTTGTAAATATCTCTCAAGTTTTATATATGAGACTGACCACCTCTTACGCAAAATTTGTTGGGGGGTATTTCATTTATTATTTATGCACGCTTTTTACCTTTTCTTATCTCTCTTCTACCCTTCCCAGATTCACGTCATCTCCACTGTTCGTCTTCATATCACCCTTCATCATTGCTCAAATCCATTTCCAGATGGTGTTTATCAAGTGATGGTCTCCCACAAGATATGTGATTCACTGTGTTAGGATACAAGCTTTTAAGTTCTGTTGGTGTTACTGTAATTGTATAAAAAGCAACCTCTAATTTGACAGCGAACTATGCACCTGGCCGATATTTATTAGGTCACAAACTTTTAAGGCCCTTATTTTGACCAAAGGTTTTGTCTTGGATACTCATAAAGGAGGTAGCACAAAAAACACACAGCCTCTAAAAGGAAGATGATAGATGATTTGTTGAGAGATGTCCATAGAGGGTGAGAAGAAGACAAACAGTGGAGATGGTGTGAATCTGGAAGGGGTAAAAGAGAGAGAAGAAAAAGTGGTAAGCGTGTGTGAATAATAAATACATAGACCTGAATGAAATTGGATCAATACAATTGTATTTCTCTTATTTATCATTTTATTAACTTTATAATTAAAACTAATGTGGCTAATTTTTATTGGACCACAACAATAGTTAGTAGATTACATCTACTGGTCAGTGAGTAGGTAAGTATTGTCCAAGAAGGAAATGGGAGACACCACTCATGCGGGTAAGTGCATGGACCCCATATACATAATACTCTACCTTGGGATCCATTATACTACACTAAGAATATATGCCTCGTTAAAAATCTTGCTAAGTAAAATCCAGTGGGATAAAAACTTAGTGAAGGAAAAAAATTACAGTATTCTCTTGTGTCTCTGTAAATGGTATTGCATATGTTAAACTTTCTCATTAAAACCATTTCACGAAAACTCAGTGGGATAAAACCTGATTGAAGAAAAAAGAGTATAGTATGGTAATACCTTTTCAATCAATTTCTCCCCCTAATTAGTATGAAAAATCTTTGAGTCGACGAATTCCAATACTGTGCAACATCTTCTAAGTGTTGTAGTTGGTAGTGCTTTAGAGAACAAGTTTGCTAAATTATCACAGATTGTATCTTCTGAACAGTAATATCACCATTTTTTTGAAGCTCGTGAGTATAAAAGAACTTTTGGTGAGATATGTTTGGTTCTATCTCCTTCAATAGAGTCTCATTTGATTTGTACAAGACATGCAACATTATTTTCATATAAATATCATGTTTTATTCAGGAAGGTCCACATGTTTCTGAATATGTTGTACGATAGATCCTAATCAAAAGCACTCTCGGCTTGTCTCGTGAATTGCAATTATCTCAGAATGATTTAAAGAAGTTGCATTTATTATTCAATTAACTAAAGCTTTTGACTTTCTTGAATAAAAAAATCCCATATCATTTGTGCTATGAAGGTAAAGTAGTATATGTTTGACCCCATTTCAATGTCTATGGGTTAGTGCCTATTACGTCCATAAGAGTGAAGGAAATTGGCAGTGAACTATGAAACCTCAACTGGTTCACACACATGAACCCTTCAATCCCAAGACTTAGTTTTGTGTGTGTCTAAGATCTCAAGATGGGACAAAGCCCATTACAAAGAAGATTCAAAATCACTAATTTTTTTAAAAAAACTACACTCAATTACGTTTCAAAATGAATGACTTATGTCTGTTTGAAGTCAGGGACAATTTCAACACATGTTGTGAACCATTTCACTTAATTGAAGAAGTGCATTTGATTAATCGAAGTTCTATCAAAACTTCAATCGTAACATGCTGGTTTTGGGATCCTATTTCACTCAGTTTCTCCGATTAATCAAACAAGAGTTTTCGATTAATCGAGGTTAGGTTTTGATTAATTAAAACCATTCGACAGAAAATTCTACTAAGTCCTATTTTTTCCATTAGGACATCCAAAACTCATTTACCATTATGTTTTTATTTCACATACACCCTCATACATTTTATACATATAAAAACACGTGCGGAAGCATTTGAAATCATGAACATTGTTTAATTACATCATAAACATCGGATCAAGTCCAAAAAATGTATACATTGTCAATTTTCCAAAAGTAGAACCAATATACCAAAAAAGCTTGTCTAACATCCATATTACAATTCTCAAAAGTGTTAACATGACACATACATATATAAATACTCAAAATCCCAAAATGTTATCGAGTACTCCACGTAGTCACTCAAGGTTCATCCATTTTCGGTGCTTTATCTCAAAAAGTTTAGGGGGAGAGGGGTGATCAAACAACTAACTCAGTAGAAATGACCTAACCCACCTAGGCATCGACCCGATAACCACCTACATGATATAAAATCATGATGTCGCTATTCTACATGACATATTCAATAATTTTTTGTCAAACCAGTCCAATGCAACGTATTTAAAACATTCATCATGCTTAATAGTTAAACACATTAGCATTTTTAGATTTACATCTTTTTCAGTCATCATCCAATACATATCTATGTTGGTCAACTCCGATGGTCATGTAGTATTGGACAACTCTGATGACACTCATATGATTGGACAACTCCGAAGATCATACATTTTCGCAATATATTAATTTTGCCATTGTGATTAGATAACTTCAACGATCACATGATTTTAGACTACTATGATTTTTAGGCATTAGCCTCGACATGATTGGACAACTTTGACGGTCATACCTTAGTGGATAATTTTACCAGTTCCATGACATAGTTGGGACTCCGAACCCCATATTTGGTTCACTTGGACAAAACTCCGATATATATATATATATATATATATATATATATATATATATATATATATATATATATATATATATGCATTTTAGGCAACATATCACACAGAACAAATTTCGCATGCTCTCCTACATGCATCCATGATTTATGTCAATCATAGCATGCATCATATTCTGACATGCCACATATAATATGTTTTCACATTTATACATATGAGACATGTATACAAAGCCACATATATCAATCATATGCTTACAATTTCATACATATCACATATATAAACTCAAAATCCTTATATTCCACAAATATGAACAACTTTAACATGCATTTAATCACAATGAAAGAGGGGAAACATTATACATAACCACACCACCCTCCCAAGCATGCTAAATTCTCTCAAACTCACCAACAACCTATAAATCGATGACTAAGAGAGAAGAAACATCCCTATCTTAAGATTAGAGCTTCTCTAGCCAAAACTCTAGAATCCTCTAAGCTTCAAATTCGTTAAAATCCCATTTTGTTCAGTTCAAACCGAAGCCCTTCACCCATAGAAAACAAAGTCTTTCTTTAAAAACTTTTAAATTCAAGCTCAAAGCCTCCAAAATATCAAGAGAATGAGGATAGATGAATATAAAGGAGAGAGAAAGAAAGGTAGTAGCAAGCTGTCTTGGTCAGTGAGAATACCTAAAAATATCCCAACTCTTGATATTTATATTATCTTGAGCGTAAAATGACCAAAATACCCCTATGTCACTTAACGTACCCTCCCGACCTCCCTTTTTCATTTCGAAAGCAGCTACAGCTCCAAAATTACTTCTTTAACTCTTTTAACATTTTATTTGATCTAAAACCAAAAATAATATCTTTTGAAAAAATATCTGGTTTTTCGGGTTCACCTGACCTGTGCCCCGCAAACTCAAAAATATCAAAATGGGCTAAAATGCCTCAAAAACATCCTGGGACCTCTAAACAAGTACCCAAACATCCATTTCATGTTTTTAATGCATGTAATATCATTCTACATCACTTACGTGGTAATAAATGAAAATAAAAGAACATCGGTTAGCCCCCGATCTCTACAACCTCCCCACATTCAAGGAATTTTGTTCTCAAAATTAGAAACATACCTCAAGTGGTAAACAATTCAGAATACTTTGAGTGAATCTCTTGTTCCCGTTCCCATGTAACCTCCTCGACTCCATGATGTCTCCAAAATATTTTAACCAATAGAATGGTCTTGCCCCGAAACACTTGCTCCCTAGAGTCCAAAATTTGAATTGGCCTTTCTTCCTAAGATACATCCTCTTTCACCTCAAAGTCTGTCCAATCTAACACATGTGAATGATCTGGCTTATACTTTCTCAACATGAAAAGTATTATGCACACTTGACATTTGCGGTGGTAATGTATAATGTTTCCCTTGGGATCCATTACACTACACTAAGAATATATGCCTTGTTAAAAATCTTGCTAAGTAAAATCCAGTGGGATAAAAACTTAGTGAAGAAAAAAAATTACAATATTCTCTTGTGTCTCTGTAAATGGTATTGCATATGTTAAACTTTCTCATTAAAACCTTGTCAAGAAAACTCATAGGGATAAAACCTATTGAAGAAAAAAGAGTATAGTATACTAATACCTTTTCAATCAATTTCTCCCCCTCATTAGTATGAAAAATCTTTGAGTCGACGCATTCCAATATTATGCAACATCTTCTTAAATGTTGTAGTTGGTAGTGTTTTAGTGTACAAGTTTGCTAAATTATCACATATTATATCTTCTGAATAATAATATCACCATTTTTCTGAAGCTCGTGAGTATAAAAGAACTTTTGGTGAGATATGTTTGGTTATATCTCCTTTAATATAGCCTCATTTGATTTGTAAAAGGCATACAACATTATTTTCATATAAATATCATTTTTTATTTAGGAAAGTCCACACGTTTCTGAATATGTTGTACCATAGATCCCAATCAAAAGCACTCTCGGCTTGCCTCGTGAATTGCAAGTATCTCAGAATGATTTAAAGATATTGCAGTCATTATTCAATTAACTAAAGCTTTGACTTTCTTGAATAAAAAAAATCCCATATCAGTTGTGCTATGATGGTAAAACAGTATATGCTTGACCCCATTTCAATGTCTGTGGGTTGTCACGCCCTAATTTCCAACACCTGGTTAAGTGTGAAAGAAATGGGGGGTGAACTATGAAACCTCAACTAGTTCACACACATGAACCCTGCGATCCCAAGACTTAGTTTTGTGTGTGTCTAAGATCTCAAGATGGGATCAAGCCCATTACAAAGAGGATTCAAAATCACTTAATTTTTTTTAAAAAAAATACACTCAATTTTATTTCAAAATGAATGACCTATGTCCATATGAAGTCAGGGATAGTTTCAACACATGTTGTGAGCCCTTTGCTTAATTGAAGAGGTATATTCAATTAATCGAAGCTATGATTAATCGAAGTTCTATAAAAAATTCAATCATAACATGCGGGTTTTGGGATCCTATTTCACTCAGTTTCTCCGATTAATTGAACATGGGTCTTCGATTGATCGAGGTTGGATTTCGATTAATCAAAATCATTCGGCAGAAAATCCTGCTAAGTCCTATTTTTCCATTAGGACATCCAAAACTCATTCACCATTATGTTTCCATTCCACATACACCCACATATATTTTATACATCTAAAACACGTGTGGAAGCATTTAAAATCATAAACATTGTTTAATTACATCATAAACATCGGATCAATACATACATTATTTTTCAAAAGTAGAACTAATATACCAAAAATACTTGTCTAACATCCATATTACAATTCTCAAAAGTGTTAACATGACACATACATATATAGATACTCAAAATTCCAAAATATTACAATTCTCAAAAGTGTTAACATGATACATACATATATAGATACTCAAAATCCCAAAATGCTATCGAGTACTCCACGTAGCCACTTAAGTTCCATCCATTGCTAGTGCCTTATCTCAAAAATTTTGGAGGGAGAGGGGTGAACAAACAACTAGCTTAGTAGAAATGCCCCAACTCACCTTGGCATCGACCCGATATCCACCTACATTATATACAATTATGATGTCGCTATTATACATGACATATTTAACAGTTTTTTTGTCAAACCAATCTAACGCAACGTATTTAAAACATTCATCATGCTTAATAGTTAAACATATAAGTATTTTTAGATTTACATCATTTTTGGTCATCATCCGATACATATGCATGATTGGTCAACTCCGATGGTCATGTAGTGTTGAACAACTCTGATAACACTCGTATGAATGGACAACTCTAAAGATCATACATTTTTGGCAATATATTGGTCTTGCTATTGTGATTGGATAACTCCGATGATCACATGATTTTGGACTACTCTGATTTCTAGGCATTAGCCTCGACATAATTGGATAACTCTGACAGTCATACCTTAATGGATAATTTTACCACTTCCATGACATAGTTGGAACTTCGACATATTTGGTTCACTTGGACAAAAGTCCAATATATATATATATATATATATATATATGTATATGCATTTTAGGCAACATATCACACATAACATATTTCTCATGCTCTCCTACATGCATTCATGATTTATATAAATCCTAGCATGCATCATATTCTCACATACCACATATATACACATATGTTTTCACATTCATATATATGAGACATGCATACAAAGCCACATATATCAATCATATGCTTGCAATTCCATACATATCACATGTATAAACTCATAATTCTTATATACCACAAATATAAACAAGTTTAACATGCATTCAATTACAATGAAAGAGGGGAAACATTATACATAACCACACCACCCTCCCAAGCATGCTAAACTCAATCAAACTCTCTCAAACTCACTAACAACTTATAAATTGATGACTAAGAGAGAAGAAACACCCCTACCTTAAGATTAGAGCTTCTCTAGCCAAAACTCTAGAATCCTCTAAACTTCAAATTCGTCAAAATTCCACTTTGTTCAATTCAAACTGAAGCCCTTCACCCATAGAACACAAAGTCCTTCTTTGAAAACTTCCAAATCTAAGCTCAAAGCCTCCAAAATATCAAGGGAAGGAGAATAGATATATATAAGGGAGAGAGAAAGATAGTAGCCATCTGTCTTGGTTTGTGAGAATAACTAGAAATATCCCAACTCTTGATATTTATATTATCTTGAGCATAAAATGACCAAAATAACCCTATGCCACTTAATATACCCTCCCGACCTCCGATTTTTGATTTCGAAAGCAGCTACGACTCCAAAATCACTTCCTTAACTCTTTTAACATTTAATATGGTTTAAAATCAAAAGTAATATTTTTTAAAAAGATATCTTGTTTCTCGGGTCCTCCCGACTCGTGCTTCGTGGACCCGAAAATATCAAAATGGGCTAAAATGGCTCAAAAACATCCCTAAACCTCTAAACAAGTCCTCAAACATGCATTTCATGTTTTTAATGCATGTAATATCATTCTACATAACTTATGTGGTAATACATGAAAATAAAATAAAATCAGTCAGCCCTCGATCTCTACAACCTCCCCACATTCAAGGAATTACGTCCTCAAAATTAGAAACTTACCTCGAGTGGTAAACAACTTGGGATACTTTTAGTGAACCTCTTTTTCCCATTTCCATGTTGCCTCCTCAACTCCATGATGTCTCCAAAACACTTTAACCAATGGAATGGTCTTGCCCTAAAACACTTGCTCCCTAGAGTCCAAAATCTGAATTGGCCTGTCTTCGTAAGATATATCCTCTTCCACCTCAAGGTCTGTCCAATATAAAACATGGAAATGATTTGGCTCAAACTTTCTCAATATGAAAAATATTATGCACACTTGACATTTACGGTGGCAATGCAAAGCGATATGTAACCTCACCCACACGACGTAATATCTCAAACGGACCGATAAACCTATGTGATAGCTTTGACTGTGCCCAAATCTCATTAAACCCTTTTGTGGTGAGACTTTAAGAAAAATATGGTCTCCCACCTCAAATGTCAAAGATTGCCGTCTCCTATCGGCATAACTCTTTTGACGATTTTGAGCAGTAAGCAACCGCTACCTTATCACCTTAATTTTTTCTGTAGTCTCTTGAATTATATTCCACCCCAAAGTAATTGTCTCACTAACCTCTGTCCAACAAATGGGTGACCTACAAGGCCAACCATATAATGCCTCAAATGGAACCATTTCAATACTAGCTTGATAACTATTATTGTATGCAAGATCCACCAATGGAAGGTGATCCTCCCAACTATCACGAAAATCAACCACACATGCCTGAAACATATTTTCCAGAATCTGTATAGTATGCTCTAACTGACCATTTTTCTGGGGATGAAAAGCCGTACTAAAATGAAAGTCTGTATCAAGTGCTATCTGAAAAGTCTGCCAAAATCATGACGTAAATTATGGGTCTCTATCGGATACAATAGAAACTAGCACTCCGTGCAGTTTTAAAATTTGATCAATATATAACTAACTAAGAGTATCCACGTCATCAGTCACCCGAATAGGGAGAAATGAAACACATTGGTCAATCTATCCATAATGACCCATACAGTATCGTGATTCTTCCTTAACCACGGTAATCCTGTTACAAAATCCATAATGAAGTGTTCCCACTTCCATATAGCTACCGGTAATGGTTGTAACAAACCTGCTAGTCTCTGATGTTTGGCTTTCACTTGTTGATAGGTGAGGCACCTTGCCACAAACTGTGTAACATCCTTCTTCATACCTTCCATCAATACTATTTTATGCAAATTGTGATATATCTTGGTACCACCAGGATGCACTACAAGTTTAGAGCAATGAAACTCCTTAAGAACTTTATCCCTACAACCAATGGTATAACCATTTTTCCTTTGAACATCAAACCTCCATCGAAATGAACTGTCCAACTCTCCACTACTTCGCCAACCAAAATTCGAGTGCGAATATCTTTTATTTCACTATCATGCCTCTACTCCTCAATCATTTTACTCATTAGAGTTGGTTAAGCAGTAATAGTGAACAAATTTTCTGGTTCACTACCCTCATTGAAATATAATCTCATTTCTGAGATGTCTTCCATCATTTTTCACTCACGAATGACAATGCTTACCAAGGTACCATGTGATTTCCTACTTAAGGCATCAACTATCACATTAGCCTTTTCTAGGTAATACTGAAGATCAAAATTGTAATCTTCCATGCACTCCACCCACCTTCGTTTGCCTCATATTCAAGTCCTTTGTGTGAAAGGGTGGTACTTTAAGCTTTTATGATTGGAGAAAACCTCAAAAAAAATTTTGTACAAGTAATGCCTCCGCATTTTCAATGCAAAGATTACTACCACTAACTCTAAGTCATGAGTCGGGTAATTCTACTCATGTTTCTTCAACTGTCAGGAACCATATACAAAAAGGCTCTCGGTTTGAATCGAAACGCATCTCAACCCATCCCGTGAAGCATCATAATAGATCACATAACCCAAACCATGTTCAGGAATTATCAATATTGGAGCACTAGTCAATCGACTATTTAGTTCTATAAATGAATGCTCATAAGCATCATTCCACACAAACTTAACTCCCATACGAGTAAGTTTAGTCATAGGTGCCACTAACTTCGAAAAGTCTTTCACGAAGCAACGATAGTAGCTTGCTAGTTCTAAGAAACTATATATCTCAATTACATTCTTTGGAATTTCCTAATTCATCACTGCTTCAATCTTAGAAGGATCCACAGAAACACTTCCTTCTGACACCACATGTCCAAGAAAGTTTACTTCTGTTAGCCAAAATTCACATTTTTCATACTTGGCATACAAATAGTGCTCCCTCAAAAGTTGTAACACTGTCCTCAAATGAATCTTATGTTTCTCCATAGAAGATGAGTACACGAGAATGTCGTCCACAAACACCACCATGAACCTATCCAAATAAACACTGAAGACTCGATTTATTAAGTCCATGAATGCTGCCCATGCGTTCGTAAAACCAAATGGATCACTAAAAACCCATAGTATCTATATCGTGTCTGAAAAGCAGTATTCAGAATGTCCACATCCCTTACACTTAACTGGTAATACCTTAACCTCAAGTCATTTTTTAAAAAATACCTTAAACCTTTGAATTGATCAAACAAGTCATCTATCCTTGATAAAGGATACTTGTTCTTGATCATCGTTTGGTTCAATTTCTGATAGTTTGTACACAACTGCAAGGATCCGTCCTTCTTAGCAAAGAGGACCGGAGCTCCCCAAGGTGATATACTTGGTTATGTAAATCTCTTTTTCTAATAATTCCTGTAACTGATCTTTCAACTCCTTTAATTATGCCAGTGCCATACGGTAAGGTGCCATAGAGATAGGCGCAGTACCAAGAGTAAGATCAATACTGAACACTACTTCTCGCATCGGAGGTAGCTCTATCAAGTCCCTCGGAAACACATCCAAGAATTCACAAACTACCTGTGGAAACCCTCCACGAGTCATAACCTCTTCCTCCTCAACTAACAAGCTAGCAAATAAACATCTAATCCTGTTTTGAACACCGAAATATGTAGTGATGATATGTAAAAATTATCATGCTCTCCCACAAAATAGAAATAGTCACCCTCTAGTATACACACTGTCACTCTCCTACGAAGGCAATCAATCGTGACTCTAAACATAGACAGCCAATCCATACCTAGAAAGATATCAAAACTAGTCATATCTAGTAGTACAAAGTCGAATACTGGTCGTCGCCCAGCATCCTCGATCTCATAAGATCGACAAACTCTACCTAGGGTAACTCTACCCCAACATGCATATCAATGGACAATGGTGACTCCAATGATGAAACCTCCAGCCTTAAGGCAAATGCAAATGCAACAGATATGAATGAATGAGACGCACCCGAATCTATTAACACCCTATCCCACGAGCTAGAAACTAGGAAAATATAACTTACCATTGACGGCCCCAGTATATCCTCTACTTGAGTCAATGTGAAAACACGACCTTGAATCTTTTGACCTCGCTGACATTCACTATGAAATCTAGACAACTGGCTAGACACAACCGGTGTGGCCCCTCTCACAACATGAGAGCCTTGAACTGACAGAGCTGACTGAGGTGACGATAATGTCGTTAAAATTGACCGACCTGTAGCAGATTGAATAGTCTTCTATTGAGATCCAGTCCCACTATCCACGCTCTATCTCTATAGACAATTTGCTTTAACATGCCTTGGCTGGCGATAATGGAAGCATGCCCGCTCCCCTTCCTGTGCTACCGGTATACATACAGCTTGCCTCTATGGGCACTCATACTTGTAGTGACCCAACTACTGGCAATGACAGCACACTATAGTATATCGTGAATATCCAGTAGGCAAAGGCACCGAGGGTACGAAGCGAGATTGCTACCCCTGAGAAACTGAAACATTACCCTTCTGCCTATTCCTTGCTTGACTGCCCGAAAGTGATTTGACACTTCTAGTCTAACCCTTGGAATCGCATATCCTTTGAGCCTCTTTGTTATCTTCTTCAGCTACCAAGACCCTATCAACAACCTCGATATAGACTTTCAAGCCTAAGATATACACTCTTTTCCTTATGGACATTTTAAGTCCTCTCACAAAATGATTTACTTTCATTACATCATCACTCACCACTTTTGGTGCAAAACGAGCCAAGGATGTGAACTTTTATACATCTAAAAATATGCGTGAAAGCGTTTAAAATCATAAACATCTAAAAACAAGCGCGAAAGCATTTGAAATTATAAGCATCTTTCAATTCCATCATAAACATCGGAACAAGTTCGAAAAATACATACATTGTCAATTTTCAAAAAGTAGAACCAATATACCCAAAATACTATCCATATTAAATTTCTTAAAAGTGTCAATATGACACATACATATATAGATACTTAAAACCCCAAAATACTATCAAGTACTCCACGTAGCCATTCAAGTTCCATCCATTGTCGATGCCTTATCTGAAAAATTTTAAGGGGAGAGGGGTGAGCAAACGACTAGGTAAGTAGGAATGCCCCAACCCACTTAGGCATCAACTCGACACCGAGCTACATGATATGAAATCATAATGTCACTATTCTACATGACATATTCAGTAATTTTATGTCAAACCAATCCAATACAATACATATATTCATTTAAGAAATTTGTCATGCTTACGAGTTAAACATATAAACATATTTAGATTTACATATTTTTTGGTCATAATCTGATACATATGCATGATTGGTTAACTCCAACGGTCATGTAGTGTTGGACAACTCTGACGACACTTGTATGATTGGATAACTCTGAAGATCATACATTTTTGGCAATATATTGGTCTTGCCATTGTGATTGGACAACTCTGACGATCACATAATTTTAGACTACTCCAATTTCTAGGCATTAGCCTCGGTATGATTGGATAACTCTGACAGTCATACCTTAGTGGATAATTTTACGACTTTCATGACATGGTTGGACAACTCCGAACCCTATGTATGGTTCACTTTGACAAAACTTTGATATATATATATATATGCACTTTAGGCAACATATCACACATAAAATATTTGTCATGCTCTCCTACACGCATCCATGCTTTATATCAAACCTAGCATGAATCATATTCTCACATACCACATATGTACACATGTGTCCATATTCATACATATACCTCATGCATGTATACAAAGCCACATATATCAATCATATGCTTACAATTTCATACATATCACATAGATAAACTCACAATCCTTATATATCACAAATATGAACAACTTTAATATGCATTTAATCACAATGAAAGAGGAAAAATATTATATATAACCGCACCCTCCTCTCAAGCATGCTAAACTCAACTAAACCCTCTCAAACTCACCAACAACCTATAAATTGATGACTAAAAGAGAAGAAATACCCCTACCTAAAGATTGGAGCTTCTCTAGCCAAAACCCTATACTCTTCCAAGCTTCAAATTCATCAAAATCACACTTTATTTAGTTCAAACTAAAGCCCTTAACCGGTAGAACACAAAGTCCTTCTTTGGGAACTTCCAAATCCAAGCTTAAAGCCTCCAAAATGTCAAGAGAAGGAAAAGAGATAAAGAGAAGGGAGAGAGAGGTAGTAGCTAGCTATCTTGGTCTAGAGGAATACCCAGAATTATCCCAACTTTTGATATTTATATCATCTTAAGCATAAAATGACCAAAATACTCCTATGCCACTTAACGTACCTTCCCTACCTCCGTTTTTTATTTCGAAAGTGGTTAAGGCTCTGAAATCACTTCCTTAACTCTTTTAACATTTCATTTGTCTAAAACCAAAAATAATATTTTTTTAAAAAATATTTTATTTTCCAGACACACTTGACCCGTGCCTTGTCAACACGAAAATCTAAAAAAGGGCTAAATGGCTCAAAAAATCTCCGGACCTCTAAACAAGTCCCCAAACATACATTTCATGTTTATAATGCATGTAACATCATTATACATCACTTATGTGGCAATAAATGAAAATAAAAGAAAATCAATCAAAATTGGACCCGGTCTCTATAATGCCAAACTGAATCTTGATAGCAAATTGACTGAAAATGATATATCAGGTCTGGTGCAATTTTTGCAAGATATATTAGAGCACCAATTTCACTAATATATGATGCTTCAGGGTCAAGAAGTTATTCATCATCGTTATTACGATGACAAAGGATATTTTTAATCTCTAATGATTCATCAATCATTGGAGAAGTCAATGAGTGAGCTTTATCCATATAAAAATGCTTCAGGACTTTTTCTATATATGTTAATTGATGGATAAGAATTACCGAGCGATTTTTTTCAATAACATATATAGGAACTCCTGAGGCAAAACTTTATTTTTTTCAATTTTTTCTTATATAATTAGTAGTCATAGGGCACTCTTCAGGAGTTCCTATAAGATTCAGATCATGAACATATACTACAATAATAGCAAAACCATAATCTAATTTTCTAATAAAATAAACAAATTGAATTATTTACATATCATTCATTTAGTAAGTACTTGTTATGACGATTGTATCATATGCACCCAAATTGTTTCAATCTATAGAAGGATCATTGTAACTTAATCACGTACATACTATGTGTTTTTGATTAATATGCTTCAGGTATTTTAAATCCTTCAGGTTTTTTTTTATATATAAATATCACTATCAAGTAATCTATATAAATATGTTGTATCTATATCCATTAGATGCATATTTAGTCTTTTCGTGACTGTCAAAATGATTTGAAATGTGATTGCATCCATAATAAGGGGATATGTCTCCTCATAATCAATATCTAGTTTCTACGAGAAACCTTGTGGTACCAGTCATGCTTTATATATCATAATCTAATTTTTCACATTTTATTTTTCGTGCAAATATTCATTTGTACCCTACAGGCTTTAACACCTTCAGGCGTTTGGACTACAGGTCCAAATACTTCTTATTTTGCTACAAATTTAATTATGCCTGTATTTGATTCTTTCTATTTTGGCCAATCAAATCTATGTCGATATTCATTGACACTTTGGGGTTTCGGATCCTCATTATTTCTTATACTATCAAGATCAAGAGCAACTGTGAAAGAGAATATATTGTCACCAATAACTTCATTTATGTAATACCCCGGAAATTTGGATGTCAATTATTTTAAGGAAATTTGAATTTGCTTTATATTATTATTATTATTATTATTTTATTTTTATTATTATTAATTCATGTGAAATGCATTGTCTCTATATTTTATCGTTTTATGTGAGTTGATTTTCTTTATATGCATTTTATCATTTCATGTGAATTGATAAGTTTGAATGTTATCATTTTATGTGAATTGTTATTTATTATGTGTTGTTTTATTTAAATCTTTTAAATGCTTTGGTTTGGGCTAGGGAGGAATTTGGGCTGGAATGACTGGGCTAAGATTATGTTTAAAATGTTGGGCCAAGGTTATAATTATATTATTATTTGGATTTTATTTAGTTTTAGAAAAATCAATAATAGAATAATAATTAAGACAAAAAGGAAAAAGAAGAAATTAGGGTTTTTGCCGTTGCTTTACGCACTGAACTGAGGGAGTAAACGAAAGAGAGAAGGGAGTGACGATCGGGTGAACAAGTTGATTCGTCAAAGAGGCAAGTTCGAACTCTTCTCTTCCCCTTTGAATCTGTATACATATATATTTTTGTATATTCATGTTGCTGAAATATATATGTAATATATATATTAATTGTATAGACATGTTGCTAGAAATTGTATGCAATTAATTATGAAATTAAATGATTTTTGATGTTAAGAATTTTTGTGAATTAAACATGAAGATTTTGGAGTTTTGGTACTGTTTTAGGGTATTTTTGCATATATATATACATGTATATATGACTGTATAGGCGTGTATGTATATATATATATACATGAAATTGAGTTTACTGTATTCATCATTTTTGAACGTTTTTGTTCCGATTAAAAGGTAGATCTTACTTTCTAGAACAATCCTTGAAAGTTTGGTTGTGAACCGTTGGGTAGATTGACGAGAAATTGAGTTTGAAATTTTAGATTTTTGAAACTTGAAATTGGGCGTTTTTAATTTAGGCCGCAAGAGATGATAATTTTGGTACCAATGCGTAGCTTAGATCGATACGAGTTCAATAGTATATTTGTATACGCGATTCGGTGCCCGAAAGTGATCGGGAAGTTTTCCTCCATTGTTGGGAGCGTGAAGCTTCAGGTGGGGAAGAAGAAGGAAAGAAAAAGAAAAAAAAAAAGAAAAGAAAAAAAGAAAAGGGGGCCACCCGGCCGCCGGCGCGTGGGGGCTTGTGCCGCAGGCGCCAGTGGCCGGAAAAGTATTTTTGGGGCCCACTCTCGGGGGCCCACCTCTGGGCCCGATATGGGCCCATTCCGAATTATTTTATTATTTGTTTTGAATTTTTAAAATTTTTGGAAAAACTTGAAAATTAGGAAAATTATTTTTTAAAAATACTTTTTTTATTCTAAAAATTCCCAAATTTTTATGTCAACCTCCTGGGAGCTTGAGGAGCTTGGGGTTTAAATTTCATGTCAAAATGATTTACCATTGTCTTTAAATTAATTTTTAAAATGTCTAAAAACTGGACTTTTCACCTTCTTTAATTTTAGAAAATACTTATGAAGTTCCAAAAATTCCCAAATTTTTACTGAAACTTTCTGGAGGCTAAATACACTTGGGTTTAAAGTTTCAACTCAAAATGATCTTCCCTTATTGTTCAATTTATTTTTAAAGTGTCCAAAAGTGGGGCTTTTCACTTTCTATAATTTTAGAAAATATTTTTTATAATTTCAAAAATCCCCAACTTTTTGCTGTAACTTTCTGGAGGTTAAATAAACTTAGTTTTAAATTTTCATCTCGAAATGAGCTTCCCTTAGTGTTCAATGAATTTTTAAAGTGTCTAAAAGTTGGGTTTTCACCTTCTTTTATTTGTTGAAAATATTTCAAAAATTCTAGAAAATTCCAGAATGATTTAATAGGGTTCTGAGAAGTGGAATAGGCCCAGAAACCTAGATAAAAGTTAGGTTTAAACTCCCTCGTAGAATTGAGTGCATTGGAGGTTGAGTTGGGAAATTACTTCCATAATGGATGCTTGGGTTATTTGGTTTATTTGAATATATTTTTCTTTAAGGATATAAATGTCCATCAAATACTTGATTATAGTCTACTTGTGAACGATTTGTCTTATGATGATAATTTCATGTTGGATGATTTGAAATAACGGTTGTGCAAATTTAAATCATAATGCACCTTGTTATTTTATATTGCATATTGGAATGAATCTATGCATTTTATTTCAGCATGTAAGGATTGCCCGGCGTGTCAGGATCGCCCATACCTAATAAGGTATCTATGTATTTTATTTGGCATGTCAGGATTGCCCGGCGTGTCAGGATCGCCCATACCTAATAAGGTATCTATGCATTTTATTTGGCATGTCAAGATTGCCCGGTGTGTCAGGATCGCCCATACCTAATAAGGTATCTATACATTTTATTTGGCGTGTTAGGATCGCCCATACCTAATAAGGTATCTATACAATTTATTTGGCGTGTCAGGATCGCCCATATCTAATAAGGTATCTATATGTGTATGCACATGTTTTCTTTATTTTGAACTTAAAGAATATGATCATTGTTGGATGATAAGGGTGTGTTGGAACAATGTATAAGATGATTTTACTTCTGAAAACATGAGCTAAATAGGAAATGACTAGTATGTATATATCTATACCTATTAAGGTATCCAAAGATTAAATGATGGCATGTTAGGATTGCTTAAACTTGATATTATTTTATATTATGTTTATTTCTGCTGAACGTAAGGAATGTGTTCACGTTTGCATAATAAGGGTTTGGGTGGAATATTATAAATATTGACCTGTTGTTTTGGAAACACGAAACTGGGTAAAAGAATAACTTGTAGGTTAAATCTATAGACTTATTTTGTGTCCCTTATACTGAGGGTATGTATATTGGTTCTTTGATTGGGATGTAGTAGATAGAACTTGCTCGTGGGTTTAACCCACTGTGTTGATATTTCAGGTTTCAGACAGGTTCCACCGCGAGGACAGAGTTTTAGGGTTTGGTTGTAGCAGACGTCTCATCTCATCAGTTAAAGGGTAGGAACTTGTCTTCATCAAGAGTCATACTATGAACTTTTGAGACTTTGATTGTTGGTATTAATTTTAGAATTTAAAAACTTTTGTTCTTTCTGGTTAAGGGGTCCTTGGGTTACGGGACTTCCAAATTGTATTAGCAGAATATATTTATTTATTTATCAATTATTTCAGTTCAATGGGATTTCTGTTCAGCTTTTAGCAATTATTCTATTTCTTTCTTTTGCATCTATGTTTGTTGCTATCAGTGGTTAATATTCCTCAGGTTTTGTGTATGAGACTGGCTACCTCATGCGCAAAATTTTATGGGGGGTATTTCAATTTATATTTCATCTCTTTGCATAATTTATTGAGATCTCATTATTTTCAAGTATCGATACATCTTTAGCAGCTTGTGCCTCATCAAAAGCTATTATTTTATCATATTTAGGTACTTTGGCCTCGTCAAGGGCCAATTCATGAACTATTTGTTTAGATTGATCAATCATATATATTGCTCCTTTTGTAAGTATGGCCTCTTTAGGAGCACCAACTTTTTATGTACTTTTCATTTGTGTTTCCTTTCTATTGCTCTCTTTATAAGTATGGCCTCTTCAGGAGCGCCAACTTTTTTATGCACTTTTTCTTGTGCTTTCTCTTATTTGGAAGAATATATATTTTGCACCGACTAGTCTACCACGCTTCAAGCATGTCTTAGTTGCATTTGCTATAAATACTAACAAATTGTCCTATAGGGACATTAATCCAAGCTGAAATCTTCGCAGCTAGTACATATGATTTCATCATTTTTTTTTGTCAGTAAATGTATCAAGTAATTAATTTGCAACATTGTGCAAATGAATGATCCTATGAACTTCTAGTTCATATTGATTTGTATGAAGATCAAGATGAGATAATACTGAACCATTATAAAATCTTTTATGGAGTTTAGATGACTGTGACTTTCTCCCCCTAATGGTGAGATATCTCATCAAAATAACAATTCTCAAAAATTTCATTAATGATATCACATTTTAAAGGATCCAAATATCTTATAATAGATAGAAAATCAAAATAAATTTGTATTGTGTGACAATCAATACACGGATAAAAACATATCATGACTTGAATTAGGTCTTCCGATCCTGACATTTTTTTGACACTAGTTTCAGTTAATGTTTATTTTAGAAATTTTTTTTATCTCAAAGGATAGTGTTCGATGTTGCATTGTCTATAAGACATAAATCTTTACCATTTATCTTGGGCTTTAATCAATGCATTAGATCCATATGTTTGCAAAATACGCAAAATTCATACTGAATTTTTCAAACAAACATGTATGAAAATATATGATAATATTTGATATAATGCATTTGAAGAAAATAAAAGTTTGGAATCGACTAAATGCTCAAACATACTACAGGTACGTATAAATGCCTTTCATGCTACACTTATAGCAAACATCTTCATATTTCTTGAAAGGTTTATTCTGTATACATTTCTATTTCACATGCTTAATCTTATTTTAATTCCACTTCTAGTGGTAAGGTGTGCATTTTTATTATACAACATTGAATAATTATGACCTTCATGGTTGTGATAGCTTTTCCTACCACTATAAATACGAATGATCACGACCACGTCCACAAATGTGAAATAAGACTGCATTCGTCTTAGAGAATGATGTCAATTTGGTCAAATGGGAGTGGTGAATTAAAAAATCATTATTTTAATTAGCCATTCATAGATATGATATCATCTCAGAATATTTCATAAATATACGCTCTCGATATTGCTACTTTAGGAGCACATTTAATGCGTGAAATGTAGAGTATGTTTTTCTAACATAGTCTAATCAACAACTTTATCTTCATATAACATCAACTGAAGGTTGATTTTAAATAAGGCTGAATCATACTCATTCACAGTTTTATAATTCTGCAACCGCAGCTGCTTCCAATCATGTTGAAGTTTTAGAAGGACCACAACCATTTGATACTCATATAATTCCTTCAAATCTTTCACAATGGATTCTCAGCCCATGAGGTATTCAATCTTTTATTTCTCATAAGATCAGTCAAAGGAAATTCATTAATTTTTGTGCAATCCTCCAGGGACGCTTGATTTTCTTCTTTAATTATGCCTCAAAATTCATGGCATCAAAATGGAGCTTCAATCCATGACACTTATTTCTTGACCATAATATTAAAGGCGATGAATTTAAACTTTGTCAACTTTGACATTTATTTGAGATATTATAAATGGCAAGATACCACGGTTAATTTGCTATTTATGAGGTCATATACAAATATAGTAGATTGATATACATATAGATATCATATACAAATATAACATATTAACAAACTCATGATCATCATATACATATATAGTATATTGACAAACACATGATCATAAATGTCAACATCTTTATTTATTCCATATTCAGGTAATGAAATATAAATTTAAATAGCACAAGCATGCAAGTTCTTCAATCAAAAAAAGGCTTTGTAACAAATAATGTCATTTGAACATATTTAAAAACTAGACTTAAAAGAAGTTTTCCAACGATATATGATTCAATAAATTTGGACTTTGTTTAACGAATTAAACAAACCTTTAAAAAATCGTCCAATACATAGAAATGATAAGATAGTTTGTCATTAAAGAACAAATGGTCTATTAGTTAGTTGGTCTGTCATAATCTTGAGTGTGATGGGGAAATTCAATTCCTATAGGCAATAATTTTCATCCTTTTATGTATATCACATCAATAACTTGTCATATACATGCACCCCCATCCGTTTATGTTCATAACTATTTATTTCTCTCTCCATAAAGTAGATACATTAAGCATAACAATTTATATATGCCAAACTATATACATGACACCGGACAAAATAGTGATTATTCTGTGAGCTAATGGCAACAGGTAATTCACAAAACAAATGGAAGAGAATCGCCCAAAAAATTCAGAGAAAAAAACCTCTGGAATTTCTATTCAATATTCAAATCAAAGTTGTCTCAAACATCAGCCCACAAGCCGAGCTATATAGTTGAAACTCATCAACATTACCAAAAATAGCAGGATCCCAATAATCATGCCAAATAAAATACGAAATAAAAGAAGGGCGCTGCTAGAAATCTGGCCCAAATCGAGTCCAGAATCTCCTCCTAAACGATAAAATAAATATTACTAAAAAAGGAAAGAAATAACTAAAATTGGGAATTCGGAGGGGAAAACAGTGGATTTTGGCCTCGAAAAAATATGCACCCAGTGTAGCTTGGTGCCCACGACGTGCGTGCCAACACAAGTGTGAGTTGCACGGTGCGGAAGCGGTTGCGAAAAGTATTTTAGAACCTAGAGAGGGGTGAATAGGATCACTTGCTCGTTTGCTTAATTTTTAATTAATTCAATTTTAAGTCCAATTAATCAAACAATTAAAGCAAACAAATAAATAAAGTGCAAGTAAAGAAAAGAATGCACCAAATATACGTGGAAACCCAAGGCGGGAAAAACCACGGAGGGAGGCGGCATGCCTCAGGAAACCAATTCACTATGATGAAGCAAAGTACAACAGACTCTGTCTCAGTCTCACACCCCTCTTCACTCTGTCAAGGATCTGATGCGGAATACCTCAGACTTATGATTGCGACAACACGTCCAACTGCTACAGTCTTCTGGCTAACGTCACAACCCTTACAGAAAGGTTGCTGAAAGAACCAAAATACTCAGCAAGTATTTTGCTCCATTCGTAGTGCAATCTGGTCACCGTTCTTCCTCAGCAAGCAAGCAAGCGAAGAACCTTCAATCCAATGTTCTGATCAGATTTGATGCAGTCTCTGAGCAGCTAATCAGAAGTAGAACACCATCCCAAATATCACTCGTGAAGTATGAATGTGTGTTCTTAAAAATAAATAGCCCTAATTATATTGTATATATTTTCTCTCTCTAAAAATATTAATTTTCCAGGGCACCCCAGTAGAGAAAATATGAATACATATATATAGGTAAGGAAGTTCTAATTCTACTTGGAAAAGAAGTTTAAAACCAAAGTAGAACTCTCTTAGAAGTTTCAAACCCAATAGTAATCAGAATTTTCGTCAAATTTTGTTTCCTATTTGGAACAGGCTAAGTGGGACCGGTGCCAAATAAATAGGACCGGTGGGACTTTTTAAAAACCTGCAGAAACTAAACTGCCGAAAAAAATTGGACCGATCCTAAATATTGGGGACCGATCCTACTTTGAAAAACCCTAATACTTTCATAAAAACCCTGATTTTTCAAAATAGGCTAGGAACTAAAAAGTGCAGAGTGTCCTCACCATATTTACCTGTACTATATGGTGTTCTAACTGATTTATCTGCATCCATGCACTTGAATATCAGCTCGAAGTTGTCAATGATCGATACAAAGAGTAATACAAAAATTACAACTCGATCACTCAAGTTTTGATCACCAAAATATGCTGATTATAAATTTATATCTCATAACAAGCTTTCCAAATTGTGGTCATAAAGACGATTCTGATACCTGTAGCCAAAGTTATGGCAAAAATACCGAAACGCGCCCAAAACTGCCTCAATTAGGGACAATATCGCGGCTTCCTGCCATCTTTGCACTGATCTGCCAACTCAAAGTATCTCAACGCCATCAACGTGTCATCTGACAGCTCAGCACCTTCTGACTCGGATCCTCCTGCTTAAATACATAAAGTAGATACATTAAGCATAAGAATTTATATATGCCAGACTATTATATAGTCTGACATATATAAATTATTATGCTTAATGTATCTACTTTATGGAGAGATAAATAAATTGATTATGTACTATATATATATATATATATATATATATATATATATATATATATATCCACATCCGCTCAACATAGTTTGAGATCTTTGCCGAAAAATATAAAAGTGAGTTTTTAACTTGTAATATATTGATATCAACTTTTAGTTAATAATGTTTGTTTAAAAATTATTCTTATTTAAATTATTATATCTAAGTGGACCATTTTCTATTAATATATTTTTAAATTTTTTATCAATATTTTTTCATTGTCATGCAAAGATATTTGTGAAAAAAAATATAATTTTTAATTAAGATCTTCATTTTCTTTACTTGGTTCACTTTCTTCCAATTTTCTTTTGATGTTCTTCGTAAAGAATTTTCTAATGAGACATTTTATTATTATGAATCTAAATCACTAATAATTTTTTTTTTCATTATTGTATAATCTTCTAATTCATTTGGATGACTTGATTGTTCATTTGTTGAATTTTCACCTAATTTTTTGTTGTTGTTTGATTATTAATTATAACAAAAGACGTTCTAATGAGAGAATAAGAAAAAAATGTGAGAAATAGGAAAAAAAATAAAAATTAAGAGAAAAAGATGGAAAGTTTAATAATCTCAAATTTTCACAATTATTGATTAAATATATATTCAACCATTCATACAAAAATGTGAATGGGGGAGACACAGAAAAAAAGAGAGAGTTGGTGAGATAAGAATAAAATTAGGAATTTTAAAATGTATTAAATTATTGGGGCCCAACAATATAAGGAAACTAAAATTATTTTAGAAAGTTTAATAATATTAGAAAATAAAATTATTTGGTTTAACTGTTAAATCTTTTTTATTAGTTGAAGCCTAATAATATAAGAAAACAAAAATTTTAGAAAGTCTAATAATATTAAAAAATAAACTTTTAAGAAGATTTATTAAGAAAACAAAAATTAAGAGTCTTCTGTTAACTGAGCCTTGTGTCACCGCTTAAGTCGCCCCTGTACATGTACATATGCAATTTTTCTCCGTTCTCTATCAGCATGTATTGGTCCCAAGAGTTTTGCTAAAATACTCAATTAAGGTTTAATGGGCTTTGCTAAGTTACACCGATTGGATATATACTTGATTGACAAAAGTGGCGCAAGTTGATATATGCTTGGAAATGTTTGGATATAAAGTCGGTAGCCATGAATTGTTTTAACATTTTCAGATTACTGTTTTAGCATATTTAAGGCATTTTCCTTTATGCATAATATAATTACCCATTAGTATCAATATTTAATTGATTTTAATAAAAGCCACCTTTTATCATAGCACAGTGAAACACTGAAACTAAACAACTAAATCATGCACACCACCTCTGTATACATACTGTGTATATATAAAATGTACGTCTTATATATATGAAGCATATATATTAGGCAGTAAGAATCAACGCATATTACACTCTTGTACCATCCCATGAGACAATCAGGCTAAGATTACACTCTTGTAAATTCAAAGACAGCAAAGCTTCACGTGTTCTAGCAGCATCCTGGCATCTTCCGAGCTCAAGCATAAGACCATCACGGAAGCCTCCTGACCTATGAAAATGGATCCAAGCTTCTAAGCTACCAAGGTTCTGATATCCTGTTCAACCTCCAGATTTCTATCCTCTTCAATCTCTCATTGCTCCAAGCTCCGATGCCATTGCTTCAAGACATTGCTGCTATATTCTCTTGTTGCTCATCTTATTTAAAATGACAATTTGTTTACTCCATTGTGAGTTTGTTCACCTTTTAGGTGATTGTTTGATGTACATTCTCTTTTAATATACTTACTTACCTTACCAAAAAAAAAAAAAAAGAATCAACGCATATAAACACATATATACGTCCATACATATATATATATATATATATATGGAGATAAAGTCAACTACTGTTTAAGGCAGATTTTACCTTCCTTGCTGCCATCGGTGTGAATCTTATTAATTTTAGAACATAAATATGTATATATATACACACACACACACACAGATATATATATATATATATATATCCAAACAGATTCAAAGAGCACCATCATTAACAGTAGGAAATTAGGAAACCAATTACAGATTTATATGATGCACATAAAGACAAGCATGCATACTAACTTTAAAACACAAATTGAATCTGTCCATGGTTATATATTGTATGTTCAGAAACTATATATCATATGCAAAGATTTATTAAAAAGAAAATTAAGATCTCTTATATATCTTCTTATACTTCTTCTAATAATATAGACACATATATGTATATATATTTTAAAGAAGTATATACTAACCCAAATATGGTAGGGAGCTAAGATTTTGACAATGATCTTCTCAACAGGTTAGAGTCGTTCTGATAACACGTCTTATAAAATAAAGAGAGAGTGCGAGCTAAATGAGAGACTAGAGAGAGAGAGAGAGAGAGTGAACAAAGTTGTGTTTTCTTTCATTAAGAGAGAGCTGAATACATACACCAAGCACACATATGTATAGACAGAGCAGCAAGCATGCGGTTCATTGGGATATTTATTAGAGCACAATAAACAAGATAAGAAGGAAATGGGAGACAGCACTCAAGCGAGTAAGTGCGTGGATCCCATATACATAATAGAAGGGGTGTTATGAGTTAAATATTCTCTTTCTCGTTCTGAAGTCAACACTCGGCTTCAAACCTTTCAGCAGCAAGTCTGGAGTAATAGTCCAACCTTAAAGATCCTCCTCCGTCCTGAAAACCTCAAGCTCATCAGAAAAAGTGCCTCTGAATTAGTAAATATGAGCATGCCTTCGACTACTCGTCACAAAGGCAAGGCCCTTTCTAAGGAGGAACAAGGCTTTTGTGGCTTTCTTGAAAGAGAAATGTGCCTATGATTTGCTCTCTAAAAGGAAATCGATCACATGATCGACCTTTTATTGTTGAAGGCTAGAGTGCTCCTGCCCAAAAAGTTCTAAGATTTCTTCCCATCTAGCCTCTTTTACCTCTAAACCAGAATTTCGTTTCATCTATTGCCCCAACATCTCCTTCTGTTCAAGGACCCGGATCTTTTCTTGGGTTCAGATGACTCCTTCTGCCCCAAATGAGGTGAATGCTCCTGATGTTTCTTTTGCTCGGTCAATTATTCCCTGGACTCCCAAGTTGATCGAACCTGGTGGGGTGCCACTTAGTACCAAAGATTCTATTGTTCAAGATTAGTTTTCCTTGATGACCTTTATTAATGGAATGTGGCTAGCAAAAGACGTTTAGACTAGGCACAACCTCCATGCTTCTGAATTTGTGAATTCATGGCCAGCATTCACCATGAAGGTAATTCCTTTTTGTTTTCTGTAATTTTTCCTTGTGACTTTATTCAAGTTGATTCTTACTCATTGGTTTGTTTCCTCTGAACATGTTTGGTGTGGTAGCCATGTGTAGATCTGTTGAAAGCGTTGCTAAAAAAGTAAGGAAAGCCTTGAGTGACAAGAAGAAGGTCGAGTCTGACTTGCAAGCAGCCATAAGAATAAGTGCCACTGAGAAGCCAAGGCAAAAGTGCTTGAAGATAACCTTGGAAAAAGTATGTCCCTTTACGGGAATTTAAAGAAGGAAAATGAACCTATTGACGCCGAGAGGGCAATTGCTAAGTCAAAGCTGCAGGATTTGGAGCAGTCAAATGTTGTTCTTATCAAGAGGATCAAGAAGTTGGAAGATGGTTGCAGACCACTTTTCTGAATAATGATCCGAACCTTCAAGATCTGTTGAGGCATACTGTAATGGATATGAAGACACTACAACTGATGCTAAGACTCGCTCATATGAGAATGGCCCTAATGAGCATGACCAAGAAATGCGAGTAAAAAATGAACGAGTACAAGGACCATAAGATTTCCTCTGCTGAAGATGGTTGCAAAGCACTTGGCAAGGGTGCTAGCTGAAGTGCCCGCTCCAGAGCCTCTTGTGGTGACCGATGATGCCTCTGATCAAGTGGTTGATGTAAAATGAGAGATTTTATTTTATTTTATTTTTAAGAAAATGATAAAACAACCGAATCGGTATTAGTACCGACTGATGTGTCAGTCATTCATTTAAACACTTTGGATGAGAGAGACATTATCCTTATCCATTATTTATTAACAGTCCTTGTTGGACACACGTAATTCGAGTGCAAAAAAAACCGATCAGCAAGTGTAGCACTACTCTTTCTTTTTATTGTCTCTTCTGCTTCAGTATTTTGAACAATTTGTTTTTCGGACCTTTGTTCTATAATTAAATTCAAAAACTCATAACAACGGAAACATAGTCATAATTATACATATAAGGTGTATGTGTATACGTATATAAGGCAACTCATACAAGTGGGTCTCTCATTAGGACGTACTTAAGTTTCAACACCAGTTCATCACTGTCACTCAGTGCGATTAATTGAACTTTGCCTTTCGATTAATCATAACTCTCATGTGCAGATGCACTAGCAGTAGTCCCATACACACTCATGAACCATGTGCAGACTGAGCTGGCTGAGGTGGTCGCAATGCCCTAAGGCCTGACTGACTTGCTGTAGACTGAGCATAACGGTGTTGTGATTTAGTCCTACTTTGAGAGCTCTATCTCTGAAGACAATCAGTCATGAAATGACTAGGCTGACGACAATAATAACAAATTCGCTCTCTTAATGGAACTACTGTATGCTTGTGAGGACACTAAGTCGTATAGTGACCTGGCTGTTGGCTTTGATGACACACAATTATAGGTCGTGAGGATCCAGTGGGTAAGGGCATTGATGGTGCTGAACGAATCTGTTGTCCCTAAGAGAATGAATTATCACCCATGTGCCTCTTCCTTGCCTAACTATCAGAAAAGGGTCTTGCTCTCTGAATCTGTCCCTTGGAATCCGAGGTTCTTTGAACATCTCGGTCATCCTCTTCAACTATCAAAGCTCTCTCCACAACTGCGACACAAATCTTCAAGTCTAAGATCGATACCCACCTTCTTATGGAGTTCTTAAGTCCTCTCACAAACCGCTTTGCCTTTATCTCCTCATCGGCCACCATCTCTAAAGCAAAATGAGCCAAAGAAGAAAACTTGGTCACATACTCAATCACACTCATATTTCCCTTGTATGAGGTCAATGAATTCTTGTTTCAACCAATCTTTCACTGGTGTTGGAAAGTACTTCTCAAAAAATAGCCATTTAAACACTTTCAAATCCATTGCCATCACTATAAGAAAAAAGACTTTCTACGGCGGGCAAAAAGGGCTTTTACCATGGGCTTGGCCCGCCGTGGTATCCGGCGTCGTAGTTGCCAATAGACTTTCTACCACAGGCCCAGCCCGTGGTGGAAAACAAACTTTCTACCACAGGCTGGGCCCGTGGTAGAAAGTATTTTTTTTGTTACTGTTAAAAACCTTTCTACCACGGGCTGAGCCCGTGGTGGAAAGTATTTTTCTACTACGAGCTAAGCCCGTGGTTGAAAGTTTATTAATTTTAAAAAAAAATTATATGCCTGGTGGTTCCTAACACAAAATTAATTCAATTTGCATTGTTCCTTAACCAGAGTATATGCATACATGAGGGCATTAAACAATTCTGCTCAATCTAATTTAAAGAACCAAATTCAATTAAAAAAACCTGTAGCTTAAAAAAAACATTAAGCTATATCAAAATTACATTAAAAAACTAAAATATTTTGCTCAAAATGCATAACACAACTATACTAAAAAACATAGCCATAACACAACGATACTAAAAAAAACAGCCATATGATATAACAAATAATACAATAGTTGAAAGAAAAACACAACAAACTGAACTTATTTGATAAGCTATTGACAATTTTTTATCTCTGGCAAGAAACTCACATCCATGTGAAACAATGGGGATTTGAACCCACAACCTTCTACTTTGGAAGGTGATGAAGTAAACTAATTATTGTAACACTCAAAAAATTCAAATAAAAACTAATTTAGATCTCACACTACAAGAGTAGTTGTGTTAGAAAGAGTAGCTGCTTTCACTATGTTAAGAGATAGAGAACATACATTTCATGTATTGACAAAAAGTTGCACCAACTACACCAGAGTTCCACCTTTCTTTGAGCCACAACTTTCCAGCTAATTGCATGCCAATACAATGCATTGTGCTTCTTCAAACAAACAAAATTTTCTTTTTCAGCAGCAGACGAACAAAGAATTTTTTTTGTTTTTGAGTTCCTTTGCTTTTGGGGGTTCTAGAGAATTGTGTGACTGACAAAAGATGATGAAAGAATAGGCATAATTGATGAATTCCAAAATGTAAGAATAGGCATCAGTAGAGTAAATGTTACTCTTGAGCTTTGATCCACCTTTCCCACTTTCTTGCTCTGCAGCTTCAATCTATTTGGTTTATCCACAGTGATAAAAAGAAACCACTCCCCTAGCACATCAAAAGGAGAGCTTCACGGGTACGTCCGAGCAGACTCAATGTTGTTGCAGCAATGTGGTGTCCACTTAGCCCAGCAAGAGCAAGCTGCTCCTTTGGTGAAGCATGCTCTATGTAGTTGTCTGGTAAAACAATCGGTCGCCACTGAAAAAGTTGATTCAGAGAAAGATTAGAATGGAGATCAAAATTTGAACAAGAGTGTGTACCTAATTACAGAAATGTCAAATTAGATATTATCTATCTGGTTCCTAATCCATTCACGAAGAAGAGATTCAAGAACTCTCCAAATGCACATGCAAAATAAAGTGCCTGTTATAAAAAAAGAGCATTGAAATAAACCAATGGGTTCAATAAGAACTGACTACTTGTATGCTTGATGAGAACATTCAACCCAACAAGCCTTACTCCAACTAAACTGGGACGTACTACATGGATTCATCTTGGTTTCTGAGGATGGAGGAAAAAAAGAAAAGAAAAGGGATTTTGGATTCTGGTATTACTGAGAATGGAAAAAAATGAGGCAGAAGTGAGCAAGTTATTCTCTTTCTTTTTATCTCTAAAGCAAGCAATAAGAATACAGAGTGATAGTTAGCATCACTACTTCCTGGGCTTCTATGCAGCAGAACCAAAGTATTTAGCAGCAATTGCAATTGTTTGGATCTATTCAGCTCCAAATTTATAATTATGTTTCACTTTCTTTAACACTGTTACTGTATAACAAAACAAGTATCTAGGAAATACATCTTAAATCAATGTTGTGAACACATACTTCTATACTTCAGCCAGTTCATAAGTTACCGAGAGTGCAGAAGCTACTTAGGATCACAGAGCACCCAAATATATATTTAGAAGAAAAAAAATCCCCTTTAAGTCCATTCAGGAAATGAACTTGTCCATATATAGATGGTTAAAAGGAAGAACTTAAATATCAACTTAATCAAATAAAAGAAAATGTTCCAATTATACAAGAGATAATTCATACTCTTCTAAAACCAAAAAATATCGATAGTATATATCCACAGGAAATTTTTAAAAACTATACAAACTAAGTTGTATTATTATAACATAAAAATGTATTAGCAAAAAATAAAAAATTTCAAGTTATACACTAGAGTGTACATCTATCCATCCCTGTATGTGTATTACTAAATGCATCAGAGAGATTCCCAAAGACCAAGTCATCATTCTCCAGAGGAGTACTAATGTTGTAGTAACCCTTGTGGACGGGTGTGAGTGGGCGGGTGCATAGACAGACACTGGGCTGAGCTACCACACTGACAGGGTACAGGGTGCTTCAATCCCACATCGCCTGGGTGTAGAAAAGGGGATGTGCTTATATGTAGTATGTTCTCTTCAAATGGTATGAGGCCTTTTGGGGTAAACCCAAGAGCAAAACCGTGCGGGCTCAGGCCCAAAGCGGACAATATCATACCATGTGTTGGGGCGGGGTATTACAATTGGTATCAGAGCGTGAACCCAGCCGGAAGAAGTGTGCCGACGAGGACGTCGGGCCTCGTAGGGGGGTGGATTGTAGTAACCCTTGTGGACGGGTGTGAGTGGGCGGGTGCATAGACAGACACTGGGCTGAGCTACCACACTGACAGGGTACAGGGTGCTTCAATCCCACATCGACTGGGTGTAGAAAAGGGGATGTGCTTATATGTAGTATGTTCTCTTCAAATGGTATGAGGCCTTTTGGGGTAAACCCAAGAGCAAAACCGTGCGGGCTCAGGCCCAAAGCGGACAATATCATACCATGTGTTGGGGCGGGGTATTACAAATGTCCCTGTCTATTTTATCATCACTTGTAGTGCAAGAGCATCAATAAGCATTACTAATTGGATAGTCACAACCATTAGTTGTTAACCTCAGATTTTTGAGGTTGAAGTTAGCCATATTTATTTTTGGCAAATTTTAATAGAGGTAGCATTAACCAACAAAAGACAGAGCCTTATAGAAGCAACCAATGCAGTTCTAAAAGAGTGATATAGCTGCAGCCAAGTGGTATATCTAACATTCTATTTTATCTCATGGAAAAGACAGAGCCCTATAGAGGCAAACAATGCAGTTCTAGCAGAGTGATATAGCTGCAGCCAAGTGGTATATCTAACATTCTATTTTATCTCATGGGATGTTGAAATCAACTATTATTCCCAGACAATAGGTTCTATCGGAACCAATTAAAAAATAGCACTATTCACATGTATAAAGATATTAATCTTCTTTGTGTGTTCAAAGGTAGAAACTGAATTTGGCTAACACTACATATTTGTTTCTTAAAAAGGAACATTGTTAGACATTAGTCACATAAACTAAGGGATATAAGAGAACCTGTGAGCATTTGAACTCCTCACACCTGCAGTAATTTGATGATGCACCTCCGATTTGGCAAGATCAAGCGCTGGCTATGATATCTCAAGCCCCTCATCTTTCACGATTGATATATACCTATAAGTATCAAACAAAGTTGAACAGAATACAAATTATATCACTTATTGTGAAAAATCATGACAACTTTATTGGTTGATGGAGTTAAATGGAGGCTTTTTTTACTTTTGTTTTTTTTTTTTGGGTGGGGGGGTGTGGGGGTGTTTGGGTATAATTTAGATTATGCAGTACAATAGCAAACAAAGTGGCCCTACTGATGTGAATGAATGACAGATCAATTAGGGGTTTATTTTTCACTAACCAAACACCATATTAAAATTGATGAACATAGTAGAAGTTTAGGAATCTGAACAATTATTGGGCTAATTCTGAATTGTGCACTAGAAAAGAGTAAAATGAGGATGATTCGAGAAAAAAGGGTGTCCACTTTTCAGTTTTTTCTACAATCCTCTTCTGATCTTCTCTTTCTCTTTTTGGTTGTGCACAGCACAGCCATGGGAGCTTTGCTGACCAAAAACATATGTTTTATCAACATCAAAGCTTTATTTTTTAAAAAACACTAAAAAAAAAAGCTGTTTTTTGTTTGATGACTTTGTTGACGAGTCGTGCATCCCTTGCACCTCTTTTCATCTGAGTTGGCATATAATATAATTTGAGTAGTATCCATTTATTTAATTGGAATCACCATATATATATAGATATATATATATATATATATATTCAATCTTAACTAATACAGGTTGGTGACAATTCCATACCATGATTGTTTTGTTTGCCAATTGGAATCAATTTATGATCAGTTCGAGTGTACATGAACAACCATGTATTTTATATAATGTCAGAAGTTGAGTATGTTTAATTTCAGTGTTTCTATCTCGTGAACCAATATTGGGTAATTGTAGTGGGAAAAAGAATCGTTAGGTGACACGTACGACCAACACAATGCGTGGCAACCACGTCATCATCCATGTCACCCAAATTTAAGTGGCGCAAATATTGTAAAAAATCCCAGAATTTCCTCCAACAACACCTATATCAAGCACTGAAATCAGGGAGAGAAAAAATGTGTTATCCCTTGAGTAACAAGAAAAGAGAGAAATTAAAGGCGTGACGATTGTATTTGAATTATTATAAAAAGGTCGAAGTGATAATGAAAAGGGATCTGATAAAGTGTAAAATACAATTTTTCTGTACCTACAGTAATCATATATTTTTTCTTAATTTTCTTTAATCCTAGTTTAATTGATGAATTCCAAAATGTTACTCTATTAAAAATTGAGTGTTATTGAAAGAAAGTCCAACAGCTTTACTTCAAACTTATAGAGGTGAGATGCTAAAAATTAAGCATGGGTCACACAACTTCAAATCTGGTTCTTGAACTAAAAATGTTTAAACATTCTTAACCAATCTACTTTCCTATATTAATAATGGCAACCTAGACTATTCCAACTCAATCAAGGAATGCAATCCTTAGCTAAATTGTGTGCAGAGATGCAAACTTAATGGACTTGCTGCCAGTAATCAGTCATTAAGTATGCTGAATGATTATAAGGAAATAATAATATTATTATTTTGCCACTTGTCATTTGGAATCAACGACTCAAATATATGTTTAAGATAAGATCAATAAATTGGTGGGAGCAAAACTCAAACCTTAGAGATGGTAAGAGTCGGGCACCACTGTTCTTTAAGGATATCAAGACAAATGCTTCAGTTGTTATTCATGTTTTGTTGGAAGAACTTAGTCTTGAAAGCAACCTGAAAAACAAAAAACTAAACATTAGCTTTATCAAATGAGACATCTTAGACATGTTAGCTCTGAAGTGTTACCTCAACATCAGAAAGGAAATATATATTTTTAATTAAGTCATTATGGATATAAGTTATATAGGATCCAAAAAAATAGACAAAAAAAAGAGAGAACACTGAAAGCCTTCATTGATTTAGTATTTCTATCATATGTTACTTTACTCAGCTTCACCATTTTCACAGATTTCACATTGTGATGAAGTGCAACAGAAAATCTCTACACAACTGCTATCATAGAATTGATAGTTGACTTTTATCTTCCCCAATCTAATGTCAAAACTCTTAAGAAGAAGAGTCATTTATAAAAAAAAGAAAAAAAAAAGGCCATTACCTATCAGGGTGTTAAAAATCTCTGTACAAGAATATGTTATTCTATTGAATCTCATATAAGTATAAAGGTGTATAAACATGTCACATAAATATTTAAGAACATATATAAGTACACAATTATTACATCAAATTGATAATTACTAGAGCAGAAAATAATAACAATGTGTGAATATTCTCTCATTCCAAGAAAAAAGTGTTGTTTTGAAAATTATGTATAAATTTCAAACCAATACTTATCGTGGCACATCGTAGACAAGATGTGAATGAAGCATTAGTTAGGTCATACATATTTCATTTTAAAAGTTATATTGCAATTCATGCAATTTAAAGTAAAGGTCATTCAAACTCCAAAAGCAACAGAGTCAATGGGAATAGACACATTAGATAAAGAGAACAACACTATTAAATTAAAAGTAAAGTAGTAACTACAAGCAAAAAACACACCAAGCATGACAATAAAGGACACAAGGTACAACAGACTACTCCCATATTGCTTTTGCCTCATAAGAAAGATGATTAAATTGATCCTCTTATTAATCTTAATTAATTAAAAATTTTATGCATGCATATTGTTCACTCGGCTATCTAGGATTAGTTTCTTGTCCTTCTAAGCTTTTGCATAGTTCATAAACTTAGAATTAGAAACAATAATTATAATGCATCAAGTTACAATAATGTTAATAAGAATATCAAAACAATATTTTCTTGGACTTTTCAGTAATGTTAATATGGGTTATTCAACAAGTGGTAAATCCAACATTGCGCATATGATTTAAAACATAACTAGTTTTCCAGCAGAATCATAAATACAAGTTTTGTATATATTCTTATAACAGTTCATTGTTTAATTAGACACTATGTAGTAGCAAATTAGAGTATGAATTTTTAATCAAGATGTACAAGGAAGATAAAAGTAAGCTAAGAACTCCATAATTTTACTTCACTTAACTGCTGAGAAACAAGTTGGAAAGGAAAATAAAACAAAAAGAAAATCTAAACCTTAAATTCTTGATGGCTTGCCTGCCCAATTGTCCCTTGAATGCAAACCAAGACCAGAGCAAGAATACCTTTCTTGGAGTACCAGTTCATGTAAAAAGGAAAGAGAAAGTATAAGAAAAAAAAATTGTTGCTGCCTTTTATTTTTCTAAAATTCTCTAAAAAAACACCATAAGCAATTTGTTGAATTAGACCCCCCATAATAAAAATCCCCAAAATTGAAGACCACCCAAAATTTCCTCCATAAGCAATTTCCCTAGCAGATTCTCAATTCCTTTAACAAACCTAAAAATTAAAAAATGACCAAAATAATCAATTATTAGATATTCCTTTCCATAATTGTAAACTTCTAATGTTAACTTTCATTGTGCTTCAACCTAGGGTTTCAACTTCAATTGCTTTAGGGATTCTTATATGGGTATAAAGATGGTTGCGATAAACAGAGCAAAAAAGATTACTTACAATTGATATGTAAATGGTTTTCCAAAAGCTCTTGCGTTGCAAAAATCCTAGACACAATTTTGGTTCGACACAGACGAAAGCTTGAGAGTGCGAACTTCTGATGAATCTTCAAAATAGATCAAGGTTTTTCTTTGGATGAATTTTCTGTTGCAGAAAACTTGTGAAGATAGATGGGTTACACAATGATGGATGACAACTGAAGAGCGTGGGCATGAGTAGAGATTGCCAAAAATCTTGCTAGGGTTTAACATCAGAGAGAAACGAAGAGACGTTCAATCTGGTTTAGAGTATTTTGAAAATATAAAAAAATGTGATATTAACAATTGCGAGGGAAATTGGTCCGGATATTAAAAAATCACTGGCCCAAAATTTTAGCGCCATAACATCATTTCTTGTAGTAGGAGTGCGGGATAAAAAAAACTTTTCACCACGGGCTAAGCCCGTGGTGGAAAGTAACTTTCTACGACGGGCCCAAGTCGACCGCGGTAGAAAATTCTTTCTATGACGGGCTATTTAGGCCCGCCGTAGAAAGTCACTTTCCACCACGGGCTACACGGGCCCACTGTAGAAAGTCACTTTCTACCACAGGCTACACGGGCCCACCATAAAAAGTGTGTCGTTGAAAGCTAAAATTCTTGTAATGCATAGTATTGCGAATGTTCCCAACAAACTTTTCCCAACGATCTACCTCTCTTGAGAGGTGAAGTGTAGCAATGCTGACTCTTAGGTCTTCATCAATCTCAAGCGTAATCAAGAGCTTTAGCATTTTATCTATCCAATCCTATCTCGAAAGGATCGGATCCGCCTGTATACTTGGGTGGACTATACTTGTTGTACTCCCTCATCGCAATCATCATCCGGGGAAGGCCCGCTTTAGGTTGCACTTGTACCTCCTCTTCATGAGTTTTTCGTATGATCTGTCGTATGGCCTCAACCATTGCCCTCATCAACTATGCCCAATCAATATGTGATTATGGGATATTCACACCTTATCCTCGTGCACGTCTTGGTGGTATCTTGCTACATGGGTACAAGAAGACACTTAGTCATAAAACGTATATAATTAATTAATAAATCAACCTCAACGAGTTTACCAACATTATGCTAAGTTATTCCATAATTTATCATGTATCACCAAACATGTAAGCACATAAGCATATTCCACATAAAGTCATATCCTTCAGTTCAAGCACAACTCCTAGTACACATATGGCCCAATCCTAACCCATCGTCCAAAGGTATTCAAACCCGGTTTCTCTGATCACACCCCAATTTTTGACAATTGGTTAAGAACGAGGGAAATGGGGTTGGTAATTATCTCAAGTGAACAATCATCCAAACCCATAATTAAATTCAATAACTCATAACCGTGAAAGCATAGTCATAATCATACATAAAAGTTATATGTGTATACGTGTATAAGTCAACTCATACATATGGGTCTCTCATTAAGGCATATGTGTACTTAAACTTCAACATCAGTTCATCACTGTCACTTAGTGCGATTAATTGAACCTTGCCCTTCATTTAATTGTAACTCTAATTACGATTAATCGCAATTGAGGTTGCGATTAATCAAATCGGCAATTAATCGTAGATGTATCGTAAGTTCTATTGAAACACACTAGAATTGATCACCATTTTTAAGCTAAAATTCTGATTAATAGAACTGGTGACTTCGATTAATCAAAGAACTGTACTTAATCGAAAAGAAGATTTTGATTAATCGTAGATCCTCGACATAAGTCCCTATAGAACTCCTTAAATGTCCAATTTCACAATTTAACCCTCATCCTTAGCATGCATCATTCTAAATGACTTTGCATACATCCAATTCAAGTTACAATATGCATAAATGATAATGGAATACAAATTATACCATGTGAAAGAAATAATCCAAACTTATACATAAATCCCAAATCTTATCCTCAATTGTTTTCAAGTGCCAAACATGGATCATACATATACTATCAAATACTCAAATCCAAATTACAAGGTTTGATAAATGCCTAAACATGGCATATGAAATACAATCATAGCATTCTTATGTACTACATAACATACTTTTAATAGTCGTGAGATAATATCATCGCATTCCTACACACTATATGGCATACATCAATGCTCATGCTCAAAGAATCTCAATTCAATACATGATTAAATCATATAGTAAAAAATGTTCAATTAATAGAAGGTCACACAAGCATCAACATGAATATCATAATTCAATTATAAGATTTAAACACTAAGTCACATAAGTTTTGAAATCAAACAAATTGGGAGTATTCGTAGAACCATCGGATAATCGCTAATTGAGCCAATTATCCAAAATATCCAACTTTACGGGCTACTAACTCGAGGGTCTAGACGAAACCACCTTGGCCAAGTTTTGGGCTTTGCACCTTAGGGCTCCGGGCCTTTCTTGCTTTTCATACCTCCTCCCAAAATCAACAACCAATCACACAGGATTCAAGTATGACATCACATACAATTTCAAACGTATCATACACTTCCAAGTGCATCATAAGCCACTTGATTTTTATGATAAAATATGTTATTTCCATGCATATAACAATGCAATAATTTCACTTTTCCAAGCACATCATAAGCTAGGTTCCAGGCTAAAACATGTCATTTTCATGCATATAACAATGTAATATTAATTCTCTCACAAGACATTTAGAAAATACAATTTTTATAGAAAAGAACATTCTCATGCATTATATCAAACATAGGGCATTCAACATGTATAACATAGTTTTCACAACTATGAATCATTTTAATAGACAACATGTATCCTTAATTGCTAGCATATAAGACATGCATACCCAATTCGCATCCATAATTCACATTGATATATATTCTAACATACTTTCATTCAACAATTAATAAGTATAAGCATAAAAAAATATGAAAGACTCGCTTCCTAGCACTTTTAAACATGCCAATCAATTCAAAACCAACATCAATTTTTAGGGAATCGATAATAAGGTGGAGTGAACACCCCTACCTTAATTATAAGATTAAATTTTACAAAGCCCCAAATCACCAAATCACTGATTTCCTCCAAATTCAATTCTCGAACCGTAAATGTGTAGATCGTAACGAGGAGAATAACTTTTTTTTCTTGAGCTTTCCCCAATTTTAGACCCTATTTTTTGCCCAAATCTTCAACCTCCATCAAATCAAACTTTGAACTGATCAAATTGAAGAGAATGATGAGGAGATCAATTTTTTCTCTTGGAACAATATTCAAATCATATTCTAAACCATCTAAATCCTAAAGAGAAGTTGGAATGAAGTTGTAGACAGAGAGATAAGAGGGAGAAGAGAGAAAATTTGATTTTTGTGGTGAAATAAATGATATAAGTCTATATATTTTTCATCTTTGCAACTAAGTCCCTCTGTCTCTTTTAATTTACTCATTGTTACTACTAACTCTCTAGTAATCACAAACTAACATTTTCTCTTCCCAACTTATCTTTTAAGTGCCTCAATTATTCACATATGCCCTTATAAAAATTTCTAAGACTCATAAGAGTTTTTCAGGTCATCTGACTCCTCCTAGGTCCCATACTCGAACTCAAATTTTTTGAAAAAGTCTCATCGCACACAAAAAATATATTTAAACCAATTTCTCATGTTTAATAACTATTAAAGTATAATTAATTATAATTAAAAATTAAAATAAATTCCAAGGCTTTACATATCCATTTTTTTTAAAGTTTCTAACGTTCAACTCACTATACCTGTAGAGATCGGGACCAATTTTGGCCGGTTTTATTTTTATTCATCATATTTGCCTTGAATACATTGTAAATGATGTTTAGCAGGTTCTAAGTGTGGAAAACGTGTTCGGGAATTTGTTTAGAGATTCTGGAAAGTTTTGGGAGTGTTTGGGTAAATTCGAAGATTTTGGGTTGGCAGGCCCCGGGAAGCGAGTCAAGTGGGCCCGAAAATTTGAGAAATATTTATTTTTGATTTTGAACTTAATAAAATATTAAATAATTTACAAAAGTGGTTTCGGAATCGTAGCCGCTTTTGAAATCAAAAACGGAGCTTGGGAGGTACATTAAGTGACTTAAAGGTAAAGTAGTCATTTTGCCCTTGGTGAGGTGTCAATACACTTAAGTGTATATTGTTGGGGTAAAGGAGAGAGATATAGAATCTGCCATTGATGCTCTCTTAAGCCCTCCTTCTTCTCCAATCTTCCTTCTTCATTTTGGGTGCCTTGTGGTGAGATTTGGAGCTTGCTCTAAGAGAGAAAGTCATTCCCTTCTTCTTCCTCTTCACTTTGGTGGGTTCAAATTCCATATTGATATTACTATTGTTGTAGTCATAGTTGAATTATTGATGTTTTTGAACAACACACGTGTAATTCATTAATGACTATAAACTTCGAGGACCACATTTATGACATGTATGATTTTGGATTCAAAGAATAGGTGGACCTTATGTGTATTCATTGAGGGTTTATTTGCATGTGATGTATGAGGATTATCATTTCAAATATGTTGAATGATCTATGGATGTTTCTAGGTAGATTTGAAAATGTTAGAATGGACCTTGGATGTAAAATGGATCAATTGTAAAAGTTTAGGATTTGATTTTCTATAGAAGGAATTTTGATCGTGCGAAATCCTTATTTTACATGATCAAAACCATTCGATCGTGCGAAGTATGGTGTTCAATTGTGCAAAAAATTATAGGGTTGCAGAGTGTCAAAAGTCTCGAGAATTGGATTTTTTTATAGTACTTTCACGCAAGTACTTTGCATGATCAAATATTTCAAACATGTAAAACCATAGTTTTGATAATACAAAAGCCTGATTTTGATTGTGCGAAATATGCACTTCAATCATGCGAAATGTTACGGTCTACATAGTGATTGACACACATGTAGGACTAGTTGTGGGGCCATTGTGATTAATTGGTGATGCATTGTATTTATGCATGTGTGATAATCTTATTAAGCTTCTACAGTTAATGAGAGGTTAAGATTGTTCATTAGGGCATAATGGACAGGTTCACCCACGATTCCTGGGAGTCAAAAATCGGGGTGTGACAACTCGGTATCAGTGCAACCGAGTTTGAATACTTGAGAATGAATGGTAAAATTTGATTATGTGTTCACTTCAGGTTAAAGATTGAAACATAAAGAATTAGACTTGAAGTTATAAATTGCTTATGTGGAACATGATTAATTGCTTATGTCTTTATAACATGTTAATTATGGAATAACTTGGCATGAAGTTGTAAAAGCGTTATGAGAGTTACACGAGCATGTATATTTGATGTTGAATTTTCTTATTATTGGGAACTACCATGACATCGAGGCAATGCATTGGGATATGTTCTAAGCTCTTTTTTTGAGAAATACTTTTCGAATAGTGAAAGAAAGTTTGAGGTAGAAATTTTATGAGTTACAACAAGGCAACATGACTGTGATGGAGTACGAGACCAAATTCATGAACTTTATAACAGTAGAAGAGAGAGCCTCGGTAGTAGAGGAGGTCAGTAATGGCACTTAGAAGGCTCGAGAGGCAATGAGTTAGACTGAGAGTGCCAGGACATCCTCTAATGGTCAATGGCACTGAGATGGTACATCATTTTCTCAGGAACAGCAGTAGGCTCGCCTGACACCATCATCGACTTTATCTACTGAACCTCTATGGTCTATGGTGGTGTGTTATCACTACTAGTAGTCCGGTCACTACAGATCAGAGTGCGCTCAGAGGTAGGTTGTGGCACCAATGCCAATGATATCGGGAAGGGAGCGAGCATGCTTCCATTGCCGTCAGTCGGAGCATGCTAGGGCAAACTGCTCACAGAAGTAGGGTACCCAGAGTGGTTCAAGGTCTCAACAGAGGACTGCACCAACTACTATAGTTTATTCTAGCCATAGGAATTTACCACCACCTCAGCCAGCGCATTCAGTTTAAAGCTCTCGGGTAGTGAGAGGTTCTACACCTACTTCTAGTCAGCTGTTGGGGTTTCAGGGGACTGGCTAGTAAGGTCAGTAGACTCAGGACTGTGTTTTCATGCCTGCTCTGATAGAGGATGTACCAGGACCATCTGCGGTCAGAGGTATTATCCTAATTTCTAGCAAGTGGGATAGGGTGTTGATAGATTCGAGTGCATCTCATTCATTTATATCTACTGTATTTACGTGTGCCTTGGGGCTAGAGTTGTCATCACTGGAGTCACAATTATTCATTGATATACCTATTGGCAATAGAGTTACCCTGGGTAAAGTGTGTCAGTTTTGGGAGATCGAGGTTGTGGGGCGTCGGTTAGTGTTCGAGTTGTCTTGCTAGATATAATTGCCTTTGATGTCATTTTAGGTATGGATTGGCTATCTATGTTTAGAGCCACGATTGATTATCTCCATAACAGACTGACAGTGTACACACCCGAGGGTGACTACTTTTACTTTATGGGAGAGCGTGACAATTTCTACATACCATCATTGTTTAGTTCCGGTGCACGAAACAGGATTGGGTGTTTCCTAGCTAGTTTTCTTAGCCGAGGACAATGAGATTATGACTCATGGACGGTTTCCACCGGTAGTGTGTGATTTCCTAGATGTGTTTTTGGGGGACTTGACAAAGTTGCATCCGATGAGAGATGTAGTATTTAGCATCGATCTTGCTCCCGGTACCCCGCCCATCTTTATGGCATTATACCGAATGGCTCTGACAGAATTGAAGGAGTTGAAAGATCAATTGCAATAATTGTTAGATAAAGAATTTATACGACCTAGTACATCACCTTGGAGAGCTTCGGTCCTATTTGCTAAGAAGAATGACGGATCTTTGTAGCTGTGTATAGATTACCAAAAATTTAACCAAGCAATGGTAAAGAACAAGTATCATTTACCAAGGATAGATGACTTGTTTAATTAACTCAGGGGTTTAACTTATTTTTCAAAGATCAACTTGAGGTCAGGATATTACCAGTTGAGGGTAATGGATGAGAACATTCCGAAGATAACTTTTTGGACTAGATATGGACATTATAAGTTTCTAGTGATGCCATTTGGGTTAACGAACACACCGACGATGTTCATGAATTTGATGAACCGATTGTTCAGTGTCTACTTGGACAGATTTGTGGTGGTGTTCGTAGATCATATTCTTATATACTTTTTTTTTATAGAGGAACATGAGATCTATTTGAGGATGGCACTACAGATTCTGAGGCAGCATTGTTTGTATGTTAAATATGAAAAGTGTGAATTTTGGCTAATGGAAGTAAAGTACCTTGGACATGTGGTGTCGGAAGGAGCAGTCTTCGTAGATATTTCTAAAATTGAGGCATTAATGAATTGGAAAAGGCCAAAGAATGTATTTAAGATACATAGCTTCTTAGAGTTAGCGGGTTATTGCCGGTGCTTTATGAAAGACTTTTTTAAGTTAACGGTGTCAATGACTAAATTTACTCGTAAGGGAGTTAAGTTTGTATGGAATGATGTTTGCGAGTATTCTTTTATGGAGTTGAAAAGTAGACTTACTAGTGTTCCAATTTTGATTATTCCCAAATGTGGTTTGGCTTTTCTAATCTACTGTGACGCTTTATCGGATGGATTAGGATGCGTGCTAATGCAAACTGAGAGGGTTGCTGTATATGGTTCCCGATAGTTGAAGACACATGAGCAAAATTACCTAACTCATGACTTGGAGTTAGCAGTGGTGATTTTTGCATTAAAGATTTGGAGGCATTATTTGTGCGGGGAGAATTTTGAGCTTTTCTCCAATCATAAAAGCTTGAAGTACCTTTTCACACAAAAGGACTTGAATAAGGCAAATGAGGTAGGTGGAGTACATAAAAGACTCTAACTTTGATCTTCAGTATCAACAAAGCTAATGTGGTTGTCGCTACTTTGAGCATAAAATCACATGGTACTTTGGCAAGCATTGTCATCCGAGAGTGAAAAATGATGGATGACATTTGAGAAATGGGATTACACTTTAGTGGGGGTGGTGAACCGATAACTTTGTTTACACTCATTGCACAACCTAATCTAGTGAGTAGAGTGGTTGAGGAGAAAAGACTTGATAGTGAGATAGAGAGCATTTGCACTCAGATTTCGGGTGGCAAAATGGTTAAAAATTGGAGTGTTTATTCCGATGGAGGCATGAGGTTCAAAAGGAAAATGGTTGTACTATTGGCATGTAGGGTTGAGGTTTTTAAAGAGTTTTATAGCTCTAGACTTGTTTTGCATGCACCAAAATGTATCATAATTTGTGTAGGCAATATTGGTGGAAGGGCATGAAAGAAGATGTCACACAGTTTGTAACGAGGTGTCTCACTTGTCAATAAGTGAAGGTTAAACATTAGAGACACGAGGGTTTGTTACAACCATTACTGGTAACTATATGAAAGTGGGAACATGTCACTATGGACTTTGTGATGGGGTTACCTAGGTTAAGGAAAGGTCACGAGCAATTTGGGTTATTGTGGACAGGTTGACCAATGTAACTTATTTTCTTCCGATTTGAGTGACAGATGACGTGGATACTCTTAGTCGGCTGTATATTGATCAGATTCTAAGACTACATTGAGTTCTAATTTTCATTATGTCTAAAAGAGATCTGAGGTTTATGTCACGATTTTAGCAAAAAAATTTAGGCTACACTTGATACAAACCTCCATTTCAGTACAACTTTCCATCCTCAGACAGATGGTCAGTCGGTGCGTACCATACAGATTTTGGAGAATATCCTTCAAGCATATGCACTTGATTTCCTTGGTAGTTGGGAGGATCACCTTCCATTGGTGGAGATCGCTTACAATAATAACTATCAAGCTAGTATTGAGATGGCTTCATTTGAGGCCTTGTAGGTCACCCGTGTGTTAGACAAAGGTCAGGGAAACTATTGCCTTGGGACTAGATATAGTCCTAGATACTACAAAAAAGATAAAGATAATAAGGCAAGGATTGCTTACGACTGAGAGTCGTCAGAAAAGATATCTCGATAAAAGGTCTGTGTCTTATTTTGACAAGTATACAGGATTTATATGGTTTGTTTTGGCAATTGCACTGAATTGTAGACTATGCCAAGGATGGTATACCAGTACTGTAAATTATGTTTGACAATGGTGAATTGTGTGAGCATAATAGTTGATTTGGAAAGAACTTGAAAACCTTAGATAGAGCTTTGACTATGTTGAGCTTTGAAATGTTTGAGATTCACTGTTTGTGCTAGACTATAGTGGTGTAAGTTAGGTATTGTGAGTGTAACGCCTTATATGTATGGAAAGAGAAAGGTAGAGTTTGGGTTTGAACTTATACTTGGTACGACATCCATTTTTATGGTACCATATCGGATGGCACCTATAGAGTTGGTGAAATTGAAGCGTCAATTGGATGATTTGAAAGCTAAAAGCTTTATTAGACTGAGTGCATCACCATGGGGGCACCGGTGTTGTTTACTAAAAAGAAATATGGTTCTTTGAGAATGTGCATTGATTATCGAAAGTTAAATCATGTGACAATCAAAAATGAGTATCCGTTGCCAAGGATAGATGACTTGTTGGATCAATTAAAAAGAGCTCACTACTTCTCAAAAATTGATTTAAGGTCAGGTTATTACCAGTTAAGGGTAAAGGATGAAGATATCCATAAAACAACTTTCTGTATGCTATATGGACATTATGAATTTCTAATAGTGCCATTTGGTTTCAATAATTCACCAGTGGCATTTATGGATTTGATGAACCAGACATTTCATGAATATATTGATATCTTTGTGGTGTTCTTTGTATATGACATACTTGTGTACTCATCTTCAGAGGAAATGCATGAGTGGCATTTGAGAACAGTTATGCAAATTCTCAAAGAGCACCAATTGTATGCTAAGTATAAGAAGTGAGGGTTATGGCTCCAAGAGGTGAAATTCCTTAGATAGGTTATTTCTGGAGGTGGAGTTTCAGTTGATGTTGTAACCCTTGTGGGCGGGTGTGATGTGGGCAGGTGCAAAAAGAGACACTGAGCGAGCTACCACACTAACAGGGTACAAGGTGCTCAATCCCACATTGCCTGGGTGTGGAGAATGGGATGTGCTTATATGTAGTATGTTCTCTCCAAATGGTATGAGGCCTTTTGGGGTAAAATCCAAAAGCAAAATCGAGCAGGCTTCGTCCCAAACCAGACAATATCATACCATGTGTTGGAGCGAGGTATTACAGTTGGTATCAGAGCCTGAACCCAGCCGAAAGTGTGCCGACAAGGACATCGGCCTTGTAGGGGGTGGATTATAGTAACCCTTGTGGGCGGGTGTGATATGGGAGAGTGCAAGAAGAGACATTAGGCAAGCCACCACACTGACAGGGTACAGGGTGCTCAATCCCACATTACCTAGGTGTGGAGAAGGGGATGTGCTTATATGTAGTGTGTTCTTTCCAAATGGTATGAGGCTTTTTGGGGTAAAATCCAAGAGCAAAACTGTACGGGCTTAGCCCAAAGCAAACAATATCATACCATGTTTTGGAGTAGGGTATTACAGTTGATCCACCTAAGATCGAGGCAGTGATGAGTTGGGAGATTCTGAAGAGTGTCTTGGGTTAACAGGTTACTACAAAAAGTTTGTGAAAGACTTCTCTAGTATTACAACTCATATGACATGACTTACTCGTAAAGGTGTGAAATTTGTGTGAAACGAAGCTTGTGAGTTAGCCTTTTATGAATTGAAGAAGTGGTTAACCACAGCTCCAGTTTTGGTGATACCTGAGCATGGCTTGGGGTATGTGATTTATTGTGTTGCTTCGAGGAACGGGCTGGGTCATATATTGAAGCAATGTGATGGGATAGTTGCTTATGGGTCTAAGCAATTAAAGACTTACTAGCATAAATATCCTACATATGATTTGTAACTAGCAATAGTGATCTTTGCCTTGAAGGGGTGGAGACACTACTTGTATGGTGAGAGGTTCGAAGTGTATCCATATCACAAAAGTCTCAAGTACATTTTCTTTCGAAAGGACTTGAACATAAGACAGAGGCGATGGGTTGAGTACATGGAGGATTACAACTTTGATTTGCAATATTATCTGGGAAAGGCAAATGTAGCGGCAGATGTGTTGAGTAGAAAGTCTTATGGGACCCTAACTAACATAGCATACAGGAATGAAAAATGATGAAGGATTTCTCAGAGTTAGGATTGTATTTCAGTGATGACGGTGATCCATCTACGTTGTTTAGTTTGGTAGCCCAACCTATGCTTGTGACCAAGGTAATTAAGGTACAGAAAAAGGATAGTGAGCTAGAGGTGATTCACTCACAGATTGTTAGCAGTGTGACAATGAAGAATTGGACATTGTATTCAAATAAGGGTCGGGGTTTACAATTCATAGGGTAGATAATAGTCCTTTCTGATTGTCGTGAGGATGTATTATGGGATTTTCATCATTCTCGTTTCGCAGTTCATCCTGGTGGAATCAAAATGTACCACAATATGAGACACCAATAGTGGTGGTGAGGTATAAAAAAGGATGTAGCATAGTTTGTGGCAAGTGATAAGTGTTCAATTCTATGCATTTGAACCCTCTTTATTGCTTATGTTAGTTCCATTTTTACGTTTATCGAGATATGTTTACGGTATTTTTGTGTTTTTGATGTATTGCAGGTATTAGAGTAAATGGAGCAAAGTTTGAAGCTATTTGCAGCTGAAGAGGAAAAATCAGAATTGCAGCCAAAGGCATCTCGATCAATCGAGATGTTGATCTCGATTAATCGAAATCTCGATTGATCGAGATCTCATTTCGATTGATCGAAATCTCGATCAATCGAGATCCAATCTCGATCAATCGAGATTCTGCAGAATCCACTTGCCCACTTGCTCACCTGCTCTCCCACTTACAACAAAATTCTCCTTTTTTGCACGACTTAGGGGGATTGTCTGACTTGAAATAGACTTTTGGGGACCTTCTTGATACAAGGGATATATATATTGATATATATATATATATATGGTGGGCCCCAAGGTAGAAAAAGGAGCCAAAAAGCACAAAAAGGGTCATATCTCTCATATCTCACATATCTCTCAATATACATCAGACCATCCAAGGAGAGACCTTCGGGAGAGGAAGAAGAGGAGCTGAACCAGACCAAGAAGCTTCACTTTCTTCATCAATGGAAGGGTGCAAGGCTGCCATGACCAACTACCTCCTCCACTAGGGTGTGGTTGACACACCTAGCCATGTAAACTTGTTCATTTTTGTAGCACTTGGGGATTTGTATTTAAATGTTGATTATTTAGCCTAGTGAATATGTACACAAATACATTTCTTTTATATATTCATTTGATTTGGAATTTATTCTTATCTTAGAGTAGATTTTATCACTTGAATGCACAACATTTGCATATTCCACAAGAAGTGCAAATGATGGCTAGATAATGGTGTTTAAATGAATGTGTGATGTTTGCTTGTATAGACCATGCCAAGACAAGGTAGTTTGGATGCATGTAGTGTTCACTTAGAGAGTATGGCAATTAGGTAGTTAGTTAGGTTGAAGAGCTAGGCTTGTTGAAGATGGATTATGATAGGTTAGCACACACATTGATCTTGTGATATGTCATTGAGGTCACAAGCCTAATGACATTGTTAGGCATTTAATTTATGAATCCCATGCTTGCTACACTTATGAACATGTGAATGGCTAGTGGTGGAAACCACCCCTAGCTCTCTCTCCCAACTCAAACTCTTTAATTTTATTGTCATTTCATTCAAGCAATAGATTATAAACAAAAATCCAAAAAAATCTATTTTTAGAATTAAAGTAGAATTAATCTTCCTTTAAGACAATTTCGACTAGTCCTCGTGGGATCGATACCCTCTATATAGAATCTTATCTACAAAGATTCGTGCTCTTGCGAGTGGTTAAATTATATTTTGATCAAAAGAGCAAAAATTAAGCTTACAATTTAATCCGAGTTTAGCCACATCAGCAAGATGCCTTACTTGTCAACAAGTAAAAGCGAAACATCAAAAGCTAGCTGGGTTATTGCAGCCATTACTAGTGGCGGAGTGGAAATGGGAACATATTACCATGGATTTTGTGATGAGTCTTTTGAGATCAAATAAGGGCAATGATACAGTGTGGGTTGTCATGGATAAATTAACCAAAACAACACACTTCTTGTCTATGAGGTTGACAGATGATGTAAAGAGGCTCAGTAAGAAATATATAGAGCAGATTATGAGGCTACATAGGGTACGAGTATCCATTATATCTTATATGGATCCATGGTTTTCTTCAAAATTCTGGCAGGGATTCTAGATAGTGCTAGACATAGAGTTGTACTTTAGCATAGTATTTCATCTTCAGACCGATGGATAGTCAAAATGTACTATTTAGATATTGAAATATATGTTTCGTGCTTGTATTTTAAACTTTGGTGGTGGTTGGGAGGACCATTTACCACTCGTGGAGTTTGCTTACAACAACAGTTATCAGGCTAATATTGAGATAGCACCATTTGAGGCATTGTATGGCAGACCTTGTATATCTCCAGTTTGTTGAACTGAGGTGGGCAAGACAGCAGTTTTAGGGCTAAACATTGTGCAGCAAACTACTAAAAAGATCAAGTTGAATAGACAACGGTTGTTGACAACTCAGAGTCAACAAAAGAACTATGCTAACAGGAGCAGACGACCATTATCCTTTGAGGTGGGAGACCATATTTTTCTTAAGGTTTTAGAATGGAAAGTATTGATACATTTGGGGCAGAGTGGCAAGTTATCAAATAGATACATTGGACCTTTTGAGATCCTTGAGTGTGTCGATGAGGTAGCTTATAGATTGGTTTTGCCACTACAGTTGGAAAAGGTTCATAATGTATTCCATGTTTCTATGTTGAAGAAGTATGAGCTTAATCCATCACATGTTTTAAGTTGGGTTGACATTAAGGTTAATGAGGATGTCACCTACGAAGAAAGACCAGTTCAGATCCTGGACACTTGAGAACAAGTTATGAAGGGTAAGACTATTCCATTGGTCAAAGTTTTGTGGCATCACCACAATATTGAGAAGACTACTTGAGAGCAAGAGCAGGAAGTTTGTTCTAAGTATCCGAACTTATTTCTTACAAGTTTGGTCTGATTTTGGGGATGAAATCCTTTTAAGGTAGGTAGATTGTAAGAACTGTGACTATTTTTGGCCCGTTTTTTAATTTTTATTTACTATCATATAAATGCTTTAAATGATTATATGTGAGTTTTAAATGTGAAATACATGTTTAGAGACTTATATAAGTACTGGGAAAGTTTTGGAAGCATTTGGCAAAAATTGAGTTTTTAAGGTCGAACGGGCCCAAGACGCGGGCCCGGTGGGTCAGAAAATTTGAAAAATTCGTGTAACACCCTAGTTTTCTGACTCCCGGAGAACCGGAAGATAACCCGTCCATTAAGCCCAATGGACCCTCATTACCCCCTCAAACATCACGAAAGCTCAACTCTATCTCCTGCACATAGATGTGCATAACTCCACCTTATCGAACTATAATGGGCCATACACCAAATCATACACCTTAGTGGAAATTCTATTTATCCACACTCTTATGAATCACTCACTTTCAGGTATCAACACTTTATGTGCTTAGAATCAAAAGTTGAGACTTACCCCATTGGATACTCAATTTAAAAAACAAAAAACCACGTTCAATTTTGATTTAAAACAAAGAAGTTATGCCCGATTAAAGTTTAGGGCAAATTTTAAAACATGTTGTGAACAGTGACGTCGATGGATCGAAGTAGCAACTTCGACGAAGTTTCTTCGATGGATCGAACATTTCTTTGATGGATTGAACAAGTATCAACCAAAAACAGCTTTCGGCACTTTTACAGTCCAAAATTCATGCAAGTTCTTCGATGGATCGAACTGTCCAGAAACTGTAACTTTACAAAAGATCATTTTTGACATTTTAGGCCATTTCTACCAACATAAATCCATTCTAACAACCTCCAAATCGTATAAGAAATTAGTTTACATGATTCACAAGCCCTAGATCATGCTCATACCCAAATCATACACCAATATGGGTCATTCTCCCTCATTAACATACTTTATTCATAATAAAAAAAAACATCCACCAACTTCATTAACACATCAAATGAAACCAAATGCTCTTAACAAGCACTACATAAACGAGTCCATTGCCTTATTGTATTTAAAAAACTCATAGTCCAAGCATACTCACAAGTTACATTTGTCCAAAATATAACTAAAACTTAAAATGAAGTTTTATGCCACAAGCCGGTATGGATAGCCACTATATATACAATACCAAAGTATTTCAAAAATACTACTAATGTCCTTCTTGGACACTCAAGTCCCATCGGTCATCGACACCTTATCTGTAAAAGAGTTTAGAATAAAGGGGTGAGCACCACTACGACTCAGTAAAGATACCCCAACCCTCCTAAGTGTCAACTCGACACTGACCTACATGGAATACATATGAATACACTATATGTCACGTCAACCATTACACAAAATAAGTCATCTAATGCAATTAAAGAGGATTGCATTCATACACAAATCATGCTCAAACATAAACGCTCTCTCTCTCTTGGTTCTCATCCAATACCCTACATGATTGGTCCACTCCTAGGATCATGTGACCTTAAACAATTTTGATAACCATCATTTGACCAGGACAACTCTGAGGGGTCATTCTTTCATAGCAATGTATAAAATTATCGTAAGGTGAGGGGACAACTCTGAACCTCACAAATCTTGGACATTCTCTGATAACCATCCTATGACCGAGACAACTCTGAGGGGTTATTAAAATCTAGACATACTCCGATGGCAATGTATTTGTTTGCCAAATTGTGAGGGGACAACTCCAAGGCTCACTAATGTTGGACATTCTCTAATTTTAGGCATTAAGCCTTAGTATGGCGGGTCCACTCCGAGGGCCATACATAGTGGTTAATTATACCATAATTCATAACACGGTTGGGTCACTCTGAAGTCCCGTATACCTCATTTGCGTTATTTTTCGTCAACCTCCCACATATGCAATATGAATGCATACATGCCTAGCATTTTATTTCCATACATTACTCATGCTCATTAATGCTAAAAAGAAGTATATGACATATCTCCCATCACAACATACTACATATAGCACATATATGTATAACATGTGCATATTACATCACATATGTATATAGTTTCAAAATTAGCATACTTTACTCATGTTTCACTCAATGCATACGTTTAGTGCATAAAACTAGCATGCATTTAACAACCACTTTCCCACATATAATCATATATATGACACTTGGTACACATTTTGCACATATACGCCAAATTGAGCACATAATGCATATATACCAATTTCTTCCATCACACACTTCAAACCCACATGCTACAACCAACACAATGAACATAATTGTGAAAATATAGGACTCTAGAAGGAGAAAACATAACTTTCCACACCTCTCACCATCCTAAAGGATGTGAAACACAACCTACACCTCTCATCTTCACCCGAAACTCTAGAATCGACAATTAGAAAAGAAGAAGAACCCCTACCTCAAAAATGAAGGCCTTCTAAGCACTTTTTGAAATCCTTGAAATGTCAATCTTGCAGAACCATAACTTTGATTAGTTCAAAGGAAAGCCCTTGTCATTCCCTATGTATTTCTCTCCTTCAGCGAGTCTTGAATCTAAGTCGAACGGGTCCGAAATGTAAAGAGAATGGAGAGCTATGAATATGGAGAGTTTTAGAAAGAGCAAGAGGCGCAAGATATGAAATATCTCTACAGGTTTGACCCCTTTAAAGCGGCGAAAAGACTAAAATGCCTTTCGGGCCACTTAACGTACCTTCCTGGACTCCGTTTTCGATATCGAAAACTCCTATAACCTCACAATCACTTTCTCTACTCTCTAAGAATTTTATCTCAGCCATTCCCAAAAATAAATATTGTCAAAGATTTTCTAGATTTTTGGGCCCACTTGAGTCGCATCCCGGGCTCCAGTTTGACCAAAAAGTCAAATTCTCCAAATCTCTTGAAAACTTATCAAAAATTTTAGAACACTTCTCAAACATGTTCCCCACACTCAAAACATGTTAAACACTACTCAATAATGCATTTATGACAATTATTATGCGAAAAATGTAAAATTAGTCACGATCGCTACAATTTGACATTGTTGAACTCACACCAAATTTTGAGGGTAGCTTAAATAAAATATTTCATGCACTATGAAGTTAATTTCGAGTCCATCAGAGTTTTCAAAATTAAAAACAGAGTTCGGGAGGGTTTAGTAAGTGACTAAGGACTTGGTGGGAAATAGGAGAAATTAGGGCAATAAAATAAATAGAAAAAAAATTATGTATTTTATTATCTCATTGTAGCAGCTGATTGAGAGAGAGAGATATTCCTATATTCTTCTTCTTCCATCTCCGTTAAAATTAAAAGGGTTGGAGTGTGAATTGGACAACGCCGAAGAAGAACGAATTGATCTACGCGACAAGGCTCGAGTTTGGTATGTTTGAAGTCAGATTCGGATGACGTTGATTTTGGTGAGATTTGAAAATTTGGGAAATTTTGTTTAGAAGCACTTCTACACCAAGGTAGTGATGTCTAACCCATGTAATCTGGGGTTTGTGTGAGTATATTGGTTATCTTTGACAACCAATTGGCTATGTGGGTAAAATTAGATTTTTTTTCCTTAATTAAAGCATGCTAGATTATACAATGGAATAAAATTCTCATTGTGAGGTGATATAATTATGTGTTTATAAATGCTACATGTGATTATATTGTTGTTGAATCAATTCTCAAGGTGAATTGATATGTTTACATATTTATAATTGTTGTAAATGATTATGAAGCATAATGAATGTGAAACTTGAGAGAATTATATATGTTTTCATGTGTAAATGAGAATGTGACCCTTGTGTGTTTGATAAATTTTCTTAATGAGCATGATTACATGTAAAGCATATTTGTATCATTGAAATAATTTCTTTGACATGGGATGATGTGGACACACGGATGAGAATTATAAATTGTTCATGAATTGCACATACATTGGCATTAGAGTATATGTGGAAGTGAGAGGCACACCGGATGGACTGACAATGGGGCTCGATAACAACATCATCAGGTAGGCCAAAAATACAACACAATGGAGTTCGGATGTTTAAAAAGAAAAGAAAAATGAATATCGACTGGGCCATAACTAGAGCTCATATTCTAGGACGTGTGTGTGTGTGTATAGGACACTTGTGAGAAGCATGGCATTATGCATAATTAAACATGATGCATGGAATGAGTACTTGTATATATATGAATTGTGTTTAACATGATTATATGATTATGTGTTATGTGATACTCAAATGGCTTGCAGAATCATGTTTTAGACATTTCTACTGAGCGTATGGTTACTCATCTCATGAGCTCTAACTCTTTTTCAAGAAATGGCAAGGATGTGATGAGCCTTCCCAACCAAGGGTTAGCATGGGCAATAATTAGTTTCTTTAAGAACATTTTGCATTTTATGATCTAAATGCATCTCTGACATATGGACTATATGGAAATTTTCATCATGTATATGTTCCTTAGTATTTTGAAAACATGCCTATACTTATGCTTATGGATTTGGTTTTTATTCACGGTATTGAGAAACGAATAGGTGTTAAAACTTTGAATTATTGACTCTATGTTTCCCTTTATGATTCTACTATGCATATGAGACTATGTCGAAAATGATTAGGTGAATAAGGTGTGAAAACGAACACTTAACAGTTTCTGCAGAAAAGCTATCGAGGGATTACGATGGATTATAATGCAGATTACGTTGCATCAATATATTACGATGCATCATAACAGGCATTATGATGTATCAAAAAATGAGGGAGTTTGGTTTGTTAATTACAATAGGTTTCGTAACTTGTTACGCTGGATGGGCAATGCATCGTAATGTTACGATGTATCGTAATACTTTGATGTTGGGTTGAGCTAAGGTGAATAAATTGAGTTGCATAGTGAGTTTGGTGGGGTCATGTAATGAGAGTAGCTTTAGAATGTGATGGTATTGATGTACGAGTAATGTTTCCGCTGATTATAAGAATATAAATTTGATTGATTGATCTTGGATGACGTTCCAGTTTTGGAATCGATACAACAAGAGTAATAAGGCTTCCACGAGGGGTAATGATCTAGGTGGTATAGAGTAGAACCAAGAGTAAGAGATGGTATTTGTCATGGTTATCCGGGTCATAGGATGACGATCGAGCAGTCATAACACGTCACAAATCGGCGTTAAGGCTTGGACCGGCGGAGTCTTGGTGGTCTGGATTTTGGGGCATGACATCTTTTGTTGAAGGGTCATTCTATGGTTTCTATTGTACCTTTTTTCTTTTTGACTCTGGTCTTCTTTAGACTTGTCTTTTATTGCAATGACATAACAATCTTTTGCGGCCACTTGATATCCTTTAATATTAATTGTTTCTCTACCACTAGGGGCTAGGCACCTCATCACCTAGTGGTGCATAGAGGGTACCCCTGTATTCGATGTATCCAGCCTTTCTTATTATAACGTTGTACGAGGAGTCCACTACCACAAATATTTCCTCTAGGGTCCTCTTGGCTGTACTGATGGATAATTCAATTATGCCAATAGGAGTAACCCTTTTTTTTCCTGTTAAACCCTACTAGTGGGCTTGCTGTTGTGTAGGTACATTCAACACCCAAACTGAGATGCTCGAACAATTAATAAGTGATTATATTTACACTGGAGCCAATATCTGTAAGACCCCGCTCCAACATATGGTATGATATTGTCCGCTTTGGGCCTAAGCCCGCACAATTTTGCTCTTGGATTTTAACCCAAAAGGCCTCATACCATTTGAAGAGACACTACATATAAGCACATCCCCTTCTCCACACCCAGGCAATATGGGATTGAGCACCCTATATCCTGTTAGTGTGATAGCTCAGTCTAGTGTCTATCTTCGCACCCGCCCACTCATACTAGTCCACAAGGGTTACTACAATCCACTCCCCTACAAGGCCCGACGTCCTTGTCGGCACACTTACGGCTGGGTTCAGGTTCTGATACCAACTGTAATACCCCGCTCCAACACATGGTATGATATTATCCACTTTGGGCCTATGCCCGCACGATTTTGCTCTTGGGTTTCAACCCAAAAGGCCTCATATCATTTGAAGAGAACACACTATATATAAGTACATCCCCTTCTCCACACCCAGGTGATGTGGAATTAAGTACCTTGTATCCTGTCAGTGTGGCAACTCAGCCCAGTGTCTATCTTCGCACCCGCCCACTCACACCCGTCCACAAGGGTTACTACAATAACATTTTCTAAATTTAAAAAAAGGTGAAAACCCAGCTTTTAGACACTTTAAAAATTAATTGAACACCAAGGGAAGCTCATTTCGAGCTGAAATTTAAACCCAAGTTCATTTAATTTTCAGGAAGTTACAGTAAAAATTTGAGAATTTTTGAAAAGTTTTAAGTATTTTCTAAAATAAAAGAAAGTGAAAAACCCATTTTTTAGACACTTTAAAAATCAATTGAACTACAAGGGTCAATCATTTCAACATGAAATTTAAAACCCAAGCTCCTTAAACCCCCAGGAAGTTGACATAAAATTTTTAGAATTTTTGGAATTATAAAAGTATTTTTAAAAAATGATTTTTCTAATTTTCAAGTTTTTCCAAAAAATTTTAGAAAAACAAAAAGCTTTTTCCCGGCATTGGCCGGAGCCACGCATCGGCCAGGCACGTGGGGAAGCCCCTGCGCTGACGCTGCTTCCCCAGCGTGAAATACCCCCCAGAAAATTTCGCGCATGAGGTGGCCAGTCTCATACACAAAACTTGAGGAATATTAACCACTGATAGCAACAAGCATAGATGCAAAAGAAAGAAATAGAATAATTGCTAAAAGCTGAACAGAAATCCCATTGAACTGAAATAATTGATAAATAAATACATATATTCTGGTAATACAATTTGGAAGTCCCGTAACCCAAGGACCCCTTAACCAGAAAGAACAAAAGTTTTTAAATTCTAAAATTAATACCAACAATCAAAGTCTCAAAAGGTCATAGTATGACTCTTGAAGAAGACAAGTTCCTACCCTGTAACTGATGAGATGAGACATCTGCTACAACCAAACCCTAAAACTCTATCCTCGAGGTGGAACCTGTTTGAAACCTGAAATATCAACACAGTGGGTTAAACCCACGAGCAAGTTCTATCTACTACATCCCAATCAGAGAACCAATATACATACCCTCAGTATAAGGGATATAAAATAAGTCTATAGATTTAACCTACAAGTTATTCTTTTACCCAGTTTCGTGTTTCCAAAACAACAGTCAATATTTATAATATTCCACCCAAACCCTTATTATGCAAACGTGAACACGTTCCTTACGTTCAGCAGAAATAAACATAATATAAAATAATATCAAGTTTAAGCAATCCTAACATGCCATCATTAAATCTTTTGATACCTTAATAGGTATAGATATATACATACTAGTCATTTCCTATTTAGATCATGTTTTCAGAAGTAAAATCATCTTTTACATTGTTCCAACACACCCTTATCATCCAACAATGAACACATTCTTTAAGTTCAAAATAAAGAAAACATGTGCATACACATATAGATACCTTATTAGATATGGGCGATCCTGACACGCCAAATAAAATGTATAGATACCTTATTAGGTATGGGCGATCCTAACACGCCAAATAAAATGTATAGATACCTTATTAGGTATGGGCGATCCTGACACGCCGGGCAATCCTGACATGCCAAATAAAATGCATAGATACCTTATTAGGTATGGGCGATCCTGACACGCCGGCAATCCTTACATGCCAAATAAAATACATAGATACCTTATTAGGTATAGGCGATCCTGACACGCCGGGCAATCCTTACATGCCAAAATAAAATGCATAAATACATTCCAATATGCAATATAAAATAACAAGGTGCATTATGATTTAAATTTGCACAAACGTTATTTCAAATCATCCAACATGAAATTATCATCATAAGACAAATCGTTCACAAGTAGACTATAATCAAGTATCCCATGTGCATTTATATATATAATAAACACAATCGATTAAATCAAAATAATTTAACATCCATTAGAGGAAACAATTCCCCAAACCAACCTCCAATGCACTCAAATCTTCGAGGGGATCTAAACTTACTCTTATCTAGGTTTCTGGGCCTATTTCACTTATAAGAACACTAAGAAAATGTTCTGGAATTTTCTGTAATTTAAAAACATTTTTAATAAACCAAAGAAGGTGAAAATCCAACTTTTAGGCACTTTAAAAATTAATTTAATACCAAGCGAAACTCAATTCGAGGTGAAAATTTAAACCCAAGGTCATTTAATCTCTAAACAGTTACAGAAAAATTTTGGGAATTTTTGGAATTTCAGAAGTATTTTCTAAAATTACAGAAAGTGAAAAATCCAACTTTTAGACACTTTAAAAATCAATTGAGCAGCAAGGAAAGATTATTTTGAGTTAAAAATTTAAACCCAAGTGTATTTATCCTCCAGAGAATTACAGTAAAAATTTTGAAAATTTTGGAAATTTCTAACTATTTTCTAAAATTAAAGAGGCTGAAAAATCCAGTTTTTAGACACTTTAAAAATTAATTTAAAGACAATGGTAAAACATTTTGCGATGAAATTTAAACTCCAAGCCCCTTAAGCTCCCAGGAAGTTGACATAAAATTTTTGGAATTTTTAGAATTATAAAAGTATTTTTAAAAAATGATTCTTCCAGATTTTCAAATTTTCCCAAAAGTTTTAAAAATACAAAATAAATATCAAAACAATTCGGAATGGGCCCATATTGGACCCAGAGGTGGGCCCCCGAGAGTGGGCCCCAAAAATAATTTTCCGGCCACCGGCGCCGGCGGCACGCGCCCCCACGCGCCGGCGAACGCGTGGCCCCTTTTCCTTTTCTTTTTTTTTTTTTTTTCCTTTTTTTTTTTTTTCTTTTCTTTCTTCTTCCTTCTTCCTCGGCTGAAGCTCCAGCGGCCAACAATGGAGGCCGAGCTTCCCGATCACTTTCCGATCACTTCCGAGCACCGAATCGCGCATATGAATATACCATTGAACTCGTATCGATCTAAGCTACGTATTGGTACCAAAATTATCCCCTCTCGCGGACTAAATCAAAAACGCCCAATTTCAAGTTTCGAAAATCTAAAATTTTAAACTCAATTTCCCGTCAATCTACCCAACGGTTCATAACGAAACTTTCAAGGATTGTTCTAGGAAGTAAGATCTACCTTTTAATCGGAACAAAATCCCTCAAAAATGATAAACACAGTAGACCCAAATTTCATGTTCGTATATATATACACCCGCCTATACAATCATATATACATGTATATACATATGCAAAAATATTCTAAAACAGTACCAAAACTCCAAAATCCTAATGTTTAATCCACAGAATTATTCTTAGCATGCAAAATCATTAATTTCATAATTAAATGCATACAAATTTCTAGCAACATATCTATACAATTAGCATAATTAATTCTCACAAAATTTATCAACAGAAAAAAAAAATAATAATATACAAATTTCCAAAATAAACACAATCCTCAAACCTAGACTATGCATACGGATTCAAAGGGGAAGAGAAGAATCAAACTTGCCTTTTCCTGACGAATCAACTTGTTCACCCGATCGTCACTCCCTTCTCTCTTTCGTTTACTCTCTTTTAGTTCTGTGCGTAAAACAACGGCAAACCCTAATTTCTTCTTCTTTTCTTTTCCTTTTTGTTTTAATTATTCTTTTATTATTTTTCCTACAACTAATAAAAATCAAATTAATAATAATAAATATAGCAATAATAATATTATTATAACCCTAGGCCCATCATTTTAAACATAACCTTAGCCCACTCATACTAGCCCAAATTCCTCCCTAGCCCAACCCAAAACATTTAAATAAAATAACACACAATTAATACCAATTCACATAAAATGATAAAACGCATGTATAAAAGACAAGCAACTCACCTACAATGATAATTTATATATAAAAAAAATATTTCACATGAATTAATAAAATAAAGTAATAATGTAAAGAGATTAAATTGACACCTAAATTTTCCGGGGTATTACACAGCGCGCTGGCCGTTTCTCCGACCATTTTTCGGCACTTCTCAACCTCTGTTTAGCCTCATTTTTGTATCAAACTTCTCCTATTGATCCCCTCTACCCATTGGTACAAAAAGCCCCATCAACAATGGCCCGAATCGAAAACCCCCAATTCACAAGTTCTAAGGTACTTTGCAAAATTTTCAAAATTAAAAGTCAAATTCTTCAATGATATATTTTCCTTAAGATCAATGGTCGTTTAATAGACAATCACAACACAGAAGGTTTACGAATTAACATCTCTTTCCATCCCAAATTTATGCATAAACAAATTTCTATACAATAGACATATACATGAAATATATATGCATATATTCTTACATAAATAAATCTATACTTCTATATACAGTTAGCATAATTAATTCTCATAAAATCCATCAACAGGAAGCAACAGAAAATAAACATACAATTATATACAAATTTTCAATATAAAGATAATCCTCAAACCTAGACTATGCATATGAATTCAAAAGGGAAGAGAAGAATCAAACTTGCCTCTTTGACAATTTAACAATCCGTTCACCCGATCATTCATTCACTCCCTTCTCTCTTTCATTTACTCTATTGGTTTCTGTGCGTAAAGTAAACGACAGAAACCCTAGTCTCTTATTTTCTTTTGTCTTAATTATAATTATTATTCTATATTTTCTTTTCTCTAAAAACCAAATAAACTAAATAAAAAATAAACTTATGCATATCCCTAGCCCAATCATTCCAGCCTAGATTCCTCCCTAACCCAATCCAAAATATTTAAAAAAAATTAAATCAGACAATACATAATTAATACACAATTCACATAAAATGATAAAAATAAAATAGTGAAATTCACATGAAATAATTGGAATCTATAAAAACAACAACAATCCACATAAAATGATAAACAAAATCAAACTTATCAATTCACATGAAATGATAAAATGCATATAAAGGAAAAACAACTCACATAAAATGATAAAATATAGAGATAAGGCATTTCACATAAATTAATAACAAAATATATAGCAATTCAAATTTTAAAAGAAATAATTGACGTTCAAATTTTTGGGTATTACAGTATCTACTAGCACTCTTTGGACCATATAAGATACAATAAGTAGGCTGATAATGAGTGGATCTTTATGAGGCATCTGTACTCCTTACAAATCATCATTGCTAAACATGATCTAAGCTTAGACCTTTTTATTCCATACCGTATTTACTTCTCCTATTTTTTTGAGCTTCTAGGCTTGTCACAATTTCAAACGGCTTGTATTTTTATCTTGTTGCTTGGCATAACCATGAATGGTGTTGATTATCTAAACCTGCTTGGCATTTGGAACATCTTTCCTTTGCTCTCGCAGTGCTCACTCTACTTGTTTTTGTTATTCTTTCAGTATGTAGCTTGCCAGTTCTCCCTTTTTTACGAGGGTTTCAACATATAGCTCCTTAACTTTATGCATTCATTAGTCATACGTCCATAGTCACTGTGAAAGGCATAATGTTTACTCCGATCTGACAATTTCAAGGGTATCTTCATGACTAGGGGAGGTCGAAAGATTCCATTGTACTTGTTCTCTTGATAGAGCCTGTCTAGCTTTGTCCTTAATGGCATCTCTTTTCTCTCAAACCTTTGTTTCTTCTCTGGCATTCGGTTGGTTAAGGGTTGAATGACTCTTTGATCCCCTTGTTTTGACGTTCCCTTTTTGGGTGGCCCACCAATGGTCACCAGTGTGGTTCTCTGCTGACGTTGAGTTTTTTGCTCTTCTACCCTCAAGTAACCTTGAGCATTAGATTTGAGGGTTGCCATATCCTTCAGTGGTTTTCCCATAAGGCCATGGTGAAAGTCAGTGTCTCTAATCATGGCTACCTTGAAGGCTTCTACTGCCGTGGTTTGATCACAACTGTCGATCATTGATATCTCCAAGTTAAACCTGGTAAGAAATTTTTTCAACGTCTCATTTTTTCCTTACCTCATTGTAAAAATGGATGGGACTATCTTCTTTTACTGCCTATTTCTAATGTATTGTGCTATAAACAGTTCATACAACTTTTTGAGACTAGGAATTGTCTCGGTGGGTCATTGTTTAAACCATAGCAAAGTCGGTCTGGTCAGACTAGTTAGCAATACTCGGTACATAAGTTTGTCGTCATCTACATCTAACAGCATCTTTTGTTGAACATGGTATATGAGTTCAACATGATCTGTTGTTCTGTCAAAAGTATTGAAACTTGGTATTTAAACTTCTTGGGTCACTCGTTTTCATTATGTCTGTCGTGAATGGGGATTGCATCAATCCATTGGTGACTTGAATGGTTAGATCACCTAGTATTTCGGCCTTAAGATCCTTGATAACCGCTCCAATTTCCTTTCGCATCTACTCTCTCAGATTGAGTTGTTCTTCAGGGAGGATGTTCAGCCGATCACCCATGGGGGGTTGGCCAACATTGTTCGGGTTCAATCGTTCAGCTACTACATGACTGGACCAAACCAGTTCGTTATACTCGTGGCTTCAACTGTTCAAACCAACTAAGTGAGCTGCCCTAAAAATTTTTGTTCTGACACTCCAAATCTTCTATACGTTGCATTAGCTCCTGCAACAATACTTGTGACCCATTTGCCTCTCCTTAGCTGGTAGCTCCCTTACTGTAATTATGAGCTCTTGTATTCATCGCCATGGTTCTCACACATAATTCCAAAATGTTTTTCCATAAACGGCGCCAAAGTGTTGATATAAAAAAATCTCAGACTAGTTGGGATTTATGTATACACTTAATTGATCAAGTAAATAAAGTCAGCAGGGAAATTCACTCTTCCTTTCTCAGGCCTCTCTTTCCATATTTATAATATTTTCTCTAACATCATAGGCTTAATTCTCCTAAGTGAATTAAGGAGACAAGATTCCAACAATTCTTTTGACTTTTAAAATACAATTGGCTTAGGCTTACTTAGTCAAAGAGTCCACGTATAATGCCATATGGATGCTGCTTAGTTGAGTTGTTAGTTCATTTTCATCTTCCACGTGTCTTTTCCTTATTGACAAATTTTCCCCCCACACCTCTCTTTGCATCTCTTTATTTCTACCCATTGTTTTCATATGACCTCGTGTTTTGTGGGCATAAGCACTCGTCACTACTCTAGCAAGTAGTTCAAACGATATGCAGTTAAAGTAGTAAGGATGACTTCCCTTAGCCTACCATTGAAATTAACTCTAAACTCCTTGGTAGGTTTACTTTATTGCAAATCTTTATCAACTACTTTTTTTTTTTTTGTGGTAATATAAGTAAGTATATTGAAGAGAAAGTTTCATTGGAACAGAACAAGTATAGCCAAAGTTCCAAAATAAGAAACAATTAGATTAAAGCATCTAAGTAATGAAATGCAGTAGTGGAGTAGTGTGAAGAAGTAGCATCATGGCATCAGTAGCATCCAAGAATAGAGTTGCAGTTACAGAAGAGGTAGGAATTAAGTAGAAACTTAGCTCCTAGTCCTTTGGTCTGGTGGCTTCCTAGGAGGCCTGATGGAGGAGCTTGGAAGATGTCATGATCTTGCTAGAGCTCTTGTTGATCTGCAATCTCTGAGGAGCAACTTAGAAGCCTCAACTTGATGATTTCTGTAATTGAAATGATAGTAATAAATGCAGTTGTAGCTTTATCTTTGTAGGTTCTTAAATTTATTTATTTCCATATGTAGTATATACATGCAGCCATGATATGTCTGTGTGATGAATTTTAGTAAATGATCCCAATTGGATGATGCCCAATTAAGCAGGTCTGGCCAAGAGGAAGCTAGGCATTGAAAGTTAAAAAGACTTTGAAAATGATTCCATATTTTAGAGCTGAAACTACACTGGAAGAACAAATGATTGTAGGATTCTGCAGCTGCAAGGCACAAGCAGCAGGCATTAGAAGTAGTTTTCTTAGACATGCAAGGGCTGTCAACTGTGGAGAGTCTGCCAAGTGCTGCATGCCATAAAATAAAATTGTGTCTAGGTATTTGGGGATTGGTCCATATCAAGTGTGTCCAGCTCTAAGATGGAGGTGGAGGGGAGATATTTTCCATAGTTTGCTGAAGTGAAAAAGATTTCCAGTTTAGTCGTAGATTGTCCAAATATATTTATAAAACATAAAAAATCAATCCTTAACATATGTTTTTCAGAAACTCATGTGGTCATTGTAGGGTTCCATATGACCCTTGTATCGACAATTAAGCCGTTATTTTGACTTTGTTGGTATGGGCCATTCAGGGGCCGCCACGTAGGTCCACGTGGCAATGGGCTCACTTTGACTTTTCCTCCATTTCGAGCTCCTTCAGCCATTCCAGGTGGCAACGGTCCCACTTTGACTTTTCCTCCATTTCGAGCTCCTTCAGCCATTCCAGGTGGCAACGGTCCCACTTTGACTTTTCCTCCATTTCGAGCTCCTTCAGCCATTCCAGGTGGCAACGGTCCCACTTTGACTTTTCCTCCATTTCGAGCTCCTTCAGCCATTCCAGGTGGCAACGGTCCCACTTTGACTTTTCCTCCATTTCGAGCTCCTTCAGCCATTCCAGGTGGCAACGGTCCCACTTTGACTTTTCTCCTATTTTAATCGAGCTCCTCCGAGGAGAGAGTCTCCATCGAGCCCCTCTTCAGATAGAGGATTTTAATCGAGCTCCTCCGGTAAGAGAAATTTACCTTCAAGCTCCTTCCCTTATTGTGAAGGGCACGCCTCAGAAGGGTGATTGCTTTTCTTGGGCAAGTTGTTCTCTGCTAATGACACTTCACGGAGGTCCTCTCTACGGATCAACCTCCATTTTGCAAGGAGGCACTCCTCGCTACGGATAAAGCCTTGCGAGGAGTTCCTCTCTACGGATAAACCTCAAACGAGTCTCTATCCTTTCATTTGGATACAGCTCGGATGGTGATGAGTTCCTCTCTACGGATAAACATCACGGGAAATCCTCTCTCCGGATCAATTTCCCCCAAAGCGAGGAGGCACTCCTCTCTACGGATAAAACCTCGCGGAGGTCCTCTCTACGGATCAACCTCCATTTTTACGAGGAGTTCCTCTCTACGGATAAACCTCTTTTTACGAGGAGCTCCTCCCTACGGATAAACCTCGTGGCGCTCCGCGCTCCTATGGGGGGTAAGAGCTCGGATCACTGCCTTATGGGAACCAAGGGCTTGGGTTCGGAGGCTGGAGTCCAAGGTACGCTAAATCCGTGACGGACCTCATTTCTAGCTAGGATGAGGACCTTGCATCATGGATTGGCCTGTCACATAGGAAAGAAGATAACCAGGTGAGGTGAGCGAATACCCTTTTCTGACAAGTATAATCTCAACCCTTGACCCACAGATATTTACCACAGATATTTAGCACCGCAAAACCTCGACCATTGGTGAGGAAAGACTTTTTGCCTATAAATAATGAGAGAAATGTAGAGAACCGGGATCGGGACAAAAGGACAGGACAAAAAGAACCTTTTTCTTAAACAATCTCCAGTACCCCCCAGATTTCCTCTTTTTCCTATCAAATCCCTCCCCTCTTCTTATAATCCACATAGAACAGTGGGCTCCTCTGTGACAGCTTGGACTCCCACCGGGACCCGCTCTCTGGCAACCATCATCGTGGAAAGTTTGACTTCAGTTTAACAGAACCCACTACAAACAATTGGCGACTCCACTGGGGAAGCAAGCTTTGCCACTATGAGTTTGCAAAACCGGCCAGCGAGCCAAGCACAACCCGTCGACCGCGAGGTCCCCCCGGAACAGAGCGCGAGCAACATACCGCTTGTGCCAGAGCATGAAGCCCGCTCTGTGTCTCGGGCTCGTTCCACATCGCGATCGTCTCAAGGAGGAAGTGCCGAGTTATCCCACCGTATGGATCAGCTCGAGCAAAATCAAGCCCAGATTATGACTGCCCTTCATAGTATGGCGGTCAATAGGCAAAGGGTTGAGGACGAGCGAGAAGTGGTCATGCCGACGCGAGCATTCGCCTATGCAGACTCTCCGAGGCGTTCCAGAATCGTGATGCCCGAATCATCATTTCGCGGCTCCCAAAGAGTCCCGGCTCCGCGCCGCGGTCCGGTACGACGAGCTTTGTTTACTACTCCCCTGGACGCGGAGCATCCGTATGAGCAAATCCGCAGAGTGACATGCCCCGCCGCCAGGGTCGAGCCGGACCCCCTAATAGCACCCTATGCCACGGTAGCAGAGGTTCGAGCCCTTCTGAGTGCAGAGCGGAATAGTCAAGTTTTGGATATAGAGGCCGAGCCACCGTATTCCCGAGCTGTAGCTGCCCTCCCTTATCCTGAAGGCTATTTGCAACCCAAATTTCTGAAATTTGATGGAAGAAAAGGAAATCCGCGTGAGCACGTGGTAAGATTCATCGAATCTCTGGGGAGACACGCCCACGATCATAATCTTCGTCTACGGGAGTTCTCTAAAACTCTGACGGACAGAGCTTATAAGTGGTATGTTAATTTAGAGCCAGGCTCTATTGTTACTTGGGGACAACTGGTTGCACGCTTCCACGCCAAGTTCTTCCAGGCAGAGGAAAAGATTACTACCCTTTCGTTGATAAAAGAGGTCCAGGGGCAGCAGGAGGCTCTGTCCGATTATGTTCGACGCTTCCATAATCAAGCTATGGAATGTTATGAAAATACCAATGAAGAAGAGTTGGCTAAAATTTGCGTCCAGGGGATGCAAAGAGATTACCGAATTCATTTGGTGAACCTCAAACTGCACTCGTTCGCCGAACTGATCACGGCGGCTAGGAATCTGGCAAAAGATGTAACTGCTGCCGCCGGAAACTTGATAGCAGAGGAAAATCGAGGGAGGCGAAGGCCTGTGGTTTTAGTCGCCGAGGAGCGTAACCCTAAAAGAGCAACAAGGGGACGAGCGCCTCGACATCCAGATTCCTTGCCACCGCCTTTTCCTTGCCCCCCCGAGCAGGTAGTGGCGATTGTTAACCAATGGATAACTGATGGGTCGATTACACTTCCTGAGGTGGAGGTCCTACCCACACCCGAACAAGAGCGCCATCCGCGCTTCTGCATGTATCATCGCCATTGTCGCCACCCGACGTACGATTGTTGGGCCCTAAGGAACATGTTTCAGCAGCGGATCGCCAGAAAAGAGCTAACTCTGGATCCACCCGATATCAGGAGTAACCCATACCCCACTCATGAGCAGAATGTAATGGCAATGTTGGTATCACACGAAGAAGATGAAGGACTTGACCCCCAGGCGTTGGCGGTAGCGCTGGTGGATGAGGAGTATAGCCGGGCCTTTCATTTATTAGAGGAACCGCGCATCAGGGTAGTTCTGGACCAGCTCGGACTGTCATGTATCGCTCAGAGAGAAGTGGCGAGGATCCTCGTGCGGGTTATGGGCGAGCTAGCGCGAGAAACACCTTCGGTATGTGAGGTACTTGAACAGCTCGAAACAAAAGGGGCAGTTACATTCACGGAGTCAGACAAACAGGTCCAAGTACCACACAATCGGCCGTTGTACGTTCCTGCTGTTCTTAACGGGGTTGAGTTGAAGAGAGCTTTCATGGATAACGGCTCATCTTTGAATGTCATGCCTTTGTCCGTTTTTGAAAGACTTGGTTTGCGAAAAGATCGCCTGGTACAAAAACCCATTGAAATCATGGGATTTACGAGCAGCTCGTTGAGAACCGAGGGCTACGTGGTGACCCAACTCAAGATTGGCAAATTCTCAGCTCTTACCAAATTTCATGTTATAGATGCGGAGACTTCGTATCATCTGTTGATCGGGCGAGGGTGGATGCACGAATTCGGGGTGGTCCCGTCGTCATATCATCAGTGCATGAAAGGGACACTAAAAGGGAAAAGTGTTACGGTCCCGTGCTCGGACCGACCCTTTTTGGCTGGTGAGGTGCACATGGCCGAAGCCAAATTCTTCCAAGAGCTCGACGAAGACGATGGTGTACCCACGAAATTTCACGCTACTCCGCTACCCAAGTGGAAGGATTTGCAGCCCGAGCCCAAGCGAAGCGCGAAGAAAACGAAGTCGAACCCTGACAAGTTCGAACCCCGGCAGGCTGTGGCAAAGCTCACGATACCCCTACGTAAAACAGCATACACCGTCAAACGTTACTTCCTCCCGGATGGAAGAGTGGCGTATCGTTCGTGACGGTGCGAGGGGTCCGAATTCCTCCCCGGAATATCTGATCCCTTCGAGGCCAACGAAAGCTGGGCGACACAAGAGCTTCATGATGCGTCAGAGCTCGAGGAAGTTGACCTGGCTGATGATGGAGTCCCGCGGATTACGTATGTGTGTAAACACTTGAAGAAAGAGACGCGAGACTTGCTGGTGTTATTACTCAAGAAGTATAGAGATGTTTTTGCCTGGACATACGAAGAAATGCCAGGATTAGACCCTCGGTTGGTCTCTCATCATCTCAACGTCCGGCACGGTGCCACACCGATTAAACAATCTTCGAGGAATTTCAGGCCAGAGTTGGAGCTCCAAATCAAGGAGGAGGTGCAGAAGCTCCTGGCCGCAGGGTTTATCAAGCCCATTTTACATCCTACTTGGCTCGCCAACGTTGTACCGGTGAAGAAAAAGAATGGTACGATTCGAGTATGTGTAGACTTTCGAGATTTGAATGCCGCATGCCCAAAAGATGATTTCCCATTACCGAACATTGACACTATGATAGACTCCGCGGCGGGTCTTAAGTTGTTTTCATTTATGGATGGGTACAGCGGGTATAACCAAATTAGGATGGCTCAAGAAGATGCGGAGAAGATAGCGTTTCGGACTCCGTTGGGTAACTTTTATTTTACAGTAATGCCATTTGGTTTGAAGAATGCAGGTGCCACATACCAGCGAGCTATGACAGCTATCTTCCATGATATGCTTCATCAAAGTGTGGAAGATTACATTGACGACTTAGTGGTTAAATCACATCATCGAGATGCACACCTCGTCGATTTGGAGCGCGTCTTCTGCCGATGTCGGGCTTATAATTTACGGATGAACCCTTTTAAATGTGCTTTTGGAGTAAGCGCGGGAAAATTCTTAGGATTCGTTGTGCACGAGAGGGGAATCGACGTTGATCGTACGAAAGCAAGGTCCGTCATAGATATGCCTCATCCTCAGACCTTAAAGCAGTTAAAGAGCTTTATCGGGAAAGTTTCCTATCTTCGGCGTTTTATTCCCGCCTTGGCAGAGATGTCTCATGCATTCGGCTCGTTAATGAAGGGAAAAGGGCCCTTTCGTTGGCTCCCAGAGCATGAAAAGGCATTTGAGCGAGTGAAGATCGCTATCTCTTCGCCAATTACCATGATTGCTCCTAAGGCGGGGGTGGCTCTGAAGCTCTACTTAACCTCTACTTCGAGATCGATCGGTGCGTTGTTAGCCCAAGAATTCGGAGGTCAAGAATGCCCAGTTTACTACATCAGTAGAATTGTAAAGGATGCTGAGACAAGGTACTCGCCCATTGAAAGACATTGTTTATCTCTCATTTTCGCAGCCAGAAAGCTTCGGCATTATTTTTTGTCGCATACGGTCGAGCTCATGACAAAATGCAATCCTTTGAGATACATGTTGTCCCGGCCCATCCTGTCAGGTCGCATGGCGCGATGGCTCCTCTTGCTAGCTGAGTTTGAAATCACATGCCTCACTCCTAAGGCCATATTGAGCAAAGCTCTGGCGGACCTCATTGCTCAATTTCCTTCGGAGGAGCTCGGGCCACTGGATGATGATCTGCCAGGCGAGGAGCTGAATTGTTCGTGTTTGGCTAAAGTCGAGGAGGAATGGACCTTAGTTTTCGACAGGTCCTCGACCTCCAGTGGAGGAGGAGCCGGAGTGGTCCTGACATCTGAGGCCGGTGAAAAGAAAAGTTTTTCATACAAACTCGACTTTGCGTGCACAAACAATGAGGCAGAATACGAAGCTTTCATCCTTGGTCTCTTGGCTGCGCGAGAGCACGGTATCAGAAGGTTACGAGTCAAAGGGGACTCAAAATTGGTGATAAAGCAAACTAACGGGGAGTACGCTGTGCGAGAGCCATCATTGGCGGCTTATAGAGGCATACTTCAGAAATTGAGCCGGAGTTTCGAGGAGCTGTTAGTGGAGTACGCGCCTCGTTCTAATAATCGACATGCTGACGCATTGGCAACTTTGGCATCCAAGATGGAAATTCCAAGCGAGGTCGTTTCGATACAAATTCAAAAGAAGACCTCTCCGTGTCAAAGTAGCGAGGAAAGGGACCTCGAGGAGTCCGATTGGCGAGCTCCTATCGAGGCACAGCTTGGAGGAAGCCCGTCAGGAATCCCTCTCTCAGCCCTCAAAGACTTCCTGATCTACCAAAGAATCCTTTACTACCGAGCCCCGGGAGGGCTGCTCATGAAATGCGTCGGTGAGATGGAGGGTCGTTCTATCCTGGACCTGGTTCATGAGCATTCTTGTGGGGCAATGGAAATAAGTCTTTATAGGCGGCTTCAGAGACGGGGCTATTATTGGCCATCAATGGCCGAGGAGGCCAAGGCTAAGCAGGAGACTTGCTTAGACTGCGCAGAGGCGCGAGATAAGCTTGAATGTTTCGTGACTTTGGAGCACCAGGATTGGCGAGCTCCGTTCTTTGTTTTCTTTCAGACGGGATCGCTGCCTCTGGATCGTACTGACGCTTTAAAGATGAAAAAGAGAGTTAAACGATTCGAGTTGATCGATGGCCAACTCTTTAGAAGAGGATTTGGCGAAAGACTCCTTCGATGTCTCGGCAAGACTGATGCCCAGCACGTCATGGAAGAGTTGCATAACGCGGAGCATCAAGGAGGTGTGAAGCTCTATACGCATCTCATAAGGTTGGGATATTACTGGCCCACCATGGAGAAGGATTGCAAGGAGCATACCAAGCGATGTCGCTCATGTCAAATCCATGATCATCGAATCCACGCTCCTGCTACAGAGCTTCATCCGATTTTAACCCCATGGCCATTTCATACTTGGGGTATGGATTTGATTGGACCAATCTCGCCCAAGTCAAAGGGGAATATGTGGATCCTCACTGCAACTGAAATGTATACCAAGTGGGTAGAAGCGATACCTTTAAAGAAAGCGACAGGACCTGCTATCGCAAATTTTATAAAAGAGCACATTGTCTGTCGTTTTGGGATTCCAAAGGTTATTTTGAGCGATAATGGGACGTCTTTTGTCAATAGTCAAGTTGGGCGTCTGATGGACCAATATGACATCCTGCATCATAGATCTACCCCATACTATCCCCAAGGAAATGGCCAGGCGGAGGCTACTAACAAGATCCTCCTCCGAATCCTCAGCCGGACTTTGGAGGATTTCCAACACAAATGGGCTGACCACCTCATCCTCGCCTTATGGGCCTATCGGAGTTCCTCCAAACGATCTACACTCGCTTCGCCATTCTCACTTGTATATGGGACCGAGGCTGTATTGCCAGCCGAGCTTGCTGTCCCCTCAGCGAGTCTCGCTGAGCGAAGTCAGTTAGAGCGCGAAGCAGAGCTCGAAGTATTGGACGAGCGTAGAGAGCGAGCTAGTGAACACACGAAGGTATATCAAGCAAGGGTAGCTCGAGCTTACAACGCCTTGGTAAGACCTCGAAGCTTTCGAGAAGGTGATCTAGTTTTAAAAGCCGCCCCTCATGTTATGAGAGGTCTCGCAGCTCCAAAGTTTACACCTAAATGGGAAGGACCTTATGAAGTCAAGCAATCGTTCGAGGCTGGATATTACAAAATAAGCGAGCTAGGAGCTGAAATGGTAACAGCTATGTTAAATGTCAGGTGGCTTAAGGCGTATTTTAGTTAAAATGATAAAGTTGCCTTAGCTCGATCTATGCAGTGCATTAGTTCCTTTTGTTGTTAGAATTTTGAGTTTTAAAAGAGATAAGTTGTGTAAGCTTTTGGATCTTCCAATGATAGTGCAACGTTTGTGTTTCGAGTTCATAAGTTGAATGAGGGATGTTGCATGAATAAGTTCGTGTACTAAAAGCAGTATATACATGCACAAGTGGTAAAAGAGAAATCTTTCTGTATTGCAAATTGAAGGCTTGTATACAAAAGAGCTTGCATTGCTCGAATAAAAACAAAGGGGAGCCTGTGTACAAAAGATTGCATAAAAGAGCTGGGTGTACATCATGCTATGGTAAGTCTGTGAGGTTTAGCACGACAGGCCCCATCTTGGCCACCGTCGAATCAATATCGAGTTTCAATTGATCGATGTCAGCTCGATTCTGCTCGATTTCGGCTTTGTAATGTTGAACCCCTGATTCCAGCTCTCTCAGTTTTGACTCGTTGACCTGAAGAATAACTTCTTTATCATTTAATTGGTCCCGTAGGCTCCGTAGGTGCTTTAATTCGGTCTCCCTCTGTTCATACTTCTGTACTTTCTCGATCCCCTGCTCCAGCCACCCAATATCGATCTGAGCACGCTGAAGGCCTCGAATTTCACGATTCAGCTGCTCGAAGTCTGAACTGTCGAAATGCTTGTCCGAGGCCTGGCGAAGATGGAGGACAGCTCGGCACAAAGAATTATACACAAAGCCAAGGAATTCTGGCCCCATTTCATCCAAACCCGTAAATGTCTCAGGATATTTATTCTTGAGGAGGGCGAGGAGTTGAGCACGAGAAGAGGTCACCAAAACGCCCCCCCATGATTCCAGTAAAGCGTCGGCACTTAAGGGATTTGCAGTTGGCTCTAGCAGGTGTTCTTCAGGAATGGAAGTAGAAGTTGTTGAAGCTGAGATGGAAGGCACTGCAAGTGTAAGGGAAGGCCTTGGCAGTGAAGTCAATCCAGCTGGGCGAGGACCTACATTCCTACCCAGCCTAGGACTCGCCAATGCTCCAATGGGACGAGGAGTAGTGATAGTCCCAAATGTCTGTGGAGCAGAGGTGATCAGCTGTCCAGAAGGCCTGAGAAGAATGCGAGGCCTGGGGGGAAGAGACTGTGAAGGCAAGGCTGTGGTACCAGCGCTCGGAGTGGCTGTAGGAATAGCTGGGGGGCTCGCTAGAGCATCGTGAGTAGGGGGCTGAAGCACCGCTTCAGTGACCCTGGACTGGGGGCCCAGAATTTCAACACTTGGGCTCTCACCCCCTTTGCTATTTGTTTCCTCCGATTCCAGGGATTGAAAAGAAGAGCCCTCTTCATCTTCCGCAGTAGTTCGAGTTTTCGCAGTAGGTCCGTCAAGGACCCCCCTTTTATCTCCTTTAGCCCGAGCTGAAGCCCCGCGGGATACTGGTGAGTTTCCAGCAAGCCCCTCAAAAGGGACATCTCTATCCTCTGAAAGCAAAGGTAAGGGGGAGAAGCTTTGTTAGAAAAAGGGGAGTTAATAAATGTTGATGATGAGAAAACGAAATTTTATGACAGCTTTTACCTCTGCCAAGGCTTAATGGAGATAGGCTAGCCTCGCTATCTGATTCATCCCGAAGGGATGTTTGCACATGAGCAAGCTCTTTCCCCCTGCCGTGCTTCGAAAGGCTAACGGGCACCCCTGCGCTCGGAATAGGAACGAGCTCATCCAACACTCCCAAAGTTTGGTCAGGAGGATTCGACAACACCCCCAAAGTGTTCAGGTCATCCTGAGGCACCTCCAAGCCACTTTCAGGAGGTAAGCTCGAGAGGGGTAGGGTGTGAACTCCTGAAATTGCTTCAGATATTCGAGGAGGGGAAGGAGAAGACTCCAAGGGATCGACTAAAGGGGGGGCTGATTGAGTGACCTGAAAGGTTAAAAAAATGTTTCTTCAAGCTTCTTAGAAAAAAAGAGTTAACTCAGGGGGTTGAAGTTCATTTACCTTAGCCCTCTTGGAGAGTCCAGAAGCAGGGACAAAGGAGGCAACGTCGGCTTCAGCTCCTCGTTTGTTCCTACCCACTCGAGGAGCTACAGGGCCTTTTGGTGGCGCGGAGCTCCTCAAAATATCCACATTAGTGGGAGCATTGGTGGTTATGGCCGGTTGAGAGGAAGTGTGGCTCAAAGGTAAGAGTCCTTGAGTTGTGCATAGATGCCCTCGAGAAGCTGGGTCCGCCCTGTTGCGGAAGATAGAATTCCTTTGCAGAATAGGAGTTGGGCGTTGAGGAGCCTCACTGATAATGAAGAGTTGAAATCTGTCTAGCACACCTCGCCAGTAGGCCCTCGATCCCACTGCCCATAGTCCTCTCCGCGTACTTGAGGGCACCACCAATTCCGTTCGATTTCGTACCAAGAGCTCGACCTGATGTTCTAAGAACCGAGCTATGGCAGATGAAAAGTTTTGGACCTCAAATTCGTTATGGCCTCTGGGGATGGTCTGATCATAGCCAAACTGGCGAGCTACCCGGTCAGGGCGGTAAATAGTGCTAATTGTTACTTCTGGAGAGGCAAAGCCTGGTAGGTACCCTGGCACAATAAATGCTAAATTGGTAAGGGCCGCATTGGAATACAGGTCAGTTCCTCTAAAAACTTGGCCAACAGTCAGGCTGTAGAAAGGTGGGGGAGGACCAGTAATGACGCGAGCTCTGAAGTGTCGCTCATTGTCAATAAATTGTGAAAATTTCTTCCGAGGAGTAGCCACCTTGTTCCATCTAGCCGAGCGGTGGCCACCACTTCCAGAGTTCATTCGAGGAGCATACGGCGGGAAATGTTCATACATGAACATCTGGAGAAAGGTAACTGAACCAAACCAGGCAACATGAAGCCTGGCCACACTCTGTTCATAGTACGTGTGAAAATTGTCTAAGGCATGGTAGAGGGTGCCCAAGAATAGAGGGGCAAGAGGAAGGTGCACTCCTCGAGCGAGTTTCACTGCGAGCGGGATAAGGTCAGGGCTCGGAGTGTCCTCGGGAGGCCCTGGAAAAACAGAGCGAGACAGCCAACAGAGGATGTAGGCTGCCAAACGTAAGGGACTCTCACTCTGGGGCCCTGCCACCCATTTGCTTGTATCGTTGTGGGAAAAGTCTCTAAAAAAGTGGCGGAGTAGAGAAACCCAAGTGCACTTCCCCCCAGTTTCAGGGGGGGACTCATGAACCACCTCGCCTTTTTTGTTGAAGCGAGTTGCCAACTTACTGGCAGCCTGGATTTCCGCTCGAAGAGCTGCCACACGTCTCTCCTCGACCTCGGAGAAAGTCCAGGTTGAGGGGTCAGTTGTGCCAAAAATGTTAAGTCTCAAGAGGACATTAACATCTTCGAGGGTAGGAGTGAATTCACCCCAAGAGGTGATAAAAGTATGGGAGTGAGTGCTCCACCTCGAGAGAAGGACCTGGAGACCCACTGTATCTCTGTTAATGGTGAGGCTTCGAGTACCTGCAATGGCCTCGAAGATCCCCGCGTTCTTTAAGCGCTTTTCGTAGGCGGGGATAGAAAAGATGTAATCTGTCCATTCTTCCCAGCCTATGCAAGCGGTGGTGGGGATGGGGAGGTACAAAAAGGAGTAAGGAAAGTCTCCTCGCTCGATCCTAAATCGAAGGATGGAATCGGAGGGAAGTCGAGGTCCCTCCATAACAGGAGGCCCTGAATCTATGGTAAGGGGCTCGCCCACCAGCTCGTTTGCGTCTGTTAAGGACTTGGTTTGCTCCCAGAAAAGATCCTCAGAGCCAAAGAATGGGGCTGTTCGCCATTCTTCGAGAGGGGGTACCTCGGGGACATCATGAGAGCTAGCCTTCGACATGTCTTGAATGAGTTCGGAAGCAGAGGGGAATTGCAATAAAAATTCAAAGTCTGCTCTGGAAACTTAGAGATGCACGGCAAGAGAAATGTGGAAAATGAAAATTTTCTAAGTCCCCCATTTATAGTAGGGAGAATTTTGATCGACAGGACACCGAAGCGACGCAAGGCTCCAAAATTCGAGGCGTTGAACCGTCGCAAAGCACGAAATACGAAGCGCCAAAAGGCGGCCTGAATCATTGTCAGTCATTAATGACGATTTAAAAGGTCGGCGACTTTACAGTTTTCGAGGAAGTCGAGGAGGCACCTCGAGATAGCTATACGAGGTACCTTTGCAGGAAGGAGTTCGAACTAGTGCTCCGAGTTGTGTACGAGGACCTACACATAGGACCTCGCACAAGGGGGCTAATTGTTGGTATGGGCCATTCAGGGGCCGCCACGTAGGTCCACGTGGCAATGGGCTCACTTTGACTTTTCCTCCATTTCGAGCTCCTTCAGCCATTCCAGGTGGCAACGGTCCCACTTTGACTTTTCCTCCATTTCGAGCTCCTTCAGCCATTCCAGGTGGCAACGGTCCCACTTTGACTTTTCCTCCATTTCGAGCTCCTTCAGCCATTCCAGGTGGCAACGGTCCTACTTTGACTTTTCTCCTATTTTAATCGAGCTCCTCCGAGGAGAGAGTCTCCATCGAGCCCCTCTTCGGATAGAGGATTTTAATCGAGCTCCTCCGGTAAGAGAAATTTACCTTCAAGCTCCTTCCCTTATTGTGAAGGGCACGCCTCAGAGGGGTGATTGCTTTTCTTGGGCAAGTTGTTCTCTGCTAATGACACTTCACGGAGGTCCTCTCTACGGATCAACCTCCATTTTGCAAGGAGGCACTCCTCGCTACGGATAAAGCCTTGCGAGGAGTTCCTCTCTACGGATAAACCTCAAACGAGTCTCTATCCTTTCATTTGGATACAGCTCGGATGGTGATGAGTTCCTCTCTACGGATAAACATCACGGGAAATCCTCTCTCCGGATCAATTTCCCCCAAAGCGAGGAGGCACTCCTCTCTACGGATAAAACCTCGCGGAGGTCCTCTCTACGGATCAACCTCCATTTTTACGAGGAGTTCCTCTCTACGGATAAACCTCTTTTTACGAGGAGCTCCTCCCTACGGATAAACCTCGTGGCGCTCCGCGCTCCTATGGGGGGTAAGAGCTCGGATCACTGCCTTATGGGAACCAAGGGCTTGGGTTCGGAGGCTGGAGTCCAAGGTACGCTAAATCCGTGACGGACCTCATTTCTAGCTAGGATGAGGACCTTGCATCATGGATTGGCCTGTCACATAGGAAAGAAGATAACCAGGTGAGGTGAGCGAATACCCTTTTCTGACAAGTATAATCTCAACCCTTGACCCACAGATATTTACCACAGATATTTAGCACCGCAAAACCTCGACCATTGGTGAGGAAAGACTTTTTGCCTATAAATAATGAGAGAAATGTAGAGAACCGGGATCGGGACAAAAGGACAGGACAAAAAGAACCTTTTTCTTAAACAATCTCCAGTACCCCCCAGATTTCCTCTTTTTCCTATCAAATCCCTCCCCTCTTCTTATAATCCACATAGAACAGTGGGCTCCTCTGTGACAGCTTGGACTCCCACCGGGACCCGCTCTCTGGCAACCATCATCGTGGAAAGTTTGACTTCAGTTTAACAGAACCCACTACAAACAGACTTATTGCACTATACATGTCACAAATAATGTGTAGATTGTCCAAATATATTTCATGGCCATAATTTTTCGAAAATACACTCAATCAACACTTTTCAAATTCCAAAAGTAAGTCGTGCGTTTGTTTGATCTTTCAAGGAAAAAAATGGAATATTAACTATGCTAAGTACTAAAAAAAAGGGAAGGTAATGAACACCAAAACTTGTTTCAGAAGCAACAACTATAATTTGCAACCAAGGCCAGCTGGACCCTAAGGCGACTTAAGCGGTTGTCTAAGGCCCAAGCCAATAGAAAGCATCTAAATTATTTTATTTCCTTAATAAGAGTTTCTAAAATTTTTATTTCCTTGTAGTGATAGGCCTCAATGAGATAAAAATTTAATAATAGGCCCAAATAATTTAATACATTCTAAAACTTCTAATTTCTATCATTATCTCAAAAGCTTCCTCTTTTTTCTCTCTGTCACTTCTCATTTCGTTTTTTTATGAATTGTTTAATATATACTTAACGGATAATTGTAGAAAATTAGGAATTATAAAACTTTCCACCTTCGCCTATTAACTTTTATTTGTTTTCCCTATTGCTCACATTTTCTCTTCTCTCATTAGAACAATTTTTTGTTATAATTAATAATAAAATAACAAGAAATTTAGGTAAAAATCAATAAATGAACAACCAAGTCATCTAAAAGAATTACTAGAAGATAATACAATAATGAAAGATAAATATATTAGCCACTTAGATTTATAATGATAGTAAAATGTGTAATAAGAAAATTCTCTGTGAATAACATGAAAAAAGAATGAAAGAAAGTGAACTAAGTTAAAAAAAAATATGAAGATCTTATTCAAAAATCATATTCTATTCCCACAAATATTTATGTATCGAAAAAATATCATTAAAAACTTAAGAGGTTTATTACTAGAAAATGGTCGAATTAAATATAATAATTTTAATAAGAATAATTTTTATATAAACATTATTAATTAATATTTGATATTAAAATATGGATAATGCTACTCAGGCAGAATTCTTAGGCAGAATTCGTAGGCAGAAATATTTATATCCATTGGATGCATGTGGTGAATGTATGTGGTGGGGCCTACCACATACATCTAATGGATGTAAATGTTTCTGCCTAAGAATTCTGCCTGAGTAGCATTACCCTTAAAATATTATATGTTAAATGACTATTCTTATATTTTTCCCTTAAGGCCTTAAATTATGTTGAGTCACCCTTGTTTGCAACAACTATAATTCGTTCACAACTGAAATTTCCTTTTTGTCAGTATAAACCTATAATTTGTAATACTCAAACTCAAGACTGGGTTTGGTTGTTTCTTGGCAAATCTCATTTGAATTTCTACGACCCTAACATGCAGACCCCTAAGAAAGAACATGCACAACAAGGACGGTAAGACTGATTCATTTTGGTTTGAACTTGATTTGGCACAACACTCTGGGCATGTGTTGTGGTCCTAGCTAGTCCTGACTCCTAAACCCATCAGAATTAATAGAAATGTCTTCTGCTCCACAACACTCTTGCAATGTCATTTGGTCTGGTCACTGTACATGTTGAGCATACTTAGTTTAATCATCCACTCATTCCAAAATCAAATGGGTTAATTATGTTAGATTTAAATTAATTTGAATTCATGTTAGTTTCTCTAATTTTCGAAACAATCCCTTGTTTTGTATTTTTTACTTTACATTAGATTCGACCTCACTCCTGTATTTTTTACTCTATGATAGATTCGTGTGCTTGCGAGTAATAAAAATAAAAATCTTTTTCAACATAAGAAAAATCACACCAGTCACCTTATTTAGACCTAGATTCATGTCTCATATGATTAAGACCAAACTCCCTCTCAAGTAAAACACTCTTTTAAGTTAAACGTTCCTCTTATGTTTAGGAACTACTTTCAAGCCAACCCATACTATTTTTAAACTCTCACGTTTACAGACATGCACTTATTTCTATTAAGACACACAGGGCTGGCCCTGGGCCTAGGCGGCCCAGACGGTCGCCAAGGGCCCCAAAAATTTTTAATGTTTTGAGGGCCCCCAATTTCTACTAAGCCTATTAGATGTTATTTAAAAAAATATATAGTAACTAATAATCCAATACACTAGTCTGGGCTAATAACAAAGTGGGCCTCATTTAAAAAAATGATAATGGTTCAATACAATGGTCTGGGCCTCATTTAAAAATAAAAAAAATAAATTCCTACAAACTATTTGTCTTAGGCATTTTCTTTTTTAAACTCCTTCCCAATACATTAGTCTGGGTAATAACAAAGTGGGCCTCATTTAAAAAGTAATGATAATGGTCCAATACAATGGTCTGGGTCTCTTTTTTTTTTTAAAAAAACAAATTACTAATAACTATTTTTCTTAGGCTTTTTTTTTTTTTTTTTCAGAACTCCTTTTCTTTTATTCTTCTATTTTCACAATGGCAATGCAACGACTATCCTTTGGGGATCGTGAGCGCTTTAATTGATAATTTTGCAACTCAAAATGCAAGACGATTACATCACATTTACTTTGATATGAATTTCAATTTTGATTTTTGTGACTAAAGTGTGTTGAATATTTCTTTTAATTTTTTTATATGAACTCGATCGTGCTATTTATAAAGCACCAAGACCAGAATTTTTTTTTCAACATTAATATATTTTATTTGCTTATTGTCTCATTTTAATAAAAATTTTGCACTCTTATAGAATTTATCCGCACGTAAAAATTTAGGTAGAAAGGGGCTCCATTTGAAAGTTCGCCTAGAACCTCTCAACATTTTTGGAATCTCAGAGCCGACCCTGAATCCGCATATCACTCACTGATATTTCACACCTTTAAACATGCAAACAACCAACAACTTTACGTTGAGTACAAGTCACGAATAGACCTTTTTTTTTAAATAAAAAAAAAAAAAAAAAAAAACTCTCACATAATACAATTATTCATAATAAATATTACTCTACTCCACTTCAATTATGTCATTTTATTTTAGTTTTAAACACAAAGTGAAGTGAAATAGTGCAAAAGTAGAGCTTGAGTACCACGAAGCCGCTGTCAATTACTTGAGTATGAAAGCTAACGATCAAGACCACGAAGCCGCCGTCAACACTCCACCATCGACGACGAGGTCGTGGCCGGAGATGAATGCGGAGTCATCGGAGGCAAGGAACAACACCGCATCAGCAACATGTTTCACTTTCAGTACAATTCCTTTCAAGCTTGTAAAGGGCTCAAACATATTCTCCATATCCTCTACCGCCTTCTCGTCCGTCTTGCACATCAATGGGGTCGCCACCGCGTAGGGCGAAACACTGTTCACTTTAATCCCGTGCTCCCCTAGCTGCCGGCTCGCTGAACGGACCAGCCCAATCACTGCGTGCTTCGACATGAAGTAATCTGTCCGCCTCTTCCCGCCTGTACTACCCACCACGCTTGCTGTGCACACGATGCTACCCTTCACGCGCCGCTCCACCATTACACGCGCAGCCTGCTTCACGCAAGCGGCCATGCCACGCACGTTGATGGCAAAAAGGCGGTCGAATTCGGAGAAGTCAAGATCTAGAAGCACCTGATTGGAGGGACTAATGATGCCTGCGTTGCTGAACATGATGTCGAGCTGGCCGTGAATCTGGACCGTTGATTCAACCATTTGTTTGACTTGGTCTTCGTTGCTAACGTCGCAGTGGATGTAGGTGCACTGTGGGCCGATGGACTCGGCCACACGCTGGCCTCGCTCGTCTTGGATGTCGGCGATCACAACCGCACGTACGCCCTGATCGGCAAAAAGACGCGCCGTTTCCTCGCCGATGCCACTCGCGCCGCCGGTGATTATGGCTACTTTGCCCTCTAGTTTCTTCACAGGCATTTCCGTCATGTTTCAGTCACCCAATAGCTAGAGACGTGAGAGAAGCCAGTTGTTCATCATAGGATTACGAGTTTAGCCTTTTATAACATTCTTGAATAACAATGCTAATTAACTTTCCGTCATCTTTTAGCTAGGAAGCACCCGTCACCTTTCCGGGTAAGAAGCATTGACACGGACACATACACAAGCATGAACATGGATGTGTGATACGGTATAACATGACACAAATACGATGATACAAAAAATTCTAAAAAATAAAATATGGACATGACAAGGACACGACTAAAATATAATAATATAATATATTAATATATATTAATTATTCAACAAAAAAAAAAAATATTACAGAAATCATTCAATTCAACGTCAAGCAATTAATAATCAAGCAAACTATAAACAAAAGTAGACAAATAAATTAAAGAACTAAACTTATTTAGTCCTCAACATATATTTAGCTTAGATTTTTAATTATAACTTAGTCGCATATAATTTCCTTTCGAAATACTTGAATATACATTACTGCTACAAAGTGTCCGACACTTATTCGAGAAGTGTCCGAAAAGTATTCTAAAATGAATAATGTCATGACACTTTTACGAAATATCCGACACGTCTAAAAAGTGTCTAAGTGTCCAACACGATATCTAAATATTCAACACGGATATGACACTCTCGGTGAAGTGTTCGTACTTTTTAGCCTTTCACTCACCCATATTTTTCTTACCAAACATTCATGATTAATATTTAACAAGACAACTTTGAAAGGTGGTTATGACTTAAAACATTATTTTATTCTTAAACAAAGAGAAAACATGTAACATCAAAACAAAGAGAAATTTTCATATAAAATCACTTTATAAAGATTCGAACATGATTTTATTGTTGAGCAAAGAGAAAACTTGTAACGTAAAACAAAGAAGATTTCATATAATATCATTTTCTAAATATTAGAACTTGTGCCCCTTCCCTAAGCGGTGGCTTTTACGAGGAGAATGATTAAGAGATTGATTGTTGAAGATTATATAACCCATTAAAATTGTCTTGAAAAATGTGTAAGCAATTTTACAAAAATTTAAAAAAAACTTGCCACAAGTTGGTATGAGTTTCTAGTTGCAACCCTTGTAGGTTCCTAAGCACATAGATTGTGTGCATGACTTTTCAAAAGTACACTCAATCAACACTTTTCAAATTCCAAATGTAAGTCCTCCGTTTGTTTCATCTTTGGGGAAAAAATGTACGTTAAGTACAATGACTTACAATGACTTTCGCTAAGATTTAACCTAATTACACACCGATAAATTTTTTTAAAAACTTTACACCGTGTTACCCTGTGATTTTATACTCCCTTCCGTTCAAAATTTTGTCAACGACGTCATAATAATTGGTTACAGTGACCAAAATGTCCATCAACAAAAGAAAAAGATGTTATAACCCTTAGAGTGTCATCAAATTACATAAAAGCCTTATTTTTTGAAACAAAAATACCCCTACTCGATTAATGTCATTTTGTACTTCACTGCCAACAATCAAATATATAACCACCACCCCCCCCCCCTCGATTAATGTCATTTTGTACTTCACTGCCAACAATCAAATATATAACCCCCCCCCCCCCATATGAATAGAAAATTCATGTTTAATCTATATCAACACTCAACAGCAATCATGCATATATAATATTACATACATATATATTTTCCATTGAAACCTGCCACCAAATCCAAATCATCACCACTGACATCATCAATGGCTACAGTTTTAGAAGCACCATACGTACAAGAAATGGATCGAATTCAGAATCCTAATAGCAGATTCACAACACTGCTTGTGGCACCGGCAAAGCCTTTTAGCTAGGGCTTCAATCGGGGAAATTCGGTCTACAATTTCTTCACTAATTTTAGGGCTTGTTTAAGCAATTTCTTAATTTCGGGTTCAATTTTTGAGATTAGTTTAGAGGAAATTAAAGGAATGGTTTCTAGGGGTGGTATTGAGACATTATCAAAACAGAGAACTTGATCAATTAGGCTATAGAATTTCTCCTTTTTTTTCTTTGAAGTTTGTTCATGAATGTGTGTGTGTGTGTGTGTATATATATATATATATATATATATATATATATATATTTGTGTGTGTATATTTGCATTCCCATTTTAGTTTATTTTTCTTCATGACTTACTTTGGAGCATCAATCACCCTTTTCTTTTATTAGCCAGAGGATGGTGGAAGGTGAAGGCTCCTGAAGGAATGAGAACCAACTGTTTGACAAAATGAAAATGCCCCATTATATGTGATGCACTGTTGATATTCAAGAACAAGAAATTGACAACGGTGTGTTGTCAACTCTTGGATAGGAGGAGGAAGATATGACCAGCTTGTGGATGGTTAGGTTTGGCGGTGGTACGAAGAAGAGATTAAGAGAAGAGAGGAGTTATGTGTGTATATAAGAGAGAGAATGGAAAGTGGGAAGAAACGGTGGTGGGGACAGCTATGGATGGGGTGGTGGCGGTGGCGATGGCAGTGGCGGCGGCTGTGGGTAGTGGTGTTGTTGCTGCTGGAAAGGACGGAGAGAAGTAGATCGAGGGAGGAAGAAAAGAGAGGAGAGAGAAAATAATTATAAAAATGGGTGAGCAAAAATGTCAATTCACAACTTTAGACTTTTTATCAATTTTATTATTAAAATAATCGGGGTAAGAAAGTAATTTTTCTTTAAAAAATAACATCGTTTAAATGACCTTTGTATCGACAATTAAGCCGTTATTTTGACATATTGCACTATACATGTCAAATAATGTGTAGATCGTCCAAATATATTTCATGGCCATAATTTTTCAAAAATACACTCAATCAATACTTTTCAAATTCCAAAAGTAAGTCATGCATTTGTTTGATCTTTTAGGGGAAAAAATAGAAGACAAACTATGCTAATTACTGAAAAAACCGGAAGGTAATGAACACCAAAACTTGTTTTAGAAGCAACAACTATAATTTGCAACCAGGGTCGGCTGGACCCTAAGTCGACTTTGGTAGTTGTCTAAGACCCCAGTTAATGGAAGGCCTCCAATTAAATTATTTTATTTCCTTAATAATAGTTTCTATTTTATTTTCTAATATTATTAGACTTTCTAAAATTTTTATTTCCTTATAGTGATGGGCCTCAACCAAATAAAAATTTAATAATATGCCGAAATAATTTAATACATTCTAAAATTTCTAATTTATATTCTTATCTCAAAACATTCATCTTTTTTTTCTCTCTGTCACTCTATGAATTATTGAATATATACTAATTAACCAATAATTGTAGAAAATTAGGAATTATAAAACTTTCCACCTTCTACTATTAAGTTTTATCTTTTTTTTCCTATTCCTCACATTTTCTCGATCTTCTCTCATTACAACAATTTTTTGTTATAATTAATAATAAAATAACAAAAAATTTAGGTGAAAATCAATAAATGAACAACCAAGTCATCTTAAAGAATTAGTAGAAGATAATACAATAATGTAAGATAAATATATTGGCCACTTAGATTCATAATGATAATCGAATGTGTGATAAGAAAATTCTTTGTGAATAACATGAAAAAAGAATGAAAAAAAGTGAACCAAGTTAAAAAAATATATATGAAGATCTTATTCAAAAATCATATTCTATTTCCACAAATATTTATATATCGAAAAAATATCATTAAAAAATTAAAAAATTTATTAGTAGAAATTGAGCCAATTAAATATAATAATTTCAATAAGAATAATTTTTATATAAATATTATTAACTAATATTTGATATTAAAATATTATATGTTAAATGAACACTCTTGTATTTTTCACTTGAGGTCTTAAATGATATTTTTCACTAAAGGTCTTAAATGATGTTGAGCCGCCCTCTTTGCGACAACAATTCATTCACAATGTAAACCTATAATTTGTGTATTGTTGAACTCAAGACTGGGTTTGATTGTTCTTTGGCAAATCTCATTTGAATTTCTACCACCCAAAGCTGTAGATCGACTTCTAAGAAAGAACATGCACAACAAGGATTAAGACTGATTCATTTCGGTTTGAACTTGATTTGGCACAACACTCTTGGCATGTGTTGTTGTCCTACTCATTGCCTTATATTTATATCTATAATGAGCATTTTTTTGTGTAGTAATTAAATTAAGAGAGATTATATATATCACACTTCATTTAAATGTTCTTGCTGTACTTCACTTCATTTTAAAAGAAAATTTCATAATTAACTTTCAAATAAATATTCAAATCATACAAACATTTTAAAGAATATCTCTTAGTCTTCAATTATGAAATGTCACCCAAAATGATATACATCAGTCCAATTTTGTACGGAATATATGTGTTAGAAAATTTGAATGAAACTTAAATGTGAAATAGTGCGATTCACACTGAATAGACACCAAAAGTGTCTGTTAGTATCGAATAGACACAATTAGTATTGTTTAAAGTTAAAACAGTACGAGTTGCAACCTTTTGCACCAAAGGACGTGTCCCATGCCTATTCGGGTAGTTTTGAAAGGGTACTAGTATGCCTATAAATAGGCTATTTATTTTCATTTATAAAATATATTTTTTTTAAGACTTCTTCTCTCACGTCTGAAAACCTATATAGCCTAACCCAAGTGGCAGTAAATCTTAGTAGTCTGGTCTGAATCAATGGGTTAAGAAAGTCAAGTCCAAGAGAGTACAAACACACAGGTGGTTCGCAGAAACTCAGTTGGTTTGTAGTGTTGCTACTGATTGAGATGAAGATCGTTGTATCCTGAGAGACAGTCGCCAAGAGTCCGTTCAACACCATTGCGGGGCGATAATTGTCTCAAGGACATAGAGTCTAACTCTAGCCTCGATCTACAGGTTCTTCAGTATTTATATATTTTAAGTTCTGTTATATTTTCTATGGTTTATACAACATGTGATATATATACTATACATGAGTTTAGTAGTCTAAATTATTACATGTGTTATAATATTACTTGATATAGAAACTTATAGAAAGTTTTTATATATTGTGAAATGGTAAGAGATTTTCTATTATGTTTATGTGATTTAACATGTTAGTATAATTGCTTTATATCTTAAATAGTAACATATACGCATATATTTTTCTAACAATCTTAAAACAATTAATGTATGCTCTGCTGTTGTATATATGCTACTATTTAAGATAGTGATTTTATACAAAATATAAAATATTGATGAATTCAATATTAGTTAAATATCAATACCACATAAAGTATTGTTTATTTTGTAAAATTCAGTATTTGTGATATAATATTGGTTAAGTTTGTGATATGCCTTAATTCAATATTGGTGTAATATTGAATATGTATATATATACAAATCATACGATTTGAGTTGAATGTCATTATTAAAGTATGAATTTGATATTACATAGTTGGTATTTTTATGATGTGCATATAATATGCTTATATCTTGGTGATAAGTTTAAGTATGATACATGTTATTCAAGTTTTATAAAATGTTAATCTAGTGTTACATTTAAATTAGTGTTGTATTTACTAATATTTTTATAATGTGAAGAATGACAAATATAATAGAGATAATTATTCTTGTCGAGAATAAGAAGAAATTTTGAGACATTCTCCAAGGCACATGTTGTGTTAGAAGAATAATTAGGGTATGAAAGAGATATACACCATATAAGACTATTGAGGGTACATATGATAAATGGTGTTTATCATGATTTCTAAAATCAACCTGATAGTCAAATCAGAGGGTGATAAGTCAATATTCCTCATCATATCTGTTTCGATAAGAGGATTGTATCATTTATCAAATATAAATGTTAAATTTTCTTAAGAAAATTCTCTACTAACAAAATAAGGTTGTATTAGAAATAACCTTAGTGAGAGAACTCGTTCTTCAATGAGCACTAGTGAATACCAAGATTTGCTCAGGGCCAAAATGAACACAACCGAAAGAACCAACTTTGTGCGAAAAGGTATTGTGTGTATATTATTGTCTGATTTTACACAAACGGCTGAATAGTTCAAGATTTTATGTCACTAGTTAGCCAAGTAAATCCGATAGTATTACACTAGGGAAGATTCAAGGCCAAAAGCTATCTATCCTGATGCAATAACTTTTCAACTGTACTCTCTTAGTAGAAGTCAAAGTCCGTTTTTTTAAATTATATTAATTTTCATTCATGTGGGGGATTGTTAGAAATTTTGAATGAAAATTAAATGTGAAACAGTGCGATTCACACTGAATAGATACCAAAAGTGTTTGTTAGTATCGAATAGACACAATTAGTATTGTTTAAAGTTGAAACAGTACGAGTTGCAACCTTTTGCACCAAAGGACGTGTCACATGTCTATTCGGGTACTTTTGAAAGGGTACTAGTATGCCTATAAATAGGCTATTTACTTTCATTTATAAAATATATATTTTTTAAGACTTCTTCTCTCACGTCTGAAAACCTATATAGCCTAACCCAAGTGGCAGTAAATCTTAGTAGTCTGGTCTGAATCAACGGGTTAAAAAAGTCAAGTTCAAGAGAGTACAAACACACAGGTGGTTCGCAGAAGCTCAGTTGGTTTGTAGTGTTGCTACTGATTGAGATGAAGATCATTGTATCCTGGGAGACAGTTGCCAAGAGTCCGTTCAATATCATTGCGGGACGATAATTATCTTAAGGACATAAAGTCTAACTCTAGCTTCGATCTACAAGTTCTTCAGTATTTATATATTTTAAGTTCTGTTATATTTTCTATGGTTTATATAACATGTGATATATATACTATACATGAGTTTAGTAGTCTAAATTATTACATGTCTTATAATCTTACTTGATATAGAAACTTATAGAAGCTTTTTATATATTGTGAAATGGTAAGAGATTTTCTATTATATTTATGTGATTTAACATGTTAGTATAATTACTTTATATCTTAAATAGTAACATATACGCATATATTTTTCTAACAATATATGTTTAAAATTTGACATCAAGTACAAAATAAGTGCTTTATTAAATATTAAAAAGAAAAAAACAATTGCAATTACAATTACAATTAAACCAATCTATGAAAAATGTACCAGCATCAAATAAGTTGCGACTCCTTTGATCTATTAAACCAACACTTCAAAGGTGATTGTCAAGAAGTGTATCCGCCGTCAACGACGAGGTCGTGGCCGGAGATGAATGCGGAGTCATCGGAGGCAAGGAACAACACAGCATCTGCAACATGTTTCACTTTCAGTACAATACCTTTCAAGTTCGCAAGAGGCTCAAAAATCTTCTCCACCTCTTCCACCTCCTTCTCGTAATTCTTACACATCATAGGCGTCGCCACCGCGTACGGCGACACACTGTTCACCCTAATCCCGTGCTCCCCGAGCTGCCGGCTCGCTGAACGGACCAGACCAATCACTGCGTGCTTCGACATGAAGTAATCGGTCCGCCTTTTCCCGCCTTTACTACCCGCCACGCTCGCCGTGCACACGATGCTACCCTTCACGCGCCGCTCCACCATTACACGCGCCGCCTGCTTCACGCAAGCGGCCATGCCACGCACGTTGACCGCAAAAAGGCGGTCGAATTCGGAGAAGTCAAGATCTAGAAGTACCTGATCGGAGGGACTAAGGATGCCTGCGTTGCTGAACATGATGTCGAGCTGGCCGTGAATCTGGACTGTTGATTCCACCATGTCTTTCACTTGGTCTTCGTGGGCAACGTCGCAGTGTACGTAAGTGCACTGTGGGCCGATGGACTCGGCCACACGCTGGCCTAGCTCGTCTTGGATGTCGGCGATCACAACCGCACGTGCGCCGTGATCGGCAAAAAGGCGCGCCGTTTCCTCGCCGATTCCGTTGGCACCGCCGGTGATTATAGCTACTTTGCCCACTAGCTTCTTCATAGGCATTTCCGTCATTTTTCAGTCACCCAAAAGAGAGAGAGAGAGAGAGAGTCAGAGACCAGTCGTCGTAGGGTTACAAGTGTAGCCATTATGTTAGTTCTTTATTTATTATAATTTTCTTACACAAAGAAACAAATTGAATTTATTTATTTTAACAAAGCAGATAAAGACAAATTGAATTAACGTGCGCGTACTTGTCTTACCAAACGTTTTTTTTCTTTTTGATAAATCACTCTGACATTAACTGAGATTTTCTTTAATTACCTAGTTTTAAAGTTTTTACAAAGTTAAATCTCAGGTCCTGCCACACTAATGAACCATTAATAAACACGAAAAATTATACTAGTCTCTCCGGTGATTTTATTACTATACACTTATCTCACCTCTAATAAAAAGGAAAAATTACATTAGTCTCTCCTGTGATTTTATTAATTTTTTCTGCTTATTAATGGTCAGTTAGTGATTTATCAAAAAGAAAAAAGACGTTTGTAAAATTAATAAAATTACACTAATGAACCATTAATAAACAGGAAAAATTACACTAGTCTCTCCTGTGATTTTATTAATATACACTTATCCAACTTATTGTTTGTAAAATTATACTGACATTTATTAAGGTTTATATTTTTGCAACACTTACCTCCCTTCTTGTTTACAAAATTACACTATTTTTTTTTTAAATTTATAGTTTTGTAATACCGTGTTCCCTTCCATTAACTGTAGTTATTGGTCGACATGATCAACATGTAAACAAAAATCATTAATTTGTGTAATATTGTAATAATAGAATCTTAATTACATAAGAATCATTAACGACATTCTCTCGACAACTCTAATAAAGAAAATTAGTTTAATTTTACAAACAAGATGGGAGGTAAGTGTATTTTGACGAAATCTCATGAGAGGTTAGTGTAATTTGCTCTAATAAATAATACGATTTTTGCAATTTTACCAAAATCAAGGACCTTTATGTACTAAAATAGCCCCATATTTGTAATGCATTAGATGATGTTAGCAATAGTTTTTGAACGCCCAAAATGTCTTATTTTGACTACTTATGTCACAACCTTCTTTATATTAATATATAATTAAAATTGGAGATTAAATATATAATATATATATATGTTACATACATATATGTAGGTCATATATATTACTACTACCGTCACCTGCACCACTATTATTGGCCTGCACCACCACCGCCAACTTCCAAGCCAAAGACTTCCAACCACTTCCACCACCACCATTTCGGAACCCTTCTTTGCAAACATCACACTAATCAAGACTCTCATTTGCGAGAAATTAAATGTTACAACGATGATGCCATGTCACATGACTGAAGTGGTATCATCATCTAATACATGCAAGTTATGTATTAGAAGAACATGGTTGACTTGTATCACAATCCAATAAATACAAGTTATGTTCAATCATATAAATATGTTAGTCATATTCCTTTAACATATGGTTTGCATTATTAGATACTAATACAACGTCAGCCATGCGACGTGGCATCACCGTTGCAATGTATAACTTTTCCTCGTTTACGGCCCGAGACGATTAATTTCCCTACAAATTCATCTAGAGTGGATTTGTCCCAATGATTTATTACCCCACAAATTCAACTATATTAGTACCAACCAGTACTATTTGCCCCCAATGATTGATTCCCCTACAAATTTATCTACAATAAGTACCAACCAGTATTCGTTCAAATCCATCCACTGAAACGCGTTTACAGCCCCAACGATTCTCAAACCAAACACGCCACAACCAATGTTCTTAATGGCCCCAAAACACAATCTCTATGAATGAATCATGGGAGGGTTACTTGAATTTTGGAACGAACTTGAATGATTTCCAAGTGGGTATTGTCGTAATTGCTTGGGGTGGAGAGAGAGAAGCAAAGGCCGTGATAGTGTTGTTATCGGCGATGGTGGTGACGGTAGTGTTGGTGATCGTAGAGAATGGGGGTAGCATCATCTGAATTCTCTAATTTGGTATCCACGACCCTATTCTACACATATATACTTAATATATATAGAATCAATTTTACTTAATATATATGGACTCAATTTTTGCATTGTATATATATAGATTGAAAATTAATTTGGTTTATGTAAAACTTGAGAACAAAGGTGAGGGAGATTGGCCGGTTGTGGGTGGCGGGTGGGTTAGGTTATGCCTGGCATGGTGGAAGTTTCAGGTTGAAGAGGAAGAGAGAGAAGATATAAAAGTTAATAGGGGTAATATGGTCTAAGTAGTAATGGTTTGAAAGGTTATTTTATTTTCTTAATAAGGTTATTATGATCATTTTGTAGCATATAAGGGTAGTCTTGGCATTTTGTTTGTTTTTTTTTAACTGAATTTTAAATAGGTTGACGATCAACTAATGGCAGGAGATCATGGTTAAGTCAACCAAATCTCAAGAGAGATTGACCGAAGTATTTTAAAAACTGTAAACTTGAGAGTAGTTATGACAAACCTTAGGGAGGTCAAGCTAATTTTTCCTCTCTTTTTTTTATAGCAAATATACCGAGTTAATAAGGCCATTAATTTTAAAAGGGTTTAGGACTTGAGAGAACATGATTTTTTCTTTGAACAAAGAGAAAAGTTGTAACATATAAATAACTATGATCGTCGATACCATGGAAGCCTAAAGCAAACATTAAAAGTTAAATTTTGTGTCAAAACTTGTGATGATCAATTTGTAATTTGGATGAGAACATCCATTAGAATAGGTTAGAGTGTGAGGACACAATTAACATCAAGTTGGGTTGAATTAGGTTTCTGAAAATAAGATTCTAAATTTGATTTTTCAATTTTCAACCAGTCCGGTTACTCTCGATTATTGTACCTTCAGAGAGTCCAATCGGTTAGTAATTTTTCCAATCAGTAATGTCCTAATAGTTTCAAGATTTTATATATATATATATATATATATATATATATATATATATATATATCATATTTTGATTCCTTTTTTAAACAAAACATTAGGGAGGTTCATTTTAACATCACTTTTTTCACTTTTATTTGGACTTCTTGTCCATAAAAACTCCTCTCTTCTCTCCCACGTTTTGAGGAACAGAAAATTGTTATTGAACACATTCTTAGCGATAATTTTTTTTAAAAAAAATGTAGTCTTATTTTTGGGAATATATTTTTATTTTTGAGAGCACACACATACACATGAGTGTGTTCAGTCAGAGCAACAAGTTCTTCCTTCTATCTTCATATTCGTGAATGAAAGCAATGGGAATAAATCAAGGGAATATATTGTTCAAGGAGCAGTCGTATTGTTCCAACACTCTGTCTACAAAAATTGAGAAAACAACTAGACGTGGAGTCGCAGGGTCAGATGGGGATGTTCAGTATAGTGGATTGATTTGCCTGAGATGGCTAGTGTATGTGGTTTTTACTTGCTAAGATTTTTCCATGTTAAAAAAATTTGGTGTGTTCTTTCCTTTATTTGTATTATTTTATTATTTATTTGTGATTGGTTTGCATTTAATTGCTAATTTTATTGGGTAATTAATCAATCATAAAAATTAAGAAGACCTATTCAACTCTCTAGGTCTTAGGAGCATCTAATTTCACTAAATTCACTAACCATTTTCGCACCGCGCAACTCACATCCAATACTATTGATAGGAAGTGTGAATCATGTTAATACTGTACACTTTACTCTTGAATATGTTTTTAGAATATTATGGTATTTTCACACTTATTATGTAGCCTAATTCTATGGCAGTATAGTGAAGGGCAGTGATTAACAATTTGAATTTTGTAATTGTATTTTGCTCTTCATCATAGTGAATTTTGGTGACTCCATGGACGTAGTCCTAATTTTGAGTGAACCACGTAAAATTATATGCTCTTGCTTGTGTTTTTTTTTTTTTTTTCTATTAATTTTCGCAACAACTATGACTTGCATTGTTAATTTTTAAGACAAGATTGGCTACCTAATGAGTCCTATTCAACAATAAACATTTTTATGAAAATTATTTATCATTTAGGAATGTTTCCTTGTCTATAAGATATTTTACAAAATCAAAACTATAAAATACTTTACAAGAGTTCAAAACAAAAAAAAAATGAAAGTTACGAGTACCAAAACTTGAAAGATTTTAGTAAGTCATTTTCAAATATATATATACTTAGTATTATATTTCCAAACAAATATGTATATATAGTGTGTTTACTTGTAGCACCTATAGACATACATAAAAATATATAGACATGCATGTAATTAGATATATTTATAGATATATTTTTCATATAAATTCACTTGTATATGTGTTGTAGACTAATTTACATCTATGCTGATATAAAATTTCATTTGAGTAATGTTGAACATCTTGAACTATTCGTCGAGATACCCATTACAAAAAATTGTTATGGGTGCACCTCACTTTATCAAACCATATAAATTTAGCCACCTGAAAGAACACTCCATAAATTACTGTGAGGACAATACTTGCCTCTAGTAGGAAGTTCCTATTGACAGAGGGTGTGGATGAATAAAAACTTGACGTACATGTGTTTAAAACTTAAAAAAATTAAAGATCGGTCAAACCGGTACAGATTATCCCTTTGTTGCCTATACTGAGTTTGAATATATTACTCTCCTAATCGACTTCCTTTCTGTGGATTCAACAAGTTGAATGCGCAAACACTATCAGACCTATTAAAACTAGAAAGAGAAAAAATCATAGAAAGAGAGAAATCCTTGTATATTGAATTATGTAAAATGAACAATACATAAGGTCCTTTGTATTGGCTGATTAAGAAGCTATAAAAGGAAGGTGGTAGGTGAAACATACCTAGTTCTAGTGTATGTCTAGGTTAATACATACATGTGCAGAATGTGTCATATGTGAATAATATACATTAATAACCCCCCTCAAACTCGAGGTGGGTTGTTTGAAACTAGCTTGAGTTTGGATACAATATCATGCAAGCAAGTAGGTGAAAGAGATTTGGTGAAGATGTCAGCTAGCTAATCATTAGAAGCAATAGATTGCAACTGCAATGTATCTTGTAAAAGATGATGATAAACAAAGTTACAATCAATCTCAATGTGTTTGGTGCACTCATGAAATACATCATTGTGTGATATTTGAATTACACTCCTATTATCGCAGTAAATAGGAGTGGCAGAAGAAAAAACTCCCTTGTCTTGAAGGATCACAAGTGCCATATACTCGGCTTTTGTACTAGATCGAGCAACCACAATGTGCTTTTTGCTATGCCAAGATATGAGAGAATCACCGAGTAAGAAACCAAAGCCTGTAGTGGAATGACGATAGGTGGGATCACCTACCTAGTCTGCATCAGTGTAGGCACAAAGTACAAGTGTTGACTCTGAAGAGAAATTAAGTCCATGAAACATAATACGAAGTATTGCTGCATAATAAGTAGATCGAGGTGGAGCAATGAACTGACTCAGGATGTAGACTGCTTGTGAGATGTTTGGACAAATGACGATGAGGTATACCAAGTTGCCAACTATAGTAACTCTTGTGAACGGGCGAGTGCAAAAAGAGACACTGGGCTGAGCTACCACACTGACAGGGTACATGATGCTCAATCCCACATCGCCTGGGTGTGGAAAAAGGGATGTGCTTATATATAGTATGTTCTCTTCTAATGGTATGAGACATTTTAGGGTAAAACTCAAGAGCAAAACCGTGCGGGCTTAGGTCCAAAGCGGACAATATCATACCATATGTTGGAGCGGGGTATTACACCAACTAATTGTCGATACAGAGTACCATCATAGAGAGGTTCGCCATCATGTGGGGTGAGTCATGTGTTAGACTCAAGTGTTGTATCGATAATCTTGTTGTTATTATTCCAGCTCAAGAAAGTAGATCTAAAGAGTACTTTGCTTAGGTGAGATAATAACAATCTGAACTTACAGAGATATCTAATCCAATGAAATAACTAAGAGGTCAAAGACCTTTCATTTCAAACTGATGACTGAGAAACTGTTTGAGCTCTTGAATACCTTGTAAATCATTTCAAGTGATAATCATATTATCAACATAAAGTAGGAGAAGAATGATAACAAAGTCAGTGCATCAGATGAAAGTAGAGTCATAGAGCTAACAGGGTATCCAAGTTGGGAGATAGTTGAGCTGAACTTGACAAACCAAGCACGATGCTCTTGTTTAAGTTTATACAAAGCATGGCAAATTTGACACACCTGATTAGGAGAATGATAAAAACTAAGAGGAGGTCGCATGTAAACCTCCTTAAGCAAATTACCATTGAGGAAGACATTCTTCACATTTATTTGAAGGAGATCTCAGTGAGAACAGACAAATATAGCAATGAGAGAGCGAATAGAGGAGAGGTAAGTAACAGGAGAAAATATCTATTTATAGTCATAATAATAATTAAAATCACTAAGATGGGAGGGTAGAGCTCATACCTAAGTGGACTAACGAAGATCTGAAGTAGTTGTATTGTAAGGTACCTCAAATGGGCTAGATGACTGAAACTCAGTCAAAGGTGGATCGACTGCTACTAATGACTCTAAAGGTTGAGTGTCAGGAAAATGATCTATCGTTGATGATCTGAACACTGAATATTAGGAAAAATATCTATGCTAATGACTCTAAAGGTTGAATATCATAAAAATGATCTGCAGAAAACTTCAATAGAGGAATGGAAAAGGTATGACCAGGAACACTAAAGGTGGACAATGTATATAATATCTTATATTCTCAAAAGACAACATGAAGAGAGACTCTAAGACAAGATCACAACATCAATACCCTTTTTGTTCAAGTCTATACTCAAGGAAACAACTAAGTTAAGAGCATGATTGTAATTTGGTGCACTCATAAGGTTGGAAGAGAACAAAATAAGCACACCCAAAAATTTTAAGGTGACTATAGTGAATATTGTTTCACCCCAGAAAGAGGAAGGAACAGAAGCAAAAAGATTTTGATATTTTTGAAAAACTGAGTTGCAATCATTTTAGTTAAATCACGAAATATGTTAAACAACTCAGAAAGATTTTTCATAAAAAATATTCAGGTGAATCATGAAAAGTACTCATAAAAAAATATGACAAAATATTGTGATCCCCCATGGTAAGCATATGAGAAGGCCCCCACATATCAGAATTAATAAGATCAAATGAAGTAGAAGTAAAATATTCACTTTATTAAAAGGTAATGTAGGTTGCTTGCCTAATTGATATGAAATACAATCAAAAGATCCAGTTTAAACTTAACCTAGCAGACCTTTAGAGGGTAAGGTTTGAATATGAGACAAGAAAGAATGCCCTAAGCGAGAGTGTCACAACTCAATAGATAATGAATTGAACTGTGTAGAAGCAGTAGAGATCATTGGAGTAGGCAAATAGAGAGAGGAAAGTTTGAATAGTCATCTTATCTTACGACCAGTCCCAACAATCTATCATGTCCGAGAATCCTGTACAACACAACTATTAGAAGAAAAAAGTTATGTTTAAGCCTAGCTCGATTAATTGGCCAATAGAAGAAAGATTAAAGGAAAGTTTCAGTACAAGATAAATATCAAGAATAGATAATTGGGAATGAGAAACAGTTCTTGTATGACTAATGGCTATATTAAACTCATCTGCGGTGTGTAGGACAGGTGAGTGAGGAGAAGGATTTTGAGTGATGAGCAAGGTAGAGTTGACTATCATGTGGTTACAATAAGCAAAATCAAAATACCAATGAGAATTTTTACCTGGCATGACAAAAATAGCATAGGAATATGCATTTTGATATCAAGATAGAACCTAATTGAGAAGTGCCTAAAGTTTAGCTATATAAGATGCAGATAAGGAAGATGAATACTTGCTAAAAGAAACAAGTGCTGAAGAGTGATCAGGTCCTAACTGAGGAGTAGATGATGGTGTCTCCAAACGTGTCTTCTCTCGGATAAGTTGATTAAGAATAACTTAAAGAATATGAGTAATCTTGATTTGTGCTATTTAGAGATTCCAATTGCAAAATCAGATATAAATTTTGAAATCATCGCAGAAAACTAAGCAGGAATACCTTGCTCAAATTTTTTTTTCTGACGTAGCAGTATGATAACGTGATGCTTGCATGACTGATGACATGGATGATGTGTCAGGGATAACATGGAAAAACCCTAACGTGTCATGGGTGATGTGGTAAAAAAACAAACTATTTGTATGATGTGACAGTTGATGTGTCATAGGAAAACGTGTCAGGTGACATGGCTGGACATTGAGGTGTCCTATAATAGAGTGTCTACATCATATTTTGTTTGCTGATGTGGAAGAATGGATGACTACCAGTGCGTGTATGCACATGGAGGTGAATATACAGTGTGTGGTAGCATGACTTAAGGGACAGAATCTTCTGGGGTATGTGAAGGCACATTAGAAGTCCCTTTGGGCTGTTTTTGGTGGCGTTTTGATGGTCTCCTTTAGTTCTTTCGAGTGATATAGTCTGAACCTCAAGAGGATACTTAGAAGACCTGATTCTAAGAGTGATTAGTTCTTGAACAACAAGAGAAATACCGTCAATGAGCAGCACTATTGGTCGATGATGGCAGACGGTTGCAAAAGAACTTGAACAGAAAGAGATAAGAGATTTCAAAACCCTAGCTCTGATACCATGTTAAAACTAGAGATAGAAAGAATCATAGAAAGAGAAAAATATTTGTATATTGAATTATATCAAATGAACAGTGCATAAGATCCTTTACATAGGCTGATTGTGAAGCTATATAAAGAAGGTAGCAGGTGAAACTATAAGAGGAAGTTGATAGGTGAAACGTACCTACTCCTACTGTGTGTCGAGGTTAATACGTACATGTTCATAATGTGTCATATGTGAATAATATACACTAACAAGACTAAATCTCTACCACCGCTAAACTCATTGGCAACAACGACGACTTGGATCCTTATCTACTGACGAAATCCCTCTTTTGATTCAAGTAGTCGATTGGAAGGTGGACTACCAAATTGTATTATTTTTAACTTATGTTGTATTGGGTAAATAATATTTTTGTGCAAAAAATAATTTCATAATCAAGATTTTATTGCATGATATTCCATAATGAATATTTAACTTTTGTTGTATTAGGTGAATATAGCCATTAGGAGTATAGCCGTTGGAAAGTAATTAAAAAAATTAAATTTTAATTAAAAAAATTAAAAATTTATTAAAATATTATTATTTTTGGTTAGCGGAAATCCAAAGATGTTATTGTGGAGCTAAAATCTGGAGATGCTGATATGCTGACATGGATCTCCAGAATGTTGACGTGGATCTCTCGATTCAAATTTTTGAGATCCAAATTCAGCGATGCTATTGTGGATGCTCTAAGTGATAAAAAGTTAAGTGAATATTGACGTGTATCTCTATATTTAAATTTTGGAGATCCAAATCCGGAGATGTTATTGTGGATGCTCTAAGTGAATCAAGTGATCAAAAGCCAATTGCTGACAATCATTTTAAAATTTTAATATATGCAAATTTAAGGTTTTGAACAACACCACTATTGGGCCATTGACTTAGGTAGTATGAGCTCTCCTCCCAAAAATAAGGGTGAGCGGTTCGAGTCTTAAAGCAATGTGGTCTGACTGTCAGAGTTTTGTATGTGCTGCTTACCTACCAAGAAAAAAAGAAAAACCACATTTTCGAACAACACCAAAGAGCAGCACAGTAAATGGCAAATTGATTATTTCATTATGATATAACTCGTCAAGGATATGCTTTATGTCCTTTTTTACATATACACTTTCTTCGTTTCAAGTATACATTTTTACAATGAAAAATAATTTCAGTTTAAAAAATTTATATGAAATTATTATTACTTTTTATTGATCAAATGTATAAAATAGAATGAAATTTTTAGGAAATGCACAAAGCACACTTTAAGTACTTATATTAATGAAATAAAAAAAATTGATTTTCATGGTGAAATTATTTTCATGATACACATCTCAAAAATGTTTAATGGCTTAACGAAGTTTCATCTTATCACATGAATGGTATGGATTGGAGGAATATTTATTAGAATAGGGTTGCACCAATCTTTACATGATTTTTAAAAAAATTGTCTACATGATTAATACATTTGACATCTCGTCCCATTAATATAAAACTTGCCTCAATCCCTCTAAGTAGGAAGTTCTAGGGATGTGGACCAATAAAAACTTGGCCAGTATTTAAACTTAAAAAAATTAAAAAATAACAAGACTAATATATATGACCAACAAGTAATGAAATTACAATGAAATTCTAATCTATAAAGTATCATTCCAATCAACGGAGTATGAATGTCATGATAAATATGTTTTGGTTGGAATCTAGGAATTTAAACTACCATATATCTTCATTCTTCCATTTTTCAAGTAATTTCGACGAATTTAAACAAAATACAACATAACTTAAAACAATACAAGATCCATTGTAGATTAAACAAAATACAATATAAGTTAAAACAATATAATTTTTTGACAATTGCACAAGTCATATGGATGAGATTCAGAAATACCGGGTGAATCAGCATCTCCTATTCGAAAAGTCCTGTTCTCCCTGCTTCTGTTGGCACTAAATTTGGATCTTTTAGCATCGGCTCCTCTTCTTGGATAATTGCTTCTTATCTTAGTAACTCTCATTGTCTTTCAATCTCTTTCAAATGGCGTAGCTCTGATAGTAACTTTGCCTCCATAATAGATCTCGTTCTAGAGTTAACTTTGGATATTGCTTGTTGAAAACTGTCATAGAATGAAGATTGTACGTTACTGAAATCTTGTTGTTTTTTTCTTATTTCGAGTCTGTTTCACCACTTTGCACCTTGGTATTCATTCTAATGGTTGAGATTCAACAATAACAAGTGAATCTTCTGACATGCCAAACTATGCACTGCATTACTTAATGGAGTTATGGGTTTGAGCTAACAATAGTCTCATTGATGTTAATTCCAGTACTCAACTTCTTTGCGGGCGTAATTTTAGATTTTTTTCTATCTTGTTTGAGACAATATGCATGTTATTTTGAACTGTTTCAAAATGTTCCAACAACTGTCATGTTTAAACTCCTCTTTCATAGTGGCACGATACAGATGTTTAGCTGATGTAATCTAAATTAATAATTGCACAATAATTAGACCCGGATTATTTAAAATAATTACGAATTAAATTTAATACAATAAATAATTTAATTAAAATAATTAACTTGTCGTATAATCATTGTTGAAGCTACTAGTCTAATTCATTTCAATTGTATTCAAGCATCAAAACCATTTGCTAATTTTTCCTTAGCTGGTGAACCAACGATTTGACAAACCGCACAAATTTCGGGCAGTTGGAGCATCAAGTTATATTTGAAATTCGATGAGAATTTTTTTCCGTAACGTCGTCTTCTGTTGACCTGTACGGGTCATCGTATCATTGCTAACTTCCAACCACGCATGGCACAAAGCCTCATATTAGGCGGTGGACCAATTGGGATTTTGGAGAACCAGTTGCTTTCGGGAAGGTCTGTCATTACTAGATTGCGGCAATTCTGTCTATAAAATTAGAATGATTGAGCCGATGGAAATTGGAATTCACTAACATAATATTCATAAGATTGGTTGTATGAAAAAATCATTATTTGATAAAGGGTTGTAGTTGAAATGTGGTGGTGTAGGATCCATGAAATTGGATTTTGTAACAAAAAATTAGCTAGGATTGAGAAAATAAAGGATTCGTCACTTCAAAAATAAGAAAATATGGATATTTAGTTGTGAGATGAATGAATATAAGAGTTGATGTATTTATGGATGTGAAAATTATGAAAAAAGCAAAAACAAAAAAAATAAAGAAAATGATTTTTTTTTTTTTTGGCCAATAGAGTTGTTATAGGCATTGTTGGCCTACAAGCGAAGCGTAATTTTTTTTAAAAAATTGACTTACTGAAACAACGCTATTTCAATAAAGTCAAAAAAAAAAAATTTTAATGGGCCCATGTTGTGCAAGCCCACGTGCTACAATAATCGGGGAATAAGCGATCCGTTCCGGTAAACAACCCATGGCCCAAAATGACATTGGATCGCCGAACCACAGGTGTGGTTTTACCATTGCAGATGGCGTTAGAGCATCTCTAGCCCAATTGCTAGACCCAATTTCCAGTGATTGGTGGTTTTGAGGGCCACATTGGCCTCGCCAAATGGTGGGGCCCATGTGACCTTCACCAGATGCATCGCCAAATTTGGGGAACAGGGCACTTGCACACAAGTTCGCTATTTTTTTTCAAAAAAAAAAAAAAAATGTACATGGCTGCAAATATAGTCATTAGACATTGTTTGGCTAACACCAACAATGCCTAAACGACTATATTTTCCCAAAAAAAAATTTTTTTGTCTTGAAAATTGGATTTTTTTTCCTTTCTTTTTAATTCTTAGGAGATTGTATTGGCTTAAGAATATTAATAAAATAAAATAAATAAAAATTTATTAAAATATTATTATTTTTGGCTAACGAAAATTTTGGAGAGTGTATTTTGGAGTCTCCGCTGGCCAAAATTTGAAGATTCCAAAACACTGTTGTGACTCTTCGAATTTATGACGTAGAAAATTTACGGAGAACAATTTTAGAGATGCCGATGAAGATGCCCTTAGCACATCTAGAATTATCAAAAACCTAAATAAGAGAAACAAGGGAATTAATGTAGTTACAGAGATGTGGATGAGGTTTCGTAGTGCTTTTTTTTTTATTTTAATTTTCACCCTAATCAATGTAGTAGCATTAGGGTTTGTTAGAGTTTAGGGTTAGTCATTTTGACTGGGAAACTTGGGTTGGATTTACTATGAGACTGAAAATGGAACTTTGAATAATAAGATGTTAAAATAGTAAATTAAAAAAATAATAAAATATCTTAACAAATTTAATACTAGTTAGAGACTAGGTTGTTATAGGAAAATTTCCAATACTCTACTTACATTGGAGAGGATTTGAGTGCAATAACAATACTAAAGAAAAGAAAGTGAGATCACAACAGATAGATTTTTTGTCCACATTAAAAGAGCATCTTGGGTGAGGACAATCCCTTCACCCTGATCAAGCATTGTTTAATTACTTAATAGGTGAGTCGGATAAGTTGACAATTGATTTAAGGGCTAGGTGATTAAAAAAGTGATTATTATATTATGTTTGAGTCCATTTGGATGGTTGGAAATGGATCTATATCCTTGGACATTACTTTCATGTATAATTATTGTTCTCCCACTCCAATCTATATCATCCCATGCTGGCGTGGGATTCAAAAATTATTGTAGTGACCATTTTTAAGAATCAAAATATATAAATCTTAATTTTAACAATGAAGGACTGTACTTTAATGATGTCTATGAAGATTCAAGACCCTTCAAGAATAATATCTATTTTGTATATACATTTCAATACCTTTAAAATGAATATATATATATATATATACACACACACATATCATAAGAGTCCTGGACTATTCCCGGAAGAGTTACATTTTTAAGTGCAAACTCCTCTTCCATTTTAGAGTAAATAACTCATATTTTGCGTGAAAATTTGTCTTTTCAAATACAAGCACCTCTTCTGATACTTTTAAAAATGGAAAAAATAAATAAAATTCATGACTGTTGACTATTCTCTAGGGTATTACCTTTTTAATTGCCAACATCTCTTTTGCAGTTTGAATATTTGCATGAAGTGTTGCCTCTTAAAGGGCTCATCTAACATGTCTTCTACAGTTTAAATATTTGTATGAAGTGTTGCCTCTTTAACGACTAATTCTACCTACTCCGGGATTCTTTAAATGTAAGAATTTTACCAGTGATAAAATATTATTTTTTATTATTATAGAAAATCATAAAATATGGAGTGTTATTAGTGATGTGATTCCCGTAATATATAATAATTTCTCCTCTTTAAGGGCTCACCTAACCTATCTTTGTTTAGGGAAAAAAATTTAATGTAAGAAGAACTTTTTTGAAAAAATTAAATTTTAGTGACCAAAATTAAAACAATATTGTTTTTTAGTGACCTTAAATTCAATAAAAGGTAAATAGTGACCAAACTTAAAAAATAATTGCTAATGAGTTACCATTTAATCTTAAAGCCAAAAATATCCTTCCTTCTCTCCATAGATCTACATCATTTTTTCATTTTGTTTCAAACCCACATATCATAAAGTTTAAAAATCCAATAACTTAAATAAGGAATATTTGAGGATAGGAATAGAGTTGGCTTATAAACTTATTGCCTACTGCCCATGACGGTTAATTATTAACTTTTTCTATAAATCTTTCTTTTCTTATATTAGATCTCAAATAGTTAATTCATCTCAAGGTAAAACTGTCGTATCTTTAGAGCCCTAAATTCATCAAAGAAATAAAAATTCATATATGCACATAGCATTAATTGTAAGATGAACATATATATATATATATGCTCTCTCTCTCTCTCTCTCTCTCTCTCTATATATATATATATATACTTTCTTTTTTATAATTTTTTTATGCTTTTTGAAGATTTGATATTTAGAATTGAGATTGGAGAAGACAAAAAAGGGATTGAAAATCTCTAAATGAAAGAGGGTATTTTGGACATTAAAGTTAAATGGTCACTCATTGACAATTATTTTTCAAGATTGGTCACTATTTATCTTTTATTGAGTTTAAGGACATTGTAAAGTAAATTTTTTTAACTTTCGTCACCTAAATCTAATTTTTCTAATTTTTTTTCACCTTTTAGTAAAACATTTGTTAAAGCTCTTTCAATATTAAAATAACGATTTTGCCCTTCCATTGAAGTGTTTATTGGTCTCTGACAACATAAAGCAGTTAAAGTAACCGTAGTGTTCAATTAGTCATTAATTACTAATTGAAGTGAAAAGACTATAATGGACAGTTTTTTTAAAAGAAAATTTCAGTTTTTTTTTTAATACAATTTTAAGATTTGTTCTGCATTAGCTCTTTACAATCTAATTAACCGTGGATTTCCTCATAGCTCTCAAGTATAATGGTCCACCGGAATCATGTGTTCATGAAATAAAAAGAGTACTTCAAAACTTTTTTTCAAAAAAAGTTTGACGATAAGATTATATAAAAAATTAATTTTGAAGATAAAAAGTTTTTGAATTCCGGTGGGCTTTTATAGTCCAGACCAAATCTTAATTTTGACGACCATAAACTACTATTCTACAGTTTCTTAATCATTAGTACTCCAAAACTTTTTGTACTGAAATAAAAGTTTTATATTATAAAAAGTTTCTTTCAAGAACAAGTTTGACTATTTAAATTTGACACAAAAGAAGAAGAAATTAGGGGGGAAAATAAGATTAGTCTTCTTGCACTTTCTTACTTTTTATCATCAAAAAAAAGTTTTCAAAAAATGTTTTGGAGTACTTTCTTTATTTCATCAAAATATGATTATGGTAAATTGTTATATTTGAGAGTTATAAAAAAAATCATGATTAATCAGATTCTAGAGAGAGATACTCCAGATCAAATCTTGAAAGATTTTATTAAAGAAAATTGATTTTTTTTTTTTTTTTACTATTAAGAAACTTTGCTTTATAGTCATTTCACCTCAATTGTAATTAAGGACTAATTGAAAGAATAATAGTATCTCAAAACAATGCAAAGAAAACATATTCTTTCAATTAGCCGTAAGATTATATTCTAAGATCACAATTAAAAGTGAGTATATTGCTCCCTGCTCATCGAGAATGTAAGTTGCCGAAGACTGTCGTGTGTGTATATATATATATATATATATACACACGAGAGCAAACCGGTCAATTAGCAATGGGATCGGGCCAACCGATTTCAAAACTCGTAGATTTCTCGGTAACTCTCAAACTAGCGGACCCGTCGTAAAATTGATTGGTTAACCAACCAGTTCTTTTCCTTTTATTATATAGTAAAAGAAAAGAATGTAGGTTGCTGGTTCAGCCCAAACTAGCCGATTTGCAATAGAAATTGGACCAACCGTTTTTTAGACTCGCCGATATATAGTGAGTCTCAAATTCACCTGCAAACTAGCAAATTTGATAAAGAACCCAACATAAATAGCTGGCTAGTCTTGAACGGTTCTCTTAGGGTTAGTTTAGCATAAAAGAAATACAAGAAAAAGAAAAGAAAGGTGATAGAGGGATATGATTTTGTGTATTTGGTATGAAATTTTTAATGGAAATGAAAGGAAATTGAAGGATTTGGAGGGATAACTTAAGGATGAATAGTAATTTTTGTTATCCTTTCAAAAATAGAAGAAATGGAAGGAAAGGAAAGGAAATGCTATATTTTTTAATGAAATTTTGTTGATACCGCACTTATTTTGATAAAAGAAAAAATTTGTTCTTTTAAATATAAAAGAGTATAATGGTAAAAATTTTAAGTTGTTTATTTTCCTTTCTTTCCCCAAACATGTTAACTATCTTTTCCTTTATTTTCTTTTACTAATCAACCAAACACGATAAAAGTTTAACACTATCATTCTCTTTCTTTTCTTTTCTTTTCTTTTCTCTCATTAGTAATGTTGTCCTTTCTTTTCTTTTCCATTCTACCAAACATAGCCTTAAAGAACGGGTCTCGAAGGTAGGATGTGTACTCCCTCTGCCCCGCTTCACCTTGTTTATATTGCATAATTACTTAAAAATCCTCATATAATACTAAAAATAATAAAATAACCATTCATGAACTAAAACACCGAAACACGGGCTTGCTTGGTTTGTAACTGTGAAAACAGTTTTGTATTTTTAGTTTTTTCAGTTTTCAAAGAATCAAAACAGAAAGCAGTTTTCAATTTTTTTAGTTTATAAATCCGTTTGGTCGGTAAAACTACAAAATAGTTTTCAGAAAACAAAAACTCATAAATCTACTTGTTTATATCTACTGACCAGTTTTTAGAAAATAATTTTTACTTTATTTTTCTTAAATCTAATAATGTAATTTTTATTAACAAGTGTTAGAGGCGCATTATTTTTAAGCTAATCTTTTTAACTTAATAAATCTAATTGGTACTGAAAATAATTTTCTGAACAAATAAAATTTACACACTACTATAATAAAAAAATAATTTTCACTAATTAAAGTAATTCTTAAATTATATCAAACAAATGAAATGAATACAATTTTTTTTTTTGAAAATTAATCAAATTGTATATCAAGCCCCATTACAATTAAACAATCCACCATATGCACTCAATGAATCCTCAATAGTAGGTGGAGCTGACCCACTTCTATATAAATTCAAATCCTTTCACCATCATCGGCCTCCTGTAGTCGCTGATCGCAGAGCAACAGCCCTATATCCTTCTCCAATTCATCTCCAAACTCGTCACCAGTAAGCATCTGTCTTTTACCCAATTCAAACATCATCTTCACAAACTACATAATGAATCATTCCACAAAATCAATACCCAAAAAGTCAATACACAAAATCAATGAACCATTCCACAAAATCAATACCCACAAAATCAATACACAAAATCATTCCACAAATTATTTCGGTGCGTGTGCGGGTGTGATCTGATTGGGAATTGTTCCGGCGTGGGTGTGGTTTAATTTGCTATTGCGACTGTTTGGTTCAAGTTTGGTGGTGGGTTTGGTTGGTGCGGCAGTGCTCAGCTAAAGAAGATGGTGGTTTAGATGGGTTGGTTCAAGTTTGGTGGTGGGTTTGGTCAGTGCGGCAATGCTCGGCTGAAGAAGGTGGTGGTTCAGATGGGTTGGTTCAGTTTGGTGGTGGGTTTGGTCGGCACGGTAGTGCTTGGCTGAAGAAGATGGTGGTTCAGTTGGGTTGGTTCAGTTTGGTGGTGGGTTTGGTCGGCGCGGCAGTGCTCAGCTGAAGAAGATGGTGGTTCAATTGGGTTAAGTCACCGCCAGCAGAGGCGGTGCTCCGGTGGTCGTGACAATCGGCTTAATTAAAGAGTGGTGAGAGAGGAAGCAAATGAGATAGAGATAGAGAGAGAGAGAGAGACAGCAAAAGATTTGATGATGGCCAGGCGTGTTATAAGAAAGCGTCACTTATCGTATAAACGAGCTCCGTGTTTTCATTTCTTCTCTCTTTGATCTTCAAAATTGTGAAAACATCTTTTTTTGTGTTGTCTGAAATTCTATACCCAAGTAACTCAGTTATCTAAGAACTATTCTGTAAAAACAATTCCAAGTAATACAAAAAATCAATTTTTGTGTTTTTATCTCTCCCAAAACAGAAAACTATTTACGAAGATACAAACCAAGCAGCCCCTGATATCTTGTCCTTTTACCATTTCATATACTCGTATCTGTCTATTCCTTTTTGTAAAAATAACAATTTGTTAAAGGACGAGTGAGTCCGGGATAAGGGATTTAAAACGGGACAACACGAGAATCTTTTCATGACAGTTTTCGACAAGGACATATTTTACTTTGTTAAATAGGCGGAATGAGAAAGGGAGCCTCCCCTGTTGCGATCGATCCCTACTTAGCAAGCACTTTAAGATAGAGTGCCCATCTGCAATGACTTTGCAAGATATACTCTACAGTAAGCTTTGTACCCTTTTTAGTTTTTCACTTTCACTCCAAATTTTGAAATACCCCATTAAGTATATTTAGAGAGATAATGGCGTTGCTCTTACAAAGTCTATCTTAATTTAAAAATAAAATATTATGTATATGAGTAATAATCTTTTGATTACCAGTGAGTAAGAAATTTTTCACACACCAAGTATAGTAAACATTGGATATGATCTCAGTATAAAAAAATAATATTTAAAAATTATTACAATCATATCCAATAATTATCATATATGGTGTGAAAGAATTTCTTACTCAGCTGTGAGTAAGAGATTATTTCTATAATATATATATATATAATGAAAATTCTATTGATTATATTTGGTATATTTGTATTTATACGTAAAGAGATAAGAGGAATTTGTATTTAAGATAATTTTTCGGCTTCCATACCTTTTTGATAAAATAAAATATTTAGTAATAGCATATATATATATATATATATATATATATATATATATATATATAATAATGATCTCTTGCTCACCAGTGAGTAAGAAATTCATTCACACCAAATACAGTAATCGTTAGATGTGATTGTTAGATTTTTTTTGGTAATTGCCTTTTTTTATATCATTCACATTCAACGGCTAATGTGTTTGGTGTAAATGAATTTCATGCTCACCGGTGAGTAAGAGATCATTATTCCATATATATATATATATATATATATATATATATCTTTTAAATTAAATTAGAGGATTTCAAGGGGAGGTTAAACACTGTCCACATGTTTTTTCTATATAAAAAGAAAAAAGTAAACAACCTCAATTGAGCCTGCCAGCTCATTAAAAGCTTTGGCATTCATATAATTTCAAAATAAAACAAATGATACCATCTCTCACCCACATGAACTGATTCTTTTTTTGCTCTATCTATATCTCTCACACAATCCCTTTATCTTTACTAACATTGGTTGTTTTCATTCTCTTTCTCTCTCTCCGGTCCTACTTTTTAGGCACCGGTCTTACTAATTCTATTTCAAAAAGAAAATTGTTGTTGATGAAAAATCTAATATCTTTTTTCATTCAAAACTTTTAGGGACATTCTATATTGGTTTTTAACTTATTTTTCAAACATGATTAGGACTTCTATGCCTATATATACTTGTCTATATTTTTTCTATAATTATGCTTTCCAAAAATCATTATTTTAGAGAGAGAGAGCTTTTACAAGTATTTTTAGGAAAGAGTTTTGTTCTATCTTATGAGAGCACACATCTATAATTCACAAATGATATTTAGAATGGTGTACTCTATTTGATTAACCGTTCAGAGATTTTGTTAAAGCTTTTTTCTGATCAGAATATTGGATTTACAATTCTTCTTTGTTGTTTGCTTGTGTAGAAAGGTGAATCAGATCGCACTAAGAAGAAAAAAAAAATAGTTGCTCAGTATTTGAAATCTTTCAGCAACCTTTTTGTAAGGATTGTAACGATAGCCTCAAGTCTACAGTAATTGAACGTGGAGTCGGAAGCGTAAGCCTGGGGCGTTCAGAATCATATTCTTAGCAAAGTGAAGAGGGTTGTGAGTCTGATATAGAGTTTGTTGTATGTTGCTTCGAAATAGTAGATTGGTTTCCTAAGGTGTTACCTCTCCCGTAATTTTATTCCTTGTTCTAGTGTTTTCACGTATATCGGGTGTTATATTTATACTTTACTTTGTTTACTTGCTTTATGTGATTGGTTTCCTTTTAATTTGGTAAAAAATAAAATAATCTAAAAAATTGGACAAACAGGCAAGTAAACCTATTCACCCCCTCTAGGTTTTAATTAAATTTTCACAGCCACTTTCGCACTGTATAACTCACATATTTGGCTGTGCAAATTGGGCCTCACAGTAACTTTCTATTACATCTGGAAGGAGGGTAACTTGAGAAAATTCAAGGGAACAATTTTAAACCTTAACAAGATCCTGAAGTAGATCATAGAGACCATTCAAAGGAAACTCATTGGCTTGCAGTTAAAGGATTCGAAAGCTTCAAATCGCATTATGTCAGATTGGGGTGTCACTGAAAACTACATTTCTCATCGAGCTCGATCTTCATCCTTCCATATGAATGATGCACTAGATCTTCAATTCAGTCAGCAAACAGAGTACTAAGCTAGATCATTGATCATCTGATTCAATATAAGATTGATTATTTTGGGTTGGGCTAAGGCTCTTGTGACTTATTTGTGTGGGCTCTTGCCCTTGTTAATCTTGTGCATTATGGGTTGAACTTGTTAAGCTAAGCCCACTTTTCTTTCTTTTAGCCCACGGGCTTGTATACTGTTTCCATTTTATTCAATACACTTTGATTTTTCTTTCAAAAGAAAAAGAAAAAAATTATAATTTGTTCACAACTGATATTTCTTTTTGTCAATCTAAGCTTAACTTGTGATCATTGAACTCAAGACTAGGTTTGGTTGGTCTTTGGCAATTCTTCTACAACCCAAGTTGCAAGAAAAACTTAAATGCTCCTGGTGTAGTGATGATATAGTATCACATACTAATTAAACACAAACACATATTAATAGATACTACTAAAATAGATGCATTCTTACTTATGTATCCGTGTTTAATTGGTGTGTGATACAACATCATCACTACACCAGGAGCATTTAAGTTTTTCTCCAGTTAGAAAACAATATCAAAAGATGCAGAAGTGAATCGGGTTATTTTGATATAACTTTAACCCGAAATAATCAACAAACTAGTTGTTTCGCATGCCTCCAAACCGTCCTTCCTCTTATGGTGGAACTACACTACAAAAACGAGTGTAATCCTCTAATCCACAGTCCAAGAGTTTCTTCTTCTGTCTCAAAGATAATTGACAAAGAATTTCTAGACTAGGATTTTCTGTGAGATATTGTGTATACATATTGCATATCAAGAAACTAGACAATATAAAATATTTATATTGTCTAATTTCTTAACCCCTAAGATAAATATTAGGGTTTCTTAACTGGGTCAGGCTCACCAATGGGTGCTCCGATTTGGGTCCAAACCCAAAGTCCAACATCTCCCACTCGCACATGGTATGCATGATGCTACCATATAGGCGCTCAACCTCAAGTTCCAAATGACGTGATATGTCCTAAAATGTTCTCACATTGTCATTATGAGTCATATTTTGCTTCATGTGCTCCCAAAAATGTGGAAGAGAGCCGATCACTGGCTGAACCTATTGTTCATCGGTCAAGTGATGATCGTTAGCCCCAAGCTCGCGTATTATGGATAATATGCCTCTTAAGTACTGTTTCATTGAATGATACACATTTTTTGGTAAGAGTCAAACTTCATAGTCAACCCGCACAACTTAGCCAATGAAGTGATACCAAACTTTTGTTTGAGGGCTTCCCATAGTTCATGAGTAGTTAGGAAATTCTCAAACTTGCCAATCAAATCATTGTGCATGTTGTTTAACATAATAAAGCGTGCACACCAATCTTTGTTGCGCCAAGACTGATTGGTCTCAAGATCACGATGATGTTGAGCTATATTTTCCTGCTCTGGCAATTTCTCACCCATGTTCAAATCAACCATAATGTTCTTAGCTGCAATTTTTTAACTACGTACATAGAGAAAATGCAGATAAGATATTAATGAATAGCACAACACACCATAATTCTACATCTTAAATTTAAATTAAATTAATGACAATAATACACAGGCGCAAGATAAAAAAAAAAGTTGAACTTTTAATCATCTCTCGTGCCAAAAGTAACTATCATCAATATTTAATTTAATTTATGCGCAAAATTTGATTTTTGGGAGGAAAATAAATCTCTCAACCGAACAATCACTCACTTAATATGGCACTCCTAAGTATGTTTCTACATTCAAATTCCATTTTCAATAACATGCTAAAAAAAATTGCAAATAAATCATGCAACTTTTATTAAAATAAAATAAAATGGAATTCAACATGCCATAATGCGCAATATGCAATATAAAAATACCATATTAATATGCATATGTACTAAAATAAAAATTCCAGAATGCTAATTAAATCATATGAATCAATTTCATAATTTTCATATTTAAAACATGCATCATATATATTTTTCAAGCACTAAATATATATAACATGTAAAATAAATTCAAATTACAACACATACTAGTCCAGATGGTCGATAAGAGCTCCAGGATCATACATACCAAAATTGGACTCCAAACAATCTCTCACGTGCCCTCACTTGCGAGAGTATGCTTTGTCTTGAACTTTTATAATATTTTATTAAAAGAAAATTCAAAAATAAAATTTCTGGTTCCTAAAATAATTTCTAAAAATATAAAATAAAATTCTAACCACACTGAAAAAATAGAATAAAAAAGACCCTCGCAGGGTCCATACGCCCCACTTGGTGTGAGTGGGGGCGTGTGCTGCGTTTTTTCCTTTTTTGCCTTCTAGCACATGGGCAGTGCGTGGGGCCCACGCGCCCACTTTCCGGCCTCCTTTGGTCGCGGCGCTACCACCATTCTGTTCGTCTCTTTATTATGAGTTCAATAGTATTTTCAGTTTGTCGATTCGAGCCTCATACCTATGGGGGTGAGTCTTACTCTCTCTCCTGTGAGAATGAAAAAACAAAAATTCTTCAATTAATCTTCTTCATTCAAACCTTAATTCGACCCAAAACTTTTCGGACTCACATCTCACAAATCGTACATCCAAATATTACAAATAATATATTCACGGAAAGCTAATAATATATAGAGTCCATCTTTATAAGTTTCATACCATAAAACTCAACTACGAAAGAGAAACACAAGCCTACAAGTTTTTGTTCAAAAGCATTTGTTTTATTTTTCAAAAAATAAATTCAAGGAGTTTTTGCACAAAACTTTCTGAATATCCTTATATGAATATGGATTATAACATACTAAAAATCAGCTCAAACAGATGTCTATTTCATGAGAAATGATTTTTTTTTTCTTACAAAACAAACACACAATTCATGTAATAAATCAAGAAATTAAAATTTTATTCTAAATATGTTTTGATCAATCAAAAGCATATAAGACATGAAAACAACCTTTAAGGCTCTTATATCAAAGTTAGAAAACAATATCAATGGATGCATAAGCGAATCGAGTTACCTCAATGGAACTTTAACCCCAAAGAATCAACGAACCGGTTAGTTCACATGCCTCCAAAGTCTCATTCTTCTTGCGGTGAAACTACACTACGAAAACAAGCGTAATCCTCTAATCCACAGTCCAAGAATTTCTTCTTCTGTCTCTAAGATAATTGTTAAACAAATTTTAAACTAGAATTTTCTGTGAGATATTATATTACTTATATTGTATATCAAGAAATTAAACAATATAACGTATTTATATTGTATTATTTCTTAACCCGTAAGACATGTATTAAAAAAATTTAATTGGATCGGGCTCACCCATAGATGCCCCGATTTGGATCCAAACCCAAAGTCAAACATCTCCAAGGCTCAAAGAAGATGATGAAGGGCAGCTGTACAATATATAAGGATTACAAGACATTAATCAGAATTAATGGAAAGGTGATATATGCTTGGATAAAGGAAGCGAAGCCAAAAGACCCGGCCATATGCTTATTCAATGTCATGTGCTCTGGTCACTTTTCGATTTATGTTACGATAGAATTTAAATCTGGTCACTTACACATGATACACTTAAATTTTGAAAAATAATCATTATTTTTCATTTGAAAAGTCACGCAACACATTTTAAACAAGATAATCACCAAATTAATAGTGCCAAATACAAATAACTAATAGACAGTAAAAAATATAACATGTGAAAACCTAGCTAGTTGATATGAATAGTGCCATTGCTCTTATTTTTAATAACTAATAAACTATACCCAGTTGAGTTATATATGAAAGGTGATCGTCAATAAGTGAATCCACCGTCGACGAGGAGGTCTTGCCCGGAGACGAATGCAGAGTCATCGGAAGCAAGGAACAACACAGCATCTGCAACATGTTTCACTTTCAGTACAATCCCTTTCAAGCTCTTATAGGGCTCATAAATCTTCTCCACCTCTTCCACCTCCTTATTCTGGTGCAGATTGCACAATAACGGCGTCGCCATCGCATTCGGTGACACACTGTTCACCCTAATCCCATGCTCACCAAGCTGCCGGCTCGCTGACCGGACTAACCCAATCACTGCGTGGTTCGACATGCAGTAATCAGTCGCTGTCTTAGTACCTACACTACCCACAATGCTCGCCGTGCACACGATGCTGCCCCTCACGCGCCGCTCCACCATCACACGCGCCGCCTGCTTCACGCAGACAGCCATGCCACGGACGTTGACAGCGAAAAGGCGGTCGAATTCTGAGAAGTCGAGATCGAGAAGCAGCTGATCGGAGGGACCGATGATGCCTGCGTTGCTGAACATGATGTCGAGCTGGCCGTGAATCTGGACCGTTGACTCCACCATGTCTTTGACTTGGTCTTCGTCTGCAACGTTGCAGTGGACGTAGGTGCATTTTGGGCCGATGGACTCGGCAACACAATGGCCTTGCTCGTCTTGGATGTCGGCAATCACAACCGCACGAGCGCCCTGATCGGCAAAAACACGCGCCGTTTCCTCGCCTATGCCACTCGCGCCGCCGGTGATTATAGCTACTTTTCCCTCTAATTTCTTCAAGGGCAATTCCGTCATTTTCTAATCACCAATACAGAGAGAGGGGGAAGGGAGAGATTAAGAGAGAGAGAGAGAGAGAGCAGTCGCTCTCACAGGTGAGTAGTGCAGCTTTTATGAATCAAACATCTTTTTCACATCAGATACACAATAAATTTTAGTTAGGCCATTTTAAATCAAAATACAAAGTTTATTAGACTAGAAAAGTATTTGTATACTCACGCAAGTTGAAAAGAATTAAGAAAAAAAAAATTGAAGAATACGATTGTACGAAGAGCAAGTACCTAAGGAAAGCTAACAGACCAACCTAGAGAGCATCCTATTATATTGCCTACATGACCCTTTTACCGAGTCACCCCACCACCAACTCTCATTTTATTTTATTTTTTTCTACCACCAACTCTCATTCACTTTATCTACTTGCTTAGTGCATTGTTCCATTCACATCCATATAAATGTTCCCTCATTTCATACAATCTTATCTTGTCTTATTTTTTTTTTAAATTATCTCTCTCTTTTTTATGCGTACCGCTCTACCCTTTCTCTCTCTAAATTATCACTATCTCTCTCTAAATTAATTAACATAACTGGTAATAAATTTTCATTAGTATAATATCAAATTAATTATAAGACATTTAAAAATTGAAACAAATATAATATTTGTGCTGATCTAACATTAAGATTGTGATCATCACCGTGAAGTAGATAATGTCGGTGGACCCAGATCTATTGTTTAATTAAATATGAAAAAAATATAAAAAAATAAAATACAAATTGACTGAAAATTTGGCAATTCGACATGATTTTTTGGGTAAATAATTCCGCATAATTGTTATAAAAGAGACAAAAACTCACAAATTCATTAACTTTATTTTCTTGTTGACAGAATCAAGTGATGATGGGTGCACATTTTTAAAAAAAAATCCAATATCATACAAGTTTTGGTAAGTTGTCCTGTTCAACTAAAGATATAACTAAAAACTTGTTTCAATCTTTGGAGTATTATTACATATACTAATAAGCTCAAAATGAAATAAAAGTTTGAAAAACTCCATCTGGCCCCATTTTGAAAAACTCCATCTTTGGAGTATTCTCTCTTCTTGACGATTTGATTGAATTAATTTATGTTCTCCCTATCTGAAATTAATTAAACATGCAGGCTTCTAAAAACCTATAATAAAGATCTTTGTTATTACACCTAGTAAAAGGGGAAAAAAACTGGACGAAAGTCGTAAAAGATAACTGTTTGTTCTTATTTATATGTGTGTGTGTGTGTGTGTGTGTGAAAATGGGTATGGGTCGGGTCTTTTATACGGGTCGAGTCCTATAAATGGGTCGGACCCATATTCAAGTCCGAATAATTTTTGATATCTTAAAATTCGCACAAAAATAAAAATAAAAAAGTCGTCTTTAAAAGAGCAAACCAAAATTTATTGACCCAATCATTTATGAAAATGTGTTGGGCTTTATAAACAGGTCGAGTATTATAAACGGGTCGGATTTGACCCAATTTAACTAATTTGTGTCACAAGTTTATTTGTTATATTATTTATTAAATTTTTTAAAGCATAATTAATGAATGTCAAAAGAGCAAGGGTGTCTAAATTTAACAAAGTCGGTCACAAAATTTTAATCGAGTCGGGTATGACTCGTTTGTTCAAATCGGGTCGACCTATTTTATTTAGACTTTGGGTGGTTTGACTAATCTAGGTCAAGTTAGCCCATTTATTTGGGTTGGCCAACCAATCCAGTTGGGTTAGATCAAATATGAGTTGGCGGGTTAACCCGACCCGTATTTGAATCGCTCATATTCAACCCATTACAAACTGGTTGAATATGGATCTCAACCCATATTTGACCCGCCTATATTCAACCCAGACCAAACTCACCCATTTTGCCACGCCTAGCTACTGTCGTGTCTAGGCGGGTCAAATATGGGTTGACGGGTTATCCCGACCCATATTCAACCCGCCCATATTCGACCCGATTTAGGGATGGCAATGGGACGGGTAAGGCACGGGTTTGCCTAAACCCATCCCCGCCCCACTACCTTCAACACTATTCCCAAACTCGTTGCGGGTTTGAACGGGATTAAATTTTAAAACTCATTCTCGCCCCGTCCCCGTCCTGTCCCGTCTAAAATTTCAAAAGGGGCGGGACGAGACAAGGCGAGGCGAGGCGGGGCCCCTTCCCACAAAATTGTAACCACATTAAACATCAATAAAAATTGATTTTTTCAAAAAATACGAGCCTAGTAGGTAGTACCAAGTTTGATACTATTAAATTCAAAATAGTATAATCCCTATTTAAGAAGTAGAATGACAAGATTCCACAATTAAATAGCCTATTACAGAAAATATATTTCACAACTAAATAACTTAGTAACAAGTTTGATCCAACAATTAAAGAAGTGTTAATACAACAAAAAGATAAAATGCAAACATAAGTCTTAATACAACCAAAAGTAAAATTATAATTTCTATACATATATATATATATATATATATATATACATATAAATATATTTATAATAATAAAATATATAGGCAGGACGGGGCGGGTTATTATAGAGTCTCGAACCCGCCCCGTACTCTCAGAGGGTTTTGATTTTCTTTCCCAAACCCGCCCCTACGGAAAAAAAATGACTCTTATACCCGTCCTAAACGGGACGGGATGGGGCAGAAATCCAGCAGGGCGAACAAAATTGCCATCCCTAACCAGGTTCAAACCCGTACAACCCGTCCAGTTTGCCACCCCTACGCATATTAACAACAAAAGAAATTTGAAATTTGAATCAAAGCCTTTTCCAAACATTTTGGGACCGGCTAAAAGATTGACATTCTTTTTTTTTTCCTTTTTTTCGCATTTATTATTATTTTTCACTTTCAAGAAATTCTTTTTTTTTTTTTGTGCACATTTTCAAGAAATTGTATGTTTCCCAAATGACATTCTGTTACATAAAAACTTCAATATGGCATATAATCTAGAATCATAATGTATAATAATATATGTGATTCATTTTTTAGAAGATTCTCCCCATTCAAACAATGATTGTAATATTTTTATAAATATTGAGATGAGGCGTATATCACTATGATTGAAAACAAAATCACATCCATGGATAATAGGATCATTGTTTGAAAACAAAATTATATCCAAGGATAGGATCAACGTTCTTACGTGAGGCGTATATCACTATAATTGTAATATTTTTGTAAAATATTGAGATGATTGTGTACATGCATATCTAACTTATTTTGGTATCATAACATAATTGGTCTTTAATTATAGTATTGGGGTTATGATCTTAGCAGGTGGCGCCACAAATGCATCATTCAGTACCAAGATTGATTTGTATTTGTAAACTAAAATATCATCATAATTACCATGAATTTTGCTCCCCAGATCTCCTACTCTGTAGCAAGAACTGCAGTGAGTTGAGGTGTAAAGACTTGCAGAAACATGCATTAATGCATTTTTTTATTCTTTATTTATAACTATATAATATAATTGCAAGAATGAAAAAAAAGAGTAGATAACAAATAGAACATATATAATATATGAATTATTTTCAGACATTAAAATCGAGCATTTGTGCTAGAAAATTTTAATAAAGAAAATTAGTTTTAATAATTTGTTTTTTATAAAATTATGCAAAAAAGGAAAGAAAAAATAAAAAAGGCACACATTTTATTGTGTTGTAGCCCATTTGCCCCATCCAGAAATATAATATATTTTATAAGCCACATGGCGCATCAAGTAAATCATATAATATAAATATATATACATGTATATTACGGTCCTGTTTGAATTGGCTTTTGAAAAGTGCCTTTTAATTTTTCAAGCTTAAAAGTCGTTTTGGAGAGTGTTTAGATTAGTAAAGCTGAAGAGTTTCGAAGTCCAAAAAGAGTGTTCAAAGGAAGCTTGTCACCACCAGCTTCCTTATTTAACTTCTGCTTCTCTTTTTCTTCTGTGTAAAAGCCAAAACAAAAGCTCCGCCAAACAGGAGTATGTACCTGTTTGGATTGACTTTTGAAAAGTGATTTTTGACTTTTTAAGCTCAAAAGTCATTTTGGAGAGTATTTGGATTGATAAAGTTGAAGAGTTTCAAAATTCAAAAAGAATGTTCAAAGGAAGCTGGTGGGTACCAGCTTCCTCATTTAGCTTCTGCTTCTCTTTTTCTTCTGTGTAAAAGTCGAAGCAAAACTTCTGCCAAACAGGGTCATACTCGCAACCTCAAAGGCAAATCTAGAGGAAAAACAATGAAGGTGAAAAGTATATGATACCAATCTTGAATGCTTGAAGCCTTGAACGAGAATGATAGGTTTTCAGAGGAGAGAAGTAATTTAGTGAGGGGTCATTTTCGAGTATTTTGGGTGGCTATTGATTGATGAGATTGGAACATACTCTCAAGATTGCATCTATGTTATAATATATATTTTGGCTTGGTTAGTTTGATGGCAAAAATTCGAGGGCCTCCATATTTTGATAAAATAGTTTTTATATATATTTATTTATTAAATATACTATTTTTATCACAGAAAATTTTTTATGTAATCAAACGGAAAAAAATTACAAAATCAAAATAAAAGGATTAATTGAGTAATTGGATGATGGTAGTTATTTATTTATCTGATGGCTTGTTGTGCATAGAGGGGTCATGTCGTAAATTCGCTTAGTGGTTTTTACCATTTTCGGATTGGAATGCAACCATTTTTATATAGTGGATTAATTGAATTTAGTCATGGTTTTGACTTGGTCAATTGTTAGCCCATTGGAGCTTTGAAGGAAATGAGCCCAATGAATCCTCACTCCTAACCCATGGGTTGAATGTATAAGAATGAGAGTGAAAAAAACATTTAGAATGTAGGAGGTACTTTGGGCACTCTAAGGGATTTGTAGAGTGATATTTTCACTCCTCTCGAGTCTATATAAATATATGTCTTCAATAAGGGTTATATACAAGTTGTCTCATATGGAAGAGAATACACATTCTCTACACACATATTATACATTCTAGGCTTCTTGCTTTCTCTCTTGGAGTTTCCACCAACCAAGCTTAGGGAAATAAACAAGGAGGGTCATAGGAATGATTCTAAAGGACAAGGAAGACCAAAGGAGCAAGGTGGAAAGAGAGCTTGAAGATTGAAGCTCAAGGGATAAGGAAGAAGATATTATACTTGATCTCTTGATGTAATTGTCTTCTAATCTCTATATATGATACCACACATATTTTGAAATATTACCCATGGTGTACATAAATCAAGGTTTATTGATTTCTGCTTCCAAGTTATATATAAACCAATTTTCCAACAAGTGGTATCTAAGTCAACCTTGTTTTTATGTAGATTCATGGATTTCCATCTTTTTCATCATGATTCATGGATCAAAATGTCATTGTTTGCATGCGCTTTATGTATATGTGATGATATGTGGATGTCATTGATGTTTTTATGATGTGGTTGGATGTATGGAAGTCGGATGGACCTTAGAAGCTTAAGTTGTATTTGTTGGATGAATGTAATTAATTGCTTTTGATTTATTTATTTATTTATTTATTTTTGAATGGGTTTTTTTTTAGTATATGTATAAAGAAAAACTCAAAAGAGTATACAAAAGAAAGAGGGCATACCTCATGCTTTTGATTTTTAATTTCTATGTATTTTGAATTTCATTGTAATTGTTTATATAAATGCTTTAAAGCCATGTAATCTCTATGAATTTTCATCCACAAATGGCTAAGGAACAAAGAGGAAGACGACAATGGGGTTTTGGAGCTTTAATGGTATCAAGAGGTGGAAGAAACATGGAGAAAGGGGGGTCTTGTAGCTCACTACCCAGGACAGTAAGCAGTGCAAGCTACCCCGAACCAGGCGAGACATTGAAGTCAGAAACAAAGAGAAGGGTTGCGCGCCTGTCTTTAGTGCCGGATTTCGACTTCCACAACCGGAGGTAACCATCAGAGAAATTCGGGTGTTCATGCCCCGACCATTCCAGACTCATATGAGGGAATGGGATAAGGGGCGACCTATAAGGTGGGGGAAGGGGAGGGCTCGATTTACTTGTTAATCAAATAAGCCCTCTACATAGCCTCATCAACGGCAGCAGAGTCTCCAAAACAGAGGGTTGTAGACGATCAAGAACTCGTTGTATGGCCAGATAAGATCGGTCGAGTGGTCTCAGTTGGAGATGGCATTGCACGTGTTTATGGATTAAATGACATTCAAGCTGGGGAAATGATGGAATTTGCCAGCGGCGTGAAATGAATAGCCTTAAATCTTGAAAATGTGACTAGGGGTAGGTACAATGCACCCCTGTTACCCACGACACCTCGGGAGCCCAAAAAGTCGGAGGGGCCAAAATGGAATGTTACTACCCAAGTCGATCCTATTGGAAAGGGAGCAAGATTGGCGGGCCAAAATGGAATGTTACTACCCAAGTCGATCCTATTGGAAAGGGATCAAGACTGGCGGACACAAACTATTATTGGCAACGGGCAAATGACGCTTACGCGAGATCGAGGGCTCGATTTACTTGTTAATCGAATAAGCCCTATACATAGCCTCATCAATGGCAGCAGAGTCTCCAAAACAGAGGATTGGAGACAATCAAGAACTCGTTGTATGGCCATTTTCGTGAGCTATAATGCCACTTGGAATGCCATCACGGTAGATTGTTCATTGGACCTGAAAAATGTTAGTTTTGAAGGGAGTGTGGCGCGGGGAGGTACGCATACAGGCACGCGTTCTATAGACCGGTGCACGCGGGTAGGCATATGCATGCGCGGCTATAGATATCCCCGAAGGGAATATCGGCTAGTATTCGTTTTATTCACTAGCGTTCATAAAACTCATAATAACACATTAGCAACATTGAGAATCTCCCTATTGAGGCGAAGACCGGGGGGTCGGTGACTCAATAGGTCGCTTGACTAGGGGTAGGTTCAAGAGGAGGAGCAGGAATAGGGACAGCTTCACGCCTAACCACTGAATATGGCTTGCACTTCTTGCCCTTATGCTTTGACTTCCAAACTGGAATTGGTCCTATGAGAGCGTTAACGAATCTCAGTTGAGGGACGGACAATCAACCAGCCACTACATAAGTAACCTTTCGGACTCAATCAAGTTAGGCCTAGTAATAATCAGTCGTTGGAGTGGAGAAAAGCGAACACTATCACTTGCTTTGAGAATGAGGAGTATGAATGAGGAGTATGAATCTTCTCTTCGAGCTTTGAAAACCCCGTATTAGTAAATGGGGTATACTGAATATGATGAAAGAATTGAGGGATTGATTCTGGTAAGATATATGAACTAACTACCGGCATCGGTCAGGCCAACCCAAGAGCTCTCTTTTGTATTCTTATTCTATTCTCCTATTTCTTATTCCTAGAAAATAGAAGATCTAATTCCCAACCTTGAATGAATAAAATGAATTTCCAACCTTTATTTACTGCTACGTCCACTCACTACGATCGCCCCTTTCATGGAAATCTTGGCTTAGACACAAAGAGAGAAAGAGAACGCCTATTAAGCGCTTCAACAAGACGCATACCTTCTGTCTGCCTCGTATCGTCTCACTTATTCGAAGTCAGCTCCTTGATCAAACAGAACAAGCCAAGCCGTTGGACCCGTTGCTCGCCACCTTTGGATTGGAATTGACTACCCGAAAAAACCAACGTTGGTTTTGTTATTTAGTAGTAAGCGTCTTATTCTTTGAATTCGATATCTATATTAATCTGTCTCTTCATCTTACTTAAGATTCGGCTTTAGGACAAGCTTGCTATACCCTTTGCTTTTCTATTTTTTCCTTTTTATCTATGTCTACGACGCCGTCATATAGTAAGACCACTTATCGTCATAGTCGATCGGATCGCGGCAACTACTGGTTGTTTCGAGCTTGGCCAGTGCTCTACTGCGCTTACTTCGTATTTCTGGGCCTTTCAGTGCCTACCTACTTCGCTTCATATTTATTTCTTTCCTTCCAGGCCTTGGCCTTTGCTTGGTAGAAAGAGGTCAGTAAAAAAAGGTTCTATTTAGCTTCGTTCTGCTCTTTCTTCGGTAAATGATATGCCCAAACAAAGGGGTGTTTACTCCAGGAGGGGGCGTATTCCATGTCCTTCTGGCAAGGGTTGTTTAAAGAGGGGTAGTCAATCAAGTAAAGTCATTCTAACGTTACTCCAAGGGTCTGCTCCCGTCCCGCATTTGCCGTTTACGATGGCGATTGAGTGATAAACAAATGGCTAATTGGTGTGTGAGGAAGTTGGATCTGGCGCATGCTTTGCATGCAGGCACGTTGATGTCAGCATAAGGCGTGTGAGATCTGCTTTTGGCACGTGGCAGCATGTGAGCACGTGATGGCAGAGGCAAAAACTTTGAGCCACGCATGCAGGCACGTGTGATGTCCTATATGATGATTCCAACTATGAATTGACAGTCTCTTGAGTTCTTTCGAGTGATATGATTTGAAACTAGAACAAATGTGAGAAAGACCCAAATATGAGAATGCACAATTATTGAATAACAAGGAGAACATTATCGATGAGCAGCACTACGGGTAAATGATGGCAGGCAACTTGAAAAGAAAAAGAGATAATTTCAAAACTCTTTCTCTGATATAAATTGTATATGAACTGGTTACAAGGGAGCCTATTTAGAGCAACAGCAATGGGATCGCCAGAGCCCAATCTGGCGATCCAAACACTACTGTAGCCCAACAATGGGATGGCTAAAATGGTGGGCCAAATTTTTGGTTAGCTAGGTGGTTCGCCGGATTGGGCGAACCACTTAGCTAACCCTATTCATATTGGGCCTGCTTTTAATGCAGACCCATATTTTTTTAAAAAATTTCACTTATCGAAACGACGTCGTTTCGATAAGTGACTTAAAAAATAAAACACGCGGCGCCCTGTTAGGGCGCCGCGTGTCTTGCAACGGTCACAAGACCGTTGCACACCCTAAGGCCCTGTTTGGCTACCCAGAAAAGTCGTTTTTGACCGTTTTTTGCGTTTTTTTTTTTTTTTTTTAATTTAAGCCTGCCAAAGAGCCGTTAAGGCATTGTTTGGCAGAGCCAAATAGTGCCTAAAATGGCTCTTTTGGCTTTAAAATAATATATATATATATTTTTTTTACTTTTTTCATCTTTTTTCATTCCTATAAATACACCACCCCTTCATTCACTAAATTCACAACCAAAAATTCATATTTTCTCCTCCTAAGTCTAGAATCATTTTTATTTTCTCAATCTTTAGTTCATTGTATTTTTAGAATATCCATTTTCATGGATCCAACACCACCAAATTTCAACTTCAACCCTTTATCCAATGATGATTTTTTATCATTTGACGGCTCTGATCAATATTATCGTGGCGATTCTCAATTTCCATCTAATCAATCAGCCGCATTTTATTCGCCGGTATTGCCTCAATCCAGTAATGTCAGATCTTCCCGAAAGCAACCGGTTCCTCGAATGCCTAATTGGTCCAACGAAGAAGATTTTGCTTTGTGCAATGCGTGGCTGGAAGTTAGCAGTGATTCGGTGATTGGTTTAGACCAAGCGAAGTCGACATTATGGCAAAAAATTCTCGTCGAATTTCAAGTACAACTTGGTGCTCCAACTGCCCGAGGCGAGTGCGGTTTGACAAATCGTTGGTCCACCATTCAAAAAAAAATTAGCAAATGGTCTCATGCTTGCTTACAATTGAAAATAATCAGACCAGTGGGTTCAACAATCATGATATGGTAAGTTAATAATTTTAATTAATTTCTTTACTTGATCGTATTTAATAAGTAATTATTTTAAATAATTTGTTTCTTATTATTGTGTAATTATTTAAAGCAGATCACAGCGGCTCAACATCTATATAAATCCACTATGAATGAGGACTTTAAACTCCATGCTTGTTGGAACATTTTGAAAGACTCTCCAAAATGGCATGCATATTGTCTCGATCAAGGAAAAAACAAAGCCACAATTGCCCGCGCAAAGAAGAGGAGTACTGGAATCAACATCAACGAGCCTGTTGCTCACTCAAACGCATCAAGTCCATTAAATAATGCAGCGTACGAGGGTGTTCCTTCTGAAGGATCGCCACAGTTTGGCATGAATGAATATTCACCGGGTATTGCTGAATCTCAACCATTAGAGCGACCAGCATGACGCAAGGCGGCAAAGCAGAGCCGAAATAAGAAGAAACAGCCAGAATATGAGACCTCACACTCATCATTCGAGGTCAGTTTTCACCAAGCAACATCCAAACTTGACTCTCAAACAAATATTATTATGGAGACAAAGTTAAAACAGATGGAAAGACAACGGGAGAGAGAACTACACGAAGAAAGAAGACAACGGCAGAGAGAACTACACGAAGAAAAAATTCGAGAAGAGGAGTTGATGCTAAAAGATCCAAATTCAATGCCAACAGAAGTACAGAAAGCATGGCTTATCCGAAAACAACAACAGATATATGAGCGAATGTGTGCAGAAGCAGATGAGAATTTGCGCAATCCATAAGACTTGTTTAATCCATAATGGATATTGTATCGTTTTAAGTTATGTTTTTTTTTTATCCGTTATGAATATTGTATCGTTTGAAATTATGTTTTTTTTTTTAATCCATTATGGATATTGTAATTCATTTAACTTATGTTATGTTGTTTTTAAATCTATTACGAATATTGTGTCGTGCAAAAATAATTTCAGAAATAAATTTTTATTACATAATATTTTATAACATCTTACAAGCATAAAAATACAACATAACTTGAAATTCTAGTACATAAAATGATAACAGAACTTAAAGAAAGGAGTACATAAAAAATTAACATAACTTAAAGATCTTCATATGAATCACCAATCTGATTTCACATCTGTTCTATCAGATCCTTCCTCAACTGCGTATTTGTCTCTCTACTGCGGTACTGAGTTTGGCGAGCGTAGATGTGTGCCGCAAAAATATTGGGGTCTAATCTTCGAGTGTGAATCGGAATACTCTCTTCCGGTGGCAGCCAAATTTCAGTATTGTCGTGGCGCTCATCTTCAATGATCATGTTGTGAAGGATTATGCACGTTCTCATTATGAGACACAAGTCCATCTTCTCCCAATATTTAACTGGTCGTTGCAGTATTGCCCACTTGATTTGCAAGACCCCAAATGCTCGCTCCACATCTTTCCTGCATGCCTCTTATTTTTCTGCAAACATTTTTTGTTTTGGAGTTCTTGGATTTGGGATGGTCTGTATCAAAGTTGCCCATTTTGGGTATATACCATCAGACAAGTAATACCCCATGCTATACTGATACCCATTCACCACATAATTAACCGAAGGTATTCTACCACTGACAATACGGTTGAATACGGAGGAATGATCCAACACATTTATATCATTGTGTGAACCAGCCATTCCAAAAAATGAATGCCAAATCCACAAATCTTTGGAGGCTACCGCCTCCAATATTAAAGTAGCCTTATAGGTGCAACCCTTGTGTGTGCCATGCCACGCCACTAGGCAATTCTTCCATTCCCAATGCATACAATCGATAGAACCAAGCATACCTGAGAATCCTCTAGCCTCCCCTTCTTGAAGGAGTCGTGCAATGTCGGTTTCGTTTGGTTCGCGCATATACTGCTGCTCATACACAGCAACAACAGCAGTACAAAATGCCTTCAAACAACTTATTGCAGTAGTCTCACTAATTTTAATATACTCGTCAAATGAATCGACTGGTCCACCATATACGAGAATGCGTATTGCAGTTGTCATCTTCTGTATAGAAGATAACCCCAAACGGCCAGAAGCGTCTCTTTTTTGGATGAAGAAATCGTCATAAGATTGAACATCATTCAAGATACGAAGAAATAGTTCTCGACGCATTCTGAATCGTCTATGAAATTGCTCAGGTGTGTATAAGCAATTCTCGTCAAAGTAGTCTTTCATTAGCTGACGGTGGCTTCCTTCTCGGTCACGATGAATAAACCGCCGCCTCTGAGCTGGTTGAAATACTTGCGATATAATCTCCAGCGTACAACAACTCAGAATTTCTTTGTAGGTAGATACATGATCTTCAAGCAATTTGTCAAGATCTATTGATGAGGAGGATGACGAAGAATGTGGAGAATTAGAACCTGACAAAGGTCGTGATGACGAAGCCATTGAAAATTCGAAGTTGAAAGAGATAGTAAATGAATTTTTGAAAGATTGAAAGTAGTGGTAATTTTATAAATGAGCAAATGAGTGTTTATATAAGAAAAAAATATAGCCGTTGGGAATATAGCCGTTGGAAATATAGCCGTTGGAAATATAGCCGTTAGTAAATAAATAAAAAAATATTTAATAATTTTAAATTTAAATTTTTTTAAAAAAAAATTATTAAAATATTATTATTTTTGGTTAGCGGAAATCTGGAGAACCTGTTGTGGAGCCAAAATTTGAAGATCCTGACATGATGATGTGGCGGGCTAAAATGCTGAGGTGGCTAGCTAAAATTCAAATTTGGAGATCCAAATTTAGCCATCCCATAGTGGATGCTTTTATAGGCGAGGGTGAAGTACAAAGGATAGGTGGCTGTAGGTTAGAGTACAAAATACAAGGTACAACAGTATGCAGTATGTACGACATTTATATATAATCTAACAATTAGCACAAGCCTAATTGGATTTTGGTAGGCAATTTTGTACTTATTTTATTTGATGAAATGGAAGGTGATGATGTGAAAGAGAGTGAGAAAGAGGAGTTATAGAAGAGAGAGAGAGAGTTTTCTTATAAGAAGAGGAAGAGAGGAGTTTCTGGCGTAGCCTTTGACATATCAAAGAGAGAGAAGGGAGAAATAGAGGGAGACAGATATAGAGAGGGAGAGAGAGGGGGTGAGGGTGAGGGTTGTAAGGTGTCGTTTTCGTGCTTCGTGCGTTCTCTAACTCCACCAGTCTTTATGATGTAAATTTGTCGCTTTTACACTCCCGCTCTATGACTTATGAGATTTTTTTTTTTTTTTTTGTTATCTATGGATATTTAAGTTATTTTACAATTCCCTTAGGGTTCATTTGGTTAGATGGAATTATAATAGAAAGTGAAAGTGAAAGAAAAGTGAAGTGAAGGAAAGGAAAATTTAATTTCCCACATGCATTTGGTTAGCGTGAAAATTTATTAGGAAAATTGTGAGAAAATATTATTCTGTTAGTTTGAATAGGAGAAAAATGCAAAGAAAAGAATTCTACTTACCAAAATTATCCTTATAATTTCAAATACTAGAAAAATAAATAAATTTGTATTAGATGAATCTTCTTTATACCTAATTGTGTAAATTCAATTTTAACAAGAAAAGAAAAGTAAAATGATGAATTATTAAAAATAATAAATATAATTTTTTATATTCATTTTTTAAAAGCTTAATAATTTTTTTAGGTGGAAGTCATTGCTATTTTAAACTTTATTTTTTGTTAGTTGTAACAGTAAGCAAAGAAGCTTCAAGTTTATGTCATCAACTCTATGGATATATAACACAAGGATGGCGTGGTTGGTTGGGTACCACAAGGATAGAGAATCAAAAATAAAAAAAATAAAGTAGAAATAAAAAATAGAGTTCCGAGTGAAATAATACATAAAGAAGAAAGACATTCTATACATATTATTGTTTTTCCCACAATTGTGTTATAATAGAAAAGTTAATATTTTTGGGTGAGATTGTGTTATCATAGAAAGGTATAATGATGAAAAGTGTTATAATATATCGTATTTTATTTGAGAAAAATCAAGCATTTCTACCAAATCTGTGGAGAGTGAAGAGAAATAAGGGGCATAATAGTAAATTAAGATATAAAGTCACAAGAAAGTAAAATTTTCCAGTGTTTTATGCTAGAAATTTTTTTGAAGAAAATTGAGCAGTTATGGAATTCTATTTTCCTGAAAATTTTCACTTTCCTTCTAACCAAACTCCTAAAAACTGTACAAATTTTCTTTTCTTTTTCCATTCCCACTACTTCTAGCTAACCAAACGGAGCCTTAAGGTCATATTGACATAAGGCGCCAATTTGCACCAAATCTTTAGGTTAGGGTGTATTTCAAATTACAGGATGTGATATGCACAATTTACATACTATAGGATAGTTTTGTGCAACTATCCATATCTATATATTTATAGTTTTATATATGTAAAGTTCTTTAAAAGAAGAAAAAACCACCACCACCACCTTCAAAAATCCCCAACTTCCCCTCCGAAATCACTCGTGTAATCCTCATCGTCAAGCTTCTCACCTCCACCCTCGCCATGATTTCTGGCAATGGTTGTGATGGATTGAAATTTGGCTGCAAATGTTGGATTTTGATACGTTGATGATATTGAATTAGGTTATATTTTGGTGCTACTTGAGTGGCAATGTTGACTTGGAGTTGTAACTTGTTAGGGATGATTTGCGTAAGAGGTATAGTGAACAATGGTGGTTTTCATCAGTTGTGGAGAAGCTTCGTTCTCGGAGTTGAGGGAATGACGACCGAACCAAAATTTAAATAAAAAAAATCAGTAGTTATTCGTGGCCGGAATCAGTGACCGAGGTGGTTGTGGTGGTGCCGTCGTTAGGTTGAAATGGAAGATAGAGTGTAGGGTGGGTGGCATGGTGGTGGTGCACTCCAAGAAACACTATTGAGTATATATACACACTGACACCAGTTCCAATCATGGATGATTTTTTTTTTTTTTTAATCTCTAATGTGGGTTATTCAATTTTTTCCTAAATTTACATGTTCTATACTAGATTTTTTATTCTTGATTTTTTCTCATTTTCTCCTTTCACTTTCTTTTCTTCCCTTCTAATTCCAAACAAAATGTTAGTTGTTTCACAGAGATTAAAGTCCTATTTCCCTCTGAATTCACCAAAATAACATAAAAGAATCTATAAAATACCTAAAGCATTTTCATTCAGCCTTGAGAACCAAATTCCAGTGGTATGAGTTATGATGCCATAAAATGAGTATATTTCCAAGTCTTTTGGTCATATCAAATCATTGGGTAAAGCAACTTTCAGACAAAAAATCTTAAGAAATTTTACTAGGACTCAACATTTCTAACTAAGTTAGAAAAAACAATAAAAATAAATAAAAAAATAAAATCAAAAAGCCAACAACAAATAAGTGAGTATATATTTTCTGCATCATTTGCAGAGAAGGAAGTTTAAGACAGTGAACATCAATTTGCCTACAAGAAGAAAAATAAAATAAGTGCATAATTATCAATCATCATTTGGAGAAACACAAGAATTTACAATCCCCAAAGGAAGGGGGGCATTACACTCAAAACACAGCAGAGAAGAATGGTACTAGCCTTGTCCCTAGATGGCTTATGTAATTCAGCAATAATCTGAATGAGACTCGTAGAAGTCGCTTGGGCATGGAGACATGACCTCTTGCTCTAACAACTGCAAGACCTGATCCATTGATGGCCGATCATCTGGGTTCGCATTGGTGCACCTTGCAGCCATTTCTAGAACTGCTTCTACTGTTTCTGCGTCCGCATCAGTGCACCTTTTATCAACTACATCTTCCAATCGGTTCTCTCTCACAAGGGTGTTCATCTGCAAAGGTAAAAACTCTTATTTAATGCAAACACAAGAAAAGGGTGCACAGGCACTCGTGCCTTGGGATCCATACACATAGGTATATAAATATATTGTCTTTGATGTGAGAGATTGGGAAAATAGAGCCTTTCATATAAGGATGAATTGGAGAGCATACCCAGCCAACAACATTTAAGCCCCTTTTTACAAAAGAAGGATCAGTAGGCCTCTTTCCTGTTACAAGCTCTAACAAGAGAACCCCAAAGCTATACACATCTGTCTTCTCAGTGGCTACTCCACTTTGTAGGTACTCTGTTTCCAAGAAGAAAATAATGAAGAAATTAGCCAATTTTACCCTTAGATTGTTCCAGCAATAAAAAAACACTTGCAATGACGGGGATAAAATGTATGCATGACAGAAAGAGCATGGTATATGCTAACAAAGCTTTACTTAAGGACGAATCAAATATTTATTTGCATGTCTCAAGGGCAAATTAAATGAAATCTATTGTGGTAAACAAAGAAACCAACTTCCATGGCTTCAATTGAGCAAAGATTCAAATGCTGTGTGTTGTTGATTGACCACTGGAGCATTACATGCCATCCATTGTTCAGGTGCAAATTAAATTAGCAGACCATAATTCTTATGCCAAAATCACCTAACAAAAGCATAACCACTGAAACCTGGCCTGCATATAGAAGTACTTTGAGTCCACTGAAACCAGGCCTGCATCACTAATATGGTTAAAATGTGCCCTAACAGTTTCAATGCTTGAATTGAGTTGATTTTCGGATTGAGAGACAATTGAGGAGTTGGACATCCTTTTCCTGTTGTATATCTAAGTGTTTGAAATGTAATTTTTTAAAACTACTTGCTTTTGAGGCTATAAACTCATTAACTACTCTAATCTTGCTATGAACTGTTTCATTCTTGTTTTCCCTTTCAGCTGAATTATCAATCAATTAATTTTGGGTAGCAAGGGACTCAAAGCAAACAAACTTCAGAAGGACTCATCCAAGAGATTCTATAGCCAGATTATGGCATCTTGCAAGTAAGAATTATGCAGTCTTTTCAATCCAAGGGAAAAAGAAAAGGAGAAAAAAGAAAACACATTTAAGAATTGGACAACCAAAAGCTCTCAAGATAAAGTGTGGAATAACCATAATCTTTCTCCTGCTTAAGAAAAGAGAAAAATAAGCACAGCACACACCTGGAGCCAAATAGCCGAAAGTGCCAGCAACCACAGTTGTGACATGAGCATCCTCATCCACCAAAAGCTTCGCAAGGCCAAAATCTGAAACATGAGGCTCTAGGTTTTCATCAAGGAGTATGTTGCTGGATTTTATATCTCGATGAACTATCCTTGGACTGCAGTCATGGTGTAAATATGCCAGTCCCCGAGCAGCACCAAGGGCTATCCTTAAACGAGCATTCCAGTTCAAGGGTTTTTCTTCTTCCCCATCCTCTGAAAGATATAATGGGGAAGATATAAACAAGATCAGTGGGTTTTACGTCATCAAAGTACCCACAACACTGATTTAGTCTTAGAAGCACTATCCTCATACAACTCTTACAGTATAGCATATTCTTTCAATAGAATTCATGACATCTATACATTTAGGCAGTTTTTGGGAACAAGATATTATGTACTGGATATGTCCAAGACTCGTTTTATTAGAATATTAGGAAAATACAGAAGGTAGCGAGAAGGCATTTATTCTGGGTTAGGAGAACTTTAAATCTAGAATATTAGGAATATACTGCAAAATCTAGAAAGCACAAAGAACAGATTAGGACTTTATATAAAACATCAACATGATGCTTGAAATCATTCCTACTAAGTAAAACAATTAGAACAAGCATTCCTACTAATTTAGTTCCCTAGAACACAGAGCAATAGTTAGAACCATAAAATAAACATAGACGAAACCGCAGCCATGAAGTAGGATTAGTCACACACATAACATTATAGATAATAATGTCATGCGTTACCATTCCTTCATGCTTTCCCACGTAGAAAACAAGCAAAGAGAAAATTGTCAAGATAAAGAGATGAAAAATACCGTGCAAGAAATCATCTAAGCTGCCCATAGCCACATAATCATAGATAAGAAGCTTTGAAGTAGGGAGCCTGCAGTAACCTCTCAGGTTGACTAGATTTATGTGCTTTATGCTACCCAGGATCTCCAACTCCCTCTCAAATCCTTTATCAGAACCTTCTCGACTTCGATCAATCCTTTTAACAGCAAATGTACCACAATCATTCATGACCATCCTATACACAGTCCCAAATCCTCCTGACCCCACAACATCCTCCTCATCAAGAGACTCAAGCTTTTCTATGATTTCAGATGAAGGATATGGAAGATCACCATGGAAAGTAATCAACTTGGTACCTATCAAATAATTAGAATTTTACAAGCATTGAAAGAAAAATGAAAAGAGAAATTAAAATTTCAAGAAACAACCTTCCGAAAAAAGGAAAAAAAAATCAAGAAATATTTAGCCTACTTGTTTCTTGACGAACTTGTTTCTTGACTTCAGTATATTTTTTAGCAGCTCTTTCCTTCTTTGAAAGCAACCAAATCCAGAGGAAAATAAGAAGCATGATAAGTGCAAGACCCATTGTGGACATTGCACCAATGAGCACTCCTTTGATATAATGAGAGGATCGCTTCTTAGGTACTGCAAAGAACACACAAATGAACAAACCAAAGTTAGTGCTTGTAAATTCGATCAAATGATTTTCTTGGAGTAGAAAGTAGACCCTAGCGGCCGTATTATCTCTTTCAATTTATATGCTAAAAGAATCTGGATCACAACTTGCCTGCAGCTTCATCACTTTCGGCATGTGGTAGCACAGCAGGGAATCCTAAAGAGGTTCGACACGGCTTGTGCACTTGTTGCCCACAAAGATCTAAGTTGCCAGTAAACCTAGGCATAAGCAAGGCAGCATTCAGAATAAAGTCTAAGGGGGGAAAAGACTAATTAAGAAAAGAATGGTGGCCAAGAAAATTCGCCAAATTGAACACCATATGACTAGGTACATATAACCTGATCTTTAATCACCTATAGTTCAAAATATTTGTCAATATTGAAGAATTTAGCAAGTTTTGACACTTGTCTCAATTATTACAAAAAGTCTAAACTATGTGGCAATTATTTTGTTACAAGAATCAATAACAGCATGAACCTTCGTTTGCTCCTTGTGTATTACTCGTTCATCTTTAATCAAACTAAAATTGAAAGATGCAGCTATGTTACAGCATTAAACATCATGAGAATGTTCCTCAGAAAAAGAATTACTCAAGGACCTCTTGAAAGCTGCCTAAATCCAGCCAAGAATTAACTAGCCAAGAATAACACAAGTAAGAAATCGTCAGTTTCTAGCCGACACGCATCTAAAATAAATTAAGAATAGTTTCTCTGGATTTAGGCAACTTTCAAGAGGACAAATTCCTATCCATGAATTCAAGATGCACTATACAACAACAACAACCACCAAAGCCTTTTCCCAATTACTTGGGGTCAGCTACATAAATCCGATGTTTCCATTTCGCTCTATTTAAGGTCATCTCCTCAGTTAATCCAGATGCTATCATATCTTTCTTTACTAACTCTACCCATGTTAGCTTTGGTCAAGATGCACTATAAGGATGAAAAACAATTAAACTTTTCAGTAGGTTCAATTTATCAATCTCTTTCTCTCTTTTTCAGGTAAGATACTCGTGCACACTCCTGCTATTGCCTAATGGGGCTTCAATCTACAACCTCCCATGTGGAAGGTGAAGGAGGAGATGCCACTTGAACTAAAGCCTTGGCGGTAGTATACAAATTTCAATCTTATGATTTTTTAAGATTTAAAGAGTAACAGCAGGGTGCAACTAATATACTATAATGTGTATTAATGTTATATGGTAGGACAATGTAGATGTTCAACTGTTAACATCATTATCAATTATATCACAGTTATGTTCAATAATTTAAACACGAAAAGATCATTATGAATTGGGCGAAAATGAAGTTCAAATATCAGAAGGTTACAAGATATAGTTGTCTCCAATTTCATAATTACTGACCTATATGCGCTAAATCTTTAATTAGGTGAGAACTTCAATTATGGAAGTAGTCAAAATGATGATTAAGGGACTCACGACTTGTCTCCGAAGGTGCTTAGAACTCCAACATCTGGGATTTCACCCGAAAAAAAGTTTGTAGATAAATTCCTGAAATAAATCGCATAGTGATACAGTATTAAGAGAGCACCAAATTAATTTTAAATTGGCATGAAATCAAATTTAAGAACAACCATCACATGATACCGCCCAAGCTTCAAGAAGACCTTGGCTTGAGTTACTTACCTATCAAAAATAAGAAGTAATAACTAAAAAATAAAATTTCACTATAACTTCAATTGAACTCACAGAGAGCGGAGACGTGTAAGATGGCCAAGAGAGGAAGGAATGGCACCCTTTAGTGAATTGCTTGATAAATCCCTACATTCAATTTCAAGTCATTCACCAAATATATATATATATATATATATATATATATATATAGGAGTGAAAAGTATAAGAAAATCACAGATACTAAATACAATCTCAATTAGAAGCTTATTCCAAATTCATGTTATCATATATTAAGTTACTGATTATGGTCAAGGAGCGTGATATAGAAAAATTACATTATGGTGAGCGAAGAAAGATTTCCAATAGCTGATGGTATACCTCCTTGGAGATAATTAGCCCTCAAGTATCTGTACATGCCATTGTAGTACATGGTATTGTAAGTTTGTAAACAAATACGCACCAATTAATATTAATAACACAAAAGGGAAACAGGAAAATATATACAACTATGAATGTGTGTGTGTGAGAGAGAGAGAGAGACAACTTCACTTACAGGGCTCTCAGTTCAGTACAACTGGCAATTTCATTAGGAATAAAACCGTGTAAGCTGTTCTGATGAAGTGCCCTGCTTGGAAAAAAAAATGGCACAACCAAAATCAGAAATTGTTTCACTTCTAATTTAGTTTATGGGCACAAATAAATAATTGGGTATTGGACTTACAGTCTCTGTAATCTACTGAGTTTACCAATGCTTGGAGAAATAAACCCTCCAAGTTGCATAAAAGGCAAGTTTCTGATTGAACCCAAGAAACAAAACATATAGTTTCAGAATAAGCAACGAAAAATAGGGTAAAAAAGTGAATGATTCAAAAAAAAAATTGTGATACATACATAGAGCGAACTCTTTGGTCATTGGGATGACAAGAGACACCTGTCCATTCACATGGAGATTCATCAGAATCTCTCCAGTTACTGAGAAAGTCCTTGGTGTCATTCAAAGAGTTTTTGATTTCCAACAATGTGATACCTAAAACCAAAGATCAATCACAAAAAAATGTAGTTTAAAACCTAAAAGAAGATGAAAGGAAAAAGTAAATAAAAGGAATAAAAATGTGAGATGAAGTGAGTACCATCTTGGGTAAGAGCAAGAGAGCAAGGGCTGAAAAGGGCTGCTACCAAAATTGCTGAGAAGCCCCAAATCAACATACCCACTTCCATTCCTTGAGAGAACGGGCTTCCTTGTTAAGGTTTTCCTGGTTAAGGTTATCTCCTTTGTTCCTACTACTTGATCACTGTGCAATGAGTGACTGTACACAGCATGAGAGAGAGATAGAGAGAGGGAGGGAGAGAGATGAAACTATGATGATTGTGGTGGGGGTTGTAGTGGGAACTGTGATCATGATAGTGTTTAAAATGAGAAATCTAATAATTAGAGTGGGTTTAGATTGAAGGGGTGTTGAAGGGAAAGGAAAAGAATACGAAAGTTGATCAATTTGAGTGGGAAAAGAAAAGAAAAAATAATAAAATAAATTTTTAAGTATGAAATTTTTTTTTTTTAAACATTGAAAACTTGTGATTTTTTTTTTAGCAAGAAACTCAAAGACACCCATTTGTCCTTAATAAGAAAAAAAAAAAAAAAAAAAGCAAAAAAAATAACTCTTATAATAATTTTATTATTTTCTAAAGTGAAAGGGTCTAGACAAAAAAGATAGTGATTATTTGTATTGTTTCTATTTTTCTAGATAAAATAATTAAATTCAATTTTTGTACTCTTAATCCATATAAAAACTTTTCATTCTCCTTTTTGTTCTTTGACTATAATTTTTCTTTTCTTCCCTAAAAAATTCTTTCCTTTCCCTCATGTCTATGTTTCCTTTCGTTTTTTTTTCACCCATGTTTGTTAAATGGAATGCGAGGAGGAGGGAAATGGTAATTCAATGCGAGATTGAGTTTTGTACATGAGTACATTTTGAAAAAGCATAGAAAATTGTGCAGAAAGAAAAAAAAAAGGACCGTTGTCCGGTGAGTTTCAAAAAAAATTCAAGAAAGCAGTAATAAACACTCTCTCGTATTGACAAAAGAGCAAACTCGCCACACAATGATGCCACGTTTATAGGTCACAGCAGTAAGCCAAGTGGGCACGCATATTTGGAAGTAAACACAAATATGTAGTATAACTATACATCAACGAGTACAACTTTTCCTTTTGTATTGTTGCTCGAAAAAGTCGAAGCTGCACTGCCCAATTCTGAGTCCACTCAGAATTTTTTATTGCTTTGGACAGGCTAGCCTAAAATGAGGTGTACGTACACACTATTGCAACAACCGAAAGATTAGAAAATTAATCTTTAGATAAATATTAGTTACATTGCAAATATTTGGTGTATTATCACGCAATTACAACTTTACAAATTTTTGTTACAAACACTTTATGTAAGATTTTTTATTTTTTTAATATGTAAAATGTTCTGATTATTTCTGATTATTTAAATAGATTTTAATATAAAAATATCAGTATAAGAAAATAATCACAATGCCCTAATCCTAATCTACAGACAAATAATTACACTTTTCTCTCTCTCTATCCTTTCACCTTCTTTCTTATTCTCTTCACAATTAACAGTAACAATTAGGGTTTGCAGCTAGGGTTTGGAGGGGTGGAAGCGACGATGACGAGAGATCCGACGGTCCACCACAGTACCACCTCTCTCTGTTTTCTATCTTTCTCGCACCATCGTCGACACCATCACCAAAGACTTTAGTGTTCCACTGACCACCGCCAGCACCATTTTTTCTTCTCTCTATGACTGTGTGCTTCACAAAACTCAAGATTGGATACTCAGTAAGTCTCCTATTGGTCGATTTGATTCGATGCCCAGTCACTCTATTATTGTATGCCAACCCGAATCACTTAGTCCTCCACAAATCTCCAACAAAATCATTTTTCAATCCCTTCCTTTGAACAAAGACAGAGTCCTCAATTTCCTCTTTTTCACTGCAAAAACTCACTGTCAGTCACACCCATATCGTCAATATCGTCATCTTCCTCCAAATCTTCTAACTGGTCTTGAGCTTAGCTAGGGTTCTTAAGTTGAGGAGATCCGAGTACTTGGTGAGTAGGATTTTTTTTCTTCAAGCTCTAACCATTTCTTATGCTTCATGTTCGGAGAATTTGTCTGTGAGAGTTTAAGGTAAGGGACTATGACAGTCTCACTATTTCAGCACCTTGAATCGCTCAAATTGAAAGGAAAGTCATAAATAGTAATGTTTAATTTGATATGTGTGTGTGTGTGTGTGTAAGATAAAATTTATGGGGTAGTGGATAGTGTAGTTTGTGAGAATTTTAGAGAGAAAAAGAAATGGAGGAGGAAGCGGCAAGTGAGGTTGGCGAAAATATAACAGAGGAAATCTAAATTTAATCAAGAAAAAAAAACTAAAATTTTAATGGGTATTTGAGTTTATATAATAAATAGCATTCTAGTAAATTTATATATAGGTTATGTATATTATAATATATATGTGTGTGTGTGTATATATAGATAGAGAAAAAGAAAGAGTAATTTAATTATTATTTTATTTTATGTTAATATTATTATTTATGAAAATAAATAATTATATATATTAGGTTATAAATATTATAGTGTATATATATAGATGAATAGAGAAAAAGAAAGAGAAATTTAATTATTATTTTTATTTTATGTTAACATTATTATTTATGGAAATAAATAATTATATATATAGGTTATATATATTATAGTATATTGTATATATATAGATAGATAGAGAAAAAAAAAAGAGAAATTTAATTATTTTTTTATTTATGTTAACATTATTATTTATGGAAATAAATAATTATATATAGATTGCATATATTATAGTGTATATATATATATAGGTATATTCAAAGGGGTATTTTGGTCCATTAGACAGGGTTAAATGGGTAAATTTAGTATTCAAATGGGTTATGTCAGAAGTCAAAGAGTAACATGGTCATTTCACCGTCAAAAAGTAAATTGACACGGTATACTTTTGGCAGAAGGGGGTGTATATGATATACGACACAAATCACAGGGAATGTTGGTGACAAAAATTTACAAAGTTATAACCGCGTGTCAATACATGAAACCTTAGGGGTGCTAGTGATGTTTACCCTTAATCTTTACATGCTTTTAGATAAGGAAAATTTTAATTTTTAACTAATTATGGATCCAAAATTACAAATATATCAAATACTAAAAAGTTTGACATGAAAAATCAAGTTATCAAAAATAATTATCAATACAATTTAATATACCTTTTTGGTCAAAAGTGCCCTCAACACCTAAAGAGGGCAAAGAGTGAGCGACATACTTGACCCCAGTATACTCATTTAGAGAGAGAAATTAGATTGAGAAAGAAACAAAGGAAAAAAGGGGACATGGATGTGGGCAGCAAAAGGGGCGCACCAAGAAATGGTGTAGTTGCAGGTTCTGTTTGGGAAAGCAGAATGAAGATTGATGAAGTTAAATGAGGTATCAAGGTCTTCAATTGTGAAGAGAATTAAAAAAAAAATGGTGATAACAGTACTGTTTCCCAAGTGGACAAAAGATTGAGACCAAAACAGAGTCCAATTGCAGTTAGTGGGAAGAGAAAGACATGGAAATCTGAGTGTTCTGGGAGAAACCTAATTCAAATTGCAAGGCAAAACTCTGAAACGAATAATAAAACAATGGATGAGCAGTTTAAGGAGTTAAATATATCTACTGACACAATCAAGAAAAGCCAAGATCAAAGGTGGCTAAGGATCACTAGTGAGTCGTCGACGTGATACTTTTACTTCATATAGTGACAATTTTACTTCACAGTTGTGACAATTTTACTTCATGTTCATCTTCGAAACATAAGTCAGATCAATCTTTCAAATTACAATATATATCTATATATATATATATATATATATATATGTATCTACATATGTGTATAAATAGAGAGAACAATGATAGTGAACTAGAGATATAGAGAGAAAACATAGAGATAGAGATAGAGAAAGAAAGCTCAAGAATCACTTGAGATAGAGAGAGAAAGCTCAAGAATCACTGGTGAGTGCTCAACGTGACAATTTTACTTCACAACTATGACAATTTTACTTCATGTATGTCATCACACTCTCTCGCTCCTCAATTTGGGTTCGTTTTTGTTTCATCCCATTTGATTCCTCTATTAGTCAGAGAGGATGGGTTTTCCATTGAAGAGGTAGGTTTGATAGTGGGTCGCTGGAGAGGAAGAGGTCAGTTGTCGGAGAGGAGGGGTTTGTTGGAAGTGGAGGTGGATATAGAGAGAAAATAGATATAGAGAGAGAAAGTTTTAGTTGGGTATAACCTAAAAAGATGGGGGTAATTTGGACCAAAACATGAAAAATGAGCAGTGAAATTTGTTGGATACAAAATTCTTTGAGTTAAAGTTCTCGAATACATAATTACATTGTGTTAAGTTGATATTTCATGCAATACTTTTTTGTACTTGATGTATTTGTAAGTTTGGCTCCATAACTAGCTAAAAAATAATTTTTCCTTAAGGCCAAATCAATAAGATGATGGTTTTAAAAGAATTTGAATTCTAATCCAACACTATAATTTACTCTCTTTCTCTCTCTGTCTATCAAAAAATCTAAGCTCGATTTGATTATAATCAGATCTTATAATTTTGATTTGAATTCAAATTTCACTAAATATAGATAACTTTTGGTTTATAATTTAATGGATAAATTATACTTATTTCCCTTTTGAATTTGCTTAAACTATAGAGACCTCCTTAGTGTTATTGAAAATGACAGAGATCTCGCATGTTAGACGTTATCTGTGATATATATTTTTGTAATTGGCAATCTTTGGTGTCAAAACTAGACATGATCAAGTTGTAATATTTGATTTATATTCTTGTCATTGATCATGTAATTGAAATCTCAGAGTGAGCATGAAGTTCAACACTAACCATGCAAATGTTCTTCAAAAGGGATGAAACTTGAATATCCGGAAGAAAGCATCAATGATCTAAATAAGGTTTGATTGATTGAAGTTTCTGGATGGTTTCGATTGCATGCGGACATCGTTGATCATATATGAGAGTCACGTAGTCCAAGTAAAGTGGTGAGAACACATATATTTCAAACCGGGAGGTTCTAACCTTAAAAAATAGGAGTTTTGAGCATATTTTTGATATATTCAAGGTTAGACCAGTCCAGGGTTTAAGTTGAACTAGTCCAAGAGGTCTTAGCATCTCATATAAGATTACTATTATAGCTGGACCAGTCCAAGGAATAGGCTGGACCGGTCCAAAGCTTTTGCTCTGCGGATTTTGCTTTCTAGTATCCTGTTTTGACCCGGATTTGACTCTGAAATTTCCTAAAACTTTGGGACATGTTTCTTATTGATTTTAAACTTATTTTTCAAGAAAAATTAGAATTTTTGATCTCAATAAAATTCACATATGGTTTCTCTCTCACTATGCTTTCAACAGACAATAAATTTATATTCTAAGTGATAAAAATCATTGAGATTTTTTTCTAGCAAAGAATTTTTTCTCAATTCTTTATTTATATTTTTGAGAGCACACACATAGTCACTGAGTGATTTAGGGTGTCTCTCTTTGCTTGATCAACTGTTGGAAGACTACTTCAGAGATTTCTTCTTGATCTAAGTTACTGGACTAATTTCTTTTAAAATTGTTCGTTGGTTAGGAAGGAGAAGAAAATCGTGCTACGAAGGGGACAAAATACTTGCTAAGTGTTCGTGTTCTTCTAGTTACCCTTTTACAAAGATATTGACGTTAGCCGAGAATTTGTAGCAATTAGATGAGGTAGTCGCAATAGTAAGCCTGAGGTGTTCCGCATCAAGTTCTTGTCGGAGTAGAGTGGGTGTGAGTTTGGAACATAGTTTGTTGTACTTTACTTTAATAATAGTGGATTTGCTTCTTCGGGACTACAAAGCCTCACCTGTGGTTTTTTTCCTATCTGGGTTTTCCACGTAGATCTGGTGCATTCATTTACTTTACTACACTTTATTTATTTACTTGCTTTGTGGGATTGCTTAAAATTTTAATTAGACTTAAAATTGGATAATCTAAAAGATTAAGCAAAAAGCGAGTAAACCTAATCACCCACTCTCTAGGTTTTAAATATAACTTTTCTAACCGCTTCCGCACCACGCAACTCACATTATCATGCAGTTGGAGTCTTAGGCGATCGCTTAAGGCTGCAGAGGTCTCTATCAATATAAGCCCCCTAAATTTTTATAAACATTATATTATTAGACCCCAACAAATAGTAGATATTTAATAGTGGACCCAAAGAATTTAATTCATTCCACTTTCTATTAAAACTCTTAAGTTCTATCATTATCTCACCTCACTTTTTTTTTTCTCCTATATCATTACACCAATCGTATTAAATATTGAATATATATCTAACCAATAATTGCCGGAATTGATAAAATTTTCCATCTTCTTCTATTAACTTTTATTTTTTTCCCTTATTCCTCATTTTTTTCCCTCTTTTCTCATTACAACAAATTTTTTTCTCCTCCACTCATTATAGACTCTCCATATATCTCCTTCCTTTCTAATTACAACTTTTTTTTTTCTCTTCTCCACTCATTATAGTCTCTCCATCTCAATCACTATCTCACTCCATTTGAACTCACTTTTATTCTCTCATATATTTTGGGACTCTTCAAGGATTTGAAGGTAGCAAATTTTTACTTGGATTTATTGGAAGCTACAAAATAGAAATAAAAGAATTGAAGAATTTTTTGGACTATTGGACCGAATTTTTCTAACATCAGGTTTTTTTGTTCTTTAACTTTAATTATTTTATAGTTTTATTTTTTGTTATCATAAAATTGTATTTTTTTTTGTTACCATTTTTATTTATATTATTGAATATGTCTACTAGAAAGTATGAATCGGGATATAAAAAAGGGAGCTCTTGAAAATTTTGTTACAACTACTAATTAAAACATAACAAAAAGATTAGGTGAAAATTCAACAAATGAACAACTAATTAAGTCATGTAAAAGATTAGAATATTATACAATAGTGAAAGAAAAATATAATAGTGACTTGATTCATAATGATAATCACATGTGTGATAAGACAATTCTTTATAAAGAAAAAAAAAAGGAAGAAAGTTGTTGATGCAAAAATTCACACGATCCAGCTTAGCGAGAGCTTCCTACAACATAAAAGAGATGTGACCGTGCCGGTGGAATGCCGACTGGGTACACTCTGACGATAATTGATGAAAATATGAAATAGAAAAGTAATTTGGTATTAAATTATGACGTACCTTTGGATTTGCCCCGTCTCTCATGTTTATAGGGGAGCGTTTGGTAGTAGTGTCCAACTTTAGGATTGGTTCCTTGCCTTCTCCACCAAGTAATTACATCTTTGTGTTTTTCTTGCCTTTTAACTCCTTTGCCCTTTAGATTTCCTATCAGTCTGAATTTCCCATATCAGTTGCCCCCAATTCCCGAGTTTGCTTGTCAAACAAAGGGAATGTCAAGTTACTTATTCTCTTTCTGCTTTTTCAATCTGGCATAGCCTCTATTTGAGATTATCTTTTTGCTCGAGAATAGAGCTTATTTTTTATTGGGTTGTGTAACTTTTATTTTTCTTTTGAACTCTCGTGCCTTTAATAAGGGAAAAAGGTATATCCCCCAGCTTTGTTTCAGCCTATCTGTTCATTAAGGAGAAATTCCTTTAAGGGTACAATAATTGACTTGGGTTTCTCTCAATTCGCCCTTTTTATTAAAGGTCATTTAATAAGGTGATCCCCTGTAGGGTTTAATTGTACGCTCGGGATTCATTCATTATACCCTTTCCATTAAGGACCTTTTTAATAAGGTGAACCCCAGTGGGCTTTAATAGTAATCTCATAATTCATTCATTCCACCCTCTTCAGTAAAGGCCCTTTTAACTAGGTGATCCCCTTAGGATTAATAGTGATCTCGAGATTCTTCCATCCCACCATTTTCATTAAGGTCCCTTTTAAGAATATAAGACCTGTATGGTTTAATAGTGATCCCTGGATTTATCCATTCTGCACTTTTCATTAAAGGTATTTTTAACAAGGTGAGCCCCATTGTAGTAACCCTTGTGGACGGGTGTGAGTGGGCGGGTGCAAAGACAGACACTGGGCTGAGCTACCACACTGACAGGGTACAGGGTGCTCAATCCCACATCGCCTGGGTGTGGAAAAGGGGATGTGCTTATATGTACTATGTTCTCTTCAAATGGTATGAGGCCTTTTGGGGTAAAACCCAAGAGCAAAACTATGCGGGCTCAGGCCCAAAGCGGATAATATCATACCATGTGTTGGAGCGGGGTATTACAATTGGTATCAGAGCCTAAACCCAGTCGGAAGTGTGCCGACGAGGGCGTCGGGCCTCGTAGGGGGGTGGATTGTAGTAACCCTTGTGGACGGGTGTGAGTGGGTGGGTGCAAAGACAAACACTGGACTGAGCTACCACACTGACAGGGTACAGGGTGCTCAATCCCACATCGCCTGGGTGTGGAAAAAGGGATGTGCTTATATGTTGTATATTCTCTTCAAATGGTATGAGGCCTTTTGGGGTAAAACCCAAGAGCAAAACCGTGCGGGATGAAGCCCAAAGCGGATAATATCATACCATGTGTTGGAGCGGGGTATTACACCCATAGGGTTTAATAGTGATCTCGGGATTCATCTATCCTACCATTTTCCTTAAGGACCTTTTTAATAAGGTGAACCCCGTAAGGTTTAATAGTGATCTTGGGATTCATTTATCCCGCCCTTTTTGGTAAGGGCCCTTTAATAAGGGGAACCCCTATGAGATTTAATAGTATCAAGTTTCATGAGCTCGCCTATTCGACGTTATTGACGACCCTTTAATAAGAGAATGTGTCCACTTGCCTGTGTGGGCTCGACAATTTAATAAGGGGAGTTGTCGGTTCAATCCTTTAATAAGGGGAGGAGTAGGCTTGACCCTGTAATTAGGGGAGTAGTTTTAATCATGCATTACCAATCTTGAATAATCTCGAGTCAATATGCCCCCGACCTTTGATTGTTGATCGTTCTGGAATGCTCCCAAGAGAAGACCTCGAGCAGGAAATGATTCAGAAATATTTCCTTTTTTATAGGTTCATCAAGATTTCCTAAAGCATTGCTTATTTTTCTAGATTCAAGATAAAGGTCACAAGGCACTCTTTTAGCTTTTCAAGAAGTTTCACCCTCAAGTTGTCAACCGGGAAATCTAACTTCTTAAGAAGCATTATAGCCTCAACTCTTGCTTGTATTGGTTTAGAATATAAACATAGTTTTCCTGTAAGTTTTTTTATAATCGTAATCATGCTTCTTCAGATGCCCTTTTACAATTAGGGAATGATAGAGTCCCATAAGCCTTAAAAATTGGCATGGCTCTAGTGTAGAACTTGACTATTTCAGTTTTACGCAAAAAGATTATGCATGCGATGCAATTTCTCTATATGCTCTCTCTTTTCAAAAGGAGAAGTGTTGACTCTATCATTTCTAGATTATACCGACATTATTTTTTTGAGCAGCTTTTCTATATTTGATTACATGCCCTTAATATTGTATTTCATCTTTTTAATGGTTTATACGACACTGATAAATTTGTTCTAATTTTCATATACTAATATTTACGAGTCAACATCAAGGTTCTTTATCTTAGCAACCATGTCGACGTGTCTCTGAAGCAGTCCCTCCATATTTGATTTTCATATGAGAAGATTCGTGTACTAGTCGAGATCGAGAGAGGTGGTGTTGATGGTGTCAAGCGTGGCAAATCTAGAAGAAATGTTATCAGGAATCGGAGAAGAATAATCTGAAGATTTATGGTAATTCAATTCTAAACCAACAATAGCCAAAAATTGTTTGTTCATTCCCTCCTCTTTAATCACAAACCAAGCCTTCAATAACTTGGACTACATAATCTGCTAACATATTCATTTCATGAACTGAACTAAAAGTTACTAGTCTTCAAATCTTTGCTTCAAACCTATATTTTTCATAAACTAAACCTTTAATAGCTTGCCACACTATATAATCCACCAGCATATTCGTTTCATGGTGACTATCTTCGAATCTGGTAGTCCTAAACTTTCCAACATCTTTTGGAAATCACTATTCACAATAAGTTTGCAAAAATCAAAATAGTCTACCAATCTTAAACCGTTAAAGAGTCTCCAAAATGTTAATGGTGTGGAAACAATTTGTATCCAAAATCTAATTTAAATTTGACAGGTTCACTTGGCCAATTGAATATAGGCATGAATCTTGCAATAGGATCTGAGATTCGGTTATAGATCAGCGGTGGTGATGTGGTATAGGGTAGTGACAAAGCTTCATGTAAATCAATACTGATAATGGAAGTTGAATGAATAGTGCTAGGTTCTAATCTTGAGATAATAGAAATCAACACTTAGAAAAAAAAAATACCCAAGTCAGCATCACCTTTGGATTGGTGAAGTCACAGTTTTGATTTTTTGTTGTTTAGCCTAAGCAATGGTGCAAGTCGGTACCCATCAATGATGAGACTTGGGCATGAAATGGGCATCAATCGGGTGTGATGAAGATATTGCCAAAATTTGTTAATCACGATGTCAATCATTCCCATTAAAGATGAAAGAACCTACGATTATATCAAATTCTCCTATCAGGAAGATTAATGGATTTAAATCCATTATAATAACATTTTTTAACACCGAAAACAAGGAGTAACCAGCCGTTGTCACTCTTAAGAGTAGAAATATGTGATGTCTTAGGTTGAGAATTTAAGCTAATGATACATCGGGATATGATTGTTGCTTGTCTTTGGGAATTTTGGATACCAATGTTAGTTGATGCTATAAGGGACACATCCTTCGAGCGCTATACTTGATTGCAGTATATTCTAATTTGTGGTATCTCTTCAATTGGAACAAACAAGTTCTTGACATGCCTACGCTTCCATTAGAAGATTTTTCCAGGCCAAACACCACACATCAACAAATTCGATCCGGTGATTGTTAGGAAGGTTTGGAATGACCACTTTCCAAAGGTTCTTTTTGCCTTCAAGAATAAATGACTTTTAAATTTTTCTATGGCTGGAAAGTTAAATGGAATTGAAGTACGAAATAAGAAAATTAAATGAATTGAATGGACATGACAATAAAAGTAAATAATTGAAGAACAGTTGCTAAAATTAAAGTATGAAAGTGCTAGACTTGGAAATCATTTCAATAAAACATAACATCTAATCGAAAGTGCAGGACCTTGGATTAAAATGTATTGAGTAAAGGGACAACAAAGTGAAGGACTTTGAATTAAAGTGTATTGAATTACATTGCTGGAATGTAAAGGGATAACAAAGTGCAGGACTCGGAATTGAAATGTTATTGTGTGCGTTGAGTAGGGTTTTCAATGTATGCAATGGTGCTTTATTTATAGAATTTGCTGATGATAGTTTCCAGGTGATGGTTCCAATGGCTGTTGACAGTTTTCCCAAATGGTCTAATCAAACTTTGCCACATGTCTCATGTCCTCCTTGACCTTTTGATCATGTTTACATGTTTCAGACCACGTTCTCTTCTGTGCTATAGCTTCAAATCAGCAGTTATGGGTGATAGTTTTAATGACATTTACTGACAATGGTTTCCAATGATGGGTGCAACTTTCCACATGGCAATGACCAGACTTTGCCACCTATCCCACATTCTTCTTGATCTTCTGATAGTGCCTACATGCTTGAGACCATGTTATCCCATTTTATAGAGCAGTTATAGTTGTAACTTCTGCTAGAATCTTCCACACGTCCTTCCAATGGAATACCACCACATGTCCCACATTTTTCTTGTTGTCCTCTATTTGTTCCCATGTTTAAGCCATATTCTACACTTCTTACTACTTTTTAGCATGATGACAGATGCATCTTCCACTGGACATTCCCACACGTCCTTCTAATGTAATACCACCATGTGTCCCACATTTTCCTTGTTGTCCTCTATTTGCTCCCAACTTTTGAGCCATATTATGCACTTCTTGCTACTTTTTAGCATGATGGCAGATGCATCTTTCGCTGGACATTCCCACATGTCCTTCCAATGGAATATCGCCACTTGTCTCATGCTTCTAAGCCACTTTCTTTAGCTGAACTAACTCTTCCTTAATTCTAGGGACCACTTCCCTTGTGCCACATGTACTTTTAACTATATTTTGAATCATTCGAATAATGCCATGTGTCACTTTGCCATGGACCATTCACATGCCAAAATTTTTGGAAGATAACAATTTCTACTAGAAATTTGTAATTAGTTACCTCCCAGTTTTCCACTGGAAATTAGCAGTGACAGTCTTTCATTGGAAAGTGGCATTGACAGTCTTCCACTAAAAAGTGGCTGACAATTTGGGTATAAACATTGCCCCCCAAATTTATGTGCTTGATATTATCTGAAGAATAGTAAAGCATATAAAATTTTATATTGTGAGTGACAATTTTTCAATTGATATACTTGTTTGATTATGAATGGGACACTTAAAATTTTCAGCCTTAATATACCGTTTAGCCAAAAATTGTAATCGGCTTATTAGTTAAGCTAAAAAAAATTTCAATAGGAATTTGAAACCTTATATCCAATTTCATTGCTCCCCTAGAAGTTTACATGGAGGACGAACTTGTACACCTTCTAGCCAAACATATTGTTAATTGGTTATGTTTTGTCCTCCAAAATTCAAAAAGTGTGGATTTGGGATGAAAATTATACTTGAATTTTCTTCTATAATTAGAAGAAAATAGCTTTCACATTGATTTTCTTCTAATGGAAAAATATGCAATGATTGAGAAAACTTCTCTGTTTTTAGAATAAAATAAGATTGTCGTAGATTTTCTTCCTGTGGACTAGTCAAGAACGGTGGTGACGTTTGTGTCGTACCTAAAGAAAATCATTTTCTTCCATTGGAAGAATTGGTAACGATTGAGGTCGAGTATTATTTTCTGGCCAATTGGCCATTCTATGCCCCCCAAATGCCACTAGAAGTGGAGTTGGGTATGCTAGAGGGTAATTCCTATAGCGGATTCAATTTTTCTTCTTTGACTAGGAGGTTCTTTTGGAGAGGGTTGTCCTCCAAATTGTAATGTTGGGGTCATAGGTGGCCTTAGTTATTGGTAATTGTTTTTTGGCCAATCTTAGCATTGGTTGGCCATCGTATGCCCCCCAAATGCCATTGGAAGTGGGTTTAGGTTTGCTAGAAGGTTTCATTAAAGGATATTCTCTTATCGAGGGTTGCCCTACAAATAACAAATGAAAGGCCATAGGTGGCCTTGGTTGTTGGACTGTAGATTAATGAGTATTTTTCAGTGGAATCTTTTGCTAATTTTGTGGAGCTAGTGGAATGTTCTATTGAGTCTGGGGTGCCAATGGAAGGTACAACTGAGTTTGAGGTGCTGGTGGAAGGTATGACTGAATTACCACTTGATTAGTCGTACCTGTATTTGAAAGAATATTAGGTGGCATAACGTTAACTTGAGGGTTGACGTGCCATACATGAGGTGGAGGTACCACTGTCACTGGGTTTTGTGCTTGACGTGGCACCTGTTGCAGAACCGGTTCCACTAGAAGTGGAAATTGCACCGATTGAAGTTGAATTAGTTCAACTAGAAATGGAATCGATGCTAGCGGTGGCGGTTGTGGTTGAGCTTATGGAAGGGTTTGCGTTTACTACTTGAACCTACTCCATTCTGCCACAAAGTTTCAAAAATTGATCTTACGTCCTTCAAAACACTCTTTGAGGTACTCCCACATAGACAATAATAACTATAATTCTACCCCTTAAGGGTATCAGATAAATAATATATGATCTACTTGACTAGGATGATATCCATACTTCTGCATAGCTTGTGCAAATCTACCAAATCATGCTCTAAGAGATTGTTTCAGGCCATATAATGGTTTCCTTAGTATGCATACTTTTCATTTATTGGTACTTTGATCGCCATGGAGGAAAGAATTCTTTACATCAAACTGTTGGAGAGTCCACTCTAAGTTAGTTGCTGACAAATGTAGAATAGTGGATGGATGTCGTTGCTTCTCTACACTTTGTACAAAAATAAAACCTATAAAAACTCTACTAAAAATTGTATAGTCATAAGCGGGGTCGAACCACTCTTAAGTGAGATTCCGAATAAGCTCAAATTCACACACTAATATTATGGAATGAAATTGATTTTTTTTAAAAAACATTTTTTATTTTGGAATTATAATAAATAAATAAAACTACACTAATAAAATAAATCTCAAAGGAAGGGAATCCACCACCACAAATCCACATAAATAAATTTTCTATTATTCTTATATGATTTTTCCTCCAATAAATAATACACTTCACCAATCCAATTACAACTTGAAAAGATGAAGAAAAATATGACATAAAAAGCAAACTTGATTATATATGAGAGTATTTTTTTACCTAATCTGTTACACCTTTACTAGGTAAATAGAGGTAGGCATTCTTTGAATTACCATTATTTGGTAAACACGAAGAATCCTCCCTCTAATTTTATTTTGAAAATAAAAACTCAGAATAGAAGAATAAAAAAATACTCTTGGGAGGAAAAATATATAAGAATATAAAAGAACTTACTTAAATTTCATCACAGTGGCTTCATCACTCCCTTGAGAGGTGTGTTTACAAGAAAGAAAAATGAATACAAGAAAATATTTCCAACTACACTTTATTTTTTTTACAATTTCTAACTCCCTTCACCATCCCCTAAGACCCCCTATTTATAGAGTTAAAGGGGAATGGTTTAGGTGGAAAAAATTTAAAATACAAAATTCAAAATACAAAATTTAAAAATAAAAATTCAAAATATAAAATATAAAATTTAAATATCTAATCTTTCATCTCAATATCTTCAATTTGAATTCTAGACTGCAGACGTGACCGTGTAGAAAAATATTTTACAAAGTTTTGAACTTGAGACCTCTTGTGGAGTAGATTGCACAAAATACCATATCTCCTATAATTCTTCTTATGTTCATCTTTGGCTATATATATCATTTTCAGCCATTTTTTGCTGCTTTTCTTCTTATTTGGAAATCAACCCCTATAAAACATAAAATGCAAAGATAGATAAAAACATTTAAATAAAATAAAAAACTTATTTTGATTGAGATATAAAATAGAAATTTTTGTGCACTTATCAGTTGCTAAAGATAAAAGAACCTGAATAGTGTTCATCTTCGCAACTGTAGCAAACGTCTCCTGATAGTCAATTTCATATGTCTGAGTATAACACTTTGCCACCAATCTTGTCTTGTATCGATCAATCAACCCATCTGCCTTATACTTTATGATAAACACCCATTTGCAGTCAATAGTTTTCTTTCCTTTTGGCAACTCCACTAACTCCCACTTAGAATTTTTTCAAAGAGCTTTCAATTCATAAACCATCACCTCTTTCCACATTGAATTTCCAAGTGTATCCTATAATTTTTTTGGAATAGATGCAGAAGACAACTGATGGGTAAAAGTCTTAAAGGATGGTGAGAGACGATGAGAAGACATAAAAACTTAAAATAGGATATTTATATTTTGACTGACAAATTCAATGTGATTTTCTCAAGGCAATAGGCAATTCTAAGTCATTAACAACATTAGAATTATCTGGAGCATTAGGATCTAAAGAACTATTATCAACAAAAGAGAATAGAGATTCAATAGACTCTACCTTAGGATTACCTGTTATCAGGGAAGACTGATCATTTTGCTCGAGAGGTACCTTTTCTTTTCTTAGATATACCAGCTTAAATGGAGACATATGTCGGCCTTTTGGAGGGAGAGTCAAAGAACCACCTTCTACTTTTTCATTTTTTCATTCCCATTCTCCAATTCAAACATAGGAACAATATAAGACTTTTCTTCATACTCAAGGTCTCCCTATGAAGAGAATTCATAAAAGCATGACTAGAAAAATAAGCTTGTTCCTCATAAAAAGTACCATCCATAAAGACAAAGATTTTTTTTTTACGACGGGTGATAACACTTGTAACTGATAAGCAGTGAATGTTACGTATTCAAAGCCCTAAAATTATATGAATTAGTGTCTTCATAATATTTATTTAATATTTTTAATAATAATTTTAATATTTTTATGATTTCAGGTGATTAAGAGTAATTATGATAAATAATAGTGCAACGGGGCCACAGATGGTGCTATTTTAGTAGGGAGATGAAGCCTGACCCATGAGATATGTTTATATTAAGGATCCAAGTTAAATGGACTAAACAACTGGGCTGGAAATGAGTTTAAATGAAGAAAATGAGTATGGGCCTACTCATATTAAAGACTAGGCCAATTCAGGCCCATAAAGTGTTAAACCCGTTTTGGTATTCTTGTCATAACTCCATATTTGACTATATAATTGACCCAAACTCTACATGGGTTAACAAAAATTCAATTCCGCAACTTTTCATATTTCACAAAATTTTCCTGAAATAGATGTTTAGAGCACCTTTCTGCCCCATTTACACAGGTACGCCCCAAAAGGCACAAGTGCTCCCTCTATGGGCGTAGATGCGCATATGGGGGCACAGGTGCCACTCCCAAGGGCGCAAGTGCGCCCTCTATGGGCCAGATGCGCCCCTAGGATGCCATATGTCCCGTTTGTGCTATTTCGCAAAATAAAAGAGAGAAAAAAAGAGGAACGAGGTTATTCAGAAACGGAGAGAGATATACAGAGGCGATTCATGACGATTACAGACAAAACAAAGGCGAAAAGATGGTGATTTTATCATCGTTCAAGCCTGCACCTTTGAACATGAGCGGCTAAAGACTATTTCGGGAAAGTGTGGTAACCCTAACCTTTCTTTCAATGTTGTAAATTGTATCTTAATTTGCGGACATTTTAATTTGTGTATTGATTGTATAACTAAGACATAAACAATAGTTGTGCTATTGATTTTAATTTGAATGGATTATTTCATTACGTATTTACTCTTATTCGTGTAAAGTGAATGTAACTTTGCAGGGATTAGGGTTTGGTTCTTTTCAACTTCTATGATTTTGTTAAGATAGGTTATAGAATGGTTTTAACTGATTGTTGAATATAGAATTTTGATAATTCGTGCTAAGCGAAGATGGGTTATCACGTCCTTAGTTAATTTAGTTTATAGTCTGTAGTCAGATGTATAGGCCATGCTAAGCGAAGACGAGTTATGCTTAATTGTATGTTGAAAGAATCCTCTTGATAGAATTGAATTAGGCTTGTAGCCATTCTTTTCTAAGTGCATAGTTTAGACATCCAATATTAATACAGTTGTCATTACTAAAAGGTTAGTGGTGAAGTCAATTCCCAGGACCCTCTCTTCCTGATTAAATTTTATAAAATAAATTTACAAATAACTTTAATTTTCTCAAGTTAAATTAAGGATCAACCATCAACACTCTTTTTCAATTATTTTAGAATTAATTTAAAGACTAAGTAGCATAACAATTCAACCTTGTAAGTCCTTAAGGTTCAACACCCTTTATATAGCCCTGTCCTACAAGGATTCGTTCTATTACGAGTGGTTAAGTAAAATTGACACCACATCAGTAACTTTTCTGAGTAATAAAATAATTAAGAAAAATGCATTTGAGGGAACGAGGGTCAAGCTTACCACTGTGATGAATATGGACAAAGCTTATACAACAAAAGACTCGAGGAACAAGATGATTAACAGTAGATGGAGAGCAAGAAGTAGTGAAGACCTGAAGTGGATTTTGGTATTGAAGAACTCTAGAAGGCATCTAATTAATCAAATAGGCCGCCGTAAGAATAGCCTCCCCCTAATATGACTCTGGTATTATCATGGATAGAAGCAGAGAACGGTATACTTCGAGAAGATGATGATTTTTTCGTTTGGCTACTCCATTCTGTTGAGAGGGTATCGATGCAAGAAGTTTGATGGATAATGCCATGATCAAAAAATCCCCATTATTAGAGCGGAAGACTTTTATCTTTGAATTGTATTGTGTATCGATCATTTGATGAAATGACTTAAAAATAGAGAAAACTTCACTTTTTCCTTCATCAGATAAACTCAAGTAACTCGGGAGTGTCATCAATGAATGTGACAAACTATTTAAAACCTGAAAGATTAGTCACAAGGGACGGGCCCTAAACATCACAATGAACAAGAGCAAAAAGAATGACATTTTTATTAATACTTAATGAAAATGTTTCCCAATGATGTTTAGCAAGTTCACAAGTTTCACATTGAAAGTGAGAAACATCAATAGCAAAAAATAAAGAAGGAAACAATTTTTTTTAAATAATAAAATGACGGATGTCCTAAACACTTGTACCATAACCAAATGTCATAGGATGAACCAAGAGTGGATTACACAACATGAACTAATGTTGAAGCAACTAGTACATCCAAGAGATAGAGACCACCTCTTTCACTACCATGACCAATCCTCACCCCCGTCCGAAGATCCTAAAATATACAATGAGTGTCAAAAAATGTGACATAACAGTTTTAAGGTTTTTGTAATACCCCGCTCCAACACATTGTATGATATTGTCCGATTTGCGCCTGAGCCCGCACGATTTTGCTCTTGGGTTTTACCCCAAAAGGCCTCATACCATTTGAAGAGAATACACTATATATAAGCACATCCCCTTCTCCACACCCAGGCGATGTGAGATTAAGCACCCTGTACCCTGTCAGTGTGGTAGCTCAGCCCAGTGTGTATCTTCGCACCCTCCCACTCACACCCGTCCACAAGGGTTACTACAATCCACCCCCCTATGAGGCCTGACGTCCTCGTCGGCACACTTTCGGCTGGGTTTAGGCTTTGATACCAACTATAATATCCTGCTCTAACACATGGTATGATATTGTCCGCTTTGGGCTTGAGCTCGCATGGTTTTGCTCTTGGGTTTTACCCCAAAAGGCCTCATACCATTTGAAGAGAACATACTACATATAATCACATCCCCTTTTTCACACCCAAGCGATGTAGGATTGAGCACCCTATACCCTGTTAGTGTGATAGCTCAGCCCAGTGTCTATCTTCGCACCCGCCTACTCACACCCGTCCACAAGAGTTACTACAATCCACTATAATACCCCGCTCCAACACATGGTATGATATTGTCTACTTTGGGCCTAAGCCCGTACTGTTTTGCTCTTGGGTTTTACCCCAAAAGCCTCATACCATTTGAAGATAACATACTACATATAAGCACATCCCCTTTTCCACACCCAGGTGATATGGGATTAAGCACCCTGTACCCTGTCAGTGTGGTAGCTCAGCCCAGTGTCTGTCTTTGCACCCGCTCACTCACACCCGTCCACAAGGGTTACTATAATCCACACCCCTACGAGGCCCGACGTCCTCATCGGTACACTTTCGGCTGGGTTTAGGCTCTGATACCAACTGTAATACCCCGCTCCAACACATGGTATAATATTGTCTGCTTTGGGCCTGAGCCAGCATGATTTTGCTCTTGGGTTTTACCCCAAAAGGCCTCATACCATTTGAAGAGAACACACTACATATAAGCGTATCCCCTTCTCCACACCTAGGCGATGTGGGATTGAGCACCCTGTACCCTGTCAGTGTGGTAGCTCAGCCCAGTGTCTATCTTCGCACCCGCCCACTCACACCCGTCCACAAGGGTTACTACAGTTTTAGTAAATTGACTGATAGACAATAAATTATTAGACAATCTAGGGACATGAAGAACGTTGGAAAGGGACAAAAAAATCTATAAATGAGACTGAGACTTATCGGATACACTAAAACAATGACCAAAGTTACTTGAGGACGTGGCTAAAGAACTGGACCCTTTAGTAGAGAGCAAGTGAGCACAATCCTAAATCATTTGTTCCATCTGAGCGGAAGAGAACTTAATAGCATATTGGTCACCATTCTGATCACTAGAAGAGGTATAATGAGCCTTGGAGCTAGAACGACTCCCTTTTTAGCCCTTACCACTTTCACCTTTATCATTCCTTTTTCTAGGCAACCAAGGTGGATAACCATTGAGTTTAAAGCATTTCTCTCTCACATTTCTAGTTTGGTTACAATAATCACAAACCAAAGAATCTTTGTCATCAGATTTAGTAGTTTTAGCTACATTACCAGATGATACAGTTGATGGAGGATCGAGCTGATATAATAATGGTGCCCAAGGTAGTTGAATTTTGGTGGAAACCAAAGTAGATCCTTCTGGAGAAGGTGGCATGAGCATAATAGAACATTAGAGGGCCTGGGTACGTACATAAGCATATGCTTCACACAAAGAGGAAAATAGATCTTTTCCAAGCACCTGAGTCCTTACATGGTCCAGATCCATGTTAAGGTTAACAAGAAATTTAAAAATACATTCTTTTTTAATATGCATATTCAACAAAGCGGTATTAACAACACCCTCCATCTCACAAGGTTCGTGATAGTTTAGTTCTTGCAACAAAGGTTGGAGAGCATTGTCATTGTCCTTCCCTGTTAAGTAATAGCCTGAATACGATACTTTAACTCATAAATATGTGCCTCATTTCCTCCCACAGAATAATTATGAGATACTGCATCCCAAATATCTTTAGCAAACTTGAGCCGCATCTACCTAGGACTAAGATCAGAGGTCATAGTTTGGAGGAGCCAAGAATAGAGTATTGCATCTTCTGTAACCTCAGTCATAAAAGTTGGGCCATTGATTGCAGTTCGAGGTTTTTCCCAAGTCAAATACCCTAACCGGCCTTTGTCGGTATATAAAGCTTCACAAAGTGATACCAAGCCAATTAATTGGTGTCATCAAGTTTATGAGGCATCAACTGAACACTCATCATATTTTGATGCAAGTTAGATGCAATTGGAGGAAACATTAGAGTCTGCAAATCAATCTCAGAAGTCAAAGGGATTTCAATTTTATCTGCCATAAAGTCAAATAAGTATATCTGGTATGGGGTGGTAGGAAAGGCTGTCAGCAGGTTTTGTGGTGTTAGGGGGAAAAAAAGATATAGTGTTCGACTATTAAGGTATTTGCAGAAAAACCTAAAAGAAAAAATTAGGATTTTAAAATTCCTCTCCAGAAAGCTCTATACCATGAGGATTTTTCTTGAGATAAAGTAATAAGAATAATTCTTAGTGTATATTCTTCTCCTCGAGGAAGATTTAAATAGTACACAAATAATTACAAAGAATAAAAGAAATTAAAGGCTAAAAATACACTCCTATAACTATGCTAATTCCATATAACCAGGACTTAATCAACACATGTAGAACTAATTATCTATATATGTCAATAGTTATATAGTCAACAATATAACTAATTATCTATATATGTCAACAGAGAGAGGATTCACGAGTATGCTAGGTTCTATCAACTATATGCACCGAAGAATTGTCGAGTGGAGTGGCATGACACCCACAAGGGAAGCTCCCATAGGCCTACTCTCATATTGGAGGTGGTACTCTCATAAGGTTTGTTGAACTAACATGAATTATTTGGAATGCTGGATTCACACAATGATCTGAATGTGTTGGTTCCTTGATATTCAACAACACTATCAATGGCTGATTGCCTCTAGTTAATTTTTTGGTGAATGAGCATCACTATAAAATGGGGTATTACCTGTTTAATGATATATACCCTAAGTGGGCAACTTTGATGCAAACCATCCTGCACCCAACTCCTGAAAAAAAAGAATGTTTGCTCAAAGACAATAGGCCTATAGGAAAGATGTGATATGAGCTTTTGGGGTCGGGTCTTGCAGATCAAGTGGGCAATAACGCAACGACTAGTGCATTTTTTAGAGATAGCGGACTTATGCCTGATAATGAAAACATGTATCATCCTTCACAACATGATAATTGAATATGATCCATACCAATGTTAGAAGATGGATTCTGCCACTGGATGAGACAATCTCAATTTCCATTTTAAGTTAACACCCATTTATTTTAGCGGCACACATCTACTCTCACCAATGATATATTCCCGACAAAGAGATAAATACGTGGTTGAGGAAAGATTTGATAGAAAGTTTGTGGAACCGCTTTGGTGAAGAAAATGTTTAATTTATGTTTCATTTTTATACTTTTAAGATGTTATTAAATTTTATGGTAGCTTGATGAATTTATAGTGGTAGAAAAAAAGGAAAAAAATAATTTGGACATTTTTGGTCAATATAGCCATTAGGCACGGTTTGGGAGAGAGCTAAACAGTGCCTAAGCCAAACAGTGCATAACGACTATATTGGTAGAGCCTAACTGTTTATGTTTTTCTTTAAAAAAAAAATCTCTTTGTTTATTTTATTTAAAAAAACACTTTTTTGGCCATTTTTGGCCAATAAAGCCATTTTAGGGATTGTTTGGCATAACTCTGCTAAACAGTGCCTAACTATATTGATAGAGCCAAAAAAAAAGAAGCTATTTTAGCTTTTTTTTTAGCTTTTAGTGAAACAACGTCATTTCACTAGAGGGAAAAAAATTGAAAATGGGAGATCGCGGTCTAGCTCATGAAATTCCCTGAGCTGAACCACGAGCCCATATTGGGCCCCAACATTTCATGAGCCCTTTGTGGGCATGACTAGCTGGATTGGACTCGCGTTCCACAAGTCCAATGTAGTTGCTCTAATTTTGAAAAAATTTCTGTTGCATCAATTTAACAAAATTCACATAGAAAGATTGAGTTTGCTGGTGATGGGTTTAAGTTTTAACTTTTAACAATTGTTCGATTATCTCCCTATATATATATATATATATATATATATATATATATATATAGATTGTGATTAACAATTACTGTTGAGGGTATGGATTTTAACATAGATTATGAGTTAAATATACACACACGAAACACATACTTACCGAACACAACATGGCCAATTCGAGAAGCTTTCACAACAATTTTGAGGATTTCAATTGGGTATGAAGATTGAAAAAAAAACCCTAAGTTTTGAGGTGGATTTGCGATGGATTATAGAGTCAATTAGCTTACTACAATGCCTCGATAGCCCATTCTTGCAAGCAATGGTTGAACTCCGCTTTATAAATTGCGTATAAGGTTACCCCCATTTTAGCCGGTTCCTCCACAATTGCATGGTTGAACACATTATAATTAAAGCGTTAAAACCATAGAATAATTTCTCCAGAACTTGGTATTCAAAGATTTGGCGGACAAAATTTATATATATATCTATAGAGAGAGGAAAGAGGGAGAATGGTGAAAATCATATATATGTATATAGAGAGAGAGCCCCGACGAAAATCATGTATATGTATATATATTTATTGAGAGAGAGAGGGAGACCCGATTTCCCAAGTGCTGCCGGCAACAAGAGTGTTAGACCATCTTGGAGTGAAAACATACATGTGAGCATTTATGAGAGAGAGAGAGAGAGAGAGAGAGAGAGATAGAAAGGAGAGAGAAAAAGAAATTGCAGAAGAGAGGGAAGGATAAAGAGGGAGTAGAGAGAAGAGGTGAGTCGGAGATTTTGCCATTAGTTGGGGTAATACAGTCTTTTCATGTGATAGGATATTTTTATTAAAATATTGCTTATTATGTATTGGTTATGTTATTATATTTGATAATAATTAAGGGCAAAAATGACATTTCACCATTTAAAAAAACGTCGGTTAGCTCACAAACAGGAATAGGGGTATTAGGTGGGAAAAATTCAAACATGGGTTCCATGTGTAATTGGCCCAAACTTTAAAGGATGTTAGTGTATTTTACCCTAAAAGTTTTTGGTCGTCCAAGAAAAAAAAAGGCAAAATTCCATTGGTTCAATTGATTGGAATTTATTTGTCAAGATAAAGAAAAAAAACCGATTGGAATTCTTATCAATACTTTCGAATTTGAAAATAGAAAATAGAAAAAAATAGTAATAAAATAACATTATCAAAACGAACCAAGTCCAAAATGGACTTCTAAATGCTTGCCTTATGAGCCAATGGGTTGACTCGAACCAACATGAAAATACATTGGGTTAATTACATTAACACCTCCTAGGATTTTTTGTGGATGCAAATTTTGTAAAAAAGTAACATTGAGACCTATCGGCTTTCTATCCATAACAACATTAAAAAAACGTGCGAAATGTCATTTTTGGTCCTCGTTTTTAATACTTTTGTAATAAAAATTTTAAATCATGAAATGACTAAAAGCCCAACCCTAATATCTCATTTTCCGCACCCTCTCTTTCTCTCTATCTTCTTTCCCTAATCCCATCAAATCCTAATTGTCTCCTGCCATCATCCTCTCTTTTCTCACCAAACTCTCTTACCAAAACTAAAAGCCACTAACTCGATGCAAACTATATCTTTAAGAGTTTCATGTTAGAGTAGTCACAAGGGCTGATGCATGCAATATATGAGGCTATGCAGAGAAAGGGATATAAGCTGAGTAATGCAAAGAGAGGGTAGAAAATACTCCCTTAATTATACCATTGTCTTACCTTTTACCTTTGAACATTGGGTTGTCTCTTATTTTTAGGAGGCATGGGAAATATTCTTGCTCTTTGACTGTTTGGAGGCTTGTAGAGGGTGGTTGGTAGGATTTCTTATACTCTAAATCACCTAAGATGTAGAAACTCCTGTCTCCCCCCATAGGGGTGGGTAGACCCTCCCCCGTCGTACTGGACAAGAAATATAATTTAGGAAAGTTCGTGGGGGGAGGTGCGGCACCCTATGCATGTTTATTTTTTGGTAACTTCTAAGAGTATGACACCCTTAAGGTTTCTCCTAGAAGAACGTGTCAACTTTGTGGTGGGTCACTCTAGGGTTTATGCATGATTGCTTGGCCCTCAAGTCTATTCTAAAATGTTCTTTGGACCAATTGGACAATTTTACCCTCCTTCTGGGTTGTTTCGAGTTTGATTTAAAGCTATGTCCCATGTTTTGGGATGCTCTGGATGCGAAGGCAAAATTCATTTTTCGATCGGGTTGTCGGATCGTTCTATTTTCCTAGCTTGGCTAAATTAGTGTCGTGCATTGTTCTAAACTAATCTAATCTATTTGGTAACATGAACAGCGCCTACAACATGTGGCCAGTAATAGTTACGCCGTATAATTTGCAATACTGAAAATGTATGAAAGAACTATCTCTTTTCATGTCATTGCTTATTTTTGAACATAGACTGTCTGATGTAAAAATACATTCTTAAATGTGTAAAACTCATGATAATTATTTAGTTAGAGACAAAAATATTTGGATTTGTGATGATAGAGTACTATTGAGAACCAAAAAAAAAAATTAACAATAAAAAATATTATTAGTAGAGACCAAAATTAGAAAGAAAACGAAGAACAAGGTATTTGTAAATGTAAAATACTGTCACAAATAGTACATTATAGGTAATAAAAATTTGTTGTCACAAATAAAAAGTATTTATGACACCTAAGAGAATTGTTACAAATGGATATTTTAGCTGTGACGAAATAAAGAAACGTAGCTAAAACAACTTTTTGTGACAGTAGTTTTTTCGTCCCAATTATCAAGCACAATTGCTAATGAATTGTCACAATATAGAACCCACGACATAGTTTAAGGTGATAATGTTGTGACGATGTATTTTTGTAACTAATTTTGAGTAAATTACATCGATCTCTTATATGATTTGCCATAATTACGTGGACGTTTCACGTGATTTCAAAAATTATTCTATCATATCTTAAAAAGCACATCTTACAACACGAACCTCTACTTGTAAGAGCACCACCAATGGGATAGCCAAACACCAATCTGGCCAACAAAATCATACTGTAGCAATACAACAAGTTAGCTAAAATTGTGGGACCCAGCATTGGTTAGTTAAGTGGTTGGCTAAATCTCGCCAACCACATAGCTATCCAAATATAATTTTTTATTTTTATTTTGTCTTTTTTTATTTATAAAAATGCGTTCCATGTATATATATATATATATATATATATATGTGTGTGTGTGTGTGTGTGTGTGTATCATTTACTTAAATGTCAATAACTTTTACTACAAATTGAATTTTTTGATGAAACTAATTCTGTTAGAAAGATAATTTCGAGAGCTTTAATTTGAGTACCACTTAAGCTATTTTTTGACTTAAAACGAAAAAATTATGAATTTTTCAAGTTAAAAAAAGTATAAAAAAATTTAATATAAATATGTATATACATAAAATTTTAGATTAATTTAATTGTGTAATATTATTTAATTGTGTGGGTAGTGAAAATCTGGAGAACCTGTTGTAGAGTCAAAATTTAGAGATTATGATGTGGCTGGCTAAAATTCAAATCTGAAAAACTTGTTGTGGAGTCAAAATTTAGAGATCTGACATGACGATGAGACTGGCTAAAATGTTGAGGTGACCAAATTTGGAGATCACACAGTGGATGCTCTAATGACAGATGATCAAATGGACGGATGGATTTGCATATTTTCCTTAAATACCCTCAAATAGCAATGAATAATTACTTTACTACCCATCTCTTACTGATGAGACTTCAGAACCTAACTAATGCTCCTCTCTCTCCTCCTTCCTTTGTTCTCATCCCATTTCTAATTGTTCCTTTTGTTTTTGAAAATTCTTTATCTACATTTTTTTTCTGGAAATTTATTTTTTATTTACAATTGACCTAATAACTTTGTATAGAAATAGATTTAGAGAGATAAAGAGAGGAGGTTTAGAGAGAGACAGAGAGACGGGGGAGCTCGGAGTCTGGAAAGAGGCTGGTGTCGACAGCGAGAGACGAAGATTTTGTGAAAGTGTAGATCAACAGGGTTATGTGTTTGATTGTGTAATTGCGTGTTTAAAGTAATTAGAGTTAGAAATTGTTCATAAATGATCAAGAATTAGTGAATGTGTTGAACCTAATTATTGAATTGATGTGAAATTGTATTTGAAGATGACACTGATGCAAGCTTTCAATGAAAGGCTACCAAACCCATTCTAAGCTCCCTCTCTTCTCCATTCCCACAATGCGTCAGCAACTCCATCCACCAAGTTTGTACCAGTTATGATTCAACAAAACATGCTCTATATAGTCTCTACTTCCTCTCAGCACTGTTGGCATTAATTCCATTTCAACTTCAATGTCTAATCTCTTAAGATGCCCAATCTCTGCCACTCCATTATGTAGACCAACTGCTCGACATATTGCACTAGTTGATCCATTTCTCATCAACACTACAGTGTGATCTTTAACGCCGGTTTTCACTTTTCTTCAAGATATTGGGCAAGATTTGAAGTCGCAGGCGAAGAGGTTTGGTGTCACAGGCCAAGATTTCGGGCAAGTTGAACTAAATTTTGGGAAATTGTGCATGAATAAAATGAGGAATTTTTTTTTTTCTCCCAACGGTTAGGGCCAGCGTTAAGATGAATGAAAACTACACTTTCATTTGGATTATTAGGAGGCAAAAGAGAGACGAGAACAAAAACAAAACAGAGGCCAACATAAATTTCTCCAGGTGGATCAAACAGGCAAAAACGTAAGCAATGTAATTAGAAAAAGGACAATGCTTGGGTTCACCCCAGAACACAGTTTGTCCCGTTTGCTGATCTCGCCTTATAAAAATTTGACATTTGTTCTAACTTTATATAATATTAAAAAAAGAAAAGTTAGGATCAAACCCATTTTTTTACGAATATGAGTATTTAACCCATTTATCCAACCTATCTATACTCTCTCTCTCATCTCCATCGTTGACGCTACTGTTACCTGGATAGCAACTTCAGTCACTTCTGATGCCCACCACCACCTCTATTCCCAAAACCTATTTCTCTCACCCTCCATTTAAATTCCTGTTTAATGGGTTAACTCTGGCTCCAATATATAAGATTCATATATATATATAGAGAGAAGGATTACTATGTGTATACATATAAAGATGAAGAGAGGGATTTATATATATAAATATATATGTATATATATATAGAGAGAGAGAGAGGGGGGATTTACATACAAATAAGATGTATATTGAGAGAAAATCTCACACTCTGTATCTATAATTCTGTCCCTTTTTCAAAACTTATTTTTTATTCAAACACACTATGGATCAAGGTTGGTCACAACAAAAGGGATCCAACCTAAGTAGTCTTTTGGGTATACCATGCTCCCACTTCCTAGTAGTCGAAGGCACAAGTAAGACCTTTCTTCAATTTTATGAATATGACTACTTTGGATCGATCTTCGTGTTGAGGGGGAATGCTTTGGCACAATGACGGGTTCTGAATCAGATTCAATGTTTTCAAAGGGTTTATGGTAAATTAAGCTATTCATTTTTGAAATCAATTTCAATACGCGGCCTGGGCGTTGTTGTTTTTCAAATTAATTTGAATACTCAGTCATCTCAATTTCACCAATATATCTATCAAGTATAGTTTATGCTTATATATACAGATACAAAGTACAAATCAAGTCACAGATCTCTTTAGTGCCTACCCAAAGTTTCAAGTTTTTGGAGGAACAATGAAGCTCATTAATGGAGCTCCTATTCTTCATTTGATCTTGGACAATGCTTGGGTCCATATATATGTAAATCCCTCTCTTCGTATGTATACACATAGTAATCCTTCTCTCTCTCTATATATAAATCTTATAAACAGGAGCCGACCCATTAAACAGGGATTTAAATGGAGGGTGAAAGAGATGGGTTTTGGGAATATAGGTGGTGGTGGGCATCAGAGGTTGTTATCCGAGTAGCAGTAGCATCAACGGTGGAGATCAACAATGGAGATGAGAGAGAGAGTATAGATAGGTTTGATAAATGGGCTAAATTCTTAGAGCCGTTAAAAAATGAGTTTGATCTAACTTTTTTTTTTTAATATTATATAAAGTTAGGATAGATGTCAAATTTTTATAGGACCAAATCAGCAAGCAGAACAAATTGTGTCCGGACTGGACCCAATCATTGTCCTTAGAAAAAAAAAGTGAAATTTTTTAACAAATAGACTTTGCATTCCAACTAAGGGTAATATTGATATTTTAGTAATATTAAGTACATGACATAAGCCAATTTCATCTTACTCGTAAGAAAGAAGGTCAATGGTTTGCTTTTTAGGTGAAATTAAAATAATTTTTGAAATCATAAGAAAGGTATGTGTAATTATGACAAATTTAGGGAGGTTGGTGCAATTTATCCATTTTTTACCTACAGAATATTAAGTATTAGTGACATTTTTTTTCTATCACAAATAAACTCATTTGTTGTAGTTTTAATGAAGTTTAAAGAATATAACAATGACTTGATAGTAAATGGAAAAGAACCATCACAGAGGTACATAATGTGCTGCTTAAAATTTGCCAAAAGACAATCTCAACCCCATCAACTGGTTTTGGATATGGAAGATAACTCATCTCTGCATTGGGATTGACCAATTCCCACCTGATATTAATCCAATCAAAACCAGATAGATAAGCTATTCCTCCATTACAATAAAACTACAATCACAATGGAGTAGTTATATATTACAGAGCTGGTTTCTTACTTGTATCCAATGGTCAAATGATGAAGAAAAATGGCAATTTGTAAGCAAGCAAGCATGTTTCCGGCACAGATTCTTACTCCCCCACCAAATACTTGATATGTTCCTGGCTTCTCGGGTCCTGAAAAAGTACTGGACATTAGATCAGATATCAAAACTGATAATCATTAGGAGGCTATTTGTTTCAATTCCTAGAAAATAGTTTTCAATAAATCAAAAAACAGAAAATTGTTTGTAGAGAACTAGAAAAGAGAGTTCACTGAAAATAAACAAAATTTTAACTGAGTTTTTAGAACCCGACAAGAAAACTTGTTTTTATACAATTTTTTTCGTCTTTTGATTTTAAGTTATCTAAAAACATAAAAGAAAAACTGAACCAACCAACCCTGTATGTTTGAGAAAATTATTGAATTCCACGACTAGTAACTCTTTATTTTATATTATCTCATAAAATAGTGTGTAATAGAGTGAGATTTTATAAATATGGAATAGTCAGAATACTCAATAATCACTCTATATGTTCATAACTTAAATTCCATCTATTCGGATTGGGATCTTCAAAGTATTCTAGATTTGTGGAGGTATATATCAAACCCAAAGCAAGCATTAACAGCGGGTTGGCTAGACGCAAGTCTGGCCAACTAAACACTACGGTAGCCTATCAATGTATTGGCTTAATTTGTGGGGTCCACGGATGGTTGGCCAAGTGCTTCACCGATTGGGCAAAGCACATAGCCAACCAAATGCCTTTTTTTTTTGTCCTTACTTTTATACAAGTTTGTGCCATATATATATATCATTCACTTAAAAAAGTATTTTATGAATTTTTCAAGTTAAAAAAGTATAATTTTTTTTAACATATATACGTATATACATAAAATTTTATATTAATTTAATTATGAAAGATTATTTAATTGTGTGGGTAGTGAAAATTTAGAGAATCTATTGTGAAATCAAAATTTAGAGATTCTGACATGATGTAACTAGTTAAAATTCAAATTTGGACAACCATTTTTGACCAACCCATAGTGTATGCCCTTACTTTCCAATCTCTAGGAATTTTATAACCTGTGAGGCATCTCAAAACCTGTATCATAACCAATTAAAACAAATATGTACATAAAATCATTGTAAGGATTATATAAATAATAAATCCCTTCTTATATCTACAATTCTTCATCATGTTAATCAAGATTTTCTTTTGCACCTCAAAAGTGCCTGAAATCATATACAACAAGTGACATTTTGTTAAAGAATGTGAGCACAAACTATAGCAGTCACAATGATATATAACAGCCAAGGCTCACAGTACTGCTCCTATTAAAGGTATGATGAACACTTTCATAAAACACAACTTGTTTTTTTACCTTCAATATGTGAACATGTTTTCAGTCAATACCCCAAGCTTTTGGAGAATTTGAGGGTACTTGGCAAGATAATGATCGAATAGTCCACATTATTGCAAGGGAAGTGGTTTCATACATAGTTTTAGTTATATACATCCATTATATGAGCCAACTTTTGAACTTCGGTAATTATGTAAATTGCATGCTATATATATATATATATATATATATATATATATATATATATATTACTTTTAAGCTTAGTTTAATAAGACAACAAAGTCAATCTAACCGTTTAAAGTCGTTAAAAAATCAATTTTATGGATCAAAATATCTTTGCCTATTTACAACTCAAAAATAATTCAATTTAACGATTGCAATTAAATGTGCATGATAGTGCGGTAGTGATAAATATATGGCGTAGCATGGAAGGTGAATCTATGCAATTGTCATAATTCATGAAGATTTTTTGTTTTTAAACACTAGTATTATTACTTGCCTATTATACTTTTTGCATTATAACTATATTCTTGTACTACACTAAAAAGTCTACATTAAATGCTTGACTTATAATATTATTTTGGAAAAATTACATCTAAATCCTACTTTTCCTTTCAAAAGACAAGTAAGTCCTATAATTTTGTTTATAGGACCAATAAGTCCTATTTTTAAAACTCTTTTATATTTAAGTTCTAAATCACTCAACATTCCATTTATACCCTTACACTTTGACTAAAATTTTGCAATTATAATTTCGTAAGCCAAAATTTTATATTTGAATATTTAAATATGTCTAATTTTTTCTATTAACAATTAGATTTTTTTTCATTAATACATTTTTTATTTTAAAAAAATTATAAAATTTTTCAAAAGGATAAAGTTTTATTCCAATTATTTCAATAAAAAGAAATTGTAATATTTTATTAATTTTGAAAAGAAATTATAATATTTTATTAATTTTTTTATTTTTGTATATGAAAAATTATTGTTGTAAAATCTACAACAGATCTTTGGAATTAAATTTTCAAAATAATTGGTCTTTTTTTTCAAAAGAATAAAATATCATTCAAATTATTTCAATAAAAATAAATTATAATATTTTATTAATTTTTAAATCGAATTTTTAAATTTTGAAGTAAGACTTATTGGTCTTACAAAAAATTTATATGACTTACTTGTCTTTTGCATAAAAAAGTAAGAATTAATTCTAATTTTCTCTATTATTTTTTCTTAAAGAAAAGAAAGGACACTTCGAAGTGTTTGTGTTCTAATTACAAGATTGTTAGACGTGACTAAAGTTTTGTTTATGTTATATAAAGTTTGTGCCTAGAAATTTGAAATAAGTATTTGAATTATAAATTAAATTTATTTTTAAATTAAACACACGTCGATGGGGGAGTCACATTTGTGTTTAAAGGGTTCTTGAAGTATTCGGGTCCACAACTCCTCCGTAGAAATGTTTGTGTTCTTGAGTGAAAAGATAATATATCCAACTCAATTATAAGTCAAATAACTTAATTATAATTCATTGTAATCTTTTGGCTAAATATTATGGAGGCCTTCTGAAATTTGACCTAATTTTATATGACTATAACTTGGTGATTTTACCCTAATGTTAGGCTTTGTTTGGATAAACAGGATAGAAAAGAAAAGAAAAAATAATATTAGTTATAAGAGAAAAGAAAAGAAAAGAGATGATAACATATGTTCATGTTTGGATAAATTATAAAAAAAAATAAAAGAAATGATTGTATTTTTGTTTGGAAAAGGTAAAGGAAAGAAAAGAAAAGAAAATATTTTAATCAATTTACTATCATGAGCTTTTGTGTTTATATTACAAGATATACCCAAATGTCTTTTAAATTTGTTCTTTAAAATGTTAAAGTTATTTTTGGTATTATGAAAGATTTACTTATTCTTATCATTTTTCTTCAAATCTTTTCACTTTTGAGAGAATAGCATATGAGAAATTTAGATGGATAAGTTATCTCTACAAATCACTTCTAATCCTTTCTTTTCTCTTAATAATGACAATCCAAACATAAAAAATATTATCCTTCTCTTTTTTTTTCTTTTCTTTTCCTTCTAATTCCATCAATCCAAACGAGCCGTTAATCTGCAAACAATCTCTAACCATAGTTGGCTCTCTATCTCTACCCTAGCTAATCCTTATATCAACCATTTGAGTAATTATCGAGTACCTTGGGAATTCCATATTTATAGGAATCCCTCTATTTCACACTATTTTAGGAGATGAGAAAGGCTAATCGTCACAATTTTATTTCACAAATTTTAACTCGAATCTATGTGGCAGGTGATAATACCATAGGGACTCCGTGTATAGGGGAAATCTCACCAATAATAACTTATCATTTAATTTTATCTTCTAAAATAATGGATTATATCACTTGCCACATAAATTCGAGTTAAAATTCATGATATTTATTCGAAACGTGTAGCATTGCTCTTAGAAGATAATATAGAATAGAGAGTTACTCGTGACGGGATTCTTTTACACGGAGTGCCAGTGGTATTCAATAATTTTTCAAACCGTTGATGGTTTTATAAACTCTATTACATCTCACTCACGTTTTAATTTTCATCTAATTTTGAATCATAATTTGTTGATTGAATCATAATTTTAGGATTTCATAATGATATAATATGAATTTGAAAACTTTGTTTATGGAGAAATCAAAAGATTGAAAATAAATAGCTTGAGTTTTGTGTAGCTGAGTTTGTATTTGTAATGGAAGAGACCTGTTGTGGTGTAGTGAGTGAAATCGGACGTCGCAGCCTTGGAAGCAAAGTTCATCAGTAGCGAGGCCGTGGAAAATGGTGATCAGGAGGTTCATATATTTCATATATTTTTCAATTATTTTTGTTTATTTCATTTTTAATATAATATTCTACCAACCCCTTATGTGCTCTCTCTTTCTTCAATCCCAAATTTGGGAAAATTATTTATTTTTCAAACGGGTTGCTTATAAGTTTATCACTGGGATTCAATATATATGTTGATAAATGGATTAAGTCCACGTTAAGAATCAAAGAGACAAACCCACATGAGAGATTGATGAGTTAGAGTTGGTAAAGCTTAACAGAGTTACGAAGGACGAGAAATTTAGGAGAAGTTTTAGACTTTTGAGATTGATTGTTTCTTTGAAAGTTTCTTTATAGTATGATTTATATATGTGCCGAAAAGTTCATGTATGATTTCTTCAATTACTGATGTGATCTCATTGCTATAATTTTTTCTTCATACCTATACCTGAGATCATTCCACCACCACAAATTAAAGCCACTCTATTAGTGGCACAACTCCTATTATCCATGCCAATCCCATTGTAACTTCCATATCTATATGCTAAACCTATCAGCTTCTCTCTTGTACAGAAGGTTCTTGTGACACAGTTGATGGCTATCGCCCGTTTGGCATTTATTTTTATCTAAAACAAAAATAGTGTTTTGTTACGAATGTGTTCTAAATAGAATTAAAAACATGTTTACCAAAGAAAATATGTTTTAAGTGTTTTTTATTTATTTTTATTTTTTTTGCTATAGTTGCTGAAACACAATAAAAAGACTAAAATAGTGTTTTTAATTTCGGTTCAAAATTTTGAAACACTTTGACACTATTTAAATATAACGGACGATACCAAATATACTTTATTTTTACAATGTCAAAACAATAGAGACAAATAAAAATTAAACTAAAACGCATGTGGGGCGACTGATTTCCTACCTGCTTTTAATGACGAATGATTCCTGGTGGATTATTCGTCTAATTGATTAATACAGAAGACAAAGCCTACCCTCCTAAATGAAGTCAACAAATAGGTAAAAGTGACCTTGTGATACTAGATCTGAAAATGTTGTTGGGTTATGTGCAACAAAATATAGTACTTGCTACTTAGCTTGCACGATTCTTGATATGTTGATTTGTTTTTGTCTTGATGGCTACATGACTAATATTAAGATAAAGGGTTACATAAAACACACTGATACAGCAGTGAATGGCAAATATTTCCGATGTTGGACTAACTCCTGCATTTACAAAATTATGCAAATAAGGAGAAATGGCCGAGTCCGTCAGATATTCATGTTATTCGCTTGACAATGGTGATAATTCTTTCAATTTGTATTAGTCTTGTGCAGCGTTGTGGTAATTCCGTGGCTCTTGCTGTTGCCAAACTGTCCAACGGCCCTATGTTGTATGATACTGAGCTTGTACATATTTCTTATATATGATGTGTGAATTCTTGCTTTTAGTGACTGTAATGTTCATTAATAAAGTTGATCCATGTATGTCACGTTAAATAAAAAAAAGTTCTTGTACGATCATTTTAAATGATTTTGTTGACCTTATCACTACGTCACATAAAGCGAGAGCGGGGGTGGAAACGGGAACAAGAGCGTGAGAAGGGCAAAAAAATTTAATTTCTTTTTCCAACGTAATACGAAACGTGCGTAGAACAGAAACACACTTGAAGCGCTACAGCGACACCCCTTTAAAAGAAATATTTGACTTAGCCTTATCGATTACTTCTTTTCCTGGGCTTGGACTTTTAGCTTAGGCATTGACTAATTGCTTCTTCGGCCTTTCTCTTCTTATTTGGTTCAGTCTTGGGCCTGGTCTGTTTGTCCTTGTGGCCTTTTCAATCAGTACATATTTTCATTCATAAATATATATATATATATATATATACACACACACACATGTATGCCTTTAAGTCCCACAGAAAATTACAAGACAGATGTTTAAGTTCACGCATCAAAATCTTGTACAATACAGCTTTCTTGCGGTCATCACATTTACATTGAAATTACACCACTGTAGTGATGAAATTTCACCATTACACAACAATTTTTAGTGGTGAAATTCAAATTACAAAATGAGCGTTTTGATAAGTTAGTAACATGACACTTTCTTTGTTGTTTTGACTTGCATCACATGGTATGGGAGAGTATTTTAGTTCAGACTTCACCTGTGGGTCCATGTGCTGGGTCAGATCCATTGCCTATTTATGTTAATTTATTTTTGTTTAATTTTCGCAGATTGTTTTTCTGTTTTCTATCTATTGTACTAAAATGCAGGTTTACGAATACAACAATGACTTGATAGTAAATGGAAAAGAAGCATCAGAGAGGTACACAATGTGCTTGTTAAATTTTGCCAAAGACAATCTCAACGCCATCAACTGGTTTTTGATGTGGAAGATAACTCATCTCTGCATTGGGATTGACCAGTTCCCACCTGATATGAATGCAATCAAAACCAGATAGATAAGCTATTAATCCTCCATTACATCAAAGCTACAAGCATATATAATATTGGAGTAGTTACATATAACAGAGCTGGTTTCTTACTTGTATCCTATGGCCAAATGATGAAGAAATATGGCAATTTGTAACCGAGCAAACATGTTTCCTGCACAACTTCTTACTCCCCCGCCAAATACTTGATATGTTCCTGGCTTCGCCGGTTCCTGAAAAATGTAATAGATATTAGGTCAGATATCAAAATTGATAATCATTATGAGTCTGCTTTGGTTCAGTTTCCAGAAAATAATTTTTCGGAACTTGAAAAGGTAGAAAAATATTTATAGAGAACTATAAAATAGGTTTTAGAGAAAACAATTTGTTTTTTTGACTAAGTTTTTAGAAAATTGACAACGAAATAAGGTACTGTTTGATAACTCAATTAAGCGCTTAATTATGAACATATTAAGTGTTTATTTAATTAAATGTATTTGATAATTCAATTTGAATATCACTGAAACCGGAAATCACTAATTAAAATGGAGTAAAATTTTAAGTGATAGAGATATAATTTATTACTGAATGTTGAAAATTCAAAAAGATATCAAAAAAAATATTTATTTTTAAATTATCTATCACTTAAGAACTTCAACACGTAAAATTCAACTTATAAAATTTTCATTATTTAATTTTCAGTTTTATCAAATAGCACAAGTTTCTATACACTCTTTTACTGATTTTCAATTATCTAAAAACAAAAAATCTTTCTTAAAAAACTGAACCAAATAGATCATATGTTCATAACTTACATTCCATCTATCTGGATTAAAGCACATGGGATCTTCAAAGTTTTCCGGATTTGTGTGGAGGTATCTAATCCAAAGCAAAACTTTCCAATCTTTAGGAATTGTGTAACCTGCCACAAAATTGTATCATCGTCAATGAAAACAAACTGGTTGTACCATAAAATCATTGTTAGCTAGGGTTACATAAATAATAAATCCCTTGTATCTACATTGGTTCATCATGCTAATCAAGAATTTCTTTGAAAACACAACTTGGTTTTCACCTTTGTACTCGACATCCTTGTTAGCTTTCCGAAACAAAACTGGTGAAACATTTGCCAGTCTTATTGTTTCTTCCACAACCTATATCCAAGAGAAATGGCGTAAAAAATTACATATATATATATATATATATATATATATATATATATATATATAAAGTGCAAAAAAACACTCCTACTATATACAAAATGTGCAGAAAACTCTTATATAATTTATTATATGCATATAAACCTCTTGTACTTTTACAATTTGTGCAAACACCCCCCCTCCGTCAAAATTCTTTTTAAATGACCAAAATGCCCCTCACAGTCTTTAAAACCGTTGTGCCATGTTTGGATGCAATATTTTCTATTTTTTTTATTTTTATATTAACTAAAAATATATTTTAATTATTTTATTATTTTAGATGGGTTTGATGAGTGAAAATGAGGGAGTATTCGCACTTTTTTTAAATAAATAAAAAATTAATATTTGGATGAGTCCTTTTTGAATATTCAAACATGACACTAGAGTGTAAGAGTGTTTTAGACATTTTAGTTATTAAATTGACAAACTATGCTTATTTACATATTTTGTAAACAGTGAAGGTGTTTTTTGCGGTGCAGGAATTTTTTTTACTCATTTGGTATATAGTGATAGTGTTTTTTGCACTTTACCCATATATATACATATATATATATATATATATATACACACACACAGTTTCCCACTACCTAAATGAAACTATTTAAGTCTTGAGAATACATACCTTGTTTGTATATTTCAATTTTAAAATATGGTCACTCGTGATGAATTCTCCATTCTTGTTCTTGCTGAAAGGTATATTCTCCTCCTGCAATTCAATTGACAAGGTAAAGAAATTGAAAGAGGAATATTACTTCAATCTGTGACCAAACATGGTTTCAGATATACCCTAAGCTTTTGGAGAACTTGAGGGTACTTAGCAAGATAATGAAGAGCCCACATTATTGCATGGGAAGTGGATTCATAGCCTGCAACAACAAAGCTAACAATGTTGTCGAGCACCTCAATGTCGCTTAATTGCTTCCCTTCTTCATCCTTTAACTGCATTAGCCCGTCCATTAGATCATTCGTTGTCTTGGCGCTATCTCGGTTCTTCTTCTCCAGCTTGTCCCTGAAAATCGCCACCGCTTTCTTCCGACACTGTTTGTAGGGGCGGAGCCAGAAATTTTGAAATGAGTTGTGATTCAAATTTGAAATTTTTTTAAATCATTTGTAATATAATTTTCTTAGCGTATTAGTCTTGGTATATTTATTGAAGAAAATATAATTCAAAAAATGAGAAAAATGAAATTTAAATATATAAAAATAAAAAATTAATATGTGAAAAAAAATCGCATAGTAAAAAAAAAAAACAATAGGTCATGTAATAAGAGAAGTGATAAAGAAAAATTATTGTCAAAAAAATAATTTTCCTCTAGCAATTTTTTTGAAATAAAAAATTTGAGTACTTTGATTCCATTTTGAGAAAGATATATATAATTATTACCTTGATGAAATATTAATAATAATAAAAAAATATGATTTTAACCAAACAAAATCCCTCAAGTTTTAATAAAACACAATTATAAGAAACAAAAAAAGAGTATCATTTTAAGTTTTTAACTAAACAAAATTCCACAATCTTTAATAAAATACAATTATCAGGAGCAAAATAGAGTATCATTTTAGCTAAATAAAATCCCACAAGCTTTAATAAAACACAATTATCGGGAGCAAAATAGAGAAGTAGTTTAAATACTTATACCAGGAGTACGTAACTATAGAATTTTTCTTTTAATAAGTGACAACTAAAAGAATTAGTATATATGATATCATTGTTTTATTTGCATTTTTGCCATCTTGGTATCATGACACTTTAGTTCTTCTTTCTTCTCAATACTCCAAAGATCCGCATATGGAGATTAGTATATAATTTAATATATTTTTCCATGTAAACACTATATAACAAAAATGTTTGAGAAATAAGGTTCATGTATCTTTATTATACATGAAGGGACATTAGTATAATTTCTCTATTTTCTCTCTTGGATTCATATAATCAGCATCATTCATGTAAGTATATTATTGTATATGTAAACGTAGAAATGATATGTTATAGTGAAACCTACTATAATAATGAATTTACATTTTTGTTTCGAAAGATTGAACTTCAAAAGAAAAAAAATTCAAGTTATATTTATTTCAGAACTTGCTATTTTTTATAGCAATAAGTGTATAAAAAAATTGAGTGGCCAACTGACATGTTCAATAAATTTTGGGACGAAAAGTTGAACTTATTTCCAAAACAACTATTTTTTTAAGAGTATAGCAAAAATATTTAATTTTTTTTGGGTGGCCATGTCCTTTGAGCAATTTAATCAACCTTTAGCGAGAATTTGTCAACTCTCTATCTAATTAGTAAAAGAAAAATGATAAAAAATTTGAATCAGTATTATTACCGACTGATGTGTTCATTGTTCACTTATACACTTTATAATTCTTATCCATTACTTATTAAAAGTCTTTATTATTGAACAATAGTGATTGAAGTGGGGAAAAAACTGATATATGATTGTAAGGTTCAGTATTTCAACTGAAATGTTGGTCCACAGCAGACCAATCATGTGTGCCCAGCATTTTTTTTTTTCCGGTAAATAAGCGCCCAGCATTTTGGTTTGTCTATCATAATTCTTCCGATGAATGTGGAATGTGAAAAGCTAAGTGGCACAAACAAGGAACACGAACATGGTTATATTTAAATATAAAATTTATTTATATATATACATTTGTTACTTTTGGTACGTAACAATGAAATGGAATAGAATGCCAATATTACCTTTTTTGATCCCTTCTTTTGTTTGGTAAGAAAAATAAAAGTGGAAATAACCATTCCGCGTCATTCCTTTGGAATGAAAAAGAATGAAAATTCATTCCACTACTCATCTATGGAATGGTCATTCTAATTCCAATAAACATTAAAAAAAAAATAGTTACCAAAAATAATATAATCATCATTCTATTCCTTCATTATTTCATGTTTGAAACTAAACAATAGATGAGAATGATCATTCTATTCTATTCTCATTTTTATTCAATTCTTACTTTAATGGAATGCTCATTCCATTTCATTGTTGCATATCAAACGTAGATAACTTTTGAACTTTGGTTAATTAACGTCTAGGGATGAATAATTAAATTGTCATAATTCATCAAGTTTATATAGTACTATTAATGCTCGCCCATCTGTATTACAATGACATTTTTGTCCTACACTAACAAATCTGCATTTGATACTTGACTTGTGATTGTAACAATCATTTTTTCTTAGGGTAGAAAGTGAAAGCGAAAGAAAAGTGAAGAGAAGGAAAGAAAAATTTAGTTTCCTACATGCATTTGATTAACGTGAAATTTATTTTATAAAAGTTGTGAGAAAATCTTATTTTGTTAGTTTGGATGAGAGGAAAGTGAAAATAAAAGAGTTCTACTTACCAAAACTACTTTTATGATTTCAAATACTAGAAAAATAAAGGAATTTGTGTTTGATTACAATCATTTCATACCCCATTATTTATATTCATTTTAAAATAATTTTTATTTGAAAAAAAAACTTCATAATATATATATATATATATATATATATATATATATTATGCATGACAAGACAAAGGAATTTTATTTTAAAAAAAATACCAAAATACACTTTCGTGCATTAATACTTCTTTCTATATTGGACTTTTAATCTTATCAAGAAGCTTGTCTTCATAAACTTCCTCTAATCTAACATCAATAACTACATTGGAGAAACAATTTTTTCTTAGTTTTTAGACTAGATAAACAGATTCTTAGAAAAAAAAATTTGTTGCGTGTTTAACATAAGCTGACTAACAGATGAAGAAACAATTAAATTAATAGGTGTATAATAAGAAAATAAAATATAAAAGAACAACTTTTATGAGAAACTGAAATTTTCTTGTGTTTTACATGAGAAATGTTTTGAGGAAAAATAGACGATTACGAGAATCATAGTTTTTTTAAAAAAATTTTGTTTCACACTATCCAAACTCTTAGAAAGTTTGAAATTTTTTCGTTTTCTTTCTTTTTTTTTTTTTCTAACTTTCCACTGACCAAACTCACCCTTACAGAAAAACATAATATTGGATAAAGTCAACGTTGAGAAATATGAATTGTGTTAATCAAGTATCTAAAATAATAAAATTTATTTTTGAACCATATACCCATCAACTAGGAGCCAGACATTTGTTTAAAGTGTCCTTGAAGTTATTGGTGTTCAGACGTGTGTTTAAAGTGTCATTGAAGTTATCGGTAAAAGATAATATAAATCAGAAGTCAAATATCCAAAACATGCAAAAACAAAGCATTTAGAGAAAAAGAAAAAGGATAATCTGAAAATAAAAAAAAAAAACTCTCTCCCTAAAATGATCAAAGACTTCCCCGTTATTTAAAAAATCTCTTACATTTTTCAATTTGGAAGAAAAAAAAACAATAAAATGACTAAAGTACTAATTGGGTTTAATTTTTTTACTTTTTTAGAAAAAGTCCAAAGCGTGAAACAACAAAAATAATACTTTTTGATTTTTTAAAAATACATGACATCTTATGCAATAAGGGATAATTTGCTTCAACTTTTGAAATTAGAAGTATTTATATAAACATACCAAATAGCAAGAGCATTTCTCGCATATTTTTTATATAGCAATTTTTTTTTTTCAATTTATCCAAAGAAAAATGCAGAGGTAATTTTGAATAACTAGGACACAAAGATACTTTTGAGCAGTGTGATTAACCTGGAGGGCATGGTGAAAAGTAGTTCCAGGGAAGTTGATAGGATAAGCTCTAAGTCCTTCAACCATATCCTCAAACAATTCATCAAGGTGAGTAAGGACAGGGCCAGGCTCCAAGCTTGCAAATAACTTGCCAATATTTTCAAATGTCACCTGTCATTCAATCATTTATTGTTATGTTAGGTAATACCAAAAAGCATTGAATAAACTATCTCAAAATATATAAAAAATTAAATAAATTATCTCAAAATATATAAATACTGTGACTCAATTTTTAAAATATTTAAAAATTTTGAGACGGAGAGAATAATAATTACAACCGACCATCCAATGGGTCACATTTCGTGATCCTATTTTAATTGTCGCTTTTAATTGTCCATTACAACCTACCATGCAATAGGTCAAATATTTTTGGCCAACCAACACTAATATTCATTACACATGACAATTTTATTTTTCAGATAAATTATTCATAACCCATATAATTTATAGTTAATTACTACCTTTTTGACTTCATTAATTGCTATGATTCTACCCTTGTGTGCCCATGACTGGAGGGCGGCAACCACCTGGGGATGCATCATATGAGCGATCCAACGGAGAGGCTCAGGGTGGTTAATGGCTCTTGTAACTAAGCTTCTGAGCCTGGTATGTGCTCTTCCTTCAAGTGCTGCGAGAGAGTTGGTACCTACAATTTCAAGAGTAGGCCATTCAACGATAAAGTCACCGTTTGATTGGAAGACCAGCTTGTTGATTGATGGGGAGCATGCTATGATGCCTGGTGATCCGAAGAGGTGGGTTCTGTACAGTCCTACTCCATCACCATACCTGATCATTCATCAAATTGCAAGAGATAATGTTCATAACAAAAGCATGGTGACATGATTTGACATGTGTGAACTGAGATGGTTTTGAACGAAAAACGATAATACTTGGTTTCAATTTTAGGTGAACCAATTTGGTTATGTATGAACCAATTCGATTCATCTATCTGACGTGACGTGGTCCACTGAAACATTAACAACCGTCTAAAAGAAAAAAAAAATGTTATAACAAATGAACTTTACCCAATTTTCAACGGATAAAACCAAAAGTTTTGATTTTTTTTTTTTCATCACCTCCTATGACATTGGATTTGCGTGGATGTACCATAGATCAATGTTTCTTGATTCAAGTCTTTTTACATTTCTTTTTTCCTAATAAAAAGACTCACCACTCTTTTCTGAGGAGGTTATACCATTGAACTACAATCTTTTGGTACTGTCTCATTACATTTCATTACCAAACCTTGCAAAAATTTACTAATGTTGTGTTATTGGGAACTGAGTCTATGCCCTTGAATTTGGAATTGGAGAAAAATCCAGTTCAACTTTAAAAGTAATTGTAAATATTCTTCCATGTCATTCAGTTTGGAAAATCTGATTAATTTTATTTTTTTACCATGCAAAAATTCACTAAAAAAGTTGTAAATATTCTCCCATATCATTCAAAAAAAGAAATTCTTAATTTTCTTTAAAATTAAGTCTAAAGCGAATGACAACTGTTTACTTTAATTATCGAAAAACAATTTTCAAGAATTCTAGATATATATAGAAGGTAAAATAGGGATACTACATGAACTTATATTTTTTTCTTAATTTTTTTTTAATTCAGGTTTCATATAATAATTCTCAAGAAAATATCAATTAAACGAATTTTGAACTATTTTATGTTTCCCTATTTCAAAATAAAACTATTCTTTGAAATCTGATATAAGCGAACTCCGAGAATGAGTTAGAAGAAATCTTACTTGCATCTCTTTGCATTAATGTAATCATCAGGACGATGAAGAACTTTGAAGTACCAAAAGAAGGTAAACATCTCTCCGAAGAAAGGAACACCCATGTGACCGGGAGGGAGCTTGGTGCCGCTAGCGGAACACCGGATTTTAACTGGGAGGGCATACCAGAGATCATTCCACCACCACAAGAGCCACCCTATCAGTGGCACAACTCCTAGTATCCATGCCAACCCCATTGTAATTTCCATATCTATCTGCTAAACCTATCAGCTTCTCTACTACAGATGGTTCTTGTTACACAGTTGATATCTAGCTATATGCGTCAGTGACATACTACTTTATACTTGATTGCTTTAAATAATGAATGATTCCTGATGAATTATTCTTCTGATTGATTCTATTAGAAGACAAAGCCTTCTCTGCGTCAATCCCCCCAAAATAACGTGGCATTATATTAATATACACGTATTTCAAGACATCACCTAATAATTTGGATAGCCAATTAAAGAATACAATTCACATTAATGTCAACATCCAGCTTAAAGAAGAATAATAAACTCAACGAATTCTAGAAGACAATTAATTGACTTAAAAGTGAAAAGACACCCCCCAAACACTTCCAATATTACAGCAACATCATATTAAATACCGAAATTTAAGTAAGAATTCAATATACATTGCTCTAATGAATTTCAAAAGGAAACGACAAGATAGATGATGAATAAACGAAATGGAAAGCTTTCTCTCCATTATTCTTTCCGTCACCTGCAAAATGTTAAGAAATAGGGTGTTGACACCCCAGTAACTAAAATATTTGTTTTTTTCTTAATCTAAGTTTTGTTATTTACATTATCTGAAAAACTTATATTATTTTAAATAATAGAAAAGCACATTTATTGACAAATCTAATGTGAGTTACAAAGGTGCAGAAACAGTTTAATTAATTTGGTGTGATATACTATTCCTTAGACTTAGAGGGACGTGAATCAGTCTTCTTGCTCAATTTTTGTAATTGATTAATTTATCCACAATAATTAACAATTAAGTATCCAAACCAATCCAATCACAAAATAAATAAAGAAGTTAAGAAAACTTAGAGATGACACCAGAAATTTTAGGTAAAAACTTGAGAAGGGAGAAAATCACAGGGTGAGGCAAACGCTTCTAAAGAAACCTATCTACTATCTCGAAGTAAAGTACAACAAATTCTGTCCTAAACTCACACTCACTCCATTCTGATAATAATTTGGTGTTGAACGCCCTAGACTTACTCTTGCGACTATGTTGGGTCCTGATTTCTGACTCCTGAAAACCAATGGTGATTAAGGCCCTGTTTGGATTGGCTTTTGAAAAGCGGCTTTCGGCTTTTTAAGCTCAAAAGCCGTTTTGGAGAGTGTTTGGCTTGGTACAACGGAAGAGCTTCGGAGTCCAAAAAGAGCGTTTAAAGGAAGCTGGGGGGTACCAGCTTCCTGATTTAGCTTCTGCTTCTCTTTTTCTTCTACGTAAAAGCAGAAGCGAAAGCTCTGCCAAACAGGGCCTAAGTTATAAACCACACTCCTAATTACACTTACTCTTTGATATTATGCTTTGATATCAAATTGTCATGTCATCACCTCACATTAATATTGCAGAGAGTTCATCACATATATAAAATTACATATGCACAATTCCACAACAATACATCTCATAACAACGGAAGCTAATCGTACACATGTGATAATCTATGCGTGTATACATAACTATCTATCACAATGGGTCCCACATCAGTCTATACATATATACATATTCATTTTCATTCCCAAATTATTAAATTCCAACCCTTTGAGGATCACTGAACTTTGAGGTGCCTCAAACTTCAGTTTGAGTCACCTCAAATTTGCAGAAGAAAACAGAATTTTTCAGAAGACTTTTGAGTTACTTCAAACTACACTTTGAGCCATCTCGAAATTTATGAGGCGCCTCAAATTGCACTTTGAGCCACCTTAAATTTATGAGGCACCTCAAACTACGCTTTGAGTCACTTCAAACTACATTCAACCTGAACTTCTCATTTTTCAATACTTGATCCATTCTAAATCCAATTTCCATTCTAACACCCTAGAATAATCTAAACCTCATACCAATCATAAATGAAATGTTAAGACATCATACATTCATGCTATTAACCCTTGAATTATAAACATAAATTCATTCATGCATTAACGTACTTGAAACATAAACATAAGAATAAATTCAAAATTTAAGGCACATACGCCTATAAGCAACATGTTAAAGTTTAAGTTTCCAAACATATATCAAAATGCACTATGTCCATATCCCGGACGTGTATAAAAACAAACTAAATCAAACTGGAGAGTCCTATAACTCGGGTCCAACTCATGGTTGCTCCCCATCAACCACTTCCTTGCCGTATCCTGAAAATGTTAATGTATGGGGATGAGAAAGTGATCGGCGTTGAATGTTACGAATTCTAGTCTCTTAACGTGTGTATTTTACTCTCTTAGTGATAGATTATTTTGTTATTTTACTTCGTTTTAGTGTTTTTTGTATTTTCAGGACCTTAATGATTATTTCAGTTAAAACTATGATTTTGGGCTTTTAAAGATGACATCCAAGAGGGTTAGATGAAGCCTACATCAAATGAATCCATTCAACTCTTTATTTTAACTCAAATCAGCCCAAGAAAGAGGTCTAAGAGAATTACAACTACTGAAGGGTATTTCGGGCTGAAATCCAATTCTACGCGTAATACAGTTTTAATCCCGTTTTGACAAACGGCCCGTAACTCTTATTTCTGAGTGTCAAATTGACTCAATTCTCATATAGGTTGAACAAAATTTGATTCTGGACACTTTTATATTTCATGTAAATTTCGTGAATCGAACTTCTACTGGGTCAAACTTTGGGCCGAAAGTCAGCAGAAAATCCCACCTGATTAGGGGCTGCGGGAAACCCTAATTGTATCCTAATTAGGTGAGGACTCTTCATATTCTCTTGGCTATTAAAAGTGACAAATTGGGGCTGTATTGGGGAGGCTTGGCAGCAGCTTTGAAGAGCTTTTGGAGTGGAGAATCATTGGAGAACAAGACGTATCAATACTTTCATGGAGATGATGTCTCTTCCTTAACCGTTGAAGCTTCTTCTTCTATCATGAGCGGTTAGTTCAGCCACCAGGGTTTTGATATAGCCCTAACTAAACATCATTGGTTTGATTGTTCTAATTATTGGGAATTTTTGTATTCATTCATAGATTGTGTGATTTAGAGGATTCTTCTTATAGAATTGAGCAATAAAAGTCTTATAAATTCAGTTTTAATGATTTATTATCTTATCTTAGATACTTAATTATTGTTATTGAACTCAATCCCTCTTATTTTCTGTGATCATGAGAGTGATTATTACACAATGATTTTAATTGAATATATCATTAAAAGCTTTGATGGATTATGCTTAAAGAAGATGGACCATACTGCACCCTAGAGTAGAGTAGTTAGGTAGATGGCTCATACCAATCGAAGATAGTCCATGACTTAGCCTTAATCATATGTTATCTTCTTGACTGATGAAGGTGAAATTGTAGCCACCGACACCACTTATGCATGATATGATGCCCCATAGTTAATTCAATTAACCATTGATTTGTGAAGTTAGTGGTGAAATTAATTGCCCTAGATTTATCTTATATTCTCTACACTAAATAGTTTTTCTTGCTTTTGTTCAATTGCTTCATTAGTTAATTTAGTTATAAAAATCAGAATTCTTTTATCTTAAATTTAATTAGAATTAATTCCTTATATCTAACTCAATCATACCACAGTCCCTGAGGTTCGACACCCCTTTCAATAGTCTTATTTTGCAAGGAATTCGTTCTATTCCGAAGTGTGGTAATTTTAATTGATACACTCACAACACACCAATCAGCAAGTTCAACGGCTCAAAGTAATAAGTTGTGCAATTCATTTAAGTTCACATTTCATATTATTGCATAAAGGCAATTCAACATACATAGTCAAACTTCGTGTCATGCATCCTAGTATTCTAGTTAAAACTTAAAACGTTTATCTCCATGCCATGTGTATCAAATACATTTGACAACCATAATATTCACTAACATGCTTCAAGGCACAATTCATCACATCCATAACGTATGTCATAACCAAAATCAGATAAAAACTCATACAAATTACTCGCTAACATGATTTTTTCTCAACATATCATTTATACCCTCAATAATTCATATACACCCTCATATGAATTTCATAAAGTTCGCAACAACTTTTTTGGGTCACCTAACTCGTTCTAATCCCACAATCAAATTCAAAACTCAAAAAAATCTCGTAACTCACAAGTTTTGTATTAAAGTAAATAATCATGCTGAAATCATATTTAATATATAGAAAAGAAAATTAAAGGCTTCACAATACCTCAAACCATCGATGGGCCTACTAAAGTCTCAGCTGAAGTAACTACACACGCACGACTTGCGTCCCCTATCCTGGCTGACCATCCTCTTGATAGTCAAATGATTGATTAGGAGTACCAGAAGTCGTTCCCATCACTGGTTATGAACTCTGGACTGTCGATACAAGCTAAGGTAGCTGTGGAACCCCAAAACTTGACTATACCACAAAAGTTTGAGAATAGTATTGTCGTGACCTCGTAGCACTGTGGGTAATACCCTTCTTCCGTGGGCAATCCTTCATCACATGACCCACTTGTCCACACCTATAGCATTTCCTTGAATCTCCCTCAGGCGTAGGTTGCAACTGTGGGCATTCCAATTTGTAGTGCCCTCTCCGATAACATTGAAAACATCTCACTCTGTCCTGAGGGGATTTCATAGGCAAATGGATGGATGGTAATGATCATGTTTGCTGTGGTCCTGCTATATAGTGAGTATTGCTCATCTTTTGTAGACACTTCTTCCTTAAATGACTTGACTGACCACATCTGAAACAAGTCTTTGGCACATAGTCCTGCATAACATGTAATTCCTTTTGTCTCTTAACTAGATAGCTCTCAAGATGAGTCTCAACCCCACCAAACAATCTTTTCGAACCACTAGCTCCTCCTTTATGTTGGCCACCTCCACTGATAATCCTAACCAACTATTGGATGGTGGTCACCATATCCCTAACCAACTAAGTTTCATTTGTTGGCGCTTGTGGAGTAGAACTTGTCTCCTTTTCACGTCCTCCATGTGGTATCATGTTTCTAAAAACTCACAAGTAAGGAAGATTAATCACAAAAGCCAAGTAATTAACCAACTCCAAACACTTGCATCTCATGCTAACTCATTTCACATAACTCAAAATATCACCTTTAGATATACCCTATTTAGAATCACGGTGTCACAGTACTATCACTAGCCGTACCCAATTGACTAACCTCTAGTCTCCAATGTCTGTACAATGATATAGGTCAATGATAATAAGTTATCACATGCTATGTATTCAACATGATCGACAATTACACAACATAACAACATGTTATTACTTTCGTACGTAACATATAGACACGATTTTCAACACACATTTATCACATAAACGTATTCTCAAATCAACACATAACATATAATACATGTTATTATATAGCATATTCTCAAGTCGACACATAACATATAACACATATTATCACACAAACATATGTTAAGTGGTTATAAGTTTTCAAACAACTTGTGTTATACTTACTCACATTATTAGGTTTTCAAACTCAAAGGTTCTAACCTATTCCAAATCCACTCGTGATCTGTCTATTGCCCGTGGCCCCTAGGTATTCGACCTATTGCTCTGATACCAAGCTGTCACGCCTCAATTTTTGACTCCTAGAAACTAAGGGTGATTAAGTCATAAACCACACTCCTAATTATACTTACTCTTTGATATTATGCTTTGATATCAAATTGTCACATCATCACCTCACATTAATATCGCAGAAAATTCATCACCTACACATAATTACATATACATAATTTTACAACAATACATCTCATAACCACGGAAGCTAATCGTACACACATGATATTCTATGCGTATATCAATCACTATCTATCCTAATGGGCCCCACATCAGTCTATACATCCATACATATTCATTTCCACTTGCAAATTATTAAATTCCAATCCTTTGAGGATCACTAGACTTTAAGGCACCTCAAACTTTCAGAAGAAAATAAAGCTTTTCAGAAGACTTTTTGAACCAGCTCAAACTACACTTTGAGCCACCTCAAAATTTATGAGGTGCCTCAAATTGCACTTTGAGCCACCTTAAACTATACTTTGAGCCACCTCAGATTACACTTTAAGCCAACTCAAACTACACTTGACCTGAACTTCTCATTTTTCAATACTTGATCCATTCTAAATCCAATTTCCATTCTACCACCCTAGAATCATCTAAACCCTATACCAATCATAAATGAAATGTGAAGACATCATACATTCATGCTATTAATCCTTAAATCATAAGTATAAATCCATTCATACATTAAAGTACTTCAAACATAAACATAAGAATAAATTTAAAATTTAAGGCACATATGCTTATAAGTAACATGTCAAAGTTTAAGTTTTCATACATATATCAAAATGCACAATGTTCATGTCTTGGATGTGTATAATAACAAACTAAATCAAACTGGAAAGTCCTATAACTCGGGTCCAACTTATGGTTGCTCACCATCAACCACTTTCTTGCTATGTCTTGAAAATATTAATGTAGGGGGATGAGTAAGTTCAATGGCTCAAAGTAATAAGTTGTATAATCCATTCAAGTTCACATTTCTTATTATCGCATAAAGGCAATTAAATATGCATAGTCAAACTACGTGTCATGCTTTCTAGCATTCTTGTTAAAACTAAAACCTTTATCTCCATGACATATTCATCAAATACATTTGACAACCATAATATTCACATATCCATAACGTATGTCATAACCAAAATTAGATAAAACTCATACAAGTCATGTAAATCGGGTTAGTTATACATAAGACTCAAACACTTCTCGGAATTGGTTCACACTCACACACACAACATAAGATATGTACCGAGGTCCCATATCTCAAGAATTTGGTTGTTTCGGGCTGCTAACCCATTCGGTTACCACCCATCTTGCACAAGTTTGAGGTTTTCTAATCCCAAGGGGATATATTCCCCTTCCACTTTCCCATGAGCTACTTTCGAGACATCACCCCCACACTCATACAAAATATGTCGCATTTTGTACCCACATTTGCACAACTCGATGCATTGCACCAAATTTATGTCCTATGTCCATTCTAGCATGTCATGCAAGAATTTATAATAACACATGAATACATTCTAATTCCAAAGTTAGGTTTTTCAATAAATTCACTAAAATTTCACATGTGCAATATATGTCACAATTTGCATATTTAAGCAATTCATGTATTCTATAGCATTTATCAATCATTTCCAATTCAAAGAAACATGCATTATCAATTTAATTCAATAATTCATCCCCAAAATCTCATATCTTCATATATAATATGAATACATCAATTTTATACTAAAAACATAAAATTTAACTTGAAATAAAAGACACAACACACACCCCTACCTCAATAGCTATAGTTTCAAGGTATTCCTTACTTTAACTTAAAAATCAACCTTCTTTGAAGTCGATTCCGGACGTATCAATCTCGAGCCCTTAGCGCGTAGACTGTTTCTCTCTTCTTTGGCAAACTCCAATTATGGACCTAAGCCCTTCAAAATCAATAGGGAAGGGAAGAAGAAGATGTTGCTATATATAGATATATATCTAATGCTCCATTCGGCTGAGTAAGAATGAAAATGAGGGCTGGAAATTCTCTTTTCTATTTATAAAAAATGACCTACACTTATTTACAAAACTGCCATCACATTTTCCGTAAACCTTCCCGGACTAATTTTTGGAGTCGATTCTGTAGCACGTCACATATTTTATTTAAGCTACCCTCCAAATTTGGAGTCATTCCAACACTTTCGAATTTTCTTGGCCCACGGGGCCCGCATACCGGGTCAACCGGATCCAAAAAAGTTAACTTTTGTCAAATGCTCCGAAAACTTCTCCAAACCTTAAATAAGTTCTCTAGACATGTATTTTACATTTAAAACACATAAATAATCATTTAAAGCATTAATATGACAATTGAATGAAAATAAAAGAAAACTAACCAAAAAGGGTCACAGTTCTTACAACCTACCCAACTTAAAAGGATTTCATCCTGAAATTAGATCATACCTAAAGGAAATAAGTCTGGATACTTAGAACAAACTTCATGCTTTCTCTCCCAAGTAGCCTCCTCAACATTATGGTGATGCCACAAAACCTTGACCAACGGAATGGTCTTACCCTTCCGAACTTGCTCTCTAGCATCAAGAATTTGTACCGGTCTCTCCTCATCGGTGACATCCTCATCTACCTCAACGTCTACCCAACTTAAGACATGTGATAGATTAGGTTCATATTTTCGTAATATCGAAACATGAAAAATGTTGTGAACCTTTTTCAACTATTGTGGTAAAGCCAATCTATAGACCACCTCATCGACACACTCAAGGATCTCAAATGGTTCGATGTACTTTGGTGACAACTTACCACTCTGCCCAAAGTGCATCAATCCTTTCCGTAGTGAAACCTTAAAAACACATGGTCCCCCACCTCAAAGGATAAAGGTCGTCGCCTCCTATCGGTATAATTCTTTTGTCAACTTTGAGCTATCAAAAATCGCTGTCTAATCAACTTGATATTTTTTGTAGTCTCATGCACAATGTCCATCCCTAAGGCAGTGGTCTCGCCCACCTCAGTCCAACAAATTGGAGATCTACAAGATTTGCTATACAACGCCTCAAATGGTGCCATCTTAATACGAGCCTGATAACTATTGTTGTATGCAAACTTCACAAGTGGCAAATGGTCCTCCCAACCACCGCCAAAATCAAGAATATAAACACGAAGTATATCCTCCAAAATATGAATAGTACGTTCCAACTGTCCATCAGTCCAAGGATGGAATGCTGTGCTAAAATGCAACTCGGTGTCCAACACCGCCTGAAATCCCTACCAAAATTTTAAAGTGAACCATGGATCCCTATCCTATCCAACACAATGGATACTGGAACCCCATGTAATCTCACAATATGTTCTATATATTATTTACTAAGCCTTCTCACATCATCATTCAACCTCATAGGCAAAAGTGAGCTGTTTTGGTCAATCTGTCTACAACAACCCAAACTGGATCGTTGCCCTTGTTTGATCTTGGAAGACCCGTAACAAAATCCATGGTAATATGTTTCCATTTGCATTCTGCCACTGGTAATGGTTGTAATAACCCAACAGCCTTTTGGTGTTCCGTCTTTACTTGTTGACAAGTAAGGCATCTATCCACAAACTGTACTACATCTTTCTTTATACCTCGCCACCAATATTAGCGCCTCACATTGTGGTACATTTTGGTTCGAGCAAGATAAACTGCAAAACGAGAATGATGAAATTTTCGTAATACATCATCACGACAATCAGAAGAAACTACCATGAATCATAGACTCCCATCGGAATGCAAGGTCCAAACAACCACTGTTGTACTACCAAACATCTGTGAGTAGTTAAACTTTAACTCACTATCCCTCTTCTGTGCCTCAATCCCTTTGCTCACAAGCATAGGTTGAGCTACCAAGGTAAACAATATAGCTGGGTCACTATCACCGCTGAAATACAATCACAATTCTGAGAAATCTTCCATCATTTTTTATTCCTGTATGGCTATGCTAGCTAAGGTCCCGTGAGACTTTTTATTCTACGCATCCACCACTACATTTGCCTTCTCTAGATGGTATTGCAAATCAAGATTGGAATCCTCCATATATTCAACCCATCGGCTCTGTCTAATGTTCAAGTCCTTTTGAGAGAAAAGGTACTTGAGATTCTTGTGATCTGAATACACCTCGAATCTCTCAACATACAAGTAGTGTCTCCACCCTTTCAAGGCAAAGATCACCGCTACTAACTCTAGATTATGTGTAGGATAATTGTGCTCGTGAGTCTTTAATTGTCTAGACATGTAAACAACTACTCCATCACATTGCATCAACACACAATCTAGTCTGCTCCCTAAAGTATCACAATAAATCACATACCCCAAACCATGCTCGGGTATCACAAAAATAGGAGTTGTGGTTAGTCGCTTCTTCAATTCATGGAAAGATAACTCACATGCCTCATTCCACACAAACTTTACACCCTTTCGAGTGAGTCGTGTCATAGGTGTAGCAATATTAGAGAAGTCATTCAAAAACCACCTATAGTAGCCTGCCAAACCATGAAATCTTTGAATCTCAAAAACACTTTTCGAACTCTCGCAACTCATTATAGCCTCAATTTTAGATGGATCAACTGGTACTCAACCTCCAGAAATGACATGACCAATGAATTTCATCTCTTAAAGCCAAAACTCAAATTTCTCATACTTAGCATACAATTGGTGCTCTCTAAGGATTTCAAAACTATCCTCTAATGGTTCTCATGTTTGTCTCTTGACACATAATACACAAGAATATCATCCACGATCACTACTACATAGTCATCAAGGAATGCACTAAACACTTGGTTCATTAAATTCATAAATGCCGCAGGTGCCATCCGATATGGTGCCATCAAAATGGCTACCGTATCGGGCATGATGTCAATGACAACTCAACTTCAAACACCAACTACCGATTTGCTATCTCTATCTCACTTTCTCGACAAGCTATATCTAAGGGCACCTTACCCCCAACTGATGTATCTATACCTAAAGTTCTATCTAGGGTCGACACCTCTAATAAAAAAGCAGATGCAAAGACAAATGATATGTAACTTTGAAAAAATTACACGCTAACATCCTTTTCCCTCAATATATCATCTATACCCTCAATAATTCATATAAACCCTCATATGAATTTCACAAAGTTTGTAACAACTTTTTTGGGTCACCTAACTCATCCTGGTCCCACAATCAAATTCAAAACTCAAAAAAATCTCGTAACTCACAAGTTTTGCATTCAAGAAAATAATTATGCTGAAATCATATTTATTATATAGAAAAGAAAATTAAAGGTTTCACAATACCTCAAACCATCGATGAGCCTACTAAAGTCTCAGTTGGAGTAATTACACATGCATGACTCTGCATCCCTTGTCTTGGCTGATCATCCTTTTGACATTTAGATGACTGAGTAGGAATATCAAGAGTCATTCCCATCCCTGGTTGCAAACTCTGGACTATCAGTATAAGCTGAGGTAGCTGTTGAACCCCAAAACTTGACTGTACCACAAAAGTCTGATAATAGTATTCTCGTGACCTTGCAGCACTGTGGGTAATACCCTTCTTCTGTGGGCAATCCTTCACCACATGACCCACTTGTCCACACCTATAACATTTTCTTGAATCTCCTTCAGGCGTAGGTTGCAACTGTGGGCATTCTGATTTGTAGTGCCCACTCCGATAGCATTGAAAACATCTCACTCTGTCCTGAGGGGATTTTATAGGCAAAGGGACGGATAGTAATGACCATGCCTACTGTGATCCCGCTACATAATGAGTATTACTTATCTCTTGTGGACACTTCTTCCTTAAGTGACCTGACTAACCACACTTGAAACAAGTCTTTGGTACATAGCCCTGCAAAACATATGATTTCCTTTATCTCTTAACCGTATAACTCTCAAGATGAGTCTCAAACCTACCAAACAATCTTTTCTAATTACTAGCCCCTACTTGATGTTGGCCACCTCCACTGATAATCCTAGCCAACTGTTGGATGGTGGTCATCATATGCCTATCCAACTGAATTTCGTTTGTTGGCATTTGTGGAGTAGAACTTGTCTCCTTTTGATGTTGTTTTAAAAGTGTAAAATAACTCGCAAGTGTACGAATCTATTGAAGTATAAATCGGCGAGAATGAGGTTGAACCCAAGGGAATGCTTTGAGAAGAAAAACTAACACAAATTCAAATTAATTTAATACTAATCTAGTTTAAACACAAGTTGATTGATTTGAGATAAATTAAACTAACATGCAAATAAAATAACACTATTAAAATCAAATAGAGAAAATAACTAAGATTTCGGATTCCACCACCATTAAATCCATGAAGCTTCTAATATTTATTTATTAATTCCCAAATTTAGAGTAGCAATGAAGAAATCAATCTATTGCTCACTCAAGATTTAATAATAAAGCATTATGAAAAATATATCAAAAAGGTAGATTTTTCTTCGCTTCACTAGTGTAAAATTTCTAAGCATCTTATATATCCAATTTAATGAAAAACATAATATCAAAGATTATCACTTTTAAGAAATACAAACCCAAGCTTAGATTAATTATAATACTTTCTAACTACCACATATACATGATATAGATGGTGAAAGAACTATAAAATAATTAATCACAAGAAGCAAAAATCATAAGCATTTAAATCATACACATAAGAATCAATTAATTAACAAAATAACTTCACTTCATTAATGGAGGTTTCCTCCTCAACCCTAGTTGAGGAATTTAGTTACACATGGTAGAAGAAAAAGATAATAAATAAATAAAAGATATAATGAAATAAAATAAATAAAATCCAGATTTTCTCTCTCTTCTCTGCCTTGGCCTCCACTTATTTTTTCCTCCAAAAACTACCTCCAATTCGCCACTTTATACCCCAAGAGAATACATAAAGTCCTAATCCAATTAGGAAATAATTATGATTTTCCCGTAACCTTAAATAGGTAAATTTTTCTACTGATGTTCGGCCCAAATTTTGACCCAGTAGAAGTCCGATTAACGAAATTTACGTGAAATACAAAAGTATCCAGAATCGAATTTTGTTCAACCAACATGAAAAATAAGTAAAATTGATGCTCAGAAATAAAACTTTCGGTCCACTTTTGAAAATAGGATTAAAACTGGATTGAGTGCAGAATTGGGTTTCAGGCCCGTAACCTCCTTAAGCAGTTATAATTCTCTTGGATCACTTTCTTGGGATGATTTGAGTTAATATATAGAATTGAATGGATCCATTTGATGTAGGCTTCATATAACCCTCTTGACTGTCTTCTTTAAAAGCCCAAAATTCATGATTTTAACTAAAATAATCATTAAAAATCTGAAAAGACAGAAAACACAAAAATAAAGTAAAATCATAAATAAACTATTACTAAGAGAATAAAATATGTAAATTAAGAGGCTAGAATGCGTAGCATTCAACGCCAATCACACCCCCAAACTTACATATTGCTAGTCCCTTAGTAATAGAACAAAATAAATCTAAAACAAAGAAAACTAACTAAACACAACCTAAACTACCAAACTCCTCTTTCATGGGAAAAATGATTGCATTTAACATATGCAACAAGCCTTTGAACCCCTAGGTTCCCCCTAGTGGACGAGTTATAGTCTCGTGAGTGTTTTCAGAAATGTTACCCACAAATATTCAAAATTTCTGTCTAAACATTAATCAAGAAGAAGGCTACAATATATAGTTACAAACTTGCATTCAATAATAATTTCAAAATTTCAAATTCCATAATTCAAAGCAATGGTCCTCACACATAATTCACATCAACATATCTCAAAGCAACCAACTCCAACTCCCTCGTGAAAAGTGAACTAATAGTCATCTTATGTAGTATAACCCAATTCTGAATATATTAAGTCACATACCCCTTCAACTCACTAGCTCCCCTTATTGAAATCATACTTCCAAATATGAATACATGACTCTTTTTTTTTCATTCATTTTTTTTCATTGCTTTATTGGTTGTGCAATGTCTTGGTCTACTAAGCTTTCTGAAAGATCCATGTAGCAAGATTTTAGTCAGTGACTCCCAAACCAGATAGCTTTAGGGCACTAGGCATTAAGACACCCCGAAGAACCTAACAACTCGAATCAATCATTCTATAAATCAAGACAACCAATACTCATTTTTTCTCACCCTTTCACTTTGTCCACCCAATGTTACCATTACCAGAGACTCCACCATGTGTCCCTTCATTTGTTCCTCCCTTCCCACGCACTCCCAGTACCCCGAAGAACCTAATAACTCGAATCAATCATTCTATAAATCAAGACAACCAATACTCATTTTTTCTCACCCTTTCACTTTGTCCACCCAATGTTACCATTACCAGAGACTCCACCACGTGTCCCTTCATTTGTTCCTCCCTTCCCACGCACTCCCAGTATGTGACGGTCACTACATCCCCTACCTTTCACTATGACATCCTTTTGTAACTCTATTTTTGACGGTTTCATCCCCTATACTCCCCTCTCTCTTCCCTTTCACCCCTCCAGACTTCATGCGCCACCAATCCTCCTCCTTAAACAACTTCATCTCATCTCTTCCCGCAAGAGATCCCACACAGTGGGCACCAACTCCTATAATCTCTCCTCCATGACAAGAACCCTGAAGCAGAGTGCAGCACCGATCAACCTCCACCCATGTAGTGACCGTCACGGGTATAGACCCAATACACTTGGGTGAAGATTTTGTATAGACAACTCCAAGTAGTTGTGGTTGAAGGTTTTGTTATCCTTGTTGTAAGGATAAAGAGATGCCACATTATTGACATGTATAAAAGGTGTCTTGATATGGTGATCTCTGACCAATTTCAGGTTTCTGGTGTAATATTATGTATTAAAAAAATAGTGGATGAAGATTGAAGATGGAAGTGGTTTAACACTTTTGTTGCAGTCACTTGAAAAAGTGTATATTGTCTGAATTGTACATAAACTAAGGAAAGTTGAATTTTCATTTCTCAACTAAATAAACAATGGTAAGGTTGAAGTTCCATTCTTGCAACTATCTTTAGGTATTTAAGCTTCTACATCTTGGCAATATATTTCGGGGTGGATAAAAATGAATCTTGGCGAAGATATTCGCATCTTGAATTCCAGTCTCTAAAAGCTTAATATGATGAGAGAATGAAATGTCCAACAAAGAAAATGTAAGAATATAAAATAAAATTACAAAAGAAGTATTAGGTTAATTGCTTGGCGCAATGGTTAAAGATCAACTTATCAAGCATTAAGACATATTTGAGTCCAAGAGCAGTCACTTTCGTGCTAAAGATTGAGTTTTTTCCCTATCTTCCCTCTCTAAGCATTCCACACAGGTGGGGCATACTTCGGTTAAATGTCCTCTTCTATTTTTAGTGAGTTTGCTATTTTATTTTGGGTTTATATAAAATCTTATGATATAGAAGATATATGCACGTTTTGATAGAAAGAAAGGGAGAAAGGAGCAGAAAATCCTAATCCATACAGATTTGTGAATGATGAATTAAGACGAACACGCGACGAAACATGTGGTACTACTCTGCGAATTATAAGGCAAGTTTTTTTCTTCTCTTTTCATTTGGACCCATAAACATATCACTTTTGAACACACATTAGGCGTATATAATAGGTTTAATTAGGTTTATTGATTGTATGTGTGTAGGTAGGAAATTTGTTATATGTATATATATGTGTGTATAATTTGATATATGGGCTTATATGCTGACATAACCATTGATTTAATTCGAGATGTATTAGTAATAATGTTTCTCAAAATTCAGATGGTGTTGGGTATCTATATATATATATATATAGATGAGCATACAAGAATGCTCACATGTTCGCTTTGACTATTATATAACATGTTCTATCCAAGTATAGACTGCTATATTTATTATTTTGAATGATGTATGTTTAGGATCTGTTATATATTCATATATGCTACTGTGTTTATTTTATTGTATGTTCTAATGATATGATCTAAAATTTATGTGCAATGGAATTCACATGTTACTACCTGAATTACATGTATGATTGACTGTTTTCTAAGTTGTATGAACTAGTCTGTAGGATTAAAATTGTGTAGTGCATTAAATATTTAAATTTTTTAAAACATGGTGATGTATGGTACAATGATTTGTTTGGAATAATTTGGGTATGCATAAGGCATGGGATGCCACTCATCAAATGATATACGTGTCAATTGTTTTAAATAAATTGATAAACATGTTTATATTGATTTTTATCATATTGTATTATGGAATGTGTAATAGAATTATTGTAGGATGACTAATAACACAGTCTCACTAGTACCAATTAGCATGATTGATTTGCTATGACATTGCGGGCATGGTTGAGTTGCCTAGCTATAGTTTTATAATTTATTACTGATCACATATGTATATTTATTATCTGTAAATTATATGTTGGATTTTTTATTGTTTTATGGATATGATGGGTTTATTAGTACTCTGTTAGGCTGTAGTAGATATGACTTCTCGTGAGATTAATTCACTTGTTGTTGACAAACTTTCAGATCACGGAGAGTTTCAACCACAAAGTTGAGTTTGTGATTCTTGTTAGACTCACGTGTCTATTTGATTCTATCTTATTATCTAAATTATTATATTATAGTTTATTTCTAATTATAGATTTAGATAGGATCCTTGAGTTATGGAATTTTCAAATTGTAATTAATTGAGAATTTTGATATTTACTTAAAATTATTTATGAATTAATTATATAAAGTTTTATAGAATTAAAATTTATTATTTATTAGTTTTATTTTTGTTGTTTAATTCTCTCTCTTTAGATCTTGTATTCCATTCTTGTTTATTATCAGTTGACGCCTCTTATTTTAGCGTGTAAGCCTCGCGAACTTGTGCATGAAAATTGGGATGTCATAAAGCATGTCCTCCATCGTAAAGCAAACTCAACTACCGTATTCCATTGGCTATCTCCATATTCACCCTAGAAAATCCGTATGAATCAGTCATTGGACCAAACCAATCCACCGTTGTTGCCTATCACATCATCGATCACGCCCAATTCTCATCATCAATCTACAATTGAGTGTCACCACCAATTCAACACCGAGCAACACCAATTCTCACCAATTTGGGAAAAATCATCACCACCAATTCAACACCAAATCTCACCATCGATCTGGGTAAAATCATCACCACCAATTTAACACCAAATCTCACCATCGATCTAGGTAAAATCATCACCGACGGCGATTGAACATGGAGTTTTGGTGTCGACAGAGACCCAACAAACATGGGTCTTCGGATGTGGTGCTTGGGTAATGATGTAAATGCCTATTGAAGGTTGAGAAGGTGGTGGGTGGAGTTGGTGGACGATGCTTCAGCGTGGTCCTTGACAAAGAAGACGGTGGTGACGGAGGACATGGTGGGTTGTTGTGGGTCTTCTATGGTGACACAACAGAAGGTGGAGATAATGTTCGGTGGACATGACTCGGATAGTAGTGTCCGCCGGTGTGCTTCGCTAGAAATGGCAGAGATTTTGTCACACCCCGATTTTCGACACCCGGTTAAGAGCGAGGGAAATGGGGGTGAACATGAAATCTAATCAAAACAATCGTTTTGGAAAATCTAACATCCAACCCAATTCTCTTAACCGTGGAAGCAACTCATAATGCATATAATTAAGTGAATATGCATAACTAACCATGATCCTCATTGTTGAAATCATTTAGAACAATTTCAAAATAAAAGTGATTTTTTTGGCCCTCGTGAATAGTAACTTTTCGTAAAAAATTCTAGAATTTTTTTTGGACCATTGTCATATCCTACTATAGTCCCAAGAAGCTTAAAAACATAATTTAGACCTTTTGAAGAGATCCAAAACCCTAATTCCTCATCACCGGGCAGTAGCTAAAAAGCTATAGTAACTCCAAAATGAACAGTGCACTGCTAGAGTGCAATCTGCGCAGCAATCTAAAAAAATTCGTAGAAAATTCATTTCAACTCGAAATGAGCCAAACGAAAATTCTATAGAAACTAGACTAAATAAAGAAGAAGCTTGAGCCAACTTTAATGGCTATATGTTAGACAAATGAAACATTTTTGACAACCAAGTTGGTGCCCAATAGAAATTGTAAAATCTGGTGGCAGAACATTCACAAATTTTTCTAAAATTTTGTGGTTGTCCAAACTTCATTAAATTAAATATGGCAACACTAGACATCTAGGGGAAGATGTGGTAAACATATCAGATCATTTGGAGTTGTGTAGACCCCTCAAAAAAATTTGCCAAAATCTGGGTAAAATGTATTCATTTGACCGGTAATACTTTCATCTCCAAAACAAAATCTTATACCCAACATTCCAAGTATCTACAAATGGTACATCTCCATACACACACCCTAATTCACACATTTATATCACCATAATCTCACAAATCCTTATACATTTCTATTGAAATCATACAAATCATTTCATATGTCATTCACACCTTAAATTCAAAATGGACACTTTTGGGCACATGTCCCCCCCTAATGGCTATACAATTATGTTCAAAGTCTTCCATATATGTCCAACATGACTTATACATACATATGAAATTCAAATATAAATATATTGTCCAACTTTAAGAATAACATTTCCCAAAAGAGTCCACATGCCACATAACGGCATGGACATCTACATACATATCAAAAGATCCAAAAGTCCAAAATAAAATCAACAAGGTCCATTGAGCTAATCATGGCTCGTCCTTCATTGGTGCCTTATCTGAAAAAAAAGTTGTATATTGGGGGTGAGCACCACTGCGGCTCAGTAGAAATGATCCACCCAACTCCACTCTAACTCAGGCGGCCATGCATGGATGCATATGAAGTCATTACAATCTATATGACAAATATCCATACTTTTTACCCATAAACAATCACATTTTATAAATCATGCGCGATGCTTCACATTCCAATGTATACATACATATAGCAAATTGATCAAGTCTCAATTCAATGTAAAACTCACACCACATAAGTTCGAAAATCAATTCAATGGGGACTAGCTTATCAAACCACGTCATAGTAAGGGTCTCTTTGGCACCCAAACTCTGTTTACGCTTCTCGGTTCACTATTCCAACGAATGCGCCATCCGCTTGGCCAAGTCTTGGGTCTTTCACCCTAGGGGTCATCCCCTTATCTTAATTTTCAATGTTGTCACACCCCAAAAATCTCGCTTTTCATATAGTGCACATAATCACATCAATGCACTCAATCAACACAATGCAGTGCATTTTATCAAATTAATGCATTTTTCTTCACTTAAAGATTGTCACAATGTCATCACTCACATCATGAAAATCATCATACTTATGCATTTTTCAAGAAAGTCATATCTTTCATGCATAAATCTATAAACACCCACATTTTCATGTTTTCACAAAATGAACACATTTTAAACAATTAGCATATATAGTCTCAATATCACATATACAACACATATGAGCCCTAACTAGCATGTTAGACCTATACATATGCATAAATCACATTTATATATATATATATACATACATATACATAAAACCCTAAACTCAAAAAATCTCAACTTATCTTTCATGTCACAAATATGTGACCTATAGAATCAAAGTAAAGATGAGTCTAACACCCCTACCTCAATTCCCAAGCTTTGAATCCCTCTTTTGAAAATCTCAGCCATTCCAACTTTATGAAACACGGACTTTGATCGGTTCAAATCGAAGCCCTCAACGCCCTCTACACACTTTCCTTATTCGGAATCTTACAAATCATGCCACAAGTGACCTAAAATCTAGAGAGAAGGGAGAGAGATGAAGTGGTGAATTTTAGAGAGAGATTGAGATCTATAAATATGAAATATCCCAGACCTTGGGATATTTATTTCACTCCTAGGGGCGCGAAAAGACCGTTTTGCCCCCGGGCCACTTAACGTACCCTCCCAACCTCTGAATTAATTCTCGATAATTTCGTTGGACTCGAAATCACTTCCTTAACACTCTAAACATTTCATTTAAGTCATTCCCCAAAAAAAATATTTTTGAGAATTTTTTAAATTTCTGAACCCACTTAAGTCGCATCCCGGGCCCCGGTTTGACCAAAAAGTCAAATTTTTTCAAAAGTTTTCAAAACTTTTCAAAATCATATTCCAACCTTCTAAACATATTCCCCACATTCAAGACATGTTAAATATTATTTAAAATGCATTTAAAGCAATAAATGATGAAAAATTTTAAAAAATAGCCAAAATTGGGCACGGTCTCTACAGATTTGGTGGATCTTTGGTTTCCAATATAATACAAATATATCGGTATATATATACACCTCTATACAATAGATCTTTAATTGTTATATGCAGAAAATGTGGACGCGTGCCCACACAGCCAACTTAAGAAACACCCCAAAAGGCACTTATCATGTGGCACAAGTTTCTACTTCATGTTATAATACAAAATATAAATCCATATTTGAGGTTCCATTCTCTTCTAGATACATACTGCTTCTTCAATGTTATACTTATAGGCTATGTTTGGAAGATTAAATGAGTCGTACTATTTGAGTTCTTAAAAGTTCCATTGGGTGAAGAAGAAGAAGAATAATGGTGATCAAAGGGGTAGTATTGTCAAAAATTAATTGATTAAAATGGTCATTTCATTATTTCAGGAGCAGGTTTGGCATTTAGAAATAATTGACTACCATCAAGGGAGATCTGACAAAATTGAACAAACCTTAAAGAGAGTTTGACTATCATTTTGTAAAAAGTTTCATTGAACTGATAATAAGTCAAATTTTAGAAGAGGATAGAGATATTCAACCAACAATTAAAAGAGTAAATATCATCTATCTCCCCTGAGATTTGTCCAAATCACACATATCTCCTCTCTACGGCTGTTTCAATAACTAATGATAACAGATGAAATTACTGTTATGCCCATGTATATTATATATTACTATGTACAGAGTTTAGTATTTGATTCGAAATGACTAAAATGCCCCTTATTTAGTTATACTTCAGAATTCAAAGACCTAGTTGTATTTTAAGTTGAAGACTGAAATAAATCTATGATTGAATTCAGTTAACACATAAAGAACAAAAGAGAGACAATATGTATAGATGTATGTATAGTATTACCCACTCCGATTTCTAGAGAGAGTACACCTCCAAGACTTTGGACTTCACCATAAAACAATCGCTCTTTAAGACTTTGGACTTCGCCATAAAACAATCGCTTATAGTTCTAGAGAGAGAAATTAAGAAAATTTGAGAGAGAGAGAGAGTATATGTGAATCCTCAATAAGAAACCTTTAGATGGGAATATAAAAAATCAACCCTAGCCCCATTGCCATTCGATATATACATAAACATATATAAATACACATGGCAATAGTAAGCAACCTTAAGGAATGCCCAAAATATATATGTATATATATATTACAGTTGATTAATTTAGAAATTTTGGGTGAAAGTGGGTACAAATTTGGATATTTTTTGTTTCCATGTGTAGATGGCCAGTTACATAAGCGATTGATTCATGAGAGTAATTGGTGGGATTAATGGTGTTAGAAGGACGGAATATAGGTTGGTATATACTTGTCGCCAACTAGGAGTGGAACAGGGCTAGGGGTACTTTTGCGTGGTGCGTGATTGAAGAATGAAGATGGTGGAGAACCAGGTCTTCACTTTGCTATAATCGATCAATCAACATCCAAAACTCTAATCCTTCAACATCAAATGAAATAGATTGCATATCAGTAAAAATCAAATATATATATACACACATATATAGATATACATATGCAGAGAAAGAAAAAAAATATGCAGAGAGATCAGTGAAAATCAAATATATATATATATATTGTAGTTGATTAATTTAGAAAATTTGGGTGGAAGTGGGTACGAATTTGGATGCTTTTTTGTTTCCATGTGTAAAAGGTACATAGGTGGTTGATACATGAAAGTAATTGGTGGGATTAATGGTGTTGGAAGGACCAAATATAGTCTAGTATATGCTTGTCGCCAACTAGGGGTGAAACAAGGGTACTGTTGTGTGATTGAAGAATGAAGATAAAGAACTAGACCATCACTTTGCTATAATCCATTAGTCAACATCCAAAACTCTAATCCTTCAACAACAAATGAAACATATTATAGATTAGTGAAAATCAAATATATACACACACACACACATAAACATATATAGATATACATATATATAAAGAGATAAGTGAAAATCAAATATATATACACACATAGTAACATACATATAGATATACGTATATAGAGAGAAAAAATATGCAGAGAGAGTAGAGTCATATGCATTACAGGGTAGAAAACCAACGAGTTTTTTAATGAGAATTTGGAGTTGCAGCGGCTAGAAGGGTACACATGTAATTTTAGTATGGTTAGCCAGGGTATAAATATCTTTTCAAGTATCATATTAACAAAATTGGGCTTATAATTTTTTTATATAGTTGACGTTAGCAAATCCATTTGTCTTTGTTAAGCGTCGTTAGGATAAGAGGGAGTTAGTTACAAACATCACAACCTCAAAGTAAGTAAATAAATTATGAAACTTAGAGGAAAGGTATATGTTATATTAAGAAACCTCAGGAGAGGCACCTGATATTTACCCCTAAACTCACTTTACAGAAAGTGGTGGAAAGAGAAGAAAGGAAGGAAAGATAAAAAATGTTACTGAGAAGGGAAGATGAAAGAGATTGAGAGAGGATGGTGAAGTGAGAGAAAAAAAGAAGGATGAAAATATTATAGAGGAGAAGAGAGAGAAAGAAGGTGTTGTACCATTATTTGCAGACTTAAACCCTGTTTTGTCCAAAACACAATCCATTTAGATGATAGGAGTACATCATGACCCAGTTAGACTAGAGAATCCCGAAACTTCTTGCTCTCTCACATGAGTTTGTGGGGCCTACAAAGCTAACTCGATTTGTATCGACACACTTTACACGTGGTCTATCCACGGACTAAATCATCTCCAGTTTGACCGCGACCATTTTGTCTCCATTGTGCCAAAAACGTTGACGTTTTGAAAAAATTGTGGCTGTTAATAAGCCACATCTCTCTATCACTCACAATTTGACAAGTGTCCATGCATGGTAACTAAATATTTACTAAGACATATTTTTAGTCTAAATACCATATATGACACTTATTTATACAAAATATCATATACAATTGAAATGCAAAATACAAAATTGTTGTACGAAAATTTCCAAAATTACTAACTTTACATCTACATGTATAACAATACCATCATACGTACAAACGTATCAATCAAAACCCAATGTACCGTCACAACCATCTGTGAACCCTCTTATCTCTCGCGCTCTCTCTTTCTTCACTTTGAAACCCTAGATCACTGATAACCATCATCTCTTTCTAGCTAGCTCGCTAGACAAGTTTGGGATGGACGTCGATGCCTGTTTCAAGACATTTCGTTGTGGATCAGCTATTGCTTCTTCCTCTGTAGGTAAGTCATTAGAAATTTCATGAAAAACACACATTTATACATGTATATTTATAAAGTAATATATATATATTTATTTATTTATTTATTTGCAGTTTGTGGAACAATTATTCTAGTCGATTCATTGTTGTGACAAATTTTATTATGAAATTTGAAAAAAAATTCATTAATTATACAATACTGAAACTCTCAAAAAAAAGTTTGCCAAAAATATTTTCATTGGAAACAAATGAATATCTTCTGATTATGGAATAGGTTACACCAGCTGATTGAATTTGATCATGATTAGTCTTTGGTGTATATCAATTAAGATGCTATTTTTGATTAGGTAAGATTGAATTTTTGTGGTTGTCAATGGTTTTTGATTTTTATTGATAGTTTATTTGGGTGTATGTTTTGAATTTGCTGAATTACTCATGGATGGTTGGTCCTTTGTGGATATTAAAAATGATAATTTGTTGGCATAAGCAATGGCTATTACATTCAGACCATTAGCTTTGTTATACCAATAATGGTCTTTAGCATTGGATAGAGTGAATCTCATTTCACCATTTGCATGGAATAATGGTCAAAAGCTCTCTGTTCCACCTCCTCAGTGTTGAGTTGGTTATGTGAATCTCATTTCACCATTTGTGATGTTATAGACATTTTTTTTAGTTTCATGTTCATAGAGATTGTGTGATTATTAGTTTTGGCACTTTGCAACAACTGTCCCCATTCTGAAGACCCTCTATGTAAATTATGCCTAATGATTTTCTTCTCTCTCTCTCTCTCTATATATATATATATAATAAGTTAGATATCATTAGGTTTTACAGAGAACTTTAATGTGATGCCTAAAGATTATGATAATCTTATTTTTGATAGAGATGAATCAATCAGTGTAGTTAGGATTCATGGTTAGGTAAGTTAGTTTATTTTATTTAAAATTTCTAACAAAATCTTTTCTTGAGCATTGCGAACTAGACTTCTAATTTGCATTAAAAATCTATTGTGAAAGATTTGAACAAATATGCAATTATGAACCTACTGAAACTAATTCACACTTGCAAAAGACTTCGTGATCAGTAAGAAATCAGCAGAATGTTAGGACCATTGTTTTTTGAAATGGGACTGCCTGCAAACTTCAAAGGCTTTTCATTCCTAGATGAAACTGTTGAACCACTTTAACCAGCAGCATGACTTGTGATGAATGGAATATGAAAAAGATCAAATGTTGGATTATATATGTTGCTTAAAAATTTTGAAAATCGACCTAACACATGACAATAAAATAAATCTGTCAAACACCATACTTTTAGAACCACCATTATTTTTTTTGTAGTTGCATGGGGACAAAGTGTGAGTTGCGCGGTGCGGAAGCGGTTGCGAAAAGTATTTTAGAACCTAGAGGGGGGGTGAATGGGATCATTTTCTCATTTGCTTAATTTTTAATTAATTTAATTTTAAGTCCAATAAACTAAACAATTAAAGCAAGCAAATAAATAAAAGAAAAGAATGTACCAGATATACGTGGAAACTCAAGGCGAAAAAAACCACGGAGGGAGGCGGCAAGCCTCAGGGAACCAATTCACTATGATGAAGCAAAGTACAATAGACTCTGTCTCAGTCTCACACCCCTCTTCACTCTGTCAAGAATCTGATGCGGAACACCTCAGGCTTATGATTGCGACAACACGTCCAACTGCTGCAGACTTCTGGCTAACGTCACGATCCTTACAGAATGGTTGTTGGAAGAACCAAAATACTTAGCAAGTATTTTGTTCTCTTCGTAGTGCGATCTGGTCACCTTTCTTCCTCAGCAAGCAAGTAAGCGAAGAACCATCAATCCAATGTTCTAATCAGCAAATAGATTTGATGCAGTCTCTAAGCAACTAATCAGAAGTAGAACACCATCCTAAATATCACTCGTGAAGTATGGATTTGTGTTCTTAAAAATATATAGCCCTAATTATATTGTATATACTTTCTCTCTCTAAAAATAATAACAGTCCAGGCATTTTCTTCACCAATTTGTAGAGAGAATATAGATACATATATATAAGCAAGGAAGTTCTAATTCTACTTGGAAAAGAAGTTGAATACGAAAATAGAACTTTCCTAGAAATTTCAAACCCAATAGAAATCAAAATTTGTGTCAAAAATTGTTTCCTATTTGGAACAGGCTAAGTGGGATCGGTGCCAAATATTCAAGACCGGTGGGACTTTGTAAAAACATGCAGAAACCAACCTACCGAGAAAAGTTGGACCGGTCCTAAATATTAGGAACCGGTCCTACTTTAAAAAATACTAATATTTTCATTTAAACCCTTGTTTTTCAAAATAGGCTCAGAAATAAAAAGTGCAGAGTGTCCTCACCATACTTACCTGTACTATATGGTGTTCTTACTAATTTGTCTGCATCCATGCACTTGAATATCAGCTCGAAGTTATCGATGATCGATTACATAAAATAATACAAAAATTACAACTCGATCAATCAAGTTTTGATCACCGAAATATGTCAATTACAAATTTATATCTCACAATCTCCCCTTTTGGCAATTTCGTGACAAAACCATCTAGACAATTATAACCTAACCCAATGAAAAAATTAGATTACAATGTTGCCAAAAAATACATAGAAATAAAGAACTGATCAACAGAAGCTTCACTTGTGTGTTCAAGACGGTTAGAATAAAAACCTATTGTACCTATACATCCTTTAAACAACACAACATGTGAAAAGCTTAATAAAGAAATATAATCACAACTCTATAATACTTAAATCTGTAATGCTCCCCCTTAATCTCCCAAGCTAACATATCTGATATAAATATATCTTCCCCTTTGTCAAAGAATCTTATATCATATAACAATATCATCTCCCCCTTTTTGGAACAAATTGACAGAGAAATACCCAAGAGATTTATATAAACAGATAAATCATGAAGCACATAGAGAGATTAAGACAATAATGAAACCAAAATAATTATCATCACTGATCAAATAAATATCCAAAACATATCAGTTGATGGAATAAACAAAATATAACAAAAATAAATATCTAGACATCAAAGATAAAGAAATCAACAACAGTCTAGAACAAAAGATATCAAGAGCTAAAGTCCAAGTCTAGTCAACCTCATCAGAAACAGTATGGTCAAGCTTGTCAATCCTAGCATGTAAGCGATCGAACCCTTGCTGAATGAACCTGAGAACTTGGTTCATCTGATTGGCCATCACTAGTATATCAGTCGTAGGAAGTTGGAAAACTCCACGACCCACAGACACAGCCTGTCCAGCTCCTTGACTGAGCTCATAGGCCTTTCTGTCCTTCTCTTTCTTATTTACCGAGCGAGTAATTGATGTGGCATTAATTATCCCTTTCTGTTTCTCAATATCAACTCTCTCTGGAATACGAACCCTAGCATCCATCAAAATAGCCATCACTATCTGTAGAAAAGGTAATGCTGATGAAGACCTAGAATATCGAGTGGCTAAGATCATGGTACGCATGATTGTTGTGGGAAGATTGATCGGATCTCCTCGAACAATGTGATAGAGAATTTCAGCTCGACTCTTAATCAAATTACCCTTATGGTCATGAGGATCTAAATTGTATGATACTATTAAGTTCAATGCCGAGACCTCATCGGTAAGGTAGAGTGAAGGCAACCTATCTACTAGCCGCGGGACTTTGGGTATGCACAACTCCCTAATCATATCATCGATGCTCGGTTTGTTTGGATCCTCAACTTGGTATGGCAAAACAATGCCATCTTCATTCTCTGCAATACCCAAAATATTGGTAATTGTGTCCTTGGTGACCTCAACACGAATGCCATAACACTTTGTCACAAACATTAGGCCGTCCAAGCTTGATGTAATCATATTGCCATAAAAATATCTAACCATGTCGGGCCTTACTATCTCTCTAAGATCACAAAGAGACTCCCAACCATTGTCTTCAAAATATTGCACAAAATTCATCTCCCATTTGCGCTTGATTATCGCAAGATTGACTCACCTTTCAATCCTCATAACCCGGCACCCTATGGCATTCACAAAATTATTATAAATTGAACTCATCTTCAAACATGTCTAAGGTAAATACAATTCAATTTTCATCACTGGTAGACACCTCAGTACGTCCCCTCTTTCGTGCCATAAGAACCACCACAAAAGGAACAAGGAATAGAGTCAAAAGTTCCATTGGGGCTTTTTGTCGAACACCTTGTGTGCAAGTCTTTAAACCTCAAATATTAAGAATGTTTGTTTGCACAATATCACCCAAATCACAAATAATCAATACAACACTCCAAAAGTCCAATCCCAATCCACCAATCAATCACACAATCAAAAGAAATGTAGAAAAAGAGAATGTATGTGAGTTTGTGAGTGTTTGAGTGTTTAGAGAGTTAGATAGTATGAGAGTGAAAGTGTGTGAGGTGCGAATGAGTGAGTGAGGGACTTAAGGCACCACAGCACGTGCGGATTTTTAAAATTTTGGGCATCCGCTAAGTGCGACCGGTCCTCATATTTGGGGACCGGTCCAACTTCTTTCAGTTCCTCAGAACCTGCAGAAGTGCGACCGGTGCTCAATAATTGGGACCGGTCCAACTTTGTCAATTTTGAAAAATAACACTTTGGACCTCTAATTCACCAAATATACCTCATCTCAACTTGATCTATCAATTGAGCACACAAAGTATGAAAAATAAATACAGAACCAAAAAAAATATATTTTTAAATTTTTGAGAATTTTTCAAGAAAAAATAAAACATGAATAATCTCATGAAGATAATCAAAGCACGCTTTTCAGAGAATAACATGAGTTCTAGAATTTTTGAAAAATTTCAAACATTTATAAATGTAGAATTTTAAAACCCATAATTTATCCATAAAATTCATTCTTAAATTTATGATCATAACACAACTTCCAACACACAAATATTTATAAAAATTTAGAAATTCATCTAATAAATCCATGTGTGTGTGTGTAATCCAACTTCATCAAAAATTAATCAAATTGCTTTGATTCATCTTCTAAAACATATTGGATAATAAGCAAATATAACTACACATGATCAATCATTTATTTTTCTCATTTTTTTATTTTTTAATTTTTCTAAGACGGTGGCTTTCATGCTTACGGGCAGCCAACTATTTTTTTCAAAACAACTCTTTAATTTTTTAAAGATATCTCATTGGAGATTTACATTGTAGTGGAAGATACGAACACATCTCGAATGTAGCCTTTTCCTTTTGTCTTAGACATTCAGCAAATTTTTATTTTTTTTATATTGAATGAAAACATAATTTTTTCATCATTTTTTTTTATTAATCATTTAAGCTTTCAGTACTACTCATACAATATACTCTAGTCAACTTCACATTAGTTTTCAATCAATTCTCTCAGAGTTGGACTAGTGCACAATTTGTATGGACTCAGAAGATTCACCTCTAAAAAGAAATAAACATAGCACATTGGTTATTGATGTCAAAATCATAAAATCAAACACTTCATTCACTGACAAACTAAGTGTCCCAATTATGCATTCACAAATCAAAGTGAATTTTAAAAGAAATATAAAGAATTCACATTATTTCTCAGAAAACATGATTCTCATAATCTCATATGATTATTACTAAAAATAAATAAAAATCTATCCTAACCTAAAAGATATGGTCCAATGGAAAACAAATAATGAACATAAGTTCAGTCCATGACCATCAAAATCCTAATGACTTTGTTAGCGGGTTTCGCACCCAAAGACCTGTTAGGAAAACATTCCATTGTATCAACAGGCACAAACTACTCCAAATCTTTCTTTTTCATCCAGATAGTTTTAGCATGCAATTTATCAGTAAAGAATTGTAGAGAAACAAAAACACTCTTCTTTTTATTTGAATTCTTTTTACCTTGAGAATTTTTGGATTTGTTCCAATAATGTGACTTTTTAGCATGAACCCTATTCTTAGTAAAAGAATTATGCACATGAAAATCAGAATTAGAATGTCTTCTCTTTTTACAGCAATAGTGTTGACTTTGTCCGTTCTTATCACAAAAAGAACAATAAAGCACATTGGATAGAACAATAAAGCACATTGGATTGAACATTAGCATGCAAGGACTCATCATGAAACTTAGGTTTGGGTACAGACACAATCAAATTCTTGGATTTAACAAAAATAATTTTTTCCTTAGATGATGACCCAACAAAATCTAATCCAATTTTATCTCCTACAGACTTACCAACACTATTCATGCTATCAAGCTTAATTTGCCCAGAAGTAAATGCAACTAATTTCTCTTGTGATTTTCTTAATTTAGGCACAAGAAAATTAATTCTAGCAATAAGAACATCTTTAGCAGAAATAACTTGACTTATTTCGCTTTCGAGAAACTTGACTTTGCTTTGAAGATTCAGAATTTCTGTTATACTTTCTTCAATCAACTTCACTTGATCTTCATTCTTTTCTTCAAAGTCTCTTTCTCAGATTTTTCTTGCTTCACCTTCTCAGATTTTTTATTATAAGCTTCCAGCAATTTCTTAAAGAGTTCTAGCAGCTTACTTTCACATGGTTCTATATCAGACTGCTCAACTTCTGAATCATCAAACCCTACTTGACTGAGAGTAATGTATATCTCTGTTTCACCTACATCAGAAGAAGAATCATTAGTAGTATCCCCATTCAATAAAGTAACAAAAGTAAGATAATCATTCTCAACAGAAGAATCACTATCAGAGTTAGAAGATTTAGACTCAGAAATAATAGCTTTCATGATTTTCTTGTTTAAACTTTTCTTTGCACTAAAGTTATTTTTCTTAGGACTTGGACATTGATTAGATGTATGACCTTTACCACCACATGTCCAACAAGTAAGTTCAGTCTCCCTAGAGTCATCTTCTTTTTCTTTCCATTCCTTACTTTTGAATGATGAGCTTTGATTCCGGAATTTAGAAGGATTTCCTTTTCTCAAATTTCTACCTTTTTCATATTCAAGAATCTTTCTAAATTTTCTAGCAAAGAGTGCAACATCATTATCTAAATCATATTCAAAACTTTCAATTTTTTCAATTTCAGATTTTGAAGAATTTGAACCATTTGACAAACTTGAAGACTTTGAAGTCTTTGAGGTTTTTAAAGCCAAATTTTTTGATTTTTGAAGCTTTGGATATTTCATCTCAAAAGTTTGAATTGATCCAACTAACTCAGCTATCTCCATTGAATCTACATCTCTGCTCTCATCTAAGGCTTCCAACTTAGCATGAAACTTATCAGGCAATGATCTCATGATTTTTTTAATACTTTGAAAAGAATAAATTTTCTAACCAAGGTTAGCACTACTTTAAACAATGTCATTAAGTCTAGAATAAAAATCAGAAAACATCTCATCTTCATCTATTCTAATTGTTTCAAATTTAGTGGCAAACATTTGTAACTTAGATCTCCTTACCTTGGTGGTACCCTCATGATCGAGTTACTTGTAAAATATCTCATGCTTCTTTTAAAGTGGAACAAGTAGAGATTTTAGCAAATTTAGAAGGAATAACAAAACTAAATATAACACATAAACCCTTGTTGTTATTATTAGCATCTTCATGTTCAACATTAGACCATGTTGCTTTATCTTCTCTATAGTCACAGTAGCATCACCATCACCAGTGGTAGTGGTAGGAATTTTATAGCCATTCTCTACAACCATTCAAACTCTCTCCTTGAGATTTTTAAAAGGCTTTCATGCGAGACTTTTAGAAAGTATAATTTGAACAATTGAACAAAAGAGTTCATTGAATTGATCCACCCTCTTTCATACTAGATTTCATGATAATTTTTGAAAACAAAAATAAATTTTGAAATTAAAAATACTTTGCAAGGAACTACTCACAAATTAGAGAACACTGTTCTGATACCAATTGTGAGTTGCGCAGTGCGGAAGCGGTTGCGAAAAGTATTTTAGAACCTAGAGGAGGGTGAATAGGCTCACTTTCTCATTTGCTTAATTTTTAATTAATTTAATTTTAAGTTTAATTAACCAAACAATTAAAGCAAGTAAATAAATAAAGTGCAAGTAAAGAAAAAAATGCACCAGATATACATGAAAATCTAAGGTGGGAAAAATCACGAAGGGAGGTGGCAAGCCTCAGGGAACCAATTCATTATGATGAAGCAAAGTACAACAGACTTTGTCTCAGTCTCACACCCCTCTTCACTCTGTCAAGAATCTGATGCGAAACATCTCAGGCTTATGATTATGACAACACGTCCAACTGCTGCAGACTTTTGGCTAACGTAACGATCCTTATAGAAAGGTTGTTGGAAAAACCAAAATACTTAGCAAGTATTTCGTTCCCTTCGTAGTGCGATCTGGTCACCTTTCTTCCTCAGCAAGCAAGTAAGCGAAGAACCATCAATCCAATGTTCTAATCAGCAAATAGATTTGATGCAGTCTTTGAGCAACTAATCAGAAGTAGAACACCATCCTAAATATCACTCGTGAAGTATGAATTTGTGTTCTTAAAAATATATAGCCCTAATTATATTGTATATACTTTCTCTCTCTAAAAATAATAATAGTCCAGGCCTTTTCTTCACCAATTTGTAGAGAAAATATAGATACATATATATAGGCAAGGAAGTTCTAATTCTACTTCGAAAAGAAGTTGAATACGAAAATAGAACTTTCCTAGAAGTTTCAAACCCAATAGAAATTAGAATTTGTGTCAAAAATTGTTTCCTATTTGGAACAGGCTAAGTGGGACCGGTGTCAAATATTCAGGACCGATGGGACTTTGTAAAAACCTGCAAAAACTAACCTACAGAGAAAAGTTCGACCGGTCCTAAATATTGGGGACCGGTCCTATTTCAAAAAACACTAATATTTTCATTTAAACCTTGGTTTTTCAAAATAGGCTCGAAAATAAAAAGTGCAGAGTGTCCTCACCATATTTACTTGTACTATATGGTGTTCTTACTGATTTGTCTGCATCTATGCACTTGAATATCAGCTCGAAGTTGTCGACGATCGATTAAATAAAAAATACAAAAATTACAACTCGATCAATCAAGTTTTGATTACCAAAATATGCCAATTATAAATTTATATCTCACACATGGTTGTAGTTGACACTATCCCCAGTTGTTCTATTCATATGGTATCTCTTGCTCCTCCCTTGGAAAAAGTGCAAGGTTCAAATTCTAGTAGAGGGAAATGGGGCGAGGTGTTCATAGGTAGGGAGAGGATTACCCCTTGTTATGTAGCACACATTTTTTTCTCCGGTAAATGTTGTGTAGTCCACACTATTGGACTAAGAAAAAAAGAAGAAGAAATAAATAAATAGCATTTGATACATATAGTGGTCTAAAAATTTGATCCAATCTGGAATTGTGAACACATTGGAATTTGAATTATTATTAGGAATGTCTTATTATTATTTTTTTATTTTGATCCTTTAAATCTGTTGTATAAATAATGAAAGTGAAAAGTTCCTAAAATAGATTTTTTTACAATATAAGTAGGGAATGAGATTCTCTTTCTCATGATGTGTTTATTTATATTTTTCATGGCACAAATTACGAAGTCAATTGATTTCAATGAACTAGTAGAAAAGAAACCATGGCTCTCATCAGGGAAACTGGTTGTGAAATCTGATATGTTGTTTGGGAAGCAAGGGAAGAACGGTCTGGTTGCCTTAAATCTAGATTTGGCTGAAGTTGTTAGTTTTGTGAAAGAGAGACTTGACAAAGAGTTGATTGGAAATTTTCATCATATCAATCATCTTAGTGTTTCAGCAAATTTGGATATAAATTTTTTTCATATGTTCTGCATGTTGAATCTCCTTCTTTGAGAGAATTGGAATCTTTTGTTTATGTTCTTGTCTTTGCGTTGACAGGTAGAGATGGGGGGATGCAAAGAACCTATAACAACATTCATTGTAGAACCCTTCATTCCACATAATGAAGAGTTTTATCTTAATCTTGTTTTAGATCGGTTTACAAAATCACATATTGTTCTTTGAATATCTTCATCTACGAGGATCTTATTGGATTTTTGAAGTAATTATTATTTTTCAAACAAGTGCATATTTAAAATTCACAATTTTAAACCTGAAGGGGTGAATTTGGACCATGATAGCAGGAGGAGGTGCTAGTGTGATCTATGCAGATACGGTGTGGTTCTCGCCCTTTAAACACGAGGTTTCTGTGGACTTAGAACCCTGTTGCTTTTCTTCTATTTCTTCTCAATCATGGCTTTGGCTTCCTAAAAGCTAATAAATTCTGCCTGTTTAGTTTGGAGATCTTGGATATGCTTCTGAGCTTGGAAACTATGCCGAATATAGTGGAGCACCCAATGAAGAGGAGGTCTTGCAATATGCCAAAGTTGTAATTGATGTAAGTACTACCCTCAACACCTAACTTGTCATCACATAAAAATGACACTTTTTTTGGCAAGTATAAAGAAGATGACACATTTATGTTTACTACTTAATTATAAAATTAAGCCAAATTAATTTTAAGTTTCCTTCATTATACTCATCCTTAACAATTATTAAATGATCATTCATACCCCTTAGCTTTTGGTATATTTTTTCTCGTTGCTTTAGAAATAATCTCTGAATTCTCTATAGTGTGCGACTTCATATCCAGATGGTCGTAAGAGGGCCCTTGTAATAGGAAGCGAGATTGCCAACTTTACTGATGTTGTCGCTACATTTAATGACATAATTAGAGCATTGAAGGAGAAGGTGAGCTCATATTTATTTAGCTATATTTTTATTCTCAAATCCATCATTTTGCTATAAGAAAGCAATTTTGTTGAATTTTGTTATTCTATAAATAGGAATTGAAGCTTAAAGTCGTATGAATGCGCATATATGTAAAGAAAGGAGGTCCAAATTACCAAAGAGGTCTCACAAAATGTGGACACTTGGGGAGGAGATTGGCATTCCTATTGAGGTACTAATATATACCTAAAAAGTTAGGTTTTAAACAACCCTTTACATCTGTTGTAGAAAGTCTCCTCACTATTTTAGTACTAAAAGAACTCTGAAATTCATTGTTTGTATGCTCTCTTGCAGGTTTATAGACCTAAGGAGACAATGACCGGCATATGTAAGCAGGCGATTAAGTGCATTACTGTAGTTATATAAATCTATCGACTCTCCATATCGATCTGCTTTCTTTATTGTAGCCCAAAAATGAATTTTATTTTTCACTTTATTATAAATGGGACATTTATAAATTTCCCTGGACATCCATTTTCACTTTATATTTGTTAGTAGGTCTCTCTTGGATCTAATGGAATATTGAGTTTTTCACGGATTGGTTAAGGGACTACAAAGTTGCCTGTGTTGTACTACTTTGCTTTTGGTTTCAAATGCAATAAATTATTAGCAAGAACCCAAAATTATATACCTTATCTTTAATGCTTAGGATAATCCAACCAGAGAAACAAACTTCCATGGATATTTAAAAAATAATAATCTTCCACTACTAGAAGTTTCCTGTTTTTCATAACTTCTATGCCTAAATTAAATAAATATTATCACAATAGAAAAGAAACTTTTTATAGAAAATTAAAGTGTAACGATATTAACTTCCAAATATATATACATGTGTGTGTGATGATATTTTGGTAGGAAGACCAAGAAAACAAAAATCAAATTTTATTGTTCTCTTTTAGTGCCTTTTGTTCTCAGGTTGTGAGCCTTTGGATTGTTGGAACTTGCTCCTCTCATTTCCATGTACATATTATGTTCTTTGAAATTTATTTTTCAGATTTCCTTGTACATATTTTTTCTAAGGAGTATTGGATTTTGGACATTTAGTGTAGTCTTGTAAATGCCATTATCATCTAGTACCTACTTATCCACATATATATATTACATAGATTTCATGCCTTGGCTTCTTATGACACAATGATGTATGCTGAAGTGACAAGGGGTTAAGGGAAGAAAAAAAAAACAAGAATGAATTATTTGTTGGTGATGAGGAAATACTCCATAAAATGAATTAACTCAGTCATTGATACTTGATATGAGAAATTGAAATTTGTAGTCCAATAAAATTGGATGTTATTCTTTTATTAGTCCTTGACACTTAATATGAAAAATTAGAATTTTTAGTCAAATAAAATGAGATTTTAGCTCTTTGACACTTGATATGAGAAATTAGAATTTATAGTCAAATAAAATGGGATATTAAGCTTAACCAAGTCTTTGACACTTGATATGAGAAATTGGGATTTGAAGGCAAATAAAATGAGATGTTAGCATTAACTTGGTTTGACACTTGATATGAGAATTTGAGATTTGTGGTAAAATAAAATGGGATGTTAGCCTTAACTCAGTCATTGACACTTGATATGAGAAATTTGAATTTATAGTGAAATAGAATGAGATGTTAGCCTTAACTCAGTCCTTGACACTTGATATGAAATATTGGAACTTGTAGTGAAATAAAATGGGATGTTAGCCTTAACTCAGTCTCACACTTGATATGAGAAATTGTGATTTGAAGTCAAATAAAATGATATGTTAACCTTAACTCAGTCCTCGACACTTGATATAATAAATTGGGATTTGTACTGAAATAATATGGGATGCTATAATAAATTGGGATTTGTAGTGAAATAAAATGAGATATTAACCTTAGCTCAGTCATTGACACTTGATATGAGAAATTAAAATTTGTAGTGAAATAAAATGGGATGTTAGCCTTAACCTAGTAATTGACACTTGATATGAGAAATTTGGATTTGTACTGAAATAAAATAGAATGTTCGCCTTAACTCGGTCCTTAACACTTGATATGATAAATTGTGATTTGTAGTGAAATGAAATGGGATGTTAGCCTTAACTCAGTCCTTGATACTTAAAATGGGATGTTAGCCTTAACTCGGTCGTTGACACTTGATATGAAAAATTGGAATTTGTAATGAAATAAAATGAAATGTTAGCCTTAACTCAGTCCTTGACACTTGATATAAAAAATTGAGATTTGTACTGAAATAAAATAGGATGTTAGCCTTACATCAGTCTCACACTTGATATGAGAAATTGGGATTTATAGTGAAATAAAATGAGATATTAGCCTTAACTTAGTCCTTGACACTTGATATGAGAAATTAGAATTTGTAATGAAATAAAATATATTTTTATCAAACTTTTGCAACTACTTCCACACTGCATTGATAATTATGGTAATGAAGTGCTTTCCTCCAAAAAGTATCTCATCCTTGATTAGCGAGAACTAATCCAAGGTTGAAGCCTAAGGGGGAGATAGTCACAGGATTTCTTGTTATCTTATTACTCAATAGGGCAAAAATGGTCTAGTAGTTGTACCTTACCCTGACATCTTTTCTTTGACTTTAGATGGGGAGCATTGATCTTGAATGGTGGGACAGAACTTTGTTTTGCTCCTGCTCACTTATAGCAATGTTGCTGTGACTTTGTCTTTATACTAGAATGATTTAAGAACGATGAGAGCCGAGGCAGGGCTAACTTCCAGAGATAATTTGTTAGATAGTGAATATGAAAACCTGACTAATCGTAAAGGCCTAGATACAATGTTCAAGGAGATATGATTACTAACCTAACGGCTTATCAAAGCAAGAGATCGCCCCATCTACAATGTCTTATTAAAGGAAGAGATCGACCCATCTGTAAAATGGCAGATATAACTAAGCAATATGGAATAGCACATTGCACTAAATCAATTGACTCAAAAGTCAAAAGAGAAAAAATTGTGTTTTTTATTGAGCATTAAATTGTCTCAACAACCTAAGCAAACTGAACATCCCTTTTATTACATTAAAAATCACACTTTATCAAATTACATGTCAATACATAAGTAAAAGTAACATCCCATGCGTCAGAATACATATCCAATACCCTTCACGCATATAGAAGCATCGCAAGTAAAATATAGATTACTTCTCAATACAATTTCTTTCAAATTCATTAAAATTTTAGGTAGTTCACATCCTGATTGACACAATCACCAATTGCCAGATTCTCCACTATTTCCTCAAATGACCTCACATGATTACATTTAGTTGCAGACCACTTCTCCCCCTCAATGATGGGACAGCTCATATGCAAGCCCAATGGGTCAGTGGTTGTATCAGTATAAAGGCTTGAAAACAACAAAGCATCACCCTTATTGGGGTTCATTGTAATTAGAAAATTACACAATAAAAATTTGGATGAAATAAATAGTGAATCATGGCCTCAATGCTGACAATTACTTCATCCTTTAAAGATGAAATACAGGACATCAAGTGAGTTGTTAAATTTAGATAATTAATAGCTTAGTTATAAACAAAAACTCTCAAAATTGTTTCATAACTAAGGTGATCTATTTCAATTGAAAATTGTCCCATGAAATATATTAAACATTCAAAGTATAGATAGTTGCCAACTTTTTATTAATTCTATCCACATCACTAAATGCCAAATAAGAACACCCCATCATACCTCTCTAAACTTCATACAAGAAAAGAGCCGAACTAATTTTCTGTCTCCCTTATCGTCTATATATATATATATATTCATATATATATATTTTCCTAAACTTAAGAGTACTGCTTTCGAGACCCGTGAGGCTGCAAAGAAACTGGATAAAAGAGAACTTTAATAGTATTCTATTATATATACCTATATCTATCATTCTATATAACATAAGCTGATCTTCATAAAGCTTCCCATGGAAACTTTAATATTTTTTTTCTCTTTACATGTGCAACTACAGGTGTCCCACGCACACGGTTTACAGAGAGTTTGGTTGGAAGCTTTGAGAAGCTTTTTGTTTGTATTTGCGTATTAACTATAAAAATATATACATATGATGTGTGTCCAATGAGAGAGATATGTATATCAAATAAAAGTCCTCATTGAACAAATAAATAAATAATATATCCCCTCACGTAATTTTTTTTATTATTATTATTTTTTTTCTTTTCATTATATTATTATTATTATTATTATATATATATATATATATTTACAATTTTTATCACAAGTAAATAAATAAGTAATTTTTTTTTTATATTTCTACATAAGCCCAAAAACATAGAAAATTATACTAAACCCACAAACCAACATATCTTTAATTAAATTTCACTAAACTTACTCTACTAATTTAATAATGCACAGTGACACAAATATATATATATATATATATATATATATATATATATTTCTGCACTAAACTAAATATGAAAATTTAATCACATATATACAATAATATGCTCATAATAGAAATTAAAGGAGAATAAAATTTCAGGATCTTACAGAAACAACGCTGCCAAATTGGAGACAATTTTCTTTCGTCTATCCACCTTCTGTATGAACCAACCATCTGACAAATTTTTTTCCTCATCATCTGTGGAACCAATCCTGTGAACTACTAATCATTCGCAAAATAATATTAATCAATCTCTATAGATAGGCCACCAACTCATGAGACCTCCTCATTTAGTGGGTCAGATTCTTTCGACTACTTGTAAACTGCTAAGGTTAGTGACACACACTTATGGTGTAATGTAAATACAAACAAACATTTTCTCTATAAAATTATTGCATGAGGGCATCCACTATGGGTTGGCTAAAAATGGTTCTCAAAATTTGAATTTTAGCCAGCCATCTCAGCATTTTAGCTAGCCACATCATCATGTCAGGATTTCCAAATTTCGGCTCCACAACAGGTTCTCCAAATTTCCGCCAACCAAAAATAATAATATTTTAATAATTTTTTTTAAATTTAAATTTAAATTTAAATTTAAATTTATTAAATATTTATTTACTAACGGCTATATTTCCAACGGCTATATTTCCAATAGCTATATTCCCAACGGCTATATTTTTCATCTTATATAAATATTCATTTGCTCATTTAGAAAATTATCACTACTTTCATTCTTCTAAAAGTTCATTTACCATCTCTTTCAATTTTGAAATTTCAATAGCTTCATCATCACGACCTTTGTCAGATTCTAATTCTTCACATTCTTTGTCATCCTCCTCATCAATAGATCTTGACAAATTGCTTGAAGATCATGTATCTACCTACAAAGAAATTCTGAGTTGTTGTACACCGGAGATTATAGCGCAAGTATTTCAACCAGCTCAGAGGCAACGGTTTATTTATCGTGACCGAGAAAGAAGCCATAGTCAGCTAATGAAAGACTACTTTGACGAGAATTGCTTATATACACCCGAGTAATTTTATAGATGACTCAGGATGCGCCAAGAACTATTTCTTCGTATCCTGAATGATGTTCAAGCTTATGACAACTTTTTTATCCAAAAAAGGGACGCGAGTAGCCATTTGGGGTTATCTTCTATACAAAATATGACAATTGCAATACGCATTCTCGCATATGGTGGACCAGCCGATTCATTTAATGAGTATATTAAAATCTGTGAGATTACTGCAATAAGTTGTTTGAAGACATTTTGTATTGTTATTGTTGCTGTGTATGAGCAACAGTACATGCGCGAACCAAATAAAACCGAGATCGCACGACTACTTCAAGCAGGGAAGGCTAGAGGATTCCCAAGTATGCTTGGTTCTATCGATTGTATGCATTAGGAGTGGAAGAATTGCCCAGTGGCGTGGCATGGCACACACAAGGGCCGCACCCATAAGGCTACTTTAATATTGGAGGCAGTAGCCTCAAAAGATTTATGAATTTGGCATTCATTTTTTGGAATGGCTGGTTCACACAATGATATAAATGTGTTGGATCATTTCTCCGTATTCAACCGTATTGTCAGTGGCAGAATGTCTCCGGTCAATTATGTGGTGAATGAGCATCAGTATAGCATGGGGTATTACCTGTCTGATGGTATATACCCAAAATAGGCAACTTTGATGCAGACCATCCCCAATCCAAAAACTCCAAAATAAAAAATGTTTGCAGAAAGACAAGAGGCATATAGAAAAGATGTGGAGCGAGCATTTGGGGTCTTGCAAATCAAGTGGGCAATACTGCAACGACCAGTTAAATATTGGGAGAAGATGAACTTGTGTCTCATAATGAGAACGTGCATAATCCTTTGCAACATGATCATTGAAGATGAGTGCCACAACAATACTGGAATTTGGCTGCCACCAGAAGAGATTATTCTGAATCACACTCGAAGATTAGACCCAAATGTTTTTGCGGCACACATTTACGCTCGCCAAACTCAGTACCGTAGCAAAGAGACAAATACGCAATTGAGGAAGGATCTAATAGAACAAATGTGGAATCAAATTGGTGATTCACATGAAGATATTTAAGTGATTTTTTTTATGTACTCCTATCTTTAAGTTATGTTGATTTTTTATCTACTCCTTTCTTTAAGTTCTGTTATCATTTTATGTACTAGAATTTCAAGTTATGTTGTATTTTTATGCTTGTAAGATGTTATAAAATATTATGTAATAAAATTTTTATTCTGAAATTGTTTTCGCACGACACAATATCCGTAATAGATTTAAAAGCAATATAACATAAGTTAAATGAATTACAATATCCATAATAGATTAAAAAAAATATAATTTCAAATGATACAATATCCATAATGGGTTAAAAAAAAACATAACTTAAAACGATACAATATCCATTATGGATTAAACAAGTCTTATGGATTGTGCAAATTCTCATTTGCTTCTGCATATATTTGCTCATATATCTGTTGTTATTTTCGGATAAGCCATGCTTATGTACTTCTATTGGCATTGAATTTGGATCTTTTAACATCAACTCCTCTTTTCGGATTTTTTCTTCGTGTAGTTCTCTCTCCCGTTATCTTCTTTATTCGTGTAATTCTCTTTCCCGTTGTCTTTCCATCTATTTTACCTTTATCTCCATAATAAGATTTATTTGGGAGTCAAGTTTGGATGTTGCTTGCTCGAAATTGACCTTGAATGATGAGTGTGAGGTCTCATATTCTGGCTGTTTCTTCTTATTTTAGCTCTGCTTCGCCTCCTTGCGTTCTGCTGATCGCTCTAATGGTTGAGATTCAACAATACCGGGTGAATATTCATTCATACCGAACTATGGCGATCCTTTAGAAGGAATACCCTCGTACACTACATTACTTAATGGACTTGATGCGTTTGAGTAAGCAACAAGCTCGTTGATGTTGATTCCAGTACTCCTTTTCTTTGCGCGGACAATTGTAGCTTTGTTTTTTCCTTGATCGAGACAATATGCATGCCATTTTGAAGAGTCTTTCAAAATGTTCCAACAAGCATGGAGTTTAAAGTCCTCATTCATATTGGATTTATATAGATGTTGAGCTATTGTAATCTGTTTTACATAATTACACAATAATTAGAACCGAATTATTTAAAATAATTACTTATTAAATACGATCAAGTAAAGAAATTAATTAAAATTATTAACTTACCATATTATGATTGTTGAACCCACTGGTCTAATTATTTTCAATTGTAAGCAAGCATCCAGACCATTTGTTAATTTTTCCTTGGATGGTGGACCAACGATTTGCCAAACCTCCATCGCCTTGGGTAGTTGGAGCACCAAGTTGTACTTGAAATTCTATGAGAATTTTTTGCTATAACGTCGACTTCGCTTGGTCTGCACCAATCACTGAATCACTTCTAACTTCCATCCACGCATTGCACAGAGCCAAATCTTCTTCGTTGGACAAATTAGGCATTCGATGAACCAGTTGCTTTCGGAAAGGTCGAACATTACTAGATTGAGGCAATACTGGCGAATAAAATGCAGCTGATTGATTAGATGGAAATTGAGAATCGCCACCATTATATTAATAAGAGTCATCAAATGATAAAAAATTATCATTTGATAAAGGGTTGAAATTGAAATTTGGTTGTGTTGGATCCATGAAAATGGATTTTGTAAAAATACAATTAACTAAGATTGAGAAAATAAAAATGATTCTAGGCTTAGGAGGAGAAAATATGAATTTTTGGTTGTGAATTTAATAAATGTCGGGGTGGTGTATTTATAGGGATGAAAAAAGTAAAAATGAAAAATAAAATTATTATTTTAAAGCTAAAAGAGCCGTTAAGGCACTGTTTGGCAGAGCCAAATAGTGCCTACAACTGCTCTTTGGCAGAGCTCAAATTAAAAAAAAAAAAAAAAGAAGCAAAAAATGTCAAAAAAATAATTCTGGGCTTCTATTTGGCCGTGCAACGGTAATAAAACCATTGCAGAATACGTGGCGCCCTAAGAGGACGTTACGTATTTTTCTTTTTTATTAAAATCACTTATCGAAATGACGTTGTTTCGATAAGTGAAACTTTTTTAAAAAATATGGGTAAGCATTACAGTAGGTCCAAGCAAATAGTATTAACCAGGTGGTTCATTCAATTCATCGAATCACCTAATCAATCAACAGACTAACCCAAATTTTTGACCAACTCATTGCTGGATTAAGGGGCAATTGGATCGCTAGGTTGAGCTGCAGCAATCCCATTGCTGGTGCTCTGCTTTCTATTGTATGAGTTTGCTTTATTGACTTGGGAAAAAGTAAATTACTCTCCAAAAATTAAGCCACTGGAAACGATAAAGTCAATCTGAAACTACACTCCACTTCATGACAAGTCCAATGAATATGTATAAAAATATATATATATATATATATATATATACACTCACAATTAATTAATATAATAATGATAATTAAATGCCAGAAAATTAATTTCAAGGGAACTGTGGAATCAGTAAAAAATATTGTTTGATCAGAGACCAGCTGTACCAGACATGCCTCCAAGTACTCAGTCCTCTGAAGCCTGAGAAGGAGCAAAACATAATGGGATCTCAGAGAACCAAGCTGACAAAGTCTCTTCTTGCATAACTTCATCTACCCACTTCACAAAATCACAAATCTTCAAAACCCGGTAGGTGAGCTGTACCAGACATGCCTTCAAGTACTCAGTCCTCTGAAGCCTGAGAAGGAGCAAAACATAATGGGATCTCAGAGAACCAAGCTGACAAAGTCTCTTCTTGTATAACTTCATCTACCCACTTCACAAAATCACAAATCTTCAAAACCCGGTAGGTGATATTTTGTATCTCTGTGTATATATTCATGTTATATTTTGTGTGTGTGTGTCTATATATATATATATATATATATATATATATATATTCATTATCTGGAAAATCCTCCTGAATTAATAATGAAGCTTATTAGCACATGCAACTAGGAAATGATTTATGAGTTGTGTAATTTTATATATGAGTGCTCTCTTTACTTTTGTATGCAGGTTGATTATAAGTATTTGAATATGAATGCAAGGACTGAAGCTTTGGGTTAATATAGTGAGTATGCAAAACTTCAGTTCATGAATGTCTTTTTAAAAAGGGAAATTTTGAACTTTGATTGATGGGTTTTGATTATCAGAGGCTGTTGATGTTTGTAAGAGGACATGTCATTATCACAAGGAACCAATGTTGTTAAAACCCTTCAGGGTTTAAATGCAGAAAACTGAAATTATCTTTCAATTTGGGATTGGTTTTTCCCTTAGAAAAAAAGTGGAAGTCCCAACTGTTCTTGTTCATAGTTAGGAGTTGAAAACCTCTTCTTTCAGTGATCATTTACTGAATTGATGCAACAATCTGCCAAATACTTTTCTTCAAGAGTAATATCAATGCTGTTTGTTAAATTTTCTAAGAGCAATATAGGTTTTAGATTCTTCAGATGTCTTCCATGTCGGAAAAGGGCATGATAGTTTCATTCTCTCTTTTGATCCTTTCTTCATTGTTCCTTCTTCGTTTCGGCCACAATTCTTTCGTATCCAGATCAGTTTTTAAGTTAATTCTTGTTAATAGCACATCAATTAACTTCAAACCCAATGTCACAAGTGAACAAATTGAACCCCCTTCCCTCTCCTCTATACCAAATCATACTAGGCAACCCATAAGAAGCCGAGAGGTGGCTTCACAAATTTCCAATTCCAGTAATAAATTGGGTGCCTTAGGACAAGATAGAAGGAAGGACTGTGACCCAAATGAGGCTCTCCTTAGGGTGTATTTGTATGACTTGCCTCCTGAATTTCACTTCGGGTTATTGGGTTGGAAGGGAACTGCAAATCAAATCTGGCCAGATCTCGGTAACCCAACTCAGATTCCTCCATACCCAGGTGGGCTAACTATACAGCACAGTGTGGAGTACTGGATCACCCTTGATCTTCTATCATCGAACACGCTAAATGTAATTAGACCGTGCACTGCAATCAGAGTGCAGAACTCGAGTCAAGCAGACATAATTTTTGTTCCGATCTTCTCGTCTCTGTGTTACAGTAAGGATTTCAAGATTCATAAGAAGAAAGGTGGTCCTAACAGGGAGTTGCAGGGTCAATTGGTACAATTCTTAAAGGGCCGGGATGAATGGGAACGATTTGGCGGGAGGGATCATTTAATTGTAGCCCACCATCCAAATAGCTTGTTGGTTGCAAGAAAGAAGCTGGGCTCTGTGATGTTTGTGCTTTCGGATTTCGGTAGATACCCACGTAGAATAGCTAACCTTGAAAAGGATGTGATTGCACCTTACAAGCATGTTGTAAGGACCCTTGCCACTAGCAACTCGGCCCCTTTCGAAAGGCGTCCTATATTGCTATATTTCCAAGGAGGTATCTATAGGAAAGATGTAAGTGTATCTCCTCTTTTGCCTCTTTGTTATGAAGCATTGCAGTTTTTGTTCTGTGATGTGCCGTTGCTAATGTCTCCTTCTGTAACATACATTTCTTCTATGCTCTAAGTTTGGAGTTATATGTTTCTCTTTGTGAATTTGATTAACTGAAATTTAGATTATACAAGGACTTTGATCCCAAGTAGCTCATATCACACTGATTTGATGTTTGCATGTATCTCCTGCGAAACAAACAGTCTAATTCTTAAAATTCAAACAATGGAAAGTGCTTTGTCGTGTTTGGAAGCATTGAATCGGCGCCTTGGAATTGGAATTGGAATTGGAGAAAATTCAGTTTAAACTTTGAACTAAATTTTCTCTAATTCCAAATCCAAGGCGTTGATTCGGTGCTCCCAAACATAGCTAAGTGGAAACACGATAAAAGAATTGCGAATGCTATGTTTCGAGAGACACAAAATCTTATAAAATACATGATCAGTTCCATTTATGCCCCACTGTCCCATTGATCTTAAACTTTTGCTATCGACCTTCTCTTTTGTTGCCTCCCTTCTCTCCCAAGCCTTGTTAAGAATTGAAAAAAAAAGTCCATCACATTAAGTTTTAATGGAAAATTCTAGATTTGTCCAATGATATCTATACCCCGTGTTAATCATTCCAATTTTCACGTTTTGGTTCATCTTCAGGGTGGAGAGATTCGTCAAGAACTATTTTACCTTCTCAAAGACGAGAAAGATGTCCACTTTACATTTGGAAGCATCCAAGGGAATGGGATCAACGAAGCTGGACAAGGGATGGCCTCTTCCAAATTCTGCCTAAATATTGCTGGAGACACCCCCTCTTCAAATCGCCTCTTCGATACCATTGTTAGCCATTGTGTTCCTGTAATAATTAGTGATGATATTGAACTACCATTCGAAGATGTCCTAGACTACTCGGAGTTTTGCATATTTGTCGGTGCTTCTTATGCTTTACAGAAGGGGTTCCTACTGAATCTTCTTAGGGGAATCAAGCAAGACAAGTGGACCAAAATGTGGGAAAGACTGAAGCAGATAGTCCAACACTTTGAGTATCAGTATCCATCTCGGCCTGGTGATGCTGTAGATATGATTTGGGAGGCAGTTTCACGAAAGATATCTTCGAAACAATTTGAAGTTCACAGGAAGAACAGACACCACAGGTTACAGGTTATAGGAAAGACCAGCTGACTTTTCAAACACCCACTCGGAAAAGAAAAAGGTCATTACGTAGTGTTAATCCGGACAAGGTACAATCCTAACCTTTAACATTTGCATAACCGGCATTCTTACATAGGTAGTCCAAGCAGGGACTCCACAAACACCCACTTGAAATGATCAATATATTTCTTGCCGATGGAGTTTTTTTATGATTATTTGGTTAGGTTGTCGATTCTTTGGAAAAACAGTTAGTTTTGACAATGATCTGTGAGTCTTCTGTTTGTGTTACTTCTTTTCCATAAATCTTATGATTAAGAGTTTTTAGTGCAGGTCATACAGGGTTGTAGTTTCTAGAATTTTATCAAAATGTAGTTTGGCATATTCTTTTCTCTGTTATTTTCGACCAGGCAAATAACGATAAACCTAACATTATACCAAACCTAACACTTCATAAAAGAGTGTAAAATTCATTTGAAGAAACAGATAAATCATCATAAGAATTCCAATTAGCCAGTTTGTTTCCGGACTTCTAAATTCATAATATTAGTTCTGAATTATGTATGCAGCGCAAAGGTGTGAGAGAGAAGGTGGATACATACAGTTGTACACCCATACATGCATATGTCTATATAGTGAAGAGGGAGAGAGAGAAAGTTCAGCCTGTATAGGCATATAGAGAGAGAGAGAGTTCAGTCGTTATAGGCGATAATATATAATATAGACTTTCCAATGCATATAGGAGAGACAAAAACTGAACATAAAATGTAAAATTTCCTTTTTACATCATAATAGGCAAGAACAAGTTGCCAATGCTGAAAGATATTCAAAGAGAATTAAGAAAAAGCACCTTATCTTGTGTGTGAGAACCATCATCGTCATCCCTTGATTAGGATTCAAGTTTATACAATATAGGGATGATCCTAGCACACAGATGAGCTTTAGCTGCCATTCTTTAGTTCTGTTTCAATAAAAAAAAGTTCCAAACCGAAAAAATAATACTATAGAAAAAACTAATCAATCCACATTATTGAAAAACTGAGGAAGCAGAGATTGCCTCCCATCCTCGAGTTTCCCTCAGCATCAATCTTAGCCATAAGTCATCCCCCTTAGGCCATAAACCAAAGCCTTTCTTGTTCATCTATAGTGGAAGAAACTACTTCAGCATATCAGCATTTGTTGTGAATAGGATCTGATCCTCTTCTAGCTCTTCTTTTTTTGGATTGATTCGAATCATATATCGTTGAAGTCGCACGTGCTGTATTCGGATGTGTTTGCAGGTTTTCCACAGCAACAGCTTTTAGAATAGGTGAATTTCTTAGAAATAGTAACTGCCTTTTGTCCCATCTGAGAGCAAGATCTATGCTTCTCAGGCCAGAAACCATAACTGGTTGAATAGATAGAAACCCAACACAAAAAAGAAGGATGACCACCCTACAAGCATAAAACACCATGTTCATTGCATAAACAAGAGGAATAGTGGTCTCTTGTTTGCAGCAATGATGAGAGAATAAGGTGGTTTGTCTGAGAATGTACCCTCTTTTAAGTCTACAGGGTAAATCCTGCAGAATTAGGCATGTGGTTTATACTCTATGACCTGGATCCTGTCCGGTCCAGTACTTTCTAGTGCATCAAAACGACGCCGTCTTGATGCACACGCAACACGTTGCATGAGGTGTAACATCTATTACATCGAGGCGCAACACACATTGAGAAGACAGCACATGCAACACTATTATATTGAAAATACAATACTATTACATTAAGTGCAACACTACTGCATCAAGAATGTTGCATGTATTCATTCTCAATGTAATGGTGTTGCGTTTTTAATGTAATGGTGGTGTGCGTTGTTTTTCAATGTAATGGGTGTTGCGTCTTGATGTAAAGTGTTGTGTGTGAATCAAAACGATGTTATTTTGATGCACTCTCTTGGTATAGGATAGGATCCTGATTCTATATTTCATATCCTTTCTAGATTTAAACAATTAAAGGCATAAAGCATGACAGGGCCCCAAAATATCTGGGGAAGCTTCAGATTCACCTCAATCAATGATAAGTCTGCCACAGTAGCAGTACGTATTAAGGCTGTTTTAGAAGAGTCTGACGGTTTGAATTAAAGTTAGTTGGAACACCACCACTAGGAGGCCAAGAATCTTTATATAGGTTGCTCACACACACACACACACCTATATATATATATCAATTTCATACTCCTTTGAACTAAACAATGAACATCTCAGTGTCAATAACTCTTGGCAAAATCACCACATCATCTGATTATGTACTTGCAAAGCTTTTGAGGCAGCCCGAAAATTTTATTCTTGAAAATTATTAACCAAATTTTATCTGAACCGAATGCTCCATTTTCATGCAACCGAACATCGCCGGAATGTTTTCATATTGCGTTTGTTATTATTAGTCCATGGCTTGACTTTACCCATGGAGCTCAAATAGATTGGTAAGTTTGAGCGAGTGGTTATTATAAAGCTTGTTGGATTACATATATGTTGCGTTTGGAAGTATGCAATTCATGTCTAGAAATTGAAAATGGAGAAAAATTAACATAAAAGGAAAATGGTCCACAATTTTATTTCTAAGACGGATTATGCTGCGAAACACATCAATAACATGTTTTACACCCAATGACAAAGAAATCATGGAAATATAACAAAATAACTATGGAATAGAAAAGTATAGTCGTTGTTGTCATCATCATTTTTGTCTTAATCTCATATGAATGAAGCTAACCACATGAATCATCTCCAATTGATTGAGAATTCATTAAGTCTGGAAAAATCTTTATGTCGATAAATTTGACATGTTCAAGTCTCTCCAAAAGCATTGGGAGAGTTATTTGTCACGATAATAAAATAAATAAATAAATAATAATAATAATAATAGAAATATGCTCTTAAAAAAAAAAAGAAAAAAAAAAAGTAGAGGAAACCCCACCCACCTCTTCCCCCCTTTAATTTTCAACCCATCTCATGTAGACCATCTTTCCCTTTTGTTTTCCCTTTCTTTGTTTTTGTTTCATAAGTTGACAAATTCACAAACTTCAAGATTTTCCAAAGCATAGGTTTCAAACTTATTAGAGAGAGAGACATTTATCTAAGCCTAATACCAAATAATATAGATACCACAACGTTGTGGGTCTCTACTTTTAGCACTGTATTAAGGTAAAAGAAACAAATGAGTCGTTGCTTTTCTAAAAATCATCCTTCATCAAAGCTTATGCATTCCTCCATTTTGCATAGAGATATTAGGCTATGCTATCACTTTAGTGATTTTTGAACAATTCTAGATATGCATGCAACATTTTTTTGCATAAGCAAATATATACATAAACACGTCCACGTCAAATTATATGCATACATACAAATACATATTACAAATATATATATATATACACACACACACATGCACATGCATATACATATATATAAATTTGTCTTTGAATATATTTATACAAATATATACATTTGTATACATACAGTATTCATATACATAACTCAACATATAAGGATACTATATATTCACATGCATATAACTAGACATCATGGTTTGGAGACGCAAATGCGGTTAACAAATGTGGGCTGTATCAAACATAACATAATGGAATCGGTTATTATTGTAGTAAATTTTTATCAAATATTACACATCATCAAATAATGGAATCGGTGATTACTGTAGTAAATTTTTATCAAATATTACACATAATCAAATAATGGTTATTACGGTAGTAAATTTTTATCAAATATTGCACACCATCAAATGTACAGACTCGGCCAAGTATCTAGGAATTCGATCGATGTTTATCAATATTGCACACCATCAAATATACAGACTCAGGCTCGCCCGAATATCTAATGTACAGACTCATTACACACCATCACGACCGAATAACAAATGTACAGACTCACTCAGGCTCGACCGAATATTAAATGTATAGACTCGTTGTACACCATCAAATTAAGTTCGACCGAATATCAAATGTATAGACTCGACCGAATATGTAATACCTCGCTCCAACACATGGTATGATATTGTCCGCTTTGGGCCTGAGCCCGCACGGTTTTGCTCTTGGGTTTTACCCCAAAAGGCCTCATACCATTTGAAGAGAACATACTACATATAAGCACATCCCCTTTTCCACACCCAGGCAATGTGGGATTGAGTACCCTGTACCCTGTCAGTGTGGTAGCTCAGCCCAGTGTCTATCTTCGCACCCGCCCACTCACACCCGTCCACAAGGGTTACTATAATCCACCCCCCTACGAGGCCTGACGTCCTCGTCGGCACACTTCCGGCTGGGTTCAGACTCTAATACCAACTGTAATACTTCGCTCCAACACATGGTATGATATTATCCGCTTTGGGCCTGAGCCCGCACGATTTTGCTCTTGGGTTTTACCCAAAAAGGCCTCATACCATTTGAAGAGAACATACTACAACTCCAAAAATTCCCAAATTTTTACTATAATTCTCTGGAGGTTAAATACACTTGGGTTTAAAGTTTCAACTCAAAATGATCTTTCCTTGTTGTTCAATAGATTTTTAAAGTGTCTTGTAATACCCCGGAAATTTGGACGGCAATTATTTTAAAGAAATTTGAATTGCTTTATATTATTATTATTATTATTATTTTATTTTTATTATTATTAACTCATGTGAAATGCATTGTCTCTATATTTTATCGTTTTATGTGAGTTGATTTTCCTTTATATGCATTTTATCATTTCATGTGAATTGATAAGTTTGAATGTTATCTTTTTATGTGAATTGTTATATTTTATAGATTCTAATCATTTCATGTAAACTTCTCTATTTATTTATTTATTTATTTTATCATTTTACGTGAATTGTTATTTATTATGTGTTGTTTTATTTAAATCTTTTAAATGCTTTGGTTTGGGCTAGGGAGGAATTTGGGCTGGAATGATTGGGCTAAGATTATGTTTCAAATGTTGGGCCAAGGTTATAATTATATTATTATTGCCTGTATTATTATTATTTTGATTTTATTTAGTTTTAGAAAAATCAATAATAGAATAATAATTAAGACAAAAGGAAAAAAGAAGAAATTAAGGTTTTTGCCGTTGCTTTACGCACAGAACTGAGGAAGTAAACGAAAGAGAGAAGGGAGTGACGACCGGGTGAACAAGTTGATTCGTCAAAGAGGCAAGTTTGATTCTTTTCTTCCCCTTTGAATCCGTATGCATAGTCTAGGTTTAAGAATTTGGTTTATATTGAAAATCTGTTTATAATTGTATTTTGTTTTGTTGCTTCTTATGGATAAATTTTGTGGGAATTTATTATGCTAAATTGTATGTAGGAGTATAGATATATATATATAAGAATATATGCATATATATATTTCATATATGTGTAAATTGTGTAGCAATCGATTTATGTATGACTTTAGGATGCAAAAAGATGTTAATTCGTAAGCCTTCTCTGTTGTGATGGTTTACAAAACAATCCTTGATCTTTAATAAAATAGATCGTGAGAAATTTGAGTTAAAATTTTTAAATTTTGCAAAGAATCCTAGAACTTGTAAATTAGGGGTTTTTGATTCGGACAATTTTTGATGGGGCTTTTTGTACCAATGGGTAGAGGGGATCAAGAGGAGAAGAACGGTACAAAAATCAGGCTGAACGGAGGTCGGGGCACGCCGAAAAACCCCCCAGCGCGCTGCCATGCGCGCTGGGGAAGAAAAGCTCCAGCGCGCGTGTTCCCCACGCGCGCCGCTGGCGCCGGCGCCGGTCGATGGCCGAAAAAGGGTTTTTGGGCCCCACTCACGGGGGCCCACCTCTGGGTCCAATATGGGCCCATTCCGAATAGCTTTGATATTTCTTTTGTATTTTTGAAATTTTTGAAAAAATTTAAAAATTGGGAAAATCATTTTTTAAAAATACTTTTGTAATTCTAAAAATTCCAAAAATTTTATGGCAACTTCTTGGGAGCTTAAGGAGCTTGGGGTTTAAATTTCATGTCGAAATGGTTTACCATTCTCTTTAAATTAATTTTTAAAGTGTCTAAAAACTATTTTTTTTAGCTTCTTTAATTTTAGAAAATACTTAGAAATTTTCAAAAATTCCAAAATTTTTACTGTAACTCTCTGGAGGCTAAATACACTTGGATTTAAATTTTCAACTCAAAATGATCTTTTCTTGTCGTTCAATTGATTTTTAAAGTGTCTAAAAGTTGGATTTTCACTTTCTGTAATTTTGGAAAATACTTTTATAATTCCAAAAATTCCCAAATTTTTGCTGTAACTTTCTAGAGGTTAGATAAACTTGGGTTTAAATTTTCATCTCAAAATGAGCTTCCCTTGGTGTTCAATTAATTTTTAAAGTGTCTAAAAGTTGGGTTTTCACCTTCTTTTATTTGTTGAAAATATTTCAAAAATTCTAGAAAATTCCAGAATGATTTAATAGGGTTCTGAGAAGTGGAATAGGCCCAGAAACCTAGATAAAAGTTAGGTTTAGACTCCCTCGTAGAATCGAGTGCATTGGAGGTTGAGTTGGGAAATTGCTTCTATAATGGATGCTTGGGTTATTTGATTTATTTGAATATATTTTCCTTTAAGGATATAAATTCCCATCAAATACTTGATTATAGTCTACTTGTTAACGATTTGTCTTATGATGATAATTTCATGTTGGATGATTTGAAATAACGGTTGTGCAAATTTAAATCATAATGCACCTTGTTATTTTATATTGCATATTGGAATGTATCTATGCATTTTATTTTGGCATGTAAGGATTGTCCGGCGTGTTAGGATCGCCCATACCTAATAAGGTATCTATGTATTTTATTTGGCATGTAAGGATTGTCCGGCGTGTCAGGATCGCCCATACCTAATAAGGTATCTATGCATTTTATTTGGCATGTCAGGATTGCCCGACATATCAGGATCGCCCATACCTAATAAGGTATCTATACATTTTATTTGGCGTGTTAGGATCACCCATACCTAATAAGGTATTTATACATTTTATTTGGAGTGTTAGGATCGCCCATATCTAATAAGGTATCTATATGCGTATGCACATGTTTTCTTTATTTTGAATTTAAAGAATGTGTTCATTGTTGGATGATAAGGGTGTGTTGGAACAATGTATAAGATGATTTTACTTCTGAAAACATGAGCTAAATAGGAAATGACTAGTATGTATATATCTATACCTATTAAGGTATCAAAGGATTAAATGATGACATGTTAGGATTGCTTAAACTTGATATTATTTTATATTATGTTTATTTCTGCTGAACGTAAGGAATGTGTTCACGTTTGCATAATAAGGGTTTGGGTGGAATATTATAAATATTGACTGTTGTTTTGAAAACACGAAACTGGGTAAAAGAATAACTTGTAGGTTAAATCTATAGACTTATTTTGTATCCCTTATACTGAGGGTATGTATATTGGTTCTCTGATTGGGATGTAATAGATAGAACTTGCTCGTGGGTTTAACCCACTGTGTTGATATTTCAGGTTTCAGACAAGTTCCACCGCGGAGATAGAGTTTTAGGGTTTGGTTGTAGCAGACGTCTCATCTCATCAGTTACAGGGTAGGAACTTATCTTCTTCAAGAGTCATACTATGAACTTTTGAGACTTTGATTGTTGGTATTAATTTTAGAATTTAAAAACTTTTGTTCTTTCTGGTTAAGGGGTCCTTGGGTTATGGGACTTCCAAATTGTATTACCAGAATATATTTATTTATTTATCAATTATTTTAGTTCAATGAGATTTCTGTTCAGATTTTAGCAATTATTCTATTTCTTTCTTTTGCATCTATGCTTGTTGCTATCAGTGGTTAATATTCCTCAGGTTTTGTGTATGAGATTGGCCACCTCATGCGCGAAATTTTATGGGGGGTATTTCATGTCTAAAAGTTGATTTTTTTTCACTTTCTATAATTTTAGAAAATACTTTTGTAATTCCAAAAATTCCCAAAATTTTTTTGTAACTGTTTGGAGATTAAATAAACTTGGGTTTAAATTTGCATCTCGAAATGAGCTTCCCTTGGTGTTCAATTAATTTTTAAAGTGTCTGAAAGTTGGATTTTCACTTTCTTTTATTTATTAAAAATATTTTTAAAATTTCAAAAAATTTCAGAATGTTTTAATAGGGTTCTTAGAAGTAGAATAGGCCTAAAAACCTAGATAAGAGTAGGTTTAGACTCCCTCGTAGATTTGAGTGCATTGGAGGTTGGGTTGGGAAATTGCTTCTCTAATGGATGTTTAGGTTATTTGATTTAATTGATTTTATTTATTTTTAAAGATATAAATGCCTATGGGATACTTGATTATGGTTCACTTGTGGATGATTTGTCATATGGTAATAATTGCATAGCAGATAATTTAAATTTGTAGTTTGTGCAAATTAAAAATCATAATGCATCTTGTTTATTTATTATTTCATATTGGGAATGCATTTGTACTTTTTATTTGGCATGTAAGGATTGCCCGGCGTGTTAGGATTGCCCATACCTAATAAGGTATCTATACTTTTTATTTGACATGTAAGGATTGCCCGGCGTGTCAAGATCGCCCATACCTAATAAGGTATCTATACTTTTTATTTGGCATGTAAGAATTGCCCAGTGTGTCAGGACCACCCATACCTATTAAGGTATTCATGCATTATATTTGACATATCATGATTGCATAGATTTAATAAAATGCATACATATGTATCTTTATCTGTGAACGGATAGAAAGTGATCGTTTTTACATAGTAAGGGTTGTTGAGGAAATATATGAGATGATTTGTATCTTTAAAAGCATGAACTGAATAAGGAATAATCTGAATGGTTGCACGTATATCTATCTCTTGTGTCCCTCTCATTGAGGGTATATATATTGGTTCTCTGATTGGGATATAGTAGATAGAACTTGCTCGTGGATTTAACTCACTTTGTTGATATTTCAGGTCCCAGGCAGTTTCCCCTACGAGGATAGAGTACTAGGGTTAGGCTGTGACAAACATATACTCTCATCAGTAACAGGGTAGGAATCTACTTTTTCTTCAGGTGTAAAACTATGAACTCATTTAGAGGTTTTGGTTTTGGTTTTCAATTTAAGTGTTAAATTTTTGTTCTTTCTGATTAAGGGATCCTTGGGTTACGGGACTTCCAAATTGTATTACCAGAATATAATTATTTATTTATCAATTATTTCAATTCAATGGGATTTCTGTTCAGCTTTTAGTAATTATTCTATTTCTGTCTTTTGCATCTATGCTTGTTGCTATCAGTGGTTAATATTCCTCAGGTTTTGTGTATGAGACTGGCTACCTCATGCGCGAAATTTTCTAGGGGTATTTCAGAATATCTAGGAATTTGATCAATGGGACTTAGTCAAATCTCATGTGATTCTGATTTTCATTGATGTATTGACGAGTAGCCAAGTCCGTTATACGACTAGGCCGGATGTTGCTGAGACTGCCGATACGGAAAACTATGCTATACATATATCTGTATCTATTTCATTAATACATGTAGATATATCAAAAATTAAACCAAACAGTTATTGGTTAATGTACTAAAAGCTTCTTACGCATTTATCCTTACTTAAATGCTTTTCACTTGAGGAGTAATAATTTCAAGTCCAATTTTGAACTGCTATCTAGACAAGAAATTGGATTTTAAATTTAATTCTGAATGAATTCATTGTTTGATCTAAAAAAAAAAATTTCAAGTAAATTACATTTTCTTATTATTGGTACTCAAAGTCCATTCTAATTCTACGCATCCAAACACACCCTCAATGAAATTGAAATCTTAAATCATATCCCAAGTCTGAGTTCTATCCAATTAAACACTACAACAAAAATGCTCTATAGCGGCAGTCATTATCGCCACTAAAAGTGGTAAAAACCGCCGCTATATGTTTTGGCGGCAGCATAGCAGCAGGTCTTTCATTAGCCGCTAAATGTCCAGCCAGCATAGACTTTTCACCTGTAGCGGCAGACATAATCGCCGCTAAATCTTTAAGATTACAAAGAAAGGCTTTTAGACTATAGCAGTAGTATAGGTTTCAGACCATGTTCCTAGAGCTGTTGAGGCGTTTCTTCCCGCCGCTAAACCATCTAATGAGATATTCTGCATTAGTTCCGACCGCTGCTATATGCCATATATAACATTTTTTTATTTCTCAGCTTCAATTGTTAAAAACCTGTTTGGCCAAATTTTTATTATTATTTTTGGATTGGAAAACCTGATGGCATACGTATATAAGAGATACTCATTTTTAATTTTCAAGAGTACCCAACAATACACAAATCATAAATCTTCAAATAAATAGTAAAAAGACTTATCCATCATATTTTTTGGTCAAAGGTATACAACAGTGGAAAATCATTCATCTTTAATATAACAGATCCAACAGTCTACAAAAATCATATATCTTCAATGTGTGTTGAGAGATGAAAATCATCTCTACAGAATGCAATATAACATATCCAATAGTCTATAGAATTTCCTTAACAACCTAAATTTCACGTTGTACTTTTACAAAACCTATGCCTAAGTCACAACCTGCAAATACAAACACAAAAAATGTACAGTCAGACGTCACATCATTTAGACAAAGAATGAGTTTCAAATCCCGGCTAACAAGGCTGCAAATGTGTGTAGAAATAGAGAGAGAAACTAGCCACATTTAAATATCATTAATATCAAAAACCAAAAAATAATGAAAGAGGTTGGGTTAACTTGGGAATCAACTTTATAACATCCTCCCTCTTATTAAAAAACTATACTACCCAAACCTATTGAATAAATTAACTGATTTCATTTAACAAAATCTGAATTAGAATTCATCTCTATTTGATATTCAATATGGCTTGGGCAAGTGTAATTAAATTAATTTTATGTCAGTTATAGTTCCAAAGTGTGGGTTAGAGGTCCAATTCCAAACAAAGAAATAGCCCTTTGCTTAAGGGGCCTATTTACCTCCGGCTCAAGTGTACAAATCCAGATAATACTCAACCAAAACTTTCTTCTAAATGCTCAAGCCAAACCCAAGGGTCTGAAATAGAGAATGGAGAATTTTTAAGTCTATTTGATTTCAATTAGGTAGGAAATTTCTATCCTTGGTCTCATCTTGCTACAGAGCTTCCTAGGTATGTGAATAATTTGAAACTGCCTTATGTTATAGACCAATGTCATAGAAGATAAAACCTCTACATTGTCCCTTCATAAAACCTCACCCCTTTTGATTAAGGGCATTCCATTTCCTTGCTTTTTCCCTAGTTAATCAACCTATTTGGAGACTTGTCTCCTGATAGACAAAAAATTCTCTATTAGGAATACCTGTGCTTAGCTTTTTATGAGAGATAGTCCACCAGTTATCGAATAAAAATTAAGAATCTAAACCTCACATGTGTAATCGATAAAATGTAATTAACCTTAAAAATAAAACACAATGATCAAATATATTAACCTGAAGTTGTTTTTGCTAAAAAGGTCAGTTGAGATCTAGAGCATCAAACACAATGATCAAATTTATCACTCAATCATGTATAAGTTATATATTGTTTTGAATAAAAGTAATGATGCATACACAAGAAGAACCAATCGCACAATAACACCTAATATAGATCTACAAACACAATGACGCCTCAAATCAATTTAACATGTAAAAACAAAGCCTGTCCCAAAAACTTGGGGTCAACTACATAACCAATTGCTTCAATAATCAGAGACCATTATCTCTTTATCCAATGAAAATATTTAAAAGATATTAGTAGCAAACATTAGTTGCCTCTTACCTTGTAATTTGGAAATTTCACATGCTCTGGAGACACTAGGAGAATATTCTTAGGCTTCAAATCAGTATGTATTAGGTGAAGATCATGCATGACTGCATTTTTTTTTTAAAACCGGACAAAGATTATCACTCAAGTAACAAGAACATAAAATTAAATCATATCTTCAGAAACTTATGTAATAGGAGATAAAATATAATTAAAGGAAAACAATAGTCTAAGGGGAAATTTTGAGTGTTTACAAGGTAAAATAAATAATTAACAGTAAATGATAAACAATTGATAATTATCAGTATGATAATTGGCAAAATAATATATACCTTAGAGGATGGAGCGACACGTGTATTTGAAGAGGAGGATGATCTTGCAAAAGGTTTCCTTACAATGAACTTAATTTTTTAATTGATACCGAGCAAAGTAATCAAATCAGTCTACAAAATTGGCTGCCAACCACATTCTGCACATCATCCCAGAAATGTAAATGATTAGTTGATAGCATTGTTATTGGGTACTAAAAAATTAATTTTAGTTAGGATTAATACATGGTTTACTTGTGAGAGTTGGCGTGACCCTGAGAAGCACATATATACATGGTAATGATCAATCCTAAGAAGAAATGTTAATGACAAAATTTACCCAAAAAAAAGAAATGTTAATGACAAAGTGAGATATATGTAGTTCAATTTTTACGAGATTGGTACTAAATTACCTATAAGATGCTCCCCTCAAAGACTTGAATGATCGACAATGTTTCCTACAAATTCATCACATGGGTTTATGAATCGAGTGATATGAAGTCCTCATGTGTTCCACCAGGTGGTCAATTTTGTTGAACTGTCTATATAGCATGTTGCACACTTGTGGTCAAGGAGTTAGAGATTAATAACACTTGGGATCATGAGTCATCTAGCCTAATTAATTTAAAGTTTAGAATTGTGTAAAACCTATGATTAATTAGCATAAATATATACTATTTAGCCATATATATATATATATATATAAGTAGACTTGTACTTTATGTGCGTGTGTGCGAGAGAGGATACTATATGTACATGAGAGTCTCACAAAACTCGGTTCTGTTGCCCATGATATATATTACAGTAATAATTCAGAAACCTAGATGCCCAACAGGCACACACATTTCAAAGAGGAAACTTAATTAGGTGACCTTAAATCCTACATACCTTTAGTTATGGCCACCTCACAAGACCATTGTCATGCCATTTTTTCGTTGTTACATTTGTACAAACACCTGCAATACGAAAATCACTTCAAATCAGTAGACTTCTTCAAAGGGAAAAACGTAACACGATTATCTCAATCAAAGAAATTTCTAATAAGTTTACAAATGAAAATTTCCAAACGAAATTTCAATCAAAGAAATCAAAATGAAGTATACTTGAGTAAAATCACAATCAAACAAGCTTTTAAATAGTTAAGAAACATGAATAAATTTATTTAAACCAAAATGTAGCACGATTATCTCCAATACCTAAGAAAATGAAATTGTGGCCGTCTCCAGTTATATTTAAATATATAAATATACACATGTCCATATATATATGTGTGTGTGTGTGTGCATGCGCGCGCTGGCGTGTGTGTGCAAAGAAAGAGAGACAAAAATACCTTGCAGATTAGTGAAGTTTTGAGGAGATCCATAGAAGTTGTAGATAGATTTATGATAAGTTTCAAAGAGCTACATCAATGGAGTGTGTTGCGTTTTGGATCAGAGTGAAGAGTTTAGATTAAGAGTAGAAACTAGAGAGAGAAAGAAGAAAGCCAGAGCTTATATAGAGACAGATTTGGACAATGGATAATACTAGTCAACCAAATCCGATGAGGCTGATGAGCGATGAGGATTAAGAACAGAGTTTGGATCAAAAATAAGAACCCTAGAGGGAGGATCGAAGCTCGTCGTCCATGGGTAAAGGCAGAGCATATGAAATTCAGATGTGCAATGAACCCTAGAGAAATGAGAGAGAGAGAGAGAGAGAGAGAGAGAAATGAAATTGTGAGAGAGAGTTGAGACTTGAGACAGAGTGGATGAGAGAGGAGTGGTCTGTGCATGTTTTAAGAGGGGGGAAAGGTAGGTCATGTGAAGGTTTAAAAAGTTTTAAGCGGTGGACCATTTGTGGCCGCCACTAAAATTTGGACGCTAGAGGCACATTTTCTTGTAGTGCAATTAAACTCCAATCTCATTATTCATATTCAAATTCAAGCCAACACTAATTCAGTACTCAAATCTTAAACAGGAAGGACCAGAATGAAGTAGATTGCAGCTCCAACATGATAAGGGTTCAGAATCTGCATGACTTATTTATTTTTGATCTTTTTCAGCTTAAGTTCTCAAGAACAATAATATGGATAGATATACCAATACATGTAAATCTTGTCGCTTGTCAGTGATTACATATCTCATCATAATCAATAACATAAACATACAAGTTTCTGAAGCAGCAATAATATTGTTCCGATACCTAGATTTATGTACAAACACGGGAGAATAGGAAAGATAGTGTTAACCTCTAGGTTTTTCAAAGACGAGGCCGAGCAAAGATACAAAGTTTACAGACATACACAGCTTTTCAATTTTCTCATTGCTAGTTTTTTTTTGATAAGGTAAGTTTGTATTGCAAAAAGGTGTTTGTACAAAGCAAATGCCAGGAGCCAATAAACAACTTTACAACATTTTTACAACCCAAGTTCAGAAGCAGTGCACAAAATCAGACAGAAGGCCTACTGAGAGAGAATTTGCTGATGAGGCTACTAAGAAAGCTAGAACCACTAGAACACTAAAGAGGCAAGTCAGGTGGTTTTCTTGGAGGTCTAATGACACAGCTCGGCATAGACCATAAGTCTGCAATTTTTCTAGAAGTACAGCTGTTTTTGAACGAGCAGCTGCTTAGCCTTAGTCTGATGGTTCTCATTGCTAGTTGTATGAGTTAAACAATACATTCAAATATTCAAATGTAATTTATTTTGTTCACATATCGCGGCAATTACCAGAGAAGAGTAAAACCATATATTATTGATGCAGTGGCTCCTGATGGGGGGTCATTGCAGGTACTGGTACTACTACGGGTGCTGGTGCTACAGCAGATTGTGGTGCTTCTACGGGTACTGGTACTACGGCAGGTCCTGGTGCTATTGTGAACTGCAGGCCCCTATGTTGCCCTGCCTGTAGCATAAATGCGACTTCAGTTGCTGCCAACGCTGCTGCCTCCTGATTCAGCAAAATAAATGAAGACATGAATAGGAAAAATGAGAATGGAGGATACTGAAAACCAAGATCGTATTCTTTTGGTACCATTGAGAACTTCATTACATATAGAATAAACAACCAACACCGAAAGAGAGATGACATATGGACTCATACACTGATATGTAATGTGTAAGAAGCAAGAATAAATTACTTCTGCTGTCAAAATTTTTGTTCTTACAACTCTGAACTAAGCAGCACATACACGGACACGATACGACACAGAGGCCAATATATTAAATCCTAAAAAGGTAGGACATGGACACAGTGTGGACACAACTATATATAAATACAAAATTTTACCTACATGCTAACGACAAATGTTGAGCTTTAATTAATTTTTAATTTTATAATAAAAGTTGCATAATTTAGAAGATGAAACTATGTGAACATAGTAAAATTGTTATATTATATAAACTACTACTCTCCTATTTTATTTAATCCAATTACACATTTTTCACATTGCATGATTGACTTCTTGTGACAATGTGAATAATGTCGAGGAAAAAAAGATTGGACACTTTGATTTCCAAGACAATTGTTGAATGAAATGTCCCTCCAGTGCTTGCCATAATTTCCAAGAAACATACTAATAAAGAGTATTAAACCTATTCCATCAACATCACAATCTAAATTAGAAGTGTATTGTTAAGTTTTGTGAAGAGAACACATTCATGGCTCCGAAACTAAACCATATCCGACCAAACTGATAGTTGAAGTGCATGCCAAGCACGATAAAATGCATCTAACCCGAGTTGGAAAAATATGAGAGAGAAAAAAATCCCAAGGTGTAAGAACAGTTAAATCTTACACCATGTGCAAATTGGTCCCTTCAATAAATATTTAAAAATACTTGATAAACAATCCTTACTATGGGCTTAAACATACTATATAAACACACATATTTCGGTCCAAAGGAGACTGGGCTAAACAAGGAGGAGGCGACTCTCCCCTTATTACCCTAAAACACCACAACCCTGACAAAGGTGGGGAAAGATCCAATTCTCTGATACACCTACCTATAGACCTTACTAACTAGGATAGAAGACGCCTTTATAAATATAAACACACACACACAAAAGCACAGGGTCATTGGCCCAGATAGTATGAACTCACCTCCCCAAAGGGAAAGTGACTAAAAAAGAAGAAAAAAAAGAAGGTTTCATTCTTGACAGGAAAAAGATACCAGCTGCATATTCACTTAATTTTGTAAGCAACAACTGTTCCATCGCAGAACTTCCCATTACAAGTCCAAATGTCATCAGTTTAGCATACAAACAGATGTTTATTCTACATGTTCCCAACTTCCTTTTTCAACAAGAAAAGAAGCTCATCAATTTCAAAATCTGTTACTTTTCGCAACCAACTCGTTTTTATTAACTGACCATTGTAACATGGGAAAATGTTTTACCATATTTCTCAGTAGAAGAAATAAAGAAAAGAACAGTAAAATAGCCACCAGAAAGGAGTGTCTCACCTGTCTTTGCCTTCGGCGCTGCAATATACTGATAGCCCAAGCCATAATGTAGCATGGAAGAAGAAAACCGGCAGCCCGTAGCAAGAATAGCTGGTCAAGCACCAACACGTTTAATCAAGTGATGCAACCAAAACCATGTAAGTATTCAATATATAAAAGCATTCATATAACCTAGCAAAGATTTAGACATATAAATTCAACTTACAGAGAAAAAAGTGGAAGCATCATTATCATGTCCATCACCATTATCGATGGTTAGAGCATGCCTCAAGAGTAGAAGAGCCATTAACTGCCAATAAACAAAATAATAAGAGACACAATGTTATAATGTGGAAAGTTAATAAGACTAAAGGAATGGGGGGAATGACTACTGATAGCACCTAAGTCAAAGGAAGCATGATTTTTAACTTGCATCCTTCTCCATGGTACTAACTTATGCAACACCAGTTTCAAAGAAGGAAAAAAATGGACAAGGGAAAAGGAAAATAAATGAAAGAGTGATACTAAGAAATTTTATAAATAAGCAACTAGAGATGGGAATACAGAAATATGTGCACCTACCAAATGTTAAATATTTTGAGAGGAAATGCTTCCTTTGGCCTCATTTTTTGATAGATCTATGAGAGAACTTCACAAAGAAAATATATGGTGGTAACCAGCCAGAAATTTATGAAGTTCCAAACACGCCTGGCTAGGTATAACACAAGGGCAGGTTTGGCACGGGGACCCCTTTCCAACAGGCAAGGCATTACCGGGCATTACAGTGAGTACTCAAGTACCTGTGAAAAGACGAAAAGAACTTGGAGGGGGGGGGGGGGGGGGGGGGGGGGGGGGGGAATGACTACTGATAGCACCTAAGTCAAAGGAACCATGATTTTCTACCTGCATCCATCTCCATACTGCTAACTGATGCAACACCAGTTTTAAAGAAGAAGAAAATGGAAAAGGGAAAAAGTAAATAAATGAAAGAATGATCCCAAATAAATAAGCAGCTAGAATTTCTTGGGCCTGATCATCTGATAGATTATGAGAAAACTTCACAAAGAAAATATATTGATGGTAGCCAGCCAGAAATTTATGAAGTTCCAAACAAGCCTGGCTAGGTATAACAAAAGGACAGTTTTGGCACGGGGATCCCTTTTCCAACACTGCGGTGCAACTTCCCAAACCTGCAATTGGGTGGGGGCGGGACTCGTTTGTTTGACAATTTTTTATTTTTTTTCTTATAAACTATTTGGAATAAATTCAAGATACCATAATAAAAAACACCTATTAAACATATTACAATAATACATGTTACAGTACCCATAAGCCAAAAAGGAATCATTCCAAAATCCAATAGCATCTACCATTTACCTCATTTTTTTATCCTTTTTTTCCCATATGGTCTGCTCGCATGCACATTGATACTAATTGCACGAATATCCAACAAATTTGGACAGTTGTAGAAGTCAGCTTCTTTTATAGGAACATGTACTCCTTTCTTTTACATTTTATTCCAACGTGGAACATAAACTTTTTATGTTTTTTTTCAACAGGGAGATGATATTCACACTCCACGTTTTTTTCATTTGACCACACTTGAATTTTTTATTAAATGAAAAGACAAATTATCCCTCAAAAGTGAAGTGCAAGAGTACTTTTTTTTGTAAAAATTGTAGAGCTTGAATGTATTTTGAAAGACAATTGTGTCATTTCATTATTAAGAAAAAAAGAAGTAGACTGAATGTGGAGAAAAGTGGAGTACTGCAGTTCTCCCAATCCAAACTCACCCCAAAACCTGGGTCAGTTTTCTTTTTCCCCCAAACTCTTTCTTACTTCATTTAATTACTCAGCAAAAGCAACCCATTAGGGTTGGGGTGGGGTGAGAAAGTAAATTGTGTTGAATTGCCATCCGTGTCTGAAATGTGTCCGTTCTGTTGGTTGGTGTTGGGGTTAAGCGAGTCGGGAGGTTCCAGGTTAGGCACATCAATACAAAACATTCCACTATATTATTTAAGATTGCTTCCCTGAAAAATTTGCTGAAGAAGGAAGAGTATCAGCAAACTTCAGCACTGTGATATTACTTCCCTGTCTACCAAAAAACTTGGTGATCCTTAATGAATTATTTTGCTTTACTAACCACTTTAATATTCAGAAAGTCGATTTATTTTCCATCTTTCCAGATAATGCAAATCACATCTATTTACGCAAGAGAAGGTTACAACATCTTACAATTAGGACTGCAGAGCGGCAAAATGCAGCTCCACTGGCATTCGTATCAGCATATTCATCATAATCAGCTTCCAGAAGACGGCGCTCTGCCACTGCCATAGCCAAAAGTCGAGGACCATGCAAGTCCAAAGGAGTACCAGAGATTGTCCAACCCCCACTGTGAGACAATACCAAGAAACAATGAGATCAATATTGAAGTAAACCAATTATGGAATGTCAATCCAGTAGATTGAATTCAGGATAGTGATTCATATAAAAATGTAGCGATGAAAGTGGATATCTCATCTTGGAGTGTACTCTAATAGTCAGAAACACATATGATACAGGACGGATAGATGTTCTTAAATATCAAAATTGATGTAGAATAAGAGAGGAGAAGAAGAGGAAGAATTAGGAGAAAGAGGAGGAAGAAATCATTATAATCAATATTAATAATTATTCAATAATCATCAAAAGGTTCCTTCTCAATGTATAAACCCACATATAAATAAGCGTTGAGGAAAAACCCTAATCAAATCCTACTAGCAAAAGTAAAACCCTTCCTTCAAAAATGGAAGCTTGAACCTCTGGTGCTAACCGGATGCTCTATTTGGCTGTTATATAACGGTTAAATATGATTTGAATTATGGGCCTATCAAGTGGGCTTGTACTAGGTGTCTGGTTATTATAGCCAATGGGGCTGTTGTTCTGGCTTCATGTTTGGGCCTTTCTATTGGCCATTAATCCCATTATCGGGCCTTGTAATTATTTACAATTTTAATATACATTTGCTTAACCTTCCGGAAAAAAAGAAAGTAAAATCCTAAAATATTAAATTACTGAAATACTCTAAAATTAAAATATTACTAAAATAATAATAATAATAATAATAAAAGGACATAATCCTAATTCTATCTATCTTTCCCACTTCTCCAATAGCAGACGCAAAACACCTGCACTTCAAGCTCTCCGGCCATGCCACGTTCTCCATCAATTCTCCCTGGTTGAGAATAACTCTCCTCTGAAGAGTAAATCTAATAGTACGGCTCCCATTCAATGCAACAAAACTCATCATTAACACTCCATGTAAGATTTGAAGCTAGATAACCTTTCCATCGAACAAGATAATATTTAACATCTCCACTATGAGAAGTATCACTCTGATAGTAAAAAATAACCTCAATTCAATCCATATAATACAACTGAAAAGACGGAATATTGAATATCGCCAATATGATGTGAAAAAGTCTTAACAATTGGGTATGTTTTATCTCGAAGGAGTTCTTAGGGTAAGGTGGTTCTCCTTCAAATGATTTTTATGGTGAGCATATGCAGTAAGTCTATAATTCTTATTACTCAAGACAATTTGTCGACACATATCGATATGGAAATCATGAACAAGCTGAACAAAGGAATCAAGAAAATCAAAAGAATACATTTATGGAGGTGAAGGAATATGATCAATGGATTGGTGAATTACACATAATCTCCAAAGAACAATTACCAGTGTATTGGTCAAACTATTGTCAGCATACTCTATGATAGGCAAAGACAAGTCCCAAGTGTCGTCCCCCGTACCATCTTCAGCCAGCAACACATTCACAAAAACAGCCTCATCGAGGCAATCAAGACTCAAAATCTCTTTATCTCCTCCGGAACCAGAGGCAGCCTATTCAAAAGTCCCGACTTAGCACCACCTTCAATCTCCCCATTACTCAAGCCCACAGTCCCTAAGAAGACTGAAGATTTCCATAAGGGATCCTACCTCACCTGCCGTTACTACTTGTCTTTGCAACCCTCTGCTCTGGCCATCTCCGTTCTGTGAACTTCATCTGTGAAGAATTTTGGGGACCCTTCATAGTCATACCTCGCTTTGGGCTCATCGTCTTGGCTACAGGTTGAGAAATCTGAACCATCTCTCCATTGCGCTTACTGTTGTCTCCAGCAACCCTTCCCGTCAAAGTCAACCCTCGCCAGACCACCCCAGACGCATCAGTGACCTTCCTTCTCCTTTCCAGCATCTTTGCATCACCGCCAGAGACACTTTGGCCATCGAAGCATTGGGAGATCCGATTTGAGAGAGCTGTGAACTTGGGCATCATCGTCTTGTTTCGCTCAAAAAATCAATTTGGTTCATTGTTACCCCTCATCTGACGAGTAAGCCCTGAATTGTGCAAGGGGGACTTGGGTATGGCCCAAGTGTTTTCTTCTACTAGGTTGTATAGGCTTCGTCACCTTAGACTTCGACCTAGCCTAACATCTGGCCCGCTTCACTCCTAGTGCCTAAGAAGCACATCACACTTAAAATGCCAAAGAATTTGTGTCGAACACATGTCAGACACCGATAAGCGCAGAACACACCCTGACACAGTGTCGGACACGCCAAAAAATGTGTCTAATTTTTTTTTTTTGAATATTCGGACACAGCGGGGACATGACGAGGACATGGCACAGACTTGTCGTGGATAGGCATTCGACACGCCATGGATACGTGTCCGATACGCATGTCGCATTCTTGGGAATTTTTAATAAAGTTTTTGAAAAAAAACTAGGATAAAGTGTAAATATTACAAGTTCTTTATTAACTTTCAATAATATGGTGGTTATTACATAATTACTTAAAAGTTGTTGGATTATAAAACAATTTTATATTAAAACAATCATATATTTAGGCTTATATTTTAGTTCAAAGATTCAAACTCGTGCACAATTAATTTTGGCTTCGCTACCAGTGGATGGTCGCTCTATCCAAGTCGGTCTCTCTCCCCCCTCTCCCTCCTCTTTTCTTTCTTCTTCTTCTTCTTCACAAACCCTAGATATTTCTTTTTTTCCTTTCTCAACAAAATTCTTTTTGTCTCTTTTTCCTTTTCCCACTTGTTTCGCATGAACTTTTTCTTTTCTATGGATTCTTTTTTTTTTCTTTTTTTTTCATTGAAGTCAAGTAAAACACATCATCGGTACTCATTCTCAAGTGATATCAATTAATATCAAGTATATGTAACCCAACAATTTAAAGCCAAAATTTATACCCATAAGATTATGCTAGTGTGCCTATGCATGTGAGGAAACTAAAACCAATTACTCCAAGGCATGTTAATGCAAACAATGATTAAAACCACTTAATTCAAACCATAGTTTCTAAAAATTTAAAACATTATAAAAAATTGCAAGTTAAGCACCTACATAAAGTATTAATCTCTTGAATAATGTAAAAATATCCTATCTAAAAACAAAACAAAATAAAATAAAAAAAAAACAAACTATGAAAATAATGTAACAAAAAAATCCTAAAAATAAGAAAATTTTCATAAAAATCTCACTCAATTGCAATAAAACACATAAAAAGGCATCGCCTCACCCCAAATTTAAATTGTACATTGTCTTCAATGTACACCCAATTGAAGCATAGAGAAAAATTAGAACGATATTACCAAAAAACGGGAGTAGTGGTAAGAAAACTAGTAGCATGAAGGTAATGAGGCCACTCCCCCAAACTTGGATGCTACATCTTTTCAAAACAACGACTATACTCCAACGACCAAGTAAAATAACATGGGTGAAAATAAATATGAAACAGAAAGTAAAAAAAAAAAAAATTTTTTTTGAAACCTAAGCTTTAGGCGAAAACCACGGGTACTAATCTTCTCCCCATTCTCTAAATTGTGAGTCCCAATTTTTCAAGGTGTATATGTGATAAGATATTAATTATCCAGACACCCTAACGTATAGCGTATAAAGGGGTTACCTTTCTTTATTAAAGTCATATTGTGTTGAAACAATCTCGACAGTATTGGGTATCGAAACCAGACTTTAATAAACAAAAATCATCAACTTTATCAATCATATCACAAATTGTAGAATTGGTACTACATACATAGTCATAGAATGGGTGGCTATACCGAACCATTATGAATTTTTTCTTTTTTTCTTATTTTTTTTAAAGAAAAAATTAAAATTAAATACACAAACTAAAAAAAAAAGAAGATTGACACCAACTAAAAATAAAAAGACGCAAGTCTTAGAAATCTTAAAATTAATAATGTACAGTAATTATAAAAAGGACTATAACTCAATCGATACCTTGACTTTTCATCTTGGCTTTCCACTTTTCGGTGTCTATAAAATGGACTGAATTTAAAGAAACATTTACATCCAATAAAGCATTCACATCTTTACAAGCACTATCAATATCAAAATCACAGTCAAAATTAATTAGGCTTGCCTCTAAAGGGTCCTTATAACTAGCATGAATAAAAGTATCCTGATCTAAACTCTCTATTAAATTTAACTCACAAATATCCTTAAAGTCTGGTGATTGTCGGTTTACGTTAAAAACATTAAGCTCAACCGACATATTTTCAAAAAAGAGTTTCACAACACCATTCCTACAGTTGATTAGAGCATTTGAAGTGGCTAGGAATGGACGACCTAAGATGGCAGGAATCTGGCTAGTAGGATTAACTACAAGTTGAGTGTCTAAGACAATAAAGTCTATAAGGAAGAAGAATTTATCAACCTGAATGAGCACATCCTCAATAACACCACGAGGAACTTTAACTGAGCGATCTGCTAATTAGAGTACCACCTTCGTAGGTTTTAACTCACCAAGATCAAGTTGTTCGTAAATAGAATAAGGTAACAAGTTGACACTTGCACCCAAGTCAAGCAAAGTTTGCTCAATTTTTTGATCACCTATGGTACATGAAATCGTAGGACATCCAGGATCCTTAAATTTAGGTGGAGTGCGATGTTGGATGATTGAGTTAACTTGCTCAGTGAGGAAGGCTTTCTTGTGCACATTCAAGCCATGTTTGACCGTACATAAGTCCTTTAAGAATTTTGCATAAGAGGGGACTTGTTGAATTGCATCGAGAAATGAAATATTAATTTTGACTTGTTTAAACACTTCCATAATCTCATTATAGTGATTCTCCTTCTAAGACTTTTGAAGTCTTTGAGGATATGGTGCAGGAGGAACAAAGTTCCTAACAGGTGGACTTATTGGAGATGGTGGGTCAAGACTAGGGACTTGAATTTTTGACTCAACTTCAGATGTAGTTTTGTCCTACCTCCCTAAATCGTGAACATGATCCTTTTTAATTTCCTCATTATGCATAGGTATTTGGACTCCATTATCAACTTGTCTGCCTGACCTTAGGGTTGTGATAAACTGAACTTGCTCATGTGAACTAGAAGTGTACTGGTCACTAATATGAAACTGACCCTTTGGGTTAGGCATAGACTGATTAGGAAACTTTCCTTTCTCCCTCTCTCTTACAACAGTAGCTAATTGACCTATTTGCATTTCTAACTTAGAAATTGATTGACTGGTCTGTTGCATGAACTGTTGGAGAGTATTTTCTAAAGTTGGTTTTTGTTGAGGTGGGAGAACATACGGAGGGGCATTTTAGGACATTGAAGGATATGAAAATTATGGTTGCCCTTGGGGTTGCATAGGTTGTACCCCTTGGTTGTTCCGAGGTTGGTCTTGCTTCCAAAAAAAATAGGGTGGTTCCTCCAATTAGGATTATATGTGTCAGAATAGGGGCTGCCAAATGGTTTCTTATAGGAATTGAGTGCATTGGCTTGTTTGGCTATATACTCATGAAAAGATGCAATAGATGGACAAGTTTGAGCCGTATGGGAAGAACTCTCACACAATTGACACACCTCACTAACTGCACGAATATAAGAATTACTTCCTTTACTCATCTCTATAGCCTCCACTTTTCTAGTTAGACTAGCTATCCTCGCACTCAAATTGGTATCCTCTCAGACCTCATATATTCCTCCCTTTTTGGGTTCTGTGAGAACTGATATAGAACACCTTTCAACCCTCCTTGAGTACTCCCATTGTTGAGAGTTCTCTAACAACGCATCAAGGAATTTTCATGCTTCATCCTCATTCTTAGACATGAATTCTACCCCCACCTCGTGACTCAATTAGTTAACGATTATAGAGTGACAACCCCTCGTAAAAGAATTGAACTAATTGCCACTTGGCGAAACCATGACGGGGACACTTAAGGAGAAGATCGTTAAATTTTTCCCAACACATGTAAAACTCCTCACCCTCTTGTTGACTAAATTGCATGATATTTCGACGAAGGGTGTTAGTTTTGTGCATGGGAAAGAACTTGGTAAGGAATTTGGTGCATAACCCATTCTATGAATTGACGGATGCAGGTTCCAGTGAGTATAACCAAGATTTTGCTTTCTCTTTCAAAGAGAATGGAAATAATCACAATTTAATTGACTCCTCAGAAATATTTTGAAATTGTACTGTGGAGCAAATCTCTAAAAATTCTTTGACATGGAGGTATGGGTCATCAGAGCTAAGACCTCTAAAAGTGGGCAGTAAATTAATTACCGCCGCCCCTATCTCAAAATGTCCCTGTTGGGTAGCAAGTAACACAATGTACAATGGGTTTGTAATCTGCATGGGAGTGTAGTAGTCCTTAAGGGATTTAGTTTCAACGAGATCTGCCATCTTGGGCAAAGAAGGATTTATAACACTAGAATTTTTCACACCCTTTCGAAAAGTTCTCTCAATCTCAAGATCTAATGGAAGCAACTATGGATTCAAAGATCGACGACCTAACATACACTAAACAGACTCAATGAAATGGATCTTTAAGACCAATGTAATCTAAAATGACCTAATGCAAAAGAAAAAGAAAAAAAAATATGAAATCCTAAAATGACTCACAAAAACACCAACAAAAAAAATAAACAAATTTTTTTTTTTTGAAATTTAATTCAAGGTTAGTGATTTCTATTTTAGTTTTTTTATTTTTTTCCTAAAGAACTATCTGGATTAGTTCCAAAATAATTCTTGCGTAGTTAAAGAGCTTTTACTCCCTTTCAAAGGAACTAGAGGATTACCAGTTAAGCCCCACCAACAATACAACCAGGAAAGTTTCTAAGGTAGATTGGAGGGGTCACAAATGGTCCCACTTAAAACCCAATCTCTTCAAAACTTTCCTAGACATTATGAAATTGGAAGGTGTTCACTGGAGTTACCAAAAGTTAACTCTGTCCAAGAGGGTCCAATAAGCTATGTGAATTCCTATGGCCAATGTCTACTTGATTTTAAATTTAAACTGAATTTGGCTTGGGATAGACAAATGCAAGGAGATTTTTAACCTAGTTGGGTAAGGAATTGGTGATGAAATTCAATTCTTATCTTGTTGGGATTTCGTGCCCTTACTAAAATTTTAATGCAAGGATGCTAAATTAAAATGCACAAACAAAACACACCATAAAAATAAAAATAAAATAAAAAATGAGTGAGTGTGTGATCTTTCTTCTTCTTTTTTTTTACTAGAGAGAAACAAAAATAAAACAAATAAAATAAAATATAAACTAAACTTGAAGAAAGTGTGACCCTAGGGTTATTTCTAAGTTATTCTATCCTAGAGTTCTCATGCAAAAGTTATCAACCTAAAACAAAAATCTATGTTTTCCTAATCTAAGAAAAGAGAAAAAAATAATCATAAATAAATAAACGGAAGGAAAAAAGAACTGTTCTTACTTGGATTCCAAAGTAGTGCCCAAGAACATGCGAAAAAAGCAATTTTCAACAAAACCACCTATAGAATTCAAGAAGTTTTAGGTAAAATAATAAAAATAAAATAAAACTAAAACTAAACTAAGAAAAATAAAAATAAAATTAATAAAACTAAAACTAAATCTAAAACTAAAACTAAACTATAATATTAAAGAATTTTTTAAAAAACCTAGAATAGTGAACTAATAAAAAAAAAAATTAGAAAGATTTTTTTTTTGTCTTTTTGATAATAATAAAAAATAAAATAAAAAAAATAAAGAAAAAAAAACTAAATTATAACTAGTAGAAGAATTAAATCAATTGAAATTTGATTAGTTTCTTATTTGCGATTCCTCGGCAACGGCGCCAAAAACTTGATATTGTTTTAAAAGTGTAAAATAACTCGCAAATGTATGAATCTATTGAAGTATAGATCGGCAAGAACAATGTCGAACTCAAGCGAATGCTTTGAGAAGAAAAACTAAAACAAATTCAAATTAATTTAAAACTAATCTAGTTTAAACACAAGTTGATTGATTTGAGATAAATTAAACTAACATGCAAATAAAATAACACTATTGAAATCAAATAGAGAAAATAACTAAGGTTTCGGATTCCACCACCATTAAATTCATGAAACTTCTAATATTTATTTATTAATTCCCAAATTTAGAGTAGCAGTGCAGAAATCAATCTATTGCTCACTCAAGATTTAACAATAAAGCACTATGAAAAATATATCAAAAAGGTAGCTTTTCCTTCGCTTCACTAGTGTAAAATTCTAAGCATCTTATGTATATAATTTAATGAAAAATATAAGATCAAAGATTATTACTTTTAAGAAATACAAACCCAAGCTTAGATTAATTATAATACTTTTTAACTACCACATATACATGATATAGATGGTGAAAGAACTATAAAATAATTAATCACAAGAAGCGAAAATCATAAGCATTTAAATCATACACATGAGAATCAATTAATTAACAAAAGAACTTCACTTCATTAATGGAGGTTTCCTCCTCAACCCTAGTTGAGGAGTTTAGTTACACATGGTAGAATAAAAAGATAATAAATAAATAAAAGACATAATGAAATAAAATAAATAAAATCCGAATTTTCTCTGTCTTCTCTGCCTTGGCCTCCAATTCTTTTCTCCTCCAAAAACCTCCTCCAATTCGCCACTTTATACCCTAAGAAAATACATAAAGTCTTAATCCAATTAGGAGATAAGGTCGTAATCCAATTAGGAGATAATTATGGTTTTGCTGCAGCCCTAAATAGGTTAATTTTTCTACTGATGTTCAGCCTAAGTTTTAACCCAGTAGAAGTCCGATTCACGAAATTTACATGAAATACAAAAGTATTCAGAATCGAATTTCGTTCAATTCATGCAAAAATTAAGTAGAATTGATGCTCAAAAATAAGAATTTCGGTCCACTTTCCAAAATGGGATTAAAACTGGATTGAGTGCAGAATTGAGTTTCAGGCCCGTAACCTCCTTAAGCAATTATAATTCTCTTGGACCACTTTCTTGAGATGATTTGAGTTAAGATATAGAATTGAATGGAACCATTTGATGTAAGCTTCATATAACCCTCTTAAATGTCTTCTTTAAAAACTCAAAAATCATGCTTTTAACTGAAATAATCATTAAAAACCTGAAAAGACAGAAAACACAAAAATAAAGTAAAATAACAAATAAACTATTACTAAGAGAATAAAATATGCAAATTAAGAGGCTAGAGTAACATTCAACGCCAATCTCCTTTCCACGTCCTCCATGTGGTGTCATGTTTCAAAAAACTCACAACGCATCTTATGCCAACTCATTTCACATAACTCAAACATATCACCTTCGACGTACCCTGTCTAGAATCATGGTGTCACAGTACTATCACTCAATGCAATGACTAACCAATTGACTAACCTCTAGTTCCCAATGTCCATACAATGATATAGGTCAATGACAAGAAGTTATCACATGCTATGTATTCAACATGATCAACAATTACATAAGCACAATAAGTTATCATTAACAACAAGTGTATCCCTAGCAGAATAGCTTGACTTACCTTACTTTTGAGAAACTTAACTTTACTTTGAAGATTCATTATTTTTGATTTGTTATTTTCAATCAACTTCAGTTTCTCTTCATTCTTTTTTTTCAAAGTTTCTTTTTAACTTCTCACTATAAGCCCTTAACAATTTCTCAAAGACTTTTTGCAGCTTACTTTCACATGGTTCTTCATCTGATTTATTAACTTCTGAATCTTCTGAACCAACTTGACTTATAGTTATATACATATCCTTTTCACTTACATCAGAAGAAAAATCATTAGTAGTATCATCATCAATATGAGCAACAAAAGCAAGAGTATCATTCTCAACAGAAGAATCACTACCAGAATTAGAATAATCAAACTCAGAAATAATAGCATTCTTGACTTTCTTTTTATCTTTCAAAATTTTTTTTGCACTAAAGCTATTTTCTTAGGACTTGGACATTGAGTAGATATGTGACCTTTACCACCACATGCCCAACAAGTGATTTCATAATTCTTAGAGTCATCAACTTCTTTTTTCTTCCTATCCTTACCTCTTTATGATGAGCCTTGACTATGAAATTTAGAAGTATTTCCTTTCCTAAAATTTTTATAAGTTTCATATTTAAGGATCTTTATAAATTTCCTAACTAGGAGTGCAACATCGTTATGTTAATCATTTAAGGATCTTTCTAAATTTTTTTTCACCAAAGTTAGTGCAACTTTGAACAATATTATTAAGCTTAGAATTAAAATCATAAAACATCTCATCATCATCCTTTCTAATTGTTTCAAACTTAGTTGCTAGCATTTGTGGGTTTGACTTTCTTACCTTGGTAGTAACTTCGTGAGTTACTTGTAAAATATCATATGCTTCTTTCAAAGTGAAAAAAGTAGAGATTTTAGCAAATTTAGTTGGAACAACAGAATTAAATATAGTGTATAAACCCTTGTTGTTATTATTAGCTTCTTCATGCTCAACATTGACCATGTTGCCTTATCCTTTATGATAAGTGTTCAATTCTATGCATTTGAACCCTCTTTATTGCATATGTTAGTTCCATTTTTGCGTTTACCGAGATATGTTTACAGTATTTTTGTATTTTTGATGTATTGCAGGTATTAGAGTAAATGGAGCAAAGTTTGAAGCTATTTGCAGCTGAAGAGAAAAAGTCAGAATTGCAGCCAAAGGCATCTCGATCAATCGAGATGTTGATCTCAATTAATCGAAATCTCGATTGATCGAGATCTCATTTCGATTGATCGAAATCTCGATCAATCGAGATCCAATCTCGATTGATCGAGATTCTGCAAAATCCACTTGCCCACTTGCTCACCTGCTCTCCCACTTGCAACAAAATCCCCCTTTTTGCACGACTTAGGGGGATTGTCTGACTTAAACAAGACCCTTGGGGACCTTCTTGATACAAGGGATATATATATTGATATATATATATATATATATATGGTGGGTCCCAAGGTTGAAAAGGAAGCCAAAAAGCACACAAAAGGGCCATATCTCTCATATCTCATATCTCTCAACATACATCAGACCATCCAAGGAAAGACCTTCGGGAGAGGAAGAAGAGGAGCTGAACCAGACCTAGAAGCTTCACTTTCTTCATCAATGGAAGGGTGCAAGGCTACCATGACCAATTAACTCCTCCACTAGGGTGTGGTTGACACACCTAGCCATGTAAACTTGTTCATTTTTGTAGCACTTGGGGATTTGTAGTTAAATGTTGATTATTTAGTCTAGTGAATATGTACACAAATACATTTCTTATATATATTCATTTGATTTGGAATTTATTCTTGTCTTAGAGTAGATTTTGTCACTTGAATGCACAACATTTGTATATTCCACAAGAAGTGCAAATGATGGCTAGATAATGGTATTTAAATGAATATGTGATGTTTGCTTGTATAGACCATGCCAAGACAAGGTAGTTTGGATGCATGTAGGGTTCACCTAGAGAGTAGGGTAATTAGGTAGTTAGTTAGGTTGAAAAGCTATGCTTGTTGAAGATGGATTATGATAGGTTAGCACACACATTGATCTTTTGATATGTCATTGAGGTCACAAGCCTAATGACATTGTTAGGCATTTAACTTATGAATCCCATGCTTGCTACACTTATGAACATGTGAATGGCTAGTGGTGGAAACCACCCCTAGCTCTCTCTCCCAACTCAACTCTTTAATTTTATTGTCATTTCATTCATGCAATAGATTATAAACAAAAATCCAAAAACCTATTTTTAGAATTAAAGTAGAATTAATCTTCCTTTAAGGCAATTTCGACTAGTCCTCGTGGGATCGATACCCTCTATATAGAACCTTATCTACAAAGATTCGTGCTCTTGCGAGTGGTTAAATTAAATTTTGGTAAAAAGGGCAAAATTAAGCTTACAATTTAATCTGAGTTTAGCCACTATCACTTTACTACAGTCACAATGACATCACCAATACTAGTGGTAGAGGTAGGAATTGTATATCCATTCTCAACAGATATCCATACTCTCTCACCTTGAGATTTGAGAAAAGCTTTCACGCGAGATTTCTAAAAAGTATAATTTGAACCATCAAACAACGAAGTTTGCTGAATTGATCCACTCTCTTTCATACTACATTCCATGATGGGTTTTGAAAATAAAAATACTTTTTGATTTTAAAAATTATTTTCGTAAGAACTACCCACAAGTTAGAGAACATTGCTCTGATACTAATTGTGAGTTTCATGGTGTAGAAGCGGCTATGAAAACCTGTTTTAAAACCTAGAGGGGGGTGATTAGGTTTACTCTCTTTTTGTTTAATTTTTTAGATTATTCAATTTTAAGTCCAATTAAAAATCTAAGTAATTTCACAAAGCAAGTAAATAAATAAAGTGCAATAAAGTAAACGAATGCACTAGATATATGTGAAAAACCCAGATCAGAAAAAAACCATAGGTGAGGCTTTGTAGGCCTGGAGAACCAAATCCACTATCATCGAAGCAAGGTACAATATTCTCTGCCCCAGACTCACACCCACTCCACTTTGACAAGAACTTGATACGAAACACCTCAAGCTTACTATTGTGATTGCCTTATCAAATTGCTACAGACTCTTAACTACTGTAAAAATTCTTGTAGAAGGGTAACTAGAAGAACACGAACACTAAGCAAGTATTCTATCCCCTTCGTAGTGCAATTTTTTCTCTTTCCTCACCAATGAACAGTTGTAGAAGAAACCAACCTAGTAACTTGATCAATAAGAAATCTTTGAAGCAGTCTTCGAACAATTGATCAAGCAAAGAAAGATAACCTAAATCACTTAGTGAATATGTGTGTGCTCTCAAAAATATATATAGTAAAATAAAATTCTCTATTGAAAAATATCTTAACTCTTTCTAAAATATGAATTTATTGCCTATTGAAAGTGCAATGAGAGAGAAATTATATGAGAATTATATAAATGTTAAAACCTTAATTTTTCTTGAAAAATAAGTTAAAATTCAATTGGAAACAATTTTGAATGTTTTAGGAAATTTCAAAGTTCAGTCCCAGTCAAAACAGGAGTGCTACAGAGCCAAAAAGACATATCAGAGGGCTTGGACTAGTCCAGCCTATTCCTTGGACCAGTCCAGGCTTTTGCCTTTAGAAATCCAAGTCCTAAGACCTCATGGACCGGTGTAGGTTAAATCCTGGACTTGTCCAACCATGAATATTTCAAAAATATGCTCAAAAATCCTATTTTTCAAGTCAGAACCTCCCAATTTGAAATATATGTGTTCTTATCACTTTACCTGGACTACGTGAGTAAGAACTGTGACAATTTTTGGCTGGTTTCTTTTTATTTTCATTTAAATACATATAAATGATTTAAATGATTATATATGTGTTTTAAATATAAAATACATGTTTAGAGAACTTATTTAAAATTTGAGAAAGTTTTTTGAGCGTTTGACAAAATTTGACTTTTTCGGGTCTAGTTGACCCATGGGCCCCGTGGGCCCAGAAAATTTGAAAGTGTCAGAATGACTCCAAATTTTGAGGGTAAGTTAAATAAAATATTTGATGTCTACGAAATCGATTTCATGTCAATCGGAGTTACGAAACTCAAAAACTAAGCCTGAAAAGGTTTAGTAAAAAGGTAATGGCATTGTTGTAAATAAATATAGGTTAAAATTCTATAAATAACAATAGAGGATGCCCAACCCTCATTTCTCATTCTCCTCAGCCAAATGGAACAATATACATATATGTACATATAACAACATCTTCTTCCTTTTTTCATTGATTTTGAGGGGCTTACGTCCATAATTGGAGTTCATCGAAGAAGAGAGAAACGATCTACGCACTAAGGGCTCCAGTTTGATTCATCCGGAATCAATTTTGGAGAAGATTGAGTTTTTAGTGAGAATTGGGGAATTCATTTGGAAGCTCTTCCAAATTGAGGTAGGGATGCCTAACCCATAGAATCTGGGATTTTTGTGTGTATATTAGTTATCTATAGGAACTAATTGGTTTTGTTGGGTAATTAGATATTTTTTAATGTTCAAGCATGCTAATTATGCCATTAAATGTGTTATTAATGTTAGTTGATGTAATTGTATGTTTATAAATGCTTTAGAGAATTTCATAAACATGTTAGAATTAAATTTTGGAGTAATTTGGTGAATTCATGTATAATTGTGAATGTGACACTTATGTTTTGATAAATCGACTTGAACACATGTTTGAGTGAAAAAAAATAATTTAATTGTCAATTTATGAATTATATGGAATGTGAAGGATATGAAATTATATGAAATATGGAAATGTAAAACATGCTCAATGTGACTATATATGGTGATTAAATGAGAACTTGAACAAGCATGATTGTTGAATGCCTCATTGGTTTTAAATTGTGAATGTACATTTGATTGAACATGTGGGGTTCATCTTCATTGGTATAGTGAGGTGGGTGAGCTCAATTTGAATGGTGAAATTCATTTGGTAAAATGGCGAGGTATTCTGGTAAAGGTAACCCTTGTGAGCTATTCTAGTAAAGGTACCCTCATGGATTGATATGTAGTGAGGTATTCCGGTAAAGGTAACTCTTTTTAGATGGAATTGATCATCCACAAGAATTAGAGATCAATGGAAGTGTGGAGAGGATGAGGGAGTTGTGCATATCATGATGCATGTACATGGTGCCTATGATGTGGATGTTATAAATTGATATTTGTGCAACATGAATAAATGCAAACGTATATTTATGTGGTATTCACAGGACTTGTAAAATTATGCTTTAGACATTCCTTCTAAGCGTGTGGTTGCTCATCTCATGAGGATTAACTCTTTTCAAAAAATGGAAAGGAGGTACTAGAGTCTCCCCAATAGACAGTTGGCATGGAGTGGAATGAATTTTATTTAAAGACTTATTTATTTTATTTTATTGCATGTCCAAATTGTAGACTATATACATGAGATGAACATGTAAAGATCATTTATATTTCGGAAACATGCAATATTTATGTCTTACGGTTGTGTACGTTTAAATACGTTTTTAAGCATGTGTTGTTCATCTTATGATTTATTTTATTATAAACATGGTATTGAGTATGGTAGACTGCTAGATGATTTAAATGATGATATTTTATTTATGTTTGTTTCTATATGTATAACTTGGGGAAAATGGTTATGTTGATGAATTGTATTTTCATTAATGTCCAAACATGTGCTTGAGATATGTAAAAATGATAATTATGTTCTATGAATATATGTTTAGGATGATGAATTAGAAGGAGAATGATTGTTCTAATCACTTGGTGGGTTTGTTATAGTAACAGTTGAGTTATTACGATGCATTGTAATCCTAATAACGATGCATCATAAACTTAATAACGATGTATCATTAATCAGGGAGTGTTTTGAGTGGAATTCCAATGGATTTCACAAGATGTTACGTATCTTGTGCAATGCATCGTAACTAATATTATTATGCATCATAATGTGTGGCAGGGTGTATTGAGATAAAATTAAAAAATTATTCAGGGAAGTATGTGTGGCTACGTGTGGGGCCACAATAGATTATTGAGGTTGAGTCATATGTAGGTAAATATATGAGGGTAATTATGACTCTGCATTGATTTAGTGATTGAGGTAGTGTATTAGATATTAATGGATGAAATCGCCTTTGTAATTACGAGCAAGATCCAAAATTGGTCCAAACTTCAATCGAACATAATTCTATCATTTTAAATTGGAATTGAGCATGGTTTTTTTTGGTTTGAAATTGAGTATTTTTGAATCCTCTTTCCATTAGTATTGGCTGATGTTGAGTTACATACACACATAAGTGTGTACATAATTAAGCTTCTGCGATAATTATAAGTTAAGATGGTTCATTAGAGTTTAATAGATGAGATCACTCTTAGGATTTGGACTTGAACAGGGGGAGTCCCTGTGGTCCAGATTTTGGGACATGACAGATTGGTATCAGAGCACTAGGTTGAATACTTAGGGGCGACGAGTAATGGATAGATCATATGTGGATTCGGGATAGGTTAGAACTTTGGGTTTGATAACCTAAAAAACGTGTGTAGACATGAAATAGTTAATATGAGAACTTATGTGCATGTGAAATGTCCATGTATGATAAAATGTGAAGTGTTTATGTGATAAGATGTATTATATGTTATGTGTGAACTTGAGAACATGTTTATGTGATTAAATGTGTTTTGAAAAGCTTGTCTATGTGTTACGTACGAAATGATAATGTATTGTTATGCTATGTAGTTATTTGATCATGTTGAACATATAACATGTGATAACTTATTATCGTTGACCTATATTATTGCACAGGCATTGGGGAATAGAGGTTAGTCAATTGAGTATGACTATTAGTAATACTATGATACCGTGATTCTAGACAAGGTATGTCTAAGGTGTACTGTTGATATAAGGGATGAATGTTTGGAATTGATCCAATCCTTTTGAGTTAATGGATAGGTTACAGTTTGTACATCTAAAAGTGATTTGTTTGGGTTATGTGAAATAAGCTGGAAGTTGTGTGATAAGTGTTAGATATGATGGTTAAGTGAATGATTAGTTAATGGTGATTAGAACCTTGACATATAGTATCAAAAGTGGGGATGATTTCTTACCATGAGGGGGAGGGGTGGATACAATGGACGCAGTCTAGTATATATGCTGGGTAGGTTGTATGAGACTGTAGGTGATTGTAAGTGACCTTAAACTCTCATTGGTAATGGTTGTCTAAAATGAAGTGCTAATATAAAAGGACTTTTCTCTAACTGTCAACTAATTCCTTGGAGTGAAGGACTAGAATGAGACATGATTCTTTTCTCGAATATTTGGTGATGAAAATTGATTGGTTAATGAGACTGTGAAATTAGTGGAACGTAAGATTATAGACTTGGTGTTAGATTCTATTAGGTTATTGTCTATGAAATTGGGTATTGTTACATGGCTTAGTACACTGTTTATGTGACTTGTTTTGATAAGTGAACAGGATTTATGTGGCTTTCTTTGGCAAGTGCATTGCTTATGTGACTTGTTTTGACAAGTACGCAGGATTTATGTGGTTTGTTTCGATAATTGCTAGGAATTTTAGACTATGCCCAGGATGGTATACTAGTATTGTAAATCATATTTGACAATGGTGGATTATGTGAATATGGTTGTTGGTTTGGAAATGATTTGGAAACCTTGGGTAGAGTTTAGTCCATTGGAAAGAGCAGTTTGTGTTGATATGCTAGTGGGCGGTACAGTGATCCTTGAAAGAGTATGCCGAGGATGTGCTATTGAGATTGTTGGGAGGACACTTGAGTTTGACTTCATTCTCCTTAATTTGAGTAGTTTTGATATCATCCTAGGGATGAATTAGTGATCGGAGTTTCATGCTACGATAGACTATTTTAGAAGGAGAGTGACGATTGTACGCCCGAGGGTGATTGCTTTTGTTTTGTGGGAGATCAGAGTAAGTCATATACTTCTCCATGTTATGGCATTAGCAATCGAGAGCGACACAGTTTTATTTTGGCTAGTCTTTTGGCCGAAGGAGAGGAGACTCCTAGAGAGGTGTATCTAGCAGTGGTGTGTGAATTTACAAATATTTTTTCAGAGGATTTGACAGATTTGCCTCCCAAGAGAGAGGTAAAGTTTGGGATTGATCTTATATCTGAAACGACGCCCATTTCTATAGCACCATATCGGATGGCACCGGCAGAGGTTGTGGAACTAAAATGCCGATTAGATGATTTGAAAGCTAAAGGTTTTATTAGATTGAGTGCATCATTATGGGGAGTAGCAATGCTATTTGAGAAAAAGAAATATGGTTATTTGAGATTGTGCATTGATTACCGAAGGTTGAATCATGTGACAATCAATAACAAGTATTCATTATCGAGGATAGATGACCTGTTTGCTCTATTGAAGGGAGTTCACTACTTCTCTAAAATTGATTTAAGGTCAGGATATTACCAATTGTGGATGAAGGATGAGGATATCCATAAAATAGTTTTCCGTACGCGATATGGACATTATGAGTTCATTGTAATGCCATTCGATTTTACCAATGCACCAATGACATTTATAGACTTGATGAACCACACATTTCATGAGTACTTTGATACCTTTGTGGTAGTATTTGTGGATGACATACTTGTGTACTTATCTTCGGAGGAGCATGAGTTTCACTTGAGGACATTTTTGCAAATCCTTAGAGAGCACAGATTGTACCATAAGTATAAGAAGTGTGAGTTTTGGCTTAAAGAGGTGAAATTCCTTGGTCATGTTGTTTCCAGAGGTGAAGTCTCAATTGATCCATCTAAGATTGAGGTCATAATGTGTTGGAAGAGCCCGAAGAGTGTCTTAAAGATTTAGAGTTTTCTTGGGTTTGCAGACTATTATAGGAGATTTGTGGAGGACTTCTTTTGTATTATAGCACCTATGACATAACTCACTCATAAGGGTGTGAAGTTTGTGTGGAACGAAGCATGTAATCGAGTTGACCTTCCATGAATTGAAGAAGCAGTTAATCACAACTCCTATTTTGGTGATACCCGAGTGTGGCTTGGGGTATGTGATTTATTGTGATGCTTCAGGAAGCGGGCTAGGTTGTGTGTTGATGCAATGTAATGGAGTAGTTGCTTACGGGTCTAGACAATTAAAGACTCACGAGCATAACTATTCTACACATGATCTAGAGCTAGCAGCGGTGATCTTTGCATTGAAAGGGTGGATGCACTACTTGTATGGTGAGAAATTCGAAGTGTATTTGGATCACAAGAGTCTCAAGTACCTTTTCTCCCAAAAGGACTTGAACATGAGACAGAGGCAATAAGTTAAGTACATGGAATATTACAATTTTGATTTGTAATACCATCTGAGGAAAGCAAACGTAGTGGCAGATGCATTGAGTAGGAAACTCTAGCTAGTATAGGTATTTGAGAATGGAAAATGGTGGAAGATTTCTCAGAGTTGGGATTGTATTTTAGTGATGATAGTGGGTCAACTACGTTGTTTAGCTTGGTAGCTCAACCTATGCTTGTGAGTAAGGTGATTGAGGCACAGAAGAAGGATAATGAGTTGGAGTCTATTCACTCCCAGATTATTGGTGGTATGACAGTAGCGGGTTAGACCTTGTATTCTGATGGGGGTCTACGATTCAGAAGATTGATGGTAGTTCCTTCTGATTGTCATGATGATGTATTACAAGAATTTCATCATTCTTGTTTCGTAGTTCATTCTGATGGAACCAAAATGTACCACAATATGAGGCGCAAATATAGTTCGCGAGGTATGAAGAAGGATGTAGCATAGTTTGTGGTAAGATGCCTTACTTGTCAATAAGTAAAGGCGAAACATGAAAAGCTAGCTGCGTTATTACAACCATTACCAGTGGTAGAATAAAAATAGGAAGATATTACCATGGACTTTGTTACGATTCTTCCAAGATCGAACAAGGGCAACGATACAGTTTGGGTTATTGTGGACAGATTAACCAAAATAGCTCACTTTTTGCCTATGAGATTGAATGATGATGTGAGGAGGCTCAGTAAGTAATATGTAAAGCAGATGGCGAGATTACATGGGATTCTATTATCCATTGTATTGGATAGGGATCCACAGTTCACTTCGAGATTCTAGCAAGGATTTTAGACAGTGTTGAACACTGAGTTACAGTTTAGCACAACATTCCATCCTCAAATTGATAGATAGTTCGAGCGTACTATACAGATATTGGAGGATATGTTTTGTGCTAATATACTTGATTTTGATGATAGTTGGGAAGACTATTTGCCATTTCTGGAGTTTGAGTATAACAACAGTTATCAGACCATTATTGAGAATTGTACCATTTGAGGAGTTATGTAGCAAGCCTTGTAGATTTCCAGTTTGTTTGACTGAGGTCGGCGAGAATACAACCTTAGGCCCGAATATTATGCATGAGACTACTAAGAAGATTAAGTTGATTAGGTAGCAATTGTTGACAGCTCATAGTCGACAAAAAAGCTATGCTTATTGGAGGAGGAGGCCGTTATTCTTTGATGTGGGAGATTATGTGTTTCTTAAGGTTTTTCCATAGAAAGGATTGATGCGTTTTGGGAGAAGTGACAAGTTATCGCCTAGATACATTAGACTTTTGAGATCCTTGAGTGTGTTGGTGAGGTGGCCTACATATTGGCTTTGCCACCACAGTTGGAAAAGGTTCACAATGTATTCTATGTTTTGGTGTTGAGTAAATATGAACCTAATCCATCACATATTCTAAGTTGGGTAGACATTGAAGTTGACGAGGATGTCACATATGAGGAGAGACCGATTTAGATTCTTGATACTAGAGAACAAGTTCAGAGGGGTAAGACCATTCCTTTGGTCAAAGTCTTGTGGCATCACCACAATGTTGAGGAGGCTACTTGGGAGCGAGAGCAGGAAGTTCATTCTAAGTATCCAGAGTTGTTTCTTTCAGGTATGACCTAATTTTGGGGACTAAATCCATTTAAATTGGGTAGGTTGTGAGAACCATGACAATTTTTGGCCGATTTTCTTTTTATTTTTATTTAAATGCATATAAATGATTTAAATGATTATATATGTGTTTAAAATATAGAATATATGTTTAGAGAACTTATTTAAGGTTTGGAAAAATTTTTGGAGTGTTTGGCAAAAAGTTGACTTTTTTGGGTCTGGTTGGCCTAGGGGCGCAGGCCCAAAATATTCAGAAGTGTCAGAATGACTCCAAACTTGGAACGTAGGTTAAATAAAATATTTGACATTTATGAAATCGATTTCATGTCAATCGGAGTTACGGAACTCAAAAACTAAGCCCGAAAAGGTTTAGTGAAAAGGTAGTAGCATTGTTATAAATAAGTGTAGGTTAAAATTCTATAAATAGCAATAGATGATGCCCAACCGTCATTTCTCGTTCTCCTTAGCCGAATGGAACAATATACATATATCTATATATAGCAACATCATTTTTTTCCCTTCTCCAATGATTTTGAGGGGCTTATCATTTAAAAAAAGAGAAATCATCTACGCACTAAGGGCTTGAGTTTGATCCATCCGAAATTAATTTTGGAGAAGGTTTTTGGTAAAAATTGGGGAATTCATTTGGATGCTCTTCTAAATTGAGGTAGGGATGCCTAACCCATAGAATCTGAGGTTTTTATGAGTATCTATGGCAACTAATTGGTTCTGTGGGGTAATTAGATATTTTTTAATGTTCAAGCATGTTAATTATGCCATTAAATGTGTTATTAATGTTAGTTGATGTAATTGTATATTTATAAATGCTTTAGAGAATTTCATAAGCATGCTGGAATTGAATTGTGGAGTAATTTGGTGAATTCATGTATAATTATGAATATGATACTTATGTGCTTGATAAATTTCCTTGAAAACATGCCTGAGTGAAAATCATTATTTAATTGTCAATTTAAGAATTATATGGAATGTAGAGGATATAAAATTATATGAAATGTGAAAATATGAAGCATGCTCAATGTGACTATATATGGTTATTAATTTAGAACTTGTACAAACATGATTGTTGAATGCCTCATTGGTTTTAAATTGTGAAAGCACATTTGATTGAACATGTGGGGTTCATCTTCATTGGCATGGTGAGGGAGCTGAGTTCTATTTGAATGGTGAAATTTATTTGGTAAAATGACGAGATATTTCGGTAAAGGTAACTTTAGTGAGCTATTTCGGTAAAATTACCCACATGGATTGATGTGTAGTAAGGTATTCCGATAAAGGTAACCCTCAAGAGGTATTGCGGTAAAGGTTACCCTCTTTAGGTGGGATTGGTCATCCACAGGAATTGGAAACCATTGGAAGTATGGAGATAATGAGGGAGTTGTGCATATCATGATGCATGTACACGATGCTTATCATGTTGATGTTATAAATTAATATTTGTGCAACATGAATAAATGCAAACATATGTTTATGTGGTATTCACGAGACTTGCAGAATTGTGTTTTAAACATTCCTATTGAGTGTGTGGTTGCTCATCCTGTGAGCATTAACTATTTTCAGGAAATGAAAAAGAGGTAGTAGAGTCTCCCCAATAGACAGTTGGTGTGGAACGGAATGAGTTATATTTTAAGACTTATTTACTTTATTTGAATGCATATTGATCAACGTTGAATGTTACGCATTCTAACCTCTTAATTTGCATATTTTATTTTTTTACTAATAGTTTATTTGTGATTTTACTCTATTTTTGTGTTTTCTGTCTTTTCAGGGCTTTAATGATTATTTAAGTTAAAATCATGATTTTTGGGCTTTTAAAGAAGACATTCAAGAGGTTATATGAAGCGTACATAAAATGGATCCATTCAAATCTTAACTCAAATCATCCCAAGGAAGTGGTCCAAGAGAATTATAACTACTTAAGGATGTTACGGGCTCGAAGCCCAATTCTGCACTTAATCCATTTTTAATCCTATTTTGGAAAGTAGACCGAAAGTTGTATTTTTGAATATCAATTTGACTTAATTCTCGTGAGGGTTAAACGAAATTTGATTTTGGACACTTTTGTATTTCACATAAATTTCATGAATCGGACTTCTACTGGGTCAAAACTTGGGCCGAACGTTAGCAGAAAAATATACCTATTTAGGGCTGCGGGAAAACTCTAATTATCTCCTAATTGGATTAGAGCATTATCTCCTAATTGGATTAGGACTTTATGTATTCTCTTGGGGTTTGGGAGGAGAAAAGAAGTAGAGGTAAGGGCAAAGAAGACAAAGACAATCCGAATTTTATCTATTTTATTTCATTATGTCTTTTATTATTTTGTTATCTTCTTCTTCTACCATGAGTAACTAAACTCCTCAACTAGGGTTGAGGAGGAAACCTCCATTAATGAAGTGAAGTTCTTTTGTTCATTAGTTGATTCCCATGTGTATGATTTAATTGCTTATGATTTTCGCTTCTTGTGATTAATTATTTTATAATTCTTTCACCATCTATATCATGTATATATGGTAGTTAGAAAGTATTATAATTAATCTAAGCTTGGGTTTGTATTTCTTAAAAGTGATAATCTTTGATCTTATGTTTTTCATTAAATTGGATACATAAGATGCTTAGAATTTTACACTAGTGAAGCGAAGAAAAATCTACCTTTTTGATATATTTTTCATAGTGCTTTATTGTTAAATCTTGAGTGAGCAATAGATTAATTTCTTGATTCCAACTCTAAATTTGGGAATTAATGGTGGTGGAATCCGAAATCTTAGTTATTTTCTCTATTTGATTTCAATTTTGTTATTTTATTTTCATATTAGTTTAATTTCTCTCAAATCAACCAAACTTTGTTTAAACTAGATTAGTTTTAAATTGATTCGAATTTGTGTTAGTTTTTTGTCTCAAAGCATTCCCTTGGGTTCGACCCCGTTCTTGCCGATCTATACTTCAATAGATTCGTACACTTGCGAGTTATTTTATACTTTTAAAAGAACATCAAAAACTTGTGAGTTATTTGACTTGCGGAATTGTGTTTTAGACAATCCTATTAAGTGTGTGGTTACTCATCCTATGAGGATTAACTATTGTCAGGAAATAAAAAAGAGGTAGTGGAGTCTCCCCAATAGACAGTTGGCATGGAACGAATGAGTTATATTTAAAGACTTATTTACTTTATTTGAATGCATGTCCGGATTGTGGACTATATATATGAGATGAACATGTAAAGACCATTTATATTTTGAGAACATGTAATATTTATGTTTTATGGTTGTGTACGTTCATATATGTTTTTAACCATCTGTTGTTCATGAATTATGATTTATTTCATTATAAGCATGGTATTGAGCATGGTAGAATGTTAGATGATTTAAATGATGATTCTTCATTTATGTTTATTTCTATATGTATAACTTCAGAAAAATGGTTGTGTTGATGAATTGCATTTTCATTAATGTCCAAACATATTAATGATTTAAAGGTTAATGAAAATATCCAAACATATTCATAATTTAAAGGTTAATTATGTGGATTATATGGATGTGATTGAGCTCCAAGTGTATGATAAGGAGTATAATTATGGTGAATTATTTTATTGTGGATTCTTGGGATGTGTAAAAATAATAATTATGTTCTATGATTATATGTTTAGGATGATGAATCGGAAGAAGAATGATTGCAGTAATCACTTGGTGGGTTTGTTATAGTAACAGTCAAGTGATTACGATGCATCATAATTCCAATAACGATGCATCGTAATACGGCAAAGCATCGTAAACCCAATAACAATGCATCATCAATCGTTGAGTGTTTTGAGTGGAATTTCAGTGGTTTTCACAGAATGTTATGCACTATGTGCGATGCATTGTAAATATGATGCATCGTAACTAACATTACGATGCATCTTAATGTATGGCAAAGTGGATTGAGATAAAATTGGGGAATTGTTCGGGAAAGCATGTGTGTCCACGTGTGGGGCTACAAAAGATTATTGAGGTTGAATCATAGGTAGGTAAACGTATGAGGGTAATTATGATTTTGTATTGATTTAGTAATTGAGGTAGTGTATTAGATATTAATGGACGAAATCGTCCATGTAATTACGAGCAAGCTCCGGAATTGGTCCAAATTTCAATCAGACATAATTTCTTCGTTTGAAATTGGAATTGAACATGGTTTTTTAAAAAAATTTAGTATTTATGAATCCTCTTTCCATTCGTATTAGTTGATGTTAAGTTGCACGCACACATGATTGTGTACATAATTATGATTCCGTGATAATTATGAGTTAAGATGGTTCATTAAGGTTTAATGGATGGGTTCACTCTTGGGATTTGGACTTGGACCGGGGGAGTCCCAGTGGTCCATATTTTGGGGTGTGACAACATGACTCTTATACTTGATAAACGATGTCCTCATGCAATCGGAATCATCTGAAAACTTGAATCAATCAAATCTTTGTTCAGACCATTGATGTCTTCTTTTGAAGATTGAAGTTTCCTCCCTCTGATGAATAAATGCATGGTTTGTGTAGAACTTCATGCTCACTCAGAGACTTCAATGACATGATCAATGAATAGAATATAAATCAAAGATTACAACTCGATCATGTTTAGTTTTGACTCCAAAGATTGCAAATTACAAAAATATACGTCACATATATATATTAGTACTTGGCATATTTTAAACTTGACAATTGGATGTTGTTGAAATTGAATTTTAAATTTGAAACAATTCTGTTGTTTAAATAAGTATGGTTAGTTGCTACTTGGATATTTGTTGTTATTTGTTTTCTGAGATGTATTAGGTTTCTTGGATTTCTATTTCTCATGATATTAGGAACCTTGTTATGACTATGGTGGAGTTCAAGATTCATAGAAGGTGGTCACGTGATAATTTTTTGATTTCTGAATAGGTTAAATTCCAAAACAAAAAGGTTTCTTTAGGGGTAAGAAACTTTCACAAAAAAAATAATAATTCAGTAACAACGTTTATAAATGATGTTGATAATCTTATAGAAATTTTATTGCTAGCATTTCAAAAATGCTGAACTATCACCGGCGTTTAGAAAATGCTAGTAAGTATTAGAAGTATAACGATTATTTCTGTCTACACCAGCATTCAGAACTGCCGCTAAAGTAAACTATTACCAACATTTGGTATACAACCGTAGGTAATTGTTTATATCAACATAAATGGTGAAACACAGGTAATGGCCTTGCGACATAGGAAACACCAGCGGACTTTTGAGACTGCTGGTGAAAGAAGTACCAACATTTTTTCTTACTTTCACCAGCGTTTCTACGCATTGGTAAAAACCAAAAATGTTGTATTGGCTTGAGGCCTATGTGGTTGTATAAGAACATAAGCCATGTTTGGTTGACTAAAAGGAACATCATTAGCACGATCCTGAAGTGGACCACATAACTGGTTGCCTAATAGGTCTGGACTTTACGATCATCGTCGACAAAGTAAGTGCTACCAAAACAACTAATTGTCATCAGACTAGGATAAAACAAGGTTCTTATACCAACTAATAGAGTGAAAGCTATGAATGTTCAAGAATGAATGGTAAATAACTTTGAATCCACAAAGTTAAGATAAATTATAAACACAAGTTGTAGGAAAATTTGATATTTTATTGATAATGGAATAGGTTAACCTACTCTCTCGAGTACATGTATTTTTAACAGGATAAAACCTACAGCATAAAGAAACTGTACAACAAAAAAAACTAATTCTCAAAAGTGAATTAACACCTAAAAAATAACGAAAAACTAGAATAAGAAACCTAATGACTGAAACTTACTAGATATCAAATTTTTGTTTAATCCGAGCTCATTTATGCCATGAAGAAAAATTCTGAAATATTCAACAAGCCTCATATAAGATAGAAAAATGTGATTCCGAAGTCCTAGAAAAATGAATTTGGTTAAACAACACTATTGGTCAGTAGTTTTTTTTTTTACTGGGTTTTCTTATATTGGATTGTTTCCGATAAATAATGGATCTTCTTGAGTTAAAATAAGTTTGTCAAAAATTCTCTTCTACATCAAAACATGACCACTCAAACTATTTTAAACTCCTAATCTGTTTCACCTTCCATATCAAGTTTGATCATAAATATTAACCTTTATTAGACCATAAACATATATATTATCTTCAATATCTCCTTAAGATTTTTTATTCCATTCATCCTTAGAATCATTATCCACAATACAGTTATTTAATGAATGAAATAACTTTATTGGACTTCATATTTACTAAATTCACCTGATAGCATCATAGAATTTCATTATTCATGTTTTTACTCTAAAAATTGAAATTGTGGGAAATTAACTTAAATTTTGAAATAACTTGACTACATTTTCAATGCTAGAGTGTGAAGTCTATGCTACGAAACACAACATGATTACTATTCTTTTTTTTACAAGAGATAAACAATGGGCTACACATCTGGTTTACAAACATCTATTATAACTAATAAATGTGATCAACGCATAGTATATTCGACTAACTTGATTATTAATTTACTTTAGCTTTATTAATATCCTTCATGTTCAGAGTTTTTCCCTTCTTCCTAATTTCTTGTAAAACTACTTATTACTAGGACTAGCCCACTGCATAAGACTCTCGTCATTGCAGGATCTAGAAGAGTCAAATGTACACATCCTTACCTCCACAAGGACATGATTTTTTAGTCCAAAGATCATATTTCTTAACATATATTAGTTTAACATGCAGTGGTCTTCTTAGAATATCAAGGACTGTAGCCAATGTACACACAGGGATAAAATTTTAAACCAAACTTATTCTGGGAACAATCTCAAAGATACAGGAAAAAGGGCAACCAAATACTTTCAAAACATCATAGTTTGGATTAGCACCATATAACTTAAAAAACTAGAGTCTCCATGTTAAGGACAAATGAAAGGAGTCTATTGATTAGATATGCGGTACTTAAGAAGGCTTCAACCCAAAAATTCATAGGTAATTTGGCATGAGATAATAAGGTAAGATTTGTCTCAATAATATACTTATATTTCCTTTCAGCTACGCTATTTTGCTTTGGTATGCCCAGACACGATATGTGGTGTAGAATGCCACAATGACCAAAATGATTTAGAAACTCACTATGTCCAAACTCTCCCCCTGTTAACACCCAAATTGTGACCAAAATTATTATGACTCGTGGTTAAGATTTTCGAGGTCTAGATCTTATACTAGTCTATGGTCATGATTATGAACTCTCGATCGAAGAAATGAAAATGAATTCTTAATCTAGATAGTAGGAATTATTTAAGATATTCAGCTCAAAAGTAACCTAAGAGTTTTAGTCACTAGTGACCTAAGGGTTTCAGCCACCCATGGCCTAAGAGTTTCAGTCACTAGTAACCTTATAGTTTCAACCACTAGTGGCCTAAGGATTTTGGCCATTCATGACCTAAGAGTTTTAGTCACTAATGACCTAAGAGTTTTGGCCACTTATGGCCTAAGAGACTCTCAACCAACTCGCCAAAGGTACACTCGACCAAGTCGCCTAAGGAGAATCGTCTAAGAGACTCTCGATCAACTCGCCTAAAAGACTCTTGACTAACTCCCCTAAGAGACTCTCGACCAACTCACTTAAGGTACTCTTGATCAAGTCGCTTAAGGAGAGTCACCTAAAAGACACTTGATTAACTCGCCTAAGAGACTTTCGACCAACTCGCCTCAGGTACTCTCGCTAGTTGCCTAAGAGTCTTAATAACTCCTCGCCTAAGAGACTCTTGATCAAGTCACCAAAGGAGAAAGTTTCTTAAGTGTTTCGGCCAATCATGGCCTAAGAATATCTCGATCACTTGTCGCCTAAGAAAGTAACTTGAGGAGAGAGTTGCCTAAAACTCTCGATGACTAATCAGTAAGAGTTTTGGCCAATCATGGTCTAAGGAGGCCTAAGGATAGTTGCCTAAGAAAACTTACCTAAGATTCTCAACCACTCCTCGCCTAGGAGTCTCAATCACTCATCGCCTAAGAGACTCTCGATCAAGTCGCTTAAGGAGAGAGTTGCTTAAGGGTTTTCGCCAATCATGACCAAAGAATATCTCGACCACTTGTCGCTGAAGAGAGTGACCTAAGGTGAAAGTTGCCTAAGACTTTCGACAACTAATCGACTAAGAGTTTTGACCAATCATGGTCTAAGGAAGCCTAGGGATAGTCGCCTAAGAAAACTTACCTAAGAGTCTTAATCACTCGTCGCCTTAGAGTATCTCGATCCAAAGTTATCTAAGAGATTTTCAGCTACTCATGGCCTAGAAGTCTTGACCACGCCTAAAATGATTGAGTTTGGGTGAGATAAAAATGGTATATTTTTAGTTCTCAAAAACCAACCGAGGTTTGATCCAGGTCAAAGTATAACCAGCTGCAAATTTCAAAGGCTCAAGAATCCAAAAGTCAAGTCTGAAGACTAAGAAAGCTAAAAATGAAAATGATAACTTTATCACTTCTAAAGTTCAAAGACTCAAAACTACAAATGGGAGAATCTCACCCACCTTTGATGGAGGAATCAAAATGGTTAGAGGACTCCAACCTAGGCAAGAGTCAGAGTCAGACTTGGTGGTTGAGGAAAACTAGAAATAGTGAGTAACCTAAGTCAACAACCATAAAGATCCCATAAGCCAAAGCCAAAAATGTCATGCCAGATATACATCTCTGTCTATCCATGGAGAAGTGTGCTAATATGCCAAAATAGGCTCAGCAATGTAGTTGGGAGGTTACTTCAACCTGCACCCCTTTATGGTCTAGAAGGATGGATTAAAAAGGGTATAATCATACTAAGGGCCTCTATAAATACTGATGCAAATCCCACCAGAAAGAGGTCCCAGCACCAGCATCTAACATGCCTTTGTTATCTATCTTTCTCATCTTCTCTTAGCTTACAACTTCTATTTTCACAATTCTATCTTTTATGTCTATCTAGATCTTTAGCTCCTTAGCTTTATTTTAGTAATTTTAGCTACTTTAGCTTTTTAGCTTTAATTTAGTAATTTTAACTAGTTGTACTCTATCTTCTCAGCACTTTAGTTCTTTAAATGTTACTTGTTTTTCCAGCATCAATGAAATTCATTTCTTCATGAACGTGTTGAATTTCTTACTCTGCACTTTATTTCCAGTCTCGTTATCAATCTCTCATTCAAAACTGAAAGTCCTTGTCTTCAAAGCATTGAGAACCTAGTGGGAAGGGTTATTCCTACTCCCCTTCAGTTGCCTGATCCTTAAGAGGACCGACTCATGATTTTAAATAGGAATAGTTTGCTTTACCCACACTTGTGTTTGATGGAACACTGGCACTCCTACACATCTTACCCAGACCCATGTTACGAGCCAACCAATCTTGGCTTGCCATGTTAGAGTCGACATTGCGAGGCAAACATTTTTGGCATGCCCAATGGGACTTATCTTGGGAGCGGAGATCATTGTCAAGCAACATATTTCCTCCAATTTCTTCCTAATGAAGAGTTACACAAAATGGCAGTAAAAAATAATGAAGGTTATTTTTCATTTATGAACACATGACCCAACCCAAACACATAATTCTTTGTGCTTGAAAGCTTTCAAAACAAACGTTATGCCATTTGGGAAGAAATATATCGTAGATTGAATCAGCCCGTAGACCTATATCTTCAGGCCTTAGACTCTATTATATGGTATTGGTCTTCAAATCTTATCTTTCCTCAAGCTAATGATGGCCAGAGTAGCAGGAATGACTATAGTAATAAGAGTAGTTCATCTCATTATGTTGGTCATGAAACCTCAAATTCTAATCTTAGTCACATTGGTCAGAAGAATTTTAGCATAAATGAGTAAGGTGAAGTTTTAAAAGTCACATTTGAGAAGGAACTTCTAACAATTATCATGTTGCCCAAGGTTGATACTGGCCAAGTGATAAAAATGAAGTGTGTGACTAGGAAGAGAGATCTAAATCTTGGTCAAAGCCATTCATATAGAAGTCATTCAAGGATGACTTAAGACCTAGATTCAAGTCTTCACAATCATGGTCAGTGTACCTTTCGTGTCATGACCAAGATTTATGGGGGGCAAAATGAAGGTCGACCAAATAACTCTAATTTGGTCGACAAATAAGTTGATTTTGGCTTGAGTGACCTAAATTTAAGTCACACGGCCTGAAATACCCCCCAGAAAATTTCGCGCATGAGGTGGCCAGTCTCATACACAAAACCTGAGGAATATTAACCACTGATAGCAACAAGCATAGATGCAAAGGACAGAAATAGAAAAATTGCTAAAAGCTGAACAGAAATCCCATTGAATTAAAATAAGTTGAAAAATAAATCATTAAATTCTTGTTCATATGCTGCCACAGTTCTGTCCCCCTGCTGTAACCCGAGAAATTCCCTCTTTTTAGCTGCCCTCACTGTATACGGAAAGTACTTAGCATCAAAGCGAACCTGAAACTCTGCATAAGTGAACATGGTCCGCTGTTCCGGTGTAGTCACCGACTCCCACCACTGCAATGCATTTCCCACTAGCTTAAATGTAGCTAGCATCTGTTTCTGTACCTCAGTGCATGTAACCAAACGAAGATGGCGCTCAATATCTTTCCTCCACTGATACGCCTCGGTGACCTCCGTAGACCCTGAAAACTCCGGCGGATTCCCTTTTGTGAAGGAATCACGTACCCTCTCCCAAGTGTTGGGCTGCTCCACAGGTAATGGAACCTGTGCCATCTGCTGTGGCTGCTGAGGTGGCTGCTGATTCTGAAGAGCAGTCGCCACTCCGGCAGCTACAGCCTGCGCTATAATGGTTACCAAGTCGGGAGGAATCTCTGCATCTCCACCCTGAGCATTACCCTGACCTAGAATATCATTCACATTCCTCCTTCTACGGGGTGGCATCTGTAGAGGAAATAGATAAACATCAATACCGTTGAGGATAGATTAAAATACTATGAACTCTATGTTTAGAATCCTATTTATCAGAATACACAAAGCGGAAGATACCCTACGATAGACCCTTAAAACCCGAGGACACTTGAACCTGGAATGCTCTGATACCAAATGAAATACACCCCAGAAAATTTCGCGCATGAGGTGGCTAGTCTCATACACAAAACCTGAGGAATATTAACCACTGATAGCAACAAGCATAGATGCAAAGGACAGAAATAGAAAAATTGCTAAAAGCTGAACAGAAATCTCATTGAATTAAAATAAGTTGATAAATAAATCATTAAATTCTGGTAATACAATTTGGAAGTCCCGTAACCCAAGGACCCCTTAACCAGAAAGAAATAAAAGTTCAACACTCAAATTAAAATCCAAAACCAAAACCTCTAAATGAGTTCATAGTTTTATTCCTGAAGAAAATGTAGATTCCTACCCTGAGACTGGTGAGAGTAGATGTCTGTCACAGCCCAACCCTAGTACTCTATCCTCGCGGGGGAAACTGCTTGGGACCTGAAATATCAACAAAGTGGGTTAAACCCACGAGCAAGTTCTATCTACTACATCCCAATCAGAGAATTAATATACATACCCTCAATGTGAGGGACACAATAGATAAATATACGTTCAACCCCTCAGTTTATTCCTTATTTAGTTCATACTTTTAAAGATACAAATCATCTCATATATTTCCTCTACAACCCTTACAATGTAAAAATGATCCCCTTCTTTATGTTCACAAATCAAGATACACATGTATGTATTTTATGAAATCTATGCAATCATGATATGTCGATTATGATGCATGTATACATTTATAGGGATGGGCGATCCTGACACGCCGGGCAATCCTTACATGCCAAATAAAATATAGATACCTTATTAGGTATGGGCGATCCTGACACGCCGGGCAATCCTTACATGCCAAATAAAATTTCAAATGCATTCCCAATATGAAATAATAAATAAACAAGATGTATTATGACTTTTAATTTTTCACAGACTATCCATTTGAACTATCAGCTATGCAATTATCACCATATAACAAATCATTCACAAGTGAACCTAAATCAAGTATCCCATGAGCATTTATATATATAATAAGCACAATTGATGTGCTCAAAACAACTTAACTCCCATTAGAGGAAACCATTACTCAAACCAACCTCCAATGCACTCAAATCTCCGAGGGGATCTAAACATACTTTTACCTAGGTTTCTGGGCCTATTTCACTTCTAAGAACACTAAGAAAATATCCTGGAATTTTCTGTAATTTAAAAACATTTTTAATAAACCAAAGAAGGTGAAAAACCAACTTTTAGGCACTTTAAAAATTAATTGAACATCAAGGGAAGCTCAAATCGAGGTGAAAATTTAAACCCAAGGTCATTTAATCTCTAAACAATTACAGAAAAATTTAGGGAATTTTTGGAATTTCAGAAGTATTTTCTAAAATTACAAAAAGGGAAAAACCCAGCTTTTTGACACTTTAAAATTCAATTGAGCAACAAGGAAAGATCATTTTGAGTTGAAACTTTAAGCCCAAGTGTATTTAACCTCCAGAGAGTTACAGTAAAAATTTGGGAATTTTTGGAGTTGTAAAAGTATTTTCTAAAATTACAAAACAGGAAAAAGACAGCTTTTGGGTACTTTTAAAAATTAATTGGTCAACAAGGGAAAAGTGTTTTGAGTTGAAAATTTAAAATTAAGTGTATTTAATCTCCAATATCATACAGTAAAATTTTCAGAATTTTTGGAACCATGAAAGTATTTTTAAAAATGATTTTTCAAATTTTCAAGTTTTTCCAAAAATTTCAAAAATTCAAAAAAAATATCAAAATATATCGGAATGGGCCCAAAGTGGACCCAGGGGTGGGCCCCCGCGAGTGGGGCCCAAAGATATTTTTCCCGGCTCCGGCCGGCGCCGGCGCCGGCCCCACGCGCCGGCCAGGCGCGTGGGGAAGCCCCTGCGCTGGGGCTTCTTCCCCAGCGCGCCCAGCAGCGCGCACAGCGCGCTGCCGGCGACTTCCCGGCGACGTTCCGGCCTCCTCCGGCCACCGTTCGCCTCCATTTTTGCGCCATTCTTCTCCTCTCGCCGCCGTCTACGTATTGGTGCAAAAAGCCCCATCCGAAACAACCCGAATCAAAAACCCCCAATTCACAAGTTATAGGGTTCTTCGCAAAATTCAAAAATTTAAAACCCAATAAATTCACGATCTGTTTTCCTAAGGATTTAGAGTTGTTTACAAATTTAATTCCAACACAGTAGGTTCACAACTAAACAATTATTTCATACAAATTGCATAAATAAATGATTTCTTCCTTAACACAATATACATATACATGAACACATATGCATATAACCTTACATGAAACAAAATCAATTAAATATACATACAATCATCATAGTTAATCTCACGAAATTTATCAATAGCAGAAAAATATAAACATGCAATTAATTACAAATTTTTAATATAAATATATGCTCAAACCTAGACTATGCATACGAATTCAAGGGGGAAGAGAAGAATTAAATTTGCCTTTTTCCTGACGAATTAACTGGTTCACCCGATCGTCACTCCCTTCTCTCTTTCGTTTTCTCTCTTTTAGTTCTGTGCGTAACACAACGGCAAACCCTAATTTCTTCTTCTTTTCTTTTCCTTTTTGTTTTAATTATTCATTTATGGTTTTTCCTAAAACTAATAAAAATCAAATTAATAATAAAAATAAATATAGCAAAAGCAATATTATTATAACCCTAGGCCCATCATTTTAAACATAACCTTAGCCCACTCATCCTAGCCCAAATTCCTCCCTAGCCCAACCCAAAACATTTAAATAAAAATAATACACAATTTATACCAATTCACATAAAATGACAATATGCATGTATAAAAGACCAACAACTCACATACAATGATAATCTATATAAAACAAAAAAAAAACATTTCACATGAATTAATAAAATAAAGTAATAATGCAAAGAGATTAAATTGACACCTAAATTTTCCGGGGTATTACACGGCCTTAGTTATAAAGACCGTGATTAGAAATTGAGTTTTGATGACTCATTTGGAGCAAGAGAATATTTAGGTCAAGAAGAACTAAATGTAGGTCTTAGTTGTGAAGACCAAAATGATAACACCATTGATCATCAAGATCAACAACCAAATCTAAGTCTTGATGAACCAAATAAAGATGAGTTAATCCTTAGTGAGGAAGATTCATATATAGGCCTTGATCACCATGGCTTATGAGAAGATAAGAACAATGTCATTAAAAAAGATGATATTGTTCACCATCAATACCATAAGCCAAGATTAAGTTTTGACCACTCAAGTCATGAAGAAGTAATTCTCGGTCAAAATGATTTGAATCTAGATCTTGATTCCTATGACCAAGATGAAAATTTTGGGGGGCAAGTAATGATCTGAGTTACCTCTATCAATACCATAGTTTCACTCCTATGCCAAAGGAGGTTTATAGTTTGGTTTTATGCCAAACCATACTGAAAGAAACTTTATCGTCGAAGGGCATCAATCGACACCATTATGAATATTGTGGCTAGAAAACTCAAGATGAATGCCCCTAATCCATCCAATGTGAGATGGGTAAACTTTTTCTTCCTCCATGCTGAAATTTTCTTTGGAGCCCAGCATCCTTATTGGATGGGTGGGGCTTACCAAATCTTAATTTTGTTACTCTGGTTAATTAAGAGCTTTGGAGGTCCAAGGTTAGTGGCTTCCCTTTAAGTTTTTTCTTAGGACTAATCAATAAGGCCTCTTGCCTGAATGTGAAAGTCAAGAAGATTTTAGCCTAAAGTATGCAACTCTTCAAAAATACAATATGAACACATTTTGAAAGAGTTGTGGGGGGGGGGGGGGGGGGGCAGTTGTTAACACAAAATTGTGACCAAAATTATTATGACTCGTGGTCACGATTTTTGAGGTCTAGATCTTATACTAGTCTATGGTCATGATTATGAACTCTCGATCAAAGAAATGAAAATGAATTCTTAATTTAGATGGTAGGAATTATTTAAGATATTCAGCTCAAAAGTAACCTAAGAGTTTCAGTCACTAGTGACCTAAGGGTTTCAGTCACTAGTAACCTAAGGGTTTCAGCCACTCAAGGCCTAAGAGTTCCAGTTACTAGTGACCTAAGAGTTTCAACCGCTAGTGACCTAAGAATTTTGGCCATTCATGGCCTAAAAGTTTCAATCACTAATGGCCTAAGAGTTCTGGCCACTCAAGGACTAAGAGACTCTCGACCAACTCTCCTAAGGTACCCTTGACCAAGTCGCCTAAGGAGAATCGCCTAAGTGACTCTCGATCAACTTGCTTAAGGTACTCTCGACCAAGTCACCTAAGATACTCTCGACCAACTCGCCTAAGGTACTCTCGATCAAGTTGCTTAAGGAGAGTCACCTAAGAGACTCTCGATCAACTCACCTAAGATACTCTCAATAGTCACCTAAGAGACTCTCGATCAAGTCGCCTAAGGAGAAAGTTTCTTAAGGATTTCGGCCAATCATGACCTAAGAATATCTCAACCACTTTTCACCTAAGAGAGGGACCTTTGAGAGAGTTGCCTAATACTTTTGACGACTAATTGGCTAAGAGTTTTGGCCAATCATGGTCTAAGGAATCCTAAGGATAGTCGCTTAAGAAAACTTACCTAAGAGTCTCAATCACTCCTTGCCTAAGAGTCTCAATCACTCCACACCTAAAAGATTCTCGATCAAGTCACCTAAGGAGAGAGTTGCTTAAGGGTTTCAACCAATCATGGCCTAAGAATATCTCGACTACTTGTCGTCGAAGAGAGTGACCTAAGAAGATAGTTGCCTAAGACTCTCGGTGACTAATCGGCTAAGAGTTTCAGCCACTCATGGTCTAAGGAGGCCTAGGGATAATCGTCTAAGAAAACTTACCTAAGAGTCTCAGTCACTCCTTGCCTAAGAGTATCTCGATAAAAAGTTACCTAAGAGCTTTTTAACCACTCATGACCTAGAAGTCTTGACCAGAAATAAAAGGACTGAGTTTGGGTGAGATAGAATTGGTATATTTTTAGTTCTCGAAGACCAACCAAGATTTGATTTGAGTCAAAGTATAACTAGCTGCAAATTTCAATGGCTCGAGAACCTAGAAGTCAGGTTTGAAGTCTGTGAAAGCTAAAAATAGAAATGACAACTTTATCACTTCTAAAGTTAAAGTACAAATGGGAGAATCTCACCCACCTTTGATGGAGAAATCAGAATGGTTAGAGGACTCCAACCTAGGCAAGAGTCAGAGTCAGACTTGGTGGTTAAGGATAGCTAGAAATAGTGAGCAACCTAAGTCAACAGCCTTAAAAATCCCACAAGCCAAAGCCAAAAATGTCATGCCAGATATACATCTCTGTCTGTCTATAGAGAAGTGTGCTAATATGCCAAAATAGGATCAACAATGTAGTTGGGAGGTATCTTTCAACCTACACCCATTTATTGTCTAGAAGGACAGATTAAAAAGGATATAATCATCCAATGACCTCTATAAATATTGATGCAAAATCTCACAAGAAAGAGGTCCCAACACCAGTATCTAATATGCCTTTGTTATCTATCTTTCTTATCTTATCATAGCTTACAGCTTTTACTTTCATAATATATCTTTCATATCTATCTAGATCTTTAACTTCTTAGCTTTATTTTAGTAATTTTAGCTACTTTAACTCCTTAGCTTTAGTTTAGTAATTTTAACTAGCTGTACTCTATCTTCTCAGCACCTTAGTTCTTTAAATGTTACTTGTTTTTTAGTATCAATGAAATTCATTTCTTTATGAACGCGTTGAATTTCTTATTTTGCACATTACTTCTAGTCTCGTTATAAATCTCCCATTCAAGACTAAAAGTCCTTGTCTTCAAGACATTGAGAACCTAGCGGGGAGGGTCATTCCTATGCCCCTTCAGTCCTTGATCCTTAAGAGGACCGACTCACGGTCTGAAATTGGAATAGTTTGGTTTACCCACACTTGTGTTTGATAGAACACTGTCACGCCTGCGCATCTTACCCAGACACATGTTATTTACGAGCCAACCAATCTTGGCTTGCCACTTGAGAGTCAGCATTGCGAGCCAAACACCCCCTCTATCACATTAAAAAATCTTCATTTTCTTCGCAAAAATAAAAAAGACACAACTGAACCAAATTGAATCTTCACTCAGATTTTAAAATCGTTGCAATAATGATGAGTACATATACTCAACAAATATGATGAACCTCGATATACTACAAAAAAAAAAACTCAAAATACCTTTGTGAAAATATAATAAAAATAGATAAGCAATAAGAAAAAATTAATAAGTTTGGACTACGTGTTTATCAATTCATAACCTAATAAATACATTTTATTTATTAATCATCCTGATTTAATTTTTTTTTCTTTTTAAAAGGTAAATAAAGATGAAGGTTAGAAACAAATATAAGAGGGAGGGCCCATAGCATCTTCTACACCCCTTGTTCAAAGGAGAGGAAAAGAGGAAAAAGAAAAGAAAGTGTGTAACTGTTGACTTCAATTCTTTCCATGTATGAGAGAGTGATGCACCCTCTCAATATTGGTAGGCGAGATAGGACTCATTCTTTCTCAAAAGTAGCAACAAAAGCGCTTCCTAGTCCCCATGATGATCTCTCCATAATTATTAAATTATGAATCATTTGCATCGAGGGGATTCAATATAAGAGAGACCGATAACTATGAAACTTTGAGAGAAAGTGATTGAATAATGAGTAAACTGAGAGAATAAGTATCAGAGAATAAATTTGGATTCATGCCAAGTAGGTCAACGATAAAGGCTATTTAATTATTGAGGAGACTAATGACAAGATATAGAGAGAAGAAGAGAGATCTCCATATGGTTTGTATTGATTAGGAAGGCAATGATAGAGTACCAATGTAATACCCCGTAATTTGAGGATATCTAAATTGGATTTTTATTTATTTGATAGAGTTTTTAATTATTTAAATGCTTTAATTAATTTTGTCAATACCTATTTTTATATGTTTAATGTGGATGTTTGAATTGTTGCTAAGTGTTGATTGTGTTTAATTGTGTGTTAAATATTTGTTTTAAATATGTTTTTTTCTGTTAAATAAAAATATGTTGGTTTGGGCTGCATTTTCTTTATTATTGTTTTATTATTATTATTATTATTATTAGGTTGGGCTAGGCTGCTGGGCTGGACTATATATATATATATATATATATATATATATAGCTGGGCTAAATATTTTATATTTATTAGTTTAATTATTTAAGAATATTAAATAAGAGAAAAGGAATTAGGGTTCAGTAGTTTCTACGCACAGAGGATTCCTACGCACAGATAGGGAGAAACGATAGACGCCAGGAAAAAAAAAAGAAAAACAAGTGATTTTGCTCAACATCACAAGGCAAGTTCGAACTCTTCTCTTCCCCTTTGAATCTGTATACATATATATTTTTGTATATACATGTTGTTGGAATATATGTATAATATATATATTAATTGTATAGACATGTTGCTAGAAATTGTATGCAATTAATTATAAAATTAAATGATTTTTCATGCTAAGATTAATTCTATGAATTAAACATGAAGATTTTGGAGTTTTGGTACTGTTTTGGAGTATTTTTGCATATGTATATACATATATATATGACTGTATAGGCGGGTAAATATATATATTAACATGAAATTGGGTTTACTGTATTCATCATTTTTAAACGTTTTTGTTCCAATCAAAAGATAGATCTTACTTCCTAGAACAATCCTTGAAAGTTTGGTTATGAACCGTTGGGTAGATTGACGGGAAATTGAGTTTAAAATTTTGGATTTTTGAAACTTGAAATTGGGCGTTTTTGATTTAGTCCGCGAGAGGGGATGATTTTGGTACCAATACGTAGCTTAGATCGATACGAGTTCAATGGTATATTCATATGCGCGATTCGGTGCTCGGAAGTGATCGGGAAGTTCGGCCTCCATTGTTGGCCACTGAAGCTTCAGGTGGGGAAGAAAAAAAAAAAAAAAGAAAGAAAAAGAAAAGGTGGCCATGTGTCCGCCGGCGCGTGCTACCGGCACCGGTGGCCGGAAAAGTATTTTTTGGGGCCCACATCTGGGTCCGATATGGGTCCATTCCGAATTATTTTATTATTTGTTTTGAATTTTTGAAATTTTTGGAAAAACTTGAAAATTTGGAAAATTATTTTTTAAAAATACTTTTATAATTCTAAAAATTTCCAAATTTTTATGTCAACTTTCTGGGAGCTTAAGGAGCTTGGGGTTTAAATTTCATATCGAAATGATTTACCATTGTCTTTAAATTAATTTTTAAAATGTCTAAAAATTGAATTTTTCATCTTCTTTAATTTTAGAAAATAATTAGAAATTTGAAAAAATTCCTAAATTTTTACTGTAACTTTCTAGACACTAAATACACTTGGGTTTAAAGTTTCAACTCAAAATGATCTTTCCTTGTTGTTCAATTGATTTTTAAAATGTCCAAAATTTGGGTTTTTCACTTTCTGTAATTTTAGAAAATACTTTTATAATTTAAAAAATTCTCAAATGTTTACTGTAACTTTCTGGAGGTTAAATAAACTTGGGTTTAAATTTTCATCTCAAAATGAGCTTCCCTTGGTGTTCAATTAATTTTTAAAGTGTCTAAAAGTTGGGTTTCACTTTCTTTTATTTGTTGAAAATATTTTTAAAGTTCTAAAAAATTTTAGAATGATTTAATAGGGTTCTTAGAAGTAGAATAGGCCCAGAAACCTAGATAAGAGTTTGGTTTAGACTCCCTCATAAATTTGAGTGCATTGGGGGTTGGATTGGGTGTTTGCTTCTAAAGTGGTTAAATTGTGTTATTTGATTTACTTAAATGTATTTTCATTTAAGGATATAAATGCCCATTAAATACTTGATTATAGTTTACTTGTGAACGATTTGTGTTATGGTGATAATTTCATGTCGGATAATTTGAATTTACTTTGTTTGTTTATTTTATGTTTCATATTTGAAATGCATCTCTGCATTTTATTTTGGCATGTAAAGATTGGCCGGCGTGTCAGGATCGCCGATACCTAATAAGATATCTATGCATTTTATTTGGCATGTAAGGATTGCCAAGGCGTGTCGAGATCGCCTAATTCCTAATAAGGTATCTATGCATTATATTTGGCATGTTGGGATTGCCAAGACGTGTCAGGATCGCTTAATACCTAATAAGGTATCTATGCATTACATTTGGCATGTTGGGATTGCCAAGGCGTGTCAGAATCGCCTAATACCTAATAAGGTATCTATACATTATATTTGGCATGTTGGGATTGCCAAGGCATGTCGGGATCACCAAACACCTAATATGGTATCTTTATATTTTATTTGGAGCATGTCAGGATTGTCTAATGTCTAGTAAGAACGTTTCTCGTTATATATTCGAGCATGTTACGATTGTTTCTTGTGTAAACTTAAAACTAGTCTGCACTTGCATTAAGATAACTGATGTGTTAGTGTAGGGTGTGAGGTGGCTCTATTCTTGGGTCACAGGGTCAATTGGGTATATATATTTATAAGCTAGTGGGTTATCTTTAATTATATACAAACATAAATTTGTTGTCTTGGAAAAGGATTATTGGTGGAGGCAGGATAGTTTTGTCTAATATCTTGTAAGGCATTTGTAGAATATATGAATGAAGGCATGTTAGGATTGTCTATGGTTTGAACTTAGAAATTTGTTTTATCTACATTGTGATAATGGATGGGTTAATTTAGAACATAGTTCTAGTTACTTCTAAGATAGGAGATTTAATAACTAAATGGTATAATTATATCTATATGTCTTTACTGTCCTCATATAGAGGGTATGTTTACCGATTCTCTGATTGGGTTGTAGTAGAGAGAATTTACTCGTGGGTTTAACCCACTTTGTTGATATTTCAGGTTCCAGACAGTTTCTACCTGGAGATTTGCCCGTGGAGTTCGTAGAGCTTGACAATCATCCATTCCTTACCATACTTTAGTGTAGGGACTTAAATCGGTTCATAAAGTTGTACTTTTATGTTTTTTGTTTGGTTAAGGGGTCCGTGGGTTACCGGACTTTCAAGTTGTATCAATCAGAATAATACAATGTTATTTAACATGATTATTCATTTCAATTAGACTTTCCTTTTAGCATTTATAATTCTTTTTCTTTTGTCATTGTATTCCATGCTTGTTTGCTATCAGTTGTTAGCATCCCTCAAGTTTTGTGTATGAGACTGGCCACCTCATGCGCGAAATTTTTTGCGGGGTATTTCAACCAAGAGACCTAATATGGATGGTTTTAGAAAATAAAGGAGTCACGAAGGGATACATTGACACAATAGTTTCAAAATAGTTTGATGACAAAGCAATGGTATCACCAATAAAGATTAGAAATTGACAAAAACCAGATTGAGATCAAAATGACAAAAATAAGACAAAGATATATAACAAGTATAGCATATGCTATAATGGCAAAAATTTTGAAGTGTACGCAATAGAGTTGGAAATTTCTTGAATAGACTAGTCTCTTTAGCATGATTAGCCAAATTACTGAAAGATTGTACCTGGCCTATGTATATTTTGAATGGGTCTAATTTATAACTTAAATGAATTCGTACTTCAAGTATATAATTTGTGTGTATAAAGCATTCCATTCGAATGGTGACTAAAAATAATTAAAATATTGGATGCGTATGTATCCATGGTTAAGAATTCATAAGTGATTTAAGGGGTCTCATATTCTATCATCATACTCCAAATATATGACTAATTTGATGATAGTGATAGTATATGTACAAGTTATATATATAATCTATAATCAAATTGTAAGTTACTTTAAATAAGATATATTTAGTTCTAAACTTCTCATGACTCTTTCTGTTTTGAAATTGATGCAGGAGCATCCGAGTCAGATGATGCTGAGTTGTCAGACGACACGTTGATGGCATTGAACTATCTTGAGTTGGCAGATCAGTTCAAAGATGGTAGGAAATCGTGACCTTGTCACTAATTAGGGTATTTTTTGATGCGCTTCAGTATTTTAGCCATAACTTTGGCTACAGGTGCACGTCGTGGGCACCTAGTTACGCTGGGTGTGTATTTTTTTGAGGTCAAAATACACTGTTTTCCCTCCAAATCCCTAATTTTAGTTATTTCTTTTCTTTTTTAGCAATATTTATTTTGTTGATTAGGAAGAGATTCTGGGCTTGATTTGGGCCAGGTTTTTGGCAACGTCCTTCTTTTATTTCTTATTTTATTTTGGCATGATTTTTGAAATCCTGCTATTTTTGGTAATGTTGACGAAGTTCAGCTATATAACCTAGCTTGTGGGTTGATGCTAAGACACTTTTGATTTTGAATAATAATATTGAATACCAGAGACTTTTCTCTGAGTTTTTTTGGGCAATTCTCGTGCATTCTTTCTGTTTATTTTTTGTTGCCATTAGCCTACAGAAAAATCACTATTCTGTCCGGCGTTAGTTGGTATCAGAGCTTTCAGCATCTTACTGGGTGAGATTTCATCAGTTTTCATGGCTGGTGGTCGTGGTCGTGGTCATCGTGGGCAGCATCTGAATGAGGAAGTCCCATACTGTGATCGTAGTGTTCAGGATTTGATGATTGAGGATTTACAGAGGCAAGTTGCAGAGTTAACCCAGCGTCTAACGACGTAGACTATCAATGACCGTGAGGTGGAAGATCACGAATCCGATTCCAGTTCCGACAACCCGTTTCACAATCGTGCTCGATTCTGGGGGCACCGTGGTCAAGAGGAACGTCATGGAGACCTTGGTTTCAAAGTGGATCTGCCCGAGTTTTCTGGTACATTACAAGCCAAAGGATTTGTCGATTGGATGAACGAAGTGGATCGTATCTTTGAATATAAAGAAGTCCCAGATCGTGTCAAAGTGAAACTGGTCGCCATCAAACTCAAAGGCAGAGCTTCTGCATGGTGGGAGTAGTTGAGGCGATCACGAGACAGGCCGGGCAAGGCCAAGATCACTAATTGGGAGAAGAAGAAGAAGAAGATGAAGGGTCACTTCCTTCCTTTCAGCTACATGCAAACCCTGTTTCAGTGATTTTAGTAATTGCGGCAAGGCACGAGATCGGTTGATGATTACACAGAGGAGTTTTATCAATTGATAGCCCAAAATGATTTATCTGAGATGGAAGAACAGACAGTGGCGTGGTATTTGGGAGGATTGCAGCAACCCCTACAAGATGTCCTCAGCCTTCACTCGTTTTGGACTGTTTCTGAAGCATACCAACGCGCACTAGCTGTGAAAAAATAGCAGAATCGGAGGCCAATGATCAGGAGCGATCAAAGCAACCGGCTAGTTCGCCCTCAAGAACCCCGTCTTGTCCAGCCGACACCACAGGGTAATTCTCACTCGAACATTAGATGTTTTAGATGTGGTGAACAGGGACACAGAGCAAATGAGTGCAGGAAGCCTGCTAGTCAGAAGGGTAAAAATCTCCTAATTGAGGAAGACATGGTAGACGAAACTGAGGAGATTGGAGAGCCTATGTATGATGATGATGAAGATGGAGATGTGTTGTATGGAGATGGCCGTGAGAATCTGGTCATTCGTAAGAGTTTACTGACTGCTAAAGGGGATTCAGGAGATGATTGGTTGAGAACCAATATTTTTCACATGACCTGCACAGTTATAGATAAAGTCTGCAAGATGATCATTGACAGTGGCAGTTGTGAGAACGTAGTGTCGGAAGAGGCTGTCCAAAAATTGCAATTGAAGACAGATCGTCATTCCAACCCGTACAAATTGTCATGGCTAAATAAAGGCAGTGAGGTAAAGGTGGATAGGAGATGCCTAGTGTCTTTCTCGATTAGCAAGAAATATTTTGATAATGCTTGGTGTGATGTTGTGGCTATGGATGCTTGTCATGTACTGCTAGGCAGGCCTTGGCAGTATGATTGCAGTGTTACTCATGACGGGTGAAAGAACACATATTCCCTTAGCATCAAGGGAAAGAAGATTGTGTTGGCTCCTCATCGGGAAGGAACCAGTCCTACCCCGGTAGGCAAAACTACTAACCTGCTTTATATGCCCAGGTTTTTAACTAAGATTGAGCATGGGGACGTGGTCTATGCTCTACTGCCTTGTGGGAATAGCGCAACGGACGTGAACATGAATCCAGACTTACCAGCAGAGGTGCAGTAGCTGCTAACAGAGTTTTCAGACCTGATGCCAGAGGATCTTCTTCCTGGACTACCGCCTATGAGGGATATTCAGCATCAGATTGAGCTTGTTTCGGGGTCCAGTTTGCCTAATTGACCAGCGTATCGCCTCAGTCCCAAGGAATCTGAAGAGTTACAACGACAGGTGGTAGAGTTACTGGAGAGGGGCTACATCTGTGAGAGTATGAGCCCATGTGCAGTTCCTGCTCTGCTAGTGCTAAAGAAAGATGGCTCTTGGCGTATATGTGTTGATAGCCGAGCAATTAATAGGATTACAATGAAGTACAGGATTCCAATTCCCCGTCTGGATGATATGTTAGACCAGCTGTCCGGTTCTAAGGTCTTCTCAAAAATTGACCTTAAAAACAGCTACCACCAAATCATAATAAGGCTTGGGGATGAGTGGAAGACAGCGTTTAAGACGCAACATGGGTTATATGAGTTGATGGTCATGCTTTTTGGGCTGTCCAATGCGCCCAGCATATTTATGAGGTTTATGCATCAGGTTTTGTGGCCTTTTATGGGGAAATTCGTCGTAATTTACTTCGATGACATCCTCATATATAGCCCGACATAGACGTCACACTTTGATCACCTTCGTGCTGTCTTTGATATGTTGAGGACAGAGCACCTGTTCGTCAATCAGAAGAAGTGTGCTTTCTTCACTACTTTTGTAACTTTTTAGGATTTTGTGGTGTCTATTGATGGTGTTCATACAGATCTGTCGAAGATAGATGCGATTTTGGAGTGGCCCAAACCAGAAACCTTACACGATGTTCGAAGTTTCCATGGATTGGCCTCTTTCTACCGTCGATTTATCAGAAACTTTAGCATTCTGATTGCTCCTATCACAGAGTGCCTCAAGGGACGTGATTTCCATTGGTCCGAGGAGGCAGAGGCCAGTTTTCATCTGGTCAAGCAAAAGATGACAGAGGCACCAGTTTTAGCACTTCCCGACTCTGAAAAGGTGTTTGAGGTAAACTGTGATGCATCTGGGGTTGGCATTGGTGGTGTTCTAAGTTAGGAGGGGCGCCCAATAGCCTTTTTTAGTTAGAAGCTATCAGGATCGAAGAAAAATTATTCCACCTATGATCAGGAGTTTTATGCCATCATTCAGTCCCTAAAGCATTGGTGTCACTACCTAATACAGAGGGAATTCATTCTCCTCACTGATCATGAGGCCTTGAAATACATCAATGGCCAGCACAAACTGAGTAGACGGCATACCAAGTGGGTGGCATACTTGCAAGAGTTCACATTTACATTGAGGCACCATGCAGGGAGTCTGAACCATGTTGCAGATGCACTGAGTCGTCGTACGTTGCTCCTCACCACCATGAGCACCAGAGTTGCAGGTTTTGATACATTTTCTGATATGTATGCTGCAGATCCTTCCTTCGGGAGGATAATTCAGGAGGTAACTGATGGTCAATGCCATGATTTTATTTTGCATAATGGTTACCTGTTTCGTAGATTAAAGTTATGCATTCCAGATTGTTCACTAAGGCAACAGATTATTAGTGAACTTCATAACGAGGGTCATTTTGGGTGAGATAAGACGTTGGGTCTGATCTCTTCCAACTATTATTAGCCCAAGTTGACTAGTGACGCGACTCATTATGTGGAGCGTTGTTATGTGTGTCAGCGATCTAAGAGAGTTCTCACTAATGCGGGCCTGTACACACCTTTATCGGTCCCTAAAGCCTCTTAGCTTGATGTCAGTATGGACTTTGTGTTAGGCTTACCTCGTACCCAACGGGCCGTGGATTCTATTTTGGTTGTGGTCGACAGATTTTTCAAGATGGCCTATTTTGTTGCTTGCAGGAAAACAATGGATGCTGCTCGGGTCGCCCATCTTTACTTCAAGGAGATTGTGTGTTTACATGGTGTTCCACAATCCATTACCTCAGATCGTGATACCAAGTTCATGAATCAATTCTGGAAGAGTCTATGGGAGAAACTGGGAACGAAGTTGAATTTTAGCAGCGCCTACCATCCTCATACAGATGGTCAGACAGAGGTGGTGAACCGGAGTTTGGGAAACCTTTTGAGGAGTTTGGCAGGAACTAAACCAAATCAGTGGGATTTGGCATTACCTCAAGCAGAATTTGCTTATAACAGGTCAAAGAACAGATCAACGGGAATGAGCCCATTTGAGATTGTCTATGATCAAAACCCATCTGGGGTGCTTGACTTAGCCCCTATTCCGCGTGTAGGTCGTTTCAATCGTAAGGCAGATGAGATGGCAGAACATCTTCGAGGTATCCATGAGTAGGTCAAGCTGGCCATTCATGAGAGTAATGCCAAATACAAGGCTCAGGCTGACAGCCACCGTCATCAAGTACTTTTTGACGTTGGTGATTTTATTTGGGCAGTATTAACTCGTGATCGTTTCCCTGTTGGAGAGTATAACAAGCTAAAGGAGCGAAAGATTGGTCCCTGTGAGATCCTACAGAAGATCAATGATAATGCCTACAAACTGCGCCTCCCCAGTCATTTGAGGACTTCTGACGTCTTTAATGTGAAACATCTAAGTCTTTATTTTATGAATTCTGATGAAGCTAGTGTAAACTCGAGGATGAGTTCTTTCCAACCCAAGGTGACTGATGCAGGAGCATCCGAGTCAGATGATGCTGAGCTGTCAGATGACACGTTGATGACACTGAAATATCTTGAGTTGGCAGATCAGCGCAAAGATGGCAAGAAATCGTGACTTTGTCATTAATTAGGGTATTTTTGGATGCGCTTTGTAGTAACCCTTGTGGACGGGTGTGAGTGGGCGGGTGCAAAGACAGACATTGGGCTGAGCTACCACACTGACAGGGTACAGGGTGCTCAATCCCACATCGCCTGGGTGTGAAAAAGGGGATGTATTATATATAGTATGTTCTCTTCAAATGGTATGAGGCCTTTTGGGATAAAACTCAAGAGCAAAACTATGCGGGCTCAGGCCTAAAGTGGATAATATCATACCATGTGTTGGAGCAGGCTATTACAGTTGGTATCAGAGCCTGAACCCAGCCGGAAGTGTGCCGACGAGGGCGTCGGGCCTCGTAGGGGGGTGGATTGTAGTAACCCTTGTGGACGAGTGTGAGTGAGCGGGTGCAAAGATAGACACTGGGCTTAGCTACCACACTGACAGGGTATAGGGTGCTCAATTCCACATCGCCTGGGTGTGGAAAAGGGGATGTGCTTATATGTAGTATGTTCTCTTCAAATGGTATGGGACCTTTTGTGGTAAAACCCAAGAGCAAAACTGTGCGGGCTCAGGTCCAAAGCGGACAATATCATACCATGTGTTGGAGCGGGGTATTACACGCTTCAATATTTTAGCCATAACTTTGGCTATAGGTGCACGTCGGCACCTAGCTATGCTGGGTGTGTATTTTTTCGAGGCCAAAATACACTATTTTTCCCTCCAAATCCCTAATTTTAGTTATTTCTTTCCTTTTTTAGTAATATTTATTTTGTTGATTAGGAAGATATTTTGGGCTTGATCTGGGCCAGATTTCTGGCAACATCTTTCTTTTATTTCCTATTTTATTTTGGCACGATTTTTGAAATCCTGCTATTTTTGGTAATGTTGACGAAGTTCAGCTATATAGCCCGACTTGTGGGTTGATGCTAAGACACTTTTGATTTTGAATAATAATATTGAATAGCAGAGACTTCTCTTTGAGTTTTTTTGGGCAATTCTCGTCCATTCTTTCTGTTTATTTTCTATTGCCATTAGCTTACAGAATAATTAATATTCTGTCCGGCGTAAAAAATTTAATTAAATTCTAAGGTATATATATTTTTTTCTTCATTTGCTACATCAGTTACTTGCCCTTAATTAATTAAATTAAGATTTTGGTTCCAATTTTATATTACCAGTTCAAGTTCAAGAAAATACATCTGATAGTTGAGTCTAAGTTTAATTAACCACTTGTATTTGATATACACTTTCTCCTAAATGAAATGACAAAATTACCCATCAAAGCAGTTTGTGATACTAATGTATTTTTAAAAAATAATTATGTCATTTTCTTTTGTTAAAAAGTGAGTAAAGTGCAATTAAATATCATCACCCTTATCAAAAATCAAGTTTAGTTTTTAACACTTCTAAATTCCGTCAGTAAAAAGGTAATGTAAAAGCTACAAAAACATATACTTTTGTGTGTACTTAATGCACAATGTAGGCAGAAAGGATTTCATTCCAAACATCAGGCACTCCGGGAAGGCACCAATGTGTGCAATCAGCATAGCTGAAGGGATTGGATAATTGTTCTTTAGTTAGTGGCCACCATTGCTTCTTGTAAACGGATGGATGACCATCTTTCCTGTACTCTGTGAGTTGTGTTACATTGAGAAGTTGTATCTCAAGACCTTTTGTTTTCATCCTTTTAATCACTTCCTCCACAATTCGCATCATTTTGGGATCTGTTCTGCTTCCCCAATATCCCTCTTTCATAATTGGCTCACTTTCATTCAAGCACTTGTTATCTCTTTGCCTGCCCCATTCTTTTGCCCTGCAATATAATATACGCCAATTAATTATACTAGAAGTCAGTCCTTGATATGATCATATTAATTCATCACCTCAAAAAATATTTTAATTTGATTGAAAGTTTTCTCAAAAATAGATATTTGAATAGTATATTAATAGAAAATGCTCATTTTCACAAATCTATTGTACTTGTTTGAATATTGTTTTATTTTAAAAATCCTTCCAGAATAAAATACAAAAACTAAGCCAATTAAATATGACGAGATAAATGCATGATTTCCATACTGCGAGTGAGTTGCGGTCATGCTAACAAAAAATAATTTAGTCTTGGTACGATTGACGTGGGTGTCCAACCAATCTGACCATGTCTTAAGAACCATCTTGTACCAATGTCGCAGCTTGACTTCGTTGTCGACTTTTTTAGGACTTGCAAATGATCTCAACCTGATAATCGGTGCATCAAAATTTGAAATTTTAGAAAGAAGATTCAATAATAATTGATAAAAATGCTGGTGAATTAAGTTCAATTAGCAATAGGTAGCACTTGTGTACTTACAAAACTTTGATATCAGGAATTGCTTTCCACCAAAGATAGGAATTAAAGACGAGTATGTCTGCATTGCTCCAATGCCTAGCATGCGTTTCAATAATATCAGTTTTAACGATTAAGCTGTTTGATCGATGTTTTCCTGGATCATCAGCACTAGATTCCACTAGCAATGGAGCCCAATAAAAATCGATCGATGCATTGTATTCCTGCATTAATTGCAATTAACAACCAACAATTAGTCAAGGAGTTGCACATTTTTAACAAGAAAGTAAATTAAGTAACAAATAAAAAAAATTAAAAAAGACAACATAAAGGAAAATCATTCCCCCCACCCCACTCCCAAAAAAATATTCATGTTGAAATGACAAAAATATATATACATGTATGTGTCTATATATATTTATGTACATGTGAGAGTATGTTTATTGTTTGTAAATATAGTATTAGATTGTCTTATTTTGTAGCAAAATTTAAAGTTACAGTTGCCTTATTTACTGGGGAAAAAACACTTACAGTGGCCTTGAAAGTGCACAAGGAGCCATTTACGTGCATGGTTTTGAGTGCTTTAGGAACGGATGACTCGAGCAGGCACATCATTGAAACCCATTGGTTTCTATTCAATGAATCCCCCACGAACACAAGCCTCTTATCCTTTAGCCTCTCCAGCAATGCTTTGCCATCGAACCTACCTTGCATTAATTAATTTCAACCATCAATTATTGTACTAATTAAACACAAATACACACACACACACACTAGCTGGTACAGACGTTAATACAGAAACATAGAACACACGACCAATTATATATGCATGAATAATATATATCCTTGTGTGTGTGTTTATATATATATATATGTATATGCATGCATGAGATGTATGATAGAAACCTTGGGATGTCACAATTGTTGGGTTGCCACCTCCAATTCTGATACTTCAAGTCCTTCCTCCCAAACTTCTCACAAGCCAAATCGTCAAACATGTAGGGACACTGATGATCTTTGTACAAAGGGTAAGAGTTGTTATCATACACCCATTTACCAGAAAAGAAATCACATTGCTTCAAAGAATTTCTATCACTCTTGGGTTTTGATGAATTTCTAGAATTATTGTTAGGCATCAATAATGGACTTCTAATATGGTTCATAGGTGGCAAAGAAATCCCACCTTTCCCATCCGTTTTTGATGAATTTCCAGAATTATTGTAAGGCATCAACATTGGACTTCCAATATGGTTCATAGGTGGCAAAGAAATCCCACCTTTCCCTTTCCCATCCGTTTTCGATGAATTTCTAGAATTATTGTTTGGCATCAACAATGGACTTCCAATATGGTTCCTAGGTGGCAAAGAAATCCCACCTTTTCCATCCGGTTTCGATGAATTTCCACTGTTGTTGTTAGGCATCAACAATGGACTTCCAATATGGTTCTTAGGTGGCAAAGAAATCCCACCTTTCCCATCCAGTTTCGATGAATTTCCAGTGTTGTTGTAAGGCATCAACAATGGACTTCCATTATGGTTCATACGTGGCAAAGAAATCCCACCTTTCCCATCCCGTTTCGATGAATTGCCATTGTTGTTGTTAGGCATCAACAATGAACTTCCAATATGGTTCATAGGTGGCAAAGAAATCCCACCTTTCCCATCCGGTTTCGATGAATTTCCGGTGTTATTGTAAGGCATCAACAATGGACTTCCATTATGCTTCATACGTGGCAAAGAAATCCCACCTTTCCCATCCGGTTTGGATGAATTTCCAGAATTATTGTTAGGCATCGACAATGGACTTCCACTATGGTTCCTAGGTGGCAAAGAAATCCCACCTTTTTCATCCGATGAATTTTCAGAATTATTGTTAGGCATCAACAATGGACTTCCAATATGGTTCATAGGTGGCAAAGAAATCCCACCTTTCCCATCCGGTTTCCATGAATTTCCAGTGTTATTGTAAGGCATCAACAATGGACTTCCATTATGGTTCATATGTGGCAAAGAAATCCCACCTTTCCCATCCGGTTTCGATGAATTTCCAGAATTATTGCTAGGCATCAACAATGGACTTCCAATATGGTTCATAGGTGGCAAAGAAATCGCAGCTTTTTCATCGGGTTTCGATGAATTTGCAGAATTATTGTTTGGCATCAACAATGGACTTCTAATTTGATTCATAGATGGCAAAGAAATTTCACCTTTTCGATCCGGTTTCAATGAATTACCAGAAATATTGCTAGATTTTGAGAATGAACTAATTACATTAATTATGGGCGTCCATAATGAATTCTCAGGTACTGTAATGCTCTCTTTGCTAAGATAAATGGTGGTAGTGACTAACACCATAAAGAAGAGGACAATAAGACAATGGAAGCTGCATCGGAATAACCCCGCCGGCCCTGCAGCTATATGGAGTTTATTTGCCATGGCCGACGTACTCCTCCTTTCTGTGTCTTCTGATAAATTAATTTATGGAGGATCCGTATTTACTATGTATGCATTTAATTGGACTTTGAATATATATTAACGAAGAAAAACTACAGAATCAATCATTATGAGTTCATATATGGATTAACAGAGAACCAATCCTAGAAAGCAATGATTAATATTCCAGAAAAAGATATACTATATCAGGTCTGATCATCAATTCCGAATCTACCAAAAAGAGTAAATTCATTCATTAGTAATAGTCCATTAAAGGTACTTATAATCATAGATTACTTCTATATATAGTTTCTAAAATCTTATATGTAGCTAGATATATGTAGGACAGAAATCCTCTCCAATTAGGATGCGCGCATTTTCTCTCCATTTGGCTCAAAGCACTGTAGTTTTGGTGGATGGTAAAAAGAAGCTGTAACTTAAGCATGGCAAATACAGATGATGTATTTAAACATTTATACAGTATAACCTTAAAAACGATTATCGAAAATACCCCAGAGATTAAATATTGCAAATGTGCATTAAATATGCCCACCTACCACCTACCCGGATGGGACACATGAAATGACCGAATTGTTTAAAAAAATCCTCCCAAAATTTTCTAAAAGATGCAAAACCCATAATCTGAAAGACCAACCATTGTCATCTCCTTAAAATTTTGTAAAAAAGATATTAGAAGCCATAAATGTTTTCATTCCAACTTGAATGTGAAATTAAATTGGTTAGTTCACTTTCTCTCTCTTTAGATTCTCTCTTTGTGAATGCATTGAACTTCAAATTAATTTGGTTAGTTCACTTTCTTTCTCTTTATTTTCTCTCTTTATGAATGCATTTATGGATTTTCATTTATTGATATGCTTTTATTTAGTTTTTTTCCATTATGGTGTACTATTGAATGTATTTGACAGGTTCATTTATGTTAAATTTTGTTTTTGAACAGAACAGACGGTATTTCCTTTTATTTGTATTCTCCACTAACGTTACAGATACATTAATTTTTGAAATTTTGTATTGTATAAATTTAGTCTTATTCATGTATTATTTACTCATTAATTGACACTTAAAATTGTCCGAAATAAAAATTGAAATTAATTACGATGTTAGAACTAAGTCAGTTATTGACACCATGTATGAGAAAATTGCAAAATTTATTTTACTTAAATGGGATGTGTTAACTAACTCAGTCATTTACATTCAATCTGACTTTTTTTGATTCGTAATGAAATAAATTCAGAATTTATGCAATTAGTCATTGACTCACGTCACTGAGAATTGTAATGATAGAATTCGAAATTTTCTTTTACTCAGTCATTGAAACTGAAAATGTGAAATTGGGAATTTTAGTGAGATAAAATGGGATGTTACCTTTACTTCAGCGAGTAATCTTTTGAATCAAATATGATCGGGTGGTTACTGTACATTATTGTTTTATTCTGTTAGTCATTCAATAATAATCAAGCCTAAGTTATCCATTATAAACCTTGTACATTGCATGTAATTTGATTAATATTTACAAATTAACTCGACCACTGTGATTTATTGGTTGATGACCCATGCTTATTACTTAATTATATGAGATGGAAGCTAATATAATTAATGTCGAAGACATACCATCGGCAGTTGTCGAGAGCCAACAAATTGAATTTAAACCAAGGACAAATATGTGTTTTGAATCTTAGGCAGATGCATATGATTTTTACAATGCATACGAGGGTAAAGTCAGATTCAGTATCCGAAGGGAGTACGAAAATGAAAGAAAAAATGACAATAAAATTACATTTAGATTGTTTGTCTGTGCCAAGGAGGGTAAGAGGGGGAAGGACAAAAGGGACAAATTTACAAAGACTCCCAGGGAGAGACATGAATTGACTGCGGTGCGCGCGTGGTCATTCATTACAAGAGTAATTCTGAGATGTATATTGTTTCTGATTTTGTAGAGGCTCATAACCATCCCTTGATAATGAACAATGCACCCACATGATGTAGTCACAGCAAAAAATTACGGCTAGCCAGGCCATTGATGTGGAGTTCGCTGCCGATTTAGGAGTCACTGTTCTCAATGCTTTTGAGCTAATGAGAATGCAAGTTGGTGGGAGACCATCAGTAGGGTATACTAAGCTTGATGTGCAAAATTATATAAGGACCAGAAGACAAAGCTAGCTTGAATTTGGAGATAAGGCTTGGCTGTTGAATTATTTTCAGACCAAGTGTTGTGAAGATTCGTCATTCTTGTATGCAGTTCAATTGGATAATGAAGCAATGATCACGAATATATTCTGGACAGATCCGAGAATGATAATTGACTATGGGCATTTTGGAGACGTTGTAACATTCGATACAATGTACAAACTAACCCATGGCAACCAGCCTTTTGGCTTATTCGTTGGTCTGAACCATCATCGGGAAACTGCACTATTTAGAGCAGCTCTGATATACGATGAGACAACAGAATCATTTGCATGGTTGTTTGACAGCTTCTTGAAAGTAATGGGATGTCCAGCCCCTAAGACAATCCTTACTGACCAGGACGCTGCAATGGCAAAGGCGTTAAAGCATGTCATGCCCAATACTGCTAATCATCTTTGTACGTGGCACTTAATGCAAAATGCACAAAAGCATATTGGCCATGTGTGTAAAAAGGAAGGAGACATTAAAAGTGTTATATCCACATTAATGTTCTGCATTGAGGAGCAAGAAGAATTTTTGAAGAAATGAAAAGAAATGGAACAGAAGTTTAATGTTATTTGTAACAAATGGCTGTTCAACTTGTTTGATTATCGACATAGATGGGCCAGGTCATACATTAAACAATCTTGGACGGCGGGGATTCGTATAACGCAGTTGAGTGAAAGCAAAAATGCTAGTTTGAAGGCTTATGTAACCAAACAACTCACACTTCTAGAATTTTCAAGCACTTTGATAGGCTGTTGTACGACAAGCGTTACAAGGAGACTCAAGCTGAGTATGCTTTGCTTAACAAATTACCTATAATTTTAACACCTTATGACATGTTAGTTTAAGCAGGAGACACGTACACAAAGAGGGTATTTCAGATGTTCCAAGAGGAATTCTTAGTAGTTTGTGTCAGCACGAATATCAAATGTAAAGAAATGAACAATAATGGTCTGCTTGTTTATGCAGTAGTCCAAAATGGGGAAAAAAATGAGCGCCGTGTTACAAAGTCAGAGGACAACCAATTAAGTTGTTCTTATAGAAAGTTTGAAATGATTGGTATTCTGTGATGCCATTGTTTAAAAGTCATGAAAGATGAATTGTTACTCACTGAACTGCCTTATTGGTATGTATTAAGAAGATGGAGTAGAAATGCTAGAGACGGGATCATCGACCAAATTATTGCCAGTGATGTTATAAAGGATCCCAAACTTGAAATAAGCCGACGGTACAGAATCCTCTGTAGACTTCTGACCAAAATATCTTCCATTGCATCGAAAAACGACGGAGCTTTCGATGATTTATTACTAAATGCAATGATGTGAAAAAAGAATGGTCAAGAATGTAGAATTCAAAGTTTCACCGATAAAGCAACAACTACTCAACCATCTCCTGTTGTAAATGTCCTCGACAATGTACAAAACAGGACTGGAGTAAATGCTAAGGGAATAAGGACTAAAGACAGATGTAAAGGTCCCTTTCGTAGGATAAAATTTATTGTGGAAAAGAGAACAAATGCTGCTAAACGACAACGTCAGGTATTGATTTGGAATATAGAGTTATCATTACAATCATGCATATAACAAGTCTAATGTATTTGTTGTTGTCTTTAGAAATCCAGCAAGCTTGGGCCATCCGAATTGGCAGGTGGCACTGGTAGCAAAGCAACCCCCTCCTATATATTGAGCAATGTAAATTTTTTGATAACTCTATGAAATCCACCACATTATTTGGATGATCTATGAGTAATTCATTAACTTTATGTCTTTAGATTATAGATATATCATAATGATTACTTGATGATTTAGGGAGGCAAAATTTCATCTGATTATCTTTCTTTGTGGAATGACGGCGAGGGTGATGCGGCATCCCTCACTTTTGCAAATCTTGACTGGGATTCACCGTTCAGTCCCTTATTTGGTGAACACATTACTCCGTTGAGGAATGACGTAAATAATACCATTGCATTTTAGAATGATGGAACATTTATTATGCCTATTAGTACATTGGTGTATAATTATCACTTTAATCAATTACAGTCTAATATTAGTGAATCAAGCATGTTTTTAGCCACACTCTTCAATACTTCTTCCCATGAAGGTTCATGCACGTCTGATTTGGCAAGTGAATAATTTACATTTCATTTTCATCATATCCTATTAAATGTATGACTATTTTTAGTGTGAAATATCATATTAGCTGACAACACATTATTTTTCCTATGTTCGTAATGAAAGACACTTCATCTCAACGCCGAGAAGAATACTGCTATGCCAGTGTCTGAAATGCCATTATCCCAGGTTAATCGTCCATTTCAGTGACGACTGTTCAAAAATAAAGTCATTCTTTTACAAATTGAACTATGTCGTGATGTAAAAATAGAGTCCTCTAGTCTGATATCTGATTATATAGTCCTTTTGTGAAAGATGAAAATTTTGACTCATAATATAAGTTTTAATTTGCAGTGAATTAAGTTTTAATATTAAGTATGATGAAGTGTACGATTAGACCCATAATATAAAAGCTTATTTCATCATGGTAAACTGAAGAGGCAGATTACGTATATTATATTATACAGCCTTATATAAAATAAGTAAACTCACCTAAGCAAAGTTTTAATACAAAACAATCATTAATTTCCCACTTTGTTTTGTTATACAAGCCATTCTTCTGATAATTTACCAGTGACCACCCACAAATGAATATCACATTGGCATAACTCACACTCAATGGTATCCTCGTTAACAGGAATAGTATATAAATCCTCAATGTGGCCTCCTATAGGGCAGCATTCAGGAATTTCTGCATAAAGTTGCCAATGATAGCCCCCCTACCCAGTGTTTATGATTTGGATCATTTTCTTCTGAATATTTTTGATAAACTGATTATTTGAGCGATTGTTCTTAATGTTGATAAGATCTTGAATTCCGTTCTTCTTGGAAGCATCATCCCCATATAGCTTACCAAGTGTGAGTGTGAATTCACAACTAATATCATTCACCTCATATCCTCGTTGGAGGATTCGTAGACCATAGGCGTAGTTGCCAACAAGCAAAAATAAGCTCCTACAATGGAGCATTAAACAATTTATTAAATTTTAGATAAAGTTCTCTAAATACATACATACTCGAATGTAGCTCAACGTACCACTCCATAAATAAACATTTCCTCGACATTTCGACGGTCAATACATCTATTAAAGATGTACCATCGGTTGTCGCTTGGTAATTTATTTCCTTCATTGTCTTAGCTTCTGAACCTAGTAAATACATTGACCTATAACTGTTGTGAAATATTATTTCTTATTAGAATGGTGTTTCAATATAATATAAAAAATAAACAAACTTATAAAGTACAACAGACGCTATTCATAGCGAAATCCATGTTAATAAAGTAACAAAATTGAGCATGAATATACAAACCATTGTTTCATTCTCATTAGGTCTTCCAAGCTATTTGTTGCTACTCAATGGACAATTTTACTCACCAGATGTTGGGGGAGACCCTCCATGTTGAAGAAGAATGATATAGTAATTGTAAGATAATATGAACTCTTTTTCTGCTGTAACTCTTTTATATTTTGTTGGTTCAACAAAAACCTAAATTAAGCACTCAACAACTTGCATCACATCTTATAATAGTAAACAATCCAAATATTTATGAATACGTATCAAATCCTTATAAAGAAAACATCTTATTTGAATATTGTAACAGATTTATTTGCAGATTACCTCATAAATTGATTTGACCAATAGTTGCTTCAATATCAAGTACAATACCTTATATCTTTATTTTGGTTAGGGTTTAAACAGAAAGCTAAATTAACTATTAAATTCTCTTAACAACTTCCATCACATCTTATAATAGTAAACATCTCAAACGTTTACGAATACGTATCAAATTCTTATAAAGAAAACATCCTATTTGAATATTGTGACAGATTTATTTGCAGATTACCTCATAAATTGATTTGGCCAATAGTTGCTTCAATATCAAGTACAATACCTTATATCTTTATTTTGGTTAGGGTTCAAACAGAAACCTAAATTAACCATTAAATTCTCTCAACAACTTTCATCACATCTTATAATAGTAAACATCTCAAACATTTATGAATACGTATCAAATCCTTATAAAGAAAACATCCTATTTGAATATTGTGACAGATTTATTTGCAAATTACCTCATAAATTGATTTGGCCAATAGTTGCTTCAATATCAAGTACAATACCTTATATCTTTATTTTGGTTAGGGTTTAAACAGAAACCTAAATTAACCATTAAATTCTCTTAACAACTTCCATCACATCTTATAATAGTAAACATCTCAAACGTTTATGAATATGTATCAAACCCTTATAAAGAAAACATCCTATTTGAATATTGTGACAGATTTATTTGTAGATTACGTCATAAATTGATTTGATCAATAGTTGCTTCAATATCAAGTACAACACCTTATATCTTTATTTTGGTTAGGGTTTAAATAGAAACCTAAATTAACCATTAAATTCTCTCAATAACTTTCATCACATCTTATAATAGTAAACATCTCAAACGTTTATGAATACGTATCAAATCCTTATAAAGAAAACATCCTATTTGAATATTGTGACAGATTTATTTGCAAATTACCTCATAAATTGATTTGGCCAATAGTTGCTTCAATATCAAGTACAATACCTTATATCTTTATTTTGGTTAGGGTTTAAACAGAAACCTAAATTAACTATTAAATTCTCTCAACAACTTCCATCACATCTTATAATAGTAAATATCTCAAACGTTTATGAATACGTATCAAACCCTTATAACGAAAACATCATATTTGAATATTGTGACAGATTTATCAACTGTTGTGAAATATTATTTCATATTAGACTGGTGTGTCAACAGAATATAAAGAACAAACAACCTCAGATAGTAAAACAGACAATTTTACTCACTAGATATTGGGGGAGACCCTCCATGTTGAAAAAGAATGATATAGTAATCGTATAATATGAACTCTTTTTCTGTTGTAACTCTTTTATATTTAGTTGGTTTAAACAGAACTTATATTAAGCATTAAATTCTCTTAACAACTAGCATCACATGAGTAATAGTAAACATCCCAAATGTTTATGAATACGTATTATATTTAGTTGGTTTAAACAGAACCTATATTAAGCATTAAATTCTCTTAACAACTAGCATCACATGAGTAATAGTAAACATCCCAAATGTTTATGAATACGTATCAGACTGAAATAAAGAAAACATTCTATTTGAATATTGTGATAGATTTGACCAATAGTTGCTTTAATATCAAGTACAAGCCCTTATATCTTTTTTTTGGTTAGGGTTTAAACAGAAACCTATATTAAGTATTAAATTCTCTCAATAACTTGCATCACATCTTATAATAGTAAACATCCCAAATGTTTATGAATACATATCAAACTGAAATAAAGAAAACATCCTATTTGAATATTGTGATAGATTTTTTTTCAGATTACCTCATCAACTAATTTGACCAATAGTTGCTTTAATATCAAGTACAAGACCTATATTGAGCATTGAACATTAAATTGACTATTGACAACTGCCATCCCAATTGAATATTATAAATATCCCTATTTTCAAGTGTCATATATATAAACTTTGGCAAAAATAATTACAATTAACATACAAATTATGTCGAATGTACTATGGATTTTAGTTTTTTCCTCGTGTGAGAGCTGGGAGGTGGGATTACGAAGTCATCATCTTCCGAGTCTGTAAAATCAGACATGTCAGAATCTGATTTTAGAATTGGATCACTCGATATGGATGCAATATGTTCACTAAGATCTTCGAATATTTGAGTTGCCTTTGCAATTTGATCAGTCTTCCTTCATCTCACATGTAATTGATGAATCTCGCATTCCAATTAAGGAATAACCGAAGCCATTTTAGCAGATTTTGAATTGAGCATTATAAGATGACGTGATCTGAGAATTGCTATACTAAGTCTTCTACAATCTGCAACTATAGTACTCCTCGCCTGTGTTAACTCCTTATACCTTGTACAGAGTTGACATTAAGTCTGTGACATTGTTGTAGGTTACAAAAGTGGTGGTGACCTTTCATGATTGCATACAATGTTTGGCCCTTCTGTCAAACTCCCCGTGTGTGACCCTTCACCTTTGCATACAATGTTTGTCATTCAGATAACCTAAAGAGGGAGTTTAGTTTAAGGAAAAAGGCGAATGGAAGACAATCCAAGGGATGGATAGTTGATTTGTAATGGTGGGACTATTGGATTGTAACCAAATATATATCTGTTTCTATTTTTTCACCATAAATGAATTACAACCACACTTATACTACTTTCAGTATAAATTAATTACAACCACACTAGTACATCTGTATTCAATAATATTTAGATACACTACAAGATTTTTGGCTTTTAACGACGGGGTTTTTACTGCGGGCCCGCGTGACTCGTAGTAGAAAGTATATTTTTACGGTGGGCCGGTATAGCCCGCCGTAGAAAGTTTATTTTCTAAGGCGGTCATCCATAGCCCACCGTATAAAGTATTTTCTTCGGTGGGTTATGTGTATAACACCCTTGAACCATGTTTCTTTTTCTTGTCTTCATCTTATTAGGATTCAAAGGTGATTTTTGGACGTTGTGGGGGTAGAAGTGTAATTAGGGATATGTGTATATATAAATGCATATATATATATATATGTGTATGTGTGTGTATATATATATGTAGGCTATATGTATATGTCTTGTAAAGGAAGCTTTGAATGGAAGTGGCAGACAAAGTTTTGCATGGTGACAAATGGAGAAAATGGGGAGACTTTGCTTGTGTTGACTGACCAGCCACTATAGCTTGGTGCACTTGCTTTGTAAGAAAAATATAAAGCACAAAAGAAAAGAAAAGAGGAAGAAGAAAGGGAGACTTTCAGGGAGAGAAACAGAGAGAATAAGAAGAGAAAAAGAGAAGAAGAAGATTCATAAGAAGGAATTGTGTTCAAGACCATAAGGCAAGTTGAAATATTACCTTTGTATTTCTATATATATATATGGTTTAAAGTTATGGTAACTTTTGAAGTTAATTATTTGTTAGATTCCAAGTGAAATATGGTGAAGGCTGGATTGTTGAGGTGTTGTACACTTTGTATTTACAATGGCTTGGTTTAAATTAGAGTTTAGCCAAAGTAAAACCTGATATAGGTTTATATATGTGGGTAGGTATACTGATATATTTGTTGGTGTGAGAAAGAGCATGCAAAAATTAAAGTTGCATGTTCTGTTTGTTAGAGTTTTTGGTAGCTTGTGTTTATATGGGTGTTTATGTGTAGTAGTTAGTGATTATGAGCATGCAAGATGACTTCTTCTTGTAATCCTGTTTATTATTGAAATTAATTACTTGATTTAATTTAGATTAAGTTAAGAATTTTAGTTTTTAAAGAATAACATGATTTCATGGGAGTAGTCATTTGGAGTAGTACTTTTAAGGTAGATGAAATATACAAGAACAGTAGGTGAGCATGATGTCCGGTATGGCTAGATTCCATAATGGGTTAAGTCACAAGATTTTTCTGATTGTTAATGTTATGTAATTGTTTCTCACATGAATATGTCTTGACCGTGTATGTATATATGAGTAGTATTGGATGACTATGCAATTACAGTTGTTTCTTAATGAGCTCTTTGATATGTATGTGTGTCTATGAGTATATATTAGTTTTTGGTGACTAAAAGCATGTGGGTATTTTCTTTTTGCAATCTGTTATGGGTCTATTAATTTATTTGCTTGAATGGTGGAATTGAACACATGTGGGTCAATTAAACTATGCTAGTGAAGTGAGGTGGCATGTGAACTATGGTTATTTGAAAAATATTCAGATTTATATGTTTTTACATAAAACTTTGGTTTAAACTAAAAGGTAATCATTAGGCTTACCTTTCTAGCTATAGGTTCATTGACATGTTCAAGTTACTGCTAACTTTGTGAGTATTAAATCGCATGAAGTATGCTTGGTATGTGAGGGTTTGAAGAGTAAACCATTTTTCTTGATAGTGTAGAGAAAAAATATGAAATACCCCCAGAAAATTTCGCGTATGAGGTGGCCAGTCTCATACACAAAACCTGGGAGATACATACAACTGGTAGCAACAAGCATAGAATACAAAAGACAGACTAAAATAAATTCTAAAAGCTGAACAGAAAATTCCACTGAATTGAAATAACCTATAAATAAATAGTTATATGCCTGGTAATACAATTTGGAAGTCCCGTAACGCAAGGACCCCTTAACCAGAATAAACACAAGTTTAAGACTCTAATTTAAAACCAACAATCAAAACCTCCAAAAGAGTTCATAGTCTGACCCTTGAATAAGAGGATAGGTTTTTACCCTGTGACCGATGAGAAGAGATGTTTGCCCCAACTAACCCTAAAACTTTATCCTTACAGTGGAACCTGTCTGAAACCTGAAATATCAACAAAGTGGGTTAAACTCATGAGCAAGTTCTATCTACTACATCCCAATCAGAGAACCAATATACATACCCTCAGTATAAGGGACACAAAAGAAAACAATAGATTTAACATACAAGCTATTCTTATTCCAGTTTCATGTTTTCAAAACAACAGTCATTAATTATAATATTCCACCCAAATCCTTATTATGCAAAAGTGATCACATTTCTTAAGTTCAGCAGAAATAAACATAACATGAAATAATATCAAGTTTAAGAAATCCTAACATGCCATCATTTAATCTTTTGATACCTTAATAGGTATAGATATATACATACTAGTCATTTCCTATTTAGTTCATGTTTTCAAAAGTAAAATCATCTTATACATTGTTCCAACAAACCCTTATCATCCAACAATGAACACATTCTTTAAGTTCAAAATAAAGAAAACATGTGCATACATGTATAGATACCCTATTAGATATGGGCGATCCTGACATGCCAAATAAAATGTATAGATACCTTATTAGGTATGGGTGATCCTGACACGCCAAATAAAATGTGTAGATACCTTATTATGTATGGGCGATCCTGACACGCCGGGCAATCCTGACATGCCAAATAAAATGCATAGATACCTTATTAGGTATGGGCGATCCTGACACGCCGGGCAATCCTTACATGCCAAATAAAATACATAGATACCTTATTAGGTATGGGCGATCCTGACAAGCCTGACAATCCTTACATGCCAAAATAAAATGCATAGATACATTCCAATATGCAATATAAAATAACAAGGTGTATTATGATTTAAATTTGCACAAACTGTTATTTCAAATCATCCAACATGAAATTATCATCGTAAGATAAATCGTTCACAAGTAGACTATAATCAAGTATTTGATGGGCATTTATATCCTTAAAGAAAATTACATTCAAGTAAATCAAATAACTCAAACATCCATTAAAGAAGCAATTTCCCAACTCAACCTTCAATGCACTCAAATATATGAGGGAGTCTAAACCTAACTTTTATCTAGGTTTCTGGGCATATTCTACTGCTAAGAACCCTATTAAATCATGCTAGAATTTCCTAGAATTTTTGAGAATTTTAAAAATATTTTTTTCTATCAAAAAGAAAATAAACATAATTTGAGGCATACTTTCACAACCAACACAATCACAAGGGAGACTCATTTTCATATGAAATTTAAAAATCAGGAGCATTTTAATCCTATAAAGTTACCTAAATTTTTCTAGAATTTTTTGGAATTTTAAAATATTTTCTAAAAATAAAAGAAGGTGAAAATCCAACTTTTAGACACTTTAAAAATAAATTGAACAACAAGGAAAGATTAGTTGAAAATTTAAACCCAAGTGTATTTATCCTCCAGAGAATTACAGTAAAAATTTCAGAATTTTTGAAAATTTCTAAGTATTTTCTAAAATTAAAGAAGCTAAAAAAAACAATTTTTAGACACTTTAAAAATTAATTTAATGAGAATGGTAAATCATTTGGATATGAAATTTAAACCCCGAGCTCCTTAAGCTCCTAGGAAGTTGACATAAAATTTTTGGAATTTTTAGAATTATAAAAGTATTTTAAAAAAATGATTTTTTCCAATTTTGAAATTTTTCCAAAAATTTCAAAAATACAAAAGAAATATCAAAACTATCCGGAATGGGCCCATATTGGACCCGGAGGTGGGCCCCCGTGAGTGGGGCCCAAAAATAGTTTTTCGGTCACCGGCCGGGCCGGTGCAGGTGACACGTGCCCCCACGCGCCAGCGGCGCTACCCCCACACTCTTTTTTTTTTCTTTCTTTCTTCTTTCTTCTTCCCACGGCTGAAGCTTTAAAGCTCAACAATGGTGGCTGAACTTTTCGACCATTTTTCGGTCACTTCCGGACACAAAATTGCGCATATGAATATACCATTGAACTCGTCTCGATCTAAGCTACGCATTGGTACCAAATTCACGCCCTCTCGTGGCCTAAATCAAAAACGCCCAATTTCAAGTTTCGAAAATCTAAAATTTCAAAGTCAGATTCCCATCAATCTACCCAACGGTTTACAACCAAATTTTTAAGGATTGTTCTAGGAAGTAAGATCTACCTATTGATCGGAACAAAATCCCTCAAAAATGATAAACACAGTAGACCCAAATTTCATGTTCGTATATATATACACCCGCCTATACAATCATATATACATGTATATACATATGCAAAATACCCTAAAACAGTACCAAAACTCCAAAATCCTAATGTTTAATTCACAGAATTATTCTTAGCATGCAAAATCATTTAATTTCATAATTAAATGCATACAAATTTCTAGCAACATGTTTATACAATTAGCATAATTAATTCTCACAAAATTTATCAACAGAAAAAAAAAACAATTATATACAAATTTCCAAAATAAACACAATCCTCAAACCTAGACTATGCATACGGATTCAAAGGGGAAGAGAAGAATCAAACTTGCCTCTTTGACGATTCAAACACTCGTTTACCCGAACTCCTTCTCTCTTTCGTTTACTCTCCTGATTTTCGTGCGTAATACAAACGGCAAAAATCCTAGTTTCTTGTTATCTTTTGTCCTAATCATTTTATTCTATTATTATTAATATTTTTTCTAAAAACTAAATAACTAAAAATAATAATAATAATAATAACCATAATAATATAACTATAACCATGGCCCAACAACTTAAGCATATCCTTAGCCCAACCATTCCAGCCCAGATTCCTCCCTAGCCCAATCCAAAGCATTTAAAATATTTAAATCAAATAATACACAATCATTAAACAATTCATATAAATTGATAAAAATAAAAGTAGAGCAATTCACATGAAATGAAAGAATTTATAAAGACAACCAATTCACATAAAATAATAATTGTATAACGACCTAACAATTCACATGAAATGATAAAATGCATATAAAGGCATTCCACATGAATTGAAAAATAATAATAATAATAATATAAAGAAATTTAAATTCTTTAAAATAATAGACGTCCAAATTTTTTGGGGTATTACAAAATATCTTTAATGCTACGAAAATATGAGAAATTTTTGAGTAACATTTTTAACATAATAAACTTAATTATGCCAAATAATTAAGTTTATAAAAGATTTATGTGGTGAAATCTTAAAGTGATTAATTAATGTGATTAGTGATCACATTAAAAAAGTGATTTGATTTATTAAATGTTAAAAGTATTTGGTAAATCCTAAAAGCTTGAAATCTTGGAAATGAGATAAAAAAATTCTGAGATAAAATTCATAAAGAATTTGTGAGGTATGGTTAGGGACCTACCTATAAGGTGTGTACGACCCTTTTGTTATGGCCATTGGGTGGAGCGTGCCCTTATTGTGTGAATGTGGTCCGGGACCATCTGGGTGAGTAGACGTACAAGCCCAGCCACATATGTGAGCTTCCTTAGTCCGGGACTATGTGATGCGCACCACTTGTTGGCTAAGCATGCCATTTATTTGAGGGGAGCCCGGGCCTCACGTGAGGTTATGTTAAGTTAATCTAGACGAGTAGCTTAATAAGGAATTGTTAAGAATACAGTTCCTGTGTGTGAAAGAAATTGTGGATATGATAATTAACTAGAGTTTAATTATCATAAGAAAAATATGTTTGTGAAAGAAATTGTGGATATGATAATTAACTAGAGTTTAATTATCATAAGAAAAATATGTTTGTGAAAGAAATTGTGGATATGATAATTAACTAGAGTTTAATTATTATAAGAAAATTTTTGAATCTAATCAACAAAGATTATTGTATGAGTCTTGATATATAGGAATTTAAGGCAAGGTCAATTTGTTGAGCAATGATAGTGTTTTGCAATTCTTACTGAGCTTGTTGAGCTCGCCCCTTTTTATTTTCAGGTATCGAGTGAATGGAAGTGCGGTACAGGACGATGGAGGCTGTTTACATGTAAATTTGTTGGCATGTAATTATCTTTTGCTGTACATAGTTGACTCTCAAGATGAGGGATGAGGCCTCCAGACGAAGTTTTTGTAATAGATGATCTAGATGATCATATATGGATTGTATTATGTAAGTTTTTTGATTGATGTATGGTATGATGGACATTGCTTTTCAAGTCGCGCACCGAATTCAAGTGCCGGACTAGAGTTTCACGTTTTGAAATATGGGGGCGTGACAATGTGTGCCCGCCATAGAAAGGTACTTTCCACCACGGGCAAATCCTGTAGTGGAAAGTTTAGTATCTATCACGGGCCAAGCCCGTAGTAGAAACCTTTATTTTTTTATCCCCAATTCACGCAGTGTAATTTGATTACCGCGCATAAACCAAAGCCCTAAAATCTCTAATCCTCTCTAGATCAAAGCTAAACGAAACCCTAACCTCTAATCAGTGTTCTCTAGCTCCGTTAAAAAAGCTTGAGGCAAAGTCTCCATCAACTGAATCCCAAATTTCACTCCATGGAAGCAACATAAACCCCAATTTGTCCACCTTGAAGCAAGCTCTAAGCCTCCTCAGTCTCCAACTCATCTCCTTCATTAGGTATCATTGCTCTCTTCGTGTTTTTACTCAAATTCATCCAACATTGTGATGGTTTCTGTTTATATGATTTTCTTCAACCTTTGGTAGTATGCCAACGCAATGCAACGATTTTTTATGGGTAAAAGATCTCTGTTACAGTGACATTTATTAGTTGTCTTTGATTTCTCTCTCCACCATTTTTATTTTTGGGGGAAATAGACTCTCTCTACTTCGGCCAACGACAGGCTACCACATCTCTCTATGTGCTTGTATATGTTTCTGGTGTTAGGGTTTTCGCCATTAACTATGACAGTACTAGATTAAATTATGGAGAATGGGTTCAAATTGCCATCTTTGGCATCTTATGCGGATGTTTATAGTAGGAAGGAATTGTTGTGTGGGAATTGTAAAGAACTCTGTGATTCGGGACACTATAAGCATACAAATTTAATATTGTTTTCTCTTTTAGAATTCTTTAAAGTTGTTTAAAGTATTTTTGCCTTCCCCTGTTTCAATTTTAACTGGGTTTACTAGTTGGTAGAGACTTTAGTCACTTTACCATAATTACCGAAATAATCCTTGTAAAATATGGTTATATGTTGAATATTGTGATTATCACTATTATTTTCTTGATTTTTTTTTTAAAAAATTGGTTAGTATAAATAGACCCATTTCTAATTTGCATTTTTTTTCATGAACAAAACTTATAGTATGTAGCATTTCTATATTCAAAATGTTCCAAACTATTTGAAATTGGGTTTTTACAATGTTCTTATGGGTTTTTCATGGTTCCTCATATCTATTCCAATTAATCCGCTAGTCGCTTCCTTGTGTCACAATTTTTAATTATGCACTGGTCATCATTATCCTACAATTTGTCAGAGGTCCTTAATTTTAAAGGTCATATAGCGCCTACTGAGGTATTCAAATTATTCCTATTTGAAGTTTGGATTATTTGCAGTTGTCAAAAAAAGGGGACATACTCCTTGGACAGTTTGAGCATGTCTCTACTTCATCCTTCTATCTATTTTGAATTAGAAAAAAAAATTCTTATTTATGTATCATCCCCCCTGGCACCCTCCACAATTTTCTTTTTTTTGCGGTAATGTTCTGTTCAGCTAATTGTTTGTATTATTTGGTCATCTAGAAACACGCAGGAAGCTTATTAGAAGGTTTTACACAAATGCAGATCAGCACGCTGGCAATGAGTGGAAATTTTCTGGTTGCTGGAGGCTTTCAAGGAGAACTTACTTGTAAGGTGAGTTGATATATGGGCAGTTGTCTATCATTCTTATATTTTTTCTTTGAGGGTGAGGTGGGAGAAAAAAAAGGCTGGGGTGGATTCCTTGATTATACAACTATGAGATAGGCAATTGCACAATGTGTGGTGGTTTTATAAGCAGATATAGTATGATTTATATGTTTCCATACTTCAATTCCCTCATTCTAGCCCCTAATTGTTAGTTGCTCCACCTACGTGCTGGTATGATCGAAGTATTTAATTTGCGCCATGCTTACTTTTCTTTATCTGCAATCTTATATGCACTCCATAATAACTCTTTCTTTGTGTTTGTTCACTCCTTCCCGGGCATACACTTACAAAAACTGGCATCCCCAAAGATCTGATGACTTATTTTGGTGGTGGTGGTTGTGGGTGGGGGGGTTAAATTTGGGTGACCTCGTGTGTAACTGTGTTTGTACACACTCTTTTATCACTAAAGTGGCAAAATAAATAGTTGTGCACATGCTTATAAGAAAAAATAAAAAATGAAATAGTTGTGCACATGCAAATGTAAGTAAGTAATGGGATTTGTATTTTCAGAATTATTTTCGCATTGGGCTTCACGTAAATCTTGTCCTCCTTTTCTTCTATGTGGTTTTCTCTTTTCTCCTCTTAGTTTGGTTAGAGTATTAATTCAACTTTTCTCGCAGTCTTGATGGAAGCAACGAAGCTTGCATGCTAGAAGCTATATATAGATAGATAACAACGTTCTATTCCAGTTTTTAATTGGTATGTTTATTTTAATTGTTTCCATATTTTTTTGGTTGTACTTCTATTTTAATTCCCATGTCGTATTGTATAACCCTTTCTCTAATTGGTAACTAGGCCATTTGACATTCTGTTGCATGTAACTATTGAAACTGTGGAGCTTGGCAATTTATCTTGGGGTAATGCGCTAAGATTGTTTAGCCATGTTGATTTCTTGTCCTAAATAATTTTAGTGATTAGGATTATTTAGTCATTGGCTTGCAAATGTATCATGTGTCTAATGACAGACAGGATATAACTAAACAACCCACATTGGTTCACCTGTGCACTATTACTTTATTGTAGCTGTCATTTAGGTGTAAACATTTTCTACCTAGGCTAAGGTGGGCTATTGTGGCATTAGTAGAGCTGGGTGAGCACAAGCATTGAATTGACTCCACTCAATTGACCAAATATAAAAATGGGAAGTGTTATTATTATTTTGATAAGTATAAATGGGAAAGTGTTATAGGTTTGGGTTAGTTTCATCCACATTGTTTCTCTTTCATATTTTCTTTTAACTATTTTTTGGTAGGTAACTAAAGAACCATAAAGGAACTTGGTTATTTGAAGAAATTCTTTTTGATAAATATAATTCTTAGGAAGTTCTTATCTCGTAGACTGTATGAGGATGCAAATTTGTTTGTTGTTCTATATGAGATGCAATATGGTTAACAGTGTGTCCTTTGATCCTTATCTTTTCTGAAGCCATGGATGGAATATTTTTGACTCTGCTTTGAAATATTTTTGACTCTGCTTCGCATAAATTTCATGTGTAAGTGGAAAAGAGTATGTGTTCATCTGTGCTTGTCTTCTGCTTAATAGTCTAAGAAGTGAGTTACATCATGGTTACTGAACAGGTATAAGCTCAGGAAACCTTGAATGATAATGAATAACTTCGATGGCCACTAATGTAGCATGTTCTTGTTTTCTTTGGAGTATATTTGTTAAAAGAACATGCCAAGCAGCAATAGTTTGTAATGTGATCGTATTCTCCTTCCTCCTGTGTTTTTACGAATAATAGAAAAACCAAATAGAGCTCATTCTAGTTTTCTCATTCTCTTAAACATAACATTAGACCTTTCATAATTCAATTAATAAATTATCATGTAATTTTCATTTTTTATCTTGTAATTCAGGGGCTGATCTTTTTGATGCTGATCTCAGAGGTGTAAACTTCTCCTTGGCAAATGTGACAAAGGTGATTTCTAGTATAACAGTTAATACTGAGTTCAATTGATGAGAATTCCTTCCTTTTTTTTTTCTTCTGAATAATGACTTGTTACAATTCCAAGTAATCTATTAAATATGAACTAAAATTTGGCAACATTCTTCCCAACCCCATATATGAGTGAGGGAGCTGATAATAGGACAAAAGTACTCTAAGCCTCTGTATGCATTCACAACACATTTGATGGCAATTTTTCTTTGAAATTAGTTATAATGATAGCACATAATTGGGTTTGAATGAATTGAGGAGTAAATTGCAGAAAGGCTAGTGTGATGTACTTTATGGATCATTATGGTCTGTGTAAATATAATGGTAATCGTGATATCCTTTTTGTGAAAACGGAATGTTATCAGCTTTGCTTCTCTAGAAACCCATTTATCTTCATCATAACCAAACTTCATATCTCGAACCAAGCTTGAGGAGACTGCTTGAGACCATATATCGCCCTTTTTCACCTGCAAACTTTCCCTTCCTCCCCCACTTTTTTTTTTTTTGAAAGGTAAGTGGTTTAGATTTAAGAACAAAGTCAATATACAGATTGACTTGAGGCATACCCCAAGGGGGATGAACAATTGTGGAATCCCCATGTCCACCAAATATACAAAAGCGAGAACCAAAATCTATAACCAATAGAAATTAAACCATCAAGCATATTACAAAACAAACTGAATGTGAACTTCAGTTGACCCCCATTCCACACATAAACCTTCATAAAGCTAGAGTAGTACATACCAAGAGTCCTAACCCTCCAAATAGACCCCTCAATACACAGTCAACCCATGCACGTCATCCAGCTATCGTAAACAATGTACCCCTTTTGACTATTTAAACTGATATAGTTCTTGAAACCATAGCAACTCATGAAGTAGCACTGCACCATCAGAAGACCCCCCTCCACAGATAAGGCAAAGGAACACAATTGATATAATACCAATGTATGTAGCATGCATAGTACCCCAGCAAACATATAATACACCAGCAGTTGTAGCACCTATTTACCTTTGTGATCATTCTGTTTTCTCCCCCCACAAATTGAACACAGATGGTATAATAACAGGCACAACATCCCATCAGAGTAGACATAAGCAGCAGCTGCAGCAAGATCAGATTAAAATAATCTTCTGATGTATGCAGGTTAAACCAAGCATAGTACCCCGCAGATTAGAGCAACTGTAGCACTTGATTAAACTACCAATCATCTTGAGTAACAACTGGTAGGTGCACCATCTCCTTCTCCAATCCTCTAGAACCTAGTAAATTCGAATAACCACACTACAACCCCTTCTCTAACTCTATAACCCCAACAACAGCAAAGCCACAAACCTGGTTGAACAACTTAGCCACAAACAGCAAATAAAATTGTATAAGAGACATCCACCCAAAGTATCAGCAAAGCCACACACCTGGTGAGAGTACCTGCTCCTCCATCCCTCCAGCACCCAAAACATCAGGCCATGACCTGGCTACCAATTATCAATAGGCCAATCCCCCTACTAGCATCGCTCAACTATCTTCCACTCTTTGCACCTGCAAGACCTCATCACAGAAAATTTGTGAGCATGATTCAAGCAACTGCTCATCTTCCAATTTTCCACCATCAGCAAATCATAATATGTTGCTTAAGCCAAGTATCTACCTGCCGACCCCCCAAAACACTTTCTCAAGCAGTCCCAACCAGAGCAACAAATCACAGAGCAAATATTACCTCTGGTAGTCTCCATTCAATTCTACTCCATTAATTAACAGTAGATCTTGTCCAATTCCGTGAAGACATCTGCTTACATCTGACCACATAGATAATAGTAGCCTTAATACTTTCCCATTCTCTAAATTCATCCTCAAGGATTCTTCTATTTCTCTCATGCCAGATTTCATACATAGTAGCAGCAAAAGCCAGCTTATTCACCACTGAAACTATAGTCTTCCCTTTAAGAGTTAAATATGCCCACTGTAGAATACCCTCCCAGCAAACCTCAGGCCATTACATAGCACCCTTAACTGAAATAGAATTCGATCCAAAACCTCTTGGTAAAGCTGCATTCAAAAAAAAGATGGTCCCTATCCTCCACTCTGCTTCTACAAAATACACAGGTACCATAATTCAGAATCCCCCATTGCATAAGCCACTACTGCATCTGAATTATGTTATGGATCACTACCCACAGATTAAAAGCATGTTTAGGGATATTTGAAGGAAACCATACAAGCTCCTTCCAATCAAATCTATCGCGATGTTGCCTCAGATCTTCCCAAGTAGACAAAATGGAAAACTCACCCCTACTCGGTTGCCAAATAATCTTATCAGGCCCACCACAAGGCTGAACCTCATTAGGAATACCTCTCCATAAATCCATCCATTCGAGAGTGTTAGTGAAGGCCACACCCAATTTTCGTTTTGAATAACTGAAGTAACCATTTCATGCTCCCAAAATCCAGCATCAGTGAGCATCCTCCTATTATATTTCATACACAAAAGGTCACAAGGGAGCCAATAATCATACCATAATGAAGTTAATAACCCATCACCAATTTGATGTTGAACATACTTTCTACATATACTTCTTAGGTTTAACAATTTCTACCATGTCCAAGAGGCAGTCAACTGGCAAATTCACACTCCAAAAGTTTCTATTTCTTAGTAAATGTTGTTTCACCCACTGAACCCAAAGAGATGAAGATTGTGGTTGAATCACCCTCCACAAATGGTTGGTCATACCAGCATTGTTCCTTCCTCCCCCTTGATCTCTTAAACCTATCGAGAGAATGTTTAATAACTCATTAAAATAGTAGGCTGCAATCAGAGAAACTTCTTCAGCACCCTTTAGAGCCATGGGCGAGGCACAAGAGGAAGAACCTAGAAGCTCTGTCAGCTCAGTCTATAGGTGTTTGTATCAATATTGGACGTTGCAGATGTTCTCTCTTAATTCTTCCTTTAAACCTAACTTCCTATGTACTGTACTCGAGAATCGTACTAGATTTTGATTAACGAAGCAGAGTTCAAAAAAATATGCTAGCTTATCAATCAGTATCTTAGAAGCACAACCTAAATGAATCACATTCCTATTCCTCTTTTTGTACATTTGTTCAATTGTTTGGATTGAATATCACATTTCCAATATGAAATGTTTTCTTTTGCAATACAAAATGTTTCTTCTCCTAAGAAGGCAAGTCATGGAATTTAACATAGTGAATCCTGATATAGTATAAAGTTATAAAAAAAAGGTAATCTTAAGAAAACAATAAGACAAAATGTCTACAAGAAACACTTAGTGCATTGCTATGGCAGTGAAGCAGGTTTAACCTGTTGATTTACCACGCTCCGTCTATTGGAAGTATTAGGCATTACTATGATTGGTTGTGAGCTGGGTTCAAATGAGAAGCAAGGATTCTTCATAATTGGGGTTAATTCAATTTTTTAAAATTTACAAAGATAAAATTACTACAAGAATAAAATTAAATAACCCACTTCAAAAATATACCATTAGAAAACAGAAAGATTTAAAGCTTATGCTGTGACCCCTACACGACTAAGACCTACATGGAACTTTTTGTTAACATAAAGGAAATGAGCTAGGAGATATAAATTTAGAAATTTGAACCAGTCAATAATTTGCATAAAGAACTTATGAATATGGTCAAACTAATGACACCCTAAGAAATCACTTTTGATTCAACAGAACAAAATTTGAACATAATGAATCTCATTTAGGAAACTAGAATTTAATTTTTTTTCTCACTTACCTTTGTATTAGTTAAAATAGAGAACTCCTATTTAAGATTGAGACTGAGATTGCAATGGCCTTGTAAGACTTCATCGTTGTTCCTACTTGTACAACCTTAGATGGGTAGATACTATATACTAGATTTTCTACTTGCAATAAGGCGCCTTTGTAATGATTTGTGTTAGTGGCTTGTAATTTTTTTAATAAGAACAAGTCATGCTAATGTTATGCAGTAGATGCTTCCATTGGAAGGACAATGGCTACCCTTGTTTTTTACTTTATGCTTACATTCAGCAGTCAATCTAGCAAATGTATACAATCCGGTCTATTGTTTCCATGTCAGCCTATGTTTATAATGCTATGTCAATTGATAGAGAGTATTGATATTATAGCTAGTGAGCTTCATGTTTTATGACACTAGAAGTATCTTTTGCCTAGTTGATATCAGTAATTTAAATTCCTTTAAACTTTACATTATGGTGTGAGGCACCAACCGAGGTTCATATTGATTTCACTCTTATTTGAGTTTATTGTAACAGTGGTATTTAATGGATTATGGCATGATAATTCTATTTTATTTTTGAATTTTTACATAATTGTTCTTGATCATTTGTGGGTTTTGAGGTTGATCTTTGCTTCATTTTTTCTTCATTTAGTGAATTATAGTCACTTATTATTGAATAAGTCAGGAAGGAGCTATGGATAAAAGCTGGATGTACCTTGATAACAGGTTACTATAACCTAAATAACCTTATTCATAAAAGTTTAGACATTGTACCTATCATTTTGTTATAGTAGTAATTTGAGTTTTGAACTGTAGAGCTTCAAATGAGTACATAAATGGAGAACGAAGATTTGTCAATTGGGCTCAAAGTAATGCAGGGAATCGAGATACCATTTTGTGCCCCTATAAATATTGTTTAAATTCAGAATATCAATGCTTTAGTATGGTGTATGAGCACATAATTATAAATGAAATGGATTTAAACTACATTGTATGGGTCTTTCATGGAGAAAAGAAGAGTACACATATATAAAATGAAGGCGATGAAGATGTTTGGAAATGCCTAAAATGTATGAGATGTTTAGAGATACATATTTTGATGATGAAGAGAATGCTACTACATAGCCTACTGATGAAATTAGAGAGGCTAATTTCAGAAAAGTGTTAGAATACATTGAAACTCCTTTATATCCTGATTGCACGAAATATACAATTATGTCGGCAACAGTTGCCTTATACAAGCACAAAGCCGCTCATAATCTATCTGACAATGGATTTGATGAGATTCTTAACATTCTTTGTGATATGGTTCTGCCAAATAACAAACTTCCTAAGGGGATGGCAACAACAAAGAAGCTATTGAAGAAATTTGATTTGGGATACAAAAAGATACATTCGTGCATCAATGATTGTTGTTTGTTTAGAAAAGAAAATGAGAATATGAATGCATGTCCAAAATGTGGTGCTTCACGGTGGAAAGTGAACACGCAGTCTAAGAAGGTTCTAGAAGGCATTCCGGCAAACGTGATTTGATACTTTCCAATAGTACCAAGATTTAGGCAATTATTTCGATCAGTTGAAAAGGCCGAACAAGTATTGTGGCATTTGACTAATAAAAGTCAAGATAAGAAGATGAGACATCCATTTGATTCACTTGCATGGGATATGATAAATAAAAAGTGGCCGTGTTTTGCATCAAATCCTCGAAATTTGAGGCTTGGCCTTGCAGCTGATGGGGTTAATCCATTCGGTGACCTTAGCACTAAACATAGTTGTTGACCTGTAATTTTAGTGGTATATAATTTTAACCTTTTGCTTTGCATGTCTAAAGAAAATATGATGTTGATATTGTTGATCTCAGGACCAAAGCAACCGGGGAATGACCTTGATATGTTTTTGGAGTCACTGGTGGAAGATTTAAAGGAGTTATGGGAAAAAGGTGTTTAGCTTTATGATTCATTCACTAAGTCCATGTTTAATCTGAAGGTAGTTTTGATGTGGATAATCAGTGATTTACCGGCTTATTCTAATTTGTCTGGTCAGGCAACAAAGGGTAAGTGTGGTTGTCTAGTATGTGCTAAAGACACATATTCAAAGTATTTACCATGTAGTATGAAAACTGTGTTCAGGGGTAATCGGCGATTTCTTCCACACAATCTCCTGTATAGAAAAAAGAAAACCTGGTTTGATGGAAAAGAAGAACTGGGGGATCCACCTAGAGTATTATTTGGTTCAGAAATTTTTTGTCGTGTTGAGAATTTTGAAAATAATTGGGGAAAAAGTAAAAAACCCAAACCCTTCCAAAAAACGCAAGCATTTCCAAAAAAATCCTCCCAAAAAGTACAACAATTCTGAAGAAGAATCAAAGGATGATCCCTTTTGGCTATGGAAGAAAAAATCTATATTTTTTAAGTTACCATACTGGGAGGTATATAATTTTAATTTATTATGAATTTTTAACTTCTTTGGCAATTACTATCTCACTGAGGATTTACACTCCTAACTAATCCAACATCTTTTTGTTTGTTATGTTAAGCATTACTTATTCGTCACAATTTGGATGTAATGCACATTGAAAAAAATGTTTGTGAGAGCATTCTAGGCACTTTATTGAATATGAAGGGAAAATCAAAGGATGGACTTAAGTCTCATAAGGATTTGAAGTCGATGGGCATCAGGGTCAATTTGTACCCAAATGAGATAGGGAAGAAACATTATTTGCCACCAGCACCCTATACATTATCAGAGAAAGGAAAGGGAACATTTTGTAAAAGGTTACAATAGTTGAAGTTACCTGATGGTTATAGTTCAAATATTGGGCAAGGAATATCATTGGATGAATGTAAGATCAGTGGCCTAAAATTTCATAATTGTCATGTTCTTATGCAACAATTGCTGCCTGTAGCTTTACGTGGATTACTACCAAAGGGTCCGAGGAATGTTATATTTTGTTTATGCGTGTATTTCAATGAAATATTCCAAAGGGTGATTGATAGGAAACAATTGGAAAAACTTGAAAATGAAATTGTCGAAACTTTGTGCATGTATGAAAGGTTTTTTCCACCATCTTTCTTTGACATTATAATACACGTTACCATTCATATTGCACGAGAAGCTCATTTATGTGGACCAGTACAATTTCATTGGATGTACCCATTTGAAAGGTAATTAATTTATAAAGTTTATTTTATTATATGTGGTTACAAATATTATTCATTTTTTTATATATTTAATATTATCTCATCGTTCTCAGGATGATGAAGGTTTATAAAGGATATGTTAGGAATCGATCAAGACTGGAAGGATGTATAGCAGAAAACTATTTGGTCAAAGAGTGCGTTGAGTTTTGTAGTGAGTACATTGAGAAAGCAGCTGAAATAGGTGTTCATCCTTCTCGAAATGAAGAGATTGAATGTGGAAGCATGGAAGTAGGACACCATATAAATAAGAGAATTTTAAAAATCATGCCCGCTAATATGTTAGCCATTGCTCATCGTTACGTATTATTCAATAGTGACGAGGTCGTACCATATATAGAGTAAGATGTTACTAATATTTTATTTATTTATAACAATTAATTAAAAATGTGCATAACCATATTGTTTTACATGTTAGGAAGCATTTAGAGGAACTCAAGAATTCTGATAGTCGTCTAGCAAGGAATGAAAATGCACTACAAAGGACACATATGGAGACTTTTAGTTCATGGTTAAGAAAAAATATTTTTTCAAGTTGCAATGTGTCAAGAAGGTTAAGGTTTCTTGCACGTGGGCCTAGGGAAGAAGTAACTTCTTATTCTGGCTATGTAGTGAATGGTCAGCGATTTCACACCAAGGATATCGAGAGAAGCACGCAAAATAGTGGTGTTTCTATTGAAGCTGAAACTATATGCCAATCTAGTGTAAGAGACACAAATCAAATTGTTCAAAATATATCTTATTATGGCATGCTGAAGCATACAATTTTGTTAGACTATTACAGATTTGAAGTGCCATTATTTCACTGTGATTGGGCAAACATTAGAAATGGTATCAAAGTTGAGGATGGATTTACATTGGTGAATCTTCACAAAGGTCAAAGTCAGTTTGAAAGAGATCCATTTATCCTTGCGTCACAGGCTAAGCAAGTGTTTTATTCCAGGGATACCGAAACCTCAAGTTAGTATGTTGTACTTAAAGCACCACCTAGAGGCTATCATGATGTGGGGACTTTTGAAGAGAATCCTTTTGTGCCTTATGCTCCTTTAGATATATCAAGACTTGACTCAATTATTTATGATGATGATCATCAATATGTACGAGATGATTGTGAAGGCATAATAATTTAGAATTTGGAATTGAAATACTTCATTTATTTTTAGTTATATGGCCCTTAGTTTGTTTGTAATCTAGCCTATCTATTAATAAAATATGGTTTTGATTGCTGAAATTGTTTCATTCTTTATTACTACATTTACCTTTATAGTGAGATGATGATTGACTTTCCTCCTAGTATTACTTAATTCTCGTATGCATATGCTTGATATTTTTTGCCAACTTCATATATATTGCAGGTTTTTGAGCTTGTCCACAAATCAAGTTCTTACATTTTTTTTATTATGTCCGGACATACAGACGTAAGCAACGATGGCATTTAGTTAATGTTGTTATTTTTCCTTCTTTAGTGTTTACATTTATGTATCACCATTTTGTAATGTTAAATATTCTTATATTAATTTGCATGTACTTGAAATTAATGAAGTCTTCTAGAGGGGCAACAAAAAGAGTAGAATGGGAGCGTCGAGCAATTGAGGCTGCAATAGTACGTACACCCTCCGCTATACACATTTCTGAAAGGGATTCAAACTCTCCTCGTGCATCTACCTCTCAAGTCCCTACCAGTGATGACCAAGCAACTAGTGGTACTAAAAGAAAGGTCAGGGGAAAGTCTAAATTGAGTGGTATTGTTCCGTTGGATAAAAAGAGGCCTCTTGTGGAGTTTGATGACAAGGGGCAGCCAATTGGGGACAATGCTACAAAATTCAACTCATCCCTTCCGATATTAGCACATGAGATGGTACCTGTTACTATTGAAACATGGGACAAAGTGCCAAATAATTTGCTTAAAGAAGTATGGGAGGCTGTACAGGTATATTTATTACTTTTTAGTCTAATAGCTAGCTAAATGAACAGTGCAAAACCTAATTGTTTAAAATATACAAAACTTTATGACTTGTTTCTTCTAATTTTGTCATTTTATTGCAGAACCGGTATGATGTTCCTGATAGTGCATCCTATCTCGCATTCCAAAAGATGGGAGGTGCTTGGCACACCGATAAATCAAAAGTGACAAACAAGTTACTAGAGGTGGGAAATAATCCACGAACCATAGAACTCATGAAGCCACTCAATGTGCCCACATTGGATGAGTGGCAAAGATTTGCTTCACAACGTTGATCAATTGAGCATGCTGTGAGTGTATATACTTCAAATTATATGTACCTTTTACCTATTTCTTTTTTTTTGTATAACGTATATAATTTAACTAAACTTTTGTATTTATAGGTGGAGGGAAGGAAGAAGCAAGATTTGCAGGCTAAAAGCAAAACCCCACACACAATGAGCCGAAAAGGCTATGCTAGGACGACAGATGAGATGGTAATGTCTAAGCTTTCAGTATTTTTTTTGAATGAAATAGGTAATTAATGTTTGCTTAAAAAAGATGCTATTTTAGGGTTGTGAATTTTGTTATCAGATGAGATGGTAATGTCGAAGCTTTCACTATTTTGTTCAAAAAGGGCAAATAATAGGAGGGAAAACTAAGCTTTATTTGTTTTTATATTTTGAAAAAGAAAAAAAATTCAAGAACAATAGAGCAAAATAGAAGAAAATTTAGAACTTCTGAGTGATACCTTTGAAGTTCTGAGTTGGATCATGTGTGTACCTTTGAAGTGGGGTCTTTGCCTTCTGCTCTTTTTAAATGAAATTAGGCTAAACTGTAGGACTTTAGACCATGTGGTAGGTTTGGAGGAGGTTGTAGGGAGTGTAAAATTAATATTATCGTTGCATGGATCAGAGAAAATTTTGGGAAACAATTGGATCAATTTCTTAATGAGATGTTGAAGATAAGAATATGTTGTATTTTGTACAGTTTTTAAATCCTAGCTTCACGATTGAAGGTTGGGTTGTATGTGGATCTATCTTTTTGCTATCTGCTAGTTACTTATTTTCTTGAGGTGCATGGGGATGGAATAAGGATTGAAACAAGTCCCCATGGGACTATGTTTTCAGATTCGATTGAAATAGTAAAGGCATCATATTATGGGTTCTTTACTTATGATAGCAGAAATTGAATGTGTTTGTTTATTATGGCTAGGATCCAACTTTATCTTATATTTAACTTGAAATATAAGATTTGACTTCAAAAATATTAGATTTCTCACTTATTACCCCTTTTACTAGTTTTCTTTGTTTTCTCCACACGCCCAGATATATATATATATAATTGAAGAGGCAACGAAGAGCAAGGTGGATCTCATCATCTATCATTGATTGCATATTTGGGTCATGGGTCGAAGTTCTAATCAGTGGGTATTACTGGAAAGTATATACTGAACATTATGAGTTTTGGTGTTGTGAACATCTCTCTGAGACCCTCTCTTCCCATCTCTATATGATTTTTGGTGTTTCGTTTATGGAATTTTCGTTTCTTGTTTTGTTAATGTGAGGTTAAAATTTGGGGGGTCTCTCTCCAACTTGATCTTTATAGACACACAAACATTGGGTTTCTAATTTTTTGTTAATTTTTTGCGTGGCCTTAAAAATGAGGGTTTTGGCCCATTTTTTGAACTTCTTTTCTTATATTTTTTGTGCTTTTGTAGCTTCTCTTGCTTTTTGGGTGTTGAATGAGCTTTTTTGTTCTCATTTTGATTTTTCCTTATATCATATCTGTATATGTTGCTATTATTGTTAGGTGTTTTTTGGATCTTGCTCCTTCATTTTCCTACTTTTTTTTTTTTTTTTTAGTTTTACTGTTATCAATTATATCTAGTCAGTCAGTGGCACTTGGTGTCAGCTGGCCACTCTCTCAATGTTTTTTTTAATCAACCTTTGATGTGCTTCTGATGTTTCAATTTTACGAGAAGGAGAATACTTCTCAAGTTCATTTGTGTCCTTTAGATTCCTCAGTTATGTGGAAAGATTTTCACAGGCTCTGCATGACAAAGAGATAGCTAATAAATGCCATCTCAAAAATCTTAAAATTAAGTTAGCTAATTATGTTATGATTCTTTTATTTTTCTTTCAATTTATTTATTTATTTAAAATTCTCTATGGGAGTTAGGATGGTTCTGTTCGGTTATTCCTTTCGTCAATTTCAGATTTGCATGCCCATGTTACCTTGTTTCTCATAAACGTTTTGTTTGAGAGTGATATTAGTGGGGGCTGGCTATAAAAATATAGCTAAAATGAAAAGGGAAGGGAGAAAGGAACATCCTAAAACTTTATATCTGTTTTATAGATTGAATGTGGTGAATTAAACATACAAAATAGGTAAAAGGATTATTGATCATGCTTTAGAGCAGAGTACTTGTGATTTTTATCAAATTTAATGATTTTTGTTAGTGAAAGGATATGATTTAGTTAGCTATAGTTACTGTACTATAGTATGAGGATTTAGGCTATGTGCTCCTGAGTGATTTTTGTTATGAGTTTTGCTGAATTGTAGAATGTTCTTGAATTTAGTTGGTAGCCATAAAGAACAGAAATGAACTCTATCAATGTATCTTGTAATATTCTCCATCCTTCAATGCACTGCATGACATGTGGTTTGAATGAGTTTAAATGTTCATCGCATTTTATATGATATATTTGGTGCAGATTATAACAATTTGATTAAAAGAGGTACTTGTTCATTTCACATATGATTCTTTTGTTATGAGCATCATACAGTGCAAGTTCTTAGCTGTACTTTTGAGCATTGAAATGTATCAAATACAATAATCCAATGTTGGGTTAGTTGTGATGTCTATTTATTGATTTTGATTGCAGTATAAGAATGAGCTAAAAACTGCTGAACTATCATTATTCACTATGCTTGGGTTGAGAGTAGAATTTTGAGGTTCACAATTGTTGGGTAAAACATCTCTGTCTAGCATAGTTTGAAAGCATTTAAAAGTTTGAGCCTAAAAGGAGTCATTACTTGGTGTAATAAAATACTATGATAGTTTATACAAATTAATACGAAGGTGTCTATCCTCCCATTTTTTGCCCTCCTAAAAACCTCTCCATAGGACATATGATCACTGATTGTGCCAAATGTTCCATGCCTATCAGTGGTTAAATCCTGAAGACTTTATTTGTTGCCAAGAAAGTTCACCTATAATTAAAATTTAGCCATATAAACCAACAAATTAGATTTAATTAGAGTACACCTTAATTAGATTTAATTAAAGAGTAGAGAGAGAGAGAGGGTGACCACTTCTTTAATTATTTGCATGCCTAGATAAATTAGTTAGTTTATTTGGGGTTACCAACCTCAACCAAGTTCTTGTCAACAGTGAGCTTATTAAGGGTAAGAGTCCCTGTCTTGTCACTGCAAAGGACATCCATACTGGCCATCTCTTCAATATCAGTCATTCTTTTGGTGATGGCACCTTGCTGCGACAATTGGCGAGACCTAATAGCCATTGTCACCTGTTGGCATGGCAATTGAGATCCCTCCAATTAGAAGCACAAGCAGATTGTCAATGCCTTCTCTGTATTTTCTGTGTTGAATTAGATACATTACAAAGACCTCCACCAACATGCCTACCCCAATTGATCAGATGCAGAAGTTACCAATGGGTGTCAACAAAGATCTGCTAGTTGTTTCTTCGACTTGGTTACACTCAAAATAATGTTAACACTTAAGAGAGCTTGCTGCTTTTTATTTTTTTGGTTTCATTGATTAAGTATTCTTTTTTTATTTCTTTATGTTCTTATGTAGAAAAAAAATTCAGACACACCCGATTCCATTTCAAGAGTAGACGTGTGGATTAAAGGGCATACAAGAAAGGATGGAAATTTTATAAATGAAACGGTCAAGAACGCAATGGTAACAAATGATTCATTTTTAGTTTTAGTAGTTGATCATTATATATAGTTATTATACTAAGAAATGTGTTTTACGTATATTATTGTTTCAGGAACAAATGCGAGAATATACCCAGACCACTCAGAGTTCTGGAATTCATGATGATGCACTCACGCATGTATTAGGTCCTAAACATCGAGGAAGAGTGAGAGGACTTGGATTTGGGGTAACCCTAAGAAAAATGAATGCCCAGAATGACGTTTCTCAAAAATATGAGAGGACAATTGAAGACTTGCAACAAAAATTACAAATGCAAGAACAAAGGCAAGAACAAGTTACCAACAAATGCAAGAGAAATTGCAAAATGTGTTACAACAAATGGAACTGCTTCAATCAACTTGGGTAAAAAAATCTCTCTATAAATTTGATGTAATCCCTCTCTCTCTCACACACACACATTACAATGCTAATGTTAATCAAGAAAGCATTATTTATTGTTTTCTCTTTTTTTTCATTATTATGGTAGGCACATAATGTTCCACGTCAAGTCTCACCTACTGAGAATGTTTTCGGGTCTATTTGTGAATTATTGCATTATAATGGGACAGGATTAGTTGTCGCTAAAGGTGAAGTTGACTCAACTTATCCTAATGCTCTCATAGGTGAAACTCCTCTTGGTTCTGAATGTTGGAATGTGTGGATCACTGATGTCAATGAAGAAAATGTGCCGTTGTATAGGGCTCAGTCGCCGTACTATGTTTTGAAAGATGTTATAGGACTTACTATTGCGTGGCCTATCAAGTTCGTCAAAATCTGCGAGTAATTAATTTTTCTAAAATCATGATTTTTTCTTCATGCATGTCATTATTTAGTTGGCCATGTGTATATATAGGTACCATGTCTCTTGTGTATTATTGTTTATCCTTGTTGCAGGAGTGGACTAGTTTGAACTTTAGAGGTATAATGGAAGAAGTAGAGAAGATCAAAGGCATGGTATATATTTCATTTACAATGTTTAGCTTTTCTTGTTGAATCCTTTATAATTTTTTTCCTTTTACAATGATGAAGTTGAATAGCAGAAATCTCCCTCCAAGTAGACTCAGCTTTGGGAGATAGAACTCAAGATCATTTTGAGAGTGCCAAACTTTTAAAAAAATGAATAATGTTATTACTTTAAGTGTTGGTTTTGATAGAGAATATTTAATAATGCAGGTTTTTGCATTTTAGCCAAGTTCTAGACATATGACTCTTTTTTGAAGACTAAACAAATATTTTGGACAGTGACACCTGGACAGTGACTAATTTTTGGACACTATGTCTGCTTTTTTGGTATAGTTGTGTTATGTGTAAGCAAATTGTTTAGTTCTTTTTTAATGTTGTTTTGATACATCTTAATGTTTTGGTTGATGGGAATGCTATTGAATAGACATGTTAACATTGATTAGAACTTTATACTCAGAACTCTATAATACGAAAGAAGTTTGGAAATTATTTGTTTGTGATTGGTTGGATTAATATTTAGATGCAAATTTAACTCTTATGTATATATATAGCATCATATTCTTAATTTGTGAGGCTTGAGTGTTGTGTATTGGTGGAATATCCAAGGCATATATTGTTGTATTGTGTTGTGGACAATATGGTAAAGTGACATTTATTTTGTAGTATTTGGTTTTGCAAAGCTCGGTTAAATATGCATAGCTTTGGGTGGAGTTTTGTTGTGTATTGCCGGAATATGATCAGTATAATGATGTTTGTTGGGCAGGTTTTTGTATATGCAGGAATTTATTTATTTTTTAAAAAAATTGTAAACTTTCTACAGCGGGCATAGACCGTGGTAGAAACATTTACAAAAAGATCTTCTACCATGGGCTTAGACCGTGGTAGACTACCTACTTTCTACCACAGGCTAAGTGCGTGGTAAAAAAATTGAAATGCCTATCAAATCTACCACAGGATTAGCCCGTGGTAGAATACCTACTTTCTACCACGGGCCGAGCGCGTGGTAGAAAAATTTCCAATGCCAGATCTTCTACCGTGAGCTCAGACCGTGGTAGAATACAGAATTTCTACCACGGGCCGAGCGCGTGGTAGAAAATTTTCCAATGCCAGATCTTCTACCACGGGCTCAGACCGTGGTAGAATACAGACTTTCTACCGTGGGCTCAGACCGTGGTAGAAAGATAATTTCTACCATGGGCTAAGCTCGAGGTAGAAAGTCCATCAGCAATTACGACACCGGATACCACTATGGGCAAAACCGTGGTAAAAGACCTTTTTGCCCACCATAAAATGTCTATTTTCTTTTCTTGTAGTGATATATGAATAATAAGCTTCAATTAATGAATAATAGGCTTATGTATATCTGTAGTTATCTGTTGGTGTCACTGATTGAGGTCATTTGTTAAAATATTATGCCAATGAAATAATGATCACTAATTTTTGAAATAAATTTCAAATGACCACTTATTAATTTACAAGTAAACTATAATTTCCATATATTTAAACATTTTATTTTGAATCAGTACTTAACCAATATAAAACAAACTCATAATATTTTCAACAATATACATATAACTGTAGTATATAAATTAGTATTTAAGTTAATAACTTGGATTGAATTAACAAAAATAATTATTATTTTAGAAATAATAATATATTATAAATATTTTGGTAATTAAATAAATCCAAACTCGGAAGATTTTTTGGTAATTAAAAAATTCATTTTGTGGTACTTCATAGCATCTGAACCATTTCTTGTGTTGTACTAATATACGCAGGTTTGGATAAATTGAAGAATAATTATATTTGAAAGGTTAGGGTTCACAATATTCCTACGATCTTGATCAGAATATTCCTTTCATAGGTACTATTTGTCAGTGTTCAAAATGTGAGAAAGTAGTACATGTAATATTAAAAATGCGTCCCATATTATCAAATTAAATTTCCAAATCATTCATAACACTAAAAGTAGACAATACATATCAAAAGTAATATACCAAAAATGTGTATGTACTTACAACTAAACCCTAAACCAATGTAAATGTTGTGTTCCGGTGTTGTAATACAACCACTATTAAATCAGAAGCACAACCATCACAATGTACTAACTCTAAATCGACGCAACCCCAATAAATTGTGAAATGGTTTCCTTCGGGACAACAGTTTGGAACATGGGTAAGAAATCGTTGGTTATTAATCCAATGATTACTCAAAATCACAAAAATGCGAGAGATAGATGTCTTTATAACTGGGCGGAGTCCTATCTCCCTCCTCATGCATCCCAACAGTCCTATTCCTATCTCCTTCTCCTCTGTATTACCGAATATGAAACAGCTGCAGTAGCAAATAGAGAAGGGGGATGGTGTGGCAACGCTGCATATAGTTATTGTAGAGCCGGGTTGAGTAACCCTTGATAGAAATACAAATCCTACGATGATAACAGATATGGTTTTCCATCATTATAGAGAAAATAAGATCCAATATATATATACGTAGAACATAAACAAATTTTGAAACTTATTCGTACCACCCCTGTGATAAACATAACCTCTAAGTTATGTGCTGCAAGACACGATTCAAACCAGTCATGCTTGAGTTGTGCTTCTGAGGGCAACCAATTGGCGACTGTGTTACTCAAATTGTGTACCGACTGGAATGAAATTCGTTGAACAGTATCAGGAGCATGAGTGATGACAGAGATGCTCCTACAACTAAAAAAATGACATATAATAAAAAATATAGTAATCATGCATATATCATACCTATAAAATAACGGAACAAAGGAAGGGTATAATATCAATAACCTTAAGTGAAATCGATAGAGTCTAAAAGATGAGAAAGCTAATAGTTCTGCCAACTCACTGACAAGTTCTTGTGGAAGACAATCCATCTGTTGTATGAATTTGAGTTATTACGCAGGTTTGAAGTTAACGTATGAAGGTTTTGATACTTGATTTCTAATGTTTGGACTGTTGATTTTTTCTTCTGTTTCAATGGATTGTATTCCTTAAATGATTCTCATTAAATCCAACAACTACTACATACCAAACTATAACTGTTATATATATTGCCCTTAAAAAAATAAACTATTATATATATATATATATATATATATATAACGATGCTATGTAAGGTGGATGCCGTTTCGTAACATTGCCAGTTAACCATGTCTGAGTAAGAGGTTAGTGGTGGTTAAAATGATTAAAGATGGGTAAAATATATATTAAAATGGGATTATTAGATATTTTAAAAAAAATTGCAATCATTACTTAAGCCCATTCAATGTAAAATTATAAAATGAAATTTTATATATGACAAAGTTTGATTAAGTTGTTAAAAAATGGGAGTATATATATATATGTAAGTTTTATAAGTTGGTTATTATTTGGGAAGCCGAAGTGTGGGTCAATTTATTTATTTTTAAAAAACATCAAAAATATTATTTAAATGATAGATTTTTGATAAGTATTAGGAATTGTATATTTTGCAAAACTTTATCCTTTATTTTTTGTCATTCCTTTATCATGTTATATCTCAAGTTAATCACAATTTTCTAATATAATTTTGGGTAAAATACACTGACCTCCCCTGAGGTTTGGTCTAATTACACCTGACATCAAACTATTGGATTTTGTTACAATGACCTCCCCTGAGGTTTGCTCCGTTAGACAAAGACCCCCCTCCGTCCAAAATTCTGCTAGTTTTGTCAAAAAATTTAGGGTAATTTAAACTGACCTCCCTTGAGGTTTGGTGTAAATTACACTTACCTCCCCTGAGTTTTGCCTAATTAATATTTAATATTTAATATAATATTTTAATTTTTATAATATAAATATTAAATATTTATTATATATAATATTATATATATATATAAATATTTTAATTTTTATATTAATATAATATTAAGGGTATAATAGACATTTCACACATCTTAGGTTTAAATAATATATATTCACACGGTTGGACTCTTTTTGTTTTAAAATATATATATATTTCTATTTTTCTATTATTTTAATGTTTTTTAATAATTTTTTTAAAAAATAAATAGTATAAAATAAAAAGACCATTACGCCCTATCTTTTATTCCTTGCTTTCTTTTTCTTGCCAATCCCTCTCTAAAACTCTCTTCTCCTCTCTCTAAATATATATATATATATATATATATAGCTTCTAAATTAAAAGCTTATATTAAATATTAATTAGGCCAAACTTCAGGGGAGGTAAGTGTAATTTACCCCAAACCTCAGGGGACATCAGTGTAAATGACCCAAATATTTTTGACAAAACTAACAAAATTTTGGACGGAGCAAACCCTAGGGGAGGTCATTGTAAAAAAATCTAATAGTTTGATGTCAGGTGCAATTAGGTCAAACCTCAAGGGAGGTCAGTATATTTTACCCTATAATTTTTAACCATGCTATATAATTTTTATTTATTTGAAGCAGTGCACATACATTTTATTTTTCCTCTCATAAGTTATTCAATTTGTTTTCTCAAAAAAAATATATTTAATATTATAATATTAGTTAATAAATAAAATATATGAGAGGTGTTTTTTGCAGCTTGCTCTTAAGAGTGTAATAATTATTTCCTATGTTAGTAATAAAATGAACCATGTATGAAATTGGGTAAGACAAATTAACCGTGTCTGAGTATAAATTAAGTCGTGAGTAAAATGATTACAAAAGGGTAAAAAAACATAAATAAATATGAAGAGATATGAGAATAATCTCCCACGCTAAAAATATTCCTCTAATAATATTTTTAGTAATCCATTATAATCCCAACCTAACTGTGAATAATAATCAGTTTACCATAAGACAAATAACAAAGTGAAAGAGTTCAATTGGCCATATACAGGGAGGTAATTAGCTGATAAGTACTACCTTCTTTGAGATATTGTTCATAAAAGTGGGATAGGTTGTATAAAAATATGGGATTACATATAGATCCCTCTGATATTGTACTAATTAAAAATATATTTGATGACAACACAACACAGAAAGCCCATGATAAAAACACCAAGACCCCCATTGTACATATTGAGTTTCTTCTCCAACACAAGTTCCCTCAACATGTTCAATTCCACATTCTTTTCTTCCACTTGCCTTTTCAGATCTGCAACCACAGTTTTCATTTCTTGCAATATTGGATCCTCACCTTCAGTTGAACTGTAGGAAGATATGGCCCTCCTTAGTTGTTTCACCTCTTTCATAGCATCACAAATAAAACTTCTATAATATGGACTGAGTGCCTCATCCTCCCACTTATGAAATCGACAATTTGTTGATAAATAGTTTGCACATCCATAAAACCTTCTCCCAGGATTTTTTTTCTATCTAGAAGGTCTTCATAGGGGTCAGCACTCCACAATGGCAGAAAACTCTTTTTGGGGTAGATACATGACTGGCGTTTTCTGAGCTTGAAGATGACTCCATATTCAGAATGACAAAATAACAAAAGAAAGATGGCAAAAAGGTTTTAGAGTTAGGTAGATATATTAAAATATAAATTATAGAGAAAGGAAAAAAAATTATATCTGTAGAGACTGAAAAACACGAACAATATATATAGATAAGTCAGAAAGAGCTCTGAATTGGGGTTGTTTGGGATGTCATAAATGCACATTTAATTGTTAGTGGTAAATAACAAAAGCCCCCCCCCCCTTTCATATTAATTTTTCAACTATTTACAACATTAATACCTTGACCAATCTCTATACAACACAAAAAATATTCATAACACCACTTCACTTAAGTCTAGACACTAGTATTTGGCATTTAAGTGACCATAACTGTTCAAATAAACATTTCATTCAATGTTTTCATTTGCTAGCTTTGCCCAAACATACAAATCCCTTTTTTGTTCGTTGAGTGGATGATTCAAAAGTTGGAGCAGGAGCTGAGTACGCATTACACTTGGATCATCCTACACCATTTAACAACATGGATAAGTTACTTACATTTTATTACTCATTAGTAGTTTGAAATGGGTTCTGCACCAATCATACGATGTGTCATTACTTACATTGAATGTGCTAGTAAGTTCCTCGCCATTCCAACGCTCCATGTACCTCATTAAAAAGCGTCCACAAGAGCTCCTGAGATGAGGAAAGCAATTAGATATGAAATATTATATCCACTAAAATGGTCATTATTATGGTGAAATGTGTATGTATAGTCTTCATACCTGTCACTTTGCATCGGTTGTTATTGACATGATTCGTTCAAAAAAGTGGGAGCTTACAATCAATCGCAATCTCAACGAACTATTTCTGTTGTATAAATGACACTATAGTATCAAATTTTTTATTTTACTTATCAATATAATAGTGAAACAAACTTAGATGGTTCTTTTGGGAAATATACCACATATTTAGCATAAGCAGAGCGCGTAGAAGAACCCTGTGAACAAAGATAATCAACCCTCTTATTGAGACGGTTGACGACTAACAAGAACCAGTGGTTCCTAATGTTTGCCGGAAAAAATAACTATTTGACAAGAAACAAAGCAGTATGTTTAGGTTAAACAGAGATGTTATTATCTTATTATTTACTAAAACCACCACTACAAGAAAAGTGGTCTTTTACGACGTAGTATTTACGAGGTTCCCTTGTTTTGTGCCTTAAAAAGTGTTTTTTTACTGGATTAACTAGAGGTTCCTCGTCAAAGTTTCAGAAATGGTTGAACAATCATGAGATTTTGACAAAATCCTCATAAAAGAATGTTTTCACGGGGCGTTAATAGTTCGTTAATATTTACATATATTGACGGCATACTTGTTGAATTTTAACGGGTATAAAAGTTTCCCATTAGTAAGTGCTAATTTTTTTTTCCTTTAACGGGGCTACTAGTCCCCATGAATAAATAATAAAAATTCCCGCTACTAATTTTTCACTCCCGCGCCTCTTGTCGCTCCAAATTTTTTAGCACCCGCGTGAAACCCACTCTCACCAAGCTAAAGCATGAACCCACACTCTCTCACCCATTTACTAATTTTTTCTATTTCCACGAAAGCCCTCCTGAAACCTACTCTCTCTCACTACCATTTACAATTTCTACTTCACCAAAACCCTAATCATAGTGCCCTAATCCCTAATCATGTCTAATCAATCTTTGCATTTTCTCTCACTTAGGTCAAGCGATGATCAGTTTCAAGGTCCCTTTCATGGAGGCAGTCAAATCCTAATCAGTTTCAAAGCCCCTTTAATGGAGGCAATCATACCCTAATCTGTTTCAAGGTAAGTTATGGTTGAAATTTTGGATTTGCGTTCGTTTTGTGATTCAGTATTCTAGGGTTTGGTTTTGTCTTGTATAACCAAGAATCAATATTTGTGTTGTGGGTTTTGTTTTCTATAACCATCAATCAACTGTCACCACTATTAGGTGACACCAAAACGTAGCTCAAATTCAGACAATTGTTATTTTTTCATGCCTATACTATTTTTTTACATGTTTTTGGAATCCCATTTGGGTCATTTGATTTGAGTTTTTTTTATAAGTGGTTGATTGATTTGAGTTTGGAATTGAATTAGGGTTTTAGTGTTAGAAATTAATTATATGCAAATATTTATCTATCATTTTGAAATGAAATAAATATGTTATTATTTCATAAATTTAATGCATATAAACTTATGTTTCCCTGATATGAAGGATCATCACTTTGGTAATTTTGTTTCATAATGTAAAATGTGTGTTAGTTATTTGAGTTAATTTGAATGGGTTAGGGTTCTGTGTTTGTAGACGAAGTCTATTGTTTCTTGGATTTTACTTTTATTTTTGGGTCTGAAAATTATTTTTCCTTTGAATTGAAATTAATGTGAAAATCCATTCTCTGGTGGTCTTTATATCCTTCTCATGTAACATATGATAACAATTGAGTAGTTGAAACATGATTTTTTTTTTAATTTTTTTTTTCTTTGTGATGATAACTACTTTCCTTTTCCTTTTTTGCTTTTTCTTCTAGTTTGTTGTTCCCATTGCAACAACCGCATCTCTCTTTTCACCTCTTCGGATTTTGTCTTCACCAACAGCGATAAAGTAATCCGAGCTTCAAATCAGGTATTCAAATAATTTATAATTGTTTGTAATTTTGTTTTAAATATAATAAAATTTTACTATAAATTAAAAAACATTAATATGAAAAATTATGATACCGTTAATTAATTGTCTTGATTGTCTATTAAGTTTACCCAGTTTTAAGTCTACCTGGATATTGCGATGTAAGAGAAAGTATGCTGGTTGATTTAATTGTTTGATGTATTTGCATTTTATTTTTAAAATTTTATTTATATGTTTATAGGATTTCATTTTTGCTATTCTTTTGACATAAATAAGTATATTGACTTCTGAGAAAATTAAAAGTAAAATGAAGTTATATAACATTATTGTTTCTGTTGAGTTTATGGGATCTCCATTTTGATAAGCTAGTACTTTCTAAATCATAAGCTCCTGATCAATGATAGCATAGGAATTAACCAATATTTTGTATCAGTGAGAAGAAAGTACCATACCACATTGTTGGTTGCAGAATACATTAGGTATCTGAAAATCCAAATGGAAATCTCTAAACTAAAATAAAAATAAAAAAGAATATGTGGATTGATGTGTCTACAATGATTAATATTCTTGCTAGGAATTATTTGTGATACATTTATCTTGATACCTTTTGTATCATACAGTACAACAGATCCCTTGTATTTGTAGTAGTGGAATGAAGAGAAGACATCAGATGCCTACTTCTACTGAGGTAGACATTGTTGGATCTCTTTTTGGCATTTTATGCTATACCAGACTTCTAAAAGTACTTGTACCAAAATGAATATACTAAGGAGGGCTAACTTTCCAGTTCTCTTTTAATTGTTGGTTTGGTTAACGGATATATGTAAAACTTGATTGTCTCATGAGTAGAGTGCATCCTTAGTGTATAAAGGTCCTTATCTATTCAATATACATTAGAAATGTATTGGTTGCATACAGTAGTTTGTCTCTTATGTTTGATTTATCTACTATATCTTGCTATTAACTTTCTTAATTTTTTGAATGTCTACATGTATACAGTACATATTTTGTGAATTTCTATAAAAATATGTATGGAACTTTGAAAGTAGGTTACTTGATATCGTAGTCATTTGGAGAGGCGTGAATCTCATTTTTGAGTATCTGGACCTTGACCTATCAAAGTTCATTGCATCTTATCCAAATGTTACAAAGGATTGACAAATAATAAAAGTGGGTGAGAGTTTTATGCATGTGTCTCTCTAACTGGGTGACTTATGTTTTTTTACTTAAAGCTTAAAGCTAAACTGGTGCATTGGTGAAGTGATATAGATGTTTATCCGACATTTTCTTTTCACTTTTACAGATCGATAAAATTTACTTTATTGTATGAATATTTTATATTTGACTCTATCACTTTTCAATTGTTGTGACATGATAGCACTTGAGGTGGTTTAATTATAAATTTCACAATAACTATTTTTTTCAATTTTGTGTGGTCTGATAAAATTGAGTTATAAATATTTTTTATCCTTCTTTTTTATTATTAATTGATTGATTGATTTATATATATATATTTTTTTTGTCGTTTGGTTTTTTTTTCTTTAGTTATTTTAGATAGTTAATTGTGATGGTGATGAGGATGATTACCTTTGAACATGATTTCTCTACAGAGCCTTCTTATCAGATTCTCTATGGTATTGCTTACTGTCATTCTCATAAAATACTCCATTGGGATTTGAAACCAAAGAATTTGCTGATACATCTCAATAGAAAGGTACTGAAGATTGCTGCTTTGGATTGGCCAGGGCATTTGGTGTTTCTCTCAGGAACTACACTGGTAAGGTATTTTCCCTTTTTTTATACCTGATTGTTTTGGTAAACAAATTTTCATCGGGATATTTAGGCTTGGTGAATGAGCAGTTTGAATACTACAACCTAAGAGACATTTATAACAACAATAATAAAGAAATAATTGTTACAAAAAATGAGAAGTATCTTTAGTGTGGGATCGGGAACCAAGCAATTTCTAGACGACATTTGGACATTACATATCATAATAAGAAATCATGTTTGTGAAATTTGTTATGTTATATTTTTCCTTAATGTTCGCTTGGTATTTTGGAGTGATGTTGAGATTTTTCCTACATTGGCATCTAGATGTTTCCTGTATACCAAAAATTGTTATTTCCTTTTGTAGACACATAAATTTTATGATGGATTAATCACCGTCCGATTGGTCAATAAGTCAAACACTTTTGATCAATTTAAGTCTACGATTGTGGGTCCCAGCAACAGACACGTGTCAAAATCGTGAAGGTTCAGGCCTTTAAAACACATGTGTGATAATTCAAATTTAAATTTAATTTATTTCCATATAAAATGAGGCAAAATCTCTTTTTATGGAAGTTGGCACAATTAATGGGAGTTACCAAAATAAACCTCCACCCCTTTTGCCTATAAATACAAGGTCACCCTACATATACAGGGGGACGGAGACAGAAGGACAAAAAAAGCACAGAGACAAAGAGTTCAAGAGAACACAAAAGCTCTGCTGAAGCCCTGCCTCAACCAACACTCGAAGTTCTGAAGACGAAGAACATCAAGCACGTCACACAAGTGCTGTTCTACTTCAAAGACCTTCAACCTTCGAAGTTCTGAAGACGAAGAGCATCAAGCACGCCACACAAGTGCCATTCTTCTTCGAAGACCTTCAATCCACCGTTCGAGATCAAGCTCTATCGGCCCTAGATCGAAAATCCAGGCAAGCCTTCCTCAATCCTGAAGTTTTGAAGAAAGCTCGTCACTACCGGTTCAAGAACAAGCTTTCGAAGCCCTTGTATCGAAAATTAAGGAGATTGAATCAGAGGAAGATTCTTTATTGTAAAAGAATCGACCACAGAGAATTGTACCTCTTTTCTTGAATTAATAAAATTGACTCTTTGTTACTCAATTTCGTTCATAGGTTTCCGGACACGAAATTTGTGTGTACAAATTTCTGGCACGCCCGGTGGGACTTCTCTGCCTCTCATCTCTATCTCCTTAATCAATTCCTCAAAGATTTTTCTTGCTTGCATCGATGGCCCCTAACAAGATTCAACTCGGTCAAGGTTCAAAGAATGTTGGCAAGAACGTTGCCGCTGCAACAACCAACAACTCTCTGGCTAGGAATGTGATGGCTCCATCAAGTGGTAGCAGCACCTCTACTGGACCAGCAATTCGCAGCAAAACAAAGGCACCTGTTTCTCTAGCACCGAAACAAAGCATGGCGGATGTCAACTCGACCAAACCTGCAAGCATAAAAGCTCATCATCCATTTATCACCCTCGAGTCCTTAAGGACGATGAACTTCAACAACACAAGTCTTGAAGAAGTTCCACCACTTTCTGAAAACTCTTTCCCGAAAGACATGTCACCGCGTTCATCTCGCTCTATGTCGGATTCTAATTTGAGTTCAGGATCGCGCTCAGTTTCCTCCCCTGAATCTCCGAGAGACCTGATTTCTCCAAGGTATCTAAATTTTCAGACCCAATCACAATCAACCAACATGCAAGTTATGATGACCGATACAGCATCGGTAGAGGAACAACTTGCAACCATGGCTCGCGCTATTGAAAAGCTCACCAAAACCGTTGAAAAAAAAGACTTGCAGATTGCTTCCCTCATGAATAGGTTGGAAGGTCAGAAATCTAAGGAGTCGAGTCAAGAACTCTCACACCCTCCCGGTTTCACGCCACAAGGGGCTATGACCAATAAGGCTCACCATGCAAACATGTCCGAGCAAAGGGCAAATCATCCCAGTTTTGCTCCTTCTATCGCTTCGTTGTCTGTTCAACAACTTCAAGATATGATCACTAACACGATCAGGTCACAGTACGGCGGTGTTTCTCAAAACTCGCTCATGTATTCAAAACCTTACACAAGACGGATTGACAACATGAGGATGCCAGCTGGGTATCAACCTCCTAAGCTTCAACAATTCGATGGAAAGGGCAATCCTAAACAACATGTTGCTCATTTTGTCGAGACATGCAATAATGCCGGGTCCGAGGGTGATCTTCTGGTAAAACAGTTTATCCGTTCCCTTAAAGGAAATGCCTTCGATTGGTACACTGACTTGGAAGCTGAGTCAATCGATAGTTGGGAGCAGATGGAGCGAGAGTTCTTAAATCGCTTTTACAGTACTCGTCGTACCGTGAGCATGATGGAACTCACCAATACTAAACAATGGAAGGATGAACCTGTTACAGATTATATTAACAGGTGGTGTGCGCTCAGTTTAGACTGCAAGGACCGACTCTCAGAAATTTCTGGTGTCGAGATGTGCATGCAGGGTATGCATTGGGGACTCCTCTACATCCTTCAAGGCATCAAACCTCGTTCGTTTGAAGAGCTAGCTACACGTGCACATGACATGGAAATCAGCATCAATGCTCATGGTGGAAAGAACCCTTCTGTCCTGGAGCAACACAAGGACAAAAAGGAAGGAAAGAAAGATGATAAACTATCAAAGAGGGTCTCCAAGGAGACTATGGCCACCACAGTCGTACCCTTGAAAGTCTTTGCGAAGGAAAAGAATAAAGAAGAGAGTAAGCAAAGCAAATTCCAAGAGAAAGAGAGACCTCGTCCCACACTCAAGGAATTGGAGAAAAAGGAGTACCCATTCCCAGACTCCGATGTACTTGGTATATTGGAATTCTTGCTCGAAAAGAAAATAATTGAACTCCCAGAATGCAAACGCCCGGAGGAGATGGGACGAGTGCATGACCCAAAATACTGCAAGTATCACCGTATTGTCAGCCATCCAATCGAGAAGTGTTTCATATTCAAAGAATTGGTTATGACCCTGGCAAAACAAGGGAAGATTCTTTTGGATGGTGATGAAGTAGCCGAATCAAATCACGCTACCATTAGGTCTGAATTTCTTAACTTGACCGGTACCAAGATTATCCAGTTTGGTTCGTTGGAACCAGTGATTGTCTCAGTGCCACATACAGAGCTATCTAGACGAGAAGATGAAGGATGGACTCTAGTAACGAGAAAGAAGCCGCGAAAGCAATGTACTACTTTGATGCAACCTGCTCATTCTAACAGGGGGCAAAGAAGAGAGAAACATCGATACCGTCACCCTCAAAAAATGGCTACAAAGAGAAAGACAATCATCGAAAATGACCAAATGGATGAATTTTCATACAACAGTTCTCGCAGGTGCGCGACCTTACGAGACTTCTTTCCAACTGGATATTTTAGCAATGATCAAATTCAGACTGTTCACACAGTAACTGTTGCTGAAACTAACAGGCAAAATGAAAAAGAAGATTCTGAAGAAGAATCTCAAGCCCTGGAAGATAATGATGAGCAGGTCCCTACTACGACTTGTGCCTTTTGTTGTGCAGCAATCACTTTCACTGATGAGGATCTTCAATTAGGGTCAAAACCACATAATCGACCACTCTTCATTTCTGGATATGTTCGGGAACAGAAAGTTACTCGGATCCTCATTGATGGAGGTTCTACAGTGAACATCATGCCAAAAACTACTATGAAGAACCTTGGCATCACAGTTGATGAGTTGGCTCAAAGTCGTTTAATTATTCAAGGCTTTAATCAAGGAGGCCAAAGAGCAATCGGAATGATTAGGGTCCACCTTGCCATTGGGGAGTTAAATGCTAAAACTCTATTCCATGTCATTGACGCAAAGACCTCCTATAACTTGTTGTTAGGGAGACCTTGGGTCCATGGAAACGGCATAGTTCCCTCCACATTGCATCAATGTTTCAAATTTTATAGGAATGGCGTGAAGACTGTGTTTGCAGATAGTAAGCCATTCACTGAGGTGGAATCACATTTTGCAGATGCCAAGTTTTACTTAAATGCTGATACACCAACAGAAGTTCTTCCATCAAAAATTCCTTCGACAGGAAAACCTAAAGGTAAAGAAGTTCCGGTTAATTCTGAAGAAACTCTTGATTGTGATAGTAAGAAGTCTATAACTGTTACACAAGAGTCTGGGTCATCTTCAAAAACTCCCAAAGGTAAACTCGTTTTTAAGTATGTTCCAAAGTCTATGAGAAAAGAAGGACAATCTCCATTTGTTGAGTTTGCTGAGATAAAAGAGGATAAAACCCACTCATGCTATAGCAGAAAGTGATGTGCATGTACTTCATGAGAGTTCTATAATTCCTGTTGCGAGGCTCGAAAAGTCCAAAACTGCCAAACCGCCACTGAAGGGATTTGTCTTTGGCTCTCATGACTCGACGAGACAAAAATTACTCCATTGTCAAAGAACTGAAGAAGGATTTGATCCAAATGCATACAAACTCTTAGCTAATTCAGTTCTCTATTAACTTGGAAAATAAAATTATTAGGTTAATTATCAGTTATGTTACTAGAATTGCACATTATTTAAAAAATTATTTTTTCTTCAAATAAAACGATTAAAGGTAATTAAACTATTTTTTTTTTTAAAAAATGTAAGTAAAGCATTTTCATAATGTATAATACATAAAATGTTTATTACGTGTTTTACACGATTGAATTAAAAAATACGGATATTATTTGTTAAGTGTAAAGCTTGTATGAAAAATATTTTCTTATTATTATACATAAGTATGTGTATTATATAAGCCTTTTTGCTAACTATGAACTTAACCTCTAATCTTAGAAATTAAAATTGGTTCCAAACCCAATGTGTGAGTGTGTGTGCATCACTTCGAATTGTTATTATGAGAGGACAAGATCAATTTCCATGTGACCTGTTATAGCAGATGCTGAAGCAGAGAATTGGAAGATGGAAAATAGAACAATGAAGATGGAGATGACATTCAAGTTTCATTACCAACAAGTTTGTAAAAAATATCAATTATATATCTTTTGAATTTGGAGGTTTCGAATGAGTTTATGTGACCTCACCCCCGCTCACATAAACTCATTTGAAAAACTCCAAATTCAAATTCTGTATCATAGCTCCAATTAATCTCATTTGAATGGGCCTAAATAGTTGGATATTTTTAAGCTTGGGTTTAATGATCTCTGTTGACCTGTTTTGCCTGTGGCAGTTGGATCAAGCCCATCGTTGTAAATATTTTACCATTCTATACATTTTCTTTAAACCCTTTTACTAACATGAAGTAATTCCTACTCCTAGTTTCACCAAAAGAAAAATAATGATTTTGATCTCTTGGAGTTTGAAATAGAAAGAAAATCATGTTGAAGAAATAAATCGTGGAAGAAAGAAAGACAACTTACGGATTTCAAGAGTAAAACTTTAGATATGAGAATTAGGAGACAGAAAAAGATTGAGGAGAGAAAGAGAATCTGAGAAGAGAGATATGGATGAGAGAGAAAGAAAACTTACACGATTAGTGGTCGATCGTCCATGAGTGTCGCCTCTTGTTTCTGTCGTCGGTAACCAACTCTACGGATGCAGCTTATTTTTCGGTGAAGTATTGTTACAACGTTTGAAAGTGATTCCTAGCTACACCATAGGAAACAAAGAATGAGACAGGCACTTTTCTTCATTAAAATAGGAATTAATTTCTAAAATTTGAAGAGTGAAATCACTTTATTAAACATACTTTTATTTTTTTACGCTTTTTTTTCTTTTAAATTGATAGCAAAAAGTAGGAATTACTTCATGTTAGTAAAAGGCCCTTAACTTTTAACAAAGAGTGTTGGGAGACCAACAATGAATATTTATTTACAAAAGTCTTGATTAGCATCATTTTTTGGGTATAATTTTAACAGAAAACATGCTTGTACCATCTAAAATGGGCTAAGACAAAACACCTTAAATTAATTAGTAATTCTTTCCATCATTTTATCTAGGCATTTCTTAAGAAATGTTAAGTGATTATTGTACGCAAAGTATTACATTTAACAGCAGTAAGGTGAGATAATGATCCCACCATCCTTGTAGTCGCACAATAAATTTAGGCCATACATAGTTAAGGATTAGTTAATCTTTGCTAATTTGAACAGAGAATATGTTTTTTTTTCCACTTATTTTGTATCCTAGAAGGTCCCTTTGGTGTTGAATTTCAAGTTAATTAGATGTTATTTGAATCTGTTATGATAGTGTGACCTCATTTTGATAACTTGGACTGTCTCAAGCTAGTTTGCCATCGCTACAACTATTTCAGTGTTTCACAATCTATGAAGGAACTTCTTGGTCAAGATAACTTGGATATTTTGTTAGCAACTGACTAATTTATTATTATTTTTCTTTTCAAGATGACTATTCTGAATCGGATTTTGATCCGAATCTGAGTCAATAATTATAATATGAATTGAACATTCAATTTGATAATTTGTTAGAGATTCAAATCTGATAATCCATTACCTAAACAAATCGAATATAGATTATGGTTGATCCGATCCGATAATATTTTGATCTGAAATAATATAATATATAACTTATTATAAATATATTATATAATGTTATAACATATAATATTTACATACTATTAAAATATTTTTTATCATTATTTCCTTCTTATTCTTCCCTCTCTATTTTGTCTTTTTTTTTTATAATTTTTTTCTTTAATAAAAAATCAAATACTTACTTTTTTACTGCTTTTTTCTTTATATTTTATTTTTCTTCTTTATTTTTTTCCTAATCATTATTTGCTAAAATTTTTTGAAATTAATTTTTTAAAAAAAGATTATATTATCTTTGGATCGGGTTATCAAATTAAATATCCGACTAATAACAAATTGGATATGAATTTAATTATATATAATCTGGTTATCGAATCGGATCACCCAAAACTCTTATCAAGTTGGGATTGAATCAGACTTGTTCCAGTTCAAATCCAATCCATTTACAGGCATATATATATATACCTAATCAAATAGGCACAAAGTTGTTCCAAGTCAATGGATTTAGGTAAATTATTAGTGTTCCATCTCAAAATAATGGAAACCCTTGAAAAAATTACACATTTCTCCATATTTTATAGGTTCATTTTCTAACTTAAATTATATAAAAGGTAAAGTACAAAAACCACTCCCGATATATACCGAATGTGCAAGTAGCTCCTTGACATTCAATTAACGCCCTTACATTTTCAAAATTGTTCAAATAAGGACAAATTGACAATTTGCTCATAAAAATGTCCAAAATACCTTTAAAACAAAATAAAAAGGCAAAATGTCCAAAAAGGACATATTATTCTCCCGCTCATTCATTTCATCTCTCTATGTTCAATCTCCACCATTAACGCCCCACCTCTCCCGACTACCACCACCACCGTTGGCGCCCCACTCCAGAAAAGTTCAACTGGCCAAATGATTCGCAAAAGACCCACCAGTGGCTACCACAAGGGATAGTGACATTGCTGCCGTATTGAACGCTGATACCTCCATTTGAGCACTTTAGCTCTAGCTATTCACAAGACTACCACGCCATGGTCCATCAATATACAATTGACCCATGAAGATTCGGCACCCAAACAAGCCTTATACAAACTGTGGATCCGTCATTGTATATCAGTCTATGAAACCAATGTAATACCCATAAACTGATTGTTAAAACATGGGTCACCGTTAAATTTGCAAAGCCACCTTGTTATAGTGTACACACAAATTTCGTGTCCGAAATTCTAGGAACGAAATTGGTAACAAATGAACAATTTTTATTAATTTAAAAAAAAGGGTACAATTCTCTATGAATCTTTACAAAAGAAATATGAAGATAAAGTCATCTAATTTGATCTCTTTGGTAATCCGGCTTCGAAGGCTGCTAGAGTTTGATCTTGAATTAGATTGAAAATTTAGTGAAGAACGACACGTGGATGATGTGCTTGTTGTTCTTCTTCTTCAGGGTTTAGGAGCTTTGGATTTTGAGTGAAGATTTCTGCAGAGCTTCAGCTTTTTCTAAGAATCTTCTGGTCCTCTTTTTTCTCCCACCTCTGGAACTTTATTTATAGGCTCACTGGAGGGGTAGATTCGTAACTTTCTTTTCTTTTGATAATTATCTTATAATTATCTTTTCTGATAATTGTGATAATTATCCAATATATACATAATAATTATCTTTATTAATAATTACACACACACACACACACACACACACACACACATATATATATATATATATATATATATATTTAATTATCCATTAGACCCATTTTCAAGTGGGCTTGAACTTCTTAGACAATTTAGACCAGCCCATTACTCATTTATTTGTAATAGCCCTGATCTTTAAATTATTTGACTTATTGGGCCACATTTCAAAGTGGGCTAAACTAAAGATAAACCCAAATTGTATTTTGGGTCCATCATGTAACTTTTTAATGTCTACAAATTGCCCCCACTTCAAGTCTCGCGCCATATTGAGTTTGTTACCTATTTAAAGCGGGATTTGAAGTATTTAAATTTTGCTTTTTTTTTTCTTTTTTTGCAAAAATTCAACTGCAAAAAATATGTCTTCTTTGTCAAGTTGAATCAAAGACTTGAGGATCCTATTGCCAATAGATTTTTTTTTCTGGTCCAAGTGGAATTGAAGACTTGAGGATCCTATTGCAAATAGGATTTTTTTTTCTTATCCAAGTGGAATTGAAGACTTGAGAATCCTATTGCAAATAGGAGTTTTTTTTCCCAGTTCAAACTGAGTTGGAGTCTTAAAAACCTTATTGCAAATAGGATTTTTTTCCTTATCCAATTTGAAATAGGATTTGATGTTTTCCATGTTCAAACGGAATTGGAGTCTTGAAAATCCTATTTCAAATAGGATTAACTCACCACTATATATATGTAGCCTACACTTTAGACTCTTCATATCAGAGAGTAATTGAGAGAAATTCCATGAACTCCAGCAACTGTACGTTCTGCTTTCTTCCTTTCTTTTACATTTTTTTTCCTTCTTTTTTTTTTTTTTTTTTTTTACTGCCGCCAGTCTCTCTTTTCTTTCTTTTTTTCTTTCTTTCTTTCTTTCTCTTCACGCCACTTTTTTTTTCCTTTTCTTTGCTCTTTTTTTTTTCTTTCTTTTCTCTCTTTCTTCCTTCTCTTCAGGCACTGGAAATTTTTTTTTCTTTTTCTTTTTCTTCTTCTTTCTTTTCCTCTTCTCTTCTTTTTTTTTTTCAGCTGCCATCCCTTTTTTTTTTTTTTTATCTTTCTCTTTTTCTTCTTCTCTCCTTTCTTCTTATCCTACTGCCACTGGATTTATTATTTTTTTCTTTTACTTTTTCTTTTTATTTTTTTTTCTTTTCTTCTCTTTTTCTTTCTCTAGCCGTTGGATCTTTTTTTTTTTTTCTTTTCCTTTTTTTTTCTTCTCTTCTTCTTTTTTTCTCCAGCCGCCACCCTTTTTTTTTATCTCATTTTTTTTCTTCTTCTCTTCTTTTTTCGCCAAACCCCTCTTTTTTTTTTTCTCTTCTTTCTCCACGCTACTGACTTCCTTCCTTTTTTTTCTCTATTTTTTTTCTTCTCCTTTGCCTTTTCTTCTCTTTTCCTTTGATGTGGAAGAGGATGTGTAAAAAAAAAATTAAGTTTCTTTTTGTTGCTTGGTAGATTTGAACACAAGACCTCATGAAGAGATATTATAGTACCATACCATCTCTACTACACAACTCTATATATTATAAATCTTTGGAATATAATATAACATATAACTAAACTTCAAAAATCACACTTTTTTTAACAACTTTGCCTTCCATGATCACCATTAACTAACTTTTTTTTTTTCCAGATCGGTTTCTACTTGTGAGCTCTGCTCAAGTTTTGTATTGCATCTGGGATATCATACAGATCCATTGAACTCATTGAAGAAGATAACTTTACGCGAGTCACTCAACTTTTCTCTTGTAAGCTTCAATTCTTTTTCTTTTTTTTTGTCAATTCTTGTAAGTCAAATCGCTTCTCTCAGAATATAGAGTTCCAGACGCCATTCATTAGTCCCTTCGGAGTCCCTTAGTGCACTTCGGTGTCACTTTTTCGTCTCTTCGGGGTCCCTTAGTGCACTTCGGTGTCACTTTTATTGTTCCTTCGAGGTCCCTTAGTGTACTTTGGTGTCACTTTTTCATCCCTTCGGGGTCCTTTAGTGCACTTTGGTGTCACTTTTTCATCCCTTCGGGGTCCTTCAGTGCACTTCGGTGTCACTTTTATTGTCCCTTTGGGGTCCCTTAGTGCACTTTGGTGTCACTTTTTCGTCCCTTCAGGGTCCCTTAGTACACTTCAGTGTCACTTTTATTGTCCCTTCGGGGTCCATTAGTGCACTTCGGTGTCACTTTTTCGTCCCTTTGGGGTCAGGCCAAGTCACCACGATGCAGCAAATATCGTCAATATCTCAGCGGCAAGTCAAGTCACCCAACTCTTCTCTTGCAAGCTTCAATTTTTTTTTTTTTTTGTAAAGATAGTTTATACTCATATCCAGGAGTGGTTTTTTTTTTTTTTTTTCATGCAGACAGTTTATACTCGTGTCATGAGTGTTATCATCTTTTTTTTTGGTAGACAGTTTATACTCGTGTCAAGGAGTGTCATCTCTTTTGTTTTGGTAGACAGTTTATATTCGTGTCAAAGAGTGTCATCTTTTTTTTTTTTTGTTTCGATAGTTTATACTCGTGTCAAGGAGTGTCATTTTTTTTGGTAAACAATTTATACTCTTGTCAAGGAGTGCCTTTTTTTTTTGTAGACAGTTTATACTCGTGTCATAGAGTATCATCGACAGTTTAGGCTCGTATCAGGGAGCAGCTTAGCTTCAATTATTTTTCAACTTTGCAAGGCTCAGAAGATAGTCTAAGATTGTATTCAAAGGTGTGAATCAGCTCGGCGTCAATTTAGAGATTTTCTTTTTGCTTTGTTTCTTCATTATACTCTTCTTGTACTTGAGAAGAAACATCTTCTTCGAACTCGTCTCCCCACCTAAAAGGAAGAGGTATTTCATTCGTCATGGTCCATGGAGGAGGATTAAACCTCACCCAGTATACTTTGATTCCGTTGCGAGATTCGATCCAGACGGCATCTTTGGGCTTTGGTCCCCACACTTTTCCTTCCTCTAGTCTTTTGATTTTTTTAGCCTCTTGTTTCATCTGGGATTGTAGACGATTTTGTTCTTATTCCTCGCTTTCTTCTTTGAGACCTTTATTTTGCTGATTGTTAGAGACAGTTCGAGAAAATGACTCTCGAGACATCACTTGTGTGTTTCTGGGCAATGATTCTTGTGTGATCCTTGCAAGACTATTCCCATCTTGAACTTTCATTTTTGGCCTCCACGTGAACACAATTTTTGGATCACTTTTATTTGAAGTTGTTTGAGGAGAGCTTGAATGAGCTTTGTCTAGAGGGCTTGCCCCCGGTCTGTCCAGTCTTCTACCAATATTTTTTTGACTCAATGTCTTATGTAATTGAGAACTTTCAGATAAAGTTACTGAAGGAATACGATGTGTTTCTTGATACAAGTTGTTAGAGACGATGCTTGTAACATAAGATGTATTTATTTCATCGTCCGAGTTAGGAAGTATTTCATCTTCCTCTTCAGACTCAACCTCTTCATCTTTAAGACAGTTAACAAACATATTGGGAAAGGCAAAAGCCTTTGCACCACGACTTGTTATGCTGAGCACTATATCATGGGCACGAGTAACCAATTCTTCAAATGTACAAAGCTTGATTCCTTACCGAATGTAAAGAAGCTTTGAGTGCATGCCTTGCATACACATTTCGACTGCTGATACTTCAAAAAGACGATCTTTGCAATCAAGACTTAGAGCACGCCAGCAGTTGATATAGTCGACCACAAGCTCGTCCTTAATTTGTTTCATGCTAGTGAGTTCTAGCATGCTTACTGTTCTACGAGCACTATAGAAGCGGTTAAGAAACTCTCGCTCCATCTGCTCCCAACAGTCAATACTTTGAGCTTTGAGGTCCGTGTACCAATCAAATGCATTTCCTTTGAGGAAACGAACAAATTGCTTGACTAAGAGGTCCCCTTCGGTGCCAGCATTATTGCAGGTCTCCACAAAGTGTGCAATATGTTATTTGGGATTGTCTCTTCCATCAAATTGTTGGAACTTTGGTGCTGATATCCCACTAGCATCTTTAAGTTGTCAATTCTTTCAGTGTAGGGTTTTGAGTACACAAGAGTGCTCTGAGGGGTGCCGCCATACTGTGCTCGAATTGTGTTCGTTATTATATCCTGCAATTATTGGATAGATAGCGAAGCGACTGGCGAAGTAGGGTTAGTTTCGTCAGCCATCTGTCCTAACACAAATGTGTGATGACAATCTTTTGATTGGGCACTTTGAAGAGATGAATTTGAAGTATTCGCAAGCAGATGTGTTGACTTATTAGAATTTTGAATTTCAAGCTTCCTCATTAGCGCAACAATCTACAAGTCCTTCTCTTCGACAGTCTTTGTGAGGTTTTCGATTGCGCGTGCTATGACTGGTAGTTGGTCTTCCGTCGAGGTTGTTCCAGTTATCATAGCTGCAACAACATTCGAATAGGAAAGACCTTGAGGGCTAACATTCTTTGAAGGGACCGATTACTCTAAAATCTCAAGTAACGACTCTAAGAGCGAACCGACGCTAGAGTTGGTGTCAGAGACAGAGTGGGGTGAATGTGGTGGCGTAGACTTTTCTAAAACTACGTCAGAGTTCTTTGCCTCCTGAGGATCAATGGTGTTAACATGTTTAGTTTTCACATCCATTGATTTAGCAGGATTGGTTTTCACCAAATCTTGCTGATTCTTGAGTGAAGCAATTGCTTTGGTCTTGCTATATGTCATAGGACTTGCTGAGGTGCTGCTGGCACTTAATAGGTTCCTAGTGTTCTTGTCATTGCTGGCGGCAACTTTGGTGTTAGCCATTGCAGCAACGGTTTCTTTTGAATTTTTCTTGTTTGTCGTCTGAACCTTGGGAGGAGCCATAGATTCTGATGAATAGAGTTTTGGATGTATGATGTAGAAGATAGAGATGAGAGGCAGAGATGGTCCCACTGGGCATGCTAGAAATTTGTACACACAAATTTCAAGTCCAAAATTCTAGGAACGAAATTGGTAACAAATAAACGATTTTTATTAATTTAAGAAAAAGAGGTACAATTCTCTGTGAATCTTTACAAAAGAAAGATGAAGATAAAGTCCTCTGATTCGATCTCCTTGGTAATCCGGCTTCAAGGGCTGCTAGAGCTTGATCTTGAATTGGATTGAAACTTTGGTAAAGAATGACACATGGATGATGTGCTTATTGTTATTCTTCTTCAAGATTTAGGAGCTTTGGATTTTAAGTGAAGACTTCTGTAGAGTTTTACCTTTTTCTGAGAATCTCCTGGTCCTCCTTTTTTTCCCACCTCTGGAGCTTTATTTATAGGCTCATCGGAGGGGTACATTTGTAACTTTCTTTTCTTCTGATAATTATCTTACAATTATCTTTTGTGATAATTGTGATAATTATCCAATATATATATAATAATTATCTTTATTAATAATTACATATATATATATATATTTAATTATCTATTAGACCCATTTTCAAGTGGGCTTGAACTTCTTAGACAATTTAGACCAGCCCATAACTCATTTATTTGTAATGGCCCTGATCTTTAAATTATCTAACTTGTTGGGCCACATTTCAAAGTGGGCTAAACTGAAGATAAACCCAAATTGTATTTTGGGTCCATCATGTAATATTTTAATGTCTACAAATAGCATAACCAAATTGCTAAGTAATGGTGCATGTTAGCATATCCTATTTTCTATGTCCATTACCTCCCAATGAACTAAGATACGACCATTTGAAACAAAAAAAAAAAAATCCCTTTCGTGGCTTGATGTATAGACAAATGGATATATATGTATACACACACACATATAGAGAGGATAAGGCCTACAAGGAGAGTGGAGAGAGAAAAATAAATGCATACGGTTGAGAGAGAGAGATATCATGAGGGGTATTATGGTCATGAAAAGGGTATTTTGAAGTTTTCTAAGTCAAAATTGATAGTCAACTTCTAAAAGGGGTAATTGTACATAAATTCCAAATGTTAGAGAGTTATATACATGAACATAACGAGAGATGTGTTTTTGGCACATTTTGTGTATAGTCGAAGTATTTTTTATACTTTACCATTATATAAGTAACATTTTTTTTTATTTTCTTTATAATGTTCAGAGATGCATACGCGTTGATTGCAATAAGCTAGAAACTTTACTATAATAGTTAAAAAAATGGAATAAAACTAGTGTGCAGGCTTAAATGGGAAAAGAGAAGCTAGTTTTAGAAGCGTGGATGGATGTGTTCTTGCAACCCTAAGCTAGAAACTTTACTATAATAGTTTAAAAAATGGAATAAAACTAGTGTGCAGGCTTAAATGGGAAAAGAGAAGCTAGTTTTAGAAGCGTGGATGGATGTGTCCTTGCAACCCTAGCCAAATTAGATACTTATAAGGGTTAAGTGCATTAAATCCCCTGAACTATATTCTCTCTAAAAAAAAACTCCCATAAACTATCATTTGAATACTTAACCCCCTGAACTATCTTCTCTCTCTGTAATAAACCCCAAATCATTAAATTGTCATCCAAAATTTAACCTTAGTTGATACACGTGACCTACCCCGAATTTAAAATACCAAAAATATCCTTATGACTCATTATATATATAAATACACCGTATATCTCAGCCTCTACAACCAACATAACCAACATATTTTATTTTATTGTATTTTCTTCTTATATATCTCTTTATATTTATATTTATATATATTTATTTATTGTATTTTATAAAAAAAGTTTATTCTTATTGACTTATAATTTTGAATTTATTATATTATATTTTTATATTATATATAATTGTATTTATATATAGCTCTTATTTTATTGTATTTTGTTCTTATATATATTTTTATATATATATTATATATATTTATTATTATTATATATATCTTTATATTTATATACATATATTTTTTATTTATTGTATTTTATAACATAATTTTATTCTTATTGACTTATAATTTTGTATTTCTTGTATTTTATTTTGTTACATTTATATTTTTTGAGTAACCATTTTTTATTTATTGTATTTTCTAATTTTTTATTCTTTTTTTATAAAATTTTAATTTATTGTATTATTTTATATATATATTTGAGCAAGAAAAATTGTTATTTATTGTATGTTATAAAAAAATCATAAATGAAAACTTGAACTGAAAAATGAAATCGGAAACTGAAAGCTTTGTTATGAAGCTTTCAAATTATGCCTAAGGATTGTCAAAATTTTGACATCACTTTCATTTTTTTAGAAATGAAAAATGCCTTAAAAATAAAATAAAAATGTAAGCTGAAATTTGGAATCGGAAGTATCACCAAACAAGACCTTAGTCTACTTCACCAACAAGCATACATATTAACTAAGGACAAAAAAGTAATTTGGCTTTTCCGTTAAATGTTAGTTAACGGTTTGTCCTTAAGTATGTGTTTCTTATAGTTCAGGGGTCAATTTGTAGTTGAGGAGGTTTATTGCAATCTGGTGATAGTTTGGGAGAATTTAATGCACTTAACCCTACTTATAATTATAATACCTAATCTTTAATAAACCTATCACCAAATCACTCATAATCCTTTCTTTTCCCTCATTTTAATAAATCAAACATAAAAAATACTATCTCTCATTTTCTTTGCCTTTCAATTTCATCAATCTAAATTATCCCTTATTTAGCTCCATATTATGATAACTTTTAGAGTGTAGTGCACTCTATGAAACTCTTGCAGAAAACTTAAAAAATATTTTATTATTTAATTTTCAGTCTGGTATGATGATTAAATGTATTTTTTCATTAATTGTTGTATTTTTTATTTTTACGAGTATGAATTAAATTTCAACATTGTATTGTGATCACATTGACGGGAGAACAAAAAAGATTGGCATTGATGTGAAAAAATTGACAAAACAGGCTAGGCCCATGGGAAGCTGGGTTGCACTTAAAAAAGTTGCTCTCAATTCACTTTTGACAGTAGAGATGTGGATTTTAATGGTATGTTTGCATGTGAAAACGTTGTGTATAGGTGGGAATTGGCAAGACAAATATAAATATTGTGTTAAATATAAGTTATATTATATAATTCAACTTAAAGTGATAATTGAAAACAAAGAAAGGCGGGGTTAAATTCAACTGAATAAAGTTGAAAATCCCAATTCAACTGTATAAATATTGAAAAGTATAATCCAATTCGTCAATTATCGATAATTACATTACAATTCAATTTTAGAAAATAATGCATAAAACCACACAAATAATTTTATTTCTTTAAAATTTTCAACATTCTCCCACTTGGGTCATGCACTCTAAATTTTATAAAGACAACACTATGGATTGCAACACTTTAAAAAAGTGGAGTGATCACTCATTTTATTTTAGAAAAATAAAATTATCGAAATAGATAGATTGAAACACTAAAACACTCTTTCATAGACTTTCTCAATAATGGATCATCAATGCATAGACAAACAATATATTAGTCTAAGCAGTTTCATGGTCGCAACACTGATGCCATTTAAGATAAAAACTTGTCCTTGGACGAGTATGTTATTTTGATTTTATTTTATTTTATAAAAATAAGAGTAAATTTAAAATTAGAAAAGCTTTATTAAATTGTGTAGCACTTTCCTTTCATTTCCTTCTATTATTAGAAGCTCTATGGATTACATTATCAGTGGTCCAGATTCACCATAATTTGATCACAAAAAGATATACAATACACTGGGTGGCTATAATTTTTTTTAAAAATTATTTACATCAAAGGATTTGCATGTAATATATACCTCAGTACCTGATCAAATAGCCACAAATTTGTTTCAAGTCAATGGATTTAGGTAATTATTAGTGTTCCATCTCAAAATAACTTAAACCCTAAAAGAAATTACACATTTCACCATACCTTATAGGTTCATTTTATAACTTAAATTATATAAATAACATTATTTTTTATTTTCCCTTTATAATGTTCAGATGTGTGCGCTTTGATTGCAATAAGCTAGAAACTTTACTAGAGTAGTTAAAAAATCGAATAAAACGAGTCCACAGGCTTAAATGGTTCCAACCTTAGCCAATTTAGATAATTATAGTTATAATACCTAATCTTTCTAATTAATCTCTATCTTATTGTCAACAATATCGAAAAGAATGAATGTTTTAACCTATTAAGAGTTGAAAGAATTAATCCTTAAAAATGGTAACACATAATGCAAATGCTTGATATTTATAAACTCTGCTCTCACCTTTCCTTAACCTGCCGTTAGATTCTTTCCGAATGTGTATATTATGACTACCTTTTGACTTTGACTACACCAATTTTATAAAAGCCTCATGGCAGTTTCAACCAAAGATGGTTCTAGAAACAACAAACCTTTTCTTTGTTAATGAGTAACATAGAGCTGACCAAGCTATGTTCATTAAACTAAAGAACAAATGGAACCCATTTTTTTGTTTGTGTTACTACATGTATTATTCCAAGAATTTCCCAAGTCACCATTCAGCTACCAATTTTTTAAGTGCTTTTTTACAAAAAGCAAAACAATATATTTCCTTTTTTAACTCTTTATTATTGCAAAGAAAAGGTCAAAACTATGTCCTCTAGAAATGCATTCTAAAAAGTAAAAACTATATTTTCTTAAAAGATGAGAAGGGAAGCAAATTCGAAGAAGGCTCACAAGATATACAACTATTAATTCACTATTAACATGGAAAATAAAATTATTAGGTTAATTATCAGTTATGTTACTATAATTAATTGCATAGTATTTAAAAATTTATATCCTCAACTTCTTCTGGGACTCCCATCAACTGTTTTGCTTCTGGGACTTTCTAGATTGTGCTTGAATGACTACTCAACTACTGGCCGCGTAATAAAGTGGAAATGGTCCGACCTTGAAAAATTCAATTGTACATACAATTCTCGATTTTGCATTTTTAGATTCACTTCATTTAGACACCTAACAAAATTTTTCTGCATTGCGTCAAGGGCCATAATAATTCTATCCTCTGCGTGTAGAAACAAATAGGTAGGGTTGTCTGCAATGTGGTAGGTCTTCTTTTATCTTGGTGTCCATGTGTGGCTTAGCTTCTCTTGATCATATACTGTAGGTAAGATGTCTTATTCATCAATTATTGATTTACTTTCGAATTTCCAGATTAATTTTCCCTATTATTCAAAATCTGAAAATATTTACTCTACTGTATATGTATATATAACACCGCAAAGAATGTACTACTGTACCACAAAATACCATAATACTCGATGTCTAATGTCATTTCTTTCTCCATATTTAACCATATAGTGGAACTAATATTCAGAATTGGTGTTCTTTACATGAAACTAATTAATTATTTTTACCTTCTAATTTTCTTTCACAAGCTAGCCTTTGTGCTTGAAGATCTCACAACTCAATCATATATAATTTTGGCCAATTTTAAGCTGACACCCACTACAATGATTCGCGAAGATACAATAATTTCTCGTCAATCAAATGCCTTGTGGGCGCTATAATTGTAGATTTTTCTTGGTTGCAATGATGCGCATTGGGCAGGCAATGCCCTAGGACACAGGTGGCTTGCATATGAAAAAGTTACTCGCAATTCATACAAAATATCAAAGCCTGTGGCGTAGTGACAAATAAAAAAATGGCAATGCTAATCTGTCATTTTTTTATTGATTAATAAGAGACAAGAAACAGAAATGGTAATCTTAGCACTTAATCATATTTGGAGAAATGAAAGAAAATAAATTATTTTAATGAATTTATCATTATACTCTTTTACATTTAAAACACAAGTATATAAGTTAGGTGTGGTAAAATAAATATAAAAATTGTGTTAAACATCATTCAATTCAAAGCGACAAATTTTTTTATTATTTTAAAATAAGGATTAAAGAGAATAAAAACTCGTCCTTGAACTGGTATGTTATTTTGATTTTGTTTTTATAAAGATAAGAGTAAAATTAATATTAATAAAAGTTTTATTAAATTTTGTAATATTTTCCTTTCATTTGCTTCTATTATTAGAGTCTATGTGGATAAACATTATATGTGATCCAAACTCTCCGCAACTTGATCCTGTGCCCTGTGAACAAGTCCAACATTATCTGTGTTAGTGTCGATAGATTTTCCTTTGTGCCTTGTGAACAAGTCCAACATTATCTGTGTTAGTGTCGGTAAATTTTCCTTCGTTGCAATAATGAGCCTTGGGCAGGCTACGCCCCAGCTGATAGTTGGCGTGCATGTAAAACGATTGCCGCCAAATGTGCTTATATCAACAAAATTAGGGTCGGTAGATTTTGTAACATATATCTAACATGATTCGAACCACAAATGTGCTTATATCAGTAAAATTATATTAAGAAATGTCATATTTGTCCTTATTGTTGCAATTAACTCGCTTTTTTAGCTAAAATTATATAATAATCATTGAGTAAAAAAGTAAAATAACATATCTTTTAACGGAGTTCTAACACAAGGGATAATTTTTTATTCAGTAACAAAAACCCATGTAACTATACTATAAATCAAGAAAGGCAAGTGTAATTTATCGTAAAGTGAAAATAAAATGTACGTCAAGTATAGTGCAGTGGCGATAATTATTGTTTTTGCTGGCAACACGTCGTGCCAACTATGTCCTTAAGAATGATGTAAAATTTTATGCACATCTCCTCAATTATAATATATATATCTGAACTAAGTATTTTGTACATATCCCTTCTCCCTACGTCAATGTGAGTTGAAGCACGAACAAGCTTATGTCAAAACAATTACATTGCAAAAATTATATAATTAGCACTTTAACTTCACTTTTTAGAAAATATATATATATAATCACTGAGAAAAAAAAAAAAAAAAACTAATGCATCTTTTAACAAAGTTCTAATGCGGGAGGCGAGTATAATTATACCATATCCCTACGATATATTGGATAAGATTTAGAAACAATTGTTTGTAAGTTGTGATTCTCTGCACGTAGAACGATATAGGTAGTCAACGTGGTGGGTGCTGTTTTGTTGTTTGTGTGCATATGTTGCTCAGCTTCTCTTGATCATTGCAGGTAAGATGTCTTATTCATATATTGATATGTCTTATTCATTTATTGATTTACTTTTTAATATTCAAAATTCAAAGAATATTTTAGGATAAAAGGACAAAACACCCAATAGTATCAACGTAGTGCATATATCCCCCCATTCAATAAACCCCTCTTAAATTTAAAAAATGTTCAATTGGAACCCCCACACATTAACTTTGTGCAAAAACCTAAATACTATAACAACAACAAAGTCATCTATTCGACTATTCCTTAGCTATTTAAACAATTAATGTTCCCAATTTATTTATTTATTTATGTTATTTGTTTACCTTTTAAAATTGATAAAACATTTTTCAGTATTGAAAAAAATGAAGGGAAAAAGTATTTATAAATTCTAAATTTCCTTTTTGATCACGAGTATATCCTATCAAATCTCAATAAAAATAGTAACTTTTTTTTTTTGTAAATATTTTTCTACTAATTTTCAACATTCAAATTTCAAGCTTTACTCTTTGTAATTTATAATTATAATTTTACTACATTTGATTTTTAGTTCATCAGTAGTGTTTTTAAATTTAAATTTATTTTTATATTATTTTTTAGTTTAAATGAAATAATGAATAAATTATAATTACTTAATTCTTTTGAAATTCAAGTAAGACAACCTCTTGCTCAAAAATTACATTATAACTAAAAAAAAAATTCCCCCAAAACTATACATACCCTAAAATAAAATAAAATATTATTATTTCTTTTCATTTAAAAAAAATACTATTTTTACCATTTACAAAACAAGAATAAATTTTTAATAATTAAAGTTATAAAAAGAAAAAAAATTTAATTCCTGACAATGAAATTTAAACATCTTTAAATAGTAAAACAAGAAATTGAGTTACAAATCAATTTTTGTTTAGAATTATAATTACAAAATTTAATTTGTATTTTAATATTATGCTATGAGAGAGAGAGAGAGCCAAAATAGAATTACAGATTTATTTTATATCACTTGTCACCAAAAAGTTGTTAGAGATTTTGGCCAAACATTTGCACATTTTTTCAAAAACAGAATCTCACAACACACTTTTTGAAAGTATATATTAGGAATGTTTTTCTTGCACTTAACCTTGTATTTTCCTGCAAAAGATGTACTATACCACAAAAATACTATGTCATTTTTTTCTCCATGTTTAACTATATAGTGGAGCAAATATTCATAATACGTGTTCATTACATGAAACTAATTAGTTATTTTTCCCAAACATACATCTTAGCTAGAGTTACAATTTTCCAACGTGATCACACCTCATGGGAACTGGTGGATGTTTTTCTTTCTTATTAAATATTTTTCATTCTCTTGGAACCCACGTGATCACACTAATAGCTGTAGGAGAGAATTTTCGATGAAAAAATTTTAATTTGAGGAGATTCATTTTTAGCTAGTGGCTTACGGTGCTGAATATTTCTTGATATTTGCTGGAGTTCTAAACAAACTTGAATTATTTTAAAATTTTATATTAAGTAGTTTTTCTTGATTAGATCTAATATTCTATTTTTTCATAATTTTTGGAGAAAGTTGAATTTTTAACTTATTTTCAGTCTTAATTTTCTTTTAGAAATAGGTTCCTTATGCTATTAGGTTTTCTCTATTATAAATATGCATTTACTACAGAGAACAGAATTAGTAAATTAATTAAATTATCAATGATATATTAGTGAGTTTGAATTTGACTTTATTGTGTTCAGATCTTAATCATGTAGACTCGAATTGACATGGTAATTATACATGTTTGATCTGTTAGGTGTCGAATAAAGGTGTCGTATTTGTGTTAGAAATGATGGGTTTAACAGATGATAATCATACATATTTTTCTTACATTCTAATTATACATATTTTTCTTCCTCATGTAACTCACGTGATTGCACTTGCTTAACCGGTACTCTTAGTTTCACTGCATCAACACCTCTAAGGAACACTAGGGCATCTTCCTGCAGTCGGTAAGGGTAAAGAGAAGACAACACTCTCAACTTAAGTCTCCAAATAACATTGCGGAAGTTGTTTGCTACTAATAATAATAAAGTGAAAAGGTTAAGAGTTTGAAAGAGTTTTTGGTCAACACTGAAAGTCTGTGTCAGTCCAAATAGTGTGAGACGCCCCCAAGAAGAAAGAAAGAAAGAATACAAATTTTGGTTGGCCCCATTTCTTTAAATAGATCACTGTCAACTACATTATATTTCATATTCAAATATCAACCCCATTTCTATCTATAAATGTACAAGGAGATCGATAACAGTGTGTATTAGATAGCCCTTATATCTAACTCTTGATATAAGAAAAGTTAGTCACTTCGTACATCTTAAAATGGCCTCCATTGAAGATGGTAATCCGATGAACTGCCAGCCTGACACTTCTCGGCGTTTAGCAAACTTCAAGCCTAGTTTATGGGGTAATCGTTTCAGTTCATTCTATCTAGATAATCAGGTAACATTTTTGTAATATATATATATATATATATATGATAAGTAATGGATATTGCATATTCAATGCCCTTAAAATAATATGAATTAGTGTCTTAGTAATATTTATATCATGTTTTTATTAATAATTTTAATCTTTTCAGGATTTCAGGTGATTAAGGGTAATTCTAATTAATAATGGTGCAATCGGGTTACAGATGGTGTTAGGCCTATTCACATTGAAGATTGGGCCAATTCAGGCCTAAAAAGTCCTGGACACGTGTTTGTAATACCCCGCTCCAACACATGGTATGATATTGTCCGCTTTGGGCCTGAGCCCGCACGGTTTTGCTCTTGGATTTTATTCCAAAAGGCCTCATACCATTTGAAGAGAACATACTACATATAAGCACATCCCCTTTTCCACACCCAGGCGATGTGGGATTGAGCACCTTGTACCCTGTCAGTATGGTAGCTCAGTCCAGTGTCTGTCTTTGCACCCGCCCACTCACACCCGTCCACAAGGGTTACTACAATCCACCCCCCTACGAGGCCCGACGTCCTCGTCGGCACACTACTTCCGGCTGGGTTCAGGCTCTGATACCAACTGTAATACCAATTCACATAAAATGATAAAATGCATGTATAAAAGACAAGCAACTCACCTACAATGATAATTTATATATAAAAAAAAACATTTCACACGAATTAATAAAATAAAGTAATAATGTAAAGAGATTAAATTGACACCTAAATTTTCTGGGGTATTACAGTGTTGGTATTCAGACCATAACTCCGTACACAATTGTTAAAACGACTCAAACTTCAAGCGGGTTAAAGGAAATTCAATTCTATACAATTTCATATTTCACGAAAATTTCCTAAAACGGACGTTTAAGGCAACTTTCTGCCTTATTTGCGCAGCTGCCACTTTTTGGGCGCAAATGCCACTTTTGAGGCGCATGTGCCATTTTCTTATGCACATTTGCCACTTTGGGAGGTGAGGTGTCCTGTTTGTGTTTTCTTCGCTGAATAAAAGAGAGAAAAGAGAGAAAAACTAGGTATTCTGGGGAGGGGGGAAGCAGAGAGAGATATACAGAGGCGATTCGTGACGATACGGGCAAGACGATGACGACTTCATCATCGTTCAAGCTTGGACCTCCGATCATGAGAAACTAAACACCATTCCGGGGAAGTGATGTAACCCTAACCTGTCTTTCAATGTATTAGCTTGTATATTAATTTGAAAATTATTTATTTTGTGCATTGATTGTATAACCAAGACATAAACAACAGTTGTGCTGTTAGTTTTAATTTGAATGAATTATTTCATTGCATATTTACTTTTGTTCTTGTAGAATGAATGCATGTTTGCAGTGATTAGGGTTTAGTTCTTTTCAACTTCTGTGATTTTGTTAAGATAGGTTATACAATAGTTTTCACAGATCATTCAATTTAGAGTTTTTATAATTCGTACTAAGCGAAGATGGGTTATCATATCATTAGTTAGTCAGATGTATAGGCCATGCTTAGCGAAGATGAGTTATGCTTAATTGTATGTTGAATGAGTCCTCTTGATAGAACTGAATTTGGCTTGTAGCCATTCTTTTCTGAATGCATAGATTAAACGTCCCAAATTAGTACAACTTTCATTGTCAGAAGGTTAGTGGTGAAGTCAATTCCCAGGACCCTCTATCTCCAGTATCCATCATTTATTTATGTTATTTAATTTCAGCAACTTAATTTAAAAACAAAACAAATTCTCTTTCAATTAAATTAGACAAGATCTTGATAGCTTAACAACACAACCAATGCAGTCTCTGTGGGTTCGACCCCTACTCACCACTTTACTAATTTTAGTAGAGTATTTGTAGGGTTTTATAAATTCTTTTTTGTCGAGGTGTAAAACAACAACGACACTATTTCATATTATTTTATCTCGTTTTGCACGTCGAACAATATATATTCAGCGTGTGTTGTATAATAAAAGCCTCTATATAATTAAGTTGCTATGATTTGAGTATTCAGCTATTTGAAATGTATTCTAAATAGATTGAAATGTTGAAAGAAGAAGTGAGAAGTATGCTAGTAGACGCAAAAAGGAAAGCAGCAGAGAAAATAAATTTGATCAACACACTCGAACTCCTTGGTGTCTCCTATCACTTTGAGAAAGAGATCGAAGAGAAATTGGAACAAATCTTTTATTCTCATGCCCACTTCGAAGATAATGAAGACTATAATGATTTGAGCACAACTGCTGTTCATTTTCGAGTATTCAGACAACATGGTTATAAAATGTCTTGTGGTAAACCCACTATCGATCACACACACACACACACACACACACACACACACACACACACATATATATATATACATATATATCATAACATGCATATATGCATTCACACATACCTATACATATAAAAGCACAAAATCATATATATATATATATGCTCAACACTCCCATCACTTGCCATCCATAGAGTTGTATGCATGGCTGATATAGCTAGTATGATGGCTTATGAAATAGATATCTTCAACAAATTTAAAGACAACAACGGTAAATTCAACGAAAACCTTACTAGGAAGGTAATGGGTATGCTAAGTTTATATGAAGCTACGTACTTGAGGATACATGGAGAAGATATTCTAAATGAGGCTCTTGTTTTCACAACCACTCACCTTGAGTCCATGGTAACCGAATTAAGCCCTTTTTCTTGCAAAGCAAGTGAAGCATGCCTTAAAGCAACCCCTCCACAAAGGCATCCCAAGATTAGAGGCAAGGCATTATATCTCTATCTATGAGGAAGACGATTCTAAGAATGAATTGTTATTGAAACTTGCCAAGTTTGACTTCAATCTGTTACAATTGATGCACAAACAAGAACTATGCCACATCTCAAGGTAAGGTGCAGGTGTGTGTAATTGTGTGTGTTGTGAGTGAAGAGGGAGAGAGAGGATGCATTTTGTGTAAATCTGATTGATCTTTTCTATTGTGTATAGGTGGTATAAAGACCTAGAATTTGAATCTAGACTTCCTTACGCGAGGAGCCGAGTGGTTGAATGCTATTTTTGGGCTATGGCAACGTATTTTGAACCTCATTACTCCCTTGGAAGGATCATACTCACCAAAATTCTTGTTATGACATCAATTATAGATGATACATATGATGCATAAGGTACAATTGAAGAACTCAAACTTTTTACTGATGCATTACAGAGGTATAATATTTTCATCCGTCAAATTCTTGTTTTTTCTAAAGAAGAATTATTTATAGATTTTTTGGACAACCCCTCCAAAATCTAGCATGTGCATGAATTATACAAGTCCTATTGTCATTTTGTGTGCATGCTATAAGAGTAACAGAGATAAATTCCTTTTTGATCTTTTCATTTTGTGCAATTGAGTGAATAGGAAAATCACGTGCTTAATTTTTAGGTGGGATATGAGTGTCATCTATAAACTCCCAGATTATATGAAGATATCCTACAGTGCTTTCCTAAATCTCTACGAAGAATTCGACAAGGAAATGACAAAGCAAGGAAGATCTTATATAGTTTGTCATTCAAAAAGTGTTGTATGTCTTATTTATGGTTTAAAAAAAATTATTATTTCCACACCTTATGTAAACTTCCAAAAGTAACACAATTTTATTTTGTTGTAACTCATTACCAGTTTCAAGAACTAGCGAGGAGTTACTACCTTGAGGCCAAGTGGTTCAATGAAGGATATGTGCCATCATTCGATGAGTACATGGGCAACGCGCTTATATCCGTTGGTTATTCCTTGATCATTACATCATCCTTTGTGGGCATAGGAGCAATTGCTACAACTAAGGCATTTGATTGGATAAAAGATAAACCTAAAGTTCTTATTGCTTCAAATACAATTGCAAGGCTCATGAATGACATAGTAGACCACGAGGTATGTTATATAAGTATGTAAAATACCTTCTATGTTTTTGAAAAAAAAAATGGATAACGAAATGCTAACCACATACCATATGTATAAATGCAATCTTTATCACTTGAAGGAAGAACAGAAGAGGGGACATGTCGCTACAGGGATTATATGCTACATGAAGCAGCATGCAGACATGTCAAAAGAAGAGGTAACTGATGAGTTGAATAAAAGGATTGAAAATGCATGGAAAGATATCAATGAGGAATCTCTCATACCAAACTCTATCCCAATGTATCTTCTGAGGAGAATTGTTAACCTTACTAGAATAATGGATGTCTGTTACAAGAATATTGATGGATATATATAATCATCTAGAAATAGAGTGGAAAGATGACATCGTCTCCATGTTCATCGACCCCATACCCATATGAGCATAGCTGTTTGCTTTTAGATTGAGTTTGTTATACTTTTATGAACATGAATAAATTTGTGGTAGCAAATATCTGGGTTGTAGTTTACCTCTTCAGGTGGTACGAGTTCTCTCTCCTAGAGAAAAAAAATGAGTGATTTGAGCCCACATGTACCAAATAAATAAATTGTTTTAATAGAATGAAGGTGAGTTCTCATGTAATAGTTCATGTACTCCAAATGCTCGTTTAAAGCTGTTTGAAGTTCTTTAATATTCGCCTGGCATGGACGGTCTCGTATATATCATCATATGTTAAAGTTTTACTATGTAAAGATTTGTATATTATAACAATGATATCTTTGATAAGATAATACTAGTATTGATAGGAAAGTGATTGCTTATTTTCATTCACCATCTGATATCTATTTATACGCTATGATAATCATCCGGAGAGGCATAAGTCGGACTCCATCAGAATGGTGATTGGATGAGAACCAAGGTGACCACTATCACAAAGAATATCAAGTGCATAATTCCGTTGACTTAGGAAAATGCCTTTCGGAGATCTAGCAACTTCAAGTCCTAAAAAATATTTGAGAGGGCCAAGATCTTCGATGGGAAACTTGGTATCCAAGAAGTCTTTTAAAGTGGAGATGGCAGTGGAATCATTACCAATAACAATGATATTGATGAACCTAGAGGGGGAGGGGGTGAATAGGTACTTCGATTTTACTTCCTAATATTGCAAGTTTGGCTAGCAAATGTAATCACACAATTTTGGACACACAGATTTATAGAGGAAAACCCCAAGGTGGGGAAAAAACCTCTTCGATCTGAGCTCCACTATGCCTGAAAGGGTAGTTCACTAATTCTCTCAATCACTCTCTCACTCACCCAACTCACAACATAGTTCGCTCCAGCACTCACCTAGTTCACAGCCTCCCTAGGCTTGAACCACTCTCACTAAATATCACAATAGCTTTTCCGCTCTCAATCCCAACTCAGGCTTCCCAAAGCCCAAGCTATCTCACCTCAATCTCACCACAATCAATCACACTCCCCCTGTCCAAAGTATTCCAATACTTGGACTATACATAGTGATAGTGGAGTCAGTTTGATGTCTTGAGCAGTGGCAATGTCTTCAAGCTTTGTTTGTTGGTCTTCAAAGTCAGTCTTCAAATCTGATATTGGTCTTCAAAGTTGATCTTCAAATCTTCAAACTCTGATAGTTAGTCTTCAACGTCCAGTTTGACAATGACTCGGTCACTTGTCTTATTGGCAGATCATGACACTTGAACTTCTTTAATGATAGGCTTCAATAAATACACCCTTAAAGTGTAGCTGCAACGGTCTTGTAGAAGTCTGCTATTTCAAAGGAATCCCGTCCTCAGCTTCTTAGACTTCCATTCGACTTGGTGTAATTCTTTTTAATAGTTGTCCTGGTACTGCTTGATCTGTGTACCTGTTATTATGGCAACAACAAGAGTAGAAGTTAATAGCACAAAGCTCATGTAAACAGGTATAATAAATGACAGCATAATTAGCAATTCCAAATCCACAGTATGAATTCCAAATTCAACAATATGGAATTCGCAAAACAGAATTCAACAATATGGAATTCACAAAATAGAATTGAGCAATTCAGCAATATGAAATTTTGCAAAATAGAATTCAACAATATGGAATTCGAAAAACAGAATTCAACAACTTAGCAATATAGAATTTGCAAAACAGAATTCAACTTCAAATCAACCTCTAGCATGATGAAAGTTTCAGCAACTTAATAGATCAATCAACAATTTTAAATTCAGCAAATCAGCATTTTAATTCAGAAAATCAGCAATAACAAATCTCCAAATCAGCACTAATTAAATTCCAAATCAGCACTATTAAAATCAGCATATAGCATTTTTAAGACAGCAAAATCAGCAACATTAATTAAATTACCAAAACAGCACTATTAACAGCTCAAATCAGCATTATAATAAGCTCAAAACAGCACTATTGATAGCTCAAATCAGCAACATTCAATTACCAAACGAGCACTATTAAACCTCAAATCAGCAATATAAAAAGTCTAAATATCAAAATCAGCAACCCAAAATTCTGGACAACAACATATCAAATAGATTTCAGAGATTGGAAAATTGCAACATGTATTTTCAGAAAACAATTTCAGCAACTCAAATGTCTAGAAAATAATCTTAGCAACAACATGAATTTTCAAAAACCAACTTCAGCACATAAATTTTGAACAAGCAATTTCACCAACATAAATTTCCAGAAATTCAAGAGCTTAAAAGCACACATGTGCAAAGATTCAAATTCACCAAATTCTGGATGACAGCAAGTATAATTCAAAATAAATAAATCCAAATTATAGATTCATTAACAATATAAGCACCACATCTGAATATATCCATTTTTATGCTCAATCAGAATAGAGCACTTCATCAACACAGGAACACCCAAATAAGCACACAATTCTAAACATGAAACCGTGCGCCTGTACTTGTGTGTGTCAACAAGTAGCCTCAACCAGTGCTCCTGTGCTTGTGAGCATATATATATGTAAACACTCTAACTATTGTGCGCTTGTGAGATGTGTAGTGAGGTGCGTTTGTGATGAGTGAAAGAGAAGAGTTTAGAGAGATTATATTGAGTTTAGAGAGATTATATTGAGTTTGACGAATCAAGATGAACCGCAATTTTTGTTCAAGATTAGGGAAGACGAAACACGGTTCTGTTGAAGCCGTCACCAAAGTTGATCTCAAATTCGTGTTGACGCCGTCATCGAGGCCGATTATAGATTCGTGTTGAAGCCGTCAATGAGGCCGATTATAGATCATGTTGAAGCCATCGACGAGGCCGATTATAGATCCGTGTTGAAGCCGTCAACCCAGATGATGAAATAAGAACACGAACTCAATCGGCGGCCATGGGTTTCTCTTGGTCTCACTCTTTCTTTCCCTCATTCTGTGTTTGTGCCGCTACACACCTAAAACCTTTCTCTTATTTTCTTTCTCTAATAGAGCATACACCCACTGTCAGTTTCTTACGGGTTTCCCTCATTAAAATTGATAAGTGCACAAAACTTGTTATTTTATATCCCAAAATAAGTTTTTAATTACTCTTTTATTTTATTTAAATGTTCTTATCTTTGCATTTTATGTTTTATAGGGGTTGATTTCCAAACAAGAAAAAAAGCACGAAAAAATGGCTAAAAATGATATATATAGCCAAAGATGAACATAAAAAGAATTGTAGGAGAGATGGTATTCTGTGCAATCTACTTCACAAGAGGTCTTAAGTTCAAAACTTTGTAAAATATTTTTTACACAGCCACGTCTGCAGTCCAGAATTCAAATTGAAAATATAGTGATCAAATATTAGATATTTAAATTCAAAATTTTGAATTTTGTATTTTGAATTTTTGTTTTTAAATTTTGTATTTTAAATTTTTCCCACCTAAACCATTCCCCTCTAACTCTATAAATAGGGGTCCTAGGGGATGGTGAAAGGGGTTAGAAATTGTAGAAAAAAATAAAATGTAGTTAGAAATATTTTCTTGTATTCATTTTTTTTTCTTATAAACACACCTCTCAAGGGAGTGATGAAGCCACCATGGCTGAAATATAAGTAAGTTATTTTATTTTCTTGTCTAATTTTTTCTCCCAAGAGCATTCTTCTACTCTTCTATTCTGGATTTTTATTTTCTAAAATTAGAGGAAGAATTCTTCGTGTTTGCCAAATAGTGGTAATTCAAAAAATGCCTACCTCTGTTTACCTAGCCAATGTACATCAGATTAAGTAAAGAAATGTCTCTCTCATATATAATCAAGTTTGCTTTTTATGTCATATTTTCCTTCATCTTTTCAAGTTCTAATTGTGGCACTGTTGCCCAATCAAGTTTGAGAATTAGAACCCCAAATATTCAACACTACAATTTTTTTGGGAGCCCACCCAAACTTTCTTTCCCTCTCTTCTATTCATTTTATTTTTTAGTTTCTTATTATTATTATTATTATTTGAAGAAAAGAACAAATATATATATATATATATATATATATATATTTTCAATGGCAGGTTTTTATGATGCACTGCTTATGTTGATGCCACCATCAGACACTCTTACAAGAGGAACAATAACTTTGTCATCCAGGTAAGTACCTAATTCTTTTACATCATTTTTTTTATTTTCTTTTTAGATTAGGAAAACATAGTAGTTTTTTTAGGTTGATAACTTTCGCATGCAAACTCTAGAATAGAATAACTTAGAAATATCCCTAAGGTCTCACTTTCTTCATTTTTTTCTTTTATTTTTTGTTTTTTGTTTTTTTTTTTAAAAAAAAGGAAAAGAAGAAAGACCACACCCTCACTCATTTTTTTATTTTTATTTTTATTGCTTCATTTGTTGGTGCATCTTTAAATTAACATTTTTTTTTGTGAATTTTAATTTAGCATTTTTGTAGTTATGCTCTTTTTATTGTCTAATAATATTTATAAATGTAGAGCTAACTCTTAGTAACTACAGTGAGCACCTTCCAACTTCACAACGTCTAGGAAAGTTTTGTCTAAGGAGTGTGGACGTACTGTCATTAAGCAGGCCAAGTACCTCCCCACACTTTCCTGGGAACTTTCTTGGTTGTGTTGTTCGCAGACCTTAACTAGTAATCCTCGATTTACTCTAACAAAAAAATTATAGTAGGAGTTGTATTTATTTGTTGAAAAATAAAAAGAAAAAAATTGCATTTTCTCGTACATAATCTTGAACTTTTCATGTGATTACTAACGCTTCATTTTTGTTTGATGAAAAGTTAAACCAAATCAATTCATTCTGATTAAGGTAATATTCTTCCAACCTTCTATTTGTGCTTAATTGTTATTTTGTCCAACAGTGAAGACAATGTTGAGTTTAGGTTTGGGGGTATGACATTAAATTTCTAAATTTTTAGAAAAACGTTGAATTTGCAATTTTTTGAAAAATGTTTTGTCAAAATGGTAATTTTCACACTATGATTTGATTTTTTTTTTTATATTAAATGTGTATAAAATTTTAAAATAAATTCTTTAAGCCTTAGTGCATTAATAAGTTCTTAAAAGTTAAGAGTTTATCCTATCTTTCAGTTAGAACAATTTCATGAATTTCTAAAATTCAGAAAAAAACAAAATTCACTAAAGCCCTATAATACGATTTGAAATTGATAAGTGAGTGCATGTTAAATTTCTGACGAATAAAAGTGGAGATTTAACCTAGTGAGGTATTGTACCATTCTTTTTATTTTGAGGATTATATGCTAATCACTCTGTTTTTTCTTGAAATCCACATAATTTTGTTGATTAGTCTCATTATTTCGTTCTTTTGGTCAAATATTAAAAATTCATCATGTTATGCCAGATAACGTTTTTTTGAGCTCATGTATGTTGAAGAACTATACCTATCCTTCAGAAATGATTTTAGGCCATCTTTCATTATTTGAACCACTTAATTTTTTTTCTTAGTTATGAATTACCACTTGTTAACCAGTTGAGCTTTTTTCCCATCCTTTCTTTTATAACTATTTTTAGGTTTTCTGAGAATGGATGTGATAATCAGTTAAGCTTTTCAGTCCAGCCTTTTCTTTGTAACCATTTTTAGGTTTTTTGAGAATGGATGTTATCAATGTACAAGCGGGTGAAAAAAAAAAGAGAGAAAGAAAAAAGAAAAAGAAAAAAAGAGGGAGTATAATTGTTGATGAGATTTTAAGAAGTGTATATAAAAAAAAGTGAAATAGAAAGCATTTAATTGACAAAATTTTGCAAGAAAAAGTTGAAAGTACTCTAAGTGAGTTAGTTCTTCCTAATTATTCTCGAATACATTAACAATATCACTTTTTTATCTTCCTTCTACCTAAAGTTACATCCAAATAAAAGTCCTTTTTGATCTGAAGGATAGTATAGTTTGGATACGGACATGACTGAGCTATATTGTTGTGTGATATAAATTCTTAATATTTGACATTCCTTTATTGAGACCCTATGCATTTTCTTGAAAAATTCATTTTTCATTGAAAAATATGTGAGATAATTTGCATTTGTTCTTCATTATTCTACTCACATATACTTGAGTGCAAAATTAGCCAATCTCTTAGTGTTCAATTTTGAGTGAAATATCACAAGTGAGATTTAAAATCAAAGCTAATTTTCTAAGGAAATCTAAAATGCAGTTGCTTTAAAATTGAGAATTATATTATTGTTGGTTATTCACACACACACTTTGAGTCAAGAATAGTAAAGAAATTTTTTAACTTTTGGATAGTGTTTAATCTTTTCTTTTAATTCTTATTACGAACTAAAGTGAAATGATTGAGTTATTCTTGATTTATACACATTAAATAGAGAAAAAAAATCTGTGTTAATTACCATTTTTTTTTATCTTTGTGGGTATCATCACTGAAATTCTCACGAGGCTATAACTCGTCCACTAGGGATAACCTGGGGGTTTAAGGAATTATTATATATGGTAAATGCAATCGAAACAGCCTGCGAAAGTGGCACATCTTTAGTTAGGAGTTAAATAAAATTAGTAGTTTTGTGCTCTAATATCTTTTGCTTCTATTTGCTAGAGGACTAGCAAAAGCTTGTTTGGGGGTAATTTGATAAGTGCACAAAACTTGCTATTTTATATCCTAAAATAAGTTTTTAATTACTCTTTTATTTTATTTAAATGTTCTTATCTTTGCATTTTATGTTTTATAGGGGTTGATTTCCAAATAAGAAAAAAAGCAGCAAAAAAGGGCTAAAAAGGATATATATAGCCAAAGATGAACATAAGAAGAATTGTAGGAGAGATGGTATTCTGTGCAATCTACTTTACAAGAGGTCTTAAGTTCAAAACTTTGTAAAATATTTTTTACACGGTCACGTCTGCAGTCCAGAATTCAAATTGAAGATATGATGATCAAATATTAGATATTTAAATTCAAAATTGAAGATATGGTGATCACATGGAAAATATAATAATAAAACACGACAATATATTAAATCATGCAAATATATCCAATATGAGTATTTAAAGTGAAATGACAATAATGCCCCTGCAGATCCTTTTGACATTAAAACTTGGGCAAACATGCTCATGGGCTTTCCGAACCATCAATCTCCCCCTTTTGCCTTTTAAGGTAAAAAATCACATAACTTCTTTCTCCCCCTTTTTGACAATGAAAGTCAAAAGGGTAGTAGAATAGGAAGCTAGTAAGGAGGAAGTGTAAATGTTCTGTCACGTAGTGAAATGAGCATTTAAAGTGAAATGACAATAATGCCCATGCAAATCCTTTTGACATTAAAACTTGGGCAAACATGCTCATGGACTTTTCGGACCATCAATCTCCCATTTTTGCCTTTTAATGTCAAAAATCACCTAACTTACCTAACTTCTTTCTCCTCCTTTTTGACAATGAAAGTCAAAAGGGTAGTAGAATAGGAAACTAGTAAGGAGGAAGGGTGAATGTTCTGTCACGTAGTGAACTGAGCATTTAAAGTGAAATGACAATAATGCCCCAGCAGATCCTTTTGACATTAAAACTTAGGCAAATATGCTCATGGGCTTTCCGGACCATCAATCTCCCCTTTTTTCCTTTTAATGTCAAAAACCACCTAACTTACCTAACTTCTTTCTCCCCCTTTTTGACAATGAAAGTCAAAAGGGTAGTAGAATAGGAAGCTAGTAAGGAGGATGGGTGAATGTTCTGTCACGTAGTGAACCACCCCAATCTATGTCTGGAAATGCTCTAAGGGATAGTTCTAAAGAGGGAGTGTAATATAATCCAAGATTAGCTACGCCCTTATGAAACATTGAAATTCTTTTAACAATCTTTAAGTGTGAGAATTTTGAAGCACTTTGAAATTTTATAGTAAACATATGATTAGGTCTAAAAGCAATGAAATGCAATGAGTTTTTAAATATGGACCTATCAATGCTAGTGAAAATGCATTTGGTAGTATTCATTGATTTTGAGATATCCATGCTACCCTTTTTCATTTTAGCATATTTGCATGCAATGCTAGTGGTATTTTCATGAATGGTGTACACATTACTAAAGGCTCTAGATGTAGAAAGAATGGTCTTTCCTGATAGTTTGTCAATAACTTTGCAATCATCTTTTCTAACTATTTTTCTTTTCTTATTATCACCAACGATGATAGGACCACCATCACATTTTTTAAAATACCTAAATTTGGTCTTGTCTCCTGTCATGTGCCTAGAACACCCACTATCAATATACCACTTGGTATTAGCATTAAAAACTTTCAAAGAAGTGTACACAAGCATGCTTACAGAATTCAAATTCTTTGGGATGCACATCATTTTAGTCTTCACAAAACCTCTTGATGATTTAGGTGAATGGTGCAAGTGAACATCAATTTTTCTAATATACATGGGTTTCAATTTCACATATTTAGGGCATGTATTGATCCTAGAGACATACTTAGCCCTAGATTGATGATAAGCATTGAACAATGACTAATATCTAGGTGTAGTAGCAGCATATATGAAATGATATGAAGTGTAGATACCACCATTTTTAGCTTTGACAAAAACTGAGTGAGTTTTGTTTGATTGTACATGAGTGGCTTTGTTATCATTAAAGTCAATACCTGTCTTGCCCAATTGTTTTGTGAATTGTTCCCAAATTTCATTCATTCTTTGAGATCTCTCTTCTAAGAATGTGTTAAGTTCAAGTTTGCACCTCGTTGTACTCCAACTAGCTTCTTGTGACATATTTTTGGCAAGGTAGCAAACAATTAGAGAAATAGAACATAGAGTGGACAATTTTACCCTTGTCTGATTGATGAGTAGCTCATTTGACTTCTGCAGTTCTAGATTGACCATTTTCAACTGCTTTTTTTGAGCGCTACACTTTCGGGCCAATCTTTCACATTCTGCAAGGACTTCATCAATCTCGGGATCCTCTTCTTCTTCAGATTCTGACTGATCAATTTCTGATTCTTGAACTGTTATAAATAGATAAGCTTCTTCATCACTCTCATTAGATAGATCTTGTTGCTCATCCTTTGAACTTTGGAGCATCATAATACTTGTGCTTCTTTGTTTTGGGAGCATTAGGACAATTTGCAGTGTAATGTCCTTGTCTTCTGCATCCAAAACTGTTGAACCAAGGTTATCTCAGTTATTTTGATGATAACAAAACATTGTGAGTATTAGGATTTAATATCTATTTGAGTTTGTGCTTAAACAGGTTACGTTGTAACAAGACTCAAAGTAAGACAAGAGGATCAATGGTACATTGTAAAGGTATCCAAAGCTCACATTGATCATGCCCATCTATATTCAAAAGCTCATGTCAAGGACATGAGAAAATGATGAAGGCAATAATATCAAAGAAAGAAGACTTCACCCAATGCACATCAAGATCAATGAAGATATTGAAGATTGGGTAGTTTAGTCTTGGTGAGTTTATAGGTAATCTTTGTAAAGTTACTTTGATGTTCTCACTTGAAAGCTCCAGGACCAATGCATATCATTCATATAATTCATAAGTCCTTGTAGCATAATCAATAGGCCATGAACTTCATTTATAACATCATGAGGCCTTTACTAAGGTTGAGTTAGTTCAAGCTTTCATAAGCTTTATAAGAACTCAATTATTAAGTCATAACTAGGACCATGTATTTCACTCATATCATTTGGAATGGTCTATAGAAATTAGAGCAATAAGACTTGGATCAAATTGATTCATAAGGAATTTTTTGACTTGAGTTGGTATAAACGTATTATATCTTTTGAAGAACTCAATTCTATGATAGGACCATATATTCACATTCATATCATTACTTGGTCACTAAAATTCATGAAAAAAGTCTTGATCTTTACATATTGACATCCTAAGACCATACATGCTCATAAGTCCTAACATTTGCTTTGAAATCTGACTATTTAAATGTTAGAAGACTTTGAGGCGCCTCAAACTTGACTTTGAGCCACCTTAAACTCACTTTGAGCCACCTCAAAGTTACAGAAAGAATCAGAGCATTTGAGAAGGCTTTTTGAGCCACCTCAAACTCATTTCGAGCCACCTCAAACTGCACTTTGAGCCACCTCAAAATGCACTTTGTGTAATACCCCGTAATTTGAGGATATTTAAATTGGGTTTTCATTTATTTGATGGAGTTTTTAATTATTTAAATGTTTTAATTAATTTTGTCAATGCCTGTTTTTATATGTTTAATGTGGATGTTTGAATTGTTGCTAAGTGTTGATTGTGTTTAATTGTGTGTTAAATATTTGTTTTAAATATAGTTTTTTTATGTTAAATAAAAATATGTTGGTTTGGGCTGCATTTTCTTTATTCTTGTTTTATTATTATTATTATTATTAGGTTGGGCTAGGCTGCTGGGCTGGGCTATATATATATATATAGTTAGGCTAAATATTTTATATTTATTAGTTTAATTATTTAAGAATATTAAATAAGAGAAAATGAATTAGGGTTCAGTAGTTTCTACGTACAGAGGATTCCTATGCATAGATAGTGAGAACACGGTAGACGCCAGGAAAAGAGAAAAAAAGTGATTTTTGCTCAACATCACAAGGCAAGTTCGAACTCTTCTCTTCCCCTTTGAATCTGTATACATATATATATATATTTTTGTATATACATGTTACTGGAATATATATATAATATATATATTAATTGTATAGACATGTTGCTAGAAATTGTATGCAATTAATTATGAAATTAAATGATTTTGCATGCTAAGAATAATTCTGTGAATTAAACATGAAGATCTTGGAGTTTTGGTACTATTAGAGTATTTTTACATATATTTATACATGTATATATGACTGTATAGGCGGGTATATATATATATTAACATGAAATTGAGTTTACTGTATTCATCATTTTGAACGTTTTTGTTCCGATTAAAAGGTAGATCTTACTTCCTAGAACAATCCTTGAAAGTTTGGTTATGAACCGTTGGGTAGATTGACGAGAAATTGAGTTTAAAATTTTAGATTTTCGAAACTTGAAATTGGGCATTTTTGATTTAGTCCACGAGAGGGGATGATTTTGGTACGACTACGTAGCTTAGATCGATACGGGTTCAATGGTATATTCATATGCGCGATTCGGTGCCCGGAAGTGATCGGAAAGTTCGGCCACCATTGTTGCCCGCTGGAGCTTCAGGTGAGGAAGAAAAAAAAAAAAAGAGGAAGGGCCAGCGCGCTGCCGGTGCGTGGGGGCGCGTCCGGCCGGCGCCGGCGACTTCCGGTGACCGGAAGGTCATTTTTGGGGCCCACTATTGGGGGCCCACCTATGGGTCCGATATGGGCCCATTTCGAATTATTTTAGTATTTGTTTTGAATTTTTGAAATTTTTGGAAAAAACTTGAAAATTCGGAAAATTATTTTTTAAAAATACTTTTATAATTCTAAAAATTCCCAAAATTGTATGTCAACTTCCTGGGAGCTTAAGGAGTTTGGGGTTTAAATTTCATGTCGAAATGATTTACCATTGTCTTTAAATTAATTTTTAAGGTGTCTAAAAACTGGAATTTTCAGCTTATTTAATTTTAGAAAATACTTAGAAAGTTCCAAAAATTCCCAAATTTTTACTGTAACTTTCTAGAGGCTAAATACACTTGGATTTTAATTTTTAACTCAAAATAATCTTTCCTTGTTGATCAATTGATTTTTAAAGTGTCCAAAAGTTGGGTTTTTCAGTTTCTGTAATTTTAGAAAATACTTTTGTAATTCCAAAAATTTTTCAAATTTTTGCTGTAACTTTCTGGAGGTTAAATAAACTTGGGTTTAAATTTTCATCTCAAAATGAGCTTCCCTTTGTGTTCAATTAATTTTTAAAGTGTCTAAAAGTTGGATTTTCACCTTCTTTTATTTGTTGAAAATATTTTTAAAATTTCAGAAAATTCTAGAATGATTTAATAGGGTTCTTAGAAGTAGAATAGGCCCAGAAACCTAGATAAGAGTTTGGTTTAGACTCCCTCATAGATTTGAGTGCATTGGGGGTTGGATTGGGTGTTTGCTTCTAAAGTGGTTAAATTGTGTTATTTGATTTACTTGAATGTATTTTTCTTTAAGGATATAAATGCCCATTAAATACTTGATTATAGCTTACTTGTAAACGATTTGTCTTATGGTGATAACTGCATGTCGGATAATTTGAATTACTTTGTTTGTACAAATTAAAATCATAATGCACCTTGTTTATTTTATGTTTCATATTGGGAATGCATCTATGCATTTTATTTTGGCATGTAAGGATTGTCCAGCGTGTCAGGATCGCCCATACCTAATAAGGTATTTATGCATTTTATTTTGGCATGTAAGGATTGCCCGGCGTGTCAGGATCGCCTATACCTAATAAGGTATCTATGCATTTTATTTTGGCATGTAAGGATTGCCCGGCGTGTCAGGATCGCCCATACCTAATAAGGTATCTATGCATTATATTTGACATGTTGGGATTGCCAAGGCGTGTCAGGATCGTCTAATACCTAATAAGGTATATATGCATTTTATTTGGCATGTTGGGATTGCCAAAGCGTGTCGGGATCGCCTAATACCTAATAAGGTATCTATGCATTATATTTGGCATGTTGGGATTGCCAAGGAGTGTCGGGATCGCCAAACACCAAATATGGTATCTTTATATTTTATTTGGAGCATGTCAGAATTGCCTAATATCTAGTAAGAACGTTTCTCGTTATATATTCGAGCATGTTACAATTATTTCTTGTGTAAACTTAAAACTAGTTTGCACTTGCATTAAGATAACTGATGTGTTAGTGTAGGGTGTGGGTCAGCTCTATTCTTGGGTCATAGGGTTAATTGGGGATATATATTTATGACCTGGTGGGTTATCTTTAATTGTATATAAACATAAATTTGTTGTCTTGGGAAAGGATTATTGGTGGAGGCAGGATAGGTTTGCCTAATACCTTGTAAGGCATTTGTAGAATATATGGAAGAAGGCATGTTAGGATTGTTTATGGTTTGAACTTAGAAATTTGTTTTATCTGTATTGTGATAATGGATGGGTTAGTTCATAACATAGTTCTAGTTACTTCTAAGGTAGGAGATTTAATGACTAAATGGTATAATTATATCTATATGTCTTTACTGTCCTCATATAGAGGATATGTTTACCGGTTCTCTGATTGGGTTGTAGTAGAGAGAATTTGCTCGTGGGTTTAACCCACTTTGTTCATATTTCAGGTTCCAGACAATTTTTACCTGGAGATTTGCGTGTGGAGTTCGTAGAGCTTGACAATCATCCATTCCTTACCATACTTTAGTGTAGGGACTTAAATCGGTTCATAAAGTTTTTACTTTTATATTTTTTGTTTGGTTAAGGGGTCTGTGGGTTACCGGACTTCCAAGTTGTATCAATTAGAATAATACAATGTTATTTAACATGATTATTCATTTCAGTTAGACTTTCCTTTCAGCATTTATAATTCTTTTTCTTTTGTTTTGTATTATATGCTTGTTTGCTATCAGTTGTTAATATCCCTCAAATTTTATGTATGAGACTGGCCACCTCATGCGCGAAATTTTTTGGGGGGTATTTCACTTTGAGCCACCTCAAAGTTTATGAGACGTCTCAAACTCATTTTGAGGTGCCTCAAAGATGCTGGATCTGAATCTAACGGCTAGTTTAGATCATTTAATGCTCCCAACAACCCCCAACAACTTTAAAACGGCCATATCTCTTAAAGGGGCTATAAATACACCTTGTATGTGTATTTTTCAGATATGAGAGTCTACCATAACCCTTCATGATCATATCTTGTTGGTAGAATTCGCCTCCATTCTTAGATTTCATATTCTATAGAGGTAGAAACCACACATGAGCTTAATGTATCTTTATATCTTTTGGGCACCATTGGTATTTCCTTTATGAGATATTACATTTGATTGGGTATGCACTTACATTTTAAAATTCTTCTAACTTTCAATAGTTAGTTGAAATGCTTCCTAGATTACTAGGATGTTAAGATTGCCTGTTTGGCTCCCTATGCTTTTTGATGATGTGAAAAAGGGAGAAGTTATATGATATGTATCATATTCACATGCTTATACTTATACGTCTCTATATTTATAGAAAGCATGATGATAAGGAAAAAATTTTCATTTATATGCATATGCGTTATTCCTTCATTACTTTAATGCATATTGATAGGGGGAGCATATACCTTAAATGATTATGTGTTGTTTTTCATTCTTAATTTAAGAGCATGATCATATTTGGCACAAAGCATAATGTTAACTCATTATTTGGTTTCATGCATAAATTATTTTTTTTAGATGAGTATATACACTTGCTTTAGAACATATATTACATGCTATATGATTTTATTGTTAAATTCCTTTAAAACATGATGATAGGGAATAATTTTCATTGGTGAAATTCATAAATATATGCAAATGCTTAAATGTTTTATTCTTTTGATGCATATTGATAGGGGAGTAATCTCCAAAATCGAGCTTTGAAAGTTGAAGACTTGAAATATATGGATATTGTGATTTACATAGGGGGAGATATCCTAACTTGTTAAAATATGCATATTGATTGGGAGAACAACCTCAAATTACTTAATTGAGGAGGAGTGTTGTGAATTTTATTCTTACTATCCCACCTATGTTTTTACATGTTGATGTCTTATCTACATATATTAGATGATCACCGCCTCTTAGAGCTTTATTGTATTTATCTTTTTGATAATGTCAAAGGGGGAGAAAAATGTGATGTGCATATCATAAATGACTTGACTTAACTTGATTATATATTTTATGTTATTTATGTTATATAACACATCAATGTTTGTCATCATCAAAAAGGGGGAGATTGTTGAACCAAGGTTTCCAACCAAGGTTATCTCAGTTATTTTGATGATAACAAAACATGTGAGTGTTAGGATTTAATATCTACTTGAGTTTGTGCTTAAACAGGTTACGTTGTAACAAGACTCAAAGTAAGACAAGAGGATCAATGGCACATTACAAAGGTATCCAAAGCTCACATTGATCATGCCCATCTATGTTCAAAAGCTCATATCCAGGACATGAGAAAATGATGAAGACAATAATATCAAAGAAAGAAAACTTTACCCAATGCACATCAAGATCAATGAAGATATTGAAGATTGGGTAGTTTAGTCTTGGTGAGTTTATAGGTAATCTTTGTAAAGTTACTTTGATGTTCTCACTTGAAAGCTCCAGGACCAATGCATATCATTCATATAATTCATAAGTCTTTGTAGCATAATCAATAGGCCATGAACTTCATTTATAACATCATGAGGCCTTTACTAAGGTTGAGTTAGTTCAAGCTTTCATAAGCTTTATAAGAACTCAATTATTAAGTCATAACTAGGACCATGTATTTCACTCATATCATTTGGAATGGTCTATAGAAATTAGAGCAATAAGACTTGGATCAAATTGATTCATAAAGAATTTTTTGACTTGAGTTGGTATAAACGTATTATATCTTTTGAAGAACTCAATTCTATGATAGGACCATATATTCACATTCATATCATTACTTGGTCACTAAAATTCATGAAAAAAGTCTTGATCTTTACATATTGACATCCTAAGACCATACATGCTCATAAGTCCTAACATTTGCTTTGAAATTTGACTCTCTAAATGTTAGAAGACTTTGAGGCGCCTCAAACTTGACTTTGAGCCACCTCAAAGTTACAGAAAGAATCAGAGCATTTGAGCAGGCTTTTTGAGGCACCTCAAACTCACTTTGAGCCACCTCAAACTCATTTCGAGCCACCTCAAAATTTTGAGGTGCCTCAAACTGCACTTTGAGCCACCTCAAAATGCACTTTGAGCCACCTCAAAGTTTATGAGACGTCTCAAACTCATTTTGAGACACCTCAAAGATGCTGGATCTGAATCTAACGGCTAGTTTAGATCATTTAATGCTCCCAACAACCTCCAACAACTTTAAAATGGCCATATCTCTTAAAGGGGCTATAAATACACCTTGTATGTGTATTTTTCAGATATGAGAGTCTACCATAACCCTTCATGATCATATCTTGTTGGTAAAATTCGCCTCCATACTTAGATTTCATATTCTATAGAGGTAGAAACCACACATGAGCTTAATTCTTCATTCTTGTGGTTATTCATCATTCTAGAGTTGAGCTTTTATATTGATTCATCAATTGTAACTCTAGATTTGAGAGTGCTTTGAATTTGTATATCTTGTCTATTTGAGAGACACTCATTGTACACAAATTTCTTATTCTTGAGAGAAGAAGACCAAGAGGTTCTCTTGGCATGGGTAGCTTGAAGAAGCTTTGTAAGGATTTTTCTCCAAGCCCGAAAAAGAGAAAGGTTCATTCTCTACCTTAAAAGGAGAAGGATTGGGTAGCGCTCTCCACCCTTTAGAGTGAGCAATGGTTATCTCTTAACCGTCAAAAGAGGGAGGAAGCCCAAGTCATTAGCTTGGCAAAGAAGTCTTGGTGAGGTTTTCATTGGGCAAGGAAGACCAAGTCATGAGCTTGGTAAAGAAGTCTCGGTGAGGTTTTCATTGAGCAAGGAAGCCCAAGTAATACGGTTTGCTTTCCACCCTTAAGGAAGGCTCTATAGTGGATACCTCAAGATGAGCTCTTGAGGCATGGACGTAAGTCGGAGTTGCCAAACCATGTAAATATCGTGGTGTTGCTTGATTTGCATTTCTCTAACCTTTAACTCCTTTACTTAATAGCATTTTATATATTTAATTTCATAATGCTTTATATATGAATGCTATGAGTTTATATGTTTTAATTCATATGAGGAGGATGGGATGAATGCTTGGAGTAAGTTGCACACCATGTGTTTGATAAAATATCTATATGAGCTTTAATTTCATTTTAGCATTGATGGACATATATTCAATTAGCTCATTTCATTCCTTATCCAATGAAGAATCTTATGAATGAATGAGTAGCACTCCAAGTGCTTGATAAAATATCTATATGAGCTTTAATTTCATTTTAGCATTGATGGACATATATTCAATTAGCTCATTTCATTCCTTATCCAATGAAGAATCTTATGAATGAATGAGTAGCTCTCCAAGTGCTTGATAGGTTTACTCCTTTATTTTGCTAGCATTTATTTTATAATTGTTTGTTTAATGAATGTTGTTTAAATGCTTCATATGAGGAGGATGGGATGTATGCTTGGAGGATATTAATTAAGTTGTGGAATTGATTGTATTATAAATTGATTGACTATTTATTTGATTACCTTTTTACCAATCAATTTGCCTGTCATGTGTTTGATAAAATGCGCAATCAAGATTTCCACACACTACAAGCATGATACGTTGCACTTTCATGAACATTTCATTTGTTGTATCTACTAGATCATTTAAGTGCATTATAGATAGAGCATTCTCATTCTCACTTGTTGAATACATAAGTTTATCAAATGTTTGACAAAAGTCCAAACAAGCCTACTTTTGTCAAAATGAGCTAAATCGAAAAAGTTTCATCATTTGCCTATTGTCCCTATTCACCCCCCCCCCCCTCTAGGGACAATTCTTGGGTAACAAAAACAATTTTGGGCTTGTAGTTGCTTAGACTTCTTTCTCATATTGAACTTTCTGAATTTTCTCACAACATATGTTATTTTATCTTCAGACTCTTCTGAGCTTGATCCTTGCTTACTTGAAACTTCAACTTCCTTAGCTTTCAGAGCTGATTCTTTCCTTGATACCGAGGCAGGTCCAATTCTTATCTCATAGGTAGTGAAAGATGATTTTAGCTCATCAATGGATGTTTTGGAGATATCTTTGTCTTTTAGTATAGTAACCTTGGGATTGAACCTTTCAGTCATGGTGCGCAGTATCTTTTTGCACACCACTTTTTCCTCGATGTCTTCACTAAGGGCTCTCATGTCATTGACAACTTCCTTAATTCTGAAGAAATAATCAGCCACGGTTTCTTTCTCATCCATCTTGATACTGTCAAACTTGATTTGATGAAGCTGAATCTTGTTTTCTTTGATGGTGTTGCTTCCTTCGTGTGCAGTTACCAATGAGTCCCAAATTTCCTTTGCACTTTTTCAGTTCTTGACTCTTGTGAACTCTTGCTTTTGTAATGCTTTGCATAAGGCATTTCTAGCCTTTCCATCAACTGATTTTGCCAACTTATCGGCTGCTGAGAGGTTTACAAGATCAAGAATGACAACGCCTTCCAATGTAGCATGCCAAATGTCATAAGAGATAGATAATAAGAAGGCCTCCATTTTAATCCTCCAAGTGTCAAAACCTGTTCCATCAAAAACAGGAGCCTTGTGGGTAGAACTATCTTCAACCGTACTTAGGATCTTTTCTGTCGGTGGTTAAACCAAGAAATGAAGACTTGTGCTCTGATACCAATTGATGAACCTAGAGGGGGAGGGGGTGACTAGGTTATTCGATTTACTTCCTAATATTACAAGTTTGGCTGGCACATACAATCACACAATTTTGGACATACAGATTTATAGAGGAAAATCCTAAGGTGGGGAAAAAACCTCTTCAGAGCTCCACTATGTTTGAAAGAGGAGTATAGTAATTCTCTCAATCACTCTCTCACTCACCCAACTCACAACATAGTTCGTTCCAGCACTCACCCAGTTCATAGCCTCCCTAGGCCTGAACCACTCTCACCAAATCTCACAACAGCTTTTCCGCTCTCAATCCCAACTCAGGCTTCCCAAAGTGCAAGCTATCTCACCTCAATCTCACCACAATCATTTACACTCCCCCTGTCCAAAGTATCCCAATACTTGGACTATATATAATGATAGTGGAGTCAGTTCGATGTCTTGAGCAACGGCAAGGTCTTCAAGCTTTGTTTGTTGGTCATCAAAGTCAGTCTTCAAATCTGATATTGGTCTTCAAAGTTGATCTTCAAATCTTCAAACTCTGATAGTTAGTCTTCAAGGTCTAGTATGACAATGACTCAGTCACTTTTCTTATTTGGCAAATCATGACACTTGAGCTTCTTCAATGATAGGATTCAATAAATACACCCTTAAAGTGTAGCTGTAACGGTCTTGTAGAAATCTGCTCTTTCAAAGGAATCCAATCCTCAACTTCTTAGACTTCCATTCGACTTGGTGTAATTCTTTTTAACAGCTGTCTTGGTACTGCTTGGTCTGTGTACCTGTTATTTAAATATACTTGACAACAATTAGAGTAGAAGTTAATAGCACAGAGTTCATGTAAACATGTATAATAAATGACATCATAATTAACAATTCCAAATCCACAGTATGAATTCCAAATTCAACAATTCAGCAATATAGAATTCGCAAAAAAAAATTCAACAATATGGAATTCAAAAAACAGAATTCAACAATTCAGCAATATGGAATTTCGCAAAACAGAATTCAACAATATGGAATTCGAAAAACAGAATTCAGCAATTCTGCAATATGGAATTTGCAAAACAGAATTCAGCTTCAAAGCAACCTCTAGCATGATGAATGTTTCAGCAACTTAATAGATCAATCAGCAATTTTAAATTCAACAAATCAGTATTTTAATTTAGAAAATCAGCAATAACAAATCCCCAAATCAGCACTATTAAAATCAGCATTCAGCATTTTTAAGACAGCAAAATCAGCAACATTAAATTACCAAAATAGCACTATTAACAGCTCAAATCAGTATTATAATAAGCTCAAAACAGCACTATTAGCAGCTCAAATCAGCATTATAATAAGCTCAAAACAGCACTATTGACAGGTCAAATCCGCAACACTCAATTACCAAACCAGCACTATTTAACCTCAAATCAGCAATATAAAAAGTCTGAATATCAAAATCAGCAACCCAAAATTCTGGACAGCAGCATATCAAATAGATTTCAGAGATTGAAAAATTCAGCAACATGTATTTTCAAAAAACAATTTTAGTAACTCAAATGTCCAGAAAATAATCTTAGCAACAACAGGAATTTTCAAAAACCGACTTTAGCACATAAATTTTGAACAAGCAATTTCACCAACATAAATTTTCAGTAATTCAAGAGCTTAAAAGCACACATGTGCAAAGATTTAAAGTCACATAATTCTGGATGGCAACAAGTATAATTCAAAATAAATAAATCCAAATTAGAGATTCATTAGCAATATAAGCACCACATCTGATTATATCAATTTTCATGCTCAATCAGAATAGAGCTCTTCATCCACACAGGAACACCCAAATAAGCACACAAATATCAACATGAAATCATGCACCTGTTCTTGTGTGTGTCAACAAGTAGAAAATAAGCAAAAGAAAAGGGCAATGAAGGCAACATGGGATGATTCTGACTCAAGCGACTCGGATTGTGATAATGACGAAGCTGTCAACCTTTGTCTTATGGCAATCGAGGATGAGGTATGCTTGAAATCCTCATCTAGCTCCAAGGACAAGTGGTTTCTTGATAGTGGTTGCTCAAGGCACATGACGGGAGATCGCTCTAAATTTTCTTCTCTCAAGCCTTATGATGGAGGAAACGTCACATTTGGAGACAACTCTAAAGGTAAAATTGTTGGCGTCGGGACCATAGGTATATCTTCTTTCTTATCTATTGATAATGTATTTATTGTTAATGGTTTAAAGCATAACTTGTTTAGTATTAGTCAACTATGTGATAAAGGTTTTAATGTTGCATTTAGATCCGATCAATGCATTGTTGAAAAAGATGGCCATCAAATTTTTGTTGTACATAGAAATGGTAATTTGTACACCATCCTTTTATGTGAATTGCTTGATCAAAATGTTAAATGCTTTATCTCCTCTAGTGACAATAGTTGGTTATGGCATAGAAGATTAGGATATGCAAGCATGGACTTGATATCAAAATTGTCCAAAAAGGACTTAGTCAAAGGCCTCCCAAAGACTAAGTTTGCTAAGGACAAAACTTGTGGTGCTTGCCAATTAGGCAAACAAATCAAGTCTTCCTTCAAAAGGAATAAGGATATCACTACATCAAGACCCCTAGAGTTGCTTCATATGGATCTCTTCGGTCCGAATAGAATAGCTAGCTTAGGAGGAAAACTTTATGCTTTTGTGATTGTAGATGACTTCACTAGGCTTACTTGGGTATTCTTTCTTGCTCATAAGAATGAGACGCATGTCATTTTCTCTAAGTTTTGTAGAAAAGTCCAAAATGAGAAAGAATACAAGATTAAGAGCATTAGAAGTGATAGAGGTAGAGAATTTGATAACCGAGACACTAAAAAATTTTGTGATGATAATGGTTATGATCATAATTTTTTTGCTCCTAGAACTCCTCATCAAAATGGGGTAGTTGAGAGGAAAAATAGATCCCTCCAAGAGATGGCTAGAACAATGCTCAATGAACATAAGTTACCTAGATACTTTTGGGCCAAAGCCGTTAGCACCTCTTGCTATGTTATAAATAGAGTCATCATTAGAAAGAAGCTTGATAAGACCCCCTATGAGCTTTGGAACGGTCATAAGCCAAATATAGGGTACTTCAAGGTTTTTGGGTGCAAATGTTTTGTGTTGAATGACAAAGACAATTTAGGAAAATTTGATGCTAAATCTGATGAAGGTGTTTTCCTAGGATACTCATCCAAGAGCAAAGCCTATAGAGTCTTTAACAAAGGAACATTAGTGGTAGAAGAATCAATTCATGTTGTTTTTGATGAATCTCCTTTACCTACCCTTAGGCAAGAATTGGATGATGAAGTGGTTGAGCTTGAAAAGAATGTTGATGGACTTACACTAGTTGAAAAACCAAAGGAGTTCACCATTGATGAGTCATAAGAAAATGCCTCTAAGTAGGAACACACTCAAAATAACATACATGACTCTCTTCCAAAAAGTCAAAGAGTCATTCCTTATCATCCACTTGACCAAGTTATAGGTGACCCTTCTAAAAGAGTTAGTACTAGATCCTCTCTTAGAGATATGTGTGATCATTTGGCCTTTGTGTCTCAAATAGAGCCAAAGAATATCCATGAGGCCGAAAATGATGAATCATGGATTTTAGCTATGCAAGAAGAACTAAACCAATTTGAAAGAAATCAAGTTTGGAAGTTAGTTCCTAGACCCAAGGATCAAACTGTCATAGGAACTAATGGGTTTATAGGAATAAAAAGGAGGAGTCGGGAGTCATAATTAGAAATAAGGCTAAATTAGTTGCCCAAGGTTTCAACCAAGAAGAAGGGATTGATTATGAGGAAACCTTTGTCCCTGTTGCTAGATTAGAAGCTATTAGGATGTTACTTGCATATACTTCTCATAAGAACTTCAAGTTATATCAAATGGATGTAAAAAGTATATTTTTGAGTGGCTTTATAGAAGAAGAAGTTTATGTAGAACAACCACCGGGCTTTGAGAGTCATGATCTTCCAAACTATGTTTTTAAATTGTCTAAAGCTTTCTATCGTTTGAAACAAGCTCCTAGAGCTTAGTATGAAAGATTGAGTGATTTTTTTCCAGAGAATGATTTTGTTAGAGGAAAAATAGACAACACCCTATTTACAAAAATCATTGATGAGAATTTGTTGATCATTCAGATTTACGTTGATGGCATCATTTTTGGATTAACAAATGAGAAGTTATGCAAAGAATTTGCCTCAAGCATGCAAAACGAATTTGAAATGAGCATGATGGGTGAACTTAACTTCTTTCTAGGATTGCAAATCAAACAATCATTGGATGGTATATTCATTTGTCAATCTAAATATGTTAAAGATTTGCTAAAGAAATTTAGCTTGGAGGACGCCAAACATGCAAAAACTCCTATGAGTAATACCTCTAAACTTGATAAAGATGAGAAAAGGAAATATGTTGATATCAAGAAATATAGAGGAATGATTGGAAGTCTTTTGTACTTACTTAACGGCAAGTAGACCGGACATTATGTTTAGTGTTTTCTTATGTGCAAGATTCCAATCATGTCCCAAAGAATCCCATTTAAGTGCCATTAAAAGAATATTCAGATATTTAAGTGACACTATTAATTTGGGACTTTGGTATCCTAGGAATACATCCTTTGACCTTATAAGTTATTCTAATGCTGACTTTGCCGGATGCAAAGTGGATAGAAAAAGCACAAGTGGCACTTGTCACTTCCTAGAACACTCTCTTGTATCATGGTCAAGCAAGAAACAGAATTTCGTAGCTTTGTCAATGGCGGAAGCCGAATACGTGGCAGCCAGTAGTTGTTGTGCACAAACACTCTACATCAAACAACAACTTGAGGATTTTGGACTTACATTTGATCACATACCCATTAGATGTGATAATACAAGTGCCATATGTATTTCCAAAAATCCAATACAACACTGAAGAACAAAGCACATTGAGATGAGACATCATTTCTTGAGAGATCATGTGTCTAAAGGAGATATCGAGCTTGTTTTTGTTAATACCAAAAATCAATTAGCCGATATTCTCACTAAACCCCTTCAAGAAGATTGTTTTTGCACAATTAGAAGAGAAATTGGTATGTCTAGTGCTTGCGAGGTGAAAAGTTCATCATTTTAGCACAAATCTCATTTTTGGCAGTATAAGTTGATTTATTCCATATCACTAGTCGACTTATAAAGGCTTCATGACTGTTTTATTTAAAATAGTCGACTTATTCATCCTCATAAGTCAACTGATTAATTAAGAAACCTAAATGACTGTTTTATATGAAACAATCAACTTATCACTTATCATAAGTCGATTGATCATTTAGTAATGGTGACACTTCATGAGATAAGTCGACTTATCATTTAACATAAGTTGACTGACTTGCGCGTATATATATTCATCATCCCTCATCAGTCAATCCATAAGTCGATCTCTTCATTCCATTCACGACTCTTCGTCTCACTCTCTCCCATCTGAACCCTCTTCTCCTCTCGCTGCAACTCACCCACCATCTCCACTTCCATCATTTACCATGCCTCCAAGAACCCTAGGAGGGAGATCACACTCCGACAAAAATGTCGGCACTGAGGAGGACAACTCTAAACGACATCAAAAATGACAAAATGAAGGAGAGTCATCTCACCTTTCGGAGCCACCACCACAGTCAATTCCTACTCCTCTCTTCTAAAATGACATATACCAAATGTGATATAACCGTAAGTTTGCAAATCACATTGTTGAAAAAGGTAAAGTTGTCTCACCCATCACTTGTGCCGATCTTCAGTTAAATACTTTCAATTATTTTCATGCAATAGGCTGGGGAAACTTTGTCACTCTGGACAATGTTCAATATCCCAGATTAGTTAGGGTTTTCTATGCCCATTTAGATGAAGAAGAGAGAAATGAAACCACTCTTCTCTCCTATGTCAAGGGGAAAGAAATTTCTCTCACAACCGAAGAATTGAGATGCATTTTCAACATTCCAAGGGGAGATTTTCAATTTTATTACACTTATGATTGGGCCACCATTCAAGACTTTGACCCTGTTATAGCCCTCCAACAAATGTGCAATGACCCTTCGATTCCGGTACCAAGTAGAGTTCAAGCAAACATGCTCACCCTTGAAGCCCGGATTCTTCACACCATTATTGGATATAACATTCTGCCCAAATTCGGAAGTCGCAATAATATGACTTTTATGGAGACATTTATAATTTGGTGCCTTCTTAATAAGAAAAAGCTTGACCTCGCCCATCTCATTCTCCATCACATGAAGGAGTGTATTGTTCGAACCCGGTCTCATTTATTCTATGCACTTCCTCTCACTCAAATTTTTGAATATTTTGGGATTAATCTTATAAGTGAGGGAATCAAACGACAAGTTGCAAGGATAGACCGTTTGAATGACTCTACTCTCAAGAGAATGCATTTTAAAATGCATCCAAACGGGACTTGGTACAAGCCTCTTGAAGCACTTGCCTTGGAAGATGACGACGAGGCTGAAAATGAAGAAGAAGAGGAAGGTGACTCTTCATCCATGATGGCTCAGATTATTACTCAACTGGATGCTCATATGGTCATTGCTCAACGGACTGAGGAGAAAATTGAAACTTTAAGAGTTTATTTTGAGCAATTCCGAGCTAACTCTCAAGAGGAGTCTACATCCTTGGGCACTAGACTCATAGCTATTCATGAGGATTTGAAGGATGTTCGTCACTTCTTCTCTATTCCTCCTCGCTCTCCGGATGCATGAGATGATGGGATGATTTATTTTTGATGACGACAAAGGGGGAGAAATGTTATGATTGATGTGTAGTCCCTTGTTTGTCTCATTTAGGATTAATGTTTCTTTTGATCTATGTATTTTACATTTTCTTTTATTTGACATGTTTTGGATATTTTAGACGATGATCTTATGAATGTTATCTTCTTTGATGATACATTGTGTGCACTTTATGATTGGATCCTATTATTCTAAACCTTGTCTCATCATAATGGAAAAGCATGTTGCATGTGCCTCATTTTCAAAATGCTAGTGAATCTCATTTTGATTATATTGAAATATGTCTCATTTATCATTTTTATGAAATAATTGTGTTTATACTATGCATAATGATAGGGGGAGCATTTTTTAATGCACTCTATACTTTATTTCAACACATTAATGTTTTGTCATCATCAAAAAGGGGGAGTTTATTGACCCAAAGGTTTTAACCAAAGGGCAATCTTGTAATTTTGATGATAACAAATCATTAATGGTGTTAGGTTTTAACATTTTCATTGAAGTGATTGCTTAGAACAATGATCTTTCAAGATAGCATTCACAATGAGGATAAAACATTGAAGATGACATGATCAATATATTTCATCTCATTGAAGTGAAGATGGAACATCAAGCTTGAAGAATCATACCATTCAAAGAAGAATTGGGGTAATTAGGAAATGGTGAGCTTAGGTATTTTTGTAAAGCTTTATTTGAATATCTTGCTTGAAGCTCAATTTCTCAAAACAAGTTTTTAAGACCTTGTGCATATCGTTCTTACATTTCATATTGGTCTTTAGCCTCTTAAGAATAGGACTTGATCATAATGAATCACATTTTTGAAGTCCTTGATGGTTTAGGCTCTGTTTGGATGTCAAAACTCTGTATTTTTAATGTTGAGCTTAAATCAGTCGACTTATACATTTCTATCAGTCGACTTATTTGGACAAAGTGTTTTTGACATTTCTAGAAAGGTAAACCAGTCGACTTATTTGGACAGAGCCTTTAGGCATTTCTAGAAGGGTAAGTCAGTCGACTTATTAACATCCATAAGTCGACTTATGGCTTAGAATTATTTCACAGAAAAATCTTTCTATAAGTCGACTAATACACATCTCTAAGTCGAATTATTTAGACAGAATGTTCTAAGCATTTCTAGAGGGGTAAATAAGTCGACTAATTCAAAAGCATAAGTCGACTTACTTTACGACTATATATGAGTCTTGCTCTGCATTTATGTGTAAGAGACACCAAGCATACATTTCTTGATCATCATTTACTCATCTCATCCTCTTAAAACAAAGATTTGAGCTTCAAACTTGAGATTCATTTATTGCTATAGTGTGAGCTGAAATTTGAGCATTTATTCTTGAGATATATCATTTATTATTCTCCAATCTTCCTCTCATTTATTGTAAAGGGTTGGTTTAAACCCTAGAAGACTAGGTGAAGGACTTCACTTAGCAAGAGAAGGAAGAAGCTTGTAAGCTTCATTGTAAAGGTTTGCTCTCCACCCAGAAGGAGAAGCCTTAGTGAATTTTGGGAAATCTCAAAAGGGATCTTGAGTCGTGGAGTAGGAGATTCCGAACCACGCTACATCTTGCGTCACTTGTGTTTGATTCTCTCTGACTCTCTCTTTTAATCTTGTGCATCAATTTCATATTTCTCATTTCACTATTGCTTTAACTTAGATTTGTTCTAGTAATTTAAATTGGTGAATAATTGTCATTGTTTGCCATTGACCCTATTCACCCCCCCCCCCTCTAGGGTCAACATTTAGGTAACAGTAGTTAAAATAAATGCTAATATGAGCTACATGTCATAGCCCAACCTATTTGTCTTACAGCCTACTATACAAATTTTGGCTGCCGCTTTATTGTCTCTCTTTCTCATGTCAAAGTGTGGTTGACAAGCCACAAACATTGACATAATTGGTGGTTGTGCAAGCCCTCTATCTTCCTCCATGGACATAGGCCAAAGTTAGGCTGAATACGTAAATTCTTGTCTCTAATTTTGTGTGCTCTTTGTTTATTCTTTTGCCATTATTTTTTACTCGTTCTTAATTACTCCATTCACAATCCTATCGTAATAAATTGATATCAAAGCTCGGTTTCGTTACCGTTTACAAGTATAGTTTATAAATACGGTATTGTTTACCAATACTATTTGTGTACTGTTCACAAATACAGTACTATTCATTGGAAAATCTTTTTTGACAGGTTTTTTGAGATGTCGACAAAATACAAGATCGAGAAATATGATGGTAAAATTAGTTTCAGCCTTTGGTGCATAAAAATGCAATCCTTGTTCATTCAGCAAGGTTTAATAAGATATTTTTGGGGAAGGACACGTTTTTTTTTTTTTTGGTAAGGTAAGTAAGTATATTGATAAAAGAAAGTGTACATACAGTTCCCATGGGAGGAACATGGCTTTGTGGCCAACAAACTAGAACAATTGAAACAAATATAATGTGGAGAAGACAAGATTAGCAGCATCAGGCATCTAGTAGTTGTATTGAAGAAGAAGTGGAGGGATGAAGTATTGTGTAGCTGTATTGATGGTCTAAAGATTGAGCTTGGGAGATGCCATGTGGGTGCAATTTGTCGAGCTGCTTTACAGTTTTTGAAGGAGCAAGAGTGCAATCTCAGCTTAATTGTTTTTGTGATACAATGTATGAGGCTTTGAGTATAAGTGGCCTTGTCATTGAGCATCCTATTTTTTCTTTCATTCCAAATGAAATAGACACAAGCTGCAAGAACTAGTTTGTTTGAGAGGTGAAGGATGGGATGAGTCCAATTGGCAGTGGTCCAAGTAATAAGATCATCCCAATTGAAGGAGATGGTTTGAAACTGTACATAAGAACAGGTGAGAGGGTGTCTTTATGTTTTGAAGGCAGAGAGAGCAGTGATTGGGGATAATTTTGTAAGCCATAGAGGGACTATCCAATATTAAAAGTTTTTCAAGGGCTGCAGTCCAAAGAATGAAGTTGTGCCTAGGGATGTAATGTTTAAACCAAACAATAAGGGGCCAAATTAAAGAGGGTGGTGGAGGGCAAATGTGTTGAATGGTAAGGGAAAGGGAGAAAGAAGGCAGAGCATTCCATAGGTAGTGGTCAGGGTTGGAAGGTTTTAGAGGAAGGAGTGAAGAGGGATTTCACAATTCAAGAATTAGTCTATAAAGGCTATGGGGGATTGACCATTCTCCATTCAAGGTGGTGTCACTCACCTTTGAGTATCTCCCAACTGAGGTGCTCATGGAGCTGCTGTGATGGACTTTGTTAACCAGTAGACCACATGGATGCCATGAGTCAAACCAGAGAGATAGTTGTGAACCAAAACCAACTTTAGCTGTGAGTAAAGATCTGGCCAATTGTCTTAGTTGAAGAAGCTTTCTCAGAGACCGTGAATAGGATGATGGGATATTGATATCCCAGAAGTTTTTTTGCTTGATGACATTGATGGATATCCATTTGGACCACATACTCTGGAACTTTAAAAAAATGCCAAATGTGCTTAAGAATAGCAGCTTTATTCAATTCAAAGATAATAGGGAGATCAAGGCCACCACATTCCTTGGGTGAGCAAACATAAGTCTAGGTAACTTTTGAGCTTTTCCTAATTGGACTTGAACCCGACTAAAGAAACTTTCTTATACGGAGTTAAGGAGATTGATAGGCATCTTTGGAAGAATAAAGATGTTCATCCAGTACAAGTGAATGTTATAGAGGACAAATTTGCATAATTGAAGTCTTCCAGCATATGAAAGGGACTTGCTAGACCAATGTGTGATTCTGCCAGAGATTTTTTCTATAAGAGAAAAGTAGTGTGTGGAATTGAGCATGGAAGAAATAAGTGGGACACCTAGATAAGTGAAAGAGAGTTCTCCACTTCTACTAAATCTAGTTGATGAAGTGTTGCGCGAAGTCATTGAAGAAGAATGGCTCCAAAATTGTTGTTGAAATTTGACAAAGTCTCTCACCAACAAACTTTACCTAAAATAGAGACTTTACACCCTTCTGGTGAAGGAAGGTACACAACTTAAGGACCATATAGATGAGTTTAATACTATTATTATGGATCTAAGAAATGTTGATATTAAAATTGATGAAGAAGATCAAGCCCTTATTTTGTTGTGTTCTTTGCCCCATTCCTATGAGCATTTTGTGACTACATTGCTCTATGGAAAGGACACTATTAGTATAGAGGATGTTAAATCCTTGTTTAACTCTCAATATTTAACTCAAAAGGTGTATGGGAATAGTGAAAAAAAATAGGCCAAAGGTCTGGTTGTGAGGGGGAAACGTGATAAAAGAGGTTTTGGTAGTAGGGGCAACTTTAGATCAAAATCTAGAACTTATAAAGACCTTGAATGTCATTTTGTCATCAAAAGGGGCACATTAAGTGGAATTGTCCAAAGATGAAAAATAAGAAAAAATATAAGAAAGAATATAAGGACAAATCCACGAATAAGTCTTCTGATGTTGTTGGAGTTACGGAGAAAAGTTCCTTAGATACTGAAAATGTCCTTTTAGTTACTATTAGTGATTGTCACTCTAATGGTGAATGGATTCTTGATTTGAGTTGTTCCTATCATATGTGTCCCAACAGGGATTGGTTTGCCACTTATCAATCTATCGATGGTGGTAGTGTCTTAATGGGGAATAATATGCCCTGTAAGACTGTTGGCATAGGCACAATCTGAATTAAGGTACATGATTTTATTGTTAGGACTTTGATTGATGTTCGACACATTCCAAATCTGAAAGGAATTTGATTTCTATTGGTACTCTTGACTCTAACAGTTGTAAGTTTTCAACTAAAGGCGGAGTTTTAAGTGTTACAAAAGGTGTTCTTGTTATGTTAAAAGGAAATTAGAAAAATGACCTATCTCTTGAAGGGTGGCACTATGATAGGAGTTGCTTCAGTATCTTCTTCAGTTAATCTAGATTCAGAGATTACTCATTTGTGGCAGACATGTGTAGGGCATATGATTAAGCAATAGAGATTTCTTCTGTCGACATAAAATAGGAAAACTAGACTTGTCTGAGTATTATGCCTTTGGTAAACCAAAAAGACTCGTGTTTAGTACAGCTATTCACAGGACACTGTGGATTACATCCATTCGGATCTTTGGGGTCCCTCTCAGATTCCCTCTCTTGGTGGTTCTCGGTATATGTTGACTTTCATTGACGTCTTCTCAGTCTTCTCAAGGAAAGTTTAGATTTATGCAATAAAGCATAAAAATGAATTGTTCTATAGTTTTAAGAGACTTTTGGTTTTTTATGAACATGACACTTTTGGAGAGATTGCATTTTTATACTTTTCAATGTTGGGATGTCTAAGGAATTTTGGACTGAAGTAGTCAACACCGCTTGCTATTTGGTGAATAGGTCTTTATCGATTGCTAATGAGTGCAAAACACTTGAAGAGGTATGGTCTGGTACTACTTCTGATTACTCTAATTTAAGAGTTCTTGGATGTCCTACTTATGCTCATAAAAATAAAAATAAAAAAGAAAGGGTTTTGCTTGAAAAATAATTTAAATAAAAAGTAAATTTATAAATTAGAAATAAAAAGAAATGATTAATAAAAAAGGAAAGGGTTTTGTTTGAAAAATAATTTAAATAAAAAGTAAATTTATAAATTAGAAATAAAAAGAAATGGTTAATAAAAAGGAAAGGGTTTTGTTTGAAAAATAATTTAAATAAAAAAGGAAAGGGTTTTGCTTAGTTAATTCTATTTTTTTAATTTAAAAATAAAAAAATAGTGTAATGAAACTAAAAAATTCATTTGTACTTTTAATAGTAGTATATATATATATATATATATATATATATATATATATATAAAAGATACCTTGAGAAAGTCCCTTGTAATTGGGTTTGGCCCCCTTGATGAAGATGAATATACAAATGGAGCAAATTTTTCTATATTCTCCATACACCTCAATATAGTTGCTGTTGGCTTGCTGTAGAGATAGTTTTATACAAATTTATTGAATGTGTTGTGATCATTAATTTAGTGTCAAAAGAAATATTGTCTATATATATATATATACCCAATTGAATTTATGTAACGGAGAATATCACGGCCACCTTTCTTCCCCAAAGTGGGAGGCAGGCAAAGGGTAAGATTTGGCAGAATCTTTGAAGCGTCTGTCGGCCATTATTATGGTACCGATTGCACCGGCGCTGAATGCTACTGTTCCTCTAGTCCGCCGATTACATAGAACGATTTTGCCCTTCACTAAACTTGGGTTCAATAAGTTTTTAATGCTGCAGTACCTGCATTTCATGATATATATATTGTGGACCTCCCAAAACAAAAGCCCAAAAGACAGGCCCAATCCTATCCACACGGATCAGACCAGAACAGAATAAGTCCAAAAGTCACACTATCAAGCCCAATTCAAACACTCCGAACCAGAATGACGTGAGCCGTTATCAAACAAGATAAAGCCAACTCTGACAGACTCACATCCACCACTTGCCAAAACATCAAGTCAGGCCACTTCCTGCTTCAAAGGATAGCTATCACCCACACCCGAATAAAGCCTAATAAAGTCCAACGGACACAATGATGAAGAAGGGCATGACCCTGAAATATCCAAGAGAATGAGACAAAAAGAGAGAAGCGCTATAAAAAGAAAGAGAGAGACAAAGAAAGAGAGGAGAAAAATTGTGGTGAGGGAGAAACAAAAAAAAAAGAAAAGAGATCACAAAAGTTTGTTTACTTGAATATAGTCTAAGTTCAATACAAAAAGAATTGTCTTTCACAAGAATTTGATTGCAGTGTTGTGGACTTCCATGTTTGTATTTTTGAGCATATATATATATATATATATATATATATATATATATATATATATATATATATAATGCATTTTCCAATCCTCAATTATCTGTGATGTAACTACATGATTAAGGTCGATTTTCATTCATTAATTTATCATTATTAATAAAAAAAAATTAATTTTCTGATCAACATCTCCTTTAATTTTTTCCTTGGCTGGAAGTTGGTCTATTAAAACCAGCTTGAGTATTCGGTACATCCCCATTCCCCACCATACACTAGAGGGTACTGATGGTTATGCTCCAAACTATAGGCTCCCTACATGTAAAAAGGGTTTCAAACTACATAAAAAAACACATTTAAAAGGCAGAGTATAACGTAAAGTCTGACCCCATTCATTTGGATGGCGTAAATCAAACCGATATCCCTATATTTAAAAAAAATAAAAAAAATTAAATGAATTATATTTATTTATGTATATATATATAAACTATTACATGCGGTTATAGGAAATTAAAAATACTTCGAAACAATTTTCAAAATTTTCTATATTTTAAAAATTAAAAAGGTAAAGGAAACCTAAAATGAAAATTATTTTAAAGAAAACCAAAATTTCTATTGAGTTGATTTTTTGTTATTATAATATCACTTTAATGCCGCGTAGTAACCGTTAAATTATGATGTGGAGAAGTATGTTGTAACAATGCCCTTATTATTAGGATAAAGTACAAAAAATAAACCCCTTCAACTATGTCTAAATTTGCAAATAACTCTCTTGAACTATATTTTGTACACAATACCCCATGCCTATCATGCCATAGGCTACTTTACATTAAATGACTATAATATCCTTTCTTATAAATTAGGAGAAAAAATATCATACTATTTTGATGTCATATTCTGCATCGAATTTGCATAAATTTAACTTTAATTCTTTAAATTAATTGTTTTAATAAAAAATCTTAAGTAGAAAATTTTAAAATAATATAATTAATATATTGTAAACATAAAATACCAATAATAAAATTTTGTATTTAGACTCGTTTGCAAGAGTGGTTGGATTGCCACTTTCGAAAGTTTAAGCTGCTAATATGTGACAAAATTAGTTGAGAAGTGTATGTTGCAACATGATGATAAGTTAAGGGGTTACTTAAGGCAATTCAGTCCTAAAAATTGCTATATAGTAGTAGATATGCAAGATCAGAAGCAAACATGATTGCTCACCAAATAAAACATATTCTCTCTCAACTGCACCTTAGTCACAATCTTTGGGTCTATGGTACCAGCAGTAGATTTGGATGTGAGATCAATTCCGTTCTTCACTAAAGTTTTGTCCAATGAGTCTGTGGTGGTGTACCTGAAATTTCACGATCAATTTTTATGCATTTTCCAATCCTCAATTATCTATGGTATAGATGATGCTACCTCCTCCTGGTTCATTATTGTAAATGGCTCCCCAGCCGGTTATTTTCAATCCCAACGAGGCCTAAGACAAGGGTGTCCTCTCTCCCCTTTACTCTTTACCCTCATTATTGAAGTTTTCTCCTCTATGGTGCAGACAGAAGTGGATATGGGAAGGTTGAAATGTTGTATATTGGTTCAACAAGCTGGTATGTCCTTTTCACACTGCTTTTATGCAAATGATCTTATTTTAATATCCAAAGCCAAGTTAAGTTCTGCTAGAAGTATTGGCAATCTCCTACATCAATTCCAAGCCATTTCTGGTCTCTTTGTGAACAATTCCAAAAGTAATATTTTTTTCTCAAAATCTGTCAAAAGGAAGAGATCTATAATTAGGATGTTGAAGATGAGAATGGGAAAGCTTCCAATGACTTATTTGGGTTTACCTATGATGGATAAAGGTCTGAAACATGGTGATTGCAATCCTCTTCTTGATAAAATTTCTACTAAAATTAACAGTTGGGGGTCTCTCAACCTATCTCTAGTTGGTAGAGTGGAATTAATTAGATATGTCATTTACTCTTTATTCAGTACTGGTGCTCTACGTCTAAGTTACCAACTTCTACTATTGCAACCATGGAGAGGATGATTGAATCTTTTATCTGGGGAAGTATAGACAATCATAAGAAACTACATCTATTAAAGTGGAATATGGTTACCAAACCTAAAGCTGAAGGAGGTTTTGGCCTCAGGAAAATTGTAGACATTGAGAAAGCTGCAAAATGCTTGATACTTTGGGACTTCATTCAAGGAAAGGATAGAGCTTGGGTTACTTGGTATAAAGCTTTGAAGCTTCATCTTCCTTCTATAAGGTCTTGTACTCCTGCAGCTAATCAACCTATACGTTGGAAGCAAATCTTGGATATCAGGGAGATTTTGGCTGCTAATTTGCAATTTAAAGTGGGAAATGGCAATTCTATCAAGTTATTCTTGGATCCTTGGTGGAATGGACAATCTCTCATTCATGCTTTTGGGCATAGAATTGTGAGAAAATTTGATTTCCCTAAAGTTTCAAATATCAGTGTTGTTATTTAGAATGGTACATGGGTGAAACCTCAATTCTTAGCCATTGATGTTGAGAATGTGTGGAATTTGATATCTCAGACTCATATTTGTCAAGACAATGATCAAATTACACGGAAACATGGAGCAGCCATATTTAAGTCTTTTTGGGAGGCATGTAGAGCCCATTCTCCTAAGAAACCTTGGGCTCATTTAGTGTGGAATGACAGTAGACGTGCTGGTTGTTTCACAATTAATCTGATGAAGAATAAACTCCCTTCCTTGTATAATTTGCAGAACAAAGGAATTATTCTAGTGGCTGTGTGTCACAATTGCATGGCTGCTAGTGATGAAGTGAACATCTTTTTTTCAAATGTGTTTATGCTCAAGAAATATGGAATTGGTTTACTAGCCTGTTGCAGTGGAATTGGAGGGATGTGACCTCCTTTGAGCTTCTAATCCAATGGTTCCTCACTAACTGTAAAAGGAAATCCATTAGAAGTAAGTTCCTTAGATGTTTATTCACCACCACAGTGTGGAACATTTGGTGGAATAGGAATCAAGCTCTGCATAATGTTACTGTTCATAATGCTTCTCAGGTGGCCAGGAAAATCATTTGGGAAACAACTGATCTGTTGGGATTGCAACTTCAAGACATTGTGGATGGTTTGGTGACTTAAATTTGTAGTTTTAATAATTTTGTCTTCCTTAGATGATTATGTTGTGGGGTGGTCCTGTGTTGTCCTAGATTGGTCTGCTTTCTTGAATGTCTGTTTTTTTTTTTTTTGTTCCTTTTTTTGCTAGCTGGTTTTTGGAAGTGGGAATTTCTAATATGTATTGTTGGTTTTAGAAGGGTGTGCCCCCTCTAATTGCTTGTATCATATTGTTTCTGGTTAATAATATCTTGCTTAGGAAAAAAAAAATGATGCTGCCTCCTACATTGAGCCAAATAACAACTGCCTCAATGTTCCGGGTAGGCTTGGGAAGGCTCATTTCGTGAAGGATAATATGATTTGCAGAGCATGAAAAGCTAAGGAGGTATCTATCTTGTTGATGCCTCGTAGACTTGTGTGTTTGTGTGAGGATTGTGAAGGGTTAGTCAGTGTTTGTCCTGTATGCCAGTTAATGAAAACTGCTAGTGTTCAGGTGTACTTGTCTTGAATTAGCAATCAAATAACTAAAATTTGAGAAAAAAAAAATCGCCCGTGCTCTTCTTTTGATCTGTGATTTAAGTTGGTATTTCTTTCTCTAAAATTATTAAATGTATATGGATGGCTTGTTAAATTCATATAATGGATATGTCCTCCATGTGATTTTCTTCTTGGTGCTGCTACTCTATTAGAGAGATATTGCAATCTTTAGTTTCCTTGCAAGCTCTGTTGAATTGTTTCAACTATGGTCTATATAGCAGTGGATTATTACAATAATTTACCCAGTACAATAGTAAAAGTCTTTTTTTTAAATAAAAAAAAAAAGAAAAGAAAAGAAAAGAAATATTTTTTTTTGGTGAAATACAGTAATTTGGCAACCTCACATACCTTACCGGAATCAACCTACAAAACAACATTTTCCATGGCGAACATCCTCAAGATTTAGGCCGCTTACTACGCCTGCAGCACCTCAATTTGAGCACAAATTCCTTCATTGGAAAGATTACCAACAAATCTTACTCCTTGTACCTAACTTAAGAGTCCTTAATGTGATTTCAAATGAGCTTGTTGGATCAATCCTACATCACCTTAGTTCACTGTCAAAATTGTTATATATTGGTTTCACTGCAAATAACCTGACAGGAACTAGGAACTATTCCAGCTTGGGAGGGTTGTTGCTTTGTTGAATGCTTCAATGTCATCAACAACTTTCTCTTTAACCTCATTTATATACACACTGTGATGTCGTGGTTGTGACATTGTGACTCAAATTTTGTTTTATATAAGAGCGTTTAGGGTTTGAAAGGTGAAAAGAGAATTTTAATAGCTGCAGAAGGAGAGTGTTAGAGAGAGAGGATTTAGGAATTGAAAGTTGAAAAAAAAATGTCCAAAAGTTGCCTCTGAAGATACGCATCCACAAACCCTAATCGTCTATGAATAACTACAGGCTCAAGCTACTCCTATAATGCCAACGTGTTGGTGCATTTTCTAATGATTGTAAGCCTACTATTTTGTAAAATCATAGGAACGTACGAGTTTAAGGAGGCTTTGACCATGTTCAGAACGATAGAGGTTATTCTTTTTCCCACTCACTATCTTTAGTGGTAGAACTCCAAAACTGAAAACATCTGATTTAAAACAAAATAATCCTTGCAGAGCATACTCTGGAGCCATACACCCACTATTTGGAACTCAAATACCATTTTCTTTCTAATAGCTGTAGTCACAAGTTTCATACTAAATATTAATTCTGTCCCAGAACTTTCATCCAAATATACCTATAGGCAGAATTGGATAATGGCATTTATTACAATTTTCATTTCTTGTATTGTTTACCAATGACAATTTATTGGTCAAGAACCCATTAACCTTAGTCTATTTAGCCATTCAAGAAATAATTTTATGGTTTCCACTTCAATGCATCAAAAAGAGCTTCGACTACTCAATCATTTATGCATAACACACATAAAAATAAAGGTAGGTCACTATTAAATATTCCTGCAGATTGAAAGAGTTTTTGAGCAAGCTTCTTTAAAAGATCCCCATTAACCTGAGTTTGCCAAGCTTCAGCAACAACACCAAAAACACAAGCCTGGTTAGACGACCTTCAGAAATCTAAAAGGTTTAGGCCAAAGTTATGAAGGCTTGGTTAGAGCAATTTTATGAGCACCTTTATAATGTTCCAATATCTACTCATCAAAAGGCCAATGAAATGTATTTCAGAGGCAGGTAGGATTATGCTGGATCAGCAGGTGAGATTAAAGTAGCTGTGATGAGTGTTAATCCAGATAGGGCCCCTGGTCCTGATGGATCTCCTGCGAGATTCTATCAAAGGTATTGGAGTATAGTGGGTGCAGATGTGATTCAGTCAATTCAATTCTTTTTTTGTCAATCTAAGATGCTTATTAGTTTGAATTCTACCTTTTTTACTTTGATTCCTAAGAAGAATCAAGCCATTAAGGTTCGTGATTACAGACCTATCTCGTTGTGCAATTTTTTATATAAGATTATCACTAAGTACCTGGCTTCTAGATTGTCCATTGTTCTTCAATCAGTTTTTGGAAAGGAACAGACTGCTTTCATCAAGAGAGAAATATTCATGACAATATCCTTCTGGTTTCAGACTTGGTGAAGGGTTTTAATTTAAAAGAGGAGATACTACTATGGTTATGAAGATTGATCTTCAGAAAGCTTATGATACTGTTTCATGGAACTATCTCAGATTATGCAGGCTTATGGTTTTGGTGATGTGTGGTCCGTGAGGATTAGATCGGTTCACGAATGTTTATCAGTTGTTAAATTCTCTATTCTATTTGATGGTGTTCCTGAAGGGTTTTTTAATGCTTCTAGGGGTCTGAGATAAGGAACTAACCTTTCTCCTCTTCTTTTTACTCGTTACTTATTACTTCTCTAAACTGATTGAAGATGAGATCAATAGTGGGAGGTTGCAAATTGCTCAGTCAGTTGAAAAGGCTGGGATGAAGTTTTCTCATGTGTTTTATGCTGATGACCTTATAGTGCTTGCCAAAACTAGCTTAAGCCCTGCTCAGGCAATTTCAAAGGTGTTTGATGAGTTTCAAACTGCCACACTAGTTTAAGGATAAATAAATATAAGAGTGTGATCATTTTCTCCAAGTCTGTTAGAAGAAAAAGAAGCATTAAGAACCTGTTGCAATTCAGAGTTGGTAGTTTCCCTTTGCAATATCTTGGTGTTCCTATCTCAGATAAAACTCTGAGCAAATCTGATATTTCTCCTCTTATGGACAAGATATTTAATAGAATTTCTGGTTGGAATTGCAGAAAGCTGTCTCTAGCTGGCAGAGTGGAGTTGGTCAGATCTTCAGTTCTGTATTATTGGTGTTATGTCTATAAAATTCCTTGGACATGCAGGGTTCACATTGCAAGGAAGCTGAAGTTGTTCATATGGGGTGGCAGTAAGGACTTGAACAAAATTCATCAACTGAGTTGGAAGAAAGTAACCATGCCTACTACAGAGGGGGGATTTGGTATCAGGAAGCTGACTGATATTGATTTCTCTACTAAACGCATTTTGGCTTGGGAATTTTTACAGAATAAAGATAGGCTCTGGGCGCAATTTTTCAGAGCTTGGTACTTCCAGTCTTCTAACTTCTGGCAGGATACAATTCAGCACAATCAATCAGCTGTTTGGAAGCAAATTTTGGAGGTGAGGCCTTTTTATGTTGGAAATTTGCTCTTATAAGGTGGGGGGTCGACCACTTCTTTTAAATTGTTATATGATCCTTGGTGTAATGGAAGGTCATTGGTAAGTGTTTTTGTTGCTGCTGCTTATAGAAGATTAGACAAAGCTGCTGTTGTGTATCTATTATGGCTAATGGTAGATGGCAATTGACAGATTTATTCTCTAGTAGCTGGAAGCATGGGAAGTGTTCTTTAAAGTCTGTCTGGAATGTGGTTAGGCTGCAAGGTCAGAAAAAGGCCTGCTACAGAATGGTGTGTAAATTTTGCAGACCGAGAGTGGATTTTACAGCTTATTTAGTTCTGCAGAATAGAAATTTGTATTGTGTTAATCTTATGAAGAGAGGGATTAGGATTAGCTTGACTGTCATTTTTCACTGTTGTTTTTCTAATGAGGATAATAATGATCATCTGTTTTGGCAATGCACATATGCTCAGGAGGTATGGAGAATGATTTTTGAGCTGTTGTATATTCCCTTCCTCAGGTTCAGACTTTGTCAGGCTTAATGGAGTGGTTCTTAGATTATACTAGAGTTAATTGCACTAAGAGTTCTATTATGTCCTGTGTCTTTTCCACCTCTATATAGAGGATATGGAAGAGAGGAATGCTGTCATGCATTTGCGTTTCAAGTACAACCTTGGTATGAGGTTAAATTTGTTTTCCACATATATATTATAGAAGTATATTTGTGTCTTAAAAATTTTTGTTAATTTGGTGACACGAGAATTGATTATATCAGGAATCAAATTTGTTACAAAGTGTTAACTAGAAGTCTAGAAGGGTGTAGTTGTGATTTTTCAAAATTTAGGAGAATACTGTAATTTTTCTTGTCTAGAGGGGATGTTAGTGTAATTATCTCAAAATGTAAAATTATGCATCATTCCACTTATAACCTATGTTCACAGTGAAGGAGAAAGTTTACAATACTCCGGAAGTATTTTGACACGTATTTCAAGTGAAATGGAGAACATTCATTGAAGGGGGTATCATGTGTCAAAATACTTCTGAGTTGTTGTAGACTTTCTCCACAATGAAGATCTCTCACTCTTTGTTTCGACCTTCAATGTTAAACATCACAAACCTTAGCATCATTGTATATCAGGTTATACAATAAAGAGTAGAATAGAGTCCAAAGACCTAGAAGACAAAAAATTATATCATAGTTGCAACACAGACCAAAACAAAATTCGGGCTACTATACCAACATACTAGGAAGTACCATACTCTGTGGGAGGTGTTGTGCCGGTGTCGAACACATGTCTGACATGGACACACTGGGACTTAGTCAATATGTGTTAGAAGTGTCCACATTTTTAAATAATTATCTTTTTGAGAGATACATGGCCCAAATAAGCCAAGTACACGTCAAGATATGCAAAGACATGTATAGGACGTGTTTCTGGAGACGATGGGATCAATTTGTGACAAATGTTTTTTTTATTTTTTTAAAAAAACCTTGGGACTGAACTCGAATTTTAGAATCTAATGGGTAAAAATATAAAAATCAAAATTAGGCTTAAAAGCCCAACAACATAACATAGTCATATCATTTATTCATTCTTTTGCCTGAAACTTTGTTCTCACTTCTTATATTAAAATGCAAGTTAAATCAGTGATAGAAAAAAGAAGGAAAATAAAAGAAATAGAAGAAAAAATGGAGACATCCCTTAGAATGTGTTTATTAATAAATTGTAAAAAAATATTTTTATTTATTTATTTCTTGTCACATCCATGTTGTGTCCGAGACATATGGTCGTATCCTTGTCAGTGTTCCTAACTTCTAGCCAACGTATATGAAATTTAATGAAATCAAGACTGTTAAAATAAGAATTTTTCTTTTCATTTTTTTTCTTTCAAGAAATCAGGACCTTTAAAGCTATTTTGTACTCCCATAATTAGTGCATAAATTCATCATTTGTAGGTAGTAACTATAATTAAGTACATGCTAGCATTTCTTACTCTTCCGCATTACAAGTTTTAACAAGTCAATACCAATTGAGATTTTCTAGAGAGATGGAGGTTGGAAGCCATTCTTCATCAATGGAGCAGGACCCTTCTACCTTTTAACCTACTCCAAGGAAAGCAGGATGATGGAAATCTAAATACATGCTCGGTAATTCATCGCGAATTAATCAATCATAATTTAAACTTTTTGTTTTTTCCGGATAACTTCTTTTATTAATTTTGAACATGACTGATAAAGGGATTGTATGTGTTTTGATTCATTAATTTCATGTTTATAGGGATTGAATCATTCGAAAAGTTGGCTTCAATGAGCTTAGTATCTAATATAACAATGTACCTGCGTACAAGATACAACATGGGTGGTGTATTTTTTTTATTAATGTGGTATCAGTACATGGTATGGTACTTCCAACATTGCATCATTAGCTGGTGCTTTCATCTCTAATGCTTATTTGGGCAGGTTTCTGTTTGGCACATAAAAGGGGTGACGCGACTCGTCGGATCTCCCTCGCTCCTGGGAGAAGACCAGTTTAATCGGTGGTTTATAGGCGTGCCAAGACAGTTACGTCCAAATTTGTGTACAAAGATGTCGGATCTCAACTTGCTGGATGTGTGTGCTACAACATCAAGTCTGAGCTCAGTAGTTACAAACGAACTGTGTGAGCTCATATGTCAAACAAATATTTCTAGTACCACGCAGCTAGCTAGTAGACTCTTATATGATCTAACTTCGTGCGATTGTGGAGGGTAGGAAATGACCCCCTCATTGGTTACTTACTTTGGCCCTGAACTGATATTCTCGCTTCGCCCCTGCTCGTATATTTTGGAATTGTATTAGACCTTTCATATATGCACAAAGCGAAATCATACAACTTTAGTACAGTGCTTAGAATGTCTCTTCTTTATCTTGGCCAATCCTTCCAAACTTATAATATTATTGTCGTTTCTTTATCTTGTTATATTATTCTTATGCTGCATTTGGTACGAAGGAATGAAATGCCCATTTCACCCATTCTTTTGTTTGGTCAAAAAACTAAAGAGAGAATTACCGGTCCAAGCCATTTTCTTGAAATGAAAAAAAATTAAAATTAATTCTACATCTCAACCTATGAAATGACCATTTCATTCCCAAGTAGAATTAAAAAAAATAAAAAAATCACGTTCCAAAAAGGCCTCACGTTCCAAGTCCAAAACCCATTGCTGCTGTCACCGTCCACCACCATTGTCACCTCCACTGCCTTCCATCGCAGCCGCCTTCTACCATCAACACTGCCTCCTATAATCACCACCACCACCTACACTACTACCGGCCTCCGCCACCACCTCCTTCCACCATCGTCATTGTCGCTTTCCACCACCACCACATACACCATTGTCGCCTTCCACCACCACCATCATTTCCTTCCAACACCACCACTACCACCGCCGTCTACCACCTCTGCCGCCTTCCACTATCGCCATCGCATTCCTCTACCGCCATCATCGCCGCCTTCCACTATCACCACCTATACACTGTTGCCTTCCACCACCACCACCATTGCCTTTCACCATTGTCGTCACCTTCCACCACCACCCCCACCGCCATCGCCTTCCACCATGACCACCATCACCTTCCACCACCATTGTCATCGCTCCTTCTACCAGTGTTGTCTTCCACCGCTTACCTCCACTGTCGCCTTTAACCACTACCAGCTACACCACTGTTGCCTTCCACCACGACCATCATTGTCGTCGCTTTCCATCATCACCACTGCCTTTCACCACTGCTACCTACACCACTACTGCCTTCCACTACCACCATCGTCGTCGCTGCCACTTTCCACCACCACCGTCATTTCTTTTAAAAGAATTATAGAAGAATGTTATTTTGTTAGTTTAATTTTTTTGTCCCTAAGAGTGATATTTTGGATATTTCAATTTGAAATTCATTCCATTCTAGGTTTTAAATTGGTCCAACCAAATACTAGAATGGTGATATTCATTCATTCCTACAACATTTCATATTTGCAATCAAACAATAAAATAAGAATAACCATTTCATTCCCATCTGTTCCATTTCATACCAAATGCAACATTAGTTCTTTTACTATCATTCTTAATTGTAAATTTACATATTAGCATATTTGACTATTTAATTCATTTAATTGTATTATTTTCAAATGTTCATTTCAATTTTTGTATGATTCATTTTATTTTCATTGAAAGTATTGTATTCTTTCTTATTTATATATATGTTCTATGACATTCATCATACTAATTTTATTATGGTAGAAGATTAAAAATTGATGTATTATGTGACAACAATAACACCGTAAGCCGACCGTTTTGAAAAAAAATAAAAACCGTAAGCATCTTTTCACTTCTTGTTAGAATATTTTGGAGAAGACCAACCTGGTCATTTCACATTATCTTTGCTGTAAATTTCAACATGCTAGAGTACCTCTTTAAACTGGAGAAAGAGCAACAAACCATTGACACTCTCACCCCTAAAGCCTAAAATTATCATTGGGTAAGGGGTTAAACATCAAATTTCTTAACCTCGAATTCACTTGGTAGACATTAAATAAATGCCCAAGGGCATTACATTTATTTTCAACAAATAAAAACCATGTTTCCAAAACCAATTGTAACTTTTTGTAAAATTTTAAACCATAAAGACATGGGAATATTATTTTAGAATGTGGTAACACAATATTTTATAGATGCTTCAAGGGTGCCTAACACCTTCCCCTGACATAATCGAACCCTCGATTCCATAAATTTCAGTTACGTAGACCTACATGGAGCCACTATAAAAAGGACAATTTTCAAAAATTATTTTCAAAGTGACCTAACACACATAAATCCAATGTTTTTTTTTTCTAGTTAGTAAACTACTAACACCTGCCCCAAAAAAATTATTTGCATCTAAAAAGAACTAAGTAAGGAGATGATTTAAGTCCGGACTTCACTTGGAGAAGCATTAGTCTGCTTGGTCAGATCCGTTGCTTGTTTTCAATGTATTGTATTTCTCCCACAGACTAAATTGCAGATTAAAGAATATAACAATGACCAATATAACTATGATTTGATAGAAGATGGAAAAGAACCATCAGAGAGGTACACAATGTGCTTGTTATATTTTGCCAAAGACAATCTCAACTCCATCAACTGGTTTTTGATGTGGAAGATAACTCATCTCTGCCATGGGATTGACCAGTTCCCACCTGATACTCAATCAAAACCATATAGATAAGCTATTCTTCCATTACATCAAAGCTATAAGCATAATAGAGTAGTTATATATAACAGAACTGGTTCCTTACTTGTATCCTATGGCCAAATGATGAAGAAATATGGCAACTTGTAAGCGAGCAAGCATGTTTCCAGCACAGATTCTTGCTCCCCCGCCAAATACTTGATATGTTCCTGGTTTTGCGGGTTCCTATAAAAGTACTAGACATTAGATCAGATATCAAAACTGATAACCAGACTATAAAAGACAGTTCATTGAAACAAACTTTTTTTTAACCGAGTTTTCAGAAAACTGACAACCAAACTAGTTTCTATACAAAATATATATATATATTTTTTTCTGACTTTCAGTTATCTTAAAACAGAAAATCGTTCTTAGAAAACTGAACCAAAAAGGCACAATATGTTCATAACTTACATTCCATCTATCTGGGTTAAAGCACATGGGGTCTTCAAAGTTTTCTGGATTTGTGTGGAGGTATCTAATCCAAAGCAATACTTTCCAACCTTTAGGAATTTTATAACCTGTGAGACATCTCAAAATTGTATCATAAACTATTAAAACAAAGCTGTACCATAAAATCTTCATACTAATCAAGATTTTCATTGCACATTAAAAGAGCCTGAAATCATATACAACAAGTGACATTTTGTTAAAGAAAGTGAGCACAAACAGTGACAATGGTATATAACAGCCAAGGCTCACAGTACTGCAGCTATTAATGGTATGATGAACCTTTAAAACACAATTTGGTTTTTACCTTTGTATTCGACATCCTTGTTAGCTGTTCGAAACACAATTGGTGAAATATTTGCCAATCTTATCGTTTCTTCCACAACCTATATTTAAGAGAAATGGTGTAAAATTAATTTGCTCTAAGCCTGTATGGGCGAGATGAAAAAAGAACCAAGACTCGTTCACTTTTCTCATTCTGAAAAACATATATATGTTTTCCCACTACCCAAATGCACCTATTTCAGTCTTCAGAATAGAGTTAACAAGAAGCATAACACATTGCTTATAAATACATACCTTGTTTGTATATTTCATTTTTGAAATGTCATCACTCGTGATGAACTCCCCATTCTTGTTCTTGCTTAAAGGAATATTCTCCTCCTGCAATTCAATTGAGAAGCTCAAGAGAGTGAGAGAAAAAATATATTACTTCAATCTGTGACCATGTTTTTAGTCATACCCTAAGCTTTTGGAGAACTTCAGGGTACCTAGCAAGGTAATGAAGAGCCCACATTATTGAAATGGAAGTGGATTCATAGCCTGCAACAACAAGGCTAACAATGTTGTCGAGCACTTCAACATCACTTAATTGCTTCCCTTCTTCATCCTTTAACTGCATAAGCCCATCCATTAGATCATTCGTTGTCTTGTCACTATCTCGGTTCTTATTCTTCTTCTCCAGTTCGTCCCTGAAAATTGCCATGGCTTTCTTCCGACACTGTCAAATTGTCAGCACATAGTTTGTGTCACACCATCTGTGTCATATCTTCATGACCTCGAGAATTTGTCAGCTCTATTTGTAATTAATGTGTTATACGGAAAGCTAAGTAGCACAGACATTTACTATATGGGGCAAGTTTTGAACTTTTGTTAATTATCTAAATTGCATACCATGAATTGCATAACATGAAAGATGAATCTATACAATTGTCATAATTATATTATTGTCCAACACTAAAAAGTCATTTAATGCTTGACTTGTGATGGTTATGTGTATTATGTCATTTTTTTCTTAGAGAAAAGGCTGGACACTTAGAAGTGTGTTCATCTTATTCCCAGATTGTTAGACATGACTCATTTTATATTAGTTGTGTTTTTGTTGCATAAAGTTTGTGTCAAGAAGTCTGGGATGTGTTAACCAAGTATCTGAAATTATAAAATTTATTTTTAAACTACAAACACGTCACGTCAATGAGAAGTTAGACAAGTGTTTAAAGTGTTGTTAAAGTATCAGTGTCCGACATGACACCTTCACAAAAGTGTTTGTGCTTCTTGGGTGAAAAGATAATATAACTCAAATCAGAAGTCAAATAACTGAAATAGAACTCATTGCTATTCTTCTTCATGCAGTTTAGGCAGAGTACTCATAGGCCCATTGGCTCCACCAGTCTCATACATCAAAAGCTTTTATACTGGTAGGTCCTATGCTAAAACCAAAACCCTCCCAACGTTCTTTCAGAGTTTTTTAACTTAAAAAGAATGTAAATGAGAACAACTTGCTTCTCAAAACGCAGAACATAGAATTTACAGAAAAAGAAAAATGCAGAACAGAGGTAATTTTGAAAAACTAGGACACAAAGATACTTTTATGCACTGTGATTAACCTGGAGAGCATGGTGAAAAGCAGTTCCAGGGAAGTTGATGGGATAAGCTCTAAGTCCTTTAACCATATCCATAAACAACTCATCAAGCTGAGTAAGAACATGCCCAGACTCCAAGCTTGCAAAAAACATGCCAATATTCTCAAATGTCACCTGCCATTCAATCATATCATGTCACATCAGCAAAAAGAAAATGAATTTAGAACGAACCATCTAATACTAATTACAAGTTACAACCTATCGTCTAATAGGTCATATCTTATATCTTGTGTAAGTTATATAATTCAAGGCTGTCAGGATCGAGATTCTTTGTAGAGTCGATGAGAGATCCATAGGACTAGGATTGGATCGAGAAGATTCTATAAAACTATTAGAAAAATAACTCAAACTAACTTTTTAAATCAAATATCTTCGATATAAGTATAAAATAAGGCTAAACAACCAACATGACCAGAGTTCTAACAAAATCAATTAACATTAAAAGATAATAAGACACATGGAAAAGACTTAAAATTTTGGCCCACCAACATGAATATTCTTTTCTCATGATATTTTTTTTTTAGATTATTCGAAACCTATATAGTTTATTTATTAAATACAACACTTAGATGATAGGTTTAAATACTACCTTCTTGGCTTCATTAATTGCTATGATTCTACCCTTCTCTGCCCATGACCGGAGGGCAGCAACCACACGGGGCTGGACCATAAGAGCGATCCGATGGAGAGCATCTGGCTGGTTAATGGCTCTTGTGACAAAGCCTCTGACCCTGGTATGTGTTCTTCCTTGAAGTGCTACAATAGAGTTGGCACCTACAATTTCAACAGTAGGCCATTCAAGGATAAAGTCATCATTTGATTGGAAGACCAACTTGTTCACTGATGCAGAGCAAGCTATGATGCCTGGTGATCCAAAGAGGTGGGTTCTGAACAGTCCTACTCCATCACCGTACCTGATCATTTATCAAATTGCAAGAGAGAGTGTTCATAAGATTTTGGAGTTCATATTTGACAAAATCAGTGGTGGCATAGTTTGACATGTCCTTGGAATGATATGATTATGACAAATATGAATATAAGATCTCAGATATTAATTAATACCTCTATTAGTTAGCCCCTCCTATGACATTGGATTTGCAAGTACAAGTCAACTATCAATGTTTCTTTGATTCAATTCTCGTTACATTTCTTCAACAAACCATGCAAATATTCACTAATATTGTGTTTGTGGGAGCATCGAATTGACACCCTTGAACTTGAAATCGGAGGAAATTTAGTTCAACTTAAAAGAAATTATAGATATTCTTCCATGTCGTCTAAAGCAATGAGAGATAAATTAAGGATATGTTTAGTTCAATTATTTATAAACAGTTTTCAAGAATTCTGAATATAGAAACAATTATCAAGAATTTTGAACCACAAGACAGAGATACTACATGAACATATATGTATTAAGCAGAATCGAAGAAACAGTTAGAAAACATCTTACTTGCATCTCTTAGAATTAATGTAATCATCAGGGCGACGAAGAACTTTGAAGTACCAAAGGAAGGTAAGCATCTCTCCGAAGAAAGGAAGGCCCATGTGACCGGGAGGGAGCTTGGTGCCGCTAGCGGAACACCGGACTTTAACTGGGAGGCCATACCAGATATCATTCCACCACCACAAGAGCCACCCTATCAGTGGCACAACTCCTAGTACCCATGCCAACCCCATTGTAACTTCCATATCTATTGCACCTAACTTCTCTATCCTGTCACACAATTGATAACTATATGGGCCACTGGTATACTACTTTATACTTGCTTTAACGAAGAATGATTCCTTCTGGATTATTCGTCTGATTGATTCTAACAGAAGACAAACCTTTCCATATGAAGCAAACAAATAGACATTAAACGTATTTAGCAGAATGAAATAGTAGATGTGGAAATGTTGTTGGGTTATGGGTGACAAAAATGACAAAGCCTGCACATTTCTAATATGTTGATTTGTGTATGTCTTCATGTCTACACGACTAATATTAAAGACAAAGTGGCCTCATTGGAATCTTAATGTTGCCTTAATAGAGGATATTGTGGTTGTAGTAGCCCGGTGGTACTTCCTAGGTCGAGGGTTCAAGTTCCGATAAGGGTTGCGTGGGTGTATGAGTTTTCGCCAGAATAAAAATAAATAGTGGTTGCACTTTTGACTAATCACAACACAAATTCAAAAAACTGACACGATATGAGATGAATATATTGACAAGTTCATCAGCTTTGCACCAAAATTAACACTTTCATTTGTGACTATACTAAATTCTCGAAAAAATAATTAGACGAACATAAACCCTTTTTCTATTAATTTTCTACAAAATCTTTGCCTCCTGATCACATTATCAAAAGTTAATAGAAATTTAAAAGAATCCTCATAACCTTACATCAAGGATGGATATAAACCACGCACAATTTAAGTATTAAATTCAAGATGACGTTCCAGGTGGTGTATACTTTATACTAATGGTATTGTTATCATCTTTTCTTCTCTCTCATCCCTTCGTTCGATTAAGACTTTCATTCTCCAAAATTGTTTATTACGAACAGACAAACCAGACACACAATCAAGAATCAACATAATGGGTAAGGATATATTACACTTACCTCATCTCTAGATAGTAAGAATTACAGGAACCTCCTCTAAATTTTGAAAAATTACATTTACATTCTTCTAAAATTCTAAGTCAGAACCGTTAATGCCTGTTACCATAGCATGAGAATTTACCACATTGATCTTACTAAAAAATAAGTTTTAAATTTAAAATCTAGTGTGTGTATACATAAGTGTGTGCGTGTATATATATATATATATGAGAAATGATTGATCTCCTGCGATGGCTACCGGCAGCGAGAGGGAGAGAATGTAATACCTTCATTGTCACGCTCTCTCTCTATTTCCTCTCTCTTCGCCCTTGAATTCGAGAACAATTCGATTCAATTCAATCAATCTAGGGTTAGGGTCTTGAAGTTGATGTTCACCGATTGACGATGATGGCGGCGAATCCACAGCAACTTCAAACTTGTCAAGATTGCGCACGAGCGGCGACGACGGCGAGTACGAAGATCATCACCAACAATATTGCATTTTCATTCACAAAATGTACCGCAATATATATATATATGTAGATATATCACCTATTACTCCATTCAACTTCTCTCCTCTGGACACTGCCTCCTTGGCCTTCCAAGTACACATTTTTTCGGCATTATATACAACCATTTTGGTTCAATTATTCTAAATAAAATAGTAATTTAGATACAATATATGGGTTTTTCTAGTTTCTCCTCGATTTGTTTGTGTAATTTCTTTTCTTTTCTAGACGTGCCTTTTTCAGCATACGAACAGAGAGAGAGTTTAGTGGTTACTACTAGAAAATTAGATGCTGGTATGAGGTTAAATTTGTCTTCCACATATATTTTATAGAAGTATACTTTTCTTTTTAAAATTTTAGTTAATTTGGTGACACGAGAATTGATTATATTTGACAGTGGCAGGAATCAGATTTGCTACAAAGTGTTAACTAGAAGTCTAGAAGGGTGTAGTTGTGATTTTTCAAAATTTAGGAGAATTCTGTAATTTTTCTGGGGATGTCAATGTAATTATCCCAAAATGTAAAATCATGCATCATTTAACTTATAACCTGTGTTCACAGTGAAAGAGAAAGTTTACAATACTCCGAATGTATTTTGACACGTGTTTCAAGTGAAATTGACGCCGGACAAAATAGTGATTATTGTATAAGCTAATGGCAACAGGTAATACACAGAAAGAATGCAAAAGAATCGCCCAAAAATTCAAAGAAAAACCTCTGATATTCTATTCAATATTCAAAATCAAAGTTAACCTCCATTCAACCCACAAGTCAGGCTATATAGCTAAAAAATCGTAAATATTGAAATCTTACCAAAAATAGAAAAATGCCAATAATCACGCCAAAATGAAATACAAAATAAAATAATTAAGTTGCCAAAAATCTGGCTCAAATCGAGTTCAGAATCAATGCTAAAACGACAAAAGAAAATATTACTATAAAAGGAAAGAAAAACTAAAAATGGGGATTCAGAAGGGAAAAAAGCGAATTTTGGACTCGAAAAAATATGCACCCAGCTTTGCTTGGTGCCCACGACGTGCGCGCCGAAGAGAACTTTCCGAATTGGGGTCATAAAGGTGATTCTGATACCCGTAACCAAAGTTATGGCCAAAACACCGAAACGCGCCCAAAACTACCCAATTAAGAACAAGATCGAGTCTTCCTGCCAACTCAAGGTATCTCAGCGCCATCAATGTGTCATCTGACAGCTCAATACCTTCTGACTCGGATCCTCCTACATCAGAAGTGGAGAACAGTCATGAAGTATCACGTGACAAAATACTCTTGAGTTATTGTAGACTTTCTCCACAACAAAGATCTCTTGCTCTTTGTTTCGGCTTTCAGTGTTAAAACACCACAAACCTTAGCATCATTGTATATCAGGTTATACAATAAAGAGTTGAATACGTGTCCAAAGACCAAGACAAAAAATCAGTTAAAAATTAGACGCAATACGAACCAAAACAAAATTCAGGCTAAAATACCAACATACTAGGAAGTACGATACTCTGTGGGAGGTATTGTGACGGTGTTTAACACGTGTTTGACACAAAAACACTGGGACATAGTCAGATATATGTTTGACATGAGTAGAAGTGTCCACATTTTTAAATAATTATGTTTTTAAGAGATACATGGCTCAAAGGTCAAGATATTATGACATGTCTCCAACAGATGGGATTAATTAGTGACAAATTTTTTTTTTTTTAAATACAAAAGCCATGGGACTAAACTCGAATTTTAAAATCTAATGGGTAAAAATATAAAAATCAAAATTAGGCTTAAAAGCCGAACAACGTAACATACTTGTATCATCTATTCATTCTTTTGCTTGAAACTTTGTTCTCACTTCTCGTATTAAAATGAAAGTTAAATAAGTGACAGAAAAAAGAAGAAAAATAAAAGAAATAGAAGAAAAAATGGAGTTATCCCTTAGAATATGTAAGAAATTATTAATAAATTTAAAAAAATTATTTTTATTTATTTATTTCTTGTCATATCCTTTTCGAGTCCTAGACATATGTGTCATATCCTTGTCAGTGTCTCTTGGATAACATATATGAAATTTAATGAAATCAAGACCGTTAAGAATTTTTCTTTTCATTTTTTTTCTTTCAAGAAATTCGGACCTTTAAAGCTATTTTGTACTCCCATTATTAGAGCATAAATTCATCATTTGTAGCTAGTAACTAGAATTGAGTACATGCTTAGCATTTCTTACTCTTCCGCATTACAAGTTTTAACAAGTCATTACCAATTGAGATTTTCTCTCTCAGTCCTTGGTTGCATGAAAGAAAAGATATCTAGAGAGAGTGATGGAGGTTGGAAGCCATTCTTCATCAATGGAGCAGGATCCTCCTACCTTTTAACCTACTCCAAGGAAAGCGGGATGATGGAAATCTGTAAAATCCATGCTCGGTAATTCATCGAGAATTAATCAATCATAATTTAAACTTTTTGTTTTTTCCGGATAACTTCTTTTATTAATTTTGAACATGACTGATAATGGGATTGTATGTGTTTTGATTCATTAATTTCATGTTTATAGGTAATGAATCATTCAAAAAGTTGGCTTCAATGAGCTTAGTATCTAATATAACAATGTACCTGCGTACAAGATACAACATAGGTGGTGTATTTTTTTTATTAATGTGGTATCAGTATATGGTATGGTACTTCCAACATTGCATCATTAGCTGGTGCTTTCATCTCTAATGCTTATTTGGGCAGGTTTCTGTTTGGCACATAAAAGGGGTGACGTGACTCGTGGGATCTCCCTCGCTCCTGGGAGAAGACCAATTTAATCGGTGGTCTATAAGCGTGCCAGGACAGTTACGTCCAAATTTGTGTGCAAAGATGCTAGATCTCAACTTGCTGGATGTGTGTGCTACAACATCAAGTCTGAGCTCAGTGGTTACAAACGAACTGTGTGAGCTCATATGTCAAACAAATATTTCTAATGCTACGCAGCTAGTAGACTCTTATATGATCTAATTTTATGCGACTGTGGAGGGTAGGAAATGACCCCCTCATTGGTTACTTACTTCGGCGTTGAATGACATTGTGAATTGTCTTGAAGTATCTGTGTGCGGGTGTGCCTGTTTGGATTAAACGGGAACTGCAATTTGTCGATCGAATAACATTAATAGAAAAGTGTGTATCGAATAACATTAATAAAAAAGTGTGTAACAATAGCATCACTTACGATTAAGTGTCAAGCGAGAGTTTATTACAACTTCTACAATATTACATGATCTTGGTTCTAAATTACACTTGAAACGTAAATCACAGACCAGAAGTAGGTGTTAGAAAAACTCTTCCTATGATATAACCGGTAGTGGGATACTAGGGAAATTGTTTGGGCAACGCATCCCATAGTGGGACGCTGGAAAAATTATTTTGGCAACGAAACCAATAGTAGAATGCTATGGATGACACTTGGATTTAAGCACAACCAATTGTGTGGATTTAGGCACAACTAGTAATGTGATGCTAGGGATTCTACTTTGATTAAGGAAAGCCAAAAATAGAGTGCTATGGATACCATTTGGATTTAGGAAAAGTCAAAAATAGAGTGCTATGGATACCACTTGAATTTAGGTAAGGGCGGAAGAAAAGTGATAGGAGGCTGACGGGTTTAGACTCAGATGTTTTGTCGTTATTTCTCTACACTTCGTACAAAAATAAAACCTGCAAAAACTTTACTAAAAATCGTATAGTAATAAGCAGGGTCGAACCACTCTCAAGTGAGAATCGGTAATGAGCCTTGAATTCAAAACCTCAATTTTTGGGATGAAAAGTGAATATTTGAAAATAAATTTTTGATTTTTTAATAATAAAAATTACTACTAAATAACTTTGATCAAATAATGGAAAAAAATCTTAAAGAAAGATAATTCACCACCATGGATCTGATCTTGAGAGTTTGTGTTCAACTAAAATTCACATTCTGCAATAGGACGGGTCCTTGTAGGATAAGGCCATTTGAATGGGTTATCGTTCCTGCCCTAAGAAAATGATCGATTTAAGTGCTAATTCCAAATTAATTCAAACTTGATTCAATTGATTATAACTAAGAATTGAACAAACTAAGTGGCAATTAAACTATACTTTACCACTAACTCCTACTTTTAGACAATTATATCAACATTGGGGAAAACCACGTACGCATACTATAATGGTGTGGCTACAAGCTCACAATTCATTTAATGATGAAATTTCAATTACAATTTAACAAGTATAAAATGTCTACCTGACCAACCTTAAACTAATCTATACTAATTGTAGCACATTTCAACTTCCCATAACATGAATTATCAAGTTCTAATTGTAATTGTCAAATTAAACCCTAATTGCATGATTTCTCCCAATTAGACTGCAAGAACAATAAGAGAATTGGAATCAATCAATCACAACATACATTCATCTACCAAGATTCATATACATTGCAATTGAATTCTATCAATTAGTACACATTTTATAGAACATCTACAAATTGAAGATCTAATCATGCGATAATTGTATACATATATCAATTTTTTCCAAATTCAATACAAATAATTCAAAAGATAGAAGAGATGACTACATAATTCCCGAGGTTTACTTAATTTCTAGGCTTCTATAATAAATGAGATCTCCATCTTCAAGATGGATCCTTCAACTTCCATGGTCATCCAAGCCCCAAGAATTCTCCAAAATCGTTCAAAATTGCTCCAAGAAGACCCAAATTAAGAGATATGAAGCTTTGATCCCTAAATAAAAAGAGAGACTTAGTGCATTTGGAATTGTATAATGAGATGCACTTTTGAAATGTTGCGCATGGGCATTTATGCCTTAAATGCTACTGTTTAGATGAAGGAGTGACATGTGTATATATGATGCATGCTTTATGTATGAAACCTTCCTTATGATTTTAGATAATGTTTATGCATGTGATTGGTTGTGTATAAACTTGTATAGATGTATGCTAGGTTATGGAAGGTTGAGGAAACTAAATTTGGTGTTTAAAGACTTAAGGATAATGGAAATAAGAACACTTGAGGATGGACTTTCGATCAATCGAAATAGGGTCTTCGATTAATCGAAGGCTTACTTTCAATTAGTTGCTGATAGGTCTACGATCAATCAAAGCCAAGATTTTGATTAATCGAATCTTCAATTAATCGCAGACTAAATCACATTTTTGGGTTCCAAAACCAGTGTGTTTTGATGTAGTTTTCGCACAAAGTGTGATTAATCGTAGAACTTCTATTAATTAAAGTTCCACATTCGATTAATCACAGCATTGAAGGTGCTATTGAATTGAATTAGACAGCTAGTGTCAATGGGTGCTCTGTGAAGGGCCTAGTAGTAGACATATGAATATGACATTATGGTTTTGGGTGGTTAATATGGTTAAATTGTGTTTATGTTCCGCATTCTCACTCTTGAGTTCTTGTATCATTTTGGGTACGGGAATTTGGGGGGTGATAACATGATATCAGAGCTTAACTGGGTTTAAATACATAAGGACAAGGGTTAAGGGTCAAATGTTAATGATGTAATACCCCGCTCCAACACATGGTATGATATTGTCCGCTTTGGGCCTGAGCCCGCACGGTTTTGCTATTGGGTTTACCCCAAAAGGCCTCATACCATTTGAAGAGAACATACTACCCCTTTTCCACACCCAGGCGATGTGGGATTGAGCACCCTGTACCCTGTCAGTGTGGTAGCTCAGCCCAGTGTCTGTCTTCGCACCCGCCCACTCACACCCGTCCACAAGGGTTACTACAATCCACCCCCCTACGAGGCCCGACGCCCTCGTCGGCACACTTCTTCCGGCTGGGTTCAGGCTCTGATACCAACTGTAATACCCCGCTCCAACACATGGTATGATATTATCCGCTTTGGGCCTGAGCCCGCACGGTTTTGCTCTTGGGTTTTATCCCAAAAGGCCTCATACCATTTGAAGAGAACATACTACCCCTTTTCCACACCCAGGCGATGTGGGATTGAGCACCCTGTACCCTGTCAGTGTGGTAGCTCAGCCCAGTGTCTGTCTTCGCACCCGCCCACTCACACCCGTCCACAAGGGTTACTACAAATGAAGGGCCACAAAATCAAGTGCAAAGATGGAGAAATAGGGTGATGAAGGCTCTAAAAATGTTCAAGAAGATGAACCCTCCTATGTTTGATGGGAGATCAGATTTTGTAGCTGCAACAGATTGACTTGAGCAGATATCCAAAGCATTCAATGTGCTAACGATAGATGAGGACGATCTGAGAATGTCCATGATCCCTATTTAATTAACGGGAGTGGTGGACTTGTGGTGGAAGTCCATGACTCATACTCATAAGGCAAGAGACATGGAATGAGAAACCTTCTGGAGGTTATTCCTTGAGACGTATTTTCCAAACACGGTGAAGGAAGCCTTACAGGATGAGTTCATACACTTGATTCAGGGAGGAATGCGTGTGATGGACTATGAGAATAAGTTCATAGCTTTATCTCGATTTGCACCAGAGATGATAGTAAACGAACAAACAAAGGCAAGGAGATTCGTGCAGAGACTTTGGTTTGAGCTAAGGACTAAGGTCACTATCTTGGACTTGCCTAGCTATGCGGAGGTGGTGAGGCAGACATTATTAGTGGAGACCGACGATAATGATCTTTAGAGGATACAGTACTCGAGGAATCAGTCTCAAGCATGGTTTTTCATCTAGAGAACAATTCGAAGAAAAAACACAAGGGAAGTAGTTCCTTCTCACAAGGACCACAACAGACACAATTTTTCTCTACAGTTTTTATGCCTATTGGATCGTCTTGGGACAAGGTGAAATATTTCAGTGTCATCAGATGGGGCATTACAAGTTAGAATGCCCACAATTGCAACCTACACCTAAGGAAGATTCGAGGAAGTGCTATAGGTGTGGACAGTGGGTTCATGAGGTGAGGGATTACCCACAGAAGAAGAGTGGTACTTATGATGTTGCAGGGTCACAGCAGCATTATTCACAGGCTTATGGGGTACAGTCAGGATTCAAAGTCCTTCAGCCACCACAGCCTGCACAATATGTTCGGAGTTCACAACCGGGGAGGGGAGCGACTCCTACTGCCTCTACACAATAGTCTGGCCATCCGATGAATGGTCAGCCAGGACGGGCTATTCAGGGCCGTCCCTATGCGATTACTCCAGCTAATACTTTAGCGGGTTATTCAGTAGTGCGAGGTAACTTTCTTGTATCTAGCTCATGGGCTAGAGTCTTAATTGATCCGGGTGTATCCCATTCATTTATGTTAATTGCTTTTGCATCTGCTTTGGGGTTAGAGGTGTTGACATTGGATAGAACTTTGTACATTGATACGCCAGTTGGGAGTAGGGTGATCTTGGATATGGTGTGTCGATCATGCAAAGTAGAGATAACAAATCAACGGTTGGAATTTAATTTTGTTCTCTTAGAGATGATGAGCTTTGATGTCATTCTCGAAATGGACTGGTTATCCGCTTTTAGAGCCAACATGAGGAAGAGTGTCAATGTGTACACCCAAAGGAGATTACTTTTGCTTCGTGGGACAATGGAGTGAAATTTATTCTTCGTCACTTTATGGATTGTGGGATCAAAGCAATTATAGTTTTTTCCTAGCTGGCCTTGTGACCAAAGAAGAAGGGGAAAACTTTAAAATCTTTTCTAAAGTGGTTTATGATTTTGAAGATATGTTTCCAGAAGAGTTAACAAAATTATCTTCAAGGCGGGATGTTGAATTTTCCATTGACGTCATACATAGTACAGTGCGCATTTTTATGGCACCGTATCATATGGCACCGGCGAAATTGAGGGAGTTGAAAGAGCAATTAGAGGACTTGAAGGCGAAAGATTTATATGTCCTAGTGTTTCACCTTGGGGAGCACGGGTCCTATTTGTTAAAAAGAAGGATAGGTCACTACGGTTGTGTATTGACTATCAAAAGCTAAACCGTGCGACGATCAAGAACAAATATCCTTTGTCAAAAATAAACAATTTGTTTGATCAACTTAAGGGAGCAAATTATTTTCCAAACTTAACTTGAGGTCGGGGTACTATCAATTAAGAATTAGGGAAGAAGATATTTTGAAGACGACTTTTCGTACACGGTATGGTCATCACGAGTTCCTTGTGATGTCATTCGATTTAACGAATGCACCGATAACATTTATTGACTTAATGAATCGTGTGTTTAGTGCATTCCTTGATAGATACGTTATGGTGTTCATTGATGATATTCTTGTGTATTTTTCTTTAAGGAAGGAACATAAAAACCACTTGAGAACGCTGTTGCAAATTCTAAGGGAGAACCAGTTGTATGCCAAGTATGAGAAATACGACTTTTGGCTACCGAAAATGAAGTTTCTTAGACACGTAGTTTCAGGAAGAGGAGTTTTCGTAGATATTTCCAAGATTAAGACCATAATGGATTGGGAATGTCCAAAGAATGTGTTTGAAATTCAGAGTTTCTTGATGTTAACCAGCTATTACTAAAGGTTTGTGGAGGCCTTCTCTCGGTTAGCGGCACCTATGACAAGACTCAGCCGAAAGGGAGTCAAATTCACATGGAATGAAGCTTGTAAACTTGCCTTCCGGGAATTGAAGAGGAAGTTGACTACCGTTCCAATTTTAGTGATTCTAGAGCATGGGTTAGGATATGTAATATATTTTGATGCTTCACGAGATGGGTTGAGTTGTGTGTTGATGCAAATAGAGAGGGTTGTTGCTTATGGGTCTCGACAATTAAAGACTCACGAGCAAAACTATCTGACTCATAATTTAGAGTTTGCGGCAGTTATCTTTGCTTTGAAGGGATGGAGACACTACTTGTACAGGGAGAAATTTGAAATCTTTTCCGATTACAAGAGTCTCAAATATCACTTCTTTTAGAAGGATTTGAACTCTAGGCAACAGAGATGGGTACAGTATATAGAAGATTATGATTTTGAACTTCAGTGTCACCCGGAAAAGGCCAGTGTAGTGGTCAATGATTTGAGTAGAAAATCACATGTGACTTTGGTTAACATTGTCATTCGAGAATGAAAATTGATGGAGGACATAACGGATTGGGGCTTGTACTTCAATGATGATAGTGAACCGACTACCTTGTTTAGCCTTGTTACTTAACCAACTCTAGCTGGTGGGATAATTGTGGCATAAGGGTAAGATGAGGAGATGAAGACTATTCACCCTCAGATTTTGAGTGGTGAAATTGTAGAAGGTTAGTCCTTGCATTTAGATAGGAGTTTGTGGTTCAAAGGGAAGATGTATGTGTTTATCCCTTATAGGGAGGGTATTCTTGTGGAGTTTCATTGTTCTAGGTTTGCGGTACATCTCGGTGGATCAAAAATTTATCACAACTTGAGACGCCAATATTGGTGGAAGGGAATGAAAAAGGATGTGGCTCAATTTGTGGCTAAGTGTCTTACTTGCCAACAAGTTAAGGCTGAACATAAAAAATCGGCTGGTTTATTACACCCATTACTAGTGGTGGAATAGAAATGGCAGTATATCACTATGGATTTCGTGATGGGGTTTTCGAGGTCACAAAAAGGACATAATGTTGTTGTATAATTCGTAGTCGATAGGTTGACTAAGACTACTCATTTTTTACCTATTCGGATTATAGATGGTGCAGAGAATCTTAGTAAGCTATATGTGGAGCAGATTGTGAAGCTTCATGGTGTTCTAGTGTCTATTATTTCGAACAGGGATCCTAGGTTTACTTCACGGTTTTAGCAAGATTTTCAACTAGGCCTTGATACAGGGTTACACTTCAGTATAATTTTTTATCCTCAGACTGATGGTCAGTCAAAGCATACCATTTAAATATTGGAGGATATGTTGAGAGCCTGTATCCTAGATTTCAGAGGAAATTGGGAGGACCATTTGTCGTTGGTGGAGTTTGCCTACAATAATAGCTACCAAGCTAGCATTGAGATGGCTCCTTTTGAGGCATTATATGGTAGGTCGTGTAAGTCACGAGTTTGTTGGACTGAAGTGGGGGAGACAACTGTTTTGGGACCGGATATAGTCCACGAGACTATGAAAAAGATTAAGTTGATTTGACAACAGTTGATCACGGCACAAAGTAGACAAAAGAGATATGTCGATCGAAGGAAGAGACATTTATCATTTGAGATGGGAGACCACGTGTTTCTCAAGGTTTCTCTACGCAAAGGGTTGATGAGATTTGGGAAGAATGGCAAGTTATCACCACAGTTTATTAGACCCTTCGAGATTTTGGAGTGCATTGGTGAAGTTGCTTATCAGTTGACTTTGCTACCACAATTAGAAGGTGTTCACAATGTCTTTCATGTATCCATGTTGAGGAGATATGAACCAAATTCGTCCTATGTTTTGGGTTGGACAGACATTGAGGCTGAGGAAGATGTGTCGTATAAGGAGTGACCGATGAAAATTCTTGTCACTAGAGATCAAGTGTTAAGGGGAAAGACCATTCCTTTGGTCAAGGTTTTGTGGAGGCATCACGGACTAGAAGAAGCCACTTGGGAATGAGAACAAGAAGTTCGCTCCAAGTACCCAAACTTATTTATTTCATAAGGTATGTTCGAATTTAAGGACAAAATCTCCTAAGGTGAGGAGGTTGTAGAGATCCAAATTTATTTATTTATTTATTTTATTTTCTGAAATAGGACTATAAATATAATTAAATATGTTTTAAATGTAATTTACATATGTTGGGACTCTTTTACATGTTTGGAGAGTTTTCTGAGTCATTCGGCTTATTTTGAAATTTTGGGTCGCGGGGACCCGAGACAGGGGTTGGATGGACCCGAAAATTTGGATATTTTTTTAAAAAATTTTATTTTTGATTATAGACCAATTAGAATATTAGAAGAGACGTAGAGTTGATTTCGAAACCATAACCATTTTCAGATTCGAAAACGGAGGTCAGGAAGGTACGTTAAGTGAACTAGGGGTGTTTTAGTCATTTTATACCCTAGGGCTTATAAATCTTTAAAGGACAGATATTTACAGCCACTTTCTCTCTCTAAAAGTTTAAAATTCTCTATTCTCTCTAAGAATTAGAAGCCTTAAGGCTTAATTCGGAAGACGCCGAAAAAGAAAAGTTTGTTCTACGTGGCAAGGGCATCACTTGGAACCAAACAAAGTGAGGTTTGGACAACTTTGGTGTAAGTGATTTTGAGGGATAACTTGATATTATATCTCTTGAGGTAGGGGGTATGTGTTGTGTCTTTCATTTCAAGTTTAATTTAATGTTTTAAGCATAAAATGAATATTTTCATGTCATATATGAATTCTTGAACTCTTGAGATGACATTCTTGTTAAATTTGATATATATATGTTTTCTTGGATAGAAAATAATCAATTTGTGAAATAGAATGCATGAATTGCTAGTGTATGCCTTGTGTGAAGTATATTATACAAAAATGGGATTTTGGGTAATTGTATTGAATCCTAGTTTCAATGGGGAAAATTGTTTAAAAGGTTGAATGTATTTACTTGTCAATATAATTTCTTGCTTGACATACTAGAAATGAACATAAAACATAGAATGGGTACAAAACATCGAGACTTGTGTATGTTTGTACAAAATGTGTAGGGGTGGCAATTCGTGTAAACGGGTCGTGTTCGTGTTGTGTAAAGACACGGGTATTCGGATAATTAGCTTAACACGAACACGACACGATTACTATTCGTGTTAAATAGGTTCGACACGAACACGATTCGTTAATTAAACAGGTGACATGACACGACCCATTAAGACACGTTTAACAAGTGAATCGTGTTACAACACGACACGACACGATTCGATTAGACACGACCCAATAACAAACCCATTGACTGTTTGGTTCAAAATTCCTTAAAAAAAATTCATTTTCTAAATCCATCATCCAAATTAACTTGCAAATGAACTCATTTAACCTTTAAATGATTTCAACCCATTTAAAAATAACCTGTAAATCATTAACTATCAAGTATCACCATATGATATAAGATGAAAATAAAAAAATAAAAATATATCTATTATAAACAACCAACATCCATTAAACCACTAAACTATTATAGAACTGCCACTTAAAACTATTCAACAATTTTATTACAAAAACCTCTCATTCATTCCAAGAAAAAAAAAAGTTTAAATTACTTGCCACCAAATAAAGTATAGAACCACTACTGATGAATTTCTTCAAAATAAGTATTCCACTAGCTGCAATGAACAAGGCATGATCAAAGCATATAAAGAAGAAAAATCAACTTGATGGCAACTAACAAATCTAAAGATATTACAAAACTAACCACTCATTCTCAATAGGAAGTTCTGAACAATATGAAATAATACGAAAAGAATATTTATCTAGAATAACTTAAATTAACGAAACGCATACCATTCATTTTAAAATGAAACACAGACCAGGACCTCATTGATTCTCCACTTTGCCTGTTGTAATATATGTATCTCAATGAGTATCAAAAAAGTAAAATTTTTTATAATACAAGAATATGTAAAATAAACAAAATAACATTCATTTCATCAATACCTCACTGGACACTAGTCCACAATAACATTGGAACATTCGGTTGAAGTAAGATCTTCTTTGTTGATGTTCACATTTACAAGTTCCACAATAAGCTTATCTAATTCAAGTTCCGAGCTCTCTTTATCCAAACAAAATAAAATGTTAATAAGAACTAATCAAAATAATTTTAAACCATATTCCTTTGAGTCATTATAAGTAACGAGTTGATTACCTTTCAAATTAAATACCCAATCTCTAGAGCATACCAAAGCCTCCACATTCTCGGGTAACAGAGAACTACGATATTGGTCAAGAACTCGACCACCAACACTAAAAGCAGACTCGAAAGCAACAGTAGACACCGAAATACTCAATATATCACGAGCCATACGAGAAAGTATTGGATACCTAAATTGGTTACCTTTCCAAAATGAAATTATATCGAGATCTACCTTCCTATCAATATTTGGTTCATCCAAATACAATTTCAATTCTGTTTTTTGTGCACTAGTAAGTAACCCGCCACTTTGAAACATATCAAATTCCTATATTAAAAATTAGAAAAATTAATGCAAGTAATTAGTCAAAGAAATATTTTGTATTCTTCTAAAGTTGAACAATCTAAAATATCTAAATAAAGAAGCTCTAAATTACTTGCATAACATCTCTACTTTCTTTTGAAAATTGCGTGTCAACCATTTCACGAGAACCACTTCCAACTTCTTGTGAAAAAGTTGATGTGCTAAAAGGTATAGGAGAATCAAGCATGTATTCATTAAAAAGACAAAACAATTTCTCACGAACTTCCTCTCCCTCATGAATCTTGTTATAGCAAAAATCCACAAATTCAAACTTATAGCGAGGATCTAAAATCACTACAAAAGCAAGAATAACGCTAAAATCCGACCAATACTTTTCAAACTTGGAATACATCTGACTTACCATCTTACGCATAAACCCATCCTTGCTTTTCATTTTTGTTACTAATTTCCTTTGAACTAAAAATATAAGCGGAAAGTATAAATTTGCTTTGGGGTACTTTGTTCCAGAAAAGATTTTTGTAACTGTATAAAATACTTCCAAAAAATTACAAATCTTTTCTGCTTTGGTCCACTCCTCATGAGTTGGACAACACTTGTAATTTGAGTCACTCAATGCCAAGTGAGAAAAAACACGACGAAAATAAATGGCAGTCTCAAGCATAAGAAAAGTAGCATTCCACCTTATAGGAACATCTTGTCTCAAACCTTTCTTAGCATCTAAAGAAACATGAGAAATACATTCTAAAAACTTTTGTTTTCTCCCTGCAGACCCTTTAACATATTTAACACTCTCACAAATCTTGAGAATAGATTCATGAATTTCTTTCAACCCATCTTGCACAATTAAATTTAAGATATGCGCACAACAACGAATGTGAAAAAAGCTACCACTACTTAGCAATGCACCACTCAAATTCAATTGGGCCTTTAACATTTCAACAAATGCAAGATTTGATGAAGCATTATCTAAAGTAATTGAAAACAACCTCTTCTTAATCCCCCCACCATTCAACAAAGAATAAATTATTTCAGTTATAGTTAAACCATTGTGTGGAGATGGCATGTAGGAAAAGTTTATAACTCTCTTTTGCAAATTCCAATGGTCATCTATAAAATGTGCCGTAAGATATAGATACCCATCAGTGGTCAAAGAAGACCACATATCAAATGTCAAGCAAATTCTACCAGGTAATGATTCTAACAAATGTCGAATTCTACCATTTTCATTTTTGTACATCTTCAAGATATCAGCCTTAGCTGTATTCCTACTAACAGGTTGATAACTCTCATTTAAATAACGAAACGCTACTCTAATACCCTCGTACTCAACAAATTGAAAAGGCAAGTCATGCATTATTATAGCAGTAGATATAAGGTCACAAAATTTTGTAGGATCAAATTTAGATGAATGCATGGTAATAGCACCAGATGACTGAGATAAAAGAAGTTGACCTATGTTATGTGTGTCCCTCCTAATGCACATGTTCATGTGTTTTAGCATATTACCAGTTCCAAACTTGCTTTCAGCAACATAAATAGTCCCACACTTTTTGCACTTGCACCTTTGTATCTTGTCTGCACCCAAAGGAAGCATTTCAAAGAACAGCCAAACTTTAGATCTTCGTTTTCGCTTTCCTACTTTTTTTGATTTCACCTTTGTAGCATCTACTTCCAATACATCAACTTCGTCATCACTTCCATCAAGAGTTTCAGGGTTTTCTGGAACATCATTTGAGTCCATCTAAGTTACAAAAAAACATAAAAAATAAAACCACAGTTAGAAAAAAAAACCAATAACAATTAACAAAATAAAAATAATATTCTACAACAAAAGAAAACAAAGAAATACATAGATATAACACCTCAGAGATTTGTTCACAAGTCACAAATGATTTATTCACAAGCCACATGATTTAAAACCTCCTCAAGGAAATCAGATTTTAGAACCTCCTCAAAGTACCAGATATTAGAACCTTCTCAAATAAATCAAATTTTAGAATCTCCTCAAAAGTAATCAGAAATTAAAACCATAATGACCCAAAAAAAAAATTAAATAAGCCGAAAGTGGGGGCAGCTGTAGCCTGTAGTGTTGTGGGTTTTGCATATATCATCTCATATGCATAAGTGGAGAAAAAAAAATACCATTGTATATTAATATATATATATATATATGTATATAAGTATACCATTGTATATCTATATCAATATATATATATATATGTATATATAAATATATATATAATATGATATAGATGTGCAAGTTGTGTCGGCAGAGTGAGTTTTATAGAGAAAGAATAATTCTAGAGAGAAAGCTAGAGAGAGAAAGAAAGTTTTAGAGAGAGACACAAGCAGCCGAGAGGGAGGTGAGGTGCCAGAGATGGGTGGGTGAGGCTGTGGTGGTTGTTGTGGTTTGAGGTGGTGCGTGGTGAGGCTGTGGTGGTTGTTTTGGTTTGCGGTGGTGCATGGTGAGGCTGTGGTGGTTGTTGCGATTTGTGATGGTGCGTGGTGAGGCTGTGGTGGTTGTTGCAGTTTGCGGTGGTGCATGGTGAGGCTGTGGTGGTTGTTGCATTTTGAGGTTGTGGACCTTGTTGACTGAACGAAGAAAAAGAAAAAGAAAAAAAAAAGAAGAAGAACAGAAGAAAAGAATAAATCGTACCTGATCAGTGATTGTACTAATTTGAGTTATTGTCGAAAATGGAAACTCTTAAGTCTTGCCCCAGATCAGTAGATCTGATTTGGAGATTTTAAGATTTTCTTACCTTCGCAGTTCACTCTTCGTTCTCTACTTCTCTCAGTCTCACAAATCAATTGAAATGTTAGATGGTGTACACCGTGTACTACTTAGGGTATCATTTATTTTTAATTAAATTTAAAAAATTACCCAAATTGATTTCAGGTTATACGTGTCTAGTGGGTCGTGTCTGTGTCAACCCGACACGAAATGACCCGATTTCTTATTGGGTCAATCGTGTTAATTTCGTGTTAGCGGGTTAAACCTGAACATGACACGATTTCTAATCGGGTAAATTGTGTCTACACGATAAGCTTAAACCCAAACACGCTTATGTCGTGTTGTGTTCGTTTCGTGTTAGCGTGTCGTGTCCAATATTGTCACCCCTAAAAACGTGACATGTTTTGTGTGAGTGTGGGGTGTTATCTCAAAAGTGACTCATGAACAAAGTAGATGAGGAACATATCCTCTGAAATTGAAAGTCCTCAAACTTGTGCAAGAGGGTTGGTTACGGGTGGGCTAGTAGCCTGAGAATAATTATGGACATGGGGTATGGGGCTTCAACATATATCTGAATTGGGTGTGTGAGTGTGATTCCAATTCCAAGAGCGAAATGAGTCTTAAGTGTAATAATGTGAATTTAATGGATTTTGTATTCGATTTCAATTGTGTCATATGTTATAGATATGACAAAGTGTGCAATAAAGCATGTTTGTTTAACATTGTGGTTGTCAGGTATATTGATATATATGCTATGTGATATGAAAGTCTTGGTTTTTGACTAGAATGTTAGGAAGCATGACACGTAGCTAGGCTATGCATGCAAAATTAATTATGTTTATGCGTTAGTATGAAATGTGAACTTGGGTTAATTGCGCAACGTATTACTTTAAGTCGTTGAACTTGCTCAGCCCCCTACATTAACAATTTCAGGGCACGAAAAGGAGGTTGTCGATGGTGAGCAACCATGAGTTGAGTTAGAGTTAGGAGAACTCTCTTTTTATTATTTTTGGTGTTATGCATGTCTGGGATATGGACTTAATGCATGTGGAGTTATATTGTAGTAACCTTTGTGGACGGGTGTGAGTGGGCGGGTGCATAGACAGACACTGGGCTGAGCTACCACACTGACAGGGTACAAGGTGCTCAATCCCACATCGCCTGGGTGTGGAAAAGGGAATGTGCTTATATGTAGTATGTTCTCTTCAAATGGTATGAGGCCTTTTGTGGTAAAACCCAACAGCAAAACCGTGCGGGTTCAGGCCCAAAGCGGACAATATCATACCATATGTTGGAGCGGGGTATTACAGTTGGTATCAGAGCCTGAACCCAGCCAGAAGTGTGCCGACGAGGACGTCGGGCCTCGTAGGGGGGTGGATTGTAGTAACCCTTGTGGACGGGTGTGAGGGGGCGGGTGCATAGACAGACACTGGGCTGAGCTACCACACTGACAGGGTACAAGGTGCTCAATCCCACATCGCCTGGGTGTGGAAAAGGGCGGACAATATCATACCATGTGTTGGAGCGGGGTATTACAATCAAAGTTTCTGAGGGACAAGTCTTTCCTAGGGCAGACAACCCCAAATAAAAGTTTTACTATAAATTTCGTAATTCTAACAAACATGCAACTAACAATTGTGTTTTTGTTTCGAAATATTGTGCAAGAAAATATTGATTTAGGAATGTTAAGGTTGATAAGTGCACAAAACTTGCTATTTTAGTATTTTATATTCAAAAATAAGTTTTTAATTACTCTTTTATTTTATTTAAATATTTTTATCTTTGCATTTTATGTTTTATAGGGGTTGATTTCCAAATAAGAAGAAAAGCAGCAAAAACTGGTTAAAAATGATATATATAGCCAAAGATAAACATAAGAAGAATTGTATGAGAGATGGTATTATGTGTGACAATAGGTCTCAAGTTCAAAACTTTGCAAAATATTTTTTACACGGCCACATCTGCAGTCCAGAATTCAAATTGAAGATATGGAGATCAAATATTAGATTATTAAATTCAAAATTTTGTATTTTGAATTTTTGTTTCTTAAATTTTAAATTTTGTATTTTGAATATTTGTATTTTAAATTTTTTATTTTGTATTTTTTATTTTAAATTTTTCTACCTAAACCATTCCCCTCTAACTCTATAAATAGGGGTCTTAGGGGATGGTGAAGGGAGTTAGAAAATTGTAGAGAAATTATACAAAAAAAATTGTGTAATTGTTTTATTGATGCAATGAAGAATAGTAGTTTTATTTCTATTTGTTTATTTTTTGTTGATATGCAAGCGTAAGCATCCTTCTCAAGCAAGTGATGAAGCCATTATGACTAAAATATAAGTAAGTTATTTCATTTTCTTGTCTAATTTTTCCTCCCAAGAGCATTCTTATACTCTTCTATTCTGGATTTTTATTTTCTAAAATTAGAGGGAGGATTCTTCGTGTTTGCCAAATAATGGTAATTCGAAGAATACCTACTTCTGTTTTCCTAGCCAATGGGCATCAGATTAAGTAAAGAAATGTCTCTTTCATAAATAATCAAGTCATTCTTTTTTTTATTCCATATTTTCCTTCATCTTTTTAAGTTCTAATTGGATTGGTGAAGTGTATTGATTATTAGAGGAAAAACTAGATAAGAATATTAGAAACTTCATTTATATGGATCCATGGTGGTGAATTATCTTTCCTTGAGATTTGTTCCATCATTTGATCTAAGATATTTAGTATTTGTCTTTATTATTAAAAAAAATCATAAGTTTATTTTTAAATATTCATTTTTCATCTCAAAAGATTTAGGTTTTGAATTTTAGACTTGTTACTGATTCTCACTTGAGAGTGGTTCGATCCTACTTACGACTATACAATTTTTAGTAAAGTTTTTGTAGGTTTTATTATTTTTGTACGAAGTGTAGAAAAGTAACGACAAACATCGACTATTTTACATTCGTCAAAGGTTCCCGAGAAGAAGAAGAAGGAAGTCATGACAGTTGATGAAAATCCCTTCCCGGGCTTGATATCGGTCAATATGATCGATCTAGTACCTATTAAACATGCCTAGTTGAAGGATATTGCTCCCATAAACGAACAGCAAAGGAAAGCAGCTAAGGCAGAAGGAAAACGACCAGCTTTTGAAGATTTGGCCTCAAATGTAGAGTTATTGAATTCTCAGCAAAGAGAAAAACAACTCTCTTTATCAAAGAAGGTAGATGGCCAGATTGCAAAGTGAAATGAGATGTTGCTGAGCCTCAGATATGGATAGAATTGTCCATTCTGTCACAACCCAAATTCTTATACCCAAAACGATACAAAAACTCAAAGATGAGAATGCGAAACATCAACACAATTTAACCATATTAATCACCTAAAACCATAATGTCACATTTATATGTCTACTACTAGGCACAAAGCACCCATCGACATTAACTGTCCAATTCAATTCAATAACACCTTAAGTGCTGCGATTAATTGAAGGTTAAACTTTGATTAATCGAAGTTTTACTATTAATCGCACTTCATGCGAAACCTCCATCAAAACACACTAGTTTTGGAACCCAAAAATGTGATTTAGGTTGCGATTAATCAAAGAGTCGATTAATCGAAATCTTGGCTTCGATTGATCATAGACCCATTAGCGATTAATCAAAAGTCAGGCTTCGATTAATCGAAGACCCTATTTTGATTGATCAAAAGTCTATCCGTAAGTGTTCTTATTCCATTGTCCTTAAGTCTTTAAACACCAAATTTAGTTTCATCAACCTTCCCACAACCTAGCATACATCTGTACAAGTTTATACACAGTCAATCATATGCATAAACATTATCCGGAATCATAAAGAAGGTTTCATACATAAAGTATACACCATATATACATATGCCACTCCTTCATCCAAACAGTAGCATTCAAGAATTAAATGCCCATGTACAACATTTCAAAAGTGAATCTCATTATACATGTAATACCCCACTCCAACACATGGTATGATATTGTCCGCTTTGGGCCTGAGCCCGCACGGTTTTGCTCTTGGGTTTTACCCCAAAAGGCCTCATACCATTTGAAGAGAACATACTACATATAAGCACATCCCCTTTTCCACACCCAGGCGATGTGGGATTGAGCACCCTATACCCTGTCAGTGTGGTAGCTCAGCCCAGTGTCTGTCTATGCACCCACCCACTCACACCCGTCCACAAGGGTTACTACAATCCACCCCCCTACGAGGCTCGACGCCCTCGTCGGCACACTTACTTCCGGCTGGGTTCAGGCTCTGATATCAACTGTAATACCCCGCTCCAACACATAGTATGATATTGTCTGCTTTGGGCCTGAGCCCGCACCGTTTTGCTCTTGGGTTTACCCCAAAAGGCCTCATACCATTTGAAGAGAACATACTACATATAAGCACATCACCTGGGTGTGGAAAAGGGGATGTGCTTATATGTAGTATGTTCTCTTCAAATGGTATGAGACCTTTTGGGGTAAAGCCAAGAGCAAAACCGTGCCGGCTCAGGCCTAAAGCGGACAATATCATACCATGTGTTGGAGCGGGGTATTACATTGATCATTTTATCCTTATATATAAGATCAAAGATTTGTTTAGTTTAATTATAATTCTCACTGTTTTTGTTGTATTGTTAAAGTGACTCTTGCTTATCCTAAGATTTTTTAGAATTTCACTATTTCTCTGTTAGCTCATTCTTTACTTTATTAGCACATAATGACTGCAAATTTTGCTAATACAAAGGGTATATATGAGAATTATAGAGAGTAAATCAATAGAGAAAGAGAGGAAGTAAAGAGAGAGAGTAAACTGAGAGAAAGTAAAGAGAGAAAAAAATGCAAACTTTATTTGTGAAATATGAGAGTCGGCAAATCTAAAGAATGGAGTGAGCTTAAAGTAAGATCCAATAAGGGTATAAAGGTCCTAATAATTAAGGCTAAAATTGTGATTTCAAACGGAAAGGTTAATTTTGGTAATTTAATTTTTCAAATTAGTTGACTTCTGACGTATATATCTAATGGTCAACTATCAGCATGGGAGTGTTAAGGCAAGGCCAATCAAACTTCAGAAAGGTTGATTATATTTTTTGACACAAGTATTATCTGTGAGTAATAAAAAAAACCTAAAAAATGTTAGAGCATTTCAACTAAAAAAAAATATATAGAACACATACTGTAATAACTCTTGTGGACGGGTGTGAGTGGGCGGGTGCGAAGACAGACACTGGGCTGAGCTACCACACTGACAAGGTACAGGGCGCTCAATCCCACATCGCCTGGGTGTGAAAAAGGGGATATGCTTGTATGTAGTATGTTCTCTTGAAATGGTATGAGGCATTTTGGGATAAAACCCAAGAGCAAAACCTTACGGGCTCAGACCCAAAGCGGATAATATCATACCATGTGTTGGAGTAGGGTATTACAGTTAGTATCAGAGCCTGAACCCAGCTGGAAGTGTGCTGACGAGAACGTCAGACCTCGTAGGGGGGTGGATTGTAGTAACCCTTGTGGACGGGTATGAGTGGGCGGGTGTGAAAACAAACACTGGGTTGAACTACCACACTGACAGTGTACAGGGTGCTCAGTCCCACATTGCATGAGCTTGAAAAAAGGGATGTGCTTAGATGTAGTATGTTCTCTTCAAATGGTATGAGATTTTTTGGGGTAAAACCCAATAATAAAATCGTGCGGACTCAGGCTCAAAGCATACAATATCATACCATGTGTTAGAGTGAGATATTACACATACAACAAGAATACTATAATAGGATAGTAATATAATATATTATTACATATACTCACCATGAATCTGAGCATTAGTTTATAGCAAGATATGTGTTGTTTTTATTTTTTTTAAAACACGATATTAAAATAATATAATATTATATTTTTCTATTAAGCCATAATATATTATATAAACCCATTTTATTTTTTAAAAATAATTGCAAAACTATTTCGTTGTGGCCCCAATCTATTCTTAACTTGTTTCGCCATATACTTTCGAAAATCAACCAAAAATAAATGAATAAAATTAAAATTTCAAGATATGTAGTTTTGTGTTGGACACATGTCGGTAATGTCATCGACACTGCCACGACCAGTCCCTGGAGGAGAGTGTTGGTACTATCTAGACAACTAATACTGCATAATAAGTGGAGCTATTGTCATAATATGCCTAATTTATCTCTCTTCGGTTGTAACAAGTCAACCACTATTTCATCAATTTGGCTTTTCTCTCTCCCCCCACTAATGGAGGAAATAAAAATATTAGGAATGTGAAGAGAGAGAGAAGGGCATGCAAATGGTGATGGAGGAAGGACATTCTTCCACAAGGGGTAAAAATCATCATCCTCCAAGATTAAAACCAGGAGGATGGAAAGCCATAGCATACATATTGGGTAATTCCCTGCAGGAATATATATATATATATATATATATATATATATATATATATGCATGTGTTTATATATGTAATAATTTGTGATTGATTATGGGTGGAATTAAATGAATGATGGTTTTTATTTTGAAGGTAATGAAACATTCGAGAGGTTGGCTTCCATGAGTTTGATAGCTAATCTAACGGTGTACCTCCACAAAAAATATAACATTGGTGGTATACTTCTTGTTAATGCAGTCAATATATGGTCTGGCTCATCCAGCATTACGACAATTGCTGGTGCTTTCCTTGCTGATGCTTATCTGGGCAGGTTCCTAACTCTCCTCTTTGGCTTGATCATCTCTTTCTTGGTATGTTCACTAGGGTTTTCTTTTTATTATTTTATTTTTTAATGTTCAAATGATTTTTCTTTAGGTTATTTAATTAGAGAATGTAAAAATAATTAAATAAATAAGAAACAAAAATATGAACTAATGAAAGGAAAATAATGATATTGCCTACACGGTCTACAACTAGCTATGACAATTAATGCAGACAAAAGATTATTGATTTATTTGATTCATTATTCTGAGAACTGTTTCCACAATTACAAAAACCCTTATCTCGTTTGTGACAACAGTAAAACTACACAGAAACGTGTTTGGCTATCAGTTTTCTGAGAACTCAGATAGTGTCTTTTCACGAACTGTCTTTTATAGTTCTTCGAAAGCAAGTTTTTGTTATCTGAGTTTCTCGAAAATTATTTTCAGAAAATTAAACCAAACACTCCCCTTGTTTTTTTAAATCTTTCCTTATTCTGAGTACCAAATTTTAAAGAAAAATGCTAAACTTCACGAATTTTAACTCAAATCTATGTGACAGGTGATAATACCATCGGGACTCTATGTATGGAGGGAATCTCAGCGATACTAACTTATCATTTAATTTTATCTCCTAAAATAATAGGCTATATCACTTTCTAGATATTTATTTGGGACGTGTAATATTGCTCAATTTTAAAATAATTGTCAACCACCACCAAACAGATTTATGAACAGTTTTGATGTTCTGTGTGAATCGAAAACTATTATTATGAAACAAAATCTTACAAGCCCTAAGAATTATTTTCAACTTGGTTTTCAGAAAACTATCAATCAAATGGAGTCTTGAATTATATTATGTTTTGAGTAATGATAGAGCACCAAAAACAGTGCACCTACTCTATTGGATGCATCCAATGGAGGAGGAGCTTCGGCTAGCTCCTCCATTCGGTGTACTGTTTTCGGAATGAAAATCATTATTGATTATCCAAGGGAGGTGTAGTCTCGGCTCCTCCATTTGCTGCATTGTTTTCGGAATGAAAATCATTATTGATTATTTATGTTCTTTGAGAATAGGACTTACTCCTAGAAAACTGAACCAGGCAGGAAATTTACAGTGAATTTCTAGCTATATCACCTAAATGAACAGTACAATCTGCTTTTTTGACAGGGGATGAGTATGGTAGCGATAACTGCAGGCATACCAGAACTTAGACCCCCTGACTGCCATGGTGAGTCCAGTTGCCCCCAGCCTCAGACATGGCAGCTCGTGTTCCTTTTTGGGAGTCTAGGACTACTATCAATAGGTTCAGGGGGCATTAGGCCCTGCAACATTGCCTTCGGTGCTGATCAATTCGACACCAGAACAGAAAAGGGAAGATCACAGCTAAAGAGTTTCTTCAATTGGTGGTACTTCTCATTCACAATTTCTCTCTTGATAGCTCTCACCGGTGTCATCTACATTCAAACCAATGTCAGTTGGGTTTGGGGTTATGCCATTCCAACTGGCTGCCTTGCCCTCGCCATACTTATTTTCTTATGTGGGCGCCATGTTTACGTTTACATTAAGCCCCAAGGGAGCGTCTTCGTGGACTTGGTCAAGGTGATCAATGCTGCCTTTAGAAAGAGAAGGGTATCTCTGGTGCCAGACTCTGACTTCTATGATCCTCCCATTAAGGACTTGAGCCAGAAACCATATGTTCTTGCTCGCACCGATAGGTTTAAGTGCCTTGACAAGGCTGCTCTCATTTGTGATCCAACTGAACTCAATGCTGAAGGTGATCAAAGTAATAGTTGGAGACTGTGTAGTGTGCAACAGGTAGAAAAACTAAAGTGTTTAGTAGGTGTTGTGCCAATTTGGTTTACAGGAATTGCTTGTTTCATATCTATGGATCAAATGAATACATTTGGGATCCTCCAAGTCCTCCAATCAAACACATTGATTGGTAACTTCAAAGTGCCACCGGCTTGGGTGGGGCTCTCATCGATGATTGCACTTGCAATATGGATTTTCACTTACGAGTGCATTTATGTCCCCTACGCACAAAAAAGCACAGAAAAAGATGTAAGAATGTCTACAAAACGAAAAATCCAAATCGGTATTGTGATGTCGATTATTTGCATGTTGGTAGCTGGGTTTATGGAGAGACAACGTCGCGAATCAGCTCTAAAACAGGGCTCCTTTGCTTCACCGATTAGTGTTGCACTACTCTTGCCTCAGTTCACATTGTCAGGTATGATTGAAGCTTTTTCTGCAGTTGCAATCATGGAGTTCTTCAACAACCAGATGCCAGAGAGCATGAGAAGTCTCGCTGGCTCGGTTTTCTTTCTCAGCTTATCAATGGCAAGCTACCTTAACTCTGTTCTTGTCAATCTTGTCCACACTTTAAGTGGGACTCATGGAAAATCGCCATGGTTAGGTGGTCATGACCTTAATTCCAGCAGACTAGACTACTTTTATTTCATCATTGCTGCTTTGGGAGGTATAAACTTCATATACTTCAATTTCTTTGCTTGCCATTACATGTTTAGTGATGTTGGCAGCCAATTTATTGATTCACACTAAGATATAGAATAGCGTGCATTATACAGAACATGTTGATCATTTACCTAGACATTTTCTATGACAGGTTGTGTAAATTAGTAATTATTTGTAACGATATATTTTAGTTAATTAAATACATTTTCTGATCTTTTCAGTGGTTACCTAGCTAGGGATGTGGCTATGAGTTGGCTGCTTCTCAAGTATATTGGGATCTTTTTGCTTGTTTGTAAACTGTGTTTTAGTATGTGATTGAGTAGTACCTAGAGGCCATAAACTGTACTGCAAAACCCAATGACAAACTATCTACCAAAAGATCAAAAATCAACAAAATGTCATGTTTACTTTGCTTGTTGAGTTATGGCCCGAATTTTGTTTGTCTTGTGGGTCCTGGACCTAGAATCTAGTCTCTATTATAACTCGGTTTATAAGGGTGCTAGGGTTTGTATTATTCAAGAGCGAGAATATCGAAACCTGAAAATAGAGAGAGAGAGAGAGAGAGAGAGTTAGGGGCTCGAGAACTTATAATCTCCAATCATTTGGCTCTGGTGCCTCATGAAATATCAAGTTCAACTCCCCTTGAGTGCAAACAATTCTTTAGGGCCACAATTCTGCGATCATACTCCGCGACTTATCCGGCCTAGGGTGAGGAAGCGCCCTTCTTGGTCCAGGGATTAGTCGGGGTGAAGCCTCGGACACCCTGGTTATCCAAAAAAAAAAAAAATCTTGTAATCTCCATTTATTATTTGCATAGTAAAACTGTTGGCCAATCTTTACCATGGTTGCATTTTGTGAGATGCATGGTTTATGTTTTCTATTGGTTCTTGATTGTGCTTGTGATTTGCCTTTGTCATAACACTGCTGTGAGTTTAGAACATGGTTTGGCTCCTCCTCTGTCTTAATGCCAGCTGAGGCTGCTGTTGGCCAACCAATTAGCACAAGAAATGGCCATCCTGTAGAAAAGAACTATTGGGACATGCATAGCAATGCCAATACTGTTCAACCAAATTGTAACAGACTATTAATGTTGCTATACAGTACCTAGTACAGTGATAAAAATCCCAAGCATGAGACAGTCACTATGTGGAAATAATATTAAATGTAAAATATGGACTCAGCCTAGCAAATTCTATCCTAAGCCGATTAACTCAAGCCCACTATGAATTCTTTCAAAGTCAAACACATAATAAATCAGAACTCAACGGAGCAAAAGAATTTGGCTGACTAGAGTAGTCTCAATCCAATTAACACATCAGACTAAGATAGAGCAACTAGTGAGAAATAGCATTTTCAATTTGACAGGCCATTAATGTTACAATCTTGATGAATATCTTGAACTGGTATTGAATACCCCAGAAGCACTGGAAATATAGTACCCAGTCGATCATATATCCTCGTTTCTTATTATCATAAAAAATAAGGAATTTTGATTGGACGGAAGTACTACATAGTAGATACCCAGACAATTAAAAAAAAATCCCAATATCTCATTGGTTTCCTTATAAAATCATACATATAAAAAAAGAAATGCATTATTGGCACAGCATGAAGCAGAATGCATGAAACCCATGCAGTGAACAAGTTATGATATGAAACTCTCTTTCAATGTTGTGTTATGTAATATTGAGAGAGAGAGAGAGAGCTTGAACCAATTTCTTTGAAGTTAATTGGATCGAACCTTAACTATTGCAAACAGATAGCATGCCTTTTTCTACAAATCCAGTGCAACTATGGAGCTTATATATATATATATATATATATATATATATATATATATATATATCGTAGGAACAAAATGATGCTTTCACGAGGGTGAGCATCCAAAGTTGACTTTCTTTAAAATTAGTCAAATCAAAGAAATATATAAATTTAACACCAATACACATTGAATTAGTATAGCCATTCTTTTCGAAATCTCCAGAAAAAGAATCATGTATTTGAGTACTCAAAACATTTATGAAAAGAAAAACTAGCACTAGCACATTGTGTGGCTCATCTATCTCTGACACGTCCTTTAAACCGACATATGATATCCAACTTATTGAATACTATCAAAACTTTTTTTTGTATGAGCTCACCACTAATAACTCTTTATTTGATATTATCTCTTAAAATAATATAAAATAAAAATTTATGATTAATAAAAATTTTATAAATATAAAATTCTAGAAATATTCAATAATTACTCATCAACCTTACAATGTGTTTTTCTTTCTCATTTAGTAATGAATTTAGCACCAATACTATTGCGACAAATTCTTATGTAATATTAATATATAATTGTTTCGAAGATGCTCAATAATAGTAAGTGGGTATTACTTCATTTTGTATCTAAAACTTTTTACTTTTTTCTCCATTTATGATCACTGCTTTTCACTTTTTCAGAATCAATGACAACCACAAACCATAACATATATCATAGTTAATCATGAATCTTTGAGATAGGCAGATTTGAGTGATGCCACTTTCCTTCAGTGCTAGGGACCTAAGGTCAAACAAAGCTCAACTATTCAACAAAAATTGATTCTCTAGTGATATTGGCCATTAACTTATAATTTTGTGAATCAACTGCATTTTTGAAAATCTTACATCAAAGGTCATGTACTAAGAAAGAAAGAGAGTGACTCAAGGAATAAATAATGAGGGCGTTCGGTCCACTGTGTATTGGACAATCACAGTCGTGCACGCACAACTATAATTACTCCGATGCATAATATCTTCTCATGAGTCAAGGAGAACAAAAAAAAGAAGCTAATATTTCTTATGTAATGGCAACATTCATGCCATTACATAAGAAAAATGAATTGTAAGAAGGTATTATGATATTTTTTTTTTTGTGAATGAAATACTAATAAGAATAAATCATTAAAAAAAGATGGGCAGTCATACATCTTCAACTTTTGGAAGATTCCGACACCCACATGGTGGGGTCGATCCCCCACTCACATAGTGAGTGTCACAATCTTCCGATTTCGGAAGCCTTAAAAGATAAAAAAGAAGTTGGTCGGTTGGAAAAGACAGTTACCAGTGTTAACAGTTTAGGGTGTGATGGATTGCATGTGCTGCAACTATAGCTAGCTTTTCTCTGTTTCATTCACCCACTTTCTATGATATATATATATATATATATATATATATATATATATATATATATATATATATAACAAACCCAACAAGAGATAAAGAATGAGAGGAAGATAATTCTCAAAGAGAAACCATGGAGAAGAAGAGAGAAGTGATTACAAGTAATGAGCCTAATTACAGAGGAATTAAAGCCATGCCTTTTGTCATAGGTAATACACATACACACACAAATACTGAGCTCCTCTACTTCTTTTCATGTTAACACTCTTTCAATTTTCTAATTCTTTTTAAATTTTAGTAGTGATGACATACAAAAATCTTGCAGGGAATGAGACTTTTGAGAAGCTGGGGACAATTGGCACCTCCTCTAACCTCTTGGTCTATCTCAGTACTGTCTTCCACATGAAAACCATTACAGCAATTACTCTCATCAACATCTTCAATGGAACTTCCAATTTTGGTACTTTGATAGGAGCTTTCCTCTCCGACGCTTACTTTGGCCGTTACAGAACACTGGGATTTGCTTCAGTATCCTCTTTTTTGGTACCACCCACAACTTTTAATCCTCAAACTTACCTGTATGTAATAGAAATCTCTATCTAAACTATCATAGAAAGGCAACTTATGCCTCCCTTTTTCTTTTCTTTTTTGTTTGTGTAATAAAAAAAAATTGTACAAATTTTTCATTCAATATTGTAGTAACTTATGGGTGTGATGTGGGCGGGTGCAAAAAATGATATTGGACTGAGCTACCACACTGACAGGGTACAAGGTGCTCAATCCCACATCGTCTGAGTGTGAAGAAAGGGATGTGCTCATATGTAGTGTGTTCTCTTTAAATGGAATGAGACCTTTTGGAGTAATCCAAGAGCAAAACTGTAAATGGTATGAACCCTTTTGGGTTTAACCCAAAATCAAAACCGTGCGGACTTTAGGATGGATTGTAGTAACCCTTATGGACTCAATCCCACATCGTCTGGGTGATATGTAGTGTGTTCTCTTCAAATGGTATGAACCATTTTGGGTTAACCCAAGAGCAAAATCGTGCGAGTTTTGACCCAAAGCAAACAATATCATATCATGTGTTGGAGTGGGGTATTACAAATATTTTAATAAAACTTTAAACTACAGGAGATGACATCTAATTCCCTGTATATATATTTTTTTTCCACCTTTAAACTACAGGGGATGCTTGTACTTACACTAACAGCTGCAGTGTCAAGGCTGCATCCTCCTGCCTGTGGAACCGAGGCGTCTGGCACATGCAAAGGGCCAACAGCAGGGCAAATGGCATTCCTGTTGAGTGGATTTGGACTACTAGTAGTTGGTGCTGGTGGTATTCGACCATGTAATTTAGCGTTTGGCGCGGACCAATTCAATCCCAACACTGAAGCTGGGAAAAGGGGAATCAGCAGCTTCTTCAATTGGTACTACTTCACCTACACTTTCGCGATGATGGTGTCCTTGACAGCCATAGTCTATGTGCAATCCGAGATGAGCTGGGCTCTGGGGTTGGCCATTCCAATGATTATGATGTTCTTGTCGTGTGCAGTCTTCTTCTCCGGTACCAAAATATATGTCAAGGTGACACCACAGGGTAGTCCCTTGACCAGTGTCGCGCAGGTCATGGTGGCTGCAATCAAGAAGAGACGATTGAAGTTACCGGAGCAACCATGGTGCTCCCTTTTTAATCATTTTCTAGAAAATTCTATCAACTCAAAGCTTCCATACACAGATCAGTTCAGGTGACCATCTCTAACTGCTGACATTTTGTATACTTGCGTAAATTTATGTCATTGAAATTTTGGGTATAAAGTCCCACCTTATATTAGATTGTGTTTTCTTTGTCCTTTGAGAACATTCTAGCTCACTTTTTGATATTACCAAACTTAATTCCCCAATTTAGTTGTGGACTTATGGCCAATTTAGTCAATCAACAATGGAACAATCATATTATTTTTTCATCAATTTTCTACCCTTTATATTTCACCTACTGAAGTAGCAGTTATATATATATATATATATATATATATATATAAGCTTCTATCATTTAGTCAATTTAAGTTTTGGCCCTTAACATTAAAGGCTTTTATTTGCTGTTTTTTTCTTTATATTTCACATACTGAGGCAAGAATCTGTATTGGAGTATAAATTCTCAACTTAACAACCAAGGCTCTTCAGAAAAACATTCTTGTAATGATGAACCAACCAAGGCTATAGAACTTTTTCAAAGCAGTTTAAGTCTATTTTCAACACATTAAATCTACTAACTTTCAACCAGATTTAATGAGTTGAAAAACAGAATTAATGTGTTGAAAAATGACTTTGTTGAAAAACATAATTAATTAAATGTGTTGAAAAACAGAATTAATTTCTTGACAAGTACGGTGCTAATGAAGATGGTGATTATTTCAGATTTTTGAACAAAGCTGCGATCATAGCCCTTGAAGACGAACTCAACTCAGACGGATCAGCAGCCCATCCATGGAAACTCTGCAGCATACAGCAAGTGGAGGAAGTGAAATGCCTGGTGAGAGTGATTCCCATATGGGCTTCACTAATTTTTTTCAATGTTGCAGTCATCCAACAACAAAACTACGCCGTATACCAAGCTCTTCAATCCGACAGACGCCTTGGCAGCACCGGTTTCAAGATCCCAGCAGCATCCTACATTGTCTTCAACATGTTGAGCCTCACCATATGGATACCTATCTATGACAGGGTCATAGTCCCATTGCTTAGGAGACTCACGAAAAAAGAAGATGGACTGACACTCCTCCAGAAGATTGGCATCGGAATGGTTCTATCTGTGGTCACCATGATTGTATCTGGATTGGTAGAAGAGCGAAGACGGACTTTGGCTGCGCAAGAAGTTGCCATTTCTTCCATGTCAGGCTTATGGTTGGTGCCTCAGTTGGCACTAACTGGACTTTCTGAGGCATTCACAATCATTGGACTAAGTGAGTTTTTCTACAAACAGTTCCCAGAAAACATGAGAAGCATTAGTGGGGCTTCCTTGTTTTGTGGTATAGCTGGTTCAAATTATTTGAGTACTCTCTTGGTATCAATAGTTCATCAGACAACCAAATGGTTAGCAGAAGATCTTAACAAGGGAAGATTGGATTGCTTTTATTACCTTATTGGTGCTTTGGAGGTCATAAATTTGGGCTACTTTCTAATGTGCACAAAGTGGTACAAGTACAAAGGGGATGGTGGGAACACCCTCTATGTGGCCATGGAAGATATGGCATTAAAAAAGCCTATTGTTTGATATGGACATTTGAAGCCAGAGCATCTCTTGCTAAGCCCTAACTACCCAAGTTTGATGTAGCTAGGAAATTGATAGTTTAACACACGCACACACAAATATATATATATATATATATATATATATATATATATATAGGTCATGTGTGTGAGTTGGGAATGAGTAACAGTTAGAAGAAAGAAATGGAAAAGGTGAAATGTGTTGTTTGAGCATGTTGGCGATAAAAATGAAGAAATAAAGAAAATGTGTTTGTGCTACTCTAAACAATAAGCGGACAAACAACTAAGACTAATGATACGCACAGCGAAAGTTATCACCGAATTAAAAAATTGAATCACTCTCATTTTATACACGGTACAAATGAAATGCATACATTTATTACACTTTCATAATATAATAGATGAAAAACACTACTTATTCGGTGATAAGTTTCACTTTATAAATTATTATCCTTGAACAAATTCTAAAACTAGTTTTGCAGCATTATGAAATAATTTAAAGATGATTCAGAATCATGTTCAGATGGTTGTGAAGGGTTTGAACACCGGGTTAAATTCCGGAATTTTTCAACATCCCACCATTTTCAAAAATTAAATGCACTAACACACTCACTTACTTTGATAAACATGTAATGAGCTCGTGATAATCAATCAAGATTCGGCTATCAAAATTAAAACTCAAATAAATGAAAACTACAACTTGATCAACCAAGTTTTGACCACTAAATTAGGCAAAACAAAATTTTGTTTCTGATGGTATATCCTCTATCTCTCAAAGTGAAAGGTGAAAGTTCAATTTCTATAAGTGTGAGATTTTTTGTTAATAAAAGAATAATACTATCAGAAACTAAAGCCATTCCCGATGTTGTTACTCATATTAAATAGTTAATGTAAATCTTTTTAACCACATCCATCGAATAACGCTCACATTGGGGTAGTGTTCTCTAAGGGACCATTAGATTAGACGACCTATGGACACAAGTAGTGAAAAGTGAAAGTGGAAGAAAGTAAAATAAATATTAAAAAAAAAATCAATTTTCTGTATTTGGTTAGCCCGGAAAAATTTTCAAAAAATTTATGAAAAAGTATTATTATTTTTGGTTTGGAAAGCATGAAAGAAGAAAATATTATGATTTACTTAAATTATCTTTCTAAATAATTTTATATTGGATAAACATTTATTTGTCTTTTTAAAAATAAAAGTAATATAATAAATATATAATTTTCTACGACATTCAAAGAGAAATAGAGACTATTATGCTCTCCTTATACAAAGTTATCGAATTCAGATTTTATTTTAAAGAGATAAAAAGGCATAATTATAAGTTCTGATTAAATTTTCAAAAAATAAAATTCCTTCTTTTTAAAGAAAAAATTATCGAAAAATTAGGTGGTTAAAAAATGGTACTTTCGCTCAATTATCAAACTCCAAAATGGTACTTCTTGATGTATACAAAATTACCAATAAACTATTTTTTAAGTCATTCCCAACAGAATAAAGCAGAAGATGTCTTCAAACAGTATTGGATTGTATTCTTCGGTTAATTTCCAAATCATTTTCTTTGAAAATTCTGTGTCCTACCACTGATGCAGATCTTCTTGGTTCTGTTTGTCACGGTGGGTTGTATGCATTTAATAATTTCTTTGCTGATAAATAAGCTAGAGAGATATGACAACGTGTTCCAATATGGAAGAGCCTGAATAAATTAATGAGCTTATCAGTGACTACGTGTAATTTAGAGAGTTGCAATACTTTTTTAAACCTTGTGTACAACGCGTGAGATCTACTATGCACGGTGGGAATTTATATGATATATTTATACTGAATGTATCGTAGAGATACTCTTTTTTTAAACATATAGGCTTCATTTGGATAGTTACAAGAGAAAAGAAAGAAAATAATAACATTAGTTACGAGAGAAAAAAAAAAAAAGAGAGAATAACAATAAACTATATTCATGTTTGGATAAATAAGAGAAAAAAAAAAAGAGATAATAGCATTCTTGTTTGAATAAAGTATGGGAGAGAAAGAATAATGACTAAATTACTATTATATCATTTTATATTTATAAGACATGAGTGAAATAACAATTTTCTCTTTCTAATTGTTAAGGGCAGTTTCTGAATTATGAAAATACTACTTAAACACTATCATTTTTCTCCTAATCTTCTCATTTTTGGGAGGATAGGATATGAGGGATAAGGAGGAATAACTATCCCTTCTTATCCCTCCTTATTCTTTCTTTTTTTTTAGTGAAGTCTATCCAAACACAACATAGTCTATCCTCTCCTTTCTTTTCTCTTCTTATCCTTCCAAATCTCTCAATCCAAACGGAACCATAAGTAATAGTTCATGTTAAACTTTTAAAAAAATTAAACATGAGTTATTTGAATTTTTTACGTGTTATTCAAAAACAACTTAAATATTATTCATACCCCTAACGACTTAGAAAGTTTTCGTTTTAACACTAATAATGACTCCAAATTAGATTCAACCTTTCTTTCTTTCTCTCTGTGTGTATATATATATATATATATATATCATAAACCAACTTTGCACACTTTTTCATTTGATAACCCTAGATTTATATAAATTTATGTTTCTTCTACAAACTAGTTAAACTTTTTTATGTTTGTGACGAGTTGTATTGTTGCATTGAAGGATGTACAAGTATGAGGAAAGAAGAACTAGGGATAGGGATGGCAATTTTGTCTGCCCCGCCGGATTTTCGTCCCGTCCCACCCCGTATAGGACGAGTATGGGAACCATTTTTTTTTCGTAGGGGCAGATTTGGGAAAGAAAACCAGAACCCGTCGTGGGTGAAATCAGAATACTTACTGCTTCCTATTACTAAATGATTTTTTTTTTATTGAAAAATTTCTTTTGTTTCTTTAGAATTTCTTTAAAAATATGCAAGGGTTTTAATATTAATTATATTTATTAAAATATGCAATGATTCTGAGATTTCTATAAGAATGTGAAATTGTTTTAATATTAATTATAATTTGCACATACATATATAATGTGTTGTACCATTTGCATGTGCAATATTGAAAATTGTCTCTAAATCAAGTTTTGGGTATTGATAATGAGAGCAATCTAAGTTGTAATGAGTTTTTCCCTGAGTATTCTACCCAAGTTTGCTACTCTGTGAATCTCTGTTGATAGTTAGATCTTTGGATCATTATTGCTTTTTTAAATTTGCCTACTCTATCATTGAAAGAAAGCAAGCAACCCTAATAAAAGGATAAAAATTAAAATAAAAACCACATTTTCTTGTTTCAATTAATGAAGAAATAGGGGTACAAATTACTTAATAAAATACATTTTAAAAAAAAAAGGTAATAGTGTTGAAGGCAACGGGGCGGAGCAGGGCAGGGACAGAGTGGGATTTCTCCCAACGGGGCGGGGATGGGATTTGAAATTCCGTCTCGTTTCAAACCCGCGGCGGATTTGAAAATAGTGTTGAAGGTAGCGAGGCGGGGATGGGTTTAGGCAAACCCGTGCCGTACCCGCCCCATTTCCATCCCTAACTATGGAGTTGACTAAGGAGAAAGAATATGTACAACCTCAATCGTGAGGAGAGAGAAAAAATTGTGTTGTAAATGAGTTATTTTTGGATGCTTGTAAAAAGGCTCAAGTGACTCATGTTTAATTTTTTTTTTTTAAAAAGTTTTAAACGTGTGTTTAGTTTTGATTGATCCATATCAGCTATTTATTAGGAACTCTTAGTTATGTAACGTGAGACAAGCATTGCCCTTAGAGAAAGAGAGAGAGAGCGCAAGGTAGGAACTCCTAGTTATGTGACATGAGGCAAGCATTGCCCTTTAGAGAGAGAGAAAGAGATGGCTCGGTGTTCAAAGACGTGATCATGAAGATGTATATGTATAAACATCTAATCCTCCTTTAGAAAGTATGGATACTTCTCTTTGGTGTCATGACAATATCAAACACGATTTGAACACGTGTCGAATACAGCTAAAAGTGTCCTAAATTAATTTTCTTATTGGATACGATGGAGACACAAGGACACTTTAGGACATGGCAGGGTGATTTTGTAATTATTTTTTAAAAAATAAAATAAAATTTAATGCAATTTAAAAAATACTAAGGGTTAATTAAAAAATAATATAAAATTTAAGAAAACAAAATTAACAAACATCTAAATCTAAACTCTAAATTAGTATTTTTATTCATGATTATATGGATAAAATGACCAAAAATTATTATTTATATATATAATAACATATTATATTATTTTTTTTAACGTATCTTGTGTTCTATTTTTTTAAAATTTGTCGTATTACTGTGTCTATATCATGTTCGGTGTTCGTATCCGTGTTTCTTGGATCCTCCTCCAGTGTGTCCACTTATTGGCAAAAAGATTTATCTTGATTACTAACCATGTTTATCAAAGAAGCTACATCCTCTTCACCATGAATTAAAAGAGGGTATGCATGCCTTTTTTTTCTGTTCTTTTTTTGTGGACAATGGTGGTGTGAGTCTTTTAAAACACTGCACAATCTATCATCGGACAAACGACCCTAGGGCCATTTTAAGCCATGTAACTTGCCTTTGCAGCCAACAAATTCAATATTAATGTGGAAAAATTGAAATAATAAAAAATAGAAGGGAATAACACTTGTTAAATGTGTATAATCCAGCTGTGTAACACAGCTATACCAAGCTGTATATGTGCATTTAGTATGTCCATATTTAACAGGTACAACGAGCCAAATTCATGTTTTGCTCCATAACATTATTGTTTTAATGTAAAGCCAAACAATATTTTAAAACAAATTAATGCAATTCAAGCCTAAAAATTCATCATTTCAGTGGGTTTATTACTATGTGTCAGTATTTAGTTAGGTTAGATGGTGATGGTGGTATGTTCGGGATGGAGCACTTCTATTACAAACTTGCTTTTGAAGCACCCCGTATGGGAGTCTTGATGGGTTCGGGACGTCCCGATATATCTACTTTTTAATAAATACAATGTAAACTTGAATGAATTTATGATAAATTTTGTAAAAATAAAAAAAAATAAGTATAAACAAATACTTACAAATGGCAATAAAAAAAATGATGTTAAAATTTAAAATTATCATAAAAAATGAAGGAAAAATTAAAATTATAGCTAATTAAAGAATATTTATTTATACATTCATTATTAATCGAGAGGGTTCGGGACTTGGCAAATTTTAACTCTTTTTTTAAACTCATCCCTAACCGATTCCAAATCTATTTCATTAGAGACAGAACAGAACGGAACCGACAAGACGGTTAAATTGACATCCTTAAGTGATACAATGCCATCTGTATTTTTGACCCATTAAATTTTATTTTATTTTCTTGAAGTAGGGCTTAAATAGTTAAATGCCATAATTGCTTCCACAAAAAGGTGTCTACTACTTTCTATTTATGATATCTGCTTTCATTTTATTCAATTGTAAACCACATGTCAAATATATCATAAATAACCATCAACCTTATATGGCTCAAGATGGGCTGACTGGAACGTGTGGATGGTCTTCACTGAATGTGCCGACAAATATTGTTTAACCGTGCTAAAATAATTGATCCCATTTTAAAATTAATTTCAACCAAATTGATTTTCTACAGCATGATGTTCAGGTAGGGACAAAACCCTGTATGTGTGTGTGTGACAGGATTGACAAATGCCACGCTTGATCATCATTCAAATGTGAAAGAGAAGAATGCACCACTTCAATGTCTTAGTCCCTCTTGATAAGGAAAGAAAAAACGAATGTCTTAGTCCCTCAATCCAAAATAATGATCCATTCCGTAGAAATGAAGAAAGAAAGTGGATGGAAGATAGAAAAAACCCAAAATAATGATCCATTCCGTAGAAATGAAGAAAGAAAGAAAGAAAGAAAGTGGATGGAAGATAGAAAAAAAAGAAATAGAAAGAAAGTGGATGAAAGACAGAAAAAATCCAAAATAATGATCCATTCCGTAGAAACGAAGAAAGAAAGAACGAAAGTGGATGGAAGACAAAAAAAAAAAGAAATAAACTACTTTTGTTCAGTAAAAAAGGAAGAAAAAAAGAAAATAAATTAGTTATCCTTTTAACTATACAAATTTTTATCTTTTCGAATATCAACAGAAGATTGGAAGGAAGAAAAACAAGATTGTTATTGTTTGTACCCAAAATGGAATTCTAGTCAGCCAACGTCGAAGTGAGTCTCCTTGTGAAAATGCTACTAACGCTCGGCTGATTCAAACTATGAACGAGGGACAAGACGCTACATCAGCAAGCAGAATCTAACAAGCCCAACCTTTTCCCAAAGAGAAGTAAAAAATGAGAACAACCTAGTTTCAAACCAACAACCCAAATCATGAACGACACTTAAAAGAGGTCACGAGCCGTACAATGTCCACTCGATCGAAACTTCAAGACGCATACTAGTTTAAAAGATCAACACATTAAATGCTCTAATAGTTAAGAGATAAGTGAATATTATTATTTTTGCAATATCACCGCCCCGATCGGAAGCAGTCCTTAACTACAACAAAGTCTTGGATGTAATGATTCACCTTCCACCTTCCACCTTCCTCCGAAGCTTCATAAAAAATATCACCTTCATCGATCAGTCACCGATCACATGAGCAAGCTCTAGTAAATATTCAGGCAATTTCATCCAGACCATTCACACAAAAATTTAATCCAACGACCTGCTGATCTTAAAATTTACTATAAATAGGACTCATTTATGTCTAAATTAAAGGTCCTGCACCAAACACACATAACATGTGTCCAGTCATCCTTTGCGGATTCAATACAACTTTACTTTATATGGAGGCTTGTTCCATAACAGTGTGACCAAGGTTCTGAACCTAGTTGTGTTACTTACTACTTTAAGGCACCTATCGCCCTTAAACTTAGGTTTACTTTTGAGCCTGATTTATGTACTCAATGCGCTCGCTCTCTAGTTGAATCATGTTCATTTATTTTTCTTGCATTTAATGTCTTCATTTACTTTCCTTGCATTTATTGTCTTTCATTATTGATATTGAAGGAAATTAACAATTAAATATGGGTTACCTCGTTTACCAAATAGTGGAAGCATACGATGGAGGCTTGTGTTACGAGCTTTCCAGAAATCACCGGAGATGACACTGTAACAAATAGACGTCCTTCCCAGGTGACCCAAATACCATTGTTAAGAGAGAGAAAATATGATCAGGAGAGCAATTCACTTATCTCCAGCATTCCCACAGAATTTTATATCTACAGAGATTGTAGTCCAACTTCGAATTGTAACTGTTCAAATTTGAAATGTAACCACCTTAGATAATATCGTATCTTATTATATATCTTTGTAATATTTCAAATTCAAATAATATGGATGGAGGTTATGGATTTTGGGTTTGGGACAGACCCGATCCATATTCTAACATCTCCCACTCATCCACATAGGTTGAGTACTAAATTCTCCATATCTCTCATATCTACATATAAGAAGTGGATCATGCGATCGGACAAGAAAGATTAGGGTAGGAGTACTATATTAAGATACCATCAAACTAACATAGTACCTCACTACAAACAAGTAGTCTCGTCTATGCCAAGACCATTCCACTATACCAGATTCAACACCTTTTATCCCTCTTAAAAGTCATCTCAAAGCGATGTTTGAATCCCATTATCTGTATTGTACTAATGACAAGGTCGCACAGGCTATAATTCACAACAACATGATAGTGTATCATGAAATTAATTATCTTCCTTAGATACTCTAGTTAATCCAATTGGACCTAACTGCCTTCATAGATATATCCGGCCAGACGACATCAATCATGGTCTTTTAGGTACATACTAAAGTAGCGACATTATGTCTCCTCTTCATAACGTAGTCCTAGGTTATAAAAGCATAGGCAGAACCTAAACAATGTGGTTCTCAAGGCTCACACCGTGACGAAGCAGGGATACATTTAGTCATTATCTAATAATGGTTGAATAAATAGCACATACAGTATGCTACGACGAAGCTCCACTAAATTAGGCATGTCAAGCTCATAAAGCGTTGTACAAATCTTAGTCTAGTCATTATCTCGGTGCATAACCCAAACACCACAACACAGTCACTCTCTCAATGTTGTTTTGAAGTTTCGCATTCAGCTAACTTCAGGCTACATGAAGTGTGTAGGTTACCCTCATGTTCGGTTCTTATAAGAACCTTATCTTGACCCCTGTCTGTCATGTCCCGATTTCCAACACTTGAAAAGGGCATAAAAAATGGGGGTGATTAATGCAAACATCAACGTACCTCCAAACCCTTTATTAATTTTAACTCTCATATCTGCAGAAGCATAATCATAAATACGTATGCGTACGTATACAACAACTCACATTAGTGGATCTCTTGATAGGGTACGTGTGCACTTTAAAACAAAATCAATTTTGAAACCTGTTGCACCATTTAATCAATCGTATCAAGAAATACGATCAATCATAATGCCCAATCGATCATAAATTATAATCTATCGGTGATATATCATAACATCAATTGTACGTCACTGGTTTTTCATCCAATTCTTTCAATTTGATCCCTCTATTTTCCCAAAAATTTGGTCAATCGTAAATTCAATTTTTTCAATTTGATCCCTCCATTTTTCCAAAAATTCGATCAATTGTAAATAGGATTACAATCAATCGTAATTTCCTAAAAATTTATTCTTGACTCCATAATTGGTCATTTCATCCTAAATTCTCAATTCTTAACATAGATGCATTCTCAATAATCAAAACATGCCCAATAACATCCATAGCATGTATATACAATGATAAATCCATGTTACATTGTTGAAAATGGAGACATGTCTGAAAATAACATACATTAAAAACCAACATACAAGCTTGTACATTATGCTACATAAACATACATAGCATTCAAAAGAAAAGAGATTAGTGGGGAACAAGGTCCAAAATAGAAAATAAATATTTCCTAGTTCTAACATTCATTGTTCCACATCATATTCTAACTCCTCCAAAGATGCCCAAACATGTCATACAAGGCATAAACATACAAAATCCCAAAACAAACTCTCACCTTCAAACTCTAGTCCTCCTAAGCTTTGTCCGCCGTTGGTGCCTTGTTTGTAAAAAATGTTTGGGGGGAAGGGGGTGGGTGGCAACATTCCTAGTAGAGATGTTCCAACTAACCTAACGATGACTTAGGCGATCATGCATGAATACTATACGGAAATCCTATTTGACTATATGGCATACTTCATTATGCACATGATCAAAGCTTAACAACTTCATAACAATTATGAAAACATGTACATCAATTTCATATAACAACTCAAATTGAAATCTACTTCACAACCAAAACTCTATACCACATATACACCGAAATCAATCAAATTTGGGAGTTGTCGACAATGAAAAACTATAGAAAGTGTTTTGAAGGTCAAATACTCTTATTACGCTTTACGAGTTGCTAACCTGATGCTAGCGACATCTACTTGGTCAAGTTTTAGGTTTTTCACCCTAGAGCTCCAAGCCCCTCTTGCTTCTTACAACATCCTCCCAAAAATCATCAATCATTACATAAGTGTTCAAATATATCAAGTACACACAAATCAAAGAAATCTTCAAAACTTATTTCAAGCACATTACAAAATAATTTAATTAATGCACATCATACCCCAATCAACCAAGTTTTGACCACGAAATTAGGCAACACAAAATTTTGTTTCTGATGGTATCTCCTCTATCTCTCAAAGTGAAAGGTGAAAGTTCAATTTCTATAAGTGTGTGAGTTTTTTTGTTAATAAAAGAATAATAATATCAGAAACTGAAGACAATCCCAATGTTACTGATATAAAATAGTTAATGTAAATCTTTTCAACCACATCCATCGAATAACTCTCACATTGGGGTAGTGTTCTCTAAGGGACCATTAGATTAGACATATGAAAATAAGTAGTGAAAAGTGAAAGTGAAAGAAAGTGAAGTAAATAAAAGAAAATTCAATTTTATATCATGCATTTGGTTAGCCTGAAAAAAATTTCAAAACATTTGTGGAAAAGTATTATTTTTTTGGTTTGAAAGCATGTAAGAAGAAAATATTATGCTTTACTTAAATTGTCGTTCTAAATAAATTTATATTGTATAAACATTTTTTGTCTTTTTAAAAATAAAAGTAATATAATTAAAAATCTAAATAAATATATAATTTTGTAGGACATTCAAATAGAAATAGAGACTATTATATTATTCTTATACAAAGTTATCGTAATTTTATTTTAGGGAGATAAAAAAAAAAAGGGCATAATTATAAGTTCTCAATAAATTTTCAAAGAAAAAAAAAACAAAATTTTCCTTTTTGTAAAGAAAAAATTATCAAGAAATTAGGTAGTTATAAAATGTTATTTTTTGCTCAATTTTATTATTTTTGTTTTATCCTTTTATCCAAACTCCAAACTAATTTTCATTTCCTTTTCTTTCTGCTATTTTTATCTAACTAAACGGAGTGAAAGAGTTTTTGTGCAGGATCTCCAAAGGTACGATTGAGATTTTCGTCTTTCACCCCCTACTAAATAAACCTTTTGTAATTAATTTTCTTGATCCCTACAAAATTACGAATATACTATTGTGGTCCCACAAAGAAGAGTCCAATAAATAAGCTAGAGAGAGAAATGACAACGTGTTCCAATATGGAAGAGCGTGAATAAATTAATGAGGCTTGTCAGTGACTACGTGTAATTGATAGAGAGAGAGGGAGAGAGAGAGAGGTGGCCCAGTGTTCAAATCTGGAGGATTAATCCTAACTCAATTTATCATAATCTTAATTCAATCTTAGACATGTGCTCTTGAAGATGTAAACATGCCCCCACTTTCCCACCGCGTGTTAAAATTGTCCTGAATTTATTTTTTGATGGAGATACAGCATCAACATGACCTAATAATTATGTATTTATTTTTTTTTTAAAAAATAAAATTTAATGCAATGTAAAATATATTAATGGTTAATTAAAAAATTAATATAAAATTTAAGAAAACAAAATTAACAAACATCTAAATATTATTATTTTATATATATAATAATATATTATATTATTATTTTTAACTTATTTTGTGTTCTATTTTTTTGAAATTTGTCGTATTGTTATATCCGTCTTGTGTCTGAATCCGTGTTTCTTAAATTCTTCTCCCGTGTTTGTCCGTAAACACATTTGAAACACTGCACAATCTATCATCGAACAAATGACCCTAGGAGCATTTTCACTCAACCAATTAATTGGCCTTTGCAGCCAACAAATTCAATATTTGAACTAATACAAATAAAAGGGTTACACTTGTTAAATGTGTATAATCCAGCTGTGTAACACAGCTATACCAAGCGGTATATGTGCATTTAGTATGTCCATATTTAACATAGGAGTGTTCAAAAAATTCGTGAATCCGTAAATCCGAACCGAATCAGTTCGAACCAATCTAAACCATGAATAATCCGTTGGTAATGGTTCGGTTATGGATTTAAAAGTGAAAATTCGTTGGCAATGGTTCGGTTCACGGATTAGTGCCTGAAAAATCTAATTCGAATCGTGAAACCGAACAGTTGCGAACCGTGGCTAATCTGAATATTTATAAATATATTTTATAATTTATATGATATAATGATGTATAAATAATTAAATATACACAGAATATAGTTATACACTAGTTTAAAATTTAAATATATTATTCTTTTAAGTTTTAACCTAACCAGTGACACAATCCTACACAATGTTATACACTTGTACAGTTTTACATTAAGGAAGATGTTGCGAGGCATGTCTGAGGGAAAAAAAGAAATGGCCACTAAAGGAAAGAAAAAGGATATAATTGATATCCATCTAGCAGCATTATAGTTTTGCACATTAATCAGATTAGTGAAATTGTATTTATTATTGAGTAGGTCTAATCCGTCAATTCGAATCGAACCAATCCGTTTTCTAATGGTTCTATTCGGTTCGGATTATGTTTTGACACGATTCGATTTGAATTGAAATTTAATTAATCCGTAAACCGGTTCGAATTAGGTTTAGTGTCTAATCCGAACCAATTCAAACCGTAGTCACCCCTAATTTAATAGGTACAACGACCCCAAATTCATGTTTTGCTCCATTATATTATTGTTTTAATGTAAAGCCATACAATAATTTTAGGCAGCTGATATTAGCGCTCCACCAATATTCTCTAGCACTTCACTCAAATCTTTTTACAGAATAAAATTACAAAAGTGTCCATATGTTATACAATCTGTAATTCTTATGTTTTTAATACCCTAGTTGCCCTTTTACTCAATTTCAATTACCTTTTTATCTTGAAATTTTAATTCAATCACGATATCTTATATTCTCTTTTTTGTGGACTATTCCCATTCCTTTCCTACCTTTTCTAGAAGTCCAATTCATTCAGCTTTCTTGTTTACCTTTCTTAAGTTTTACTGTATTATTTTTTGGATGTGTATTTTATTAAAAAGGAATATGAAACAAATTAAGAATACAAGAGGAAAAGATGATAAACAAAACCAAAATACGAAAGTAAAACATTGCCATCTTAAAGAGGAAGAATAGCTACGAAAGAAACATAATCACAAAAGACAATGTAAATATTCCACTCCCAAACAAAAGAAGTGGATACAATAAAAAAGACAATCTCCTTACCAACCTTATCTTCATTCTAGAAGAAGAATAGTCCAAGAGCTGGTTAATTAATCATCTGAAAGAGTGAATATGTTGAAATCCATCCCAATTGCAACAATAAAAAATCTATTACCAAATATGATTAACAAAATAAATGAGAAGTAATATACTCGTTAGTACTATAATTATTGCATATAGCAGGCAAAGAGATGCCCCTCCTCTTCAAGTTGCAAAAAGAAGGAAGAGCACCATACATAACGTAAATAAAGTCCTATGCCTGCACTTTGACCACACCAAAGGATACCAATACACCTTAGAAGCTTGATCTCTACATCTATCCTAGCATGACTTAAAACTAAAAGTCCCATGAACACACTTAATGTTATCAACTGTAGTGTCATGCCTGTGCTGATTCAGAAGTTGAGAGATTTCTGTAGGCCATCCATGAGGTACCCTCCAATAATCATGATTCCATAGGGCTGCAACCATCCTTCATATTTTCACATCCTACAAATATATAAATACAGTAATATAAGTTAGTAGATATCAAAAATTATTATGAAATTGTTGAGTATCGTATTAAATTTAAAAAAAATTAAGCATAAATAGCCAAATCCAACATTCTCTTTCAATTAAATTAATGACTCATCACTTCCAAAATAAATAAATAAAAACATAATATCAGTTAAACTACAAAAGAGTAGCAAAAAAGAGATATACCAACAATTCCATTTTATATTTGAGGACATATTCATGCTACTGTTTCCTGCACTTGATAAGAGCCCAGATATAGGGAAAATATATTAATATTTTATATTATAGTAACATATGTAATTTGATTCAGATGTTTAGAAAAGAAACTTACAGGATTAGACCTATTTTCTGTTATTTTTTTCATGTGTTCTTTCCAACTTGGTCAAGCCTTCACATACAAAAATGACACATGTTATCTAAAGGAAATAAAGAAAGCATTCTAAAATTTATACAACAAATACTAAGGTAAAAATAACTCACTAAAACTTTCTAATTTCTTGGAAACTTTTTGTTGAACAAGGGAGCATGTTCAAATCTATCATTTCCATCATATATGGATTCTCATATTCGTCAGAAAAGACAAAGGAAGATGTTTCAGCTTTATTTTGGCAAGTGCAACTATTATACCCAACACCTTTGCACACACCACATTTTCGGGTCTTTTCAACAATCTCAAATGTAGATGGATCGCGCTTTGTAGAACAAATACCATTTCATTTCTTTAAACTCGACGGACGTCCTTTGTGGGCTTGAATACTTGGTTTAAGAATCATAGGAAGTGAAGAGTCAACAAGTTGAACAATCTGCCTACAAGAATCTTCTTTATGAACAGAGGCATTTGTTGATATTTATCATGAAACTCCTTGATAGGAGTATCAATTTGGTCTTTCTGATTATCCAGTCCAACATCCATGCTAGTAAATGATCGTATATCAATTCTCCTTGTGGATGTACATGAACAAGTTGCAAACTTTCATTTTTTTTCCCTTATCTTGTGTGCACAAGGAAGACCCATGGTTTTTGAAAAGTGATCTTTGCATGAAGCCAAAGGTTTATCAGTTATGGCCAACTCATATTGTTTATAAAGCTCTCCAAGTGCTAATGTGGAAACATGAGTAACAACCTCCTTAAAGTAAGGAATGCAGAATTTATGTGGAACACGAACCTTTTCACTAGAAAGCTTTGTTTTAATTTTTTGAAATTGATTTTTAATTGTAAGGGAAAATTTTCTTTTTACCTCTCAAAAATCACATGTTGAAACCTGAAGGTTTTTCTTGAGTGTTGAGTGTGCAACTTTAGCCCTTGAAGTAACACGATTACCAAAATGCGCATGTTTTTCTGTCCATGCAGTCACAAATCTTTCTTTGAATGGAAGCCATGTACTTCTAATGTAGCTGCGAATTGATGCCTTTTCTTTATACTGGATTTCAAAAAGATGCCAAGCTTCTTCAACTGTAAATTCATCAAGAGAATTTATCAAACTTGTCCAAGCTAAAAGAAATGTCTCCCAATCTTCATTTTCTTCAAAATGAGGCTTACAATTTGCTAGAATATTTTTTTCAATGTGTTATACACATAAAAGATGTGCAGCCCCTGGAAAAACAACCTGAATGGCATTCATTAATGTCAATTCTCTGTCAGACAATCACCAAAGCATGTCTATCATCACCCAAGATTTTAGCAAACATTTCCTAAGCCTAAACATAATCCCCTTCTTCCTCTTTTTGCATAAAAGTGAAACAAGAATAAAATGAACTATTGAAACTTGACACTCCAATAATGTCAAGCAATAACATCTTGTATTTATTTGTCTTATAAGTGCAATCCATCACAAAGAAATTAGAATAGCCCTTCGTCATTTTAACTGAATAAGGATGTGCAAAAAACAAATGAGTCAAATGACCATCTTCATCCCGCCTAATATCAAAAGTAAAATCACCTTGACCAAGTTCTTCAAATAATGCTTCAATCGTAAAACGGCCTCCTAAATTCTCCCTTACGATTTTTGCCTTTGCATTATATAAAATACTTGAGATTGCTTGAAGATTTGGATTAGTCTCTCGAAGTGAAGAAAGTACTTGTCTTGATGGAATGCTGGTCATTGTCATCTCTTTGATACGTATGATCTCTTGTTTTGAAAAACGAAGATGGATGTCCGGACATGTTGGCTGAAGGTTCATGATTATGAGATATATTTTTAATTTCGATTTTCCAAAATCCATCATCAAATTTTCTCTTGCCACAAATTTGAAAAGGACAATTTGTAAGATGATGTGGTCGGAACTAAATTATATTGTAAGCTTAATTTTGCCCTTTTTATCAAAATATAATTTAACCACTCGCAAGAGCACGAATCTTTGTAGATAAGGTTCTATATAGAGGGTATCGATCCCACGAGGACTAGTCGCAATTGTCTTAAAGGAAGATTAATTCTACTTTAATTCGAAAAACAGATTTTTGAATTTGTGTTTAAAAACTATTGCATGAATGAAATGACAAGAAAAGTGAAGAGTTTAAAGTTGGGAGAGAGAACTAGGGTTGGTTTCCACCACTAGCCATTCACATGTTCATAAGTGTAGCAAGCATGGGATTCATTAATTAAATGCCTAACAATGTCATTAGGCTTGTGACCTCAATGACATATCAAAAGATCAATGTGTGTGCTAACCTATCATAATCCATCTTCAACAAGCATAGCTCTTCAACCTAACTAACTACCTAATTACTCTACTCTCTAAGTGAACACTACATGCATCCAAACTACCTTGTCTTGGCATGGTCTATACAAACTAACATCACACATTCATTTAAACACCATTATCTAGCCATCATTTGCACTTCTTGTGGAATATGCAAATGTTGTGCATTCAAGTGACAAAATCTACTCTAAGACAAGAATAAATTCCAAATCAAATGAATATATATAAGAGATGTATTTGTGTACATAATCACTAGGCTAAATAATCAACATTTAATTACAAATCCCAAGAGCTACAAAGATGAACAAGTTTACATGGCTAGGGGTTGAAACCAACACCCTAGTAGAAGAGTTAGTTGCTCATGGTTGCCTTGCATCCTTCCATTGATGAAGAAAGTGAAGCTTCTTGGTCTGGTTTAGCTTCTCCTCCCCCTCTCCCGAAGGTCTTTCCTCTTGTCTTGATGTCTTGAGAGATATGAGATATGTGTGGCTTTTTGGTGCTTTTGGCTCCTTTTTCTCCTTTGGGGCCCACCATATATATATATATATATATATATATATATATATATATATATATCATTATATATATCTCTTGTATCAAGAAGGCCCCCAAAAGTCTTGTTCAAGTCAGACAATCCCCCTAAGTCGTGCAAAAAGGGGGATTTTGTTGCAAGTGGGAGAGCAGGTGAGCAAGTGGCCAAGTGGGCTCTGCAGCATCTCGATTGATCGAGATTGAATCTCGATTGATCGAGATTTCGATCAATCGAAATGAGATCTCGATCAATTGAGATTTTGATTAATCGAGATCAACATCTCGATTGATCGAGATGCCTTGGGCTAGCTGTATTTTCTGATTTCTTCTCTTGACTGCAGAAAGCTTCCAACTTTGCTCCATTTACTCCAATACCTGCAAAACATCAAAAACACAAAAATACCGTAAACATATCTCGGTAAACGCAAAAATGGAACTAACGTATGTAAGAAAGAGGGTTCAAATGCATAGAATTGAACACTTATCATAAGACGCAATCCTGTTGTCCTTTTTCTTTGTTCAATTGAGATATTAATACCACGATACTTACCTCCTCTATCACAACCAATGATGACATAACAATCACTTTTGGATTTTTTTAATTGTAGTTGAATACCCTTATGATACTGCTATATCATGAACTCTACCCATAAGGTCTTCCATAAGGTCTTCTCGAGTTGAAAAACTTTGCGTTGATAGAGAAAGAAATTTGTTAGGCTCAAGAATACTTGTTTGAATCTTGACATCTGAATCTTGAACCTTTTCTTCATCTGGTAATTTATCATATCATACCATTCATTAGAAATAGCATGGATAATAGTTATTTTGTACATTTAGAGAGACAAAAATCCAAACAATTGAATATTCAAAAATATACATATGTTGAATCAAACAGATTTTATGAAAACTGCATACCTTTCCTACCATCAGCCTAAAGTGAATTCACTAATTCGTGTGCTTATAATTACATATGCAAGTTAACAATTTGCTAAATTTAAAAAATAATTGTGTTAGCATGTGGCATAATTTTACTACGTACAACAACATGTCAAGTAGCTAAATGCCGACAATCTGATTCAGGTTTTGTTCATTGATATAATATTTGCTTCCAACTCAAATACTTAGGCCCTGTTTGGATTGGCTTTTGAAAAGGGGCTTTCGGCTTTTTAAGCTCAAAAGCCGTTTTGGAGAGTGTTTGGATTGGCAAGGCGGAAGAGCTTCGGAGTCCAAAAAGAGCGTTTAAAGGAAGCTGGGGGTACCAGCTTCCTGATTTAGCTTCTGCTTCTCTTTTTCTTCTGCGTAAAAGCCGAAGCAAAAACTCTGCCAAACAGGGCCTTAATCTAATCACATAAGTTTTATTATCCTAATCATATACATTTAATCTATACTCTTTAATCATTATAGAATCCTAAACTTTTCTACTTCTAAAATAAATATTGATAATTGATATAATATTTGCTTCCAACCCAAATACTTAATCTAATCACATAAGTTTTATTATCCTAATCAAATACATTTACTCTCTAATCATTATAGAATCCTAAACTTTTCTACTTCTAAAATAAATATTGATAAATTGATTCAACAAATAAAAACAATATTTTCAAAACCAATTCCAAAAATATATTCTAAAGAATAAAGTAGAACAAAAAAAAATCACATTACCAGAGACATTAGGGTTGAGTAATTCATAGATTTCTGAAATTTCTTCAATACTGCTTGTCTTAACAATATCAATCACTTTCTCTAATTCAGACATTGTATCTTCCATTTTTGCACACAGAGAGGGGAAAGGAAACATGAAAGAGAAGAAGTAAGTATTTTGGCACCAAAAAAGGAGAGGGAACATGAGAGAGAAGTTACACTTTGGCGCTAAGAAACCTAACCTTATAAGAAGGGCAATTAGGGTATTAAAAACATAAGAAGTACAGATTGTATAGCATAAAGACTCTTTTATAATTTTATTATATAAAAAGATGTGAGAGGAGTGCTAGAGGATATTGGTGGAGCGTCAATATAGTTGCCTTATTTTTAAACAAATTAATGCAATTCAAGACTAAAAATTCATCATTTCAATGGGTTATCATTGTGTCAGTATTTAGTTAAGTCAGATGGTGATAATGGCAGCTTCAAGATAGAGCACTTTTATTTCAAACTCATTTTATGAATAAAAATTTCTTCCCAAACTCGCTTTGGAGCACCCCACATAAGCGTTGGGCAAGTTTGGGGCATCCCGATATATTTATTTTTTTAAAAATACAATGCAAACTTGAATGAATTTATGATAAATTTTGTAAAAAAATCAAGTATAGACAAATACTTACAAATAATAATAACAAAAATGTTGTTAAATTTTAAAATTTTCATGAAAAATGAAGGAAAAAGTAAAATTAGAACTAATAAAAGAATATTTATTTATATATTTATTATTAATCAGAGTGGGTTCGGGACTTGACGAATTTTAAATTTTTTTAAACTCATCCCTAACCTAATTAGTATGATTTCAAACTCGCTTTATTAGAGACAAAACAGAACATGTTAAATTGACATTTTTAGGTGATACAATGCCGTCGTGATACAATGCCATCGGTATTTTCGACCCATTAAATTTTTTTCCAGAAGTAGGGCCGAAATAGTTAAATGCCATAATTGCTACCACAAAAAGGTTTGTAGTTCTTTCCATTTATGATATCTGATTTCATTTTCAATCGCAACCACATGTCAAATATATATATGATATCATAAACAATCACCAACCTTATATGGCCCAAGATGGGCTGACTGGAACGTGTGGATGGACTTAAAGCTAAAATAATTGATCCCATTTTAAAATTAATGTCAACTTTCACACCAAATTGATTTTCTATAGCATGATGTTCAAGGAGGGACAACACTGTATGTGTTTGTGGCAGGATTGAGCAAATACCACGCTTTATCATCATTCAAATGTGGAAGAGACAGAATGGACCACTTCAATGTCTTAGTCCCTCTTGACAAAGAAAGAAAAAACTAATGTCTTAGGCCCCGTTTGGAGAGTTTCCTAATATCAAAAAGACTTCATCGATAAGGCCTTCGTAAAAAGAATTTTGTTAGAAAGAATTTATGATGAAAAAGACGTTTCGTTAGTGCATTTTTTAAATATACTTTAACTTTTGTATTATTATTTTTTTGACAATATTATTCCTTATCTTTAACAATGATTACAATCCTTAAAAAATGCGAAGTCGACAAAGGAGGTGGAGATGGTGGCATTGGAAGGCAGCAGTGGAAGTGGCGATGCTAGTGGAGGTAGTGGTAGTGGGAGGCGGTGGTGGAGGTGGAAGTGGAGGTAGCGGTGATGGTGGTGGTAGTGGTGGTGGGGTCACAATGGCGGTGGTGGTGGAAGGTGGTGAAAACAATGGTAGTGGCAGCAGTGGTGGTGATGGCGGCAGTGATGGTGGTGGTGGTGATGGAAAGCAACGGTGGCAATGGGGGAGGTGGTGGTGGTGGTGATGAAAGGCAGTAACAACGATGGCAATGGCAGTAGTGGTGATGGCGGCGGTGATGGTGGTGGTGGTGATGGAAAGCAGCGGTGGCGATGGGGGAGGTGGTGGTGGTGGTGGCGGCGGCGGCGGCGGCGATGGCTGTGAGGGTGGCAGTAATGGTGGTGGTGGTGAACGGTGGCGGCAGTGATGGTGGCGATGGTTGTGAAGGTGGCAGTAATGGTGGTGGTGGTGAACGGTGGCGGTAGTGATGGCGGTGCAGGAACGAAGGATCAAAAGAGAATGTAACACAATCTTATTAATACATAAAAATTACATGGACAAATTAGTAAAATAACAAATCTACTTCAAAAGAAAATTTGGCTTCTAAAAGGAGATTCTAAAAACATCATTTTTTTACTTCTCTGAAATGAATTTCCTAACCACCGGCTTTTTCAAAAAGGCTTTTACATATGTGTAACCAAACGTGACATTTTTTTTTCAAAGAACTTTTGATACCTGGAAAAGACTTTTTGAGGCTTCAGGAAGTTCTCTCAAACAAACACTTAGTCCCTCAATCCAAAACAAAGATCCATTTGGTAAAAATGAAGGAAGAAAATGGATGAAAGATAGAAAGAAATAAATAAACTTTCTCCATTTGGTAGAGAAGAGATAAGGAAGGAAGGAAAAAAAAATGAATGGGTCATCCTTCCTCCTTCCTACTTTTCAAATTTTTATCCCTTCAAATATTAACGTATTTGTATACAAAATGGAATTCTTGTACGTCAACATTGAAGTGTTAGAACGTATTTCAAAATTATATATATATATCTATATTACATTTGAGCTTGGCATAATAATGCCAAAAAAGGCCGTCCAACGATCCAAAGTCGCTAAAAAAGTAATCATGCGGTTTAATATGTCTTTTGCTATCTACGGTCTAAAATTACTCTTCCTATCTACGATCTAACGATCACCATTCACTCCCACCAAAATTCAAATTTAAACTCTCAACAACTCACAACCACTTAAATTCAAAATTTAAACATTATACCCTCACCTATACCTCACCTTTTTAGGCACTTTATACCATACCATCACGTTGCCCGTGTATCACTCTCTTTACATCTCTGTGTTGGGTATTGCAGATCCTATCTATCTATCTCTCTCTCTCTCTCTCTCTCCATGTGTAAGTGCAACTTTTGTTTTTTTCTTTCCAGCTTTCGCTTTGTCACTCATCTACCATCTGAAGCTTCACGACCACCTAAAGGAAAGACCAAATTGGAGAGGTAAAAGCTTTCAACTCATATTTTTGGGCCGATTGAAGGTAGATCTGAAACTATTTAAATATGATTGTAAATTAGTGTCTAAATGTTGAAAATTTTGTTATTTTTTGTTTCAGATCTGATCTATTTGTTTGCCTCCAGCTTATGAGCTACCAAGTAATGGCGATTACAAAAAAGGCATCAAGTACCTTACCGATATGGTGCCTAACATATGCACACTGCCTTCAGATTATGTTTTGCCATTGATTTAAGTGGTCTTTATGCACCCACTAAGTCTAGATTCATCACACTTCTGCCTGTGCCGACTGGGGATTCTTCAGGATAATTTTTTGAAACTATATATTATTTGAGTAGTTTCATTTTAATTTGTTTTACATTTTTTTAAGAAATTAATAATTGTTTCTTTAATTTTTTAATATTACTTCAATAATTTACCAATCGTTTTAATTTTTTTTACATTTTTTTAAGAAATTAATAATTGTTTCTTTAATTTGTTAATATTACTTCAATAATTTACTAAAATAAAAATGAACAGATTGTGATATGAAGGTCTGTCTTTGGAAGAGAAGATGAAATATGCTTCGGACGATATGATAAATCCGGTGAGGTATGGAACAAGCCTCAGTACATCAAAGAAGCATGCTCTCCATTGGAGGGACTATTTCAAGCATTATGGCCATCCTTTTCATAGTACCTTTCATATTTGGCCTAACAATCCCTCTAACTACAAGTAATTATAATTTCTTAAGTAAATTAATATTTATTTTGCTAATTAAATCAATCCACCAAATCTATCAAAGGTACGTAGCGAAGAAATATTCAGAATGCTTTGGACTTGAGTGTGATTACATAGAGAAGTCACTCGGGCAAGGTTCTCAAATCGTTGTTTCTAATTATTACCCTCCATGTCCAGAGCCACACCGAACACTTGGGCTAGCACCACATTCTGATTTTGATGGACTCACAATTGTAATGCAAAATGATGTTGATGGCTTACAAGTTAAACACCAGGAAGAGTGGGCTGCTGTTGGACAAGTACCAGGTCTTTTGTTGTCAACAGTGGAGACTACTTGGCTGTGTATACTACATGGAACAACTCTCTCTCTCTCTCTCTCTCTCTCTCTCACACACACACACACACACAATGGGAAAGCCATCTTATCTGATTTCTATATATGTAGTCACTGCAGTATCTATATTTATGAAGGCAAGTTTTCTAGCAACTATTTTTAAGCCATGATGTATTCAACTGCCTTGCATGTACCTTTTCTATCTTCTAATTTTGTTAGTTTGTGTTATAGTGTAAAAAAGTATCATTTTGTTTTATCTAGCATTTAAAGCACCCTTTCTGAAACAAAATTGGGATAATAAAAATATCAAAAATCATAATAATTTTTGAATTTTTATTGGTTGTGGATGGTGCTTCTACCTTTAATTAGTATTCAATGCACTCCACTTTATGTTAAAATAAAGTGATGGTCAAAAGATTTTTGTTTAAAAAAAAAAATTTATCGGTCAATCTTTTGTATATAAAAATAATAAAATTTATTGTAGTTGGTATTAGATTTTTAAAAATCTTTTTATTTGATATATCTCCTCTAATAAGTTGTGTAATTTTATATAGAAGATTTTTATCACGTGTGCAGCAGATTAAGATTAAAATTGGACAAGATAAGGGCAAGAAAAAGTGATGATGCGTTCTATTTCAGTTCAATAATTTTTTGTTTTATAGTGCCGTAGGCACGGGCAATACGCTCGTATATATATATAGATATATTTTAAACTTTCAGTTGTGACTTTTCATCTCCCTTCTTCTGTTACAAAATTAAATAGTAATAATTAGTTGATTAATTATGTGATTAAATATATCATTTAATCATCCATTAATAAGGAGATTCCTAAGTTGCTTGTAAGTCTTGGGATTTTGTAATTAGTTCATTATTTATATCTGTTGTAACTCTTGTTTTCTGGGCTTCCATATTTATGTCTATATTTAATCACCCATAAATTATTTGTAACTCCTAACTCTTGGGTTGATTGATTAAATATGTTATTTAATCATCCATAAATATGGAGCCTATTGACAGATTCAGAAGTTGAGATGAATCCGATGTATAGTGAGTGAACTTACCAATTTTAGAGAAATTTTGATTACTCTGTTGAAGTCTCCGACGACCAAGTCTGAATCTAGTGTGATTTTGATGGAGTTTTTGGTAGTCAAACTCAATATTACAGAGAGGTTTCGGTCAAGGTTGGATAATGGAATTTTGGTATTCTGATTAGTTTTCTAATAACAAAATTATGAGAATTCTTGAAATTCCATTATGGTAATGTTTCCAACTTCTATAGTCAATATACATATATATATATATATAGATAGATATATGTGTTTGAATATAATTTCTTAAAATTATATTTTATTTTGGACGGAGATAAATACATAGGTTCATAGAGGGTGTCACTCTATAGACATACAGACTATTGAATCTGATTTAGTTAAATTCCAGAGATAGTACTGCCATTTGGTATTCCAATTGCACCTAGGAGAGGCTGCAATTATCTTCAAGAAATGATTACACACCTCTAAGCCTTGATTTGACATTATTTATAATTTCTTAATTATGTTCTTCGGGATATTATTATTTATCAAATATTTTTATTTATGTGATGATCTTCTCTTATAATTGAAAATTGTCACTTTTGATTGTTTCATTTCAACACTAAGTGAGTCCCATTGTGAAAAGGTTACTCACGCTCGACCTATCAAAGCTACGAACAAGGGACAAGATGTCACGTCAACAAGTCAGGATGGACCAAGCCTAACCATTTCCCAAAAAGAAGTCAGAAATGAGAACAACCTAGTTTTAAACCAATAAACCAAATCACGAATGGCGCTCAAAAGAGGTCACGAGACGTACAATGCCCACTTAGTCGAAACATCAAGATGGCTAGTGCTTAAAAGGTCAACGCATTAAATGCTCTATCAATTAAGAGATAAAAGAAGACTATTATTTCTGTAGAGGCTATCACCGCCTCGATCAGAAGCAATCTCTAGCTACAATAAAGTCTTGGATGTAATGATTCACCTTTCACCATCCTCTAAAGCTTCATCAGAAATATCACCTTCATCGATCAATCGCCGATCACGTGAGCAATCTCTAGTAAATTTTCAGAGGATTTCATCTGGACCATCCAACCAACAATTCAATCCAACAACCTACCGAACTTAGAAATTACTATAAATAGAACTTATTTATGTTCATATTAAAGGTCCTGCACCAAACACACATCACATGTGTCCAGTCATCTCCTATGGATTCAATACAACTTTACTTTATATGGAAGCTTGCTACATAGCAATGTAGCCAAGGTTTTGAACTTGGTTGTGTTTCTTACTACTTTGAGGCACCTACTACCCTTAAACTTAGGTTTACTTTTGAGACTGATTTATGTATTCAGTGCACTCACTCTCGAGTTGAATCAAGTTCATTAACTTTTCTTGCATTTAATTTCTTTCATTACCACTTTCCTGTCTTTCAATTCAATAGCTAGCAGGTCAATTATCGTTTTTGCAAGCTTAGTAGCAAATATATATATATATATATATATATATATATATAAAGTTCTGTATTTCATTCAATACATCCCTAGGACATAAAACCCTCTATCGCTGACAGAGCCCCCAACTGATCTTCATTCGACAATTAATGTCAATGACAATAAAGTCATAGGGTGCGTGTTAGAGCAATATTTAGACGTTTTACTAGGTAAAAGACTCAAACCCTTTATTGCCTGACAACGACACAACTACTTGTCAGTCGAAGTGACTGAACCTGTCAGAGAATCATTCTTACTCTCCACAATCATTAGAAGTTGGATAAGGAAAAAGCCCAACACGGTCCAAACCTACTTTTTCTTGGCTCACATGTAGCTCATTCAAAATTGACTAAAATCATTAAACTCAGTTTGATCTTACACATACACACCCCACACACCATGGAATAGACATCCTGGCATTCCCGGCAACAGAGACTCGTAAGCATCGCCTAAGGCTCCAACCAATAGATGGCCCCAAAAATATATTTTTTCCTTATATTATAAAACTTCTTAAAAAAATTTATTACACTATTATTAGACTTCTTAATTTTTTTTCCTTTTATTATCTGACCCCAACCAATTTGGCAATTTCCTTAAAACAATTTCTCTCTATCCTCGTTACACCAGCCGAAATGTTATATTTAATATATACTAACTCTTACACTAACCAATAACTTTAGAAAGTTGAGAGGTAAGAGGGCCATTTGGTAACCAATAGTCAGTCCACATCATGATATCAGAGCCATTTCTAATCTTATGTCTAATCAAACCTCTTGCCATGTCTCTAAGCTTCAAAAGTTTCCTCCAAAATCCTAAACTAAGGGCTATTGCTTTGACTGTCTAGAAACTTTTGAGTTTTATAACATAAATGAGAGTCCAAGCAGCCCATAAACTTTCCTTTGTCAGGGCAAATATTTTCCAGATGTGTTTCAGGTTAGCAACCTTGTTTGCTAATTTAAGATCAGGAAGCCAAGCCCTCCCTATTCCTTGGGCCTACAAACAGCAGTCTAAGCAACTTTAGACTTAGAGTGCTCAAGCTCTTGCCCAAACCAAAGGAAAGATTTTAGAACTCTATAGATTCCATCAAGAACTTTCAAATGTAAAATAAAAAATTGAGACCAGTATGAGTGAACAGAAAGAATTATCTTGATGAGCACACACCTACCAACATAAGAAAGGAATTTTGAAGTCCAATTCTTAATCCTAGCCGTGATTCTTTCAACAAGAGAAAAACAATCCCTTGAGGAGATAGAGGAAGGGGACACTGGCAAACCAAGGTAAGTAAATGGGAGAGAACCAGATTGATACTGAGAAGGTTCAACAAATGAAGCTTAGTTGGACCATCAATGCCAGCAAAGAAAGCATGACTCTTAGAGAGATTAATATTCATTCCAAAGACAGAAAGAAAACAATCAAGGGCTTTTTTAAGGGCATCAATTGAATCATGGTCAGCAAAAGAGAAAAGAAGAATATCATCCGCAAAAATAAGATGAGAAAGTGAAAGTTTACTACATCTCCAATGGTACTTGAAGCATAGATTAGAGGAAATAAAAGATTGCTCCATGCCAATGACAAACAAAAGGGGCGAGATGGGATCACCCTGCCTAACTCCTCTCTTGCCCTTAAAGAATCCAAAAAGCTCACCATTTAAAGAGATTGAATAGCAGGCAGTTAAAATGCACATCTGAACCCTGTTTTTAGCACCCCATCTTTTTTGGCTCAATTAAGAGCCCTTCAACCACACTGTCATCTGGACCCCTCCCCTTCTTCTTCTTTTTCTTTTTGACATACAGTTAGCTTCTTCTCTCACCCTCCCCTTATGTTAATTGAGTAAACCTGATCTGGTTTAAACATCACATTCCAAAGATGAGCTTTATTACTTGGCTTGCTCTTAAAGGCATACTAAGCACACTTGACTCTCATGCAAATGCATTCTTGCACTTTTCTAATGCTTGTTACCTGTGAATGTCTGAGGGAGAGTCCATCAACCATCTATTTTTCCAATGTCTTTTCTCAACTACAATTTGGAACCACTTTCAGAATGTTGCTAGTGTTCACATTCAGCTTGACTGCTGGGATAGCCTCATTAGTTGGTGCTCTGATATTTGGTTAAGCACATGTAATTCCGATAACTTTTTGGTTCACAAATTAATTTTTACTTGCTCAATTTATTTTATTTGGCTTGAAAGGAATGCAAGAGCTCGCAATGACAAAGCTTCCTCTCCTAGAGTCATAATTAGATTTATCAAGAATACTGTCAAGAATAAACTTGCCTCTACTAAGGGAATGATGCTTTAATCTGGAACATTGAATCCTTTTGGGATATTCATAATTTGTTATGGCTGGGTTGAGGAAGGTTGTTGAACAGAGATGGTTGTTGTTATCCTAAAGCCTCTCTTCTTCTCTCTATTGTTGCTTTGAAGTTGATGCTGATTTTGAATGCCCATTCATCCAGGATGGTTGATGTTCTGCTACTTTGAGATTGAGTCTGACTTATTGAGTTGATTCTCTCCTTTATTTTAATCTTCATCATGAATTGGAGGGGTTTTGATTTCTGCTGCTGTTATTCAACGTTTGGGTTTATTGCATTAATATTGTAGGTTCTATACTGGCATGTTGGCCAATATGTATCTTGTTGGGTTTTTGGAGATGTTGCCCTCTTGTTTGCTTGAATGGTTTTATGTCGCCATGAGACCCCCCCCCCCCCCCCCCTACTTACCCATTTTATCCAGAAAAAAAAATAACTTTAGGAAATTGAAAATTGTAAAACTTTCTATCTCCTATTAATTTTATCCTTTTTCTTCCTTACTCCACACGTTTTTGACTTTTTTCCTCCTCAATCATTGCAACCTTAATCCTTTCTATTCTCTCACAACCTCTTCAATCTCCATCTCGCCTCTCTCAGTCTCTCGTATTTTTCTTCTCTACTCATTACAATCATAAATTTATTAGAAGCTTTCAAGCTACTAGCTACGTACAAAATAATTGAAAAATTTTCGTCTAATTGTGGAATCTTATTATTCCAATCTCTTTTCCACTGATCTTGGAAATTATCTCAGCACCCAATAGCCAATCGTCAATTCCAAAGTCTCAGATGAAATGAATTGCACCTTGCTTAGAGAGGGTACAGAATCTGAGCTAAGGCAAGCATTCAAAAATATGGGTTCATTCAAAGCCCCCGGGTCAGAACAGCTGACTCATAGCCTTAACCATACCAACATTTCTCTTATCCCTAAAGTCAGTAACCCTACCTCCATTTCCCAATTTAGACATATCTCCTTGTGTAATAATATCCTTTATAAATTATTCTCCAAAGTTGTTGCAAACAGACTAAGGCATTTTATGCATTCGTTTATTAGCCCGAATCAGGTTGCCTTCATCTCTAATCGTCTCATTCATGATAATATCATCCTCGCCCATGAATTGATTCATACACTGAAATCCAGGAAAAGGGGTAAAAATGGTTTTCTTGATCTCAAACTTAATATGACAAAAGCGTATGAAAGAGTTGAGTGGGATTTCTTTTAAGGGAATGTTATTAAGATTGGGATTTGTGGAGAAGTGGGTGAAGTTGTGATAAATTGTGTATCCAAATGTGCCTCTTTTAAATTCTCATCTGACAGAATTTCTTGTAAGATGAAGGGTACTAAATGAGAGATCCTCTCAAAAACAGGTAGGGAAGTTCTCATTAAATAAGTTTTAAGTGCGACTCCTAACTATGTCATGTCATGCTTCAAGATTACTACCACTACTAGCTTGTAAGCAATATGAAAAGAAAATTTCTGAACTTTTGGTGGTGTGGAAGGGACTCTGGTACTGGGCTTAAATGGATTACTGAGAGAAGCTTTGTGAATCTAAAAAAAAATGAGGTCTTGGGTTTAAAAATCTGGAAGCTTTTAACCTTACTCTTCTCTCAAAAATGGCTTAGAGAATGGAGATTGAGGATGGATCTTTGATGTTTCGTGCCTTAAAATTCAAATATTTTGAGTCATGTTCTTTCTTAAATTCCAACTGTAATAAAAATGCATCTTGGTTTTAGAAAGGTTTGAGGCACACAAAATCCATTATTAGAAAGGGCAGTAGATGGAGAATTGGTGATGGTTTGAAGCATGGGCGGAACCAGCAATGTGCTAACCTGGGTATAGCCTAGGTCCAAAAAAAAAAAATTTTTACTACTACTGTTCCCAGTCCCTAGCCCAACCCACCATATGTTGATTAGGGTAAACTCTCTCTCTCAAGTCTCATCGCAGTTGTACGTGCTATATTATGAAGAAATAGCAGCTTTGGACAAGAAAGGCGTGAACAATTTGTAGACATTATGGAGAGAGAAATGATGAGGAGACATGGATAAGAGAAAGGAAGTGTGGGTTTTGCCCAGTTTCTTTGAGATTAGATTTGCTGAATTCTCTTTGGAAAATAGATTCTGGGTTTGGAATTGCAGGAATTGGATTTAGTGGAGAAGAAGATGATAGTGATAGTGTGACAATGAGACGCAAACAGTGCTCTAATAGGTTGTGCTCGGCTTCAATAATATAAATTTATAATGCATTATCTCTAGGAATTTTATCTGTCGAAATCATGCGTACACACACATTGATATTCGAAAATATACATTTATATATCTATACACACACACACGTCTTTTTAGCCCTCCCCACTTTACAATCCTGCTCCACCCCTGGTTTGAAGGTGAATATTTGGAGCTATAATTGTCTGATGGGGGAGGGATGTCCCAAAGTTTCTACAGTTCCTCCACTTCATCCTTCTGTTTCTTTTATTTGTTGCTGATCTCATTAATCAGACCATGCACTATGAAGTGGAAGGGAGACTTAGTGAAACCCATCTCTAATAAGCCTGATTGTGATCGCATTTTGCAAATGCCTATTAGTCAATTCGGGGGAGTTGATAAAATCGTTTGGGATTCGAGGCTCCAATGAAAAAAAAAATTGTTAGATCTGCATATGGGATTGTAAGTAAAGACTCTTCTAAGTCTCGGTCCTCTCCAGGAGTTATATATATAGAGAAGTATTATTAATATGTTCCATCCTGAGTGGAAGAATCTGTGGAAGCCGAAGACAAAAAGAAAAATTATTCTGTTTTTATGGCAATGCAGCCATAATAAGATTCTTGTGCACAGCAACCTGAGGAAGTTGAAAGCTCACCGGTGAAACCACTGTAATATATATATATATATATATATATATATATATATATTGGCTAGTTCCGCTGGTGATTCGTTCACCCACTCACAAGCTTCCATTGTGACCACGCTATCCTTTGGTCGCCATCTACCACAATGACCGCTGAAAGATCAGTCAACTTGATTTCCCAGGTCATAAGGATTGAAAAAGACAATGTGCCAGGGACCAAGCCGTTCAGAAAAGAGAGATGATCAGAAAGAAAGAACCTAGCCATAGGTGTTATGCCGATCAATACATTTCTAATCACCATATATGTGCGCGCGCGCGCGCTCCTATGAAAAAGTATATAATCATGTATGCATATATATATATATATAGATATATATATATATATATATGTATGGTAGTGTGTATATATATTCAATCCTTTAAAAAGAGAAGAAAAAGCGCCAGTGGTGGAAGCAGACCCACTCACAATTGTAACCAAATCATACTATTAACAAAAAAAAACTAAAACTACCAATGTGTATATATATATATATATAAGAGTGTGTATATATAAAGAGGAAGGAGAGAAAAAAAATTGATCTCCAACGAAAGTTGTAGGCAATAATTTCTAGTGGCGAAATAGAGAAGTGATAAGATATTTTTTTCGCTCTTCTTTTTTCTTTTCATTATCACTCTCTCCCTACTTTCTCTCTCTTTACTAAATTCAATCAAGAGTTAAAGGTCTTGAAATTAGAAGGTTTAATTGTGTGGCCTGCCTTCAATGGAACATATATGTGGTTTCGGAATTGAGTTTAGAAGAATTAGGGTTAAATTATTTGAATTGAAAATTCTGAGTTTAGTTTATGTAATAAATTTTTTTTTCTTTTTGATTCTTTTTTTTTACGTTTTTAAAAGTTAAAGTACAAAAATTCGTTGCTTTTATTATATATATATGTGTGTGTGTACACACTAGTATACAAAATTATAGAGCGAAGTAGTCAATCCATATATAAAAGCTAGTAGTCAGCCAACCCATTTATGCTTTTCAATTCACGACCACATCTCTAAAAAATTATTGTTGTTTTGTTTGTTAAATTTGTTAATATCAGACTCTTCACTTATTTATTTAAATTACAATTGAGTTTAAATTGTCAATAACATTTTGTTTTCTAAATGAACTGTTGAGCTCACAGGTGTCGTTAATGACAATAGAGCAAAAGGAGAAGGGTGAGCAGACGTTGGAATACAATTAGATAATTTTGTCTTTTCACTTTGCTTTGCTTATGAATTAAAATTATATTTAAAAAATAGGACAAAAAGGTAATTTGTTACTTCCGTTAACGGCATATACTTAATAACTCTGACAAGGGTTAGTGTAATTTGACAAATAAGAGGGGATATTAGTTTATATTGATTTAAACCTCAAGGAATGTCAATGTAATTTACCCTAAATAAACCGGATGTTTTAATTGTTGCAAAAACATAACCAAAAGCAAAATACAAAAAAAAAAAAAGTAAAAAAAAAAAATTACATGATTTTACTCATAACTAGGGTTACATTTATAAAGTTAACGGGATTTTACTATAATGAAGAGCAAAATAATTACAATAGTTCAGAACGACAAAAATAACCCCTCGCTATCTCCTTTTATAGAATTAGGATAACATAGTAAGTGTCAAATTATCATCAATATATTTTTTAAAAAAATCAGAAACCACTAACGCATGGGAATGTGTACAATGCTATCAAGTTTCACACTTACACTTACTATCACTAATATATATTATTTTAAATATATATATAAATTAACAGTGTAGATTTCTAAAAAAAATTAGAGTTAGCTTTGACATTTGAATAGTGACATGCATTAATTTTCGGGAAATTTGATTAATTAAGAGCAACATACGTGGAAATGATGCAAGTTTTGAGTGGTTTTCAAGCATATGTACGTAGTTGGGTAATGATGAGTTGACTCTCTCTCTCTTTCTATTACTTGCATTTGTAATCTTCAGCTCACCAACTCAACAAAAGTAATTTTCTAACTCATTATTTATGCCAGCGCGACAACTCATCATTAATGACTTCTCTGAAGTCTGAACCACTCATAGTTTGTGAAACAAAAACACGCAGTATGCACACACAAAGAGATAGAGAGAGATGACCATGGAATTGTATATTGAAGTGAACATAGGGCCTATCTGGAAGCTCTCGATCGAGGGGATAAGACTTCTCATCTAGCCCTATAAAATTTCTTACGTTCTTTGTTGCAACCACAGAGAGAGAGAGAGAGCATGGAGAATAATGAGAATGTGGTTCCAAGTAATGAGCCCAAGTATAGAGGAATTAGAGTCATGCCCTATGTCATAGGTAAGTACACAAATGCAAAGCCTTATTCAAGCAGGGGCGTAGCCATTAAGGCCCCAGTGGGTACATTAGTACCCACTTAACTCTATAAATTTTTTTTTATATATATAGTAAATGCAATTTTTTGGAGTTTAGAAATGTAATCACTTATTAAATTTTGAGTCATGTACCCACTTAGTTTTATAAAAAAACAAATTATAGTCCGAACTTTTGCGTTCGTACCCACTTGTACAAATTCCTGGCTACGCCCCTGTTAATTCAAGCATATATATATATATATATATATATATATATATATATATATATATATACACACATATACATGTACAGTAATGATCTCTTGCTCCAATGAGTAATAAATTCATCTACGTCAAGCACAATAACCATTTTGAATGTAATTGATAAAAAAAAGACAATTATTAAAAAAAATCTAAAAATCGCATCCAATGATTACTGTGCTTGGTGTGAATGAATTTCTTGCTCACCAGTGAGTAAGAAATCACTACTATATATATATATATATATACACACACACACACAAAGGCAGAAAGTTTTTACTTCTCTCTTCTTCTTCTTCTTCTTCTTCTTCTATATTTTAAACTTGCAGGGAATGAGACCTTTGAGAAGCTGGGAACTATTGGCACCTCTTCTAACCTACTGATCTATCTGACCACTGTGTTCCACATGAAGCCAATCACAGCAATTAATCTTGTCAACATCTTCAATGGAACTTGCAACTTTGGTACCTTGATAGGAGCTTTTCTCTCAGACACTTATTTTGGCCGTTACAAAACCTTGGGATTTGCTTCAGTCTCCTCCTTCTTGGTACCAATAAAGTTCTATTTTCAAATTGTTACTGAACAAAATGAACTTTTGCTTCTTGCTTTTATACATCGGTGAACTCACAATAATTTTGTACATATATGAAGTATTTTTCTTAGAAGAACAAGCCTACGACGAAGGCACTCACCATGAGCTAGTGCTCCCATTCATTCGTGGCCTCACCACAGCGTACTCAGTGAGGTCACGAGGTCATATGAGTAGATATTGGGTGGATCAGACACGTGATATGCCCCATTCAATAAATGGGGCGAGGTGGGGCGGGACGGATTTTGACTTTTCTATCCCTGCAACCGTTTAACTTTTTCCGCCTCGTCCTGTCCCGCAACCGTTTATAATATCATTTCCAAACCTCATTTCCGCAACCGTTTAATTTTTCCCTTCCCCGTCCTGTTTAAACTTTTTTTTTTTAATGCAAAATTTTTTATAATAATAAATCGGATATTTAGATACATATACAATAAACACACACATTTAGGTACATGCAATACAATGACTTTTCTGTAAGATATATATAATATAATATAACTTGTATAGTTGTATGATATATAAAATATTAATATTTTCTTTATATTATATATATATAAGTATAAATATATATATACACTTAAACGGGGCGCCGGCAGGGCGGGGCGAGTACTCGTCGGGGTAGGGTTTTACCCCGTCCCCGCCCCAAATCCGCACGAATTATTTTTTCTAATCTCATTCCTACCTCGTTTTCTTAAACGATTCCGTAAACAGGTTTTAAACGGGGCGAGGCGGGGCAAATTGCCATTCCTACCCACGCCACAACTATTTGCATAAAAAAACTACTCTCAACCGCTCTCAACAAACTAACCTAATTACCAATAATTTCCAACCGCTCTCAACAAACTAACCGATAATTACCATGAAGAGAAGATATTCGATGCGCCCGGCGCACAGTGCACCGGGCATATCACAACTCTACGTACATAACACAACACATGCGGTGTGACTCACAGCACATGTTGTACATGCAAGACTATGATTGCCCCACGCACTCTATTTATTCCACCACGAGAAAGGGAAGAGACAGAATCTTCCTGATCAATGATAACAACACATGAGAAGAAGACCAACAACATCAAAAACCATTCAGTATCTCTTATATAATACTTGAATGCTAGCTCAGAGCCCATCAATTTCACTCATGCTTGAATTTGGTAGAGCATGGAATCTATAATTTGTAATTAGAATTGGAAGAAAATTAACTTAATATCCGACTAACAAGATCCATAATTTTAAAGGCAGCATTAACCAACACTTAACTGAACTTCTATTTAAAATTACCTAGTATGTTACCTTTTTCTCTCTTTTTTTCCTAACAAATGAAGTCAGGTCCATTTTCCACCTAAAAGAGGCTTTTTCTGACACATGATTTTAGAGGGAAAGAGTGGCGCCATCAGCATTTCTGCACAAAATGTCTACTTTCAAAGTATATCTTTTTTTCAAAAATTCAAGCAAACGCACACATAGCCAGTATATTACTTCTAGTATGGCTCTATCTCTCAACCTCAGATCCAGAAAGGAAAGATCATACCATCTGAACTAATGTCCATTGGTATCTACTTTCAAATTTTAGGACGAGCCTTAACGCAACGGTAAAGTTTTGCTCCATTGTGACCTTCAGGTCACAGGTTCACTTTCAAAACACAGAAATAATCGCCTAGTTCACTAGATTTGCCCTTTTTTCTTCTTTTTTTAACCTGATTTTACAATTTTCCGACTTATGATTGCAGGGGATGCTTGTACTAACACTAACAGCAGCAATCTCAAAGCTGCATCCTCCTCACTGTGGAACAGATGAGACTAGCACTTGCAAAGGGCCAACAGCAGGGCAAATGGCATTTCTGTTGAGTGGGTTTGGACTACTAGTAGTTGGTGCTGGTGGTATTAGACCATGTAACTTGGCATTTGGTGCAGATCAATTCAATCCCAATACCGAATCTGGGAAGAGGGGAAGCAGCAGCTTCTTCAATTGGTACTACTTCACCTATACTTTCGCCATGATGGTATCTTTAACAGCCATAGTGTATGTGCAATCCAATGTGAGCTGGTCTCTAGGGATGGCAATTCCTACCTTTATGATGTTCTTATCATGTTCACTCTTCTTCATGGGTACAAGAATGTATGTCAAAGTGATGCCCCAAGGAAGTCCCTTGACAGGCGTCGTGCAGGTTGTCGTGGCCACAATCAAGAAGAGGCGTCTCAAGTTGCCTGAGCAACCATGGTTCTCCCTTTTTAACCATATTCCCACCAATTTTATCAATGCAAAGCTTCCTCACTCTGATCAATTCAGGTAGCTAACTCTTTACTGCTCATATTGCTTACAGACTATATCTATATGTATGTGAATGCAGAATTTCCACTAAATTATTTTGCTATTTTGCTCTATAGTCAATCATATCTTCTACTATTAGATTGACATCAAACTGGTAGTTGAGGGTAAATTTCATTAACTTTCCTCTTTAAGTTCTGTTGAGAAACGAATGCCAATTTATTGTGCCAAACACCGCGAAAGCAAGCACACAATAAAGCAAACCAAGCAATCGATCAAGAAACAAGTAGAAAAGTAAACACACCACACAAAGAACACAAAGATTTACGTGGTTCACCCAAAGTCTAGGCTACGTCATGGTGGAGATCCGGCAAAAGATTTCATTATGTGAAAACAATAAGATTACAAATTTCAACCCCAAACCCAATCTCTATCTATTCAGCTATCAGAGTACTCTCTTTCTCTAGCCTCCAAGGTTATCTCTTCTCTCTTTCTTGGTCAAGAGATCATTATTTCTAAACCCTAGATGTCCATATATATAGGCTACAAAGAGTATACAAGAAACAAGCCCAAAAAACCCAAGAAAAAACTTGGTTTTATTTTTGACGATTGAAGTGCCCCGTTTTTTTCGATCGATTGATACTTTGATCGAAACTTTCTGAATTTTCTGTATGCAATTGATACAGCGATCGATCAATAGCTTCCATTGCAGAAACATTCGGGCCACAACTTCACAAAGTTCCTGGTACAAGATTAATCATTTCACCACTTTGGACCTTCCCACTTTCATTTGCTAGGAGTTCGTTCCCTTCTGTGCATGCCCTGTTCTCCATGTATATCAATATATCATTTACTGAAAGAAGAAAGTTATTTTTGTATTGGAATGAATTCTTGATAACTAGCTAGATCTCTTCTAAACCTATGCTGGTAACAAAAATCCCAAAAGCATACATATCAAGGTTGGTAGTACTGTTTTTACTTCACTCTGCTCTATTTACTTGTTATTCACTTTGACTATGACATTGTCCTGAACTTTGTTTATACTCCCAAACAAGTGTCTTGACATTTTCATTTGTAAGAAGTTCTACTGTCTTTCTTGTATCAATCTCTTCTAAGATTTCCTAAATTTCTTTTGTGAAATGCCTTGGAGCTTTCTTAAGTTGCATTTTGGCCTTAGTCCCTAGTCATTTACCTCTCTACTTGACAATTTGATGAGCCAGTTGCTAACCAAATTGATTCAAATCATGAAGAGGATCGACTGATTGACAAATATATTTGTTGGGATTACTTCAGTTTCGATCAAACGTTACTCGATGGTTAATCAAAATGATAATTATTTCAGAGTTTTCAACAAAGCAGCAGTCATAACCCCCAAAGACGAAATCAAGTCAGATGGATCAGCAGCTAATCCTTGGAGACTCTCTAGCATCCAGCAAGTGGAAGAAGTGAAATGCTTGGTGAGACTGTTTCCTATATGGATCGCAGGCTTAATCTACGGCATTGTTATAGTCCAACAGCAAAACTATGTAGTCTTCCAAGCCCTCCAATCTGATAGACGCCTCCCCGGCAACATGAGTTTCAAAATCCAAGCAGCTTCATACATTGTCTTCCAAATGTTGGGCCTCAGTATCTGGATTCCTATCTACGACAGACTCATAGTTCCGTTTCTCAGAAGACGTACAGGAAAGGAAGCGGGTATCACACTCCTTCAGAAGATGGGTATTGGCATGGTTATCGCTATTGTCACCATGTTTGTATCTGCATTAGTCGAAGAACGAAGGAGGACCATGGCTCTTACTAAGCCAACATTGGGGTATGAACCAAGGAAAGGTGCCATTTCTTCCATGTCAGGTTTGTGGTTCATACCTCAGTTGGCACTAACAGGACTTTCAGAAGCATTTGTTTTTATTGGCCAAAACGAATTGTTCTACAGGCAGGTCCCCGAGAACATGAGAAGCATCGGTGCATCTTTTGTGTTTTGTGGCTTGGCGGGATCAAGTTATATGAGTAGTTTATTGGTGTCGATAGTTCACCAGACGACAGATTGGTTGCCGGACGATCTTAACAAGGGGAGATTGGATTGTCTTTACTATCTTGGTGGTTTGGAGGCCTTAAATTTGGTATACTTTCTAGTGTGTGCAAAGTGGTACAAGTACAAAGAGATTGGTAGTAACACCCTTGATGTGCCTATGGAAGATATGCAATCTGAAAAACCAGTTGTTTGATATGCAGATTTAGAAAATTTCACAGAAAAGAAAGGTCTCATTTCCTCTGATTCATATTTGAACAAGGACACACAGGATAGCTCAACAGCAAGTGATTGAATGAACTTGCAACAGGGATCAAAAAAATGGTGAATCCTCTTTCCAACTCTCTCATACCAGGTAACTATAACAGTGTAAAAGGACTTTTTTAGGGGTTACAATCTACTTTCAAGCAGCTTTAGTTGATTTAAATTTGCATATGGTGAACAAAAAACGCGACTTAAACAGACATTAGAGGCTCTGATGCACCATACAGGATGATTCCTACAGATGTTGAGTTTTCTACTTGTACAAGCATTTAAACCATTCCCAACCATACTTGATTATGTTTAAATGAATCCCTAAATGGAAGCTTATGTAGAAACAAAACGTTAGAAAGTCTATTGGGTATCAGTGCCTAGTCAATATATTGCCAGAGGATTATTTAAACAAAATGCAGAAGTAGATGAAATTGCTAATGAGCTAAGTTTGTGAACTCAACCAAGGGACTTTATACTCTCTCAGGAGTTGGGACATAAACATTATATCAGATGAGACATTGAAGTCATAAACAAACCTCCATTTAAGTTTTAAATGACTCAACTTCAATCTGTCAATGGGAACTTCAGTCCCTAACACAATAGTCAATGACAGTAAAAAGTAGTGTACTTATAGTTGAAAAGGAGCTCTAGAAAGATCAAAATGGGCTAAACAAGTTAACAAAAAGAACAATTTAATGTTTCTAAACGCTTGATGCATACAAACTAAGCCATGTGTGCTTACCAGAGAACATTCTTCTCGTATGAACCTTTCGTGTGTGTAGATATATATATATGTTGGGTAAACGGAAAAATTTATATATAACAATAGAGTACAAAGAACAACAGAGGCATACCCTTGGAAAACAACCAAGGCTAGCAAAGCTCAGCTACAAAAAAGTTCCAGAACAAATAAAGAAGAAAAAGAGAGCTAAAAAAAAGAAAACAAAACCGAAAGAGACAATCAAAAAACTACAGCATTAGAAAACTGCAAGTTCATCAAGTCCGAAACCTCCCACCAGGTTTGTCTGGCCACATCCTCAGCAGATCGATGAACATCTTGATGCATTCTAGAGTTCCTCTCAGACCAAATTTGCCAAATAGTTGTTGAAAAAATTTGATAATGAGTCTTGGACAGTTGCTGATGCACAAACCAGTCTGCCAACTCCACCAATGTATTACAAAAAGGCATATTCCAGTGAAATAAATCCTCAAACCTACCCCAAACAGTTCTAGCAAAATTACAAGTTACGAACAAATGATCACCATGATCCTCATCAAGCCAACAATTATGACAAACCGCTGGCAAAGATATCCCTTTCCTTTTCAAATTTGAAAAAGAAAGGAGTTAATTATGAATGGCCAAGCATGTAGTCACAGATGCACTCGGTCTACAACCATTATGTTTTAATCAGAACATGCGTGATAGGTTAGTATTGTCAATTTACAATTTATATAATAGCTTTGCTTCTCTACCCTCCTCCCTTCTGTCATTTTTGGAGAGACTAATGCTCCATTTGGTAGGAAGGATAGAAAAATCAGTGGAAGAGATAATAGAAATGATAGATGAGGCATCCTTAGAAAATGGAATGTGTCTCTCTCTCTCTTTTTATTTGGTTGAGTAGAAGAGATAGTAGAAACATTTCTTTGTTTGGTTAGAAGGAAAGGAGAGATTTTATATATTTTTACTATTATACCCTCATTATATAATTTGACCAAAATTAGTTAAAAGCAGTAATGTCACTTCCAATTTTGAGAGGATGAAAATTTTTGGGTGAGGAGGCTTGCCTTATCCATCCATCATTCTCTTCCCTCCTACTTTCCCTCCTATCAAACAATGAGAACTTATCTATACCTTCATCCTTCCCTTCTATCAGACAGATTATAAAATTTCTATGCGGGAAGGAAGGATCAACCATTCTCTCTTCCCATTTATTCAAATGAAGAAAAAAAAAAACAATAATTTACATGTGACGCAATAGTTATTTGGATATAAATGATAAGGCATAGACTTAACACTTGGTTTCTTTGAAATTTTTTTTACTTTTTGTCCTAACCATTCCTTGGGAACTTTTGAACCACATGCAGATTTTTATATTTGCAAGTGAACTGGAGGAATTCAGATTTCTTTGTTTACTAGTGAACTGAAGGTGTTAGTGACCTTGTGGTCCTGCAAAGAGTTTGCAACTGAACTGAAGGTGTTAGTGACTTTGTGGTCCTGCAAAGAGTTTACAAGTGAACTGAAGGTGTTAATGACCTTGTGGTCCTGCAAAGAGTTCAAACTTGTACTTTTGGACAAACACACAGATACAAAGAGATGATCAGCTTTAAATGGGCTGACTGTGCATACGAGAGAGAGAGAGAGAGAACTAAGTGTTTCAATCTGGAGGAAGAGCAACAATTGGACTGGTAAGTGAGGATATGAGAGACTAAATTATTTAGCCCTAAGTTACTGGATAAGGAAATTTTGCCTCTTTTGTGTTAGAATGGTTAGCAATGATCTTCAAGGTCATAAAAATATTCAAAAAATAATTAAAATAAATAAATAAATAATTAGTAGTCCCTTGACAAGTTTAGGGCGGGTCATAGTGGTCACAATCCATATCTTTCACTCTGGACCAGCAAAACATGAGACTTTCTAGTAATACTCTACCCAACCGTCCAAAGGCGTTGGTCAGCACCTCATGAACAACTTGACTTGAAAGCATATGCCATTCCTAAGCATGAATTCTGGACCTATACTAGTGATTGGCACAGCCAAATACCATGTTGTATCTGAATTATAAGTTGGCTAGTATAAATGGTTTCATGGCCCATGAGATCTCCAAGTTAAAAACCACTTGTAAACTAATCAAAATTATAATCTCAGCAGATTTATTAACCCAAATGGATCATCAATCAATCAATTGGTACTTTGCAGTATGAAGAAGTGAAATTTGTGTTCCGGGTGATCCCCATATGTTGTTATAATTCCCAACTCTCAGATCTCAGGCGCATCTTACCGTGTCTTCTCCATGTTCAGTCTCATTCTCTAGATACATGTCTATGACCAAATCCTAATCCCATCACTCCAAATGTTCACAGGAAATGAAGGCGGCATCACAATCCTCCAAAGAGTAGGCATCGGCATCATCTCTGCTCTCACAGTACTCATATCTGCCTTGGTCCACAAGAACAGAGGAGGACATGGTTCTCACTAAGCCAACACTGGGAATGGAGTAGCGGGGATGTGGCATGTCAACTATGCTAGCTTTACAATTGACTCCTCAGCTCAAACTTGCCAGAATTGCCGAGGCATTTACTGCCAAATCGAATTCCACTACAAGTAATTCCTAGAGAACATGAGAAGCACAGCCAGGTCCTACTCTTCTGTGACACAGCAGAGTCGAGTACTGCTGTTTTAGTTTCTTGGTGTTCACCTAATAACAGAAGGGCCTATTATCCAAAATTGATTGTCAGCTGATCCAAAATATACTCGCAACCTGCATTTCATGTTTGAACAGCATTATATTGATGGTTGATGCGCAATTGAGTCCTGGAGTGCCATCAACCATGTCTGTTGATTATTACAGAAACATTTGATCGTGTCAAGTACCCACAAAACTATTGGCATACGGATTTTCATGTTTTCTTACTCTAGATTTTTGTTAAGTTAGTCTCTATGGGCCATGGAGAAAGTAGAGGTGTCAAAGGAGACTATAGACAGGGTGACTCTTCCTAAACTTCAACCTGATGCTTAAATTTGAAACTAGATAGTATAATTACTGTAATCTTCATCCATTGCATAGAACTTCTTTCCGTTAGAATTCTGATTTTCAATTGCTTGCTATGACACTAAAATGCTTGGGTGGCCAAGAGTTGAGTGTTCAGATCTTATAGCAGCCAATTTTTTAAACGATATCAAACATCAAATTTATATCTAGTCTACTTCGTCCAACACCCTGGATAATGGCCTTGTTCTCATCCTAATTTCTAATAATGTCAAAGATCAACCAACCTTTATTCACTAACACTGATCAAGTCCAATGATGGCATCAAGCAAATAGATACCATACACAAATCTAATGGCAATCAATTCTTTTAAAGCAACTCTATTTGAAATTGATAGAAAATCAACCCCAATACTCTCAGGTTAGGAGGCAAAAACAGTTCTTCAAACACAACTTGATCTTTCTGAAATTTCAAGAAACTTTCTTGTCTTTTACCTTTCATTTTGGAATGGGTTTCTCAATATTTTCATACACTTTGTTTAGATCTCTAAAGCTAGGTTCTTTACGACTTCTGTCAACTCTTCCTATAAACATAAGGCTGTAAGATTGCTATTGCTGCAAATTATAATGACAAAATGTTGTCTCTGCAATGTCAAACCTGCAACATGCTAGGCAAATTGCTGCAGAGTGCTGTCAAACACCAAGCACTTATGAACTCAAGCCTTGGAAGAGATGCTTAGAAGCAATATCTTTCTTAACTTTAATAGAACTAATAAAATCAGAAGGGCAAACAAAGGCCTTAAACAAGAAAATACTACCAAGTTTTGCTTCTCATTCACTTTCAAGGACATTATTTATTAACTCAACTAGGAAGAGTCAAAATAATAGGAAATGCTGAAGGACCAAAAGACAAGAACATCTCATACATTGACAAGTGCTTACCAATTTGGGTATTGCAGGCATACATGTGACGAAAAAACCAAACATGAATACGAGCCTAAAAAAGCATCCTAATATCTGAAATTGGAAAGCACAGTAGAACTAATTGCAATGGTCATTTCAAGGGTAACTCACAACTACATTCTGATTATACGCCTTTCGTCTCAGCACTAGTGAAATCTCTCAGATATTTGTCTCCTCAGACTGTGTACGCTTGCTGAATTGTGTCTATGTCAAGACCCTTCAATCTCACCACCGATTCCACATGACCTTTCAGTGTGTGTAATTCTCTCAACCTGCAAAAAGAGGTGCAAACAGAACGGATCAGGAAAATATGTTTGTCATTCATATATGACAGCAAAAGTTAAACAATGGGCAAAACCAAACACCACTAATGCAAAAGGTACATAGTAAAGTTAGGAGAAACAAAATGCTCTAGTGAATGTGAACTGCAATAACAGATCTAACTTAATTGGGATGCCCAGAAAAATTAAAGCAATGACCTTATCACTCAAGCAAAAAGTATCAAAATTCATTGAACATTTTTACTCCATTCTGAATGACTCTAGGTGATATCTGAGTAAAGTCTAGTAATGTCACTATAAAGGCATAAAAAAACCAATATTCCACTAATCAGACTGAAACAACAGCTTGCTAAGATCAATCCACACCTTGCAATTTCAGCTCTCCTTTTGGCTTCCTCTGCCATCTGATTAAGCTCAGTGAAATTGTTTCTGTCACTGAACATTTTGGTGTCAGGTACTTGCAGACCATGAAGAGTTCTCTGAGCATGTGCCCACTGAAGTTCACGTTGTTCCTTCCCGAAATCCTTTTGCCTGGTGAAAGCAATCTGTAAAACAAAGAAATCTCTTAGAAGGAAAGAAGAATTAACAACAAGAAAACCATCAAATTGTCATGCAAATCAGTGCTGGTGGTACCCTTTGCTCAAGAACAAGATCCCAGGCCCTCCCACTAAGAGCATAGCGGATAAGGAACTTTATGACATCAAGCGGAATGTAGAAGATAATATTATAAATCCAGATCACGCCAGCCCAACCCCATCCAATTCCTTCAATTGCAGCAAAGCTCCAATTTGCATAAACCGCAATCAGAGTAGCAATCTGCTCAAAATGAAAGATAAAGATTAAGCGACTCTAGAGGGGGGAAAACAAGAAAAGGAAAATAAAAATGATGAAGAATAAGGTTTTCTCTTTATCACTTAAAAGGAATTTGCTCAGATATAAATTGCAGTTGACTCACCAATTGAGCAACCAAAAAAGCCACCATAAGCAACGAGCCAGGACGCTCAATGTATGACCAACTCCGAGATCGTGTAACAAATATGAGAGCCTGACTGATGGTGCTCACTTGAAGGTACACAGCTGAAGCAAGCTTTCTGAAATCATCATGAGCCGTTTTCTCAAGAGATGACACCCCAAATACCCGCTGACAAATTGACCAAGAAAGTACGTCAACTAAAATGTAATTCACCACAAATACTGGCAAGTAGTGCATGTGATAAGCACATTAAATTCAAGATATAGACAAACAAAAACGAAAGAGATAACAAGTCCAACCAGCGCATAGATTTATACCATCTATGTGACAAGTCTTAACAAGTACACATGAAAATGCATAATATGCCAAAAAAGGGGAAAAACAAAAGAAAAAAAAATTGTTAAATCTATATGAACAACTACCAGATGGTTTTAGTAGTCCCATCATGGAAACCACATGTTGCATGCAATTTCTCAATTAAAAAAAAAAACATGAATAATTTAGTGGAACCAAATTGACAACCAAACAAAATTCTAATAATAGAAAAAAGAAATCAGAAGGCTTATAAAAAATTAGGTTCATCTTCCATGAATAGATATGTGACCAACTTAAACAAAGGCAAGCCTGCTTACCGGGAAGAAGTTTGTTTTGTATGCCACCCAAAAGAATATGACCGTCATCATTGCCAGGTAACTACCAAGAACTATGCCAGTTGTGAAAATCTCAGCCAGCTTCCAGCTGTCTGGCAGAGGAGATGGTTTCACCCTATCCTTTGATATTGTCATAATGGTACCTGACATGGTGGTAGAGAGATGCCAAGGAAAGCACTTAGTAAGTTGTTCCAGGAAACCCGACAGCCAACTAATAAATGATCTCAGTACGATGAACAAGAAGTGGATGGGATTGTAGTAATGTAACTAAAACTGATTAACACAAACATAATAAGATAAATAGGAAAATGGGCAGACTGTCTATTAAACTCTTTCCGATTCAAAATATTTATCTCCCAGTTTTATGTCAGTTCATCATCATTCCATGCCTCAGTAATCACAGAATTGTTTCTCAAAAGGTACAAGAAATCAAATACATGTATCCAAGTACACGTGAGTGAAACAGAAAGAGAAATGAGGGAGAGAAAGAGGAGAAAAAAGAACAAACCATCATTGAGGATTGCAATGATAAGCACCATAAAAGGTGGAAAGTCGAACTTCCATAACAGGGCCAGCAGCATGAAACCAAGCTGTCTCAGTCAGAAACATGCAGAATATGGTGAAAGAATTTAAGAAGAGGTATAAATATTGTAATCAAGAGAGTCCTACTAAACAAAGTGTCCCAAAAAACCACAATAGAACATACCACAATACGAATTGTAATAGAAACAGCATAAATCTGCAAAAAAAATACGAAATAAATGAATAAGTTTATGAGATTGCAAAAATGCCGACAATAAGGGTGCATGACCTCATACACAGTAGAAATATAATTATTCCCAAAAAGAAGGGTTTAGTAAAAACTGAATCTTTGGCAATGAAGCAAGTCTTTAAGACCACTGCATTATCATCAGAACCAAGGCCTACCGTGTAATTTTTCATCCTCTGGAAGATTGCCCGACTAGTCAAAACAGCACTAATGATAACACTAAGACCAGGTTCAGTAAGAACAATGTCAGAAGCACTACGAGCCGCATCAGTTGCATCATCAACAGCAATTCCAATGTCAGCCTTCTTCAGAGCAGGAGCATCATTAACTCCATCACCAGTCATTCCACAGATATGTTTCCTAGCTTGCAAGCGCTTTACTATCTCGTATTTGTGCTCTAAAAAAATAAAACAATAATAAGCCAAAAGCTATAACCAATGACCTGCGAAAGAACATGTTGGGGGACAGTAACACCTTAAATTCCTGTCAGGCATATTTCAGATCTAAAGAAAGAGCACATGAACAAATATAAAATAATATACCCGGGAAAACACCAGCAAAACCATCAGCTTTCTCTATGAGCTCATCAATAGGTAAAGCAGCAATAGACTCGTCCTTGTTCTGTCCCAGCAAAGCAGAGGAAGGATACATGTTGGTTCCCATCCCCAAGCGACGTCCAGTTTCCTTTGCTATTGCCAGTTGATCCCCTATAGAAGTTTCAAAGTTCAGAAATTGGTACAAAAACCTAACTACTGGAAACTTGTTGCACTAAATTCTGAAATGAGATGGGCAAACAGCTGGGACAATAATATATAAATACACGTATAAGGGAGAGTTTCAAAGATCCAAATTATAACATTTCAAATGTTATCCACCAAATCAGATAATTCATGTTTTCAGAGGGAGGCAAACACTGTATTACACGGCACATACATTTTCTTTCTCTTTTATTATAAAATACAAGAATTTTTTATTAGAGAAATGAGAATGCTAAGATGGATGATACAAGTGACTTGAAGAGAGTTTTTTTTTTTCTGGCATTCCTAGAAGAGACAGAATTGATAAACCACATGTGAGAAAAAATTAGGAGAGGCACCAAAATTAGAGAAAGCATGCTTAGGTGATATGGACATTTACAAGGTAGACCAGTAGATGCACCAGTAAGAAAAGAAAAATTAGTTTGCATAGAAAGTAAGAGATAAAGAAGCCGAACAAAACTAATATGGGATCAAATGATTAGAAATGATTTTGAAACATTAAATATAATAAAATGCATGGATTGTAATAGAAAAGAATGGAAAAAGGATATTCATGTGACTGACCCATTTATATGGGATGAAAGCAAGGAAGGTGTTGATGATGATGAAAGAAAACTACAAGACCTCACTCAAATTCATTAGTCATAAATCCGAATTGAAAATGGCCATCAAGTCAGCATTCCCTTCTTCAAGATCATCACAACCAAGTACCCCAACTAGAAGACGATCAATTTTTCAAGTTCTACCTCCAGCCAATTAATATCAAGAAGAAGCATGCAATGAATAAATATTTTTAACACAAAACATGTCTGATTACAAGAAAATAACCTTAAAAGTGGTACCATAAAATTTTAAGCAATGCACTTTTAGTTATCCATAAGAACAATCCTAGGTCTCATTAATGTCATGGCATAATTACGGAGTACACCCGAATACTGACACCACTTGATATGTGTACAAGGTGCAGGTGTGTGTGTCTAAGTGTGGGACATCCCTAAATCCCAAATCTTAGGATGAGGGAAAATGTGTCCAAAAGTCATATAAAAGTACGTAGACTCATCCTACACATTTAAATAGTAAATAAATTATATGTTATATAATAGTGTAATTTATGATGTTACTATTCTTTAAGAATAAATTCGATCATAAGTTTAATTGAAAGTGAGGCAATGAAGAAAGGGATTCCCTTCTAACTCTCTTTTTCACTATCAAAATTGAACTTTTTTTTCTTCTTCAATCATCACGTGGAGGATTGGGGTATCTGATTGGGATTGTCGTGCTGGACACATATCATATACCCATACTCATGTCATGTCGACATGTCAATTTTGTTTGCATGTATAATATAATATATAATATATTCCATGGTACTTTTTTCCTACTAACTCGATATTGTTACATGGGATGCTGTTTTGGGATGCAATATAATCCCTCATGGATGTTATATCATCTATTTTACATGGTGATTAAAATATCATTCTTTCAATATCCCAGAAGTATAATTGAAAGATGTCTGGCTAATTAGAATACGTCGTCCTTTCAGATTTCACATGTTAAACACCAAAACCAATTTCATAATTTAAACCCATAAGGCCAAGGAATTTATGGGGATTTAATAGCGCTCTCAAGCACCAAAATCATCCATTCATTTCAAATCATTAGACAACTTTAATCAAATAAAGAAAATTAAAACAAAAAGAATACAAAACTTCAAAAGAATTTTAAAATTAGTTGAATGTACAGCATGCATCAATTATATATCCAAGGCCCAAGCCAAGTCAAATGATCAAAGCATTAAGCCAGAAAAAAGAAAAAAAAAATTCAATGCTACAAAAATTAATTTATATCACCAAGGTTCACTAGTTTAGCAAGCTTTGGGAATCTACTACAAACTGTAACAGAAAAAGTTCATCAATAATGACCACCAAGAAGGCAAGATGTGAAGTGGCATGATATAAACTTGATTCCTTTTAAGAAGAAATGCAAACTTTATCCTGTAAAATAAAGTAAAAGCAAGTGTTCCGGTGCAGTGCATGGCATAAAACAACTAAAGGGAGCAATCTAGGAATGATGAATGGGGAAAATATGTTACTTCTCATGAGAACAATATCTAAAAGAATTGTCATTCAGTCGCATACAAAAGCATATTACATTAGTTTTAAGCATTCCCCAGGCACTAGCAAATTAAATTACTGCATACAAGCCAAAAATTTAAGACAGCAAGACGTAATGCACCTGTAATCATTTTAACATTCACTCCTAGATTTAAAGCCCTTCTTATTGTGTCTGCACTGTCATGCCTGGGTGGGTCAAAGAGAGGCATGAGACCAATGAACTGCCATGGGTGTCCAGAACTCTCTTTCCTTCCCTCTGGGACTTCCTGCATTAAAAAGAAGGTTTTGCCAAATCAAAAATTGCAGAATCAAAAAAATAAATCAATTTCAGTTATTAACAGTTTATATGATAAATATAGGGATCGTAAATGAGAATTAAAAATCCAGTTACCTGGTATGCTACAGCAAGTGACCGCAAACCTCGCTCTGCAAACTTATCAATCACAGCATGAACCCTGCGCTCTATGTCTGACTTATTGTGCACAAGATTTAGAATCTAAAAGCCATATTTAAGGCAGGTATTAGGATGAGCAATTGGCAAATAAATGTACAAGCCAATAAAGCTGGAAAGGATGAACCTGCTCTGGTGCACCTTTGCTGACCCTATGCATTTTGCCTTTGCTGTCAAAATAAGTCAATGCTGTTCGCTTATCTGTAGGATTGAAGGGAAGGAAGTGTACCTCTTGAATTCCAGCGCGTGCCTGTCAGCAGTGATAATTACCAAAGAAAACAAGTGACTTAAGTGGAAGCATCAAGACCAAATAGATTACCCAGAAAGATTCTTTAATCAATCACGTACCTCCTTTGGATCAGCCAGCGTCCCAACTATAGCAGCATCTATTGCATCCTGGTTTTCTACTCGGGAGGCTTGAGCTGCCATCAGAACGACAGTATCCGCATCAACTCCTTTGGAAAAAACCTAAGAAGATAAATTCAGGCACACAGGACAAGAGTTAATAATCTCTCACAGAAAGAGATGCACATATAATCAGTAAATGGTGGCAAAAAAAACAACAAATAAATAAATACCAACTGACCTCAATAAGATTCTTGTCAACGGTAAGCTTGTTCAACGTCAGAGTTCCTGTCTTGTCGCTGCAAAGCACGTCCATCCCTGCCATCTCTTCTATTGCTGTCATTCTCTTTGTGATAGCTCCCTGAAGTCATTATTCAAATATTTCACTAAACACATCATCAAACCAAAGCCAACCAAAACAACCCAGAGATCCTAGCCAACCTGCTGAGCTAAGCGATGAGAACCAATGGCCATTGTTACTGATAGAACTGTGGGCATTGCAATTGGAATTCCTCCAATGAGAAGCACAAGAAGATTGTCAATCCCTGGACGATACTCACGGTGTTGAATGGGGTACATCACAACAATTTCTATTATCATCCCCACGGCAATGGAACAAATGCAAAAATTTCCTATGGCAGTCAAGACCTAATAAAATAAAAGACATAATGGAATTAAAATTGGGGCCTAAAAGAATATAGCTAATCCAGAACAAATGCATTGCTTTCAACTTCCTTGCCTTTTGAAAGTGGCCCACTTGGTTAGTACTATCAACAAGGTGCGCAGCCTTCCCGAAGAAGGTGTGAACCCCAGTGGCAATCACCACAGCATCGATCTCTCCTTGTTTACAAGTAGAACCAGAGTAAACACCATCTCCAGGGCCTTTGGTTACGGGAAGGGACTCGCCCGTCAGAGCAGACTACAAAGACAATGTCAGTTACATCTCTAAAACTTGACCAATCTAATATGAATATATTATGCAAACCAATAGTACCTGATCAATTTTCAATGGATCGCCATCAAGAAGACGAGCATCTGCAGGAATTATATCACCAAGTTTTATACTAATTATGTCCCCTGGCACTAAGATAGAAGCATCTTCCTCGTTCCACCTTCCATCTCGAAGAATCTTTATAACAATACAATTGAAAACGAAACCAACTTAAAACTAGAGGCATGTACACTAACAAATTAAAACAAAAATATTCATTCACCTGCCATAACTTCATTAAATCATCACAGATTTAGAACCCAGACATAATTAAGGTTATAGATCATTGAATGACAAGCAAATGTCATGAATTAAATCTAAGATCATTAAGTAGGGTGTATTCAATTAGGATTGTAAAGGATTTTAAAAGACTTCAAAAGTCTGGGTATATTCAATCCAGACTTTTATAGACTTTTTAAAAAATTCATACAAATCTAGCTATATTAAATTAGGATTTTAAAAAAGTCTAGGTGTATTCAAAAAGCCATAGATTTTGAAGGATTCCATTAAGTGGTGAATTTGAGGGTGGAAAGTATAAATACCGAAGCCCATAACAAATCCAACCTTTCCCCCGTCGATTTTGGTGGACTTTTTTTTTCTGAATACGAACAGTCTTTCTCCATCTCAAGTACACTCCTTTTTTCTCTCTTCTCAAATTCTATCTTTCTATTGGATTAAGAAAACTTGTAAAATTCGAGTTTCCAAACAAGTTGATCAATCTCTCGCACTATGGGAGGGATTAATCCCTCTTCACTATTTGTTAGGGATCAATCCCTTAAACCACAGGGATTGATCATGAAGTCCAATTAATAATCCAATATAACATAGGTTCAAGGTTCTCCAATTATCTATCTAATGATTTAACCTAGACCCTATAAGTAAAGTCTACTTTTTCTCTCTTTTTCCATAATGTTCGTGAGTTACTTTATTATCCCAGCTCTTTTCTAGGATATTTGCACTACACAATAATTTTTAGACAATACATCAGATGATAGATTATCCATTTTGCATTATAACTACCCCTTGAACCATTGGTTTACTTGTACCCAAAAATAGAATTCAAGAATACAAATAAATAAAATATGTTGAAAAAATCAATACAAGTCTATAAAAATCCATCAAAGTCTCTAATAGAAGTCTATACAAATCAATAAAAATCTGTAATAAAAGTTTATAAAAATCCATAAATTCATATAAATTTGTCACTTGAAAAATGTCTTTCAAAATCCATTAAAATACTATTGACTACACCCTCCTTAAACAAGCAAACGTCACAATTATATCCAACACCTTGGCTTTAGGAGCGAGACGAGCCATGAGAGCAGCTGCTGCATTGCCTGCATTGTTTTCCTCAATAAAACTAATGGTCGAGTTAATAAGAAGCAAAGTGATGATACCCACAAAGTCTTGCCAATCAGGAGGCTTCCCCTGCAAAAAAAAATTTGAAACTCGTAATTCAAAAAGTTCTCAAAAAACGAAATACTCTAACATTGCGTTTTGAAGCATGGAATTGCTGCACTGGAATTGGATTTGGAAAAACTTGGTTTAAAGTTTGTACTAATTTTCCTCGGATTCCAATTCCAAGAAGCCAACTCCATGCTACCAAACTTAGCTTCAAGAAAATTGCTAGACGAATCTAATAAGCAAGTTCTTACTCCTCCATTGGCAAGGGCAATTGCCATAATAGCAGCGGCTTCCATTACCCATGAAAGAGGGTTCCACATAAACCCCAAAAACTTCAAAAATTTACTCTCCTGAAACACAATATATACAGATGAAATTTTGTGGATACAAAAGGGTTAACATCAGAATTACAGTTCAAAGGACTGAAATGCCACCGTCAACCCCAATCCCCACCAAAAATAGACGAATAGAAACAGACACACATGTAAAGATGGAGAGAGAGAAAGAGAGCAGTACACTAAAGAGAAAATGTTGAGAAGACAAAGTGTTGGCATCAGAATTACAGTTCAAAAGAAGTACAAGACTGGAAATGAAATAAAGGAAGTTCAGAGGAAAAAGGCATTACTTTCTTCTCCTCAAGCTTGTTATGCCCAAAAAGATCTAATCTTTGTTGAGCAGCTTCAGTGGTGAGACCCTCTTTGCTACATCTTAGATTCTCAAAAACCTCCTCGATGGGTATGTTTTCCTGCACTCACAGAGTTCAAATGCATCAATCCAAATGAACATTTAAACAAATTCACACATAACAACCAACACAAGCACACATCAGCTCTCAGATCCATTACCAAATCCACAGCTTCTTTCAAAACAGCCTCCAGAACTTCAGACTTGTCTGCCATTTCTCTCTCTCTCTCTCTTTCTCTTCCACTCTTTTTCTATCTCTCTCTCTAACTCAGCCTCTCCAACTCACTCTCTACATTAAAACAATTATAAATCAAGACCCATTTAAGAACCACCATGAACAGACCCTGCGAGCAACAGAAACTTGCAATTCACAAATGAAACCAAGGAGTAATGAAGACTTGAATTAGAAGGGCAATTTGATTCAGAGACCAAAATGAGGACGACCCACCAACACCAAATCTGTAAGAAGTGGAACCGCTGGAAGAAGAGTAACAGTTACAGTCCATAACCTTTTGTATTTTTCTTTCTTTGCTAAAAACAAAAAATAAATAAATAAAAATGAACAACAACCCACCTAATGCTATAATGCTATGTTTGGAGGGAAGCGAAAAGAATGCAGTGTTTTGATTGTTTGGTAGAAAGAAAAAGAATGGTAGAAAGTAGAATAGACGAGACATTAATTCAGATTTATCATTTTGCTTTCGCAATATAACTAAAAGGACATTACTGTATATAGTGACAAATATACTAATAAAAATAATCAAAGTACTACTTCTCTTCTGTCTTGTGAAATAATGAAATGTGTCACTTATTTTCTTCCCTTTCATTTAATTAAACAAACCAAAAAAAATTCGCTACGTTTCATTCTATGAAGATGATTTTTATTTCTCCTCTATTTCCTTGTTCAAGTTTTCATTCTTCCTATCAAATTTTAAAGTCCATGCTTGCTGCCCTTATATACATCCATTTTGTACTTTCTACAATAAAGTACCTTGTTTAGACGGAAAAGTTCATTTAATGGCTTTCTGGAAAATTTTACTATATTAACTTTGTGACATTTTTCTTGCGTAAATTATACTGATCTCTCCTAGAGTTTGAGTAAATTACACACAATGTTATGTTACTTTGACTTTCTTTGGAGACGTTAATCCTCCAACAAACGTTATATTATAGTACAAAATACTATTTTTACCATTAATATTTTAATATAAATTATCATTGAAGGAAGGGCAAAATGAATATTTTGAAATTTTTGATTAACGATTCTACAAAAAGAAAACGTTAGGAGATATCATTGAGCACACACGTCAAACCTAAGTAAAAGTGAAAGTAATAAATCTCAAATGCTCTATCCATGTGTAATTTGTCCAAACCTCAAGTAAGATCGGTGTAATTTACCTTTTTTTTTTCTTTTAGCAATTTTATTTGATATCATCTAAAAAGTCATGAACTGAATGTTGTTAGTTATACATTTATAATTTGGAGAGCACTGTATCATGAGGTTGACCTCATGATAGTTGTCATAAGCTCTCCTATAAATTATCACATTTTGTGCACAAAAAATAGTTCACAAGTTAAACCACCAGGTAATCTCATTGTAAAAATAATAAAAAATTATAAAATAAAATTATATGAGACAATCAAAAATAAAAGTTTGATTGATTTGTGTGATCTATTATAAATAAATTTTAATACCAACTTTTGACTATATAATTGGTATACAATCTTTAAAAGATGTTCATCTCAATATTTGTACATAATGATGACAAAAAAGGAAAAAAAAAAAAAGAGATGGAACCGATGACAATTACCATGAGGTCCACCTCATGAAAGCATTACTATAATATAAATGACATTTATAAGCAACAATTAGTTAACGTGTTAAATTCATGTACTTGCTAAGGAGTTTTAGTTTTTCAGCAAGTGTCACAATTATCGCTTAAATTATGAATACGTCCAAAACCACAAGTCAATGTTGAAGAAGCATTTTATTGTCATGTTTGTGATTTGTTGCAGAGGATATAAGTACCTTGGAAGTAAGGGCACTTTACTTAGGAGTGCCGTGATAGTATGGACACTCGGACATGTAAGTACAGTCTAGACACAGACACGATTAAAAGTATTTTAAAATTTAAATATTTTATTTTTGGTTGGACATGACTAAGACACAACTATCACAGACTGAGAAACAGAAAGGACATTTTTAAGACACAGTAGGGTAATTTTGTAATTATTCTTTTAAAAAGAATGGGATTCAATGCAATTTAAAACATATTATGGGTTAATTAGAAAATTAATGGGTAAAGTGCATAAAACTCCCCTCTAGTTTCAAAAATGTCAAAAAAACACCATTCATATTCACTTTGCACCCTTATAGTTTCAAAAATGTACAAATCAACCCTTCTAGACTAAAAATACATTTTAAGTTCCAATTTTACCCTTCTACCAAATTTTTTAATATTTTCAACAATAACAATTTTATTCTTTTTATGTACTTTTTTTAAAATATTAATTTAGTTATAAATAAATTATTCTTATTTTATTATCAATTCGTGGCCGAGCAAAACAAAAAAATTTATTATTTTTAGGACAAAGTATACTCACACCTCCTGAGGTTTGCCTCAAACACACTTATGTACAAAGTTTGCTTAAATCTACACTCACACTCCTGAACAAAATTGCATCAGCAATTTGCATGAAAAATTACAATTTTACCCATCAATATAATAACTATATTATATTTTAAAATTTATTAAAATAAAATGACTAAATTAACCCTTCAACCGATATATTACTATATTAGTGTCCCCTGAATTCAGTAAAGGAGCAACAAAATTCTTTGAATTCTTTTGTTTTGTTTTTTAGTTATAAAAAAGAATTGTGCAATAAAGAAAGAAGTCTAATGTGTTTTGGTGATTCAATTTAGCAAATAATTTATATTATTTCTCTATTATGTGTATGATCCAATATTAGTTGTCATTAAAAAATAAAATTCAATCTAAAGAAATTCAAAATTTGAGGTTAAAATTTTCTTTATTATTAATCTTGGATGATGTTTTTTTTTCTTTTTTCCAGTACTTACTTTTCAATTTTATCAATGCCATCACTACTTTTTTTTTAGTTTTTGAAATAAATGTATGCATACTTTGTAATAAAAGTCAAAATGCAAAATATCCTCTTTTAACTTTCTCATAAACTCATGTATTCTTGTAACACTCTTCATATAGGTCTCCTTTGTCGTCATCTCTCTACTATTGCCGAGACACCAAGGCCATCATCAAAGTCATGCTATCATTGCCAATTTTCAGGTGCACTGTCATAGCAACGGTGAAAGAGAAAAAAATAAAAAATAAAAAGAGAAAAATGTGAAGAATTAAAAGAGAGAAGTAGATAAAATAAAGAAAAGAGAGGGGGGTTAGATGTAGAGAGAGAGTGATTCGGGAAAGAGAGAGAGATGGAGGAAGAGAGAGAAAAAGAGACAGAGTGAGGAGAGAGAGAAATAAATTAAAAAAAAAAAAAAAGGAGAGAGAGAGAAAGAATTAGAGAAAGTGAACTTTGAGGGTGAGAGAGGAGGGAGAAAAACAATAAGGTAATAAAGGTAGTTTTGTCAAATGAAAAAAAGAAATTCGGAGCAATATGGTATTTTAACCTGAAAAGTAAGGTTAAAAATGTCTTTTCAGTTAGTAAAGGGTAAAACAGACATTTCAAATAATTTTTTGACCGATAGATTTCAATTGGGGGTTGTGTGCGATCAAACTCCAAACTTCAGGGATATAAGTGTAAGTTTAAGCAAACTTTGTATATGAGTGTGCTTAAGACAAACTTCAGGGGTTGTTAGTGCATTTTGTCCTTATTTTTATTCTTGTACCCCATTGTACAAAGGACATTTAGAGTTTGGGGTATGTTATGAGAGATCGTTGAAAATCGCAAAAAAGAGAGTGAAAAAGAGAATTAGGATTTGGAGACTGAAACTTATAATATCTTGATTTTCGGATAGCAAAATGAATCTTTACCACATACATAAGTTTTATATCAAACCACATAAATCTTTGTATTTTTTTTTTGTGTGAAATGTGTTTACGTTTTCTTCGTAATTATTGTTATATTCGGTTGTATTTGCCCTAACATTAATCATATTATTTGCACACAAAATTCGCGTGACACGTGAATGATAATATGTGGCAATGACTTAACAAGGAAGGTTCTGATTCTTGAGCTTAAAAATTACAACAACATGGCAGCAAGAGAAGTGAATACAATCTGGTTATGCTAAAATAGTGAAAATAGTTGGTGGACAACATGACTGGACAAAGTGCTGAAACACAAGAAGAGGGCAATTAGGGTAGAATAATTACCATTCATAAAAAAAAATAAAAAATAAAAAATAAAAAAATCGTAATCAGTGCATAAGACTTTCACTTAAACGAATTCTAAAAAAGTGAATGCCAATAAGTCTTTCGAAATATAGCGCATTTAGTGAGCAACCTTTTAACTGTCCTACGTGGAAGATATAAAAGGCACACTTGAAATTTTGAAGACTCCCTCTAGCCGCACAACACATTATCAACTTGGTTCACTTTTATTACCTTAATTGTCTGATGATTTTCATTTCCTAGTTTAACTCCTATTTTATTTGTAGTTTAATTCGTAATTTAAATTAATTCCAAATCAACTCACTTTTATTAATGATTCATTACATTCAAAGTTTGTTCCTTGATTTGCAATCTATAAGTCCTTATTCACAAGACATTTGAAATTCAAGAAAGGATTAATCCCTTCTCACCACAATGCCACTCCACCTCTATGCCTAATTTCGAACAGACTTAATTTATCACGCCAGACATGGGATTGGTTTTTACTTGAAAATTCCAAATAGAAAAAATTAAATTGTATGTTAAGAATTAAACAATGCATCAATTTACAAGAAAAAAATTAAACTTTACACAAATAAGAAGAGAGTATTTTTTACACTGAAAGTTGGAATCCTCGTCAACTGATAGGATTCAAATTCAAAATAGCTTACTTGATTTTAATATGGACTTAGAATGTTTAATCTTAGATAAGGAGGACAAGTTCTTCCCATCCGGTGGGTTTTTGTCCGATCCCACCCTATTCGGACGGTTATGGGAAGCATTTTTATTCCATAAGAGCGATTATGAGATTTAAAGCTTGAACTCAAGTCGGATTGGGGGTGGGTTTAGGTTTTTGTTTATTCCACCCCAATTATATATAATAATATAGTTTTATTCTCACTCTTATTTCCTAAAACTATTCCTTTATATACCACAACACTTCCTCTCTCCAAGTTTATCTCACCCTTTGCTCCTCATTGGTCACGCCAAAGAGACCGATGATCTCCGGCGACCAAGAGAATAACATATCGTGTACAAGATTCAAATGATCGGTGTTCTCTCTCTCTCTGTTTATCTCTCTCCTCTCTCTCTTTTGTCACAATTTTTTTAATTGAAATGTAGTTTCAACCACACAATATTTTGCATAGAAGGATCTTATATATGTTACAAAGTAGATGTGTTGGTTACAAATCTCAATGAATGTTGCAATTTCTCATTAAAGGGTAAGGTATTCATCTCTAAGTAGGCTTGATTCTTTGTTTTTTTTTTCATCTCACGTTGAGAACTAATTTCACAAGTTCTTGTCTATTTTTTTTCCCTTTAAATGGGTTGTACAGAATGAAGGAGATCATTGGGATTTCAATCCACCCTGCCCTGTCCCACAATATAAACAGTGATCGGAGACAGGGTTAACACTCTCGTTTATAAACGAGGATAGGTTGTGTGAGTAAAACAAGTCCTGGAAATGTTTTTTCTTAACGGAGCAGGATAGGATTTAGGCGAATCAATCCCATACCCTCCTTGTTGTCATCCATAATCTTAGACATTAGTGAAGAAAATGTAAAGAGAAATAGAGCAGGGCACATGGCATAGTTTGAAAGAAAAAAGTGATAGTAATCGTGTCAGAAACATTTGGCATAGTTGTTGGCAAGTCATATTAATATCATGTCAATTTAATATTAATCTACTATATAGGTCAACCCAAACATGATTCATTTAATAATCGTGTTAGAAATTTTTAACATAAACACGATCCAGACTCATTTATTAGACAAGTAACACATATAATCCAAATAACCCGTTTAATAAATGGGTCGTATAACTTTTAATATGACATAATCCATTTAATAACTTATTTAACCCATTTAAATTAAATGGGTCATGTAACACGTTTATTAACTTAAGTATAAAATACAAATATAATGAAAAAATTGAGATAATAAATGACTAAATATGAAAATAAAGGTAATTGAAACAATATAATTACAAAAGAAAAAGGCCAAATACAAAATTCATATTAGGGTTCTATTGAAATAATAAAAATGTACATATTAATTGAATTAAAACATGTCACGGGATAATCAAGTTGAATTGACACGATTAATTGAACGTGTTTAATTAGGTTAAACTGGATGAGCTTCAAAATACAAACACGACATGATTATGACATGAACATGACTAAAGTTAACTTAAATTCACTAACTTCATATTGTGTTGACAAGTCAGTGTCGAATTTTATTACCTTATCTCCTCACCAATAAAAAGGCGCTCTCTCATGGGATGTGGTCCAATCTTTTACTTAAACATCATTTTTAGTTTATATATATATATATATATATATATATATATATATATATATATCACATCATAACTTGGACTAAAAGAGTCACTTTCTATCTTCTTTTATTTTTATTAAGAGATGATGGGTGGGTATAAAATTGTGCTACATTTGTGGTTGAGAGAGAGGTTCCCCTCACTGTTGAGGAGGAAGAAAGTAGTTTCCTAATTTATTTCAGTCAAAAGGATTAAGGAAAGCAATTATGAAAACAACACATGGCATCACCATTAAGGAAAAACTACCAAATTAGTTATGAAGATTGTTGATGTGATAACTTTTAATTTGAATTAACTATAGATTGAACCACTCGGGTTTGATAAAATTTTGATGTGATTCTGAACTAATAATTATGATATGAATTTGACATTTAATTTGATAATTCGTTAGTATTCTAAATCAGATAATCTGTTAATTAAACAAATCGAATATAAATTCGAATCGGATTGGATCAAATCTGATCTGATCCAAATCCAATTAGTTTATACATTAACAATTCAACATTTGATTTTAATTTCACTTGCTTTGTAGTGTAATTTAAACTTATTTTCTGCCATCAATCTAGTTTCTAATTTCACTTTGTACTCAAGTAGTAATCTATCCAGGTTCCTTTTTTTACTCATTCGGTAAAGTCACTATCCAAGTTTGTTCAAGCATTCTCTCGGTTATTTCATCATTTTTTTCAATGTTGAAGTCCTTGTACCAAGATAAAAGAATCTTAAGGAAGTGATCCTAATCTTATATATATATATATATAGAGAGAGAGAGAGAGAGAGAGAGAGAGAGAGAGAGAGATAGTCTTATAAATATAGATATCAAGAACAGTAGATCCTACATGTTAGTCCATGTGAATGCATGCAATTGTGGGACACGAGCCATGTGGCACATGTACCAAATCAGCAGACAAGCCCTGTTTGGAAGCTTGCATTGAAGACCTTAATTTTTGAATCACTGAAAGGTCAAACAACAAGTAAATCGCTTCAGACGAATTGTGTCCCCTTCCGGGCTTTCCCAAACACGGTACATCCGTACTATTTCGTAACACGGTAACACTAACCACCTCATGCTCGATTGTGGTCACTGTTATACTATTAAATGAAAGCCAAAAATATGGATATACTCAATACATGGTAGCGAAGACAAATATATATATATATATATATATATATATATATATATATATATATATATATAGTGCAAAAAAAAACCCTAGATAAAAAATGTAAAGAGACCCCTTATTGTTTGTAAAAGTCTCTACATTTTTTAATTTGTGCAAATAAGACAAAATTTTAATTTAGTAGAAATTGAATAATGAAATAACTAAAGTATTCTTGTTTTGCTTTTTCAAATTTCTAAAAAATGAAAACTAAAAATCAATTGTGTTATCACTACTGTGAGAAATAGAAAATGCATTTGATAACGTCATATTCTGTCAATTTTTTAATATTATTTTAGTATCCTTAAAAATGAAAATTACAACTAATAGTTTTGAAACTTTCAACTCATTTTTGACACGTTGTCAATTTTTTAACATTACTTTTATTTTTCTAAAATGAAAACGCTAAATGCATTTCTTGCTCTGACTTTTCATTTTTTGGATGGCAACAGAAAACAAAAAATTACCAAGTTTTCAAAGAGTCCCTTATTTAATAAATTTTATTCTTTAAAAAGACAAAACATATAATGACAAAAAGATTATTTTTGGGTTTTAAATAATTTTGATATCATCATATGCAATAAAGGTAATTTGTTTCAAATTTTAAATTATAAGAATTTATATGCTGAAACTAAAATATTTTTTGCAAATTATCTATAGTAGCTAGCCAGGACAAATATACAAATATATATATAGATATATATATATATTGTACTTGCAAAATCCTCACAGATGTTGATGGGACACCAGATCGTAATGCACCAGTCTTGTTGAGGCCATTTGATTCCAGGGAATTAAAATCCTTTGCAGTCCTTTTAATTTCATATAGAATTAAAAAGTCAAAAAAAATGTACCTTAATTTCATCCTACACTGCATATTTATTTATGTGAACCACTGTTTTTTAATGCAAGTGTTATCGTGTCAATTGAGACTTTTTCATATCTCATTCTTTCAACTGTGTGAGCAGGGTTTAAATGCGACGATCGTCTCAATCACGACTATTGTTGGTAGTTACTGTTTATTTCCTACATGTATATAGATTATTGTTGGTAGTTACAATTTCTTTCTTATAAATATATATAGATATGTATTTATGCTTTTGTTTAGCATGCACTAGCTCATTTGAGATTATTTCTCAACCACTCAAACGCACTTTTGTTTCAGAAAGTTGCGTTGAGAAGTATTTGATGATAAAACAAAACGTGTTTAGAGAGTAAGTTTTAATCCAAAATGCTTTTTGGTGAAGCTCAAAATGGGAGTTCTTTAAATTGTGTTCGAGCTACATTTACGATGTTTTAGGTCATTTTATTTTTTTGGACAATATAATTCCTGTTTAGTTTTTATAAATACAACACTAAACAAACGTGTTCACTCTGAAAATCTCAATGATAACTTCGTATCACCGATTTGAATCACTGTCATTATTGTCTGGGACTCTATTGTCGATCACTACCATTCTTGTTTGGAATCTATTGTGACATTGTTGAAGCCAATGAAATTTTTCAATAAATTAATATTTGAATAATGCATAGGGGTGCAACTCGGCTATAATTTGAAATATATATATAATTAAAATAAAAAGTATATAAAAATTAAAATTTGGATTCAAATTGAGCTCGGGTTGCTGACACCTCAACCAAAGTTCAACCCTAATTATGTTTGGGTTGAGAATTTTTAACCCAGACCCAACTCTAATTATAAAAATGGTTGTCCAAACTCATAAAAAATTGGACTTAATTCAAGTTAGTCCACTTAAGTTGCACCCTTAAACTAATGCATATGTTTATTACTGTATGGATAATATAATAAAATTAGTAATAAAAGTGTTTTAGACAACATTGTTACCAAACAAATTTAAAAGTGCTTTATGCTTAAAAAGTATTTTATAAAATACATCATCTAACACTTAACATGTTTTTTACTTACCGCAATTTTATGACAGCTCTACTGGTAAAAGCGCTTTCATTATTACAAATGCAACGCCAAACAGGCCCTAAGAGATGAACACTGACCACGCACAATATCTTAAGGGTCCGTTTAATGAGAATCATGAGATAAAATGAGTGAAAAGTGAAGGTTAAGGAAAGAAAAATAAATTTTCTAGAATTCATTTGGTTAACATAAAAATTTTATAGGAAACTTGTGGAAAAATATCATAAAGGTTTGAATAGCATGAAAGTTGTTAGAAAATATTATGGTTTATTTAAATTATCTTTATTTCTACTAAATTAGGACAATAAGTCTAAATAAATTTAATCTAGAGAAAGATGTATATTATGAGTAATGATCTCTTGCTCACTCGTGAGTAAGAAATTCATTTACACCAAACACTCATGACCGTGAATGTGATTGGCGTAAAAATGCAACTTACAAAAAAAAAAAAAAACTAGCAATCACATAAAATGATCATCACTCTGGTTGGTATGAATGAATTTTCTTACTCACTGGTGAATAAGAGACCATTACTCATTATATTATTCTTATCAACAGTTGTGTTCAATTGATTCTTGGTGAGCAGGAAATAATTTACACTTTTATTTGTAGTCTTAGGATATAATCATAAAGCTACAATTAAATACAGTAAAACCTCTATAAATTAATAGGACCACATAAATTCTATTAATTAAACAAGATCTTAATTTATAGATAAATTAATAATTTATTAATTTAACAAGATATTTTATATACATTATTATTATTATTATTATCTTGTTAAATTTATCTTATAAAAAAAAGACAAGCAATACTATATTCATATTTCAAGAAAATATCATATCAGTCCTATATGTATTTCTTATTCCTTATAAATCATACTTTTCAAGTGTAAGGATCAGCAAGTCCTAAAAGTTTTTTATTAAGACAACTAAATCTTACTTTTAACTAATATTTTCAATTAAGTTCATAATTCCACTTACATTGGTTTTCTTCCAATAGTGCATTTTTTTTTTTATAAAAATATCATTAATGTCATTCTTATATAAAATTATTCAAAAAAAATATTTATACCATCTTGATAAACTTTAAATATATATATATATATATATGTGTGTGTGTGTGTGACATAGTCTTAAATTTACATAAAATTACCTTTAATTCTTGAAATCACATATTTGTAAAACAATATAAATAGAAAAAGTGAAATAATTTAAATAATTCATTAATTGTACATAAATACACCTTATTGAAAATAATTGTGAAACTTTTTGGCTTGTTTTAATATTTGTTTTAATTACAATTGGTTGAATTTAAATAACTTGTTAAATATTTTTTAAAAATTGCTAATTTTGGTGGCAAATTAAACTATGTGCTTTTTCATTATTATTGTAAATTGATACTAATTATAAAACTTAGAGGTAAAGATTATATTCAGTATGTTAATTAAAAAATATATTTAAGACATTTATGAGAAAGGACAATGTTGAAAAAAAATTGTTGTTAATAGAATTGTGAACTTAATTGAAAATATTTGTTAAAAGTAAGACTCAGTTGTCTTAACAAATTTTTTTAGGATTTATTGGTCTTTATACTTAAAAAGTAACACTTCTAAAGAATTTTTCCTTATTAATTTATGTAATAAGTAGGACCTATAGAAACTTATACGGAAATTTCTGAAATATATTATCTTATAAATTCAACAAAATTATTAATTTAGTACATTGACCTAAGTCGGGACTAACGTAATTATTATTTAAAAAATATTATTAATTTATCAATTATTAATATATAGAGGTTTTATTGTAGGACTTGTTTTTCTTATTTTAAAAAATTTAGTGATTCTTTCAATCACTATTAAATGTGAATGGAAAAACTTACCCTCCTCAATTCTAAATTCTCAATCAGCACATGCATACAAATTTTTTATTTTAAAGAGTAAAAAGGGAGTATAATTGTAACTTTATATTACTTTCTCAAGAAAACAAAAAAGTTAGATAATTATGAAAAAAAATTTCACAAATTTTTCTTTTTCTTGCTATCCAAATTCTTAGCTCAAAAATTTTCCATTATCGCTCTAAATTACTTCAATCTCAAAATCACTTCTAACCATATAAAATTCAATTCAATTCAACTCAACTCAAAAAACTTTAAATCTTGGTGTAACCAGTTTTTTTTGGTTGTTTTAGTATTTAAATATATCCTAAACAATCAGAGTGGACAAATTTGAGTGAGGTCACAACTTGAACTAATATGTTGGCAGATGAAGTCCAGTTATTACATATCCCTAGCAAATGCAACTCCATACACACACACACACACACACACACACACACACACACACACATATATATATATATATATCATCAGCCCCTTTGTTTGAACTCTTTCATATCCATTTGGAAATTTGTGTTTGGAAACAATAATAAATGCTGTCACACCATGTGTATAATTTATTGTTGCTGTTGAAAAACATTAATGCTATCAGACTGAATGAGTGGCTATAGAAAAGCCTGACAACCCAAGAAGATAATATTCATGGAGACATATCAGATTGGGAAATTGTAAGATTTGTGGTTGAGAGAAATTACAAAATTTAGACAACTTGTTTTTCATGGCCCTCTTCAGTGCCCCATGTTCCTCATCATGTAAATAGTCAAATGCTTCAAATAATTGCTGCAACTTGGAAGGAAAAGTATAGAAACTCAAGATCTTCAAAATTTCAAATCCAATCTTGGAATATTATAATTATAAGGTTGCATTTGATAGCATAGACTCAATGCAATTGAACAAACTATGATAATTTTCTGCCATTGATGCCATGAAATTATAATAGGTCATATTGATTCAAACTTTAAACTAATAATAGGTCATATTGATTCAATTTTAAGATGTAGATTCCATTATGTCCAATGCAACATAAGATTCTAAGTTTTCATTTAGGATCTGTTTGATTCAGTATTTTTTTTTTTTTTTATAAAATCAGTTTTTAAGTTTTTTAACTGTGAGTTTACAGAAAATAATTTTCAGAAACTATCAACCACACAAATTTTTGTATGGTTTTATATTTTCAGTTCTCAAAAAACAAAAATTATTCTTGAAAAACTGAATAACTCTAAAAACTAAAGATAAAAAGAAAAGAATCTTTATTTATGAACCTGGTATGAACCAAACCCTTTATAAGTCACAAGCATCTTTATTTATGCACTATATATATATATATATATGGCATTCATTTTGTTTTTGTTTTTTTTATTTTGTTTCTACATTGTAGAAACAAAACATGTTTGATACCGCCTGTTATGTTTTGAATAGTGTCAAAACGTTTAAAAATTTTGGACCAAAATTGCAAATACGATTTTAATGTTTTTATTATATTTCAGCTACGGTAGGGAGAAAAAAAAAACACAGTTTTCATCACCAAAAATGTTTTAAATTACTATTCAAAACACTCGTAACAAAAACATTTATTCAGGTTTAGGCAAATACAAAAACACAAAACACAAACACATGCGAAACAGGACCTATATATTCACTACCTGCTTCATTCTCCTCATCTTACTCTTTTCATGTGTTTAGACCATTAGTTTCTCCAAGCAGAAGGAGCAAAATTGCTTTTATATTTCTTAAAACATGGGTAGAAGGTGTGAAAGTACAAATTTGAAACTAACAACTGTGGCTTACAGAAAAGGAATTACTTTAGTACTAGTGTTGCAACTTCAAAAGTTAGGAACAAAATTGGTTTCACTTTCATTGGACCTCTAAATGCCTCCTCCACAAATTTCCTGCAACACATGCACCACCAGCGCAGATCTCATAAAAGGTAAAAGCAATAGTTTCAAAAGACCTGTTTAGTAGGTAAAACTGCTGGGATCAATTGGAGATTAACTACCTTAGCATGTATATCTTCATATTACCTCCATAAACCCCAAAAATATTTATGGGAACAACATCTCTTCAGAGAATCATTCCATAAACTCCTGAAAAACCCTAATCAGCATAACCCCACATTTTATTAAGGCAGTTGGGTCTGCTTTTCTTTTTCCATTTTTGTCAAACAAAGGCAAAGGTGTAAAGATTTCCAGATACACTAACTAGTGATGGCATATCAACCTGTTCCATAGGTAGCAGCACTGATTTATACCATTTAAGGACAGTAAGATAATACAGCTTTCAACCTCAGCTACTAGATAATCAAGATCTTCAAGATGTAAAATGGATTTTATTTTATTCGAGTGCATTCCTAGTCAACGTGGGCAATGGGCAATACGGAACCCTTTTAGAGAACCGAACAGGCAGGCATTGTAAATGTAAAACACGGCAAATTCATCGGAAGAGAATGCTGAGTACTGATATCTGAAGTCTGACCATAAACTTAAAAGATTAATCACAATATTTTGCATGTTGTTCAGAAACCTGCACAAGCAGCAAATGGTTAATGATGCTAACAATCACCACATACATATTCGCTAGGGAGAGGGAGGGGGAGGGGGGAAATCAAGAGCGGAGATCCCTCAAATATAACTTGATAAGATTGAATTCCCTCAATGTTACAGTGAGATCAAGTTACTTGCCTATCTGTTCTAAATCCAAGGAATATATTTTCAAATCTATAAAATCCCAATCAAAGACCAAAAAAAAAAAAGAAAAGAAAGAAAAAAGACATAATAAGGCAAAATATGACAAAGCTCCTACCTAATTCTTCCAATTAGATTCAAAGTCAGTCATCACACTGCAGGGAGATATAACCACATTTTGTCATCCCCTCCGCCATCCACCACCATTTTGAAACTTCCCTCCTACTATTCACATTCTTCAATTGCATGCATGTACTATATTTACATCCAACAGAAGCTGCAACGTCAACCTGTGTTAATATAGTCACCCCTGAGCTTTTCAAGTGAGAAATCATCATAAGCTTCCTCCCAGAACTCTCCTCAGTTCTGATTTCTGTTCTGTGGTAAGCCTGGATGGGTACTTGACATCAAACTTGATCCTCAAATTTCCCTTCTTCCTGGGTTCCTTTGAAATTGGCATTCCTTCATTTGGGACAATAACCTCGAAACCTGGTGTTATAATATCTGTCATCGGGTATATGACAGTCCTTCCATCCAGGGTTGTCAACTCAAGGGTCTTCCCTGTGAGGGCCTCCAGGAGAGATATCTCCTGATTGACCACCAGATCATTACCATCCCGCAAATAAACTGCATGAGGCTTCTCATCTAGAACAAAAATAAGATCTGCTGGAGTGACACCAGGTTCCTCGTTACCCTTCTCGGGAAATGTGATTTTTGTGCCTTTCTTCCAACCAGGTTTTATCTCGATTGTCAAAATCTCCTCCACGGTTTGAAGTCTACTGCAATAGAGTTATTGGTGTATCAAAAGGAAGTAACAGAGGAGAAGCCAAGCCTTCTTGCAGAAAAATAAAATCCATGTGAAATACAAACAAGCAAACAAAAAAATGCAGATCGAGTGATCGACACTATAAAATGCTAGTGTTATCAAAGGGAACCCAGTCTTCTAGAGTCCCTAAACTAAAAAGATCCAAAAAATAATCTAGCATTTGCAAATATCTATTTGCTGACTCCTTAGCTCAAAATTCTAACAGCTTCCAGAATTAACATTTCTGGCCCCAATGGTTACAGAAACTATCTAAAGGAAAAATAGGAGTGAAAAATTAGAAATTCGCTATGGTAACTGCAAAGAAAGCAAGATTGTAGGATCCAAAGATTTAACTTGATCAGCAGATAACACACACACACACATATAGAGAGAGATAGAGAGAGGACAATCATATGGGTCTTGAGTAAAACCATCCATGACCGATATTAGAAATTAACAGTGTTGAGTGGAAAAATCAAAAGAAATCAGAATGTTAGGTTCTTAATGAAGATGTGAGATCAGTTAAACCACGAAGCAAACCAAAAGTGAACCACCTCCAAAACTTTTTGAAGAGAAATCCAAATAGCAGAAATTTCCTTCCAAATAAACAACAGCCAAATAATTAACACAGACAACAAAACATGCCCAGAAATTTGAAGTTTCATAATTTCTTTGAACACAAAATCCAGGGAGGAATCTGATTCCATGCAGATTCTCTTTTCCCACTTAAGCTAACAGACAGATTTATCATTTTAAGTATTTTCCTTCTATAAAATAAAACCATTATTGCAACCTAAATCTACACATTTGAACATTAAAAAACACCATTTAGTGAGTGACACCTAAACTATATCTTAAACCGATGAAATCCTGACATTATGACTAGGTAATGTATTTTTTTTCCAGGAGTTTTGGCCATTTTTTCTTTCAACTTTAAATTGTCTAAAATCCATTGAATACGAACAACATTGTGCCTATTTGATCACGTTCTAATGAATATCATTAGTATTGGATTGATATAAATTATTTTCAAAGTTTCCTACATTTTTTCGTATACTTGTAGAACAGAAATTGAATACAGTTGAGTTTTTTAGTTATTATTCATTACATGGACATTCCCATTCATTTAATGTACTCTTGTCGACACTTCATGACACGGGTATGGATACGATATCTGTCAGACACATGCATCCAAATCACACACCACAATCCTCTACATATGATGATGGATGAAGAAGAAACATTAAAATTTGATAGCAAAGAGGGGTAACTAAAAAGATAGATGGAAACCACTTTCTCACCACATCCCATTTAATTAAATCTTAATTGTGTATATCCTTACAAATAATAAAATCATAGATTGTATCTTTATATAGCATATTATGTATTTAAATGTATAGGACACGTTTACTTATCAAAAAAAAAAATGTATAGGACACGTCCGAGAACTCATATCCAACTTTTGAACACATTTCAAGTTTTGTCCTCGTATTCCAAAATTTGGGATATAAGGAAGTCGGTTACTTACACACAAACCCGGATCCGATTTACAAAGCTGAACCCATGTAACATAGGTTATTAACATAATTTGTACATCTTTTAGGTTATGTAGAAATACTTAAGAATATTTGTACTATTTCAGTGTTTGATTGAGCAAGGGATTTTGAAATGGCCATTCCAAAATGACTTTTTCCAATTGTAATTGTATTGTTTACTTCACCTTCAACTACTTTTCAACATGCAAATTAGATCAATTTCTACCTTCTATTTCTAGAAAGGCAAACTCCATTTGTTTTCGCTTTGAAGTTAGAGTGGGTTTTGCGCAAAAGTACACGAGTCTCTGGACAACCGACAACAGATCCCATCCTCTTCAATCTTTTTTGGCAGACCTCAAATTCTGTAATCTTCCTTTATTCCACCTTTCTCTCTCTACATCCATAGCCTTGCACACACACAAAGATATAATGGGAAAAAATTATTCCACCGCATTATGTTTTATACGGCAGATATAAACAATAATTATAATGGATGATCCAAAGGAAGGAATTTTTTCCACAAGATTAAAAAAGAAAATCACAATTATGGATATGTCAATGGGTGAAATTGGGATTTTGGTGAACCGGGAACCCCCCAAGCAAACCCCCTTGTGATCAACTAAAATCCCCAACACACCAACCACCAAACCATGTTTGACACCGAATCCTGAACACAATCCCATATTCATAACAGGTGGGGTAACATGAGGTAAGGCATGTAATCTAATTAACTATATTATTGCCGTCACTGAAATTGCTAGACAATGTGAGGTCTATGTGCCTTCTGTTGGCATATTCATGAACAAAATTCCTGTTAAGTTCATAGGATTCTTGTTGAGTCTTTTAAGGTCTATTTTTCATATGTTGTTATCCTTAGTTTCTTTTCATACCTTTTTTTTCTTGATGGGCAAACTTGTAGAGCATTAGTTTATTTAAAAAAAATCAATCTTTGCTTATCACTCATCATCATCATCCTTGCCTTATTCCCATATGAATGGGGTCAGTCTCATGAATTCTCTGCCTCCATTCCTTTCTTATCTTTGGCTCTTTGCCTATCACTCTTGGCTTAATTTCAATGTTCATCATTCATTCCTATTTGGTGTTAGTGCAAGCTTAATCTAGGAAGCACGGACACGCCTAAAAGGTCGAAGAATCCGTGTCGAACACGTATTAGACATCGACAAGCGTCAGACACGCCAAAATACGTGTCTAGATTTTTTATTATTTTTGGACACATCGCGGACACGCCATGGACAAGCGTCCGATACGCGTGTCATATCGTTAGGGAGTTTTAATAAAGTTTTAAAAAGAAGGATAGGTTAACGTGAAAATATGATTACTTTTAAAAATTTTAAATAAAATATGACAGTCATAACATATAATATTTCATGTTTTTTTGTTTAAAAAACAACTATTATTATTGTTGTGAAGTAGATTCAATAGTGTAGTTTTTTAAACAAGAAAATAATTATTTTTATAGCTCATTAATTATTATAATTTGTGAATTTTTCATTGTTAGGTTGATGAAAAATAATATTACTCTTAAAATATTGGTTAATATATATAAAAGATATATTTATTAGTCGACGTGTCCCCGTCATGTTTGTATCCTAATTTCAATGTCCCATCATTCATTCCTATTTGGTGTTAGTGCAAGCTTAATCTATGAAGTATGGGCACGCCTAAAAGGTCGAAGAATATGTGTCGGACACATATCGGACATCGACACACGTCGGACATGCCAAAATACATGTCTAGATTTTTTTATTATTTTTGGACAATCGCGGACATGTCATGGACACGTGTCCGACACGCGTATCATATCGTTAAAGAGTTTTAATAAAGTTTTAAAAAGAATGATAGGTTAAAGTGAAAATATGATTACTTCTTTGAAATATTTTAATAAAATATGGCAGTCATAACATATAATATTTCTTTTTTTTTTTGGTTTAAAAAACAATTATTATTATTGTTGTGGAGTAGATTCAATTGTGTAGTTTTTTAAACGATAAATAATTATTTTTATAGCTCATTAATAATTATGATTTGTGAAATTTTCATTGTTAGGTTGATGAAAAATAATATTACTCTTAAAATATTGCTTCATATATATAAAAGATATATTTATTAGTCGTTGTGTCCCCGTTGTGTCTGTATACTAATTTTTTATGATTTGTCGTGTTGTGTCTGTGCATGTCGTATCTATGTCCCGTATCCGTATCCATGCTTCTTAGAGCTTAATTGATCAGTACAAAAAGTTGTCCAAGATATTTAGAAGTTCAAGTCACTCAATGACTCTCAAAATTAGATATAATATACAACAAAGAATGCAGATGAAATCGCTACAATAACATGGACAAAACCACCCTATAGTATATGAATAGCAGCACACAAGCAAGCAACAATGAAAAACATGAACAGTAATGTGCTACAATAACATGATTTTCAACATGCAATAGTAACTGCGGAATAGGACTATGTTACAATAACCCCCATGAAATAAGAAACCAGGGCTTTTAAATATAATTTTTGGTTCTTTTCACAAAATCTAAGTAATTGGCCATCTTGTATTCAACTATTCATTCATGAATCCTGTAATCCAATCAAACAAGCCTGTCTAATATCCATCAACTCTCGTTTAACTCCAATTTCCCCTGCTGTGCCAACATTCCTTACATGAGCTCCATTCTCAGAAACATTTAACTTTCTTGACCCACCATCACCATCCAGCAACTTGTATGCAAGTGAATGGTTCTAAGAGACCTATGCTCAATGGAAGACTAAAGAAAAACTATGCCATGACTCACCTGCTTCAATGGTAGGAGAGAATGAGAAATATTCAAAAGAACGCGCGCACACACTATCTAAATTAAATGAATGGGAAAGATGATGCAGGGAGAGGATGAAGAAAGCAAGCTTCCTTCCTTCGTTTCTTTTCTTTTCTATAAATTTATTTTTTATTCACTTGATAGAATATAACCCAAAATATCTCCATGATGGTCACAAGTTACCATGAAGCCACCACAAATATTATTCTGCGAAGAATGCAGATCAAAGACAGAAACCAGCTTTTACAATTAATAAAAAATCATAACATGTCAAAATATCAACTTGTCATGTGAATGGAGAAATGGGGGAACAAAGAAAAAAGAGTTGGGGGCTCCTCGATAATCCATTTTAAGTGCTGAAAACTGAAAACTTCAGTGGTTTCTCCAATGATTGAGTTGAGAATACATAATTAGTTACCACAAAATGGTTTTCAATTTGAAAGGGTCAGAAAATTCACCAAGGGAGAATTGATTTTTCTCTTAGTGCGAACAAGCTTGTAGAAGCTAGTCCTTAAACTAAAATTTTAATTATTTATCATCAAATAATACTTAATGGAACTAAAGCCTTTGGTGCCAATAATTTGACACTAAAATTTTCGTTAGTACATTTTCAGTTGTAACAAGTATCCCTTGGTAAAAGAACACTTCCTCTGTTCAAACATATTCTGTAGTTACCATTTACACACTTGTTTATCTATCAACTTCCCCTAGCAGCACTGTCGTTCTTTTGAATAAATGACCTGATCCACCCAACAGCACTTCTATAAATACCCCCACATCAGCACTTTTATTTTTCTTGCAGCCAGAAAGACCCAACTCTGTTCCGACCTACAAGGTTGTTAGGACCAAGTATTGTTCGTTGGCCTATTCTGTGACAAAATATTGATTTTAAAGTTTTATATATATATATATATATTTTATTTTGTGTGTTGATAAGAATAACATTGGTTTTAAAGTTAAGTCTATTTGTCTTAGTTTGACAGATTAGAAGACATGTTTAAATATTCAAGATCGAAAACTGAGTTGAGATCACACAATGATAATTTTAACAGTCTTGATCAACTTGATTTCCACCTAATTTAGGCAATGGTAAGTTTGACTGGGTGGACCAAAAGATGGGATAAAGATTACCTTAGTGGACCCTAAAAAATCCAGCTCATCCCAAGCGCGTAGGATGATTCTGAGCTCATTCTTTTGATGAGGATGAGTGAGGAAATGCTCACCAACAAGCTTTATTATCAAAGTTGATATGACATAGACAACTGTGGGGAAACAGTCTCCTATTATTTCTCACTTTAATTGATGTAGACAGCATCTTGAAATCCAATACCGGTGTATACAATTGAAAGAAACTAACACCAACAGACTCAGACTATGAAAACTTATATCAGCCAAAGATGATTCATGGACTCCTACTACAGCCCAGATCCAGCAAATTTTAAAGCTACCAAAAACCCAGAACTCTCTAAATATAAGAAGACATATGAAAGACTAACCAGCAACACAACAACCTGAAAATAAACATGAAAAGGGTAAAGGCTAGAGCTCTAAAAGTCAGTGGTAAGTAAGCCCGGGTTGAAATTGAACCAAATTTAGAGTGTTTCTCTTCTTTGAATTAGCTCTCTCTTGGGCTTCTTATGGACTACACTAAATATCACATGTTCAATAAGCAAAGAGAAAAAAAAACTTCTTACAAAGTGTATAGAATACAATACAACACCATTCCTTTTGTATTAAGGAAAGAATTTAAATGCATTCATGTGTTATTTTGAATTTTAAACAGTTAAATGATTGTACTAACAAAATACAACAACTAACCCATAAAGGAAGCTTACTATATCTTTTACTATGTCATGAAAAGAAAATGTTTTCAACCCTAAAAAACTTGATGTTTGCTAAAATGATTGAATTTGTAAGGAAAGTATTGCAGTTACGATAATAAATTTCAAAACACTGATACATAAACAAAGACAAACCATCAAAACAAGAGAAAGAAAAAGGAAGGAACAGTAACAAGAAAACATAAACCTAATCCACTAAGTTTTTCAAAAATAAACATTAAAATAAATTAGAACTGTTTGAAAAAGAGGTACAAATGCTTATACAAATTTTTTTTCTGAATCTACTGTTGACATCAAAGAAAAACAACCTTTTTTTTTTATAAGTAAAAATTTCATAGAAAAGCGCCCAAACGGGGGACGCGTCCCAAACATAACAATCAAATTCTTAGACCAAAAGAAAAACAACCTTAAAGACTTTTATAGGATCAAAGTACACCAAATGAATAAGAAATCATTTTAATAACTATTATGGATACTAGTGATGGATAAACTAATATGTGGATAGATGTACCAAAAATATCATCAATATTGTTAAAAAAGACAACGGATGTAAGAATTGGAATATCAACATGTAGGCATTTTAACAACTGGAAACATTAGTCAGAAAGCACTAGAGGCAATCAGATCAGTTATGCTCATTAAAGCAAACATTACTTGGAATTGAATGGTGGAGTTTTGGAAAAAACAAATTGCTTCACGAGTTAATTCTTACCAGAACAAGAGTCTTTAGCCTTTTCACACAAAATTAAAAAATCCAAATTGACATCACACAATTATCACAATCCTGATAAAATTTGTGTATTACTACAGAATCAATGAACTAATGCAATTCAAACAAACTTGACTACTAACAAGTAATTAGCTAAATTGATTTAGTAGAATATCCTGGAAAAGTCCATTGCTCCATTTCAATTCTACTTATCAATATTACTGTTAATTAATTCATTTCACACAGAATCACAGAAATTGCAACATATAATGGAATTGCATTACAATCTACAAGAATGAACCCATTATCAGATCAAGAGCAACATAGACATAAATCTAATATATCAAGAAGCAAAATAGAACCAACCCGTGAAAAATGGTCCAATTACATACCCGGAGGCATCGACAACCGTTCTCGAAATCTTCATTTTCTTCTTTGCCCCTTTATAGAGATCCTCGAGACTACACGGCAACAAATTCTCCACAGCAGGGGCCTTTCTCTGCGCCACAGATGCCGAATCACCACCGAATTCGCCATTAGAGGTCCTAAAATACCCATCCTTGAACACCCGACTCCTCCCTCCGCCACCGCTGCCGCCGACACCGTCCGATCCACCACCGAAAAACTCAGCGTATATATCATCGGCGTCCCTAGGATTGAACCGAAAGGAAGGGTTAGGGTGCTGGTGGTGGCGGTGGTGGTGAGTACCACCGCCGGTTCGGGCGGAGGAAGGTGGCGGTGGGACCTGACCGGACTTGAGAGCCTCCTCGCCGTAAAGATCGTAGATCTGACGCTTCTGAGGGTCGCTGAGAACGTCGTAGGCCTCGGAGATCTGTTTGAACTTGGCTTCGGCCTCTCTCTTGTTGCTAGGGTTTTTGTCTGGATGCCAAATCATGGCCAGTCTACGATAAGCCTTCTTGAGGTCTTCGCTGCTCGCATTTCGATTCACTTTCAGTATGTTGTAGTAATCCACCCCCATAATTCTTCAATCTCCAAACTCTCTCTCACTAAAACTTTCTCTGTCTATACATATACATATATATATATATATGCAGGAAATGAAGGATGATGACGCTGGTGGATCCGATTTTGGGACAGAAATGGCGATGATCTTTCGTTTCTCAGTGTAAAAACACACGCGCACACTCTCTCTCTCTCTCGCTTCCGATTTTCCAAGATTGTTTATTGACTGGTCGATTCTCTGAGCAATGAAGTTCCTCCACGTGGCAATAAAAATCAAAATTGGTGATTTGATTTTTATTCTCGCGACATTATTTAAATAAAAGTCAATTTGTTATGGATCTCACGTCACCGTGATTTCGGCACTCAGTTTATATTTATATATATTATTTTTTTTAATTTTTAATGTACCTAAAATATTACACAAACTAACAATGAAAATGGACCAAAAAAATTCTGCATGTGTATTTTTGTTGTGCACCTAAAGAAAAATGCATGGATACCTTGTACAGGACGACAATATATATCACACACACACACACACACATATATATATATATATATATATATATACCGTCGTGATTATGTTGGGATGGAAACTTGTATTGGTGGCCCTTCAGCCCTTCACAATACAAGTTCCATTTCTAAATAAATACCAGGACTAAAATTGTGTATTCCGTTTAATAAATGAGTTGCGTAAAATTAAGTTATGACATTCAATTAATAAGAATATTAAGAAAAATAAATGAAGGGTAATGCTACTCAGGCAGAATCTCTAGGTATAATTCATAGGCAGAATGTTTTATATTCATTGGATGTATGTAGTAGGCCCCACCACATACACTCACCACATGCATCCAATGGATATAAAACATTCTCCCAATTCTGCCTACGAATTCTACCTGAGTAGCATTACCCATAAATGAATTGTCAAAAGTTAGGTTATGACATTCAATTAAGAGAGAATGTTAAAGACAATAGCAGACTTTCCTCGATTACACTTTTGATTGATTGAACAATCAATCATACCTTCACTAATTAACTTCTATTAATAAATTATTTTTTACTTTTATGAAATATTAGAAACATTATATTTTAGGACATTATTACCTCTTTCTTAATATTCCTTTATTAATTAACTTTCTTTCTTTTTCTTTTCAATCAACTTATGAATGTATTTGTTTTCTTTGTTCTTTTTTTAATTGTTTATATATATATATATATATATATATATATATATATATATATATATATATAACTTGATTCACACTATTTAGACGAATTTTTTAAGTTTTCATTGAAGTAAAAATATAAAATTTAGTTTTAGATAAAGTAAAATTGTGTAATTGAGTTTCAGTTACCTTGTGAGAGAGATGGAGATGGTTCATTAATAGACGACCAAATGACAGATGAAAGAATCCATTAATAAAAGACTAATTGATTGGAAAAAAAAAAAGAAATTCATTAACACAAGTTAATGAAATAATGATGATATTAAAAAGGGTAATAATGTCCTAAAATATGATATTTTTAGCTTAATTATAGAAGTTATAATTGTTCAACCAATCAGAAGTGTGATTGAGAATACAGTCACGACTATTTTTAGCATTCCTATTCAATTAAGAACATATTTATAATGAATAAATGATATAATGCCTAACTAAATTCATGAATAATAAGGACAATTTGTACAATAAAATTACCTTAAAAAAAAGACATTGCAATATCTATATTAAAATAACAAAAATGTGTCCAAACACGATTACGCTTTTATTCGTAATAAATTAACAAAAAAATTATTACTTGTAACTAAAAGGGTCTTCTAATCGGCTGAATTTTTGAACACAACACTGTTAATTAAACAGATTGACACGATTATAACACAAATACGATTAAGGTCAACTCAAATTTGCTAACTCGTTTCGTGTTCGAGTGTATTAGATGATTGTGTCAAATTTTGTCTCTCCTAAGTAACTTGTACACTTAGGAGGCTATATTTAATTAGGATTTTAAAGGATTTTGAAAGACATTTTTTAAGTAACAGACCTTCATGAATTTCTATGGATTTAAGTAGAATTGATGGATTTCTATAAACTTTTATTACAGACTTTCATGAATTTGTATAGACTTCTATTAGAGACTTTGATGAATTTTTATAGACTTGTAATGATTTCTTTAATATTTATTTGTATCCTTGAATTATATTTTTGCGTACAAGTAAACTAATGGTTCAAGGGGCAGGTATAATGTAAAATGGATAAGCTATCATTTATGGTTTATGCTATTTGAAATTATTCAAAATAATTATTAAGAACTTATACAAAGTTACATATATTCCCTCCTCATAACAGTGCGAAGAATGATTAAGTAATATATGCCAAAATGAAAGTTGAACATATGATTTGAATTGAGTTGAACCATGTTCTTTCTTTTGTTATTTTATTCGTATTATATGTTAAGATAATGACAAAAAAGTTATGCTAATGGTAAATGGAATATTTTCTAATTTTTGCCTCATTGTATTAGATAGATATGTTTTTTTTTTTTTTATAAAAAAAAGATTATGCTACTCAGCGTACACCAAAATTTTCACGAAAAACAAAAGTTATAACAAATGCAAAACAATTGGCAAGTATAGTGACAAGTTTATAACAAGTTTGAAAGCAAAATTTAAAGAAAAATATTAAACATACTCAATATCCTTAGTTCTCATTGTTATCATTGTGCCCTACATCTCTCCACATATTCAAAGCTATACTAACTCTCCATTCATTAGCATTATCTCGTTGTTGCTCGTGTTTGAAAAAAATATTTTCAAAAAATTATAAAAGATAGCTCTCTACAAATAATTTTTTTTGTAATTGAATTTTTATAAAACAATTTTTATAAAACTTACAACAAAATAATCTTTTTTGTACAACTTTCTGAATTTTCATTTATCTGAAACATAAAATTGTTTTTAAAAAGATTAAACCAAACATATTCTAAATATCTACTTTTGATGCCCCATAAAATATTTTTCATATGAAATTCTTTATAAAAAAATCATTTTTCCTTTTATTTTGTATATTTAAAAAGTATATAGACATTTGTTTTATTATATGTATGGTTTGTTAAATGACTATACATATGAGTATAAATGTGTACAAGTGTATATAAACATTGTACCATGTTAAATGGGTATCTATACGAGAGTACCGTACAAGTATATATGCATTGATATATAATAAACTTTAAATTCATACAACTTTTGAATGAATTGTTTTCAAATTAAGGATAGTGTGGACTTTGGGTATGAAAAATACATGCCCTCAGTGGACCATTATTTTCAACAAACCCTATTTTATGTATGTATATATATATATATATATATATATATATATATATATATATAATTTTAAGAATTGATATATTTGTTTATAGATCAAAGATCTACTGCACCCTCTGAAATTAGGTCTTTGGTTTCGGTGTTGCGGTACAAATTGGACTATGCACCGAACTAGGTTTTGACATTAATGATATTTGATATATTGATTGTTTTGTTTGTGCAATTCGTTTAGTTTTGTTTGTACTATGACTTTTTTAAAATCCTAATTGAATAGAAAAAGAGAGAATCTGAGAAGAGAGAAAAAAAAATCAATAGAGAGAAAATAAGTGTACCTTAAGATGGAGAAACGTTGTTCGTATTCTACAGAAAAAAAAAAAAAAAAGTCAGCCAAAATTTGTGGGAAAATGTTGGATTTGTTATCTGCTTCGGTATTTATAACTTCCACCCTCAAATCCACCACTTAATGAAATCCTTTAAAATTCATGACTTTTTTAATACACCTAGACTTTTGTAGACTTTTTTAAAATCCTAATTGAATACCATCAGATTTGTAAGGATTCTTCAAAAGTTTATAAAAGTCTGAATTGAATATCGCCAGATTTGTATAAACTCTTTAAAATTTTATAAAAGTCTAGATTGAATACACCCAGATTTTTAAAGTCTTTTAAAATCTTTTAATATCCTAATTGAATTGTCACGCCCCGATTTTCGACTCCCGAAGAATCGGAGGTAACTTCCATCCATTAAGCCCAAATGGATCATCTTTACTCCCAAATACTGTGAGAATTAACACTATTCTTGTATATAGATGTGCACAAATCCACCTTATCCAACTTCAGTGGACCCTACATTAAACCATATCACCTTAGTGGAAATTTCATTTATTCACACTCATGAATCACTCATTTTCAGGACTCAACACTTCATGTGATTGGAACCTAAAATTGAAACCTACACCATTGAATAGATAATCCAAAAATACTTGATTTTAAAAAAAAAATCACACTCAATTTCGATTTAAAACGAAGAAGTTATGCCCGATTGAAGTTTGAGCAAATTTCGGAACATGCTATGAATAGTGATTTCGATACATCGCACAAGCATCGACCAAAAATCACTCTTGGGACTTTTGGTTTTCTCAAAATTCTACAGGTTTTTCGATGCATCTAAGTGGGCATTTTGATGCATCTAAATACCCAAATCCTGCAACTATGCAAATGGTCATTTTTGACATTCTAAGTCCTTTCTACCATCATAATCTATTTGTACAACCTTGAAATCATACATGAAAGACACCTACATCATTCACAAGTATTGAATCGTACCCATGATCAATTCATACATCAATATGAGTCATTCTCCCTCATAAACATACTTTATTCATGTTGAGAACCATCCATCAACTCCATTAATTCATCAAATGAAACCAAATACTTCCAACAAGCGTTACATAAGCAAATTCATATTCTTTTCATAGATGACGAGCTCATAGTCCAAGTATATAACTAGTTACATTTATCCAAAACATAATTACAACTCAAAATGAAGTCTCATGTCCCATCTGTCATCGATGCCTTATCTATAAAAAGTTTAGCGAAAAAAGGGTGAGTACCATGGCGGCCAGTGGCGGAGCTACTTAGAGGCTAACCTGGGCTATAGCCCAGGTCCAAAAATAAATAATTTTTTTTTTACTAGTACTATCTTATGTTCACAGTCCATTCCAGCCCAACCTAAGAAACCATAATATCATGTTGTATCATTTTCTGTATTGCACTCAAAGTAGATTAATTTTTATAAGCTGACATGAAGCTTTATTTCCAGAGGATTGGTTGTGAACTATTCGAGGACGTATGATCTAATCGACATAAAGTTTTATTTACATAGCATTGATTTTGAACTATTTGAGGACGAATCAACTCATGATTTGTCTCGAGGACTATATATATATTGTTAATGCAATTAATGTTAGAAACAAGCTGTGCTATTTTTACTTTCCTTTTTCTTTTCTTTTCTTTTCTTCTACTCCTTGTTAAGCACTTTTATGATGTATAGATTATTTTATATATATATATATTAGAAAAATGTTAAACTAATTTTCTGTTCTTTCGTTTTCTACCTATGATAATCACTTTTTATGAAATTTTCATTTTGTAATGATGATGATGGTAAGAGGTATCCATTTCAATGCAATTACATGCACAAAAAGGAAGAAAAGTTGAAATTTAGCAAATGAAACAATTTAATTTCTATTAGTGGTTCAGATGGGAGATATATAAATATCTCAGTGGAAAAAATGGCCAACATGGTAGGTACAGTGCTACAAGCATCATATATCAAGGAAATTTATATTTTGTCGGTTGCGCTTTTAGGAGTTGTTGGTCGTGCCTTTAGGAAGTTGTTAGACGGATAGAAACCAGATCCGTTTTTAGCCCTCCCCACTTTGTAATCCTGGCTCTGCCCCTGATGGCGGCTCAGTAGAGATACCCCAACCCATCTATGTGCCGACTCGACACCGACTACATAAATATATGTCACTACATTACACGTATCATCCAACATATACCATGTCCGCTCACAAGCAACGCATATATAAGAATACATTAAACACATATCATGCTTCACAATTAACAATGTAAGTAACTTTATACACTTGTCTCCCTTTCGGACCCAACCCGATACCCCAATATGATTTTTACCAACCATGTGACCTGGGACACCTCCCACATAATTTCAACACCATCACCGAGTATTTACCTACTCCAAGGTGATTAGACCACCGTCACCGAGTATTCACCTACTCCAAGGTGATTTGCCCCCTTTTTAAATTCTCACCGAGTATTTACTTACTCAAAGTGATTAGACCACTACCACCGAGTATTTACCTAGTTTAAGCTGATTTGGCCATTTTAGAATCATCATCGAGTATTTACCTACTCCAAGGTAATTTGACCATTCCAACACCGTCACCGAGTATTGACCTACTATAGGTAATTTGACCACTTTTCTCCCATTTCCTTCTAACGGCCCCCCATATATACATTTCGAACATATACTATAATTCAAGTATTCAATACTTATGTTTCACAATGTATAAGCTAGTTAGGAAAATACTTAGCATACATTTCACCTCCACAAACCATACATATATTTACCTATACATGTAAAACCTAGCATGCAACTTACATATACTCACAAACTTCACATAAGCACTTTTTTGTCATACTTTACCAATGAGCACATTTTCTATATAAAGATAGCATGCATTTAACTCACATAGCAACACATAATACATACATATCCAATATATCACATTTTCACATATGTGCACAAAACCTAATATAAGCATATATGTTAATTTCTCACACTTTCACCCCTTATAACATGTATACTACCATATACATATCTATTTCTCATTAGAGATTTAAGAAAAGTAGAAATCCAACACATCCCACCCCTCTTACCACAATGTATAAGCTAGTTATGAAAATACTTAGCATACATTTCACCTCCACAAACCACACATATATTTACCTATACATGTAAAACCTAGCATGCAACTTACATATGCTCACAAACTTCACATAAGCACTTTTTTGTTATGTTTTACCAATGCGCACATTTTTTATATAAAGATAGCATGCATTTAACTCACATAGCAACATAAAATACATACATATCCAATATATCACATTTTCACATATGTGCACAAAATCTAATATAAGCATATATGTTAATTTCTCACACTTACACCCCTTATAACATGTATACTACCATATACATATCTATTTCTCATTAGAGATTTAAGAAAAATAGAAATCCAACACATCCCACCCCTCTTACCACTCTAAATCATGCAATACACACCCTTAGCTCTCACCGCTTCACCCGAAACCTAGAATTGACAAATAAATGAGAAGGATAACCCTTACCTCAAGTTTGAAGGCTGTCCAAGCACTTATTGAATTTTATAGCAATGTCTAACTTTCCAAATCACAAATTTGTTCAATTCAAACCGAAGCCCTAGTTGTCCCCTACGTATCTCCGTTTTTCAGTGGATCACGAATCACACCCAAAAGCCTCCAAAACTTAGAGAGAAGGAAGAGGGAGAAAGAAGAGAGAGAGAGAGAGAGAGTAGCTTGTGTTAGAATCAGATATATGAAATATCTTTGCAAAATTTGACCTTAAGGCCCCTAGGCCGCAAAAAGACCGAAATGCCCTTCAGGCCACTTGACGTACCTTCCCGGACTCCGTTTTTGATTTTGAAAACTCCTACAACCTCTAAATCACTTCCTTAACTCTTTAAATATTTGATCTAAGCCATTCCCAAAAATAAATATTTTTCAAAATTTTTTGAATTCTTCCCGGACCCACTTGGACCGCATCCTGGGCCTCGGTTTGACCAAAAAGTCAAACTTCTCCAAATATTCCAAAAACTTACCAAAACCCTTAAAACACTTTCCGAACACGTTGCCCACACTTAAAACATTTTAAACACTACTCAAAAGGCATTTATGGCACTTGCGATGTGAAAAATGTAAACCGGACAAAATTGGTCATGACCAAAATTGCTGTTGTTGCCCTCCCTGTGCCTTTTTCTTCCTTGACCACCTGAAGATACCCCCTCACTCTTCGCTTGTTGTTTAGAGTCCCATATCCTCTGGGTGTCTCTGTCATCCTCTTCAGCCACCAAGGCTTTGTTAATAACCTCATTGTAGGTCTTCAAACCTAAAATGGATACCCTCTTTCTGATAGAGGTTTTCATCCCTTTCACGAACTTCTTAACTTTCAATTCCTCGTCCATTACCATCTCCGGGGCAAAACGAGCCAATGATGTAAACTTGGTCTTGTATCCTATAACATCTAAGTCCCCTTGGACTAGATCCATAAACACCTGTCTCATCCGGTCCCTCACTGAAGTCGGAAAGAGCTTGTAAAAACCCTTTATAGGTTTCCTAATCCATGGTCTCGGTGTTGTGAAAATTTCCAATGAATTGCCACCACCAATCCACTTCCCCTAGCAAGTGAAGCGCTACCATTCCAACTTTTAGATCCTCATCGATTGCAAGAGCAACCATGAGCTTGTGAGTTTGGTCAATTTAACTCTCTGCCATGAGTGGATCACGTGCACCATCAAAGGTAGGCGCGACTTAAATTTCACATATTCCTTCATAACTACCATCTGTTGGCTCAAGGCAACCCTAGGCAATGCCTGAACCTCTTTTTCCCTGACTTCCCTAACCATTCTTCTCATAGTGTCCGTTATGTCATGCATGAATTGTGTTCCATTAGTTGGCTCCTGAAGAGCATCAGCGCCTATATCTAGCACTCTTCTTGGAGGCATTTTGCTATATGCACAACAAGAAAAAATTTAAGACTAAGAATTCACACTCTTACACCATTTTCACCATGCTTACACACGCCAAGTCAATTTAGTCCACAAAGGCATGTTATGAAAGCATAAGTATTTATCATGTTCCACATAAGTAATTTATGACTTTAAGTCAAATCCCTTATGTCTACGTCCTCAACATCAAGTGATCAATAGATCAAGTTTCACCATTCGTCCTTAGGTTTTTGAACCTAATACTCTGATACCACGTTGTCACGCCCCGATGTTTGACTCCCGGAGAATCGGAGGTAACTTCCGTCCATTAAGTCCAAATAGATCATCTTTACCCCCAAATACCATGGGTACTTAACCCTATTCTTGTACATAGATGTGCACAACTCCACCTTATCCAACCTCAGTGGACCCTACATCAAACCATATCACCTTCGTGGAAATTTCATTTATTCACACTCATAAATCACTCATTTTCAGGACTTAACACTTCATGTGATTGGAACTTAAAACTAAAACCTACACCATTGGATAGAGAATCCAAAAATACTTCATTTAAAAAAAATACACTCAATTCTGATTTAAAACAAAGAAGTTATGCCCGATTGAAGTTTGGACAAATTTCGGAACATGTTGTGAATAGTGATTTCGATGCATCGCACAAGCATCGACCAAAAACCACTCTCGAGACTTTTGATTTTCTCAAAATTATGTAGGTTTTTTGATGCACCCAAGTAGGCATTTCAATGCATCTAAGTGGGCATTTCGATGCATCTAAGTGCCCAGATCCTGTAACTATGCAAATGGTCATTTTTGACATTCTAAGTCCTTTCTACCATTATAATCTATTCGTTCAACCTTGAAATCATACATGAAAGGCACCTACATCATTCATAAGTATTGAATCATACCTATGATCAATTCATATATCAATATGAGTCATTCTCCCTCATAAACATGCTTCATTCATGTTGAGAAACATCCATCAACTTCATTAATTCATCAAATGAAACCAAATGCTCCCAACAAGCGTTACATAAGCAAATTCATATTCTTTTCATATATGACGAGCTTATAGTCCAAGCATACAACCAGTTATATTTATCTAAAACATAAATACAACTCAAAATGAAGTTTCATGCCACAAGCAGATATGGATATCCAAAATGTACAATATTAAAAAATGTTCAAAATGCTACAAGCAGTTTTACTTGGACACTGGACACTGGACACTCATGTCCCATCTGTTATCGGCGCCTTATCCGTAAAAAGTTTTGGGAAAAAGGGGTGAGCACCATGGCGGATCAATAGAGATACCCCAAACCACCTAAGTGCCGACTCGACATCGACCTATATGAATGCATGTCACTACATTACACGTATGATCCAACATAGACCGTGTTTATTCATAAGCAACACATATATAAGAATGTATTAAACACATATCATGTTTCACAATTAACAATGTAAACAACTTCATACACTTGTCTCCTCATACACTTGTCTCCTTTTTGGACTCAAGTACTCAACTCAATACCCCAACATGATTTTTACCAACCATGTGACCTGAGACGCCTCTCACATAATTTCAACACCATCACCGAGTATTTATCTACTCCAAGGTTATTAGACCACTATCACCGAATATTTACCTACTCCAAGTGATTAGACCACTACCATCGATGACACAAATGTTAAAACTAAGTCCAATATGAGGCCATCTTTTCTAAGGATCTCAACTCTGATGAAACATACAGCAAGTCAGTTGGCGAAGCAAAATCAATCACGTCAAGTGCCCAATCCCAGGTGATTATTGGAAAATTTTAGGCTTTTTCCCTAATAAGCAATGTATAATGCCTTTTTGTAGTTTCATTCAATCTTTTGGACATTAGGTTGACCTTTAAAAAACTGATAGCCGGTAGGTACAATGTAAATATTATTATTTTTTCTTTGTTGAATTTAATCAGCAAAGGAGTTTGAGTATTGATAGCTTTGATATAGCGAGACATTTTCCAGTGAAAATACAGCGTTTCCTAACAAATATGTGTTTGATTCAATAAGGTTTCTGTAATGTGATCAATCCAGACTTTATTTTCCTTAACAAGAGGACGTGCTCCATTTTTCAAACATATGGAGACCACCATTGAAAGCCCCTCTCTCTCTCTCTTCCTGTACCATCTTTGATTTCTGATGATTTTATTACATGTGAGAAATACATTTCAGAAGTTGTTTGGAAACAATGAGAGAAGTTCAAATAATCCTTGCGGGATAGAGAGTTAAGCTGCTAAGAGACAAAAGCTTGAGGGAGGTCACTTGCGGAAGGTCCAAAGTTGTTATTTTATCATTTTGTTCTGTTGGATTGTTATTTTGGCAATAATGTAATGGAAATTATGTGTGCTAATTATTAGATTTCTCATTTATTGTTCTATTTCTGGATCATGTTTCTACTTCTGTGATGGAATGTATATGCAGTTCTCATACGATTGTTCACATGATTGCATAATTTAATAATATTTGTCCTAGAATTATTTTAGCCATCTGTTTCAGATTTTCCTAAAAAAAAGTTACTTTTGATTTTCTCTTTTTTTTGCAGAACAGGTTGGTGATACAAAGCAACAAACTAATTTGGTTCACAAGGCACCTAAAAGGGTACATTTACCAAGCATTGCAATTAGAATTTCCCTTTTTCCCCTACATTTTGATCAATTTTCCCCATGTCTTGCAAATGATCTTTGTTCTTGCCTCACTTTGATTTGTTGTCTATTTTTTTTTATAATTTAATCACTATAATATCGAAAACAGAGTATTTACCTACTCCAAGGTGATTTGACCATTTTAGAATCATCACCGAGTATTTACCTACTCCAAGGTGATTTGGCCATTTTAGAATCATCACCGAGTATTTACCTACTCCAAGGTGATTTGACCATTCTAACACCGTCACCGAGTATTGACCTAGTCTAGGTAATTTGAACATTTTTTCCCCGTTTCCTCCCAACGGCCCCATATATGCATTTCGAACATATTCTATAAATCAAGTATTCAATACTCATGTTTCACAATGCATAAGGTAGTTATGAAAACACTTAGTATGCATTTTACCTCCACAAACCACACATATATTTATGTATACATGTAAAACCTAGCATACAACTTACATATGCTCACAAACTTCACTTAAACATTTTCTTGTCATGCTTCACCAATGTGCACATTTTCTATATAAAGATAACATGCATTTAACTCACATAGCAACACATAATACATACATGTCCAATATATCACATTTTCACATATGTGCACAAAACCTAGTATATAAGCATACATGCTAATTTCTCACACTTTCACCCCTTATAACATGTATGCTATCATATACATATCTATTGCTCATTAGAGATTTAAGAGAAGTAGAAACCCAACACATCTCACCCCTCTTACCACTCTAAATCATGCAATACACACCCTTAGCTCTCACCGCTTCACCCGAAACCTTAGAATCGATAAATAAATGAGAAGAAGATCCCCTACCTCAAGTTTGAAGGCTTTCCAATCACTTCTTGAAATTTCCAGCAATGTCTACCTTACCGGATTGCAACTTTGTTCGGTTCAAACCGAAGCCTTAGTCGTCCCCTACGTATCTCCCTTCTTTGGCGGATTACGAATCACACCCGAAGGCCTTCAAAACTTAGAGAGAAGGAAGAGGAAGAAAGAAGAGAGAGAGAGTAGCTAGCGTTAGAATGAAATATCTCTGCATAATTTGACCTTTAAGGCTTCTGGGCCGTAAAAAGACCAAAATGCCCTTTGGGCCACTTAATGTCCCTTCCCGGATTCTGTTTTCGATTTCGAAAACTCCTATGGCCTCTATATCACTTCTTTAACTCTTTAGACATTTGATCTAAGCCATTACCAAAAATAAATATTTTTTGAATTTTTTTGGATTTCCAGCCCCATTAAGACCGCATCCCTGACCCCGGTTTGACCAAAAAGTCAAATTTCTCCAAATGTTTCGAAAACTTACTAAAACCATTAAAACACATCCCAAACATGTTCTTCATACTTAAAACATGTTAAACACTACTCAAAATGCATTTGTAGCACTTACGATGCGAAAAATGCAAACCGGCCAAAATTAGTCCTGTCTCTACATGAATACACCCTCCTTAGTTTTTTTTACCTTAATTAACTTGAACAGTTCTTAATTGATGTAAACCTCTAGATACAATATGCTTCTTAGTTCATATAAACCTCTCAATACAATCTAAAATTAATTTCATCAGCTATCATAATCTATAAATTGTAACAAGAAGTTGGCCAACCCTAAAAACCATTAATATATCACACCCCTATAGACCATAGAGAGATGAAAATGTTATTTTTGGAATTTCAATTGAAGGAATTATAAATCAATCAAATTATCTATGTATATATACACATTAGTATATGTCCGTGCCTACGACACTATCAATGCACTCGGGATCGTAATCGTTAGATAATCTTATTTTGAACCGTAGATAGGCAAAGACATTTTGACACACATGAATGATTTTTTAACCAATTTTGATTGTTAGATTAATTTTTTTGTCTTATTATACCAAGCTTAAATGTAATTTAGATATGCATGTATATACAGTTAATATTCCACTATAAATGTCAAACTACTATAAATGCCAAATTACATATATAATCCAACATCCATAGATGCAGAAAGAGGTATTAAAAAGCTAATAAGAGACATAAAGTTCAAAAAAATCTATATAATAATCTATAGAAAAAAGTACAAGTCTTTCGAGCAAGTAATTGTTAAGGATTTAATGGTAATATAGTCAATTTAAGTTTATTTTAGGTAAATAATTCATATGATTAAAATGGTTTAGAACTAATTGTTGAAAATCAATTCACCAAACCCCAAACAACAATATTTCTCTTTAAACAAGTGTTGGATTAATATAGATATGCATGTATATGCAATTAATATTCCACTATAAATGTCAAACTACTATAAGTACCAAATTACATAAATAATCCAACATCGTGGATGCAGAAGGAGGTATTTAAAGCTAACGAGAGACATAAATCTCAAAAAAATCTATTGAAAAAAGTACAAGTCTTTCAAGCAAGTAATTGTTAAGGATTTAATGGTAATATAGTCAATTTAAGTTTATTTTAGGTAAATAATTCATATGATTAAAATGGTTTAGAACTAATTGTTGAAAATCAATTCACCAAACCACAAACAACATTATTTCTCTTTAAACAAGTGTTGGATTAATATAGATATGCATGTATATACAATTAATATTCCATTATAAATGTTAAACTACTATAAATGCCAAATTACATAGATACTCCAACATCCATGGATGCAGAAGGAGGTATTAAAAGCTAATGAGAGACATAAAGCTCAAAAAAATCTATATAATAATCTATAGAAAAAAGTACAAGTCTTTCAAGAAAGTAATTGTTAAGGATTTAATGGTAATATAGTCAATTTAAGTTTATTTTGGGTAAATAATTCATATGATTAAAATGGTTTAGAACTAATTGTTGAAAATCAATTCACCAAAGCACAAACAACATTATTTCTCTTTAAACAAGTGTTGGATTAATATAGATATGCATGTATATACAATTAATATTCTACTATAAATGTCAAACTACTATAAATGCCAAATTACATAGATAATCTAACATCCATGGATGCAGAATGAGGTATTAAAAGCTAATGAGAGAAATAAATCTCAAAAAAATCTATAGAAAAAAGTATAAGTCTTTCGAGCAAGTAATTGTTAAGGATTTAATGGTAATATAGTCAATTTAAGTTTATTTAAGTAAATAATTCATATGATTAAAATGGTTTAGAACTAATTGTTGAAAAGCAATTCACCAAACCACAAACAACATTATTTCTCTTTAAACAAGTGTTGGATTAATATAGATATGCATGTATATACAATTAATATTCCATTATAAATGTTAAACTACTATAAATGCCAAATTACATAGATACTCCAACATCCATGGATGCAGAAGGAGGTATTAAAAGCTAATGAGAGACATAAAGCTCAAAAAAATCTATATAATAATCTATTGAAAAAAGTACAAGTCTTTCAAGAAAGTAATTGTTAAGGATTTAATGGTAATATAGTCAATTTAAGTTTATTTTGGGTAAATAATTCATATGATTAAAATGGTTTAGAACTAATTGTTGAAAATCAATTCACCAAAGCACAAACAACATTATTTCTCTTTAAACAAGTGTGGGATTAATATAGATATGCATGTATATACAATTAATATTCTACTATAAATGTCAAACTACTATAAATGCCAAATTACATAGATAATCTAACATCCATGGATGCAGAATGAGGTATTAAAAGCTAATGAGAGAAATAAATCTCAAAAAAATCTATAGAAAAAAGTACAAGTCTTTCAAGAAAGTAATTGTTAAGGATTTAATGGTAATATAGTCAATTTAAGTTTATTTTATGTAAATAATTCATATGATTAAAATGGTTTAGAACTAATTGTTGAAAATCAATTCACCAAACCACAAAGAACATTATTTCTCTTTAAACAAGTGTTGGATTAACATAGATATGCATGTATATACAATTACTATTCCACTATAAATGTCAAACTACTATAAATGCCAAACTACATAGATAATCCCACTTCCATGGATGCAGAAGGAGGTATTAAAAGCTAATGAGAGACATAAAGCTCAAAAAAATCTATAGAAAAAAGTACAAGTCTTTCAAGAAAGTAATTGTTAAGGATTTAATGGTAATATAGTCAATTTAAGTTTATTTTAGGTAAATAATTCATATGATTAAAATGGTTTAGAACTAATTGTTGAAAATCAATTCACCAACCCACAAACAACATTATTTCTCTTTAAACAAGTGTTGGATTAAAATAGATATGCATGTATATACAATTAATATTCCACTATAAATGTCAAACCACTATAAATGCCAAATTACATAGATAATCTAACATCCATGGATGCAGAATGAGGTATTAAAAGCTAATGAGAGAAATAAATCTCAAAAAAATCTATAGAAAAAAGTACAAGTCTTTCGAGCAAGTAATTGTTAAGGATTTATTGGTAATATAGTCAATTTAAGTTTATTTTAGGTATATAATTCATATGATTAAAATGGTTTAGAACTAATTGTTGAAAATCAATTCACCAAACCCCAAACAACATTATTTCTCTTTAAACAAGTGTTGGATTAATATAGATATGCATGTATATACAATTAATATTCTACTATAAAGGTCAAACTACTATAAATGCCAAATTACATAGATAATCCAACATCCATGGATGCAGAAGGAGGTATTAAAAGCTAATGAGAGACATAAAGCTCAAAAAAATCTATAGAAAAAAGTACAAGTCTTTCAAGAAAGTAATTGTTAAGGATTTAATGGTAATATAGTCAATTTAAGTTTATTTTAGGTAAATAATTCATATGATTAAAATGGTTTAGAATTAATTGTTGAAAATCAATTCACCAAAGCACAAACAACATTATCTTTCTTTAAACAAGTGTTGGATTAAAATAGATATGCATATATATACAATTAATATTCCAATATAAATGTCAAACTACTATAAATGCCAAATTACATAGATAATCTAACATCCATGGATGCAGAATGAGGTATTAAAAGCTAATGAGAGACATGAAGCTCAAAAAAATATATAGAAAAAAGGATAAGTCTTTCAAGCAAGTAATTGTTAAGATTTAATGGTAATATAGTCAATTTAAGTTTATTTTAGGTAAATAATTCATATGATTAAAATGGTTTAGAACTAATTGTTGAAAAGCAATTCACCAAACCTCAAACAACATTATTTCTCTTTAAACAAGTGTTGGATTAATATAGATATGCATGTATATGCAATTAATATTCCACTATAAATGTCAAACTACTATAAGTGCCAAATTACATAGATAATCCAACATCGTGGATGCAGAAGGAGGTATTTAAAGCTAACAAGAGACATAAATCTCAAAAAAATCTATTGAAAAAAGTACAAGTCTTTCAAGCAAGTAATTGTTAAGGATTTAATGGTAATATAGTCAATTTAAGTTTATTTTAGGTAAATAATTCATATGATTAAAATGGTTTAGAACTAATTGTTGAAAATCAATTCACCAAACCACAAACAATATTATTTCTCTTTAAACAAGTGTTGGATTAATATAGATATGCATGTATATACAATTAATATTCCATTATAAATGTTAAACTACTATAAATGCCAAATTACATAGATACTCCAACATCCATGGATGCAGAAGGAGGTATTAAAAGCTAATGAGAGACATAAAGCTCAAAAAAATCTATATAATAATCTATAGAAAAAAGTACAAGTCTTTCAAGAAAGTAATTGTTAAGGATTTAATGGTAATATAGTCAATTTAAGTTTATTTTAGGTAAATAATTTATTTGATTAAAATGGTTTAGAACTAATTGTTGAAAATCAATTCACCAAAGCACAAACAACATTATTTCTCTTTAAACAAGTGTTGGATTAATATAGATATGCATGTATATACAATTAATATTCTACTATAAATGTCAAACTACTATAAATGCCAAATTACATAGATAATCTAACATCCATGGATGCAGAATGAGGTATTAAAAGCTAATGAGAGACATAAAGCTCAAAAAAATCTATAGAAAAAAGTATAAGTCTTTCAAGCAAGTAATTGTTAAGGATTTAATGGTAATATAGTCAATTTAAGTTTATTTTAGGTAAATAATTCATATGATTAAAATGGTTTAGAACTAATTGTTGAAAAGCAATTCACCAAACCACAAACAACATTATTTCTCTTTAAACAAGTGTTGGATTAATATAGATATGCATGTATATGCAATTAATATTCCACTATAAATGTCAAACTACTATAAGTGCCAAATTACATAGATAATCCAACATCGTGGATGCAAAAGGAGGTATTTAAAGCTAACGAGAGACATAAATCTCAAAAAAATCTATTGAAAAAAGTACAAGTCTTTCAAGCAAGTAATTGTTAAGGATTTAATGGTAATATAGTCAATTTAAGTTTATTTTAGTTAAATAATTCATATGATTAAAATGGTTTAGAACTAATTGTTAAAAATCAATTCACCAAACTACAAACAACATTATCTTTCTTTAAACAAGTATTGAGTCCAATTGTCTATGAATGTACAAGCCAAGTGAGAGTGAGAGCCACCACAACATTACAAGAAGGCACAAACAGGTACACATTGTTTTTTAAACAAGTGTTGTGTCTACTTGCCTAGTAGACACAATGACAAGGGTAAAATGCGGAAAAGTCCTACAATATACTAATAAATGTGAATAATGACTCTTTATTTTTTAAAATGAGTTGTGTCAGTCTCTAATTTTATAAAAAGATAAATTGTGGCGGTCCCTAATTTTGCAAAAAGGTGCTTATACCTCCCTGACCAGTTTTTGACATAAACTAATTTTTTTGTTCCGGTTTTGCCCTTTCAACATACCCAAAATGCCCCTCTTGCAAATCTTTCTCACATCTCTCTCTCACCCATCATTCACCCAATTTTAATGGAAAATTCATTTACTATTCAGCCAAAATTATTAATAATAAAGCATTTGCTTAATTCTAAAATTTTTCATAAAATATTTTTAAATTTCCATCCAATTGAACTGCCTTTATATAATAAAAGGAGAGAGGAGAGGAGAGGAGAGAATTGAATTAGTAAAAAAGATAGTAGGTTTATCACTTGGTTAATTTTTTTTCATGTTGACAATCAATCGAGAGTATAGATTTCCAAATTGCCCATCTTCAAACACTTTGGAATGTTTTAAGGCCGCTTCAAAATGAGAGATAAGGAACACTATATGTCCCAAACAGTTATTTCACTTGCACTTAATTATTTAATATTACTTTTTTTTTTTACTATTATAAGGTCATTTTAATCTTTTTGGAATGAATAGGTCCTTATTTGCACAATTTTATAACTTTAGGAAGTGTTTTTTTTTTTTTTTTTGTATATAGGGGTATACGCACTATATGAACATTGTAGGAGACTTTACCCAAGAAACAAGAAACAATGTAGCAAACTTTATATTCCTCTCATGATATCATGATGAATTCACATTGGCAGTAAACAACTCTATCTGGTGTTCACAAGAGTCAGGAATCACAGATACTAGACTAATCATCAAAACACAAAAAACAAATACTAGGCTAATCATCAAACACAACTAACATCACTAATATACAAGTAAATATGACATACATAGATTTAAAGCCTGTAAACATATGCCTCCACAATCGCTTACAACCAAAACCTCCAACCAACCAACCAACCCTTCATAATGCCATGCCAAGATACAATGAATCCCACCAATAAAACCCAATTATATTCTAGACTGCAAAGCTCATTCTTAAAACTCCGATTTACCAAAAACCCCAAATCCAAACTTTTCAGGTCTACAATGTAGGAATTGTTATGAACCCTCAAACGGCAATAGTTTGACCGGTAAGCCCATCCTGAAGCTGCAGCGAACCATCCTTCATCAAATTAAGGCTTAAACTCTTGAACCTCTCTCTTGAATATTGTCGAGATGCCTTTCTCCAATCAGTTCCAGCTTTCATCATCGCAATAAACTCCTCATAACTTATTTGCCCATCCTGAATGAATTTCACACAAACATTATGAGAGAGCATTTTTGTATAATTATTATGCGAAAGAAAGGGAGAGGTGCTGCAATGCAAGTGATATTTCTACAAGATTTCAAGATATTTTGAAATTGAAATCAAGTATAATCACAAAGTTTAATGAAGTTCCAAAAACTATTGGATATCACTTCGACACCAACTACTTGGGAGATGGTGCTTTCTGGAGAAGCAATCAAGGAGAAAGAAGGAAATCTTATTTGATTAGTTAAATAATAATAATAATAATAAGGCTTGTTGACAAACCTTGTCCGTGTCCACCTCTCGTATGATCTCATTGAGTACATCAGCATCAATATCACCTGCCTCATCTGCTAGGGCTTCTCGTAGCTCATCAAGTTCAATGTATCCACTTCCGTCCTTGTCAAAAAACATAAATGCTCTTCGAAAATGTTCATCATTCTCCATCCTTTGTAGGTGGATTGTTACTGCTACAAATTCTCCATAATCAAGTACACCGTTCCCATCCACGTCGGCCTAACACACAGTAAATTTTTATTAGCATAGAAGTTCAGCCCTGAAGTACGAAACTGTATTTGGTAATATCTCTCTAATGCTGCCATTAGATGTTTTATGTATACTAAAATTGATGATGTGCAGATGCATGAACAAGATTATATCATTGAATTACAAATAAAGGAAAAAAATGCTAAAACCAAGTCCTTCAATCCACCACAAATTGTACAAACACTAATATAAGAATGACCAGAAATGCAGCAGATGTTGATGTAAGTATTTACAAATATTTGAAAATAATAGAATAACATCAAGACAAATTCTATACCATTTGAAAGTTACAAGTTAAAATTTTTTCTAGTTCTATAATTTTCAAAAGTCAGGTTTTGTTTAGGTTGCATTCTAGACAGAAGCACAGAAAAAGGAGAGTTATCTGCAGATGGGTTCTCATTTGGGAATTGGTGGTTTAATTCTTAACAGATCCGAAGTTGTCCAGACTCCAGAGTTCTTGCAAAATTTCCTGGGAACGGTGTAAATACCTTTTTGATTTTTCAGTCCATTCTTCCCATATTTTTTCATATTAAGTTTCCTGATTGTGGGATTTCCATAGAAAGTTCACTCATATTCAAGAAGACCAATTAGTGCACTAATAAAGAGTGATTTACTACAAGTTGATAATGCAGCAACGGCAGGAGGAGAGCAAACAAACCATGAACTGAGGCAAGGTAAGACCCATTGGCCTTAAAAGAGCAGTATGGTGAATAAGGATGCGTGCAGCTGAACAAAGGCACTTGGCATCACAAGACACAAGCTTTGTTAAATAGAATGGCAGTAAGAATAACATGATAGTATTTTGTGCTTAAATGTTTGAATTTGAGGATAAGAGCTAGATTTTTCTGATAGCATGCCTTAGTTCAATAACAATGGCATACTGATACCATACATGTGACAATCAATTAAAACTGTCTACTCCTACAATAAACTCTGGGTGCAACATACGCGACTGCACAGATAATACAAATTAGTATAAGGATCTCTCAAATTTTACATTTGTCATAATTTTAAAAGCAATTAGGCAATATTTCCAGCAGAAAACCAATCTGATGCAGGATAGGCCTAGATTAAGTTGAATTTTGGATTCAAACTCCTGACATAAGAGTCACGAGAAAAGAAAATAATAGTATGTGCACATAACCAAAATAGTCTAGAGGCTACATCATAAAAAATTGATTAAGACTCACTATGAAACCCTAAAACCATTCTTGAAACCCCATAAGTTGAGTCAGGGAAGTAGCTTTCCATTTTTATTTATTTCTTGTCAATGTTTACATACATTTTCCTACAACAAATATGTGATTCTATATTCGCGTTTGTGTGTGTGCATGCGTGTGTGTATGATAGATACTATAATCAACAAAACCATAGCCAACTATTAAGGAGACAGTAATTTCTACTTTATCATTTTGGCTCAACTTATGAAGAATAAACATAGAAATGGGATGCAGATACTCCAAAAGATGGAGAAAACAGTACATAGGCAAGATATAAGTACAGCTTCTTTGTACTAATTGAGTATTAATGTCCAGTAAGGACAAGATACGAGTACAGATTCTTTGTATGTGTATCATGCTCCATAGGCTGTCTATGGCCATAACTCCTATTGAACTTATAGGTTCCTATGTCTTTTCTATATTACTTACAAAGTCAAGCAATGTTCTAAACAGCCTTCACATTGTCCTCTTATCATGTTGGATAAGTGCATGAAAGCTCTCCTACAAACTTTGCTGCCAAGACTAATATGCAGAACTCTGGAAGGGAATTTTAACAGCCAAGTATAATCAGGTTTTTATGAATAAAAGGTTAATAAGAAAAATGAGATTTAGGGTCTTGCAAAAGTCTAACAATGGAGGGTTATAAGTTTCAGGCCTGTTTTGGGCTCTGAACTGTACATGTAACCAGTAACACAGATTATTTTGGGTTCTTTCGATGTTCTATGGTTGAATGAGTGAGAGAGGAATGGATCGGGCTTGTCCAATAGGATAATAAAAGTAAAAAATAAAGGTTAATCAGATAAGTTGCCATGTCCATTGATTAAACATGCAGAAGAATTGAATGAAAGAATAAGAAAAGCAGAATGAGAAGTTAGGAACCACTAGTAGGATTCCTTAGGCATCATGCATAAGCTTTGATTTGTAACACACAAACCACAGAGAGGTTCTGTATTCTGGAAGATAAGAGAAAAGAATGAAATTATTATGGGAGGAATGAATATGTTTCATCACTTGGGAATTTGAAATTGCAGTACAGTGTACTATGCAACAGAAGCATGCAGAAGGAGACATTTCAAACTAAAATGAAATAGGATTAAGATAAGTACAATCCGTGATAATGATAACGTACAACAAAACATGCAAAGAGTACACAGTTCAACAAGTGAAGCAACTTTCACAGTAAATTTCAAAGAAACAGAAAAATTTACCACATCCATCAGCAACTTGATCTCTGGTTCAGCCAATTGTGAACCAACCTTCCGAAGCCCAGCCTTCAATTCCTCGTATGTCACTTTCCCATCATTGTCAGTGTCCATCAGTGTAAACATATCCCTTATTACTTCTACCTCTTGAACAGATAAGTGTTCTGCAATCACCTAAAGCATTTGATTGAACAAACCCAATCATATTTCAAAGGAGGATGACCACCACTAATGCACAAGAAATGTAGGTTTTTTGTACAAACTGATCCATATGAACAGAATTTTCATTGCAATTACAAAAGCACAAACTGACAGTTATACTTAAATATTTACTAGATGCTTACTCTCAAGGCCTTCTTTTTGAATCTGTTCATCATAGAGAACTGTTTGAGCCTTGTCCTCACTATATCTCCTAATGGGACATTTGGAGCCTTCTTTGCATTTTGTAACCACGGGTGCTCTGGCAGAAGGAATAAAAGCAAACAGTGATATACCCACTTAACAAGAAGTAAGTCATGTTGCAGAAACAATTCAGTCTCCTTGCAGTACACAAAAAAGCAATTTACATATACTACCCCAGGTGCCTAAAAGGATTCCTATGTCATCAAAGGAAGATGGCAATGTACTTGCTTACTTGCAATTAGCTATAATATGGTAGATCTATTCATTCCTATTCCGAATCCCATTTATAAGTCTCAGTCCCTTAGAAATCTCGAGTTTGCGGCCCCAGCCAGAACATCACCAAGAGACTCATAACTATCAGCCACTCATTAATTAAAAAGAAAAAATAAAAAAGAAACAGGTTGCAATATCAGCTCAGAAAAAAACATACTTTAAATCCGTGCTACATGGACTCTACAATTTTCATTCAAACACCCGGGTTGACATGCTATAGGTATGGGATATGTGTCTGACACGCGAACCCAAGTTGGAAACTCAAATTTCCATGATGGAAAAAGTAGAAAAAGCTCAAAAGTTATAACAGAGGAGTTTCCTACTCATAAGATGGATAGAAACCTCCTTTTTCTCACTGCATTCCATTTAATTTAAATTCTAATTGAGCATACCATACAGAACAATCACATCATCCATAGAACATGTCTCCATACTCACACCCAGTTTTGGATACACTTTCCGGTATCCTAAGACTTGAGATTAAGGAAGATCCACCACCAACGGCTAAGCCCAAGTGGTATCTCCTCCTCCATGTAAATGCAAGGTTGAGGATCTGAGTCTCCAATAGGACAATACGGGTGAATGTATGTGAGACTTACCCACCAGAGAGAGAGAGAGAGAGAGAGAGATCTGACACTTAGACACACACCAGCAACCTATACTTGTACCCGTGTTCATGTAAGATAGCTTCAGGGCGACCTTCTCAATAAACAAAAGACCACAATGTAGATATTATGTCTGCTTTTGCCCTCTCCTACAATTCTGCTTTTGCCCTCTACTCAAGCCCCTACAATGACTCAACCTCCTACAAACCAGAACTCTCAACTTCCTCAAACTCACCAGAGGTAGCTGGAATGTTGATCTCTCAGTTTGAAAGGCACATCTATGTGGTCCAGACTCCTCAGTCCCATGTGTACACTCATGTAAGGAAAACCCTCATTCATGCCAACGTTAATATTGAACTCATTTTTTCTCCAAAGTATGGATAGTATCATTCTGTTTATTGAACCAAAAAAGAAAAAAAAAAGAAGGGAAAACTAGCTCAATGAATAAGTCAATATAAACTTACCCAAAAAATAAATAAATATAAGTCAATTAAAATTTTTCCATGACCTGGGTGATTAGCATAAAATTTTGAAAACTTTCAGCACATATATCAGCAGGCTGTTTAAAATAAACATATTTAAGGAAAAATAAGTGGCTAAAAAGAGTATGTTAAGTAATATAAAGAAGAACTGGGCAAGCTAGGCTGATGAATTTTTCACAAAAACATTCACACCAAATGACAGAAAATAATCCCAGCCCATTCCCGTTCCCAATAATCTGGTTGAAAATTCTAATCTAGAAGAGTTGAAGGTTATATAAGCACTTTAGTGTACACCAAAACAGAAAAATAAAACAAAATTTAAGAAAAGACAGAAAAAGGAAAACCACAACTTAGCTTGCTAAATTAGTCAGTAAAAGATAGATCTATATGGTTGAGTTTTTTGTTATATTTAATATTTCAAAGGTTGGGCTGAAAATAAACTGAACCAAGCCAAGCTCAAGACAAATAGCTACGAATCTTGTAAAATTACACAAAAGCTATAAAAGTATGTTCAAAAGCGGAGCCTATGCAAGTTGCACAAGTTCCTTTTTGAGGAGAGAGAGGGGGATTTTACTCTCACAAACCTGCGGATTAGTATAACTAAAATTCATTGTTGGGTTAATTGCATCTATTACTTGCTGATATACCCTGGAATATTTTGGGTTAGTTACACCTATTACTTGCTAACATAACTTAGATATATAGCAAAAAGACTTGACCATAGTATATGAAGAGCAAAAATGTATCCTAGAGGAGATTTTCTTTTGAACCTATTGTTCAAGAACATAAATTGTTTAACTTACTGATGATATTAGAATGAAACCTAGAGCTTCATTATAAAATTTATTATTATCAAATGTAGTATGAACCAAAAACAGTAACATAGACTGTGAGAGTCATCAGAATTTTGAGGTCACCACCAGCCTTGCAGCTGAGGTGGTATCTAAGGGATCTCCAACCCAAGGTCATAGGTTCAAGTCCCCAGCCTTCTAGGTTAGAAATATAAGGTTCAGTGTATGATTCTTATAGAGCATCCATGAGAGACACAAATTTGGGGTGAATAGCACTCTGGTAAATCATCTCCTCGCACAACATATCATCCACCAGAAATAGAGACAACAGTGCTATCTAAAAATAGAAAATGGCATAATAAATACTAGAAATTTATTGACCCACAAACACAAACTCAAACTCAAACTCAGCATTGTATATTCATAGTGACTTAGCATTGTGTATTTATAGAGATTTAATTACCAAGAACCTGCTGAGCAGTCAAACGCTTTCTGGGATCTGGCTCTAACATCTGCCGAACAAGGCTCTTGGCACTATCAGAGATCTGAGGCCATGGTTCCCTCTTAAAATCAATCACCCCCCGCAAAATTGCCAGAGCAACACCCTGTTCAGTTTCTGCAGCAGACAGCACATACATATAAAAAACGTAACAATTAGATAAGCCCACCTGACAACATAACCATGCTCATACAAACTCCCCAACCCCAACACGAAGAACAACAATACCTGCCCAAAATGGAGGAACACCACATAACAGAATATAAAGAATCACTCCGGCACTCCATATATCGACCTCAGGTCCATAATTTCGCTTCAAAACCTCTGGCGCCATGTAGTATGGACTCCCTACAATCTCTGAAAATCTCTCCCCTGAATAAAATTGTAAAGAAGTTGAACAAATTCATCAATCAATACCCAAATCCCATATTATATAATTCAAAATTGAACAACTCAATTAAAAAATAATTAAAACCCATCAAGAATCTAAAACGAAGGAAAAAGATTCAGAACTTCGATAACTGTATCAAATGATCAATTTAAAACCCATTAAAAACCTCAAAATGGATGAATAACTCAATTAAAAAATACCCATGTAGAATCTAAAACCAAAGAAAAAGATCCAGAACTTCGATAACTGTATCAAATGATCAATTTAAAACCCATTAAAAACCTCAAAATGGATGAACAACTCGATTAAAAAATACCCATCTAGAATCTAAAACCAAAGAAAAAGATCCAGAACTTTGATAACTTCATCAAATGATCAATCTAAAACCCATTAAAAACGTCAAAATCGATGTTTTAAAAATCCAAATTAGATATCCAAACACACAACAAATCAGAGTCCATGAACAGCATCAAAACCCATATCCCCTTCCAAAAAACAAAAACAAAAAATCAACAACCCAACCGAAAAATAAGCCAAAACCCACTAAAAACCTCATATCTAGAAACATCAGAATTCAACAAACCCATCAACAAGAATAAAAACCAACATACCAGGCTTAAAAAACACAGACAACCCAAAATCGATCGCCTTGAGCGGTGAATGCTCTTTCTTATTCGCAAACAAGAAATTCTCAGGCTTCAAGTCCCTATGCATAACTCCATTCTCATGACACATCCTCACAACCTCCGCAATCGTCCTCGACACTCCCGCCGCCGCTCGTTCGCTGTAATGCCCCCTCGCCACGATCCGATCAAAGAGCTCCCCACCCTCGCACAGCTCCATCACCAAATGCACAGCCTCGTTGTCTTCATAGGTGGCCCTAAGCCTCACCACGTTCGGGTGATCAGGCAAGCTCGACATTATCGCCACCTCACGACGCACATCCTCTATATCCACGGCGGTCCTCAGCTTCTTCTTCGATATGGACTTGCACGCTAGGGCTTCTCTGGTCTCTCTATCAGTACAGAGGTAGGTGATGCCGAACTCGCCCCGACCCAGTTCGCGACCCAGTATGTACTTGTCGCAGATTCGGGACCGGTGACTGACGTCTTTCAGGACTCGGATCGGTGCGGGTGAGTCGGCATAGGGGTTGGGTCGGCGCTCTCTGCTCTGCTTCTTGTTGCGGTTCTTTCGGTGGTCTTCGTCTGTGGTGTCTTGTCTTACACAGGTGTTGCAGTTGCCCATGGTGGGTGGGTGAGTGGCTACCTAGTTTTCTCCGCCGTCCACGGTGGTGGTGGTGGTGATGGAGGAGGTGGTTGTGGTGGTGCTTGGCATTGCACGGCAATGAATTTGGAAAACGCGGGGTCAGTTAGAGAAAAAAGTGGTTTTCAAATAAAGTTATTATCATCATAATAACATTATATTATATATGAATTATATGACATATATGTATATACGCCTTTAAGAATAGGAATTGGGATAATGATGTCTATTGAGAATGTCCTTATTAGTCTTCTATATATATATCTATATATATATATATATGCATGCCTTTAAGGATGTATTAAGGAACTTGTTATGATGCTTAATTTACGGAAATGACCTTGTGTTTTATGTCTATTTATATGGGATGGGATTTGGGTTTGGTGCCTCGCTTCTAAAATTTGTGAAGAAAACTTGTCACTTTGCCTATAAGAAGTCATAATATTATTGGATCATGTGTAGTTTTATAATATTAAAAATAAAATAAAATATATATATTTTTTTAGATGAGTCAAATTAATATCAAATTTAATAATATAATATAATATAATGATATCATGTCACGTCAATGCTAAAAAAGAAGTTCCTTAGATAAGCGGGAAGTATTATTATTTTTTTATTGTCTCAAAATTAATGTTTCATATAAAACTCTATGCAAAATAGTTGTATATTTATCAAAATATTCCTAATTTCTTTAAAAAAAATCCAACTGGTAAAATGAATTTTTAAATTTCAAATGCATGGTTTTTTTAATTTTAAAAAAGGACAAAGTTGGAATTCCAAAAAGGACAATAATTTTGAAGCGAATGTAGTAAATTTTTTAGAGTTGTTCAAGTTTAAATGTTAATTATAAGTGAAAATATATATTTTTGATTTTAAAGCCACCTAAAAGTATTTTATTTAAAAAATCATATTTAATTTTTAGGTAATTTATTAAAAAACAAAACTATCAAAAAAGTCATCTTATAAGAGTCCAGAGTTCTCTTTATTAACTAATGGGTAGAGACAATTTTTTATATTTATAAAATTAAATTAAACTATTAATATATTAATAAATCTCTTATTACATTTACACTTTGTGTTTGAATTCCCTTCTAAAAAATATATATATATAACAATCTAAAGTAAAAAGTGTTTAAAAAAATCAACTTACAGTTCAAAACATGTATATCTCTTATTTCATTTACACTTTGTGTTTGAATCCCCTTCTAAAAAATATATATATAACAATCTAAAGTAAAAAATGTTTAAAAAAATCAACTGCTTGATATTTATTTACAGTTTAAAATAGTTTTCTTCTATCGTCGATTTAACGATTACGGTTCATCCATTATATTTTTATTTAATTTTACATACACATTCACATACTATCACACTCCTGAAATGATTCACTTTAATAATTTTTTTTTATTTTTCATTTTTTATTTTTTTTTAGTGTCTTAGATTCGGGCGCGGGCAATACGCTTATCTATATATATATATATATATATGTATGATGGTCTTACTCTTCCTTGAATTTATTGATTGAAGAAACTAAGAGAACCTGCAGTCCAAGTCGTCGTCTTCTATGAATTTTGTGGAAGTCCTCGTTTTCTGTGAAATTTGTGAATATGGTCAAAAGCTACTGTGTTTTTCTTCCTTGACGCGACAAAAGCTAGTAAGAAGTGAAGAACTATGATTGTGCATGTATGGAGTATATAATACTCTCCATATTTTGTATTGACAAAATGACAAGGTCGCCTTAAGAAAACAAGATACCAATTAAGTAATTAGTTGAAAATGAAAGACCTATATACACACACACACATATATATATCTATATATATATATATATATGCACACGCTTTAGAAGATGTACAAGAAAGTCCATATATGTATAATGGACTCACTGAACCTAATATATTAATCTTACATATGTCATGGTTTGTGACTTTGTGTGGGGAAAAAAAGTCACCATCTTAGAAGTTTTTTTTTAACAAAAAAAGAAGAAATATATATATATATATATATATATATATATATATATATATATTTGGGTGGTGAAATGAAGGATTGAGATCTTTAGGGCACTAATCGTTGGAGTTGTTCACCAATTGCAACTGTATTGCCGCCAAGAAACAATACATTAATTAGGAGAACAAAATGTTATTTGGGAGTCATCTATGTCTTATATCAAAGTCTTATGATTATGTCACCTTATGCTATAGAGAACTAACACATTTCGATATGAAAAACAAATTTTGAAAAGAAAAATCTATTATGAGATACACTTCATCAAAATTAATGTGATTTCTTTTTATTCTGATTATTTACAAATATAGAAATGACATTAGAGAATTTTATAAGGATTATATGGTCAAAATTTTATATCAAAATTTATTTACAATAAATTACACTTATTGTCAAAGTTTGTACATTCAATTTTTTATTTTATTTTTTTTGTCTTTGACCAAATTAAGCTGTCATTTTTTAGTGACTCATATAATTTTATTTAAGATATTTTAATCGATTTTTTTATGGTGATCAAGACAGTTTCAATATGAGTAAATACATCAGGTGTTGATACACCGGGTGAATCTGGACATTGCGTGTTGTACACGTGTGATAAGACTTACCAACTGTGTTATGCACACACGGTCCAAATTCACCCAAGGTACTTACATCGGGTGTATTATAAATTTTCTCACTAACGTGATGGTATGACTTGCACTATTTTTTCATGATAAGCTAATTTGAAGGAGATCACATAACAAGTATCGTGAGATCAACCTCATGCATAGTAATTTTACTCTTATTGAAATACAATGAACAAATGTTTTTAAAACATGTTTCTTTGTTTTCGTTAATTTGTTTCATAATACATTAAACATACTAAACTCAAGAATACAACTATCAAAAACTCAAACCCATGATCCAAATTCAACATTAACCTCTAAATAAAAAAAAAAAAATAGGACTATTAACTATTCTCTTAAATTTACCAATAAACATATTCATATTCGTCCTCGGGGGTGAAATTATTGCTAGGCTAACTTGGGCTATAATTTAGATCCAAATTTTCTTATTTTTTTAGTATTACTATGTTTATTAGTTTACAACCCACTAGTCCAGTCCACTACTAAATTTTGTATTTTTTGTTAATAACTTATTGGTATTATAGAAACAAAAAAGAACGTTCTCGATTTTTTTGTTTTTGTCTATTTTTAAATATTTATAACATATATTTGTTATAAAAATTATATAATATCAGCTCATTACTATCCATTTACCAACCACTTTGGGGCCGATTGGTAAAATTTATATTTATGTGTAAAGTAAAATTTTGACTTTGTCCACCACCGGTGGAAACTATTAGTAACAACAATGTTTTAGTCATAAAGAAAAAGATTAATAACTTCTTTTTTTACTAGATTGGATGTCTACATTGCTTTCTTGAAAAAGCCCATTGAAAGATAAATGCATATTATATAACCTATGCTTAAAATTAATTCTAAACGAATTATTTTATTTATAAAAAAATTATGGAAATTACTAGTGTTGAATAATTTTACTGATTAATATTTATGAGGAGGTCAAGATTATTAACAACTAGATGAATGGTTGTACTCCTTTATGATCAGAAATATAACCATAGCATAGGCGAAAATTTTAAAATTTTAGGGGGCAGTTACATATTATAATAACATTCATATATATATATTTCCAAAACTACTTTCAAGGTTATGGCTATTTTCCACCTACCCAAAGTGTCTTGTTACTTCTTTTTTATTAATGCCTCTTGATGACAATTTGGGCCATCTTTGATTAAGTTTAATACACGAGATCAGCAGAAAAAGACCATGCTTACCAAAAAGCAACATAGGACATGTAACCTAATTTTTTTTGTTATATATATATATATATAAACTCAATTATTAATAAGAACTGAATATAATGTTATATAGAAAACATCATAGTAATATAGGCTAGTAATAAAATGAACCGATCAAATTGAAAGGGAGAAAGAACTTTGCCTGACCAAAACGTTTCTAGCTCAATGGTATAATCTTTTTTTTCTAAACAGGAAAGTTGAGGATTCGAGTCCCACTAAGGACATGTGGATAAAGGGTGTACGTGTTTGCTTTAATCTTAAAAAAATTAAAAATTTAAACAATACCGTTGATAAAAAGATATATATATTTTTATAAAAGAGTTTTTATGGTTAACTTTATTCACAACTATTCATATTTCTTTCAACTCATTCCATAATTGACAGTCATGAGATTTTGTAAAGTTTTAAGAAGTTTATTTGGTAAGAAATGTAACAATACATAAACAAGAAGCTAGTTTGTTTTTTAGGTCAAAAATATTTTTAATAATTGAGAAGGGTGTCTAAATATTTTAGCTATTCATGCAATAATCCATAGCTGTGATATCTTTCTCCTACAAGTTAAAGAAAAGAGAAACAGTGAATTCTTTTACTCTTTTTTATTTTATTTTTATTTTTTCCCTTTTAACTATCACTATTCTTTAAGAGTAAATTTCATTGACATCCATTTGAAGTTTGAGGTATTGTCACACGGCTATAACTTTGTTCAATTTTGTCACCAACACCTCCTGTAGTTTGTGCCGTATATCACATACACCCCCTCCTGCCAAAAGTATGCTGTGTCAGACCACTTTTTGATGGTGAAATGACTATACTACCCTTTGACTTTTAATTTAACCCATTTGAATACTAAATTTACTCTTTTAATCCTATCTAATGGACCAAAATGCCCCTTTCATCAACCCTATATATATATATATATATATATATATAACATGTATAGATAATTATTTATTTTTATAAATAATAATGTTAACATAAAATAAAAAATAATTAAAATTTTCTTTCTTTTTCTGTATATATATATACACAATAATATAACCTATATATATAATTACTTATTACCATAAATACTAATGTAAACATAAAATAAAAAAGGAACTAAAATTGTCTTTCTTTTCTCTATCTATATATATATATACAAACACACTATAATATATAACCTATATATATAATTATTTATTTCCATAAATACTAATGTTAACATAAGATAAAAAAAAGTAATTGAATTTATCTTTCATTTCTCTCTCTCTCTATATATATATACACTATAACATATATAATCTATATATATAATTATTTATTTCCATAAATAATAATGTATTATAAAATAAAAAAGTAATTAAAATGGCAAGGTCATTGAACAATCCATATTACAAATAAGAAAATTCAGAACTCCAAAATCCATTCATATATATATATATATATATATCCAAATGAACAAAACAATTTATACATATATACATATATAAATCCAAATGAACAAAATAGTTTATACATATATATACATAGTTTTTTTCTTTTTCTCTAGCTATATATATTTATACTATAATATATAACCTATTTATTTAATTATTTATTGCCATAAATATTAATGTTAACATATATATAACATATATATTTAATTATTTATTTATATAAATATTAATGTTAACATATATATAACATATATATTTAATTATTTATTTCCATAAATATTAATGTTAACATATACAAAACATATATATTTAATTATTTATTTCTATAAATATGAATGTTAACATATATATAACATATATTTAATTATTTATTTCCATATATATTAATGTTAACATATATATAACATATATATTTAATTATGTATTTCTATATATATATTTGTGCTTAATTTCTAATCATCTACCTTTAAGCTCATAATTTTAGTCCTCAACGGCAAAAAATTAGGTCTTAATTTTAGTCCTCAATGACGAAAAATTAGGTGTTTTGATTGATCTGGGAAAGATTGTGATGGCTATGGTGGTTGTGGTTGGTGGCGATAGTGGTTGGAGGAGGAGATGAGAGAGAAAGAAGAGGTGGTGGTGGCGATTGTGGTTAACTGGTGGTGGTTGTGGTTGTGGTTGGTGGCAGTGGTGGTTGTGATTGGTGGCGATGGTGGTTAAAGGAGGAGATGAGAGAGAAAGAAGCGGTGGTGGAGGCGACTGTGGTTGGTGGCGGTGGTGGTTGTGGTTGTGGTTGTGGTTGGTGGCAGTGGTGGTTGTGGTTGGTGGCGATGGTGGTTAGAGGAGGAGATGAGAGAGAAAGAAGCGGTGGTGGCGGCGACTGTGGTTGGTGGCGGTGGTGGTTGTGGTTGTGGTTATGGTTGTGGTTGGTGGCAGTGGTGGTTGGAGGAAGAAATAAGAGAGAAATAAGTGGTGGTGGTGGCGGTGGTGGTTAGAGGAGGAGATGAGAGAGAAAGAAGCAATGGTGGTGGTGGCTGTGGTTGGTGGCGGTGGTGATTGTGGTTAGTGGTTATGGTTGTGGTTGGTGGCGATGGTGGTTGGAGGAGGAGATGAGAGAGAAAGAAGCGATGGTGGTGGCGACTGTGGTTAACTGGTGGTGGTTGTGGTTGTGGTTGGTGGTGGTGGTGGTTGGAGGAGATGAGAGAGAAATAAGCAGTGGTGGCGGTGGCTAGGGTTTATAATTGTGGTTGAAGAAGGTAAAGGAGATGAGGGCGGTTTTGTCATTTTCTAATTCTAATATTTTTATATTAAAATTCAATTAAATAATCAGAGGCAATTATGACATTTCACTTATTAAAAAATTAAAATTCTGACATGGGGTATTGGTGACAAAAAATCATGAAATTGTAGCCGCGTAATAATACATCAAACCTTAAGGGATGTCAATGATATTTACCCTTCTTTTAAAATAAAGTATATACTGTAAAATCATGAATATTTCATTCTTTCCTTCCTCATTTACTTCTTAATTACTGTTATGTTACTATACTTTAGCAACAAGTTACCATATTTGTATTTGACTTTCTTTAAAATCTTTCCTTTATTGTAAGATATTTGTAGAGCAAGTCTTTTTTATTCTTGAAGTACAAGTTTTTTTCATTTTATAGAGGTGGATCATTGTAAATAAAATGAAGAGAGAATATCATCAAAGAGATGTAGCCCTTTGGGCTTTATGTGTCGTGTTGTAGGCCGTAGTGGTCGAAGCATATATATCCTTATGTTATTCCTGTTTTATTTCTCTCTTTAATTAATTTTGACATGGTATCAGAGAAGGTTGTTCATACCCTACTCCAAATCGATATTCCACTTGTTTTATATCAATAGTTTTCCCCTTCTCTCTCTCTAGTTGGTTCTTGATGAAATGTCAGGATTTTGTTTCGGAGTTGTTTGATCAGTATGGTTGAGCACACAGAAAACTTGAATTCGAAAGGAAAGTCGTTGATGGAGAAGATAGCCAAAAAGCTTCACGATGAAAAGTCGTCATTTTCTTCTGACTCCGACACCGAGAAGAAGCCTAGTTCGTCGTTGATGTCCATGAAGGAAAAGACTTTTCGGTTGTTTGGGAGAGAGAAACCAGTTCACCAGGATTTTGGCAGAGGAAAACTGGCTGATATATACTTATGGAGGAACAATAAGATATAGAATGAGACAGAAAATAATTATATTGCGTTTGGGATAATCGAATCGAAGTCTTGGAATAAGAATAAAAGGAAATTCAATTTAAACTTTGAACTAAATTTTCTCCAATTTCAAATCCAAGACACAGATTCAATACTCTCAAACATAGTTTGAAATGAAATCTCATTTGTGTGTTTGGAATAACTTGAAATTTAATTATAAAGGAAATATTTGTTTTACCATTTTACCCTTATTAATTAGAATTGCAATGTTACATTTCACTAAAAAGATGGACAAACTGGGTAAATTACAAATATACAACTATACTAGTTTACAAATCCCATCAAATTCCACCATTTTGCATTGGATTTGAGAAAACTATACTATGGGATTTCAAATCCCATGAAATTCAATTCCATTTTAAATTCCTTTCATTCCAAACACTAGGAATTTCATATTGAATTCCAAATCTCATCAAATCCTAGCATTCCAAACACATTATAAACCTTCTCCCATACGGGAAATCATATCTTTTGAGATAATGCCCTTTGATTACCTACCGAACTGCCCTTATTAGAATAAGAGAAATAAAGAGAGAATTATCTCTGAACTGTATTAATTAATGGTATATCTTTATAATTTATAATGAGTTCATATATATAGGCAAAATGAATGGGGGTAGGTGAGTGGAGAGCAAGCTAACCTATACATGGTAAGTCCTAATCATAGGAAACCTAAACCCTAATGTGATATGGAAAAGATATGATACACAATATATTTAATATATTCTAACAACCCCCACCCCCACCCCCTCAAACTCCAGGTGAGTTGTACGATACTAGCTAGAGTTTGGAAACAAGCTCTCGAAAGTGACTTGGTGGCAGAAATTTGGTGAAGATATCTGCTATCTGATCATGTGAAGTAACAGACTGTAATTGCAAGGTATTCTGAAATAGATGACGATGAACAAAATCATAATCTATCTTAATATGTTTGGTCCACTCGTGAAAAACATCATTGTGTGTAATCTGAATAACACTCAATAGATGGTAGTAGTAGTGGATGAAGAAACACCCATATCCTGAAGAAGCCATCGTAACCATAACAACTCAGAAGTAGCATATGCAAGTGCTCTATTTATACTCGACCTCTATGCTCGATCGAGAAATAACTGACTGTTTCTTACTACGCCAAGATCAGTGAGTCACCAAGAAAGAAGCAATATCCTGTAGTAGAATGGCGATCTATTGGGTTTCCAACCGAATCTGCATCAGAATAAGCACAAAGCACTAGTGGAGACTGATGAGAGAAATGAAGCCCACAAAACAAAGTATCATTGACATAGCGGATGATATGAAGAATAACAACAAAATGAACTGATCTCGGTGAAGCCATAAACTAACTGACTATATGAATAACATAAGAAATATCTAGAAGAGTGACCATAAGATATACCAGACTACCAACTAACTAATAATACAAAGTACCATCACGAAGAGGTTTACCATCATGTGGAGTGATTCTCAAATATTGACAATCTTGTTGTCTGTGATGCCAGTTTTAGAAAGAAGATTGAAAATGTACTTTGCTTAAGTAAGATAGTAGTCATCAATAGCTATAGTAATCTCCAGGCCAAGAAAATGACTGAGAAATCTAAGATCTTTCATCTCAAACTGATGACTGAGAAACTGCTTAAGTTCTTGAATACCTTGAATATCATCCCCGGTGATGATCATATCATCAACATAAAGCAAAAGAAGGATAACACCATTGACAATATGCTGGATAAATAAAATTGAATCATATGTACTAGTAAAGTAGCCAAGGCGAGAAATAGTATAACTAAACTTGGCAAAGCAAGCTCGAGGTGCCTGTTTAAGACCATATAAAGCACATCTAAGCTGACAAATTTTATTAGGTGGATGATCAAAACATGGAAGGGGTTTCATATAAACTTCCTTAAGCAAATCACCACTAAGGAAGACATTTTTGACATCCATCTGAAAAAGTTTCCAATGATGGGAAGCAACCACAATAATAAGAGTGCAAATAGAAGAAAGACAAGCAACATGAGCAAAAGTCTCCTCATAATTAATGTCATACTCTTGTGTGAATTATCTTGTCACAAGTCGAGCTTTGTAGCGTTTAACAGACCTATCTGAACGAGTCTTGATTTTGTAAACCCATTTACATCCAATAGCAGACTTCCCTGGAAGTAATTCAACTAGATTCTATATCTGAGTCTTGACAAATGCATTTAGCTTTTTTTTCATTGCTTATTGCCATAGAGGAGGCCTTATGAAAAGTGTGAGGTTCATGAAAAGTTATAAGGGCATAATAGCAATGATAGTCACTAAGATGTGCAATTGAAATTCTTACCTAAGTGAATCAATAAGGATCTAAAGCAGTTGTAGTATTAGGAGCCTCAGGCGGGGCAAATGATTAGGACTCAACTGTAGGAATGTCAACCATATGTAATGAGCTAGGAGGGCCAACTGTATCTAATGAGCCAGCAGGAGGAGAGTCTGGAAAAGATCTGGGGATGTATTTAAAAGAGGAATTCAGAATTGATGATTAGAAATACCAGTGAATTTGGACAAGGCATGAAACGTTTTCACTGTATTTGGAATCAAATTCTTTGAGATTTAGATTTAGAATTGGAAAAGGAAATTGATTGGAATTAAAATGGAATTTCATTTGTCTGTTCGAAATAAACTAGATTTTAAATTAAATGAATTACCTTTTTATGTTTGGAAGTAAAAAGGAATTGGAAAGGAAATAACTTTTTTTTTACTATTTTAACCCTATAAATATGTGTGTATATAATAGCGTATATTTGTATCCCAATAATACCACGAAGAATGGGTTGTATCAAACTTGACTTTTTTTCATCCAGTATACGCACAAAACCATATAAATTAGAATATTCAAAATTTTATGATATTTCTTTGCGATATTGTATGACATAGAGAAATCTGATAATGTAATCAAATTTTCTATATCATATTTAAACTTTATTTGAGATAGGAATCCCAATGAAAAATAAAATTCCTAATTGAATCTCAAATGATCACAAATAACTTATTATTATACCTTGTTTTTCCCTCTGAATTAGCTTCAAAGATCAACAACAATAAAATAAAATAAAATAAACCAAACAAAATCATCTAATATTAAATATTCATTTTCCATTACAACCAACTTTTACGCATATGAATCGGACATCCAAGAGTCAATTTCTTCAATAGTTTGTAGTTTTGTGATGAGCAGGCACTATCTGATCTACATAATATATAACATTGACATGCTTGGTTATACAGAATTTGAATTCAAGAACACAAGCTTTCAAGCTTATTGGCCAACAAGAATATACAATCATACATACAACGACAAATAAAATTGACATGTTTGGATATATATAATTTAAATTCAAGGTGTAGAACACAAGATTTATGGCATATTGGGCAGCAAGGAAATACAATCATACATGCTTTATACACACACACACACAGAGTGAAAAATAAAGTAAGTTGCAAGGTCTACCACTAATGAATGTAAAATACACATGATAACGTAACAATAGTTGTGTAGTAGACGGATAAATTGTGTCGTATGTAGCAGACGGGAGAGGATGAAAGATGATGAACGTTTGTAGTTTGTGTAGCAGACTAGAGATGATGAAATATTGATAGATAAATTGAGCTAAATAGTAGCTACTTGAAAATAGTGAAAAGAGAAGGGAAACGATGGTATATCCAAAATTTAATTTGATAAAACTTGTCGTTAATTTTCAAATCTCGTCAAATCCTACCACTTTTGCCCAGATTTCTCAAAGTTATAAGATTTTCTGTGAATTCCAGTGAAATTCCAACCCTTTTCAAATGCCACGCGTTTCAAACAACTATATTCTGTTTTCAAATTCAAATCCTGTGGAATCTTGGGATTCCAAACACAACGTTTATGTTCCCAGAAAATAACATGATAAAAGACTCCAAGGCGTCTTGCAATTGGATCGTAACACCTATATCCCTTTTGTTTAAGTCTATACCTAAGAACACAATAGAGTTGAGCACGCGGTTTTAATTTTGTTCGCTCATAAGGATGAGTGAGAACAAAACAAGTACACCCAAAAACTCTAAGATGATTGTAGTCAGGAATTTATCTGTAGAGACGCTCATAGGGTGTTTAATTTTGTAAAAGTGGCATAGGTACATGATTCATGGTATAGATATCAATGAGTGATGCTTCACCCCAAAAAGAAGATGGCACAAAAGAAGAAATGACAAGTGATCTAGCCAAATCTAAGTTATGTCGAAGTTTTTGTTCAGCTCAGCCATTCTGTTGTGATGTACGAGGGAAATAAGAGTAAAAAATAGTGTTATAGTGTTTGAGAATATTTTGAAAATCATTTTGTCTATATTCCAAAGCAGTATTAGAACGAAAAGTTTTGATATTTGTAGAAAATTGAGTTGAAATTATTTTAGTAAAATTACGAAATATGTTGAGTAATTCAGAATGATTTTCAAAATATCTAAGTGAAATATGAAAAATCATCCAGAAATATAACAAAATATCTTGCCCCACCCATAGTGGTTACAGGTGAAAGTCTCCAAACATTAGAATGAACAAGATCAAAAAGAACATAAACAAATGACTCACTTTTATTAAATGGTTAAATATGTTATTTTCTAATTGACAGGAAATACAATCAAAAGACTCGATTTTAACTGATCCTAACAGACACTTAAATGCTAGGTTTTTGACTCGAGATACCGACGCATTACCCAAACGAGAATGCCACAACTTAAGAGTAGGGATAGAACTTCGTATAGATGCAGCTGTGATAAATGAAGTGGGTAAATGTAAAGAAGAAATTAAGCTCAAATAGTCGCCCTGTCTTACGACCTATCCTAGTGATATAACCTATCTGAGGATGGTGTACAACACAACCATGAGAGAAAAATGTTATATTTAAACCTAACTTAATCAATTAACTAACAGATAAATGATTAATGGCCTTAGTGAAGCCATTAGCTGTGTAAATAATATGTGTATGAGATGTAGGAGTCTGAATAGTGATCAAAGTGTGGTTAGGTGTCATATGATTATAACAAGCAGAGTTAAAAAATCATGAATTAAGTGTACCTAGTGTGATTGAGAAAGCAGAGTAAGATGAGCTTGAACCTAGTTACTTGGATAAGAACTAATTAAGAATTGCCTCCAGATCAGCAGCAGAGAATGTAGATGGAAACTCCTCAGAAAAAGTGGTGACTCGTGTAGAAGGAGATGGATGAGATGACAAAGTCTCCATGTTAGCTACAACTGCATCATTGTGAGGTCAAGTAATTTTGAAGCAATCTTTAATTGTATATCTTGGCTTGCGACAGCTTCTACAGTAATGATCACCAGTTTTGGGCTGAGATGATTGTGCTTGTTATTTGTTACCACCATTGTAGTGAAAACAAGAAGATCTAGGAGGCCCAGACTGAAAGGATTGTGACTGCGGAGAACGTAAGTGCTTGGACTGAGAAGGAGCAGATGGTGTAGCCAAGACAGGGAGATGACTCTGAGTTGGAGAACAAAGAGTCTGCAGATATGTCTCCTCTTAAACAAGCTCATTAAGAGCCTGATCTAGGGATGGGAAAGGTGAGCGATGAAGAAGCTGATCACAAACAAGCTCATAATTATCATAAAGATTCATCAAAAATTAATAAAGGCATATCCGATCACGATACTCATAGAATTTCTTACTCTCTAAAGCATCTGCCCATAATGGTTCTAACAAAGTTTGTTAATCCCAAAGACACTTTATGTGAATAAAAAAATTCATTAATCCTCTGATCTGGTTCTTGTTTGAGATGACAAAGCTGGACCATCAACTAATAATGACGAGCACCATTCGAGTCAGAATATTGAAAAGCAAGCATGTCCGAGACCTCTTTAGTAGTTTTATAACTCCCAAATTCTATACTAATGGAAGAATTGGTGTTGAAGAGACATGTGATGATCTTGTGATTGTTACTATTCCAGTCCTTTACACGAGAAACAAAGTCTTGATCTTTCTCATCGCTATCCTAAATAGGTAATTTTCGATCCCCTTTGAACTAGGACCATAACTTGCATCCTTTAAGAAAGCTGCGAATAGATTAACTCTAAAAAATATAGTTGTCCCCACCAAGAGTAACAAAAATGGGGTGAGAAACTTCAATTTAAGCCATTTAGGAATTTCAAATGACAAAGTGGATAGAAAAATTAGAATCCACAAAATTTCAAAGGAGTAGGCCCAAAAACAAAAAAAAATCAGGTACTATTGCTGACGTACGTGGTAGTTCTACTAACGTATACTGATGAATCAGCGCTAATGCAAGCACTAAATGTTGAGTCAGTGCTGAAGTGGCCCGCGTGACAAGGAAAATGCACGCGTGGTGATGTGTGAGGTGGCAAAAAAGCTGCCAGAAAATTCTGGAAATGCATGGGAGCTTCGTTTTGACTGAATTTAGCGACAGTTGATCGTTTGGTCGAGGGGTTTGTTCTGATGTATTCAGAACATCAAATGAAGTTCGAGAAAATGGATTTCTGGCACCGAATAGAAAATAATTCTCTTTGGATGATTGTTTTGGAACACCACCAAGAGAAAAATGAAGCGGGAGAAGAAAATGAGTGCTCTGATACCATGTTAAAATAAGATAAAGAAAAAGAGAATTATCTTTAAATTGTATTAATCAATGATATGTCTTTACAATATACAATGAGTTCATATATATATATATACATATATAAAGAATATGGTAGGTGAGCGAGGAGGAAACTAATCTAAACATGGTAAATCTCAATCATATAAAATTATAATGTGAAATGGAAAAGATATGATACACATTATATTGTAATATATTCTAACAACCGTCAATATTGATAAGCTAGAAATCATATATAGTTGTGAGATTGAGGGTTTTGAAATTTTGCATTATTATTTATTAGTCAATGTGTATTTTTTTTCAAAAGAATGGGCGCTACGTGACCTTGTACAACTTGTGAACATATTTTTTTCTCCCAGTGACTTCATCCACACAAAAAGAGGACGACGCCTTCTCATTCTCATTCTCATTCACTTACGTCATCCCTAAATAGTTTTCCTTTCTTCTAATTATATATCTATATATATATATATATATATATACACACACACACCAAACAGAATAATAAACAGGAACATGGAAGCAGGTGATCCACTTGGTCAAAATGAAGAAGCATCAAAGTCGTAAAGCATTATCGCTCAGACTACCAGTTATGTAAATTTAGTAATTCAAAAAGTCACCTACCCAATTGAGAAACTAAGATTCCGTATAAAAGTCTAACAAAAAATAATGAGACATCTTTACTAGTAAAAGCTAGCAGCCATTGATATATATGTAATATTATGTACACAAACACACACGTGAGAGGCTGTATTTTTGCACCCACTGTTTGATAATTGCATTACTTTTTGTATTTTTTTAATTAAAATAAATGGCAAAATGTTCCTTTTTTTTTCTTTTAATTTTTTCCTCCGAAAAGAATGAAAAACTCACACATCCATATTCAAATCATAGGATTTGAATCCCAACCTTTTACTTTAAAATGTGAAAAAGTATTACCACACTTTTTTTTTTTTTTTTTATTTGTTTAAAGGAAAATTTTCTTTGCTGGTTGGTGATTAGTGTTGTTTCTTGTGGCTGGTTTTTGGAAATTGGATTGGTCTATCCCGGTGTATTTTGAGGGTATGCCCTCTTTATTTTTTTGTATAATTTTCTTATTTGTTAATAAAAGCTCATTTAGGGAAAAAAAAAAAAAAGTACACCGCACTCATCTCAATTAATGCTTATTTTCTTATTTGCAAAATTAAGGACATGCAATAATGTTATTTTACTTTAAAGTAGAATAAATTTATAAAACAATGGAATTCATGTGAATATCAACTATATATATATATATATATATATATATATATATATATATGCAGATGCATGGGTGTGTATAATAACCCTGACAATTTCTTATCTTCAGTGGGAATATATTTGGCAAAACCTGATGGTAAAAAATTTTATTTAATATTTTTCATTAATTGTTTTATTTAATATTTTTCTGTTGAAAACCAATAGAAAAGCATTTGACTTTATAAGACCATTGAGATGCCGTTGGGCTATTTCTATTTCTCTTCTAGTTTCAAAATAAGTAGGTGACTTCATTCTTGTTGACAATTGTGATAAAATTTTGACTTGGTGAAGGTACAGAAATACAAGCGAAAGACTTCATGAGGGAGGGTATTTTGGGTAAGGACTTGGATCAATTTTTGGTGCTGAGTGAATCCATATTTTTTTATTTTATTTTATTTTTGACAAGAAACCAATTTGTGTAAGAGGAGTATTAGATAGGGGTATTCTCATGGTGAGCTCGAGCCCTCATCTATCGAATTAATTGCTTAATATCATTTGACACTCAATCTAGTGGATGAAAGTGCGAGCTCACTCAATAACGCACCCATCAGAACATTTTGTGTGTATGTGTATGTGTACGTGCACGAGTCTCTCTATGTATGTATTGAATATTTGTGAATGTATATAGATAAATATACATTTATTTATAATTCATGTTATAATTTCAAAAACACTAGATTACATTAATGTTACGTTTGGTATACAGAAATGGAATGGAATGGATGCAAGTGGAAATGAAACGGTTATTTTCATTGTATTGTATAGTTACAAATATAAAATGATGTAAGGAATGGAATGGTTATCACTATTTTAGAGTTTGGTTGGACCAATATAAAACTTAGAATGGAATGAATTTCAAATTGAATTCTTCAAAATATCCCTCTTAGTGACAAATAAATTAAACTAACAAAATAACATTCTTCTATATATTTTTTAAAAATAAATGGCGGTGGTGGTGGTGGAGGTGGAAGGCGAGAATGGTGTAGGCAGTGGAAGGGGGAGGGGGGGTAGTAGCGATGATGGAAGACGGTAGTGTTGTAGGTAGTGGTAGTGGAATGCAATGACGGTGGTGAAAGGCGACAATGGTGGAGGTGGAAGGCAACGACGGTGGTGAAAGGGGTGGCTATGTTGGTGGTGGAAGGCGGTGGCAATGGTGGTGGAAAGCAACAGCGGTAGATGTGGTGGTGGTGAAAGACAATGATGGTGGAGGTGGGGATAATGGAAGGCAATGATGGTGGTGAAATATGACAATGATGTAGTGGAAGGCGGCGGTGGTGGTGGAGTGGTAGTGGTAGTGGTGGTGGTGGTGGAAGGCGGTAGCGGTGGAGGTGGTGGTGGTGGTGGAAGGTGATGATAGTGGAGGTGGTTATGATGGAAACAATGACGATGGTAGAAGGTAGTGGTGGTGGTGGAAGGCAGTGGCGATGGTAGAAGTCGATAATGGTGGTGGTGGAAGGTATCGATGGTGGTGGTAAAGGAAGATAGTGGAAGTGGCGGTGGTGGATGGTGATAGTGGTGGTGGAAAGCGATAGTGGTGGTGGAAAGCGGTGGCGATGGCGGCAACGGTGGTGGTAGAAAGTGGTAGCAATGGTGGTTTACGGTTGTGGTAGTGGTGGAAAGCGACAGTGGTATAGGCGGCAGTGGTGGTGGAAGGCAGTGGAGGTGGCGGAGGTGAAAGTCAATGGTGGTGACGACGTTGGTGGTTGTGGAAGGCGGTGCGGTTGTGGTGTAGGTGGTGGTGCTGGAGGAAAACAGTGGAAGTGGCGACGACTGTGGTTCTTGGACTTCGAACGTGATGTTCTTTTGAAGCTGTGATATATATATTTTTAATTTAATTTAGGAATGGAATGGTCATTTCACATGTTGAGATGTGGAATGAATTTTCCTTTCTTTCATTCCAAGGGAATGATTCTAAATCATTTTTACTTGGGTTAAGTGCAAAAAACCACATTGCTGTATAATAAATGTGCAAATACCCCCATTGATGTTCAAATAACGCCTATAGTTTTCAAATTATGTAAATAAGGACAAATGATCAATTTGCCAGTACCAAAATTAGAAAATGACAAAAATACCCTTAGAGTATTAAAAAACAGAGAAAAAAAAGAAGAAGATGTAAGTGCAAAAAACACTCTCACTTTATATGGAATGTGCAAAAAACACTCCTGCAGTTTAATATGCTCATCTAACCCCTCACTAGTTGTATGAGCAAATATCCCCTTCGGCAAATTTTTATTCAAAAATAACCGTTGATCGTCATGTTTGACTTAATTTTTTTTTTTAAATTTTGAGATTACCCTTTGCACATTATAGGGTGAAATGTAAAAAAAATCCCTTGCTATATAGAAAATGTGCAAATAACTCTCTTGTTGTTCGAAAAACTCCCTATCCATTTTGGACATTTTACATAAATTTTTTTTTTTAATACTGTAATGATATTTTTGTCATTTTCTAATTCAGGCAAATTGACAAATTGTCTTTATTTGCACAATTTGAAAATTGTAAGGGATTAATTGAACATGGGAGGGGGGAGTTGTATTTGCACATTCTATATATAGTGAGGGATTTTTTTTGCATATTTTTTATGTAGCGAGGGGGTGTTTTGCACTTTAGGGTAAAGTGCAAAAGGTAATCTCGATTTTTTTTTTTAAAGTCTAACATGACGATCAACGGTTATTTTTGAACAAAAATTCGTTGGAGGGGAATATTTGTTTATCGGAGGCAACTAATAGAAGATTATATGAGCATACTAAACTACAAAGGTATTTTTTGCACATTCTTTATATAGTGAGGGATTTTTTTGCACTTGACCCTTCTTACTTTAAGTTTTTTATCAGATAAAAGAACAGGTGGAATGGACATTTCATTCCATTCGATTCCCGCATAACAAACACAACATAAATATAATAAAGTAATAAAAAGGCTTGTCTTTAAGGACTTAATCAGTGGGCTTGATGTCTGCATCCAAATCTTTTACTATATATATATTTATACATAACTTTCTTTTGAATTTAACACTGCTGCTAATTGATAGTTAATGAAAATTTGCAGTGCCTTTTTAGTCAAGTAATTGGTGATTGAAACATTAAGAAAAAAAAAGTTAACCCATTAATTAATGGCAAAAAAAAAAAAATTAACACATAAAAAATTGATTTATGAATCCCATTTTTGAGTCAGCCAAAAGTAGCATCCTCCGCACGACATTTCTAAAAGAGTAACATGCAAACTAGCAATGAGTAGCTCATGCAAAAGAAGTGACTTTTTGAGAGGAGAAAGGGAAAAAAAATGAATTGGGTGCATGAGAAGCAATGATGAAGTCCTGCCCTTCACGTAGGCAGCTTTATACCCTGGCATGGTGGCTAATAGACCAACTCAATGAAAAGAGAAGGGTCATGTGTGTGATTTGAGTGACACTATCATTATGTTTGAAGATGGCGATGGGTTTCAAGAAAAGCAAACATTACTTCTCACGCTGCTCTTTTCTTTTCTCTTTTTTGTTTTGAAAAAGGAGGATTTTGAGCTTCCAACTTTTTGAGCCCTTTTCATCCAAAAGTGTCAAAGCCCTGCAATTGGGTACCTGACCTCATACTTGCGAGAAGAAATACTCGGTGAACCTTACCTTACTTGTTGTACACGCGTAATAAATTTTACTGACATGTGTTGAATATGTACGACTAAGATATACCTGGTGCACAATGCACCGGGTGTATTGTAGATCTTCTCTTTATTTAAAGAACAGTAAACTCTACCTTAATAGGCTCTATTTGACCATTAGATGGACATGTTTCGTGATCCCATGAGTTCGGGTTAAAAGAAAATAATTATAGAGTAATGCTACTTAGACCTATTTCTCTAGTCAAACAGTCTAATTGAAGAATTTTTTATCCATTTGATGAAATGAATGAGATAAAAAATGGGCCCTATCCTGGATAAAAATGAAACATTATTAAATATCATGGAAATTTGGTTCGGTTCGGTTTCAGTTTTAGTGAACCTGACCGTACTATTGGTTTGGCTTAAAAAAACACCAAAATTGGATGGAACGGGACCGTGTGCACCCCTACCATGTATGGTGGAATCCCACCATTAGTAACTCGTTATTTACTATTATTTTCTAAAATAGTGTGAAATAGATATTTACGGTTGGTGGATTAGATTCTTATAAATATGGAACTCGCCAATAATTACTCGCTAAAAACCCTTCGACTACCCTACTCGCTTTAAGAAATAGGTCTAAATAGCATTTTTCATAATTATATTCTAATCGATTTTTCAAACTTTTTTTTGTGTGTGTAGCGGATGGAATTTTTATTCTTTTGATGCGGTAGATAGACACTAGTGTGGATACCATCTATTGCATCAAAGGAATAACTATCACTGCCTTCAACTACACACCTCGACTTGAGAAATAGATTTAAATAACATTGTTCTTTTAAGAAAGGTTTTTTTCCTTTGCTTTTTTTCTTTTTCTAATGTAGAAGACAATTCTATTATCAAATAGAACCATGTATAATTGTTTCTGGAGTAATGCTTCAAACAAACCATTGGGCGGCTTCAATAAATGGTGTCCACAACTAAGACTCTTAATTAGTAACGGATAAGAATACAATCTCTCTCCTCATAGGGTCTTTCATCCATTGAACCTCCTCCAGATCGGTTTTCAACTCAATTCTCAATACATGTAAGCGTTTTCTTCATTGTCTTTGGCTATATCCCCCTTAAATTATAAATTATTAAGACCGTCTTCGTTCATTATTGTTTAGGGAGTAACATAGAATCAAAGTCAAATTCGTTGTAACACATGTATTGAAGACCTAGTGAGTTGCCGATAAAGTGAGGAGTATTAGTTGTAATAGAAGGTAAGAAATGGATAGGGTAATAAAAAATAATATGGAATGAGGTTATTAGAAATGACTTTAAAATGTTAAACTTGGGAAGAAAAATGACATATAATAGAAAATATTGGAGATAGAGAATTCATATGACCGGTCCTATTCATATGGGAGTAATGCAAAGATGATAATAATGATGACGACAACCAAGATTTAAGTATATAATATTTATGTTGCGTTTGGAAGTACTGAATCGATTTCAAGACGTTAATTTAACACTTCCAAACATAACTTTAAAAACTATTATTGGGTTTAATTAAGAGGATTTGGGATTATAATTCTTTGATGATTCAAGATTTTAAAAGAGGGAGGGGGTGGGGAAGCATGCATGCAAATATGTATTATTCAGAAGTATACATAGTAATTGAAATTCATTGCATTGTGGCAATAAATACATTTTAAGCAAAAAGAGTACTACTGAAATAATTGAAAAGTTCACGAGGAGAATGTGCCTCGAAAGCAAAATAATATCCTTTGAAGTACTTATTTCCATGAATTCTAAGAGCATGATGATTTTCTGATATGTATCTGTCTTCTGGAAAGAATACTTTACCTATAATTAAACCAGTCCCATATCTATTATTATTTTGAATGTTCATCTTGTTGCATGTACAATTGGAATTTTTGGGACCATTGAGCTAAGAAAGGGACAAGTCTGACATTCCTAACAATTTAAATTTTCTATTTACCCTTTTAATTCATTTTACTTTTCCAAAAAAAAAAAAATTCTATTTACCCAAAAAAATTTGAAAAAACTGCAAAATAATGTTAAACCCAACATAAACAACATTGAACGCTCCTCACATATCGCCAACAGAAGTAACAAATGTTTGGACTTGTTCGACAACCATTTTGTTTCGCGGTGTTTTCATTTGTTTTTGCTATTGCAGTTGGACAATTGTGGTAATTTTTTTTAAAAGAAACCAATATAAAGTAAATACTGTATTTTTTAACTATCTTCCAAACATTTTTTTGTTCTTTTTTTTATGCTTTTTAGTTACCAAACATGTTTTTATTTCAAAATAAATCACAGAATAACAAAAAGCTTTGTTTCTATCAAAGTTGTCTTGATATCAATGTAAAAACTTGGACAACAAACTTAAAGTTGTGAGTTTGAGTATAAGAATAGTCATTTTTGTAAAATAATTGTGGTGCCCTAATTTTTTATGCAACATTCTGGTGTGAGAATGTTTATGAAATGACTAAGAATAAAGATGCTATAGGAAAATAAGGCTTTCAATACGACAAAATGAAATAGGGTGTAACGTAACATTTAGTTGTGGTGTGCTATATCACCAAAAGGTATATGATAGTGAGTTTAATTTGTGGGATGGCCATATGTCATGGCATCTTAATGGTCTAATAGATAATGGATTCAGAGGTTTAATTATATACGAGAAATGTGTTAGACACTTCACATATCCATACTTATGCATGGTGGACAAATTATTTCATATGATTTTGTAAATGTGTGTGTGTGTGCGCGCGCTTAGAGTGCATGTAGAACCTTGTGAGATTGTGTTTATTACTTTAGCCTAATGGAAATAAGATTAGAGCTAAACTCGAACTTACTAGGTTCAATACACATGATTAACTTACCTACATGTTGAGTCGGATAGAGTAACAACATGAACTAATCCTAGTTGAGGATGGCCTAAATGCTAATGTATGAAATGCATAATGCAAATAACACCAACTTATAATTTGACGAACTTAAATAAATTATATGGTTATAACCGAACATATGAGAGGCTTTAGGTTGTCTACGTATCTTAGTTTTCAAAAGGAAGAGAATCAGGTCCAACGTAGTTTAAATTAGAGAATGCTATGACCTAGGTTACTCTAACGTAGAATTTTGTTTTGAGAAGAATGATTATTTTTGGATGTAAAAATGATAGCAAAAGTATTTATGAATTATGGAAAAAAGTGTTGAAATTTTTTAATGACTCCAAAAAGCTCATTTTGATGACCTAATGAATTTTTCACAAATTTCAACAAATTACCATCCTAGGTTCGTGTCTTAAGGACTAATGACAATGATTTAAAGGCATGACCAAAACCTAAATGGTTCTAAAATTACTGAAGAAAAAGTGACCAAAATTATGTTCATATTATATAACCAAAAATAGTATAAACTTTTAAGGTTTTTGTGAGAGCCATAGAAATGAGCTTTCCAGAAGTGAAATAAACTTGTAAAAGTGCTGGAAAAATGCTAGCAATTATTCAACCTGAAAGTCCTTTTAGAAAACAATAATTTTGAAGATGCTAATATGTTCTTTCGAAATTTCAGTTAAACTTTGTCTTAACACAATTATGCCTGAATGCAAAGACAATATCTTTTCATTATTTTTTAGAACCAAAATATGGGACAAGAATTCTCTCTAGTCAAATCTCTCTACTGAACTCCGCAAACCTCAATCATGTGGTTCAGATTCAGCCACCTCATTATCTTATTAATTTTGGCAATTACTAATTCAGTTGTAATAGAAATTTTATATTTGAATTTAATAAGATGATGATGTAGCTGAATCTAAACCACAAGTTGAGGTTTATGGAGTTTGGGAGAGAGATTTGGATGGAGAGGATACTTGTCCCAAAATGTGATGTTCATTTTTTTATTTTATTTATTTATTTTTTATTATGTTGACAATTTTTAAAAAAAGTTTGGTAGAGTAATGGTTTTGAAACAAATTATGGTGTTCCAATGGATGTAAAAACCAAATTACAAAGATTACTTTCTACTTAAAATTAGCATGGAAACCCTAATCAGAAAACATGATTTTGTTGTGATGCAAAGCTGTCAATTTTGAGTTTTGTCAAGATTGTCCTAACACTAAGATTATTGCATGAAACCTAAAAATACATGTAACTAATAATTAAAGCTAATCAAAACATGTTGGAAATTTTACTTAAATCCATTAAAAATGAGCCTTTAACCTATGGTTAAGTCTAACCCAGTTATAATGAAATTCTGGTTGAGTTTTCCTTTGGCTTATGGAATTTTTAGCATGTTAAGTAGACTAAACATGGTGTTTCTAACATGCTAATCACAAAAATAAAGATTTAATTCATATGAATGCACTGACAATAAACACCCCTTATCATCCTGCACATGGTGTCGAAGCTCTCACACCATGTAAAGGCATGTTTGAGATGTAAAATTACTTATTTACCACAATATGACCCAATATAAGTGATGAAAATGCCCATTTTGATTATGTTATGAAACTACTATTAAACTTGTCATTGCTAGTTAGCGCCAAAAAGGTTGTTACCCAAACTAACAGTTGCAAAAACACCTATAAATTAGGGCTGTAAATGAATCGAGTTGAGTTTGTTCGGGTGCGGCTCGGGATCGTGACAAGATCGAAAACCTAAGCTCGGGCTTGGGTTGTCAATATTTTGAAAATCTCGGGCTCGGCTCATTTAACAAGAAAATTCATTCGGGCTCAATTTGAGCTTGTGTTCAAGATCATTTTGACTTGTTTATGAACTTACACGAGCCTATGTTCTTGAGCTTACGTTCATGAACCTATACAAGCTAGCCTATGTTGATGAACGTGTTCACGAGTCCTATACGAGCATATGTTCATTAACATATACGAGCCTACACGAGTCAAGACTAATATTGTTCAAATTGACTCATTCATCGAGCCTAGAAACTGAACTCGAGCTCGAGCTCGAGCTCGAACTCAACTTGTTTGCTTAAAGAATGAGTCTGAGCCGAGCTTGATTTGTTCATGAACAACTCGATTCATTTGCAGCCCTATCTACAAATATGCAAAAGGTGGTTTCACAAAAATTTGCTTTTGTATGCTTTAAGGCTCCGAAAGGAAGGAAACATTGTTTTACACTAAAATTATCCTACCAAGATTTGATTTGGCAAGATTTAGGTTGTGAATTTATTTTTAATATTTTAAGAAGCTATTTTTAAAATAAATAAAAAAACTTGTAATACTTTTTGAATCTATATATGTGTGCAAAATTGTAGGAGAATGAAATCAATAGGGAACTCAAGTGTAAATAATCCTCGCAGTAACATTTATATCAATCCAAACCAGCTATTTAGCAATAAAAAAATATTACTGTAAAAATTCTGGAAGACTCTATTACAATTGTCAATACGAAAGATTTCAATACTTGGAATGGTGGAACCCTATGCATCAAGTTGTTGTTGGTTCTAATGTGAATGATGGTGGGAGGATTAGGAATGACACTATAGATGGTTTAATGGCACAAAATCAGTTGTATGTTCCATGTATTAATAATATATAATTTTTATCATTTCAATTCGAATACAAATTTTAGTACATATTAAAATAGATACAGTAATAATAAATAATTAAAAACAACAATGTTATAAACAAAAAAGATTATATAACAAGTATGTGATATATATATATATATATATATATATATATATATATATATATATATAGTGCAGCAAACCATTCTCCAAAGTGCCAATATTTTGATTGTTGACTCGTGAGGTCATTTCCCATTTCTTATTAGGAGTCATAAATGACATGCCAAACCACAAGTTTTTTGTATAATATATCACAAACTTCATAATTGTTCTTCCAACAATACATTGCCCACTGGGCCATGACCAATGTTCTGCTTCTATAATGCAAACTGCCATTGCTTCCATAATTCTTCTGTTGTAACTTTATTCTCAACTCCACTTGCCTCCTGTAGTATTCAACACAATTTTTATCTGACATATCTTGAGTACCTCTATAAATTAAGGTATAAACTACACTACACTAAAGTAAATAGTATATCATACCTTAACAACAGTAATTGTGTAACATCAGAACTAGATATACAAGTAACTGAAAAAAACTGAATATTCATGATTTATAATTGTAAATTCTGCATAAAAACATCGGTACAACAAATATAATTGCAAATTAGGACTGACAATTAATTAGAAATATACGGGATTTATGATGGTTCTTCTTTTATTAAATAAAAAGAAATAAATTGGGACATTTACTTCCAATTCATCAACAAGAATCATCAGTGGTGGAATAAAAGAGGTAATTTTTTTAAAAAATTAACAGCAAAATTGGTAATTCGAGGAAAAGAAAAAAAAAAATGGCTGTCATCATATATATTAAATTACCAGAAGTTAAAAATTTAAATAAAGAATGAAAATGGATGAAATTCAAGAAAGCTAGAACAAACTTTTAACATAAAATTTTGCAATTTAGATGAATGATCAAACATAGCAATTTAAGACAATACTACCACATTTCATATACAAGGAAAATTCATGAATATCAGTTTTCAAGTGCTAGTAGTGGTTTAGAAATCCAAAGAAATGAATATCAGTTTTCAAGACTCCTCTGTTTTTATAAGAGAAATGCTCTCTAAAAGTCGTTCAAAGCAAGTCCTGATTTAAAATTTAATTTAGATTTGAAATGATAAAAAAAATATTATTAACATATGGAAAATTTAAATGAGATATATTAATAAATAGTTAAAAATAAAAATATTATATGCAAAAATGAGTAGGTAACAAGTATGTGATATGTATAGTGCAGCAAACCATGCTACAATGTGCATAAAATGAATTAATACCATTAAGAAGGTCCTGGCAACTTTTTTTGTCATACACGTACTGCTATGTACTGTTTCAGAACCTCATAGCTAGGTCTAGGTATATATATATATATATATATATAGTGCCTTAACTAGTTATTCCCCTTTCTAATTTAATATGATCCCCTTCCAAACATTGATAAAAGAGATATGCAATGTAAGTGACCAGGAGAGGAAAAATGTTGTAAATCTCCAAATTCTATATATATATAGTTGTGTGAAAGTATTGTATCCAAAGAAACTGATCTACAAAACAGAGTTTGTGCCTTAACTAGTTATTCCCCTTTCTAATTTAATATGATCCCCTTCCAAACATTGATAAAAGAGATATGCAATGTAAGTGACCAGGAGAGGAAAAATGTTGTAAATCTCCAAATTCTATATATATATAGTTGTGTGAAAGTATTGTATCCAAAGAAACTGATCTACAAAACAGAGTTTCAAGAGAATTACCATCTTCCTATGACCACCCATGCTGATTTTGGAGATCCTCTAGAGTGTTAATATTTTGATTGTTGACTCATGAGACCATTTTCCCTTTCTTATCATGAGGAAGTATTATATTTCATACATGCTCAGGTTATTGATATTTCACAATGGATTGGATGATAACCTGTATTGATAAATAGAAAGAAAATATTAGAAGCGGGTAATCAATGAAGATCCATCTAACAAGGCTAAACAATAAATCGAAAAAAGAAAAAGAAGAAAAAAGAGGCGTACCATCAAACATCTTGCTGGAAAAATTATAACTGAAAGTCACTACTTGAAATAAATCCATACCTGAGTTTTGTCTATGAATATTTGTGTTTGGCAGATTGGGCACTTGTTCCAGTGATGTGCACTCGCTGACATCTAGTTCGCACAATGCTTCCAAACACTCAAGGCCTTCAATCTCACATAACCTCGTGCATCTAGAAAGTTGTAAGCATCTCAACATTTTCAAGTTTGACAGACTAGGAAATCTTACTATGGAACTGCAAGCACTTAAACTCAAATTTTCCAATGATTCCAATCTATCTAGTCCTTCGATCTCATTGAGATTTTTGCAATGAAAAACTTCAAGTTTCTTTAACTTGTTTAAGTTGGACCGACGTGGTTCAGTTAAGTACTCAATTATCTCTAAGGAGGAGGATGATAGAGATGTGAGACATTCAAGCAGATCAAGTTCAGCTATTTCATCACACTGACCAATATACAAATTTGTCAGTGATTCTAGATTTCCTAGCCCTTGAACCTCTTCCAGCCTATCGCACCAATCTATGTACAAAATTGCGAGAGATTTTAGTTTTCCAAGCAGTTGAACCTCTTTTAGAGTATGGCACCTATATATGTGCAATCTTGTCAATGATTCTAGTTCCCCAAGCCCTTGAATTTCCGTTAGCTTAGCGCAAAACGCAAGACTCAATTTCAACAAAATTTTCAAATTTGACAAATTCAGACAACTTTCCAATGATCCACAAGAACCAAGAGATAATTCAACCAGACTGGAGGGCAACCCTAATATACATTGAAGATCATCACATTCATTGATATTGAGGATTTTGGGCTGAGAAAGGGCACGAATCCCTTTCGGTAGGGTCCTAATGTTGGTATAAATCAACATCAATACTTGCAATTTGGATAACTTTTCGATATGTCTGGGTAACTCCACATGCTCCATTAATCTGGAAAAATCCAGTTCATGTAGATTAACCAGATTTGCAGCATTCGGGGTAACACGTAAATTTCTAGACCCACAGTGTCTGACTTTCAGAATTTCTAAACTTGAGGGAAGGTCTGTCACTGCTTCGAGCTTTTCGCATAAATCTAAGTTAAGGGTTTGGAGACAACTGAGATCGCAAATGCTTGTTGGTAGGCTTCGAATGTTGGTATAAGAAAAGCTCAATTGTCTCAAAGATGATAATCTCCGAATACTACTAGGAATGTTACCCTCCAAATAAGAATATGAGGCATCTATAACTTCCAGCTTCTCCAACATCCAAATTTCATGAGGTAACTTCCTTATCTTAGTCCACGAAATTTTAAGCGCACTCAAATTCTTTAGATTACCAATGGATGGGTCAAAATTGACCAATTTCCTACAGGATCCAAGAATCAACATTTCTAAACTTGCATAAGGTGAAAAGTCCAGAGTTCTCCTTAAATCACGGCCTTTAAGATCCAGAACTTTTAACTTACTCGCCATCTGTCACAAAAATATATTGATAACCATCAATTTAAAAACACCTGTAAGATGGGAAACATTAAATTAAAACTGAAAATATTCCACAGACCTTGATTTGACTCCAACCCTTCCAGCTCTCTGTGATAGAACTAGGTGATAAAGTCAAGAATGACTAGATTCTTCATGTGAAAATGAATTGCTTCAAAATGGAAAGGGCAATTTTTCCAACAAAGCCATCTTAAACGCGTCAAACGATTCCTAAAATCCCCAACAAGTTTTTGGTTATCTACACAGAGATACCTTAGATTAAATAGTTTCCTGAATTCCGTACTTGTAAAAGACATTTCCTTATTGTACCAGTCCAGACTTAGGGCCTCAACCTTTTCTGTTCCCTGTCAACAACGAACAATACAATATGTAAACATTGAAGAACCAATTTGTGAGGTGCTAAAAGAAAAACAAATTATGAATATTAGAAATTAATTGAATCATTTTAGTAAAAAAAAAAAAAAAGGAAAGTTTTTTAGTGACTTCTACAAAATTAATAATAAATGGTTTAGAGATCATTTTAGCTTTACCCAATCAAAATTTTAAATTAAAAATGAAGCAACTAAGAGTTGTGTAAGCCCGGCACATATCATTTTGGTCAACCAAGTAGTTCCCAGTTTTGTGCCCATGTGGATGCCACCATTAAAAATTACTTGTGCGTGTGCTTGTGCATTATAAGATGACATGATCAAGGGTCAAGAAAACATTAATTAATCAAATAAGGGGCATAAAGTTTACTTCACTGAAATATTACCCTATGTTCCTTCACTGAAATAAGGGGCATAAAGTTTAGTTCACTGAAATATAAGATGACATGATCAAGGGTCAATAAAACATTAATTAATCAAATAAGGGGCATAAAGTTTAGTTCACTGAAATATTACCCTACATTCCTTCAGTACTTCGAGTGCTTCCTCTCGATCCCACAACCTGCTACGTGCTCCTGGATTCCTAAAATCTTCTTGACGGACGATTTCCCTACCGAGATCTCTAATTTGATCATGCATTCTCAGCACATTATCATCTCCTATTTTTACAAGAGACGTGAGACAAAGGACATTAATTTCCTTATCTGGATAATAGCCACAGTCTTCTCACATGTAAAATGCATAAGTTTTATCCATCCCTGTAAAAAGACATGCAATATCGAGAAATATCTGTTGTTGCTCATGGTTTAATTCATCATAACTTATTCTCAACATTTTTTGGACTTGATCAGCGGGTATATTTTTTAATTTCTTCAATGTATCTTTCCATACCACTTTTGTCTTGTCAGACAACAACGAACCTATTACCTCAAGAGTTAGAGGAAGCCCTGCAGCAATGGATGCAACCTCTCTCGAGATTTTGTCATAGTCTTTCGGAGGAAACTAATTCCTTCTAAAGGCATGCATGCTGAAAAGTTGAAGAGATTGCTCAGAATTCATATATGGGGGTTCATATGCCACATCCACTTCAATATCATTTAAAGTCTGTTTATCTCTTGTTGTAATTATGATCCTACTTCCTGGACCAAAAAACTCACGATTTCCCACAAGCCAATCAAATTGAGACTTTTCTTTCAAATCATCAAGAACAATGAGAACTTTCTTTTTCCGAAATCGTTGTTTAATAGTGTCAATTCCACTATTTTCATCAACAATGTCAGGGCATCGTTGTTTAATAGTGTCAATTCCACTATTTTCATCAACAATGTCAGGGCATGATTTAAGAGTACTGAGAAGTTGGTTTTACAAACTAACAAGACCTTTGCATTGTTGCACCGTTTCTCGAATACCTGCAAGGAAGCTACAACATTCAAAGTACTGGACCAGCCCGTTGTGGATGCACTTGGCAATAGTTGTCTTGCCAATTCCTCCCATTCCGTAGATACCAACAATCCGTGTATCAGTAGAACCAACCTTTAATAACCTCATAATTTGATTTACATGATCATCGATTCCAACCAAGTTAGTTAAAACCATGCAATTCTTTTTTAACTCTAACAACACTGTTTGAACAACCATCTTTACTAGTTTCCCTTGATGCCTGATTGATGTCAAGGTGAAAAGGACAAATAATTAGTTCCTAGAAGAAAATTCAAAGTAACAATAAGTAGAAAGAAGATGATTTCTATTTATTATAATCGATCTGATTGATCGATTTTCAGTTATAGTTATTTATTTTAAACAATTTCAATCAATTAATACTTCTTTGAAGTTATTTCAGGGACCAATTGACGCACCAAACCATTGATCTTAAAACTCTTATTATATTTTTGTTCCTGTCCTATTTTGATTTGTAATTTTAATCCCACCCATTGCCCAAAGCTTCTTGGTGTTATTTTGACTTCTCGAAGTTATTTCTTGCTATGTTTATTGTTTATGCTATAAAATAAGCAGTTAAGTAGCATATATGAATTAACATACCCATCAGTTTCTTTCTTGACTTCCCAACCCTTGAGTGCTCCAACCTCTCTCAATGCTTCCTTCCAATCCTTACCAATACTTTCATCGAAATAGCTCTCGTACTCGCGGAAGGCCTCCTTGTAAGTCCCAGATTGATGCCGAACCTCGAATGGTTCAACATCATAGAAGATGGGTAGAATTAGTTGTCTTGTAGTTCTCATGCACTCCACCATTTTGGCGAGCTTGCGGAGGCACCATTTACTAGGCCCATAGTTTCTTGAGAAGATTGGGATTGAGATCTTCGATTGAGTGATTGCCTTGAGGAGTTTTGGGCCGATCTCTTCACCTTTATGAAGCTCATTATTGTCTCGAAAGGTGCGAACGCCTTCATCTTCGAGATATGTGTACAGGAAATCAGTGAAAGTGTAGCGAGTGTCTGGACCTCTAAAACTCAAAAAGACATCGTATTCACCTCCGGGAAGGGATGTGGATGAGGAGTTGAAAGCAGTGCTTGCACATGCCTTAGAATCCATTTCAACAGCAAAACGAGAAGCTTAGGTCTCTCTTGTGTTAAATATCGGTGGGAATTGGAATGTGAGAAGCTCAATACATATGACCATCCAAGCAATCACAGAATATATACTTTATGAAGCAAGGAATTCCATGGTTCTAACAAGTTTCTACAAAGGATATATACTTTATTAAGCAAGGAATTCCATGGTTTCAAGAAATTTCTACACAAGATATATTATCACCGAATTTTTTGCCTCTGTAATGACACTTGGGGCCACCAAGTCTCAACCTTTCAACACACAACAGAAGTATAAAGCACACCATAGTTACAGGACCAAGGTCCCAACCTTTAAACTTTATTCACTCAAAAGCTTTACAAGGAATTCGTGCTAGGCTCAGGCACCACTCTATGCCTTCCTAGCCATAGCTGTGCATATATATAGGCACTCAATAAAACTATCTATAACTGCTTACACCTAACTGCTCCATGACTTACACTAGTGTGGTTACAGCCCAACCACATAGGCATTTCAGCCAATCACAAAGTATCCACGCACTAAGCAGTTTCCTCCCACTAACTACCTAGTATATATATATATCTATACATTGTATAGATGGCAGTTGACGACCCCAACTGCCCTAGCTTGCCAACTAATGGAGGACAAGCACTCCTACTTGCAGTTTACAACCCCAAACTGCTAGGGTTAGGTTCCAATCCGAATTAGCCACATATGTATATGCAGTTGACACCCCCAACTGCTAGCATAGTGCACCACAAAGACAAAACCGTCAAACAACTGCCACAAGCCACAAACTCATTAAGCAACTGCCACAAGCTATTCCCTTTGACTGCTATATGCATTGTCACACTAAATCACTTGCCACAAACCAACCACCTGTGTTCATAACCGCCCACACCTGTCCATCTCTGAATGGAGAATGTGGTCTCAGCAATTAATGTGCATCACAGACCATGCAAGTCAGTAGCATCTGAGAAAAGCCAACGACTGAGCTCACTAGCTTGGCCAGCTAGTGAGTGTGGGTGCCATGGCCTAAGCCACGCCCCAATGCCATGCACCACCAACCTTGTCTTGCTCACATATTATGTTGCACGTCCCATGCAATGCATGTCCATGTGCTGTCACCATCAGCCATGGCCCGCCCAATAATCCGAAAACTGTAAACCGTGCTCAAGGGTCCGTGCGCGTGCTAGGCTTGCCAAGCCCTTGCACAAGGCTTGGGGCATGCCCATGGCATAGCCCACCCTTGGCTTGGGGGGGAAAATCCTTCGAGTACCCATAGCCCCCTATATATGCAAAAGTAACTTTCACGGTTCTACCAGAAGAAGACGTACTCTATGTCTGAGGAAGAATAATAATAATTCCCAAAAATTCCCAATATTTCAATATACAGAAATACCATTCCAACAGAACTCGCATATAATCACAAAACTGCCAGTGAGGCTAAGTGTGTCAACCCTTAGCCATGCAAGGGCTAGGAAGCACGGACACGCCTAAGAAGGCAAAGAATCCGTGTCGAACACGTGTCGGACACGCCAAAAAACATGTTTGATTTTTTTTTATTTTTTTGAATTTTCGGACACGGCGCGGACACGGCTCGGACACGCGCGGACACGGCTCGGACACGGCATGGACACGGCGCGGACACGCTTCTGACACGGCTTGAATTTTCAGACACGGCGAGGACACGGCACGGACACAGCGCGGACACATGTTGGACATGCCAATTTTTTTTTTTTCTCTTTTTCTTCTTATTTTTATGAATCTTCTCTCTTCCATGGATTCTTACTTTATTTTTCACTAATCCCTAATTATTTTTCTAACAAAACCTTAATTTTTTTTGCTTTTTTCTCCTTTTTTAGCCTCTTTTTTTCTTTTTCCTAGCAAAACACAAGTCTAGAAATGTTGTTTTAACAATTCAACTATAGCCCATCTCATCTCTTCATCTTTATTCTTTTTTATTCTACTTTCTCTTACTGTACAACTGCTATCTTTTACATGTGACTTTCTCATGATGCATTTGTATTTGGAGTAAGCTAGAATGATGATGTTTAAATGATAAGACTAGTTTTTATTCTAATGTCTCGTTTTGATTTGGTTTTATGACTTGTGACATCGTTCTCTTATAATTATTGTTGTTGTGGAGTAGATTCAATTGTGTACTTGTGATTTATGATTTGTGAATTTTTTCTTTGTTAGGTTGATGAAAATTGAAAAATAATAGTACTCTTAATTATTTAAAGTATGACATCAAATATTATATAAAAATAAATATTTATTATTTGCCGTGTCCCCGCCGTGTCCGTGTCCTAATTTTTTAGGATTTGCCGTGTCGCCGTGTCCGTGTCGTGTCGTATCCGTGTCCCGTATCCGTTTCCGTGCTTCTTAGTGCAAGGGCATGGCATTCACCCTCATGCCCATGCCTTGCCTTATGACAACTGTCAAGGGGCTAACAATTGGTATCAGAGCCAGGTTATGACAATGGTTGGGGGTAATACAAGGGAGAGAGTTTCTCATTTGGAGGACTTCATCAGTGCTCCTCCGTCTGATTTTGCAGTACCTCTTGCTGTTTAGGCTGAACAACTCACTATTGAAATTCAAACAATGAAGACGACAATATTAGATTTGTCTTCTGAAATGCTGTCCATGAAAACTTCTGTTGAAGAGTTCATGGCAGTCACTCGGGAAAGGATTGTTGGCGTCTTGGAAGACATGGTTTCTCTTACTGATGTCTTCAAGGCAAAATTGAAGGACGTGGAAAACGAAGTGACCCTGGTGAAGAGGGCACTTCATGGCTAGACTGGTGCTACTGGTGAAGCCCCAACGTCTAAGATCAAGGTGCCAGAACCCCAAGTCCTTTGGTGGTTCTCGAAATGCAAAGGAATTAGAGAATTTCTTATAGGACATGGAGCAGTATTTCAAAGCTGCCCGTATTCCCGTATTCCAGATTTTGAGAAAGTTACCATTACAAGCATGTACCTGTCTGGCGATGCAAAGCTATGGTGGCGCACGCGGACTGAGGATGATGCTTCTACTGGCGGAGCTTGAATAAAAACATGGGAAACACTCAAGAAAGAATTGAAGGATCAATTTCTTCCCTGCAATACCGCATGGATTGCATGGGAATCTCTTAAGAAGCTAAAGCATATGGGCACCGTACATGATTACGTGAAGGAATTCAGTTCCTTGATGCTTGACATCAGGAACATGTCGGAGGAAGACAAGTTATTTAACTTCTTGTCCGGATTATAGCCTTGGGCTCAGGCTGAGTTGCGTAGGCTTGGTGTGAGGGACCTTCTTACAGTAATGACAGTGGCAAATTGTCTCGTTGACTTCAAGATGGTGGGTCCAGCATCATCTAATAACAAAAAGAAGTCTAACCACAATGGAAAGAAACATTGGAAGGGTCAATCTTCTAAGTACAGTGAAAAGAAGAAAGACGGCAAGAAGAAGATGAACAACTTCAGTAAGTCCAAAGCAGCAGATAACAACCGGGCCAGCACTAGTGTCGCCAGAACTACTGCAGGTTGTTTTCCCTGTAACGGACCCCATCGGGTTAGAGGCTGTCCCAGAAGAGAGAAACTTACTGCTATTGTTGCTGACAAGGCAAGAGAGGGTGGAGATTCTGACTCAGACAACCCACTCGAGTCAACCCTCTACAGTTGCTGAATGTTCTTACGGTTGACCAAATTAAAGGCCGGATGTATGTTCGGGTCATGATCGATAATCAGGTTGTTCTAGCCATAGTGGACACGGGTGCTACCCACAACTTCTTTGAAGAAAAAGAGAGAGACAATTATGGCTTAAGATTGTCTCAAAATTCCAGCAAAATAAAAGATGTGAATTCAGCAGCCAGGCCTGTGCAAGGCGTGGCTACCACTACGTTGAAGATCGGTGATTGGTACGCCCAATGCAACTTTATGGTCGTACCTCTGGATGATTTTGATGTGATCCTCGGGATCGATTTCTTTGTGAAAGCTAAAGTGTCACTGATGCCACACTTGGGAGGAATTTTCATTGCAGATGAAGGAGCCACATGTTTTGTGCCTTCTGTTACAACAGTACAAAACATTAAGGCGAAGCGGAAACAGGATGTTGAGCTGATTTCTGCCCTACAGGTGAAGGCAGGACTGAAAAGAGGAGAATGCACATATTTGGCGGCTTTGGTTGAGATCAGGCCGGGCCAAATTGTGGAAGTGCCAGACTCTGTTGCTGAAGTTCTGGACGAGTTTGCGGATGTGATGCCCACTGAACTTCCTAAACAGCTCCCTCCTCAGCGTGCTGTAGACCACATGATCGAGTTGGAATCGGGGGTAAGACCTCCAGCTCAAGCCCTTTACCGAATGGCCCCTTCCGAACTTGCTGAGTTGCGTAAGCAATTGGATGAGCTACTAGATTCCGAGTATATCCAGCCATCCAAGGCACCGTATGGCGCCCCGGTACTATTACAGCGCAAACAGGATGGTTCAATGCGGATGTGCGTAGACTATCGGGCTCTAAATAAGGTCACTGTGAAGAACAAGTACCCTATTCCAAATGCTGCTGATTTGTTTGACCGTTTGTTAAAGGCATCCTACTTCACCAAATTGGATTTGCGCACTGGATACTAGCAAGTTCGCATTGCAGAAGGTGATGAACCTAAAACAAGTTGTGTGACTCGTTATGGTTCATTCGAGTTTCTTGTAATACCGTTTGGGCTAACCAATGCCCCGACAACCTTATGCAATCTAATTAATAACGTGTTTTATGATTACATCGATCACTTTGTGGTTGTTTATTTAGATGAAATTGTTATCTACAGTGAGTCTTTGTAAGACCACTTAAAGCATTTGAAACTGGCATTTTCTAAACTGAGGGACTTTCAGTTGTATGTCAAGAAGGAGAAATGCGAATTTTGTCGCCAAGAAGTAATGTTCTTGGGACATTGGGTCAGCAAAGGCCAAGTCCGGATGGATGAAAGGAAAATCAAGGCCATAGTTGAGTGGTCTGCACCTACTAAAGTCACTGAGTTGAGATCATTTCTTGGGTTGGCAAACTATTACAGAAAATTCATAAGGGGCTATTCAAAGATAGCAAACCCTTTGAAAGATTTGCTTAAGAAGGACAAACAGTGGGTTTGGTCCGAGGCATGTGAGACAGCTTTTGAGAAGCTTAAACAGGCAATTTTTTCAAAACCTGTTCTGAAATTACCTGATTTTGGTTTGCCATTTGAGGTGCATACAGATGCTTCTGATAGAGCAATTGGTGGCGTGCTGGTTCAAGAAGATCATCCTTGTGCTTTTGAGAGCAGAAAATTGAAGGATGTTGAACAACGCTATTCCACTCATGGAAACATTATTTGTTGGGAACCAAGTTCACGGTCGTGACTGACAACGTGGCGAATACATACTTCAAGACTCAAAAGAAATTAACTCCAAAGCAAGCCCCCTAGCAGGAATTTCTTGGGCAGTTTAATTTCATATGGGTGCATAGGCCTGGAAAGTTGAATCAGGCTACTGATGCCTTGAGTCGGAATGAAGTACAAGAATATGTTACAACGCTTACAAGTGTTCATATTGATTTTCTTGAGAGAATCAAAGAGTAATCCGAAACAGACACTGTTTATGTAAAGCTCAAGCAACATGTGGTTGAAGGGCTAGTGCAAAGGTATTGGCTGGAAAATGACTTGCTCTATGCCAAGGGTGGCAGACTTTATGTTCCTAGTGGGGGACTACAGAGAGAATCATGTGGGAGATGCATGATCCTCAATGGGCAGGACATCCGGGATTGACAGAATGGTTGTATTGATCTCCAGAACCAATTATTGGTCCAAGATGGAGGAAGATATAGAGGCATATGTCAAGACATACCTTGTTTGACAGATGGACAAGCTTGAAAGAAGGAAGGAGGCAGGGCTGCTGCAACCCTTGCCTGTGCCAGAACGTCCATGGCAGTCTATTTCGATGGACTTTATTTCTGGTTTGCCTAAAGTTGATGGTATGAGAACTATTCTTGTAGTTGTGGATAGGTTCTCTAAGTATGCTATTTTCATTGTTGCACCACATGCATGCCCGACAGATGTGGCTGCTGTTTTATTTAACAAGTATGTTGTTAAATATTTTGGCTTACCAGAAGACATTATAAGTGATCGGGACACCAGGTTTACTGGAAGGTTCTGGACGATGCTATTTAACTTGTTGGGTACAGAGTTAAAGTTTTCTCCAGCAAACCATCCTTAGACGGACGGTCAAACGGAGAGGATAAACCAGTTGCTTGAAGAATACCTGAGGCACTATGTCACTGCAAGTCAGAGAAATTGGCTTGAGTTGCTAGATACTGCACAGTTTTGTTATAACTTGCACAGATCCTCAGCAACCGGGATGAGTCCCTTTGAGTTGGCAATGGGTCAACAACCTCGGACACCGCAGGATGTTGCAGTGCAGAGGACCGGTGGTTCATGTCCGGCAGCATACCGATATGCCCGTTCTAGACAGGAGATGCTAGAAGAGGTGCAGGACAGCCTTGCCAAGGCTGCCAGAAGAATGAAGAAGTATGCTAACAAGGGTCGGAGGCTGCTGGAATTTCAAATTGGAGACAAAGTATTTTTGAAATTGACTCCACAGATTTGGAAGAAAATCAGTAGCAAGACTATTCACATAGGGTTAATCCAAAAGTATGATGGTCCTTTTGAAATTGTGAAGAAAGTTGGAAGTGTTGCATATAGGCTGAAATTACCTGAACGGTTGAAAATCCATCCTACTTTCCATGTTAACTTCCTCAAACCGTATTATGAGGATGTTATAGATTTTGCAAGACAGCAAGCTAAGAGGGCACCTAGTTTATAAAGCAAGCAATAACATTATATGATTAGATACTTTTCCAAACCAAGCTGCAACTCCAAGCAATCATAAAATATTACAAAGCAGCTTTAACTCCAAGGAATCACAGAATATTTAAAAGCAACTTTTCTTAGCTGTCTATCTTATTCGAACACAATTATAATGTATGACATCTCTAAAGCCAAATTGTTTGTAATTTTGAGGTTTTCTCACTGTTTTTTCTGATTTTGGAGTAGTGTGTTGTAAAAAGCCACGACAAAGTACAAAATATAACGATAAATATGCAATAGAAATAAAACGAAAAATCACATAGCATGAAAGATTTCACTATGCAAAGAGATTAAGAACCCCCAGTACACCCTTTTGTCTCTCTCTATTTCAAAATTTTCAGAATTCAACCCTTAATAATACAAACTCTACCACCCTTATATATACCGGAATACTTAAATGTTCTGCTTCTAAAACACAGGAAGACTTTGTACTCGCCTCCGGGATGGAATGTTGATGAAGAGTACAACGCAATAACTACTCCTGCCCCAGGCTCCATTTCAGATGCAATAATATCTCTCTTTCTCTGTAAGTTTGGAGTTTGCCAGGATAGGTTAGGATTGGAAATTGAGAAGGTCATTTTAATCTAATTTTCAGAATTTTTAAAATGTGGAGTTTTTTTAGAGAATTGGGAAGTGACCAGTTCATCTAAAAACTAATTTTCACAACTTCCTCCGAGGATATACATTGACCCAAATCACCAACACCATATAATCAAATCAGTCTTAAACAGTATGATGCCTGCCATTACTTGCGCAATATAAATCAACAAATAAATAGAGAGCCTAAACCCTCTTTCTCTCTCTCTCTCTATATATATATATAGAGAGAGAGAGACACACACACACAGAGGCTAGGAAGCAAAGACACTTCACCTTGAGTGTTGTGGTGGTATTGGACACTTGTCACACGCGGACAAAACCCGAACACATGTCAAATAATATGAATATATTATTTTCTAGTTGGAGAAGACACAGACACAGTTTTGAACACTTTTAGGACAAGGCCAGGTGGTTTTGTAATTATTTTCTTGGGTGAGTTACTTTGACCTCCCCTAATGTTTGATCAAATTCCCTGAGACTAAAACTATTGGAGAAAGTATGGCCAAATTACTCTGACCACTCCTGACGTCGATCAAGGTTAAGTCCGCCAGGAAAATAATTTTTAAATGCCCAAACTACTGTTAAGAGCTTCTCCAATGGGTTGGCCAGACCCCAAATCTGGCCAAGCAACACCTTTTTTGGGCTCCAATGGCTTGACCAAAAATGGAGGGCCAGGTTTTGCCAACCTTTGGGCGAAGTATGTTCATGTGGGCCCACTTCATACGGGCCCTTTATTTTAAAACAAAAAATTGCTTACTTTCGGTAAGTAATTATTTTTTTAAAAAAAAACATGCGGCGTGCTAGCGCCGCCACGCGTTGGCTATTCCAAATAGGCCTTGTTTGGATGTCCAAAACCCGTTTTTTTCGAATTTTGGGTGTTTTTAATGGTTTTTTTTTTTTAAAATAAAAATTTACTGGGCTGCCATAGAGGCCTAAACGGCTCTTTTGGGGAAAAATAACAAAAAAAGTAGCTTTTTTTTAAATTCTTTTTTACTTTTTTCACCCCTATAAATACACCAACCCCTACATTCATTCATCTCACAACCAAATATCTATATTTTCTCCTCCTTGAAGCCTAGAATCCTTTATTTTCTCAATCTTAGTTATTTTTTTGTTCCAAAATCCAATTTCATGGATTCTACACCACCAAATTTCAATTTCAACCCTTTATCAAATGATAATTTTTTGTCATTCGACCAATCTTATGAATATTATGGTATTTAATCAGCCCCATTTTATTTGCCAGAATTGTCGCAATCTAGTAACACTAGACCTTCCCGAAAGCAACCGGTTCCTCGAATGCCTGTCCATCGCCGAATATGTGACTCGTATGTGGGTGGATGTTAGCAATGATCCAGTGACCGGTGCAGACCAACCGAAGTCGACATTATGAGAAAAAATTCTCGTCGAATTTCAAATACAACTTGGTGCACCAACTGCCCGAAACGATGAAGGTTTGGCAAATCGTTGGTCCACCATCCAAGAAAAAATTAGCAAGTGATCTGGATGCTTGACTACAATTGAAATGAATTAAACCAGTAGCTTCAACAATCATGATATGGTAAGTTAATTATTTTAATTAATTTCTTTACTGTATCGTTTTTTATTGAGTAATTATTTTAAATAATCTGATTCTAATTATTGTAAAATTATTTAATTTAGATTACATTAACTCAACATCTTTATCGCGCAACTATGAATGAAGACTTTAAACTCCATAGTTGTTGGAACATTTTGAAAAACTGTTCAAAATGGCATACATATTGTCTCGAACAAAGGAGAAACAAATATAAAATTACGCGTCCATATAAGAGAAGTACTGAAATCAACATCAACGAGCTTGTTGCTTGCTCAAACCTATCAACTCCATCAAGTAATGCAGGGCACGATTCTAGTCCTTGTGAAGGATCGACACATCTTGGTATGTCAGCAGATTTACCCGGTATTGCTGAATCTCAATCATTAGACCGACCACTAGGACACAAAGCGGCGAGGTAGAGGCGAAATAAGAAAAAACAACTAGATTTTGGCAACTTACAATCTTCATTCTGTGACAATTTTTAGCAAGTAACATCCAAACTTGACAGTAAAACAAGTTCTATTTTGGAGACAAGGTTCAAAGAGATTGAAAGACAACGGCTTATAGGGAGAGCATGGCTTATAAAAAAACAACAGATTCTGATGGAGATGGATGCACACGCTGGTCCACCTATCACTCCATGGGACTTGTGCAATTGTTTATAAATTATATTGTTTTTGTTTAATCCATAATGAATATTGTATCGTTTTAACTTATATTATTTTTGTTCAATCCATAATGGATATTGTATCGTTTTAACTTATGTTGTATTCGGTGAATAATATATTCGTGTAAAAAAACAATTTTATAATCAAGATTTTATTGCATAATATTTCATAACATCTTAAAAGTATAAAAATGCAACATAACTTAATTAAAAAAAAATTAAAAGTTATTAAAATATTATTATTTTTGGCTAGCAGAAATCTGGAGAAGTTGTGGCGGAGCCAAAATCTAGAGATCCTGACATACTGACGTGACAGACTAGAATTTGAATCTAGAGAAGCAAATCTGGAGAAGCGAGTTGCTCTAAGTAAGATAAAATAACTTAAATGACCTTATTAGTATGGCAAATGACCATTTCAACCCATGATATTTAAACAATACTACCATTCTTATATCTATCTAAACTACCCCACTTTCCCATACCAATTGCAACGTTTTCCCCTCTCTTTTTTGGGGGCCAAACACACTGGTCAGTCTCTCTCTCTCTCTGATTCTCATTCTCTCTCTAGTTTTTTCTTCTATCTCTCTCTGGATGTTGGAAATATGGTTTTATGCTTTTGGTTTAATAGAAACGGTCCATGCTGACAACAACATTAGCAGGCAATTCTTCTTCTTTCGAGGCAGAGCAGCTGACATCTAACCCTCCCAGTGCCATTTTACGCGAAAGACACTTGATGAGCTTGGAGCTCAACTGGAAAGACTATTTAGAGAAATTAGATAATCACATTAGTCAGATTCTATAACTAAAACTACATTGCAGAGTATTCTTTAGGTTTTACCATTTTAGGGGATTAAAGTTAATAAATATGTCTACTTATGTATGTATATATGCAAATAATATATGTTTTCTTGATGCACAGAGTAGAGCAGAACAAGCTTACCTATTGAGAGTGATTGATTACACTGGAAGATTGAATATGGTGGGTTGCAACAGGGGCGAACGAGTAAAGCAAATTCTTTCCCTGAGACCTTCAAAATGAAACCTTTAAGATTCCCAATTCTCAGATTGGACTTTGCGTGCAGTCAAAATCCACAGTAGCACCGAGCGTCTCAACCGAGCTTACAAGCAGGAACTGGTATCCTCCTTCGCCAGCCGTGGCAACATCGTCAAGCTTCTGGGTCACTGTGACAGTCGAGGTCAGGACCCAATTGGGTGGTTGTTCCTTTACATTTCTCTCTTTTCTCAAATCACATTTTTTTCATTGAGCTCACCTGGTGTCTGTGTTATTGTCTCAGAAGAAACTCCATGGCGGAAATGGGTCGGTGCTTTCGTGGAAAACTCGCATGGCGATAGCGTTCCAGCTCGCACAAGCGATCAAATACCTCCACGAACAGTGCGACCTTCAGATCGTCCATGGCGACATCAAAGCTTCCAACATACTGCTCGACGAAATGCTCAATTGCAAGCTCTGCGATTTTGGGTCTGCGAAGATAGGGTTCACTTCCACTGTTTTGTCACCATCGTGGCGACGAAGCAATTGATGACGAGTTCTCTCGAATACGTTGATCCTTACTGCCTGAGGACCGGAATCGCATCGAAGAAGAACCGATGTGTACAGTTTTGGGGTCATTGTTTCAGAGCTTATGACGATAGAGTGCATAAGAGAGAGAGAGAGCGCGCGCGCAAAGTGAGCGTCAAGTTACTTTAGCATTATAAACACGCCACTGAGTTTCAACAATTGAAATCATAATAAAAAAAAATGAAATAATAATTGTAAAAAAATTTACTATGTTCTACAAATTTGAAACACTTTACATATAAAATTGGGGCCGAGGGAGTATTTTGGTATGTATAGATTCCCACCGCATCCCATCTAAAAGTTTTTTTTTTTTTTTCTCTTAGACATCGTTTTGTTCAAAATTTGAGAAGTTTAATTGAATTTATAAATTTGGCATTATTTTCATTTTATCCATTAAAATTCTAAATTGAATAAAAGTATGATTTGTATTTCTTAGAGTGGTGGAGTTAAAAGTTTGTAAACATGGTTCTTGATGTTTCTAAGAGGCTTAAATTGAGTAGAAGCATATTTCATAAAATATATAGAAAAATAAAAAATAGAATTATTAAAATGTATTTAATTTAGTACATATATTTTAGTTTGTTTTATTTTTAAAATTTACTTTTCATCTTATTTAATACTATATTTGGTAGGCAATTCTACAAAAGGTTAGGGGCAATTCCAAAATGTGTAATTATTGGATCATTCAACTATTCACCTTCTTGAATTAAAAACCAAATTTTTATAAAATATATATAAAAAAAGAATATAAAAAATCAAAACTACACACTTTTAATAGTAGTATATAATATAGATATATAGACAGATTTATTTTCAAATTTTATTTTCATCTTGTTCAATATTCAATTTAGTGGGCAATTGCAAGAGGTTAGTGACAATTCCAAAAGGTGTAGCCATTGCAATGCTTATTAGTCCATTTAAGTTGTCAGGCGATCTAACTTCTTCAATTCAAAATCAAAGATATCTATAGATCTGATTTTTGGCATAGTCGAGATACGTAGACAACTTAGACAATCTTGGGTTCAGTCATACCATCTGTAGACAATAAAAAGAATTATATGATGGACCCAAAATATAATTTGGACTTATCTTTAATCAAACCTACTTTGGAATGTGATCCATGAGTCAGATAATTCAAAGCCCAAACCCACCACAAATAAATGCTTCATGAGCTGATCCAAATTGTCTAAGAAGTCCAAGCTCACTAGAAAATGGGTTACAGTTGATGTATATGTATAAATATTTATCATCAAAGATAATTATATATATATATATATATTAATTGAATAATTATCATCAAAGATAATTATCAAGAGTAAAAGAAGTTACTAGTTTGCCCCTCCAAGAAGTCTATAAATAGAGGTAGAGGATGAAGGAAAAAGAGAGGGGGGAACAGAAAGACTCTGAAATAACACTGAAGCTCTGCAGGATTCTTCACTCAAAATTCAAAGCTCTAAAGCATCTAAAACCCTAAGGAAAGGAATAACAAGTACATCATCCATGTGTCGTTCTTCACCAAAGTTTCAATCCAATTCAAGATTAAGCTCCAGCATCCCTTGAATCCAAACCACAAAGGAGATCGAATCAAAAGAATTTGTTTTTCTTTTGTAAAGATCTACAGAGTTTTGTAACCCATATTTCTTGAAATTAATAAAGTTAATTTATTTGTCCATGTGTTTTGATCTTATTCTCAGACTAAAAATTTGTGTGTACACTATCCAATCACACTTCCAATCTCTCGCTCACTCTAAGCTAGAAAGAACTACATTCGATATGATTCTCGTCATAGTCTAGATACGTAGGACCCCTTTTCAAAACATCTCAAGCCCTTCTCGTATGAAGGCAATTCTATCTCAAGACCTTCTAATTGTATGAAGACAATTTCAAGAACTCTCAAATCTCAAAACAACTCCACCTCAACCCCTTTTCATATAAAGGCAACTCCATTTCCTTTCTGTACTTAGAATTTGTATGTTCTAAATGAATCCATTCCATCCTTAGAACTTGTATATTCTAAATCAATTTGTTACATCCTTAGAAATTGTATGTTCCAACCCAATCCATTCATTCTCAGAGCTCATATGTTTGAGAATCCATCGTAGAGCGTTCTTGTAGGACATCTAGAGCAATTGAACTGACAACCGTTGACTTGATTCTCACCATGACATCCATAAATGAGATACGTAGGCAACATGGGAAGGAGCTAGGTTCGGTCCCGCCACACATCATTCTAAAAATCCCAAAAATAGAAAACATCTTTCTTAAAGTCCATCAAACTCCCAAATTTACACCTCGTAGGGAATTAGGTCTTATCACTCTATGGTTAGAACTAGTCTCTAAAGGCAACATCAAAATTAGATACTTTTGGAGTATCTTATTTTTCAAACTCTTATAATCAACATGAAAGATAAAATAGAAAATCGTGTTTGGCACGAATGTTACATCTTCCCCATGCATAACCAAAACTTTGAATCCATTGATTTGTTTCACAAAGACTAGATGAAATTCAAGCACATTAAGACCCACATTCTTGACCTCGTATGTGTCAAAACATTCCACATCTATAGATAACCATAGGTGACCTAACACACCATAACTCAATGTTGGGTGACAACTTCATAAAAGCAAACATAAGACCATTCCTCACTTCAATTAGGTCGTAGTCGCACCCCACCCCCCCTCGTTTGCATTTTAGGTTCAAAGAATTCACGACAATTGGCCCCCATCGCCCTTTCGAGTGGGCCACTACGTGTCAGCAAGTTAGCGGGAGCTACAAATTTGTAAATTTTATACTCCACACCTTTTTCCAATTCCAACACCCTAATTATAATATTCACTGCACATAAATAAGTGCATAATTGACCTCTGAAATTATATTTGTTAGTAGTTTATTTTATTTAATAAATGTGTTTTTGTGTCTTTTTAGGTTATTGGTAATTTTTGTGAAAAAAGATTCAAATCATACAAAAAAATATGTCCAAAACTGCTTTGCACCGTCTTACTGTCTTGTGAAACACAAGGCATATCAGTCAAAAGTGGGCTGCAAGTTATTGAAATTTTGGAAAGTAAATTTTGGAGATTTTCATTTCTTTTCCTATTTACTTTCACTAGAAGAAAACCCTAAAGGACCTCTATATAAGATAGAGAGACAAGCAACAGAGGGGGAAGAGAGAGATATAGAGGCATTGATCTGTGACTAAGGAGCAAAGTTGGGAGGCTTGTGCAACTGACAAAGAAAATACAGAAGATCTTCTACTTATGATTCTGGGTTTGTTTTTTGTTATTTTATGATTATGGGGTTCTAATCCCTCAGCGAAGTCTGAGATCATCATGTAACTCTATGTTTTCAATTGTTAAATTTGTTGGATGTTCATATTTGATGAATAAAATATTTTTCTCTATCTTTAAATGCATGTTTTAATACAATTAATTTTTTGTGCTTAATCATAGACTAAAATTGAATGTATTTTAATTCTCGCATAAAGGTTACTTGTGTTTGACCATGAACTGGTAATTTTCATTGGGCTATTTGAGAAAAAATAATAAATTATGACAATTTATGTTTGACCATGGATGAATAGTCATAATTTATGTATTTTTTTCAATTAATTATTTTTGATTCATGACCAAGATAATGAATATTTAATTGAATCTATGTCTAACCAAGGATAGACCATCTATGAACTTAATATAAAATATCATGAATTGAATGTGTGAAAATTAAATAAAATATTTGGTAAATTTACAATTGAAAATAGGAGTTATGGTGATTAGTGGTGGAATCCAAGCCTTGGTACTTATTTCTGTTGTCTTTTTAATTTCATTGTTTATTAAGCTTGAATCACTCAATTTTTCGTTGAATTAGTTAAGTAATAGTTATAGAATTAAGTTGTCATGATCAATCCTCGTGGGAATGATCTCCTAATACACACTATGTCTATAAATGATTCGTATACTTGCGAGTTTAATTTGACTTAGATTGATCTATTAATTAGGTTGGTTTAAATTTACCTTACACATCTAGATTTAAAAAGAAGTAAGATACGTTTTTTTATCATCTATTTAAAATTACGAAATTCTAGTAGAAATCGTACTTTATTCTTTTTAAATGCTTCGTATTTATGAACATTTGTGAATTTTGTGATTGTCCATTTAAGGATGCCTCCCATGACATTCTTTGCTACTAACATTCTTACATTGCCTCCATATTGAGTTGATTTTTTATTTTGTTGTTGCTCAATATCAATTACTTTATGCAATCGAAGAATACCAATACAGTAGCAAATGAATTCTCTTCTATAAAATTTCTAGGGATGCTCTTTACTCCCTAAAGAGCGTTCACATCTAATTGAAAAGACATTCTTATTGGCAAAATCAAAATAATATTAATATGTATCTTCATCAATTTGAAATATTTGTCCTTTATATGGAAGGGAAAGAGTAGCTTCGACCTCTAATGTTGGGTTACTTGTTTCTTATGCAAGGGGACTAGTAACATCAGCTTTTAACAAATCGTTGTATTCCTTAGTTAAACAACTCAATCCTAATGCTTCTTTGATTTCCATTGGTATTTCTTATGAGTTTGCACTAATAGAAACTGAAAACCTAACTAAGAACTCAATTAAGCTCTGTTAATGAGATTCCATCTAACTAATTGTGTACCCAATGCAACATTTTATCGAACATTTCGGTTGCAAGTCAAAGATAGATATATTATTGTGCAAACTTGGACAGATGAACTTTGCTAGATCATTAAACTACACTTTGATTTTTTGAAGATGATACTTTAGGATTCAAACAACAGCTTCAAGCTCAGTTGAAAGCGCGAGCTAGAGAGAATAAGGAAAGCTCATGCTTTGAGATAAGGTATTGCCTACATCTCAAATTCATCTATAACAACTAAAACAACATCACAATATCTACTCACTCCTACATATAGATCTAAAATTTAGTCAATCTAGGGCCATCCAAAATAGTAAAATTGTCACTTACCGGTGGATTAATCGTCCAGAGGAGTAAAAAATAATGTTACCCAAGAAGTGTCCCTAGAGGGGGTAAATAAGGACTCTAAGCAAACAATAGAACTTTTTTAGTTTAGGTTTGTTTTGACAAAAGTAAGCTTGTTTGGAATTTTGTCAAACACTTGGTGAAAGTGAGAATGCAAATGCACTATATGTAAGGCTCTTATGCACTTAAAAGATCTAGTGGATATAACTAGTGAAAGTGTTTGCGTAAGTGCAACATATCATGCTTATAGTGTGTGAAAATATTGATTGCACATTTTATCAAACACATGGTATACAACTTGATTGTCAAATGAATAATCAAATAAATACTCAATCAGTCAACATACTCTAAGCATTTATCCCTTCATTCTCATATGAATTAAAGCATATAAATTCAAAACATTCATATATAAATCATATGGAATTTAAACAAATAAAATGTTATTAAGTAAGGGAGTTAAGGGTTAGAGAAATGCAAACTCAAGACACCATGATTTACATAGTTCGGCACCTCCAATGGTCACCTACATCAATGCTTCAAGAGCACTTCTTGAGGATTCCACTATAGAGTTTTCCTTAAGGGTGGAAAGCAAATCGTGCATCATCTCGCTTATTTGGTGGTAAAGCACCCTTCCTCTTTTGACGACTAAGAGATAACTATTTCCCACTCTTGCAGGTGGAGAGCGCTACCAAATCCGCTCATTTTAGGTTGAGTGAAATCTCTCTCTTTTCATGGATAAGAGATAACTATTGCTCACTCTTGCAGGTGGAGAGCGGTACCCAATTATTCTCTTTATAAGGTAGAAAATAAACATTTACAAGCTTACATAAAGCTATCCTTTTTGCCAAGAGCACCTCTTAAAATTTCTTTCAAATATGATGAATAATAGTTTGAATACAATAGATAATATCTCTCAACGGATAGATGCACAAAAGATAATTCAATATCCTAGAGTTATAAATGAAAAGAAAGCTCAACTCTAGGTTTACAAGATGAACCACAATGAATGATATGCAAGATGAACCTCAATGGTGGTTCCTACAAGAGATGTTCTACCAAGTATAATGTAAATTTTTGCATTCAAGAAATTTTCAAGTGTATGCACGTGGGTAGGTCTCTCTTTAGCTCTCTTTCCCCGTCCTCCTCTTCTCTCTACTCAAAATATTTGATACAATGGGTATATATAGGCCCTTGAAAGAAAATAGCCATTTGAGACATAAAATAGCCATTTTCTAAACTAATTGTTAAAAGTGGTTGACAGGAAGACGTTATCTTGTTGACAGAAAAATTATTTTGGTTGACAACTTCTGTTTAATTCCATCAATTCACAGCTACTGGATTGTCGACAGAAAATCTGATCTTGTTAACAAGAAAATGCATCTTGTTCACAGGAAATTTACTTTGGTCGACAATTTTAGTTTGCGACACTGAATCAACTTTGAACATCCATAACTTGCTCATTTTAAGTCCAAATTTGAGACCAAATTGAAGCTCTTGAAGTCATCTTTCCAATGGAATTTGTCTCACTCAAAACCTCTAAACAAGATGAGAGTTATGCTTATTTTAGTGATATCTAATCTTGTTTTTCAATTAAGCTTATTTGCACACTTGTGAGAATTAAATTCATTTAACCATTCCACTAGCAACTAGAGCTTTAGCATGTTCCAATTAATCCAAGTCATATTGCTAAGTGTCTAAGGACCATTAAAATGATGTACATGAAGTGTATTGGATCCTAGAGTTTTAAACCAACTCTATGTTAACCTAGGCCTTAAAATGAGTCAATTAATCCATGTGACTTATTGTACGTTATATGTCTAAGGACCATTATAAATAATATGCACGAAGTGCATTGGATCCTATAGTCCATTAGGTTAGTTGTTGAGTTTTAAAATGAAGTTACTTGAAAGATAACTTTACATTAAATAGTAGTATTCACCCACTACTAGCATGCTCTAGTATTTTGATCTTAAACTCTTTAAGCTCTTAAGTTTCATCATCATGTAGCTTGAATTCACTTTAACTTCGCTATTGATATTGATTTTTGATCTTTGAGTTCCATAATCACGTGGCTTCATAAATTTTTACATACATCCTTTTGAAGTCCAAAGCCTTTTAAGATACTTGAAATAATTTTAATACCTTGCCAAATGAACACTAAAGTACACTCATTAAATCTATACTACAATATGTTGTTATCATCAAAATCACCCCAATAATCTTAGATTGAAATCTTGAGGTCAACAGAAAAGTTACAACTTGTTCCTAGAGGAGGAAGGAGAAACAACTATTTCTATTTGAAGTTGTCTTCGCTATGTTCATTACTTTTAGTTTGATAACTTTTTTGGCAACATGACGAGAAATGCCCTCACTTTGTTTCAAATTTGAGGGCATTTAAGACAAAACACAAAATGGAGAAAGTCTTTTTCGCCCTACGACAGTGGGGAAGTTAGCTTTCCCTAAGAACTAAAAAAGTTGAGTAATCTTAAAATTACCATTTACACATGCATAATATAAAACTAATTTTCCAAATGATGCTCTCCATTATAATATGCTAGTGAAAATTCACATACATAAGCAAATTAGAAAATAACTTTAAATTACCCAAAGCAAAATAGAAAAAGTAAAATAAAATTATTATCACGCAATAAAGAATGATTGTAAAAAACATCAATCATAAGTGGTTTTTAAATAGAATAAGAATATGGATGGACACTCGTTAATAAAGCGAAAAATATAAGAATGTGGATGGATACGTTGGTAAAGTGAATATTCTTGTAAATGAGTTTTGAAGTAGCATATGATTAATTATTCGATAAAAATGTATATAGACTAATTAGTATATGTTAGTTTCTCAAACAGGTGTAAATTAGTTTTAAAGCAATGTATGATTAATTTATTAAAAATTTATACAAACTAATTAATATATATTAGTTTCTCAAACATAATAAGAATATAGAAACAAGTTACAGTATCTAAATAATTATAGGACGCAATATTTGCACTCTTTTTTTTTTCATTTACACTCTTCTCTTAAAGAAAATAACACTTCTAATCCTAAATTCACAAGTGAATGAATAATCTTTTTTCAAATTACACAATTATCCTTTTAAATATCTCCTTCTCTATCTCCAAACTTTAATATTCCTGCCGGATTGAAATTTTTTGCCACCCCTACTCTCTCTCCTCCATCACTACTCTTCTATCTCTCTCCACCCATTTGCAAATTCATGGATTATAATTCCCCCATACACGGAATCTCTATGGTATTATCACCTGCCACATATATTCGAGTTAAAATTGGTGAAATAAAATTGTGACGTTTAGCATTTCTCTTATATATATACACACATACACATGCATTATCAAATTTAACCGATTCTTTGTCGGTTGCAAATTGCAACATTTCCTGCAAGGTTTACACCATCAAAGAGAATGTTTTATACCCAGAATCAGTTCTTTAACTATCCGACTAAGTTGGCAGGGAAACTAGTAATATGAAATTAAATAAAATAATTGTAATGATTTTTGTTTTGGTGCATTTTAAGAACATATCTATAAATGATACGAAGAAAATAGATAGAGGAAAGATTAGTTAACAACCTATAAATGAGGTTGTTAATTGAGGAGCATTCTTTTTCTTCTCTCTTTAAATCATTACAAATAATTTATATACATATATATATATAGAGTACTAATATGTTGTAACAAAGATTACAATATTTTTTTATTAGATTTGAATTTTTAAAAGCAAGACTAAAGACTTTGAAGTCGCAAGTTATTTTTTTGACAAATTACCTTTTATTACCATAGATAAGTAACTATAAATGAATTTTTTTTTTAAAAAGTGGGAGGCTAGCTATAAGTGTGAGTTTGGTCAGCCGATTTGAATTTTTAAAAGCAAGACTAAAGACTTTGAAGCAACAAGTTTTTTTTTTTGTTGACAAATTACCTTTTATTACCATAGATAAGTAACTATAAATGAAAAAAAAAATTGGGAGGTTAACTATAAGTGTGAGTTTGGTTAGCCGGAAGTAGCGGAAAGGAAAAGACCGGAATTTTTTTTAAATTTTTTAAGAGTTTGAATAGCGTGAAAAGAAATTTTGTAGGAAATTGAAATTTTCGTAAATGTCTGTTTTTCACAAAACATTTCCCGTATAAAACACGAAAATTTCAATTTCTCGTGAAAGTTGTTTTCTTATATTTTATTTTCTTATTGTACCTCTGTTAATTTAATTATTTCTCCATCTGTTAACCAGCTTAGGTTAAACACGCACAAACTTTTTTTTCCCCTAAAAATCACTTTATGCAATTTAAGCACGTAGCAAAAATTATTTCTCCAGTGTAGCTATTTATGTTAGAGTAGAGTAGGTTTATGAAGACTAGTTTTCTTACAAGATTAGAAGTCCAATATAGAAATATGTATTAATGCATTAATGTGTATTTGGTATTTTTTTTTTTTTAATAAAATTCCTTCTTCTTATCATGTGCATACATATATATATTATAAAACCTTTTTTGAAATATAAATTATTTAAAAATGAATATAAACAATGGAGTAGGAAAAGGTTTGATCAAATACAAATTCCTTAATTTTTTTAGTATTTGAAATCATAAGGGTAATTTATTTTGGTATTCTACATTTTTTATTTTTTTTTTACTTTCCAGTAATCCAAACTAATAAAATAAAATTTTTTTAAAAAAAATTGACGCTAACCAAATGCATGCGAGAAATTAAATTTTTTCTTTTATTTACTTGACTTTTCTTTCACTTCCACATTCTACCCTAATTCCGTCAAACCAAACTTAGCTTAAAAAGTGATTACTATTAACAAAGTTTGGAGAAACAATGGTGTGAACCAGACTTAAGGAAACCAAGCATGGGATACCTGAACTTAAGGAAGAAAAAACAATATGCTATTTTCTTCTCTTCATTCCCATTGATTTCGGAATCTCGCTTCTTTTTCTGACTCTCAGAAATCAAATGAACAAAGCACCCAATAACCAATTCTCCTAAAAAATCATTCGTATATAAAATGAATACCTTCTCTCGCAGTTATGTCATATTCATCAATGATAAGAACGACTCACAAATAGGACTGTCTTGTGCGTGTTTTTTTTTTTACCATTTGTGTGTAATAAGTTGGGACACTGGAATCATAATTCTACACACATGCATGGAGAGTGAAAATCATAATTTTTGGTCGAATAAAAAGATATACAAATTTCCATTTTCATGGATAAATTCTCTTAATTGATTGTTTCGGCGGATAGTCATGGTGTAGGGATGGGGATGTTCCCCCTTCTGAGACAATGGTGTGTTAGGCAGAAAATCAAGACTCATTTGAGACCACGTGTTTCGTGTACAAATTGACAATCAATGTCATCAATATGAGTGGGTGTATATATATATATATATATATATCAAAACTTAAAAGATGACATCTTAAAGCTGGAAAAACATGCAAAACACAGTAAAGGCAAAGATGGAGATTTCCAAAAAGCAAAAGGCAAAGAAGTCAAAGATTAAGACTTCTAAAGCCATCAAGGCAATGAAGTGAAAAATAAGGTCTTCAACCCAAAAAGCATTGTTGAATATCAGCAAACTTAGTTATAAATAATCTTGGATGAGTGATAAAATTATTGTAAAGTAATTCTTGAAGTATATCGTTTGGAAAACTCATCTCTTGACTCAACAAACTCTATGGTCACATGCATATCAGTTATAGCATTAGTAAATCCATTAAACCATTAGAAATAGGCCACTTATACATTTTGGATCATTAATTAAGAATGAGTGAGTTCAAGCTTTAACAAACTTTGGAAGAACTCAATTCTTAAGGTACGAGAATAAGGACCATATATTCAATTCAGTCGACTGCTCAATGAGCATTGGTAAATTTAAACATTCTAATGGCTCTCTTGTGTGAAGTTTAAAAAGGCTCAGTTGACATATACAAAACCGAGAGTTTGAACACTCAAAAGATAATTATGAAATGATTAAACAAAAGATTTTTGAGCAAGGTCAGAAAAGTACTTTCCAGACCAGCAACAGTAGAATTGTTCTCTGTTCCAAAGGAAACTTGAGAAGCAGGTGAGCTAGGAGGCAAATCACCCCTTCAGAAAAAATAACAGTGAGCTAGTCATAGGTTAAAAATTATATATAAAAATTTTAAATTACAAGGAGACATATAAAATAAAACATTTATTACACAAAAATAATTAATAATTGTGACAAGTGTAAAACGATTGTTGCTTTAAGCCACTGTCCCCAACCACTCCTGTGTGTATAAATGCATTAGTTAGGAAAAGGCAATCAATTAATGAAATGAAGAAAGTCAGAGAAGACTGACTATGTGAGATTTTTGGAGCTTTGGCACCGTCGTCATACGTGTGACGTCACGTGCTTCATTTTTTTTGATTACACACTACTTTCTCAAAGTTGATTTGTATGTTGTTATGATTAAAGGATCCTATGGAATTTCGAATGCTACAGAAATTCTCGTAGTTTATAAATAGCTGTTTGATTAATTGTAAGGTGGGGCGTTTATAGAATATATTAGATGATGCATTTAATTTTTAGATTTAGTGGACTATTCCCTTTTTTTTTTCCCCCTTTTGTTAGTTAATTAATTTAATTTTCTTGACTTTATGGTAATTGAGTTTAAGTATAATCACTAAAATATATTCTTTCATTATTTTAAGCATGTTTTAGGCCACCTTCACCTTATGTGATGTAGGACAATTGGTTTTGGAATTTGAAGAAGAGATTGACCGAAAATTGGCAAAACGCGCTGGTCCTAAGAAATAGATTTTCTTTTCCTGTTAGAATTAGAATTTCTATAAGTTTCCTTTATTGTTTTAGTGTTTTCTTTCCTTTTTCGTTTCTTTTGGAAATAGATTTTCTTTTCCTGTTAGGATTAGAATTTTTACAAGTTTCCTTTATTGTTTTAGTATTTTCTTTCCTTTTTTTTTCATTTCCTTTGGAAATATATTTTCTTTTCTTGTTAGGATTAGAATTTCTACAAGTTTCCTTTATTTTTAGGTTTCCGAATACTGTTAAGATTATAATTTCTCTATTATAAATATATGTACTGCCATAGGGCAGAGAGAATCAATTTATCAATAAAGTTTTACTTTGGTTTACAATTAATTATGCTGGTGGATTCCAGTTTCTGTGTTCTTAGGATTTACGCTGGTAACCCCTTATACTTCTGTTCTGCATCAAGTGGTATCAGAGCCTAAGGATTTGCCTTGTACGATGGTCAACAACAAAGACGGAGGAGTTAACCCTGGCGATGCTGGTCGTAGGGATGCAGATATATGGGCAGCAATTAACGAGCAACGACAGGCGATGGAGAGGTTAACGGCCACGTTACAGCAACTGATGGAGCGGCAGCCTAATCCTGACATCCCTATTGGTAATGCTCAAGCCCCTGCCAACAGAGTTAGAGTCAAGGGAGTTGCCCTTGGCCGCCCTGGTGGTGGACATCTGCCTACAGCGGTGAGACACGAGCTGTTCAAAGATTTGAGTGATGAAGACTCTGATGAGGACATTGCGAGTCACCAAGAAATTCGTCAACAAAATCGAAACCAAAATCAACCTGACTATAAAATATGCGCAGACATACCGCTGTTTCATGGTAAATTGCAGATTGAAGAATTTCTAGACTGGATTTCTGAGGTTGAAAGGTTTTTCGAGATGATTGAAATTATGAAGGATCGACAAGTCAAGATGGTGGCGTATAAGTTGAGAAGCGGGGCTGCTGTTTGGTGGGAGAAGTTGCAAAACGATAGGCGACGACAAGGCAAGGCTCCTATACGAACCTGGAAGAAAATGAAATAACTTCTGATGAGCAGGTTTTTACCCCCAGATTATGAGCAATTTATTTTCCAGAATTACCAAAATTGTGTGCAGGGTAATAGGATTGTTGCGGATTATACTGAGGAGTGGACCAAGCTATCAGTTCGTAACAACCTGAATGAGACTGAGGGACAGCAGGTTTCCAGATACTTAGCAGGATTGAAGTCTACCATTCGAGACAAAATTGGACTGTAAGTTGTTTGGATAGTGGATGAGGCGCAAAACATGGCCTTGAAAGCAGAGTTAATGGAGAAGGCATCCAATCAATTTCCCTACTACAAGAAGGACACGGCTGGGACGTCCAATGCAGTTGCAAATAGGAGCAGATTTTCACCAGGCGATGGGCAGAATTATCAGTCTCAAACTATTACAGATCAAACTCAAAGGCGTTTGTCTTCTAGTAATAACCATGCTGGGACGCATTCGACAGCAGCAGCTACGAAGGAAGCCCCACGGATGGCACCAAACCCATATGCTAAAACAGGCGATTTGAAGTGCTACAGGTGCAGCTAACCAGGCTATCGTTCGAATGAATGTCCAGTCAGAAAACCAGTGAATTTCGTGGATATTGGGGAAAATGACGAGTACGATCAGGATGTTGAAGAAGGAGTAGGCATTGACGAACTCCTGGATGGTGCAGAAATTGCGGAGGAACAAGGAGTGCATGTCAACTGTGTGATTCAGTGAGTCATGTGTTCAACGAAGCTGGAGGATTTCTCACAAAGAAATAATATTTTTAAGGCTTGCTGCAGTGTCCAGGGCAAAGTGTGTGATTTAATTGTTGACAGTGGAAGTTGTGAGAATTTTGTGTCCAAAAAACTAGTGGAACATCGGAAGCTGCAGGCAGAAAAACATCCAAAGCCGTATGCGATTGGGTGGATTCAGAAGGTGCCTAAAGCGAACGTGACAGAGGTGTGTAAAGTTCTTATTTCAATTGGGCAGCATTACCGAGATGAGGTGGTCTGCGATGTAGTCGACATGGATGCTAATCACGTGTTATTGGGATGACCATGGCAGTTTGATGTGGATATCACCTACCAGAGGCGCGACAATGTTTGTGTTTTCAGTTGGGATGGCAAGAAGATTGCAATGGTTCTGAAGTAGAGTTCCGGTGGTGGCTCAACTAAGGCCACGGTAGAAGAGCAGTCCTTAGTCTCTTTAGTCACGTCAGTAACTGAGTTGGAATCTAAAGTTAAGGAGGCACAGGAGGTACATGTTATGGTTGTGCGAGCTCTAGTGATAGAAGGCAAGGAAAAGCAGAGAGTTATGTTACCCGAGGAGGTGCAGTCCTTGTTAACCGAATTCAGTGAGTTGGTGTTTGAAGAGTTACCAAATAATCTTCCACCGTTGAGAGATATTCAGCACTATATTGATTTAGTTATAGGAGCAAGCTTATCAAATTTGCCACGCTATCGGATGAGTCCCAAAGAGAATCAGATTTTACAGGCTAAAGTGGAAGAATTGTTGCAGAAGGGGTTCATTCGAGAGAGCATGAGTCCTTGCGCTGTTCCCGCGTTACTAGTTCCAAAGAAAGATGGCAGTTGGAGGATGTGGGTTGATAGTCGCGCGATCAACAAGATAATTGTCAGATACAGCTTTCCAATTTTGAGATTGAATGACATGCTAGATATGTTGGAGGGTTCGAAGTTATTCTCAAAGATCGACCTAAATGGATACCATCAAATTCGGGTCAAACCTGGTGACGAATGGAAGACGATTTTCAAAATAAAGGATGGACTCTACGAGTGACTGGTTATGCCTTTCGAATTGTCCAACGTGCCTTGTAATACCCCGCTCCAACACATGGTATGATATTGTCCGCTTTGGGCCATAGCCCGCACGATTTTGCTATTGGGTTTACCCCAAAAGGCCTCATACCATTTGAAGAGAACATACTACATATAAGCACATTCCTTTTTCCACACCCAGGCGATGTGGGATTTAGCACCTTGTACCCTGTCAGTGTGGTAGCTCAGCCCAGTGTCTGTCTATGCACCCGCCCACTCACACCCGTCCACAAGGGTTACTACAATCCCTCCTACGAGGCCCAACAACTTAAGCATATCCTTAGCCCAACCATTCCAGCCCAGATTCCTCCCTATCCCAATCCAAAGCATTTAAAATATTTAAATCAAATAATACACAATCAATAAACAATTAATATAAATTGATAAAAATAAAATAGAGCAATTCACATGAAATAAAATAATTTATAAAGACAACCAATTCACATAAAATAATAATTGTATAAAGACCTAACAATTCACATGAAATGATAAAATGCATATAAAGGCATTCCACATGAATTGAAAAATAATAATAATAATAATATAAAGAAATTTAAATTCTTTAAAATAATAGACGTCCAAATTTTTCGGGGTATTACATTCTTCCCCCCTAAAAAAAGGAATTCCGTCCTCGGAATTCAGTTCATACCCAAAAGAAAACTCTGGATTCTTTGCTTTCATTTCATCCTCCTTTTTTCAAGTGGACTCCACCTAATTGTGGTGACTCCACTGAATCCGAACTAAAGGAATAGTCTTAAGATGAAGGAATTAATTCATATGGTTCTGAGTACAGTACAGTTACTCTACATATGTTGGATCTAGCTGCAACTCAATCTCCCCAACCTCAATGTGCTGATCAATAACATTCTCCTTACGGAATTTCAATAAAATAGACACATAAAAGATATGATACACCCTGTGCATTGTGTTTAGTAACATCACTATATACGTTACTGTCTCGATCTTATTAGTAATCATGAAAGGAGCCAAAAAATGAGGTGACAACCTCTCCTTTTTTTTTTTCCAAACCACATTACTCCCTTCATGGGAGAAACCTTGAATAGAACCTGATCCCCCACCTTGAACTCTAGTGTACGAGTTCTTTGGTCAGCATAACTTTTTTTTATCTGCTCTGTGCAGTCCGCATACGGTCTCTAATAAGGACAACTATTTCTGACGTGTCCTTGATGAACTCAAGACCCAAAAACCTATTCTCTCTAACTTCCAACCAGTAACCCAACGATCTATAAGTCGTCCGTACAGAGCCTTAAATGGTGTCATACCAATAGTCTTTTGATAACTATTATTATAGACAAACTCAACTAGCAGCAAGTAATTCTCTCAATTACCCTTGAAGTTAAGTACACATGCTCACAAAATACCCTCCAGAATCTGATTAACCCTCTCAATTTGACCATCGGTGTGAGGGTAATTAGTTGTACTGAGGTGCAAAGCTGTACCCATTGCTTGCTGAAAGCTCTCCGAAAACCCTGAAACAAAACTCGGATCTCTATCCGATATAATGGACAAAGACACACCATGAAGCTTCACTATCTCTGCAATGTAAAGCTTCGCGTATTGCTCTGAGGTGTAACTCGAGCAAACTGGTAAGAAATGTGCTGATTTCGTCAACCTGTCCACTATCACCCAATAGCATCATGATTTCGCTATGAGGTGGGAAGTCCCACAATGAAATCTATAAAGATGTTCTCCCACTACCACTCCGGTATAGGCAGTGGTGGTAAAGACTCTGACGGTCTCTGGTGTGAGTGGGCGGGTGCATAGACAGACATTGGGCTGAGCTACCACACTGACAGGGTACAAGGTGCTCAATCCCACATCGCCTGGGTGTGGAAAAGGGGATGTGCTTATATGTAGTATGTTCTCTTCAAATGGTATGAGGCCTTTTGGGGTAAACCCAAGAGCAAAACCGTGCGGGCTCAGGCCCAAAGCGGACAATATCATACCATGTGTTGGAGCGGGATATTACAGTTGGTATCAGAGCCTGAACCCAGCCAGAAGTAAGTGTGCCGACGAGGGCGTCGGGCCTCGTAGGGGGGTGGATTGTAGTAACCCTTGTGGACGGGTGTGAGTGGGCGGGTGCATAGACAGACACTGGGCTGAGCTACCACACTGACAGGGTACAAGGTGCTCAATCCCACATCGCCTGGGTGTGGAAAAGGGGATGTGCTTATATGTAGTATGTTCTCTTCAAATGGTATGAGGCCTTTTGGGGTAAACCCAAGAACAAAACCGTGCGGGCTCAGGCCCAAAGCGGACAATATCATACCATGTATTGGAGCGGGGTATTACATGCCTAGTACTTTTATGTGGCTTATGAACCAGGTATTGTGACCTTTCATTGAAAAATATGTAGTCGTCTATTTTGATGACATACTGATTTACAGTCAGAGTGAGAAAGATCATATGGAGCATTTACGGGCTGTTAGAGGTGTTGTCCGAAAATAAGCTATTTATTAACTTTAAAAAATGCAGTTGGCTGATAGAAAGATTGTTATTCCTTGGGTATGTGGTCAGTTCGGAGGAAATAATGGTTGATGATGAAAATGTGAGAACCATTCGTGATTGGCCTACACCAAAGACAGTAAGAGAGGTAAGGAGTTTCCATGGGTTGGCGACGTTTTATTGTTGATTTATTAGGGACTTCAGCAGTATTGTGGCTCCTATTACAGAGTGCTTAAAGAAGGGTAAGCTTCAGTGGAGTGAAGATGCCGACACAACTTTTGCAGTCATTAAAGAAAAACTGTGCATTACTCCTGTTTTGGCTTTACCCAGTTTTGAGAAACTATTCGAGGTGGAGTGTGATGCTAGTGGAATTAGGATTAGAGCAGTTCTGTCACAAGAGAAGAGACTAGTGGCATTTTTCAGTGAGAAACTTAGTGATGCACGCCGAAAGTGGAGTACCTATGACCAAGAATTTTATGCTATTGTCCGTGCTCTGAAGCATTGGGAGTACTATCTGATTTAATGAGAATTTATTCTTTACACTGATCACCAAGCTTTGAAGTATCTAAACAGTCAGAAGAGTTTAAGTAATATGCATGCTCGATAGGCGACCTATATGCAGAAGTTTCCTTATGTGCTGAAACACAAATCTGGGATTCTGAATAAGATAGCAGATGCATTAAGTCAACGCGCGAGTTTACTGATCACTATGCAGCAAGAGATTATTGGGTTTAAGTTCTTGAAAGAGTTGTGTTCTGATGATGAAGATTTCGCTGAGGTATGGAAAAAATGTGGTCGTAGACAGACAGAGGGAGAATTTCATTTGGTCGAAGGGTACCTGTTCCGTGGTAATCAGTTATGTATTCCTCGGAGCTCTTTGAGGGAGAAGCTGATTCGAGAGTTACATGGTGGAGGTTTGAGTGGTCACTTGGGGCATGAAAAGACTATCAGTGGGATAGTCGAGCGGTATTACTGGCCTCAATTGAAACGCGACGTGGGTAACCTTGTTCGCAAGTGTTATGTTTGTCAGACTTCTAAGGGGCAGACTCCTAATACAGGTCTTTACATGCCTCTACTTGTACCTAATGCCATATGGGAGGATTTGTCGACGAATTTTGTTTTGGATCTTCCACGAACTCAGCGTGGAGTAGACTCTGTGTTTGTTGTGGTTGGCAGGTTCTCCAAGATGGGACATTTTATCCCTTGTCGAAAGACATCTGATACGTCACATGTGGCTCAACTGTTCTTTTATGAGGTGGTCCGTTTACATGGAGTTCCTCAGTCTATAACCTCTAATAGGGATTCGATATTTCTTAGCCATTTTTGGGTTACGTTGTGGCGGCAGATGGATACTACTCTAAAGTTCAATAGCACTGCGCACCCGCAGACAGATCGGCAGACTGAGAATTTAAATCGAGCACTGGGGAATCTAATTCAGTGCATTTGTGGTAACAAGCCTAAACAGTGGGATTTAGTTCTGGCATAAGCTGAATTTGCATATAACAATGTAGTTCACACTGTTACTGGTAAATCTCCTTTTGCTTTAGTGTATCGACAGCCTCCTAAGCATGCGTTAGACCTGACACGTCTTCCCAAGGTCACTGGAACAAGTGTTGTTGCCGAGAACCTGGCTGAGCAAGTTCGCGATGTTCAGGCTGAAGTAAAAGCGCGGTTAGAGGAGAAGAATGCGAAGTATAAAGCTGCAGCAGATGTAAAGAGACGTGAGAAATTGTTCACTGAGGGTGATCAGGTTATGGTGTTTCTGCATAAGGAAAAGTTCCCAATTGGTTCCTATAACAAGTTGAAGCCAAGGAAGTATGGGCCGTACAAGGTGTTCAAGAAGATCAATGACAACGCCTATGTGATTAACTTGCCTGCTGATATGAACATATCTCGTACTTTCAATGTAGCTGGCCTTTATGAGTTTAGTGATGATATTCCGCTTTATCCGGATTATAACTCGAGGTCGAGTTCTTCACAGGTGGGAAAGACTGATGTAGAACAATTGGCTTTGGAGTTTAAAGAAGAGATTGACCGAAAACTGGCAAAATGCGCTGGTCCGAAAAAATAGATTTTCTTTTCCTGTTAGGATTAGAATTTCTATAAGTTTCCTTTATTGTTTTAGTGTTTTCTTTCCTTTTTAGTTTCCTTTGAAAATAGATTTTCTTTTCCTGTTAGGATTAGAATTTCTACAAGTTTCCTTTATTGTTTTAATATTTTTTTTCCTTTTTTTTTTCATTTCCTTTGGAAATAGATTTTCTTTTCCTATTAGAATTAGAATTTCTACAAGTTTCCTTTATTTTTAGGTTTCTTAGTACTGTTAAGATTATGATTTCTCTATTATAAATATATGTACTGCCATAGGGCAGAGAGAATCAATTTATCAATAAAATTTTACTTTGGTTTACAATTAATTGTGTTGGTAGATTCCAGTTTCTGTGTTCTTAGGGTTTACGGTGGTAACCCCTTATACTTCCGTTCTGCGTCATTATGATTGCCCTATTCTCGTACTCTTCAAGCTAATCTTTCAGTTAAACATTTTAATATATCACACACACACACACACACACACACACATATATATATATATATATATATATATATATATATATATATATATACAGAAATGATCTTTTGTTCACCGGTGAATAAAAAGTTCTTTCACATCATGTATGGTAACCATTGAATATAATTGTAATGATTTTTGAAAACTATATTTTTTACACTTAGATCATATCCAACTGTTATCATGGTTGGTTTGTAGAAAATTTCTTATTTACCGATAAACAAGAGAGCATTACTCATATATATATATATATATATATATATATATATATATAAAAGAAGTAGCTGTTTTTCAGCCGCAAATTGAACAATCAATGTTAGTAATATCGGCTGAACATTAGTCAATATACATAAAATCATGAAATAAAACGCAATCGGAGAAGGGAGCCGTGTTTGCTAGCCGCCCAAAACTCCAATTTCCTAACCACCACTAGGAAATAAAACCTATCATTTATTTTTTCACCTGGTATGTTGTCGGCATGCTAGTGGTCCATAAAGTTTCTCGGCTAGGAACAGTCTCAATAAACTACTATTTAAGACGAGCCGACCAGAAAATACTCCATCTACATTGTTACTTCATTGCCAATTTGCCATACTCAACAGTAACCCAAATATGTCTACCTTCACATTTTCAATTCTCTTGGTCCTCATCGGAGCCCTCTGGTCATTCATACATCTCCGCCGGACCGCCTCATCAGCAAGGAACCACCACCGGCAACTACCACCCGGTCCCCCAGCTCTACCAATCATTGGTAACCTCCATATGTTAGGTAAACTCCCCCACCGAGCCCTCCATGAGTTAGCCAAAAAATATGGTCCCATCATGTCCATGCGACTAGGCTCTGTGCTGACAATCGTAATCTCATCGCCCCAAGCTGCTGAGCTTGTCCTTAAGACCCACGACGCCGTGTTTGCTAGCCGCCCAAAACTCCAAGTTCCTAACCACTTGTCCTATGGGGGAAAGGGCGTGGTTTTTTCCGAGCACGGTCCATATTGGCGCAACGCTAGGAAATTCTGTACAATGGAGCTTCTTAGTGTCACCAAGATTGATTCATTTTCGGGTACCAGAAGGCAGAGGGTAGAGTTAATGGTGCAATTGCTTATGGATGCAGCGAAAGCAGGTGAAGTTGTGGATTTGAGCAATAGGGTGGCCGAGGTAATTGAGGACACCGTATATAGGATGGTTTTTGGATGCAGTAAAGATGATAGGTTTGATCTGAAGGGTATTATTCATGAGGCCCTCAGCTTGGCAGGAGCTTTCAATCTGGCAGACTATGTGCCTTGCATTGGGGTACTTGACCTTCAGGTATATATACATATATATATATATACATATATATATATATATATGTAGATATATATATATATGTATGTGTGTGTGTGTATTTTGTATCTTAAATGACACATAAGATACAAGTTCAATAGATCGAAGGTGATCGATCTTGTTGGAATACAAAATTTTAAACATAGTTCCAAGTTCCAACTATATATATATATATATATATATAGATATATATATAGATGTATTTGTCATATAAAGTATTGATGTAGAACACAGTTTTATAACCACATCTACATCTATATTTTTAATCTCTTTCTTCCTTAAGGAGTACTAGTTTCTTCGTCTGATTCAGCCTTTTTCTCTCATAGGTAGATTATATATATGGATTTACGTATTTATCGAGACCAGGGTTTTTATTTATTATCTATTCTTTTTATGCTTTCGTAGCTTTCAACCATGCATGGCTGCTCAATAATACTTTAATTTACAGTCGAATCTTTAAGATGGGTTGATGTCTTAGTATTACCTCATTCGTGCCCTTGTAGTTCCCCTCTTGCCCACCAACCCATCCAACCAGAGAATTCTAATTTCTTGTTCCTCCACTTGACCACACAAGTCAACATCTAAGCCAAAGAGGCCAGAAGACTAGGAAGCATGAATAGTGATATGGGATATAGGTACGATATGATACGGGTATAATAATACGATAAATTTTTAAAAAATAAAATACAGTAACGGCAATATAAAAATAACAAATTATATTTTTATATATAAAAAAAAAATAGATTTATTTACATTTCTTTATAAAATATTATAATTGACAAACAAACCAAGAGTTAAAAATCATAATGCATAATTTGTATTTTTGTATGGATAAATTTTGCATTAAATTATGATATATATATATATCAACACTTTTTTTAAAAATAAATTTAAACTTTTCTTAACAATTATACTATGATATTATTATTAGAAATATGTTTTGAAGTACCCGTGAAGTATTGGATATATGGTCAAAGTTTTTAAGAAATATCGGATACGTGGAAGAAATAAAAATATATATTTTAAAATTATGGATACGTTTAAGAAGTATCAAACATTTGTCCGCAAGTATCCGAAAAATATCGATATTCGATACATATTCAATACGGGTACATTACTCTTGTAGAAGTATTTGCACTTTCTAGTCAGAAGATCGAAGATCGGACATCCCAACTCCCAAGAAAGTTACTTTCATATTACCTTGTTAGAAGAAACAAAAAAACGTACTTTCATGCATGTCACAAATTTTACCGGTGGAAAAAAAAATACAAAAGAAATAAACGAAAGAGACAGTGTTGCCAGCCAAACAAAAATATAAGAGTGGTCATTTAACATGTAATATTTTAATATCAAATATTAGTTAATAATATTTATATAAAAATTATTCTTATTGAAATTATTATATTTAATTGAATTTCTACAAATAAATCTCTTCTTTTTTTTACAATATTTTTCTGGTGCATAGATATTTGTGGGAATAAAATATGATTTTTGAATAAGATCTTCATTTTTTTTTAACTTGATTCACTTTATTCATTCTTTTTTCATGTTATTCGCAAAGAATTTTCTTATCACACATTTGATTATCATTATGAATCTAAGTCACTAATATATTTATCTTTTATTATTATATTATCTTCTAGTAATTCTTTTAGATGACTTGGTTGTCCATTTTATTAATTTTTCACCTAAATTTCTTGTTATTTTATTATTAATTATAACAAGAATTGTTGTAATGAGAGACGAGAAAACGTGAGGAATACTAGGAGAAGATGAAAAGTTTTATAATTCCTAATTTTCTACAATTATCCGTAAGTATATATTCAACAATTCATAAAAAATAAATAAATAAATAAAAATAAAAAAGTGAAATGAGGAGTGACAGAAAGAAAAACGAGAAAGGTTTTGAAATAATGATAGAAATTAGAAATTTTAGGATGTATTAAATTATTTGGGACTATCATTAAATTTTTATCATTAGTTGAGGCCTATCACTACAAGGAAATAAAATTTTAAGAAGTTTAATAATATTAGAAAATATAATTTTTAAGAACTCTTATTATTGAAATAAAATAATTTGGAGGTCTTCTGTTTATTAACTGGGGACTTAGGCAGGGGCGGAGCCAGTTAAGGCCCAGAGGGGGCAAATGCCCCCCCTGGCCTGGCCCCGTCCATATATATATATATATATAAGTACATTTTTTTTTATGTACATATATATCATAAATTTTACAAACCGTCCCCCCTAAAATTTTCAATTACTAAAAATACCTCTTAATTTTTTCTATCTTTTTTCTTTTACTCTTCAAACTCCTTTGATTCTCTTAAAAAATATATATACATTCCCCTTCTTCAATAAAACTCTATTTTTTTTTCAATCAAAGTTCTATCATTTGTCTTTTATTTTTTTTTTCTTTTGTATTTTTTTCTCTTCTTAAAATTCTTCATTTTTCACTCATGTATGATGTCATATTGTAACCATTTTTTTTCTTCTTATTCTTTTTTTCCCTATTCTTATTTTAATTTATTATTAGAATTTTATAAACTCAATGCGTGTATATTTTATTTTTGAATTTTTCTTTACTATAATTTTTTTTTGCAAATAATGACATACTGATTAATAAGTACTTTAACGTTGTAGATTACTATCTTGCTGCACTGATAGTTGAAAAAAAAATTAATTTATCATGTTCAATATGTCTATCCTGAAATAAATTTCTAACTCTTTCACTGTTTCTATTAAGATTATCATGCATTGCTAGCTGTCTAATGTGGCTTAGATAATGAAACAATTATGCCTCGTTTTTAAAATATGATTTTTTTTTCTTGTTTGCCTTATTTTGAATAATTACACTGCGCCGCCCTTGAATTCAAATCCTGGCTCCGCCCCTGGACTTAGGCAACTGTCTAAGTCGCCTAAGAGTACGACACAAGGCAAGTATGGTTCTAAATGTAATGCATGCTTATAATACATATTTATTTGTATATATACTAGTGGATGTCCTTGTCTACCACATTATCATGTACTCGAAATCCTAAACGTTAGATGATCAGATAGAGTGAATTTAGATTTTAAACAGGAGAAGACATTTTGGACCACATTTAAATGTAACATAGATTAGTTATATATATTAATCAAAAGTTAAACAAACATTGAAGAGCTTGAATAGAACATTTCATTTCGGTTGAGGGAGGTACAGAAAGCGTTAACATAGACGGTATTGGAGTTCTTAATTGTCAACCATGTCATCCATGTTGTCTTTCAAGTTTTTAATATATGATTACAAAAAATTGTTAATGTAATTAATTTCTTGAACGTCCTTCAGGGATTGAGCCGACGCCTAAAGGCAACTAACAGGGCCATTGACAAGATGTTGGAGATTATTATTGATGAGGCCAAAAATGGGAAACAAAGGCATGACAAGAATTTCATCCAAATAATGCTATCATCGATGAACCAGTCTGCAACAAATACTACCCATGACAAGCTATCATTCACGATCAATCGGACGAATATAAAAGCAATTGTATTGGACGTGATCGCCGCAGCTATTGACACGTCATCTACAGCGATTGAGTGGGTCCTCTCTGAGCTCATTAAGCATCCGAGGGTGATGAGTCGCCTCCAAGAAGAGCTAAAGAGTGTTGTTGGAATGCGTCAAATGGTGGAGGAGACAGATTTGGCCAAGCTTAATTACCTAGACATGGTAATTAAGGAGGTTTTGAGACTACATCCAGTTGGGCCATTGTTGGTTCCTCATGAGTCCATGGAGGACATTGTGATAGATGGATATTACATACCTAAGAAGTCACAAGTTTTAGTGAATGCTTGGGCATTGGGACATGATCCGAATGTGTGGTCCGATAATGTCGACCATTTCTTTCCCGAGAGGTTTGTTGGTAGCAACATAGACCTCCGAGGACATGATTTTCAACTTATACCATTTGGGACAGGTCGGAGAGGGTGTCCGGGAATGCATTTAGGTTTAACCAACATTCGATTAGTGGTGGCTCAGCTAATGCATTGCTTTGACTGGAAGCTGCCCGATGACATATCACACAGTGAGTTGGATATGAGTGAAAAGTTCGATCTTGCAGTACCAAGAGCCAAGCACTTGCTTGCTGTGCCAATATTTCGCCTAGGTGCCAATTAAAGCTTCCAAGAAAGTTCTTGTGTGAATTTAATATTGTTGAGAATTTAAAGGTTTTAAAACTACTTATTTGAATGTGTTTGTAAGTTTTCAGAGTTTTTTAATATGAAGTTTCTACGTCTGAAATAATAGGTTGGGATTCGATGTTTGGTTTTGAAAAAATAATTAAATAGAAGAGAAAAAAAAAAAAAGGAAAAAAACTTTTTAGATTACTTCCATAAAACATTATCAAATAAAAAAAGGATATAAAGATATATAAAGAAAGAAGTCGAAGGAAACAATGTTTTTATATTTCTTTTCTTTGGCAAGGTTATTTTCATATTACCTTATAGAGAAAATAAAAAGGACAAAGACGTTACCTTCATATCACAATCCTAAGACACGTTGCTTTCATATCACAATCCATCCTAACCTATAATTAAAATTAAAAATACAAAGTAATAAATGAAAGGGACAATGTTATCATCAACATCTTTTCTTATATTTTGTATCTATTAATGTATGTGGATATAAGTGTATTTTACCATATACTATTAATAAACCAAGGTTATTACTGTTCATAAAAGAACAATGAAGCAAATTTGAATTAACAAAGTTAAAATAAACTAATTCTGATATTGTATTAGGAATGATGAATTGCGTCCACCTGCTCTTACAATACACATATTTATATTAGAAACATTCTAGAAAGAGAAGGACTTTTAGCAATAGTCAAATTTGAAAATCTCTGTAAAAAATATGGAAAAAAAAAAAGAGATAAAACCTATAAATATCAAAAATCAGAAGAATTAATCTAAGTTGGTCTAACAAAAATCACGAAATATTTAACAGTCGAAGGAAAAAACACGATTTTAAAATCCTAAATGATGGAATTTGTTGAAAAGCAACATGGTACTAGTGTATTTTTCTTATTGGGTCATTTTTGTTCGAAAATGGATCTTCTTGAATCAAAACGATATTATCAAACTGTACTAAAAAAAGGTCAATAACCGTGCAGCAACTATGTTTTATCTAACTAAAGGTTTTCTTTCAATGGTATAATTTCTCCACTCTCAAAGAGGATAGGTGTTACACCCGTGACATCCTCTCACACCAGGGCTGAGGCCATGACATGTCCATGGCTAAGCCCTTGACAACCTACTAATGCATAACAAGTTGTCAGACATAAGCATGCAGTAGTGACATTTCGGTAAATATCATAAAGTTTGGAATTGGCCTTAACATGGCAGCCACACCAAAGGTAGCAGCACATCATGGTCCAGCAACTAGCCTCACGTGTGCGTGGCAGGCATGCCACGTATATATGAGCCCATGGGTGTGCAAACTTGCCCTTGGGCAAGGTGATGGCTCGAGACAAAGGCAGAGGGCTCCGTTATGGCTCGCAAGCTCGTGTGCGCATAGGCATGGGCTCAAACAAACTTCATTGTGGGTATGGCACCAACATGACCCAACAGACTAAGATTGAGGCTAAGGCTAAGGCTTGGTCAACGCAGATAGACTTTGGTCCACAACAAAGGGAAAGTAAGATATGAGCTTGACATTAGGCTAGGCCTCCACCCAATGGATCTCAAATATTGATGGACATGGACTTGGGCATGGGCATGGGCATAGGCAAGGGTTGAACCCATAGTACCATTATAGGAGCCAGGTATGGAACATTATAGGAGCCAGAAACAGAACATCATTTGAAAGAGTTTTAAAACGGAACAAGTTTTAGCAGTACTTTCTAAAGCAGGCTTTTTCCGCCCAATGTTTTTAAGGTAGGCTTTGGCCACCCTAAATAGTAAACTTTTTAAGGCATTGGCAGCCTGTCCTAAATATTCACCACAGCTAAAAGTTATTTTCAAATAATTAGAAATCTTTTAAAGGCATTTTTTTTTCTTTTATAAACAGTAGTTTTTGACTGCCCCTTAAAAATATTTGAGTAACTGTTAAAATGTCTTAACAATCATAACGCTTAATATTGGGTGAGCCATTGAGCACCTTAAAATTTTATTTAAGACGGTTTTGGCTCATCCTAAAATAAGTTTTTTCTTGTAGTGCTTTCATAGGATTGTGAGTTCCACCATCACGTGTTGATAGAATCCACACCCTCTTGCAAGAGAGTTGGCATCACTGGGCTCACTTAAATATGCTCACTTAAATATAATTATTCAAATGAGAAATGGTGTGTAGTAGTTTGTCTTTGAGATGTGGGTGAATGAAAGATCGTTTGAATGTGATAAAAGTACATAGAAATTATTAGGTAATCGAGACAATGTGGTTCCAACCAATCACAAAAAATCATACAATCAAAAAACTGAATATTTGGTTGCACAACTCTTTGTGATTGGATGGGATCGAACCATATGGTCGTGAACTATTTAATTTTTGGTTGCATGACGTTTTGCTTAAATATAATGATTTAATCTAGATTTATAGTTTTTGTAAGAAAGTTCTGGACTCTGCTGCTCCACCTCGCAGTAAAAAATGCAATAGTCATTATCTACCTAGCCTATGTTCCATAATAATTGTAACAAACACAAATAGTTTGAGTTATTTGAGAACTGGATTGGTACATATGGGTTTGACTTACACAATGAATATACTTTCGGTTTACTATTGATTTGGTGTGGATTACATCATTGTAATTATAATATTTTGGTACATAATTACTAAGTTTGTTAATTGCGCTTTCAAATGAATCATGTGTACGCATTAATTGTATTTGGGACTTGTGATTATATATGTATCAAGTTTTAATATAAAGTTGTCTGAAATAATAGGTTGGGATTCAATGTTTCGTATAATTAAATGGAAGAGAGAGAAAAGGAAAAAAAAAACTTTTTACATATGCAAAAAATGTGATAAAAACATTTTTCAACATGTTTTTAATATGCTTATTTACTGGGCAGTAAATGAAGATGACTATTTGTTGAACCATGTAAAAAAGATTTACAACATTTTTTGCATCCTGTAAATAGTTTTTTTTTTTCCCTTGTAGTATATTTCTTTTCTTTTTGCACGAACATTACTTTCATAAAACCTTTTCAAATAAAAAAAAATATATATATAGAGATATACAAAGAAATAAGTTGAAGGAAACAGTGTTTTTATATTTCTTTTCTTTTGCACGATGGTTATTTTTATATTACCTTATAAAAAAAATGAAAAAAAGGAGAAGGACGTTACCTTCATATCACAATCTTAAGACACGTTGCTTTCATATCACAATCCATCGTAACCTATAATTAAAAACTAAAAATACAAAGTAATAAGTGAAAGGGACAATGTTTTCATCAACATCGATCTTTTCTTATATTTTGTATCTATTAATGTATGTGGATATATGTGTATTTTACCATATACTTTAATAAATCCAAAGTTAGTACCGTTCATAAAAGAACAATGAAGCAAATTTGAATTAACAAAGTTAAAAGAAACTAATTCTAATATTGTATTAGGAATGATGAATTGTGTCCACCTGCTCTTACAATACACGTATTTATATTAGAAAATTTCTATAAAGAGGACTTTTAACAATAGTCAAATTTGAAACTCAGGTAAAAATTATGAAAAAAACATGAGATAAAACCTATAAATATCAAAAATCAGAACAATCTAAGTTGGTCCAACAAAAATCACAAAAGTTGAAGGAAAAAACACGATTTTAAAATCGTAAACGATGGATTTTGATTAAAAAGTAGCATGGAATTAGTGTATTTTTCTTATTGGATCATTTTCATTCGAAAATGGATCTTCTCGAATGAAAACGATATTGTCAAAGTGTACTAAGAAAAAGTCAATAACCTGTCCTGCATCAACTATGTTTTATCTAACCAAAGGCCCTCTCTCAATAGTATAACTTCTCCACTCTCAAAGAGGACAGGAGAAGTTGAGTACTTGATAAAAAATTAAAAAAACTATGTATGCACGATTTGAATAATGACTATATATATATATATATATATATATATATATATATATATATATTATACTAGGTTATTGCCCGTGCCTACGGCACTATAAAACAAAAAATTATTGGACCGTATGTATAGACTTGTACATGTCCTATTACATTTGACAGTACTTACATACACTTATACACAACTTCTATCTAAATGTACAATACATCTTACATACTTACAACGTACCCAAACAGTATTGAGTGTTGATCACCACTGTCAGATGGTTTATTCCACTGTTCCTCGTTCCATGTCAGACTCCGAGTCTGCCGTCACCGTTTTCAGTGCCGGAGCTGCCTTAAACAACTCTCGGGACAACAAAACATTTTAATCTTATACACCGCCACCGGCTCTTCATCAATTAGCGTCCCCATTATCGTGGATTAAGCCTTATTCATAAAATAATAAAAAAAAAACAAATGATAAGAACATCAATAAAGAATTGTGCTGGGAATTGGTAAAACAAATTATAGAAAGAAAGATTGTACCTTCACAGGGTTGAGTGTTGTAAAAGACAAATTCTTGCCGAAGACCAACCAAAATCATGAAGAGTTATATATTATGTAATATTATTTTGTATATTATGTATGTAATATAATATATATATTGTACATATATAATGAGGATGAGGAACCAAGTCAAAAGCTGAAGCCAAAAAAAGGTGAGAAAATGAGATAAAGTTGGAGTAAAAGAAAAGATGACCAATGCTGAGGAGCCAATCACACACTGTCTCCATTTCAGCCGAAAGTGAAAAGAATATAACAATCCAAATTAACAATCACAAATTCACTACTAATAAATCAATCATTCCTAATAAACCACAAATCTACAACAAAACGTATTCAAGAAATTACATTACTAAAAAATTTATCAAAAAAATTAAATAAATAAATTACATAACTAAAAAGACTAAAATCAAGCACCTGGAGGGGAGAAAAAATAACTAAATAAGAGAGAGACCTGAGAAAGAAGCATGGAACTGAAGATGGACCCCTATTTAAAATAAAAATAAAATTTACCCAAAAATAAAACAATTTACCCAATTGAAGGCCTAGACAGATTATTAAATAAAAGGATATGGTAAAATTGAAGTTATACATTTCTAAAAAAAAAAAAATTACCCAATTTAATCTATAGGATATGTAAATAAATGAAATACCTTGCAGGAATCATTTGACTTCTTCGTAATCCCATTGGCAGCTGGCAAACTTCCTGATAATCGAAATTAATAAGGAGACTGAATCAAAATTATAATATGATGCATAGGTCTGTGGTTGATGAAAACATAAAAATCATACAAGTTCAACATCTTTTCAAAGCAAAACATTTGCCAGGTACAAACTACAAAGCAATTCACCTAGAATTTGGAAAAGAAAAAAAAGCAAAAATTCTTGAGACCCTTCCTGCTCCTATTTTTGAGCAAAAATTTTGAAAGTGGTAAAAATATCTTCCCAATGTTTTATTAATTTATTTAAAATGTGGTTCATACATGATCTTTCAGGAAGTGCATATGCATTGTTAGATAGTGCAACACATTTGCAAAGAGAATAAATTAGGGAGTAGAACACTGGCAATCAAATTCCAACCTATCAGGTAAGTTTTGCTATTAAAATTTCAGAAATCATCATACCTTTGTCGGCCTGGCCTGCCTACTATATTGGCATTTGAAGATTCATTAGATTGAACAGAACTCTCAATCTGCAAAATTTCTTCTTAGATTCACACATACCTCTCGAGAATTTCAATCACAACAACACAAAGTTTCACCAAAAATAATCCAATCACAACAACACAAAGTCCACTTATCACAAATTCCACCAAAAATAATCCAATCTCACCACCACAAAAGTTCACCAAAAAAAATCCAATCACAACAACACGAAGTCCACCAAAATAACACAACATAACAACCATTTTTACGTACCTTGGTGGGGAAACGACGGTTGGTGGGGGCAAGGGAGTTGCAGCGGCAGTAGATTACATTACCACAGCGGTGATCGCAGGTGGTGTGTGCTGGAGGGACGATGGGGGCACCGGAGTTATAGCGGCAAAAGATCGTGTGGCTACAACGGTGACAGCAGGTGGTGTGTGCACTGTGGATGGACTCGATGTGTCCTCAATGGCCATGTCTATGATCGATGGAGAGAGTGAGAGAAGGAATTAACTTGAACAGGTGGAGGGAGCTCACTATGGATAAGTGAGGGAAAAGGAACTTGAACAAGAAAGAGAGTTTAGAGAGAGAGAGGAAAGAGAGCTTCTTCAGACCCGTTTGTGCTGGAGGGAGAGGAACTTGAATAGGTTGAGATAAGAGAAGAAGAGAGAGAGGAGGGGGGGAAGTGAGCTTCTGTTAAGAGGAAAGACCACCGATCAATGTGTAGAGAGAGAGAGAGAGGAAAGTGAGCTTCTGTGATGATGGGACAAAGAGAGATGGCGTGTACCATAGTATATGTGTATAGGAACTCGGATAGGAGACTAACACGCAACACAGAGCATTTGAGAGGCACTATAATCAACGTATATAATAATTATATTTTATTAAATATATAGATATTATTAAATATATAGATAGATAATATAATATAATACTATAATGGGTGAATTGGGACAGTTAGATTGTAATTAGAAAGAGTTATTTTAGACCGTAGATAGTCATAGATATTTTGAAACGTAGGATTGAATTTTTAAGTATTTTTGATCGTTAGATGATGAATTTTTTTTGGGGAAAATTTAAACTGAAATGTAATATATATATATAGAACCCAGTATTGTTCTAAATGTAATGCATGCTTATAAAATAATAGAAAAAAGTGCATCAAATATATATCCCTCAACTATTGAGTTGTTGATTTTACCGAGAAAAAGAAAATTATTAAATTGTTTCAACATGCATCCCTCAACTAGTAAAGGATGCAATTAAGCCCTCCATCTTTTAAAAAACTCACATGGCACCCTTCATGTTGACCGTGGTTACATATAACCATTAAATGAACTAAAATTACATAAAAGCCCTTAACAGTCTTAAAAAGTTATTAAAAAAAAATAGAATTAAAAATTACATTTTTAACCTTCTAGAAAGAAACTCCATTCAGCAGCCATTCCTGTATCTTTTACAAGGAACTCTCGCATGGTGTCCTCTGCTGCCCAAAGGAGTCTGTAATAGAAAATGGATGCCATGCATGCACCTGAGATGGAGTTCTATTGCTTCTCTGGCATTCAACACTTTGGGATTCTTAGCAGCCATTACACAATGTGGAGAAGAGTTTACTATTGCCTCATTTCTTGTTTTAAGAACTGCTGCAGATACCTGCATCAAGATCATATTATCTCAAAATGAAATCAGAAAGATATAGATATATATAATCATGAACACACCCACTAAATTTTGTTTTTTAACATTATATACTTACAGTTTTAATACTTAAATATCAGAACTTGGCTCCCCAAAAGTGACGAACCCACTAGTTATGTGTCAACATTGTTTACAGAATCTCCAATACTCTGTTTAATATAATTCATTATGTTGTCTAAATCGTAATTTTTCTATTGAATGAAGGATCTTTGATATAATTCATTTGGACATCCCACGGAAATTGAATCACCGAACTGCATAGCATTCATAGAAATCCATCACATGGAATAGAACCAACAGGGAATATGGAAACCATCTAACTATAATTATTTTTTTTTGAAATACTGCCGTTTCAAAAAAAACACAAAACGATCCATACAATTGAATGAAAGTCTTGCATTTTCCCTAATTTCTCCATTCTATATGGTCACTTTATTTGAAAAAAAAAAAATTAAATTTCTCTTACTTTTTCTCTAACTATATATAAAGTATACTATAATATATATATATATATAGGTTATATATATAATTATTTATTTCCATAAATAATAATGTTAACATAAAATAAAAAAGTAATTAAAATTTTCTTTCTTTTTCTCTATCTATCTATATATACAGTATACTATAATATATATATAGGTTATATATATAATTATTTATTTCCATAAATAAAAATGTTAACATAAAATAAAAAGTAATTAAATCTCTCTCTCTCTCTCTCTCTCTCTCTCTATATATATATATATATAGTTCTCTCCTTTGAATAAGTTATTTCTTTTGACTGTACCCAAAAAGACTTATCCATATTGAATAAATTATTTCTTTTTGACAGACCCCCAAAAAACTTATCTTTATGAAATAAATTATCTCTTTTAATAGGAACAGGAAAAAAGACACAAAAAAGTTATTATTTATCTCGTTATATGATCCCAAAAAAATGTTATGTATCTGTTGAATAAATTATCTCCTTTTACAAGAACCTCCAAAAAAAGTATAGCATGCAAATATATATATATATATATCTTTTGACAGGACCCAAAGAAAAAAAAATAAAAATAAATAAGTTATCTCTGTTAAATAAATGATCTCTTTTTACAAAACAAAAAAAAAATAAAAAACGTATTGCCAAAGGTATGCCAAAACGGCATATTAAGTTATTCTAGATGAATTTTTTGACTTGTACGTGAGTTACATAAGCGTATGCTTCTGCCTCAACCCACTTGGTGAAGTAGTCCGTCGCCAAGAGAGCATACCTCTTCCTTTGGGCCGCGATCAGCAAAGGTCCCACAATGTCTATCCCCCATTGGGCGAAGGGCCAAGGGCTGGTCATTGGATTCAAATTCCTTGGTTGTTGATGTAGCAATTGGGCGTGTTTTTGGCACTTGTCATAGTTTCTGGAGTATTCTGCCGCATCGCGGGACATGTATAGCTAGAAGTATCCTATCGTCAGAGCTTTGTGGGCTAGTGATCGACCCCCAGAATGATTGTCGTAAACCCCCTCATGGATTTCCTTCAAGACTTTATTAGCTTCTGAAGGCGTTAGACACTTTAATAATGGCCCCGAGAATGACCTTCTGTAGAGGTGATTATTGATGATTGAATACCTTGAGGCCTTCATTCTTAGCTTCTTTGCCTCTCTTTTTTGTTTGGGGAGGGTCCCACTCCTAAGGTACGCCTCTATTGGATCAATCCAGCTTGGTTCTCATGGGATTACAAATATCACCAATGGTTTTCTGATGCTCGGCTCCCGTAATTCTTCCACGGAGGATACCCTAGTCATGGACTCGTCCGCGCTGGAAGTCGAGCAAGCTAACCTATCAGCCACTTCATTTTCTTCGCATGGAATGTGCTCTAAGGCTACCTCGTCGAAGTCCTTCATGTCTTCAAGCATCGCTTCTCGATAAGCGTTCATCCTGTCCTCTCTGGCCTAGAACTCCCCATTGACTTGATTCACAACCAACTGCGAGTCGCTGAATATTGTCAACTTCCTAACCTGTAATGACTTTGCTAGCCGGAGCCTCGCAAGGAGAGCTTCATATTTTGCGACATTGTTAGAGGCGTCGAAATCAAATCGGATGGCATGATGTAACGTAATCCCATCGGGGGTTCTTACTTCGACTCCTGCCCCTGCTCCGGTGTGACAGGATGAACCATCTACATAAATTTTCCAATGAGAGGGATTTTCTTTCTCTTCCACCGGTTCATCATATTCTAGTAAGAATTCGGCCAACACTTGACCCTTGCGGGCCGTTCAAGGCATGAAGAGGATGTCATAGGCGCTGAGGTCCATGGCCCACTTCATCATTCTTCCAGTCATGTCCGGCTTGCCAATGATGGCCTTGAGTGGCAGATTTGTTAGGAAAACTATCTGATGTGATTCGAAATAGTGTCTCAACTTTTTCTTTGCGTGTATTAAAGCCAGGATCAGCTTCTCGGCTTTTGAGTATCTGTTTTTGGCGTCGGTCATTGTCTTGCTGGAATAGTAAACCGGGTGCTACTTCCCATTCTCTTCTCTAACCAGCGCTGCGCTTGTTGATATTTTCGACACTACAAAGTACAAATGTAACTTTTTCCCGGGCTTAGGTATCGAGAGTATTGGTGTCGAGGCCATATATTGCTTTAGTCTTTTCAAGGCTTCCAACTGATCCGCTCCCCAAATTTTGCCCTTTTTTTTCGGATAACGTCAAAGAACGGCTTGCATTTGTCTGAGAGACATGATATGAACCTGCTAAAGGCGATAATTCACCCAGTAAGGACCTGGACGTCGTGCTGAGTTTTTGGTTTCGAAGTATGGATTAGTGTTGATGATTGGGATGGGCTCATTTCTATTCTCGTTCGGCTGACCATGTGGCCGAGGAACAGTCCAGATGACACTCCGGATGAACATTTTGATGGGTTGAGCCTCAGTCGATGTTTCCTAAGGGTTTCGAACACTTCCTGTAAGTGTTGCAGATGATCTCCCCTCTTTTTACTTTTGACCACCATATCGTCTATGTATGCTTCTACCATTTTGCCGATCTGTTCTCTAAAGACATGACTGACGATTCGCTGATACGTTGCCCCTGCGTTCTTCAAGCCAAGAGGCATTACCTTGTAACAGTAGGTCCCTTGTTCGGTGATAAACGAGGTCTTCTCCTCATCTTTTAGATCCATCGAAATATGGTTGTAGCCCGAATAGGCGTCCAGAAAGGTTAGTAGCTCATACCCGGTACCATCTGGTCTATTTTGGGTAATGGAAAGCTATCCTTCGGGCAAGCCTTGTTTAGATTTGTGAAGTGGATACAAACTCTCCATTTTTTATTTTTCTTTCGTACCACCACCACGTTGGAGAGCCATTCCGGGTACTTTACTTCTCTGATAAGATTAGCCTGGAGCAGGCGATGGATTTCCTCAGTTATTATCTGGTTTCTTTCTGGGGCGAACCTCCTCTGTTTTTGTTTAATGGGAATGCTACAGGGATCCACGTTCAAGGTATGTTTTACCAACCTGGGATCCATTCCTTGCATGTCAAGGTGAGTCCAGGCGAACACATCTTTGTTTCTTCTCAACACTTCGATCAATTCTTCCTTTTCTTTCTTTTATAGTAATGTCCCGATCTGCGTGCTTCTGTCTTCTTCCAGGTTTTCTAGTTGGACTGCTTGGAGCGGCTCTATGGGCTGAGCTATGTTTCGGCCTCTTTTTGTTCAGGCACGCCTGGCTTCTGTGATTGCTATTGGATGCCAATCCCTGAGACTTCTCTGTCTTTCGATGTGTTCCTGATGGTGAGTGAGTAGCATTCCTTTGCTGCCACTTGATCGCCCCGGAGGTCTACTGTTCCCTTTCCGTTGGGGGTTAAACACCTCATTACTTGCTGTAGGGTTGACGGTACTCCTTGCATCCTGTGGATCCAACCTCTTCCCATTATAAGGTTGTAGGATGAACGAACGTCTACTACTATAAACGATTCCCTGAGTGTTCTCTGCGCAGCCGTCACAGATAGTGCTATCGTTCCGACTGGCTGCACTTTGTTTTCGTCAAAACCCACGAGTGGCCCATCGGCTCATTTGATCTGGTCACCTCCGATTCCTACCTGCTTGAAAACCTCCAATGTTATTATATTTGCGCTTGACCTGACGTTGATGAGTACTCTTTTTATCCAGCAATTTGCCACCAATTGGCTAACTACCAGCGGATCTTCATGTGGGAGTTGTACTCTCATTAAGTCCGGATCTCCGAACGTAATCTGAGCGTCAACCCCCGCGTCTTGAATAGAGTTGATTTATGTCATCTTTTGTAGCCTTTTAGCTTGGCGGACGACTGATCTAGATGATCCTTGGTCTCCTTTGGTTGCGTAACCATATATCGTATTGATTGTCTTGACTGTGTTTGGATTCGGGTTCTCTCTTCTGTCAGGTACTTGGCGTTCATTCGACTTCGGTTGTTCCTTCGTCACATACTCCGCTAGACCTCCTTTGGCAATGATCGCCTCCGTCTGTCCTCTGAGATTACGACATTCATTAGTGGTGTGCCCGTAATCCTGATGCAGAGCACAATGTTTGCTCTTATCTTTAAGCTCGACCGGAATCCAGATGGGTGGGGGTGTTCGGAATATGCCTCTGTTCTTGTTTTCTTGGTACAACCTTGCTAAGGTGCATTTCAGGGGCGTGTTCTTTTCCTCGAACCTGGGGAGTTTTCTTGATGTCGAGGGTGCGAGGGGGACTCTGCCATGGCTCCTCTGTTTATCGCCTTTCTCCTTAGATAATGGACCGATGCTTATCAGGGCTGTCCTCTGTTGGCGTAAAGCTTCATCTTCTTCGAGGCTGAGGTATCCTTGTGCTTTCGCGTTTAGATCCCCCATTGTCTTGGAGGTTTTCTTGACCAGAGATGAATGAAACTTTGAGTCGGGGATCATGGCTATTTTGAAGGCTTCCACCACCGCTGCTTGGTCGCAACCGTCGATCAGGGACATTTCTAGATTAAATCTGGTCATGAAGGCCTTCAAGGGTTCCCCCTTCGTTTGTCTCATAGTGAAAAGGGAAGAGATTGTTTTCTTCTGTCTTCGATTGCCAATGTACTGTGTTATGAAAAGCTCACATAGTTTCGTGAAATTGGGGATGGTGCCCGATGGTTGTTGTTTAAACCAGGTTAGGGCAGCACCGGACAGACTAATTGAAAAAACTTTGCACATGAGGTTTTCGTCCTCAACGTGCAAGGTCATCCGTTGCTATACATGAAAGAGATGATCAACAGGATCTGCTGTCCCGTCAAAGGTGATGAAACTCGGGAGTGTGAATTTTCTCGGGTTCGGAGACCTCCTTATTTCGTCCGAAAAGGGGACTGTATCACCTTGCTAGCGACTTGGGTTGCTAGATCTGCCGGGGTCAGATTCTTCAGGTCCTTAATATCGGCGTTGACCTCCTCCAGACGTCTGGTCAGTGCATCAAAACTGACATCTGGTTTGGTGGTTTGGGATTCAGGTTATTCCGCGTTCGTCCTTTGTTTCGAGCGGAGTCGTATTCTACAGAGGCTTCCCTCTCAGGCGGGATGTTTTCTAATTGCTTTTCGGTGAGTCGGGCGATCTTCTCTTGGAGCAGGTCGTTTTTCCGATTGGATTCCTCTAACTGGTTTCGCATTTCCTGTAAGAGCTGTTCTTCTGTCTGATTCTGATCCATCGAGTGGCTCGGGGCAGGTGGCTGTTGCCCTGTTATAGTTCCGGAACGTAGCTGTACAGGCATAAACTCCTAAGGAATTTATGTGTTGCTTCGTTCCCACAGACGGCGCCAAAGTGTAGGTACAGAAAAATTGTAGCCACACTTAACAAAATTAATTTTCAAAAAACATTCCTCCCTTTTCTCATTCTACATTCAGTCTTTAAATATTAGTCCGAATACCATGATTGTGCCTATAATTTCTCTGTTTATCAGAACTTTATTTATGAAATTATGCCTTCAATCTTGGCCGGGATTCTGTGCTCAAATGTCGGTATTTTAAGGAGGGGATTTCGGATCTTTCCCTGTTTTTATGCCACCTTGTCATGGATGACTTGGAAGGTGACGTGGCTGCCAGGTGTCGTGTGAGTCGCACGTGTCGTATAACGATTCTTTTCTTCCACTACAACACGTATTCAAGAAATTACATAACTAAAAAATTTATCAAAAAAAAAAAAAGAAATTACATAACTAAAAAGACTAAAATCAAGCACCTAGAGGAGAGAGAAAATAACTAAATAAGAGAGAGACTTGAGAAAGAAGCATGGAACCGAAGATGGACCTCTATTTAAAATAAAAATAAAATTTACCCAAAAATAAAACAATTTACCCAGTTGAAGGCCTAGACAGATTATTAAATCAAAGGATATGGTAAAACTGAAGTTATACATTTCTAAAAAAAAAAAAATACCCAATTTAATATATAGGATATGTAAATAAATGAAATACGTAATCGCATTGCCAGCTGGCAAACTTTCTGATAACTGAAATTAATAAGGAGACTAAATCAAAATTATAATCTAATGCATAGGTTTGTGGTTGATGAAAACATAAAAACCATACAAGTTCAACATCTTTTCGAAGCAAAACATTTGCCAGGTACAAACTACAAAGCAATTCACCTAGAATTTAGAAAAGTAAAAAAAACAAAAATTCTTGAGACCCTTCCTGTTCCTATTTTTGAGCAAAAATTTTGAAAGTGGTAAAAATATCTTTCCAATGTTTTATTAATTTATTTAAAATGTGGTTCATACATGATCTTTCAGGAAGAGCATATGCATTGTTAAATAGTGCAACACATTTGTAAAAAGAATAAATTAGGGAGTAGAACACAGGTAATCAAATTCCAACCTATCAAGTAAAGTTTTGCTATTAAAATTTCAGAAATCATCATACCTTTGTCGGCCTGGCCTGCCTTGCTATATTGGCATTTGAAGATTCATTAGATTGAACAGAATTCTCAATCTGCAAAATTTCTTCTTAGATTCACACAAACCTCTCGAGAATTTCAATCACAACAACACAAAGTTTCACCAAAAATAATCCAATCACAACAACACAAAGTCCACCAAAATAACACAACATAACAAACACAACATAACAACCATTTTTACGTACCTTGGTGGGAAAACGACGGTTGGTGGGGGCAAGGGAGTTCCAGTGGCAGTAGATTATGATACTGCAGTGGTGATCGCAGGTGGTGTGTCCCAAGGACGATGGGGGCACAGGAGTTACAGTGGCAAGAGATCGTGTGGCTGCAACGGTGACTATAGGTGGTGTGTGCGCTGTGGATGAACTCGATGTGTCCTCAATGGCCATTTCTGTGATCGATGGAGAGAGTGAGAGAAGGAATTAACTTGAACAGGTGGAGGGAGCTCGCTGTGGATAAGTGAGGGAGAAGGAACTTGAACAGGAAAGAGAGTTTAGAGAGAGAGGGGGGAAAGAAAGCTTCTTGAGACCCGTTTGTGCCGGAGGGAGATGAAACTTGAATAGGTTGAGATAAGAGAAGAAGAGAGAGAGAGAGAGAGAGAGAGAGAGAGTATGAGAGAGGAAAGTGAGCTTCTGTGAAGAGGAAAGACCCCGATCAATGTGTAGAGAGAGAGAGGAAAGTGAGCTTCTGTGATGATGGGACAAAGAGAGATAGCGTGTACCGTAGTATCTGTGTATAAGAACTCAAATGGGAGACTAACACACAACACAGAGCATCTGAGAGGCACTATAATCAACGTATATAATAATATTATTTTATTAAATATATAGATATTATTAAATATATAGATAGATAATAAAACATAAAATTATAATGGGTGAATTGAGACCGTTAGATTGCAATTAGAAAGAGTTATTTTAGACCGTAGATAATCATAGATATTTTGAAACGTAGGATTGGATTTTTAAGTATTTTTGATCGTTAAATGATGAATTTTTTTGGAGAGAAATTTAAACTCAAAGCTGAAATATAATATATATATATATATATATATATATTATATTTCAGCTTTGAGTTTAAATTTCTCTCAAAAAAAATTCATTATATAACCCAGTATTGTTCTAAATGTAATGCATGCTTATAAAATAACAGGAAAAAGTGCACCAAATATCTCTCAACTATTGAGTTGTTGATTTTACCAAAAAAATAAAATTATTAAATTGTTTCAACATGCATCCCTCAACTAGTAAAGGATGCAATTAAGCCCTCCATCTTTTAAAAAACTCACATGGCACCCTTCATGTTGACCGTGGTTACATATAACCATTAAATGAACTAAAATTACATAAAAGCCCTTAACAGTCTTAAAAAATTATAAAAATAAAAAAGAATTCAAAATTACATTTTTAACCTTCTAGAAAGAAACTCCATTCAGCAGCCATTCCTGTAGCTTTTACAAGGAACTCTCGCATGGTGTCCTCTGCTACCCAAAGGAGTCTGCAATAGAAAATGGATGCCATGCATACACCTGAGATAGAGTTCTATTGCTTCTCTGGCATTCAACACTTTGGGATTCTAAGAGTTTACTATTGCATCCAGGGGCGGCATGCCCCCCCCCCCCCCCCCCCCCCCCCCCAAAATTTTTAAAATTTTATTATACCCCAAAAAAAAAAATTAATTTTAAATAGTACCTTAAAATTTATTAAAAATTTTAATTTGGCCCCTCCAAATCTTTCCAAAAAACTCATATATTGACCTCAAATAAGAAATTTGAAAATAAATTTAGCTTGTGTCCTCTTAAAAATTATATAAAAAAATTAAACTTAGACCTTGTAGTCATACTTTTGAACGCCCAAATATTGTGAAATAAAAATTTAAGTTCATTAACATTGTAATCCTTATCACAACAAATCGTTATTTTATTTACATATACACATGTACAATATCTATTATATTAATTCAAAAAAGAAATACATTAATGTCCTCTCATATTCAATAAAAATGCATGAACCTTTCTTATCAAATATTTTTGTAAATTGATGTTTACAAGAAAAAATCTAGAATTAAATATCAATCTTCATTTGCTAAATGACAAATTAAAAGGAGGAAAAACAAGTGTTGTGAAATTGTAAACAACAACAATGATCATATATACTAAAACTTTTAGTGGTCATTTACTAACAAATAACAAATTCTATGACTAATTTATGTATAAGCCACTAAAAAATAATCTTGTTTTTGTTAAAATTGTGAGACTTTGTTTAGTTAAATTTTTTTTTTAATCAAATATATATTTTCGAAATGGAATCAAATTACTCAAAATCTTTTTCTAAAAATTGGATTTTTGAAAAACTGAAACAATTAATTATTGAAGAAAAATTGGTTCCCTAATTTTTTTTTCTTTACCTCTTCACTTTTTAGTTGTAACTTATTGTTTCATCTTCTCAATTTTTTTTATTCTCACATCAATTTTCTATCTAATTATTTAAGTTGCATTTTTCTCAATTTTAAAACTTTTTTTCCTTAACAAATTTCTCAACATATATATACTATAACTAAAATTTAAAAAAATTATATTATAATTGGTTACTAATATTTTTAAATTTTAATTACATAATATAAATTTGGCCCCCCAAAGAAAATTTCCTGGCTCCGCCCCTGATTGTATCGTTTCTTGTTTTAAGAATTGCTGTAGATACCTGCATCAAGATCATCTTATCTCAAAAAGATATCAGAAAGATTCTGAATTTATTTTTGCAGAGAGTTTTGGCAGTGGAAATAGGCAATTCGGCATAGCATAACTCCTCACAGTTTACTATAGCATTGTATATTCAAATTTCTGATAAGGGGTTGTGAAGCTGTACATAGCCATGGACGGAGGCGCACAGTCATAGACTCACAGTGCAATTCTCAAATTGTCGAGGAGGTTTTCAGAGAATTCAAGAGTCGCCGAGCAGCCATGATCTTAGAGACACGGACGCAGTGGGTCGTACTGAAATTTTACTTATTTACAAAATTACGCATAATATTTGTTAAAATTTTAAAAATACCTTCACTCAATTTTTTTTAATATCCCACCATATATTCTTGTTGTTCAAAGCAGTTCCCTTCATACAATTTTCTGAATTCGTTATTTTAATATACTAGTGTATGTCCGTGTCTACGGCACTATCGTGATTCGTGCACTAGCCATCGTGACCGTGTGTGTATATATATATATATATACTAGTGTATGTCCGTGTCTACGACACTATCGTGCACTTACTATCGTGACCGTTAGATGAAATAATTATAGACCTTAGATAAATATAATTATGAACGGATCCATGTCGGAGCCCGTGGGACACCCGACACCCACTAAATTTTGTTTTTTAACATTATATACTTACAGTTTTAATACTTAAATATCAGAACTTGGCTCCCCAAAAGTGACGAACCCACTAGTTATGTGTCAACATTGTTTACAGAATCTCCAATACTCTGTTTAATATAATTCATTATGTTGTCTAAATCGTAATTTTTCTATTGAATGAAGGATCTTTGATATAATTCATTTGGACATCCCACGGAAATTGAATCACCGAACTGCATAGCATTCATAGAAATCCATCACATGGAATAGAACCAACAGGGAATATGGAAACCATCTAACTATAATTATTTTTTTTTGAAATACTGCCGTTTCAAAAAAAACACAAAACGATCCATACAATTGAATGAAAGTCTTGCATTTTCCCTAATTTCTCCATTCTATATGGTCACTTTATTTGAAAAAAAAAAAATTAAATTTCTCTTACTTTTTCTCTAACTATATATAAAGTATACTATAATATATATATATATATAGGTTATATATATAATTATTTATTTCCATAAATAATAATGTTAACATAAAATAAAAAAGTAATTAAAATTTTCTTTCTTTTTCTCTATCTATCTATATATACAGTATACTATAATATATATATAGGTTATATATATAATTATTTATTTCCATAAATAAAAATGTTAACATAAAATAAAAAGTAATTAAATCTCTCTCTCTCTCTCTCTCTCTCTCTCTATATATATATATATATAGTTCTCTCCTTTGAATAAGTTATTTCTTTTGACTGTACCCAAAAAGACTTATCCATATTGAATAAATTATTTCTTTTTGACAGACCCCCAAAAAACTTATCTTTATGAAATAAATTATCTCTTTTAATAGGAACAGGAAAAAAGACACAAAAAAGTTATTATTTATCTCGTTATATGATCCCAAAAAAATGTTATGTATCTGTTGAATAAATTATCTCCTTTTACAAGAACCTCCAAAAAAAGTATAGCATGCAAATATATATATATATATATCTTTTGACAGGACCCAAAGAAAAAAAAATAAAAATAAATAAGTTATCTCTGTTAAATAAATGATCTTTTTTACAAAACAAACAAAAAATAAAAAATAAAAAAAACAACATTGAAAAAAAAAATCTATTTTGATAGGATTAAAAAAAAAGTACTAAAAGAAGCAAAGAAGGTAAAAAAAAATTAAATTTTATTTTATTTAAAGCGTGGTTATGGTATTCTAAAATAAAGAATGATGTATTAATTAGTTTAAGGACTTTCTTTTAATTTTCTTTAAAAGAAAAAATGCAAGTGGAGTTCAATTGTATAAAGGGGAGTGCGAACATCACCTCTCATAATTATTTTCTAAAAAATATAATTTAATAATATATATATATATATATATATATATATATATGTATAAGAGGGGTGGAGAGAAGATAGAAATGAAAGAACAAACTTCCTTTATCCTCCAAATATGGACAAAAGAAAGAAAGGAAGAAAAGGAAGGTTGCTATAAAAAAAATTTAAATTACAATAATACCCTTCATAATTATAGATAAATAAAGGTTCAAATGAGTACTATAGATAGTGATGGGTATAATAATAAAAACAAATTAAAACTCTCTCTTCATTTCTCATAACAAACAAAGTAAGGTATTATCTTCTTCTCTTTTCTTTCATCTAATCAAATAAAAAGAGGGAATGAAACTATCTCTTCCCTAGGGATGTCTCATCTATTCTTTCTTCTCTTCCTTACATCATTTTTCTTCCTTCTTACCAAATAGAGCATTAGTTTCTCAACTAAAATAAGATTGTGGATGGATTAGGCATGACAACGGAGTGGGTTTGGAACAAATTACCCTAAATCATGTCCTACCCTATTTAGTAAACCCTTGTCATATTGTGATCCTATTACTGCACTATTAGATCAAGTCCACAATCATATTCCTACATTATTCTATTTATTTAATATATAGATGCATTATTTGATTTTATTCATACTCTAATACCATAATTGTCACACTCACATTCCTACTACTAGGGCCTTATAGGACAACTAGTCAAGCTAATCATCCAACCCAGCATAATCAACACATTAAGGGCTTTGATTAATAGAAAGTGGGGTTTTGATTAATCAAACTTCTATCATAACTTTTATCGAAGCATACGAGCTTTTGACCCTTAATGTGACTAGTTCTTTGATTAATCGAAAGATTGGTTTCAATTCGTCGTAGCCCTACCAGCTGAAGTTCTCATTCCCATATCATTGAAGTTTCAAACTTCAATTCAAATGCCTCAACCCATTCCCACATCCTAGCATACATCAATACGCTCCTCAATTACAACACACATAAACATCAAGCGGGATTAAAAAGAACCTCATTCTTGGAAACATACACCATTAATACAAAAATTCTCTTGTCCAAAAGTTAACATTTGAGGCATGTATGCCCATATACAATTCTTAAAAAAAAAAATCTCCTTATACATTTCAAAATGCACTATGTCCACATCCCGAATGTGCCTAACACAAAAACAACCCAAAGAGAGTTCTTTTAACTCTATATCCAACTCAAGGTTGGTTACCATCGGCGACCTCCTTGCCATGACTTGAAATTGTTAATGTAAGAATATGAGTAAAGTTCAATGGGCTCAAGGTCATATGTTGTGCAATTCACCCAAGTCTCATATTTCATAATATCCCATAAATAAAACATAAATGCCATCAAAGCTATGGGTTATGCACCCTAGCATTCTAATCTCAAAAATCACTCATCTAAATTCAACATGGCATACAAGTCATAACACATCACAATTCATCAATACCCAAGTTATACATGCATCATTGCACAATTTCATCATACATATATCAATATGACAATAATCACAATAATCAATTCGAATATAATATCCAACCGAAAAGTTACATAAGCTTTCACATAAATTCTTGGAATAGTGCTCACACACACACACACACACTCTGATACGTGCTTTACCCCGTACCAATTCATAGTTATTGCGGACTACTAACCTATTCGGTAACCACCCTTCTTACATAAATTTGAGGACTTTCAACCCCGGAGGATCTGTTCCCCATCTACTCTGTACATGGGTCATTTTTTGAGCCACACCCACACCCACAAAACATATCAAGTTTGCATAAACATACACAAGTCCTCGATGCAATAACACTCATTTCATGTTCTAGATTCGTCTCTAACATGTCATGTCATGAACTATATCGACACATACCAAAATCAACTCATTTCAACCCAATTAACATTGAAATTTAATTTTCAACACATCACAAAATCTCATATATGCAATCTACATCACATATGACATAAAAATATAAGAAACACATTATAAATCAGAATTCAACCATTTCTATTCATAGATAAAAATATAAAGATCATCATTTAAACCATGAACTTCATCATAAACCTCAAATATACATATATCCTAAAAACATTACATTTTATACATTAAGATGAAATACAGTTTATATTGAAAGACACAACACACACCCCCTACTTCAAGAGATTAAATTTTTAGCAAAACTCAAAATCCACCAAATCAAAAACTCTCAAAATCTTACTTTGTTTGGTTCAAAACGATGCCCTCGCCATGTAGGATAAACTTTCATTCACCGACACCTTTCAAATCTTACCCTAGAGCCTCCAAAACATAGGGAGAATGAAGAAAAATGAAAAGAGAAGAGAGATACACGACTGTTTGGAGCTAAAAAAAATGGTTGTAAATATCTAGGATTTGATATTTATAAGCCCTAGGGCATAAAATGACCAAAACGCTCTTAGTTCACTTAACGTACCTTCCCGACCTTTGTTATCGAATCCGAAAGCGAATATGGCCTCAAAATCAATTCTACATCCCTCATAACAATCTATTTGGTCTAAAACTAAAAATAAAATCTTTCTAAAAAATGTCCAATTTTATACGCCTACCCGACTCGCGTCTTGGGCTCCGTCGACCCAAAAATCTCAAATTGAACCAAATGGCTTTAAAAACTCTCTGGACCTCTAAACTAGATCCTATATATTGATAAGTGTACAAAACTTGTTATTTTATATCCTAAAATAAGTTTTTAATTCATCTTTTATTTTATTTAAATGTTCTTATCTTTGCATTTTATGTTTTGTAGGGGTTGATTTCCAAATAAGAAGAAAAGTAACAAAAGATGGCTAAAAATGATATTTATAGCCAAAGATGAACATCAGAAGAATTGTTGGAGAGATGATATTCTGTGCAATCTACTTCACAAGAGGTCTCAAGTTCAAAACTTTGCAAAATACTTTTTTGCACGGCTACGTCTGTAGTCCAGAATTCAAATTAAAGATATGGAGATCAAATATTAGATATTTAAATTCAAAATTTTGTATTTTGAATTTCAAATTTTGTATTTTGAATTTTGTATTTTAAATTTTTTTCACCTAAACCATTCCCCTTTAACTCTATAAATAGGGGGTCTTAAGGAATGGTGAAGGGGGTTAAAAATTGTAGAGAAATTATAGAAAAAAATAGTGTAATTGTTTTATTGATTCAATGATGAGTAGTAGTTTTATTTCTATTTGTTTGTTTTCTATTAATATGCAAGCGTAAACATCCTTCTCAAGGGAGTGATGAAGCCACCATGGCTGAAGTATAGGTAAGTTGTTTTATTTTCTTGTCTACTTTTTCTTCCCAAGAGCATTCTACTACTCTTCTATTCTGGATTTTATTTTATAAAATTAGAGGAAGGATTTTTCGTGTTTGCCAAATAATGATAATTCGAAGAATGCCTACCTCTGTTTACCTAGCCAATGTGCATCAGATTAAGTAAAGAAATGTCTCTCTCATATATAATCAAGTCATTCTTTTTTATTCCATATTTTCCTTCATCTTTCCAAGTTCTAATTGGATTGGTGAAGTATATTAATTATTGGAGAAAAAATTAGATAAGAATATAAAAAAAAAAACTTTATTTATATGGATCCATGGTGGTGAATTCTCTTTCCTTGAGATTTGTCCTATCATTTGATCTAAGACATTTAATATTAGTTTTTATTATTAAATAAAAAATCAGAATTTTATTTTTTAAATATTCATTTTTCATCTCAAGAGATTTTAGTTTTGAATTTTAAACTTGTTATTGATTCTCACTTGAGAGTGGTTCGACCCTACCTTTTGAGATCATGTGCGATGCGTTAGATTATGCAGTTGGGGCTGTTTTAGGACAAAGAGTTGATAAAGCACCCTATGTGATCTATTATGCTAGCAAGACTTTGAATGACGCGCAACTTAACTACTCGACCACTGAGAAAGAGTTATTAGCAGTCGTGTTTTCCTTTGACAAATTTTGCTCATATTTGATTGGATCTAAGGTCATCATCTATACCGATCATGCAGCATTGCGATATCTTCTCTCCAAAAAAGATGCCAAACCTAGGTTGATACGCTGGATCTTACTCCTTCAAGAATTTGACCTTGAGATCCGTGATAGGAAAGGCTCAGATAATGTAGTCGCTGATCATTTGTCCCGTCTTATTGTTGATTCTATTAGTGACTCCCTTCCTATCTCTGATTATTTTCCTGATGAGCAACTTTTTACAATATCTCATGCCCCATGGTATGCTGATATTGTCAATTACATTGTGACTGGTCAAATCCCTTCCACTTGGTCTAAGCGAGAGAGAGACAAATTCTTAGCTAAGGCTAAGGAATATTTTTGGGATGATCCCTACTTATTCAAGTATTATCCAAATCAGATCATCCGTAGGTGTGTTCCCGAGGACGACCAAGAGTCTGTCATTTCTTTTTGTCATGATCAGGCATGTGGTGGCCATTTTAGCTCTAAAAGGACCGCTGCAAAAATCTTGCAGTCAAGATTTTATTGGCCCACCCTTTTTAAGGACACTTATACTTACTGTCTCGCTTGTCCTAGATGTCAACTATTAGGTAAAATTATCAAGCGTAATGAGTGGCCCCAACAATCAATTCTAGTTGTTGAAACCTTTGATGTTTGGGGTATTGACTTCATGGGACCCTTTCCCTCCTCATTTGGGTATATATATATTCTTCTTGCTGTTGATTATGTGTCCCAATGGGTAGAAACATTAGCCACTAAGACAGCCGACCATAGAGTTGTGGTGAATTTCTTGAAAGACTTAATTTTGCCTAGATTCGGTGTACCTCGAGCCATAATTAGTGATAATGGTTCCCATTTTTGCAACAAAGTCTTTGCAAGCTTAATGTCTAAATATGGGATCACCCACAAAGTGGCCCTATCTTATCACCCACAAACCAATGGTCAGGCTGAGGTATCCAATAGGGAGATCAAACATATCTTAGAAAAAACTGTTAACCCCACAAGGAAAGACTGGAGTCTCCGCCTCCAAGATGCTTTGTGGGCATATCGTACTGCTTATAAAACTCCTATAGGAATGTCTCCATATTGCTTAATCTATGGCAAAGCATGTCACTTGCCTGTCGAACTCGAACATCGTGCTTATTGGGCTATCAAGGCCATGAATTTTAACTATGATAAAGCCGGAGAGTGTAGGTCACTTCAACTCGATGAGTTAGAGGAAATCAGAAATGATGCCTACGAGAGTTCGAAGATTTATAAAGCTAAGACCAAATTGGAACATGATAAACAAATTCTGAGAAAAGATTTCTCCCCAAGCCAGAAGGTTCTTCTGTATAACTCTCGTCTTGAATTGTTTCCTGGAAAGTTGAGGTCACGATGGTCTGGTCCATACTATGTCCACCAAGTTGCTAGTCATGGTGCTATTGAGGTTCAAGATCCCAAAAATAGAAAGTTATTCAAAGTTAATGCTCAACGTATAAAGCCTTTTCTTGAGTTGGAGGCTCGTGAAATTGAAAATGTTTTCCTTGTTAATCCGGTCTATCTCGATTGATCTTTTTGGGGTACTATCTCTTTTGCGTCTGGCTGAAGACGTTAAACTTAGCGCTCTTGGGAGGCAACCCTGCTGGTTGATTTTAGAGTTTCGTAACTGTTTAGTTGTGTTGCTACTTAGTTTAGGATTTTTTGTAAACTCTATTTGGATATGTTTATATTCTATTTGGGGTACGGTCTTTGATTAATATGATTCTAAATCATTTAGTCTATATTATTATGCATTGCATATTTGTAGGGACTGTACTTCTACCACACCAGAACAATTGAGGTAATTTGTTCCAATATTTTTCTATTTGTCTTCAGCAATACATTGTTACTATACTTTTAACACTAGGGACAGTGTTGTATTTTTGTTTGGGGGTGGGGTAGATTTACCAAAATGCATGCCTTTTTTGAAAATCTTTTGATCCAAAATAGAGTCACATTTCAAAAAAAAAAAAAAATTTTGGCAGTATAGTACCTTTACAATGATGATATTGGATTAACTTATGATTCGTTTCATGAAATCCAAGAGATGTTAATGTTTTGACCTAAATTGAACTTGTTATTAGGGTATTATAATGATAGACATTATTGCATCACGGGCATTTAGAAGCAGAAATATTTTTTGCACAAAAGTCAAACTTTGCAATTCGAATTGAAAAGTGAGTAACCTCCTGATAATCTAGAAGATCTAATAGTAAAGACTTAGACTGTGTGAGCTTTCGTGCCTTTCACTTTTGTAGAGAGTTTTTATGCTAACTCCGAGTCACAAGATGACTCAATTTTCTTGGATACCATATAAAAAATTGTTGGTAGTCTCATTATCTTTCATTTTGGTTGATCACTGAGAATGAAATCACTTCGAGTTAAGAGAAACATAAGCCTTGTAATTTATTTTTCTACTATCGTATCCTACCATAATCCTTCTTTCTGTTGTTAGTTTCTAAAAAGTGATACGGATGTTCTTGTGAAAAAGAAAAAAAAAACCATCATATTCATTTCAAAAAAAAAAAAAAAAGAAGAAAAAAAGAAATGAAGAAGACAAGTTTTCCCTTTGAGATATTTTGAAGACTCATCACTTCCAAAAACATTCACCTACAGCCCTATCCTAATCACCACCTGTAAGATTTATGGAAAGATATGATAGTGGGTAATAAGTAAGCAGGCGCTATGGTGGGTAACTCGACATTCTCCCAAAAGTGATCAACATTCCTATCATAAGACTTTTCTATTTATATGTATCAGTTTTTCATATTGGTATGTGAGCTTGCTTTTACTTTGGAAACAAAGTTTCTACTCACATACAACTGAGAGAAACAGTTAGCCAAATCTCCGAGAGTTGTTCTTTTAAAGAGATATTTACCTGTGAGATTTGAAGTCAAAACGTTTTTTTCTTCTAGTGACTTGGGAATTACATTACTTGAATTTGAGGATGGCTTTTTGTCGACTTCATACACATTCACTTTGCTTCTAGGTTACTTGTGGATAATTTGTCCTTGATGTTTATTGTTATAACACCCTAGTAGCTTGTTGTATATGAGGAACTTATCAATTTCATTTCTTATTTTTCATGTTTCATGGATATACAGGAGATTCTCTGAACAATAGGGGAAATTACTGCCTTAAAATAACTCTTCTTTGTAATAGTTAGAAAGTTTGTGGGTACCTTCACTGCAAACCCTCACGAGACTATAACTCGTCCACTAGGGGTAACCTAGGGGTTTAAGGCCTTATTGCATATGGTAAATGCAATCGAGAACAGCCTGCGAAAGTGGCACATCTTTAGTTAGGAGTTAAATATAAGTAGCAGTTTTGTACATTAATTTCTTTTGCTTGTATTTGCTAGAGGACTAGTAAAAGCTCGTTTGGGGGTAATTTGATAAGTGTACAAAATTTGTTATTTTATATCTTAAAATAAGTTTTTAATTCATCTTTTATTTTATTTAAATGTTCTTATCTTTGCATTTTATGTTTTGTAGGGGTTGATTTCCAAATAAGAAGAAAAGTAGCAAAAGATAGCTAAAAATGATATATATAGCCAAAGATGAACATCAGAAGAATTGTTGGAGAGATGATATTCTGTGCAATCTACTTCACAAGAGGTATCAAGTTCAAAACTTTGCAAAATACTTTTTTGCACGGCTACGTCTGCAGTCCAAAATTCAAATTAAAGATATGGAGATCAAATATTAGATATTTAAATTCAAAATTTTGTATTTTGAATTTTGTATTTTGAATTTTGTATTTTAAATTTTTCCCACCTAAACCATTCCCCTTTAACTCTATAAATAGGGGGTCTTAGGCAATGGTGAAGGGGGTTAGAAATTGTAGAGAAATTATAGAAAAAAATAGTGTAATTGTTTTATTGATTCAATGATGAGTAGTAGTTTCATTTCTATTTGTTTGTTTTTTATTAATATGCAAGCGTAAACATCCTTCTCAAGGGAGTGATGAAGCCACCATGGCTGAAGTATAGGTAAGTTGTTTTATTTTCTTGTCTACTTTTTCCTCCCAAGAGCATTCTTCTACTCTTCTATTCTGGATTTTATTTTATAAAATTAGAGGAAGGATTTTTCGTGTTTGCCAAATAATAGTAATTCGAAGAATGTCTACCTCTGTTTACCTAGCCAATGTGCATCAGATTAAGTAAAGAAATGTCTCTCTCATATATAATCAAGTCATTCTTTTTTATTCCATATTTTCCTTCATCTTTCCAAGTTCTAATTGGATTGGTGAAGTGTATTGATTATTGGAGGAAAAACTAGATAAGATTATAAAAAAAAAAACTTTATTTATATGGATCCATGGTGGTGAATTCTCTTTCCTTGAGATTTGTCCTATCATTTGATCTAAGACATTTAATATTAGTTTTTATTATTAAATAAAAAATCAGAATTTTATTTTTTAAATATTCATTTTTCATCTCAAGAGATTTTAGTTTTGAATTTTAGACTTGTTACTAATTCTCACTTGAGAGTGGTTCGACCCTGCTTACTACTATACAGTTTTTAGTAAAGTTTTTGCAGGTTTTATTATTTTTTGTACGAAGTGTAGAAAAGTAACGACGAACATCCATTAATCTACACCCGTCATATATACATATCACCTTCAAACATATGCTACATCGCATAATTGATAAAATAAATAAATAAATAATAAAAAAATTTTGAATCTCTATAACTTGTTATTGGTGATGTAATTGGTAAGATTATATGTTAGTTGTTGATGACGTGAACCACCAATGCTATCAAAAAGAGAAACATGGAGAAGATTTAGTCTTCAAAAATGGATGAAAGATAGGTGTAAAGGTTGGAGAGATGGAGGCAAAGAAAAAGTGGAGAGGGCTAAAGAGTCACTGCGTCGACAGAGATGATTAGAACAGAGTGGGGTTAGTGGCAACTATGAAATTTCTAGAAAGTGGAAAGTAGAAACCCTAGGAAGTGAGATTACATATACTAGGGTTTCTTTTTTAGGAATATTGAATGAGAGTAAAAGTATAAATGTATTTTTTTATATGTAATTGGGCTGTCACGTCTTGATTTTCCCTACAATCATTCTCATAGAGAGTGTTTGTATGAATGAAGTGGATGAAATGTTATGGGAAAATAAGAATTTTACGGTGACAAATATGTGATAGCGTCTAAAGGTTATGGAGACATCATGACCTAACATTGAATTGTGGTTTGTTAAGTCACCTAAAGTATTTGATAATGAATTGCATATACTGGTCTTATATAATGACATCTATAAGGTCTATCAAAATAGATTAGTGGATTTGGAGGTCAAATTATATATTGGGAAAGTGTTAGGAATATCATGTATCCATACTTATGCATGGTTGCCAAAATTTTACACGATTCTTTAAGTTTGTGTGTGATAATGCTTGTTAGAACTCTGTGAGATTTCATACTGTTTTATCCATTTTAAAAATGATATTAGACTTACTATGAAGATTTAAACTCATATCCCTTAAGCACCATGAATGTTACCAAATGTCATGTTGACTCAGATAAAGTGAGACATGTATTGACCTATTGAGAAGTGACTTAAGTTCTAAATGTGAGATATGCATAATGGAAATTATGCTAACTTGAAAATGAGAAAATCAGGTGAATTTCATTGTGGAATTGAACGCATAGGTAGTCTTAGACTGCCTAGATATCTCTACTTTGAAAAGAAGAGAATTAGGTGCAACATAATTCGAAAAAGGACATGTTTTAGGGCACTCTAATGAAATTTTGGCTCATTTTGAGAAATGAATTTTTGAACATGTTAAAGAAAATGATTCTTAATGTGAAAGTGACTTAAAATTGTCTACGAATTTTGAGATTTTTTAAGAAAATCCAAGGTTTTGGAAAAGCCCATTATGACATATTGAGTGATTTTTGACAAAATCTCGACAAAAGTATCATCCTATGTCAATATCTTAGGAACTTATGATGACCATGTTTTGGTGGTGTGACAAAAACTTAAATGTAGTAACCCTTGTGGATGGGTGTGAGTGGGCGGGTGCGAAGTTAGACACTAGGCTGAACTACCACACTGACAAGGTACAGGGTGCTCAATCCCACATCGCCTGGGTATGGAAAAGAGGATGTGCTTATATGTAGTATGTTCTCTTCAAATGGTATGAGGCCTTTTGGGGTAAAACCCAAAAGTAAAACCGTGAGGGCTCAGGCCCAAAGCGGACAATATCATATTATATGTTGAAGCAGGGTATTACAGTTGGTATCAGAGCCTGAACCCAGCCGAAAATGTGCCGACGAGGACGTCGGGCCTCGTAGGGGGGTGGATTGTAGTAACCCTTGTGGACGGGTGTGAGTAGGTGAGTGCAAAGTTAGACACTGGGTTGAGCTACCACATTGACAGGGTACAAGGTCCTCAATTCCACATCGCCTGGGTGTGGAAAAGGAGATGTGCTTATATATAGTATGTTCTCTTCAAATGGTATGAGGCCTTTTGGGGTAAAACCCAAGAGCAAAACTGTGCGGGCTCAGGCCCAAAGCGGACAATATCATACCATGTGTTGGAGCGGGATATTACATTAAATGTTTATAAAATTGTGATAAAAAACTAATTTAAGGGTGGTTATAATTTGTGCAATAAATGCAATCACAATGCTAAACTACAACATTCCCAAGATTCTAGTTTAAGTTGGGAAAAAATCTAATTTAAGGTGTTATTTTAAGATTTTCGAAAGGACCATGAAAATAAAATTTTCATAAGTGAAATAAAATTTAGAATGTTGAAAAAATTATGATTTACGCGATGCAGATATGACGTGGAAGGTTGATCTCAAATGAAAGACCTACAAGGGGTGAATAGGTCTAACTTGCTTTCTTAAATGATTTTAAAATTATTTTAATTTTAAAAAAATTAAAAATTAATCAACCACACAAAATAAAATATAAAACAGTAAAATATAGTAAGAGATAGCAACAGAATTTTTAAAGTCAAAAACCTCAACGAGAAAAAATTACGGAGAGACTAGTCGTCTTGAGCAAATCAATCCACTGTCTCGAAGCAAAAATTACATAAACCATGTCTTAGTCTTACACCTATGCCAAGACCTAGTCGCTGAATATCTTAGTTTCACTCCAACAACTCTATATCCAGCTATTGCAGATCACAATCTTACTCCTCAGATCTTGCAAATGGGTTACTGGAAGAATACGTGAACAATCTATTCCCTTCGTAGTGATTGATTCCCCTTCCTTCCACTCACAAGTCCTGAGATATAAGAAAAAAACCCTAATCAAACCAGATAATCTATAAATGGCTCAAGATACTGTCGATGAGATTAAGGGCATCACCCTAAAACACCCATGTGTATGTGTGTGCTCTAAACAATATAAAAATACACTCAGAAAAATCAAAACTGATTTTCCTCTCACAAACTCTCTCTCAGCTCCAACAATAGTGTATTAATATGTGTATCTTAGTATATTAAAGGGCTGACCAAGAGAAGAGTTTTTATAGACAAGAGAGTCCAAATAAAAGTTGTAAAATTGAGATTAAAATCCTATTGGATGTCTTAAGAAGTTTGGTTGAAAAATGAGTTGTAAAAATATCTAAAAAGATGAAGTCATGAAGGCATGTTAAAGAAAATGATTTTGACTACGAATTTTAGGGCACTCTAACAAAATTTTGACTCCTTTTGAGAAATGATTTTTGAACATGTTAAAGAAAATGATTTTTAATATGCAAGTGACATAAAATTGTCTACGAATTTTCAGAATCTTTAAGAAAATCCAAGGATTTGGAAAAGCCCATTTTGACGCATTGAGTGATTTTTGACAAAATCTCGACAAGAGTATCATCCTATGTTGATATCTTAGGAACTTAATGACCATGTTTTGGTGGTGTGATGAAAACTTAAATGTTCATAAAAATGTGATAAAAAATCTAATTTAAGGGTGGTTATAATTTGTGTGATAATGCAATCACAATGCTAAATTACAACATTCCGAAAATTCCATTTTAAGTTAGGAAAAAATCTAATTTAAGGTGTAATTTTAAGATTTTTGAAAGGACCATGAAAATGAAATTTTCATAAGTGAAATAAAATTTAGAATGTTGGAAAAATTATGATTTGCACGATGCAAATGTGGTGTGGAAGGTTGATCTCAGATGAAAGACCTAGAAGGGGTGAATAGGTCTAACTTGCTTTCTTAAATGATTTTTAAATTATTTTAATTTTAAACAAATTAAAAATTAATCAACCACAAAGAAAATATAAAACCTCAATGAGAAAAAATCACGGAGAGACTAGTCGTCTTGAGCAAATCAATCCACGGTCTCGAAGCAAAAATTACATAAACCATGTCTTAGTCTTACACCTATGCCAAGACAATATCTCACATCCATCTATTGCATATTACAATCTTACTCCTCACATCTTGCAAATGGGTTACTCGAAGAATATGATCGCTCTGCAAACAATCTATTCCTTGGTCTTCGTAGTGATTAATTGCCCTTCCTTCCACTCAGAAGTCCTAAGTTATAAGAAGAAAAAACCCTAATCAAATCAGATAAGATAGTCCATAAATGGCTCAAGATACTGTCAATGAAATGAAGAGCATCGCCCTAAAACACTCACGTGTATGTGTGTGCTCTAAACAATATAAAAATACACTCAGAAAAATCAAAACTGATTTTCCTCTCACAAACTCTCTCTCAGCTCCAACAATAGTGTATTGATATGTGTATCTTAGTATATGAAAGTGCTGACCAAGAGAAGAGTTTTTATAGACGAGAGAGTCCAAATAAAAGTTGTAAAATTGAGATTAAAATCCTATTGGATGTCTCGAGAAGTTGGGTTGAAAAATGAGTTGTAAAAGTGTCTAAAAAGATGAAGTCATGAAGGCATCAAAATTCTTCCTCAACCAGTTGGTGATCCTATTGGAATAAAAATCTCTTATAAGTTCAATAGCTTTTGCAATCAATTTGAAAATTTTCCAACCAATTGGAAAGCATTCTGGAAAAGGTTATTTTGAAACTATAATAACCTCCAGCAGGTTGGAAAAACCGGTTGGGAAGTGTTAAGGAGTTATAAATTAATCTTTTTTTTAAAATCCTTTTCAATCTAACTTGATGTAACAAGTGTACTTACACAAAGATCTGTTCTAAGTGATGTTTAAATCTGATCCAATAGTATCGAGACACTTGTCATTCAACTGAAACATAAAATTACAACTTGATTAACAATTTTTTACACCAAAATTTTTCAATAATTAAAATATATTTTCTCACAAAAATGCCAAAAGTAGTCTGGTTTTGGAAACCCATATGAAAATAGCGTTTTTTGAGACACTAAAAGGCCCTTTCAGAACATTTGGACGTGATAGACAATATATTTTATTATTTTTAGAATGTAAATGATCCTAAAATCATTAAACATGATGTGAAATAGTTGGGCTAATCTAAACTATCAGAAAGTGCCTAAAATAGCGCAAAATAATGACATCGTTGCAATTCGGACAAAACTTGATTAAACCCACAATGAAAGAGATTTATGGGGAATGACAAAAATATCATTTCCAGAATTATTTTGAGTTGAAAGAGTTTTGTAATTTTGATTTAAACAGTCCCCTTTTGAAAATTTCGGAATTACATTTTTTTTTTTTTTTTGCAGTTTTTTTGGCAAGGTGAAATGTTTCGAAATAAATTGTTGTGTTTCCAAGAAATGTAAAATTGAATTTTCAGATGATATTTTGCTTAAAATTATGTGAAAACCCTTCTTATATTGTGATTTTGAAAAGTATGCAAGACTGTCAGTTTTTTTAGCTTTGTTTGAATTTCGACAAAATAATGACTGTGTCCGTTATTTGATAAAACTAAAAATTAAATATTGAAATCTTTAACAACTAAATTTTAATTGCAGAAATTTTTAACTGATCATTAAATTTTGATATTTTTTTTTTTGAGTTTTAAGTGTTCAACATTCAATGATAAAGTAAAGTTACATTCATCATCATCATCATGGATGGGGTTGGCTACATGAATTATCTTTTTTCATTATGTTAAGTTACATTTACTTAAAATTTTAGCCTATTTTAAGTGATTCAAATTGAATATGTTATAAAATGCACTTAATTGAATAAACATTTAATTTGTTCAGAATGAATTGTTGAATTGGGTTATCAAACAGTACCTAAGTTTAATGCATCATCGTCGTCGTCAGCATCCTTGCCTTCATCCCATATAAATAGGTCGAACACCTAAGTCTAATGCAAAGAACCAAAAGGGCATGAAAGTAATGATTAATTCTGTCTAAATACGCTGAATCTAATCTAAACCCGTTGAAATTGTGGTATTAGCCTATGGTTAAGTCTAAGCTAATTTTAATAACATTTTAGTATGAATTCTCCTTAACTAATGTACTTTTTAACATGCTAATTTGATTAACTATTATGTGTTTATCATATAAAAAACAAAATTCAGATTATAATGCCATAAAATTACAATCATAAAAAAAAGTAATTTTTAGGGTAAACATTTTAGGGGGTTTTTGAAAAAGGGTTGGTCAAAGGGAAGGGAAGCACTCTCTCCTCTTCCCTTCACTACATGTTACGGTCCCCACAATTTTCTAGTGACACTTGGTAGCAATTAGCCTACAATGAGAAGGGAAGAGAGTGCAGGTTTTTGCACACATATGGGCTGAACAGATGCAATAAAAAAGAAAAAAGAAAGGTAAAAGATGATAGAGTTGCATGCAAGAGAGAGAGAGAGAGAAGAAAAAAAATCAAAAGAAAAAATGGAAGTGGAGGGGTACGTATAGGTTTTTGGACAAATGGTAATCAATTTGACCAAACAACATCGTTTGGAAACATGTTTGGAAAGTGCAGCACCTTGTGGTTGCGACATTTTACTTCTCAGACATTTGGGAATGTGATGCACATATTTTGAAGAATATCGTACCCCAAGGGACGATATTGTGCATTTTCAACCTTTTTTTTGGATTGGCTTGAGATTTTATGATGAAGAATGTCATTTTTTGTGTTTATATCGACTTTTAGGTGATAAAACACAGCTTCGGGTGCATTTTGATCTTTTTAGAAGCTTTGGACATGATTTGATGGCTCTGAGGACCTATTGTGAGATCGAACTGTAAAAGTAACTCAACCGAAGAGAGAATTTGGGACTCTAAGGGTAAAATAACTTGAATTTCACCATATAATTTCCAATTTAAAGATTTGATGATGATAGGATAGTGAATGGTGAAATCGTGAATTAGTGTGGGCTCGAAATTCTAATTTTACAATTAGTTGAAATTGGGCCAATAAGATGGACTAGTTCAAAGTTAAATGATGTAACCAAATGGAATCCGAAGTAATATTTTGAGTCATTTGATTGGGTTCAATAATGAACTTAGATATTGTGATGTTGATTGGAATCGGACTTGGTGAACTAAAAATCCCAGTGAGGACTCGTTTTGGGTCGATTTCATAATTAACCAATAGAAAAAACTTCCACCTTTGGAGTGGATTTGGGATCTTTGGAACTCCTTCGTTGTTCCATTATTAGACTTTATCCAAGTAGAAAAATAGGGAAAATTGAAGATGGGGCGTGGAGGTTTATCTACAAAATCATCCAATTCCAATCTCAGCTGGAGTTCAATCTACTTATTTTGCACCTCTTTCGAACTTTTTAAAGACACACCTAACTTGTCCTATTAGGGGTGAGATGGGACAAAAATTCCGTCAGGACAAATTGTCATTCCTAAAACTATGGATAAAAGTAAAGTGAAAACTTTACTCTATCATACATTTGTTTAAATTAAGAATAATGATAGGAAGTCCGAATCAAACTAGGTTGAGAATAGTTTTATGTGAGTGAAGTGGTAGGTTTCACTACATGATATCACTATGACATAATGTGATAGAACCCACCACTCTACTCACATAAAAATAAAATCAGATTAATCTTATCAACCTCCAAATCATTATTCTTAAATTAATCTTTCTCAAACACAACAAGAATGTAAAATGGAAAACCAATATATCTTAAAGGAAAGTATATATCGGATTAATTGTGTATTAAGAGGTGTTTATAAATTAATCCGTATATGTAGAGAATAGAGATTAGTTTCCCAAATAGAATAGAAATTTGAACGAGCACACATTAGTATAGTGAAAGTCTATTTAAATTAATCTTTCTCAAATAGAGTAAGAATGTGGAAACGCAAGGTCAGACCAATATATATTGAAGGAAAGTAAATATCTGATTAATTATTTATTAAAGTATGTATAGATTAATTTTTCAAATAGAATGGGAATGTGGATGGACACACGTTGATAAAGTGAAATTAGTCTTGCACCTTTGGTTGATATAAACCTAGGTGATTAGAAATGCAAATAAATAAATAAATAAATAATAGACTAATAGATATTGAAAGAAAATAAGTTAGTGATTATTTATTAATTAAATAATCTATATAAAAAATTAAAATTATATTGACACTTGTTTAATATAATATAATATATACTATATATACACACACATTTAGTGAATTATTATTAATAATAGTTTTACGCTAGATGTTAGCATATACTATAATAGCACAACCTTCTCTCATTTAAAATATTTTAAAAATCCCTCTTATGTTATATTTATAATATGTGTATATCTTATAAATAAAAAGAAAAGTTTTAAAAAAATAAAAAATAAATTTAAAATTTAAAATAATCAAATATAAAACTGAAAGGAGAATTGTAATAGAGAGAGATATAATCGAGTACTGACTTGTGATTCACGAAAATGAAAGGTTGAAGAAGATGGAACGAGGTTGCTCTTGGAGCCCTAGCGAAGAGAATCTAATAGAGACCGATTTAGGAATTTATCGCTTAGAACCTATTATAAACGATTATATTATCCGTAAGTTTTAAGCTGTTACTACAGTGCTATTAAAATATAATCGAAATTTGAAAGTCACAAATCTTTACTTTCAAAATATGCCTGATAAATTTCAAAATTTTAATATTGAAATTTAAATTTTTAGAAACAAAAACTTGTTACCAAACTTGTTTCTTAACATAAATTTAAAATTTTTTAAAATGACAGTAAAAATGTAGAATTCAAATCTTTTCCAAAAGCCCTGTATAGTTATTACTCAATGCATGCTTACGCTTTACCCAATTTTTTTTTCTCAATCCAAAGGACAGCATAGAACCAATTCTGAAGTCAAAATATATTTTTACTAGTAAATAAAAAAATAATTATAATATATAAAAAATGAATATAAAAATAGTAAAATACTAAGAGAGAGGTCTGACTTCCTCTGAGTGTCGTATTTAAACTGTGAACAGAATACAACACATGGCTCAGAAAACGGCAGAACAAAAAAAGTAGGGTAGAGAGTCTAGAGACGCAAGCTTGGAAAACTCACGAGTAAACGGCAGGGTGCGGCTCCCCTAGCCGCGTTGTACTTTTCTTCTTTCTCTCTCTACATCTCTCTCTCCAACTCTTCCTCTTTCCTTGGAGTCTCAGAAACCCAACACCACCGTATCTGGTACTTCTCATCCTCTGCTCCATTTCTTTTGTGGCAATACGATTGTTTTGTTTGCTGGGTTTTAGCTGTTTTGGTTGTTCTACTTGGAGAAGTATTTATCTGTTAAATGACTAGTGAATGATTTTTTTTTCTTTTTTTTTGCTTTTTTTTTGTTGATTTCGAAATTGGGTTTTGTTGATTGCTCTTAGATGTTGTAAAGATTGGTTCTTTTTTATGTGTCTACTTAATAAAAAAAGGAAGACAATATTTCGGGGACGAAGTTTGTCTCTTTATGTTGATTTGTATTTGTGGAAAAGAGGGTTTTTTTTTTAAAAAAATTTATATAGATTTAATGGGTATGGAATAATCAAGATTTTATGTATTAACATGTTTTTGTTAGGGTTTTGGAAGTACTATCTCTGCTGTTGGAAGCAAAATTCTGCTTTGATATTGTTGCTAAATGAAGTAAAAGAAGTACTTCCAGAATGCGTAGTCATGATATATTTTTTTATTGACTGTGTGGGTTTCTCAGAATTGATAGAATTGACAAAACAATGAGTTTGTGTATAATTCACTATTTCAAATGGTAATTGGATAAGCATTTTATATAAATCATTGAAATTGGTAGTAAAATTGATAAGTTTGATATATAGTACATTTTATATTGATACTGCTGCTTGAAAGTGATTTTTTACTTATTTTTTTCACATGCAAGGAAATTAACAAAATGAGATTAAAAAAAAAAAAACCTTTAAAATCATATTTTTTTGAGAATTTATTTTTCTTTTAAAATGAAAAGAAATAAAAAAATTTAATCCTATAACTTGAAAGTATCTCCTTGTAGGATAGCAAAAGCAACACTGTGGAAACAATATATGTTAGCTTAAGTTGTGTCTCTTCTTTAAGAATTTGTTTTTCTTTTAAAATGAAAATAATTAAAATTTTATTAATCCTATAACTTGAAAGTATCTCATTGTAGGATAACAAAAGCAACACTATGGAACCACTTGACGAGTTAGAAATATAAAGCATTGTGTAAAGCCATTTTGTAAAGCCATTCTGCTCTTTTTTTTTTTTTTCTCCTCTTTTTCCAGGGGTGTTCTAAGCCACCCCATCAAAAGCAGTTTAAGGTACAAATGCATGCTTGTATCAGGGGGAAGTTATAAAATGTGGGGGCATAAGCACACATGATGGTAACAAAATTGGATTGGCATCATTTCATGTCAGTCTATAACATTATCCAATATAATCATCTGTGAATACAATTTCCTTGTGTTGAATAGCCTACTTTTATGCACTGGATCTGTACTCTTAGATGTTTTATAATCATATCTGTGCCATTCAAATTTTGATGGGCCTACAGATGTGCCCTAAATAAATTAATATAGAAGTGAATGTTTGTTTTGTCACAGTTTCATGTTGATTAACATATTTTATATATTTCTTACACTGTGTTACATGTTTGATGTTTCCTAAGTTGGGTGGCCATTTCCTTGACCAAATATCATTTCCTCCTGTCTATCTTATTGCAACAACAAAGGCTAGCTCTAATTGTTTTCTCTTTTCACTTGATTTCTCAGATTGCTAGTTGATAAGAATTTTTTTCCCGGGATTATTTTACTTTGTCTGAATTGCCAAATTTATACTGAAATTTGGACTTTATTTTTAAATTTTCTTTGGTTAAAATTACTTTAGTGCTGGTTTCTTCTTTTTGCCCTGATTTCACATTTGCAGCTGCAATTTTTCCATCCACATTTTGCATCAGTTCAGTCAGTGGGCCTACTAAATTTACTAATTCAGCCACTAAACTAGTTCACAGATTACAGAATCAATTTCTTTCTGTATGCTCAAATCTTGAAAACTGAAATGACTAAAACAGCTACATCACTCTAATATGTTTTGGTCATATGACTCTTAAAATCGGAGCAGGCTATGAGCAACGAAAGTCAATTTGTAGGGTCTTCTTTTTTCTTTTCTTTTTTTGGTTTACCTCCTCTGTGCAATCAGAGTTCTTGAGCCTTACAGTTTTAATCGTTTAAGTAATGAATGTAATGATACTATTTACACAACCGTTAAAGAGTTGAGTCTTGTATTAAATTCCAAACATTACCTATGTAATTAGTTCTCTGACTCTCCAAGGAACTGTTTAGTCCAATAAACATTTTATATATTATAATTAGTTGTCTCCTAGAAAGCACAGACACTTCTCTTGGGGGTGCCGTGTCCGTGTCCGATACGGACACAGCTAGAAGTGCCCTGGATTTATTTTCTGATTGGACACGGCAAGGACATGTCTGGGGCACGACAAGTCGACAATGACATGGCAAGGACACTTTTAGGACACGGCATGGTGATTTTTGTAATTATTTTTTTTAGAAAAATGGGATTTAATGCAATTTAAAATATATTATGGGGTAATTAGAGAAATAATATAAAATCTAAGAAAATAAAATTAACAAACATCTAAATGTAAACTATAAATTAGTTCTTTTATTCATGATTATTTGGATGAAATGACCAAAAATTATTATATATATATATATAATACTAATATATTATATTATTGTTTTTTGATGTATCCATGCCGTATCCGTGTCATTTTTTTTTGAGATTTGCTGTATCACCGTGTCTGTATCTGTGCTTCTTAGGTTCTCTCCAAGGAACAGTTTTTTCCAATAAACATTTTTATATATATTGATTCCATCCAGATGTTGGGTCTCTATATCACTTGATTGGCTGAAATTTTATGCTTCATTCCGTTATTAACGATTTCTTATACTTCTAAGTTCCTTGTTGACTCTCTGTCTTTGCATTATAAGGTTTCACCATTCTGCTAATAAATATTTAACATGATAAATAAATGTGACATGGTATTTGATGCTTCGGAAATTTTGGTAGAAGCATTAATAGCAAATCAATAATAGTTTCAGCACATCAACAAGGCAGTTGTTTCCACCATACTTCCTATTGGTATGTGATGGCCATGATGACAGAAATATGACAACATTCATCAGCTTCATATTGCTTGTGATATTCTTTTTTCCCTTGTTGGCTACTGTAATAAAAATATTTTTGGTAGCTGGTAATTAAGTATAGCTTGTTTCCAATCTCACTTTGACTTGTTTGTAGGACATATTTTCCAATTACATAATCTGTTGACTTTGATCTGATTCGCCTCAACTTGGCTGTCAGCAGTATGTTTGCTCAATTAACAGTTTCCATTTTTTATGGAAATAAAACTGTTTATCAGATCTTCATGTTTCATACAACTGTAACTATGATGTTATGATGTATTAGGATATCTAGTGTATTCTGTTTTGCTTTTTGCAGCCATGTTGGGGCTGTGACCTGTGGATAGCTTAAGTTGTGTAGTTTTACATGAATTACACTAGCATATGAGCATATGAATGTGGTTTCTTCCTTGCAATGAAGGATAATTTATGGTGGTATTAAGTTTTCCATGACATTTAAAAGCCTTCTCATGGATGGTGGTGTTGTTTCTTTTTTGTTTTCCTTGATATGCAGATTATGTTACGAACAAAGCAGCTTGGTACCCTTTCCCATTCTGCCAGGTCTTTTTTCCTTAATGGACCACGTAATGCAGCGGATGGAAGTTCATGCAATTCTTCTGAAGATGAAACTTGTGTTTCAAAAAAGCAGCATACGAGAAATGAAGCACGACATGTACAAACACCATCCACCCTAGTATCCAAAACTTCAACAAGAGTAGGTTCTCTGGTTTCAGGAGATGCAGTAAAGGTGGTGAATTCTCACAAAGCTGAGAGTGTTGATTACTCAGCTTCTTTACCACAGGTTATATCTGCTAACAGTTCTTCAGGGAGAGCAGATTGCGTCAGCTATGCTAGTAGTATAGATGCTGTTCAAAAGGAGATGGTGCACTCACCTCCTATTGCCGACCAGTTTGTCAGGGCAGGTATTGCAGCAGTGAGTTTCTTGTCTGATTTAGTAAATTATAAAATTCCTTTGTCAGATGAGAGTGGAATGCTTAGCTCTCCCCACAATTGTATGGTCAATTCTTCGAGGCCTATTTCCAATATCAAATCCTCAAATGTAAAAAACTTCAGAAAAGATAAAGTCTATGGAAATCCATCTGCTGGGACGACAGCATGTTCAGAGCCCACAAATAATTTCCATGATATAAAAGGTAGAGGTGAAAGTTATGTATCAGTTAAAGGTTTAAACCATGTTAATGATACAGTGAATTCAGTAGGGATGAATGGTAAATCTTCAGATTCTCGTGATAGGAAAAGGTATATTCCTCAGAAATCAAAAGCTGATTCAAACTGCTTCATGTCCAACATACAATCTTCAGAAGGAAATTCTCCTGGGGAAATCACGGAAAGCTTCAAGAAACTCCCAAGAGATGCAAAAATACCAAAAGGAGTTGCTCCAATGGCCAATCAGTTTAGAAGCAAGGGTCATGTGGTGGAAAGCGTTGCTCATATATTGCGACAATTTAAATGGGGACCTGCAACAGAGGAGGCTCTTAAAAAACTTAACTGTTCAATGGATGCATATCAAGCAAACCAAATACTTAAGCAGATTCAAGACCATTCAGTTGCTCTTGGCTTTTTCTATTGGTTAAAGCGACAAGCTGGATTCAGGCATGACGGGCATACTTACACCACCATGGTTGGCATCCTTGGCCGTGCCAGGCAGTTTGGTGCAGTAAACAAGTTGCTCGAACAGATGATCCAGGATGGATGTCAGCCCAATGTTGTGACATATAACCGTATCATTCACAGTTATGGCCGTGCGAACTATTTGAATGCAGCAGTCAATGTTTTCAATCAGATGCAGAAAGCAGGATGTGAACCTGATCGTGTTACCTATTGTACACTCATTGACATCCATGCGAAAGCCGGTTATCTTGATTTTGCGATGGAAATGTACCAGAGGATGCAACAGGCTGGCCTTTCTCCTGACACTTTCACTTATAGTGTCATCATCAATTGCCTTGGCAAAGCTGGCCATTTGGCTGCTGCCCACAAGCTATTCTGCGAGATGGTTGATCAGGGCTGCATTCCCAACTTAGTGACATATAATATTATGATTGCTTTGCAAGCCAAGGCGAGAAACTACCCTCATGCATTACAGCTTTATCGTGACATGCAGAATGCTGGATTTGAACCAGACAAAGTGACTTACAGCATAGTTATGGAGGTGCTTGGCCATTGTGGGTACCTTGAAGAAGCAGAGGCTCTTTTTACTGAGATGAAGCGGAAGAACTGGGTTCCAGATGAGCCTGTTTATGGTCTTCTAGTGGACCTATGGGGAAAGGCTGGGAATGCAGAAAAGGCTTGGGGATGGTATCGAGCGATGCTCAATGCAGGTTTGTGCCCTAATGTGCCCACATGCAATTCACTTCTTAGTGCTTTCCTTAGGGTACACCGGCTGTCAGATGCATATAACTTGCTGCAGAGCATGCATAGTTTGGGTTTAATCCCTTCTGTGCAAACTTATACTCTGCTACTTAGTTGTTGTACAGAAGCCCAAACATCTTTTGACATGGGGTTTTGCTGTGAGCTCATGGCAGTCACGGGCCACCCAGCACATATGTTCCTGTTGTCTATGCCAGCATCTGGACCTGATGGCCAGAATGTGCGGGATCATGTTACCAATTTCTTAGACCTGATGCACAGTGAAGATAGAGAGAGCAAGAGGGGACTTGTGGATGCAGTGGTCGATTTTCTTCACAAATCTGGGCTCAAGGAGGAGGCTGGATCTGTTTGGGAGGTGGCTGCACATAAGAATGTGTATCCGGATGTAGTTAGAGAGAAAAGCTCATGTCATTGGCTTATAAACTTGCATGTTATGTCGGATGGAACTGCTGTGACAGCACTGTCGAGGACACTTGCCTGGTTTCACAGGCAGATGCTTGTGTCAGGGAATTGTCCCAGTCGCATTGATATTGTGACAGGATGGGGCCGGCGGAGCAGGGTGACGGGAACATCTTTGGTAAGACAGGCAGTGCAGGAATTGCTGAATATATTTAGCTTTCCCTTTTTCACTGAGAATGGTAACTCAGGGTGTTTTGTGAGCTGTGGGGAGCCTCTTAGTAGATGGTTAATCCAATCATACGTGGAGCGCATGCATTTACTGTAGTATGTAAACACAGTTTTGAACTGGAAGAGGAGCTTGCATTGGCTCGTTCATTAACATATATTTAAGTTATTTTTGTTTAGCTATTTTAAAATCAGTCGGTGCATGCATTACATGTCTATCGATGCCTGTTTTTGAGGTTTGTATTCCTTATAGGTGTAGTTGTTCATAACATGCTATTGTAACGATGACACAGATGAATCCGTTTTTAGCTCGTGAACAATGAGTAATTCTACAATACCCGGAGATTCCTTAAATGTATGAATTTCACCATTGATAAAACTCAATTTTCTATTATTATAGGGGATGGAGTCTTATTAGTGGTGAGATTCTCCGATACACGGAATTATTGTGGTATATAATAGTTTCTCCTGAACAACGCATGGATAATGCATTTGTTACAGTTTGAATCTGTTTTTAGAGAATCGCACCTCGAAAATTGTTGGCCGGCGAACATAGCATACTGCAGATGCTGAAGCATTAGGAACAGAGCTGAGCTAAATGGCAGTGAAAGCTACCTCTGGAGTTTAGATGGTTCAAATTGATTCTGTGTTCTGAAGTGTCTCCTTCGTACTTTTAAAGCAAATGATATTGTTATAGATTTTGTAATGACCCTTATAATTTATTTATTTATTTACTGATATATTGTTTGTGATAATTGTGTCGTTGATTTCAGCTGTTACTTGAAACACTTGGAATAACATTTTTTTTTTTTCCAGTTGCATGGACAAAACAAACTTGAAAAGTGACAATTTCAGCTCCCAATGATAGTAACTGGAGGAGAAAATGACCTGAGACATAACCAAAATGGTAGTCTATGGTCATATGATTGGTACAATAATAATAAGATATTCAAATTTTTTTTTTTTATGTAAATCAAAATACCTTAAAATGAGATAAAATGTGTCAAGTCAAGGGTGAAGTTTTAACTTATTGAATCATGTAAAATGGAATAAAAAAACTGAAATTTTGTTGGAGTGTGCAGTACATTCTAAATGAATCTTAACATCAATTTTTTTGGTGTTTTTAAGTACAAAAATATAATAGGGCTCAAAGATTATGAGTCACCACATAATATCAAGTTTCGGTGTGTCAAGTCATCTAAGACATTATGTGATGACATCCATATGACACCTCACGTATCTATACTTATGTATGGTTACTAAAATTTTACATGATTTATTAGGTATATGTGTGAGTGCGTGCTATGTGATGACATCCATATGACACCTCATGTATCTATACTTATGTACACCTCATGTAATTTTGGAAGAGTTTTGTTTTGAAAAATGTGTTTTGTAAATGTCTATAGGAATGATTTTTTTAATGTAAAAGTGATGTGCAAATATTTATGAATTTTGAAAATTTTTAGAAAATTTCTACGTTTTGAAAAAGATGCATCAGGATGTATTGAACAGCTTTTGACTAAAAAATTACCATGTGTAATCCTAAGTTGATATTTTATGGATCTGACTCTGCTTTGGTGATGTGGTTAGTATCTAAATGTGCCAAAAAATTCTTAAAAACAAGTTCAAAACGTGCTCCTAATGAGTGATTAAAATTGTGCAATAAAAGTATCACAATGCTAAACCATGACACTGCCAAAAATCGAGTTTTTATATAAAAATATTTAGGATGTGAAAATGCCATAATATTATTTTTTCTAGATGTAAAATAAACAATAAAATTGTTGAAGAAATATTTGAAATAGTTTGATTTTGAAAATAATGATTTTCGACACAAAACGGGGACCTTTCAGAATTTCGATAATATTTTGGCCTAACGTACATATATGTAAACGTGAACCTAAAATACCAATTTGTACAAAATGGTGACACTGCCACAATTTGGACAAAATTCAGATTAAACCTATGATTAAAAGTCCTTTTTGGGATGATGAAAACACGATTTTCAGAATATTTTTATGTTAATTTTTTTTATTAAAATGGTATTCTTTTTGAAAAACTTGAAATTTGTAATTTTGGATTTTTTTTTTAATAGTTTTGACAGCTTTTCGGCAAAATGATAGTTTTTAGAGAGATTTGCAAGGTTTTCATGAGAACTAAAAATGAAATTCCATAATTCCTAGTTTTCTTTAAAATACAATGAAACCCCTTTGAAAAATATGTAAAAACTGTCATGTCAATTCTCAAGTTTTGTTAAAATTTTGGAGAATAACGACAATATCCTATGACTATGTATAGTGCATTGGACCTAATATGCATGAAGCTAGCGATTAAATTAACCTAAAAATGCTATAAGTTCTACCAAATTCATTACAATAGTGGTTTGGGCCAGTTTTAACGGAATTTCAATAGAGTTTTCTCTTAATTTATGTATTTTTTAGTATGTTAAATTGATTAATTATGATATTTTAATAATAAAAAATAGAATATTAATGCATGAATATACATATTTTTGAGAGTAAAAATCACAGGGAGTTCTAAGGTTGAAAAGTGGTTGGTCACATAGAGGTGCTCACACCTCTCCCCTTTTGTCACATGCCACGGTCCCTGGTGTTTCCATTAATGAGACTTGGTAGCAAATAACATAATTTTGGAGAGGGACGCAAGTAAGCATAGTTGCATACAAATATGAGCCAAAACGATGCAATGAAAAAAGAAAAATAAAGGTAGAAGAGGAGAGAAATGCATGTAAAAGTGATAAAAAAACCCTATCAATGTATTGACAGAAATAGGAATGAAGAGAAGAAAAGGGTTTAAAAGTCCTACCTTGTGTCTTCTTAAACAATGTTAGAAGTTGGAAGCTTTATTCAACTTGTATCTTCAGAGACTGGAAGTTCCTTCTTCAAAAGTGTGGTTTTATTCTTCTTCCTTGGTCCTCAGTAGAGGATTATAGATTGGGTTTGAAAGAGGTGAAGGTCGGTTGGATGTCTTTTACTTGATTGGAGGACGCTTGGAGAATGTTTGGAGGAATGAAATTTGAAATCTGGTGGAGGAATGAACTATTTATAGAAGTTTTAGGCCAATCACAAATAAGAAAAAATAAAAAACCGCAATTCAGTGTGGGCTACAATCTAGTGTCGCACCTTAAGGTGTAAAATTTTATACCGTCGTCGTTTTTCATGTGTAATTTGTAGTTTTGCGAACAATGACCATGTAATCTCCGTCTTGGTTGACCATTCCCCAGATAACCGGACTGCTAAGTAGAAGCACTAGGAGTTGCCCCCCTCGCAGGTTGCGAACTCTAAACTGACTGTGCCTGCTGTGGTGGTTGAGGAATACTAAATCCTGACTATACCACAAAAGCCAAAGAATGATGCAGTTGTGAGCCCTCAACATTGTAATTACCACCCCTCTTTTGTGAGTAATCCCTCGTAACATGGCCCATCTGACCACACCTATAACACTTCCTCGCATCCTCCTCAGATGCAGGCTATATCTGTAGGCATTTAGATCTGTAATGTCCCCACCTGCTGACATTAATAACATTTCACCTTGTCCCAAGAAGATCTGATAGGCACAGAAACTGATGAAGTTAATTGTATTTGTTGTGGTCCCCGAGAATAGGAACTACTTCCTTTGTGCTTCTTCTTCGGATGCCCTTCTGAATGAGAAATCACATTTTGGGGACTGGTTCCTGGAATCCCGTATCCTCTGAATATCATTATCATCAGCCTCAACTAACAATGCTCATTTAACAACTTCAACACAGATAGGTAAGTCCAAGATAGTGACCTTGAATCTTATCTCAAACCTAAGTCCCTTCACGAACCTTTTTGCATTCATTTGCTCATTTGTCACCAACTCTGGTGCAAATCGATACAAAAATGTGAACTTGTTTTCATATTCCATCACACTCATTCCTCCCTTAATTAAGTGTATGAACTCATCTTGCAAAGCTTCCTTCACTGCATCTGAAAAGTATTTCTCAAGAAACAACCTTCGAAAAGTTTATACTTGTGTTGAGTGGAATTACAATATTTTGTAAATGTGTAGAGTTGATTAGTTGCCATAGATCTGTGATTAATCTCTTTTGTTCATGTTTATTAGAATTATGTCACCAAAGAGAGGTTGTGGGAGGGGAGTGAATCCTATTCCACCACCACAACCAATAGATGGGGCTCAATTGGTAAGAGAGATGATTGCTATCATTCAGTTATTGGCTAGGATGACCAATGAAGGGCCTTAAAATCAGGCACAAGGAGAGGGTGATAGAGCGATGAAGGATCTAGAAATGTTTAAAAAGTTGAATCCTCCTATGTTTAATGGAAAGGTAGACCCTATGGATGTAGAGGATTGGCTTGAGTAGATTGCTAAGGCATTTGATGTACTAAGGATTGATGGGGATGATTTGAAAATTTTCATGGTTGCGGACTTGTGGTGGAAGTCCATTACCCATATTCATGCGGCGAGGGACATGGAGACATAAGTGTTTCCTAACCCCAACTCTTACCCTCATTCTTAAGTATTCAAACCCAATACCGAGCAATTGACCCTTAACTTTCGTCCTTAGGTATTCAAATCTAAATGCTCTGACCATTGACCCTTATTCGTTGTCCTTAGATGTTCAAAACTATAGCTCTGATACCACACTGTCACTCCTTGATTTCCCATACCCAGAATGGTACAAGAACTCAAGGGTGAGAAAATTTAAACATCAACCCATTTATCGTTCATCACATTCTCTAACACCATACTTGTCATGAATGATCACCAAACCTCACAATGTGGTTAACAATACCATCTAGTGGTTCCATACTAGGCCACGTACACACTTATCCTATTTTCATCCATAAAATAACTTGGTTCCTCATTGGCCAGTTTTGGTCGGTTGACACTTTGATCGATTGGCTGAAGAGCATTTCATTAGCCAACTGAAATCCCTTTTAGGCTAGCTAAAGAGCTGGTTCAGTTGTTACCTCTTTCTAATGCACACTGGATCTAATTCTAAATCAGTCAGCCGGCTACTAGGTTGCTTCAACCGGCTGAACCCCTTCCTGGTCGACCGAAAAGTGCATCCTGCAGACTCAATTTTCATAACTCACGGGACTTTGAAAGTTTTGGCCGACTGATAGAGTCCATCAGGCAACCGAAAGCCTCCAGAATCTGATATTTCCCAACTTTCTCCCAAATTTTCATTCCCGTGGCTAACCCATTCCTTACCACCTTAAAAAAATCATTCTCACATCCCATGACCATTATAAACTTGTACACACAAGCATAGAATTTTTTCTCTATCATCATACACACCTACACATATCCCAAAAACACTCAAACATGTATAAATATGGACCGAATCATAAAGATATCATTCAAATATAAACATGCTTGATTTATACATACATCATTGAGTTCAAACTCATCGTCCAAGGCATAGAAGCCTCTTTATAATTTATACAAAATGAAACCCCATTACACATATCTAAATGCACCTAGTCCACATTCTGAATGTGCATAGACAAAAATAACAAAAAGAGCCTTTTAAACTCTATATTCAACTCAAGGTTAGTCATAATTCGTACCTCCTTGCCATGACCTGAAATAATTAATGTAGGGGGATGGGCAAAGTTCAACATGCTCACTGTGCATATTGTGCAATTCTCATAAGTCTCATATTTCATGAAAACACATAAATAAAATACGAATGCATAACATATCTACGTGGCTTGCTCCCGAGCACTTTAGTCAATGCCACAAATATGCATTGAACATGGCATACACATCATATCACATAATAATTCATAATGCTCAATTAACACATGCATCATTGCACAACCATATCATAAATATCAATATCACAATAATCAACTCGAACTTAATGTCCAACATAAAATCACTTTGCTCTCACACATATCTTCTCAGAATAGTGTTCACACTCACACTCTCTAACACATGCTTATGTTCCATTCCAATCCATAGTTATTCTTAGGCTACTAATCCACATGTTACAACATCTCTTGCACAAGTTTGAGGTTTTTCAACTCCGGAGGATCATTTCCTCCTCTATTTTTCACATGAGTCACTTTTCGAGCCATCACCACATATGCTAAACATATCACCTTTAGCATACACATGCACAAGTCTTTGATGCAATAACACCAATATCATATCCTATGTTCATATCTAGCATGTCATGCAATAAACCCTTTCTGACACATGCAAAAACATCTACCATTTTAACATAAATCACATGGAAACTTGTCGAGCCTAGAATTCCCATGCCCTTAACGATAAGGGAAACAGGGGTGATTAGTACATCCCATACCACATGTCATCATCCACATGCCTCAAATGATAGAAAAATCTATTTCCAAATCCCAATTCAATTATACCAACTTCTGATCTATTGTGGAAGCTTAAATATATGCATACGTGTACCTACGTATGACTCAACATCAATCCCTAACTAAGGCCCCACACATGATCATACATACACAACACTAGTTGTTGTCCACTATTTTTTGCACAATCGAAATGGGCATTTCGATCAATCAAAACCCCATCTTCGCACAATCAAAGTGTTTAAGCTTTGACCTAGTCCTGGTAGCTGTTGGGGCACCAATGATAAGAGACACTATGGCACTTTTCGTGGAAGTTTTTCTGTCTTTCTTGGGAGAAATGACCGGAGAAGCATCATTCCCTCGAGAACTAATGGCGGAGAACTTAAAAGAATTGGTAAGATGCTAGAAGAAGGTAATTTCATCAATATCCAAGGCTGAGGCAATGTGAGAGGGCCACCTGGTGTTAAAGGAAGAATTAGCCTGGGGTTAAGAGGTAAAGGGTTGAAATCGAAATTGGTCTGCAACATTCTTGTTCTTGGCTGATATATCAAGAACGTATCTAGCTTCTTGAAACCTGATATATTCGTCAAAAGTCAAATTGTAAGAAAGATAAAGGGGCAGGGGAATCAGTTGCACAAGACCAAATTGTCTTGCAAGCTGAGAAGGGTTATAAAATTCCTTTCCGACCTGACTATTGGGAGAATATAAAGGGGCTGAACTATAGTGAAGAGCTTGGCCTATTAAGAAACTCGCCCAAGAGGCATTGTAATCATCCAACTCCTGTTTAGTGGAAGAGCTGGTGGGTGATTGAAGCCATATAGGAGTTTGGGGCAAGCTAGAAAAGGGAAGGAATTGCAAGGTCGATTGATGACAGCAATGAAGGAAAAAATCGACGCAGTCAGTAAAGGATTAAGCTTTGGGTAAGGCCGAGGCATAAGAAAAGGAGACTAAGGAATCACTGGCTGACGAAGATATTTTTGCACTCAGCTCAAGGAAATATGCCCTCAACCAGATCCGAAATAGCCAGAAAGGGCCTCCTGAGCGGACATAGTGGGTTGACAAAAGGTCATGAAGACTAAAGTAAAGATAGCTCAGAACGAAAGGTGCCAAAGCAAAGGTTTTACTTTCAGCCAGAGCTAGCGCAATCTCGAGTTCATCCTTTGTTCAGCCAATACAGCAGGAATGTGACATGCTCATTGTCCTCAACAGGCCTAGAAGTCTTCTTGGTAACTTTTATGAAGGAACTGTAGGATGAAATAGTGGCTTTGCTGCTGGTGGTTTTGGTTGGGTAGTTGAACGACATTGTTGATTCAGGAAAAAGAGAGCTGACCTCGATGCCAGTCGCCTTTAGTCCAGTCAGCATACAAATGTCCTTGATGGTTGGGGAAAATATCCCAAATGGTAAATGAAGAGAGTTAGTCATAATTGACCAAAATAGGGAAACAGAGTAGAGGAGGTATATGTCTTGAACCATGGGCATGGTGCTAAGCTGGATGGCATCGTAGATGCCACAAGCTTTCCATAACCTCCCTTTTGCAATAGAAACATTATCCACCCATGCGTTCCAATCAGAGTTGATCGAATGCCAATTTTAAAGATGAAAGTTAGTGACAGGAGGTTCGTTTATGGTCATCAGGCTTTGAAACATAAGGTGTTTCTCGGCTAATGGGTAGAAAGGTGAAATCGCATACGACATTTCCTCTACAAAAGCGAGACCAAGACCTTTAGTGCCATTGGGGAGTTCGATTATGACATCCAAGTGGAGTTGGCTGAGAGTAGTGACATTGATCGTCGCCTCGGCCTGATTGCCATTAGACGAGGGATCATCAGAGGGGAGCGCTAGGTCAGTCAATTTAGGAGCCATGGAATCAGGATGTGCAAAAGAAGGTAGGGTTTTTGTTTGAAGAAGAGTACATAGAGAAATGACTAAAGACTTGTGAAATGGAAGGGAAAGTGGCTGAGCTTATATAATGAGTAACAAGGGTTCATGAATGGCTGAGGTAGTTGTGATCTTTAATGAAAAGTGTGTAGCTGATTCCCTGAATTAATGAGAAGACCAAGTGGCTAAAACACTGTTCAAAATTCAAAATCCCTTGTAACTCGCGCTATGAAGGAAAAATGGCTCATCCCAAGTATTTGAATTCAGGGGGCAGTTGTTGGCACCTAAACTTGGCGCCACTTGGCAACCGAGGGGAAGCTGTCTTTAGAGGCTGACTAGGAGTCCATTCTTGAAAAAACTATACGGACGAGAACATTTAGCAAAGTTATCCTGAAGGCTTAGCTGGCATATACATGTATATATACATACACATTTATATATATATATATATATATATATATATATATATATATATAGACACACACACGTGTCTATGTGTATGTAGCTTTGGAAGCAAGGGGTCTAAAAAGACCGGGACTCTAAGTAGTTTGATATGATGAATGAGGTCGACAGAGGAAAACAAGAGGCTAATTGCTTAAAGATAATGGTGCCTACAATCCAGTTACAGCTACATAGTCGGTGAGTCGAGGCAACATGATTAGTGTATATGGGCATTGATTAGTTTGTGATGAACAAGGACTCATATGAGTTTTGGGCTACCTTGGAAGACTTGGTTGAGCATGAACTCTATGCCGATAAAGACTACATTGAGGGTAAGGTTGAAGGGGCTTGGACACTAGAAACGCTAATGCTAGTACACCATAATCACGAGCTGTTAGAGACATGAAGCATTGGAATGTGGATGATCTTTTTCCTGTTATTATTTTATTTAATGCATTATCTTGTAATTTAGAATCAAGTTCACTGATGTATTTATTTTTCTATAAATAAAAGCAATGGACTTTGTATTAAGGTTCCTAACAACTACAGAATATTATTTCTCCCCCAATATTTCCCAGAATATTGTTCTGTCTCTCACTCGATCTACATCTCCCTCAACTTTCTTTCTCTCAACCTCCTCTAATCAGTTTGTTCGTCTATTTCTTCCTCAATTTCTACCTCTCTCCTTCTAATTTCCTCCTTGCTACAATTCAGTCTCGCAATTCTTTGCGTACGGTTAAAAGTCCTCTTAGTTGAGGCAATAAAAGAATTCAATTGTCTGATCCAATATGATCTCCAAAGGAGATACTTGTGTTCGACTAACTGTTTACATTGAGCTGATACTACGACTTTGGCACGCCAGCAAGTAATTGGCTTACCTGATTGATTCATTTATAACCGAACAATAATATTAATATTTTTTATTTTAAAAGATTTCTAATTACTAAATATGATGCAAAATTAATAGCTGGATTGATTTTCTCCCGGAAGATAGATCAGTACAAACGGTAGCACACTTGAAAGCTCAAGAAATTTAGAAAGGAGAATGTAAACATTTAAAAAGAAAAAGAAAAGGACAATATTTGGTCCAAGAAACCTTCAACACCTCTTTGAAAAGAAAAAGAAAATTAAAAATAACTTTTACCCGTTTCTCACAGGTAAAACAGAAGATCCACAATATTCTCTCATCCCCTCTCTCTGTGCTTGTGTGCGCTGCCTTCTTCCTTCTCCCTCGTCGCCGCTTCCTCTTCCACTGCTCGATTCCTCCTTCCTCCACTCTCCTTCGTGCCTCGGTATATTTCTATGAAAGACACCATCGGACGCGTGGCGGAGCAACGATGGCTTTGAAGCGCATCGACTGCCTATTAAGGGTTGCTTTTACCACATGAGCATGGCGTCTTGAGTGATGTCGTAATTGAAGAGAAGATGGAGACGTCTTTAGGAAAGACAGTGTACTGGGCTTCAAGAGATTGGCTACAATATGCTCGGTCTCCACAGAATGTGCCAAAATTAGTGATATCCATGATGACTTCATTGTAGTTCACCTATAGCTTCAATCAAATTGCCAAATTGGGATTTATATATCTGTATGTATGTATATTCGGTATATTCTGACTACTAGGGACTTTATAGTTTCAATTTGGCTTAAATTGAAATTCAATCAGATTGGTGAGTTTCACTAATTTAGTGTTTTCAATGAAATTGGAAAAGTTGTGTAAATTTTAAAGGTTTGTCCAGCCTTATCTGCACCGAATCAATGGTACTGAGAGCTGCAATGGCTATGGTTTGTCCAGCCTTGCAGCTATGGCTTTGCTTGGGACATGACCCAAATGGCGGCCAGCAGTGAAGGAAGAAGGAAGCAAGCAGTGCAGGAAGAAGCGCCTGCGAGTGAGGAAGAAGGTTGCGCACCACAAGCACAGAGAGAGAGAGAGAGAGAGAGAGAGAGAGAGAGGGGAAGAGAGTGATAATAGTCATCTTGCTATATTGATGGCAATTTTAACTCTATTGCACACCGACGTCCTCTCACTCTACCTCTATCTGGCACAGAACATACTGCGTAAAAGTATGAGATTTTTTAGTCCAGAAACTTGGTTTTTAAGGAGATCATGGAGGCACTAAAATATGATCAGTGTTACAAGAATAGGATACGCGGAATGTCAGGTGTTGGAAAGACGAGGATGATGAAAGAAGTTGCCCAACTAGCAGAAAAAATAGAGGTTTTTTTATGAGGCCGCTGAGATAGTTGTCACCCAGAATCCAAATCTGAAAGAAATTCAACGAAAGCTTGAAAAAGGTTTGAATCTGAAGTTAGACAAAGAGACTGAAGAAGTGAGAAATTCAGCCCCTTTCTCACTTCTTCAGTCTCTTTGAACTTCATATTTAAACCTTCTTCAAGCTTTTGTTGAATTTCTTTCAGATTCGGATTCTGGGTGACAACTATCTCAGCGACCTCATAAAAAAACCCTCTCTTTTTCTACTAGTTGGGCAACTTCTTTGATCATCCTCGTCTTTCCAACACCTCGCATTCTGCGTATCCCAATCTTTTAAGACTGATCATCTTTTAGTGCCTCCATGATCTCCTTAAAAAAAATCGAAGACAAACAAGAAAGATTAGAAGCAACACAGAGGAAGAAAAGAAAGAAATCAAAGCAGATGATGCAATACAAAGGAAATGAGAGCAATAGAAATACAGAGAGGTAAGAGTAATTGTTTTTGTTGGCCAGACTAAAGTAGAGATTTAAAGACATACATACCTCTGCCTTATGATCATTTGTCCAGATAATAATAGTACGCTATATATATATATATATATAGCAGATCCAAATGCACCAAATCTGACTTTGAATGACAGACCAAGAAAAATAAAATGGATCAACGGAAAGTGGAGACTCAGTAGATAATCGTGAGAAAGTGAGAGCAGAGACGGAGAGAGAGACTCCTCAGAAGGAAAAGTAGATTAAAATTATTGATTATAAGCGAGATATGAAAAGCTGTTTGGACTTGGTTTTTACAGTAAATCTATTTTAAACCAGCGTGAAATCTAAGTGGGAATACCTAACCCTAAACTATCAATTAATTATTCCAACTCACATCTCTCCATGAGATAGATTTTAACCTTCAAGACGAGTCTCTTAAGATGAATTTTACTGGACATAGTCAAGAAATATATAATATTTAAAATTTGTGATCAGTTTAGAAATTGTACTAAAGTCTTACTAACTCTTCGTGACATGATTTCTTTTTTAAAAAAACTTTTAATATCAAATTTTAGATATATTTGATCATGTTATATATGAATTTAACAAATTTTCAAAATATAATTTTGATTTTGTTTTTAAAATTGGTAAAGCTTGATAATAGCTTTGATTGAAAAATTAGGAAATATAAAAAAATATTATGTTAGAGTAATAAATATTCAAGTTACACCATCTCTAACCGTTTAAGTTTTTAAAGTAGATGGTGTTTAGCATGATATTAGAGCGTCAGACAGGTCCTGAGTGGTTCTAAACTCACCGTTATTCTGTCTCGATATCACACATTGTACTCACGCAACTGCTCGACCAAGTCGCACATGGGGAGACGTGTTAAGAAAATTAAACAAATTTTGATTTTGGTGTTTAACATGTTAGAAGAAGCAAAAGTAAAAGAAGAAAATTAGTTGGCATGTTAGAGATATAAATAAATAAGTTGTACCATCTCTAACAGTTTAAGCTTTTAGACTATACTGTGTTTTAGTAAATGAAATTTAATACATATAGTCTAAAATTGAAAACGAAGTTGAAGGAAAAATTAAGAAATGGAATGATCAATCTTTAAAAATTGAAGGGCTTCTCAGCTTTAGAATCCACACTTTTTTTGTTTTAGAACTACAACTATCAGTTGTGTGACAGTAACTAGTCTTGAGTGGAGTAGGCTTAAAATGGTTTAAACTTGAGTTTAAATGAGTGGACAATAAATTTAATTTGAGTGAAATTGATTCGGATTGCTCTCTTAAAAAACTTTGATCACCAAAACATTTGTCACTAAAATGTTTTGATTGTTGTAATTATGTTTTAATCAAAATTGGACACTGAAATTTTACCTAAAAAAGATTTTAATAAAACTGTCCAAAATGAGAATGATAAAGAAACCTAAAGATTCACCAGGGTTAAACAATAGAGAGAAATAGATTGAGATGTAAAAAAATTGCCAAATCGAGAGAGCTTAGTGTTGCAAATTCACGTGCAAGTGTAAAAGCCTAATTAGAAAAGAAAAGTATATAGGATAGATTAGTTATTTTATATTATACACCATCACTAATTTGATGTAAGAGATAAAAATTAACTCAAAAGGAGGAAAAAAGAAAAGAAAAAGGAAAAAAAGTAAAGAAAAAGGAGAAAAAGAAAGGGCTCGATGGATGGACATTATTAATAATTGGAAAGCTATTACAAGTACGTGACAATGTTGCCTTGGTTGTTGAATTTGACGGTATCGACTCTTTTTGAGCACTCCGTAGTTTATACACTAAATAATCATCGAAATATTTTCGTTAAGAGTGACTCAACAAAATTCAAATTTTCAACCATCAAAATATCAAATGCAAACCTTATTATTAGACTGTTCACTTTTAGAGTTAGGAAAGAAGTTTCTAACATAGAAAGCACGGACACTTCACTGAGGGTGTTGTATCCTTATCGGATACTCCTCAGACACGTGTCGGACACTTCGTAGAAGTGTCCTGATATATTTTTTTTTAGGACACTTTTCGGACACTTCTTAGACACTTCTCGGACACTTTTGGACACTCTTCGAAGACGTATCAGACATTTCATAGTAGTGACGTATATTCAAATATTTCAAATGAAAATTATATGATACTAAGTTATGATTAAAATCTAAGTTAAATATGTGTAGAGAATACATAAGTCTGGATTAATTTATTTTAATCTATTTGTCTATTTTTGTTTATAAATTTGTTTGGTTCTTAATTGTTTGATGATGAATTAAAGTATTTCTGTAATGTAATATTTTTTTATTAAATAATTAATATATATTAATATATTATATTTTTATTTTATACTTGTATTCTTGCTGTGCCGGTATCTTAATTTTTTTAGAAAATTTCGTATTACTATATGCGTGTCTTGTCTTATTCGTATTCCGTGTCTTTACTTATTATAACTAAACACATGTGACCACACTTTATAATTTGGGAGTATAGTAGAATATAACTCACGTTATTTAAAGGATACGTTTTAAATCAAAATTTTGCTACAAGAGTCCCATTAGGGTGAAACTCATTGGACATTCGTGGATCTTTCCCACGTGAAGATGTAAGAGAGATAAAGAGAGAGATCTTACCATGATTACGCTTTGCTCATGTCATGGCGCACTAGTACTGCATTATTAAAGGAAGATCAAAAGGAAAATGGCGCCACTGGTGGACCCATTGACAAATTAAAAAGCTATTGCTAAGTGTTGCATTTAATCACTGTGGAGTGTTTTTCAAAGATTTTAACAAAATATAAAATGGTGAGTTCAATGCTCAACAAAATTCACCTATTACAAAAGATGAAACACGAAAAAAAATATATATATATTGTTCCACTACGCAACTCTAAGTACTGATGTTTAATTAACACTCTCAAACGAGAATGACAGAAAATTGAAGATTCATAAGGAGATTCACAGAGACTGAAGATTAAATTAATGTTGATACTATAATGGAAGTTTTAAAAATGGTGCTCTCCTTCCTCGTAATTACTTAGTGCAGCAACATTAAAAGTCAGTCAGTCAGTTTGTGACAGTAATGCGTAATACATTCTCGAAATGAGAATCACGTTAGTGTGGAAATTCTGGATAACTTTTCTGATTTTAAACCATATATATATATATATATATATATATATATATATATGAGCATGAGACCCAAACGTACCATTGAATTTTCATTGGCTTTCGACGAAGAAGAATTGGTCTTAAATTTTTTCCATGATAGTGACTCAACTCAGGCTTCACAAACCAAGTTCCAAAATCTGAAAGGAGCTCCACAAGACTTTTCACACCCTACTACAAAGCAAACGTAAGCTAGGGTCCTAGGGACTTTTTTTTCTTTTCCCTTACACTATATTTCAAGTGTTGTTATGTTATTCTGATTAATTGATAATGGTTGGAATTATATAGAGTCCACTCAAGTAAACAGTGATCAAAAGACTATATATATCTGACTATATACTATTCCCAATGGAATTAAAGTAGTTGCTTCTGATCACTGTTTGCTGGTGGCTGGACTATGAAGTTGGTTGATGATTTTGGGTGCCATTATTGTCAGAAATGATTTTATCATTTGTAGATTCCTATCAAGCATGTGTTGCATCAATACTAGGATGAAGCTATCAGATGCTTTATTTACCATTATGCAATGTCCAGACCAAGTGTAAAATGTTTTTGTAACCTTGAGATATATTTTTATGCGTGTGCGCGCGCGCGTGAATCTGTGCAAGACACTTTCCCTCATTCCTTTTAGCCATTTCATCAAACACTTTGCTTGCTGCAATTTTACCCATTCAAATGCTTACAAACAATAAACTATTTAAATTCATTGGTGAAATTCTTATATTAGACAGTTAACAGTCTCATTCATAAGAACCAATATTTCTTTCTCCTATTTTCCCAGATATGGATCAATGGGTTCTCGTTGAACCGGATAAGGGAGATCAACCACCTCAGCCACTTATCCCTATATTGTCCAGTCCAAGCTTTTTTCCCGTGTGATTGATTATAGCATACGGGATCGCAAAGTTATCCCATCCCACCTGCCTTTTCTATCCGCTATGAATGAAGCTGCTGACCTACAATCCCTTCTAGCCTTAACCGATTCACCAGGAAGGGGGATTTGATGAGGCAACCAGATGGTTCGTCGAGTTAGGGAATGCTGTAATCCTATTGTGGTTGGACAAAAAATCAATCCACCACCTGGGAAAAGAAAGTCCTGCTATATCTACTGTATTTTCTCTAGGACTACTTGCTTCTGATCGTGCTTCAGAGTCTGTGTCGGTTGATGCGCTTGCTAAGAAAGGGAAAGGAAAGAAAAGAGTTGGGCTAAGTAGCGTAGAGACTACATATGAGGAAGATGTGAATAGAGATGCGGAAGTTCCTGTTTGAGTTGGAGGTGTAGGAGCAAGAAAGGGGCTTCCATTAGCATTCGTAGTTGTAGTTGTGTTGGCACCCAAATATGGCACCACTTGGCAGCCAAAGGAAACTCTGAGGGTTGAGGACTTTTTACAAGTTATCTTAAAAATAACTGTCGTATATATATGTGTATGGTTACGTGTATATATATGTGTGTGTGTATCCACATAGCTGTCTTTAACAGGTTTAAAGCAAGGAGTCCAGTATAATTTGGATTCCAGTTAGTTTGATATGGAGTGGAAGACTGGAGTGGATGCATGTGAAAAGTTGTGAAAAGAGTTGAGCATAAACAGGACTCTATAAAGGCTAATAGCCATAAATAATAGGTTGATATGGGTTAAGCTAGGCTGAGCACGTGAGTTAGTGTATAACTTGGATTCTATAGGAGTGTAGTGGATAGGGTCACTCGCATTATGGATCCTAGTGTTAGTAAATTGCTCATGGAAAAGGATGCTGATAATCAAGCTACTGTCATGAAGTCACTATACAGAATGTATAAGGCTTGTGTGTCTCCATGAATTGATGTATGCTGAACAAGGACTCTTATGAGATTGGATTACATTGGAAGACTTTGGCGAATCATAAACTCTGTGCAACTGAAGGCTGCAATAGGGATGATGTTAAGTGGGACTTGGACTCTGAGGAGGCTGATGGGCTACACTGTTGGGGATTTGAAGACATGTCGTATCAAGATATAATTAGTTTATCTCTTTTTCTGTAATTTTTTTGTTTTAGCATTATCTTGTAACTTAGATTTAGGAACATACAGTCATGTATTTTTACTATAAACAAATGAAATGTTACTCTGTATTAAGGGTTCTCATAACCGCAACAACATAATTGCATCACGTGCAATCTATCTCTCTCCCAATATTCTCACAGAATATTATCTTATCTCTCCTTATTCTAAATCTCCCTCAATTTCTTGCTCTCTGTCTCCTCTAATCAGTCTGTCTGCATCTCCTTCACTTTCTATCCCCCTTCTTGCTACGATTCAGTCTCCGAATTCTTTATGCACAATTAAAAGTCATCTTAATTGAGGCAGAAAAGAACTCAATTGGGAGTTTGGTATTCTCTCTCCCTAACCAATCGCCTGATCCAACACAAAACTCAAAGGAGATACTTGTGTTCAACCAATTGTTTTACATAAAGATGATATCACGGCTCTAGCACGCCCGCACACGCTGACAATTCAATCGGCCTTCCTGACTAATTAATTGATATCGGACATATTTTGGCATGCCCAGTGAGATTGAAAAGTGTTAAAAGAATTGAGAATATGTCGCTTAAGTAAAGGTTTGCATGGAACTCAGCTACTGGCGATGATGAGCAAGAGGAAGAGATTCCTCAACCTCCAAAAGGCCCCACAACCAATCCATCAGATTTGGCAATTCTAATGGATACTATACATGCAATATGTGTTCAAATCAATGAATTCCAGACCAGCATGGGGTCAGATGGATGAGAAGTTCACCCAGACTAGTGTTTGTATGAATGATCGTATAGACGATAAAATAATCGATCATCCAAAATAGACCGATCATTCACAGCTCTATCACCCAAGATTTAGCTTATTAGTCGAATGCTCAGCAGGTTGACCAGAAGTTGAAAGGTCCAATATTACCTTCACCTCAGCCTTCTGCACAAATTAATTTGCCGTCTGGCAGCTCTTAGCCTAGTGAAGTGAAAAATCAGTTATCAACCGAAATCACGAACAAAAAGCTGCTTGAGCAACATCACGTACATTTTTGAAATAGCTCCATAGGTCCAGTCGACCTTAGAGATAACCCCAACATGGGAAGAAGACAAGACCCCCTAATTGCACCCAGGAGGCAGATAGAAAACAATCGGTTACTAAGGTGGCAAGAATATGATCAACTAATAAATCCAAATGTTATTGAAAACCAATTTAGTGATATCTATCGGGCTTTAGGTTTAAGAAGGACTAATCGACCAACCTTTAGGAAGCCATATCCTAAAGAATATGATTTAGCTTAATATCCAACCGGATATAAAATTCCTAACTTTGCTACATTTAGTGGGGAGGGAAATCAATCGATATTAGAACACATCAACCGCTTCATAATCCAATATGGAGAGGTTGGTGCTAACCATATGTACAAATTAAGGTTATTTCCCAGTTATTTAACTGGTATAGCTTTTACTTGTCATTCCAACTTGAGGCCACACTCCATAGTGAATTGGCAACAAATGGAAGAATTATTTCATACTTAGTTTTATTGATTAGAACCGAAGGATACGTTGGCTGATCTATCCAAACTAAGTCAATTGCCTGGAGAGACGGTCGAAACTTTTATAGAAAGGTTTAGGAGGGTCCGATTAAAGTGTCGAGTGATCCTTCCTGAAATGGAATATGCAAAGTTAGCCTTAAATGGTTAGATATTGAACACAGGAAGATGTTTAAGGGCATAGAGTTCTATGGTATATTTGAACTGGCTGAAAGGGCCATCGATATGAATCAATCCTTAATGAAGAGAAAGAAAGGAAAATCTCATTGAAGGGAACTTATTATAAAGATCCCAATTGTGAGGTTTTCTTAGCAAAAATTGATGAGGATCTTGAAGCAAATTTGGTCGAGGTTCACATTAAGAAGCCGTACATATGTGAAAGTCTAGTAAGAGTCAAATCAGCTACCAGTGGTTCTCACTTGGCCTCATCTTTAACCAATCCAATTAAAATGGGATTGGCTAACACAAACAAATTTTACTCATTCGATCTGTCCATGACTGATAAGATCTTTAATCATCTATTAGCCGATAAATAGATCATGTTACCTAAAGGTTAGAGGATCCCATCAACCGCCGAGTTGAAGGGAAAAAAATATTATAAATGCCATAACTCTTAAACACATAGTCTAATGATTGTACGGTGTTTTGTGATATTGTGCAAAAAGCAATCAATAAGGGTACCTTGAAATTTCCAGACAAATAAATGGAAGTTATAGGGGTTGACAACAACCTTTTTCTTACAATTGTTTCCATTAATGTAATTAGCCTGGTGCCAAAGGCTAATAATCAAAAATCGAAGGTTGATGACAGAGCACTACCTACCTCCTAAAATAACAAGATAATAGAATAATTGAAGCAAAAACTACGAGAGGCTCAATTGGCTCTAATTGCAAAAGGATGTTTCCTAAATTGCAAGACTCCTGGGAATTATGGTGATAAAGAAATAAGACCCGGAAGGCAAGGTGTACGAAAATGAGAGGATCGTGTTCCCTCAAGATCGGCCATCCCTAACGGCTGCAAATCAATTGGTTTTCCAAGGAATCAAACCACAAGAAGGAATCACCATACGCAAAGACAAAGAGATGTTTAACAAGATGCTTCCTACTCATCGTAATCCACCAAGGTTCAAGAGAGGAGTACCAGATTAGCCAAAGATGTGGGTAAGAAAGGAAGACATCCCTCATGCGCTAAGAATGATAAAACCACCCACGGTTACCCATAACCATTGGACAAAAGCAACTTATCCCAAATTTCTTAGAAATATGGTGCCAAGAAGTGTTCCCACTCGTGCTCAGAAGCGAAGAATACAAAGAAAGAAAGCTGAACTAATAAGGTAATAGGCCGACGGCCATGGTCAGGAGCCTTTATTAGATGAGGTAATGAATATATCTATGGCCTCTGTCAACGAAGAGTCTTCCTAAGAGGGGGACTAGTTTGACTAAGATCCAAAACATATGGCAAGATATAAAATCAAGTTCGGGAATTTTTCAGAGAAAGTTGTGTGCAACATAACATTTGTTTTACTAGCCATTTTTCAGGTAAAACCTGACCAACTATGTGCGGTGACCAATCCTACAAAGCTTGAGAATAATCATGTGATTTAAGAAGCTACACTAGAAGCAGCATCAATCAATAAGCCACCGGTTTCTAAGGAAGGTTCCTTGTCAGCCGATAGGGTGGTGATCGGCGTTGAATGTTACACATTCTAGCCTCTTAACTTATGTATTTTATTCTCTTAGTGATATATTATTTTGTGATTTTACTTTGTTTTAGTGTTTTCTGTATTTTCAGGGCCTTAATGATTATTTTAGTTAAAACCAAGCTTTTGGGCTTTTAAAGAAGACATTCAAGATGGTGAGATGAAGCCTACTTCAAAGGAGATTCACTCAACCATTTATTTCAACTCAAATCAGCCCAAGAAAGAGGTCCAAGAGAATTATAGCTGCTTAAGAAGGTTTCGGGCCTGAAGCCCAAATCTGCGCATAATATAGTCTTAATCCCGTTTTGGAAAATGGACCAGAAGTATTATTTACGAGCCTCAAATCGACATTATTTACACGAAGGTTGAACAAAATTTGATTCTGCACACTTTTGTATTTCATGAAATTCCGTAAATCGGACTTCTAGTGGGTCAAAATTTGGGCTGAAGTCAGCAGGAAAAACCCACCTGATTAGTGCTACGGGAAACCCTAATTTATTCCTAATTGGATTAGGACTTTGGTGTATTCTCTTGGAAAATAAAGTGAAGAATAGGAGGCTGAGTTTTGGGAGGAGAACAGGAGATTAACACAGAGATTGGAGAGTCGGAGAGGGCTGAGAAGAGAACAGAAACATATTTGCAGAGCCATTGGAGAACAAAGTCATACGCAGAATTCAGAAAGATGATGTCTTCTTCCTCAACAGTTGAAGCTTCTTCTTCTACCATGAGCAGCTAGTTCATCCACTAGGGTTTTGATGTAGCCCTAACAAAGCATCAATGGTTTGATTATTTTAATTATTGGGGACCTTTATATACATGCATAGATTATGTAATTCAGAGGATTCTTATTATAGAATTGAGCAATAAAAGTCTTGTAAATTCAGTTTCAATGATTTCTTATCTTGTCTTAGATATTTAGTTGTTATTATTGAACTCAATCCCTCTTGTTTTCTGTGATCATGAGAGAGATTATTACACAATGGTAATAACTGAATATATTGTTAAGAGCTTTGATGGATTATGCCTAGAGAAGATGAACCATACTGCACCCTAGATTAGAGTAGTTAGGCAGATGGCCCATGCCAATCGAAGATAGTCCATGGCTTAGCCTTAATCATATGTTATCTTCTTGACAGATGAAGGTGAGCTTGTAGCCATCGACACCACTTATGCATGATGTAATTTCCCTATAGTTGATTCAATTGACCATTGATTGTGGAGTTAGTGGTGAAGTCAAACACCCTAGATTTCTCTCTTATTATCTTCACTATCTGTTTACTTTGATTTATTTTATTTTACTTTTTAATTAATTTAGTTTAAAAATCAGAATTCTTTTCTTATAAATTTAATTAAAATTAATTCCGTATTCCAACTCATCAGACCATAATCCCTGAGGTACGATACCCCTTTCGATAGCCCTATTCTGCAAAGAATTCGTTCTATTGCGAAGTGTGGAAATTTTTAATTGATATATTTTTTGAGTCACACTCACACACGAATCAGGTGGTATTTGAAAGACCACCATTAGCCATGACTCATCAACTAAGGCTTTTGTATGCTAAAGTTTGGGTAGAAGGCTAGCTAGTCAATCAAGTTCTGGTCAACAATAGATCAGTGGTGAATGTCATTTCATCAACTATAATGAAGGCTTTGGGAAAGAACATGGAGGATGTAATTCATACACAGATGTTGCAATCAGTGGATTCAATGGTGGAGCCACTAACACTAAGGGAATACTCCATTTAAAAGTTACTGTTGGTAGACGATCTTCATTTACTGCCTTCTTTATCATTAAATCAACCGCAGCCTATAACCTATTTTTGGGCTGCGATTGGATCCACCCCAGTATGTGAATTCCATCATCGCTTTATCAAATATTGATTCTTTGGGATGGAAATGATGTCAAAATAATAGAGGCTGATAACAAGCCTTTTGTGACCAAAGTATACACTGCTGAAGTTGCTCTTTATAATGAAACTTGTGTTCTGATCAAGTTCATTGGTATAGACAAGATGGGTTGACCAACATCGGTTGTAATGAGAAGGGGCCTAGTGACTTTAGAAGTAAAAAAAACTACTAAATGAAGTGCGTTAGCTGATGCTAGAGCTAAATTGGCCTAGTTTTGACTTAGAAAAGATGGTTAATGATGACAGACAAACCCAATAGAGAAGAGAAAAGAAGGCAGGCCTTCAAGGCCACCTGTGCTCGGTTAAAAACATACTTAGTCGAGAAGAAAATTACAAGGGTAGAGAAATTTTATCATGAACTATCGGCCAACATAGTTGAAGTGATCGAGGTTGATAATGAAAAACTAGATACGATACAGTTGGCAGATTTAGAATTAGCTCCAGCAAAATTAGATGATCTCAAGGCAGAAGTACAAGATCCATTACTAGAAGTGAATTTGGGGGCGACTTATGATCCTCGACCTATGTATATTAGTGTTCTGTTGGAGCCTAAATTCCAAGCCGAGATGATTAAGTTGTTGAAAGAATTCAAAGATTATTTTGCTTAGAATTACGAAGAGATGCCAAGTTTTTCAAGAGAGTTGGTATAACACAAGCTACCGATTCGCAGATGGTATAGACCATACAAAAAATTGCCCAGGAGGATGTCACAAGAAGTGGTATCAAAGGTCAAAGAAGAACTTGAAAGACTTCTGAAGGAAAGCTTTATCCGAATGACTAGGTATGTGGAGTGGATATCCAACGAGGTACCTGTTATCAAGAAAAATGAAAAACTAAGAGTGTGTATTGACTTTAGAAATCTGAATTTAGCCACCCCAAAGGACGAGTATCCCATGTCGGTGGCTGATCAGTTGATAGATTCGGCTGCTAAGAATGGGATCATGCCTTTTATGGATGGGCATTCAGGTGTTAACCAGATATATATAGCTGAATGAGACATTGCGAAAATGGCCTTCAGGTGTCCTGGGTTGATTGGGACATTTGAATGGGTGGTTATGCCCTTTGGGTTAAAAAATGCTGGGGCCACCTACCAAAGGGCGATGAATACCATATTCCATGATATGATCGGCTAGTTCATGGAAGTTTATATAGATGACATGGTGGTGAAGTCATAAGCTAAGAGGCAGCACTTGATACATCTTAAGGCAACCTTTGAGAGGATGCATGCTAATAAGTTAAAGATGAATCATATTAAATGTGCTTTTAGAGTATCAGTTAAGAATTTCTTGGGATTTCTGTTGCATCAATGAGGTATAGAGGTCAATCAAAACAAAACCAAGGCAATCATGAATGCTATGGCACCTAGTAATAAGAAACAGCTCCAACAGTTCATCGATCAGATAAAGTTCCTAAGACGCTTCATCTCAAATTATGTTGGGAAGATCCACAAATTCTCTCATCTATTGAAATTTAAGTCATAGGATGAGTTTGTGTGGGATGACAAACATCAAAGTGCATTCGAGAGAATAAAGGAATATCTGGCCAATCCACCTATTGTGATGTCTCCAAGGAAGAAGTGGCCGATGAAGCTTTATTTGTTTGTGGATGAGGAGTTGATCAGAAGCATGTTAGCCCAGGATAATGAGTTAGGGAATAAGCAAGCCATCCATTATCTGAGTAAGATTCTTTCCCTAGTCGAGTGTAGATACACGTCGATTGAGAAATTGTGTCTAGATTTGTACTTTCTGTTATGAAGCTGAGGGTGTATATGTTGCCGACATTGGTTAATGTGATTTTCCAAACTAACCTCATCAGGTACATACTGTAAAGACCTCTAATCACTGGCTGAATAAGCAAGTGGTCATTGGCCTTGATAGAATTTAACTTTATTTATGTCCTACAAAAATAGGTCAAAAGTAGGGCATTGGCTAAATTCTTGGCCGACCACCCTTCAACCGATATCAATCCTATATCTTAGATGAGCTAAAATCTACAGCCTTATTTATGACTCCTTGGATATTGATGTTTGATGGCTCCAGTACCAATGACAGTGCTGGGGCAGGGATAATGATTATTTCTCCAAATGGGAGGAGGATAGCATTTTCCTTCTTTTTAGACTTTAAATGCTCTAATAACCAAGCGAAATACGAGGCCGTGATTATTGGTTTGGAAATTCTATTGGAAATGTCTATCAAAGACATACACATTGTGGGGGATTCGAATCTAGATCTCAGCCAAATATTTGAAGACTTTCGATGCCTGGCATGGCAACTGAGGCCATTTCACTTATTGGTTCTTCAATTGGTGGAACAATTTGACACTATCAAACTAGAATTTTGGCTAAGAGAGTTTAACAAAGAGGCAAATGATCTAGGTTAGAGAACTTCAGGGGTCAGGGTCCTGGAGGGGGTGGTTAAAAGGCTGATCAGAGTATCATGAAGAAGCCTTCCATTAGCTGAGGCAAGAAATAAAACCATGGCCTATGCATTCATAGTCCACGTTGATATATTAGAAGGCGATGATTGGAGATACCCTCTGATCGAGTTTTTAAGGAGCCCTAACCGATCCGTTGATAAAAATATTAGACAAAAGGCCATAAGATATCTATATATTACTGGCCGATAAACTCTATAATAAGAGTGCATAGGATGGTTTATTGCTCTAATGTATGAGTCAAACAGAGTCCTTGAGGATATTGGCTGAGGTTCATGAAGGCACTTATGGGGCTCATCAAGCAGGAATCAAAATGCATTGGCTGATTAGAAGATATGGGTATCATTGGCCGGGGATCTTAAAAGATTGTATAGAATATGCTAAGGGCTGCAATGCTTGCTTGCCAAAATCATGGGCTGATTCAAAGGGTCCTTGCCAAAGAAATGAAACTGATTGTCAAACCATGGCCATTCAGAAGGTGGGCCATGGATCTGATTGGCAAAATCAACCCACCGTTAGTAAGCGGGCACCATTGGATTATTGTGGATATGGATTATTTTATCAAATGGGTAGAGGCTGTGGCTTATCGATCAGTGGACCAATAGGTAGTGATCGATTTCATTAAAAAATATATCTTTCATCGCTTCGGCCTTCTTGAATCTATTATGGCTGACAATAGAACTGTATTTAGAGTAGTTGAGGTACTAGCCTATGGAGAAGAAATAAAGGTCAAGATGGTAACATCGATGCCTTATTACACCCAACGTAACGGGCAAGTCGAGGCTTCAAACAAAAGTGCTCATTGGAATTATCAAGAAGATGATTGATAAGAAGCCAAATCAGTGGCATGAGTCATTGTCAGAAGCTATGTGGGCTTATTGAAATTCTGAAAGGATAAGTATAGGCGTCACTCCTTACTAGTTAACATACGGACATGATATCATTCTTCCTATGGAGTTGAATGTATGCTCAACCAGGGTTGCGCTGTAACAGAATTTACAACCAATCGATTACAATCTCGCTATGTTAATCGAGCTGGAGGATTTGGATAAGATATGCCTGGATGCTTTGGATCACATCAGAGATCAAAAACCAAAGGTGATAAGGGCCTACAACAAAAGAGTTAGGCCAAAGCCATTTGCTGAGGGTGAATTAGTTTAGAAGGTGGTCTTGCCAGTTGGAAAACATGACAGAGCTTATTGTAAGTGGTCCCCAAATTGGGATGGCCTTTACCTGGTTCATCAGATTGTTAGTAAAGGTGCATATAGATTGAAAGACTTGAATGGAAAATTACATATCAGGCTGATCAATGGCATCTACCTAAAGAAATATCAGCCAACTATATTCAAACGACTAGAAGAGGAGATTGGTCAGACCACTCTTCCTGTCTAAGTGGAGTAAGGTTATAGAATCGTTGAAAGGGGATAATTTTGTAGTATAGGTTTAAATTTTCTTTCTTATTCATGTTTATTTCTTTGTTCTTTTGTGTTTTGTTGTGTTCTTGATAATAATGAAAGTTATTCTTGCTGAACAATTACAACACCGTGTCAAAAGTCAGTTCATATCAAGTTTAGCCCAAAGTTCACAAAATTATAGAGTTTATCTAAAAGGAACAGTCTAATAAAAGCCTCATAGTTGCTCAAACTTTGATTTCATGTCATCCCAGAAGAGTTTGGTTTGTTGTAGAGTATACTCGGCAAGAATCTTCTTCTTCTTCAGTTCCAGGAGCTCAGCCTTCAGAGCAGTGTGCTGGGGGGGCAAGTTGATCAGTTTTCTCTAGTAGAGCATTGGCTTGGGAAACAACGTGGACCCTGGCAGCTTGAACTTGAGCAAGTAGCTATTGTTCTTCTTTTCTAAGCCCATCGTTTAGTTGATCAAGCTTGCCAAATTCAGCTGCGATCTCAAGAATTTTGGTGCCCAACGCGTCTTCATCCTTATACTTTTTGTCATATTGAGAAATGGCTTTGGTAGTGTTAGTAATGGACTCGACCATGACAGGCAACTACACCTAAAAAATGGCGACCACAGCTTGGTTAACTAGGGAAAGTTCCCCACAAAAGCTGATGGTAGTCAGTAAGTTGAAATTTCATTCACCATAGATGGTAGATCCATAAGGTCCAGTTCAAGAATTTTAAGAAGGGCCTTCTTGGCATATTCAAATGCTTGATCAGAAGGTACTAGAAGGGAAGGTGAGCTTGTGCTGGTTGAGAGGCTCTCTTTTGAAACAGAGGCAACCAATGATTGGAGGTAGTTCTTCATGGCAGAAAAAGATCTGCCAGTAGGTATCAAGGCAAGAGGCTGAACTTGTTTCTGAAAATATTTAGCATCACGAGGAAATGGGGAAAGAGAATAAGCATAAGGAGAGTTAAAGGAAAGCTATATACCTATTTGAAAGGAGTGGGTGACTCGGTGGTAGGCGTCGAATGTTATGAATTCTAGCCTCTTAATTTGTATATTTTATTCTCTTAGTGATATATTATTTGTGATTTTACTTTATTTTAGTGTTTTCTGTATTTTAAGGGCCTTAATGATTATTTCAGTTAAAACCATAATTTTTGGGCTTTTAAAGATGACATTCAAGAGGGTTATATGAAGCCTACATCAAGTGGATCAACTCAACTCTATATTTTAACTCAAAATAACCCAAGGAAGAGGCCCAAGAGAATTATAACTGCTTAAGGATATTTCGGGCTGAAGTCCAATTCTGCGCGTAACATAGTTTTAATCCCGTTTTAGAAAACCACTCGTAACTCTTATTTTCGAGTGTCAAAATGGCCCAATTCACATTGGACGTTTTTGTATTACAAAAAAAAAAATTCATGAATTGGACTTACGGGGCATCAAAATTTGGGCCAAAAGTCAGCAAAAAAATTCACCTGATTAGGGCCTACGGGAAAACCCTAATTGACTCCTAATTTGGTGGGGACACTTCATATTCTCTTGGCTATTAAAAGTTTCAAATTGGGGCTGTTTGAAGGAGGATTGGCAATAACTTTGAAGGAGTTTTAGAGTGGAGAATCATTAGAGAACAAGGTCTTGCACGTTTTCCATGAAGATGACGCATTCTTCCTTAACAGTTGAAGCAATCTCTTCTACCATGAGCGGCTAGTTCATCTATTAGGATTTTGATGTAGCCCTAACAAAGCATCAATGGTTTGATTGTTCTAATTATTGAGGATTGTTGTATTCATGCATAGATTGTGTAATTTAGAGGATTCTTCTTATAGAATTGAGCAATTAAAGTCTTATAAATTCAGTTTCAATGATTTCATATCTTGTCTTAGATATTTCATTATTCTGATTGAACTCAATCTCTCTTGTTTTCTGTGATTATGAAAGTGATTATTATACAATGGTAATCATTGAATATATCATTAAAAGCTTTGATGAATTATGCCTAGAGAAGATTGACCATATTGTACGCTAAAGTAGAGTAGTTAGGCAAATGTCTCATGCCAATCGAAAATAGTCTATGACTTAGCCTTAATCATATAATATCATCTTGACAATTAGATGTGAGCTTTTAGCTACCGACACCACTTATCCATAGTCTGATTCCCCATAGTTAGATCAATTGGCCATTGATTGTGAAGTTAGTGGTTAAGTCAATAACCCTAGATTTATCTCATACTTTCTACATTCTTTAGTTCCTCTTGTTTTTGTCTATTTGCTTAATTAGTTAAAGTAGAAATAAAAATCAGCACTCCATTCTTTCTTAATTTAATTAGAATTAATTTCATACATCCAACATAGTCAGACCATGGTCCCTGAGGATCGACACCCCTTCGATAGCCCTATTCTGCAAATAATTCGTTATATTATGAACTGGCATAATGTAATTGATACAATTAGCCACGATCAATTTTTGGCGCCGTTGCCAAGAACTGTCTATTTGATTGTTTAAATTTTTAGAATTAGTTCTAATTGGATTTTTAGTCTAGGAATTTTTTTATTTATTTTACTTTTTACTTTATTTTTGTTTTCTGTTCAGGTACGTCAATCACCATACCATTAAGCAAGAGGAAGAGATTATCGACATCATGGCTGGTGTGCGTGATAATAATGAGGACAATGATATTGTGCTGAATGTTATTGGGGAGAGGGCGAGATTGCTTACATACTACTATGTCCTAGAGACATACACTTCGTCAGCTGGATTTCAACTGCCTAATATCACAACATAGAACTATGAGAACAAGTCAAGTATCATTCAAATGTTGTCATCTTCTTTTGGGATGACTCATGAGGATCCGTACAAGCACTTGGATGACTTCATAGAAATATGCTCAACTACCAAAATTCACAACTTCTCTGAAGATGTTTTTTGGATGCGACTCTTTCCATTCTCTCTAAAGGAGAAGGCCAAGTATTGGTTCAGATCTCTACCAACAGGCTCTATCACTACATGGACTCAAATGCAAAATGAGTTCTTGAAGAAATGTTTTTGAATAGGGAGGACTAATCAATTTAGATGAGTTATCACTAGTTTCTCTCAAGCTAAGGGGGAACAATTTTATGAGACATGGGAGAGATTCAAGGACCTTCTTAGGAAGTGTCCTCATCACCAAGTTCCAAAGTGGCAGTTAGTGCAGTGTTTCTATGAGGGGCTGATAGAAGGTAACAGATAGATGGTAGATGTATTATGGAGGGGCACTTTCATGTTAAAAAGTGAAGATAAAGCATGGATTTTGTTCGAGAATCTCAGTGGCAATTCTTTGGAACATGTGTCTTCAACTCGTTCAAGCAGACCAACCCATTTGAGGAAGGCAGATGGTATTATTGAGATTGGTTCTGCAGATGCTATGTCTATGATTGTGAATGTTGTGGCACTGGCGGCTGGTCAAGCTCCTAATCCATCTTTAAATCCTCCTATCTATGTGTTTTTTGCTCTAGTCCTATGCACTATGTGAACAATTGTCCTAAAATTGGGCAATTTGTTGATCCTCCACAAGAGCAAATACAGGTTATATTCTCTAGACTGGTGAATAATCCATATACCAACACTTATAATTCGACCTGAAAGAATCAAGGGGAAGCAAATCAGCCCACTTGTCAGCCTCAGAACTATGTGCTTTCATAACTAGATCAAGCATATGTTCCTATGCCACCAAAGAATTCAACTCTTGAGGATAAGATGATGATTGCCCTAGCAAAACTTGAAAGCTGGACTCTATTGCTGAAGTAGTTTAATCCACTGCTCAACTGGTTCATTCTCACTCTCAATCAATTGTCAAATTAGAATCTCAGTTTGGTCAACTTCCTAATGCCTTAAGTAGAAGAGAGGATGAGAAACTTCCAAGCCAAACAATCACCAACCCAAGAGGGGTTGATGTCCTCGACAATATTTCTTCTTTAAGCAACCCACATCATGAGCAGGTTCAAGCCATTACTACTTTGAGAGGTGGGAAAGTGATTGATAACAAGGTGGGAGAGAAGAAGAATGATCAATAAAAAGTGCTCAAGAGTCCAAGTGTTAAAAATTCATATGAGTCTAAAGCTCATTTCCCACAACATTTTCAAGAAGCATCCAAGTTGGGGAAGCAAGGGGACAAGTTGCATGACGTGATGGAGGTGTTTTGACAAGGGGACAAGTTGCAGAACATGCAAAATTCTTGAAGGACTTGTGCACTCAGAAAAGGAGATCAATGATCCATGTTCCAAAGAGATTCATGCTTCCATGACAAGTGAGCTCTATTATCCAGCATTGCGCTCCTCCAAAGTACAAAGATCCAGGAGCTCCAATTATTTCATACATTATTAAAAAACATCAAATAGAGAAAACTCTTCTGGATTTGGGTTCAAGTGTGAATTTATTGTCCTAATCAGTTTACCTATAGTTGGGTTTAGGAGAATTGAAGCCTACCACGGTGGTGTTACAGTTTGCGGATAGATAAACCAAACGACCTTGTGGGATCATTGAAGATGTCATCATCAAGGTGGATAAATTTTATTTTCCAGTGTATTTTATTGTTCTAGATATAGAGTCATATAGAGTCAGTTCATAATCCAAAGAGGCACATTCTTGTCATCCTTGGCCGTCCGTTTTGTCGCTATTGCTGATGCTTGCATTAATTGTAAATCGGGGGTCATGGATATATCGTTGGAGTCCCTTCCACTGTTTGAATTGAATTCAATACTAGGATATGTATTTTTAGAAGCCAATGAGATCCTTTCAGTTACTTTGAGTTCGACATGAGGAAGTGAGGATCATATAGGGGGGATGTTAAATCTCCTCAAGAGATGTGGCATTGGGTGAACCATGAATTAAAGTCGATGAACATCGGCTATGGACGTTAACTGTGGAGTATTTTGTATTTTTGTTCTTTAATTTTTTTATTTTCTTTCTTGTATTTTTCTTTTATGTTTTTCTTTACTTTTCTTTCAATATTAGTTGTGTTTTAATGTGTTATTTTTTAGTTTTTTATAGTTTATCTGCTTCTGGGGGATGTCGGGAGGTGGACAAGTGTATTTGACATCAAAACAGGTGAAAAAAAGGAGGTTCGATTGACCTTGGGCGATAGATCCCCTCAAAATAGGCCTTTCGATCGACCTTGGGCGATAGACAACCCAGGTCGGACCAGTAGGGGTGATCGATCACCGGGCAAAATAAAAAAATTGGAAAATTTTTGTTCCCAGGTGCTCGATCGATTGCCCAAAATCTAGGAGATTAATCACCCAATAAAAGGCAAAAACTTAAAATTTATTTTATTATTTTTTTTTCTTCCATTTGTATTAGATGCATTTGATCATTTTTATTTTTTATTGTATTTTATTTTATTTTATAATTTATTTTCCTTATTATGTCCCCAATCGTTTCACTTGGCTTGTTTATAGTGGTGTGTTTTGACAGGTTGTTGCGTCCAAGTTTGGGAGAGTGCTGCATTGCCTTCATGCTATTGGTTTTCTCTTTTTTCTTGCCACTATTTAGGGTCCATGGTAACATCGTTCTAACCCTCATCTATGTTTATATTTGATGTACATTGAGGACAATGTATGGTTTAAGTTTGGGGTAAGGCGGTGCCTTTTTGTGTACTTAATTGATGAAGGGTGAAATGGGGGGAAGATTTGATGAAATCTTTCTTGTTTTAGGACTTTTTGGTTACATTATTTTCATAATTTGTTTTTTTATTTTTTTTTGTTTTGTTTTTAGTTAGGATGTTTTTACATTATTCAAGGGTTTAATACTTTATGTAGGTGCTTGACTTGCAATTCTTGAATATATTTTAGATTTTTAGAGATTGTGGTTTGACTCTAGTGGTTTTAATCATTGTTTGCATTGACATGCTTTGGAGTGATTGGTTTTAGTTTTCTCACATGCACAACCACACTAGCATAATCTTGTGGGGTATAAACTTTGGCTCTGAGTTGTTGAGTTATATACGCTTCATATTAATTGGTATCCCTTGAGAATAAGTACCGATGATGTGTTTTACTTTACTTCCAAAAGAAGAAAAAAAGAAAAAAAATATTGTTGTTGAATAGCAAATCAATTTTATCATTTTCATGAGTAACCGAGCATCTTGCCTTAGTAAGCATTAAGCGTTCGCTTCAAAAGTGAAGGGTGAGGAAAGATGATCATTGGTTGTCTTGGTTTGTTGCCTGGTTGATTTGACTTATTAGGTTCTTTGGGCTGTCTTAACACTTGGTGCCCTAAAGCTATCTGGTTTAGGAGTCACTGACTGAAAGCTTGCCACATGGATCTTCCAAAGAACTTAATGGACTAAGACATTACACAACCAATAAATCAATGAAAAAAGAAAAAATGAAAAATTCATGTTTGGAAGTATGAGTTCAATAAGGGGAGCTAGTGAGTTGAATGGGTATGTGACTTAGTATAGTCGGACCTAGATTATGCCACATGAGAGGACTATAAAACACTTTCACGAGGGAGCTAGAGTTGGTTGCTTTGAGATGTGTTGATGTGAATTATATGTGGGAACCATTGCTTTGAATTATGAAATTTAAAATTTTAAAATTATTCTTGAATGAAAGTCTGTAACTATATATTCTAATCTTCTTCTTGATTAATATTTGAGTAAAAATTTTGAATGTTTGTGGGTAACATTTCTGGAAACCCTCACGAGACCATAACTCGTCCATTAAGGGGAACCTAGGGGTTCAAAGGCTTGTTGCAATGCTAAATGCAATCATTTCTCCCAAGAAAGAGGAGTTGGGTAGTATAGTTAGTGTTTAGTTTGTTTCCTTTATTTTAGTTTTATTTTGTTCTATTGCTAAGGGACTAGCAATATGTAAGTTTGGGGGTATGATAAGCGTCAAATGTTATGAATTCTAGCCTCTTAATTTTCATATTTTATTCTCTTAGTGATAGATTATTTTTTATTTTACTTTTTTATAATATTTTCTGTATTTTTAGGGCCTTAATGATTATTTCAGTTAAAACCATGATTTTTGGGCTTTTAAAGATGACATTTAAGAGGGTTATATGAAGCCTACATCAAGTGGATCAATTCAACTCAAAACAGCCCAAGGAAGAGGCCCAAGAGAATTATAACTGCTTAAAGGTATTTCAGGCTGAAGTCCAATTCTGCAAGTAACACAATTTTAATCCCGTTTTGGAAAACTGCTCGTAACTCTTATCGAGCATCAAAACGACCCAATTCCTATGTGGGTTGAACGAAATTTGATTCTAGACGTTTATGCATTTCATGAAAATTTTGTGAATCGGACTTCTGGGGCATCAAACTTTGAACCGAAAGTTAGCAAAAAATTCACCTGATTAGGGCTTTTGGGAAAACCCCAATTGACTCCTAATTAGGTGGAGACACTTAATATTCTCTTGACTATTAAAAGTGACAAATTGGGGCTATTTTGAGGAGGCTTGGAAGGAACATTAAGGGAGTTTTGGAGTGGAGAATCATTGGAGAACAAGGTCTTGCATGTATTCCATGAAGATGACGCCTTCTTCCTTAACAATTGAACTAGTCTCTTCTACTATGAGTGGCTAGTTCATCCACTAGGGTTTTGATGTTGCCATAATTAAGCATCAATGGTTTGAATGTTCAAATTATTGGGGATTTTTGTATTCATGCATAGATTGTGTAATTTAGAGAATTCTTCTTATAGAATTGAGCAATAAAAGTCTTATAAATTCAATTTCAGTGATTTATTATCTTGTCTTAGATACTTAATTGTTCTGATTGAACTCAATCTCTCTTATTTTTTGTGATTATAAGAGTGATTATTACACAATGGTAATCATTGAATATATCATTAAATGTTTTGATGGATTATGTCTAGAGAGGATGGACCATATTGCACCCTAGAGCAGAGTAGTTAGGTAGGTGACTCATGCCAATCGAAGATAGTCAATGATTTAGCCTTAATCATATATTATCCTTTTGACGGTTGGAGGTGAGCTTGTAGCCACCGACACCACTTATGCATGGTATGATTCCCCAAAGTTAGAGCAATTGGCTATTGATTGTGAAGTTAATGGTGAAATCAATAACCCTAGATTTATCTCATACTTTCTACATTCTTAAGTTCCTCTTGTTTTTGTCTATTTGCTTAACTAGTTAAACTAGAAATAAAAATCAACACTCTATTCTTTCTTAATTTAATTAGAATTAATTTCATACATCCAACACAATCAAACCACAGTCCTTGAGGATCGACACCCCTTCGATAGCCCTATTCTACAAAGAATTCGTTATATTGTGAAGTGATATAATTTAATTGATACACTTAGCCACGATCAGTTGTCCACAGTGCCTGTGGTTGAGGTTCCAGGTTGAGCTAATGGAGATACTGGAGGACGGTCTGGTTCTATCGTTGACTTGCCACTTTCATTTAAAATAGGAGGTGGTAAATCGGCCTCTTTAGTTGGAAGGAGAGGTTGATCAAGAGCGGTAGTAGCAACATTGGCCTATAATAAATAATAGGGTGTATGTTGTAATTTTCATTAGCCATGTGATAAAGAAAGGGAAAGTGGAAGTACCTGTGGGGTAGAGCTTGTAGTGTTTCTGCTCTTCTTAATCAGTGGTTCCTCATCCGAGCCAGATCCTATGTTTGTAGATGGGTCTTTAACAAGTTTGGTACCCTTTAGTGAGCCTATAGCAGTGGCCTTTTTTCTCTTGGGCTGAAACAGAAGAATGGTTATGATAGCTTTTGGAAAAGAAGGCAAACAACTAATGACCCAAGATTACCTTAGGAGGCAGAGGTTGTTTGACCTCAGCCTTGTGAATAGGTGAACTCTAAATTTCCTCACCTTGCGGATTTGTGTCCGTAGTTAGATTGATTAGCTGGTCACTGATGGTATGGCTGGATGATTGGGCTATGCAAGAATGGTTTAAGTAAAACATTACAGAAATGAGGAATGTAAGACAAAACTTGTTCTAAGATTACCTTATTTTGACTTCGATCTAGTCCTGGTAATAGTAGGAGCATCGGTAACAGGCAAAGTTGTCGTAACCCTTGCAGCAGATTTCCCATCCTTCTTAGGAGAAACCACCGGAGAGGATTCATCTCCTTAAGAGGTGGTGGCTGAAAACTTGAAGGAATTTGGGAGATATTGGAAGAGCAGAGTTTCATCCACATCCATGGCTAAAGTAATATAAGAGGCCCACCATGTGTCGAAAGAAGGATCTGTTTGGGGCTGAGAGGGGAAGGATTGAAGCCAGAATTGGTCTAAAGCATTCTTATTCTTATCAGACATGTCTTGAATGTGCCTAGTTTCCAAAAATCTAATCCTCTTGTTGAAGGTTTGGTTATATGACAAATAGGGAGGAAAGGGAATCATTTGATTGAGGCCGAATTACCTCGCCAGCTATGAAAGATTGTAAAACTCTACACCCACACAGTTGTTGGGTGAGTATAGAGGAGCAGAATTGTAATGGAGATCTCGGCCGATTAGGAAACTGGCCCATGAGGCATTATAGTCATCCAATTCTTGTTTGGTAGAAAACTGGTGGGAGGTTACAGCTAGATGGGAGTCTTAGGAGAATCAGCAAAGGGAATCAGTTGACGTATTGATTGATGGCTACAGTGAAGGAAGAATTCAACACAGTCTTTGAAAGACTAAGTTTTGGGAAAGGCATATGCATAGCAGAAAGAAATCAAAGAATCACTAGCTGAGGGGGACACATCCATACTCAACTCAGGAAAATAGGCTCTCAACCAAAATTGGAGTAGCCAAAAAGGTTCACTTGTACAGACATAATGGGTGGATTGCAAGTCATAGAGACCTCGGTATAAGTGGGAAAGCATGAAAGGGGCAAGGGCAAGGGTCTTGCCTTCAGCCAGGGCTAGAACAACTTAAGCAAATCTTTTGTGACTTGAAGGGCTGGCACATAAAACAGACATTTGTTTAGCCAGTAGAGCAGAAAAGTAATTTGATCCTCATTCTTGACAGGCCTAACAGTCTTCTTGGTTGCCTTCATGAAATGACTATAGGCTGCTACGGTGTCCTTGGTCCCCGTAGTTTTTGTTAGGTACTCAAATGCTGTTGTTGATTCTAGTAGAAGGTAGCTTACTTCGATACCAATAGCCTTTAGGCCTGTCAATACGCAAATGTCCTTAATGGTGGGGAAAAACATTCCATAAGGCAGGTGGAGACAATTGGTGGGGATCGATGAGAAGAGAGAGGCCGAACGGAGTAGATATTTGTCTTGGACCATTGGCACGGTGCTGAGGTGGATGGCATCATAGATGCCACAAGTCTTCCACACTCACCCATTGGAAGCAAAAACACAATCGACCCAGTCATTCTATTCAGAATTGATTGAGAGCCAGCTCTGAATATGAAAATTGGTAGTAGGAGGCTCGTTGATGGTAGTAAGGCTTCGGAACAGAAGGTGCAAAGTTGTCATGGGGTAGAAGGAAGAAATAGAGGGAGACAACCCTTTGCGAATGTAGGACCAAGGGCTTTGAAGTTGTCTGGAGGATCGACAAAAATGTCCAGATGGAGTTTGTTGAGGGCTATAACATTGATTACTGCCTCAGCCTATTTTTTATGGGAAGTGGGGTCTTTTGAGGGGGGAAGAACATTTGCAAATTTGGAGTTATGGGTTTGAAGAGAGAAATTAGGGTTTTGAAAGAAGGATTGCAAGGAGAAAAAGATAAAGACTCGTGATTTGGTAAAGTAGGTAAGCTAGCCTTATATAGCAGGATATTGAAAAGGTAGGCAACTATGGTAGTTTTGGTCTATAATGGTATAGCCGTTCGGTTACTTAAATGAGGGAGATACTTTGATTTGATGGGGAAACTAAACGACTAAGGGACTATTCAAAATTCAAATCCCTTGGTTCGCGTGAATGTGATGATATAACTTCTCCCAAACATTTGAATTTGGGGGGCAGTTATTAGCACCCAAATATGGCACCACTTGGCAGCCAATTTAGGAGTCGTTCGGGGCGAATGAATAATGCTGACTAGGAGTCCATCCCAAAGGAAACTCTGAGGGTTGAGGACTTTTAGCAAGTTACCTTAAAAATAGTTGTCGTATATATATGTATTTAGTTATGTGCATATATATATATATGTATGTATGTATATATCCACATAACTATTTTTGACAGGTTTAAAGCAAAGAGTCGAGTATAATTTGGACTCCAATTAGTTTAATACATAGTGGAAGACTGGAGTGGATGTATACAAAAAGTTGTGAAAAAATTTAAGCATAAACAAGACTTTATGAAGGCTGACGACCATGAACAATAGGCTAATATGTGTGAAGCTAGGCTGAGCACATGAGTCAGTGTATAACTTGGACTTTATGGGAGTGTAGTGGATAGAGTCACTTGCATTGTGGATCCTAGTGTTGGTAAAATTGATCATGGATAAGGATGCTGATAATCAAGCTACTATCATGAAATTACTATACAGAAAGTACAAGGCTTGCGTGTTTCCATGAATTGATGTGTGCTGAACAAGAACTCTTATCAGATTGGATTACATTGGAAAACTTTGGTGAATCATAAACTCTGTACAACTGAAGGCTGCAATAGAGATAGATGCCCACTCACCTTGAGGCAAACCAAAATATTGCCATTTAGTATGACCTTGTCAGAATTGATGCCCATGTCATACGAATGTGTAGGAAGCGTCCTAGGTTGCATGATCCACCGGACAAGTCCAAATCATTTTATGGTATGAGAGCATGGCCAGAGCGATTCAAATCCATGGTTGTTGCTTGCATTGCTAACTATGAAACATGTTTTATGTGTAACTTCTATATGTATTGTTTGATTTAGAGCATTTGTGGCATGTAGAATAATTGCATGCATCCATGTAGGTCAGTTCTGAGTTGGCACTTAGGAGGGTTGGGGTATCTCTACTGAGCCACCGTGGTACTCATCCCTTTATTCTAAACTCTTTTACAGATAAGGCATCGAAGACCAATGGGATTTGAGTCTCCAAGAGGAACTCTAGTAATATTTGTTATCTTTTGGATATTATGTATATTGTGGCTATCCATGCCGGCTTGTGGCATGAGACTTCATTTGAGTTGTAGTTATGTTTAAGACAAATGTAACTTGGATTATAACCTTGTTGTATATGATAAGACAATGGATTTTTTCATGTAGTGCTTGTTAAGAGCATTTGGTTTCATTTGATGAGTTAAAGAAATTGGTAGTTGTTTTTCATTATGAATAAAGTATGTTTATAAGGGAAAATGACCCATATTGATGTATGATTTGGGTATGAGCATGATCTAGGACTTGTGAATGTTGTAAACTCCTTTCTTATATGATTTAGAGGTTGTAATAATGGATTATGTTGGTAGAAATGGCCTAGAAGATCAAAAATAACCATTTGCAAAGTTGTAATTTTTGGGCAGTTCGATGCATCAAAGTACCCAGTTCGATGCATCGAAGTTCCCAGTTCAATGCACCAAAAAACCTGTAGGATTTTGGAATATAAAAGTCCTGTGACCTGTTTTTGGTCAATACTTGTTTGATACATCGAAACTTCGATGCATCGAAGTCATCACTTCGATGGATCAAAATCACTATTCACAACATGTTTCAAAATTTGCCCCAAACTTCAATCGGGCATAACTTCTTCATTTTAAATCAAAATTGAGGGTGTTTTTTTTTAAATTGAGTATTTTTGGATTCTCTATCCAATGGGATAAGGCTCAGCATTGGATTCTTAACACACAAAGTGTTGAGTCCTGAAAGTGAGTGATTCATGAGAATGGGGGTAAATAGAATTCTCACTAAGATGTATGACTTGGTGTGGGGCCCATTATGGTTAGATAAGGTGGAGTTATGCACATTTATGTGCAGGAGATAAAGTTGAGCTTCTGCAGTGTTTGAGGGTAAAGAGAGTCCATTGGGATTAATGGACGGTAGTCAGCTTTGGTTTTTCGAGAGTCGGGAAATTGGGGCATTATAACATGGTATCGAGACTTAATACTATCTTATGAGTGTTGTTTAGGTCATTCATGGGTTCGAACTCGGGATTCAGGTCGGTGCAGGGGAGTACTAGCGGTCTGAATTTCAGGGCATGACAGTGTGGTATCAGAGCTATAGATTAGAATACCTAGGGATGAAGGGTGAGACTTGATTTAGTGATCACTTGATGTTAAGGATGTAGACATAAGAGATTTAGACTTAGAGTTGGAAATTACTTATGTGGAACTTGATTTATGGTTACACTTTTGTAACATGCTTTTATGGACTAAATTGACATGACGTGTGCAAGCCTGATGGATATGTGTAAGAACTGTGAATTTCTTGGACTTAAAATCTTTCTTGTTGTGCATATAGCAAAATGCCTCGAAGAAGAGCACGAAATATAAGCGCTGATTCTCCTCAGGAGCCAACAAATGGAATGCAATTTATGCATGACATGTCAAATACTATGAGAAGAATGGCTAGGGAAGCCAGAGAAGAGGAGGTTCAAGCATTGCCTAGGGTTGCCTTGAGCTACCAAATGGTGGCAATGAAAGAATATGTGAAATTTAAACCGCCTACCTTTGATGGTGCACGTGATCCACTAGTAGCAGAGAGTTGGATAGATCAGACTCATAAACTTATGGTTGCTCTTACAATTGATGAGGATTTGAAAGTGGGAGTGGCAGTGCTTCACTTACAAGGGGAAGCGAATCAGTGGTGGTAGTTCATCAGGAATGTCCACAACACCGAGACCGTGGACTGTGAGACCCTTAAAAGGTTATTTTTTGACAAGTTCTTTTTGGCTTCAATGAGAGACCAGATGAGGCAGGAATTTATAGATCTAATCCAAGGGGACTTAGATGTCATGGGGTACGAGACCAAATTCACATCATTGGCTCATTTTGCCCCGGAGATGATGATGAACGAGGAACTAAAAGTAAAGAAATTCCTGAAGGAATTGAAAACCTGAATCAGGAAGAGGGTATCCATTCTAGGTTTGAGGACCTACAATGAGGTTTTGGATAGAGCTTTAGTGGCAAAAGAAAATGATAGACACCCAAAGGATATGGGACTCTAAGCAGCAAGCAAAGAGCACGGGGGCATCTTCAGGTAATCAGGGAAGGAAGAGGAACAGGGAGGGCAAGTCAGCTTTTTATGGGCAGCAACAAATGCGCCTAACACCTTCATTAACCTTTCCTACCGAATCTACATAATCTACGATTGTGTGCTTTTATTGCCAGTAATTTGGCCATTACCGTAGTGAGTGCCCTTAGAGGCACACAGTGGCACCAGCAGTACCGACAGTGGATAGGACATGCTATTATTGTAAGCAGCCCGATCATGTTAGGGCCAACTGTCCATAGAGGCAGGGGACTCAGAGTGGTTCAATATCTCAACAGAGGTCAGTACAGATAGCTGCAGTTCAATCTGGCTTTAGGGTACTACCACCACCTTAGCCAGCATAGTCGATTCAGGGATCTCGGGTAGCGAGAGGTCATATGCCTTCTTTAAGTCAACAGTTAGGTTTACAGGGGATTGGCCAGCAGGGTCAACAAATACAAGGCCATGTTTTCACGCTTCCTCTGACAAAGGACATACCAGGACCGTCTGTGGTCAGAGGTATTTTCCTGGTTCTAACTCGTGGGCTAGCGTATTGATAGATTCAAGTGCATCACATTCATTCATATCTGTTGCATTTGCTTATGCCTTGGGGCTGAGGGTGTCATCACTAGAGTCACCATTGTCCATTAATACACCAGTTGGGGGTAGGGTTACCCTGGATAGAGTGTGTTGGTCTTGCGAGATCGAGGTTTCTAGGCATCTATTAATGTTCGATTTGGTACTTCTAGATATGACCACTTTTGATGTCATACTAGGTATGGATTGGCTATCTTCATTTAGATCCACGATTGATTGTCTCCATAGGAGAGTGACAGTGTGCACACCTAAGGGTGATTACTTTTACTTTGTGAGAAAGTGGGATAATTTCTACATTCTGTCTTTGCTTAGTTCCGGTGTGTGGGACGGGGTTGGATATTTCCTAGCTAGCTTATTAGCCGAGGAGGATGAGATTGTGACTAGTGGTGGATTTCCACCGGTGGTTAGTGAGTTTTTGGATGTATTTTCGGGGGACTTGACATAGTTACCTCCGATGAGAGATGTGGTGTTCAGTATTGATCTTGCTCCCGGTACCGCTCCTATCTCTATGGCATCGTATTGAATGGCACCGACAGAGTTGAAAGAGCTGAAAGATCAGTTCCAAGAATTGTTGGATAAGGGATTTGTATGACCTAATACATCACCTTAGGGAGCTTCGGTCCTTTCTACTAAAAATAAGAATGGATCTTTACGATTATGCATAGACTACCATAAGTTGAACCAAGCAACGATTAAGAACAAGTATCATTTGCCAAGGATAGATGACTTATTTTATTAGCTTAAGGGTTCCACTTATTTTTCGAAGATCGACTTGAGATCGGGGTATTACCAGTTGAGGGTGAGGGAAGTGGACATTCCAAAGATAGCCTTTCAGACTAGATATGGCCACTATGAGTTTCTAGTGATACCATTTGGTTTGACGAACGCACCGGCAGCGTTCATGGATTTGATGAACTGGGTATTTAGAGTGTATTTGGATAGGTTTATGGGGGTCTTCGTGGATGACATTCTTGTGTATTCTTCTTCTATAGAGGAGCATGAGATCTACTTGAGGACAGTGTTACAGACTTTGAGAGACCACCGGTTGTATGCAAAATTTGAAAAATGCGAATTTTGGCTAACGGAAGTGAAGTTCCTAGGACACGTGGTGTCAGAAGGAGGAGTATCTGTAGACCCTTCTAAGATAGAAGCGGTAATGAATTAGGAGAGGCCTAAGAACGTATTCAAAATACGTAACTTCTTGGGATTGGTAGGATATTACTGGTATTTCATGAAAGACTTTTTGAAATTAGCGGCACTGATGACCAAGCTTACTCGTAAAGGAGTCAAGTTTGAGTGGAATAAGGCTTGCGAGCATTCCTTTATGGAATTGAAGCGTAGGTTGACTAGTGCTCCGATCTTGATTTTTCTTGAGCACAGTTTAGGTTATGTCATCTACTGTGACACTTCACAGGACTATTTGGGATGTGTGTTGATGCAGACCGAGAAGGTTGTTGCATATGGTTCTTGACAGTTGAAGATCAATGAGCAAAATTACCCGACACATGACTTGGAGTTGGCGGTGGTAATTTTTGCTTTGAAAATAGGGAGGCATTATCTCTACAGAGAGAAGTTTGAGGTTTTCTCTGATCATAAGAGTTTGAAGTACATTTTCACACAAAAGGACTTGAATATGAGACAGATGAGATGGGTTGAATATATAGGAGACTACAACTTTGATCTTCAATATCACCTGGGAAAGGCTAATGTGGTTGTCGATGCATTGAGCAGGAAATCACATAGCACTCTGGCTAGCATTGCCATTCGTGAATGGAAGCTGATGGAAGATATATCAGAAATGGAATTATGCTTTGGTGAGAGTGATGGGCAGGCTACTTTGTTCACACTCATAGCACAACCAACGCTAGTGAGTAGGGTGGTTGAGGAACATAGGCATGACAATGAGTTGGAGGGTATTCGCACTCGGATTACGTGTAGCAAAGCAGTTGAGGATTGGGTTGTCCATTCTGATGGAGGTTTGAGGTTCAGAGGCAGAATGGTTGTTCCATTGGCTTGTAGGGATGAGGTTCTAAGGGAGTTGCATAGCTCTAGGATTGCAGTACATCTTGTTGGTACCAAAATGTACCACAATCTTTGTAGAAAGTTTTGGTGGAAGGGTATAAAGAAGGACGTCGCACGGTTTGTGGCAAAGTGCCTCACTTGTCAACAAGTGAAGGCCGAGAATTAGAGATCGGTGGGCTTGTTATAGCCATTACTGATAGCTATATGGGAGTGGAAACATGTCACCATAGACTTTGTGAAGGGGTTACCTAGGACGAGGAAGAGTCACGACGCGATTTGGGTCATTGTGGATAGATTAACCAAGGTAGCTCATTTTTTTCCGATTCGAGTGATAGATGACGTGGATACTCTTAGTTAGTTATACATTGATCAGATTTTGAGACTGCACAGAGTGCTAGTTTTCATTATGTCTGACAAGGATCCGAGGTTCACGTCACGATTTTGGTAGAGTTTTTAGGCTGCACTTGATACAGACCTCCATTTCAATACGACTTTTCATCCTCAGACAGATTGTCAGTCAGAGCATACCATTTAGACTTTGGAGGATATGTTTAGAGCATGTGCACTTGATTTTTGAGCAGTTGGGAGGATCACCTTCTATTGGTGGAGTTTACATACAACAATACCTACCAAGCTAGTATTGAGAGGGCTCCATTTGAGACTTTCTATGGTAGACCTTGCAGGTCACCGGTTTATTAGAAAGATATCAGTGAGATAGTGGCTTTGGGGCCTAATATAGTCAAAGAGACCACAGAGAAGATAAAGATCATATAACAGCGTTTGCTTACAGCTCAAAGTCGTCAAAAAAGTTATGCCGATAAAAGGCGAAAACCTTTAGCATTTGAGGTGGGGGGACCATGTCTTCTTGAAGGTCTCACTACGACGGGGTTTGATGAGGTTTAGGTGTAGCAGGAAGCTAGTCCCATGGTTTATCAGTCCATTCAAGATATTGGATTGAGTTGGCAAGGTTGCATACCGCTTGGCATTGCCACCGCAATTATTAAGTGTGCACAATACTTTCCATATTTTGATGTTGAGGAAGTATGAGTTGGATCCTTCGCACGTGTTAGATTGGATAGATCTTGAGGTGGAGGAAGATGAGTCTTACGAGGAGAGACCAGTACAAGTTTTGGATATTAGAGAGCAAGTGTTTCGGGGCAAGAATAAGAAGTCCACTAAAAATAAAGTCCTTTGGAGACATCACGGACTTGAGGAGGTTACGTGGGAGCGAGAATAAGAAGTCCACTAAAAATACCCCGAGTTGTTTACTACTTGAGGTATGTTCCTAATTTTGGGGATGAAATTCCCTTAAGGAGGGGAGGTTGTAAAGACCGTAACCAATTTTGGCCAATTTTGCATTTTCGCATCATATTTGCCATAAATGTATTTTGAGTAGTGTTTAACATGTTTTGAGTATGGGGAACATGTTTGAAAAGTTTTTTAAGGGTTTTGGTAAGTTTGCAGAAGATTTGGAGAAGTTTGACTTTTTGGTCAAATCGGGGCCGAGATATGACTTAAGTGAGCCCGGGAATTCAAAAAATTGCTAAAAATATTTATTTTTAGGAATGGCTTAGATGAAATGTTTATAGAGTTAAGAAAATGATTACGAGGCCGTAGGAGTTCTCGAAATTGAAAACGTAGGCCGGGAGGGTACGTTTAGTGGCTCGGGGTGTTTTGATCTTTTTGTGAACCCTAGATATTTTAAATATCAGTGGCTGAGACTTCTAGCCATATCTTATGCCTCTTTCTCTCTCTAAAACTCTCCATCTTCATAGTTTTCCATTCTCTCTACATTTCGAACCCGTTCGGCTTGTATTCAAGACTCACCGAATGAGGGAGATACGTAGAGGACAGCTAGGGCTTCCCTTTGAACCCAATAAACATAAGTTTCGGTAAGATACACATCGCTAAAAATTTGGTGAAGTGCTTGGAAGGACTTTAATTTTGAGGTAGGGGTTCTTCTTCTCTTCTGTTTGTCGATTATAGGGTTTTGGGTGAAGAGGAGAGTCAGAAATGGTGTTTTACATGTTTAAGATGGTGAGAGGGGTGGGAAAGTTGTGTTTTCTACTTCTCTTGAGTTCCATCTTTGTAAAAATGGCATACCTAGTGTTGGGTATAGAATGTGAGTTCAAAGTGTGTGAGTGGAAGAAATTGGGTATGTCGGTATTATGTGCTTAATTTGGTGAATATGTGCAAAATATGTATCATGTGTCGCATATGTGCTTATATGTGGAAATGTGGGTGTGAGATAATTGCTAACTTGTTAATTATCAAAGGTATGCATTGGTCAAAGCATAAAAATTATGTGCTATTTGGACACTTTGAGCATATGTGATGTATATGCTAGAATTGACATGTATATATGTATACATGTGATTATGATATGTGTAATGCATGTTAAGTACCTTTAGAACTTGTCAATGAATGAGAATTAGCATGAAATGATATGCTTGATTTTTACATGTTCAAATGTAATGTAAAATGGTGGGATTGTGAGAAAACAGAAAAATGAACCATACATGGAATTTTAGAAAGATTTTCCACCCATGTTAACTTTCATGGGATATCAGAAAGAGTGTTCATCCATGTTGTGCAAGTGTTACTTTATCCACTTCTGGTGAGATGTCGAAATAGATGTCCACTCACCTTGAGGTAAACCAAAATATTGCCATTTAGTATGATCTTGTCGGAATTGATGCCCATGTCATACAGATGTGTAGGAGGCATCCTAGGTTGTATGATCCGTCGGACAAGTCCACGTCATTTTGGGGTAAGAGAGCATGGTCGAGAGGGATTCAAATCCATGGTTGTTACTTGCATTGTTAATTATGAAACATGTTTTATGTGTAACTTCTATATGCATTATTTGATTTAGAGCATTTGTGAAATGTTGAATGTGGCATGTAGAATAATTGCATCCATCCATGTAGGTCGGTGTCGAGTCGGCACTTAGGAAGGTTGGGGTATCTCTACTGAGCTGTCGTGGTGCTTATCCCTTTATTCTAAACTCTTTTACAGATAAGGCATTGATGACCAATGGGATTTGAGTGTCTAAGAGGAACTCTAGTAGTATTTGCTATCTTTTGGATATTGTGCATATTGTGGCTATCCATGCCGGTTTGTGGCATGAGACTTCATTTGAGTTGTAGTTATATTTTAGATAAATGTAAATTGGATTATAGCCTTGTTGTATATATAAGACAATGGATTTTTTCATGTAGTGCTTGTTAAGAGTATTTGGTTTCATTTGATGAGTTAAAGAAGTTGGTAGATGTTTTTCATTATGAATAAAGTATGTCTATAAGGGAGAATGACCCATATTGGTGTATGATTTGGGTATGAGCATGATCTAGGACGTGTGAATGGAGTAAACTCCTTTCTTATATGATTTAGAAGTTATAAGAATGGATTATGTTGGTAGAAATGGCCTAGAAGGTCAAAAATGACCATTTGCAAAGTTGCAGTTTTTGGGCAGTTCGATGCATCAAAGTACCCAATTCAACGCATTGAAGCTTCAATGCATCGAAATTCCCAGTTTGATGCACCAAAAAACCTTCAGAATTTTGGAATATAAAAGTCTCGAGAGTTGTTTTTGGCCAATACTTGTTCGATGCATCGAAGTCATCACTTCAATGGATCGAAATCACTATTCACAACATGTTTCAAAATTTGCCCCAAACTTCAATCGGGCATAACTTCTTTGTTTTAAATTGAAATTGAGTGTGTTTTTTTTAAATTGAGTGTTTTTGGATTCTTTATCCAATGGGGTAAATCTCAACTTTGGATTCCAAACACACAAAGTGTTGAGTCCTAAAAGTGAGTTATTCATGAAAGTGGGGATAAATAGAATTCCCACTAAGGTGTATGACTTGGTGTGGGGCCCATTATAATTAGATAAGGTGGATTTATGCACATCTATGTGTAGGAGATAGAGTTGAGCTTCCGCAGTGTTTGAGGGTAAAGAGAGTCCATTGGGATTAATGGACGGTAGTCACCTCTGATTTTCTGGGAGTCAGAAAATTGGGGCGTTATAACATGGTATCAGGACTTGATACTATTGCATGAGTGTGGTTAAGGTCATTCACGGGGTTTAGTGAATAGGTTCACACTCGAGATTTGGGTCAGTTCGGGGAGTCCCAGTGGTCCGAATTTTGGGGGTGTGACAATTATTCTCAATCATATCTCAAAGATGATCAATATATCTTTGATGTGATTTAGCATTTCATTCAATTATTGGATCCAAATTTCTAATGGGATGAACAACGTTTGAACTTCTATAACTCAATCTTGTGTAAATGTCAGTGCTTGCCAATGGATGCAACTGACGAATACCCCCATTTCCTCAGCTTCGATAATTGTCAAGTGATCATTAAACTTCGAATAACTCAAGAATTGCCTACTTATGTTCCATTTTTCTGGATCTACTCTCGGAAGATGCTCTTTAAATAATAATATATTAATATAATAATTATATTATTCATACTTGCAAATTTGATTAATATAATATTATACAAATTAGTGGCTTTTTAAATATTTTTTACATTATATTATACAGTAATGGCCGCTCTGGTCACCGTCACCACCTCCCTACTTGTGGCTGTTGCCACCTGGGCCATTTTTGCCTAGGTGGTTTCCACTTGGGCCTAGGTCATTGCCCCTTCTGCTTCCACTTGGGCCTGGGTCGTTGCCCCCTCCATTTTTACCTGGGCCTGGATCGTTGCCACCTGATCGTTTCCATTTGGGTGAGGGACGTTTCCACCCAAGTCATTTCCACTAAGGTCTAGGTAGTTGCCCCATCCATTTCAACCTAGGCATGGGCTGTTACCCCCTTCGTTTCCACCTTTACCACCTTGGTCATTTCCACCTATGTCGTTTCCACCTGAGTCTAGGTCATTTCCCCCTCCGTTTCCATTTAGGCCATTTCCACCTAGGCCTGAGCCATTTCCATCTGGGCCATTTCCACCAGGGTCTGGGTTGTTCCCTCATCCATTTCTACCTAGGCCATTTCCACCGGGGTTTTGGTCGTTCCCTCATTCATTTCCACCTGGGCCATTTCTACCAGGGTCTGGGTTGTTCCTTTATCCATTTCCACCTAGGTCTGGGTTATTGTTCTCTCTGTTTCCACCAAGGCCTGGGTTGTTGCCACTTGGGCTATTTCCACTTGGGTCTAGGTTGTTGCCCCCTCCGTTTCCACCTGGGTCATTTCCACCGAGGCCTAGGTTATTGCCACTTGGGCCATTTCCACTTTAGTCTAGGCCATTGTCCCTTCCATTTCCACTTGGGCCTAGGCCGTTGCCACTTGGGTCGTTTCTACCTAAGCATTGGCTATTGCCACTTGGGCCATTTCCACATAAACTGGGTCATTGCCCCCGCTGTTTCCACCCGGGCCTAGGTCGTTGCCCCCTATATTTCCACCTCCATGGTCGATGTCGCCTCCCCGGCCGCCACAGAAGCCCCAGCGTACTGCTTAATAGCCACTACAGATCTTGTGGCCTCCTCCATAAGTATTCTCAATCATATCTTGAAGATGATCAATATATCTTTAGTGCCATATAGCGTTTCGTTGAATTGTTGGATCCGAGTTTCGAATGGGAATGGGGTAAACAATGGCCGAACTTCTATAACCCTGTCATGTCAAAATCCTAAGGCCTACCAATGGATGCAATTGACGAATGCTTCCCTTTCCTTATCTCCGATAGTTGTCAAGTGATCATTCAACTTCGAATAGCCCAAGAATCGCCTAATTACGTCCATTTTTCTAGATATCCTCTTAGAAGATGCCCTCTGCATAAATACTAGGGGTTACATCTTTGCTTTTTCTCAAAGCAAATAAATCATCGTAAGTCCTCTACAACCGATATAGCATCTACTGACGGCATATCCTCACCCGCCAAAATATCGCCACTCACCAAAATCTCCTCCGCCATTGCAGAAACACTCAGTGAACAAAAAGCAAAATTTACTTTAGAAATATATTAAGAGTAAAAACGATGACCCTCTATTGCTTCTATTTGTAGGAACGAACCTTAAGATCTCATACATCAAATCTACTGAAATACCCTAAAGTTAACCTATTTTTGAGTAAATGTTTGGCTTAGTTCACCGAATTTACTGAAATACCCTCAAGTTACTTTTAAGTTACTAAGTTCTTTTTTTTTGGCTCTGTTTTCCTTCGTTAGATAGTTTCTCAATATATTATTATAATAATATATTAATATAATACTCGTATTAAACATACTTACAATTTTGAATAATATAATATTATACAAATTAGTGACTTTTTCATATTTTTTACTTTATGTTATACAATAATGGCCAGCCCATCACCGTCACCACCTCCCTGCCTATGGCCAATGTAATATGGGTTGTTTCCACATGGACTGGGCTATTGCCAACTGAGCCATTTCCACCTGGGCCTAGGTTATTACCCCCTCAATTTTCACCTGGGCTTGGGCCTTTGCCCCCTCTTTTTTCACCTGTGCCTTAACCATTACCACCTGGGTCAGGGTCGTTGCCCCATCCATTTCGACTTGGACTTAGGCCATTACCTCCTCTGTTTCTACCTGGGCCTGGGTCGTTCCCTCTCTGTTTAAGCCTGGGCCTAAGTCATTGCCACCTATGTCTTTTTCACTTGGGTCTGGGTCGTTACCTCCTCCGTTTCCACCTATGCCATTTCCACCTGGGTCTGGCCAATTGCCCCCTGGGCTGTTTCCACCTGGGCCTGGACCATTGCCACCAGGGTCATTTCCGCCAAGCCCTAGGTAGTTGCCCCATCCATTTTCACTTGGCCTTGGGCCGTTGCCCCCTCTATTTTCACCTAGGCTTGGGTCATTTCAACTTGGGTCATTTCCACTTGTGCCTAGGTTGTTGCCCCCACTGTTTTCACCTGGGCCAAGGTCGTTGCCCCAACCATTTCCACCTGGGCCTATGTTGTTTCCACTTAGGCCTAGACCATTGCCACCTAGGCCATTTCCACCAGGGCCTGAGCCATTACCCCCTCCATTTCCACCTTGGCTTGGGCCTTTACTACCTAGGTCTTTGCCCCCTCAGTTTTCACCTAGACCTGGGTCGTTGCCACCTAGGCCGTTTCCACTAGGGACTAAGTCGATGCCCCCTCCATGTTAACTTGGGTTGTTTCCACCTTGGCCTGGGCCATTTCTAACTAGAGTGGGTCATCTTCCCCTTCGTTTTCACTTAGACCTAAGTTATTGCCCCTTTCATTTCTACGTGGGCCTGTGCCGTTGCCCCTTCATTTCAACCGCTGTGGCCGCCTCCTCGGCGCTGCAGAAAGCTTGGTAGCCACTGCGGATCATGTGGCCTCCTCCATAATTATTCTTAATCATCTCAAAGATGATTAATATATCTTTGACATGATTTAGTGTTTCATTCAATTGTTGGATTCGAGTTTCCAATAGGGTGAACAACGTCCGAACTTCTATAACCCGGTCATGTCGAAATATCAGTGCTTCCCAATGGATGCAATTAATGAATACCTCCCTTTCCTCAGCTTCGATAATTGTCAAGTGATCATTAAACTTCAAATAGCTCAATAATTGCCTAATTACGTTCCACTTTTCTCAATCTACTCTCGGAAGATGCTATCTAAATAACAATATATTAATATAATAATTGTATTCTTCATACTTACAACTTTGATTAATATAATATTATACAAATTAGTGACTTTTTTAATTATATTTTATATTATATTATACAGCAATGGCTGCATCGATAACTGTCACCACCTCCCTGCTTGTGGCCGTCGCCACATGGGCCTAAGTCGTTGTCCTTTTGTTTGCACCTGGGCCTGGGTCTTTGCCCCCTCCGTTTCCACTTGGGTCGTTACCACCTGATCATTTCTATTGACCCAAAGGTTTCGACCTAAGGGCAATCCTATAATTTTGATAATTACAAACCATTTATGATGTCTTTATTACTAATGTCTACATTTAAGTGATTATGTTGGTGATCATATGTAAAGACAATATTCAAGGAATCCATCACTTTCAAGCTCAAAGAAGTGTCATACCAAATCAAGTGAACCGATCGTGAAGAAACATAAAAAAGAAAGCGTTTAAAGTTTCAAAGACTTCCATGCTCAAAAATATCTCAAACAAGTGAGCATTATCTTCAAGAACTCAACCGGTCAAAGAAGGGGTAGATAGAATGGTGAGCACCTAGGAAATAATGTTAAAGTTTATTTGAATTCAAGTAAAACTCAATTCTTTCAATGATCATACACTAAAAATCTTTTCAAACTCATTCTTGATCATCTATAGGTCTTGATCATCATTCATATTCCATAATTGACCATCTTATATAAATGTCCATTCAAAAACCTGTTTTAAAATGAACTCTTTGGCATACATATATAGTTTCAGTCGACTGATGAGTTCCATCAACCAATTGAACAAACTTGGAATTAAATTCCAGTAGGCTTTACAAAACAGGGGAGTTTCAATCGACCGAAGCTCAGCTTCAGTCGACCGAAACAAGGTTATCGGTCGACCGAATCTTTTCATCAGTCGACTGATAGAAACTGGAAATGGATTCCAGTATGATTTACAAAACATGGGAGTTTCAGTCGACCGAAACTCAACTTCAGTCGACCAAAACACTTGGTTCAGTTGACCGATGAAATCATCAGTCGACCGAAACCTGGTGGTTTAGAGAATTAATGGCTAGTTTCTGCATTTAATGCTCCAAACCACTTACCCAACTATTTCTAAACGGCCTTCTCTCATTTTCCCTCTATATAAGAAGAAGTTCTATGAATCATAAAGGCACTAAACTTGAGAAAAAAAAATCTTGCAAAATCATTTGTGCATTCAATCTCACTGACTCTATTTTTTCATTCAAAGACTTGAGCTTTAACTCTTGTGATTCATATACTCTCTAGACTGTGAGTTTACACTTTTGTATCTATCTATTGATAGAGAAATACCTATTGAGAGCTTCATATTGTAAATCTATCTTTTAGAGATTCTTGTATAAACTCTTCCATTCAAAATGATTAGTTTGATCCAAAGATAGTCTAAAGGAGGTTGTTCTTTTAGCAAAGGTTAGAGTGGCCCAAGGAATATTAAGAGAAAACAGTTCTCTTAAATAAAAAGGTTTTGCACTCCACCTACAAGGAGTAGCCATATTAGATACAAGAAGTCTCAAGAGGGATCTTGAGCCGAGGAGTAGGAATTCTGAACCTCGCAAAAATCATCATGTCAATTGCGTTTGATCTCTCTTTCTCTATCTTGTTATATTGTGTTTTAAGCTGCTACATTAATTATTGAACATTTATTGCATAGATAGAAGTAATTTCTCTTTTAGCAAACTTACAACTTGTCAATCGAAAAATATTCATTGTTTGCCTAACACTCTATTCAGCCACCCCCCCTCTAGAGTCAATACTTGAGTAACAATTGGTATCAGAGCCTTGGTTCTAATATTATCTTAACCGACTTAAAGTTGATCCATGGCTAACATAGGAAACCGTTAACATGAAGAAGGTCATTCAAATAATTAACCTCCTTGGTTTGATGGAACAAACTACAACTATTAGAAAAATAGGATGATAGATTTTCTTCAAGGGCTCAAGACTATTAAATTTGGCAAGTTATTGTCAATGGACCTTTTGTTCCAATGAAAAAAGTTAGAGAAAAAAAAGTTACAAAACTTGAGAGTGAATGGAACTCTGATGATCTTAAACTCATCTCAATAAATGCTAAGGCCAAAGACAATCTCAATTGTGCCTTAAGTGCAAATGAGTATAATAAAATCTCCACATGTGTAACGGCTAAAGAAATTTGGGACAAATTAGTTGTAACCTACTATGGAACCAACCAAGTTAGAGAATCTAAAATTGATCTTCTCATTCATCAATATGAGCTATTCTCTAAGAAAGAAAATGAATCCACTGGTGATATGTTTACTAGATTCACTTCTATTATTAATTGCTTATTGCATCTTGGTAGGAAATACTCAAATTTTGATATGAATAGAAAAGTTATTAGACGTCTACCTCCAAAGTGGGATGCACAAGTGGCGGCTATCACACAATCGAACGACCTCAACATATTTGTGCTAGATGAGTTCATTGGATCACTTCTAACTTGGAAGATTACATTGAATAGTCGTGAGGAGAAAATTCAAGAAGATTCTAAACTAAAGAAGAGTTTAGCTTTCTAAGCCACATGCAAGGAAAATGACAATGCGTCTAGTGATGTAGAAGAATAACTTACTCTCATCACCAATAGATTTTGAAAAATGCTCCAATTGAAAAAGGCAAATCGGGGACATCATTCAAAGAATAATCAAATTAAAGACACTATGACTTGCTTTCATTGTGGAAAGCCTGGGCACTTCAAAACCGATTACCTCAAATACAAGAGAGAGAAAGAAAAGAAGAAAGCGGCCATGAATGCTACATGGAATGGTGATGATGAATCACCCTTCAATGATATAAATGGTGAGGAAATGGCAAATCATTCCCTTATGGCCTTTGGAGAACAGGTAACTTCTAATCTTGATTCTCAAGATGATCTTTATGATGAATTAATTGATTCTCACAATGACTGCAAGATGTTTTTAGAGAATTGCATGATGAGCCTAGAAAAATGGTCTTAAAATGCGCTTCTCTTAAAGGTCAAAATCATAATCTCCCTCAAAGTCTTGCAAAAATTCAAAATGAAAATGATTCTTTGATAAAGGAGCAAGAAAATTTATCCTCAATTAATTCCTTTTCAATTGCTCTTAAAATTGAAAATGAAAATTTGAGAAAAACTATTGAGGATCAAATTGAAATTCTTGCAAAATTCACCAAATGTAAAGAGGACTTAAGCCTTATGTTGGGAATGCAAAAATGCTCCTTTCTCAAAGAAGGTCTTCGATATATTACTCATAACAAAGATTTATGTTTGATCAAGAAAAGGAAATCTCTTAAGAAAACTTTTGTTAAGAAACATAAATCACCTTTCTCCAATTATCTTTGAAATATATGTTTAAGAAAATGACATAAAATCTTTTATTGTCCTTTTAAAAGAAAGAGATATGGAAAAATGGTGTGAGTTATAAAAGGAACCTTTCAAAATACTAACTAATATGGACCCAAAGATTCTTAGGTACCAAAAGAAGTTACATAATATCTTTTTGTAGGTATGCTTGAAGTCTACAACCAAAGACAAATGGTTTCTTGATAGCGGTTGCTCAAGGCACATGACGGGAAATCGCTCAATCTTCACCTCCATTAAACATTATGATAGTGGAAGCGTAACATTTGGTGACAATTCTAAAGGGAGAGTCGTTGGCATAGAGACAATAGGTATTTCATCTTTCCTATCTATTGATAATGTCTTATTAGTTAAATGATTAAAGTATAACTTGTTTAGCATTAGTCAACTATGTGATATTGGACTTACTGTTACATTTAAATCTAATAGATGCATTGTTGAAAAGGATGAAAAACAAATCTTCTCGGCTAATAGAAATGAAAATTTATATTCCTTACTTTTATGTGAATTACATGATTAAGATGTTAAATACTTTGTATCATCTAGTGATATTAATTGACTATGGCATAGAAGACTAGGACATGCTAATATGGACTTAATCTCCAAATTATCTTCAAAAGACTTAGTCAAAGGTCTCCCAAAGACTAAGTATGGAAAGACATGACATGTAGTGCTTTCCAATTTGAAAAACAAGTCAAACCTTCCTTTAGAAGAAAGAAGGACATCACATCTACTAGGCCACTTGATTTAATTCACATGGATTTATTTGGTCCAGAAAGAATTGCTAGTCTTGGTGGAAAATTCTATGCATTTATAATTGTTAATGAGTACTCTAGATACACTTGGGTTTTCTTCATCACTCACAAAAATGAAACTCCTTCCGTTTTTGCTAATTTTGTAGAAAAGTTCAAAACGAAAAGGATTTCAAGATTAAAACCATTCGAAGTGATAGAGGTAGAGAATTCAAGAATCAAGACACAAAAAGGTTTTGTGATGAAAATGGATACAATCACAATCTCTCCGCACCTAGAACTCCTCGACAAACGGAGTTGTTGAAGGAAAAAATATGTCTTTCCAAGAAATGGCTAGAACAATGTTAAATGAACATAATCTTCCGAGATACCTATGGGCCAAAGTCGTTAGTACTTCTTGTTATATGATAAATAGAGTTATCATTAGAAAAATGATTCGTGTGTGAGTGTGACTCAATAAGTGTATCAATTAAAAATTATCACACTTCACAATAGAACGAATTCCTTGCAGAATAGGGCTATTGAAAGGGGTGTCGAACCTCAGGGATTATGGTTTGATGAGTTGGAACACGGAATTAATTCTAATTAAATTTAGAATAAAAGAATTTTGATTTTTAAACTAAACTAATTAAAAAGTAAAATAAAATAAATCAAAGGTAAATAGAAAGTGAAGATAATATGAGAGAAATCTAAGGTATTTGACTTCACCACTAACTCCACAATCAATGGTCAACTGAATCAACTATGGGGAATTACATCATGCATAAGTGGTGTCAGTGGCTACAAGCTCACCTTCATCCATCAAGAAGATAACATATGATTAAGGTTAAGTCATGGACAATCTTCGATTGGCATGGGTCATCTACCTAACTACTCTAATTTAGGGTGTAGTATGGTCCATCTTCTCTAGGCATAATCCATCAAAGCTTTTAATGATATATTCAGTGATTACCATTGTGTAATAATCACTCTCATGATCACAGAAAATAAGAGAGATTGAGTTCAATAACAACAACTAAATATCTAAGACAAGATAATAAATTATTGAGATTGAATTTACAAGACTTTTATTGCTCAATTCTATAATAAGAATCCTCTAAATTACACAATCTATGCATGGATATAAAGGTCCCAATAATTAAAACAATCAAACCATTGATGCTTTGTTAGGGCTACATCAAAACCCTAGTGGATGAACTAGTCGCTCATGGTAGAAGAAGAAGCTTCAACTGTTGAGGAAGAAGGCATCATCTTCATGAATTCTGCATATGACTTCGTTCTCCAATGGCTCTGCAAAGTATGTCTTCTCTGTCCAAAGCTCTCTCAGACTCTCCAATCTCTGTAATCACTCTCAATCACCTCAGCCTCCAATTCTTCACTTTATGCCCCAAGAGAGTACACCAAAGTCCTAATCCAATTAGGAATTAATTAGCTTTTCCCATAGCACTAATCAGGTGGATTTTTTCTACTGACGTTTGGCCCAACTTTTGACCCACTAGAAGTCCGATTCACGAAATTTTTGTGAAATACAAAAGTGTGTAGAATTGAATTTCATTTTATTTAAATAGAAATTAAGTCAATTTGAGGCTCAAAAATAAGACTTATGGTCCGTTTTCCAAAATAGGATTAAGACTGTATTATGCGCAGATTTGGGCTTCAGGCCCGAAACTTTCTTAAGCAGCTGTAATTCTCTTGGACCTCTTTCTTGGCTGATTTGAGTTGAGATAAATAATTGATTGGCTCTCCTTGATGTAGGCTTCATCTAACCATCTTGCATGTCTTTTTTAAAAGTCCAAAATCATGGTTTTAACTGAAATAGTCATTAAGGCCCTGAAAATACAGAAAACACTAAAAGAAAGTAAAATAATAAAATAATCTATCACTACAAGAATAAAATACATAAGTTAAGAGGCTAGAATACGTAACATTCAACGCCGATCAAAAAACCCTTGATAAAACTCCATATAAAATATAGAATGAGAAGAAGCCTATCATTAGTTACTTCAAAGTATTTTGATGTAAATGCTTTGTCCTTAATGATAAGGATAATTTAGAAAAATTTGACGCTAAATCCAATGAAGGTATTTTTCTAGGATATTCATCTAGAAGCAAAGCTTATAGAGTATCCAACAAAAGAACTTTAACCGTTGTTGAATCTATTCATGTTGTATTTGATTAATCACTTCCTCCACCTCCCAAAAGTATTTTAGATGATGATGATGATAATAATGAAAGGGGAGAAATAGAAGCATCTAATGAGAATCCTAACATTGAATCTAAAAATGATGAGCCTAAAATTGATGATTCCACAAAAGAAATCTTTAACAATGATTATCCTAATGAAGAAGAAAATGATTATCCTCCTAAAAGTTAGAAATTTGTACAAAATCACCCAATTGATCAAATAATTGGTAGTCCATCCGAAGGTGTTAGTACAAGATCCAAATTTAACAATATGTGTAATCATTCGGCTTTTGTGTCTCAACTTGAACCTAAAAACTTCCGTGAAGCCGAGAAGGATGAGTCTTGGATTCTTGTAATATAAGAGGAACTAAATCAATTTGAAGGAAATCAAGTATGAAATTTAGTTCCAAGACCTAAGGATAAAGTAATTATCGACACCAAATAGATTTTTAGAAACAAAAAAGATGAATTGGGGGTTATTACTAGAAACAAAGCTAGACTTGTAGCCCAAGGATATAATCAAGAAGAAGGAATTGATTATGAAGAAACCTTTGCACCAGTACTTAGATTAGAATCCATTAGAATGCTACTTGCTTTTGCTTCCTACAAAAACTCCAAATTATATCAAATGGATGTAAAAAGTGCCTTCCTAAATGGTCTAATAGAAGTAGAGGTGTTTGCTGAACAACCACCGGGCTTTGAAGATTACAATCTTCCAAATCATGTTTTTAAATTGTCAAAAGCCTTATATAGATTAAAACAAGCTCTAAGAGCTTGGTATAAAAGACTAAGTGGTTTCTTACCTAAGAGTGACTTTGTTAGAGGAAAAATTGACAACACTTTCTTCACCAAGAACGTAAATGGAAATTTGTTGATCATATAAGTATATGTTGATGATAAAATTTTTGGCTCAACAAATGACATTTTATGTAGAGAATTCTCATCTAGCATGCAAAAAGAGTTTGAAATGAGCATGATAGGAGAACTCAATTTCTTCTTAGGTTTGCAAATCAAACATACACTTGATGGCATTTTCATTTGCCAATCTAAGTATGTTAAAGATTTGATAAAGAAATTTGTCTTGGAGGAAGCCGAACATGCTAAAAAACCTATGAGTCCTACATCTAACTTGGATAAAGATGAAAAAAAAAAGATGTTGACATCAAGAAGTATAGAAGTATGATCGAAAGTCTACTATATCTAACCACTAGTAGATCGGACATCATGTTTAGTGTTTGCTTATGTGCTAGATTTCGATCTTATCCTAAAGAATCACATTTGAGTGCCTTTAAATGCATCTTCAAATATTTAAGCGAAACTTCCAACTTGGGACTTTGGTATCCAAGAAACATTTCTTTTGATCTTATTAGCTACTCGGATGTCGATTTGGCCGGATGCAAAATTGATAGGAAAAGCACTAGCAGAATATGTCACTTCTTAGGACAATCACTTATCTCATGGTCGTGTAAGAAACAAAATTCTGTGGCCTTATCTACCGCAGAAGTCGAATATGTTACTACCGAAAGTAGTTGTGCCCAAACGCTATATATCAAACAACAACTACAAGATTTTTGTCTCTCATTTGACCATATTCCTATCTATTGTGATAACACAAGCGCAATATGCATTTCTAAGAATCCTATCCAATACTCCCGAACAAAGCACATTGAAATAAGGCATCATTTTTTTAGAGATCACATGACAAAAAGGAGATATTGAACTCATTTTTATTTCTACCGATAAACAACTTGCTGATATTTTCACTAAACCACTTTAAAAAGATAGGTTTAACACTATAACAAGAGAAATAGGAATGACTTTGGAACATGAAGTTGTCAAAAATTGTTGATTCTGAAGCTCTGCATTTTTTAGCTGACTGATAGAACCATCAGTCGACTGAAGAGATGCTTCGGTTGACCGAAAAGGTCTTTTCAATCGACTGAACAAAATGCATTTATATCAGGTGACTAATATACACTTTCAGTTGACCGATACACTAATCAGTCGACCGAAAACCACAATTTGGTCGACCAAAATTGTGTTTTACCCAATTTAAATCACAAACCCTAGGTTTAAAACATTTCAAATACTTTTCCTCCTAGCTTCAAGCGACCGACGAACAACTCCTCCTCAAATCCATTCATCTCGACTATGCCTCCTCGAAGAAATCCCGAGAGGACATCTCAATCAAAAAAGAAGGCAAAAGTTTCGCACGATCATGAAGCCTCTCAGCCAAAACTCTCACCTCCAACTGCTTCGAGGATTCCTCCACCACCTCCGATCACCTCCATTCGTTGCTTTAAATCTGAGCATCATCACCTCAAATATGAGATAAAGTTCCTTAATCGTATCATTGTAAAAGAGAAAATCCTAACTCGGACTGAATGTGAGTCTCTCAATCTTAACACATATGTCCTATTTGATGCAATTAATCTCAGAGATTTCATATCCATAGATATCCCTTACTATCCAAAACTCATGGGACCAATTTTTGCTCATTTAATCTCGATTACCAATACCCTAGTATCCACACTCTACTTATTTATTATCGACATTGATATCACGCTTGATGTAGCATCTATTATACTATACCTCCCACATTTGGTATGATGGTGCTGATTTCAACTTGTTAGAGGCTGTTTGTTAAATGAGTTAAGATAAAACTACCACGAACTTCATAAAGGTGAAAGCAAACCAATTAACTATGGAAGCCTGCCTCGTATACAACATAATTATGTATACCAGTTTTCCAAAATTCGGTGGACGCTCAGATGTCTCATTTATGGAGGCATTCCTAGTATGGTGTGTACTAAATGGTAAGAGATTTGATCTCTCATTCCTCATCTTTCACCACCTACTCAATTGTAAGAAAAATGGTGTCCATCTGTATTATGTCATGCCTCTCACTTGAATTTTTACAACCAAAGAAGTAAATTTGAATATCTATAATTTGGTCACTTATGGACTGAGGGATAGACTCAATACCACTATGATGAAAATGATGAAGCTAAGGCAAGATGAGAATGGGCAGTGGTATGATCCCAAGCTTGTTGGTGGAGTTCAAGATAGCAATGAAGAAAGTGAAGACGAAGAATAAGAGTTAGGCCACAATGAGCCTATGGAGGCTGACATTCTTGCATCCCAACCTGTAAGTGCACCACCTACTCGTGATAGTACATTCCAGTTTTCCCAAGATATTTGGGATATGATAATTGAAAATTTAGCCATTACCAAGGACAATAGGAAGAAATTAGATGATTTAACCAAGAAAGTTGATGCGCTTGCTAGTTCAAGTGTAAAGCTATCTGATTTGGAAGATCTTAGTGATCGTATTGAGGAAATTACCGAACAAGTTCGCTCACATGACAAGAATTTATCTGATCTTCGACTCAGCTTGGACCTCCCACCTTTTTTATTTTACAAAGGGGGAGAAAATGACTTTGTTTGACTTTATGTTTCAATATTTGCCTATTTTGTGTTTTGATTATGCCCTTTGCATTTATAGTTGTCTATACTTGTATTTGCAAACATGAATATCAATGAAATTAACATTTTGCTAAATACAAGTCAAATTGTGCTTTATATGCTATATGATCACAAAATGCATAAGAAAATTGAAAAATGAATTCTTTCATGTGTGTTCAATTTTTATGCATATTGACATAGGAAGCATTGTCAAATGCAATCCAAATATAACATAATGCATAAATGTTTTGTCTTCGTCAAAAAGGTGGAGATTGTTGACCCAAATGTTACAACCTAAGGGCAATCCTATAATTTTGATAATTACAAACCGTTTATGATTTCTTTATTACTAATGTCTATATTTAAGTGGTTATGCTAGTGATCATATGTAAAGACAAAATTCAAGGAATTCATCACTTTCAAGCTCAAAGAAGTGTCATACAAAACAAGTGAACCGATCATGAAGAAACATAAAAAAGGAAGTGTTTAAAGTTTCAAAGACTTCCATGCTCAAAAACATCTCAAACAAGTGAGCATTATCTTCAAGAACTCAACCGGTCAATTCATATTAAAGAAGGGGTAGATAGGATGGTGAGCACCTAGGAAATAATGTTAAAGTTTATTTGAATTCAAGTAAAACTCAATTCTTTTAATGATCATACACTAAAAATCTTTTCAAACTCATTCTTAATCATCTATATGTCTTGATCATCACTCATATTCCATAATTGACCATCTTATATGAATGTCCATTCAAAAACCTGTTTTAAAATAAACTTTTTGACATACATATATAGTTTCAGTCGACTGATGAGTTCCATCAGTCGACTGAACAAACCTGGAATTAAATTCCAGTAGGCTTTAAGAAACAAGGGAGTTTCAATCGACCGAAGCTCAGCTTTAATCGACTGAAACAAGGTTATCAGTCGACCGAATCTTTTCATCAGTCGACTGATAGAAATTGGAAATGAATTATAGTAGGTTTTACCAAATAGGGGAGTTTCAGTTGACCGAAGCTCAACTTCAGTCGACCAAAACACTTGGTTCAGTCGACCGATGAAATCATCAATTGACCGAAACTTGGTGGTTTAGAGAATTAACAGCTAGTTTCTGTATTTAATGCTCCAAACCACTTGCCCAACTATTTCCAAATGGCCTTCTCTGATTTCCCCTCTATATAAGAAGAAGTTCTATGAATCATAAATGTACTAAACTTGAGAAAAAATTTTCTTTATAAAATCATTTGTGCATTCAATATCACTGACTCTATTTTTTCATTCAAAGACTTAAGCTTTAACTCTTGTGATTCATTTACTCTCTAGACTGTGAGCTTACACTTGTGTATTTATCTATTGATAGAGAAATACCTATTGAGAGCTTTGTATTGTAAATCTATCTTTTAGAGATTCTTGTATAAAACTCTTCCATTCAAAAGGATTAGTTTGATCCAAAGATAGTCTAAAGGAGGGTGTTCCTTTAGAAAGGGTTGGTGTGACCCAAGAAAAATTAAGAGAAAGAGTTTCTCTTAAGTAAAAAGGTTTTGCACTCCACCTACAAGGAGTAGCCATATTAGATACGAGAAGTCTCAAAAGGGGTCTTGACCTGAGGAGTAAGAATTTTGAACCTCGTAAAAATTATCGTGTCAATTGCGTTTGATCTCCCTATCTCTATCTTGTTATATTTTGCTTTAAACTGCTACATTAATTATTGAACATTTATTGCATAGATAGAATTAATTTCTCTTTTAGTAAACTTACAACTTGTCAATCAAAAAATATTCATTATTTGCCTAAGACTCTATTCACCCCCCCTCTAGAGTCAATACTTAAGTAATAGTTTCCACTTGCACTAGGGACGTTTCCACTTGGGTCATTTTCACTAAGGTTAAGTAGTTGCCCCATCCATTTCAACCTTTGCCTGGGCCGTTGCCCCCTGTTTCCACCTGGGCATGGGTTGTTGCCACCTCAGTCATTTCCACATGAGTCTAGGTCATTTCCTCATCCATTTTCACCTGGGCCATTTCCACCTTGGCTTGGGCCATTTTCACCTGGGCTATTTTCACTAGGGTCTAGGTTGTTCCTTCTTCCGTTTCCACCTGGGCCTGGGCTTGGGTCGTTGCTCCTTTCATTTTCACCAGGGCCTGGGTTGTTGCCACCTGGGCCGTTTCCACCTAGGTCTATGTTATTGTCCCCTTTGTTTCTACCTGGCCCATTTCCATCGAGGCCTGGGCCATTGCCACCTGGACCGTTTCCACCTCAGGCTAGGTCATTGCCCCTTCCGTTTCTATCTGGGCCTGGGTCATTTTTACTTGGGCCTTGGCCATTGCTACCTAGGTCATTTTCACATAAATTGGGTCATTGCCCCCTCCGTTTCTACCCAGGCCTAGGTCATTGCCCCCTACATATCTAGAAGATAATTGATATATCTTATACACCATGTAGCATTTCGTTCAATTCTATAACCCGGTCCTGTCGAAATCCGAGGGCCTGCCAATGGATGCAATTAACGAATCCCTTTTCTTAGCTCTGATAGTTGTCAAGTGATCATTCAATTTTGAATAACCCAAGAATTGCCTAATTACGTACCATTTTTCTGGATATCCTCTCGGAAGGTGCCCTTTGCATAAACACTAAGGGTTACATCTTTACATTTTCTTAAAGCAAATAAATCATCACAGGTCTTCAACAACCAGCATAGCATCTACTGACGACATATCCTCACCCGCCAAAATATCGTCAGTCGTCGAAATCTCCTTTGCCATTGTAAAAACACTTAGTGAACAAAAAACAAAATTTACTTTAGAAATATATTAAGAGTAAAAACGATGACCCTCTGTCGCTTCTATTTATAGGAACGAACCCTAGGATCTCATCCACCAAATCTGTTAATATACCCTAAAGTCAACCTATTTTTGAGTAAATGTTTGGCTTAGTTCACTGAATTTACTGAAATACCCTCAAGTTACTAACTTCTTCTTTTTTTTTGCTCTATTTTCCTTCGTTAGATAGCTTCTCAATATATTATTATAACAATATATTAATATAATACTTGTATTATAGACACTAACAACTTTGATTAATATAATATTATACAAATTAGTGACTTTTTCAATATTTTTTATATTATATTATACAGCAATGGTCGCGTCCGTCGCCGTCACCACCTCCTCGATTGTGGCCGCTTCCACCTGGGTCGTTTCATATGGGCCTGGGTCATTGCCCCCTCTGTTTTCACCTGGGCCATTTCCTCCTAAGCTTGGGCCATTGTCCCCTTCGTTCCATTTTGGTCTGGGTTGTTGCCACTTGGGCAGTTTCCACTAGGGTCTAGGTAGTTGTCCTTTTCGTTTCCACCTAGGCCTGGTCCGTTGCCACCTCCGTTTCAACTTGGGCCTGGTCTGTTGCCACCTCCGTTTCAACCTAGGCCTGGGCCGTTGCCACCTGGACCATTTTCACCTAGGTATATGTCGTTGCCCCCTCCATTTTCACCTTGGCCTACACCTGGGTTGTTTTCACCAGGTCTGGGTCGTTGCCCCATCTGTTTTCACACGGGCTTGGGATGCTGCCCCCTTTGTTTCTACCTGGGCCTGGGTTGTTTCCTCCTAGGCCTTTTATTTCCACCTGGGTTTGGGCCGTTACCCCCTCCGTTTCCACCTGGGCCTAGCCCATTGCCACCTTGGTTATTTCCACCTAGGTTGTTGCCCTCTCGATTTCCACTTGTGTCATTTCCACCTGGGCCTAAGTCATTGCCCTCTCTGTTTCCACCTGGGCCTAGGTCGTTGCCACCTCGGTCATTTACACCTAACCTAGGTAGTTTCCACTTGGACCAGGGCCATTATCTCTCCCGTTTCCACCTGGGCTTCGGCTGTTGCCCCCTCCGTTTCCACCTCCCAGTGATTGCGGTATACTTGGGAGCCACCACGGATCATTTGGCCTCACCCATAAGTATTATCAATCATATCTTGAAGATGATTAATATATCTTTGACGCCATTTAGCGTTTCATTCAATTGTTGGATCCCGGATTCCAATGGGGTGAACATTGTCCTAACCTGGTCCCGTTGAAATGTTACTGCCTACCACTAGATGCAATTAACGAATACATTCATTTCCTCAGCTCCGATAGTGATTCGTGTGTGAGTGCGTCTCAATTATAATTACCACACTTTATAATAGAAGGAATTCCTTGCAGAATAGGGCTATCGAAAGGGGTGTCGAACCTAAGGGATTATGGTCTGAATAAGTTGGAATACGGAATTAATTTTAATTAAATTTAGAATTAGAAGAAATCTGATTTTTATATTTAAACTAATTAAAAAGCAAAATAAAACAAAACAAAGGAAATAGAAAGTGAAGATAATATGAGATAAATCTAGGGTAATTGACTTTACCACTAACTCCACAATCAATGGTCAACTGAATTAAATATGAGGAATTATACCATGCATAAGTGGTATCGGTGGCTACAAGCTCACCTTCATCTATCAATAAGATAACATATGATTAAGGCTAAGTCATGGACTATCCTCGATTGGCATGGGCCATCTGCCTAACTACTCTAATCTAGGGTGCAGTATGGTCCATCTTCTCTAGGCATACTCCATCAAAGCGTATAATGATATATTCAGTGATTACTATTATGTAATAATCGCTCTCATGATCACAAAAAATAAGAGAGATTGAGTTTAATAATAACAACTAAATATCTAAAACAAGATAAGAAATCATTGAAACTGAATTTATAAGACTTTTATTGCTCAATTCTATAATAAGAATCCTCTAAATTACACAATCTATGCATGAATATAAAGGTCCCCAATAATTAAAACAATCAAACCATTGATGCTTTGTTAGGGCTACATCAAAACCATAGTAGATCAACTAGTCGCTCATGGTAGAAGAAGAAGTCTCAACGGTTGAGGAAGAAGGCATCATCTTCATGAATTATGTGTAAGACTTGATTCTCTAATGATTCTCCACTCGAAAGCTCTACAAAGTATCTTTAATTCTGTTCAAAGGCTCTCTCCCCACTCTAAGACTCTCTTCAATTTACCACTTTATTTTCCAAGAGAATACACCAAAGTCCTAATCCAATTAGGAATTAATTAGGTTTTTTCGCAGCACTAATCAGGTGGGTTTTTCCTACTGACGTTTGGCCCAACTTTTGACCCACTAGAAGTCCGATTCATGAAATTTTTGTGAAATACAAAAGTGTCCAGAATCGAATTTCATTTAACTTATACAAAGTTAAGTCAATTTGAGGCTCAAAAATAATACTTCTGGTCTATTTTTCAAAATGGGATTAAAACTGTATTAAGCGCAGAATTGGGCTTCAGGCCCGTAACCTTCTTAAGCAGCTGTAATTCTCTTGGACCTCTTCCATGGGCTGATTTGAGTTGAAATAAATAGTTGAATGGATCCCTTTTATGTAGGCTTCATCTAACTTTCTTGGATGTCATCTTAAAAAGCCCAAAATCATGGTTTTAACTGAAATAATCATTAAGGCCTTGAAAATACAGAAAACACTAAAACGAAGTAAAATCATAAAATAATCTATCACTAAGAGAATAAAATACATAAGTTAAGAGGCTAGAATGCGTAACATTCAACGCTGATTAGATAGTTGTTAAGAGATTATTAAATTTGGAATAACCCAAGAATCGCCTAACTACGTACCATTTTTTGGATCTCCTCTCGGAAGATGCCCTCTAAATACACACAAGGGATTACATCTTCACTTTTTCTCAAAGCAAATAAAGCATCATGGTCCTCTGCAGCCGCCATAGCATCCACCGCTGACATATCCTCACCCACCAAAATATCGTCAGCTGTCGGAACATCCTTCGCCATTACTGAAACACTAAGTTAACAAAAAATGGAATTTACTTTTGAAATATATAAAAAGTAAAAATGGTGACCATGTATCGCTTCTATTAATAGGAACGAACCCTAGGATCTCATTCACCAAATTTACTGAAATACCCTGAAGTTAACCTAATTTTGAGTAAACGTTTGTCTTAGTTCATCGAATTTACTAAAATACCCTCAAGTTAACCTAATTTTAAGTTACTAAGTTCTTTATTTATTTTTTGCTCCATTTTTCTTCGTTAGATAGCTTCTCAATATATTATTATAACAATATATTAATATAATACTCGTATTATACATACTTACAACTTTGATTAATATAATATTATACAAATTAGTGATTTTTTAAATATTTTTTACATTATATTATATAGCAATGGCCGCACCCGTCGGCATCACCACCTCCCTGCGTGTGGCCATTGCCACCTAGGCTGTTTCCACCTTGGCTTGGGTTGTTGCCACTAGTGTCATTTCCACCTAGGCCTGGTTCATTGCCTCCTCCGTTTCCACTTAGGCCATTTCCAGCTAGACCTAGGTTGTTTCCCCCTCCATTTCCACCTATGCCTAGGTTGTTGCCAACTGGGCTATTTCCACCAGGGTCTGGGTTGTTACCCTATCTGTTTCCACCTAAGTGTGGTTCATTGCCCCCTCCGTTTCCACAGGGGGAGTGTTTGTAAGTTTGGTGAGTAATAGCTTGGGCTTTGGGTGCTTGACTTGGGCTAGCGTTGAGTGATCTGTGGTGAGCATTAGTGAGAATGGTCCAGGCCTTAGGGATCGTGAACTGGGAGAGTGTGAGAGACTTGTTGGTGAGTTGGGTGAGGGTTCAAAACAAGTGTAATCAAGTCTTCTATAGTGGATTTTCACCAAGGCATAACTGCCAAATAGGATGTTTCTCTAATTAGGGGTTTACCTCTATAAATTTGCGTGTTCTTATGATACTTGATGTTTTATTAATTACCATCATATACTTGAGTAACTAGGTTATCAAAACAGTGTCACATACACTCTAAAATACACCAAGTCAATTTATCAAACACATTCTATCAATTAGGGTCTCACTTGGACTTTCATTAAACACCTATATTTTTGTGATCACCACTTGTCACGCCCTAATTTCTAACACTCGGTTAAAAGCGAGAAAAATGGGAGTGATTTAGGTGAATACCAACATCCAAACCCTTCATTAATTTTAAATCTCATATATATGCGGAAACATAATCATAAGTACGTATTTATATGTATGCAACAACTCACACTAGTGGACCCCTCAAAAGGGCACATCTGCATTTTAATTTAAATTTTCATTTTATGAACCTGTTATGCCATATAATCGATCATAAATTCTAACCTATTGCAGGATCAATCGTACGCCTCTGGTTTTCAACCAATTCCATCCTTTAAAATTTTATGAATGTTCGATCGATTGTAATGAGGAATACAATCGATCGTAAATCCCTAGGCAAAAATCTTGATTTCCATTTAATGTCCAATTCTTCATTTTTTACATAAATACATTCTTTATAGTCCTATGCATATCCAAAATCATCCATGGAATGTGTATATAACATCAAGTTCATAATTACATCATTTTAGCGAAAATATGCCCAAATATATACATTGAGGCCAAATGTAAACTTGTCCGCTCATATTACATAAACATGCTTTAAGTCTAAAGGAAAAGAGATTAGTGGGGAATACTATCCAAAATAGTAAATACATATATTCCTAGTACTAACATTCATTGTTCCACCTCATTAATCTAAACCCTCCAAAGATGTCCAAATAGGGCATACAAAAACATAAACATACAAATTCACAAAAACTTCCAGGTACTTCCACTTTGGCACTCCTAAATGTCCTCTCCAATTAGTGCTTTATTTGTGAAAATGTTTGTGAGGAGGGGGAAACAAGAAAATGAAAATGGTGGGAGAGGGAGAGAATTAGGATTGCTAAAGAGAGGGAGGGAGAAGAGAAATCAGATTTTCTCCACTCACAATGCCTATACATATACATATATATCTATATTTGAGATATTTTGTAAGACATTGCAACTTGGTCCCTCAACTTTTTAGTTTTGCTCCTCTACCCTTTTTGTACTTTCATTTAATCATAAAATGGCATTCCCTCATTTCACCAAACTTCATCTAAGTCCCTCTAAGTTCACTTATACCCTCATGTCACTTATAAAGTCCGTGAACACTTTCCAGGTTACTTGGAGCCTTCTCGGTCTCACACCCGAACATGAAAACTTCAAAGAACCCTCTAAATCTTTAAGCATGTAAATAAGTAATTAAATCTTTCTTAAGCTCAATTTAAAACAAAATTAAAATTGAGAAAATTTTTGAGGCTTTACACCACTGAGCCTCCTACAGTCCTACTAATTCACATTGATTATATCAGTGATACGAAGCTTTATAAACCACTCTAGTGACACCATAAAACTCTACTTCTTTCACTACTGGTCTTAACCTTACTTAGAAGCTAGAAAAGTTAAAAAAAGTTTGTTAACCCAATTCACCCCCTCCTAGGTTCTTCACCTCTCCCAACCTCGGGAAGGGTTTATACCACCAGTTCGATCCCCGTCTTGGCAACATAGTTAATTGCTAATTCCTGTCCCACCCCACCCTATATAAATATATATACATATATTTGTACACATGTATATACTTTCATAGATCTATATGTAAAACATAAAAAAAATCTTAGATGTATATGTAATTGTTTATATATGTGTGGTTGAAGATAGATTATCTTAATTAGCAAAAAGAGAGAAGACGAGTATCAAAAAAGAGGAGATTGACTGAGGTTTTACTTGTCTAATCTGATGACTGTCGTAGGAATAGGAGGAAGGCTTCGAAAGATCGAGAAAAAAAGGAAAACATTTTTCAAAAGCTCTGTTGGTTAAGGTTTTAGAGATGAGAAGGCTTTGGAAGATCGTCTTTGGCTGTTAGTAAAATGCATATCAAAAGGCTTAACAATATTGATGATGGTGTGAGGCAATTGAGTTTTTAGGCTCCGTTTGGATAGACACGAGAGAAAAGAAAGGAAATGATAACATTAGTTATGAGAGAAAAGAAAGGAGATGAGAGGATATCAACAAACTCTATATATGTTTAGATAAATAGGAAAGATAAGAAAGGAGATGATATCATTCTTGTTTGGATAAGATAGGGGAAATAAATGATAACGACTAAATTACTATCATTTCCTTTTATATTTATGGGACATGAGTGGAATACTAATTTTCTTTTTCTAATTATTGAAGGTAGTTTTAGAATTATGAAAGTATTACTTAAACACTATCCTTTCCCTCCTAATCTTCTCATTTTTGGGAGGATAGGATATGAGGAATAAGGAGGGATAACTATCCCTCCTTATCCTTTATTTTCTTTTAATGAAGTTTATCCAAACACAATATAACCTATCCTCTCATTTCCTTTCTCTCCTTATCTTTCCAAATCTCTCAATCCAAACGAAGCCTTAGAGTTTCAGAGATGTTAAAAACGAGGTAGAGGAAGAATAAAAATCTCGATTCCGCCCTAACCTGGTTAGAGTTCAAATCACTTAAACCCATACTTGTCCTTGGTTAAAGTTCAAATCACTTAAACCCATACTTGTCTTTTTTTTTTACTAAAAAAGGGGCCTGGCAACCCCAAGTGGAACCAAATTATCACCTCTAGTCATAGTAAATGAAAATGGAATTACAGGAAAAGAAAGAGGGTATTATGAGGTAGTTAAGGGTTTTGATTATTGAGTTTAAGATAGAAGGAATAAAGTTTAAAGAGAAAAAAAAGTTCAATTGAGGGTTTATTAAGAAGTCTTACATAGCAGAGGGTAAGGAGAAAAAGGTTGGTTTAAGATAGTGTTAACTATACCTTTTTACTTCTTGGGCAAAATAGTGAATTTATCATTCCTTAATGGGGTTAGAGGAAAGTTAATGATATGGGAGGTCAATATTATTTTGAATTAAGCTGGATATCTTTATTATTATGCCAAAATTCAGGCCTAGTAAGCTTAATTTATTTAAATAAAACTTGGGGGGATAATTGATTACTTGGATCCATTAATATTTCATTTTGTTCTTTATTTTTTAATGTACTTTGATTTTGTGACAAAAATAGTTTTTTTTTTTTTTTTTTTAATGAGTGAAATGTGTCTCCACCCTCCATAGGACTACTCCCTTCGAATATTCACAGTCGCAACAACTCGTAGGTATGAGGTAAATTGAAAATCAGGGCTTTGGTATCTCGTGAGAGTTTCAATAGAAGGTTTTAAGAAAATTAACATTGCTGATTAGGAAAAAGTATTCAATACTCTGAGTTTTGTACTCAAACTTTTCATTTATAATTTAGTATTGGTCGGGCCTACGGTACTTCGAATACCCAATACTTTATCACTAATTAGAGAATTAATCTTTCTATTGAGAAATATAAGTCAAGTATTTATTTCTTTCACAATTTTACTATTTGGTAATAATTTCAAAAAGTTATTATAATGTTGGCTTCAATTTCCTTATTTGATCAAGCCAAATGGACAGTGATGTTAACAAAAAAAAAAAAAAAAATATAAAAAATAATAATAACCGAAGAATAAAGGAAAAGATCGAACACATTAGCCCACACTTTAATTCATGTATTGCCTCTCCTAATTCCCTTTTCTCGTCTAACACAAAAGTTTGGTCTCTCTCTCCAGAGAGTAACAGAGGTACATCCCCAACCTCACCCCCCTTCTACCTGTAGTTAGGTGTGTGTCAGAGAGAGAGAGAGTCAATATATACATAAATACACACATATTTATATCACCGCCGATCGTTCAACTCCGTCACCATTACGGGTGTTTCCTACTATCTCCTTGCGATTCAAACTAAACTCGTGCATTTTCTCTCTCTAGAATCCATTCGTCTGACAATTTCTTCATTGGAAGTAAGTCTATCTCTACTCTCTCTCTCTCTCTCTCTATATATATATATAATATATATATATACACACAGAGAGAGACGTATATATGCATGCGAATTGTATAGCTGTTAAATTAATAAGCTGATGGGGCATAAGAAGCGAAACGTGACTCCTCGGTCGAAACCATCATCGGGGGCAGCGGCTCCTCCTTTGCCGATTTCCGGCGGCGGGGCTGGTTCCAATGGTTATCAGAGCACAGTCGAGACGGAACAAAACCTAGACTCAAATTCCTCAATTGAACAACAACTACAACTGAGTAAGATCGAAGTGTCAGTGGTCGAATCGGACGGTTCGTCTTACTCTGCAATCAAGCTGGAATGCGAGCGAGCCCTAACCGCGCTTCGCAGGGGAAACCACACAAAAGCCCTAAGGCTCATGAAGGAGATGTGTCTCCGACACGAGAACTCGGCTCACTCGGCTTTGATTCACCGAGTTCAAGGGACTGTGTGTGTTAAAATGGCTTCAATCATCGATGATCCCAACGCGAAACAGCGGCATTTGAAGAATGCGATCGAGTCTGCGAAGAAAGCAGTCATGTTGTCGCCGAACTCGATTGAGTTTGCGCATTTTTACGCGAATATGTTGTACGAGGCAGCAAATGATGGGAAGGAATACGAGGAGGTGGTGCAAGAGTGCGAACGGGCATTGGCGATTGAAAATCCGGTCGATCCGGCGAAGGAAAGCTTGCAGGATGAGAGCCAGCAGAAGATACTGACGGCTGATGCGCGGATTGGACATGTGCAGAATGAGCTTAGGTCGCTGATTCAGAAATCTAATATTGCTTCGATTTCAACTTGGATGAAGAATCTTGGGAATGGGGAGGAAAAGTTTAGGTTGATTCCAATAAGGAGGGTTACAGAGGACCCAATGGAGGTCAGGTTGGTGCAAACAAGGAGGCCAAATGAGATCAAGAAGGCAACCAAGACGCCTGAAGAACGAAGGAAGGAGATTGAAGTTCGGGTGGCCGCTGCAAGGCTGTTGCAGCAGAAGTCCGAGTCGCCACAATCACAAAATGATGATAATAAGGCTTTAGATTCATTGTCCGGGCATGCTCAAAGAGTAGGTGAGCGAAGGAAGCCGGGAATGAGGAAAAATGCATCTTCCGCGGAGAGAAGGGATTGGGTTCGGTCATATTGGAATTCCATGAGTTTGGACATGAAGAAAGAATTGCTTGAAATTAAGCTTGCAGAACTTAAGGCCCACTTCAGTTTGTTGAAGGATGGTTTGGCGAATGAAGTCCTATCAGAGGCTGTATTGTTTTTCGAAGCTAATAAAACATGGAATTTCTGGATGTGCTGCCGCTGCAGTGAGAAATCTGCTGACTCTGAATCCCACATGCACCACGTTGTCCAGGAGCACATGGGGAACCTCTTACCAAAATTGCAGTCTGTTTTGCCACAAGGTGTTGACAATGATTGGACTGAGATGCTTCTTAACTGTTCATGGAAACCATTGGATGTCACTGCCGCAGTTAAAATGCTTGAGAACCAATCAAAATTACAAGCTTCTCAGGTTGTTGATGAGTCATACCTGAGGAATGATACAGACGCATGTAAGGGCTTCGATGACAATTATTGCTCTGAAGATGCATGGGATTCATCCCCTCGGAAGGGGAAATTCAAGGATAGTTGCAATGTTAACACTGAGTGGAGAGAATGTGATGGTTTTCAGGGTTGCAAGGCATATTCCCTTTCTGATAATTGGCCGTTGTCAGAGGACGCTGAGCGTGCAAAGCTCCTTGAAAAAATCCATTCCCTATTCCAGGTTCTTATTAGACATAAGTACCTTGCTGCAAGTCATCTTAGCAAGATACTACATTTTGCAGTGGATGAGCTTCAGGGTCTTGCCTCTGGTTCTCAGCTTCTCAACTATGGTTTGGACCAAACACCGGTATGCATTTGCTTTTTGGGAGCTCCCGAGCTCAAGAAAGTGTCCAAATTCTTGCAGGATATATATAATTCTTGTATAGTTAGATATTCTGAGAAAGGTGGTGCTGTTGATGATTCAAACAGTGGCACTCTAGGTGCTGAAGTCACAGAGAAGATAATTCTTAGCGATGATGCATCGTATCTCGTGTTGGATGAGCATTTCTTGGCAAGCAAATTCACTCCCACCACATGCCATGGCACTGTCACATATGATGCAGCTGCAGCAACTTCTGCTTATTGTGGCTGTGAGAATGGGAGTATGCTTGACACCGATGCTTTATTGTCCTGGATATTTACAGGTCCCACAAGTGGGGAACAATTGGCACTGTGGACACGAGCAAGAGAAGAGAAAGCACATCAAGGGATGGAAATTCTGCAAACGCTTGAGAAGGAATTTTACCACCTAAAGAGCATGTGTGAGAGAAAATGTGAGCACTTGAACTATGAGGAAGCATTGCAGGCTGTGGAGGATCTCTGTCTTGAAGAAGGGAAGAAAAGGGGTCATAACACAGAATTTGTCCATCAAAGTTACGAGTCTGTCTTACGGAAGCGGCGAGAAGAGCTCATTGAAAGTGACAATGATGTTATGTTTATTAGTAATAGGTTTGAGTTGGATGCAATATCAAATGTCCTAAAAGAAGCAGAAAATCTAAATGTAAATCAGTTTGAATTTGAGGAAACTTATAGTGGTGTGGCTTCTCATCTATGTGACTTAGAATCTGGTGAAGATGATTGGAGAACCAAGGACTATTTGCATCAACTGGACTCTTGCATTGAAGTTGCAATCAGGAGACTGAAAGAACAGTTGTCTATAGAGGTTAGTTTGTCATTTCTAGATGCCTTTTTTACACAAAATCATGCTGCACCCTTTCCACTTCATCTCACTTGTTCAGCCATGCAGCTCAGCAAAAGTGATGCAAAAATCATGCGAAATGTTACTGGGATGCAGCAGTTGGAATCAAGGCTCGAGCTCGTGTCCGCCTATGATTATGGGTCCATAGTAGTGCCTCTAGTGAAGTCATTTATGCGGGTCTGTTTTTAACTTGTTGCCCTTTCTACAACGTTCTGAACTGTTTTTGGCATTTCTTTTTCTTTCCTTTTTTTGACAGAAGGTCTTAAATCTATGGTTTATTGGTTTTTATTTAATTTTTTCAGGCACACTTGGAGGATCTGGCTGAGAAAGATGCCACAGAGAAATCTGATGCCGCAAGAGAAGCATTTTTGGCTGAACTTGCACTTGATTCTAAAAAGGGCGTTGGTGGAGGGAGTGATAGTTCGAGAAATATACAGGAAAAGACAAAGGATAAGAAAAAGAACAAAGAGTACAGAAAAACCAAGGATTCAAAGGTTTGAATTGTGTTGTCGGATATTTTTGTTTTGTTGTGTTTTTGTTTCCGTTTTGCTTTGGTTGCTGTTACGAAATGAAAAATCTGGGGCTAATAATTTCTTATAGTTGCAGGCTTCTGGTAATAATGAGCCGCATATGCTTCAGCAGGAGACTGCTGAACGAGTGTATGTCTCTTGCTCCCATAATGAACATCACATGCAGTTTTCCAAGACGTCACTTCCACTATGAGTGCATGCGTTCTATATAGTCCATTTTTAGTGATTTTTTTTTCTAAAATGTCTGTCTTGCCACAGCTCCTGCTCTTTTCCATATGATGCTGATAATCCCGAGTCCGAAATTGTCGAGAATGGTGATGCTCTACAACAGGAAGAGGAATTTAGACGTAGAATTGAGCTTGAAGCTGAAGAAAGAAAGCTTGAAGAAACTCTAGAGTATCAAAGACGAATAGAAAATGAGGCTAAACTGAAGCACCTAGCTGAGCAACATAAGAAAACTATAACAACAGTTTCAGAAAAGAAGGCAGTTGAACTGCTTGATTCTTACTTAAAGAATAGTGATGATGATCAAAATGTACAAGGGCAATTGAAACATTTTGAGCAGGTAGCATTCCTTGTACTGAGGTTCTCTTTTTGTGTTGGAATGATCAAGAGCTTGGGTGTTGTTCTCAAGTTATATTTTGTAGGCTAATTAGAATTTTGAATTTAATATCCTGGTGACTATTCTGAGAAGAGTGTCGTGTTGCTTAAATTTGAATCAAGAAAATTTCTTTTGCATATGAAGGAGACTTACAAACTTGCACTTTTCTAGGAGCCTTTGATGCAGATTTATGGGTTCCCGGACATTTTAAATGGTGTGCCTGTGAACACTGCAGATAAAGCTGCACAAATGACTGGTAGTACTCACAGTCACCATCACACAAAAGTTGCACAAGGTTAGCAGTTATGTCACAAGGCTCCAAAATTTGGATGGAATTTATTATGATCTTTGGAAGCTGTTTGCATAATTTTCCCCCTCTTGTACAGGCTTACCTAACGGAGCAATTTCAGAGGATGTTGGTTTGCCTTCTGATCGACGGACAGGAAGGAAAGGCAAACGTCAGAAGAGTTCCGCCAAATTGCTCGATGGGAAGTATCAAACAATTACTTCATCGGAAAACGAAAATATCGAAGTTGGACAAGTTAGACTTAAGGACAATCTTCATGGTGATGGCAGTAAGTACTATCAGATTCCTGCTTTAGATCCATGTTCTTCGCATTATTATTAAAACAGGGTTTGCAATTGGTGTATATTATTGCATTAACTTTGCTTTGCAGTTGTAATTGTTGAAACAGGGGTCTATGTTGTCTTTCATCATATAACAGTACACTTTAAGTTCTTCTAATCTGAGAAGTTTGTATTAGGTTTTAAATTTGCATGAGATAAACAGCAAATCATGCCAAAATCTAACATATCCTGCATGCCCCACTGCATAAAAAAAAGAAGAATTCTCTGCGGCCTTTCATGATACACTTCCATAAGTGCACGCCAGGAGACATCCCCACCTGTCAAAGCCTAAGCACCCCATGAACTTTCATACTTTTGCTCCACCAACCTTCTCCACACTTTTCATGAGTAGTCCTCCATAATTATTAATTAGGGTAAATTACTCTAACCTCCCTTGAGGTTTTGCTTAATTACCCTTCGATTAAAGTTTTTAAAATATGATGGTCAACCTCCCTTGAGGTTTGGTTGACTTTACTCCAGGTATCCCTGCCATTAATTGACAGTCAGCTCCCCTTAAAATCAATTAACATAAAAAATCAAAATGCCAAAACTACCCTCGGTGGCGGTAGTGCTGGCGTGGCATTGATGGAGAAAATACATATATAAAACATGTTAATCAGCCAAATGATTAGAAATTGAGATTATTTTTGCCCAAAAGTATTATAACTTTAGAGTAATTTTGTAATTGTACATTAGATGTAATTTTGTTTAACGAGTCGTTAGTCTGACAGGGTGTCAGAGTAATTTTGCAAAAACTTTACTTTGAGGGTAATTAAGCCAAACCTCAAGGGAGATCAGAGTAATTTACCCTATTAATTTCTTCCCTAGAAAAGCTTGATTAAACACCGTTAGCTTCTTAATGCCCAAACCCCCACCTATCACAAGTAAACAAACTTTAATCCATCTTGCCAAGTGGTATTTAAATTCCTTCCCCGTAGTAACGAGAGATGTGATTTGCATAGGGACTTGACAAATTACTCATGGTAAAAGTATACTGGGTAACAAGTAACAACAATGCTATCATTCATATAGACATTAATCATAAGAGTATACTGGGTCACAACAATGCTATCATTCATGTAGACATTAATCTTATTCAATCTTTCCCCTTTAAATTAACTGTTAATACTTCTATTCCATATAAATACAGTTTATCTTTATGCTATTAAATTCCTTAATATTTTATATTTATTTGATACCAAAGTAATCCTTTAATTTTTCCCACAGTACCTAATTGCATCCCACATGAATCTTTTTTATTCTTTGCCATTTTGTTAACGGCCATTTATGTCCTACATCAATGTTTATTCCATCTTTACCTTTTACTTGTGCCATTACACTTTTCTCCTCACTTTTAATTCATAAGATCTTCTAACATAACATTTTTCATGAAATTTATTCTTAATACTAATTAGATTTCTAATTACAATTATGTTGTAACCCCATTGGAAGCAATGGAAAGAACACGAATGAAGTTTTTCAGTTAGAGGTACTTTTTTAATTTCTAGATTTGCTGGAAATGAGATATAGTAGTTGTCTATGGGTTTTATTTTGGTCTTGTTTTGGGTTTTTAATTTATGTTTTATCTTAGGACCAGAATGTTCTAGCTAGTCAAAGTTTGCAAATTTCCTATTTTGGAGTCCTGGTCACAGTAAATGTTCAAACCCAGCAACCCATTAACATAATCTTTCTATTCATTGGATTTGGGTTTTAGAGAATTCAAGATTCTTTGATGTCTGATGCAACCTTAGTTAGGGGGTAATTCCTAAGAAGTTCAAATGGAAGTCCAAGATGGTTCTTCTCCTCCTTTCTTTAATTACAGTTCATATGTCACTGTCCATAGCCACAGAACAGCTGTTATATCATCCCCCAAATCCCATTGCTTTAATCAACCCTAACTCTTTCCACTACCTCTGAACCTTAAAACCTAAAGCACTTTAATTAGTTGATATTCAGAATTTCTGGCAACATTTCTTTTTTCAGTTTCAGCAACCAATCAGTTATGAAACCAAGCCAGTCATGATATATTCATCGTCCCAGAACCTTTCTTCCTCCTCGTAAAACTGACTCTACAAGCTTTTGCATAGCCTTAACCATTCATCAAATCCATTATAGGCAGCAAATTTCTAATTTTCTTAAAGCTGCATTACCTCATAACTTCAACACTACATTGGCAATTTGATCAGCCCTCTGCTGCTTGGCATGTGCAGCCTTTAATCTTAAATCCTTCTTGCAGACAAGACATTATTGAGAAATTGAACATAATTGTAATTGAATTTTAGGTTATTCATCTTTAATCTTTTTCTCCTTAAGGATTCTCTGCTGGTTTTATCTTATTGTTCTTAGCAAATGATTTCTTTTTATAATTGTTTTAAACAAATTGCAGAATGAATTATATTTATGTTCATCCTTTTATATTTGGATTGTTGTTCCAACGTTCATAATTATTTAAGTTTGATTGAGTTCCTCCTATTGCTTAAACATTTTATTTTATTTTTTTAAAATTTCAGTGGGTGAACTTGTTTCAAATCAGTTCCTAGTTTTCCAATATACGATTTTTGGATCTCCATGCAGGCTTTAGGGTTCAGTGATGCATTTTTCCTCTTTGGACTTCAGTTTGATTTTTGTTAGATCTGTATAGGTCAAGGCAGTGATAGAATCTTGTATTTATATATATATACACTTTTTTCTTTTGGACATAAATAGATGAATCCTCAGTGGGTCAAAGAAGCCTTTTTTGTAGGTTGAGACATTGGTCCTTCAAATCTGAACAAAAAAAGTATCTGGCTTGACAGTTTTTTGACAGAGGTCTGATTTCTTCTCATCCAATATAAATTAGTTTCCCATGGCAAGTTGATCTTATTCTCAGCAACGACAAGCAGTTGGGTAATCTGTAGACAATATCGGCATCCTTGTTTTGACTATGAAGAGGCACAATCACCTCCTTGGGGCTGAAACCCACAAGTCAAGAACTAGTTAAAAATATGCACATGAATAATGGGATGCACATAGTGCGGCTACTGCCCGTCATTGACAATAGCTGCCAAGTTTTGTGATGTATTTAGTATCTCAAAAAAACACCAGACCCAGGCCTGGAGAAAGGAGGGGGGTTGTACTAGGTACAACCAAGGTATCATTATGAACATGAATACTGAAAATATTCAAGGAGTTAACAGAGAATTTGACTCTAAATGAGCTGAGTGGGAGAAAAAGGATTCATGTGGTGACCTAAGTAGTTGGGATCAAGGCTTTGTTGTGCTTGAGTTGGGACCTGTTTGAAGATATCATCATCTGTATCACACTATCACATAGATTAGTGGTCTCTCAGACTGGTCTCGTATTATTTCAAACTGTCTTCTTCTAGATACATGCCAGAAGTTTATTTTGGTTATTTTTACTGTGCATTATAAAACCAATATAGTCATGGTTTACTTTGTATTAAATTTTCTTTATCGCCATTCAGAAGGGATCAGTTGATGATATAATCTGATTCAGAAGCCACCTGGGTTAGAACTTCCACCTGATTCATTATATATATCATCTAGAGTTTTTAATTATTGGTATCTGTCTGAAATGTGTGCAATATAGATTAGCATTTTTGGTAACTGGTATCATTTTATTTTAAGCTTTTAGGGAAGATGTATCTTAATTGCTTCTTTTTGTGGAGTAAGGATCTAATATGATCAAGGTTTACTTTTTTTTTTGAGAATCAGAGAACCCTTATTTCGGAGATGGTGGAACAAAGACACTGAGACAATTACATGTGGAGGAGGATGATGAGGAAAGGTTCCAAGCTGACCTTAAAAAAGCCGTGCGCCAAAGCCTTGGTAAATATCTTTTACATCCGTTAATGCATTCATTTTTTTAATGATTCCTTTAGGATTTTCTTTACTTCGTCCATGTCAAATATCTGTGAGATAGCAGTAGCACTAAAGTAATTATTTCATTTGGATGTCCTTTTGTTCATAACATTTTAGTAAATTTTTTTCTTTAGAAAATATTTCTGTTTTTTGGGTCTATCTTTTTTAGTAATAAAGTAATAATTTCTATTTAGTATTGCTTATCTGTTTCTGGAGTTCTCATGCACCCCAATATGCTCAAGGAAGTACTGCAAGATTTGATTTAGACAAGTTTGATATTACATAACATGTACCTATATATTTTTCTTTATTTTTTTGAGGGATATATATTTTTCTTTATTATATAGATATTTACTAAAAAGACACTATAAAGGGGATGCAACTCTTAACACATGAAGTATTTAAGAGATAACCACCTAAACATACATATGAAGAAACAACTCCCCTTGTAACTTTGCAAAAGAATCTATAAGAAAGGAGACAAACTCAAATAAGCTGATAAAACCTGGTGCTTACACTCCCTTGGAAGCCCGTTTATCCTCTCCTTTGATATATGTACCACATTAAACACGGAGCAACAACCAAAGCTTCCTTGCCTCCTCCTGATGCAATTGCTGCTCTAATGATCTAGCAAATCAACGGTGGTCCTCTTAATTATCCAAATGATCCCTAGAGCAGACGTAGCCTCCACATCTACACTGTAATGCCACAATTTGACAGGTCGACAGCAAATAGCTAAAACCCTCATGCACTTTTTTTTTGCAAATGTAGTATCAGTCCAACATAATTTTTACATTGCCTACAATAAACGTCCAGAATTTCAAAAAGCTTGATGCTAAATTCTAGGTGAACTATCTTCCCTTTAACTTCTGGGAAAGTTTTGCTTGATTAATATCTATTTACTGAAAAAAAAAGTGTTGCTTGATGAATATGTTGCTTGATTGGAAAAATTTGAGATACTTGGTTGGTGACAACAATAGAAACTGAAACCAAGCACATGAAAACTCTGACCTAATGTTGCTGCATTCTCAGAAAGCAACACTTTAGTTTATCACCCGATTGTGAAATTGGTTCATGTGCCCAACTTAAATTGTTTTGTGACAGCATCTTCTCTACTCAACCCAACTCAACTCTACAAAACTCTTTCCCAACTCAACAAAGCTTTTCCCAACACAATTAGTTGTGGCAACATGTCATTGAGTTAAAATATTGAAATTAGCAAAAATAATTTCATGGTAATTTTGTCAATGTGAGTGCATCTGCATATCTAAGAGGTGTATATTGAAGGAAGTTTCATGGTATTTGCATAAATAAAATAGCGGGTTAAGCATTACACAAAAGGTTAAGGGGCATTTCAGGAGGTGGTGGGGAGGTTTCTCGAAGCTGGTCATTATTGATAAAACATCAGTAAGTGAGACATATATATATACGGCTGCATATATATACACTGTGATCCCTCTTTCTGTAGATATACATACTGATATCTATATATATATATATAGATTGCTATATATAACAGGTACACTGATATATACATAAACACTTATTTTGCTGATTGATCTTGATTTGTCTATCTTGTCTTCTTGATTTGAGGAGGTTTATTTACCTATTTGTCTACCATATATGCCTACTGTATCTGCCCTGTTTATTTAGGGTTTTTTGTCTTACATGTCTTCTTTTTTCCTCATGTTGCATTGTATTCAAATCGTCACATAATCGATTTGTAAAGGGTAGGGTAGATTAGAAGGAAGAAGAAATTATAAGCCTAGGCTAGTTGACTCTCCCATTGCTGGTACCCTGGATGTGACAAAGAGGCGGGTTGGTATTAGGTAGACAACCGACCGTAAAATTCAAGTCAATTCTCTTTGATGAATTCTCTTGTAAACAAAAAACCCCAAAATACCAAGGCAAAAAAAATTAGGCTAGCAACATGGAATGTTGGATCATTAACTAGTAGGTGTAATGAACTTGTGGATACATTAAAAAGGAGAAAAGTAAACATCATTTGTTTAAAAGAAACAAAATGGAAAGGTGAAAAAGTTTGGGGGATACGAAAATGATATAAACTATTCTATTCAAGAGGTAATGATAACCAAAGAAACGGTGTAGGTATTTTTGTAGACTATAATACGAGAGAGAAAGTTGCAAAAGTAAGATGCCAAGGAGATAGAATAATAGCCATTAAGGTTGTTATAGATACATCTATTCTAAAGATATTTAGTGCGAGGAGCTTTAGATGAAACTACAAAGAAATTATTTTGGGAGTCGATGGATGAAATAATGCAACCTATGCCTACTCATGAGAGTGTATTCATAGAGGGTGATTTTAATGGGCATGTAGGTGGTGATTGAGTAGGTTATACACAATTGCACAGAGCATATGGTTTTGGGGAGCGAAATGAGATAGGAGAAGCATTTTTAGATTTTGCAAAAGCATACAATCTAGCTATAGTAAATACATGTTTTAACAAAAGAGAACATTCAATAACATTTTTTTTTGATAAGTAAAAAATGTATTAGAAAGCACCCAGAAAAAGTGTGGGGCGACCCTTAAACAAGAACCAATAAAGGATCCGAAACAAAGGAACCTAGGAAATCAACCATTTCTCCCACATGGAGTTACAAGATCTACCATGCACCAAACAAAAAAGTGTACTAATAATTGAGAATTTAAGCACCGCAGTAGGAGTCACTTCATCGTCAAACGTTCTTCGGTTTCGCTCCCGCCACAAACACCACCACACGCACAGGGGGGTTGCCTTCCAATAGTTGCGAGCTTGGTTGTCGACTAGACCACCACTCCAAGCTTCCATCAAACCTCTAGTAGAGCTTGGCATAACCCATTGAATCCTGAACAATCCCAGAAGCAAGTTCCAATAGTCTCGGGCCACTGGGCAATGAAGTAAAAGATGGTCAACTGACTCCTCACCTCTCTTGCACATACAACACCAGTTCACAATGATCCGTTGCCTTTTCCTCAAGTTGTCAAGCGTCAAAATCTTCCCAAGAACAGAAGTCCATCCAAAGGCGGCCATCTTGGGGGGAGCCTTGGTGCGCCACACAGCCTTCCACAGGAAAGTTGTCCCTGCGAACCCGGAAATGCTCCTATAAAAGGATCTCACCTCGAAACCCTTTGGTGAGGGTATCCATACTAATGAATCGTCCCTCCCACTATTCACATCTTGGGCATCTCCAAGAAGCGAATGGCATCCTCGATCTCCCAGGCCTGAAGATTTCTCGTGAAATAAACATCTGTTGTCCCACTATCAAGATGATAAAAATTAGATACAAAAGCATGACGGTTCTGCGAAATCCCATAGAGACTAGGAAATAATTGAGGCAAAGGCCTGTCTCCACACCACCAATCCTCCCAGAAACTAATATATCCGCCGTTCCTAACCCTGAATCTAATGTATTTGGAAAACTCTGGCCACCCCTTTCGGATTGACTTCCAAACACCTACACCCCCAGGAGTCCTTACCTCCCTAGAACACCACCCTCCCCTCTTCCCCATACCTACTAAGGATGAGTCTCCTCCAAAGCCTCTGCCTCTCTCCCCCAAACCTCCACAACCACTTTCCGAGGAGCCTCTTATTGAAGGCTTCCAAACTTCTAATACCCAACCCTCCCAATTTGATTGGTTTGCAAACTTGATCCCAACTAACAAGGTGGTATTTAAATTCATCACCTAAACCCCCCAACAAAAAATTGTGCTGAAGTCTCTCAATCCTCTTAATTACTTATATAGGAATCTGGAATAGGGAAAGAAACTAGGTAGGGAGATAAGAAAGAGTGCTTTTAATCAAAGTAACCTTACCTCCTTTGAACAAATATTGTTTCTTCCATCCCGCAAGTCTTCTCTCAAACCTCTCCACTATCGGGTCCTATCCTCCCACCCTTTTGGCAGAGTCCCCCAACAGCAGACCCAAGTATGAGATTGGGGGAGAACCAACACCGCAGCCCAGAATAGCAGCCAGGACAACAATATTTGGCACATCTCCCACCGGAACCAACACACTCTTCCTGACATTGATTTGGAGCCCTGATATTGCCTGGAAACAAATCAACACACACCTCAGATATCTCATCTGCGACTTTCCGTGTCGCATAACACAGTAGTATCATCTGCGAACTGCAAATGAGAGATCTCTATCTGACTGGCAGCGTCTCTGCCCACCCTGAATCCCTTAATGAACCCCAGATCAACCGCTTTCCTCATCAACCTACTGAGACCCTCCATCACGATGAGAAACAAGAAAGGGGATAACGGGTCCCCCTACCGGAGCCCCCGAGAGCTACTGAAAAAACCTAATGAAGACCCATTCACAAGCACTGAAAAACGAACTGTGGATATACATAACTCAATCCACCTCATCCACCTTTCTCCGAAACCCATCCTTTCCAGTAAATATAACAAGAAGCTCCAACTTATATGGTCAAAAGCCTTCTCAATGTCCAGCTTGCACCATTCTACAATCTACTCACTCATTAACAATGAGAGCAGAATCTAAGATCTGACGCCCTCCTACGAAGGCATTTTGGGGGTCCGATATGAGGCCATCCATAACGTCCCTCAATCTCGTAGCTAGGACTTTAGCTATAAGTTTGTAGATGCACCCCACCAAACTAATAGGTCTAAAATCTCGAACATTAGTAGCACCTCCATTCTTTGGAATAAGGGCGATAAAGGAGGCATTCAAGCTTTTCTCAAACCGACAATGGGAATAGAATGCATGAAAAGTGCCCATCACCTCTCCCCTAACCACCTCCCAATTTTCCAAAAGGAATCTCGATGTAAAACTATCTGGCCCTGGCGCTTTAACCGCTTTGCAGCTCTTCAAAGCCAACAAAGCCTCTTCCTCACAAAAATGCCTCTCCAACCCATCTCGACCCTCTGGTAATTGATCAAACGGTAGGCCATCAAGCTAAGGTCTCCAGCTAAACTCCTCCGTGTACAGTCTCAGGTAATAAGAAGACACCCCTGTTCCCACCACTTCCTCTCTACTAAGAACCTCCCCGTCAACTATGATCCTCCCAATGTGGTTGTTTCTCCAATGAGCATTAGCAAGCTTATGAAAGAATCTCGAATTCCTGTCCCCCTCTTTCAACCATAGAGCCTTAGATTTCCGATGCCACGAAATCTCCTTCAAAATAGCTATCTCGTAGATCTCAGCCTGGCATTCCTCCCTCCTACTTCTCCCCTCCTCCCCAAGACCTCCAGAGCCCTCCAAGCGATCCAACTCAGTGATCTCTGACATCGCCCTGTTTTTCCTCCATTCCAAGTTCCCAAACACCTCCTTATTCCATGTTTTGATATTTTCTTTCAGCACAAGAAGTTTGCCAGCCAGGACGAAACTTAGGTTACCAAACACCTCGCATCCCTCCCGCCAACCTCTCACTCTCTCCTTGAAGTCCTCAGCCCGTAACCACATACTTTCAAACTTGAACGGAGTCCTCCTCTGTGTCATGCCCCCACAATCAAGAACTAACGGAATGTGGTCTAAGGTAATTCTAGTTAGAGCCGCCTGCATCACATTCTGGAATTTTTCCTCCCAATCACCGGATATAAGACACCTATCCAGCCGTGACAGGGTAGGGGCCTTCCTCGCTGGTCCATGTGAAAGTAGCACCCTCCATAGGCAAATCAATTAGATGATACTCGTCAATGAATCCTGAAAATTGCTCCTTAGACGGTACCTATGCACCCCTTGTAGATCTCTCTGTCGAGTTTCTAATTGTGTTGAAGTCTCCCCCAATACACCATGGAAGAGGCCATCTCCTCCTCACTGATCGGAGCTCTTCCCACACAAAATGTCTCTCACCATCCTCAACTGGACCGTAAACACCAGAAAAGATCCAGTGGAATTCGTCTTCCTCTATAGAAAAAGTGCAAGAAATGGAGAACCCCACCCAAACATCCACCTTAGACACCCACCTCTTATCCCACATCACAAGGACCCCTCTCGAGGAACCTAAGGCATCTAGCACCTCCCACTCCACAAATCCCCCCCCCCCCCCCAGTGGGTTATTAAGGCTCGGACATTCTATGAAATGATTCGTAGCTTCATAATTAGACACTAGAGCTCCCCCTCTCCTCTTCCTCCCTCCCTCAACAACCCCGTCTTCCCCTTGTAGTTCACATTTGAGATTAGGTTTTGTACCTCCCTTTTCCCTTTTCCAGCACCTACCCTTCTTTTCCCACTGTTTTCAAGTCTCTCGTGGAATAACTGCAGCATCCCTTCAGCTTGGCCATGGTTCTCTTCATGAGACATGCCAAGTAGGTTGCACACAGTCCCTACATTCTCCTGTACCCAATCCACCCCTCCCCCTCCATCTTCAAAAGCAAGCATCTCACCACTAACCTCGTTAGGCATCACTGCCTTTAGAGGAACCACCATCTCCCCGCTGGAGGGGCTTCCTCCCTCCAATGGCATAATTTTCCACCCAATTTTCGTACGATCGTTCGGCTCCCCAGTCTCAGAGCTTCCACATTCCGAATAGTTCGTGGCAAAGACATATTTCTCATTTTGAGTTCTGAACATCTTAGGGCATTTCAGTCCTCTGAGTGCATTGTGCATTCTCAGTTCCCAAAGGACGGCCTCTGACACATCCTCACTGAACTTGAGTTTCATTGTTTCAACATAGCTGTTAACTTGCTTAAATTTCGGTAGGTTGTTCTATCATTCATGTATTCAACAAAGGAGACATAGTCTTGCCTCCTGTTTCCATGTAAATTGATGTACCCAACCGACAACCCATTCTCTGCGTTAACAACTGCAGATTTGTAAACAGTACCCAAACAATCCTCCGGCCTCTCCACGAATGTTAACAGTATATTGGTCATTCCCAGCTAACTACCATCTTTAATCTCCCCACACCACAAGCCCACATATCTAGAAGAAGGGGTAGAAGAGGGCCAGAGGTTTTTGTGAGAGATTGTACCTTTCGTGTTGTAGTTTCGTGGCTTTGCGACCCACTTCATTTTTTCAGCTGTTGACCATCTCTGACCTTGTTGGATTCTATTGTTTGTCTTCGGGGCCCACTTCATTTTTTCTTCTCCAGACCACCTCCGGCCAGTGAACTTCTCTTGTGAAGAGTTTTGAGATCCCTTCATATTCATACCTTGTTTTGTGCTTGCCGTCTTAGCCACGGGTCGATTAGTCTCGTTCTTCCTCGTATCACCCCTTTTGAAGTCTCTGTCGTCCCTTTCTGACCCCTCTCCAAACTATCCCAAACTCACCGATATTCTCTCTCCTCCTTTGCAGCACCTTCGCATCGCTGGCCGACGCATTCGACACTTCAAAGGATTGGGAGATCCTTCTAAAGAAAGCAGTGAACTCGGGCATCTTCATCTTACTCAGGTTCTCCTTTCCAATTCGATTCGAGTCATTGTAATCCCTACTCAAGCGAAAAGGCCCTGATTTGCGAAAGGGAGCTTGGGTCTGGCCCAAGGGATTTCTTTCATTAGGTTGCACCAATTTACTAGCCTTGGGCTTTAGCAGAGCCCAATTCTTTGATTGACCCACTGCGCTCCTCCTCTCTTTAGCATGATCGAATCTTAAGACCATTCCTCCTCTCTTCAAGCCCAAGGGAAGTGGGCTTGAGAAACCAACCCTTTCCACTTCACCAACATTTGGGCCTATTTCAAGAGGCCCAAACTGATTTTGCAACTCAATTCTCGGCCCATCATAATTCAAATCACCCCTTTTATCCCTTAAACTGCCATGTCTACTGCAAGCTGTAACCCATTTATAACGTTCACAGTCTCCTAGCTCGACATGTGTCCCTACTTCTTTTCTCCTCTCACACGTGTAACTCGCGTGGTTGACCACGCGTCCTTGACCTCCCGTCTTGGCTTTCCTCTGTAATTCCCATCCAGCATTAGATTTTGCCGTAGCTTTTCAAGCGTGCCGATCCTGGCGTCGCCACCACTCCTCCGTGATGAGCTTACTCTCATCCCGTCCAACAAGAGAATCATGTTTCGGCACGAGTTGAGGTGAAAAATTTCCATGAGAGCAACCTTGTAGGCCACCAACTCATCTTCAACCAATATGAAGGTCGGAACTTCACCGCCATCAGTAGCTTCAAGCACAACTGTCTCAGTAACCGCCATTTCATCAAATTTAACCTTCAAAAATCCCCCGCATAAATCACCAATGGCAACGAACAATTTCTGACACCAGAGATGGAGTGGCAGACCGTAAAGTAGAAGACGTCTTTCCTTCCTTCCCTTCATCAGTCCGGCACAACCCACTCTAAAATATCACACATCAAGTAGGAGCACCGCCTCACCCCACTCTGTCTTACCTTCTTTCAAAACCCTCCTCGCTTCCTTCGCAGATGGAAGTCGGAATAGAATTAGTGAGTCCGGCAAGAGGGAAACTGTCACCCGGTCTAGATCTTCCAGCTCCTTGTACCCCATTTTTCGATTTTGTCAAGGCAACCAACATCTCTGTCAAATCTTTTGACTAAACAGGAGCATAATGCCTCTCTTCGCAACGCTGTATTGCGATCGTCCACCCTGAAAACATGTCCTCTATCTGTCGTTTTGCCTTAGACCTCACCAGAACTAGGTAATCAGGGCATTCTTGCTACCTCCAAGAAGGATCGCCTCTCTCGCATTGGCTGGTTTATGGTTGACTTTGATTCAGATACGCACCTAAATTGGCAGCGAGACTGAGGATCGAGATTGCCAACATAGGCGGTGTCATTCTGGTTCCTCTCCTCCGAGTGTTGGCCAAGCAGGTTCGCTCATGAATGGTTTCTTACCTTCTTCAAACAAACTTTCATCTATATCTAATTGAAAAAAAAAAAATCAAAAGCTTACCAAATTAGTTGAAAGCTCGGAGTGCTCTGATCCAATATATAGGCCAAATGCAGTGTGTTCTAAGTTTTGATTCAAAGAATTAGGATTTAGGATGAGTTTGGAGGTGAGAGAAAACTGTGTAAAGAAGGGAGCAAAAGTGCAAAAGCTGAGTAAAAATGGTTGTTTAGGTTAAAACAACCAACCAGGCCATGGCAGCTATTCCTGAGTCGCGTCGCCCGAGTTGGCCCAAATTTTCAGAGTCCCTTCAATAACATTTAAAAGCGGAGGGAATAAAACTCAAATTGACTATTACTTCTATAGAATACGAGAATTGGTTACTTGCAAGGATTGTAAAGTAATCCCCAGTGAAAGTCTCACAAACCAACATTGACTACTAGTCTTGGACTTGGGGCCCGTTTGGTAACTATTTATGTTTAATGTTTATGTTACAATTTTATTTATCCATAAACCGGACTGTTGTTTGATAACGCAAAAATGCTTGGCTTATTTTAAAAACCATAAACAGAAAAACATGTTAACCTTAAACAATTTTTAAAAAAATCAACACAAAAAACTGCATAAAAAGTTGGGTTCATGCTACAACAAATATATACAGCAACAAGATGGCAAGAAATATACATAAAAAAAGAAACCAATAATATTGGGTTACATATATATATCTATACTTTGCAAATTATTGGTAGTGTTGATAAGATATATATACCTATGGGAAAGTTGAAAGTTTTCTAATTTGTATGGAGTGAGAAGAGGGATTTGGAGGCCATGCTCTTGAACTTATTCTGCCACTACTTTCTCATTTTTTGGTTTCTATTTCCCTTTCAACATTGAAAATGAATGAATGATAGGAGTACAAAATACCATTCTTGTTTCTTTGAGAAGGAGATGGTTGAGACCTCTTTTGCCTTTTTTCCTCGGATAATGTGTTTTTTTAGCACGAGTACCCCTAAGTAACTATATCTTATTATCAAGTAAAGTAGTGATTTTTCTTTCTACACTTGATAATTCCAACATTTTTATCATAGTATCAAGCAATAGCCTTTTATAATTTTTTTTTTCTTTTCATTTTCTCACTTTTAGCTTCACTTTTTAATTAAAATAATATAATAACCATTTTAGATAAAAAAAGAAATTTTTTTTTTTTAATAAACATAAACACTAAAACACCATTTCGATGTTTTAAGTTCCGCTACAGTGTTGTTTTGAAAGTGTTTAGGCAATTTATAAACAAAATAAAAAAAAACACCATTTCGATGTTTTAAGTTTCAAAGGCTTCTGCTACAGTGTTGTTTTAAAAGTGGTTAGGCAATTTATAAACAAAATAAAAATGATCAAACATGCTTATTCCACAAATTTGTTTTTATTAACAATAAACACTAAACATAAATGGTTACCAAATGGGCCCTTAGTAATTAAACGATTTAAATATAAAAAAAAACGAGGAAAGTTCATCAAAAAATAAAGTGGAAAGAACTAAAAAAATAACAAAGAAGTAGTATTTAGAGAACGAATATTGAAAAAAAGGCAATGAGCCATCGAGAGGATTTTGACTGTTGACCATTTGAGAAGGAGAGGCAAGATTTATGTCAACCGATGTTGCATGTGTAAGAGAGATGAAGAGTCAGTTAGTCATCTTCTCTTACATTGACCAATGGCTCGTGATTGCTGGGCTTTGTTTATTACCCTTTTTGGCGTCTTTTGGGTTATACCGGAGTCCACGAAAATCATAGTTGTTAAAGGCACGCCTAGGCTCCAAACAAAAGCCCTAGGCTCATCAAGGTTCGGGTAGAGCGTCTCAACCTAATATAGGCTAGGGCCCTTCAATCAGGCTCACATAAAACCCTCGGGGTTGCGCTTTTTAGTAGGTTCTAGGCTCAAAAAAGGCGCGCCTTTTATTTTTTAATCATTTATTCATATCATTTTCTTTTTTATTTAATGACTACTAAATTAAAATGTTCTGTATCATATATCGTATTCTTTAACCTTATGAAATATTTGACAAAATTCATAAATTTATGGTTCACTACTTACAATAATTGTAGTTAGTGCTTGATTCTGAATATATATAATTACACATGCACCTTACTTCAATCCGGTTCACGCGTTATATTGCGCCTTGCACTTAGGCTCTAGAAGGCCTTTGGCACCTTTGTGCACCTTTGTGCACCTTGAGCCTTTAACAACTATGCCAAAGAGCATGCTTGAGGCTTAGAGAGGTTGTGCAGTGAGGAGGCAAGTCCGAGATGCTTGGAGGGTGTTGCCCCTTTGTTTATGGTGGGGGCTTTGGTGGGAGCGGAACAAGTGAGTTTTTGATGGAGTTGAGGCACTGGATTGGGTGCTTAAGTTCTCTGTTCTTCATACTTTATTTTTTTTGGGTTAAGGGATGGAACAATAAATCAGTAGGGGATATAGTGTCTTTTATGGATACTTTGATTGTACAGTAAACGGTAAACCTGCTTGGAAAAACATACCTTTTTATAAATTTTCCCCTCTTGAGCGCTCTTTTATGAAATCTTACTTATGTATAAAAAAAAAAGGCAATGGAATTGGAATGATACCATGGATAACATATGGGGGGATATGGCAAGTTATATTAGGAATGTGGAAAAGGAAATTTTGGGGGAAACCAAAGGGAAGAAATCTATAAAAAAAGAAACATGGTAGTGGAGTGATGAGATACAAGTATACAACAAAAGCGAGGAGTTTCAAAGATTGACAAAAAGGTAAGCATCAAGAGGATGTAGAGAAGTACTATAAGTTATTAAAAAATGAAGCTAAGAAAATAGTAAGTAAAGCTAAGAAAAACATAATAAATGATTTATATGCAACATTTGGCACAAAGGAGCATGGAAAATTTATTTAAAAATTGGCAAAGAGTAGAGATAAATCTACTAGAGACATGGATCAAATTAGATGTATTAAGGATGTTGACAATAAAATATTGGCAAAGGATAGTGACATACTAGATAGATGGAAGAATTACTTTCAACACCTTCTTAATGAGGAATTTCCTAGAGAAGAAGTGGAAATTAATGAATTTAATGTAGGAGTGGTAGATAAAATTAACCATAAGGAAGTAGTTGACACACTACAAAATATGGGAAGACCAAAGCGGTTGGGGCGGATAACATACCCATCGAGGCTTGGAGAGTTTTAGGAAATGTAGGAATTGAAGGGCTAACGAATTTATTCAGCAAGATGCTAAAAGAAGGAAATATGCCAAATGAGTAGAGGAAGAGCACGATAATACCTAGGAAGCATGAATACGGATACGGGTACGATACGATACGGGTACATCGATACGACAAATCTAAAAAAAAAAAGGATATGGGTATGGCAGGGTACAACAATATAAAAATAACAAATTATATTTTTATATATACAAAAATAGAGTTATTAACATTTCTTTATAAAGTTTTATGATTAACAAACAAAATAAGAGTTAAGAATCATATTGCATAATTTGCATTGATAAATTTTGTACTAAATTATGATATATATCTCAACACTTCTTTTTTAAATAAATTTAAGCTTTTCTTAACAATTATACAATGATATTGTTGTTGGAAAAGCTAAATTTAATGTTCAAAACTTGTTAGAAATGTGTTTTGAAGTATGTGAGAATTATCGGATACATGGTCGAAGTATTTAAGAAGTATCGGATACGTGTTAGAAATAAAAAATATATTTTAAAATTATGGATACGTTTAGGAAGTATCAGACACGTATCCACGAGTATTCGATGAGTATCGGTATTCGATACGGGTATGTTACTATTATAGAAGTATATGTGCTTCCTAGGATAATACCTTTTTACAAAAATAAAGGAGATATACAAAATTGCAATAATTATCGAGGAATTAAATTAATGAGTCATACAATAAAACTATGAGAATGGGTAATTGAACAAAGATTTAGGAAGGAATCCACTGTGTCCGATAACCAATTTGGATTTATGCTCGGGAGATCCACAATGGAAGCTATTTACTTACTAAAACAATTCGTCGAAGAATATATGAGTAAGCAAAAGGATCTACATATAGTTTTTATAGACCTAAAAAAAGCTTAAGATAGGATGCCGAGAGATATAATTTGGTGGGATTTACAAAGAAAACTAATCCCTCAAGATATGATAAAAATTATTCAGGATATGTATCTAAATACTGAAACTAGAGTTCACACTGCATGCGGTGAGACTAGAGATTTTCCTATAAACGTGGGGTTGCACTGAGGGTATGCACTTAGTCCATATTTATTCAGACTAATTCTAGATGAGATTACAAAAGAGTTACAAGAAAACATTCCTTGGTGCATGTTGTTTGTTGATGACATAGTACTATTGGACACTTCTAAAGAAAACTTAGCAATAGAATCAAAAGAGTTAAGGGTTTGTAAGACTAAAAGGGAATATATGGAATGCAAATTTAGTAAAGAGTCTAATATTAATGATGTAATGGTTCCACTTCAAAATCAGAGGATTATCCAAAGTAAACACTTTTGGTATTTAGGATCATTAATACAAAAGGACGGGGAGATAGATGGTGATATAATTAGCATATAAATGTGGGGTTGGGCAAAATGGAGGCAAACGAGTTGCCTTTTTTTGTGTTAAATGAAAACCATATAAACTAAAAGGAAAATTTTATAGAACAATTATTAGGCCAACTATTATATATGGCACAGAGTGTTGGGCGTTAAAAGTGTGTCATCAATGTAACGGGCTCAACTAAGCACACCTATCAATCAATTACATGAAAAGTAAATGTGCTGGTTAATTTTAGTTCATGTTGACTTTGTTGCGCAGGGTAATCATGAGGAAATAGTAGTTCAAAGATAATATATATATATGCATGCATGTAGCCACCCAGTAAACAGTTGTTACTCCCCATTGGCAGGTCCAACATTGGTTGATGGATCTTTTATATCTGCATGCATGTTTGTAAGCTTTCACCCTTAGAATTCGGCACATATATACTTGTGCCAGTACAGTTAATCCTCTAAAGATTGGTGAATAAGCATTTTTTGTCGTAATATCTTGATTCTTACCTTGGCTAGGTTGAAACTTGAAACATTTATGAACTTGAATTTCTAGAGTTGAATTCATTACAAAACTTTTTCATTAAGTTGTGTCGCATAACTGAGTGTATAAAGTCAATTGAATTAAACAATGTCTTTTGCCAACTATCTAGGGTCAGTTGCATGAATAATTGTTTGACATTCAGCTCTATCTAAGGCCATTACCTCAGTCAGAACACATGCTATTGCATCTTTCCTTACTATCTCACTCATATGTGTTTGAGTCTGCTCCTCCTCAAGCATTACACTTAATGTGGACCACATTACTCTTCCTTATTGGTGTGGTTTTTGTTCATAATTTTTGTTCATGGTGATTTTAGTTGGGAGGTTTGGCTTAAGCTGGTTGATTGGGCAGAAGCACAATTGTATTTCATATTTGTATTGCCATGTCATAATTACACTTTTCAATTATCTTTGGACCTATGAATGTTGTAGACATGCTAATGAATCAGTCTTTAGAATTGAACTCAAGTAGTTTTGCACCCAAACCTATAATCACCCATTTGTGTCATATCCTAATATTGGTTCACTTTTGTACATCGTTGTGTACATGTTTAATATTAAATAACTGGTTTATCAAATGGCAATATGCCTCAACTGCAATCATCTTGTTGATATAGAGTGTCCACCCTGAAGGATATTTCATGCCAATAAGGTGAGTTTGGGTTCAACTCTACCCACGCTGCCTTCATGCATTTACCATCAACTTGAGCAATGAGTCACTTCCCTTATTCCTTCAAGTTGTAAAATATACTCTGCCTTCATACTTCTTTTCTTTCCCAGACACATTCAATGCACATCAGAAGTTGCCCTTGACCTCAAGTTTGTGGATGCCGCAAAAGATGTTGTCAGAAGTTGATAGCTCGAGTATTTCACCAAATGAAGTCACACCTGAAAATTTGAAAGGTGCAGATGCATATGGCACTGGGCTGAAGAATGAAGTTGGTGAATACAATTGTTTCCTAAATGTTATCATTCAGGTTGGTTTAAAATGAGCAATTTTTTAATTTCATAATTTGTTTGAGCCCACTCCAGTTCTTATTTTTAGTATTTACATGCTTTCTATGTAGCTGAATTTTGTACTTGTCATTTCAGTCGTTATGGCACTTAAGACGGTTCCGAGATGAATTCTTGAGGAGATCGACATCTGAGCATGTCCATGTAGGAGATCCTTGTGTTATCTGTGCATTATATGAAATATTTGCTGCCCTGAGCATGGCATCTACAGACACACGTAAAGAAGCTGTTGCTCCTACTTCTCTGAGGATTGCTCTAAGCAACCTGTACCCTCATAGTAATTTCTTCCAGGAGGTAAGTTTACAAAAACTCTGTTGGATAACACTGGCTTTTGTTGTAAGTTTAATTTGAATTTGTATTCTCATCATATGCTCTAAATCCACTTGTTAGTTTCCAGAATGTTATTAATATGAAAAATTATGATTAACATGGCATCAACTGACAGGCTCAGATGAATGATGCTTCTGAAGTATTGGGAGAAATTTTTAATTGCCTTCATCAGTCGTTTACTTCTGGTTTGGGTGTTTCTGATACTGAATCGGTAGAAAGCAATTGCAAGGGCTCGTGGGATTGTGCAAACAATGCTTGTATAGCACATTCTCTCTTTGGAATGGATATTTTTGAACAAATGAATTGCTACCACTGTAGTGCGGAGTCCAGACATCTGAAATACACTTCTTTCTTTCATAATATCAATGCCAGTGCCCTCCGGACAATGAAGGTATGTCTCATTGGAAGAAAACAATTTATGGTTACTGAACTGTCTAGTGATTATGAAATTATTAAGTATTTTGCTTTCGTTACGTTAGTTATTTCATTTATATCTATTAATCTAGAATTCTTTCTTTACTATTTAGGTTATGTGTGCAGAAAGCTCTTTCGATGAGCTTCTAAACCTTGTAGAGATGAATCACCAATTAGCTTGTGATCTAGATGCTCGTGGCTGTGGCAAGCAAAACCATATCCATCATATTCTTTCGACTGCACCTCACGTTTTCACAACAGGTGATTGAAGAGTTGTTGAGAGAATTTCACTCCGCTACTTGATGGTGCATTCTGAATGAAATTCATATTAATACTTGGTTGTCATCTTGCAGTTCTGGGTTGGCAGAATACTTGTGAGAGCGCTGATGACATAGCAGCAACGTTGGCGGCTCTAGCTACTGAGATAGATATTGGAGTCCTTTACCGTGGTCTTGATCCGAAGAACAGACATTGCTTAGTTTCAGTGGTATGTATATTTCATGGCTATAAACATGTGGTTTTAATCCATATTATGATATTAAATTCTTTAGGCGGTGTAAGCGGTGGAGACTAAATATGGTTTATTGTGGGTGTGCGTCAAGACCTACACTTCTTGCTTTTACTGCCATATCTGGTGTTACTCCACGTGTTGCTTGACGTAAACCCTCTTATTAGATGATCATGATACTTCTCACAAATCAAAATCTTGATCATTCGAGGAAGAATATTTTTTTGATGAGTAAAATATATTCAAAGATGCTTAAATAGGGAGTGCACCGATATACAAACAAAGTAAGAGAGAAGACCTTTAAGCTTTCAAACTATCCACAAACTCTACATCCTCTGCGGTTTTACAAGAATACCCTTTAACCCAAAACAGTAAGGGTAAAATACAATGACCTCCCCTGAGGTTTGGCCTAATTACAAGAGGTCGCACCTTGGTGCGATGGCAAGTGCCCTCGCCCAAAGTGATTGGTCTCGGGTTCAAGACTTGGGAGTAGCCTCTCGAAAAATGGGGGTAAGGCTGATTAACATCCACTTCTCCCAGACCTCGCTTAAGCGGGGTTGTGCACTGGGTACGACGACACACGGATGAAACTTTTGCAAATTTTACAATGACCCCCCCTATGACAGTATGGGGCATACGAACGTTAGTTTTTTTTGGGTGATTTTACCTTTTTACCCCAATTATTTTATTATTAAAAATGATAAAATATTTGGCTATGTCAAATTACCAATATGCCTGTGTACAAAAAAAATTGTTTTTTTCTCTTCGTTCCTCTCTTCCTTCTCTCTCTCCTCTCCACCTACGACATCTACCTAGAAAGTGTAACAAAGAATTGCCTGTCCCAACATCCACAAACTTGATACAATCCTAACCAGGTAGAAAACCAACACCATTCTGAGAACCCAAGGCATCAACATGAATACAATAAACAAAGTGATCGATCCACATAACTTTAGAACGAGCGATATCCCCAAAGCAATGATGCAAACCTTGTCGGTGATTTCTATGGAGCTGTCGATGGTGGCAGTTGCCTCCTTGAGGAAGACACCTCCAACAGCTGTTTTGGCATCTCCGGTAACTTTCTCAACAGTACAATCCCTGCGATTCTCGGCAACATAACGAGTTTGAAATCGTTGGGGTATGTGGAGGGAGAGAAATAGGAGATCCTTCGAAAACGAGGAATCTACTATCTCGTCTCTTAAATACATATTATGAGTTTGTTATTTTTTTGGGTTAATGGCCGCAGTTGTAAATCTGTGGGAGAATTTGTGGATTTTGTTTATAGTTTAAAGTTATAGGTGGCCTATTCAGGCTTTGTGTATTCCTTTGGGATGCGCTCCCCTCTTGAGCCTTTTTTTATAAAATCTTATTAAAAAAGTAACGAGTTTGAAATCGTTGGTACTAGCTTACAACCTGTTTTTGCCGAGTCGACTCGCTCTGGAACTGGGTAACTTGTTGAATCTGGAGATTCTTTGGCTCAGTAGGTGTAACCTTGTGGTTTTGATCCCGGAGAGCTTTCCGCGGCTGAGTCAACTCAAAAATGTTGATCTGTTGAACAACAGACTTAATGGGTCAATTCCGAGTTTGATTTTCCGGCTCACTAGTATCGTACAAATTGAGCTGTTTAACAACTCATTCTCCTGCGAGTTGCCATTGGGATGGTCTAACCTGAAGTCTCTACAGCAATTCAATGCATCAATCAATGAGCTAGTCAGGACGATTCCAGACGAGTTATGCGAGTTAGCTCTGAATAAAAATGTGTATTTAGGAACCAAGATTTCACCTTTAACTTAGAATCAAAATGAAGAACATGAACTTGTGTTCACTGATGACAAATATCAAGAACTAGTTTATTCCTTCCAAGACTTAAAGATTTGAGGTTTACAAGGTTATGTATATATATATTTATATACACATATACATATATACATATATATATATATATGATTCAAATCAAGTGAAGAACAAGTGATGTCCATTTTCTTAAATAGAAAAATTGAGGGAAAGAGAAATGGGTGAAGATATATATATGTATATATATATATATGTATGTATATATATATATGTATATATATATATATGTATATATATATATATGTATATATGACTCTTTTTCTTGGTGTTCTCCATGATTCCATCTCAATTGCAACATTTTGTGGAGAATTTTGAAGAAAAGTCAAATCAAAGTAATGTTAAGAGCTTTGTTAATGCTGTACAAAATGCTCTGGATGTGATTGGTAGACTTGTTGAGTTGCAAATGATGGTGGAGGTCCTAGTCAGATGTTCATGTGAAGAAGACTGGCTTTCTACACCAGTAGGTGTTGGATTTAACGGAACCACTCAATCACTTAGAAATGGAAATAGAGTTGGTGGTGGTGGTGGGCGGGTGGAGAGGGATGGAGAGAGAAGGGTATTTTCATCCATTAAAACAAAACTTTTTTGTCATTTGATGACACTATAAAGGTAATAACGACTGTTGAGAAACAAGTCTCCAATCACGTACCACCAAATATTACGGTGTGACGGTAACTAAACAAGCATGAAGCAATTTGCAATTATATGTGGTTCGGCTAAACAAGCCTACATCCACGGAGAGTCTGATTTCACTATATAGATTGTAACAATACAAGTAAAAAGATTGTATCAAGAGTAGGTTCAACTCTCAACCCTTAACCCTTGTATACTCAAGCTCACTCAAAAGGAAATCACAAATTCTAAACAAGAGTTCTCTCTCTAAGTGTCCTCTCAAAAACAATAAGAGTATTTACCTCTTCGCAAGAGTTACCCTCTCAAAACAATGAGAGTGACCTCTCAAATACAATGAGAGTATTGCCTCTTTTCTTCTCACAAGTCTCAACCTATAACATAGGTAACTATTTATAGAGCCCTAAACTCAATTCCTTGGCGGACAAGGATTACAATTCCTTAGAATCCAATACTTGCCTAACAAGAACTCTCCTTCCTTGAGACCAACGCTTGTCTACTAAGAAATTACCTAATAAGATACAACATTATAATAGAAATCTAATCACAATAGGAATTTGAGCCAATCTAACAGATCTCCCCCTTGGCAAAATTTTTGACAAGTCTTCAATACACGAGACTCTTGTCTGCAAATCTACAAACGATTCATCGGCCTTTCAAACTCCAACTAATAACCCGAATCAAGTATGAACCAATACTCTCCCTTGATCCGCACAGCCAATGTATTCATGCAGCTATGTCAGGTCAACACTATCAAGTGACTTTAGAAGGGGGCTTCAATGCAACCCTTCTCCAAGCAGGAGCTTTCATCTCACCCTCATCTATTTGGAAATGTGCAACCCGTGTCTTCGATAAATCAACCGAAACACGTCTGAAGATCTTGTTACCATGTGCACCCTGATTCCTATCCACAATCGAAGTTTGAGTGCCATTGGCACTCCCCACCAGACAATACAAACCTCCACTCTATTCTCCTTACATTAATACCATGCAACCCTTGGTGATCTTCATGACTCCCCATACAATGGAGCACTTGCAGCCCACGGAGTCCAACCGGCTCAAGGAAATTAGATTACACCGCAACTTAGGTGAATCTAAAATTCACTCATGTTGAGTAAGAGTGTCACCTTTGTAATTGTGAGAACATTCCCAATACAGAGTCGAATAGTGCTAACACACCATGACTCTATATCCTGCCAATCATCAGCTGGCATTTTTTTCGAATTTCCATCCTTCCCTTTTAATGCTCGCGTTAATTTTTGTTGAACTGGATGTCCTTCACCCTCCCTTGCCATAGGGTGAAGTTACCCTTACCATCAAATCTCTCCACCTTGTACTGTGTGGCAATATTACCGGTCATGATTGTCACAAGTGCCCAAGACAAACAACTCCTATGTTGTGAAGAAAAAAAAAATCTAGACAATTTTTATCAAACACCTTGTGTGCACCTTGAAGCTCTGAAACCAACTTGTTGAGAAACAAGCCTCCAATCACATACCACCAAATATTACGATGTGACGATGAGTAAACAAGCATGAAGCAATTTGCAAGAACACACCAAGAATTATATGTGGTTCGGCTAAACAAGCCTACGTTTACGGATAGCTCGATTTCACTATATAGATTGTAACAGTATAAGTAGAAAGATTGTATCAAGGGGTACGTTCAACTTTCAAACCTCAATCCTTGTACACTCAATTTCACTCAAAAGGAAATCACAAATTCTAAACAAGAATTCTTTCTCTTGGTGTCTAGTGAGTAGGGGTGCACAAAGAACCGGTGGAACCGATAAACCGAACTGAACTGTAAAGAACAATAGCTGAACCGAACCGAACAGTTTGCTATGGTTTTGGTTCCAAATTTTAGAAACTGTTTCCTATGGTTCCGGCTCTAGGTCCATTAGAACCAAACCGTTATGCAATGGTGTTCACTCTGGATTCTTCGACTATTCAACAGGATTGAGGCAGGGGGATCCCTTATCTCCTTTCCTCTTCATCATTGTGATGGAAGCCTTTAGACTGATGAGACGAGCGGGAAAGTTGGGTTATTTCAAAGGCTCGGGGTTGGGAGGGATCCTTCTAGCCAAAAGGAGATTTCTCATTTGCTCTTTGTGGATGATACCATTGTATTATGTGATGCCGACGAGAGATAGTTGAGGTACTTGAGAGGGGTCTTGGTATGCTTCTAGGCAGTCTCGGGGCTGAAAATTAATCTTAGGAAGAGCAAGATTGTGCCTGTGGGAGAGGTGGAGGAGATTGCTGATCTAGCCAGCATTCTGGGTTGTACTGTTGGGATTTTCTTTTGGTTTATTTAGGCTGACCATTGGGTGTTCAGTCGAGGAGAGCTTCTGGTGTAGAAACAGTAGCGATAAGCTGCTGTCCGACAACTTTAATAGTGCAAACCCTCAAAGGAAAGGGATTTCCAACAAAAACAAGCAGGAAAATGGAGATACAAAGCAATAAAATCGAAGTGGGAACGTAGATGAGTGAGTTCTGAGGCAAGAGGCTCAGAGAAACTCCATTAATCTTCTGGAATAAAAACTACCTACAAAGTCTCTTAAAAGACTATTTATGCTAGGGTTACAGCAGCCCTAAAAATCCTAGCCCTTGATCACTTCCATAACTAATAAATCCTAACCCTCCAAAGTACTTAAAAACTCACATGACAGTCACATGACTTTTTAAAAGAGCCTAAGACTACAAATATCATCTACCAAATAACATAAAACATAAAACTTAAATAAGACATTGAAAAATAAGCAAATTATAAAGACCCTAAGATAACCCAAGCCTAGTTGGCTAGAGGGCCCGATTAGTCTTGGAGAGCCTTGTAGATGCTCCTGCATCAACTCCACCCGGTTGGGAAAAACTCGACTCTGGCGAGAAAGCCTCCACAACTTCAGCATATATTTCTGGATCAATTCTTTGCGGCTCTTCTTCAACAATCCAGGTACTGTTACTAGTAGGTTTACCCAACCATTTCACTAGAAATCGCCTAGACTGGTTACCCCTCCTTGATTTCACCTCTTTAACATCCAATACATCTTCAACAACATCCGGTTGCACCTTTGGAAGGCACTTGAGTTGTGCCTCTGTTGAAACTGGTTCCCATCAAATCCTTCAAATGAATACAGATCAGACACATTGAAGATTGGGCTTATTTGGAGGTCAGGTGGCAGCTCTATTATGTACGCATTTGAGCTAATTTTCTTCAGCACCTTGCATGGCCCAAACTTCTTTGACTTCAGTTTATGGTAAGTACCTTTTGGGAATCTGTCTCGCCTCAAATGCACCAACACCTTGTCACCCTCTTCAAAATCTTTGCTTTTCCGGTGTTGATTGGCTGTTGTTGCATAGGATTCATTAGTAGCCTTTATCGCTGCCCTTACTTCTTCGTGCACTCTGTTGATGTGATCTGCAAATGCCTCTCTGTCATCACTCATTCTTACCTCTTGTGGTAGCGGGACTAGATCAAGAACATGCTGAAGTTTTAGTCCATAAGCAGCTTCAAAAGGTGTCTTCTTTGTAGTTCTATTCATGGAATTATTGTATGCAAATTCAGCTTGTGGAATGATTAAATCCCATGTCTTCACATTGCTTCCAACAAGACATCTCAACATATTAACCAAACTTTGATTTACTACTTCAGTCTGACCATCTGTTTGCGGATGGCATGTGCTAGAGTATTTTAGTTCAGTCCCAAACTTTCTCCATACAGTCCTCCAAAAGTGCCCAGTGAACTTGACATCTCTATCCGAAACAATAGAAGTTGGCACGCCATGTAGTCTCACCATTTCTTTGAAGAATAAATCAACTACATGTGTGGCATCTGCAGTTCTAGAACATGGAATGAAATGCGCCATTTTGGAGAAACAGTCCACAACAACGAAAATACTGTCATGGCCCCTTGCTGTCTTCGGAAGTCCTAACACAAAATCCATGCTAATATGAACCCAAGGAGCTTCTGCAATTGGTAAGGTGTGTATAAACCCTTGTTTTGTGAACTTCCCTTCCCAAATTGACAAATCGGACACCTCCGAACCAACCTATTCACATCCTTATACATCCCAGACCAATAATAACGATCAGCCACCATTGCCATTGTCTTATCCCTGCCAAAATGTCCCCCTAATCCATTTCCATGAAGTTCTCTAATAATTTGTTCACATAATGAGCCCTTTGGAATGCACAACAAGTTTCCTTTAAACAAATACCCATCATGCATTCTAAATGGCAGCATCTTCCAACCTGCAGGGCCTTGAAGTTCAGCAATTACAGAGCTGAAATATGGATCAGCAACATACTGAGTTTTCAACTCCTCAAACCCAGTAACTTGAGTATTCATCACTATCAACAATAGATTCCTCCGACTCAAAACATCTGCAACTTTATTAGACTCACCAGTTTTGTACTTAAGACAAAAAGTAAACTCCTGAAGGTATGAACTCCATTTGACATGTCGAGCATTCAACTTCTTTTGAGAATTCAAGTACCTTAAAGCTTGATGATCTGAATAAACGACAAATTCTTTATAGGCTAGGTAGTGTTCCCAATGTTGGATTGCACGAAACAAAGCATAAAATTCCAAATCATATGTGGAATAGCGACATTTAGCCCCTGACAACTTCTCACTAAAAAATTCCACCGGCCTTCCTTCTTGACTCAAAACAGCCCCTATCCCTGTATGTGATGCATCACACTCAATAGTGAATAGCTTTTCAAAGTCTGGTAGTGTGAGTACCGGTGCTTCTGTCATCAATCTTTTTATTTGTTCAAAAGCTCTTTGTGCTGATTTTGACCACTCAAAAACATTTGCTTTCAAGCATTCAGTGATCGGACTCATAATGGAACTGAAATTGCAAATGAACCTCCTGTAGAATGAAACCAATCCATGGAAACTCCGAACATCACCCACAGACTTTGGTACTGGCCACTCCTTAATAGCTCTTACTTTCTCAGGATCAGCTTGTAAACCATTGGCTGAAACAATAAAGCCAAGAAACACAACTTGTGTCGCACAGAAAAGAGCACTTCTTCAAGTTTACATATAGCTTCTCCTTACGGAGAACATCCATGACTTGGCGCAAATGGACTAAATGCTCTTTACTTGTATAACTATATATTAATATGTCATCAAAATAAACAACCACAAATGAGCCCAAGAAAGGTTTGAGTACCTCGGTCATAACCCGCATAAATGTGCTAGGAGCATTGGATAGTCCGAATGGCATCACTAACCATTCGTAAAGTCCATTTGGAGTTTTGAAGGCTGTCTTCCATTAATCACCACTCATACGAATCTGATGATAGCCGCTTCTCAAGTCTATTTTGGAGAACACCTTCGACCCCACTAACATATCAAGCATATCCTCTAATCGAGGGATGGGAAATCGGTATTTTATTATAATTTTGTTGATGAGACGACTGTCCACACATCCTCCATGACCCGTCTTTTTTTGGTGTTAGCAATGCTGGAACAGCGCAAGGACTCTTGCTCTCATGCACAAAACCCTTAACAATCAAGTCTTCCACTTGCCTTCGAATTTCAGCTTGTTGTGTGGGTGGGCATCCTGTAAGCAGGAAGGTTTGGTAAAGCTGCACCAGGCACCAAATCAATAGCATGCTGAATGCTCCTCATTGGTGGCAAACCTTGTGGTAAATCATCACCAACCAGCTCTTGGAACTCCATCAGTATATGCTGAACTTCAATTGGATACTCATCAAATTTTAAAGGCCAGTCATCTTGTACTTTCTTAGCAACAAGCGCATACATAGCTCCCATTTCCTTGCTCTCAAGTTCAAACTTGTGGGCTGTCAAAAACCCATTAACTTTGGCAGCCTTAGGAATGTCGAAGATTTCTTCTTTAAGTGGTTGTAAAGTCAACTTCTTCCCATTTTTATGAAATGAGTAGGTATTGGCTCTAGTATAATGGATCATGTCTTTGTCAAACAACCATGGCCTTCCTAATAAGATATGACAGGCATCCATACGAACAATATCGTATCAAGCTTCATCGTCAACTGTATTACCCATAGTGAACTTAACTAAACATCGTGAAGTGACCGGAACCTCGTTCCCCTTCCAGAACCACGCAACCTTGTAGGGATTAGGATGCTTCTCAGTTTGTAGCTTGAGTTTGTCTACCGCCTCCTATAAGATCATATTTTCACTACTTCCTCCATCAAGAATCACGTTACACACCTTTCCACCATAAAGGACTCGTGTCCGGAATATATTGCGTCGCCTCTAGTCTTCTTCTGTGACTTTGGGTGTTGTCATCAATCGTCTCACCACCAAAGACTCTCCTTCTACCGGAAAAAGATCAATAACTTCCTCCCCGTCATTATACTCATCAAATACTGGTTCATGTAATTCTGTTTCTGCATCTTCAAACTCTGCTAACTTCACCCTTCGCTGCGGACAAGCATAAGACATGTGCCCCTTCTCGCCACAAGTGAAACAATGAACTTGTGAAGTGCTGCCACCCTTTGAATTGCTTACACCAACACTATTTTGTGGTCCAAATCTGACTATTTGCTTCCCTTTTGCACTCCTATCAGCGCCCCCAATGTTCCTACCTCCTGTTTGGCCATTTGGGATAGCACATTGAGCACCTTGAACAACAGCTGTACTCCTCTGCCAAACAGTATCTGGGAGTCCGGAAACAACTCTCTTGCTGCCACGACGCGACACTCTTTTTTCTGCCATTAAGGCATATTGTCGAGCATCTTCTAGGTTGAACAAACGAACCACCCCCATCTCATCTCTAATGGACTGATTCAAACCGGAGAGATAACTAGAGGTCAATTGTTCGTTACTCTCGTTTAAACCAACTCGAATCGAGAGATTATTAAACTCAGATGTATATTCTTCAACAGATATGTCTTGTTGCTTCAAACTATGAAACCTTTCATATAACTCCATTGAATAATCAGCAGGCAGAAATTGCTTTTGCAATTTTGATTTCATATGTTCCCATGTGTTGATTTTTTGTTTTCCTTGTTGAGTACACTGTTCTTCAACTCTCTTCCACCACTGAAGTGCAGTACTCTTCAACTTGAGCTTTACAAACAACACCTTTCTATCTTCTGCCATAGGCTTCCACTCAAAGTAACTCTCCAAGTCTGCCTCCCAATCTAAATAATCTTCAGCATGCATCTTTCCATAGAAGTCATCAACTTTAATTTTAATTCCTCCCCCATTCAAATCCAACGCACGAACCACACGCTCTTCTAATACGCCGTGATTTGCATTTCCTCAAATTTTAGCATCATGAAAGGGGTTTTCCTCTTCTTCCTCAAAATATTCATCCTCAAGATCTTCTGATACGTCCAAGGGGCCGCGGTTGCCTTTCGGAATCCCTATACGGGTTTTCGCACGTTCTTGTCGCAGAAGAGCTTGCATTGCTCTAGACAGATCTTCAATCATACACCGCATCTCAGTCATCTCTGTTTGTTGGGCTTGGTTTTCTCTTCCACGACCTCTACCACGTCCAACCATGGTGTAGATCTAGTTTTGATCTAGTTTTTCGGTGTTGATACCAATTTGGTGTAGAAACAGTAGCGATAAGCTGCTGTCCGACAACTATAATAGTGCAAAACCTAAAAGGAAAGGGATTTCCAACAAAAACAAGCAGGACAATAGAGATACAAAGCAATAAAATCGAAGTTGGAACGTAGAAAGGTGAGCTCTGAGGCAAGAGGCTCATAGAAACTCTAGATTTAATCTTCTGGAATAAAAATTGCCTACAAAGTCTCTTAAAAGACTATTTATGCTAGGGTTACAGCAGCCCTAAACATCCTAGCCCTTGATCACTTCCATAACTAATAAATCCTAACCCTCCAAAGTATTTAAAAACTCACATGACAGTCACATGACTTTTTAAAAGAGACTAAGACTACAAATATCATCTCCCAAATAACATAAAACATAAAAATTAAATAAGACACAGAAAAATTAGCAAATAATAAAGACCCTAAGATAACCCAAGCCTAGTTGGCTAGAGGACCCGATTAGTCTTGGAGAGCCTTGTAGATGCTCCTGCATCAGCTTCCTCTTGGGATTAGTAGTGCAGTGGTTCAAGAGGCTGCTGGCTAGCTAGAAGAAGCTGTACTTGTCAAAAGGGGGCGTTTGACTCTGCTAAAGAGCACTCTTTCGAGTCTTCCTTTTTACTTTATGTCTCTCTTCCTGATCCCGACTTCTGTAGTGAGGAGGATAGGGAGATTCTAGAGGAATTTTTTTGTGGGGCGGTATGGGAGATGAGTTCAAATACAATGTTGTGGGATGGGAGCATATTTGTAGACCCATCTAGGCTGAAGGGCTGGGAATGAGGAGATTAAACTTGTTCAACAAAGCTTTGTTGGGCAGGTGGCTGTGGAGCAAAGAGAAACAAGTTACAGAGGAGAGTTATTTACTATAGATATGGTGAGACTAGAGGCGGGCTCTGGTTGCTCGTTGCTATCATCTTGATGGCGAGAGATTGTCCTAGGACGTGCAGTTTGAGAGACTCTTGCATGATTTGGATGTGGAGGAGATGGTTGAGTTCTTGGCTATGCTTTACAACTAGACTGTTGTTGGAGAGGGGACGAGTGAGTGGCTCTGGATGGGCACGAGCCACGAGATTTGATGTCCGCTTTTTCTATTGCCATTTGATAGATGCTCAGGGGATGTCCTTTCCATGGAAAGGAATTTGGCGTTCACGAGCCCCCCTGAAGGTGGCCTTTTTTTGATGGACAACTGCTTTGGGAGAATTTTGATCATTTGACAATCTGAGAAGGCGTCGTCGGATTATTGTCAATGGTGTTGTATGTGCAAGATGGCTGAGGAGTCAGAAGATCATCTCCATCTTCAATGTCCTAGAGTTTAGGACGAATGGGATTTCCTTTGTGTCATTTTTGGGATACAGTGGATTATGCCAGAATCCGCAGTTAGCTTGATTGACGCTTGGGGAGGTTGTCTTGTGCATCCTCAAGTCCAAGATGTGTGGAGGACTGCTCCCCTTTGCTTGTGGTGGGATTTATGGAAGGAGAGAAATATGAGATCCTTTGATTGTGTGGAATCTCCTTTGGGGGTGGTTAGAGATTTTGTTCTTAGTTCTCTATTCTTTTGGGTTTAGGATGCTAATTATAAATCTATGAAAATTCTTTAGTCTTTTGTGGATAGCTTGAGGTTATAGTTTTTATGCAATTGTTCCGGCCGCGTCCCCCTTTTAGGCGCTCTTCAATGCAATTTTACTTATAAAAAAAAGAAAGTTTGTGAGGTAGAAATTGCGTTGGCTAAGAGGAAATCAGGAAAGGTTTAGGGCTTTATCTTATTTTATTGAGGTTTGGGAGATTTTAGCTTATGATGACATATTTTGAATAACAAAAATTTTCAATAAGATGATAGTAACTAAAATTGGCTAATGAGTGGTGTAAAAGTAGTTTAGTACCCTTGTATTTAAAAAAAAAAAGAGGATATTAAAAGTTGTGCAAATTATCATGGTATCAAATTAATCAGTCATACTATGAAACTTTAAGAAAGAACAACGATTGTGGTGTGAAATTACAATGTTGAACAATCAATTTGAATTTATGCCAAGGAGGTTAACAATGGAAGCTATTTATCTAATGAGGAGATCAATTGAAAGATGTAAGAAGAAGAAAGATCTTTTTATGCTTTTTATAAATTTGGAGAAAGCCTATGATAGGGTCCCTTGAGGGAGGGCCTTGGTGCATCGGTAAGATTGCTCTGGAGGTCACAGGTTCAAAATAAGATTGCATACTTCTGACCCTCCCCAGACCACGCAATGGCAGAAGTCTCATGCACTGGCTAGCCCTAGCCCTATGATAGGGTCCGTAAGAATGTAATATGGTGGATCTTTTATAAGAAAGGAGTTACAAACAAATATATTGACATGATAATTGAAATTTATGATGAAACTAAGAATGGAGAAGTGCTAAATTGGAGGTCTAGAGAGAAGCTCTAGAATTAAGAGGGTTCAAGATTAATTGGAAATAAATTATATATATTGAATGGTACTTCAGTATAACTAGAAATACAAGTGGGAGCTTAGTGAAGATTGAAGGTCAAGCGATACCCGAAAGCAAATCTTTTTGCTACCCAAGTTTGATTATGCAGAAAGAAAAATTGGAGATGACGTTAATCATAGTATTAAAGCAAGATTGGTTAAATAGAGGAGTGCTTCTTGTATACCATTTAATTAGTGTATACCTCTGAAATTTAAAGGTAAATTTTACAAAATAGCTATTGGGCGATTTGGGCCAGCCATATTTTATGAGATAAAATGTTGGACGATTAAAAAATAACATATTGATAAATGAGTATGGCGGAAGTGTGAATGTTGGGAGGGTGTGGCAAGACAAAAAAAAGAGGGATCAAATTAAAAATGAAGCTATTGTTAGATGGTTGAGGTAGCACCAAATCGGAGATAAAATGAGAGAACCAATTAAAAGGGTTTGGCCATGTGCACTACAACTAAGGGTGGCAAATTCTGCCCAAACCCGCGAACGACATTAATTAATCACCGTTGGGTGAATGATTTAAATAAATGGGCTATAAATGGGCCAGCTAATAAAGAGTGTAATTAGCGGGTTGAGAGTGGTACCCACTTCCAACCCGCTCAAACGTAACTCTTTTCTAAAAGGAGGCCCAAACATTTTTAGGACAAAACCCGTGACACTCTCTCTTGCTTTCTCTCTCTTCTTTGCTCTCTCTCACAACTCCCACAACTCAAATTTTTTACATGTGTGTGTGTGTATATATATAATATACAAATCAAGTATATATATTTTTGGGTCAATTTCTCTCTCTCTCAATAAAAATATTATATAGATGTTTGTATATCTATATATATATTTCTTGGGTCAATCTCTCTCTCTCTCTAAACAGAAATATTACACACACTCACACACACATATATATATAATAAGCATATCACGTATATAATTTTTGGATCAAACACAATAAACAAATAAGATCACTGTAAATAGTATTTTTTTTTTAAAGTAATAAGATTACATGTAACGTAATGTTACTTTTTTAATGCCTAAGAAACAACAAGAGAGGAGTGCAATTTTTTAAAAAAGTTCACGAGATTTGTTTCTAACAAAATATTATAATTAATTTTGATGTGATGCTAAAAGACTGTTACTTTAGTTTTATAAACAGAACTAGCTAGCTGCTATATATATATATATATATATATATAGAGAGAGAGAGAGAGAGAGAGAGAGAGAGAGAGAGAGAGAAGTTTGTAGACTTCAGGTAATACGAAATCTGGATTGCCAAAAAAAAAAAAAATACGAAATCTTGAAACATGTGCTATCTCAAGATATAAACAATATAGTAAGATGAGACAACTTTGTCAAATCCAAAATTATCAAAGCCTCTCATCGTTTTATATCAGCACAATTAAATGTTAAAATACCATATTTATTTTAGTGTTATCTTCATAAATCATTAAAATAAACAAAAAATTGATTTTTAAATATTTTAGGAATATAGTTGGACACCGTCATAGTTTTAAGTGGACATTTTTGTATTTATTACATTTAATTATTGTTTAAATTTTTAATGGAATGTGATTGAAGGTTCAATTCAAATCCAGTTTTGATTGAGTTGTGGATTATTAATTCCAGCTTCAAGCTTTCAATATTCGATAAGAAACTTTAAATATTCAACTATTTGCGTGCACAAGGGTTGAAGAGTTGAAATTTTTACATTTTTTAAAATTCGGTCAAAATTCTCTTAGTTGGATTCGGGTTGAAACCCGAATTTGGATTATTAAGTCGGATGTTCTGAATGGACATGACCGTGCAACACGCAACTCAATAACATTTTTAAAAGAATTATGCGGGTTGGTGGGTCAGTACGGGTTAACCTGCCCATTTAATGCCCAACCCGTTTATGACCCGCCCAAACCCCCACCCATTTGCCACGCTTAACTACAACCAATAATTTTACTGGTTAGGAAATGTTATGTGGTCCTTATTGAGGGTAATGCTAGGAAAGTCATCATCATCGTTGCCTTAATCACATATGAATGAGGTCGGCTACATGAATTCTTTCTAATTGAGAGAGAAAATTCATCAAGAAGATAGCAAAAGATTTAATTTATTCTTTGTGCAACAAACAAAATTAAAAGAAAATAGTAAGATAGACTACAATCACCATTGGATCCTAGATTTCTAAAAGGTAATCTGGAAAAGCCTGTAGAGTAGTTTATAAATTGATAATATCTCAAAATTATATTGATCAAGACTTGTCACAATAGAGAAAAGAGGCTGTCCTTTGTAATACAGCCAATAAATGACCTCTAACCATCCCCCAACGGAGTTTAGAATGGCCACACAACATTAATAACACATTTACCACTTTTCAAAGTAATCCCCACACAACATTAGTAACACCTTTCCCATTTCCAAAGTAATCACTTAGGGCCTGTTTGGCAACCGTTGTTGTTTCGTATTTTTGTTGCCAAAGAAACAAATGACGAAAGCGTATTTGGTAAAACTTGTTACCAAATGCCCAGTGCCGCATCTGCTTCTAGAAAAGACCCAAATCTGGACACATTAAAAAGATGTTTTCCCTTGTTTTCGTTACTGTAGTTGAACAATTGTAGAGAGATTTTTTAAAAGAGACCAATATAATGTAAATACATTTTTTTTACAATCATCCAAACATCTTTTTCATATATATACATATATATTTTGCTTTGAAACATTGTACAACAAATTTAGTTTACAAACATATTTTTTGTTTCGGAATAAACCATAGCACAACAAAAACATTATTTTCGCTTCGTATGAAACCGAAAATGGGAAAGAACACAGCGGTAGGACCAGACAACATACCTATTGAGGCGTGGAGAATTTTAGGAAAAATAGGAATTGAATGGATAACAAAGCTATTTAACAAATTTCTAAAGGAAGAAAGAATGCCAAGTGAATAGAGGAAAAACACTTATAAAAAAAAAAAATAGAGTAAAAGCACTGAAGTACCAATTTATAAAAACAAAGGTAATATACAGAATAGTGAAAATTATAGAGGAATAAAACTAATGAGTCATATGATGAAATTATGGGAAAGGATAATTGAACAAAGACTAGGGAAAGAAACCTAAATATCCGAGAATCAATTTGGATTTATGCTTGGTAGATCAACTATAGAAGCTATATACTTGATAAGATAATTAATAGAAGAATGTAGGAGTAAACAAAAAGATCTACACATGATAGGGTGCAATGGGACATAATTTGGTGGGCTCTACAAAGAAAAGAAGTCCCTAAGAAACTTGTAAATCTTATTCAAGATATGTATAGTGAGACGTTGACTAGAGTTTGTACGACATGTGGAGAAACTAGGGATTTCTCCATAAAAGTAGAACTACATCAAGGATCTGTGTTCAAGTCTATACCTATTTATGATAGCGTTGGATGAAATAACAAAAGGTATCCAAGAATACGTTCCATGGTGTATGTTGTTTGCGGATGACATGTTTTAATTGATACATCGAAAGAAGCTTTAGCAACAAAGTTTGAAACATGGAGAAAATCTTTAGAAGCAAAAGGTCTAAAAATTAGTAAGAATAAAACAAAATATATGAGATGTAACTTCGATAAAGCAATAGAAGAAGACAATATAAATATTAAAATTCAAGACCAAATAGTTACTCAAAATAACTTCTTTCGCCATTTAGGTCCAATATTTCAAAAAGATGGGGAGATAGATGGTGATGTAGTAAGTTGGATTGGAGTAGGGTGGACAAAATGGAGGCAAGCTAGTTGTATCCTATGTGACAAACGAATCTCCAATAAATTAAATTCTATAGGACGGGTATTAGACCAACTATGTTGTATGGTGTAGAATGTTGGGCGTTGAAAAAAAAACAAGAACACATTCATGTAGCAGAAATGAGGATGCTACGATGGATGATAAGAGTAACTAGAAGAGATATGATTTGTAATGAACAGGTGAGGGACAAGTTAGGAGCAGCTCCTAGTAGTGATAAAATTAGAGAAAGTAGGCTTAGGTGGTATGGTCATATACATCGTAGTGCCGAATATGCACCGGTTAGGAGAGGAAAAGTTGTTTGCATACAAGGTAAGGGACAAAGAGGCCCACCAAAACTTTCATAGGATGAAGTAGTTAAAAATGATTTTTAAAAACTAAATATTGTAAGAGATATGGTTTATACTAGAAATGAGTGTGAAAAGAGAATTCATATGGCCGACCCATCCATATGCAACAAAGGCAAGGATGAGGATGAACCCGAAAACACAAAGTAGAAATAGTTGTCAAATGGGCCCTTTTTAATTCCAATGTTTAATTACTTCTTAGTACCTAAACCAAGAATGACTCTTCGATTTCTTCAAGACACTTTCCAAAGCCTCGTTGACTATGATTTGAAAACAAAAATGCTTGCTATAAAAGCAACAACAAAAAGGACTATTTCCATTCTTATATTATATAAAATTGTTATTTCTTATTATCCTTTCTTCCTATTTTATTTACCTTCTTTTTTACTTTACTGAAATAAAGAAAAAAAAAAAGGAAACTATGGACTCTTACTTGCACAATGTTCATCATTATGACCTTAGATATTGCAGAATAGCAAAACAGGATTCATGTAGCGACTTCAAATAGTTAAGTAAAGACTTCGTTTGAGATGTCAAAAATGAGTCATTAGAATAGTTTTGAAAATGCTTAGCCAAATATGTTTTTCATGTCTTTTTCCATTTTCTTGAACTAAGAACAATTATAAAAAGGGAAAATAAACACACTCTTAGCAATCACTTTTTCTTTTCGTTTCTTACCTTAATTTTCTTTAGGAGAACTTACACTGCCATCCCCTAAGGTTTGCTAGATTTTCATTTATCAAAAAAAAAAAAAAAGGTTTGCTAGATTTTCACACGGCAATTATGTTTGCGAAAATTTACACTGACCCTTGTCGGAGTTGTTGTTGTAACGGTCATTAAATTCTTGTGTGAAATGTCATTGTTGCCCTTCATTTTACAAGTTTTCTAATGAAAAAATATCTGAATGTGAAATGACGATATTACTCCCATATCAATAACAACAAATTTATATTCACATATCTAAACAAGTCACTTACATCCACTCCCCACCGGAGACTTTAACTTGGCCCCCCACCCCATTGACCACTGTCTTCATTTTCTGAATCTCATTCTCTCTACTCCATTTTCATCTACAACAAAAAGCTCTCATCCCATTCTTTTTCTCTTCTCTATCTCCATCTCTGTTTTCCCTATTCTTTTTCCATTCCCTTTTCTCTTCTCCATTTCCATCTTTGTTTCCCCTCCTTTCTTTCCACTCCCTTTTCTCTTATCCCTCTCTTAAATTCTGTCTCACCCAACAGAAACTCCCAATCAATCGCATCTGTTTTGATGTTCAGTGGACAAATAGGCGTTGTTTTGATATAGTGTCATTTAAAGTTCTCGCCTTTGGAAATCAACCAAATCTTTATATCTGTTATGATGTTCAATGGACATATTTGATATACCATCATCATTTAAAACACCCAATTCTTCATACACTTTTAGGATTCTCCTACAAATGGGCATTATTTTGATGTTCGGTGACAAATGCCTTCCATCAATGTTCCATACCATCTTTGATCTGACAGATTTGGAGTTCATACCTTTTTGATTTGTTCATTTGTGTTTTGATTGAATTTTGGGTTGAATTTGGATGATTGGGATGGGTTGCATTTGAGGAGAAGAACGACGTGAAGTTGCCGAGCTACAGGGGGACTGTGAACAGAGATGCTTTTGAATTGAGCTTTGAGCATTGAGCCATTTGGAAGAGATCCAATGAGCAAATTGTCGCCCAAATCAATATCTGCAGGCGAAGAGATGTATCTGAGCTCTAGAGGGATGCCTCCAGAGAGTGTATTGATGTGCACGTGGAGGCTTTGGAGCGCAGAGAGCTCTCTGGGTTGTGTTTTAGAGAGCCCCAGCTGCAAGGGGGAGAGATGGATCTTTAGAGAGAGAGAGGTTAGTCCATTGTGGGTAGGAGAGGTTGCTGATGAGAGGTACCATTTGTTGTGAAGACCCATAACAGTCCTCACAATTGGCAGAGGTGTTCCATGAAGATAACAATTTGGGTTCTCTGTGTTCCCTTGTACTGACGGTTCGATTTTGCTCAAGAGAAGCTCAATATCTGAAGAAGATAAAGATTGAGTGAGTTTTGGATGAGTTAGAAAAACTACAAATTGGGTTTATATATTGTTTGATCGTGTGTGTATACACAAAGTACAGGTTGGTTTGGATGTTCGGAGTTCATATATATATTATTGTATTTAGTGGCATTCATGTTCCTTTGGGGTGAAAAGGTGTAATTATCAATTAACAGAAGTTTTAATGAGGACTTCGGTCATTTCAGGCTAGACTTTTAGGTTAAGGTGGTCTTTTCTGTTAGTCAAGGGGTGGTCTTAGATCACATGCGCCAATTCTCAGGGGCTGTCAGTGTAGGTTTTCACTAAATTTCAGGAGGTGTAAGTGTAACTTAACCTATAGAAATCTACTAGCATGCATAATATTTAGGAAATCACCGGAAGAAAAGGGCCATGGCACCAGTCAAGAGCTGAACACATATCTGATATGTCTCTCTAATTAAATGTTTCTACCAAGTGGTTTTACATGTCGAATTTTAATTTAACGAAATGCCACAAGTAAATGGAATTTTTTGCATCTTTAATAGCACTATATATGGTCATAAATAATAGTTGTGCTAAGTTTTATTATTCATCTCTTGGTCAAAAGAAGGATGACCTCATTATGTTCCTGCTATGTTTACTGATCTACAGAAGCCTATTCTGTTCTTATCATATTGCATTTCAGAATATACGGAGTATCACATTTCTGTTCCCGTTTGCTAATCCGACAGACTTGTATTCCTTATCAACTTTATGTGGAGCTTTATTCACGATAAAATTAATGACAGTCGTTTCCTTCAACATAGTTTAGCTTGTGTTTTCTTTTGGGCCTTTTTGTTTGCATCAAGTAACTCCTATAAATCAATTTTATACTTGTCTACATAGTCATAGCACATGACAACTACAACTGTAAACCTTTTTCTTTTCACATTTTGTTTTTAGTCGGATTCATTTCTAATTTCCTGCAGGTATTTTTACTTTTTCTTGATTTTTTCTTGTAATGCCTCAAGAAGGGTGGTAAAAGGGCCTATCTACCAGTTGCTTAGACTAAATGTTTTTTAGTTATATAAAGTAAATTTTGGGTCTGTTTACTGAATACAGATGGTTTGTATACCCATTCTCTTTGTTCTCTATACAAATTCCTGTTCTCTGATGCTGAATATTAATGATTAGTTCCTGATATAGGATATGGATCTACCTCATTACTTTTTCTTTTTGTCTTTTAGGTTTGCTACTATGGGCAGCATTATCATTGCTTTGCCTATAGTCATGATCATGAACAGTGGGTTATGTATGATGACAAAACTGTCAAGGTAAAATTCATTTTATAGTATAAGTTGCTTTATTGTAACTTGTGTCTTCTTTTTTTTCTTGTTTTTTTAATTCTTACAATTCATATTTGATGTCCAGGTAATTGGTGGTTGGGATGATGTTCTTAACATGTGTAAGAAAGGGCATTTGCAGCCTCAGGTTCTTTTCTTTGAAGCTGTAAACTAGTTAATTATACGGAATTCGTCACATTATTTGATACAATGAGAGCTTCAAGATTAAGCTTGGCAGTCACTTGCTGATCAGAATGTAGCATTGATGCTTGTGTCCGTACAGTGCGGGTGAAACTTGAGATATTCATTCAGAAGAAGTCATAAAGTTTTGATGTAAAATCCAGAGTTGTGATATATAATCAAGAGTTAAATGTTACATAGTCAGTAGTCAAGAGTTCCTGTAGGATAGACTGGTAATTTCAGGAAGAGACATTTGGTAAAAGTTTTTGTTTCCGAGATGAGATGATTGAAGAGCCAAATTATGGTTTCGGTACTTTTGACCTCCAAAAACTGTATCAACAGAATCGGGATTCTGGCCATGGGATTTTTCTCCTATTTCTTGAATCTCTCCAATAAGGTGGTTTTGTTGAAGAAGATGAGTAAACCACCAGGTTGCCTGGCCATGAAAGAACTGAAGCATTTGCTACTGACTTTTCAATGGCATTTATTCCAATCACTACCAGGAGCCCACAACAGTTGTACACAGGGAATACTAGTTATTTAGATTCACATATCTCTGCTAGACTATTTTCCAATATAAAGAGGTTCTGTATAGGTCAATCACATCATGGTCCACTGGGTCCTGGTACTGCAACTATTATAGTAGGTAGGTCAAGTGTTGTGAGAACTCTTATATCTTTGATGATGTTAATGAAAGAAATGAAAAGAAACTATTTTTGCTCTTTGTAAGTTCTCTTAACATATTGCTTTTGGAGAATTACTTGATATATATATATATATATATATATATATATAAAGCTTGTAAAAAGTAGATACGCATAAGTGATGGGATCAATTATAAATTGTGAAAGAATAAAAAAATTAAGTTTGTGTTGTTGTAGGGATGCACATTTATGTCACTAGTTTACATGGGTGCATCAAGAATTTTGTAAGTACAGAGAATTGTGATTGTCGATGCATGACATGGTGGGTGCATTTAGGTTATTTTGGATCTGTAGAAATTTGATTTACCAATGGCAGTTTACAACAGGGCGAGTGTTGGTGCAGCAATAAGGTTGCTATATCGTGACGTGGAGGTCATGTGTACTGCAATGACAGAATTCTCCTGCATTGAGTTTGCCCTTGTCGAATGGTATTTTATAAAATGTATGTGTTTTGTTAAGTATTATTTAAAAAGCACAGACATTTCACCGAATGTACCGTACTTGTGTCGAACACTTTGTAAAAGTGTCTTGAAAATTCTCTTTTGGACACTTCTCGGACACTCATTCAACACTTTTTAGATACGTGTCAGATACTTTGCAGCAGTGATGTATTAAATATTTTGAACGGAATTTATATGTGATTGAGTTATGATGAACAATATGAGCTAAATATATTTAGAGGACTAAAAAATGAATAAAAAATTGAAGCATAAGTTTGGTTCTTTAATCTATTTGACTATTTTTGTTTATAAGTTTGTTTGATTTTTAATCTATCTGACTATTTTTGTTTATAAGTTTGTTTGATTTTTAATTGTTGATGATGAATTGAAGTATTTTGTAATGTAGTCTTTTTTTTTTTTTTTGGTTGAATAATGAATATATATTAATATATTATCTTATAGTTGTATCATTGTCGTGTTCGTGTCCTGTTTTTTAGAATTTTTTGTATCGTTGTAGTATCCGTGTCACGTCGTACCGTGTCCATTTTCGTGCTTCCTAGAGTATCATATTGATTTGTAGGAGTAGATTTAGAGTGAGCCGGGCATACCATGTCATTGGTATGCCCAATCACTAAAAATCCATCATTTTATGAAAAGTGTTTCACCTATTTATAAAAATTGTTTATAACAAGATAAAATGGTAAATTTTCATTGATTGGGCATACCAATAACGTGACATGTCTGGCTTAACGTATATTTTATCGATTTGTAGAAGACTCCCAAGCCATCCAATATTCATGCGCACCTAAATTTGCCTTTGAAATAAGGAAAATACTATTTAAAGTGAAAAACTTAGGGACTAACCATTGCAAATAGAAAGTGAAATGAGATTACATCATGTGGACTTTACATGGACATATCTATCTTGATCACTTTCTCTTTGATTTATTCTTTTGACTTAAATAACATTACTCTTCAAATAAATATATATATAAATCATGTAATAGCTAATGAATATGCCACGCTTGGAGAATATGGTTTATTCGATAGTTCATCATAAAAAATCTTTGAGTTGATACATTTTAATATTATGCATTAGCTTTTTAAATGTTGGAGTTGGTGTTGCTTTGGTGAATAAGTTAGCTAAAATATCACTTGATATCACTGCTCTTTTAGAATTTGTCCATCTAAAAGAAGTTTGGTGTGTTGCGCTTAATTCTGTTACCTTTAATATAATCTCCTTTAATTTATGTTACGCAAGCAACATTGTCTTTATATAATATTGTTAGATTATTTTTTTATCGAAGAAAATTCACACATTTTTCGAATATGTTGGATTATGGATATCAACCAAATGTAGTCCTAACTTGCTTCATGAAATTGTAAGTATCTTAGAGTGATATGAAGAAGTGACAATTATTATTTGTTTTATAGATTGTCATGATATTGCAATGTTGTTGAGTAAACACCTATCCTGTAGAGATCCAAAATTTTATTTTATTTATTTATTTACTTATTTTCTGAAATAGGATTATAAATAGATTTTCATATGTTTTCAATGTGATTTACATATGTAGGGACTTGTTTAAAGGTCTGGAGAGTTTTCTAAGTCATTTGACTCAATTTAAAATTTTTGGGTCGGTGGAGCCCAAGAAACCCGAGATTTTTTCAGAAAAAATTATTTTTTGTTTTAGACTAAGTAGAATGTTAAAAGATATGTGGAATTGATTTCGAGGCCATAGCCGCTTTCTGATTCGAAAACGGAGGTCGGGAAGTATATTAAGTGAACTAGGGGCGTTTTGGTCATTTTATGCCCTAGGGCTTATAAATATTATATATAAGATATTTCAGCCATTTCTTTCTTCCTAAACAGCTGTAAACTTCTGTTCTCACTTCTCTTTTCATTTTTCTTTCTTCTCTCTAAGTTTTCGAGGCTTTACGGTGAGATTTGGAAGGTACCGGTGAAGGAAATATTGTTCTACGTGGTGAGAGCGTCATTTTGAACCGAACAAAGATAGGTTTGGGTGACTTTTAAGTTGCTGAATTTGAAGGTTTGTTAGAGATTTAATCTCTTAAGGTAGGGGGTGTGTGTTGTGTCTTTCAATTCAAGCTGAATTCCATATTATATACATAAAATATTAAGTTTTCATATTATTGTTGAAAATATGATAAATTATATTACTTTTTTTTTCTTTTCTTTGATGAATGTTTTGCATATATGGGGTTATGTGAGATTTCTAGTGATATGGTGTTATGTATTAAGCTTAGGGCTTAATGTAAATTGTTTTGAAATAAATGGATTTTGTATATGTCATTAACAGTTCATTTCAATGACATGCTAGAAATTAAACATAGGACATGAAATGGGTGCTTATGCATCGAGGACTTGCGTGTGTATATATTAAACGTGACATGTTTAGGGTGTATGTAATGATATCTCGGAAAGGACTCATGTATAAAGTAGATGGGGGAATAGATCCTCCGGGGTTGAAAGACCTCAAACTTGTGAAGAGGGTTGGTTACTGGTGGATTAATAGCCCAAAAATAACTATGGACATGGGGTATAATGCTTCGGCACGTATCTAATTTGGGTGTGTGAGTGTGAGCACAATTCCGAGAGCAATATGATTTTTTGTTGGACTCTATGTTTGAATTATTTTATTTTTGTCATATGTTATAAGTATGATAAAGTTGCGCATTAATGCATGGAACTAGATTGGGCCTTATGAATTGTCATGTGTATTGATGTGTATGCCATGTAAATGAATCAATTGTGGTGTTGAGTGAATTGCACAACATATGACTATGAGCCATTGATTTTGCTCACTCCCCTACATTAACAATTTTGGAAAATGGCACGGAGGTTGCCAAGGGTAACCAACCATGAGTTGGATTTAGACATGCACAATGACAATTTTATTTTAAGATATTGTATATAGCCATTTGTGACTTGAATGTTAGTTTTGGACAAGAACAATCATGTATAAATGAAGTATGTGTTCACTTAATGAGTATTTCACGTGTTAGTTGATATTTATATATGTTAAGGTTATGTTGTGATGTACGTTAAGATATAATGTTTCACTTATTCATCCTTGAGTTTTTGTATCGTTTTGGATATGAAAATTCAGGGCATGACATATCTAGTTTGAGGTTGGCTTTATGTGAGTTAGAAAGGTATCCAACATTTGTATATCCAAGTAATTGTGAATTTCATTAATTTGAATAAAACAAACCTATATCAATTGTTCCCCGTAAGTGGCAAAATATGTGTCTAACACCATTTTAGTGTCACGCCTTGATTTTCAACTCCCAAGTACAGAAGGTGAACCCATCCATTAAATCCTAATGAACCGTCTTAACCTTTTAATTACCGTAGAAGCCTAATCACATATTTGCACATGCATATATACAACTTAACATCAACTAATCTTATTGCGCCCCACACGTAGTCACTCATGCACATCCAATATAGTTGTGGATTGCAAATTTCGATTGAACGAAATATACCCTTCAATCAATTGAAATAGGTATTTTGCACAATTGAGATCTGACTTTCGATCAATCGAAATGGTCGATGAATCGGTGATGTATCAAAGTTTTATCGAGATCCTGTTGGAATATAACCTACTTCCATCAAAATATTCCGATACAAGCTTGTTTGATCGAAGGCTTTCGATCAATCGAAAAGGGCTTTTCGATTAATTGAAATACTCTTCGACAGAATTCCTCCTACTTCACACTTATACCTTTTCATGTCCAATTCATTCCTCAAAACACATTTTAACCCATATAAATACATCCACACACCATTCAACATAATTGAAACACTTTAATCCTATAAATATCATACATTTGAACAAAATCATAAATATCATTGTTCACAAGTCCAATATCCACAAGTCTTCCTCATTTCTCATACATACATGGTTCCAAAAGAAACACAAATTATATATAGTTTAAATGTAACTAAGTCAACATGCCACAAGCCGGCATGGATAACCATATATACAATGTCCAAAAGTGAAATACCCCCAGAAAATTTCGCGCATGAGGTGGCCAGTCTCATACACAAAACCTGGAAGATACATACAACTGGTAGCAACAAGCATAGAATACAAAAGATATAATGAACAATTTTCTAAAAGCATAAAAGAAAGTTCCTCTGAATTAAAACAACCGCTAACTAAACAAGTATATGTCCGGTAATACAATTTGAAAGTCCTGTAACCCAAGGACCCCTTAACCAAAATGAACCAAAGTTTTTAATTCTAAAATTAATACCAACAATTAAAGTCTAAAAATGTCATAGTATGACTCTTGAAGAAGACAAGTTCCTACCCTGTAACTGATGAGATGAGACGTCTGTTACAACCAAACCCTAAAACTCTATCCTCACGGTGGAACCTGTCTGAAACCTGAAATATCAACAAAGTGGGTTAAACCCACGAGCAAGTTCTATCTACTACATCCCAATCAGAGAACCAATACACATACCCTCAATGTGAGGAACAAAAAATAAGTTCATAGATTTAACATACAAGTTATTCTTTTATCTAGTTTCATGTTTCCAAAACAATAGTCAACATTTATAATATTTCACCCAAACCTTTATTATGCAAACGTGAACACATTCCTTACGTTCAGCAGAAGTAAACTTAACATACAATGCTATCAAGTTTAAGCAATCCTAACATGTCACCATTTTATCCTTTGATACCTTAATAGGTATAGGTACATATACCTACTGGTCATTCCTTACCTAGTTCATGTTTTCAGAAATCAAAATCATCTTATACGTTATCCCAACGAACCTTTATCATTCAACAATGAACATATTCTTTAAGTTCAAAATAAAGAAAACATATGCATACATGTATAAATACCTTATTAGGTATGGGCGATCCTGACACGCCAAATAAAATGTATAGATACCTTATTAGGTATGGGCGATCCTGACACGTCAAATAAAATGTATAGATACCTTATTAGGTATGGGCGATCCTGACACGCCGAGCAATCCTTACATGCCAAATAAAATACATAGATAACTTATTAGGTATGGGCGATCCTGACACGCCGGGCAATCTTTACATGCCAAATAAAATACATAGATACCTTATTAGGTATGGGCGATCCTAACACGCCGGGCAATCCTTACATGCCAAAATAAAATGCATAGATACATTCCAATATGCAATACAAAATAACAAGGTGCATTATGATTTAATTTCCACAAACCGTTATTTCAAATCATCCAACATGAAATTATCATCATAAGATAAATCGTTCACAAGTAGACTATAATCAAGTATTTGATGGGCATTTATATCCTTAAAGAAAATTACATTCAAGTAAATCAAATAGCTCAAACATCCATTAAAGAAGCAATTTCCCAACTCAACCTTCAATGCACTCAAATATATGAGGGAGTCTAAACCTAACTTTTATCTAGGTTTCTGGGCATACTCTACTGCTAAGAACCCTATTAAATCATGCTGGAATTTCCTAGAATTTTTGAGAATTTTAAAAAATATTATTCTATCAAAAAGAAAATAAACATAATTCGAGGCATACTTTCACGACCAACACAATCACAAGCGAGACTCATTTTGACATGAAATTCAAAACCCAAGTGCATTTTAATCCTATAAAGTTACCTAAATTTTTCTAGAATTTTCTGGAATTTTAAAATATTTTCTAAAAATAAAAGAAGGTGAAAATCCAACTTTTAGACATTTTAAAAATAAATTGAACAACAAGGAAATATTATTTTGAGTTGAAAATTTAAACCCAAGTGTATTTATCCTCCAGAGAATTACAGTAAAAATTTGGGAATTTGTGGGATTATAAAAGTATTTTCTAAAATTACAGAATGTGAAAAACTCAACTTTTGGACATTTTAAAAATCAATTGAATAACAAGGAAAGATCATTTTGAGTTGAAAATTTAAACCTAAGTGTATTTAGCCTTCAGAGAGCTACAGTAAAAATTTCGGAATTTTCAGAAATTTTTAACTATTTTCTAAAATTAAAGAGGCTGAAAAATCCAGTTTTTAGACACTTTAAAAATTAATTTAAAGACAATGGTAAATAATTTTGATATGAAATTTAAACCCCAAGCCCCTTAAGCTCCCAGAAAGTTGACATAAAATTTTGGGAATTTTTAGAATTATAAAAGTATTTTTAAAAAATCATTTTTTCAAATTTTCAAGTTTTCCCAAAAATTTCAAAAATACAAAATAAATATCAAAACAATTCAGAATGGGCCCATATTGGACCCAGAGGTGGGCCCCCGCGAGTGGGGCCCGAAAACAATTTCCCGGCCACCGGCGCCGGCGAACGCGTGGCCCCTTTTTTTCTTTTTTCTTTTTCTTTTTTTTTTTTTCTTTCTTTTTCCTTCTTCCCCAGCGGAAGCTCCAGCGGCCAACAATGGAGGCCGAGCTTCCCGATCACTTTCCGATCACTTCCGAGCACTGAATCGCGCATATGAATATACCATTGAACTCGTATCGATCTAAGCTACGTATTGGTACCAAAATTATCCCCTCTCGCGGACTAAATCAAAAACGCCCAATTTCAAGTTTCGAAAATCTAAAATTTTAAACTCAATTTCCCGTCAATCTACCCAACGATTCATAACGAAACTTTCAAGGATTGTTCTAGGAAGTAAGATCTACCTTTTAATCGGAACAAAATCCCTCAAAAATGATAAACACAGTAGACCCAAATTTCATGTTCGTATATATATACACCCGCCTATACAATCATATATACATGTATATACATATGCAAAAATACTCTAAAACAGTACCAAAACTCCAAAATCCTAATGTTTAATTCACAGAATTATTTCTTAGCATGCAAAAATTATTTAATTTCATAATTAAATGCATACAAATTTCTAGCAACATGTCTATACAATTAGCATAATTAATTCTCACAAAATTTATCAACAGAAAAAAAAAACATACAATTATATACAAATTTCCAAAATAAACACAATTCTCAAACCTAGACTATGCATACGGATTCAAAGGGGAAGAGAAGAATCAAACTTGCCTCTTTGACGATTCAAACACTCGTTCACCCGAACTCCTTCTCTCTTTCGTTTACTCTCCTAATTTTTGTGCGTATTGCAAACGGCAGAAACCCTAGTTTCTATTATCTTTTGTCCTAATCATTTTATTCTATTATTATTAATATTTTTTTCTAAAAACTAAATAACTAAAAAAATAATTATAATAACCATAATAATATAACTATAACCATGGCCCAACAAATTAAGCATATCCTTAGCCCAACCATTCCAGCTCAGATTCCTCCCTCGCCCAATCCAAAGCATTTAAAATATTTAAATCAAATAATACACAATCAATAAACAATTCATATAAATTGATAAAAATAAAAATAGAGCAATTCACATGAAATGAAAGAATTTATAAAGACAACCAATTCACATAAAATAATAATTGTATAAAGACCTAACAATTCACATGAAATGATAAAATGCATATAAAGGCATTCCACATGAATTGAAAAATAATAATAATAATAATATAAAGAAATTTAAATTCTTTAAAATAATAGACGTCCAAATTTTTCGGGGTATTACAAAAAGTAAAACCAAAAAACTACAAGGAGCTCCACTTGATCATTTAAGTCCCGTTCGTCATAGGTGTTTATCTATGAAAAGGTTTAGGGAGAAAGGAGTAAGCAAATCAACGAGCTCAATAGAAATTTTCCAACCCACCTAGGCATCGACCTGACACCGACCTACATAATATGTATGTCACTACAATACATGGTACATTCAATGCTCTCATGTCAATCATCACAAATGCAAGTCAATTAGCATGCATTTAATCAATATATCAAGCTTAACAATGTAAATACATTAGCAACAAGATATATACATCTTCTCGGTCATAATTCGATACGTAAATATGATTGGTCAACTCAGATGAACATGTGACCTTGGACACTCCCGATGATACTTGTATAATTTGGACAACTTCGAAGGATCATATAACCTTGACAATATGTTGGTTTGCCAAATGTGAGTGGATAACTCTGACGCTCACAAGGTTTTGGATAATCTCTGAGTTCTAGACTTTAGCCTTAGTATGACGGGGCAACTCTGACGGTCATACTCTAGTGGATAATTATACCACTTTTGTGACATGGTTGGACAACTCCGAACCTGTCATGCCCTGATTTCTAACTCCTGGAAACTAAGGGTGAACTTCGTCCATTAAACCCCAATAAACTTCAACAACCTATCAATTACTGCGGAAGCATAACTCTACACGCACACTCATGGGCGTGTATACTCATTATCATTCACCTCAATGGGTCCCACACTAATCCATACGCCTACACATGCTCACTCTTATCACAAAAATCATAAAATTTTATCTCAGTGCAGTTTCGATCAGCTGATACCCCCTCTGGTCAACTGAAACTTGGACTCAGCTGACCTCCAAGTATTAATTCTGTCGGCCAAAATGATGCTTTCAGTCATCGAAAACAGGTACCTAGTTTTTCAATTTTATGGATCTCACACTTTCGGTCAGCTGTTGTATAGCCTAGGCGACCAAAAGTGATAAAATGCCTATAACCTATACTTTCCAAGTCCAAATGCATATAACAACTACACACAATCATAATCTACTCCAAAGCATGATTAAAATCCTTTAAAAGTGGTAAAAATCCACCTATCTTATCTAAGGTTCCAAAATGGACAGTTTGGGCATGTGTCCCCCCATTATCCACTCTCATGCTTTCAATTCAATCATACAACACGTAATTGAAGCATAATTCCAACATCCTCACCTCCTAATCCGTTCACATTTGCATCATTGAGAAATATGTACATAAACTCATAGGTTCAACAATTGTGGAGTCTAGCTCCAACTACAAATTCTATGATCACAACAATTTACATTCTCCATCCATAATGGTCATTAAGTACACAAATGATCCATCCATATATATCATAAGGAATCCTCACAGTTTTATAATCATAGTTTGATTTACATGCATAAAGTTCAAAAGCATAAAAAAAAATTCCTAAATGACTGCAAGAACATTTCAACATGCCACAAGCCAGCATGAATAACCAAATCCATAATATCCAAAATGTAAGGAAAAAATGCTACAAAACTCTACTTAAGCTTCTCAAGTCCCGTCCGTCATGGGCTCTTTATCTGTAAATAGTTTGGAAAAAAAAAGGGCTGAGCAACTCAATGGCTCAGTAGGAATACCCCAACCCACCTAGGTGCCGACTCGACATCGACCTATATGATATATGTCATTACACTACATGCCACTTTCAATAATTCATATATTCACTCAAGCAATGCACATTTAGAAGAATGCATTAAACATGTATCATGCTCAATATTTAATCACATAAGTATAGAGATATGACCTCTCTCTCGAACCTAATTCGATACCCCAACATGATTTGGATCGCTCCGACTAATCATGTGACCTAGGACACCTTTGACACATTCGTATGACATGGACCACTTCGACAATGTCATACTCCCTTGGCAATGTATTGGTTTGCCCTAAGGTGAGTAGACAACTCCGACAATCACCAAATATGGATATAATCTAGTTCTAGGCCTTAGCTGTAGTAACCCTTGTGGACGGGTGTGAGTGGGCGGGTGCGGGCTCAGGCCCAAAGCGGACAATATCATACCATGTGTTGGAGCGGGGTATTACAGTTGGTATCAGAGCCTGAACCCAGCCGAAAGTGTGCCGACGAGGACGTCGGGCCTCGTAGGGGGGTGGATTGTAATAACCCTTGTGGACGGGTGTGAGTGGGCGGGTGCGAAGACAGACACTGGACTGAGCTACCACACTGACAGGGTACAGGGTGCTCAATCCCACATCGCTTAGGTGTGAAAGAGGGGATGTGCTTATATGTAGTATGTTCTCTTCAAATGGTATGAGGCCTTTTAGGGTAAAACCCAAGAGCAAAACCGTGCGGGCTCAGGCCCAAAGCGGACAATATCATACCATGTGTTGGAGCGAGGTATTACATTAGCTTTGGTATGATGGGACCATTCCGACAGTTATACCTCATAGGGCAATAATGCCACTTACATAGCATGGATGAACCTCTTCGACATTCTATGCACGGTCCATTTTCTCCGTTTTCTCACAATGACCCCATATATGCATTTATAACATATAAAGCATGTCATTTTCATGCTTCTCAAATGCACAAGCTAATTCTAAAGGTACATATTATGCATTTCTCACCACATAAATATATATAATCATATATATGTCAAAACTTGCATATTATTCACATATGCCTACAAATCTCTATCTTAGCACATATTGTTCATGCTTCACCAAATGCATACATTTGCTACATATAATTAGCATGCATTTCACACTACATCATTAACACATAATCACATACATATTCATTATTGCACATAATCACATATGCACATAAAATTAACATATAGGTATTCATGCTCTCAACTTCACATATTTCACACAGTAGCCCCTCATGTTATATATAGCACCAGAACATGTCAATTTGTACATAAGAATCATAGAAGAAGGAAAAAACAACACATCTCAATCTCTCTTATCACTTATATACATGCAAACACACCTTACACCTCACCATTTCACCCAAAACCCTAGAATCAACACTTAGAATAGAAGGAGAACCCCTACCTTAATTTTAAAGGCTTTCTAAGCAGTCTTCAAGAATTCCACCGAGGTCTACCTTGTCGAAATCCAAATTGTTTGGTTCAAACCGGAGCCTTTGACGAGCTCTACGCACTTTCCTTCTTCGACAAATCTAGAATCTAAGTCGAAGCACTCCTAAATGTGGAGAGAAGGTGGAGGGATGAAGTTAGGAGAAATATAAAGAGAGAAAGTGGCGTGAGAATGGCTGGAATATCCCAGCCTTATATATTTATAATATCTGAGGCACCAAATGACTAAAATGCCCCCGGGCCACTAAACGTACCCTCCCGACCTCCGTTTTTGATTTCTAAAGCTTCTACAACTTTGAAATCACTTCCTTAACTATCTAGACATTTTATTTGATCTAAAATCAAAAATAATTATTTTTCAAAATTTTTTGAATTCCCGGGCCCCTGTTTGATGAAAAAGTCAAACTTCTCCAAATGTTCTGAAAACTTCTCAAAACCTTTATTTCACTTCTCAAACATGTTTCCCATACTTAGAATATGCTTAAAATCATTCAAAATGCATTTATGGCAATTATGATGCATTAAATGTAAATCGACCAAAATTGGTCACAGTCTCTAGTGAACCCCATGTACGGCTCCTTTAGACAATCTTTCGGCAATTCCTCATATATGCATATTAGACACATATATCATATAGCATATGATTTTCATGCTTTTCAATGCACATTCTTGCTACGATTATATCTAGCATGTATTCAATCCTCATATACTTCTATAACCAACGTATAAACACATATATGCTCACACTTATGCACATAATTCTAATATGCATATAAATCACATCATAGCTGGACATACTCTTATTTCTTACATATTGCATGTATTCATTTAACACATCATATATAACCATATGAACTTAACTAGCATGTAAAATTCACAAGAAAAGAGGAAAATACATATAGTCACAGCCTCACCACTTCTCTCTCACATACTACTCAACCAAAACCTCCCCAAATTCACCAAAACCATAGACTAGAGAAAAGAAACACCCCTAACTCAAATTTGAAGACTTTATAAGCTATTTCCAAAAATTCCACCGAGTCCTATCTTGTCAAAATCAAAGTTTATTTAGTTCAAACCGAAGCCATTGACCTGTACTACAAGTTGTCCTTCACCGACAACTTTCGAATCCAAGCCGATGACCTCTGAAACGAAGAGAGAAGAAAGAGAGATGAAGTGGGAGAGAAGAAAGAGTGTTGGGCAGGTGTTTGGTCAATAGAAATATGAGGGAATCTTTGCAATACAGATATTTAACATATCCATAGCGCAAAATGACTAAAATACTCCCGGGCCACTTAACGTACCCTCCCAACCTTTGTTTTCGATTTTGAAAGCATCTACGGTTCTAAAATAACTTCTTTAACTCTTTAAACATTTCATTTGGTTGAAAACCAAAAATAAATATTTTTTAGAAAAAATTTCAGGTTCTTGGGCCCACCCGACCCATTTTTTGGGCCTCACTGACTCAAAATTCTCAAATTCACCCAAACGCTCCCAAAACTTTCCAAAACCTCTAAACAAGTTACCAAACATGTTTTTCACATTTAAAAAATTCTAAACATCTTTTAAAATACATTATGTTTCGTCCTTGAAATTAGAAACATACATCAAGTAGTGAATAACTCGAGAGTACTTTGAGCGAACTTCTTGTTCTCGCTCCCATGTACCTTCCTTAACTCCATGATGCCTCCAAAGCACATTGACCAAAGGAATGATCTTGCCTTGAAGCACTTTCTCCCTAGAGTCCAAAACCTGAATCAGTTTTTTCTCATACAACACATCCTCCTCCACCTCAAGATTTGTCCAATCTAGCACATGTGAAGGATCGAGTTCATATTTTCTCAACTTTGAAATGTGAAAACTATTGTGTACACTTGACATTTGCGGTGGAATGCCAGGCAATATGCAACCTCCCTTACACGATCCAATATCTTAAATGCACTAAGAAATTGTGGCGCTAGCTTGCCGTTATGCTTGAACCTCACCTTTAGAAAGACATGGTCCCCCATATTAAATGCCAAAGATCGACAGCCTTCTATCGGCATAGCTTTTCTAACGACTTTGAGCAGTAAGGAACCGTTACCTTATCACCTTTATCTTTTTAGTAGTCTCCCGGACTATATTCGTGTAGTAACTTTTGTGGACGAGTGTGAGTGGGCGGATGTGAAGACAGACACTGGGCTGAGCTACCACACTGACAGGGTACAGGGTGCTCAATCCCACATCGTCTGGGTGTGGAAAAGGGGATGTGCTTATATGTAGTATGTTCTCTTCAAATGGTATGAGGCCTTTTGAGGTAAAACCCAAGAGCAAAATCGTGCAGGCTCAGGCCCAAAGCGGACAATATCATACCATGTGTTAGAGAGGGGTATTACAGTTGGTATCAGAGTCTAAACCCAACCGAAAGTTTGTCGACGAGGACGTCGGACCTCATAGGGGGGTGGATTGTAGTAACCCTTGTGGACGAGTGTGATGTGGGTGGGTGCAAAAAGAGACACTGGACTGAGCTACCACACTAACAGGGTACAGAGTGCTTAATCCCACATCACCTGGGTGTGGAGAAAGGGATATGCTTATATGTAGTGTGTTCTCTTCAAATGGTATGAGGCCTTTTGGGATAAAACTCAATAACAAAACCGTGTGGGCTAGGCCCAAAGCAGACAATATCATACCATGTGTTGGAGTGGGGTATTACAATTCGGCCCCAAAGCAATAGTCTCCCTAACCTCTGTTCAACAAACTGGTGACCTACAAGGTCTACCGTATAAAGCCTCGAATGAAGTCATCTCAATACTAGCTTGATAATTATTATTGTATGCAAACTCCACTAATGGAAGGTGATCTTCCCAACTACCATAAAAATCAAGCGCATATGCCCAAAACATATCCTCCAAAATCTATATAGTACACTCTGACTGACCATCTGTCTGAGGATGGAAAGATGTACTGAAATGAAAGTCTGTATTAAGTGTTGCTTAAAAATTCTGCTAAAATCATGACGTAAACCTCGGATCTCTAAAGGACACAATGAAAATTGGCACTCTGTGCAGTCTCAGAATCTGATCAATATACAGTCGACTAAGAGTATCCACATCATCTGTCACTCGAATAGGGAGAAATGGAGCCACCTTAGTCAATCTATCCACAATGACCCAAACTGCGTCGTGACTCTTCCTCTACCTTGGTAACCCCATCACAAAGTCCATAATGATGTGCTCCCACTTCCACATAGCCACCGGTAATAACTATAATAAACCCGCCAGTCTCTGATGCTCGACGTTCACTTGTTGACAAGTGAGGCACCTCGCCATAAATTGTGCAATGTCTTTTATATCTTTCCACTAATATTGCCTACGCAAATTGTGATACATTGCACTGCAAGTCTAGAGCTATGAACTCTCCAAGAACTTCATCCCTATAAGTCAGTGGCACAACCATTTTTTCTTTAAACCTCAAGCCTCTATCATAATGAACAACCCAGTTTTCCATAATTTTGCCACCCAAAATTCGAGCGCGAATGCTCCCTACGTCATTATCATGCCTCTGCTCCTCAACCATTTTACTTACTAGAGTAGGCTGTGCAATGAGGGTGAACAAGGTTGTCGGTTCACCACCCTCACTAAAGTACAATCCCATTTCTGAGATGTCTTTCATCATCTTCCACTCTCAGATGGCAATGTTTGCCAAAATACCATATGATTTTTGGCTCAAGGCATCAATAACCACATTAGCTTTCCTCGAGTGATATTGAAGATCAAAGTTGTAGTCTTCCATGTACTCCACCCACCTCCTTTGTCTTATGTTCAAGTCCTTTTTGTGTAAAAGAAGGTACTTTAAGCTTTCGTGATCGGAAAAAACTTCAAACTTTTTCTTGTATAAATAATACCTTCACATTTTCAAAGTAAAAATTACTGCCGCTAACTCCAAGTCATGAGTTGGGTAATTTTGCATATGTGTTTTCAACTGTAGGGGACTATATGCAACCGCTCGATTTGTATTAGTACACATCCCAATCCATCTCATGAAGGATCACAGTAGATTACATAACCCAAACCTCGTTCATCAATATAGGAGCATTAGTAAGTCTACTCTTCAACTCCATAAAAGAATGCTTGTAAACATCATTCCACACAAACTTGACTCCTTTACGAGTAAATTTAGCCATCGACTCTGCTAACTTCAAAAAGTCCATTACAAAACGTCGGTAATAACCTGCTAACCCCAAAAAGCTATGTATCTCGAATACGTTGTTTGGTCTTTCATAATTAATTACGCTTCAATCTTAGAATGGTTTACAGAAACTCCTCCTTCCGACACCACGTGTCCTAGGAACTTCACTTTCGTTCACCAAAATTCACATGTTTCATATTTGGCATACAAATGACGCTCCCTCAAAATTTACAATATAGTCCTCAAATGGATCCCATGATTCTCCATAGAAGAAGAATACAAAAAAATGTCAACTACGAATACCACCACAAACTTATCCAAGTACATACTGAAAACTCAATTTATTAAGTCCATGAATGATGTCGATGCATTCGTAAAACTAAATGGCATCACTGAAACTCATAGTGTCCATATCTAGTCTGAAAAGCTGTCTTCATAATGTCTTCTTCCCTTACCCTCAACTAGTAATACCTCGACCTCAAGTCGATCTTCGAAAAGCATGTTGAACCCTTGAGTTGATCAAACAAGTCATCTATCATTGACAAAGGATACTTGTTCTTGATCGTTGCTTGGTTCAACTTTCAGTAGTCTATGCATAATCGCAAAGATACGTCATTCTTCTTAGCAAAGGGGACTAGAGCTCCCCAAAGTGATGTACTAGGTTATACAAGTCCCTTGTCCAATAACTCATGTAATTGATCTTTCAACTCCTTCAATTCTCCCGGTGCCATATGGTACGGTGCCATAGAGATCGGCGCAGTACCAGAAATAAGATCAATGCTAAATACCACATCCTGTATTGGAAGTAGCTCTGTCAAGTCCCTCAGAATCACATCTAAGAACTCACATACCACTGGTGAAATCCTCCACAAGTCACAATCTCATCCTCCTCGAGTAATAGGCTAGCTAAGAAACATCCAATCTGTTCCGAACACCGGAATTAAACAACGATGGTATAAATAGAAGCCATCACGCTCCCCCATAAAATAAAAATAGTCAAAGGCATCGACCCTATGTACGACTCCTTTAGACAATCCTTCGACAATTCCTCATATATGCATATTAGACACATATATCACATAACATATGATTTTCATGCTTTTTCAATGCACATTCTTGCTACAATTATGTAATACCCCGCTCCAATACATGGTATGATATTGTCCGTTTTGGGCCATAGCCCGCACGGTTTTGCTCTTGAGTTTTACCTCAAAAGGCCTCATATCATTTGAAGAGAATACACTACATATAAGCACATCTCCTTCTCCACACCTAGGCGATGTGGGATTGAGCACCCTAAACCCTGTCAGTATGGTAGCTTAACCCAGTGTCTGTCTTTGCCCCTGCCCACTCACACCCGTCCACAAGGGTTACTACAATTCACCCCCTACACGGCTCGACGTCCTCGTCGCCACACTTTCGGCTAGGTTCAGGCTCTGATACCAACTGTAATACCTCGCTCCAACACATGGTATGATATTGTTCGCTTTGGGCCATAACCCGCACGATTTTGCTCTTGAGTTTTACCCCAAAAGGCCTCATACCATTTGAAGAGAACACATTACATATAAGCACATCCCCTTCTCTACACCCAGGCGATGTGGGATTGAGCACCTGTACCCTGTCAGTGTGGTAGCTCAGCCCAGTGTCTGTCTTCGCACTCGCCCACTCACACCCGTCCATAAGGATTACTACAATCCACCCCCTACGAGGCCAGACGTCCTCGTCGGCACACTTCCGGCTGGGTTCAGGCTCTGATACCAACTGTAATACCTCGCTCCAACACATTGTATGATATTGTTCTCTTTGGGCCTTAGCCCGCACAGTTTTGCTCTTGGGTTTTACCCCAAAAGGCCTCATACCATTTGAAGAGAATACATTACATATAAGCATATCCCCTTCTCCACACCCAAGCGATGTGGGATTGAGCACCCTGTATCCTGTCAGTGTGGTAGCTCAGCCCAGTATCTGTCTTCGCACCCGCCCACTCACACCCGTCCATAAGGGTTACTATAGATTATATTTAGCATGCATTCAATTCTCGTACGTACACTTCCATAACCAGCGTATAAACACATATATGCTCACACTTATGCACATAATTCACATATACATATAAATCACATCATAGCAAGACATGCTCTTATTTCTTACACGCATGTATTCATTTAACACATCATATATAACCATATGAACTTAAATAGCATGTAAAATTCATAAGAAAAGAGGGAAATACATATAGTCATAGCCCCGCCATTTCTCTCTCACATGCTACTCAACTAAAACCTCCCCAAATTCACCGAAACCCTTGGATCAATGTTTGAGAAATAAGAAACACCCCTACCTCAAATTTGAAGGCTTTTCAAGATATTTACAAGAATTCCACCGAGTCCTATCTAGTCAAAATCAAAGTTTGTTCAGTTCAAATTGAAGCCCTTGACCCGTGCTACAAGTTGTCATTCACCAGCAACTTTTGAATTCAAGCTGATGGCCTCCGAAATGAAGAGAGAAGGAAGCGAGATGAAGTGGGAGAGAAGAGAGAGTGTTGGGCGGGTGTTTGGTCAAGAAAGATATGAGGGAATCTTTGCAATACTTATATTTAACATATCCATGGCGCGAAATGACTAAAATGCCCCGGGCCATTTAATGTACCGTCTTAACTTCAGTTTTTGATTTTGAAAGTGCCTAAGGTTCCAAAATCGCATTCTTAACTCTTTAAACATTTCATTTGGTTTAAAACCAAAAATGAATATTTCTCAAAAAAATTTCGAGTTCCTAGGCCCATCCGACCCACTTTTCGGGCCCCACTGACCTAAAATTCTCAAATTCACCCAAATGGTACCAAAACTTTCTAGAACCTCTAAACAAGTTCCTAAATGTGTTTCCAACATTTAAAACATGTTAAACATCAATTAAAATTCATTTATGAAAATAATGATGAATAAAATGAAAACCGGCTAAAATTGGTCCTAGTCTCTACATTTAGTGTCTCTGAGACAGTGAACTCTGTCTTGCTAGTAAGTTGACAGGAAAATGTATTGTCAGATCAAGTGCAATTCGCAAGATACATAAATGTATCAATTGTACTAAAATATGTTACTTCAGGACCAATAAATTATTTGTTATATGCTTGAGAATGAAAATGATCTTTCTTCACATCAAGTGATCAAATAATCATTGAAAATCTCAATGTACAAGCTCTATATGTATAAAATCATTTCACTACTTTTTTCTGTATATGTTAACTGATACATGGAGATTTTGCTTGGCAATTGTTCCATTTGCAGGCAGACACAAAATTTGTTTTTCAAATTGAACTCCTTTAAATAAGAAGCGGTTTTTGTGATCTCTTCAAAACTCCTTTCAAGATTCAAATCATTGGAATACACTGCAATAATAACAAGTTAAATTGCCGATTTCTTAACAAAAATACATGATTCACTAAGGCCCTATTTGGAATGACTTTTGAAAAGCGGTTTTCGGCTTTTCAAGTTCAAAAGTCGTTTTAGAGAGTGTTTGGATTGGTAAGGCGAAAGAGCTCTGGAGTCCAAGAAGAGCGTTTAAAGGAAGCTGATGGATACCAGCTTCCTCATTTAGGTTCTACTTCTCTTTTTCTCCTACGTAAAAACTAAAGCAAAAGATTTGCCAAACAGGGCCTAAGGTGATTGTACCACATGCACCTAAATTATTTCATGTGAACTCCTAATTCATATTTTCGTTATACTCATTTCATGAATATATTATTTGTAAGCCATCTAACATTCTGTTTTGGTAGAGTATAGCTAATTTTATATAATTTATCCTTTAGTTTTAGAATTATAAGCCGATTGAATTATGCTAAATGCATCCAGTCATTCAACAAATACAGCTGTAATCGTATGATTAATATTGTTTCAAATTATCATCCTTTATAGTTTTTGTTTGACCAAAAGTAACTTTCAATATACACTTGGTTTTAGTTTATCTTGGGCCTCTTGATTGTAGGGCTTCCGTTAGTGAGTGTTTGTGAACCTTCTTGATTCAGTCTCTAGAAAATTCTTTTCATATTGTAGGCACACCTTCTTAAAGGTTAATTGGTACAGTAAACGCACTCATAATGTAGAGAAAATGAATGGAAATATATATATATATATATATATATATATATAGTGTGTGTGTGTGTGTGTGTGTAAAGAAGTAAACAAAAAGGGACTTTCAAGAAGTTAAAATTGAAAATTTTAACCAGATGCTACTTTATATATATATATATATATATATATATATATATATATATTCTTGTCATATGTTTGTGTATATAAAATTGTGTGTATACGTTTATATGTTTGTGTATTGCAGCAGGGTACAGTGGAAAGTTTCCACAACCAGGAGGACTTGACTGTAAAAGAAATTAGGCACCAGTTACCTAGCTAGGCCTAGGTGCTCCCAAAAATTAGGACTCTCCTAAAGAAATACGCCTGAGAAAGACTTGGTTGTGACCACAAGTGGCCCAAAAGATTAGGACTCTCCTAAAGCCTAAAGTCACAACATTTGTCCCTAACGGTCATAGACTTCAAATAAGCATTCCCGTTAGAATAGGCTCTCTTCAACCTCTTTGTTTTACTGAGTCTCACCACCACCCACCAGTAAATCCGCTCATATCAGACCTGATCAGATCAATGCTGCCCTTTTGGAGTTTCAACAACAATACTCTCTCTCTCTCTCTCTCTCTCTGTCACACACACACACACATACACACTGTTCATTCCTATCTTCAGCTTCAACACATTTCCATAACAACAATGTCCCTCCTTGAGTTGATTTTTTTACAATTGGCTGTGTGAAAAAATGACCCTTAAGGGCGGCACAAGCCAAGCTTGCGCTGCGTGCAAATACCAGAGGAGGAAGTGCACTTCAGACTGCCCACTTGCACCATATTTTCCAGCTGACCAACCTAAGATGTTTCAAAATGCACACAGACTCTTTGGTGTAAGGAACATATTGAACATATTAAAGCAAATCGACCCAAGTCAGAAGTGGGAAGCCATGAGGTCTATCATTTGCCAAGCCAACATTCGTGATAGGTTCCCAGTACATGGCTGTTGGGGGATAATTTGTCAACTCCATTATCAAATTCGACAAACAGAAGAAGAACTTCAAGCTGTTCATACACAGCTTGCTCTTTATCGACAACACCAACAAGAGATGTCATCTACGTTGAATAATGATTCTACATCACAGCTGCAATTGGGGATGGCACCGCCTACTAATGTACTTCCGCTTTTCCATCAAGATGCTCCCCAGCCTCACAATGCCGCTTCTGTGTTACCTATTGCATCACATCTCTCCTACTCAAATGCCAATAATGTAGGCTACAATTCAGGCTATATCGACTCTAAGGACAACAGTGCAGGCAATGCTTTCTGGATTCAAAATCCATATGGAAATGGAAACAATAACAATAACAATCAGTTTACAATGCAATCTCAAATAGCTGCAGCACAATCATTTACTATCCAACAAGAAGCTGGTCAAGATTATGATGAGTTGCATCCCTTCTTTGATACTATTGATGATAGACAATCATATATCGATTCCAAGGAGGCATATGAGTCAAGGTACGATTATGATTACTTCTTTATTATATATAAGTTTAAGAAATTTAATAAGAAAGATTAAAGAAATTACTCAGATTTGATTAGGGTTGAGAATTGAGGCAAGTTAGAATCAATCAGTGAAACTTTAGTAAACAAAGAATTGTGCTTTGTGGTTGTCTCTGATATTGTAGTTCATTTTGTTATTCTTTCTTGATTTTTGAGTTTGTGATGCCAATGCTTGTGCAGCTCGGCATCATCGCTGAAAGATACAACACAGTCCATAGAACATGTCGCTCAGAATGAATTGAAGAGTGCCGCTGCATGCTTCAGTCTGACAAGTATCAATTGATCAAATAGCCAAAGAAAAGTAAGGAGAAGAGTTGCAGAGTGGATGATTCTTACTCTTTTTTTTTTTCCTAACTCATTCCATAGCATTCCACAGTTTTGAATTTTATTCTGTTCTTCTGTTTTATGGTAACCTTGAACATTTTATTATTAGTTCCATAATTAATTACATGCTTGTGACGAACAGCTCTGTTTGATGTGAACTCTATAGGAATCTGGAATTTAAATGTAAGTCTGAAGATTAATGTGTTACAGTATGATATAAATATCTGACTTCATTTTCACGGCCTATTTTACAACTCCAAAATTATTGGTGCTTCTTTCAACTATACTGAAAATGTTAACATTAATCACCTATAAGAATTCTGCTTCATAAACGTTATTGTCTATAGCCTCAAATTTGATTTTTCTTATTCCTTTTTTTTCCCAATTTCATCTAGCTTCACAAGCAAGTGTCCTACAGTGTGGGAAGATAAAGTTTGATAGTACTATTTTATGATGTTGGGAATGACTTGGCATCAATTTTAAAAACTTAACATAAAACAAGCTTGATTTCAACTGCTTCCAGCAACAAGTATAAAGAAAAAATCTAGAGCTAAGCTCTCACAGGCACATCCATAAGAGATCATGAAAACTGAGACCCAATGACAAGTTAACTTGATCACACAACAGCATTGTCTATATGTATATGCGTATGCGGATTCAATAATTTCATAATTACTGATCATCCATCATCCAATACCACATGTTTCTACACATTCAATAATTTCATGATTATCAATTATCTATCATTTATAAATCTTCCTCCTGAAATAGTTTAGAAACTCAAAATGGTAAAAGCCCCTTTCAATATGGACATCCTTTATTTAGTGAACATAGAAAAGATGAAAAAACCCACAGGGATTGTCAGTTACGACAATTTTGTCCAACTAATGCTGACAGATATGATTTATGAAATCTCAACAGTTCCAAACTTGTGTTCATAATAGATTAGAAAGAATATAACCATCAATTACACAAGAAGATTTTCATACCTCTTTATGCCTATGGTAGAAACAAATAACATCTAAAGTTCCATAATTGACGAGATATTTAAATAAAACTAATATCTGTATTGTTAGAAAATTTCAATGCATGTTGCATCAGAAAGCAACAATATGCAATTAAATTGTAGTAATTATTAATGAGTTACCAATAATAATGTTTCAAGTTCAACATATAACTTGAACAGATTTTATTGGAGATATTACTGTGCTCTCTGATCGCTGACTGAGCAGTCATATATTATATAGGTGTTGATGCACGATTCCATCATGACCTAGAAGAAAGACTTTCCCTACAAGAAATAAGAGGTGATAACCGGAAGGGCATTGGTGTGGTACCAGATGGGTACACTCCGGCAATCAAGTTAGAACTTGATTGGTAAAGGAAGAAAAGAAGCTACTGTAGGTGATTTTTTGCGTACCTTTCTGGATTGAATGACCCCTCCTTTTATAGGAGCTCCTACCTTCTCCAACACATAACTAGGAGAAATAATAGGAGGAGATTGTGGGTATCCTTATCTTTGTTGTCGCTTATCTAGTCCCTTGGACTCCTTTGGACTTATTGACAGTCTAAATTTCTCGTGTCAGTTGTCCCCCATTTTCGAGTTTGTTTGTCAAACATAGGGAATGTCGAGTCACTTCTACTCTTTCTTCATTTTCAATCTGACATAGCCTATTAAACTTAATTAGTAATACAAAAACAATTATTCAGGTCATCTCAATTTCTAAGTTGCCACTTCCTTTTTTTATTGCCAAGGAAAGAGAGATCGGTCAAGGTGGCAAGAAAGTCTCGCCTATCATTGGGCGAGTAGGTGCTCACTCTATGGGGTTAAGCTGGTGTTGCCCTATGTGGGGCGAGCTAGTACTCGCCTTGTGGGGGCGAGCAGGTGCTCGTCCCATGTGGGGAAGTGTCTTGTCCCGTAGGTTTTGTAGCCCTTTTTTTTTTTTTTTGCTCGAGCCATGCTTGATTGTTTTTAGCCATGACTTTTATATTTTGTTTGGGCTGGTCTCAATTTTTTCAAGCCATGCTTGGTAATTTTATTCCCGAACTATGCGTATTTCCGAGCGGTGCTCTGCAATTTTCTTCAATTTCACTTAACCCTTGAATAAAAGGGAAGCACTTGTAGCAAGGCCGCAACTTGCTCGACTCTTTAAAAAGGGAGGTGCTCTACCTTTTAATTAAGGAGTGGTCTACCCTTTAGTAAGGGAAGATGTACGACTTGCCCTTTAATAAGGGAGGTGTTCGGCTCGTCTTTTAATAAAGGGAGTCGTTGTACCACATGGCTTTACTCAGCCCTTTAAAGGGTTCATAGTCTCATCCCTTTAAGGGTCGTAGACTCACCCTTTTAATAAAGGGATGCAGTAGTTCGAGTTTCACTGCTCACCCCTTCTCGTGAGGGGGTTCATAGTCTTGGTTACTCACAATGATAAATCATTCCAAATAAGTTATTTAGACAAAAAGAAATTTTATTAAAAGTAGAATCATTCATTGGCATCAAAGCCATTTATTGAAGACAAAACTTATGCATTGACACGAAAAGTACCACTGAAGCTAACTATGATAGAAATAAAAATTACTATCTAAACCTTCTTACTGTTAATACTTCCTCAAGTGCTCGATATTCCACGGGTGAAGGAGCTGCTTGCCCTTTAAGTTCTCTAACCAACATGTCCCTGGTCTTTGACTATCAGTGACTCTATATGGTCACTTTTGACATGACTCTGTTCTCACCAATTGGTTGCTGCACTTGAGGGCGATTATCTCGATCCCCTCGAGTAAGGTTTGCAACACCTCCCTCATTCCTGACTATGTGCCTACGTAGATGCCTCATGTAGATAAGATTCTCAATTTGATTCTTGAGGTCGATACACTTGTATGTGGTGTGCCTATGGTCCTGCTGAAACTTGCACTATTTATCCCGAGCCCTCCTTGCCGGGTCCATCTTCAACTTTGGGGGCTATCTTAAATTTGGATCATCTTGAATCTGAAGCAGGATCTGATCTACTAGTGTGTTCACAAGAGTATAATTGGTACATTTATCCTGACTCCTCGTTCGGAGGGGCAGTCTGTCGCTTTGGTTGATCATAGACTTGCTATACTTGGCATCTCCGTCATGCATAGTGCTAGAGCTTGGTCCTTTCTTGTCTATCCTCTTGTCATCATCTCCCTCCTTGTTCTTCCGTGCATTCATGGCATCTTCTGCATTTATGTGTTTTTGTGCCTTGATCAACAACTCTGCCATATTAGCAAGAGGTTTTTTTTTTTTTGTAAATAGTAACCAAAATTGTGCCTTACAATTAGGATTATATTAGCTAGCATTGACTTAACTTAAATATAGTTGTTGTAATTAATGGGATTAGATTAGCTAACTTACCTTTTACATAGTTATTGTAATTATTCCTCCTTGATTGTAGCCACTTTGTTTGGCAAAACTTGTATTATAAATAGAAATGAGAACCAAAGGGATGTGCATCTCTTCCGCATCAGAAATTTAGTTCAACTCTGTTTTCTCTTGTTTACATGGTATCAGAGTAAGGTTAGTCAAAATTATATTTTCATTCTTTGATTATACTCTGGTTTAGATATTTGTTCAGTTCTCTGTCTGGATCTGGTTGACAACATCATCAACCTCTCGAAAAGCTCTGCTTAGAGCAGATCTTCACTGATTGGTCTCCTTGCATCAATGTGATTAACAACTTCGTTGACATATATTCAGATTCGTTTGTCCCTTTGCATAACTGATCAACTGTTTCTATAGATAAAAGTGACATTATTCCTATCAACTATGTGGGATGGTCCTTTCATCTTGTCGTGAATAGAATACAGTTATAGTTAGTCAATTATTCCTTAATTAGGGTTATATCAATTATTCCTTAATTAGGGATAGAATCACTGTTTTCCATATATTGTTGCTTTCCTTATTTTTGTTCTTTAGATCATTATAAATTTAGATTGTAGTCACTCTTTGAATACATAATAAAACAATCTATTTCTCTCCCCTCTCTCAAATTTCTCTCTCAACTTAGCATGTATTCTTTACATGGTATCAGAGCATCAAGATCCACGTTGAAGACATAACATATTAAGTTGTTTCTTCTTCTTCTTTTCTTCTTCCTTTTTCTTTTCAATTTCTTCTTTCTCAGTTTCTCTATTCTTTCTCTGTATATTCCGTTTCTCTATTCTTTCTTTGGCAGAATGACCTAGAACCCTAGGTCTCCAAAAAAAGAAAAATAGAAAGTTGTTCTCTGTAATTCTAGCAGAGATGACCCGGGAAAAAAAAAGTTATCTTTGTTCTTGATCTCAAGTTCAAATTCTTTAGTTCTCTTGTTTGAAACTTGTACTTGGATTATCTCATCTTAACTGTCATGGGTGACAATACGTACACCACTCCTCTTAGTTATATGATGTAGACTCATCTTGAATCTCTTCGTTTTGGATATCATAGATCGTAGTGGTCGTAGTACCAAGAAGTGTACATATTGTGGTCGCACCAACCATTCTATTGATTACTGTTGGGAACTCCATAGCAAGCCCGCATGGACAAATCAGGCTACGATTAAGAGGGAGAACTCTAAGTTCACAACTAAGGAACATGGTTTTATTCCCAAGGCAGAGTATGATTCAATTGTCAAGCGCATCAATTTTCTATCCACCTTCACACTTGTTCAGTTCAGGTAATACTTGTCTTCTTTCCTCATCCAGTACATCTTGGATTATTGATTCAGGGGCCTCCGATCATATGACAGGTAACTTTTTCCTTCTTTCTGATTTTTTTCATACTTCCTCTCCCTTGTTTGTCACGATAGCTAAAGGTACCAAATCTCCAGTACAGGGAATTGGTACTACTAGCACAGCTAGTCTAACCTTGTCCTCAGTTTTGTACCTACCTCAGTTTTCCTTTAATTTATTATTTGTTCCTAAACTTACCTCTGCCTTAAACTACTCGGTAATGTTTTATCGTAACCACTGTGTCTCTTAGGATCTAAAGATGAAGAGGATTATTGGTGGGGGCTTCACAAGGGATGGTCTCTACTACTTTCAATCGTCTCGCTCACCTATTCTATCTACACTCCAAACCGTGACTTCTCCGTATCAGTGGCATTGTCGTCTTGGGCATCATTCGTTAGACAATCTTTGGCATTTAATTCCCTCTTTACCTTCTTTTTCTAGTTTTAATTATGAAACTTGTGAGCTTAATAAGTATTATAGGACTTCTTTTAAGATTAGATCTAATAGGCCTTGTTTGCACCCTTTTGAACTAGTTCACTCTGATGTTTGGGGTCCAACACAAACTACTAATTTGTCTGGTACACGTTATTTTGTTTCATTTATTGATGATTATTCTCGTTTAACTTGGATATATGTGCTTAAAGATAGATCTCAAGTGTTTCATGCTTTTTGATCTTTTTATTGAAATCACTAATCAATTTGATGCCAAGTTACATATTCTTATGAAATACCCTATACAAAATTTCACGCATGAGGTGGCCAGTCTCATACATAAAACGTAAGGGATACTTACAACTGATAGCAAACAAGCATAGAATACAAAGACAGAATGAAACAAATTTTAAAACGGAATAGAAAGTCCTTCTAAAGTAAAAATGTTAAATAAATAATTTACGTGTCTGGCAATACAACTTGGAAGTCCTGTAACCCAAGGACCCCTTGACCAGAAGAACAAGAGTTATTACTATAAATTAAATAACCGAACAACCAACATCCCAATTGAGTTCATAAGTTGAACATGAAGAAAAGAATAGATTCCTACTCTGAAACTGATGAGAGGAGATGTCTGCCATAATCAACCAACCCAAAACTCTATCCGCACGGTGGAACCAACCTGGGACCTGAAATATCAACAAAGTGGGTTAAACTTACGAGCAAGTTCTCTCTACTACAATCCAATCAGAGAATCGGTAAACATACCCTCTACATTAGGGACAACAAGTATATACAAATAGATACAAATCATTTCTTTATTTATCTCATGTCTCCAAAATAGATGTTGTCCTATATGCCCTCCCAATTCAACCCCTATCACACAAATTTAGAACCTATTATTTAAGTTCAAAATCAAAGGTACAAAAATATAATACCCTATTAATCCTAGGCAATCCTTACATGCCCCCTGACAATCCTTACATGCCTGTATAACTAATCTATTAAACCAAAACAAAAGATCTAACCTACTTAACACATTAATTAAATCTAACAGAAGTTCAATTACCACAATAAAATAAGTCATACACAATAAACTAATATCAAATATCATGAACAGTTATGAGTTCAAAGAATACAATTAAGGAAGGAAAATAATATAACCATCAATTATATGAGCAAGCATATAACCAAATGTCCAATGTACCTTAATCATCAAGGGAGTCTAATCCTAGCTTCAATCTAGGTTTTCGGGCCTATTTTGTTCCTAAGAACCCTATTTAATCATTTTGAAATTTTTTGAAATTTTTTAGAAATTTAAAATTATTTTTCAAATAAAAGAAAATGAGAACCCAAATTTGAAGCATACTTTTAAAACCAATTTAACCACGAGGAAAGCTCAATTCCACTTGAAATTTAAAACCCAAGTGTATTCTGTCCTTAAAAGGTTACCAAAATTGTTTTAGAATTTTTTGGAATTTTTCAAAAATTTTAAAATATTTCCAAAATAAAAGAAAATAAAAATCTAATTTTGAGGCACACTTTTTATGCTCCTTTAACCACAAGAGAACCTCATTTTGACTTGAAATTTAAAACCCAAGAGAATTCTGTCTCCAAAAGATTACCCAAATTTTTTTTAAATTTTTTGGAATTTAAAAACAATTTTAAAAATTATTTTTCCAACTTTTCTAATTTAAAAAAAAACACTTTTAAAAATTTTTAGAAATATAAAAATGTCCCGGATTGGGCCCAAAGTGGGCCCAGTGGGTGGGTCCGACGAGTGGGACCGGAATACCATTTTTCTAGTCCCCGCCGGCGGCCAGAAGGGGCCCCACCTGCCGGCAGCGCATGTGGGTGCTATACGCCCCCACTTCCTTCTTCTTCCTCTCTTTTTTTCCTTTTTTTTTTCTTTTCTCTACAACTCATGATCAGCCAACTTTTTGAAGCTTTTCGGCCATTTTTCAGTCACTTCTGGGCATCGAATAGCGTGTATGAATATACCATTGAACTCGTCTCGATATAAGCTACGCATTGGTACTAAAATCACTCCCTCTCTCGGCCTAAATAAAAAATGCCCAATTTCAAGTTTCAAAAATTTAGAATTTCGAACTCAATTTTTTGTTCGATCTACCCAACGGTTCGCAACCAAACTTTCAAGGATTACTCGGGGAAGCAAGATTTACCCGTTAATCAGAACAAAAACCCTCAAAAATGATGAATACAATAAACCTAATTTCATGTTTGTATACACACACACACACACACACACACATATCTATATATACACTCGCCTATACAGTCATATATACATGCATATACATATGCAAAAATACCCTATAGCAGTACTAAACCCCCAGATTCTTCATGTTTAATCCACATAATTTTTCTTAGCATGCATAATCATACAATTTCATAATTAAATACATGAATATACATATACATGCAACATATATACATAATAAAAAATATAATCTAAATAAAAAATATAATCTATGTTTATGATTCAAAGGGGAAGAGAAGAGTTCGAACTTGCCTCTTTGACGAACACGAACTCGTCCCGTTGAATCACTCATTCTCTCCCTTCTCTCTTGCATCTACGCTCTTTCGGTCTCTGTATATGTAAACGACAAAAACCCAAACTCCTGTTTTAAATTCTTAAATAATTATATTAATAAATATAAAATACTTAGCCCACCTATATATATATATATATAGCCCAACCTGACAAAATTTAAAAATTAAAGAACATGCAGCCCAATCTAAAATTAAAAATAAAGAAAAACTCCAAGAACTAGTCCAAATAAAATAAAATAAAAAATAAATTAAACTACACCACAATATTTAAAGCACTCAAAGAATTTAATCCAACCAATAAAGTAATTCAATTTAACTAATAAAATAAAAATAAAGCATTTAAATGAAAATTAAAAGACCTCCAAAATTACGGGGTATTACATCTTAGGATTGACAATGCTCTTGAATATAAAGAAGGTACTTTTTAGAAATTTATTGAGTCGAGGGGTATCACCCATCAGACTTCTTGTGTTGATACTCCTTAACAAAACAGAATTGCTGAAAGAAAAAATGAACCAATACTTGCTATTGCCCGTGCTCTGGTGATCCAAATGAATGTATCTAAATATTTTTGGGGAGATGCAATTATTACTGCGGCATATCTATTAAATAGAATATCATCTCGGGTCCTTAAAGAAAAATCACCTTTTTAGATGATGTTGAAGATAAAGACACATTATCTCTTCCTCTAAAAGTATTTGGGTGCATTTGTTTTGTACATAATTTAAATCTCATATGGGACAAACTTGACCTTCGAGCTCACAAATGCATATTTTTAGTCTATTCTCACACTCAAAAAGGATATAGGTGTTACAACCTTTCTTTGAGAAAATATTTTGTTTGTGCTGATGTAACTTTCTTTGAGCATATTTCATATTATTCTAAGGAGGGTAGTCAAGTGAAGGAACCTATTTTTGAATAAATTGTTCTACCATCTTCAGTTCTTGATACTCCTCCCGCTCTTTGGGTTTATACTCGACGACCTCGAAGGGATACTACTTCTACTCCTTCCACTACCCTGAACGAACCTCTTCTACCACTTGTCCCAATGGTTGAATAGGTAGAGTCTTCCTTGGATTATCCATCATCTTCCTTGGTGCCTACAAATCCAATTGTTCATCCTTCTGAGTCTGATCTTGATCTTCACATTGCACTTTGCAAAGGTAAAAGGGTTTGTACTGATCATCCCATATCTTATTTTGCTTCTTATGATCATTTGTCATCTTCTTTTCGAGCTTTCTCTTTATCATTATTATCTGTTATTATTCCTAAGTCATACAAGGAAGTTCTTTCCCATCCTGACTGGCAGAAAATTATGGAAGAGTAAATACATGCTTTACAATTAAATCATACTTGGGATCTTCTTCCAAAGCCTGCAGGTGCTCATGTTGTTGGCTGTCGTTGGGTTTTATAGTGAAACAAAATCCCGATGGCACTATTGATCGTACAAAGGCTCGTCTTGTTGCTGCAAAGAATTTCACTTAGATCTATGGCATTATCACCAGTGGCTAAGCTCAAATCTGTTCATATAATAATCTCTCTTACTACCAATCTTAACTGGCCTTTTCATCAACTCGATGTCAAAAATACTTTTCTTCACGGTGATCTTACCGAGACAGTGTACATGGCTCAGCCTCCTGGATTTGAGTCCAAGGGGAAGTGTGTTTGTCATCTCAAGAAATCTATTTATAAACTCAAATAGTCACCTCGTGCATGGTTTGATAAGTTTAGTAAGGCAGTGGTTGCTCATGACATGACTAGGAGTCAAGCTGATTATTCAGTTTTCTTTAAAAAGACAAAATATGGCATTGTAATTTTGGTGGTCTATGTGGATGACATCGTCATTACTAGGGGTGACAAGGAGGGGATTCAGACCTTGATTCATCATTTGGGTTTGAATTTTCTCACTAAAGATTTGGGCAAGCTCCATTATTTTCTTAGTATTGAGGTTGCTATATTAAAGAAATGAATTTGTTTATCTCAGAGAAAATATACTCTTGATTTCTTAAGGGATACGGGTTATCTTGGCTCTAAACCTATAACAACCCCCATGGAGACTAATTTGAAGCTACTGTCTGAGGTTGGTGACTTGGTTGATGATCTAGAGATGTACATATGTCTTATAGGCAAGCTGATTTACCTAACCATTACTCGTCCAGATATTGCCTATGGAATTAATGTTGTGAGTTAATTTATGACTAGCTCATGAATTCCTCACATGGACGCGGTTATACGAATTTTAAAGTATCTTAAGGGGGCTCCGAGATATGGCTTTTCTATCAGTCGTTTGGGCATTTGAGCATTAAAGGTTATACTGATGCTGATTGGGTAGGTTCTCCCTCAAACAGACAGTCAACGACTGGCTACTGTACTTTTATAGGAGGAAATCTAGTAACTTGGAAAAGTAAGAAGCAATCGGTTATGGCACGGTCCAATGCTGAAGTTGAGTATCGTGCCATGACTCATACTTCCTGTGAGCTAAATTGGTTGAGAACTCTATTACAAGAATTTGGATTTTCAGTTCAACCATCTTTTCTCTATTGTGATAACCAGGCAATTATTCACATTGCCAGTAATCTAGTTTTTCATGAGTGAACCAAGAATATTGAAGTTAATTGTTATTTCATTCATTCTAAGGTGACTTCCAAAGAAATTGTGATTTTGTTTGTATCAATTGGTAATCAGTTAGATATCTTTACTAAGGCACTTCCAAAACATGTCATTGATTCTATCTGCAGTAAGCTAGAAGTTGTTCACATCTACTCTCCAGCTTAAGGGGGAGTGTCGTGAATAAAATACAACTATAGTAAGTCAACTATTCCTTAATTAGGGGCAAAATCATTGATTTTCATATATTATTGCTTCCTTATTTTTGTTCTTTAGATCATTATAAATTTAAATTGTAGTCACTCTTTGAATATATAATAAAAAAAATTATTTTTCTCCTCTCTCTCTAAGATTTATCTCTCAACTTAGCTTATATTCTTGACACATCTCAAACACTACGTACAAGGAAAAGGACTGGCTGGATTTTTGTAGATGAAACTTCTGTTGAACCTATTGATGATAAAGCCAGAGTCACATGGATTTAAAACAATTCCAAGGTAGTTACGTTGAATTCTATTAATCCTTCAATCACCTATGTCCCTTTAGTCCTATAGTAAAACCTCAGAGATGTGGAAACATCTGAAGAAAGTTTATCACTAGACCAACAAATCAAGAAAGTATTACATTGACATGGAATTGGCTAAATATAGTCAAGGTGATAAGACTACAAGAATTCTACAATGGCTTCCTCACACTCTAGCATGAGAAGGATTCCATGATCTTGGATGGTGTTGATCCTAATGCATATTCACGAGTTCTTAAATTACAAGAGGAATCCCATGTTAATCAATTCCTGATGACACTTCTGTTTGGGCTGCCTTGATGAATAGAGAAACTATTCCAAATTTGGATACATGTTTCCAAGAGGTTTTGAGAGGGAACTTTGCCTTCACTTTCAGTATGTCATCATGATTCAAAAGCCATCCATGCATTGACCTTAAGCAAGACAACTCTTTTTTCTACAAATAGCCAACTTGTATAATGCTTTAAATGTAAGGAATTTCGCCACATTTTGCAATAGTTGCAAGAAATCTAGGCATATAATCTCCGAGTGTTGAAGACGTCCACCAACGAAAATTGAGGCTGCAAAATAGCGTCAAAATCCAACTGCCTTTCATGCCCAAGCTGATCCAGCCACTACTAATGGGTCTGCCTCCATAGATATTAATGGTCGGTACAACTTAACTTCCTCTTTTACATAGTTCAGTTTACATCTTCAGGTTGTGTTACAAGATCGAAAAACGGGGAAGGTGATCGGGACAGGAAGTAAACGTGGGAGAACATTTCTGTTAGATGTAGGACTTGGAGCATTGCTTACATTTTCTGTTAGCTCTCAGAATAATTTGTGGACCATTTGGCATCGTTGCCTTGGTCATTTGCATAATGATAAACTTTTTTTTTATTTAAGCGTGGTTATTTGATTTATTCTTTGAATAACAAAAAGTTTACATCCATGTTACAGTCCAAATGTATTTTCAGTAGTTAAAGTAAAAGTCATGTTTACCATTTCCTGTTCATTCCTCCCGAACTACTAGTCTTTTTGACATTATTCATTCAGATGTTTGGGGAATTACACCCCAATTTAGTACGCTTAGTTATAAATACTATATCACATTCATTGATGATTACTCACGGTTTACTTGGATTTATTTTCTTCATCATAAATCGGAGGTTTTGTCTATATTCAAAATATTTAGTAATCTTGTGGAGACTCAATTCAATAGAAAAATCAAGATCCTCCAGTTTGAATTAGGTGTGGAATACCTTCCTAAAGAGTTGTATTCTTTTTTCTCTTATAAAGGGATCATTACCTAGAAAACCTGTCCACACACTCCTCGACAAAATGGAATTGCCGAATGCAAATATCAGCGTATTTTGGACACAACCAGAGCCTTACTTTTTGAATCAGCAATCCCTTCCATTTTTTGGTGTGAGACAGTGCACACTACTAGAATATTTCCCCATATAAATCTTTATTTTATTCCCCTCCTTACACACACTTGCGTACATTTGGATATCTTTGTTTTGTTCATCTTCCTTCCTTGGAAAGACACAAACTGTCACACCAAGCAGCGAAGTGCGTGTTCCTTTGCTACAGTGATGAACATATGGAATTTTTGTGCTATGATCTCGAGGCTTGACGAACACGTATATCCCGTAATGTTGTCTTCTTTGAGCATATTCCTTTCTATTCTCTTCCAAAGGAGTCTCGTATATCAAATGTTTCTTATCTTCCTTATTTTTCTAACTCTACTCCTTTAAATTCTACTAAAGAATTTCAAGTTTACAGTCGAAGGTTACGACTTCCCCCTACATTTGCTCCTACTCTTGATCACTCATTCGTGCCACCTCTACCTCCACGTAACATCACTTCCTCTTGAACTCTCCTTACCTCCACGTCGCTCTTCTCGTCTTTCTAAACCACCTGACTGCTTTGGATTTTCTGTCCTTATTCTCAATGTAGATTCTATTTTTATTCCTTCATCTTATTTACAGGCCAAAGACCTACCATTTTGGGAAGATGTAATGACAGAAGAATTAATGCTCTTGAATCAAATCACACTTAGGATTTAATTCCTCGACCTTCTAAAGTTCAAGTAATTGGCAGTAAATGGATTTACCCTTTGAAGTTGAACCCCAATGGTAGTTTGGAATGATACAAGGCTCGCCTTGTTGCTCAAGGGTATTGCCAAGAGTATGGTATCGATTATGAAGAAACATGTGCTCCAGTTGCCAATATGCCCACAGTTCAACTTTACTAGCTGTTGTTGCCATTCAAGGATGGCCTCTTTGGAAAATGGATGTTAAAAAAACATTTTTGCATTAGGATCTTAATATGAGAGTTTTTATGAAACCACGACCAGGATATGTCTGTCTCCCAACCATGTTTACCACTCGCACAAATCCCTTTACGATCTCAAGCAAGCTCCTCGTGTAATACCCCGTAATTTTGAGGTTTATTTAATTTTAATCTGGGTTTGAGTTTAGGTTAAATTATTAAGTTGGGTTGGATTATACTGTATTATAAATTTTTAAGTTTGGGCTTGCATATCTATTTGGAGTGGGTTAAGTACATATTTTTATATTTTTTTGTATCTCTCTTTTATTTTCTTTTAGGATTTTATTTGTTTTTCTAAAAAGAAAAATAAAATAAAAGAGAAAAAGGGAATAAGGTTTCAGTAGTTTTTCACGCGAGAGAGAGAGGTTTTAGAGAGAGAAAAGTTTTATAGAGAGAAAGAAGAGAAGAAAGAAAGATAGAGAGAGTGAGAGGCTGCCGAGAAGGGTGGTGGCTATTGGGCAACCATGGTGGCTTCCTTGGGCTGCCGAAGGTGGCTCTTGATAGCGACTGGCCGAGAGATGAAAGCTGAGGTATGGGTGACTCATAGTTATGGGTGTGGATGGTTTTGGGTTTAAGGTTGATGCATGCTTGTGCCGAGATGGAGGCCTTAACTGGTTAGTTAATGGAGAATGAAGCTCACGATTCATGGGGATTGCGGCTTAGTGGTTGTGTTTGGTGGTTCCATGGCAGTGACCAAGGAAGGTGGTGACTGAAGTAGGTCTTTGAGATACCGAGAAGGGTGGCTATGAAGTGGTTCTGCATGGTGGAATAGATAGTGGTGCATGGATGATTTGGTGATGGTGTTCATTAATTAGTCATTGAAATGGATTCAATTTGATTCATGTTTGGTTTAAACATGTTGTCCCAAAACATACATTTGGGCTTAGTCATATTAAGGTTAATTTGTGTTGGGTAAGTTTATTGGGTTAGCTTGAATGGTTGAAAGTGGGTTCAGGCAATTGGGTTGTTCATTTGGAAATGGGCTGCTAGTGTATGGTTTAATTTATGGACTAGGCCAGACATTAAAATAGGCCTAGTATCGATTTAAAATAAAATGGATTGATTTTGTGTGGGCTTGGCTTTGACATTGGATTGGATTGACATCAATTGGGCCGCTACAGGATCGTCCAGACGACTATGGACTTAATGAACTTCTGGATAAAAACCCGAAGCGAGTTGATACTTGCTCTTTTCTCCCATTTATTATAAGTTTAATTTCGTATAATTTTATATCTGTGAACATTCGCTCGTTGTGTATTTAATTTATATAAAAATATATAAATTGATGAGTATGTATTTAGTTAAATACAAAATGTGCATAAATGTGTATATATATGTAATTATATATACATATTGGTGAATGTGAACGTGTTGATTGCTAAATTGCTTTATAAATTTAATGTGGTAGTTGTTAATAAATACCTACGTGCAAAAATGTATATATATATAATTATATATCTTGGTAGATATTATGTGTATGAATATATATATATATATATTGATGAATGTGAACGTGTTAGTGTTAAGTGCTTTATTTAAATCTATGTATTGCAATTGATTGGATTTGTGAATGTGAAATATATTTTGTGTTGTAAATTTATTTACGTGACGTTGTTGTTTAAGTGCAATTGTGGCATTATTTTATTTGCACAGTTTGTGGATGTGTACGTGTTACTTATGAATGTGTTGTACATTTAATTGTATATTAATGGTGGTTTTGTGCATTATAAATTGTCAATGCTTAATTTTTATGAAATGATAAATTGTATATTTGTGAATGTGTTATTTATAAATATATCAATTATTTTGTATTTTATATTATGATGCAAAAGTCAACTTATTGTTGCAATGAAAGGTTGTTCAGCATATCCTTGTTGAGCTTTGAGCTCACACCCCCCCTCCCCAGATTTTGTAGGTTAGGTCGCTGATACAAGGACAATTACGGGGCTTAGTAGTACCGGTTGAAGAGGCAGCAGTGTGGGACCAATAAAATTTATTTACTGTCCAGTATTTGAGAGATCGTATTAATTTGAGGATTTGCACCAAAGAAATATATTTAATATTTCCTTCCAATGTAATAGAATATTGTACTGGATTCTATGTATTTAAAGGATTGTTTGGAATTTTAGAATTCTTTTATTTTCTTATTTTTATTTTATTTTGTTTGTTTTTCACATCTTGGATTTCCCTTCAAAAAATCTAGGGTGTGACACCTCGTGCATGGTTTGAAAATTTTCGCAATGTCATCATCAAAGTTGGCTTTCACTAAAGTCATAATGCTAATTCCTTGTTTGTTAAGTGCACAACTCGAGGTTCTACATGGTTACTATTATATGTTGATGATATAATCATTACGAGAAATGATGAATCTGGAATTACTTCTCTAAAGATCTACCTAATGCAATCTTTTAAAATAAAGGATCTGGGACCTCTCACGTACTTTCTCGGATTGGAAATTTCTCATTCCAAAGCTAGAATTTGCATTCGACAAAAGAAATACATAAGAGACTTATTATCCTTGGCTCATCTGACAGATTCAAAACTCTATGATACACCATTGGAGTTGAATGCTAAGCTGTGCAAAGATGATGGACCTCATTTTTTTGATCCTACAATATACCATTGTCTTGTGGGAAGCTTGATTTATCACACTATGACTCATCCATATATATCTCATGTCGTTCAAATTGCGAGCAATCCTTATAAGACCAATCTAGCTGTTGTTCATCGTATTCTTCGTTATATTCGAGTAACTTTTGAATGAAGGCTCTTTTACTCTTCAACCTCTTCCTTGAAACTTCATAACTATTTTGATGCTGAGTTTCTAAATCCTTATCCGAGGCTAAATACAAGTGTTATGTTGTTACCCGAATTTTGTCTTGGCCCGTGTCGCGTTATGACTCGGTTTTGACCTAAAAAATGGCCTTTATGTGGTCCATCCCCCGAGGGAAAACTTTTATGACCCATTTTTTGCTTGCGGGTCTTGGACCTTGATTAGGACTCTCTTGTAGCTCAATATATAAAGGCATCTCGAGTTTGGAGTGAGAATAGAGAGAAAACACTATAAATCGTAGAGAAAGAGTGTGAGCTAGGGTTTGGGGTTGAAACTTGTAATCCCCTGATTCTCGCATAGTGAAAACTTTTGTCAAATCATCATTGTGAACGTAGGCACATCGTTAAACTATGTAAATTCTTATGTTCTATGCATGGTGCTTGTTTCATTTTCTGTCATGTTTCATGATTGTACTTGGTTTGTGACTGTTTGTCGTAACAAACCAGTATCAGAACTCTCGGTTTGAAGTTGGGATGGTGATCAAGTTTTTGGAAATCGAGAAGTTTAATGACATAAACGATTTCAACTTGTGGAGAGTTAGGATGCAAGCTCCAAGGTGCTGAATAGAAGGGATTGTCACACCCAGGATTTTCGAATAGAAATCCGGGATGTGAAAAACAAATAAAATAAAAATATACAAATAAGAGAATTCTAAAGTTCCCAAACAATCCTTTAAATACATAGAGTTCTGTACACCATTCTATTACATTGGAAGGACATATTAAATTTATCTCTTCCATACAAATACTCAAAATAATACAATCTCTCCCAAATCCTGGACAGAAATAAATTCTAATGGCCTCACTGCTACCTCTTCAATTGGTACTAACGAATTTCGTAATTGCCCCTGTGTCAGCGTCCAAACTTGCAAAGTATGGGAGGGGGTGAGCTCAAAGCTTAACAAGGATATACTGAACAATCTTTCATTACTTTAGCAAGTTGACTTTTGCATCAATAATTTCAAAATAATTTAAATAAATATATTCAATAAATAAAACATTTAACAATTCATAATTTCATTAATATAACATTTAACATTTGCTAACTGCCTCAATTTATCAACACATAACATTTAAGCATAAATAATTTTGAATGCACAGAATATAAGCAATTACACATTTAATTGCACAAAATCAACAAATACACAATTGCACATCAACAAATGGTGCGCTTAAAATAACACCCCAAATACCAATGAAACATCAACAACACTTAAATAAATTTACATCACAAATGCATTTAACAATCCCAATTCAAATTGCAATACAATTCAAATAAAGCAATTTAAATTACTAAATCCATAATCATTAATATATATATATATATATACAAGTATGTATTTAAAAAAAATACAAACACATTGAATTTTTATACAAATTTATTACACAGAAAAACTACGTATGCACATTTAATAATAAGACATACTTAAATTAAATATATGCGATTAGGAAAAGTGAGCAAGAATTAACTTGCCTTGGGTTTATTATCCGGAAGCCTGCAAATTCGTTGCACATGCTACTGCAACTAGGGGTGGCAATTTCCTCCGTCCCGATGGGTTTCCGCCCCGCTCTGCCCCTAATGGAGGGGATTTGGTCCGCCCCTAATAGGAGCATGGGCGGGTATGATTTTTTTAAGAAAACCCGTCTAGTACTCACCCCGCCCCGATTATATACATATATATATATATATATATACATATATATATATATATGAAATGTGTCATTTTTTTTATTATTATATTACTTATATAAATATAGTATACTAGATATATGGCAGTCACTAGGTTACCTTGTTCTGCTCTATTCCTCTCTTTATCTTATGGCTAAAAGAGAACTCTCTCTATCTTGTCTACATAATAGATCTATAATAAAAAAAAATCTTGAAGACCAAAACCGTTTCTATCTCCATCTACATATGTATATATGTTTGTGTCATTTTCTTTGGTCTTATATATTGAAGTTTTGACTATTGGAGTGTTGTATCATCGTTTGAGTACATTTAACCCAAACACCGAATTCAAAGCAAATAAAACAAAGGATTTTAAGGATTTTGTTATTCCTCTCTTTCTCTAAATGGGGTGGTGGTAGTATGTTTACCACAAACCCGTTAGGATTCTTAACGGGAGATAGATTTAGTATTTACTTGATGGGGCGGGGTAGGGTTTTGACATACCCACCCCATACCCGCCCCGTTGCCATCCCTAACTGCAACCGCCCAATTGGCTTCAGCCCAATGTCAAAGGCCACTACTGTCTAATCCCAAACTTCAAACCCAATTTAATTAGGCCCAATTTAAATTGTGCAAGCCCAATCAAAATTAAAGCCCAACCAAAGTTGGCCCAATTAATTGTCTGGCCCAAATAAAAAATTACCAATTGCACAACCCGTGTAACCAAGCAACCCAATCCATACTACCTAATTTTATAACCCGAAACCATGCTGTAGGCCATAGCTACCATATCTATCAGGCCACTATTCATGGTAGCCCAATCATAACCAATTAAAGAAAATATTTTCATAGTTCATGGTAACCCAAACATATCTATTTATATAGACATACAAATATTTCATCACTATGGTCAACACCACAAACACACTGTTATGGTAGCCCAAGACCAACCCAAATGACCAATATCAACCGTGAGTAGCCACCACTAGTTACTAGTGAACCATGCTGCCACCTTACCATTTAAGACCCAACCTTAGACCATGTACTCATGTAAAACCATTCTCCACCACAAGGAGCAATCCTAGCCCACGAGGTCACCACCCGACACCCACTTCTGCCATGAATACCCTTCTCGGCTGCACCTTCACCATAACCCGACACCCAAGCTAGCCGAATCAGTTGTGCCAAACACAACCTTCAACCACTACATGAAGACTCAATAACCAGCCTTCATGGAGCTCACCCAAACCCATGTCATAACAAACCCAGCCGAGCTCACCATGCCCTCCACTAATTTCAGCCAACCCAAAACCAAACCGACCGCCATTGCACGGCTAACCAAACTTCACCGCTAAACCACCATGGCGGCACCCAATCATTGCCATAGCCAATCCCAATTCCAAAGCTCACTGCCGGAATCCATGTCTGACACCACCAATGTTCAACTGTCAACCCGCAAGCTTCAACCCATTCAATTGGAAGACCCACAACTATCAAGGACCCATAACAGTCACCATGTCCAGACAGCCAAGTAAAGACCCAGCAAGGACTTGTGAACCACCATGGCCTCCACCAACCTTCAGTTGCAACTCCTCCAGCTGTCTTCACAAACCAACCAGTTGTGAGACCCAAATAGCCCGGCCACCATCGTCACCATGGCCAGCCGTGAGCCACCACACCTCAGCCGAACCATCAAGAAGACCAATCGAACAGCCAAACCCAACCGAGCCACCAACATGCTTGCACGGCGGAGCACCAACACTTCACTACCACACCATGCACAGCCCTGGCTAAACCCGAAACCATGCTCCCTCAGCTTACTTCCGGCCACCATGTCACGGCCGGGCCATCTCCACAACCTCAAATCGGCACCACTCTAAGTCGGTACCAACTCCACCATGGCAGCCTCCATGCCCAGCCGAGCCTCTACCCTCTCTCTCTAAGCTGCCCTTTTCTCTCCCTAAAACATTTTCTTGCTCCCTCTAGGGTTTTCTCTCTTTTTTATTTTTAGAGATTCTAATAAAATACTAAAGAAAATAAAAGAGAGAACAATAATAATAAATATACACTTAGCCCATATTAAAATATACACTTAACCCAACACCTAAGCAATTATCCTCCAGCCCAAACTCAAAACTCCAACCCAAACTCTCCCTAACCCAATTAGAAGAAGAACTAATAAAATAAATAAATAAACAATAACTGAAATACAAAAGTATGATCTAACCTAATAAAAAATAAATAAATAAAACAACCTAAAGCATTTAACATTTAAAACACTCAATAAAAATTTAAACAAGTAAAATATTTAACATTTAAAACACTCAATCAACAATTTAAACAAATAAGAAAACCCAAATTAAAATTACATAACCTCAAAACTATGGATACTACAGGGATGCACTGCTAGAAAAGTGAAAGGAAGATAAAAAAGATGACGTTATGGGAAAGCACACAATGCGATTCTGTTGTGCCTGACTAACAAGGTTTTGTGAGAAGTTTCTGGAGAGACTACGACGGATGGGCTATGGAATAAGTTGGAGTCCCGTTATATGAAAAAATCTCTTGTGAATCGCTTGTATCTAAAGAAGCAGTTTTTCACTCTTTAGATGCATGAAGATTCGCCTCTGAAAGACCATCTTGATGAGATTACTGTTGTTATCATGGATTTGAAGCATATTGATGTTAAAAAAGAGGATGAGGATCAAATTGTTATTATGTTGTGTTCTCTACCGCTCTCGTACAAGAACTTTGTCGATACAATGATGTGTAGTAGAACAAATTTGTCCATGGAAGATGTGAAGGCAGCTTTGAATTCTAAGGAGTTGTAAATAAGGACATTTGTTCGGTAGAGGGCTTGGTTGTTAGAAGGGAGAACGAATCAGAAGGGAGGGTCTAGTAGTAGAGGTCGTTCTAAGTGTAAGAACAAATGCTTCATTTTTCACAAGGAAAGGCACTTCAGGAGAGACTATTCGGAACGTAAGAAGGAAAAGAGAAAATCCTCTAAAGCTAGTGAGGTGGCCGTTGTAGAGGGTAATGACTCAGATGGTGGTAACGTTCTCACGATCTCTGTCCGTGGCTCTGACCATGAGTGGATTCTTGATTTGGGTTGCTCGTATCACATTTGTCCATATAGGGAGTGGTTTACCTCTTATCGTTCCATTGATGGAGGAGAAATTCTGATGGGGATTAATGTGCTGTGCAAGGTTGTAGGTATCGGTACAGTTCAAATCTAGATGTTTGACAATATAGTGAGAACACTGATGTCAGGCTGTCTCAGAACTAAAGAAGAATTTTGTAGAGATCGGGTCCAATTTTGACCTGTTTTCTTTTTATTCATCATTGTCATTATAAATGAGTTTTAAATGATGTTATGAATTTTAAATGTAGTAAACATGTTTGGGGACTTGTTTAGAGGTTTTGAAAAGTTTTTGAAGTGTTTGGTGAAATTTAAAAATTTTGGGTTGACGGGGCTTGGAACATAGGTCGGGTGGACCCGAGAATCCAAATTTTTTTTGAAAATAATTACTTTTGTTTTTTGACCAAATGAAATGTTTAAAGAGTAAAAAAAGTTATTTTTTGAAATTGAAAACAGAGGTCGGGAGGGTACATTAAGTGGCCCGAGGGTATTTTGGTCATTTTATGGCATGGAGGCTATAAATATCTAGAGATAGATATTCCAGCCATTTATGAGAAACCAAAACATCCGCCCACTTCTTCTCTCTCCATTCTCTACATCTTATTTCTTTCTTTCTTTGATTTAGAAGCCTTGGAGGTTGATTTGGAAGACACGGAAGACAAATGATTTGTTCTTCTCGGTGAGGGATTCGTTTTGAACTGAACGAAGTGCAATTTGGTGGAGTGGGAAAAGCTAAAATTTTTATGGTTTGACTAGAAAAGCTTGAGATTTGAGGTAAGGGTGTCTTCTCCTTCCTTTCATTGATTCCTTAGGATTCTTTATGGTTTATAGTTGTATTAGCATGATTTAAAGAAGTAGATAGTTATATCTTTGAGTTCTTCCTTATATATGCATGCTAAGAGTATTCTTCATATGATGTATATGATGTATGTGAGGCATATTGGTTCTATACATGTTAAATTTGAGCTTTTGTGCCATCTATATGAAATATATGATGTGTGTGAGGCATATGGGTGTTATATATGAGAATTGGTGAACTTAACATGCTAATTATAACTTAATTATGTTTTACTTCTTGTATGAGTAACCATGTTGTATGTGTTGGTTTGAGATGCATGAGGTTCATTAGAATTACTTATGAGCCAAGACAGGAGTTATGTGCATGTTGAATACCATGTATTGAAAAAATTACATCAAGGAATGATTTTTCACGTCAATACATTTGGTGATGGTTGTGAATGAAATTACATGCATTGTGATATGCGTGTTGTATATGTTTAGCATTTAATGCACTTGGTAGGAAGTGGAATGAGTCTTGAGAAGGTTAAAGTATGATATTGGATACAAACATGTTGTGTGGTGAGCTTGTGCCCCCAATTGACATATTTCAATTGGCGACGAGATAGATTTTCTCTCTCAATTAACATATTTCAATTAGCGAGGACCCTTGGTGGTGTGTATGAGGTTGACAGATTTCAATTGGTGATATCTTTGGTGGTTTGAGAGGTTAACAGATTTCATTGGTGATATCCCGAAATTGGTAAAGTTTAAGCACTTGAGTTGGTGGTTTAGTCTTGTTCATGAATTATGAATTCATGAAAGAGTTTGTTTTATGAAATTTAATATGGATGTTATGTTGTTATTGTGGTCATGTATGGTTAATTAGTCATTTGATATTTTTGTTGCATAATTGTATCATTGATAGTATGAGCATTGTGACCATGCCATATAGTGTAAGGATGTCATGATTGCATATCACGTAGGTCAGCATCGGGTCGATGCTTAGGTGGGTTTGGTCATCTCTGTTAGGCTTAGTTGTATGCTCACCCCCTCTCCCCAAACATTTTCAGATAGGTGATAGCCTAGGTGGTTTGAGAGGTTGACAGATTTCATTGGTGATATCTCAGAATTAGTAGAATTTAAGCATTTGAGTTGGTGGTTTAGTCTTGTTCATGAATTGTGGATTTATAGAGGAGTTTGTTTTGTGAAATTCAAGATGGATGTTATGTTGTTATTGTGGTCATGCATGGTTAATTGGTTATTTGATATTTTTGTTGCATAATTGTATCATTGATAGTATGAGCATTATGACCATGCCATGTAGTGTAAGGATGCCATAATTGCATATCATGTAGGTCAGCGTCGGGTCGATACTTAGGCGGGTTTAGTCATCTCTACTAGGCTTACTTGTATGCTCATCTCCTCTTCCCAAATATTTTCAGACAGAGCATCGGCGATGAATGGAATGTGAGTAAGCAAGTGGAGCTTGTACGACCTTCTTATGTTATTTTTGGATATTGTATCTTATGCTATCCATATCGGCTTGTGACATCTTGAAATATTTGAAATGACTTGTAATTTTGGAACAAGGATGTAATACCCCGCTCCAACACATGGTATGATATTGTCCGCTTTGGGCCTGAGCCCGCACGATTTTACTCTTGGATTTTACCCCAAAAGGCCTCATACCATTTGAAGAGAACATACTACATATAAGCACATCCCCTTTTCCACACCCAGGCGATGTGGGATTGAGCACCTTGTACCCTGTCAGTGTGGTAGCTCAGCCCAGTGTCTGTCTATGCACCCACCCACTCACACCCGTCCACAAGGGTTACTACAATCCACCCCCCTACGAGGCCCGACGCCCTCGTCGGCACACTTACTTCCGGCTGGGTTCAGGCTCTGATACCAACTGTAATACCCCACTCCAACACATGGTATGATATTGTCCGCTTTGGGCCTGAGCCCGCACGGTTTTACTCTTGGGTTTTACCCCAAAAGGCCTCATACCATTTGAAGAGAACATACTACATATAAGCACATCCCCTTTTCCACACCCAGGCGATGTGGGATTGAGCACCTTGTACCCTGTCAGTGTGGTAGCTCAGCCCAGTGTCTGTCTATGCACCCGCCCACTCACACCCGTCCACAAGGGTTACTACAAAGGACTTGTTTATAAAATGTTTGTAGAGTTGTATATTGTTCCTTTAAGTTGATGCTTTGAGGACTTGAGAAAAACTTGTTAAAATGTATGCTTTTGAACTATATTTATGAAATGCATGGACTTAACATCTACGAGACGTAAATGTATGAATTTTGTGGAGATTTATTCATGTTCAGAGTTGTGGATGAATGCATGAGACTAGGGAATGTACTTAGACTTGAACTATACAGGTTTTGGGCATTTTGAGAACCATTAGTTGCCTAGTTTTTTGCAATAGCCGACCGAAAGTGTAAGATCCAGAATGATTGTAAATGGGGAACCAATTTCGGATGACTAAATGAGGGCTTCAACCGGCCGATAGTACCCTTTTAACCGACCAAAACTACCCTCTAACTGACTGATAGAATTGGCAAACTTGAGGTCAGCTAAACCCAGGTTTCAACTGACCGAAATTGGGCTGAGTTAGAATTTCATAAGACTTGGAATGGGAATGAGTATGTATGGATGCATATACTAATGTGGGACCTATTGGGACGGGTAATGATGAGTATAAGCATAAGTAATCACGTGCGTAATGATAGCTTCCGCAGTTGTATGGTATTGATATTTGATTTTTACCGTTCACCCTTATTTCCTTCGCTCTTAACTGGGTGTCAAAAATCAGGGTGTGACAAATTTGATTTTCCTAGGTACGTTGGATTCCATCGGGTGTAGTTACAAGGTTGAAGGTGGAGTCATTATGGTTTCAAACGGTGCTCTTGTGGTGATGAAGGGATTGAAGCAACATGGTTTGTATGCGTTGTAGGGTAGCACGGTTACAGGTTCAGTTGCAGTGTCATCCTTGGATCCGAATTTAGATACTACCAAATTGTGACATATACGGCTTGGGTATATAAGTGAGAGGGGGATGGATGTTCTGAGTAAGCAGGATCCGCTTAGTGGTCAGAAACTGAAAAGTTGGATTTCTGTGAACATTGTGTCTTCGAAAAATACTATAAAGTGAAGTTCAATATGGGAATTCACAGGACCAAGGGCACAGTGGATTATTTACATTTTTATCTTTGGAGTCCCTCTTAGGTTAATTCAAATGGTGATGGTAGATATATGATGACGCTGATTGATGATTTTTCTCGAAAAGTTTGGGTTTATATTTTGAAGCACAAGAATAAGGCTTTTGTCATGTTCAACCCAGTGAAAGACCTTGATTGAAAAGCAAATTAGAAAATAGGTTAAACGCTTGAGGACAGTTATGTGTATCACAGGAGGCTCTCAAATGGTTCATATTTGTACTTGTTGATCTATGTTGATGACATGTTGATACCTTACAGAAATTCGTTTGAAATCAACATGTTGAAAACTTAGCTAGGTGGTGAATTTGAGATGAAGGATCTAGGTGCCACGGAAAGGATTTTGGGCATGAAGATTTTCAAAGACAGAGGAGTGGGAAGATTGTATTTGTCACGAAAGGAATACATTGAGCTTGTGCTAGAACGCTTCAGTATGCAAGCATCAAAGCCTGTAAGTACTCTATTAGCAGCCCACTTTAGACTTTCGGCAGAATTGTCATCACATACTGAGGAGGAGGTGGAGCACATGTCTCGTAATCCTTATGCTAGTGAAGTTGGTAGCATCATGTATGCTATGGTGTGCACTAGGCTAGAAATTTCATATACGGTTAGTGTAGTGAGCAGATACATGGATAGACTTGGGAAAGTTCATTGGCAGGCTGTGAAATGGATATTGCAGTACTTGCGAGGCACTGCAGATATTGGATTAGTCTATGACAGAGGTAGCGACACGTCTGGGAATGTTGTTCGATATTTTGATTCAGATTATGCTAGAGATCTTGATAGGAGGTCCTTGACAGGGTATGTCTTTACTCTTTGTGGGAGTGTGATCAGTTGAAAAGAGACTTTGCAGTCTATAGTTGCATTAACTACTATAGAGGCTGAGTACATGGCAGCCATAGAGGCAGTGAAGGAAGTTATATGGCTTAAAGGCTTAGTTAGTGATCTGGGCTTGTAGCAGGATGATTGGACTATGTTTTGCGATAGCTAGAGTGTTATACATCTAACTAAAAATCAAATGTTACATGAGAGAACCAAGCATATTGATGTGATGTTGCACTTCATCAGAGATGTGATTGCACAAGGTGCTATTGTAGTGACGAAGATTAGGACCACAAAGAATCCAGCGGATATAATGACTAAGGTCATTTCTACTATCAAATTCAGACATTATTTGGGTTTAATTGGTGTTTGTAGTTGTTGAGACCATTAGGGACATGCGAAGGAGGTGAAAAGAGTAGTTGGAATTGCGGAGCTAGGCGAAATTCGAACCAAGGTGAAGATTTGTTATGTTGTGGCTTGAATTTTGTCTTGTCCTGAGTCGCATTGTGACCCGATTTTGAAAAAAAAAATGGGCTTTGTTTGGCCTAACTCCCGAGAAAAATTTTATGACCCGTTTTTTGCTTACGGGTCTTAGACCCTGATTAGGATTCTCTTGTAGCTTGGTATATAAGGGCATCTAGGGTTTGGAGTGAGAATAGAGAGAAAATACTGTAACTCGCAAAAAGAGAGTGAGAGTGGCGTTGAATATTGTAATCTCCTAATTTTTGGATAGTGAAAACTTTCACTGGATCTTCGCCATGGATGTAGGCACATCACTAAACCACGTACATTCTAGTGTTTTGTGTATGGTGCTTCTTTCATTTTCTGTAGTGTTTCGTGATTGTGCTTGGTTCGTGGTTATTTGTCTAGTGTTTTGTGTATGGTGCTTCTTTCATTTTCTGTCGTGTTTCGTAATTGTGCTTGGTTCGTGGTTATTTGTCGTAACATGTCTTTGACATCTGCTTGTAGCAAGGTGAGAAACAAGCTCCCAATCATGAACCACCAAATATTATGATGTGATGATAAGTAAACAAGTACAAAGAAATTTGCAAGAACACACTAAGAATTATACGTGATTCGGCTAAACAAGCCTACGTCTATGGAGAGGCTGATTTCCTATATAGATTGTAATAGTACAAGTTGAAATATTGTATCAAGAGTATACCCAACTCTCAATCCTTATACACCCAATCTCACTTAAAAGGAAATCACAAATTCTAAACAAGAATTCTCTCTCTAAGTGTTTTCTCAATAACAATAAGAGTACTACCTCTACACAAGAGTTCACCTCTTAGAACAATGAGAGTGACCTCTCAAATACAATGAGAGAATTGGCTCTTTTCTTCTCACTAGTCTCAACCTATAACATAGGTAACTATTTATAAAGCCCAAAACCCAATTCCCTGGTGGACAAGGATTACAATTCCTTAGAGTTCAAGACTTGCTTAACAAGTACTTTCCTTCCTTAAGACCAAGATTTGTCTTCTAAGAAATTACATAATAAGACAACTCTATAATAAAAACCTAATCACAATAGGAATTTGAGCCAACCTAACAAATATCTATAATATATTGTGTAACTTGTGTTGGAATGGATACTACCTCTACCATATGTTGAACAAAGCCAATCGTTTGCTCTGGTTCAGCCTGTCAAGGTGTATATGGGAGTTGAAGGTAAAGTCAATTACCCCCAATCTCCTAAAATGTCTGATAAATCATGTGATGAATGGAAGAGAGGTTATATATGGTAATGACCACATACAGGATCAGTTTGAATTAAGTTGGTATTGTTAGTAATGTCTTTAGATCTAGTGCAAGAAATCCAGAATGTACTTCAGAAACTTATTTTATTAGAATGTGTGATGCATTTGGGCATCATGGACTCATGCATACCTAATTGAGTCCAAGAGAGTTTGGTCTTTGAAACCCCAACCTTATCACAGCTACAACTGGAAGAATATTCTAAACCTTAGGAGCATGGCCAGACCCTTCTTAAGACACCATATTGGAAATGGTATTCATACAAGCCTTTGGTTTGACTATTGGTTACCTCAAGGTCCTTTAATTGACCTTATAGATTCTAACCTCATCCATTCCTCCTCATTATCCATTCACTCAAGGTTAGTGATAACATCATCAACTCTCAATGGAACATTCCTTCTTATATGTCAAATTTGATTCCTATCCTCCAGTCTCTTCTGCTGGCCATTCCTATCCACAATGACATTGCTGACAAAGTCTCATGGATCCTTTCTCCCTCAACTACATTCTCCTTATCACACACCTTGCATGGCCTGGAATCACCTTCTCCTACCTTCACATGGCATAAACTTATATGGTTCAAGAATAACATCCCAAAAAAAAAAAACATCCTAAAGCATAGGTTCTTGCTTTGGATGTCAGCTTGGAACAGACTAAATACTCTAGACAGATCTGCAATAGCTTTCCTTCACATTCCTAATCATTGCTATCTTTGTCTTGGTGCCAATGAATCCCCATCCCCTTTGTTTTTTCAATGCCCATTCTCATCTTTCATATGGAACCACATTCAGTTCCTATGCTTCCAAATTGCTTCTTGTGTTTATTTCATATGGGCTGAGAGAAATAATAGGGTGTTCAAGAACCAAGTCTAATCCTTCTCTCACCCTCTAAAAAATCAAGAACTCTATTAGATGTGAACTTCTGGGGCTTAAATTCTCTAATACTTCTCCCAACAGAAAGGTAGCTGCAGAATAGAACATCCCTTCCTCGTGTTTTCCCTCAAATGCATCCATATCCATCTTGTTTCCTAATGTCTGTTGACCTCCTCTAGGTTGTTTTGTTGGATCTGGTTATGCTCTCATTGGTCTGCAATATTCCCTGGTTAGCTGGAGCTGGAGATTCAGTAATTGCTCAGTCCTATTGATTTCTTGCTACTGGTTACTGGTAGTGGTTTTCAGTTCTGGTTTATATTGGTGCTGCTGAGCCTTGATGCTGATTCTAGCTGTACTTTTGTTAATTTTGTAGTTTATTACTTGTGTTTCTTCCTTGTTGCAGTAGGTTATGCCATTATTTTGAGTCCGTGTTTCATGTTATGGCTTCCCCTTCACATGATTCATACATCTTATGGGTCACTCCAAAGAGAAAAAAGATTCATATATCTTGTTAAAATTGGAGTTAAATTTTATATCAATAGAGTTTAGTAAGTAAATATTTTCTGTTTCTTTTCTTTTTTTAGTAACTATGTAAAGTTTATTATACTGTAGCATTTTGAAAGTTTGTGAAATATATTAATAGCAAGAATCATCTAGAAAGAAGCATTGATTTTTTTTTTTTTAATTAAAATTACTTGGTTCCTAATTATTTCAAGATGACAAACACAATGTTTAGGCTAAGTAACTTTAAAGTGAGATGAGCATTGTCATATTCCCCAAGGAAAATATACATTTATTCAAAGAAATAGAGTGGTTTCACCAAACACCAAGTTATTAAAGCTATACAAGTTAAAAAAAAAAGATAAATTTTCATATAGAGTGACTTGAGAGAATCAACTATCTACACTCACTGCAGAAATGTCATAGAAGCCTAGTGTTGTATGAACCACAATAAGAGCACTTGTGATAGAGCCAATGAAATGAAGCAGTTCCTCTCTTTTCACAGTCATTGCATAATATGACCTGAAAATCGTTCCATAGTTGAGCAAATATGCATCTCGTAACATTGCGGAAGAGAGAAGATAAATAAAGTATGACAAGTAGGACCAAAGAGAATAATCAACCTGAGTCTGGCCAGAATACTCGTCCGGAATTTTCTCTTCAGCCAATAATGCATCTAACATCCCAAAGTACACCTGGAAATACACCATTAGCATATTGAATTCAAAGACTCTCACAATCTAAAATAGAGACAATTTAAATTGCCTTAGCAACTGAATAATCTAATATGCAAATTAATTTTGGGGTTACTAGGGCTGACCATAAATTAACTAACAGTAAAATGAAGACCAATTCTTTTCCCTTTCTTTCTTTACTATCTTCTTTACAAGATTTCTTTCTTTTCAGCTGACAAATACAGCATCAATTTTGTGAACCATATGTGGGGCACGTTTTGCACAATGTGCTTAAAAAGACATAGAGAAGTAGTTCAGCAAGCCCAAAAAAATAAAATAATAATAATAAAGAGAGATTTTTAACTCTAAGTCTTCAACTAACAAAACGATCTAGTCCAAACTGTTACGACAAACAGCCAGGAACCAAACAATAATCACAAAATACAATAGAAAACGAAACAAGAACCACACACTGAACACAAGAATATATGTGGTTCGGCAATATACCTACGTCCATAGCGAAGATCTAGCGAAAGTTTTCACTATTCAAAAATTAGGAGATTAGAAGTTTCAACTCTCAAACCCTAGCTCTAACTCTCTTTTTGCGATTTTTAGTATTTTCTTTTAATTCTACTCCAAACCCTAGAGAGTCCTAATCAAGGTCTAAAACTCACAAGCGAAAAACGGCTCATAAAATTTACAAAGCCAATTTTTCGAGTCAAAACTGGGTTACAAAGCGACCTAGGGCGAGACAAAATTCGGGCCACAATATAACAAATTTCCACCTTGGCTTGAATTTCACCAAGCTCTGCAATCCTAGCTACTCCTCTGTGTGCCCCTAAGAGCCTCAACAACTGCAAACACTAATCAAACCCAGATAATGCCTGAACTTCATAGTAGGAATGACCTTAGTCATCATATCTGCTGGATTCTCTACTATCTAAATCTTACTCACTGCAATATCACCCTATGCAATCACATCTCTGATGAAATGCAACCTGACATCAAAACACAGTCAAATCATCCTGCTACAAGCCTAGATCACTAACTAAGCCTTTAAGTCATAGAGCTTTCTTCATTGCCTCTTTGGTTGCCATGTACTCAACCTTTGTAGTAGACAATGCAACCGTAGACTGCAAAGTCGCCTTTCAACTGATCCACTCCCACAAAGAGTAAAGACATACTCTGTCAAGAACCTCCTCCTATCAAGATCTCCAACAATATCCGAATCAACAAACCCAACAATATTTTTCCCGGAGGCACTGCCCCCGGACTCGGCTAATTTTCATGGAGGCTGCCGGTTCGAAACTAGGGTTTTTTCAAGTTTGAAGATGGTTCACGCAATGTGGTTCTAGTCGAGAATCCAAACATTGGATATCTTTATTTAATATTGTGACTGGGACAGCCCTGAGCTTCTTATCACATTGGGCCTGTGCTTTTTTTGACTTCTACAATTACTTTTACTTTTTTTAATTTAAAGTAACTTTTACAAGTTTCCTTTTACTTATTTTACTTTTTTTACTCTAAAATATTGTAACTTTTACAAGTTACTGTACTTTTTTATCTTTTTACCTCTCAAAACACAAGTTACCTTTACTTCTTTATTTAAAGTAACTTTTACAAGTTACTCTCCGAGAGGAAATATTGTAACTTTTACAAGTTACCGTGCTTTTTATCTTTTTACCTCTCAAACACAAGTTTCCTTTATTTTTTTATTTAAAGTAACTTTGTTACTCTCCCACACGACCCCTATTTAGGATAGATGACCTATATTTTTATCACTATTTATTATTTATGACCGTGTCCACGTACCCGTGTATACTTTTTAGACTCTTTTCAGTCGAGTCCATGTATCCAATAATTTGAAAGATGGTCGAGTTTGACCTTTAGACACGCACTCGTGTCCGACACCTGTACCCAGTCCAGGTAACATAGCACATAACACAAACAAATAAAAACTCTTTAAGCAATTCCTTATTCAACTACTTCTCATTTGTCTAATGAGGCACTAGGCCAGTTACATGATCCTATTATATATAGAAGATGAGTAAGGAAGCTCACGTATGTAACCGTAACACGTGTAGATATTATATCCAAAATTGGGGTTATTAAATTATGCAAAGTCCAAGGAAACCTAGGAACGTAGAAAATTCAAGCCTTCTAGATCACTTGATTTCATAGGCAGTTTTGATGTATATCAGGTTGGTGATAAGTTGGATCTGGATCCTCAAAGTTAAAATTCTCTAAATTATCCTAGGATTCATGAGGAGTTGATATGTGGAGTTTTTATTCAATCTATGGTCTATAAGTTTGCCACATCATACAAACAATAAGAAACTTTAGAACAACATTGTATCCACGGAACACCGTTAACAAACGGTAGAACTTTTCAAACACCTAATTATCTCTCTATTTGATTTCTATTCTAGGGTTTTTCTTGTGAAGAAAGAGAGAGCACACTTCACAATCGGTTTCCTTAATGGCTGCTCTACCACTACGTCACCACCAATGCCAACAGTGGGTCTTGCAGGGCCATCCACCCACAATATTTCTCCTTCGCCCTCTATTTCAGTGCAAATCAACCTTAACTTACCCCTTCTCTCGTCCCCTCTAATTCCCTCTCTCAATTCTTCATAACTAGGTTGCTCCCCTCAGAGCCTTGAGGTGGCAGAGAAGAAAGTCTCCTTTCCTTCTTTCAAAAAGTGCACAAAAAGAGAACAAATCATAATTAGCAGTTATGCAGCATAGTTTTCTTCAAGGTACTTTATATATGTATCGGTACTGAACATAAATAATTAGAATAAATATGTCAGGAAAACCTAGCATTCTTTGGCACACTTAAAGGGACACAAAATGGGTACTGAGAGAAAAGAAGGATAGATGTAACAAAGAGAAAAAATCTAGAATTTGGCATGGGTTTCAGCCGTTCGCAAAAATGGCGTTCTTTGATCTTCCATTCAAAATGGCACCGTATTGGAATATTTTTTGAAGTGTCTGGCATGGAGATTTCAAGCCAGAGATTGGTGTAAAATAACACGTGTTGTTGCCTCATGAAGTCAACTTAGGATAACTTAGAGAATTTTAAATTAGAGGATCCTGATCTCAGTTGGATAGACGGTCAATTTTCAGATATGTTACTGACAAAAAGTTACATGGAAGAGCAAGAAGCAGAATGTAGTGGCAAGATTTAGCATAGTTACATGGATGAACAAAAGGCGGAATGAAGTGGCAAGATTTAGCGCAGAAGCTGTGTACAAATCTATCACACATGCGACAAGTGACACGATTTGGGTCAGGTCACTTTTGCAAGAGTATGGAATTTGGTAGTGACTTGCACACATCTAACATTGTTTTGTGACAATTAGTTAGGTATGTATATTACTTTTTGTTAGCCGTCTACTCTAATTGCTTAAACTATTAGAGAAGGTATAACTTAAATATTAGTATTATCTAACAGACTCCTTAACATGTAGTCAGATTTCGGTCCAACAAGGGTATCAATTATAATTATCACAATGGCAGTGAGATTTGAAATCAAGAGCTTGCTTGCTCTGATACCATTTTAAAAACCATCTACTCTAAAGTTTAAGTGATTAGAGAAGGTGTAACTTAATTATTTGTATTCTTTGACACTTGTTCATTCAGTCTTCCATGAGAGAACCAACCATATAAAGGTAGACTGCCATTTTATGCAAAATAGAGTGATGGGAAAGTTGATTGTTACTGCTCTTGTTGAGTTGATATATTTATTAAAGCTTTAGGAAAGCATTATTCTTTGATCAGTTTGAGAAGAAATATTGAGGTAGTATTAAGCAATAGGGGTAAGCTTATAATTTCAATTTCTTAATAATATAAGTAGAAAAGCCAACCCTCCCAAGGGTAGCTCTCTCATTTTCTCCATCTCTCCTTTGCCAGTATCCTCAGCTCTCTTCCCTCTATATATCAAACACAATCATACTATGATACCGTGTAGAAAGTTGGAGGCTAATTATTGTGATCAAGAGTTCATATATATAGCAAGAGAAGAGTAATATAGAAACCAAATATTTTCAAATATCCCCTTAATCTAGACTAATCTGATGTAATTCTAATAACATGTACAAGCATACTTATCACTAGTAGTTGACATGGTTTGTGACGTGTGTCTCAATTGCTAGAGTACAAGGTCATACTCCATTACTAAGTACACTTTTAATATAGTTTCTTGATCTCAACTGTAAGGCAAAGCATGCAACTACGACGTGAAATAAGTTTGTCTAGTATAATCCTTGAATACATCAGACCTTTACCAATAACTTGAAGGCTCACTTTCATCCGCATCCATGTGGAAAATGAAACAACAACAAAATCACTTCTCAAGGTAATTCTAAGGATATCAGATCTGACAGCCTGTCTGGAAATAGTAATCAGGTTTATCTAAACTGCAAAATAAGCATCCTATGGTTATTTAAGCTGACTTTGAAAATCTAAAACTGGGTGTAACTTCAAGTGGAAACAAGCTATTGAGTACAAAAATTTGAACATGTTGAAGAATGTTTCAATCAATGCAGGACAACCATGAGAAACTGTACGCTTTCTATTCTAAAGGAATATGTTGAGTGCAATTGTTGCTAATAATATCAGTTACCAATGTCTTCTGACTTATATATGTTTGTAACATAAACAATAAAAGAAGTGTTAAAGTGATGTGTATCATATAAAATAACTTGTAACTGACCTGCATGTCCCCAAGTGACTTGCTACAAATTGGGCAGGTATAGTGGGTATAAGTGTAGTCCTAGCAGCAGCAGAGAGTGTCAGTAAAGTAAGTTGAAGGTCTGTATGATCTTTGGGGAAAAAATGATCTTTGTTTGAGTCAATTACCTGAAAACATGCCGAATGCATCAAATGACCACATGGAAGGGCCTTAACTGGAGAGCTTGATGTGAAGATGTATTCGTGGCAGATTGGACAGTTGTCCTCAAAGCACTTCTCACGGCATATATGCACTGAAAGAGATCGTGACATGCAAGCATTGCAATTCATACAATGAAAATAGTCAATGCCCAATCCTTTCCCGACTCGGCACAGGTTACAGTAAGGGCAGTGATAAATTTCCCTGTTTAACACGCTCTTTTTTCAGAGAACTCCATGATATGAAAAGTCCAACTTCAAGATATCAAGATGTGATATGGAAAGGAACACAAAATTAACCTAGATCAACTCCATTCTTTTACATGTACAAAAAGCGATGGATAGAGAGAGAGCATAAAAGTAACAGCCTCAAAAATAAATGAAGGTTAGAAGAATTTGACGCATTATAGTACCATGGTGTAGAGGCCATTTATTAGTGTAATTGTTGAAGCTGGGCTGTGACATGAGAATGTGGGTTTGAGTCTGAGCCTGAGGGAAACTACTTTGTTAACACAATTCGTTGGCAATATGTCTATGCTGGTTCAAAACCAGCTCAGTCTAACAACAAAATGAAGGTTAGAAGAAATTGATGCATTATAATACCACGGTGCAGAGGCCATTTATTAGCGCAATTGTGAAAGCTGGGGCTGAGAGTATGAGTACACGGGTTTGAGTATGAGACTGAGGGAAACTACTTTTTAAACATAATTCGTTTGCAATATGTCTATGTTGGCTCAAATCCAGCTCGGGCCATTAATTTGCCAATTTACCTGAGATGGTATAACTAATGCCAAAAGGTTAAGTCAGCACTCAGTTTACCCCTCTTTGCAGCCCACATTGGTTGGACTAGCACTGTTTAACTACCTTTTTTGTCATGCTGGTTGAAACATGGAAAGAAATAATATTTCCTCATAGATAAATCACCATGTTGTCCTACCATGTTCTTCTAAAGGACTTTTTTTTTTTTTTGTAAGTATTCTTCTAAAGCAATATCTTGCAGAAAGAAAGAATCAATCTTCTATGGTCCCACTATTTAACACCGGCAATCAGGCAATGGTCAAAATAAATTTTAAAAAATGGATTCACCAAACACACTATTGGAGAAAATCATTATAGAGTGATTTAAGCCTTGATAGAATATTTGATTGGAGTGATTCGTGGAAGTCATTTTAGGAATCCTTCGTTAATATATTTTTCATATTTATCATATGTGTATTCTTTCACCTATAAATAGAGGTGATCATTGTAAACAAAATTAAGAGAGAATACAATAAAAGTGATGTAGCCCTTTGGGCTTTGTGGGCCGTGGATGTAGGCCATAGTGGCCGAACCACGTATATCCTTATGTCATATACTTGTGTCATAACTCGTCTCTCTCATCTTCGAATCATGGTATCAAAGTAGGTTTATCATATCCTACTCTAAACTCATCTCGGATCTCAGGATCAACTCATCTTGGATCTTTAGGTTAACTTGTCTAGGATTTCAGGATCAACTCGTCTGGGATCTCCGGATCAATTCGTCTCAGGTTCTCGACAACTTCCTATTTAGTTTCAAGTTGGACACTTGAGGAAATCTCCATGTACCAACTTGAGGGGGTGTTGTGGAGAATATCATTATAGAGTGATTTAAGCATTGATAGAATATTTGATTAGAATGTTTCATGGGAGTGATTTTAGGAATCCTCCATCAATATATTTTTCATATTGATCACATGTGTATTCTTTCACCTATAAATAAAGGTGATCATTATAACCAAAATTAAGAGAGAATACAATAAAAGTGAAGTAACCTTTTGGGCTTTGTGTGCCATGGATGTAGGCCGTAGTGGCCGAATCATGTATATCCTTGTGTTGTTCATTCTTTATTTTTCTCTTCATCTTTATTTATTTTTTTCAACCTATCATTATAGAGTGATTTAAGCCTTGATAGAATATTTGATTGGAGTGATTCATGGGAGTGATTTTAGGAATCCTCCATTAATGTATTTTTCATATTTATCACATGTGTATTCTTTCACCTGTAAATAGAGGTAATCATTGTAAACAAAATTAAGAGAGAATATAATAAAAGTTGTTAGACCAACCTAGAATCTCTCCCATGATTTATGATTGTATCCCTTTAGTTTAACCTTTGATTGATTATATCACTAATTTAGGTTGATTCATTGTATCCCTAATTTTAGGTTGATTTATGATTGAATCCGTTTAGTTTAGCTTTTGATTGATTATATCACTAATTTAGGTTGATTCATTGTATCCCTAATTTTAGGTTGATTTATGATTGTATCCCTTTAGTTTATCCTTTGATTGATTATATCATTGTATTATATATTGACCTCCAAGAGAGATGAATAATATACAATACAGAAATTTCTATCTTTTCATGGTATCAGAGCAGAGATCCTTTCTCTTCTCTTAGGTTTTTTGTTTCCTTCTTTTTCTCTAAACCTTCAATTGATCAAAGTCTCATAGACCGATCTTCTTCCTTCTCAATCTTCTTATTACTTCTTATCTCTTATAGTAACTGATGGCTTCCTCTGCTACTGCTTCTTCCACTTATTTTATGCCCAATATCAGTCAGCTTGTGACTGTGAAACTCAACTATGACAATTATCTTCTTTGCCATCATCAGATTAAGGCATTTTTAATTGGACAGAATTTGTTTCGCTTTGTTGATGGCTCTCATCCTTGTCCTGAAGTCACCTCCCCCGAGTACAATCCATGGTTTTGCACAGATCAGACTCTTGTCAGCATTCTCTCGATAACCTTATCTGAATTTATGCTTGCTTCTGTTGTTGGTTGTGACACATCTGCTTCTATTTGGTCATTAATCACTCAATACTTCAAATAGAAGTCCACTGCCAATTCTTCTCATCTCCGTCGTCATCTTAATGAGATTTCTCAGGGAACTCGCTCAATCTCTGAATATCTTCAGGAGGCTAAATCTATTTTTGACCAACTTGCTGCTATTGGTGAACCCGTCTCCAATCCTGACTTGGTGAATGTTGTTCTACACAGCTTTGGTGACGAGTATGACATGCTTATCACAGCTCTTGAGAGTTAAGATTCTCTGCCCACTTTCAGTGCACTTCGCTCTTGTCTTTTGGTTCAGGAGTCTCGGCAATGTTCGTCTTCTACACCTCAACTGGTTGCCATGCTTGCCTCACAATCCTCTAACTAACCTTCTCACAATTCTGGTTATCGCAACAACAACCAGAATATAAGTCGTAAGCACAACAACAATAATTGGTCACTCACTTCTGTCGTTTTGGGCTCTACTCCTAACATTAGTTCATGTCAGCTATGTCACGGAACTGGTCACTTTGCGCCCACATATCCAATGTTGCCTCGATTTGTGTGTCTAGCAGTTCCTAATTCTCTGCACAATGCCTTTGTTGGCTTATAGATTGTCGGTCAGCCTCATTCCTATCCTGGTCCAAGCTACAATCCACAACCATTCTATGATCCCGCTTGGTACCCAGACACTGGTGATTCCACCCACATGACTAGTAATCCGGATCTTTTGTAACAACGCCAACCTTACATTGGCACATATTTAGTTCTTCTTGGTAATGGTGATCAGATGTCCATCACCCACACAGGTAACATGTCACTCTCTCTTGGCTCCAACTCATATAGGATGAATAATGTTTATGTCATTCCTTTCATGCGCAAAAATCTATTATCCATTGCTCAATTGTGTCGTGATAATCATGTTCAATGTGCTTTTGACTCTCATCATTTCTCTATCTTTGATTGGTCTAATGGTTGTCTTCTATTTTAGGGCCTATGTAAGGATGGTCTCTACAAATTACCTTCACTTCCATCATGTCTTCACGCATTATCTGCTTCTCTTCAGTCATCTTCCTTATGACATAATCAACTAGGTCATCCATCTAGTAAAATTATGTCTTATTTAGGCAAAAATAATATGTTATCGTCCAACTTTAAGTTGCAACGATCGTTTTCACCGTGTACACGGATGAGAAGAGATTCCACTATGATTCCGTAGAGATATTACAACAGTAGAATACCAACATTGTGTACATACCTTTCACCGTGTACCACTCCACGAGCCTGTCTCCTCGCTACTAGTGCCACCGATATTTTTCCTACTCTATCGACTCATAAACTACCTCTACTCATCAACTCCATCATGATATCACATCTCTCTCAATCTCATAAGTCTCAACTCATAACCTAGGTATCTATTTATAGAGTCCAAAGCCTAATTCCTTATTGCACAAGGATTACAATTCCTTGGAGCCCAAGACTTGTCTAGCAAGAAATTCCTTAACATAATACAACTCTAAAATAGAAACCTAATTAGACTAGGAATTTGAGACACAATTTCTAACAACAAAGAATGTTTCGAACTGTTTATATAGTAAATGGTCAGGCACTATCAAAATTAGATAGAAAACAAACTTTGTCCATTCTAAAGTAGTTACTAATGTCATAGTATAATAATAGCAATTTCATCCTAACCCAGCTTTTAGATCATCACTCGCGACTCGCGACTGATGCTAAGTAATAATTTCAAGCTTATCTCCAGGAAATTTAGTTTTCAATTTCATCATAACATATTCCACAATGTAAACATGAAAAATAAACTAAATTCTTTTAGTAAAAGGATATAGTAATTTCCATAGGAACATAATAAAGTAAGTCAATCTGGACACATCACCTCTCATCATCAAACAGTTTGCAGATCCGGCAATAGTATTTTGCCATGGATAAATCATGACAAGTAGAAGTGGAGCATGTGGGACCAACTGGCTGAATCGTCAAACATTTCATGCACATCATCTTGATGGTAGCTTTCCTGCATATTGTAAACAACAATAAAGATGTAAAGAAGAAGAAACAAAAAACTCAAAGTACAAGGGTAGAAGCAGAACTTAGATCATGCCATACATACCTATCCATAGAATGATTAGCCACATCGTCATGGCAATGTCTGCACGTATAAAGCCGGTTACAACACGCAGCAACGAGCTTACAGTTCCTCTTGTAATGTTTGCAGCCAAAACTTGATTTAAGAGGGTCCCTATATGATGGACACTGGCCTGGAACTTCTTCCTTATTACTTGAGACAGTAACTTCGGAATGAGACTTTTGTTGTCTAACAATCCAACGGCTGAAATATCATTGTATCTTCAGTCAAATTCCATAAAGCATGTGACATACATATAGGCATTGTACAAAAGAAGAAAGAAATCAAGGTGTTGTGCATTAAGGTGTCTACTAAGAACATAGCAGGCTTCGTAGCACTGATTATATACAAGGAAAAAAATGAGGGGATTCATAATCAAACATGTTTGATCGAGAAAAGCAAGCGAAGAAGTTGCAGGATATGGAATATGAAGGAAAGGTCTCAAGGAGGGAAAATCTCTCCCCTACTCATTTTAGTAAGTAGGATTGGAGCCGGGTGGACAAAGTGGAGGCAAGCTAGTGGAAAAACGAATACCAAATAAATTAATAGAAAAATTCTATAGAACGGTTATTAGGCTGGCAATATTGTATGGAGTAGAGTGTTAAGCATTGAAAAAAACACAAATACAACGCATTCATGTAGTGGAAATGAGAATGCTATATGGATGATAGGAATCACTAGAAGAGATGAGATAAATAATGAACGTGTGAGGGGAACATTAGGTATAGCGCCTATAAATAATAAAATTAGGGAAAGTAAACTTAGGTAGTATGATCATATCCAACGTAGACCCGATGATACACCTCTTAAAAGAGGCAGAGTTGTTTGTTTAGAAGGTAAGCAACAAAGAGACCGACCAAAGCTTACATGGAATGAAGTAATTAAAAGTGACTTAAAAAACTTAAATTTAAGAAAAGATATGGTGTATAATAGGAAAGAATGGAAAGGGAGAATTCATGTGGCTGACCCCATCCATAAAGGCAAGGATGATGATGATGATGAGGTGCACCTATAGAAATATATATAGAGACATATATCTTTCTTGTTTTACAAATTATTGACATGCTGTAATTTCATTATGGCATTGTGTTTGGTCATGTTGACCTTCTATGTGGAAATTTACACCTTACTTCTAGACTAATTTTAGCTCCTTGTTGCAACCTATTAAAACTACTTCTTGGACAATTGAATTGATTCAATGATCTTAGAAATCCAATAACTCTTAATTGGTCAAAACAAAAATTTGAAAACAAGATATGAGTTGATCGATAGGATCATCCAATTAAATCATGCACATATGAAAAATAATAACAACAGTCGTGTTGTCAATGGACTGTCTGACAGTGCCTTAATTTCCTCTTGACATAAAAAGTATAGAAAAAAGAAAAAAAGATTAAAATTCTCATCACCAACCTCATTAGCAGGTTCTGGATTATGTATGATCTCCTTTGAGGATCTAAAGTAGTGTCACGGGATACTCTTCTTATTGCAGCCTCCAGTTCTTCTTGATTGAGTGCAAGGAGGTGCTCCTGGTCCCTGAAGTTTTGACTGACTTGTACAAGCTGATCTGGCTTACTAACTTGATCAGTGACATCTTCTATTTCATTACAACTCTTCTTGTCAACCTCACCCGAAAATACTGTACAATCTGAACATTGGCAATTATTTTGGTTTCCATTGAGAGTCTTCTCTTTGTCATCCACATTAAGATTTCCATACAGTTCAGTAAAAGAACTGGGAGAAACATTTTGTGGAAATTTGACGCCTTTGTCACGAACTATTCCTCCTTGATCATTAAAATTTTCTTTTGGCAGATACTTTGAGATAACTTCCAGTGGATCTGCAATCCATGAAAGAGGTATGTTCGACTCTTCTTCCACCTTAGCTATATCATATTCATACCTCTTCATACCTTCCCACCATTCTCCTAACCATTCATGAAACATTGTATTTTTGGTAGCCTTGCGCCATAAGGACATCATGGCATTCTGTTCTTCCAGTGAAAGAGATTCCATGAGCCAGGGTATCATTTCTTGCAGAATTTCTGCCCTTGTTCTTCCAAGAATGTTTCCTATTATTTTTTCTTGCTCATCAATGGAGAAGCATTCTCTGAATAGAGGCCAAAGTTCAGTTTCTTCGCGATGGACATGGTCGCAAAGTATATTACGCATAGATATGCACATACTATGGAGCTCTACACACAGATGACAGTATTTTAGCATCTTTTTATCCCATTTATCCACGTCAATAATAGTATCTGAAACATGCAATTTAGAGATCTCATCTAGGATGAGGGAGATTTTATTGAAGTGTTCAACTTCCAATTTATGGTCAATGGAATAGGAGTGGCTAATATTTTGGGCTTTTGCCTCTAGAGCTGGAAAGGCAATCTCATCCTCAGAATTACTATGAATTTGATATAAAGATCGTACAAGATTGAAGCGCCGATGGAAATCCATAAACAACCCAGCATTTTCAGCCAATTCAGCTGAAACAAAGACAAGGTATTCCAAATCTTTCTTGAGTGCTTTGTGGAAGAAAAATATGTGGTCCATTGGCCTAGGTTCAAGAGTGAAGATGGAATTAGCACCACTGTTCTCAGCTGGAAATTTAGGATATGGAGACAATTTCTGTATTTTTCTAGGAAGGAGTATATGCAAATTGATCCCACTAGAGTATGATGTGTCATATTGATCAGTGGTGTTGGAGCCAGAAGATGAAGAATTAAACGCACAGTTTTTCCCCTGGACATCTGACTTTGGTTCCATTGGCCCAGGGTTAGATTTGCTGCAGGATTGCATACCCAACTGTAAGCAAGAAACTCCTGAATCCTCATTGATATGGTCAGACAGAAATGAGGTTCTGCAATTGAACATTTTCTGCAAATCTCTTCTGAATTTTTCAGTGGATATTTTACCTGAATAACCAATGCGTACCCATTCATACAAAAGAGATGCAAAAGACCGATTGACTAAGGGACCCCCCTGCTTTATGCAATACAAAATGGACTTCGATTCATCCTCAGTTAAATGAGCCGAAAACCAGGTGATTGCACACTTCAGCAAACCAAGTGGCATCATGAGAAGGCTTGTGTACAGTAGCCACCGCTGCATTTCGTGGCTGCAGTTCTTGCTAATGATGGGGAAAATCTGATATAAACTGGCAAAAAGTGAGACAATAATAAAGGCAGACTGCGGTAAATAACCCTTTTAGGTAATTGGAAGTAAAATTAAAACCTAAATCTTAAGGGAATATATAGGTATTTTTAATTGCTTAAATGTACTATCAAGCATAACCAGGCAAGGCTAATTTCTTCATATGTTTTCACCTCCTCTTGCTTTGATATTAACAGTAACAAAAATAGTAGTGTACCTCTGTTTCTAGAAAAACCATGTGTTCGCTAATCCCCATAAAAAATAACTCCAGTTCCCCACACAGTTTCTCCATGAAGTTGAACATAGGTATCCCATTTTGAACCTTAGAGTACAGCAACCTCTGTAAACTTTCAATTTGAATTTCATCTGGGAATTGTTCAAAAGAGGGAGATGGGCAGACTTTCACAATTTCATTTAACATGGGATAGAAGATTTTATCCATTGCATTCCTGCATATTACAAGCAATTTTTAAGAAATATAACAAATGAGAAGATTTAAAAAGGCCATTACTCAGTGTGGTGCACTTAATCTAGGCTTTTGGGAGCAGTACAGACCTAATTTTGGCATTATTTGTTGTCCTCAGACTCGAACATGCGTTCTCACGCTTCATAGCCTGAGTTTTAACCACAATACCAAGCAATGGCCCCGTAAGTGAGAAGAGTAATAAAATGGACCTATTTTTAGTAAGATCTTCCGCTTGATACCTTGATCAAGCAGGAAGATCTCTGCTAAGTGGAGAACTTCAACAACCATGGTGATTACCTATAGAAGATGACGACATCTGCAAAAAATTTTAACTGGATGACCACTGAAGATAAAGTTGAAATATTGCTTGAGCTCCTTATTTGATATAGCTCTTCCAAATTTCTTTTCAAATCTTTTTTAATAGCATCATGCCAAAGATGAAGACCATCAACAGGATTGCGTCTAACACTTGTCTGGATAAAAGATTCTTTCCTCCACTGCCATTTTTCTAAACAAACGCTCTTAGATGTGTACATTTCGAATATATCCTTCAAATTTGCAGGTCCATCAGGGCATTGAACTCCTTTTCCAGTACTAGTGAAGGCCCCAAATGAAGGCTGATTTTTGTTATCAACCCAGGAAATAACCACCTTCAAGATAGACTTGCACTATTAAATCAGAAAGCTACTGTAAAATAGAGTGAGAAATTTTGATAACAAAAATAGAATGTAGAATTAGATCAGTGTCTTACCTCTTGCAATAGTTTTTCTTTAGGTACAACTTCTTTTATACAATGCAAAGCCTTTATTTGTTCATATGGAGAAAGAAAAGAAGTCATCCATGGCAAAAAATCTTCCAATAGTGTTACAGGAACATCACACATGAACTGCCAAACAAGTGACGCCTGTTCTTTAGGAGAGAATTGCTGCATCAACAAAGGAAATACCTGCACCAGAATATATATATTTTGGAAATATGTACCAAAATCAGAATACATGATGTGGTATATAGTACTAAGATTAAGAAATAAATTTACATGAAATGAAACCATACTAACTTATCAACTAGAGTTGGAATTGCCTACTGAAATCTTCATTAAAATGTGTCAACTTACCTAGAACATATCCTGGACTCCATCTAATTCAGATATTGAACACAATCTAATCCTCAATTTTCAATTTACATGGTTCACATTGCAATCTACTATGAGAGTAAAGAGATAAAAGAGCACTTAGATTGATAAACAAAATGAACCACAAGAAGCAGCCCAAACGATCTCCCTCTCTCTCTCTCTCTTGGGTTTCATCATATTTCTTTGATGTTTATTTATGTGAATCTGGTTCAGGAAATTCAAAAGAGGGGTATCTCAAGTATGTGGTATTTGTTTAAAAATCATGTGACAAGTCCTATGAACATCAAACATAATCCAGTTCAAATCATTTCAAAACTTCAACTACTTACCTATTCTGTATGAATAATAAGGTTACAGCTAACTGGAGAGTTTAGATTCACTTTTAATTGATTTTGGAGTAAATCCTATATAAATAAATGTAAGTCACTCAATATTCAATTGTCTGAAGAATATTAATAAAAAAATCATTAGATCTCTTCCCTCATTTTGTTTGTATATGTGGGATTTTTTTGGCTAAAAACTTGTTGCAACTTCGAGCTTTTTGGAATTTCCTTGTAACACTATTTCTTTCTTCTCCAAGTCAGGCAAAAAGGTCTCTAAAGTCTAAACATAAAGAATTTTGAGGTACCTATAAGCATAATAATCATTATCATTTTTTGTTCACTCAACTCAGATTTTCATCCTTCACGGAACTCATCAAAGTCCCTGAATGTACATCTTGAGTAGTACCACTAGTTCAGCCTCTAACATTTCAACCATGAAGTGCCATCACAGGTTCAAGAATTATGGTACTGGAAGACCTTTCTTGAGATGTCCTCTTTCTACTTCTTTTCTTGCTCTTTTCTTGAGGCCTTTTTCTTTCAAGCAATAATTACTTACATCGTGTGTTAAGAGTAGCATTTCCTAGTGGAATAATCTGCAAGACTTTTTGTCTTTATGCGATACCAAGAAGGTCCTATCCTAGAATTAATGTTTCTTTTGGGTCAATAAAGGATGTCTACCTTTCCTCATCTTCTCAGGAGTCTATGCCCTAAAATTATAGATTCATTTTCTTGTGTGTCGTTTTTTTAAAATCAACCATGTTTTAATTTCCATAGTGCCTCCTTCTCTATTAAAGGTACATGGATTTCTAAATTAGTCCAAGGACAAAATCCTTCTCAAAGAATGGAACTTAGAATTTTGGATAAATTACACTGACACCCCCCTGAGGTTAGGCCTAATTAGTAGTAGTAGCAAGTTTGAAGAAACCTACACTCAAACTCCTCGTCAGCGTTTGTCTCATAACAGCATCAACTTTTTGGGTGACTTGTCACATATACCCTTTAGATTATACTACTATTTTATTCACAAAAAAATCTCATTATCAAAATGACTTAACCACCCCTCAACTTTCAATGCTCTCTCTCTCTCACACGTATTTTTTTTGATAAGTGAGATTGTATTAGAAAGCGTTCAAACAGGGAACGCAATCCGCGGAATACACGAGGGACTAATAGGGTCCCTAACTTCTCAATATATCCAAAAAAATCAACTATCTCTCCCATGGATTTACAATTTCTTCCAAGAATCCAACAAAAAGAGAACTAATAATAGAGAATTTCATCACCCCAATAGAAAACTCCTCACCGTCGAAAGATCTCCTATTCCGTTCCCTCCACAAACACCACCAAACACACAAGGGCGCTACCCTCCAAAAGTCAAGGGCTTGGAGGCCAACTGTACAACCTCTCTAAGCCTCCAACATGCCTCTAGAAGAGCTAGGCATCACACACACACATACACCGCCACCTTCTACACTGTCTTGGCCACCCTTTTCCTCATACTCTTTTCTTCCGCTTCCTCCTCCTCCGCATACTCTACCTCCAATTCTTTGTCATCATACCCCATCATGGCGCATTGACACACACATCATGCAACGTTTCACCATCCAATCAAATCCCAACCCAAGAATCTATCATTCTCCATTCATTTTGTGTCCATAATTGTGGAATTAAGCTAAAAGTTGGTGCGTGAAAAGGAAGAGGTGAGGACGGGAAGGTGGTTGAGGCGGTGAGGGGATTGAACGTTGCAAATATGTGACAATGTGACCACGGAGACCACAACGGAGAGAGAGCCAGTGGTGTATGGTTTGTTGAGGAAGGAGTGGACGAAGTGCTTGGAGGAGGTAAGATGGACCAGTCTCTTGTTTGGTTGCCAAGAAAACTGAGGAAAAGAAAATTTTTGGAGATTTATTGCATTAAATGTTGTTTAATTTTTCTAAGCAAAATGATTGTACACTACCAGATTTTTTTTCCAACTAAAACAATGAAAAATGGAGGTAAAGGTTAACTGCCAAGTAGTTGTGGAAACTGAGAAAAAGAGAAGAAAATTTTGCGAGAAATGCTTGAAGATTTATATTTTCTATTGTTTTGTTTAAACATGGAATGGCTGAACTTAATATAAATAAATTATTAATACTTTGAATTTCTTCGTTTGTGAACCAAATGAATGAAAATTTTGTTGTTTCAATTTTTCTTTCCTCAAGCGACCAAAAGTTGAAATGAAGAATGTTTTAGAGAGAGAGGAAGAGAGAATTTGGGAGCTGGGGCTGGTAAAATAAAGGAGAACTTGGGGAGAGTATGTTTATATGTATGAATATAAAATAAGATGTAATATATTAAAATATATATATTCAATTTTCAGTTTATTTTAAAAAAATGTATATTCGTATATTTATTTTTCCAAATATATATTATTTAATTATATATCTTTTTGTTGTAACAGTATAGTATGAGCTGTCACACGTGTATTATTAGTTGTCACACACACACACTCTTTCCTTATATGGTTTTCTTGTGTCTATATATACCAATGGTTGTATCAATAGTAAAACATAATACACAGAATATTTTCCTCTTCTCCAAACTTCTCTCACTACGTTTCTTTCAACATGGTATTAGGGTGGAAATCGATCCCTCTTTAAATATATATATATATATATATATATATATATATATATATTACAGTCTTATTCAAACCTCGATCTTGATTCTATCTCGACTTTCTCTTGGCAATCTCTCTCGGGTACATCTCAACTTGATTTTGGGTCTCTCTTGTTTGGCAGCCCCTATAGATACCAAGGACTCTCATCTTCTTGGGTCAATCACCAGCACCAAATTGAAAGGCTCAAACTACCTTTAATGGTCTCGAGCCATAGAGGTATTCTTACGGGCCCGAGGAAAATTGTCCTATCTCTGATCAACCAAACCCACCGCTGATGAAAAGACTATTGAGACTTGGGAGAGAGAAGATGCTCAGATTATGACTTGGTTATGAAATAGCTTGGAACCTGAGATCTTTAACAACGTGTCATTCCTAGAATCTGCCAAAGATATCTGGGAAACTCTCAGAGGCATGCATTCTTTATCAATTATACCAGGACATCTTTAATCTCCATCAGGGAGATCGTTTTGTTGAAGATTATTACTCAGAACTAAAGGGTATGTGGGAAGAATTGAATGTCTACCAACCATTGAATACAGATATAGAACAACAAAAACGACATAGGAAGGAGGTTAGGGTGGCAAAATTTCTATTTGGACTTAAACCCAAGCTCACTCTGATCAGTTCACAGATTTTGTCTGGCAAGGAGATACCCATAGCCAATGAGACTTTTGCTCGAGTCCGAAGAGCATCTATTCATGCCCCTGTGATTGAGAACGAAAACCACTTTGCTCTTGTTGCTCTTAATGAGTGACATGATACTTTTCGTGGAGGACGAGGGGAAGTTTCGAGTGGCGAAATTTCTAGTTGGACTTAAATCCAAGCTCACTCCAATCAATTCACAGATTTTGTCTGGCAAGGAGATACCCATAGCCAATGAGACTTTTGCTCGAGTCCGAAGAGCATCTATTCATGCCCCTGTGACTGAGAAAGAAAACCACTCTGCTCTTGTTGCTCTTAATGAGCGACATAATACTTTCCGTGGAGGACGAGGGGGTAGGGGTTCTTCCAACCTAGGCCGTGGTACTCGTGGCGGCAGAGGGGGTCGCGGCAGTAGGAAGTGTACCTATTGTGGCTGAAACAATCACTCTGTTGACTTCTGTTGGACATTTCATGGCAAGCCAGCTTGGGCTAATCAGGCTTTGGTTCAGGGGGAGGGGGAGCATACTCCCACTCCTGAACAGGTGGTTCACTCCAAAGCCGAGTATAATTCTATGGAAAAGCATGAATGCGAAAATCAGCCCTCTTCCTCAACCACTACTGTTGTTGCTTCAGGTAATACCCGTCTCCATGTTTCATCTTCTGCACCTTGGATCATTAATTCAGGGGCATCCGATCATATGACAGGTAATCCAACCTTCCTTTTTGATATTTCTCACATTTTCTCACCATCAATTGTTTCCATAGCAAATGGTGCCAAATCACCCATTCATGAAATTGGTACCTTCCATGCTTTGGGTCTCAATTTTTCATCAGTCTTGTATCTCCCTAATTTTTCATTCAATTTATTATCTGTTCGTAAAATCATATCAGATTTAAATTGCCCAGTTATTATTTCTCCTTCCTACTGTGTCTTTCAAGATCTCAAGGCGAAGAAGACAATTGGTGACTACTTCTAGCCAACTCTTGTGCCCACAACTTTGCATTCCGCCTCCTCTTCAGCTTATCAATGGCATTGTCACCTTGGACATCCCTCTTAAATAGTCTTCGAGTCTTGGTTCCTTCTTTGGTTGATTTTTCTATGCTTAATTGTACTACTTGTGAAGTCAGCAAACATCGTCAAGCTACTTTTAAGCCTCGTTTTGGTAATAAAAGTATGAAACCTTTTGAATTATTACATTCGGATGTTTGGGGACCAGCCTGTACTACTTGTTTATTTGGTGCTCGTTATTTTGTGATGATTATTCACGTTTAACTTGGGTTTATGTCCTTAAAGATAGATCTCAAGTGTTTCTGCTTTTCAATTCTTTTATGCTGAAATTCAAAATCAATTTGATGCCAAATTACTTGTTTTAGAACTGATAATGCCCTTGAATATAAAGTTAATATTTTTCAATAGTTTCTTGAGTCAAGGGGCATTATTCATCAAATATCTTATGTTGATACCCCTCAACAAAATGGAATTGCTGAAAGGAAGAACGGACCAATCCTAGCTATTGCTTGTGCCTTAACAATTCAAATGCATGTTCCAAAATATTTTTAGGCTGATGCAGTTCTTGTTGCTGCTTATCTTTTAAACCGTATGCATTGTAGGGTCCTTCAAGGAAAATTACCCTTCCAAATGATGTTTCCGGATAAAGACCCTTTTTCTATTCCTCCAAAGGTGTTTGGGTGTGTTTCCTTAACCTGAGTCCCAGACGAGACAAACTTGATCCTCGTGCTCACAAATGCATCTTCTTGGGTTATTCTCGCACTCAAAAGGGATATAAATGTCATAGTCCAACTCTTCGTAAATAATTTGTACGTGCAGATGTAACTTTCTTTGAGGATGTTCCTTATTAAGGCAGTCATTTAGATGACTCTGTTCTTCAAGAATCCGCTCTTCCTACTCCAGTGTTTGATTATGACCTTCGTGTTTATACTCGTCACCGGAAACGAGTAGTTAATCCTGTTCCTACGACTGAAGTAGTAAATCCAGCCTTGCCACTCCACCGGTCGCTACAACGCCTAGAGATTCTTTTATTTCTCCAAATTCAGATGTTGATCATCCTATTGTTGTTCGGAAAGGTAAAATGTAATACCCCGTAATTTGAGGATATTTAAATTGGGTTTTCATTATTTAATTGGGTTTTAATTATTTAAATGTTTTAGTTAATTTTGTCAATGCATGTTTTTATTTGTTTAATGTGGATGGTTGAATTGTTGCTAAGTGTTGATTGATTTTAATTGTGTGTGAATTATTTGTTTTAAATGTAGTTTTTATTTTAAATAAAAATAGGTGGGTTTGGGCTGCATGTTCTTTTAGTTTTTTAATGTTTAGCAGGTTGGGCTAGACTGTTGGGTTAGGCTTTATATATTTATATATAGGTGGGCTAAATATTTTATATTTATTAGTTTAATTATTTAGGAATTTTATTTTAGTTTTCTAGAAATAAAATAAAATAAGAGAAAAGAAATTAGGGTTCAGTAGTTTATACGCACAGAGGGTTCTACACACAGACCGGGAGAGACGGTAGACGCCAGAAAAAGGGAGAGAAGGTGATTTTGCTCAAAACCATAAGGCAAGTTCAATCTCTTCACTTCTCCTTTGAACTTGTAATCATAAATAATTAATTGAATTGTTTGATTTCATGCATATATGTGTGTGTGTGTATATATATATATATATAGGTTTATACATGATTAGGGTTAATAATTTGGGATCTTTGCTTAAATTTCATGTAAAGGATTTTCATATGATTAAACATAATTAATCTGCGAATTTGGAGTTTTATGGTGTAAATTTTTATATGCATATACGTGTATATATGAGTATATAGGCAGATATATATATATATACACACACATGAGATTTGGGTTGATTGTAAACATAGTTTTTGAAGGTTTTTGGTCCAATTAAACTATTGATCTTGCTCTCCCGAATGTTCCCTGTAAGTTTGGTAGTAAATCGTTGGGTAGTTTGACGGGAATTTGAGTTTGAAATTTTAGAACTCTAAAACTTGAATTTGGGGCTTTTTGATTTAGGTGATAATTGGTGGTAATTTTGGTACCAATCCGTAGCTTAGATCGAGAGGAGTTGAATGGTATATTCACACGTTAATTTTGGTGGTCGGAGAAGGCCAGGAAAGTGGCAGCAATGGGCTGCCACGTTGCTGGAAAAAAATTGCAGAGAAAAGAGAAGAAAAGGAAGAAGAGAGAAGAACAGGGGGCTACACGCCCATGCACGTCGCCGGCGCGTGGGGGCGTGTGCGCCCTGTTCCGGCGCCGGCCGAGAACCGGGAAAGGTTCCGTTGGGTCCCACTTGCCAGGCCCACTCACTGGTCCAGTCCGAAATATTTTAATATTTTTTTAAAAATTTTAAATCATTTTTAAATATAGAAAATTAGGAAATTTTTTTTTTAAAAAACCGAAAAATTCTGGAAAATTCCCAAAAATTTAAATTAATCTTTTAGGGATAGAATACACTTGGGTTTTTAATTTCAGGACGAAATAAGTTCCCCTTGTAGAATTAGTACAAAAAGTGTGCTTTAAAAATTGGAATTTTCTTTTATTTAATTTTGAAAATATTTTAAATTACTGAAAAATTTCTGAAAATTCCCGAAAAATAATATAAGACCTTTAGGGAAAAAAAATACGCAGAAACACCTAGTTTAGACCTAGGTGTAGATACACTTGATGGTTATAGTGCAATGTAGGTTTATTTATATGGTTATTATCTTTTTAATTGTTTAATTGTTCTCATTAATTGTTTTCTTTGCAATTCATAAATGTTCGTGTTTAAATGTTGATGCTTAATTCAGTGTATGAAATAGTGTGATAAATCGTTTGCTTCATGGTATGTTAAGGTTATTTTATTTGTTTATTAATTCATGTGATGATAGGATTTTCACTATATTATTAGCATGCTTTTAAGTATGTTTAATTTTATTTTTTAAAAGGATTATAGGAGGCATGTCAGGATTGCCAAATACCTAATAAGGTATTCAAGGTTAATAAGAGAGGCATGTGAGGATTGTCAATTACATAGTAGGATATTTAATACGTTTAGAAAGTAGGCATGTCAGGATTGCCAAATAATTATTAAGAGATTTAATACGTTTAGAAATGAGGAATGTCAGGAATGCCAAATAATTAATAAGAGACTTAATACGCTTAGAAATGAGGCATGTCAGGATTGCCAAATAACTAATAAGGGACTTAATACGTTTAGGAAGGAGGTATGTCAGGATTGCCAATACCTAATAAGGTATTTAATAGGTTTACAAGGGAGGCATGTGAGGATTGCCAATACCTAATAAGGTATTTAATAGGTTTACAAGGGAGGCATGTGAGGATTGTTAATTACATAATAAGGTATTCAATATAATTTTTTATGTAAGGGTGGGGCATTTGAGGATTTCCAATTACTTAATAAGGTATATAATATATAGATAAAGGAGGCATGATGGGATTACCAAATATTAGTAGGGTATGTGCTTAATAAGGGTTCGGGCATGTATGGATTGCCTTTAGATTAAATTTAGGAAAACGTGTCCTAGTTTGGAACCGTAAGTTAAGTGAGAAAGGGTAAGTCTGTATGTATATATATATATATATATATGTATATATATATATATATATATATATATATATATATTATTGTCCTCATATAGAGGGTATGTTTACCAGTTCTCTGATTGGGTTATAGTAGAGGAAACTTGCTCATGGTTTTAACCCACTTTGTTGATATTTCAGGTCCCAGGCAGTTCCTCCTCGAGGTTGGGGCGTGGAGTTCGTAGAGTAGGTCAGTCATCTATTCCTTACCAAATATCAGTGTAGGGACTTAGATCTTTTCTAGAACAATATTTACTTTTGAGATTTTTGGTTTTGGGGTCCTTGAGTTACGGGACTTCCAAGTTGTATCATTCGGACTAGTATTATGTTTATTTAACATTATTTACTATTTTAGTTAGACTTTCCTTTCAGCATTTAAAATTCTTTTTCTTTTATTCTTGTATTCTATGCTATTATGCTATCAGTTGTAAGTATCTCTTATGTTTTACGTGTGAGACCGGTCACCTCATGCATGAAATTTGTAGGGGCTATTGCATAAAAGGTCTTGTACCAATCACCCTGTCTCTAATTTTGTATCATATAATAAATTGTCTTCCTCCTTTCAAGCTTTTTCTTTGTCGTTATCCTCTATTGCTCTTCCTAAGTCCTACAGGGAGGCACTTTGTCATCCTAGTTGGAGGAAAGCTATGGAAGAAGAAATAAATGCTTTAAAATTAAATTATACTTAGGACCTTGTTCCTAAGCCTGTTGATACTCAAGTTGTTAGTTGTCGTTGGGTTTTCACTATTAAACAGAAGCCCGATGGTACTATCGACCATCTCAAAGCTCGCCTTGTTGCTAAAGGCTACACTCAGACTTATGGCCTCGATTATACTGAAACGTTCTCTCCTGTGGCCAAACTGAATTATGTTCGTGTGACAATCTCTCTTGCAGCTAATCTATACTGGCCGCTTCATCAACTTAATGTTAAAAATGCCTTTTTGCACAGTGACCTTACTGAGACAGTCTATATGGCTCAACCTCGTTTGAGTCCAAGGGGGAGTGTGTGTGCCATCTCAAAAAGTCTATCTATGGCCTCAAACAATCCCCTTGTGCATGATCTGATAAGTTAAGCAGTGGTAGCTTATGGTATGACCAGAAGCCAAGCTGGTCACTCTCTTTTTTAAGAAAACAAAACGTGGTATTGTGATTCTTGTGGTGTATGCTGATGATATCATTATCACTGGCAGTGACAAAGATGAAATACAAGTTTTAATCCACTATTGGAGCTCTAGCTTCCTTACTAAGGATTTGGGCAAACTTCGGTATTTTCTAGGAATTGAGGTGGGTCGGTCGAAGCAAGGCATTAGTCTCTTTTAGCAGAAGTATACCCTTGATCTCTTAGATACTGGATATCTTGGTTCGAAACCTGTACTCGTTCAGACACCTCTTATGCAGTCAATGTTGTGAGCCAGTTCATGACCAATCCTCAAATACCCCCACATAGAGGCAGTTGTACACATCTTGGAGTATCTCAAGGGTGCTCTGATTGACGATCCACCACTGGTTACTGCACCTTCATAGGAGGAAATATAGTAACTTAGAGGAGCAAAAAACAGTCAGTTGTGGCTCGCTCCAGTGCTAAAGCAAAGTATCGTGCCATGACACATACTGCCTTGGTTGAAGACTCTTTTACAAGAACTTGGGATTTCAGTTCAATACCCAATTCCTCTCCATTGTGACAATTAGGCAGCTATTCATATTGCTAGCAATCCGGTCTACCATGAGAGGACTAAACACATTAAAGTGGATTGCCATTTCATTCGATCTAAAGTTGACTCGAATGAGGTTGTTACACCTTTTGTTCCTTCTGGTAGTCAGTTGGCAGACATCTTTATAAAGGCGCTTTCCAAGCCCTCTATTGATTCCATATGTAGCAAGTTAGGAGTTATTGACATCTACTCTCCAGCTTGAGGGGAAGTGTTGTAACAGTATAGTATGAGTTGTCACACACTCGCACTCTTTTCTTTTATTGTTTTCTTGTATCACACTCTCTTTCCTAATATTGTTTTCTTGTATCTATATATACCAATGGTTGTATCAATAGTAAAACATAATACACAGAATATTTTTCTCTCTACGTTTCTTTCAACACTTTTTAATGTGTATATGTAAATAATTTGCAAATTTTTAAAGATTTTAAAGTTCATAAATTAAATTTATTTTTAATATGTATATTAAATGTTTATATAATATATAACCATATATTTAATAGAAAAACTATAGATTATATTAGTTAAATTTGACATATATTAAATATGTGCTTAATAAAATTTACAATATATATAATTTACATTTTTCACTTTTTTAAAATTTTGACTTTAAGTTGCTAATTTGGTACATTGTATGAGATGTACAATTTTCAAATTAATTAGTAAATTTGGAGAGAGAGAGTATGCAAATTTATGCAAAATGTAAAAAGATTGTATTTGTCCATATATGAAAATTTTCATCGCGTAAATTGGTAATTTCAAGTGATAAAGTAAGATCACATAGGTCTTTTCACCAAGTTAGGGTAAAATGAAATGTTGCAAGGCATCAACTAACAAGGCCAATAAGTAGATGATTGTAGGGGGTAATAAAAATCATGTGCCAAACCTTAGGGTCTCAAGGTAGGTTTTTGCAAACTTGCCATCTACCTGTAATTTATTCAAACCTTAAGGGTGTCAGTGTAATTTATCCTAGAATTTGTTATTAAACTTCAAGAAGAAGAGAAGATTTAGGGTTATCACCTATTATATTTATGATGCAGCAGCAAAAAGATTGAGAGATCAACAGCCTAGGAGACTATTGCTACTTTTTCAGCGACTGATTTGGTCTAATCCTGGTCTTAGGCACCATATTAGTAGCTCTGACAGATAGAATCCACTCTTTCAATCAATTTTTATCAGTATTGGAGGATCCTGTGGGATGCTGCATTGAACTGCTTTATATTGACTTTGATTTGGTTAGTTTGGGATAAAAAGAATTTCTTATTAAAAGATAGCTAGTTATGGAAGATTGTCTAGTTAATGTTCTGGTTTTCAATCTCAACAAAGTCTAGAAAGAACTATTTATTTTACTCGGAGAATCCAAAGGACAGTCTCATTATCTACCCCAATAATTACATTCTCTCGTGGAGATGTTGCCTTCTTAGTAGCAGACGAGGAGGTGTAGTGATAATCCATTGGGTACATTCCAAACTTCCATGTTGATAAAAAAATAAATTGAAGAGAGAAATTAAACAAGAAGAACACAAGAATATAACGTGGTTTGGCCACTATAGCCTACATACAAGGAACACAAAGCCCAAAGGGCTACATCACTTTCATTATATTCTCTCTTGATTTTGTACCCAATGACTACCTCTATTTATAGGTGAATGAATACAAACATGTGATAAATATGGAAAATATATTGATGGAGGTTCCCTAAAATCAATCCCATGAATCACTCCAATCAATATTCTTTCAAAGGCTTAAACACTCCTATAATTATATTCTCCGACATTCCACATATGAGTAAAAGATTTCATATGATAATGAGATATCAAAAAGGGATGACTATCCAATTAAATAATAAAAGATTGATCAAATCATCAAGCTTAGGGAGTGCAGTAGAGTAGAGTAGTTTAATAACATAAAACAATGGGAAAACAAACGAATACCTGTTCTTCCTCTTTAAGCATATGCTGGCAAATGGTTGTCTGGAGGGTGCTGATGCAACATACAAGTTCGTGAAATGTCCTGGAGATATTTTCATCTTCCTCCCTTAAAGCATTCAAGTAATTAAACAAAGATTCAAAGAGGTAATCTATGCTTTTATGTTCAAGAGAATATGTATGTGCCACATTCTTTATTCGTACGTCAAGTGCCAGAAAGATAACCTGCCAAAAAAAATTAAATGAACTTATGGAACCAACAATTTGCTTATAGACTACAAGTAATCATCATCTAATGAAATATTAAGAATTAAAATAATTAATAAGGAACAAAAATCAACTTTCTTGTTACTACAAACCATTTATGATAAAGTTTAGAGTTCAATTTGTTTTTCCCTTTCTAATTTGATTTAGTCGCTGTCGATGTCTTGCCATATTCTGTAATTGACTATCTGAGACTACTCTGAGAAGTAGGCCCAACTTACTTTGATAAGTTGTTGAATGAAAATCACATTAGATGCACACCTTTTGAAGAATATGGTAACCCTAAGGAGATTAGAGAAAACATTATTTTACTGGATAAAAATGTATTGAGTAAGATGAAAGCAAGAAATGATTAAGACCTGATAGCATTCCTATTGAGGCTTGGAGAAGTGTAGGTGATAATTGTGGGTCTTGGCTAACAAAATTGTTCAATAATATAATAATAAATAAAAGGATGCCTGATGAGTGGCTTAAAAGTAAATTAGTTTTGGGATACTCGAAGTTTTCAAATTATCGTGGTGGTATTAAATTGATAAGTCATACGATGAAACTCTGAGAGAGTAATTGAACAATGCCTGAGGCGTGAAGTTACAGTGAGGACAATAATGGAAGTTATTTACTTTTAAAAAGATTAATAGAAAGATCTATGATGGTCATTTTCAGTAGTAAAACATTGAGTATCAGTGCCACTACTGCGAGTCTGAGCCTTCGATCAGTCACTTTATGAAATATCAAAGGCTAGGTTTGTCTTCAGTCCTCCCTCCCTGGGATTTAGATTTAGGAATGTCTGGAGTCCTCCCTCCCCAGGACCTTGTTGTGGTGAGACCAGAATACATAATATCTCTTATTAAAGTATAGAGAGAAAAGGAATGAATGGTTTTTAGAAATTTTGAAAAGCCTATGATAGGGTTCCTAGAGATATGATATGGTGGGTTTTAAATAATAAAGGAGTTAGTATTAGATACGTTGATATGCTAAAAGATATATGATGCAATAGTGACCATAATGAGAAAAAAATAGGAGAAACAAGTGAATTTTCAATTATTGTATGTCTATATCAAGGATCAGCATTAAGCCTATTTCTTGTTGCCTTGTTGTAGATGAACTAACAAAACTCATTTGGGTTGAGATTGCATGGTTTATGCTATTACTGATGATATCATTTTGATCAAGGAAATTAGAGAGGGAATAAGTGATAAATTAGGGATTTGGAGAGAAAATTCAGCACAAGAGGGGTTAAGATAAGGACTAAAACTGAGCATATGGAACATAACTTTAGTAAAACTAGAAATACAAGTAGGAAAGCAGTGAAGATTGAGGGTCATGAGGTATCAAAAGGTAAATATTTTCATTATATAAGCTTAATTATGCATAGAGATGGAAACAATGAAGAAGATATTAACCATAAAATTAAAGAAAGATGGGTTACATGGAGGAGTGCTGCCTCTTGTGTGATCGGTGTGTACCCCAAATATTGGATGGTAAATTTTATATAACAGCTACTAGACCAAATCATACTTTATGGGATAAACTGTTAGATGACTAAAAAACGACATATTCATAAAATGAGTGTGGCAAAAATGCAAATGTCAAGATGAATTTGTGACAAGACAAAAAATAATAAAATTAGAAATGAAAACATCCGTGAGATACTTGAAGTAGCACCAATTGGAGATAAAAAGATAGAGGACCGATTAAGATGGTTTGGCCAAGTGCATCAGCGGCCAATAGCTCCACCGGTTAGGAAAAGTGATGTAGTTTATTGAGGGTAATGATAGGGACAGGAAAGGCAAAAACGAACATTTGTTAAAAAAGGTATGATAGTATGTGGACAAGATTCATGTAGCCAAAGCCAAGTAGTTGGAAAAGGCTTTGTTGAGTTAAGTTTATTTTGTATAATGAAACGTATGCAGGATGGAATCTTAACGCTTGACAAGTTAAGTGAACCTACAATAAGTTGGAACTGAATTCTAATCCTAGTCTGAGATTGCTATAGAGAAAAGGTGTGGTACATCCTTTCCTCATCTATGAATCTTTTACATTCTTTAGATGTATACAAGTTTAGACCAAGTCATACACTGCAACACTCGGAAAAGTGTTAGAAACATTATACACGTGCTAATATTTTTCTTCCATAAAACATATCACATATATATGGCAATAAGGGTGTGCAACAACTCTCTTTCATACAGAATACAGAAAAAGTCATAAAAAATAAATAAACAAAGAGAGATATATAATGATGTAGAATTAGTATGAGAAAAAGAAATTGTGTATACTGTACTTGTTGGGCTTCACTTTTCTAAGTTCCAATTTTTAATATAAAAATTTCAATAATTGATCAAAATTATATATTAATCCTATATAATGCATATAGAAATAAAAAGTTCCATTTATATGCCATTTCCATCTCCTACTTTAGCAGAATTTTCCATGTCAGATTGTCTTCTCCATACCATGTTTGTATGCAATATGCATATTACATGGTTCCACACGATAGCAATCACATAAAGGAAGTTAGATACTCCAATTGAAATTCTTGAAGCAAAGGAATTCACACACACATTCCAGACTTTGGCGACCACACATTTTATGAAAATGTCATTGGGGAGAATAAATTTATGAGTAAATTAAACTGACACCCCCAAGATTAGGCCTAATTACACACGGTGGTCGAAAATGGACCTAATAACACCGTGTACCCCTCAGGTTAAGAGTGTGTGTGTTCAACTACTCCCTCGCGTTAAACTGATGTTAGAACCGTTAGAATTTTTATGTAAGGACGTATTTTCCCTTACCTTTACTGAAAAGACGTTAATCACCCTTTGAGATTCATAAAATTACAGTAATGCATATACATCATCAATCTTCTCTCAATCTCTCTCTTGAATCACTGATACCCATTACAGAAAAATCATTTGGGATTGTTTCTCTCTCTCTCTGTGTTATCACTCTCAAAAACACTTCATGAACACAAGTATACTTCATCAATCTTCTCTCTCTCTCTCTCTAGAATCCCTCATACCCATTTATTTGGAAAAAAAAAATTCTCTCTCTAGGTGTAAATATATTTTCTGAAAGTAAGGATGGAGAAGAGAGTTTGTTTGGGAAAGATAGACATGCGTTTTAGTCATTTCAATTGTAGGATTTTATTTGGATAAAAGTGCATTATAAAATAAAGAGCAAATATAACATTTTGCAAGGCTTTTTTAATGCCGTAAGCTAACTAAGGGAGGTCAGTGTTATTAATACCATTTTTGACCACCATGTTTAATTACGGCAAACCTCGAGGGTGTGAGTGTAATTTACCCTAAATTTGAATATGCTAACGAGGATTTTCATATGTGCAATCCAAGAGAGATGGAAAGGTACTTTTCTCCATTCAATTCGAAATTAAAAAAGGCATCAATTTCTCATTAGTTACAAACTAGGAAGCATGGCCACGCCTAAAAGGTCAAAGAATCTATGTTGGACACTAACACACGCGGGACACGCCCCAACACATGTTGAACACACCAAAAATCGTGTCTGATTTTTATTTATTTATTTTTGAATATTCAGACCGGGGACATAACAGACACACTGTGGACACACGTCTGGCACACCACGGATACATGTTCGACACGTGTGTTGCATTCTTCGGAATTTTTAAGAAAGTTTAGAAAGAAACCTGGGTTAAAATGTAAATATGAGAATTTCTTTAGTAACTTTTAATAATATGGTGCTCATTACGTAATTACTTAAAAGTTGTTAGTTTATAAAACAAATTTATTTATTTATATATATATATATATGTATATTTAGCCTTATATTTTAGTTTAAAGATTCAAACTCATGCACAATAAACGTTGGCTCTCTCTTGTTCTAAAAGTACGACATTATATGTATATATATATATATATATATATATATATATATACATATAATATATTTATTATTCGCGGTGTCCGTAATTTTTTAGGATTTGGCGTGTCCTTGTCGTGGTATCCGTGTCCCGTATCCGTTTTCGTGCTTCTTAGGTTACAAATATGTTACTTCCAAAATAATAGGAGTAGCCACTAGTATCCTTGGTGGTTTTAGCTACTAACATATACACAAATTATGGCTCTAGCATTGATTGATGACATTTTTAAAATTTTCATTGAATGATACCTAAATCCAATTTTTGGTAACAAAATGCAGGGCTACCAGGCTCTCATACCACTTCATATATGCCAACCTTTGATACCACTTGTTGCTCGACTAAAAGATCACTCATAATGAGATCCAAAATAAAATAATCAGCAAAAATGATGCAAAAGCTAGACACATTATACTTAACGTGATTCAACAAAACCAGCCTACATCGACAGACAAGAAGAGATCAATCCATTATATACCATAGAAATATCACAATTGGTAAAGAATGCACAACACAAAGAATTGTCATTCATAACTGGGCCTACAGTACCTGTTTTTCCAGCTCAATGTCATCGGAGTTTTGAAGCAGTCCAACTCCCCGCTTTCTTACCAGTTACCTTCTTCTACCCCTTAGTGTTCCTCCCCTCACTCCCTCACATCTCTACAAATCTCTCTTGTACACGCTTATAAGCCTCAACTAATTACATCGTGCCTATTACAGAATCATGCACCCAAGTTTTTTCTAAGACAATAAATAAAAATTCATGAAGAACCAAATAAATCCCAATAAAAATTTCATAAAAGATAATACCCATAAATAAACCTAACTAAGAAATTTCCAAATCGGATTAAATTTCATCAAGTCAATTGTCTTCAGTTTCTGATTTCTGCAGTACTCTAAGACGAGAAAAAAAAAAAAAAATTCTGCTAGAAACTTGACAATACATAGGGGCAACGTAATTAGAAATTAAGAATATTATTCCGCATGGTGCAAAAGTCAACTTAGGTAAACATGTACATAAATGAGTGTTCTATTATTTACAATGATATTTATTTTTTTTAGAAAATAATTTTTTGACAATGATATTTCTTATGAAACCTCATTAATTATGCCATAATTTAAAATCTTAGTACCAAAATAATTCAACAACCAAGAAAATCAAGAATTGGAATTCCAATTCAGTCCATACCAAACAGAGATAAAGAATTAAGCTTAAAACAGAGAAAGGAGATTCAAGTAAATTTCACCTCGTCCTCTGCAACGCAATGATACTTATAAACAAGCTTCAAGAACTCAAACCGCCGGCGGAGGTCGACGATCAGGTCGCCGCCGTGGGACCCGCTCGCCGCCACTGCAATGCTTCTGAGCTCGGCCAGTTCCCCTCGCAGAGCCTTGTGGAAAAGAACAAGAAACAGAATCGGAGCGTCGAGGAGTTGGAAGCCGGAGAGAGGCCCCGCCACCGGAGGCGGCAGCGGGGCCAGTTCCTCATCCGCCTCCGTCGGTGCGCATTCCGGTTCGCCACCGCCCATTCGTCGACGCAATGCCACCAGCAACCACCATCAACGGCGGAGAACCAAAAGGGAAGTTTCGGCATCGAAGCGGCAAAGGGCATATAATGACTCGTTTGTACCGAGAGCTCTCTGTTCTTCGTTGTCTCATCAAACCTTTCGCAATTTTTTAAGTTCAATTTTTTAAAATAAAATTTTTAAGTTCAATTTTTTAAAACAATTTGATTTGGAGCTTTCTTGACACGTAGGCCGATTGGGACGTTAAACCTAACGGTCAGTGGCGCGAGCTTTTGTGTTCGCATGGGTTTCTATTGACTGTGGAACTTAGGAACTGTTCTTATTTGAATGGACGAATGATTAGTGACCACGTCGGCAAAAGTCCACGTGATGGTCGTGTGGGATGGTGCAATTTCGTTTCTGTGGTTTTGTAGTGCTGTAGAGGCTCTCGCACCTGATGCTTGCTCTCTGGAAAACCTATCCCAAGCGCTTCAGCAACACGTGGTATTATGATGACACAGAGAGCGTTTGTTCTTCACCTCTATTCTTCTCTTTCTATTTTTGAATGGTTTAAATTCGAATATTAAGAGAAATTAAGATCTGTATGATTCAATTCTTATCATATAATTGTTGACAATTATGAGAATTAAAAAAAATTAGATAACTAAAAAGGATGTCTTTAATTTTTTTTATAGACAATATCAAGTACTAAACTAAAGAATTTTAAACTATTTACTTTAAACTTTTTAAAAACAAAAAATTGTTATCAAGAATTGAATCGTAAAAGCTCTTCGTGATCATTCACCATCTAAAAATTTTGTGAAGACTACAAATTTGAATTGATAATTATATACAATTGGGATATAATATTGTAATATAATAATCGTTTCGAGGCGTAATATTATAATAATCTATTTCTTCTTTTTTTAAAATTATAAATATTTAAGTACAAAATACCAAATAATTTAATTACGTATAAGCATCTAACACTTCAGTTGTGACAAATAATTGTTTCAGCTAAAATACATAATAAGTACTAGAAGACTGCAATGATTTCTGATTTTTTCAATCCAGGAATTCCCCTGGCTATGTATGAAAATCTTAATCTGACGTGGAAATCTCATGTTACAGGCCAAAGAAAGGTTTATATAGTACATAGTACTTAGAAATATTTAAGTACAAAATATCAAATAAATTTAATTACGTATTAGCATCTAACACTTCAATGGTGACAAATAATTGTTTCAGCTAAGATACATAATAAGTACTAGAAGATTGCAACATATAGTACATGGTACTTAGAATACTACTCTCTCGCATTTTTTGCTAATGTGCCTCCAAATAATTGAATGGTCATCGTTCTTACTTTTTATCTCACATGGATGAAGTTGGTTGCATGATTTTTTTTTTTTTTCACATGAAAGTCTTCTCTTACATTATAATTTTTAATTACTTCATTTTATATAAGTTTTGATTGGTATTTTTGTTGCTTACCTTTTTAACAAATTTCTATCTCTTTCTTTTTTCTTTTTCTTTTTTAAATGTTTACATTACAAAAATTTGCTTCTTATACTATATCATTTTTTCCTTATTACTAATATATTTAATTTGCTTTCTAAATTATTACTATATTAAAACTAGGAAGCTTTAAAGAAAAGAAAGAGAAGGCGGTGCGCATCACCCACGACAGAAGCGCGTGGCTGGGACTGATCTTCCTTTGTTACTTTATTCTTGCCGTCCTCTGACCACAGGTGTTTGGTTCTCGAGGCGCGTGGCGAATGGGTCGGACTGTTTTGTAGTAAAAGTTCGACGAGAAAGCGGCATAGTCCACGACGCCCCTATATTTTGTCATCACGTGAGGCTGAGGCCGAGGCAGTGGGGGTTGGTAGTTTTCTTTCGTCGGCACACGTGCGTGTGGAGCTTGGGTCTGGCACGTGCCTTCCTCGTGTTCCCACGTGCCTTCCTTGCGTCCTTGACTTCTGGTTTATTATCTTATTCTTATGTTCTCGACAATTGGTGGTGACTCAGCTTCTCACAGTGGCTGGAGATTGTCCCTGCCTGACTCACCAACTGACATTTATGAAGTAGACTTTGCAATAGTTTAAGATGGCTACAAAGTATACTTGCAATTAAACTAGCACACTTGCGAGTCGACTGAGCAATAATGCATCTCAATCATTGATTATTATTATTAAAAAAAAAATTATCTTTATAAAAACTTGAATTTTTGGACTTTTACTTAAAAATACGATGAAGTACCAATTAGTCAATTACTACATGTTCTACAAAGCCCAAATAAGCGCCCAAATTACAAGGCAAAGCCCATACCCAAACCTAGCCTCAATGGCTAAATTTCAAATCAACGGCAAGCAGAACCATTCTGGAGGGCAATCCAAATTGACTATCAAGTATCAACACAAGTTTTTCCCTAATGACTGATAGGGTTTTATGGAGCAGTTGATTTACGAAGAGTGCACAGTTGTGCAATAGTCTTCTGTTCCTCTCTGACCAGATATTGTATACTAGAGCTTAAAGAGTGATTTTGCAAACCAGCTAAGACAAATTTTTCCTCTTCTAGGGTATCGATGCCCAGGGGATTAAATGGGGCCAAGAAGGAGGCAAGATGTGGATTAAATGAAGGGGCAATAAAAGAAGAGATTTAAAGAGATTCAGACCATTTTGTCACACCCTAACTTCTGATGCTCGGTTAAGAGCGAAGAAAATGGGAGTGATTAAATTGAAATGAACCTCAACTAAAAACCAATCCCTAAATCTCCCATACACACACACATATGTGTGTGTGTGTATATATATATATATATATATATATAATAACTAATGTTGGTGGGTTCCTCATTGGACTACATATACACCTCAAATCAAATCTCCTTAAACTAGTTCAACCAATCATTACAATCCATCGCATTAGAGGATACGATCAATCGTAATGAGCATTACGATACAATGTAATTCTACTTACGATCCATCGTGAATGTATCGTAGGATCTATCGTAGGCCTCGGGTTTTTAACCAATTCCATCCTTCAATTGCCATGGGTGTACGATCAATTGTAATTGGGATTACAATCAATCGTAATTCTCCAAGTAGGAATCCTGATTTCCAAACCTGTCCATTTAAAATCCAAATTCAATTTCACGACTTATATCCTTTCTTAAGAACCAACATAAATCCATAACATCCATAGCATGTATATACATCATTTGAAATGGGAACATGCCTGGAATTTACATACATTACCAAATGGGACTCGTCTGTCTATATTACATAAACATGTTCAAAATCCAAGAGAGCGAGAGACTACATTTTTTCCATATAAGTAATGTTTCCACACTTTCAATGCAAAAATTACCACCTCCAACTACAAATTATGAGTCGGGTAATTTTGCTCATGTGTTTTCAAGTGTTGGGAGCCATACGCTACCACTCTCTCGGTTTGCATCAAAACACAACTCAAACTGTCTCATGAAGTATCATGATAGATAACATACCTTAAACCACGTTCAGTAATAATCAAAAATTGAAATGGAAGTCAATCTCCCTTTCAACTCCATGAATGCATGCTCGCAAGTTTAATTCCAAAAAAACTTAACTCATTTACGATTAAGTCATGTTATAGGTGCCACCAATCATGAGAAATCCCTTACAAAGCGTCGATAGTAACTATCTAAGCCTATGAAACTGCATAAAAAGGCCGAGTCTAATTTTGACCGGTTTTCTTTTAATGCATCATTTTTGTCATAAATTTATTTTAAATGATGTTTAACATGTTTTAAATGTGAAAAATATGTTTGAAAAGTTGTTTAGAGGTGTTGGGATCAATTGGTAAAATTTGAGATTTTAGGGTCAATAGGGCCCTTGACGCGGGTCTGGTGGGCCAGGGAATCCGAAAAATTTCTTGAAAAATATTTTTTTTTGTTTTAAACCAAATGAAATATTAAATGAGTTAAAAAAGTAATTTCGAGCCATAGCCGCTTTCAAAATTGAAAAAGGAGCTCGGGATGGTACATTAAGTGACTTGGAGGCATTTCAGTCATTTTACACCCTAGATATTATACATATCTAGAGGGCTAGGATCTCATCCATTAAAAAATTGAAATATCTCTTTCTCGCCCTCTCTCCTCATCCCTCTTCCTTCTCTCTTCATTTCAGAGGTGTAAGGCTCAAATTTGGGAGTTTGTCAAGAAAGGCAACTTGCTTTATTCGGCAAGGGCTACGTATTGAACTGAACAAAATTCTTTTTGGGTGAAGTTAGAAAGCTGGAATTTGGGAACCTTGCTAGAAAGGTTTGAGAATTGAGGTAGGGGTGTGAATCTCTTCTTTATTTTGATTCTATAGGTCACGTACTTGTGACATGAAATTCTTCCATGAGTTGCTATATAAATTTTGATGTTTCTTACATATATGAATTGTCTAGCATGTCCTAGATAGAGTATATGCATTATATACGTGTTGGTTTATGATCATGAATGCATTGTGAGTCTTTGTATTCATTTGGGATGAAATTGTAAAATTTGACTCCATGAGAGAAAAAATGCATAAAAGATGATTTTCTTAAAATGTATCATTGTTGATTTCCATGAGTTGGGTGAAATTGCATTGTGATATGTTTGAGTTGAAATTGATATGTATTAACTTGATAAATGTTATGCATTGAAGAAATTTGGTGCGAATCTTAATTTTGTGCATTTATGTGATAAATGTGCATTTTGAGAAAATTTGTGATTTTTAGGATTTGTGTGAGAATTAAAAGGGCCTGGAGCCCTAGGGTGCAAGGCCCAAACTTGGCCAAGTGGATGTCGCTTCCGTCGGGTTAGTAACCCGTATAGCATAAGTAGAGTATGTGATTTTGAAAAGACCCTTACTATGGAATGTGACAAGCAGAAGTTCCCAGTTGAATTGGTTTCAGGATATACGTGGTGTCGAGTTTATTTGTAAATGTGATTCCTTTTAAATTGCTTATGTGGATTGGAGATGTATGGCATTATTCATGATTTTAAAAATGATTATGTTTTGAATATAAAAAGCATTAAAGTATGCCATTTAGTCATATAAAGATTTCATTGTGCATTCATGCATAGCTGCCTGAGTCAAGGTTGAGTTGGGTGGATCATTCCTATTGGGTGTAGTTGTATTCTCACTCCCTTCCCCCAAACTTTTTTCAGATAAAGCGCCGATAGAGGACGAGGCTTAGATCGGCTTGAGGGAGAACTTTTGGTGTTACTTTTGATATATGTATATAGACACCCATGCCAGTTTGTGGCATGTTGACTATCTTAGAAATGTGGTTTTACATTCAAATAACCTTTTTGTTATGAGTTTCAAGTGTATTCGTTATGTATGACATATGTAAGACTTTTGAGAAATGAATATACAATGTATAGTTTTGAAGTCCCAAATGCATGAAATGTATGACATAATAGCATTTCATTTATGTCTCAATGTTGTGTGAGTAGATTTGAGGATGGGAATGTGTTTGGATGTGAGTTGCATAGAATTAGTGAACACTTATGAACCTTAAAGGATTGGCCTCCGAAGGATTACAATGTTTCGTAATCCCCATTACGATGCATCAAAATCCGGTGATGCATTGTAGGGTCTTTAGCGATGTATCGTAATTATGTTGGATATTTATATTAGAAAAACATGGATTTTCGCAAGATGTTACGAAACATCTGCAATGCATTGTGCATTATGATGCATCGAAATAAGCATTTCGATATATTGTAATTGAGTTGGAGATTTGGATTGGAAAAGTAAAGATTTTCGCAGAATGTTACGCAGCATCTGCGATACATCGTGCATTACAATGTATCATAATATATGGCTATGTTGGACATTTTAGCCAAGTTTGGATAAGTATGAGAGGTTAGTTATGGGGCCCATTGAGAGTAGTTAATTTTGAGTTGCGCGCTTATATGTGTATGTATGTAATTAAGTTTTCCTTATAGTTAAAGAGTAAGATAGTTCATTAGGGTTTGAAGGATGAATTCACTTTTGAGATTTGAGCTAGGAGATGGAGTCTTTGGTGACTCAAAAATCGAGGCATGACAACTTGGTATCGGAATATGATATCATAGTGTAAGTGTGATTAGGAGTGAGGATGTTTAATTTAATGACCCCCATTTTCCATGTCCTTCTCGAGTGTTAGAAATCGGGGTGTGACAACTTGGTATCAGAGTTATCGGGTTTGAATACCTTTAGACGATGGGTGGGGATGAACCACGTATAAAATTGAGGTTGTAAGTGTAAAGTTAAAGATAGTACATATTACATGGAATGTGCTTACATGTTTTCTTAATTAGTATGACATACCATTTATAAAGTGACTTGGCATGTGTTGTGTAAGCATGATGAGAATTGGTTGATATTATTTATACTTTGGATTTTAAGTGTCTTCTTGTCATCTATATAGAAAGATACCACCAAGATGAACTTGCAGAGGAGCAATAGTAGTAACTCCCATTGATGGAGAATAATTTATGCGCGACATGTTTACGACCATGCGACAAATTGCTATAGACACTCAAGAGGAGACACAGGCTCCACCAAGAGTAGCTCCTAGTCAAATGATGTTGGCATTAAGACATGTCAAGAAGCACAGTCCACCGTTATATGCAGGGGGTCCCATGGTGGCAAAAAATTGGTTGGACAAGATAGTCAAGCTCCTTACTGCACTAAAGGTAGATGAGGACTTGAGGGTAAAAGTGGCCACTCATCATCTCATAGGTGAGGCCAACCGTTGGTGGAAAGTTATCGAAAACTACAATGACATTGAGATAATGGATTGTGATATGTTCCAAGTGTTTTTTTTAGAAGTTATTTTCGGTGACAATAAATGATAGATTGAGGAAGGAATTCTATGAGTTGCTTCAAGGCACCATGATGATTATGGAGTACGAGACCAAGTTCATATCTTTAGTTCATTTTGTGTAAGAAGCAATCCCTACACAGGAGCTTAAGGTGAAGAAGTTCATGATAGGACTCCAGACTTTCGTAAGGCATAAAATTCCAGTCTTGGGTTTGATAAGCTACGCTATGGTGGTAGAGAAGGCATTGATTGCGGAGGAAGTGAGCAATGATAATCAAAGGGTAAATGATGCAAAGAATCAGATAAGGAGCACGGAGTCCCTTACGGACAATTATGCTAGAAAGAAGCAAAAGGATGGTGGTTCGTATTCACAAGGGCAACAACAAGCACGATCAACACCGGCTGTGAATATACCCACTGGATTTTCACGATTTAGAATGGTGTGTTTAAACTGTAAGAAGCCTGAACACTATAGGTCTGAGTGTACACAGGAGCAAGCTACTTCAGTGGCTGAAAAGAAATACTACCATTGTTAGCAAATGGGGGCATATTACTTGGAATTGTCCCCAGAAGTAGGGTACACAGAGTGGGGTTGATTTATAGTAGCGTTCTACGCAGCGTACTACTCCACAGTTGGGATTTAGAGCAATGCCACTACCACAGGCAGTGTCATATGTTTAGAGTTCATGGGCACCAGATAGAGGAGTCACGTCTAGTGCTCCTAGTTAGTAGTCTAGATATCAGGGTACTGGACAACAGGGCCAGAGAGCACAGGGTCGTGCCTTCACTTTTATTCTAGGAGAGACCTCGATAGGACCGTCAGTTGTTTGAGGTATATTCCTAGTTTCTAGCTCTTGGGCTTGGATTTTAGTGGATTCGAGTGCACCTCATTCATTCATTTCTATTGTATTTTCTCGTGCTGCAAGAACCATGACCATTTTTGGCCAGTTTTTCTTCATTTTCATTTATTATCATATTAATCCTTTAAATGATTATATATGTGTTTTAAATGTAAAATATACGTTTGGGGACCCTTATATAAGTTCAGGAAAGTTTTGGGAGCATTTGGTGAAATTTAAATTTTTCAGGTCGGGCGGGCCCGGGATGCGGGTTTGGTGGGGACAAAAAATTCGAAAGTGTTGAAATGACATCAAATTTTAAGAGTAGTTTAAATAAAATATTTGGTGAATTATGGAATCAATTTTGTGTCTGTAGGAGTTTTGTAAATTGAAACTGGAGCCCGAGAAAGTTTAGTAAGTGACTAGTGACATTTTTGTAAATATGAGAGGTTAGGTCTATAAAAGAGAAGTAGGAGAACACAACCCTCATTCTCTCATTATATTCAGTCGATTAAGAGAGTTATAAATCCCTATATCATTCTTCTTCATTGTCCATTGCAATTGAGGAGCTTGGAGCTGAATTGGACAACGCGGAAGATAAAAGAATTAATCTATTCAACAAGGGTTCGAGTTTGGTACGTTCAGAGTCAAATTCAGACAACATTGATTTCGGTGAGATTTGGAGAATTTTGTTTCAAATTTCTTCTAAACTAAGGTAGGGATGCCTAACCCATGAAATTCAAGGTTTGTGTGAGTATATTGGTTATCTATGGTAACCAATTGGTTATGTGGGTATAATTAGATATTTTTATTAAAGTTAAAGCATGCTAGATTATAAAATTGAATGAATTCTTAATGTGAGGTGATATAATTATGTGTTTATAAATGCTACATGTTATTATATGGTATGTTGAATGAACAATGTGAGAGAATTGCATATGTTTCATGTGTACATATAAATGTGACACTTATGTGTTTGATAAATTGCTTTAAAGAGCATGATTAAATGCAAATCATAATTTTATTATTAATATAAATGCTTTGACATGAGGAGATGTGGACATGAGCATGAGAAATATAAATTGTTCATGCATTGCACATACATTAGCATGGGAGTGTATGTGGAGAAAGAGAGGAACACCGGATGGACTGACAAAGGAGGCCGATAACAACATCATCAGGTGGGCTGACAACACAATGGAGTTAGAAAGAAGAATACTTTTAATTTTCCATAATAATTTCCTTATAATTTGCATGTTAAAACAATTTGGATGAATAAGAAAAATTTGGAGAAGTTTGTGCCAATTGATACCATAGGATTTATTCGTAATAGGTCCTTGGGTGCAAAACCTCCTAATTGAGGTCATTAGGATCATTATGGTCATGGATTGAGCTTATGTAATTGGACCATATTTTGTAGTATAGGTTAGATATTTAAAAATCATTATGAAAAATCCTACGAAAGAGTGTGGATTGGTTCGACAACCTCCTGTATATGATATATTAAACTATATGGATGACATAATGTTAGAAAATTTGGAAGACTCCTTAAGAATAAAAAGAATGAAAATTTTAGAAAAGAAAATTCTTATAAATTTAGAGGTAAAAATAATAAGAAATATGTTTTTGTTGCTTTTTTCTGCTATTGCTCATGTTGATGATGATACTGCTATTAATTCTTCTTCTGATGTAGGTGAAACAACCAAGTATATAACTCTGAGTCAGGTTAGTTATGATGATTTAGAAGTTGAGCAATCAGATGAAGATACATATGAAAGTAAGCTGCAAAAAGTCTTTGGGAAATTGTTAAAGACTTGTAAAAAGAAGTCTAAGAAGTTGAAATAGGTGAAAAAAGAAAAAGAACCATTAAAGAAATAGAATGAGTAGAAATGATAATTAATTGATGATGCAATCATTTAAAATCTTCAGGATAAAGTAAAATTTCTCAAAAATGAGGTAAGTCAAGTTATGTCTATGAGGGATACTCTTATTGCTAGACTTGATTTTCTTGAGATTGAATTGAAAAAGTCCCAAGAAAAATTAATTGCATTCACATCTGGACAGGTTAAACTTGATAGCATGATTAGTGTTGCTAAGCATGTAGGAGATAAGACTGGATTAAGTTACAATGGTCTTCATCTAAGGGTCAAACTATTTTTGTTAAATCCAAGAACTTGAATTTGTCTACACCCAAACCTGAGCTTCAAGCTGAGTCTTTGCAATGTTGTGTCCAATGTGCTTTATTGTACTTTTGTGATAAAACTAGCATAGTCAACACTATTGTTATAGGAAGAAAAAGAACCATTCTTCTAATTTTCATGCCAATAATTTTGTTACACAAAATAGGAGTTAAGCTAGAAAGAAAAATAATTGGTATAAGCTTAAAAATCTTGGAGCCAGAAAGAATTCAAATTTGAAGAAGAATACTTTTAATTCTTCATAATACTTTCCTAATAATTTGCAATTTAAAACAATTTAGATGGAGAACGAAGATTTTGAGAAGTTTGTGCCAATTGATGACGTTCTTGAATTTATGATCTAAGTATTGATGACTAATTTGTTTTATTTATTTTTATTTAGTACTGAATCTTTTGAATCCATACAATTCGTGCAAAACTCCAACTCTAAGAGAATTGATTGAAAACCAATGTGAAATTAACTTTAGTATATTGTATGGGTAGCATTGAGGGCTTAAATGATCAAAAAAATGAAAAGAAAAGATTTTATGTTTATTTCAACAGAAAAAGAAAAAGAAAAGAAAAGAAAATATGAAAAAAATGAGTTGCTAAAAATGTAAGACAAAAAGAAAAATGCTACCTTTAGGATTTGTTCAAAAATACCATAAGAGCCAGTTGTCCAATGAGAAAATTAAATAATAATGTTGTTAGAGGAAATTGTTAGCTGTCAGTAAGAGTGAAAGCCGCCGTCTTAGAAATAAAAAAATGAAATTCAATGTTTAAGTTGATCATGTGTTGCTTTATAAGCTTATCATCCAATGTATTTTAGTAAAATAAATCAAATGAATTTGATTAATTTTTGATGATGTTGGATTACACACACATGGATTTATTAGCTGAATTTATAAATTTTTATTAATATTTGTGAATTGGAAATCATGTTATGATTATGAATTGAAGGATGAATTTTATTGATGAATTGATGGGTCTTAAAGTTTTGCATTTGTGAATTTTATTGAATTTTTCTGAAATTTTAGAACACAATGTTATTTTATCTGAAAAAATGGTTTTAATGTTTACATGATTATTACATATATATATTTTTTTACATATTAAAATCCAAAATGATTTTCTTGTTCTTTTAGATTTTTTATTTATTTTAAGCTTTTTTTAAAAATATTTTGCAAAAAGGGTCAAGGAGGTCAAAATTTGTCAAAGGACCAACAATGAATCCCTTGGACCAGTCCAAGAATGGGCTAGACCGGTCCAACACGGCTGGTGAGTCTTTTAAGTGCATGTGCGTGCATTGTGTTTTAGCTCAGTTTCTCTCTATACCCAAATTCTCTTTTATCTATTTTTTTCAACTTTCATCATACTTATATGGTCCATATCTACATCATAATGGTTTGATTTTATGATTGATCTTGAGTTGAAATTGGTGGAAGAGATTCTTTATGGAGGATTTGAGTTGATTTTTGGAGAATTGGTAAACAAAGTCTCATTTAAGCTTGTGTTTTGAAAGATTGCACGCCAAGTGTTTGTGAAATTTTTTCAATGGCTTTCTCGTTGTTGTTTTGCATTCCTCTCATTATTGCATTGGCTGGTGGATCAAGGAGACCAAGAGTAGATGTTTCTCTCAAACTAGAAGGTAACATTATATTCACTTTAATGAGGAAGATATCTTTGAAAATTTTAAGAAATTAAGTTACTAGTTGTAGGCTAATGAGACGTGAAAGAAACTTTGATTTGTGAAGCATTTGGAATGGATATCACTTGGTTTTTGTGACATATTTCAGAGATAATGGTTGGAGTCCTTTAGCTAATCTAGGAAATGATTGTGTTCTATACAAAGTTTGTTACTTCTATGGTAATGTACTTTCTGATAGTGACAAGGAATTATGGATGATTGTGAAGTATTTTGGGACTGAAATCAAGGTGACACCCGAATTAATTTATGAGGTTATCAGTGTTCCAGAGGCAACACATGGCTTAGTTTTTCCATATGATGGTACTAAGGAGGACATACCAGTCATGGAGGCAATCGTTCATAAGTTATATGAAATTAATGCTCCATTGCTTAAGAATTAAATTCCTAGTGCTTATATCACTGATAATGTCTTAACTTTGAATTTAATTGTGTCTTATACTAGTCATGGAGGCAATCATTCATAAGTTATATGAACTTAATGCTCCATTGGTTAAGAATAAAATTCCTAGTGCTTATATCACTGACAATGTCTTAACTTTGAATTTAATTATGTTTTATGCACTTGATTTCCATGATCATAAGGTTTATTTATCAAGGCATAGAGGTGAAATTTTGTATCACATTCTGAATGGTGACAAGATTAATGTGCCTTCTATTATTTTGAAGATAATGATTCAAGAGTCTAATGATTACAAGCATACCAATGCTTTGTTATTCCCATTAATTATTATGAAAATTCTTAAAGCAAAGAAAGTGTACATTCCTTCAAATGCATTAGTTGAAAAGCCAAAAGGGAAGTTTATGGCATCTAAAGTTAAATCTTCAATTACTAATAAGATGAAGGTAAGAGCACAAAATGAGGCTGCTAGGGTAGATGTTGGTGAATATGTGAATGAAGATGATGATAATGTTCTTATTCTCGGACTCTATGTTCCTAATTCAAATCGTGTTTTAACTGCTAGTCAGGTACAATCAATCCATGAGGGGTTTAGATAAGTACTTGAAGAGAAAATTTTCAAAGCTTGACACATTGATTCAGAGAGTTATTCCACGGACATCTGGTGATGATGAAGATGAGGTTCCGGATGAGGATTACGTCCACGGATAAACCTTGTTGATAGTTTTTTCTAGACTAAGGTTTTATTGCTTACATTTTGTCTAGAGTTCTATGTTTATGTTGTGATGTATATTTTTTTAATTGGCAATCTTCGGTGTCAAAACTTCATATGATCAAGTTGCAATCTTTCAATTATATTCTTGTAGTTGATTATGAAATTGAAGATAGAGCACAAGCATGAATTTCTACATCAAACATGCAAGTGATCTTCAAAGGTGTAAAGGCTCACGCGTTGTTTTTTTTCGATCTGGGTTTTTCATATATATATGGTGCACTCTTTACTTTATTGAACTTTATTTATTTGCTTTGTGGGATTGCTTAGATTTTAATTGGACTTAAAATTGGATTAATCTAAAAAATTAAGCAAACGAGCAAGTAAACCTATTCACCTCCTCTAGGTTTTAAACAAACTTTCACAATCGCTTCTGCATTGCGCAACTCATATATGTTTTATTTGTTTTAGACTATCTCTTGCTATGGTTCTTTTGGATATTTGGATTTGCACTCCATATTTTTGGTACTCATACTTATATGTTTTGAATGGAGTTTATGTTATTATCTTCTCTTAATCATTTTGTGATAGGTTCTCTTATTTTTCTTGTTCTTACTTTGTCAATTTGTTCCAAAAAGGGGAGATAATGAATATATATGAAGGAGATACATAGTGATTGATATATGGGGAGTGTTGTGTGTGGTTGCTCTACTCGTAATTTATAAATTACCACTCGCAATAGAACGAATCCTTAAAGGATAAGACTCTAAGTTGAGTGTGTCGATCCCACAGAGACTACGTAGGACTAATCCGCTAAAGGTTGAGGGTTGCTTCTTGTTTAAATCACAACCGGGTGTTGGTTGTTTTCTTACTCTAATTTGAAAACATAAACGATAATTAAAAATACAAATTTTGAGAGAAGAGTTGAAGACTAGGGGTGAGACTTCACCACTAGCCTCGTAGCATGCCACACTTCTAATAAATTGGGAAAATTCATGCAATTGTGTACTAAATGACACGTTGACAAGTCCCACATACAACGACGTCGCCAAGAAAATACACACACCTTAATATACTATAATCCATCTTCGAAAAGTGTGATTTTCCTACCTACCTACTTATCTAATTACCTAAGTGTAGCTAAATCACCGTCTCTAAGCATAGACTATGCAAATCTAGCTATGCATGTTATAATGAAAACTAGTCTCAAGCCATCACTTGTAGTCCTTGTGAAACTTACAAGTGTTTGAAGATCATGTGAGAAATTTAAATATTTTAAGACAAGAAGATAAATTACAACACATGAACATGAAGAAATTATAAATTTATATTGATACATAAAGCTTAAGGCAAGAGACTTATACACAACAATACATAAAAATTCTCAATTAATTGAAGTTATAACAAATTTACAAGGCTAAGGTTTGTCAAAACCCTAGAGAAGGATTATTTGATCATGGTGGGCCGAAATCACTCCATAGACAGAGATGGTCCCATACTCAAAATGGTCTCCAAGGCCTTACAAAGCCCTCTTCGAAGCTTTCCCTCTCTAGAACTTCACTTTCTTTCTCTAGAATTTTATATATGCTCTTTATTACAAGAATTGTGATATATCTTATTATTACATATTTCCTAGCTATATAACTGATCTGAGGCTCAAAATATCATAGAAATTCTGTTCAAGGCTTTATCCAAGAAAAATTGGACAAATGGCAAGTAAAGAAAATATCTGCAGAAAAATATCTTCTGCAGGTTTGGACGATGCATCGAAGTAGGGACTTCGATGCATTGAAGTAGGCACTTCGATGCATCGATCTCTTTTTCTTCTGTAGATCTTCAACTCTTTAGCTTTCCACCTCCGGTCTTGACATACCATTCACTATTCCTTAATATGAACTTTCCATGAAGCACGACGGGATATAAGAATGCATTCTTAAACTAATAAAGGAGTCGAATTACACCGAATTCTGAGTTTGAACCTGAAATCATCAAAAACATAAAAACACATAAAAACTATATAATATGTGCAGCTATGTGATCAAAATACATAGGTAAAGGCGCGAGAATATTCTAACATTCAACGTTTATCACACCCCTAAACTTATATATTGCTAGTCCCATAGCAATACAAAAGGATTTAATTTAAAACAACTACCCTACTTTCGCTTTCGTGAAAAACATGGTTGCATTTAGCGAATGCAACAAGCCTTTTAAACCCCTAGGCATCCCTAGTGGATGAGTGAAGTCTCGTGAGGGTTTAACAGAGATGTTACCCACAAATATGCATGCAATTTCATATAGCTCCGTCCTAATGGAATTCAAAATTTTCTGCCACAAATGATGCACACAACAAGTACTTACAAGCTCTAAAAATGTTTAGAATCATGAATATGAAAATAGTCCCCACACATTGCTCAATCTTTAATAAGAATGTAAGTGCAATCCAAAATGTCCTCTTTGAAAAGTGAACATACATCCTAATGTGTGGCTTATTGTAGCAATTGGAGAATAAATACAACGCCCGTCTTTAAAAGAAAAACTTTTTAAAAAATATCACACAAGCATACCATTAAAATGTAAAATATTTACAAAAACTTATGTACAAGTGGTTGTGCAATGTCTAAGTCCCTTAAACTTTCTAGCAAGCACATGTAGTAGCGTTGGATCAATGACTCCTAAATCGGACGGTTATAGGGCATTAGGTGAAAAGACACCCTGAAGAACTTAATAACCGAGCTTACTAGGCTTTGAACTTAAACGAACCAATTGTTTCTTTATTACTCAACCTTCCACACATTTTAGACTCGAACACTCCTTGCTTCCTGAGGCACAGAGGCCCGACTTATTGAGTGAGAAGGGTTATTGCAACTTTTTTTTTTTAATTATTTTTTAATTTTTTATTTTACATAAAAATAGAATGCCAACAAAAATCGTTCTACAATCTATTTAAATAAAAACAAACATTTTCAAAACTCTCCATACGACGTATACCCCACAATTAAAATGTACGTGTGCATTTGTGCAGTTCGAGGAACATTTAGAATCATACTACACCGTACTTTAAAATTAGACAACAATGTGGACCATTTTGGAATAAAAATGTTGATTCCTTTTGAAAAATTTTATGCAAAATTTTAAAGTACTTGAATATATACACTTTTGGTTTTGATAATGAATTCGAACATCTAAAAACATAACGTTCTCACTATAATGAAAAGCTGAAAATTGGAAAGAAAAATTTAACTGTACAGAAATGAAATAAAATGAATGCTCATTACCCCCAAACTTAAAGTAAATATTGTCCTCAATGTTTCAACAGAAAAATTAAAGATAAAAGAACAATGGTACTGGTATGGCAGGGCTCACAAAATATAGAAAGCAAAGCAAATAGTTCGTATCGCGAATAGAAAATCTGTATTGATCACCAACTTATACCATGAACATTATGGAAAAGAAATAAAAATAAAAAGACAATGAATTTTTTTTTTTTAAGAAAGAAAAATAGAAAAATGAAATTATTATTTTTATTTTTTTATTACTATGACGGTGCCATTTTGTTCAGTGTGCAAAACGCGATTAAAATAATATATAATAGTGTCGTTATTGTTTTACATCTCAACAAAAGAGAATTTATAAATACCTACAAATACTGTACTAAAATTAGTAAAGTGGTGAGTAGGGGTCGAACCCACAGAGACTGTGTTTGGTTGGTTGTTAAGTTATCAAGATCTCATCTAATTCAATTTAAAAGAATTTCTTTTTGTGCTTTTATGATAATGAGCTGAAAATTAAATGACATAATATAAAAACATAAATTAAAGATATAAGTTAAAGAGATAAAGAGTGGTTCAAACTTCACCACTAGCCTCATAAACATGTAAGACTTATAATAAACTAGGGAATTTATGCAAGTGTGTACTAAATGACGCATTGACAAGTCCCACGTACAACGACGTCGCCAAGAAAATACACACACCTTAATATACTATAATCCATCTTCAAAAAGTGTGATTTCCCTACCTACCTACTTACCTAATTACCTAATTACCTAAGTGTAGCTAAATCACCATCTCTAAGCATGAACTATGTCAATTTAGCTATGCATGTTATAGTGAAATCTAGTCTCAAGCCATCACTTGTAGTCCTTGTGAAACTTACAAGTGTTTGAAGATCATGTGAGGAATTTAAACATTCTAAGACAAGAAGATAAATTACAACACATGAACATGAAGAAATTGTAAACTTATATTGATACATAAGGCTCAAGGCAAGAGACATATATACAACAATACATAAAAATTTCCAATTCATTGAAGTTAGAACATACTTACAAGGATAGGGTTTGTCAAAATCCTAGAGAACGATTAGTTGATCATGGTGGGCCGGAAGCACACAGAGATGGTCCCATGTTCAAAATGGTCTTCAAGGCCTTACAAATTTCTCTTTGAAACTTTTCCTCTCTAGAACTTCACTTTCTCTCTCTAGAATACTATATATGCTCTCTATTACAAGAATTGTGATATATCTTATTATTACATATTTTCTAGTTATATAACTAATCTGAGGCTCAAAATATCATAAAAATTATGTTCAAGGCTTTATCCAAGAAAAATTAGACAAGTAGCAAGTGAAGAAAATATCTGCAGAAAAATATCTTCTGCATGTTTGGACGATGCATCGAAGTAGGGACTTCGATACATCGAAACTGCGATGTATCGAAGTAGGCACTTCGATGCATCGATCTCTCATTCTTTTGCAGATCTTCAACTCTTTAGCTTTTCGCCTCCTATCTTGACACGCCATTCACTATTCCTTAATATGAACTTTTCATGAAGCACGACAGGATATAGGAATGTATTCTTGAACTAAGAAAGGAGTCAAATTATACCAAATTCTGAGTTTGAACTTTGAAATCATCAAAAACATATAAACACGTAAAAACTATACAATATGTGCAGCTATGGGATCAAAATACATAAGTGAATGCGCGAGAATGTTCTAACATTCAACGTTTATCAGGGAGAACTAGGATACTTGATATAGGTTTGTTTTTTTTGGATTTGATTTTTGATATCATTATAATTATTTATTAAGCTTTAACAGGTAGTGTTGTTTGCATGATGTGCATATTTCACAAGTTTTTGGAAGACATTACATATGAATCTTGCTTGCTTGCTTACGATACTCTAACTTCTTTAAGTTATATTTCCTTTTCTTATGAGAGAGATTGTGACATATTGTAATTTGATTTTCTAGTGACTTAGGTTATAATTGTCTAGTTTGGTTTAGTCATGAAATTACCAAAGGGGAAGATTGTGACATATAAAATTGTACAGACAATCTTCAGTGTCAAAACTAAACATGATTGAGTTGTAATATTTCAATTCTATTCTTGTAATTGATCAAAATTCAAACATGGAGATGATCTTTAAAGGCATGAAGCTTGAAACTTCAGAAGAAGGCATCAATGTATTGAATAAGAATTTGATCGTTTGAAGTTTTCAAGTGGTTTGGATTGCATGTAGACATCGTTGATCAAGTATGAGAGTCATGTAGTCTAATTAAAGTGGTGAGAACACAGATTTCAAAACGGAAGGTTCTGACATTGAACATTAGGGTTTTTGGGCTGATATTTCAATATTTTCAAGGTTAGACTAGTCCAAGCCTTACCTAGACCAGTCAAAGAAGTCTCAGAACTTTGTTTTTAAAAAGGCAAAGCCCTAGATCGGTCCAAGAATAGGCTGGACCCATTCCTTGTCTAGATCATTGATGGCCTGATCATATGCCTTCATTGGTGAAAACACTTTCTATACTCTCAGTCTTCAATGTCATGATCGATTACAAAGAAGTGAATTAAAAACTTGCAACTCGATCAACTTGATTTTGACACTGAAATTCCCTAATTACAAGTATATACGTCACATTTTTTGACCTTTTAATTGTTGTGTGTATTTTAATTGAATAAAACATAAAATTAAAACTTAGTCACACACGTTACTTACTTTATCCAATCAAGTAATAGTTCAAACAAATAATTGAATCCCATGAATTTTTAATTTATCAAAATCAATAAACTCAAAAGTTGTCATAATTTGGTTCAAAGTTTCTTGCATTTATAATTTCTTAGAAATTAACTCAAAAATTATGTGCACAAAATAAATAAATTAACACATATATAAATAAGTTCAAATTTGTGTTCTAAAAAACACATAACTCACTTAGAAAGATTTGAAGTTTTTACCATATTTTCTATTATTTCTCAACTTTTTTTCTTTCTTTTCATGACGATTTTGACTTTATTGCGCAATTTGTTATTTCCTAAGACTTTTTAATCAATTTTCGTACATACTATTTAGTCCTTGTAACTTTGAACAAATCCCATAAGTAGCCATTTTCATGAAAATTTGCAGTAGATCATAAATCATTTTTCTTTTCTTTTCTTGATATTGCTTCACACATTTTTTCTTTGCATTTTTCTTTTCCAGCACTACATATGTCATAGTCTTCAATCTTAACAAGTTATTATGTAAGTTTCAGTCCACAACTTTGATAAATGCACATATATGTGTGAGTTAGTGTGTGTGAGTTATTTCAATAGTTTCTTACTAATAATAAATAAATAAACAAACTTTTACTTTAAACTACTTGAATTCTTGTATTTATTAGAAGAGAAAAGATGATCGATGTGTAAGAACCATGACTATTTTTGGTCGATTTTCTTTTTATTTCATTTAAATGTATATAAATGATTATAAATGTGTTTTAAATATAAAATACATATTTGGGGACCTTTACATATGTTTGAGAAAGTTTTGAGAGTGTTTGGCAAAAGTTAACTTTTTCGGGTCAAGTGGGCGAGCGGGTCCCGTGGGCTCGAAAAATCTGAAAGTGTCAGAATAACACCACATTTGGAGGGTAGCTTAAATAAAATATTTAATGGACTACAGAGTCAATTTCGAGTCCATCGGAGTTACAGAATAAAAAACGGAGTCCAAAAAATTTTTGTGAAACGCTAGTGGCATTTTTGTAAATACGAGAATTAAGTCTATAAATAGAAAGAGGAGAATGCAATACACACACACACACACACGTCTTCTTCTTCACTTCTACATTGAATTAGAGAGGCTTGGGGCGAGAATTAGAAGATGTCAAAAAAAAGGAAAAAGTTCTACGCATTGAGGGATTGAGTTTGATCCATTCAGAATCAAATTCGAAGAAAGTTAATTTTCATGAGAAATTGGGGAAATCATTTGGAAGCTTTTCCAATTCAATTGAGGTAGGGATGCCTCACTGATGAAATCTAGGATTTCTGTGAGTATATTGGTTGTTTATAGCAACCAATCAGTTATGTAGGTATAATTAGATGTCTTTCAAGGTTAAAACATGCTAGATTATACTACTTAGTGATTTATCAATGTTTAATGATATAATTACATGTTTATAATTGCCTTAAATGATTATATAAGCACGTTGAGGTTGAATTGTGAGCAATTATGTGTATTCATGTGTAATTGTAAAGGTGACACTTATGCGCTTGGTAAAATATTTTGGAAGCATGTTTAAATGTGAAACATGTTTAATTATCTATCTAAGTAATGTGAGATGTGCAACATGTGAAATATGATCAATGTGAGAGTATGTGATGTTCATGTGAAAATTGTGCATTTATGACAATCAAATGCTTCATTAACTTGAATTGCATGAGTACGTTTAACATGAGTATTTTGAATCCATCTTCATTCATTGGAAAGTACATGGTGATGGTGGTGAGTTCAATTGGGGCTGTAAAGTCCACTCAATGAATGACGATGTATTCCGGTAAAGGTAACCCTCGTGAGGTATTCCAATAAAGGTAACTCTCGTAGAGTGATCCGTAGCGAGGTATTCCAGTAAAGGTAACCCTTGTGAGGTGATTTGGTAAAGGATCCTCAGTTAGGTGGGATTGGGCGGCTCGTAAAATCAGAACCCAATGAATGTGTGGAGAGTATGAGGGAGTTGTGCATATCATGTTGCATTATGAGTTGCTTATATATAATATGGTTGTGATATGCAGATATTTGCTTAATATGATTAAATGCAAATGTATGCTTATGTGATATTCACGGAACTTGTGAAATTATATTTTAGATATTCTTACTGAATGTGTTATAGCTCATCCCACAAGTATTAACTCTTTTCAGAAAATAGAAAATAAGTGATGGAGTCTCTCAAATGGTAAAGTTAGCGTGGAGTAGTTTCGGGGCCATTTAAATACTTATATAACTTTATTTGAATGCATGTCCAGATTGCATGTGGACTATATGCATGTAATGAATATGTAGAGACCATTTATGTTTCGAGAACATGTATGATTATGCTTTATGAATGCATAAGTTTAAATACGAATTTTAAGCATGATTGTAATTTCATACCATGTATGTATGTGTTGAGCATGGAGGTGAGAATGATGGTTTATAATTCCATTTGAATGTTCAATTATATATGTATATAATTGTTGGCATGATTGAGTTGAGAGGGAATTTGAAAAGGACCATGGGGTATGTTGAGAAGTAATTGGCCAAGGAATTACAATGAATCATAATGCATATTACGATGTATCATAGTATTTTGATGCATCGTAACCCATGCTATGATAGATCATAACATGTTAATGCTGGGTGAGTATAAGTGATTTGTAATGGGTGGACAGTAGTACGTGGCATACTTGTGAGGTCCTATTGTGAGAATGATTATTGTATATGATGGTATTGATGTATAACTAATGCTTCCATTGTATATGAAAGGTTTAGACGTTCATTATGATTTAATGGACATGTTCACCTTCGATTTTCAGGAGTTAAAAATCGGGGCGTGATAGGATAAGCCATCCACCCTTTTTACAAATTTTCATCCCTCCAAATTTGGACGGAAGAGAGGAAGGAAAAAAGGCAAGCCTATTAAAAATGTTTTAAATTACAAAACTATCCCTATGATTTTTTGAAAAGCCCAAAATATCCTTTTCATAATAAATGTTCAAAGAAGTACTATAAATAGTGATGGGTATAATGATAAAAATAAATTAAAACTCTCTCTTCCCTCTTCTTTAGGGATGTCTCATTTGTCCATTTTCTCTTCTATCCAATCAAACAGAAAGAGGGGATGACACAATCTATTCCCTAGGAATGTCTCATCCATCCCTCATTTTCTCTCTTCCATCCAATTTTCTTCCTTCTGCCAAGTGAAGGATAATAATCCATTTCACAATTATGTTACCAATTTTGATTTATTTGATTGAATAATCAGCATGATCTTCAAAATCAAGTTGAAGGCATGAATATACTCGCTAAAAATAAAAATAAAGAAATTAAATGATAAATACATATGTCCTTATGTGATCGTTTATCATTAGATTTCTTAGGGTTTTGATGTCGGAGGAATCCAAAGGAATTTTCACATAATTCTTCAAGTAGTTCTTACTAAACTAAAAAGATTTGACACTCATAGCCATGTCTTGCTTTTTATAAGCAAATTTGTTTTCCTTAACATGCTTCTTTTTAGTTGTTTTCTTAGGGCTTTGCTTCTTTTTATTATACATAATATTCTTTGGAAAACATCTTGTTTTGTTTTCTGCAACTCTATTTCTTTGATAGCAGTAGAATATTCAAGAATGGCCTACTTTATTACAATATGAGCAATCGAGTTTCATGGCTTGAAAAATTTTAGAAGATTGACCGACATTGTCATTCCTAGTTTGAATTGGAGCTTGAATAGCTTTAGGAGTAGCAATATTTGAGTAGCTTTAGTCAATGCAAGAGAAGTAGACACTTTCTCTTCAGAAGTAGAAAATCTCTCGTAACACAATTTTTGAGATTTTAGTACGAGTGTAACCTAAGTCTTGTCACTTCAAGATTTATTATTGAAAGTAGCTTGTCTAGTTGCATAGTACTATAATGAGAATGGATTCAAACCATATGATTTCTTTGGAATGGATTCAAGCGTTTATTAAAAAAAAAGGGTGGTTTTATTTCTTCGGATATCCAAATGGCTGAAGCTTGTTTAAATCATTGGGTCATACCAGGATTTCGAATCCTTACCCTCTTGATTGAGATGTAATTATACTAGAAATGATAATAACCAATTTAAGATCTTTATCACAAGACAATGTAGTGAATTCTATGGGTCAAAATATGAACCAATGCTACTTGTGCATTAAAAGTCTTTACTGGGATTTTTTTTTCTTCTCTCTTTCTAAATTTGTTTTCTTCATATTATTTACAGTTTTGATTATGTAGAGACTTTATGGCTTATAGAAAGTTTGTAGTAGTGTCAAGGAGCTCTTAAATTATATTTTAACTTTGAGATAGTTTAAACTCTTATTAAGGAGATTTGAATTTTGTTTCGACTTGGAGACAGTTTAAGTTCATTTCAAGGAACTCTTGAGTTTGGTCATTGATTTGATAAAATTTGAAAATAGTACTAGCTTCAGTTAAAGAGCGCGGACTCATTTGTCAAAGTATGGACTAGTTGTGAGTTATGTGGTGCGAAAATAGTTTAGTTAATTTAGAATGAGATGGTAATCTATAAACCTAGAGGGGGGTTGAATAGATCTTCTTGCCTAATTTTTATGATTGATTAATTACTCATAATTATTATCAATTAAGCATCCAAATCAAACATAAAATAAATAGAGCATGTAAAAAAAAGTTAGAGATGACATCAGTAATTTTTACGTGGAAACCCTAGGAAGGAAAAAACCACGGGGGTCAGGCAGAAAACTCCAAAGAAACCAATCCCCTACCTCAAAGCAAAGTACATCAGACTCTGTCCCAAACTCACACCCACTCCACTCTGACAAGAACTTGATGCGGAACACCTCAGGCTTATAATTGCGACTTCAGGTCCAACTGCTGCAGACTTCCGACTAACGTCACAATTCTTCCGGAATAGTACCTAAAAGAACAAAAATACTCTGCAAGTATTTTGTTTCATAGTAATCGTTTCTCTTCCTCTTCAGATAAAATCTTTGTAGTTTTAAGGAACCACCTCTCCTGCTCTTGATTAACTATGTAAACTGATGACATCTTGAAGATTCCGTTGATCAAATGAAGAAAAACATCACAAATTAAACACTCTATGTATGTGCTCTTAAAAATAAAATCAATGAAGATTTTCTCTCATAAATTCCTCTTTTAGCTTCCAAATATATTCTTGTCTCTAACAATTAAATCATTGAGTCTCTTATCTCCCCTCTCTTAGGTTGAAGCATAAAGAGGTATTTATAAGGTTTAGAATCCTTAGTTTACTTGGAAAATAAGTTTAAAACATCTAAGAAAAGTTTTAGAGAAGTTTGGGTTGATTAGGAAAGTAATTCGGATCAAGAAGAAAATTTTCGTGCGCATAAACTAAGTCGGACCGGTCCTAAAAATAGGGACCGGTGGGACTTTCGTAGACACTTAGAATTTCCAAAGTCCCGAGAAAAGTTGGACCGGTCCTAAATTTTAGGGACCGGTAGAACTTTTCGGACATGTTGAAATTTTGAAAGTCCCGAGAAAAGTCAGACCGGTTCCCATTTATGGGGACCGGTGGGACTTAGCAAAAGTTCAATTTTTACATTTAAAGCATAGTTTCTAAGTCATAAGCCCACCAAACTTCAAAACAGTGTCCTCACACACATACCTATTCTAAGTAATGTCCTCATCAAGTTTCACGGTATCGAGATACCTTCCATTCAACTTTGAAGATCGAGACACAAAATTAAACAAAAATTACAACTCGATTAACAAGTTTTGACTATAAAATTTGCTAATTACAAGTATATATCTCACAATCTCCCCCTTTGGCAATTTCGTGACGAAACCAACCCAAACAAAATGTAATCTACCCTACAGCAAAAAAGATAAATTACAATGTTGCCAAAAATAAAAACACAACTGCGCCAAGCTGAGTAGTCACTTTGATCTTGAGCTTGTGGCAAATATGAAGAATACCTATATTCAGCAAATATGATAAATCTCGATACTCTGTACAACAACACTCAAAGATACCTTTGTGAAACCTTAATAAAAACAAATAGACATAAACATAAGCAATGCTTAGAGTAAAACGAAGCATGAAATGCCAATGCATATGTAATGCTCTCCTCCAAACAACTCATCTGATCTCCCCCTTAATGATAAATGACTAGACAACTCTTCGCCTGAAAGTCACAAAAGTCCAAAGTCTCTCTAATAAACTGAGAAATCTCTCCAACAAATCTCTCCCCCTTTTTGTCAGAAATTAACAAGGGACTCAAAAGAAAAAATAATAATAATGAGGAAGCAAGCAAACATATAGATTGCATATGTAAACAATAGAAAATATTGACTTAACAAAACTATATGAACATAACAAACTAAAATCAAAGTTTAATCAATTAGTTTCACACACAGTAAGTGTAGTAAAATCACCATAAATTTTCATAAGCCAAAATATTCCTTTTTGTCAATTGTTTAGATTTCCAAACAATATTTCAATGATATTACACTCACTCATAAATCAAATAATTAACATGTGCACAGACTTTCAAATTTTCTTATTTCGTTCCTTGCACATACATATTCAGTGGCTTTCACTCTTACAGGTAGTCAGCTATTTTCTCAAAACAACTCTTTTTCAAAAGATATCTCATAGGAGATTTATGTTGTAGTGGTAACTTCGAACAAATCCCGAAGGTAGCCTTTTCCATAAGAATATGCTCAATAGCAATTTTTCACATTTTCATTCTTTTCTTTTCCAGCTGTTGATATATAATTTTTTTCACTCATTACTCTTTTTGGTCTTTAGCACAATATTGAACATTCAATTCCCAAGATAATGCTCTATCAAATAATGACCAAAATAATGACATAAAAATAATTTAGTAAATGTATTCATCATGATTCATCTACTAAATGAAATGAGTAAGCAAAATCAAAATTTTAACTCTTAGCCATAGTATGTCATACACATGTAATCAATGTGTCACTAATTTTCTTGTGTTCAACATACTCATTTTAACATGGTTTGCTTAACTTCTCAAAAATAAAAATAAAACTTAAACTACAAGGTTCAATGCATAATCTAGACTCATAAGATGAATATGAAGTTCCTTTCTAGATTATGTCAATGCTATGTAATTTAATCAAGACAACAAATGTCTATAGATTTCCTAAAATGATGAAACCTAGAAGCATCTAAAGGCTTTGTGAGAATATCAAACAAATTATTATCAGTATGCACATTCTTCAAATACGTAACATTTTGTTCAACTAATTTTTGAATAAAATGATGTTGAATGTCAATGTGTTTTGTCCTAGAATGCAAAATTAGATTCTTTGAGATATTAATTATACTATTGTTATCACAAAAGATAGACATTATACCTTATTCAATTCTATAATCCAGTAGCATATGCTTCATCTAAAGTAGTTGTGTGCAACAACTTCCACCAGCAACATATTCAACTTCACAAGATTAGTACCAACATAGAAACAATCACCTGAAGTACTTTTCCTATCATCCTTGTTACCTGCCCAATCGACATCAGTGTAACCTGCAATCTCAGAATTAGACTTTATAGAAAAATGCAATCCATAATTCAAAGAGCTATTGATATATCGAATAATGCGCTTGACTGCAATGAGATGTTCTATAGGATCAGCTTGATACCTAGCACACACTCCTACACTAAATACAATGTCAGGCCTACTTGCTGTCAAATACAACAGGCTGCCTTTCATACTTCTATATAATGAAGGATCAATTCTTTTAGAATCAGAGTTCTTTTCCAACTTGGAAGAAGTACTCATAGGAGTTTGCATATGTTTGGAACCTTCCAAACCAAATTTCTTGACTAACTCCTTTGCATACTTAGTTTGAGATATAAAAATTGCATCATCAAATTGCTTCACCTGGAGTCCAAGAAAAAATTTTAGTTCACCAACCATCCTCATCTCGAAAGCATTACTCATATCTCTACCAAATTCATGAACAAAGTTATCAGAAGTAGAACCAAAAATAATATCATCCACATAAATTTGAGCAATAAGCAAATTCTTTTCTTTCCTGATTATATATAAGGTTTTATCAGCCCCCCTCTCCTAAATCCCTTATGCAACAAATAAGAAGTCAATTTTTCATACCATGCTCTAGGAGCTTATTTCAAACCATAAAAAATCTTTTTTCAAATGAAACACATGATCAGGATTATATCTATCAACAAAATCCTTAGGTTGAGCTACATACACTTCTTCTTGCAAAATACCATTTAGAAAAATACTTTTAACATCCATTTAAAATAATTTAAATTTAAAGTGACATGCAAGAGCAAGAAGAAGACGAATAGACTCAAGTCTAGCAACTGGTGCAAAAGTTTCATCAAAATCAATTCCTTCAACTTGAGTGTATCCTTGTGCAACTAACCTAACTTTATTTCTCATTACAAGCCCATTCTCATCAAGTTTATTTTTAAAAATCCATTTAGTTCTTATGATGTTCATGTCCTTAGGTTGAGGCACTAATTTCCAAACATCATTCTTCACAAATTGATTTAACTTTTCTTGCATAACTACAAGCCAATCAGAACTTTGAAGAGCTTCATCAACATTCTTAGGTTCAAACTGAGCCATATAACATGAGTGCCCTATACTATCCCAGACTCTACTCCTAGTATTTCTTTCCTCCTATGGCCCTATCATATTGGTCAATGGATGACTACTTCAAACCCTAGAACTATCAAACATTGGGACTTCCTCATGTGATGTAGGATTTTCTGTAGCTCTATATGTATCATCAATTACTTTCAGAATTTTATCAACCCCTACATGGTCATCTTCATCCTCAGTCTCTTCCTCACTTTATTTCTCAATCTATCTCTCACTAGGTTCACTCTCAGGTAACCATAAGGTGTTTATACCTTCTTCTTCCTCAGATTGATCATGTATCTCCTTAGGCCTTGAGTCATCAATCACAATATTAATAGACTCCATTACAACATTAGTGCGATGATTATACACCCTATATGCCCGACTATTCAAAGCATACCCCAAAAAGTATCTTTTATCACTTCTAGAGTCAATTTTTCCTAAATTCTCCCTATCTCTAAGAATATAATATTTACTCTAAAAGACTCTAAAGTGTTTAATGTTGGGCGTCTTTCAATACCACAATTCATATGTAGTCTTTTCAGTTCCAGGCCTAAGGTACATCATGTTTAAAACATGACAAGCAGTACTAACAGCTTCAGTCCAAAAATATTTTGCTAACTTACTTTCATGAAGCATAGTACGTGCCATCTCTGTAATTGTTCTATTCTTCCTTTCAGCCACACCATTCTGCTGAGGTGTTTTGGGTGTAGAGAATTCATGACTTATGCCAAGATTCCCACAATACTTAATGTAAGGTCGAAGTTCAAACTCACCTCCTCTAATACTCCTAACACGAGTTATTGCATATCCTTTCTCATTTTGAATCTTTTAGCAAATTGACCTAAAGAACACAAAAGCATCAGATTTTTCTATTAAGAAAGTAATAAAAGTAAATCTAGAAAAATCATCAACCATTACAAGCATATACTTTTTATCACTTATGCTTTGAGTTCTCATTGGACCCATTAAATCCATATGAATCAGCTTCAATGATTTTGAAGTGACTTGATGCTTAAGTCTCTTATGTGACACTTTGGTTTCCTTACCTAATTGACATGGTTCACATACCTCATCTGTTGGTCTGTAATACCCCGAAAAATTTGGATGTCTATTATTTTAAAGAATTTAAATTTCTTTATATTATTATTATTATTATTATTTTTCAATTCATGTGGAATGCCTTTATATGCATTTTATCATTTCATGTGAATTGTTAGGTCTTTATACAATTATTATTTTATGTGAATTGGTTGTCTTTATAAATTCTTACATTTCATGTGAATTGCTCTATTTTTATTTTTATCAATTTATATGAATTGTTTATTGATTGTGTATTATTTGATTTAAATATTTTAAATGCTTTGGATTGAGCTAGGGAGGAATCTGGGCTGGAATGGTTGGGCTAAGGATATGCTTAAGTTGTTGGGCCATGGTTATAGTTATATTATTATGGTTATTATTATTATTATTTTTAGTTATTTAGTTTTTAGAAATAATAATAATAATAATAGAATAAAAATGATTAGGAGAAAAGATAATAGAAATTAGGGTTTCTGCCGTTTGCATTACGCACAAAAATCAGGAGAGTAAACGAAAGAGAGAAGGAGTTCGGGTAAATAAGTGTTTGAATCGTCAAAGAGGCAAGTTTGATTATTCTCTTCCCCTTTGAATTCGTATGCATAGTCTAGGTTTGAGGATTGTGTTTATTTTAGAAATTTGTATATAATTGTATGTTTTTTTCTCTGTTGATAAATTTTGTGAGAATTAATTATGCTAATTGTATAGACATGTTGCTAGAAATTTGTATGCATTTAATTATGAAATTAAATGATTTTGCATGCTAAGATAATTCTGTGAATTAAACATTAGGATTTTGGAGTTTTGGTACTATTTTAGAGTATTTTTGCATATGTATATGCATGTATATATGATTGTATAGGCGGGTGTATATATATACAAACATGAAATTTGGGTCTACTGTGTTTATCATTTTTGAGGAATTTTGTTCCGATTAAAAGGTAGATCTTACTTCCTAGAACAATCCTTGAAAGTTTCGTTATGAACCATTGGGTAGATTGACGGGAAATTGAGTTTAAAATTTTAGATTTTCGAAACTTGAAATTGGGTGTTTTTGATTTAGTCTGCGAGAGGGAATAATTTTGGTACCAATACGTAGCTTAGATCGATACGAGTTCAATGGTATATTCATATGCGCGATTCGGTGCTCAGAAGTGATCGAAAAGTGATCGGGAAGCTCGGCCTCCATTGTTGGCCGCTGGAGCTTCAGCCGGGGAAGAAGAAAAAAAAAGAAAAGGGGCCACGCGTTCGTCGGCGCGTGGGGGTGCGTGCCGCTGGCACCAGTGGCCGGGAAATTGTTTTTGGGCCCCACTCGCGGGGGCCCACCTGTGGGTCCAATATGGGCCCATTCCGAATTGTTTTGATATTTATTTTGTATTTTTGAAATTTTTGGGAAAACTTGAAAATCTGGAAAAATGATTTTTTAAAAATACTTTTATAATTCTAAAAATTTCCAAAATTTTATGTCAACTTCCTGGGAGCTCAGGGGGCTTGGGGTTTAAATTTCATATCAAAATTATTTACCATTGTCTTTAAATTAATTTTTAAAGTGTCTAAAAACTGGATTTTTCAGCCTCTTTAATTTTAGAAAATAGTTAAAAATTTCCAAAAATTCCGAAAATTTTACTTTAGCTCTCTGAAGGCTAAATACACTTGATTTTAAATTTTCAACTCAAAAATGATCTTTCCTTGTTGTTCAATTGATTTTTAAAGTGTCCAAAAGTTGGGTTTTTCACATTGTAATTTTAGAAAATACTTTTATAATCCCAAAAATTCCCAAATTTTTACTGTAATTCTCTGGAGGATAAATACACTTGGGTTTAAATTTTGAACTCAAAATAATCTTTCCTTGTTGTTCAATTTATTTTTAAAGTGTCTAAAAGTTGAATTTTCACCTTCTTTTATTTTTAGAAAATATTTTTAAAATTTCAAAAAATTCTAGAAAAATTTAGGTAACTTTATAGGATTAAAATGCACTTGGGTTTTAAATTTCATGTCAAAATGAGTCTCCCTTGTGATTGTGTTGGTTGTGAAAGTATGCCTCGAATTATGTTTATTTTCTTTTTGTTAGAATAATATTTTTTTAAAATTCTCAAAAATTCTAGGAAATTCCAGCATGATTTAATAGGGTTCTTAGCAGTAGAATATGCCCAGAAACCTAGATAAAAGTTAGGTTTAGACTCCTTCATATATTTGAGTACATTGAAGGTTGAGTTGGGATATTGCTTCTTTAATAGATGTTTGAGCTATTTGATTTACTTGAATGCAATTTTCTTTAAGGATATAAATGCCCATCAAATACTTGATTATAGTTTACTTGTGAACAATTTATCTTATGATGATAATTTCATGTTGGATGATTTGAAATAACGGTTTGTGCAAATTAAATCATAATGCACCTTGTTATTTTGTATTGCATATTGGAATGTATCTATGCATTTTATTTTGGCATGTAAGGATTGCCCGGCGTGTCAGGATCGCCCATACCTAATAAGGTATCTATGTATTTTATTTGGCATGTAAGGATTGCCCATACCTAATAAGGTATCTATACATTTTATTTGGCGTGTCAGGATCGCCCATACCTAATAAGGTATCTATACATGTATGCATATGTTTTCTTTATTTTGAACTTAAAGAATGTGTTCATTGTTGGATGATAAGGGTTTGTTGGAACAATGTATAAAATGATTTTACTTCTGAAAAACATGAACTAAATAGGAAATAACTAGTATGTATATATCTATACCTATTAAGGTATCAAAAGATTAAATAATGCCATGTTAGGATTGCTTAAACTTGATATTATTTCATGTTATGTTTATTTCTGCTGAACATAAGAAATGTGATCACTTTTGCGTAATAAGGATTTGGGTGGGATATTATAATTAATGACTGTTGTTTTGAAAACATGAAACTGGAATAAGAATAGCTTGTATGTTAAATCTATTGTTTTCTTTTGTGTCCCTTATACTGAGGGTATGTATATTGGTTCTCTGATTGGGATGTAGTAGATAGAACTTGCTTGTGTGTTTAACCCACTTTGTTGATATTTCAGGTTTCAGACAGGTTCCACCGCGAGGATAGAGTTTTAGGGTTTAGTTGTAGCAGACGTCTCATCTCATCAGTTGCAGGGTAGGAACTTGTCTTCTTCAAGAGTCATACTATGACCTTTTGAGACTTTGATTGTTGGTTTTAAATTAGAGTCTTAAACTTGTGTTTATTCTGGTTAAGGGGTTCTTGCGTTACGGGACTTCCAAATTGTATTACCAGGCATATAACGATTTATTTATCGGTTATTTCAATTTAGTGGAATTTTCTGTTCAGCTTTTAGAATTTATTTTAGTCTGTCTTTTGTATTCTGTGCTTGTTGCTACCAGTTGTATGTATCTCCCAGGTTTTGTGTATGAGACTGGCCACCTCATGCGCGAAATTTTTTGGGGGGTATTTCATGGTCTTTTTAATTTAGGCAAACCTGGAACTCATTCATGATTAGACAGATTTACCAAATCATTAAAATTCACATGACCAAGTCTCCTATGCCACAAAATAGCTTCATCAGTAATAGCAGAAAAACACAAATGCGAAGGATCTGAAAATATCACATAACAATTTTCAAGAGTTCTAGATCCTTTTAAAATACAATCACCCTGCTCATTAGTTACAAAACATCCATGTTGAGTAAAGTTAACTTGAAAGCCATTATCATATATTTGACTAGTACTCAACAAGTTTGCAGCTAAACCTTTAACATATAGAACATTTTTGAATTCACCAAAAGCAGGAAAATCAATTTTACCTTTACCACTTACTTTAGATGCATTGTCATCACCAAAAATAACAGACCCACCAGTATAGTCCTTAAAAGTGGTAAACAATGTTCTATACCCCAGTCATATGCCTAGAGCAACCACTATCAAAGTACCAACCTGTAGGACCAAGTGCTCTAAGTGTAGTGTTCATGACAAAACATTTCAGATTATTCCTTTTCACCTAAACAGTTTCAGATTTATGATCAAATGATTTCCTAACTATCTTAGAATCAGAATTATTAGTCTCAAGGGGCTTTTTCTTTTCATTACCTATATGAAAATCTAGAACATAATTAAAGCAATTCAATTTATCAAAATTTGCTTTCAATTCATGTTGCTTCTTTTCAAGTTCTTTCATCTCATTAAGAAAATTCTTGAACTGTCTAAGTTTTTATACTTTTTTAGTTCAATTTTTCACTTCTGACACTTATATTTGATGTGAACTTTTCTACACAAAAATGGCACGTTGGAGCAAGTTTTAGAGCATCAGTAATAATAGATGGCTCAGTCTCAGCTTTCACAAAAATCTCTTTTGATTTTAAAAGAGAAAATTCTTTTGAAGTTGAGACCAAATCTTCTTTGTTATTCAAGTTTTTAGAAAAATCCAACTTACCAAATTTGCAAGTGTCAGAGTTAAATTTTTGGAAAGACTGATTAGATTTAACAAATTCACAATTCAAGTTATCAATCTTATACTCAAGTGAATTATTAAATCCTCTAATCTGTTTAACTTCTTGTTCCAAAAATTCAACTTTACCATGAAGATTCATCTTTTCATGTCTAAGCTTTTCTAAATTTTTATTGGTGACATAAACTTCCAATTTATAAATATTTTTATCAAGTTCAGCAAGTTTCAATTTTTCTAACAAATTTTTATAATCCTTTTTTAGCTTAGACCACTTAAGATACATGTCAGTTATATAATCAGAAAATTGAGGTGAAACAATTTCATCATCAGAAGACACAATATGAGATATCATGAAATTCACAACTAAATCAATCAAAGAAAATCTAACTCAAAATTGAGCAACCCGCTCTAATACCAAATGTGAGTTACGCAATGTGAAAACGGTTCAATTAATTTAGAGTGAGATGCTAATTTATAGACCTAGAGGGGGTGGATAGATCTTCTTGCCTAATTTTATGATTGATTAATTACCAATAATTATTATCAATTAAGCATCCAAATTAAACAAAAAATAAATAGAGCATGTAAAGAAAAGTTAGAGATGACATCAGGAATGTTTATGTGGAAACCCTGGGAAGGGAAAAAACACGGAGGTGAGGCAAAAAATTCCAGAGAAACCAATCCTTTATCTCGAAGCAAAGTACATCAAATTCTGTCCCAAACTCACACCCATTCCACTTTGACAAGAACTTGATGCAGAATACCTCAGGCTTACAATTACGACTTCAGGCTCAACTACTGCAGACTTCGTGCTAACGTCACAATTCTTCTGGAAGGGTAGCTAAAAGAACAAAAATACTCTGCAAGTATTTTGTTCCTTTCTTAGTAATCGTTTCTCTTCCTCTTCAGATAAAATCTTTGTAGTTTTAAGGAACTACCTCTTTTGCTCTTAATTAACCGTGTAGAGTGATGACGTCTTGAAGATTCTGTTGATCAAATGAAGAAGAACATCATAACTTAAACACTCCGTGTGTGTGCTCTAAAAAATAAAATCAATGAAGATTTTCTCTCATAAATTCCTCTTTTAGCTCCCAAATATATTCCTGTCTCTAACAATTAAATCATTAAGTCTCTTATGTCCTATCTCTTAGGTTGAAGCATAAAGAGGTATTTATAAGGATTAGAATTCTTAGTTTACTTGAAAAACAAATTTAAAACATCTAAAAAAAGTTTTAGAGAAGTTTTGGTTGACTAGGAAAGCAATTCAGATCAAAAAGAAAATTTTTGCGCGCATTAACTAAGTCGGACCGGTCCTAAAAATTGGGACCGGTGGGACTTTCGCAGACACTTAAAATTTCCAAAGTCCCAAGAAGAGTCGAACCGGTCCTAAATTTTGGGGACCGGTGGCACTTTTTGGACATGTTGAAATTTTGAAAGTCCTGAGAAAAGTCGGACCAGTTCTCATATATGGGGACCGGTGGGACTTAGTAAAAGTTCAATTTTACATTTAAAGCATATTTTCTAAGTCCTAAGCCCACCAAACTTCAAAACATAGTGTCCTCACGCACATATATGTTCTAAGTGATGTCCTCATCAAATTTCACGGTATCTAGACACCTTCCATTCAGCTTTGAAGATCGAGACACAAAATTAAACAAAAATTACAACTCGATCAACAAGTTTTGACACCAAAATTTGCCAATTACAAGTATATATATCTTACACTAGTTTGTGACTTGTAGATAGTTTAGATTCAGATCAAGGAGTATTGTTAACTGTTTAAAATCGTATCAAGGACAAATCACCTTTAACCATTCTTCAACTTTGTGAGAATCAAAAGATAGTCTAGACTTGTGCTAAAGGGTATAAGCTAGCTCGCACCTTCTTAAGATTTTTTTTTGTCTTAAATCACTTCTTTGTACTCTTATTGTAGTTAGGAAGAAGCATTTTTTTTGAACTCATCTCCTTGCACTAAGGGAGGAGGTATGTAATTGGTCAGGATCCATGGGAAAATTAAACCTCACCCACTATACTTTTATTACTGTTAATCCAAACAGTATATTAGAGCTTTGTGAGGTCCCCACACTTACCCTTCTTCTAGCCTTTTAGTTTTTAGAGTCTAAAGTTCCACTTCAGATTGTAAATGACTTTCTTCTTGTTCTCGAGAGTTGTACTTTTGTGGAAGTGGATAGTGAAATCTATCTCAGACTTAGAGAAGGTGAATAGGTCAAGTTGTTCTTTTGTTTATTTTAAAATTTAGTCATTTAATGAATTAGGGAAGTTGTCAAATGAGCCAACATACAAGCACAAATCTAACCAAGAGCATAAACAAAAGTAAAAGAGCAGAGAGATGACACCAGATATTTTTTATGTGGAAACTTTAGTGAGAAAAAATTAATCCATTATGATTGGAGAAAGAAATGAGTTTCAGTGCCTTTGAAATTGCTCTCCAGCCGCGAGCAACCGATTCCAATTCCATTGGAATCACCTGCTATTGATTTATCTCCAACCCTCATTGTCCGCCGACTTTAGTGCCTTCAGAATCACCCTCAACGCTGATCCACACCAACACAACCTTCTCATGATGATCTACTTCTTGTAGTGATCGATTGTCTTCTTCCTCCACAAATACGTGCGAAGAGAATGATTAAATCTGTTGCTTTGATCTCTTTTCATATACTCGGTAGTATAGTTCTCACACCATGAGGATGAACAACAAACTACTAACACTCTAGTGTAAAAAGTGTGTTTCAATTGAAATAAATAAAATAAAAAATTCTCAATTAATTTTTCACTCAAAAACCTTTCACATTTTCAACAAATTTTTTTGTGTAATTTGTAACAAGTCTGGTTGAGTTTTTATACATAGAGAGTCCTTTTCGTAGCTGAAAAGCTCGTGCAAAACAAGTAGAAGATGTTTTCAAGTGTTCAGATAAGAATTTGAAGTAAAATATGATCAAAATTCAAAGCAATAGTTGAAGTAGGGAACTTTCCATTGGTACAATATATCATTGACAGTGAAAATCTTTTCTAGTTTATATGGAGTAACTCACGAAGCATCTTCTACTGTCAAGACATTTCAGCCTAGCAAAAATTCCAGCGGTAAAAAAAATAACTACTACGGGTAGAATGATCCTTTGAAATCATGAACAACTAATTTATTTATTTGTTTTTCTTTAAACATTGATAATTGTATATTCTTCATTGGAGAATTTATTTCTTTAAAATTTATGCATAATATTTATTACTTTTATATTCTAGAATTTTTGAGATAGGAATAATCTAACTCGCTAATTTAAGATCAACCCAATTTTAATCTGACTATTCTAACTCGAGCTCAGCTTGGCCCCAGAATTAGTCCAACATGCATGAGTTGCTATTCTATCATTATATGAAATGAGATAAAAATGCAATCTTGGTGAAACTGCCTAAAATATGGTTGATATATTACCACGTTTGTTAGTAAATATCTTCAAAACTCAACCTTTGTCTCTCTCTTTTTTGGGTTGGGTAAATAAGAAAAGTATTGTATTGAAAAGCTTCAATTTATTCTCATCTAGCTATTATATGAAAATTTCTTCACTCTTAAATCTACCTTGATTGTTGATATGTAAGCACATATGTAATATTATATTGTGAAAACAACCAGATGAGGTGGAAGAGTATATTAAAGTCGATCATCTACAAAAATGAAATATTTGTGAAAAGGTGTTAGAATTCATATGGTGCTTATGGTTGTTTTTTGCATGAGGGCGAGAGTTGTTGCGTTGCATGACTGTTGGTTATAAATTTTGTTGTATCGATTCAGTACACATTGTATTTATATCGTGTTAATGTCAGAGAAGAAAAGAGCGACGTTAGTTTACTTTTAAGAGATCGGAGGAAACTAAAAAAATATCTCATTGTTCAAGTTATATCATTTTCGTCTTACATGAGAATAGACAAGCCTGAATTTTTTGAATTGATACTGGTGGTATATTTAATCTAGTATATTTATCGGATTGTAATTTTTAAAATTTGGAATTAGAATTGAAAAAGCATTGTAATTGAAATGTAAGCCTTTGCAATAAACTAGATTTTGTAAGACATTTTCAAAAGTGTAATTTTGATAAATTAAGAAGTTAGTTACCAAATTTCATCAAATTCTCTTATTTTTTCTTGGAAATTTATGATCTTTTATACTTTCAACTTGCATTACTCATGTAAATGCATTATCATGCTATTTTACAATGAAATGAAATGAAAAAGTTTTGATTTAATATATATATATATATATATATATATATATATATATATGTATATTGTGACGCCGGACAGAATAGTGATTATTCTGGTAGACTAATGTCAACACGTAATACACAGAAAGAATGCAAGAGAATCGCTCAAAACTTAGAAAAAAGCCTCTGATATTCTATTCAATACTCAAAATCAAAGTTGACCTCCATTTAGCCCACAAGCTAGGCTATATAACTAAAAAAATCGTAAATATCGAAATCTTACCAAAAATAGCAAAATCCCAATAATCACGCCAAAATGAAATACGAAATAAAATAATTAAGCTGCCAAAAATTTGGCCCAAATCGAATTCAAAATCAATGTTAAAACGACAAAAGAAAATATTACTATAAAAGGAAAGAAAAACTAAAAATGGAAATTCGGAAGGTAAAACAGCGAATTTTGGGCTCAAAAAAATATGCACCTAGCTTCGCTTGGTGTCCACGACGTGCGCGCCGAAGAGAGCTTTTCGAATTGGGGTCATAAAGGCAATTCTGATACCCGTAGCTAAAGTTATGGCCAAAATACCGAAATGCGCCCAAAACTGCCCCAATTAGGGACAAGATCACGGCTTCCTGCCATCTTTGCGCTGATCTGCCAACTTAAGGTATCTCAGCGCCATCAATTTGTCATCTGACAACTTAGCACCTTCTGATTCGGATCCTCCTGCATCAGTCACCCTGGGTTGGAAAGAACTCGTCCTCGAGTTCACAATAGCTTCATCGGAATCCATAAAACAAGGACTCAGGTGTTTTACATTAAAGACATCAGAAGTCCTCAAATGACTGGGGAGGCGCAGTTTGTAGGCGTTATCATTGATCTTCTGTAGGATCTCACAAGGGCCAATCTTCCTCTCCTTAAGCTTATTATACTCTCCAACAGGAAAACAGTCACAAGTTAATACCGCCCAAACAAAATCACCAACATCAAAAAGTACTTAACGACGGTGGATGTCAGCCTGAACCTTATACTTGGCATTACTCTCGTGAATGGCCAGCTTGACCTACTCATGGATACCTCAAAGATGTTCTGCCATTTCATATGCCTTGCGATTGAAATGATCCATGCGCGGAATAGGGGCTAAGTCAAGCACCCCGGATGAATTCTGACCATAGACAATCTCAAATGGGCTCATTCCTATTGTTCTTTTTTTCGACCTGTTATAGGCAAATTCTGCTTGAGGTAATGCCAAATCCCACTGCTTCAGTTTAGTTCCTGCCAAACTCCTCAAAAGGTTTCCCAAACTCCGGCTCACCACCTCTGTCTGAGGATGGTAGGCGCTACTAAAATTTAACTTCGTCCCAGTTTCTCCCATAGACTCTTCCAGAATTGACTCATGAACTTGGTATCACGATCTGAAGTAATGGATTGGGGAATACCATGTAAATGCACAATCTCCTTGAAGTAAAGATGGGCGACTTGGGCAGTATCCATTGTTTTCCTGTAAGCTACAAAGTGGGCCATCTTGAAAAACTTGTCAACCACAAGCAAACTAGAATCCACAGCCCATTGGGTACGGGGTAAACCTAACACAAAGTCCATACTGACATCAAGCCAATGGGCTTTAGGTATCGGTAAATTAAGGTGTGTATAGGCCCGCATTAGTGAGAACTCTCTTGGACCGCTGACACACACAACAACACTCCACATAATGAGCCACATCACTGGTCAACTTGGGCCAATAATAGTTGGAAGAGATCAAAGCCAACGTCTTGTCTCGCCCAAAATGACCTTCGTTATGAAGTTCATTAATAATCTGTTGCAATAGTGAATAATCTGGAATGCACAACTGTAATCCATGAAATAGATAACCATTATGCAAAATAAAATCATGCCATTGACCATCAGTTACCTCCTAAATTATCCTCCCGAAGGAAAGATCTACAGCATACATATCAGAGAATGCCTCAAATCCTGCAACTCTGGTGCTCATGGTGGTGAGGAGCAACGTACGACGGTTCAGTGCATCTGCAACACGGTTCAGACTCCCTGTTTGGTTCCTCAGTGCAAATGTGAACTCCTGCAAGTACGCCACCCACTTGGTATGCCATCTACTCAGTTTGTGTTGGCCATTGATATATTTTAAGGCCTCATGATCAGTGAGGAGAATGAACTCCCTCTGTATTAGGTAGTGATGCTAATGCTTCAGGGACTGAACGATGGCATAAAACTCCAGATCATAGGTGGAATAATTTTTCTTTGATCCTGATAGCTTCTCACTGAAAAAGGCTATTGGGCGCCCCTCTTGACTCAGAATACCACCAATGCCAACCCTACATGCATCACAGTTTACCTCAAACACCTTTTCAAAGTCAGGAAGTGCCAAAACTGGTGCCTCTGTCATCTTCTGCTTGATCAGATGAAAACTGGCTTCCGCCTCCTCAGACCAATGGAAATCACGTCCCTTGAGGCACTCTGTGATAGGAGCAATTAAAGTGCTGAAGTTTCTAATGAACCGACGGTAGAAATACACCAATCCATGGAAACTTCGGACATCGTGCAAGGTTTTTGGTTTGGGCCACTCCAAGACCGCGTCTATCTTCGACAGATCTGTATGAACACCATCAGTAGACATAACAAAACCAAGAAAGTTATAGAAGTAGTGAAGAAAGAACACTTCTTCTGATTGATGAACAGCTGCTCTGTCCTCAACATATCAAAAATGGCACGAAGGTGATCAAAGTGTGACGTCTATGTCGGGCTATAAATGAGGATGCCATTGAAGTAAACTACAACGAATTTCTCCATGAAAGGTCATAGAACCTGATGCATAAACCTCATAAATGTGCTGGGCGCATTGGACAGCCCAAAAGGCATAGCCATCCACTCATACAACCCATGTTATGTCTTAAATGCCATCTTCCACTAATCCCTAGGCCTTATTCTGATCTGGTGGTATCTGCTTTTAAGGTCAATTTTTGAGAAAACCTTAGAACTGGACAGCTAGTCTAACATATCATCCAGATAGGGAATTGGAAACCTGTACTTCACTATAATCCTATTAATTACTCGGCTATCAGCACACATACGCCAAGAGTCATCTTTCTTCGGCACTAGCAGAGCAGGAACTGCACATGGGCTCATACTCTCACGGATGTAACCCCTCTCTAACAACTCTACCATTTGTCGCTGTAACTTTTCAGATTCCTTGGGGCTGAGGCGATACGCCAGTCGATTAGGCAAACTGGACCTTGGAACAAGGTCGATCTGATGCTGAATATCCCTCATAGGCGGCAGCCTAAGAGAAAGATCCTCTGGCATCAGGTCAGAAAACTCTACTAGCAGCTGCTGCACCTCTGCTGGTAAATTTGGATTCATGTTCACGTATATTGCACTATTCCCACAAGGCAGCAGAGCATAGACCACATCCCCATGCTCAATCTCAGTTAAAAACTTGGACATAGAAAACAGGTTAGTAATATTGGCTACCGGGGTAGGAGTGGTTCCTTCCTGCCTAGGAGCTAACACAATCTTCTTCTCCTTGATACTAAGGGAATATATATTCTTTCGCTCGTTATGAATAACACTGCGATCATACTACCAAGGCATGCCTAACAGTACATGACAAGCATCCATAGACACAACATCAGACCAAGCATTATCAAAATATTTCTTACCAATCGAAAAAGACACTAGGCATCGCCTATTTACTGTTACCTCACTACCTTTATTTTAGCCATGACAATTTGTACAGGTTGGGATGACGATCTGTCTTCAATTACAATTCTGGACAGTCTCTTCAGACACTACGTTCTCACAACTACAACTGTCAATGATCATCTTGCAGACTTTATCTGTAACTGTGCAGGTCATGTGGAAAATATTAGTTCTCAACCAATCATCCCCTGAATCGCCCTTGGGAGTCAGTAGACTCTTACGAATGACCAGATCGAGTCTCACGACCATCTCCATACAACACATCTCCATCTTCATCATCGTCAAACACAGGCTCTCCAATCTCCTTAGTTTCGTTTACCACGTCTTCTTCAATTAGGAGATTTTTGCCTTTTTGACTAGTAGGCTTCCTGCACTCAATCGCTCTATGTCCCTGTTCACAACATCTGAAACATCTAATGTTTGAGTTAGAATTACCCTACGGTGGCTGCTGGATAGGATGGGATTTTTGAGGGCGAATTGGCCGGTTGCTTTGATCGCTCCTGATCACTGGTATCCGATTCTGCTATTTTTCCACATCAAGTGCACGTTGTTATGCTTCAGAAACAGTCCAAAGTGAATGAAGGCTAAAGACATCTTGTAGGGGCTGCCGTAATCCTCCCAAATACCGCACCACCGTCTGCTCTTCTGTCTCAGATAAATCATTTCGGGCTAGCAATTGATAGAACTCCTCTGTGTAATCATCAACCGATCTCGTGCCTTGCCTCAATGAATGAAGTCGCTGAAACAAGGTTTGAATGTAGCCGAAAGGAAGGAAGTGACCCTTCATCTTCTTTTTCATCTTCTCCCAATCAATGATCTTAGCCTTGCCCTGCCTGTCTCGTGATCGCCTCAACTGCTCCCACCATGAAGATGCTCTGCCTTTGAGTTTGATGGCGACCAGTTTTACTTTGACATAATCTGGGACTTCTTTATATTCAAAGATATGCTCCACTTCGTTCAACTAATCGACAAATCCTTCGCCCTGTAACATACCAAAAAACTCAGGCAGATCCACTCTAAAACTGAGGTCTCCATGACGATCCCCCCGACCACTGTGCTCTTAGAATTGAGCACGATTGTGAAACAGGTTTTCAAAACTGGAATCAGATTCGTGATCTTCCATCTCACGGTCACTGAAAGCCTGCGTCGTTAGACACTGGGTTAACTTTGCAACTTGCCTCTGTAAATCCTCAATCATCAAATCCTGAACACTACGATCATGGTGTGGGACTTCCTCGTTCAGAACCTGCTCACGACGATCACGACCACCAGCCATGAAAACTGATGAAATCTCACCCAGGAAGATGCTGAAGCTCTAATACCAACTGATGCCGGATAGAATAGTGATTATTCTGTAGGCTAATGGCAATAGGTAATACATAGAAAGAATGCAAGAGAATTATCCAAAACTCAGAGAAAAGCCTCTGATATTCTATTCAATACTCAAAATCAAAGTTGACCTCCATTCAGCCCACAAGCCGGGCTATATAGCTAAAAAAAATCGTAAATATCGGAATCTTACCAAAAATAGCAAAATTTCAATAATCACGCCAAAATGAAATACGATATAAAATAATTAAGCTGCCAAAAATCTGGCCCAAATCGAATTCAGAATCAATGCTAAAACGACAAAAGAAAATATTACTATAAAAGGAAAGAAAAACTAAAAATGGGGATTCGGAAGGAAAAATAGTGGATTTTGGGCTTGAAAAAATATGCACCTAGCTTTGCTTGGTGCCCAAGACGTGCGCGCCGAAGAAAGCTTTCCGAATTGGGGTCATAAAGGTGATTCTGATACCTGTAGCCAAAGTTATGGTCAAAATACCAAAACGTGCCCAAAACTGCCCCAATTAGGGACAAGATCGCGGCTTCCTGCCATCTTTGCGCTGATCTGCCAACTCAAGATATCTCAGCGCCATCAATATGTCATCTGACAACTCAGCACCTTCTGACTTGGATCCTCCTGCATCATATTGTATATCAGCTCAAAAGATATTATTTTCTCAAAGTGTTAGTGGGCGTTTTAAAACTAGAATACTACTCAATGGGGGAATTTTGGATGGTAGCTTCAATCAAAGATGATCTGATGTGATATGATGTATGACTTGATTGCCACGGAAGCTTGATCGACAAGAAAGTTAGTGGAATTGACTTTATCTCTTATCAGATAATCTTGGGAGGTAAAATCTCCTAAATCTAATAAGACATTAAAAGCCTGATAGATCTCTATAAAAGGGTAAATATGGCCTCTACCTTGAATATATATATCACTAACTTGACCATTAGAGAATACCCGATCGGCGCTCTGTCGACCTTGGTTCTAACTCTACTATTTTGCAGGGGTAAAGCTTTGAGCCGGATTGTGTGCACCGTACAAATTTATGCATCATCAATTAGCACCGTCTTTGAGAATCGATTTGTTTCCTACATTCCAATGCGATCTGGTTTAAACACAGCCAAAAAATTAGATGCATCATCAATTAGCACTGTCCGTGAGAATCGATTTGTTTCCTACATTCCAATGCGATCTGGTTTGAACACAGCAAAAAAATCAAGCACTGCGAGTATCCGATCTGGGGACATTTATGTTTCCATAAGCCCCCACCACTATAGAACCCACAAAAGGGGTTTCATGCTAAGATTCCCCATCTGCCTGTTCAATGGGGAAACTCATGTCAAAAGCAATATCAAAGTGATGAAAGACGAGGGGGCATATGCATCAGTAGGGTGGTGTAAACCCAACACCACAACCGCCAGCAACACCGAGAGATTAAAAATATTCCAGAGGGCCCTCTGTCGAACGACTTGGATAAGACGATCCCTAGCCATGCAAACGCTCCCTGGTCAAGTCCCCTGGCCACGTCCAGGCGCTCCCTGGGCACCTCCTGGCCAAGGTGCCTCCCCTGTCAAACCCCACTAATCCAATCCTCCTTGGATTCCTTGGCCAACGCCTCCCTGGACCACATGTTCGACAACTTAACATGTTCAATGACCTCATTGGCTAACCTGTCCGACAGTCCTCTTTGGACAACCTTTTTGACGGTCTCACTGGCTAAGTTGTCTGATCGCTTCAATGGATAATCTGTTTAGCCTATCTGTTTGGCCCATTGCTTCAATGGATAATCTGTTTGGCCTATCTACTTGGCCCACCGGCAGCTTATTGCTCACTTACCAAAATGAAAAAATAAATAAAACCATCTGTTAAATTATATATGCTATATTATATTTGCAGTAGTCAATTATTAGCTCAGTTATATATATGGCTTGTTGCTCGTAAAAGGGCCAAAGCATTCATGTAAGGACATTTTCTCTCTCCACCGAGACCCCTTGTCCCATTGGTCTCTATCTCTTTAACCACACGGAATTGTCTCTCTCCCCAAGAGTGTAGACTGAAGGCTTGGAGTTCCTCCATTATACTATCACTCGGGGAAGAAACGAGTAAGAGAATGTTAATTTGGTTGATACATTGAATATGTCCAGTATGAAACCTATATATATATATATATATATATATATATATATATATAGTTGTATAGTTATAATTAAGTTAGTTGAATGGGTAGATTCTGATATCTGATAACATATGTTTACTTGTGGGATTTAACTACACAAGTATAGATACGACATAGTGATCCAATAATATCCTAAACGAACCGACCCACTCTAGCGGTCGATGTCAAAATCACAAACACGGATACATCGCAGAATGTAACTTTAAAAGTCTGGAAATCTACCGGAGCAATATATTTAGCTATTTTTGTGTGTATATATATATATTTTTCATGGCACTGGGGGGCTCACATAATCACACTCTCGGAACATACTCTCTCTGCCTCTCGGAAATCCAGACCTTAAGGAGTCAAGGGCATAAATTGATGCATGGTGCCCAGTTCACGTATATATAACGGTCACAAATAGCACACGCTCACGATTGATAAGTAAGAAATCACGTCATTATTTTTAAACTCATGAACTCGGTAATCCATTTGGTTGGAAGTGACAGGAAAACGTAAATATAATATGAGCAATGCTATACGTCATGAAAATATTTCATGAATTTTTATCTTAAATGATGTAGTAATTAAATGGTGAGTTAGTATTGGTGGGATTCCCCCATACACGGAATGTAAATGGTATTATCACTTGCCACATCATTCATGAAGGCAGTTCATGATAAAATTTCATGACGTATAGCATTTTTCATATAATATATACATACATATACATATATATGTACGTATATACATACATATACATATATATGTATGTACATATAGGAAACAAGAATGTTTTGTATTTCCTTGCGCATAGGGTGTACATGTGTCACTTACATGTACATACTAATATGCATGGACTTTAAAGCTCACTTCTTTTGCTTCGGCAAAACACCTTTTCACTTGAGCAATTCTTCTAACGTACAAAATAATGGTCTCACATGTGCTAAAAAAAATAGGATAAATTACTCTCACACTTTGTGAAAATCTTTCTTAGATGAAACTTTTTCAAAAATAATCGGTCAGAGTTAGAATCCGTTAGTTAGGTTAACAATTCCTGTGAAGTTACCATGGTAAACAAACAATTGCAATATAGTATAATAAAATTATAAGTTTGAATTAAACTATAATATATGAATAACTTATGTAGTAATCATGTTGTAATCGTGTCGCGAGTTAGCTTAAACTTAAATCTAATCCAATTTTTGTGTGTCTTGTTCGTATCAACCCGTGTATTAAACGTGTCAGTTTACCTCAAATCCACCCGTTTAACTGGTGTCATGTTGTCGCGTCTAATTATGTCACCCCTAGTTCAAGTGACGAAATTTTTAAGTGGTAATAAAAATTGAGATTTTTTTATATAATTTTGAATTTTAAGTGCTCATGATTTAGTGATAAGAAAAATCGTCGTCACTTAAAATAATACCTTATTTTAAGTGACATTTACATTTCTTAAGTGATACATAAATTACTTTATTAAAACATTTAATTTGATAAGCATTTGGGCCTGTTTGGGAACTGCTTCTATTTTGCGGATCTGTTTTCATTTGAAATAGAAACAACGTTTTTGTTGTGACATTATTTCAGTAGTATTTGGAAGCATGTTTGGTAATTTAAAATTTTTGGAAGCAAAAATATGAAAACATGTTTGGCAAAAAAGTGTTGCAAGTTTGAAAAAAAAATGACTAGTTAAAAAGATCATTTAGAGGCTTTTTTTTCCCCAGGTACTGTTCATCATTAAAGTGTTTTTGCTACAGTGCAAAAACAAGTAAAAATACTAATTTCTTGTTTTCAATTTGGACCTTTTTTTAAAAACATTTTCGATACTATTCAAAACAAAACAAAAATTACCAAACGCATTTAAGTTTTTTGTTTCACATTTTTTTAAAACAAAAACAAAATAGCACGAAAACAAAACGCATGTTAAATGAACCCTTAATCCATTCAGAATTAAGTGCTAATAAATTGAGTTATCAAACAGTACTTCAAGTTAATCTAAGGGAATAGCCTTACGACAAATACTTTCACCTCATAACTTGGAGTTCCCTTGGAATCACCCCAAGAATTTTTTTTTTTTGATAATTGGAACAGGGTTTGCATGTATCGGTGGTGGATTATGGAGGTCCAACACTACCATTGTAGGAAAAAAAAATAGTACTTTAAGTTACTAAACACCATTAAAAAAATTATATTCTTAAACAAAAACACCACTTTTTTTTACCGCTCTACATATAAAAAAAGGTCCATGAATTATTGCAAGGTCAAGTTGAAATGTTTGAAGCAGGCTAGATGTTGAACTGTCGATTTTGACGAGGAGGAGGAGCTGACATGGTTAATGCTAATGTAATTCATGTTAATGCATGATTCAAATTTCTTTTGTGTGTTCTTCCTTTCCAACCGTAGATGTACTATTCTCATTAATGGAATTTAGCCAACCGCCCCCACCACATGGTCCAATTTTGAAAACCTACACCTTTCATATTTGACTTTTCTTATTAAAAGTATTTGGTCCATGTAGTGGGAAAAAGAGTCGTTAGATGACACATGCGACTAACGTAACATGTGGCAGCCACATCACCGTCCATATCACCCGCAATTAGGTGGCGTGAGTACGGGAAAAAATCCCAAAATCTCCTCCTTAAATATCGATATTCAAGCACAGAAATCCAGCCTAGAATGAAGGCGTTATTCCATAAGTAAAAATAAACAGAGAAATTAAAGGCATAATCATTGTATCTGGGAAGATATTTAAAGACTGAAGTCAGAATGAAAAAGGGGGGGAAAATTTTCTAGAAAGAAATCTGACCAAGTGTAATTACAATTTTTCTGTACCTACACTTTGGCGCCGTTTATGGGAACGGAGCAATCCATAGATTCCTTAGGAGTTTATGCCTATACAGCTACGTTCCGGAACTATAACGGGGTAACAACCACCCACACTGAGCCACTCGATGGATCAAAATCAGACACAAGAACAGCTCTTGCAGGAAATGCGAAAGCAGTTCGAGGAATCCAACCGGAGAAACGACCTGCTCCAAGAGAAGATCGCACGACTTACTGAAAAACAACTGGAGAACGCCCCACCTGAGAGGGAAGCCTCTGTAGAGTACAATTCCGCTAGTGACGAAGGACGAATCGCGGAACAGCTGGAATCCCGAACCACCAGGCCCGAAGCCAGTTTCGATGCACTGACCCGACGTCTAGAGGAAGTCAACGCCGATATTGAAGACCTGAAGAACCTAACCCCAGCAGATCTAGCAACCCAAGTCGCCAGCAAAGTGATACAATCCCCTTTTTCGGACGAAATAAGGAGATCGCCGAACCCAAGGAAGTTCACACTCCCGAGTTTCATCACCTTTGACGGAACGATAGATCCCGTTGACCATCTCTTTCATGTGCAGCAGAGGATGACTTTGCACGCCGAGGACAAAAACCTCATGTGCAAGGTTTTCCCAACTAGTCTATCCGGTGCTGCCCTAACCTGGTTCAAACAACAGCCTTCGGGCACTATCCCCAGTTTCACAAAACTATGTGAGCTTTTCAACGCATAGTACATAGGCAATCGAAGGCAGAAGAAAACAATTTCTTCCCTTTTTACTATGAGGCAAACAAAAGGGGAACCCTTGGCGGCGGTAGAAGCTTTCAAAATAGCCATGATCCCAGGCTCAAAATTCCATTCATCGTTAGTCAGGAAAACCCCCAAGACCATGGGGGACCTAAACACGAAAGCACAAGGATACCTTAGCCTCGAAGAAGATGAAGCTCTATGCCAACAGAGAACAGCTTTGATAAGTATCGGCCCATTACCTAAGGAGAAAGGCAATAAACAGAAGAGCCAGGGCAGAATCCCCCTTCCACCCTCGACATCAGGGAAGCGCCCCAAGTTCGAGGAAAAGAACACACCCCTGAAATGCACTCTGGCAAGGCTATACCAAGAAAATAAGAGTAGAGGCATATTCCGAACACCCCCACCCTTCCGGATCCCGGCCGAACTCAAAGACAAGAGCAAGCATTGCGCTCTACATCAGGATTACGGGCACACCACTAATGAATGCCGTAATCTCAGAGGACAGACAGAGGCGATCATTGCCAAAGGGGGTCTAACTGAATATGTGGTGAAAGAACAACCGAAGTCGAATGAACGCATAGGGCCCGACTGAAGAGAAAACCCGAATCCAAACACGGTCAGAACGATCAATACGATACATGGTTACGCGACCAGAGGAGACCAAGGATCATCTAGAACAATCGTCCTCCAAGGTAAAAGGTTACAGAAGATGACAGAGGTCAATTCCATTCAAGACACGGGAGCTGACGCTCAGATCACGTTCAGAGATCCGAACCTACTGAGAGTACAACTCCCACACAAAGATCCCTTGGTAGTCAGCCTACTAGTGGCAAATTGCTGGATAAAAAGAGTGCTCATTGATGCCGGGTCGAGTGCGAATATAATGACATTGGAGGTTTTCAAGTAAGTGGGAATCGAGAGCGACTAGATCAAACGAGTCGATGGGCCGCTCGTCGATTTTGATAGAAACAAGGTACTACCGGTCGGAACAATTGCACTATCTATGACGGTAGCATAGAGAACACTCAGGGAGACGTTCGTAGTAGCAGACGTTCGTTCATCCTATAACCTGATAATGGGAAGAGGTTGGATCCACAGGATGCAAGGGGTACCGTCAACCTTACACCAAGTGATGAGGTGTCTTACCCCTAACGAAAGGGGAACAGTAGACCTCCGGGGCGATCAGGTGGCAGCAAAAGAATGCTACTCGCTCACTATCAGAAGCACATTGAAAGACAAAGAAGTTTTAGGGCTTAACAACCAATAGCAATCACAGAAGCCGGACATGTCTGAGCCGCAAGAGGCCGAAAGCGTAGCTCAGCCCATAGAGCCACTCCAAGCAGTCTAGCTAGGTAACCCGGATGAGGATAAAGGTACGCATATCGAGGCATTATTACAGAAGAAAGAAAGGGAAGAGTTGATTGAAGTATTGAGAAGAAACAAAGGTGTGTTCGCCTGGAATCACCTTGACATGCCAGGGGTGGATCTCAGTTTGGTAAAACATACCTTGAACGTGGACCCCAGTAGCGTTCCCGTTAAACAAAAGCCGAGAAGGTTCACCTCGGAAAGAAACCAAATAATAGTCGAGGAAGTCCATCGCCTGCTCCAGGCTAATCTTATCAAGGAAGTAAAATACCCGGAATGGCCATCCAACGTGGTAGTGGTGCGAAAAAAAAATGGAAAGTGGAGAGTTTGTATCGACTTCACAAACCTGAACAAGGCTTGCCTGAAGGATAGCTTCCCGTTACCCAAAATAGACCAGATGGTAGACGCCACTGCCGGCTATGAGCTACTAACCTTTCTGGACGCCTATTCGGGGTACAACCAGATTCCGTTGGATCCAAAAAATGAGGAGAAAACTTCGTTCATCACTGAACAAGGAACCTACTGCTACAAGGTAATACCCTTCGGTTTGAAGAACGCAAGGGCAACGTATTAGCGAATGGTTAATCATGTCTTCAGAAAATAGATCGGCAACACCGTGGAGGCATACATAGATGACATGGTGGTCAAAAGTAAAAAGAGGGAAGATCATGTGCGACATTTGCAAGAAGTGTTCGACACCCTTAGGAGACATCCGCTGAGGCTCAATCCATCGAAATGTTCGTTCGGAGTGTTATCGAGACAGTTCCTCGGTCACATGGTCAATAAAACGAGGATAGAAATAAGCCCATCCCAATTATCGACGCTAATACATATGGCGGAACCAAAAACTCAACAAGACGTCCAGGTCCTTACTGGGCGAATTGCTGCCCTTAGCAGATTCATATCGCGACTTTCAGACAATTGCAAGCCATTCTTCAACGTTATCCGAAAGAAGAAAGGCAAAATTTGGGGAACAGATCAGATGGAAGCCCTGAAAAGACTAAAGCAATATATGGCCTCGGCACCAATACTCTTGATACCTAAGCCCGGGGAAAAGTTACATTTATACTTAGCCGTGTCGAAGATATCAACAAGCGTAGCTCTGATAAGAGAAGAGAATGGGAAGCAACACCCGGTTTACTATTCCTGTAAGACAATGACCGATGCCGAAAATAAATATTCAAAAGTCGAGAAGTTGATCCTGGCTTTAATACACGCAAAGAAGAAACTGAGACACTATTTCGAATCACATCAAATAGTTGTCCCAACAAATCTGCCACTCAAGGCCATCCTAGGCAAGCCGGACATGACAGGGAGAATGATGAAGTGGGCCATGGACCTCAGCGCCTGTGACATCCTCTTCATACCTCGAACGGCCCCGCAAGGGCCAGGTATTGGCCGAATTCTTGCTAGAATACGATGAACCGGTGGAAGAGAAAGAGGGTCCATCCCATTGGAAAGTTTATGTAGACTGTTCATCCTGTCACACCGGAGCAGGGGCAGGAATCGAGGTAAGAACTCCCGACGGAATTACGCTCCACCATGCCATCCGATTTGATTTCGATGCCTCAAACAATGTAGCAGAGTATGAGGCTCTCCTTGCGGGGCTTCAGCTAGCAAAGTCGTTACAGATCAGGAAGTTGACGATGTTCAGTGATTCGCAGTTGGTGGTGAGTCAAGTTAATGGGGAGTTCCAAGCCAGAGAAAGCAAGATGAACGCTTATCGAGAAGTAGTGCTAAAAGATATGAAGAACTTCGATGAAGTCATCCTGGAGCAGATCCCACGCAAGGAAAATGAGGCGGCTAACAGGCTAGCTTGCTCGGCTTCCAACGCGGATGAATCCATGACCAGGGTATCTTCCGTGGAAAAATTAAGAGAGCCGAGCATCGGAAAACCAATGGAAGTACTTGCAATCCCACGAGAACCAAGCTGGATTGATCTGATAGAGGCGTACCTTACGAATAGAACCCTCCCCGAACAAAAAATAGAGGCAAAGAAGCTAAGAATGAAGTCCTCAAGGTACCTAATCGTCAATAATCACCTCTACAGAAGATCATTCTCGGGGCCATTATTGAAGTGCCTAACACCATAAGAAGCCAATAAAGTCTTGAAGGATATCCATGAGGGAGTTTGTGACAATCATTTTGGAGGTCTATCACTGGCCCATAAAGCCCTGACGATGGGATACTTCTGGCCCTACATGTCTCGGGACGCGGCAGAATATTCTAGAAACTGTGACAAATGTCAGAAACACGCCTAGTTGCTACATCAGCCACCCGAGAATCTAAATCTGATGACCAGCCCTTGGCCATTCGCCCTATGGGGGATAGACATGGTGGGACCTTTGCCGATCGTAGCCCAAAAGAAGAAATATGCTCTCTTGGCAACGGACTACTTTACCAAGTGGGTCGAGGCAGAAGCATACGCCTCTGTAACTCACGTACAAGTCAAAAAATTCATCTAGAGCAACCTAATATGCCGCTTTGGCATACCATCGGCAATAGTCATGGATAATGGCAAGAACTTGGACAACCAATTTATCCAAAGGTTCTTCTCGAAGTATGGAATCAACCAACGACTCTCATCAAGGTCGTACCCCCAGGGGAACGACAAGCCGAGATTACAAATAAAACTATTTTTGAAAATATCAAGAAGAAAGTAGAGGAAAGAAAAGGTCGTTGGCTAGAAGAACTGCTGAACGTGCTCTGGGCCTATCGGACCACCCCTAGAAGACCTACAGGAAGCAGTCCTTTCAGCATGACATATGGGATGGAAGCAGTAATCCCAATCGAACTTGACATTTTGACCGAAATGGTTGAATCCTTTGAAGAGCGGGAGAACAATTGTCTGGTCGAACACGACATCGAACTGATTGAGAAAAAGAGAGAAGCTGCGCAAATCAGGAGGGCGGCCTACCAACAAAGACTTCGTAGGGCGTATAACAAAAAGGTGAGACCCCGATTGTTCGAACAAGGGGACTGGGTCTTGCTCAAAGTCACCAGCAACACCAGAGAGCAAAACCCTGGGAAATTTGCGGCAAAATGGGAAGGTCCCTTTGAAATAGCTGAGGTTATTGAAAAGGGGGCATACAGACTTTGAAGAATGCACGGCAATGGTGCCATGGTCAAAAAACCTTGGAACGCAATGCATCTGAAAAGGTATTACATGTAAGCCCTAGTGCACCCTTAAATAAAGAGCTGAAAGTCTCATGCTCAATTTTATCCCACATCGGATGAATATCATATCTTTATCCATTTAATATAATGATTTCTACACATCCTACACAACGGTAGTGGAATTGCGCAACAAAGGACGGCCGCACAATGCCACTGTCTTGACCATTTTTGTAAATATTTCCCTCAGAACGAACGGGACCTCGGCATGACCAGCCGAACGTCCTGGAGAAAAATGGCAAAGGCATGAACAGCCGAACACCAGAATAGAACGAAAGGGACCTCGGTATGACCAGCCGAACGTCCCGGAGAAAAATGGCAAAGGCATGAACAGCCTAACGCCAGAATAGAACGAGAGGGACCTCGGTATGACCAGCCGAACGTCCCGGAGAAAAATGGAAAATGCATGAACAGCTGAACTCCAGAATAGAACGTAAGGGACCTCGGTATGACCAGCCGAACATCCCAGAGAAAAATGGCAAAGGCATGAACAGCCGAACGTGAGAATAAAACGAAGGGACCTCGGCATGACCAGCCCAACGTCCCGGAGAAAAATGGCAAAGGCATGAACAACCGAACGCCAGATTAGAACGAACGGGACCTCGGCATAACCAGCCAAACGTCCTGAAGAAAAATGGCAAAGGCATGAACAGTCGAACGCCAGATTAGAATGAACAAAACCTCGGCATGACCAGCCAAACGTCCCGGAGAAAAATGGCAAAGGCATGAACAGCCGAACGCCACATTAGAACGAACGGGACCTCGGTATGACCAGCCAAACGTCCCGGAGGAAAAATGGCAAAGGCATAACCAGCCAAATGCGAGAACTGAGCGAAAGTATGAATAGACTATATCTCAACATCCGATACCGATGAAAATATTGGAAATTACATGCATCATTCATTTTATAAAATACAGACAAGCAGACTATGTTTTTTTTTTTAAAACAAATTGAAAGAACACTTTCTATTATATCAGAAGGTTTTTACAGATGAAAATTGCCCCAAAGGACATTAGAAAAAGAAGGGAGAATATTGATAAATCAATGTGCCGAAGGAGACCCTCCACTGGGTGGTATCGCAGCCTCTTGGGAAGCGTGATCATCCTCAAAGATGCTGGCAATCTCTTTCTCCTCTTCCCCTTCCTCAGGATCATGATAAGGGGGTCCGGTTAAGCCCATCTCTCGATCATACTCAGCCGGGCCACCAGGGTAAGATCGGTCAACTTCGGGTGCCAAAGAATCTTCGAAGCCCTGACGATAAGCCTTCGCATTCCTAATCTGAACAGTAAGTGACAGCCTGTCAAACAGGGCTTTAGCGCTTTTCTCCAGTTTAATCAACCTATCCTGCAGAGAGCTGACGTTTTGTTCGGACTCGAACGTTCAGGACTCAGCCAGCGCTCTCTGAAATTCAGCCTCTTCGTTCCTTTTTGAGAGGTCCTCTATCTGAGATTTAAGCTGTTCGTTCACCAGCAGAAGGGCCTGGGACTTTGCTTTCTCATTATTGACCTCACGCATGGCAGCACCAAAGTCTACCTCAGCCCTCCTAATCCGAACATCGGCCTTTTTAACTTTAATGATCGCCTGCTCGACCAATTTGTACATGGTCATCACACCGAACATATTCTATAAAGACACACGAAGTCATTAAAGATAAGTAACAGAAGAACACATGATGAGGTTGAAAACATGTCCTTTACTTCTCACCTTGATTGCTGCATCAGGGCATGAGTCCAGAAGGTTGCCAACAGAAAGTTCCATCATTATCTTCGTATCCCGGGGAGGCCACATCTCCTTCAGGAACGCCTTCATCAATTCTCTATTTTCAAGAATGGAATCCTCAACCGATAAAGGCATACCATTGTCCTTTACCATCCGATGGACCCACGGTTCTACCATAGAAGAACTTGGGGCATCAGAACCCACCACAGCCGTCCTAACAGTTGAAGGCTCCCTAGGTTCTGAAACTAAAGGAGAAGCTGAGACATTTGCCTTTTGAGACTTCAACGGAGGAGCAGGCTCCTCTATTTCTATCACTTCAGTAGGAAGTGACTTTTCCACCATCACCTCCTCAGCATGTCTCTTGCACAAAACCGAGGCCACTTCTATCTCTCGGTCGGTTGGGGAACTGGTGAACTTGTTCCCTTCGGACAGCCTTTTTGATTTCGATCGAGTGGTTTTGGGAAGCTTCATTTTTACACCGTCTGTACCTTCTAAGATAGCTTTAAGTACCTCAGAACACAGAAGTAATGAGGACTTGGGTAGACTCCTCCACACCTTTTCAGCAAGGGTCTTCAAGCGTGCCACTAACTCCGAACGGGGAAGAAGATCTCTAACTGCGCCAACAAAATACCGAATTTGGTTAAAGAGCATAACATCACATATAATACAATCACAATGAGGTTCAGAAAAAAAGTCAAAAGGCGGGATACCTAATCTGCCGAACTTCTGAGAGATGGGGAATTTTTCAGAAGAAGGGACCTTCCATTTCCCCCCAACCACCACAAGCTGGGCTTTCTAGCCCTTGTCAGAGGAGGGATGACCAATACAGAGCGATCTGCCCGGACGAGGGAAGAAATGGAACTGATTCCTCTTATTCTTTGTAGCACAAACTTGGTAGCAAAGAAGGAGATCGTCCAATCCCAACTCAAGGTCACGGGTGTGATTAAGGGCAAGAACATTGGATAGAACCCTAAAGAAGTTAGGGTTCACTTGCAAGGGAGCCAAATTTAGTTTGTTAAGCACAAGATGGTAGAAAGGGTGAAGGGAAAACCGAAAGGCGGGGAAATGCCTAGCCGAGAAGATCATGTCATCCTTACTCAAACCCTTTCCAGATCAGAAATCAAAATCAGGAGGATAATTCCTAAGAGTAACGTTGGACGGGACCTCACAGTCAATCCTGAGTTTTCCCAGATCTACAGGAGTCCTAATTAGGTCTCGATCGACGTCCTCTAATTCAGAATTCGAAGAACTCTGATCTTCTGAAGAAGAGGGATCGACTAGTGTTGAAGGAACAGAAGGAATCTCTAGGAGACTCTGACCACCCTCATCCTCACCCAGAAACTCATCAATAGACTGATAGCTGTTCAGTGGCCTAAACTCATCAACAATCTCAACATCTTTCATCTTACCCATATCTCCAAAGAAAAGATAAAGGGAGAAAACAGTAGTATATAGGAAAGGAAATCACTAACCTCAGCAGACAAGAAGATATTCCCAGAAATCGTCCAGAATCTACAACGATCTAAAAATACAAGAACAAGTATAGACATTTATGTGGAAGTGACATTACGACGGCCGCCAGGGGCACGAAGCCCAAACACAGTCTGGCGGAACAAACGAAGCGACGTTCATAGCAGAAAAACCCTTTCAAATTCCAGCTAAAATTGGAAGTGATTTTTGGGGCAAACTGTAGTGGGAAAAAGAGTCTTTAGATGACACATGCGACTAACGTAACACGTGGCAGCCACATCACCGTCCATATCACCCGCAATTAGGTGGCGTGAGTACAGGAAAAAACCCCAAAATCTCCTTAAATATCGATATTCAAGCACGGAAATCCAGCCTAGAATGAAGGCGTTATTCCATAAGTAAAAATAAATAGAGAAATTAAAGGCATAATCATTGTATCTGGGAAGATATTTAAAGGCTGAAGTCAGAATGAAAAAGGGGGGGAAAATTTTCTGGAAAGAAATCTGACCAAGTGTAATTACAATTTTTCTGTACCTACAGTCCATAAATTTCACCGCTTAGAGAAGAAAAGAATAGTTTATGATCATGTAAATAAGCTAATGGACAAAGGGAATTCAAGCTTTAGATTTTTTATTTTATTTAATTTATTTTCTGTTTTAACAAATTGTGCCAAGCCGAGTTAAAAATTGTTCAGATGCAGCCCATTTGTTCAAGTGTTCGATATGAGATTTGGCTGTAGTCTTTCAAATTTAGAAATTAAACTTGGGCTCAATTTACCCGGCTTAGTTCTTGAAATAGTAAAACATATTATTTGATCTTTTTATTATATTTTCTTATTATTTATATTTTAGTATATTAAAAATGTGAAAAGAATTTATCAAATAATAATAATAATAAATAAGCACTATAAGATGTGTCCTTCTCCATCTTTATGCAAGGATTCAATATTACAAAATCAGGAAATTGAAGATTAAAGAGGTTTTTCCGGCTACTCTCAAGTTAACCTCTAATAAAAAAATATTACAAAATTTATCTGAAAATCTAACATTGTCATAGCCCATTATTGAAAAATTCAGATTTGCAATGATCCCAACACAAATTCAACTTAAATTTACAGTCAATTATATCATTTTATAAGCACCAAACAATTAAAATTAAAAAAGAATCTTAAACAGTTGCGTCTAATTATTACAATTTTACAGAGGAACCATTTATACTTCAGTTTAACCACACACACAAATAAAATAAAATAAAATAAAAAACAAAACAAAACTTACCAAAATACTTAATTCGTCCTAATTTATTAGGAAATCTGTTGAAATTTCCATGATTTCCATAAAATTTCATCACAATCATAAGCACCGTCTCAATTTAATCACAGAACAATATTTGAAACATTCATCACCATCAAGCTACTTTAAATTTCTCCTCTTAACTGTGACCATACTTTCAATACATTTCCTTATTAATGTCCATATATTCCATGTTCATATTCTAGTCCGGTTTTTTTAGTAGTTCATGTATTTTATCGAAATATACAATATTTATCGGTGCATATTTCTTGATCCTTGCGATATGCTCTTGTCCTCCTTCCAAGAAAGATCCCTTTGCTTGATTAAAGCCAGCCTCTACTCTCTAGTACAAACATACTGTTGTGAACTTGCTTGATATCAGATTCACCTTCAAAACTGCACTTATAACTTTTCATGTTTATATATATATTTTTTTGCTGAAATATCAAAAGATGATAATTATACTAGCATAGTATCAAATAATAAAAAATATCACTCTATTTTAGCGTTACTAGATAAAACTACCCTTTAAAGGCTCAAAAACCTTAAAGTTGCATGTCAATCACTCTCTAAGTGTTTGTATTTTTGAACTTTGAAGGTCACCAAGGTACCTTCAACCTGATAATTTATTAAATTTTTTTTTTCTCTTTTTAGGCTCGATAAGAACCATTAAAAGTTTGATAAATATTGACCGAAGATTTTTTTGAATAAATTCTAACTTGCATAAGGATTGGAATCGAGTTCTAGCAGTAATTATTAACTCTCTAAACTTTCTGTGTCCAATTTTAATTAGCCGTGTGGGGCCGGGGCACATTGCAGCATCCATATTAGACTTTTGTGCAATTTACCATTAATCTTTACTTTATCCTTCTTAACCAGAATATTGAACATTCAAGAGCCTCTTCACTGCTAAATCTCTCTCTCTCTCGGCTCTTCACAGCTACTTCTCTCTCTCTTTATCTCTTTCAAAAGAAAAGAACATGGCCGGTGCAGTGGTGGGTGGAGCATTTCTCTCAGCTTCCCTTCAAGTGCTGTTTGATCGCATGGCTTCTCGCGAGTTCATAAGCTTCTTTTCCAAACCAACGTTTGATGATGGACTCAAAGACAAGCTGAAGACAACCTTGCTGGCCCTCCAAGCAGTGTTGGATGATGCCGAGGACAAGCAGATTTCCAATAAACATGTGAAAGCTTGGCTCGACGAGCTCCAACATGTTATCTACCAAGCTGACGACTTGTTGGATGAGATGGCTACTAAAGCCTTGAGGAACAGGTTGGAAGCTGATGATGATCAGTACCAAACCCAAAGCAGCACAACTCATGCTCAGGTCAGCACTACAATATATTTATTTTTTTCCGGCGGTTCCGGAAGTGCAGGAAATTTGAAGTTATTTGAAGTTAAAAACCGCCGATAATGACCAATAATTCTAGCGGTTTATCTAGAAGCGCCAGAAATAGCATTAGATACCGGCACTTTTTAAGGAACCGTCAGAAATATGGGCTTATTAGCGGCGGTTCCATCGAAGGACAAGAGGAGGGAAAAGAAAAAGAAAAAAAGGACAGAGAAATGATGCCTCCAAGTTGGATTTGGCTTGGGGAACTTACATACTATTGCGCAATACAAACACCATATCCGTGGTACACCCAGACTTTACCACTCTCTTTTGTAATTAAACATTGTGAGGTTTTATTTTATTTTATTTTTTTGATGCCCTGAGGGGATGGGGTGGGGCTGTGATAAAAAAAATTATGTTTCATTATTTTTGAATAGGTTACTAATTGTGTCACAGGTTGGTAACCGAAAGCTGCTGACTGAAAATGGTGTCAGCATTCCAATCCATGCTGAAAATTTTGTTGTTGAATTGGAAGAAAGTGCACAAACTGGCATACTTGTTGCATATGATAATGCCCTAATTGGTGTTATAGGGGTAGCAGATTCACTAAAGAGAGAAACAGCTGTAGTTGTAGAAGGGCTTAGGAAAATGGGCTTCAATCCTGTCATGGTTACAGGGGATAATTGGAGAACTGCTCGAGCAGTTGCGAGGGAGGTCTGTATTGATTTTTTTTTAATTCATCAATATGTCATCTTAGAAATTTGGATTGCATAAACTTAAAAAAATTGGAACATATGTTGGTGGGCAGGTTGGTATTGAAGATGTAAGGGCAGAGGTGATGCTGGCAGGAAAAGCAGAGGTAATCCGTTCATTTCAGAAAGATGGAAGTGTAGTGGCGATGGTAGGTGATGGTATCAATGATTCACCTGCCTTAGCTGCTGCGGATGTTGGTATGGCAATTGGGGCAGGAACAGATATCGCGGTAGAGGCTGCAGACTATGTGTTGATGAGGAGTAATTTAGAAGATGTTATCACAGCCATTGATCTATCAAGAAAGACCTTCACTCGTATTCCATTGCCTGAATATGCGAGCTTTGATTCATCAAATTTCACAGGTGTGAGACATGAAGGCATTAGCTCTGCTTCTGTAAATTCTGGCTTCTTCACAACCATGGTGGAAGCTGGGGATGTGAAGGCTATTTTCATTGGCCATGATCACATCAATGACTTCTGTGGTGAGCTGACTGGTATACACCTCTGTTATGCTGGAGGTTCGGTTATCATGCTTATGGGAAGGCTGGATGGACAAGGAGAGCGAGGGTGGCTATAGCCTCTTTGGAAAGAACAGCAAAGGGAGGTTGGGGAGCAGTCAAGTCTATCAAAACATGGAAGCGCCTTGATGATGAAGATCTCACTGCTATTGACGGTCAGGTGCTTTGGAGCAAGACCTCTGCCAGTAAGCTTCTTTTGAATGCCTTCTTCCCTCTATGGCACTAGTCTTTAAACAACGCTGTCCGAACAGTGAGGATGCAACGAGTGCTAGAACTCCTTCAGCAGAAAGATTTAGGGAACCAACACCATGCCAAGGTAGAAAGGAGCTGATTAGCCTAGTGCAGGAAGCATTGCAGGCTCCAAATCATGAAGCAGTGAGTCGTCCAGCTTCTAAGAGAAAAAGGGTCGCTGCCCCTCTTGGAAAAGTGGATAGAAAATTTGTTTATCTTACTCCAATGCCATTGCATTGCACTGGGATTGCTGTTTCTGGTGCTGGCTTACTAACAAACAAAGGTGTGTTTCCTATATTAGGTGAATCAAATGACTTAATATAAAAAACTTAATTTTATTTCGATTTATCTAGTTTTATTTTTTCCTAGGGGATGGAAAGCACAAGAAAGAAGGTCCTTGTGTTGGAACCAAGGGCTTCCAAGCTCCAGAGGTAAGAAATTGTAATCTTTTCACTTCAGTGGAAATACTAGATTCTATCTATTCTCAGGTGGGACCTACTGAAAATTTCCTTCTTGGTTGTGGCATTTGTGATCCTAAGTTGGTGTCAGTACGGACTTAGAAGGCACTTCTCCGCTAAAAATATATAGATAAACACAAATTTTAGCACAAATTTTTGACGAGACATGCTATATTTATCCTTCTACTGAATTATTATAGGAGGTTGTTGTTATGTTTAGAAGGTGGATTTTTGTTTTGATTTTTGAGTCCATGTTTTTCAGTGTGTGAAGATATTAGGTCCAACCACATTTGAAGCATCTTTAAGCTCGGTGCATTTTTCATTTCTATTTTCCACCAAGAAATTGACAGTCTTTTATTTATTTTTTTCCAGGTAAATTGACTGATAAAAGTGATGTTTATGCTTTCGGTGTCGTGTTTTTGGAGCTTCTATTGGGAAGGAAGCCAGTAGAGAAACTGGCACCATCTCAATGCCAGTCAATTGTGACATGGGTATGCCTTGATCTAACCCACATCTCTTCAAATTGTTTTTAAGCATGAATCCCAATAAGGTTTCCAATTTTGAAATTCAATGCTATGGCCATTTATGACATGCAGGCCATGCCTCAGCTCACAGATAGATCAAAGCTTCCTAACATCGTGGATCTTGTGATCAGAAATACAATGGATCTAAAGCATCTATACCAAGTTTGTGAACTGAAACACTTGCAAATACTATTTTTTATTCCTAGAGATGCAAGGTGGATCAATATAAAACCAAAGCTGACAAGCCTGAGCAGATTTGATCATTTAGTGTTTGTTTGTGATTTCAAATTTATTTCCCAACACATACCTGAGCTGGGTTTTTGTAGTTCAATAAATCACCCATTTTCTGAAAGAGAAATGAATCTAAGTGGGTACTGTATTGTCGAGTTTAATGCTGCTGGTTCAGGTCTGGTTTGGGTATATCAAATCTATGGCTCAGGTTTGGTTTGTTCTTGTATGGATGATCCAAGATGATATATGCAGCAGCCTTAGACCTTGTTTAAATGGAAGTGCAATCAATATGTTGTTGTGCAGGTTGCTGCAGTAGCTGTGTTATGTGTGCAACCGGAGCCAAGTTATCGTCCATTAATAACAGATGTATGGCATGGAGCCAAGTTACCGGAGCCAAGTTATCATCCATTAATTTTTGTTTTCGTGATTCTGTTTTGAGCTGAAACAGAGCCTAAAGTTGATTGTTTTGAGCAGGTATTGTTCAGATCCCAATTTCAAGGCCCCAAGGTTGATATCTGGTCTGCTGGGGGTCACCTTACTCTACCTAATGATTGGAAGAACACCCTTTGTTGGTGACCCTGAACAGTGAGGATGCTTGCACTTTACTCAAGTACATTTGATGCCTCATGATTTCATTCTTGCTATCCATCTTGCCAACCTTGTTACTGTTGTTGCCAACCTTTTTTGCTCCATGCCATGAGGGCCTAAGGAAGCAGAGGCTACTAGGCAGGGGCTCATCTTGGACTCTGGAACTACCCATCTTTTACATAGTCAGCTTGTGAGGGATCTCATGAGCAACTTCAATCAGCTTTGTAGAGGTTTTTCATTTACCAATTGTTGTGAATGTTGTAACTGTCAGTCATGCTGACTTAGAATTGTAATACTTGGGCCCTTGTTAATGTTTAATATTTAACTAGTGTGGATGTCAAATTATATTTGAATATGAATGAAACTTTTTTTGGCTGTTAATGTTTGATATTTGACTAATTTGAATGTCAAAATGTAGACTGATGGTGTGGGAAAGTAGTGAGGGGAGGAAAAAAAAAAAAAGCCATTTTCGGCGATTCACAATAAACTGCCGGTAAAAAGTAATGATTACCGGCGGTTTATGGTAAACTGTCGGTAAAAATTAATCATTACCGGCACTTTAAGGATATTTACCGGCAGTTAAAATTGCCGGTATAATTCCGGCGGTTATAAAAAAACTGCCGGTAATTACCGGCGGTTTAGGAAAACTGCCGGTAATTCACTACCGGTGGGACATTTTTCGACAGATTTTTTAATCGCTGGTGAACCGCCGGTGATGTTTTTTCTGGCAGTTTTTGAGGTATTTTCCGGCGGTTTAAACCGCCGATGAAATAGAAAAACTTTGTAGTGCAGTCGATTTTTTCTTTCGGTCAAGCAATCTCTGTCACGCTTCAATCAATCTGTCTCAACTTCCGTTTATCTGTCTGATGATAAGATTGAGTCCGGGATGAAAGACGTCATTAGTAAGTTGGAGCGTTTTGTTGAGCAAAAAAAATCTCTTAATTTGAGAGATTATGTTGGAAGGAAACTACCACAAAGGCTGTCAACTGCATCTTTGATAAATGAATCTGAGGTTTGTGGTAGGAAGGACGACAAAGAGAAGATAATTGGACTATTATTGTCTGGCAACGCTATTGGGAATGAGATCGGTGTGATCCCCATTGTAGCCATGGGTGGGATGGGCAAGACAACCATGAGAATTTTCCAATGAAATCATGGGTTTGTGTTTCTGATACATTTGATATTTCCATGATAACAAAGAAAATTTTGGACGATGTCAACTCATCAAACAATGACATCAATAGTCTCGATCAACTTCAGATCAAGTTGAAAGAGAGCTTGGCAGAGAAGAAATTTCTAATTATTCTAGACGATGTTTGGAACGACAATTATATTGATTGGGACACATTAAGAAGACCTTTAAGAGCTGGAGCTAAGGAAAGTTGGATCATCGTAACAACACGCATTGACACTGTCGCATCAGTGATGGGCACAGTTCCTAGTCATCTCTTGGAGTAGTTGCCGTTTGAAGATTGTTGGTCATTATTTGCAAAGCACGCATTTGTGAATGAAGATTATATGGCTTATCCAGAGCTAGAGAGTATTGGCAGAGAAATTGTGAAGAAATGTGGAGGCTTGCCTTTAGTTGTAAAATCAGTTGGAGGTCTCTTGTGGTCTAAATTGGAAATTGGGGAGTGGGAAAATATTTTCAAAAGCGAGATATGGGATTTGGATCGCAGCATTCCTCCAGCTCTAAAATTGAGTTATCACTATCTTTCTTCACATTTAAAGCGATGTTTTGCATACTGTTCAATATTTCTTAAAGATTACAAAGTTGAAAAGGAAAAGTTAGTCTAGTTATGGATAGCCTTAGACTTGTGCAGCAATCCAAAAGCAACAAATCAGTGGAAGATGAAGGTAACGACTACTTTCATGAACTATTATCAAGGTCGTTCTTTCAAATATTAAGTCATGACACCGAATCTGGTTTTCTAATGCATGACCTAATTCATGACTTAGCTCAAGATATATCTAGAGAGTTTTGTTTTAGGCTAGATTATGACAAGCCACTTGATCATATCTGTGAAAAGCTTCGTCATTTCTCGCATGTTATGAGCAAATATGATGCATATGAGAAATTCAAGCTTGTTAAAGAGGGTAAGTATTTGCGGACTTTCATATCATTTTATGAAGTTTGGGATTTTTTCTTAGGCCTTTCTTTCTTAGGCAATAAGGTACTCCATTACTTGTTGCCAAGCTTGAAATGCTTAAGGGTGTTATCTTTGTCTTGTTATCTGATTTCTGAATTGCCTGACTCGATAAAAAATTTGATACATTTATGTTATTTGGATCTCTCTCATACTAGAATCCAACAGTTACCTGATTCGATAACAACCTTGTGCAATTTACAGGTATTAGATTTGTCAAATTGTTCCTATCTGACTGAGTTGCCCATGGATATGGGAAAATTAATTAAGTTGCGTCATCTCGATATCAGAGAAACTAAATTGACTGAAATGTCAACGCAAATGAGCAGATTGAAGGATCTTCAACATTAACATGTTTTGTAGTTGACAAGAACAGTGGGTCAAGGATTAGGGAGTTGAAGGAATTGTGCCATCTTGGGGGAAAACTCAGTATTTTAGGGCTGGAAAATGTAGTCAGTGGTCAAGATGCATCAGAGGCCAATATAAAGGATAAGAGGTATCTTGAAGGATTAGTGTTGAAATGGGGTGGTGATACGGATGATTCACAAAAGGAAAGAGATGTACTTGACAAGCTACAGCCTCATGAAGGGGTGAAGACTCTCAGCATCTACAACTATGGGAGCACAAAATTTCCAGATTGGTTAGAGGGAGCTCATTCATTTCGTAACATGGTGTCCTTAGAGCTCATCAGGTGTGCAAATTGCTATTCCTTGCCGTCAATTGGGCAACTACCCTCTCTAAAAGAGCTAAGAATTGGAGGAATGAAAGCAATAACAAAAGTGGGTCGGAAGTTTTATGGGGATGACTCATTTTCTTCTTCTATCAAACCATTTCAATCTCTGGAGAGGCTAAGGTTTGAAGGAATGTCACATTGGGAAGAATGGCATGCATTAGATGTTAGAGAGTTCTCTTGCCTTTTACAACTTTCTTTGGTCGATTGTCCCAAGCTGACCAATGAATTATCCATCCCCTTCCCATCTCTAAGGAAACTTGAAATTTCGAAATGCCAACGGCTAGTGTCCAATCAAGTTGGGTTGTTGCTGCAAGGCCTACCTTCCCTTCAAGAATTGAAGATGTCAAAGATGACAAACTTGACGGAATTACCATTGCAGCTGCAACACCTTTCTTCTCTTCAGGAATTGATGATCTCAGATATTCCAAACTTGACAAAATTGCCACCGGAGTTGCAAAACCTGTCCTCTCTTAAGAAATTAGAGATTTCAAGGATGCCAAACTTGAAGGAATTGCCTCTAGAATTGTGCAGATTGAAAAAACTTGAAAGGTTGAAGATAGCGGAATGCCCAAGCCTCGTGTCATTTCCGGACCTGGGTTTCCGTCGATGCTCAAGGATCTGGAGATCAACAAATGTGAAGCTCTAAAGTCGCTAACAGTGGTATCATCATCATCATCAGAGGGCATCAACAATATTTGCCTTGAAAAGTTGGGCATCCGTGCTTGTTCATCTCTTGTTCAGCTGTCTTTTCCTCCTCCTATATTGAAAACACTTGAGATCTTGGATTATAGGAGTTTAGAGTTTCCCCCCCTATCAAAGGAGGAGGAGCATAATAATTTCCACACGAGATGTTCCATTGAAGTTTTGAAGATATGGCGTAGTTGTGATCTTTTGCAATCGCTGTCGTTAGACTTGTTCCTAAAGCTTCATTCTCTAGTGATCGATGGGTGTATAAATTTAGAAACACTTTCAATTCTAGACAATGAGCTTCAAAATCTGAGGGACCTTGCAATTCGATCTTGCCCTAAAATGATATCCTTTCCCCATATACTGTTCGCTCCCACCACTCTTACTTCTCTTTGGATTTGTCGTCTTCCAAATCTGAAATCGCTGAACCACAATGGACTTCAACACCTCACCTCTCTTCAAAGTCTGTATATCAGCAACTGCCCTAAGCTCCAGTCCTTGCCAGAAGAGGGACTGCCCAACACCCTCTCTCACATGGATATAAAAAATTGTCCATTGCTGAAACCACGTTGCCAAAGGGAGAAAGGGGAAGATTGGCCAAAGATTTCCCGAATCCGCCACATAGGGTTTGATCATTTTGAAGACTTCATCTTAAACTTAGAGTGACACTCAGGTACTAAAGACTAAAACAAGTTGCTGCAAATCAACCTGAAGAGACCTCTAACTCGGATGCTGCTACAAAGGAAGAGGTGCATATGCAGAATTCTAGTGGATCGGTACAGTTATTAACAACCTTGTCTTCTTTTATATATATATATATATATATATATATTTGGTTACAAGTGAATTTTATGGTTATAGGTTTTGGACTATTCAGCCACTCTAGGAGACTCCTCACATTCTGGTTCCAGTCATGACACTCCACCTTTGGTGAGCAGTGAGCACCCTAAAAGTCAATTTGACATGGTAATGCTTTATAATTTATATTCTATATTCTTTTATGGTTCTTATTATCTTCTGTTGAAATGGAAATGCAGGGCAATCAAAGTAAAAAAGCAAGAGGGCAGCAGGTTAAGCAATATATGTTGCATCCATCACATCTCTATCATCTTATTTTGTAAACTATATATGTTTGTTGTGTAAATATATTAATATTGCTTTGCTCTCATTCTTCTCTGTGATGAACAGCCCAGCAAAGTGTTCCCTCATTTCATTAAATAAGAGAGTGACTTTATGTGAAGTTAGTGAACTCATTGAGGGACATATGTATTGACATCTTAATCATTAATGAATGAATAAAGTTTTGGAATGATCAAATTCATGTTGTTGCATTTGTTTCTAGCATGCTATACATTTGGAAATAAAAGGCAAGAATGTTGTTTTTTTCTCAGAAATATGGAAAAGACAAATATATATACAACAAAATTGAAGCTTCAGGTCATCCAAAACCAATATACATGAAAATTCATCAAGACACTCTTAACCATAATCTAATCAAGTGGTTTTCAAGTAATGGATTACAATCAATCAACAGCACCTTTTTTTTAACTATACAATTTTTTGCCCAATCAAATCATAGTATAGCCTATTTGACAATCATTTGAATCTTTAAGGCAATGAAGAACCTCAAATAAATCAAATAACCAGAAAATAATATAAATTTAACAAATTGAGCAATCACGGCTGTACTGATGAAGCATCTTTCCGCAGGGCAAGAATCTTAGAGAACTCCAGCATTCATGACTCTGCTAAAAGTCTTAAAAGAACTCCAGAATTCATGGCTTAAGCACAGTCGTTCGCCTGTCCCAGTTTGGAAATCTGACAAGAACATAAGAATCAGTACAAGTTCTCAATTAGGAGAACTAAATATTTGATGGACATAAATATTTTCAGTGCAGTTTATGGAAATATAAGAATATAATTGAAGTAAATGCCAAAGAATCTGAATCAAAATGCTGTAAATCTCAAAGCTTCTCCCAGACTTCATTCACTTTTTGACATTTCATAGGTCTGCAAATTGGCTAAAAATGGACCTGACTGTGCTGCTATACATGCCCAGTTTCTCATCTCCTAGAAATATCGCCAACCAGCCTTGACATTTTAGAAGAAAATTAAAGAGAGATGGAAAAGTTACTTTATATGTCGTTGACTGAGAACCACAATTAGACGGGAAAAAAATTAATAGGATAAGGATGTCTGAGGTTAAAATTATATCAAGAAGAGGAAAACTAGAACGACTCTATGACCAGATCGTATTCTTTATTGAGTCTTGAAAATGTTTTAAGGGATGACATCATGTTTCGGTAAAAAAAAAAAAAAAAATTATAAGATCATAACAACTAATAATCAGCTGATGAGTATCAAAAGTGTATTTTAATATCTGTTAATGTGTGTTATTCAAATTTTACACTTGTTATAGGCACACGCTAGGACTGAATACGTTTCTTGTGTTATACTCACCTATCACCTTCCTTTTCTTGTATAACCTCACCTACCACGTTTCTTCTATACTTTCACATAGCCCATATAAATGACCTTATGTATTGTTCATTTATCAATCAATTCAATATACAATTTCCAATATTCCTAACAATACTATACATAAAAAATAAATGGGGTTTTAAAAGATTTCAAATTAATACGCTATAAAATTATATTATCACTTTAAGAAACGAAAAGAGCATTTAATCACTTTTAAAAGCAACACAAATAAAATAAAATTTGATTATTGCTCATATAGAAGAGGAGAATAGGGAACATGTAAAGATTGTAATGTCATTTCCGGAGAAAGTTTAACAAACCAACACCAATTACTAGTATTAGACCTATTGATTAAACAATTAAAGGATCAAAAAATAGTAAAAGGACATAGACAGATAAAATGGAAAGAATTGAAAGGCAATGAAGGGACAACATTTAGAGCAAAATATTACAAGAATGACAATGGGAGTGGAATGATAATATAAAATAATTTACGGACAAAAATGGCAGAATGTATTAGGAACGGAGCAAAGTAAACCTTGGGAGAGACAAAGAGGGAGAAATTTATTAAAAAAGAAACATGGTGATTGAGCAATGAAATACAACAAGGAATAAAAAATAGAAGAATGAGTTTCAAAGATGGCAAAAAAGTAAGAAACAAGAGGATTTAAAGAAATACAAAAAAAATGAAATCCAACGCTAAAAAATTGGTAGCTAATGCTATACAAAATGCATTAAATGATGTATACAACAAATTAAGAACAAAAGAGGGTGAAATGAGTATTTACAAATTAGCAAAAAATAGGGAGAGGATGACTAAAGACATGAATCAAGTTAGGTGTATGAAGGATATAGATCAAACAATATTAGTTAAAGAAAAAGATATATTAGAAAGATAGAAAAATTACTTTCAACACTTGCTAAATGAAGAATATTCTAAAGAAGAAATCGTAAATGACGAGCCTTATATGGGAGTGGTAAATAAGATCAATAATAAGAAAATAGAAGACACGTTAAAGAAAATGGGTAAGAACAAAACAGTAGGACTGGGTAACATACCTACCAGGCATGGAGAATTTTAGGAAAACTAGGAATTGAATGGATAACAAAGCTATTTAACAAATTTCTAAAAGAAGAAAGAATGTCAACTGAATGCAGGAAAAGCACTATAGTACCAATTTATAAAAACAAAGGTGATCTACAAAATAGTGAAAATTTTGAGGGAATAAACTAATGAGTCATACTATGAAATTATGAAAAGGATAATTGAACAAAGACTAAAAAAAGAAACCTCATTATCAGATAATCAATTTGGATTTATGCTTGGTAGATCACCTATAGAGGCTATATACTGAGTAAGACAATTAATAGAAGAATGTAGGAGTAAATAAAAAGAACTACACATGGTTTTCACTGACCTAGAGAAGGCATATGAAAGGGTGTCAAGGGACATAATTTGGTGGGCTCTACAAAGAAAACAAGTCCCTAAGAAACATATAAATCTTATTTAGGATATGTATAGTGAGACGTTGACTAGAGTTCGTACTACATGTGGAGAAACTGGAGGTTTCTCCATAAAAGTAAAACTACATCAAGGATCCATGTTAAGTCCATACCTATTTATGATAGTGTTGGATGAAGTAACAAAAGATATCCAAATAGGCATGCCATGGTGTATGTTGTTTGCGGATAACTTAGTTTTAAATTTTAATAGATACTACTCATTAAAAGAAGATTTAGCAAAACATGGAAAAAATCTTTAGAAGCAAAAGGTCTAAAAATTAGTAAGAATAAAAAATATATATGAGACGTAACTTCAATAAAGTAAATGAAAAAGACAATATAAATATTAAAATTTAAGACTAAATAGTTACTCAAAATAACTACTATCGCTATTTAGGTTTGTTGGAAATTGTGTCTCAAATTCCTTATTCAAATAGGTTTCATTTTAGATTTGTATTTTATTAGGTAATTTCTTGTTTGGCAAGTCTTAGGCTTCAAGGGATTGCAATCCTTGTGCAACAAAGAATTGAGTTTGGAACTCTATAAACAGATACCTAGGTAATGAGTTGAGACTTATGTGAGATTGAGAGAGATGTAGTCTAATGAAAGAACTCTAGTGTAGAGGCAATACTCTCATTGTAATTGCGAGGTCACAACTCTTGCGTAGAGGCAATACTCTTATTGTTTTTGAGAGGGCAACTCTTGCGTAGAGGAAATACTCTTATTGTTTTTGAAATGGCACTTAGTGAGAGAATTCTTGTTTAGAATTTGTGATTTTCTTTTGTGAGGTTGAGTGTATAAGGGTTGAGAGTTGAGTGTACTCTTGATATAATCTTTCAACTTGTACTTTTACAATCTATATAGTGAAATCGGGCTCTCTGTGGACGTAGGCTTGCTTAGCCGAACTACGTATACTTCTTGGTCTGTTATTTCAAATTGTTTCGTGCTTGTTTACTTATCGTCACATTGTAATACTTGGTGGTACGTGATTGGAGGCTTATTTTTTCAATAAGATTCAATATAACAAAAAGATAAAGAGATAGATGGTGATATAGTAAGTAGGATTCGAGCCGGGTGGACAAAATGGAGGCAAGCTAGTTGTATCCTATGTGACAAACGAATCTCAAATAAATTAAAAGATTCAATAGGATAGTTATTAAGCCAACTATGTTGTATGGAGCAAAGTTTTGGGCGTTGAAAAAGAACAAGAAAAACACAATCATGTGGCAGAAATGAGGATGCTACGATGGATGATAGGAGTACGTAGAAGAGATGGGATTTGTAATGAACAAGTGAGGGGCAAGTTAGGAGTGGCTCCTATTAGTGATAAAATTAGATAGAGTAGGCTTAGGTGGTATGATCATATACATCGTAGAGCCGAAGATGCACCAGTCAGTAGAGAAAGAATTGTTTCCATTGAAGGTAAGCGACAAAGAAGTCAACCAAAAACTCCATGGGGTGAAGTATTTAAAAATGATTTTAGAAAACTAAATATTATAAGAAACATGATTTATAATAGGAAAGAATGAAAAAAGAGAATTCATGTGGTCGACCACATCCATATGGGACAAAGGAACGGATGATGAAGATGAAGATGAAGATGACGATGATAAAATTATATTGTCATATTGTGAAACTCAGGCAAAGTGGTTGTTTGGCAGTGACAAAGAGTTATAAAACAATACAGAAGTTCCATTTGAATTTATATGCAGGTTAAAAATGGACCCTATCCACTAATTATGAAAACTAATAGGAAGGTGTATGAAAAGATGAATAATTTTTATATGTTTTCATGGATTTGTATTAAGCCTATGATAGAGTCCCTTGAAAATAAATATAGTGATTTTTTTTTTAGTCTAAAATAGATATACCATATGGTTAGGAAGCCAAAAATACTTATATATTGGGCTTAATGTATGACAGAGCTATAGGCACATTGAGAACAATCACCCATGAAACAAGTAAATTTTCCAATCACTGTCCCTTCAAACATCTAGTGTAGTTGAGACATATACTAAGTACTGCACTTTTTAAAGCTAAAGTAGGAACAAATTCTAAACCCTAAATTTTGCAAGGAGTCTAGAAACGAAGGATTTTAAGATTCGTAAGACGAAAATTGAATTTATGGAACAATTTCCCATTGCAAATTATTATGGAATGTAGACGAAGAACATGAAAGTGAATGAAGTACACATGTTATAAATATGGTAAGACTACAGTTTCAGTGGATGACATTGTTGTGTATTATAATATGATGAGGTAGTATTGATAATGATTCTCTTTCATTTAGTCTGGGGATGAATAATGAGATTATTATTGAAGTGCACAAATTGTGATCATAGTTATGTGAATTTATTATATTGGAATGAAACTAAAAGCATTGAATTACACGTCCTATTTATGTTGGGTTCTTAATGTTCTATAATCCTAGCCTATAAATTCTCTTTAAAGGAAACCAACAGAAGAAACAACAAATAAATTTTTGGAATGCATGTTCTAAAATCACTAGATGTAGTGTTTTCTGGTAACAAAAACACACAATGTAACTTCAGCAAAATCATAGTTGTTAAAGGCTCAAGGCGCACAAAGGCCACCTGGAGCCTGAGCCGCAAGGCAAAGCGCGGGCCTAACTAAAGCGAGGCGCAAGTTGAAAATAAAATAAAATTTGTAGCTAATAATACAAAGCTAGTAGCAACAGTTACTCAACAATCTCAAACTACTATTTAGCCAAAAACATGAGAACATCAACCTACAAAATGAGAATACATAAATTCCAATTTCAGGATTTCAAATGTTTTTTGTAATAATATGCTTTAGCAACTGTTATACGCATTAGAGAAACAAACTACAAAACATAAACAAATTAAAAGTTCATAAAAAAATTTAAAAGAAAAAAAAAAGAATGAGAGAAGATCGGAAAGACCATAAAAAGAAAAAAAAAATGAATAGAGAATAAAAAACAGAGCAATAAGGATGAAAAAAAAGAAACAAAAGAAGAAGTTACTGGAGAACTTGTCCCACTGTATATTAACTTCCTGAAAGTCCTAAATCGACTGATTTTATCGAATCTATCGATTGACCCTTTTTATTTCTTTTACCGTTAGGGACTGTATTATATGATTAGAGTCGACCATAACACAAAATTACATCACATGCTAACAAGTAGAGGAGAAAAAATAAGTGTTTTATATTAGGCACGCCTGAGGCGCGACTTGAGCCTAGGGCCATAGATGCAAAGGCGCATGCGCCTTATTGAAGAGGTCTGGCCTGGCCTTAGTCAAGGCGCAACTATTGAGTCTCGAGGAGCCTTGAGCCTGAGGCGCACCTTTGACAACTATGCAAAATTAAAGTACAAATGAGTGTGAAAATGAAGAACAGAAGATACCAAAGATATGACTGTTTAGTTATGAAGACTCGATTATACAACGGTAGGGAGAGACTGCAATGATTTTGGTTGTGGAATTAAAGCAAGACGGGGTTAAAGGGAATAGTGAGAATAAAGCTAAGAAGCACGGAAACAGATACGGGACACGGATACAACACGACACGGACACAGCAAATCCTAAAAAATTAGAACACGGATACGACACGACACGGACACGGCAAATCCTAAAACACGGAAACGGATACTGCAATGATTTTGGTTGTGGAATTAAAGCAAGATGGGGTTAAAGGGAATAGTGAGAATAAAGCTAAGAAACACAGAAACGGATACGGGACACGGATACGACACGATATGGACACGACGACACGACAAATGCTAAAAAATTAGGACACGGATACGACACGACACAGACACCGTAACACGGCAAATCCTAAAAAATTAGGACACGGGCACAACGGGAACACAACAAATAATAAATATTTATTTTTATATAATATTTGATGTCGTATTTTAAATAATTAAGAGTAATATTATTTTTCATTAACCTAACAAAGAAAAAATTCGCAAATCATAAGGCACAAGTACACAATTTAATCTACTCCACAACAACAATAATTATAAGAGAACGATGTCACAAAGTCCTAAAACCAAAGAGTAAAGAAGTGCATAAAACACCCCTATAGTTTGTATTTGGTGCAAATCAACCCTTCCGACATGTAAAATTACCTTTATATCCCCAAAATATTTGGACACAAAAATATGAAAATATTTTTATTGTAAAAAGACCAAAATGCCCTCAACCAAATTTTCTTTTTTTTCTTTTTCTTCCACCGCCAAGGAGCCCCAGCGAACACCCACAGCTGGACCTCCATCTTTCTCCGGCCAAGCTCCGGCCACCACAGACCCACCACGACAGTGAGTTTGTATCACCACAGATTCAACTCTTTATCACCATGTTAGACGAAGCCAAAATCTAAGAGATCAAAAACAAAAGCCCTGTCTTCCTACCACTTCAATGTTAAAATCACTAAATTTGAACCGAAAGGATGATAAAACATCACCATTTAGTTCAAATCCAAAGCCAAACAAAAACACCCATGTATAGAAAAAATACATTAAAAAAAAAAAGTAGACTTAAAATCTAATCAAAACGCGAGGCAAATAGAACAGGAAATGAAGAAATCACAAGACATTGAAAATTGAAACATTTGAATAAAATAGATGAGATAACTGCTCTTACCTTCAAACCCATTTTTTCTCTCTCTATGAAACTCTAAGATTTTCTCTAACCTACTTCAATCTATACCACACGCAAGTGTACTGATGAGCTGTGCATGTGGTGGTTATATATATTTATTTGTGTGCATATAATACAAGGGAGAGATTTAAATTAGAGATTTACAAAATCTGAGTCAGTGTATGGTATTTTTGTTTTAAGAACATCTGTTCTGATAACGTACAACTGGCGCGTATAGGGGATATGTTGACAGTTGGTTCATAACCGTCCACAATCTGGTCGATGAATTTTGACTTCCTACGGCTCTGCCCACAATGTCGAGCAAGTAGAGTGTGGAATAGGTGGAGAATTGAGTTGTTAAAAGCTTCTTCATGGTGGGTCTGTGGTGGCCAGAGAAGATGGAGGTCCGGTCGTGGTTGTTCACTGGCGCTCATCGGTGGTGGAAGAAAAAGAAAAAAAAAAGAAAATTTGGTTGAGGGCATTTTGGTCTTTTTACAATAAAATATATTTTCATATTTTTGTGTCCAAATATTTTGGAGATATAAAGGTAATTTTACATGTCAGAAGGGTTAATTTGCACCAAATACAAACTATAGGGGTGTTTTGTGAACATAGAGGGGGCTTTTTGCACCTTTTTCAAACTATAGGGGTGTTTTATGCACTTTACCCTAAAATCAAATCAAAACAAAACATTAGAATAAAAACTAGTCTTATCATTTAAATATCATTCCAGCTTACTTCAAATACAAATGCATCATCAGAAAGTCACATGTAAAAGATAGCAGTTGTACAGTAAGAGAAAGAAGAGTAAAAAAGAACAAAGATGAAGAGATGAGATGGGCTATAGTTGAATTGTTAAAACAACCTTTCTAGAACTTGTGTTTTGCTAGGAAAAAGAAAGAAAGAGGCTAAAAAAGGAGAAAAAAGCAAAAACAATTAGGGTTTTGTCAGAAAAAGAATTAGAGATTAGTGAAAAATGAAGTAAAAATCCATGAAAGAGAGAAGATTCATGAAAACAAGAGGAAAAAGAGAAGAAAAAAAAAATTGGCATGTCCAACATGTGTCTGCGCCATGTCCGTGCCGTGTTTGCGCCATGTCCGAAAATTCAAGCCGTGTCGGATGCGTGTCTGCGGTGTATCCGAAAATTCAAAAAAATTCAAAAAACTCGGACACGTTTTTTGGCATATCCGTGTCCGACACGAATTCTATGCCTTTTTAGGCGTGTCCGTGCTTCCTAGGAATAAAGTATTGTGAACACATAGACCTAAAGAGTGAATTGAAACTTTCACAAAATAGCAATTAGACTTGGCCAAGCTCAATAAGAGTCAGCGTTGTACAACTAAGAAACAATATATATTTATAAAATTAGTTCATGTGGAATCTCCTCTTCCTCCCTGAGTTGAAAGTTCAAGTCTCTATTGGGCCAATAGCAGGTGAATGTATGCGTGCAAACTGAAATGTGTGTGTTACCTACTGAGAGAGAGAGAGATGAGCAATATGATAGCAAAGGAAAAATTCATGAGAGAATAGTAGTAGAGTGATAAATGAGAGAAGACTGATTGAATGAAGCAAAAATAATAACTCCAGCAGTAAGAGAGTGATATAATCCACATTTTCTAACCCAAAAAAAAAAAAAGGGCAAATTACATTTACCTCCCCTGAGGCTTGTCAATAAACAATTACCTCCCCTCTTGGTCTCATAATCCTACTGACCTCCCTGTCAGTGACAGCCATCCAACAGAGTTAGGGTATCAAGTGCATTTACTGTTTTGCCCATGAATTATATATTCATATTTATGAATATTCGTTGCTCCAATGAAAAGACTAAAACAACCCTTTCTTTTTATCCAATTTTCGTTCCTACCATCACACTTCTGATTTTACTCTGCCATGGTCAAAATTGCGAGGGTCATTCAACAAGCTCTTCTTCTCTATGGTATGGCAAATGCATAAGAAAATTGAAATTTCATCTGGAATCCTTTGATTTCATTTTTCCTTTTAAAATCGAATTTCAAAGAGTAATAGACATTTTTTTCCCTAAAAATGAATGTAAAAACTAGATCCTGCTATGCTAGGGCTTGCCACACCTCTAAAGAAGCATCAAACTCTCGCCTTCTCATGCTCTTAAGACTATAAAATGAAGGTATAGTTGCCATTTTTATTATTATTAATTTTATACTATTCATGTAATTTGTGTCGATTCCTCCTCTTTAAAAACTTCGATTCTTTTAATATATGACAGTATGTAACCGTAAGACCCCTTTTGTAATTCAGAATATGATGAAATGTTCATATTATCAAATTAAAAAACAAATTAATAATAATAATAATATCTGTTCATTATCAATAAAAATTCTGTGTAGTAAAGTTTTTTGGTATTTGGGTTTTTTTTTTTTGTTTCTAAAATATACATCTATCCTCAAAATTACTTCGGAATCTCCAATAGCAATTCTAGAGAGAGAAAGAGACAGAGAGTTGGGAGCTCAGAGTTTTGTTTTCGGTCTCACGATTCAAACCCTTCCTTTTCATTCCTTTTCAAAACCCCAGAAAACAAAACTCAGCCATTCACAGAGTTGCAATACAGATAAAAACGTCCTCTTCGACAAATTTTTTGTGTCATTGAGGTCTTGACATGGCCGGACCTATGCAAGAGCAAGCACTCTCCCTCATCGGCGTTGCGAACCATGGCGATTTGACGGTGAAGCTTTCTTCTTTGAAACAAGCTTTATAATAATTTATTATACGGGTATTGTAGTACTTTTGAGTAAATAAAAGAAGGGTAGATATTTCAAGCATCAGAAGGGCAAAACTAGCCATCTAATAATTTTCTCTTGCTGATGTCAACAAATTTCGTTTGGATCCATCAGACTCCGTTAGGGTAAGGTGGAATCTGTTACATAAATCACAACCTTAAGGGAGGTCACTGGGATGATGAAACCAAGAAGGGAGGTATGTGTAATTTGCCAAAAAAAAACAAGATATAGTCCACATTGAGGGTAATGGTGTGGTACAGGAAAAGGAAAACCAAATGAATATGGGTTAAGATGGTCAGAAAAAGACGTTGAAGTGTACTTAACTAAAATTATAACTCCAGATATCATAATGGAAAAACAAGATTTATTCAACCGGTCCTATATAGTAGGGACAAGACTTTATTAAACTGAGTTCAGTTGCCTTGAGATTTTAAAAATATCCTAACCTCCCTGGAGGTTTCTAAAATATAACTGACGAGAGGCTTTGCCTATTCATTAGATCAAATGCAAAGTAGTTCTAAGTCCTCCAATTCATCTAATAATATTTATTTGTTATTCAGATTGAGGCTATAAAAGTCTTTTAATTAAACTGAAGTTCCCAGGACTATCACAGAGGCCAATGATGTTATTAGAACCACAATGACGGCCTGCCATTTAACGTAAAAGGTGGGAAGAGATTGCATAAAGAAGAGAGAATAGGTAACTCATGACAATAATTTGACCTTTGAAAAGAAATTCAACTCTAAATGATAGTTCAAGCGCACATATTCCAACTACCTCAATAAGGAAATGAACCACCTTAGAATACGCACTTACCACAAGGGTATTATGGTACGAACATAAGGACTTCCTTTTCAACTACTGTAACAACAGTAGATTCTGTACAGCTGCTCTACCCACCTAACCCACCTAATCATACTGAAAATCAAACAAAGATTTAGCATGGGTAACCACCAAGCAACACATCATGTATCTTTTTTTTTAACAGAAACATGAAATAAAAATTGAAATATATTCAAAGTCCCGGAAACATGCACTTACTGAAAATTGCTAGTATCCGCATCTTCAAATAATAAATTCAAGTGCTAACTGCAAAGTTGAATAGCTGGAGCCTCACTTATTTGCTCTCTAGACTCCAACCCTGGAAACTGTCCAATATCATGTCCTTTAAGAGGTCGAAATTCATTATGTAATCCAACAGCAAACTCATCTGGACGTGCTCCACCACTTTGGAAGTAATCCGCTATCTGCATTGCAAAATCCAATTGTTATTTAAGACTGTAGGTTTTAAAAAATAAAAAAAATAAAAGATTGTAAGCTTAATAACAAAAGATTTTAATTATCTAATTTCAGTTCTCTTTTCTTTATATATATTTACAGTAGATATAAACAGATGAGATAATTGGTGAAAGAAAGGACAGAAGAGAGATCCAAGAGACTTGCATGATTAGCAAGAGCCATGCCGCTCAAGGCTGCTGCCTCTAAACTTGAACCTATTAGCCAATCACCGCATATGCCAGCCCTTCCATGAGGATCAAAGATGCAGGGGATACCGGGAGTATTAGTGGGAAGAGCTGCACCCCTGCATATTTAGAAAAAGTAAGACAACCTCTAACTGCTAAAAAGTAAAATATATAAAACAGAATTAAATTAAAATTTCAATTAAATAAAATGAAAGAAAAAAGAAAGTGTTTCACGTTGCTAATGGCTTTTTTCACTATCATCACCTAATTTATAGACAAGCATTCTCCTCTACTATTTTGCTAGCAATGTGGAATGAATTCATACTTTGTTTTAAAAAAAACACCTGGCAAAATAGCTTATTTCATTTCACATTAATATATCAAGGTCATAGTGACTCACCCAACACAATTGCAATACTCCTTTTCCTAAAATTCCCTTGAAATGAACAAAGCTTAATATTCACTAGTTTTCTGCCAATAACAAAGTTAAACTTTCTGTATATCATTCTTATGAAATTCTTGATTTTTAGGACTCCTTATGAAGCTTTTATTGAACAAAAGAACTAAAAGAATGGGAATGAGGTTTAGCTTAGATATTCCTAAACCAATTCCAACAGACAAATTGGATTAGTGACCCCAGAGCATCAACTTGAAATGCCTTTTTCAAACTTAAGATAAAATCTAGTTCATTGCATGTAAAGCAGACCAAGCATCAGCAACAACTAACTTTGATCCTCTTGAAATCATTGTAGAAGTAAATATGACAAATTCATGATCACAAAAACTGCTTTACAAAAGTTAGCCGTGGATGGCACCATATTTTCTCAAATATACTCTGTTATGACAAACAGGCACGAACCAAGCACAATCATGAAACACGACAGACAACAAAACAAGCACCACACACAGAACACAAGAATTTACGGGGTTCAGCGATGTGCCTACGTCCATGGCAAAGATCCAACAAAAGTTTTCACTATGCGAAAATCACAAGATTAAAAGTTTCAACCCCAAACCTTAGCTCTCGCTCTCTCACTCTCACTCTCTTTCTGTTGTTTACAGTATTTTCTCTCTTAATCCCACTCCAAACCCTAGAAGCTCTTATATATTGGGCTACAAGAGAGTTTAGTCAAGGTCCAAAACCCATAAGCAAAAAACAAGTAAAAAAATTATTTTCGGGTCACAACGAGACCCCGGCCGAGACAAAATTTGGGCCACAACATAACATACTCATCAAGAAGGTGACGTTCTAGAAAAACTTAAAGGAAAATGATAGCCAACAATGTTGAAGAAGTCTAGGATCCCAAGATTAATCAAACTCATCAAATCACTCTAATTGGAAACAATTCACTCCATCAGAAATATACAAAACAAAACTTGTTCCTAGAAAGCAGTTATTTGCCAAAAAAAAACATAAAAAAGAGAAATTAGTTTGCTTTAACCTCTTAGCACAAAAAGTAGAATTTAATAAATAGGAATCCAGTTCATAGACACTCATAGAAAAAGCCACTTCTGTATTTGTCCACTCTGGGAAAAGCAAAACAAAGAGCAATATAAAAATTCTAGCTAAATTTGCATCAAAAACCAGGCTCCATAGTCCATACATTAATAATATATCTTCTGAATTAATCTCTGATCCTTGATCACTCTAAACCAAAGATTATTCCTGAATTTTGAACTTATTATAATGCCAACTACACATATAATGATGCATTATCTGGTTATAGATGTTTCATACCATAATTGTACCCGGGTATAAAAGGGTCTCTGAAGTGAACTTTCTGATAGTCCTAGAGCTTTCTCAACACCCTCGAGCATGGCAGCCTTTACCTTCTCTGCCGTGGCAGTTGGAATATTTTCCTGATAATACACAATTGAATATGGAGATTGGTGATATAGATAACCCGACTTTCTAACCCGAAATCTCAACCCAAGTTTAAAAATTTAAGGATGGGTTGGGCTAGGATTGAGTAGTTAGGGTTGGAAGTAGGATTAGGGTTGGGTTAGGGTGGAACATTTCATATGTAGGGTTGAGCCCGAGTTGTACCTCTAACTGCCCAACCTGCCCGAGTTGCAGCCCTAAAAAAATCCCTCTACCTGCTTCTGTCTAAACTCTTCTAGTCTGGGGAAGTTGTGTAAGGTTACCTCTCTCTACCTAAATTATCCATATAGGATATGCTTCCCTGCTTAACTAATGGTCTTGGCCTGGATCCAAGACCTGTTAGTGGGTAGGTTGGAATTGATGAGCAAAACAATTCAAGCCCATCCTACGTACAAGGCATGCACATATACGCGCAACCAACTCAACTCAATATATTCTATGACTGGAAAATTTGTGTCAGCTACGTTAATCCTGCTTTGCATTTCACTATGGCAAAGGCAGCCTTAATAGATTGAGTGCAGGTTTTCTGCCTGTAGTCTACTGTATCTGTGAGCCTGTGTGTATGCATTTGCGCACATGGAAATAAATTTTATAACAAACCTGTGGAACCTTGTTACGCTTTCCAAAAGCTGCTGTGCTGAAAATTGTCCAACAGTGAGGGCCACTGCCCTGGGAACATGCTAGTTTTTCTGTGTTGTTCGCCATCCATGAGACAGAATCAACTCCTTTTACAAAAGCTCCTTCAAAAGGAGATGCAACTCCATTGGCCGGGGGAAGAAGAGGATCCTCAAATGCCGCAAGAAGAGCCCATATAGAACTCAATTCCAGCCTCTGCAAACAGTATAAAAAATAAAAAAATAAGGAAGATGCAAGAAAAAATTTCAAAACTGATACGACCAATATCAAATAGAACAGTAGCACATGCTATATTACATTTAACTGAAAGATTCTGAGAATACCTTCATTTGTCTTGCAATAAGTGGCAAGCCTGATGAAGCAAGCAAGCGATTTGCACATTTTCCTGGTAGTGACAAGAGAAATAGAATGATTAATACTATATATAGAAAAAAGGAAACCTCTTGGAAAACAAAAAATGCATAGGATATAAGCAAAAGCAACTAATCTGTCATAAACAAGGTAAAATCCATCAGTTTGATCTTCCAATTATAAAATGCATCTAGGAAAATAAATAAATACATAGATGCATGCATGCGTCCAAACAGACATGAATATTAATAACTGCATAAGATCTGCTTTAAAATTAGCAGGGCCCAGTACCTGACAAATGCATGACAAAGCCCAAGATTAGAAAATAAAATTATTACAATAAGCAGGCAGTGCTATTGTCATTTAGGATTGAAGCTTTCAAGTTACATCGGTTTAGAACTCACTATTTTCTACATGTAAGACAAAATTCAGTATTGATCATTTTGGGTGCTTAAAAACGTGGGACTGGAAGCCTATGTAATGGACAAGTTGACTCATTCTTGTAAACCCAAATGCAAGTGGAAGATAATTAAAGATTTTGATTGAATCAATGAAAAAATGGCCAAAGATCATTGGATGATCTTCTTGAACAGAAGCTTCCTGCGTCTCATTTTTCTAAACATTGTTGGTCTAGGAATCTTTTGGAGATCTTTTACGAAAACAAATTTTTGGATATTCAACCTATTATTAGGGTCACGCCATCTAGTGGAAAATTCCTACAGTAGTCAGGATATTTTGAATAGCTTGTGAATTGTTTTTCAGGCTTTCTTTTTCTGATAAGGCATCTGGTTGTCAATAAATAATCATGTGAAAAACCACACAAGTAACACAACCTAACACCAAAAAAAAATCTTACCACCAGTAAATCAATTTTTCAACTGAAAAGAAAAAATCTTTCAGAACCTGGACCAGCAGAAAGATTACAATGCAATAAGCAGTGGAATTTAGCATCATGAAAACTCTTTAAATCCTTTACCCTGAAGTCTGTGTTGAAGCTTATTTGCCAGTTATTGGTCCCTGTTAATATCTAAACATGTATGACTAATTTACTGCAACTAACAAACCCCTGAAACAGCAACTGATCTCTGAACCCTCCAAAGTTATGGACCCACTCTCACAAACCTAAGTTAAGTGAAAACTATGGCACTTGATTATTTGAATTTTCCATAAAGCAGATTTTACCAGATAACTAAAGTATTTTTGTACATTCAATTGAAAAAAACAACTTTGAAGGACAATGAATTTCAATATCATGCAAGTGTTCTTTGTTTAAGTAAAAAATGTAGAGTAAGAACAATATATAACATTTCAAACAGACTACATAATATCACTACATTAGCATTATATATATAACTATAATAATGAAGAGATAAAATCAGAAAACTCTTTTCCAAAGCAGAAGCCCCTTCTAGCATTTTTAAAAAATAAATTTTACAAAAAACAGAGAGAAAGAGAATGCATTGTATGTGCATATCAGACTTATAAAAAGGATTAGAGAAAATAATTCTTAGAAGAGAGAGTAGATACTTGATACAGCCAAACTGAGAATAAAGAATATTGAAGGCAAAGAGTTACCATTATGTGCAATAACAATTGCATCAAACTGTCCACAAGGTTTTCCATTCTCACTCAAATGCCACATCCCATTAAACGGCTCAAGTTTACTAATCCAGGATGGACGCACCACATTAACCAAACAAGTCTGCATAACATGTCAAATTCCTATTCAGCTAAAACAGGAAGGAAGAGAGGAGAAAGGCCAAAAATTAGGAAGAAGGGTAGAGCAGCTTTATTTAATATAGTTTTAAATCAACAACATAACAGTAAAATATAGCAGCTTCTAATTTATCAAAAAGCTAGCAAGGAAAAATAAAGGGGCTGTTACGTCTCTTCATTGCAATTATATTCCTAATACAGTTTGATATCGACCTTATTGAGTTACAAATAAAGTTAAAAGCTAGATTTACTTCAAATAATGGGCATTATCCGGGGAACAAATTATTGAATACCATCAAAGCAATTAAGACCTTATGTCTGTCTTATTTCATCCACCGCCCAGCATTTATCAGCAGCAGCACTATTTAAGAAATTTCAATATAGTTAGTATTTTAGTCCCAATCGTCAAGAACTCCTAGACACTCTGGACGTTTTCCAACAATAAATAGCACATCTTGGTTATTACGTTTATTACTTAATATAATTTGTACACCCCATACTACAAACAGAAAAAAAAAAAGTACAAAAGAAGACTATGCAAAGAAATGGCAAATACCTGAGACAATATTGAATCTGCAAGGGGGCGCATTCCATTAACCCCTATATATCGTGGAGGAGAAGAAGGTAGTGGAACAAACCGACCACCCTCTTCAAGCTCTCCAATTGTACCCTGCCACTGTCCAACCAGACCTTTCTTGGACCATTCATCAACCAACTCCGCAAACTGAGGATTGCTGACAGTGAAAAACTGAGCCGCATGGTCAAATATCAGTGGTTGAGGATCAATAATTCTAGTTCCCATTCTTCCTCCCAACCCATGAACACCCTAAAATAGGTACACATAGTAAGAAACCCTGCAAATACATAATGCTCAATAGGCAGCATTGAATAAATTACTCTATAAAATTAACGTCCTAAAAATTAAAAAAAACAACCGTAATTGGAATTAAATAATATTCTATTTAATCACAAGAAACTTAAAATACTTATCAAAAATCACAAGAAACTTAAAAAAGAAGAAGAAAAAAAGGAATGAATAATGCAACACTCATTATGAATTTGAAGATTTGATTTCTTTACATTTGTCTTTTCAACAATCAAACAAAGTGCAAAGGAGGTTAAAGGATCTAAATGGTTGAAATATAAATCAACAATATATACTACAAAGCAAAATAATAGAATAAAATTTTAGAAAACCCTCATGAAGTTGTTGGACATAACTACATATCAAAACAAACATTGAAATCTTAACACAACTTCAGAAAAGAACCTGTCAAGCGGCCATGACCAAATTCGCATGATCAAAGCATGAAAAAAAATTACCAGAGTATACAACAAAAGAATCTCTCTTTCTAATTGATACAAATATTGCACAGTTCTGCAACAGCAAATCAAGATCTAACGGTGATCCGCACAGAGACACACACACACACCCAGAGAGAGACGAAGAGAATAAGATAAAAAATCATGGCATCTCACCATAATTTTCTGACTGTGGCTGAAGTCTCATTAGTTCTTCCAAAGCTGACAGAAAAAGCAAAATTTTCCAATCTTTCTTCGAACATTCAGAATATATTACATCTTTTTATATGGAAGGGAAACACCTATCTTGTGAAAGCAAATCATCCATGAAATATCCTAGGGAGTATGGAATAGAGAAATCATGGAAAGGCTTTTATTTTCTGGCTTATAATGAAAGGTTTCTAGAAGACCAGGTCAAACATCATTTTAAGCCAGCCCTACCAATACTCAACCCAAGCTTGGCTTAGAAGCCACTGAAGGCCAACAGTTCATCCATGCACTGATTTAATCAGCACCTTGCAATAGCCTATACAGATGCAAGACATTGCCAAAAATCGCACCACCATCCCTCCTTGTGTGTTCCATATCACATGAGATAGCCAATAGAAGTTTCAAGGAGCAGCCCACCACTTATATCATCAAATTAGATTGCAAAGACTATTCATTCCTCTTTTTTATCCCTGTGATAACTGCAAGTCCGATTCCTTTCATTCATATTACAGCTTGCAAGACAAATTCCACCCATTTTCCTTCCCTGCAACCCCTCTATGAGCAGTGGACGAGAGGCCGGAGACTATCCTCATTCACCATGCTCTTTCACTATTCCTAAACGAATTTAGTGGTCAATTATGTCCACTTTCTGGTAAGCTTTCATAATCACCAACATGTGGTGATTCTAGAGTAATGATTTCCATAATGTGACTTACTTTGTGTCATTTAGGAAGATAGAGACTTCAGACAAAACTTAGCAATTAGCATTAATGCAAGCCCACCACAATCAAATTGCATGAAGATAGTCGAGGGGGTTGGGCCGATAAATATTGTTTTTGCTTCATGAAAAGCAATTCTCACCTCAAATATACAAAAGAAAAAAAAGAGTTCGAGAAATTTTTATTTAAGAGCATAAAATACGCTAAAAGTTAGGAGATAGGTTTGCTAGAGAATTTGTAATCATTGTAGTAGCAAATAATAAAATATAGGGCAAATTACTCTGACCTCCCTTGAGATTTTGCCTAATTACCCTCGGATTAAAGTTTTTAAAATATGGTGGTCAACCTCCCCTGAGGTTTGGTTGACTTTACTCCGAGTGCCCATGCCGTTAATTGACAGCCAGTTTCGTTAAAGTCAATTAACATAAAAAATCAAAATGTAAGAACTACCCTCAGTGGCGGTAGTGTTGGTGTGGCATTAATGGAGGAAATGTACATATAAAACAGGTTAATCTCAGTCAAAGGATTAGAAATTGAGGTTATTTTTGCACAAAGGCATTATAACTTAAGGGTACTTTTGTAATTGTATATTAGATGTGATTTTGTTTAACGGATCGTCAGTCTGACAAGGTGTCAGAGTAATTTTGCAAAAACTTTAATTTGAGGGTAATTAAGCCAAACCTTAGGGGAGGTCAAAGTAGTTTACCCTAAAATATAATTTAGTGCCACAAAAAGATTTGAACTTTATGAGAAAATATTCGAGAATATTTGAGCCCATGAAAGGCTCCATACTATGATTGTATCTAGGATTCCTACTTGTGGGTTTGTGGCCATCCAAGGCGGTTCTCTCACACTAAATTAGGGTTTGGATCCACATCTAGACATTAGGGTTAAGGTTTGTTGGGGTTTCTAGGAGCGAAATTGAGTTTTAAAGACTGAGAATTTTTAGGTCAAAGAATGAAAAGAGAGCCTATGCACAGTCACGGTCTTTGTGGGTAAGAAAGATGGGAAATGAGGTGAGTTTGCCTATCAAACAGTTCATATTTGGTCCAGTGTTATACCTCCAGTGCCCTACATACATCCTGCCAAGTGGATGGGACGCCAATTCTTAACGCAGAGAGACCTAATACATGTACATCCTAGTAGTTTCACAGGTTCTCATACCATGTTACAGGAAGAAAAATGATCAACTACTACATGGATCTTGTTTCCTATATCCACATTCCGCCATTGGTACATCCTACTCAAGTTCACTGGATGAGTTTTAACCATATAATTTTCCAAAAACATCCTAGGTATCTTCCAATATTTTATGAGGAACAAAACTCTAATGATGCCTCCTTGTTTTGCAATGAATGAGCACTGAGCACTCTCCACTGTAACTTCTGGAACACTTCTTGTGGCACTCCGCGCTGTCATGGATGGTCCAAGATTGTGGGACCATTACAAACTCTAAGGTCTAAATGCAACTAAATTTTGCTGCATGCACATTTGAAAGTGAAAAAGCCAAAGAAGCTTAGGTTGGTCCTAGGGAAGATCAGGAAAGAGACTTAAACTTACAACCTGTCCACGTTTCTATGTCAATTGGAGCTTATACAATAAGCATTAGAAGATTAAGACACACACGAGTTACACAATTAACCATAACAGAAACAGATTAAGAAATCTTTCTGAAACCATTAGTTGACACTTAAACATGATACAAAAAGAATAGAACCCACAAAAATTCGTTATGAATAATAATCAATAAATTAGTTAATCACACACAACAAAGGAAATAACCGGATATAATTCAAAAATCCCACCGACCCACATTCATAAACTCATCTAAATTCGTATATTGACCATTTCATTCACATTCATTGCTATACAATTCAATCAACAGTTCAAAACCCATAACTGTACATTATCACAATGCAAAACGAGAGAAATGACCAAACCGTGTCGAATACTGTCGATCGAATCCCTCTCTTCTCGAGATTGAGAGCACAAATCAGACCCGACATCCCTCCGCCGATTATGGCGACAATGGGGTCGTCGGAGACCGGAGCGGTGAACATCACCTGTTCTTGACTGAATGTTTTCTTGAGAGTTGACCGCCTGGAGGCACCGTACGATGATTTTCTGGTGTTTCTGCGAGTGGGTTTGTTGGGGCCATCCATGGTGGTTTTTTTGTGGGGCTTAGTGCCACTTGGTCTGTGTTCAACCCTACAAATTGAGGTACGGGTTTTGGGGTTCGTAGAGAGGAAAGTGGGTTTTGGGTTCTTGATGGGTTGAAGAATGAAAGGAGAGGCAATGATGTTGCAGAGGCTGATCATGGTTTTCCCGTGAAAAGGAAATGGAGACTCAAAAGATGGGTGGAGGATAAATCTCCGCTGTTCTAAATCCACTTGTACAAGAATTTGGAGAGAGAGATAGAGAGGCACTTCATTTTTTTTTTTTCTGAAAATTTTTCACTTCATATTTTTTACCTTACACAAAATGTAAACAGGAAAAAAAAAAAAATATATATATATATATATATATATATATCACCAAACACTATTTTGTGGGACTTTGAGCATTTGTACAAGTACGGGACACAAATATGACACGATACAAATACAATAATACAATTTTTTTAAAAAAAGAGTTAGGATACAAATTTTTAAAAAATTAGAATACAAACACGACAAGGATACGACTATAAAATGATAATATAATATATTAATATATATTAATTATTCAAAAAAAAAAACTACATTACAGAAATAGTTCAATTTATTATCAAGCAATTAATAACCAAACAAACTTATAAACAAAACTAGACAAATAGATTAAAGAACTAGAGTTATTTAATTATTTGCATATATTTAACTTAGATTTTTAATCATAACTTAATCGTATATAATTTTCTTTTGAAATACTTGAATATAAATCACTGCTATGAAGTGTTCGTCACGTGTTTGAGAGTGTCCTACAAGTGTCCAAGGAGGGTCCGAAAAAAAAATATTAGAACACTTCTATGAAGTGTTCTACATGTGTTTGAGGAATGTCTAAGTGTTTGACATGGTATTCGAGTGTCCGACATGGGTACGCCACCCTCGGTGAAGTATCGTACTTTTTAATTGAGCATTCATTTTTTTTCTTCTAAATAAATGAAAATAATAATAATAATAATAAATAGTATTTTTATAAGCTTACAAGGAACAGTGTACTTATAAAAGAAAAAAAAAATCATTTTTATAAATCAAAATAAAAGTTATTTTTATTTAAATTTCCTATAGAAATTGACCGAAAAGACACATGATCAAAGCGAACAAGTTGAAAAAAAATCCTAGATGATAGATTCTATTTAGTTTGAATTTGGTTCATGAAAAATAGTTACAAAGAGCTGAACAATACTAAAAAAAAATTTCCTCGTATAATTAGGTGTGGTCTCAACTCTGTATTTACTGCGAGTTTAAACTCATTGGAGGGTTAGGAGTGCTTTTTATTTTTTATTTTATTTTCCTGAAAATCAAATTCAATTAAAGAAACAAAGAGGTTCTTCAATCAATGATGAAGACCTCCAGGAGTAACTGAAGCCAGACCTCCCAAACCAGGCCACCAATTTTGCATCCCATGGCATGCTTTATCTAAACATATGAGCAGCCATGGTTTGCAACATGTACTGGTCTACCACTGCTATCACCAAGAGCTATATATATCACTACCACACTCTGTATAAGCTTTATGAAAGGAGGCACCAAAATTTAACTTAAAATGAGAGAACCCCAACTTGCTTCTTGAATTTGCACCTCATGAAATTCACATAGCAATTAGCAAGAGCTCTGTCCAGAATGTCTATTGGATCCCATTTTTTGCAGTTGAAAATCCAATCATTCTTGCTTTTCCAGGTCGGCCAGCGCAGAAATGAACAAAGACCGAGAAATTCTACTTGGTTGTCCAAATTGTTTGATAAACTTGTCAACTGGACCATATTTGTTTTCAAGAATTTTGACCATCTTCATGTGCAATATATTTTTGTAATTGGTAAATTTTGGTCTCAAAATTAAGAGTGATCGAGTTGTACTTTTTGGTTTAATTCCTTGTAAACGATCATGAAACTAACGAACTAAGTGTATAGACATTGCTGATCATGTAAGAGCGTCATATAGTTAAGGTAAGTGAGTGAGAAGGATACTTTGCACTTTGTATTTTGAAGTCCTATTTTGAAAACTAGGGTTTTAAACTTTAAATTTTTAGAGTTTTCAAAGTTAGACTGATTCAGATGAAGCCCAGACTGGTCCAAGCATTTTCAGTTCCTCAAAAGGCCAATTTTTTATAAGTCAATCGGTCCACTTGAGTTCTAGACCGGTTTAACTTAGTTCACATGAGTTGAACCGCTCTAGATGAAGCTCAGACCGGTCCAACTATGCTGAGATTGCTTTTTGGACAAGGAAAGTCCTATTTTTACTCAAAATTGATTTCTAAAATTCCTAGGGACTTTGGGAAACGTGCTAAAGTATTTCTAAACTTATTTTTTGAGAAAACTAAGGACTTCATCATCTATAAATATTCTCTTATATTTTCTTTACAATTACACTTTCAAAAAAAATTATTTTTAGAGAGAGAGAATTGAAATATTTTTTGGGTAGGAAATTCTTCATTAATTTTATGTTTATCTTTGAGAACATACACATATTCACTGAGTGATTAAGATTGTGGTCAATCTCTCAAAAACTATTTCAGAGATTTTTTATTAATCAAGTCACAGGTTTATTCGGTGTCTTCTCAACTCCTCATTGATGAGGAAGGAGAAGGCAATCACAGTACAAAGGGGACAGAATATTCACAGAGTGTTCGTGTTCTTCCAATTACGCTTTTGCAAGGATAATGACGTTAGTCTAAAGTATGCAGCAATCGGATGTGAAGTCGCAAGACTAAGTCAGCATCAAATTCTTGGCAAATGGAAGTAGGTGTGAGTTTGGGACAGAGTTTGTTGTATTTTGTAAAGCAAAAATATAAAAAATATAATACACTGAATTATTCAAACACGTCTTCCTTCTCTCTTAACATGGTATTAGACTAGAAAAAAAAAAGATCTTGCAAAGCCACAGCCGAATCACCCAACTCAACCCTCCCTTCCCCTTATTTTCTTCATCCCTCAGATTCACTAAGCTTAATCCTTGTCAATGGACTTCTAACCGGCGTCAACTACCCCAAATGGCAAAAAGCCATGACACGGGCTCTCAATGCAAAAAAAAACTTAGTTTTGTTGATGGTACTCTCAAAACCCCTGAGCCTAACACACCCGCATACACCCAATGGAACTAAACAAAGGATATGGTTCTTACCTGGATCCTCAATTCTATCAGCCCCTCTTTTGCCAATTCTCTTGAATACTATACCAACCCACGTGATGTTTGGGTTAATCTTTCCTCCGGTTTTTGTCATGGCAATAATGCCCGAATTTATCAACTTAAACAGGCCTTTTTTTCCCTACAACAAAGCATCAATTCAGTCCATGATTACTACAACCAAATAAAATAAATTTGGGATGAACTCGGCCACCCCCAACAAAACACTGACCTCAAAGTTTTGCAGCAGCAAGCTGATGATGAAAGGGTGTTCCAATTCCTCCTCGGTCTCAACGATTCCTTCGCCTCCCTCCGCACTCAAATCTTGGCTATGGATCCACTTCCACCCATAAACAAAGTATTCTATCTTCTGTTTCAGGAAGAGCAACAAAAGATGCTCCATATTCGACCACCTTCATCATAAACCATGGCCATGGCAGTCTGACCTGGTGGGCACCCAAAACCTCCCTTCAAATGCAAGGCTTACGGTAAAGAAGGACATACCCGGGATCATTGTTGGACCCTAGTGGGTTATCCTCCTAGTCGCACCCCGAGATCGAAGACCCAGCCCTCAATTCTCAATTAGCCTCCCTCGAGCATCAACTAGATCGCTGTGACTCCTTCAGCCTCGAGTCTGGTACCTGACTTATCACTGGAGTTATACCAGAAGCTCCTCGGCTTGCTCGCACCCTCTCTATCTCTGATCGAGTCCTCCTCAGTCCACTTTGTTGGTAACCTCTTCTCTCCTCAACTTGATTTTCCCTTCAATCGGTGCCTCCATTGGGTGGTAGACAGTGGCGTGAGCCACTATATCTGCCACCACAAGGATGGTTTCACCAATCTACAAAACTTAGCCACCCCTCATTCCATTTGGCTCCCTATGGGTTAGGATATCCCAACCGAGGGTCTCAGCACTTGCATTCTCTCCTCATCTCTTACCCTAACTCAAGTTTATTTTGTTCCTCTTTTAACCTTTAATTTATTATTTGTTTCCCAAATTTCCTTTCAAAATTCTTGCATTATTACTTTTTCTTCTAATAATTGCTTATTTCAGGACCCACAGTCGATGAATCTGATTGGAGCGGGTGAACTATGCAATGGGCTTTACGTGTATTGTCTCGAACCCCCTATGATTTTTGCTGCTCAATCAACTGCTAATAAGATTATATGGCATCAACGTCTCGATCATCCCTCTAGTTTTAATATTCCTAATGTTTTAGATTTCTGTTGCATTCTTTCTGATTGTGATGTTTGTTTTAGATTCCCTTGTATTCTTTCTAATTGTGATGTTTGTGCTCGTTCTAAGCACACAAGATTGTCTTTTCCAAATTTTGCTACTAAAAGTGTTTCTACTTTTAATCGGATTTTTTGTGATATTTGGGGTGGATATCGTACTTCTTTTTTATGTGGAGCCCATTATTTCCTTACAATAATAGATGATTATTTCCGCACTACTTTGATATATTTAATGCGTTTTAAATCTGAAGCTTACACTCATTTAACGCATTTTTTTACTCTTGTCAAAAATCAATTTAACACCACTGTTAAAATCATTAGAATTGATAATGGACAAGAATTTCTCTCTCATCATTTTCAAAGCTATCTTCTTGACCATGGCATTATTCATGAGCGTACCTGTGTTGACACTCCTCAACAAAATGGCATTGCGGAGCATAAACACTGGCACCTTCTTAATGTTACCTGCAGTCTACGTTTTCAAGCACACTTACCCCTTCCTTTCTGAGATGATTGTGTCATCACCGCTGTATATTTCATCAATCGCACTCCCAATCGTACTCTCCAAAATAAATCACCCTTTGAGGTTCTCTTCCATAAAACACCTAACTACTACCACCTTCGTGTGTTTGGGTGCCTCTGTTATGCACAAACTCTTCGTGCTCACCGTGATAATTTTCTCCCTGTGCTACTAAATGTGTCTTTCTCGGCTACCCTATCACCCACAAAGTATACAAACTCTACAATCTTGATACACGGTCCATTTTCTATTCTTGTGATGTCACCTTCCATGAACAACAATTCCCTTTTCAAGATATTCCTGACACCTCCTCCTCTTATTCTTCATCTCTAATCATTCCTCTTCCCGTCCCTAAACCCGTCTTACCTACTTTCCAAACACCTCTTAATCCTCCTCAACTCCCACCCTCCTCACCTTCACCTTCACCCTCCCCACCTTCACCTCCATCTGTCTCTCGTCCTTGCTGCCACATTACACGGCCTACTTATCTCCATGACTACATATGCCCCACCTTACATACAAAGCCCACGACATCTTCACCCACTACAACGGTTTCAGGTAGTACTGCTCATCCTTTATCTTCCTTTCTTTCATATTCTCGTTTTTCTCCTTCACATATTACTTATTTAAATGCTCTCACCTCTTGTATTGAACCCTCATTCTATTCTAATGCTATCCGACAACCTCATTGGCGCAAGGCAATGTCCGCTGAGTTACGGGCTCTAGAAGATAACTCCACTTGGACTCTCGAGCATCTCCCACCTGGTAAAAAACCATTGGTTGTAAATGGGTTTTCAAAACCAAACTCAAAGCTGATGGATCCATAGAGAGGTACAAAGCACAACTGGTTGCCAAGGTCTATACTCAAGTTGAAGGTCTTGACTATCATGAGACTTTTGCTCTGGTTGCCAAAATGACCACTGTCCACTGCTTATTGGCAATCGCTGCTACAAAAAATTGGATCATATATTCATCAGCTCGATGTCAACAATGCCTTCTTGCACGACGATCTTGATGAACAAGTTTATATAATCCCATCACCCGGCTATTACACTCAGGGGGAGACCCGTGTTTGTCGACTCAGAAAGTCCCTATATGGTCTCAAGTAAGCCTCCCATAACTGGTTTTTCAAACTAACTAATATGTTTCTTGATACAGGTTTTTGTTAATCTCAGGCCGATCACTCATTATTCACTCTTATCACTCACACCAACATCACTATTGTTCTTGTATATGCTGACGACATCTTAGTTGCTAGAAATGCTCTTCCCCAAATTAAGTTCTTCAAGAACCTTCTCTCGACTCATTTCAAAACCAAGGATCTTGGCTCTCTCAAGTTCTTTCTTGGCCTTGAAGTTGCATGTTCTTCTGCAGGTATTTTCTTGAATCAACGAAAATATGCTCTTGATATACTTTCTAACAGTGGTCAACTTGGTTCCCGGACCGCCCCTTTTTCGATGGAACAACATTTCAAGCTCTCCAATGAGGATGGATCTCTAATTCCTGATCCTAGCATTTATCGTTGTCTGGTTGGTCGCTTTATTTACTTGACCATCACTCGACTTGACATTGTTTATGCCTTCAACATTCTCAGTCAGTTCATGCATGCCCCTCTGTTCCTCATATGATTGTTGCTACATGTGTTCTCTGTTACATCAAAGGGAGTCCCGACCAAGGCATTTTTTTCTCTTCCTCCAGCACCACACAAGTTACAGCTTATACTAATTCTGATTGGGCCAGTTATCCCACCGTTGCTCGTTCTTCCGTTGAAGCTAAATACCACGCCATGGCTGTCACCACCTGTGAGCTCACTTGGCTAAAGCAACTTCTCATTGATCTTGGCATCCCTCATCCCGAGCCTTTTAATCTCTACTATGACAATCAGTCTGCACTTCATGTTGCTCACAATCTAATGTTTCATGAACATACTAAACACATTGAGATCGATTGTCATATCACTCGCGATAAAATTCGCTCTGGTCTCCTCAAAGCAGTTCACACTTCTTCACATGAGCAAATTGCAGATATCTTCACTAAAGCTTTAGGCCAGGATTTTTTCCATCATTTCTCATGTAAGTTGGGCATTACGGATCTTCATGCGCCAACTTGAGCCGGAGTATTGACAGAATCATATCTTCCCAAAATTATGGATTGCACAAAATCAAAGATTTCTTATTTTTAGGCAGTTACAATAGAATATTTTCCTTATATGTAAATTTTCATACTTAGTTTCATTGTACACCTATATATTTTGTAAAACGGAATACAAAAAATATAATACACTAAATTATTCAAACACGTCTCCCTTCTCTCTTAACATTTTGCTTCGATTCTTGGTAGAGTGGAGAGTTTAGAACATAGTCTGTAGTACTTTGCTTCGATTCTTGGCAAAGTGAAGAGTTTAGAACAGAGTCTGTTGTACTTTGCTTCAATTTTTGGTAGAGTAGAGTGGGTGTGAATTTAAGACAGAATTTATTGTACAATAATGAATTTGGTTCTCCAGAACTACACCCTCACCCGTGATTTTTCTCGTACTGAGTTTTCCACGTATATCGTATATTAGTGTTATTCCTGCACACTTTTGGTTTGAAAAATTAGTTCTCTGTGATTGGAATTTGGAGGAATTATGAGTATCGCGGTTCAGAAGTGCAAAAACTAATTCTGTCTCTTTGGGCACATGCATGTTCAATGAATGATATTTTTTTATTATCAATAGACGATGCACACCGAGAAATTTTTTATGCACGAATGCTAAAAAAAGTTCCTAGAACTAAAAGTTCTTTCCATTTATAGCTTTTTCAATCAAAAGTCTTATATTTGAGAAGAAAAAAATTCGTATCTCATGGACATGGTCAAAATCATATGCTATGCAAAAGATCTAATAATTCAATAACTAAGATAAAATCACCCAAAGTAAGGCATACATTATGCCTTAATTCAAGAAGAATTAAGGACACATACCATTAAAAAATTATGGTAAACAAAATGAAATAAACATCCTAATACATCATTCTACCATCTCTGCCTAGAGCAAACTAATGTGCATTCTGAGAAATTCAATTCCACTCCATTGGAACTCAAGAAAACAAGCTTATTTTTCTGTTAGTATACCACATCTATCCTCAAACTAACTTGCCTTTCCCAATGAACCCTGGATAAAAACAATCTTTTTCTCCAGTAGGGTAGATGGCAAGAATCCATTTCCCTAAAACCAGATGCAAATGACCCAATCTATTAACAACTCCAGTTCCCTCATACAATGAATGTGTAGAAAACAAAAACAAGTAATGCCATCCAATTTGTAAGCCAAGATAAGATAGGTTGGAAACAAACCGTTCGGGTCCAAACTACCAAAGCCCGAAAAGGTATCTCTTTTTATATACAATATACATGTACTAATATAAGTTACATAAAATATACAATTTAGATATGAGATGTATCAGTCGAACAAGTGAACAAGTCATTGTGGCCAAGAAAAGATAAATGAGCTTTTACCTTCGCACAATGTCCCACGAACTATTAAGGAAATTCAAGTCTTCCACTCCAAAACTAACTATTCATGGTGATGTCTGCACTCCTCTCTTCGGTTACTTCATGAGGGGTCATTTTGGCTCTCTCTTTTGCCCGTTTTGGACTATCCTTGACTTTGCAGGCACCATTACCATTCCATCTAATTGTCTGTTCTTTATTTTTGACACTAGAGCTATTGCCAAGGCTGTGACCAATAGCACAGGCACAAATTAAATGAAATCCTGTTAAACCTGATGTAGGTTTAACAGGTGAGCTCAACTTCTTGTCACTTGACTTGTGAGCTTCATGTTTCAAGATTTTCCCCAGTTAGACCAGCATCACAGTTGGTGCTCTTAACACCTAGTACATCTTGCTTCTCATGACATTCTTCAACAAGCGAGTCTTCTGCAGTAGGAACTTCCATCTTATGGTCCTTTGCTTCAATGTTTTCTTCTGAAATTTTGGGAGAGACATGAACTGAATTCACCTTGAGAGAATCAGGCTTTTTATCAATGCGTAAACCTGCAACATATATCCTTCCCCATTGCTCTGTTTGAAAATGAGACAAAAGCATCCTAATCTATTGAAGGTCATCTTGTTCAATTTGCTAATCACAGTTCTAAAAGACATTAAAAAGAAATAATTCAGATTTTAACTTTTGGAACATTCAAAACCTGCTTCATAACTTAGGAAATATTAGCACTCACAATCTAATTGACCATATTGGTGTCGAGAAAAGCAATCAAGCTCATTTATATGCCAAGAGAAACAAAATAGACCAAGGGTGCTCAAAAAAAAAAAAGGCTAATTTATAGCTACCGGGTAATTATACTTAAAATACCTCCATGACACAAAGCAAGTGAAATGTAAACCGAAAGCAATGTAATATTTTCAGGATTAACTGCTAACAATCATCCAATTGAATAACTTATTAATAGTCGTACACAAAATGGCATGGCTGATTTTATTCTAATTCTGCTTTTAAATTTATTGCCAAAAAAGCTAATTTATCTTCAAAGTTTTTGGCATTCAATAATTTTCAGAGAAGAAATAACAAAATAAATAAATAAAAATCTTCAGTTATGGTAAGTACTATGTAATACCCCGCTCCAACACATGGTATGATATTGTCCGCTTTGGGCCTAAGCCTGCACGGTTTTGCTCTTAGGTTTTACCCCAAAAGGCCTCATACCATTGGAAGAGAACATACTACATATAAGCACATCCCCTTTTCCACACCCAGTACCCTGTCAGTGTGGTAGCTCAGCCCAGTGTCTGTCTTCGCACCCGCCCACTCACACCCGTCCACAAAGGTTACTGCATACTATGCAAGAGCTAGCAATTTCTACACGTTCAAATTTCACTGCAAAAAAAGACAAGCCAAATGTACTTCATTATTTTTTTAGATAAATTATGTTTGTCTAACTCTTAAGAAACACTACTTTTTATGATTATACCCATATTTTCCACTTTATGGTGATTAACATTTAAAAACGTGGGACTGGAAGCCTATGTAATGGACGAGTTGACTCATTCTTGTAAACCCAAATGCAGGGGAAGATAATTAAAGATAAAAAAAAAATGACCAGAGATCATTGGATGATCTTCTAGAAGCATCCCGTGTTCATTTTTCTAAACATTGTTGGTCTAGGAATCTTTTGGAGATCTTTTACGAAAACAAATTTTTGGATATTCAACCTAATATTAGGACCACACCATCTAGCTGAAAATTCCTACAATAGTCAGGATATTTTGAATAGCTTGTGAATTGTTTTTCAGGCTTTCATTTTCGGATAAGACATCTGGTTGTCAAAAAATTATCATCCGAAAAACCACACAAGCAATACAACCTAACACCAACAAAAAAACATACTACCACTAAATCAAGAAAAGAAGTAAATCTTTCATAACCTCGACCAGCAAAAATATTTATTCGCATTGAATGTTACGCATTTTAATCTCTTAATTTATATATTTTATTCTCTTAGTGATAGATTAATTGTGATTTTACTTTATTTTTATGTTTTTCTTATTTTCATGTCTTTAATAGTAAATTCACTCAAATCATAAATTTTGAACTTTTAAAAATGATATTCAAAAGGGTTAGAAGAAGTTTACAATTGGACCAAATCGAGTTAATATTTCAATTCAAAACAAACCAAGAAAGAGGCCTAAAATGAATTCAATTGTTTAAAGAAGTTATGAGTTGAAATTCAATTTTGCAAGAAGGAAAATTCTGAACTTGTTTTGGCATTTTGGCCATAACTCCTTCTTCGACTGTCAAAACGGCCCAAACTCCGCTTAGGTTGAAGAAAATTCGATTCCGGATTTTTTGTATTTCACGAAAAAATTGTGAAACGGACGTTTACTATGCCATCGGGACCAAAGTTCAGTAAAAAAATTCACCTGATTCAAGACACGCTGCCACAAGAGCGCAAGTGCACCCTTGGGCTCGCCATAGTGGTTCTTTACTCTTCTTTTAATGCGTAATTAAACTCTACTTCAAGGGGGATCAACGGAGGAACCTAGAGAGCACTAAAAGGGTGATTTCAGAGCTTTTTTTCAAAGAAAAGAGAGAGATGAAGACGGCGATATCGTCATTGATCAAGTCTCTAGTCTAGAGCATGAGTGGCTAAATCTCGTTCTAGGGAATTGATGTTACCCTAACTCTTTTCTTCAATGGTTTGATTGTAGTTTGATTTGGAAATTATTTTATCTATATATGAATTATATGATTAGATTAAACTACAATAGTTGTACTATTGTTTTGAGATTTTAAAGTTTTAAATTCAATCTTAATGGAATTTTATTATTGTCTTAGATTAAATTGTGTTTTGATTGATCTTCTATTCCATCTTTATTTTCTGTGATTATGAAGAGGGAAATCATGCAATTGGGACTTATTTATCATTCAAATTAGGGTTTTGATAATTTATGCTAAGGAAAGATGGGTTATACTACAAATTAGTTTAGTTTAGTTTAGAAGTAGATAGATAGATAATCAATGCTAACTAAAGATAAGTTATACTTAATTTGATTCGAATGAATTTTCTTACTGATTTTGTTGTGTGCTTGTAACCACACAATTCATATTTACATACATTAATTTCTCTAAATTAAATTCAATTAATCATTGTTGAGAAGTTAGTAGTGAATTCAATTTTCTTAAGATTTTCTCCATTGATGATCGCAATTTATTTCTTTTACATTCAATTTTTATTTCAATTTTAATAAGTTTAAATCATCAAACAATCTTCTTGATTGAATTATAAGTAATTTGAAAAACTTGTGCCATCTTGATATCAGAGGAACTAGTTTGATTGAAATGCCGAAGCAAATGAACAAATTGAAAGATCTCATACTTTTAACATGTTTTTTAGTTGGCAAAAAGAGTGGGTCAAGGCTTAGTGTGTAATGACCCAAATTTTTAATTAAGAAAATAAATTTCATATATAAGGGTAGCATGGTAAAAACCCTTCTTAAAATAAATTTATGTGATTTTTAATCAGGGGATAACTTATTCTATGACAGAATAAGTTATTCTGATGTGGGCTACCAAATAACTGTGGTGTGAGAAATATTATAAAAAAAATATATAATAAGATAGTAATTAGGGTTTTACGTTGATAGTCTCAAGTTAAGGAGGAAGAAGGAGCAAAGGAGGAAGAAAGAGAAGAATAACGGGAGACAAAGAGGGGAATTAATCATCTCTCAACTGTAAGTTTTATTCTATCTTACCCACAATCTCTATTATGTTTTGGTAATATTTATTATTTAATTAAATTTAATGAAGCCTTTATGCTGGATTTGATTTGCATGAATGAAGGAGTGTGTTTAGTTTGTTGATTGGAGGTATATTGATGGAAACGTGAGAATGAATTTTGGAATACTTTTATATGTGCTCAAATCTAAGCTTTAGTGCATTTTTAGTGTGTAAACAGTGGGTAAACAAACAGGGTATATACATAGATGTAAATATTATATGCATATGGATCTGTGTGTGTGTGTGTGTATATATATATATATATGGTGAAGAACATTTGAGAAACCAAGATTGATAATTGGGGGATTTGGAAGGATCGTGTGACTAGATAGTTTCGCTAATATACAAAAATCGTGAGATCCAAATTAAGTATTTTTTTTAGTCCAAATAGAGATGTATGTATATATATATATAGGTGTGTGTGTATATATATATATATATAGGTGTGTATCATATACGAATATACATGGAATCTAACATAGTTGAAGAAGGTTGAAGTTTATTGGTTAAATTGATTAATATGGTGATTGATTACTTTTGTAATATGTTGAATTGTGATAACTAGGTATGCTTGGGCTATTTACATCAAAATCCAGAATTTCATAGCTTTGGGTTTTGTGATACAAGCCATGGTGGTTGGAAAGTTTTGTATCATGGATGGGTTAGATCATAAGGTTGAGAATATTGGTGTAGGATTTGGAGTTGAATGGTGGTCGAAAATGGGCAATTACGGTGACGAAAAAGGTGGTCGACAGGCTGGGCGTGAGGAACAAGACTGGTGCGTGAAAAGTGAGTAGAGAAGATGATGAATAGGGAGTGCAAGGGCCCACGCGCGCTGCCGGCGCGTGGGCCATGTTCCGGTGACCGTCCGGGACAGAAAAAAGGCTGGGCCGGTTCCATTCGCCAAGCCCAACCTCTGGGCCCAGTCTCGGACCCACCCGGAATATAAAAATAATTTTTTTATATTTTTAAATGATTTAAAATGTAGAAAATTGAAAAAAAAATGCTTAAAAAATACCGATAAATGCCAGAAAATTCTCAAAAAATCAAATTAGTCTTTTGAGGGCAGAATATGATTGGATTATAGGTTTGGGCTAGATTTAGTCACATTAGTTAGTTCATCGGGTTAGAAAAGTAGGTATTTAAGTACGAAAATCGAGAGTACGAATTATCTATAAATAGTTAGGTTCTGAAATTTTACCGGTAACTAAGATTGATAGGTTGGCACATTTTTAGGTATAATACTCTCTCTATATTATATTTATAGATTAAAAATAGAATTTAAGATAGTATAGGACACGTGTGCATAGGAGAGTGTGTGTGTGTGTGTGGGTGGGTGTGGGTGTGAGTGTGAGTGTGTGTGTGTGGCTGATGGTGGTGGTTGAAATTATTGGAGTGTGTATATGTCCCTCCAGCATGGAGTTATGGGTCCCTTTGGTACAGAGTGTGTGTCCCTCCACATGACTCATATTTTCATGGAGTGTGTGTATGTCCCTCCAATGTAGAGTTGCGGATCCCTCTGGCACAGAGTGTGTGTCCCTCCATAATTAATTATTATTACTATGGAGTGCGAGTCCCTCCAATGTGGAGTGTGTGTCCCTCCATACTGTTTGTGTGGGGTGGTGTGTGTTCTGTCAGTTTGGAGCGGGTGTGTGACCCTCCACATCACTTATCTTACAATTTGAATAGTTTCTTATTTATTATCTCTTTAGTAGAGCTTGAGTTGTAATGTTGTTTCTCCACACTGCAGGATATATTGTATATGGTAGTCTTTTGTGAAGAGTATGTTATGAATATAGAATTAACAGAACTTGGGTTTGATTAAATAGATTGAGTTGGGCAGGAGGTGGAACTTGAATAATTAGTTAGTTTTTGTTAAGTAATAGAGGACGTTAACAATACTCTTTATCTTTTTCATAAGCTAATACACCGAACGATTAATTATATTAGTTAACTCACTGTACTAGCTGCTGAAGTATAGTGGTTATTGTCGGTTAGTTAGAACATTACTTACTGGGCTTTAAAGCTCACCCCTTATTTTTCCCCCACATTTCAGGTGTGTAAAACCAACATCTGTATCATAAAGGAGGATGATTTCACTTGAGGATTGTGCTGGTGGAACCTAGTTACAATATTCTTTTATTTCAGTTTTGAGACAACATTTGTTATAGGGATTGTTTAGATGACAACTTTGATTTTGGGTTGTATTTAATTTTTCTGGATAGTAATTGGTTACGTAATATAAATTAATGGCCATGGTTTGATCTCTTTTATATGAGAATAATTTGAGAACAGGTTGTGCTAGGATATTTGTAATCCTTTGGTGAATTATATAATTAAGTCAACCACGGGTTGAGTGAAAGGGCAGGAATACCCTAACCTCAACTTGGGGGGTGTGACATAGTGAGTTGAAGGAACTTTCACATCTTAAGGGGAAACTCGATATTTTAGGGCTAGAAAATGTAGTCAGTGGTCAAGATGCATTAGAGGCCAATTTGAAGGATAAGAAGCATCTTAAAGGATCAGTGTTGAAATAGGGTAGCTATACGAATGATTCACAAAAGGAAAGAGATGTACTTGACAAGTTACAACCTCAAGAAGGGGTGAAGACTCTCAGCATCTTCAACAATGGGAGCACAAAATTTCCAGATTAGTTAGAGGGAGCTCATTCATTTTGCAACATGGTGTCCTTAAAACTTATAAGTTGTGCAAATTGTTATTCCTTGCCATCAATTGGGAAGCTACCCTCTCTAAAAATTCTGAGAATTGAAGGAATGAAAGCAATAACAAAGGTGGGTCTAGATTTCTATGGAGATGCTTCTTCTTCGATCAAACCATTTCAATCTCTGGAGAGATTAAGCTTCCGGAATATGGAAGAGTGGGAGGAATGGCATGCATTAGGGGCTGGAGAGTTTTCTTGCCTTTTAAAGCTTTATTTAGTGGATTGTCCCAAGTTGACCGGTGAATTATCCTTCTGTTTCCCATCTCTAAAGAAACTTGAAATTTCCAAATGTCAAAGGCTTGTGTCCAATCAAGTTGGGTTGTTGCTGCAAGGCTTGCCTTCTCTTCAAGAATTAAAGATGTCAGATATGAAAAGCTTAAAGGAATTGCCGCAACAACTGCAACACATGTCTTCTCTTGAGGAATTGATGATCTCAGATATTCCAAACTTGACTAAGTTGCCATAGCAGTGGCAAGGCCTGTCTTTCCTTCAGAAATTGGATATTTCAAGGATGTCGAACTTGAAGGAATTGCCTCCGAAAATGTGCAGATAGATAAAAGTTGAAAGGATGGAGATAGAGAAATGTCCAAGCCTTAAGTCATTTTCAGACGGAAGATTGCCGCCGATGCTTAAGGCTCTAAAAATTAGTGAATGTAAAACTCTGTAGATCATAAGAGTAACATCATCAGTAGAGGGAGTGAATATGAATATTTGCCTTGAAGAGTTGCACATCTGGAGATGTTCATCTCTTCTTCAGGTGTGTTTCCTCATTGGTGGTCTACCTCCTCCTATATTGAAAACACTTGATATCTCCAACTGTAAGAGTTTAGAGTTTCCCTTCTTGTCGGAGGAGGAGAATAATCACCACATGACATGTTCCATTGAAGATTTAAAGATCCGTAATAGCTGTGATCTTCTCAAATCACTGTCGTTAGGCTTCTTCCCAAAGCTTCATTCTCTCGAGATCAGGGGGTGTATAAATTTTGAAACACTATCAATTCCAGACGAAGAGTTTCAAATTTTGATGAAGTTTAAAATAGAGAGTTGCCCTAGAATGATATCCTTTGCCCAAGGAGGACTATGCGCTCCCAATCTAACCTCCATTTTTGTTGGGAATTGTGAGAATCTGAAGTTGCTGCCGCAACAAATGCACACCTTCCTACCATCTCTTGAAAGATTATCGATATGCAAGTATCCAGAAGTTGAATCATTTCCAGATGGAGGTTTGCCATCCAATCTATGGGAAATTAACATTGTAGGTAATTGTGAGAAACTGATAAAGGGCTAGATAGGGTGGGGTTTGCAGCGAACACTCCCATCTCTTAGAGTTCGAGAGATGGATATTAGCGGTGAATATGATGATGAAGAGTTGGAGTCATTTCCGGAGGAGTGGCTATTGCCCACCACTCTTACCACTCTTGGGATAGAGGACCTTCTAAATTTGAAATCACTGAACCACAAGGGCCTTCAACACCTCACCTCTCTTCAACGTTTGTACATCATCAACTGTCTTAAGCTCCAGTCCTTGCTAGAAGAGGGGTTGCCCAACTCACTATCTTACCTGTGTATACAGGATTGTCCATTGCTGAAACTATGTTGCCAAAGGGACAAAGGAGAAGATTGGCCCACCATTTCCCAAATTCACCACATAAGGATCAATCGGAATGAAAACATCATAAACTTGGAGTGACAGACGATTATTCATGCTCGCATTGGTGTTGGAATCCCTTCCTTCCACTCAGGTACTTTATTTATAAGTAAATTTATACATATATATGTATACATGTAACCATATTTTCTTTATAAGTACTTGTATTTATAAGTAAATTTTATGGTTAAAGGTTTTGGGCATCTCCACCACTCTAGGAAACTCCCCACATTCTGGTTGTAGTCATGACATGCACGCAACCTTTGGTAAGCACCCTAAAAGTACTCATTATTACATGTTAATGCCTTATGATTTATATTTTATTCTTTTATGGTTGTTATGATGTTATTGAAATATAGGGCTGTCAAAGCAGAAAATCAAGAGGGGAAGTTGTGCAATATATATTGCATCCAACCACAACACATCTCATCACTTCCTACCAGAGCACCATGATCCTATTTTGGAAACCATGCTTTTTTATGGTTCATTAGGAAAACTAGTTTGTTGCATATGTAAATATATCAAGATTTGACATACTAAAATTGAGAATATGACCCCAAGGAGTTGCTTCAAGTCTTTTTGGTACAGTTAAAAAAACTTTCTGCCACAGGTTTGGCCCATGGTTGAAAGCCTATATTCTACCACGGGCTAAGCCCATGGTGAAAGTATTTTTCTATGACGAGCTAAGCCCATGGTTGAAAGTTCATAAATTTAAAAAAGAAAATTATATGCCTGAATCATTGTTCCTAACACAAAAACTACTTTGCACAACAAAAATCACTCATCTTCAATTCTACCAATACACAACAAGACTACACCCAAAGTCATATGTATTCACACCAAGCCTTGCAAAGCCAAATGCTACATATAAATCTGTCACATGACCATATTGTCCACAACACAAAAACATGTACAACAATGCCTCTTATTCCACCAATACACAACTCCCAAGCCTGTTCAAATTAACTGCATTTGCTAAATATATATAAGATGAAACGACATTAAAAAAGATAAATTTGCATCCAAATATTAGTCCTACCAATCACAAACAAATAAATTAATCCCAAACTTCTTTTATATTCAAAGAGCTAGTTTTGAGACATATCTATTCAAGGAAGAAAAAAAATTTCAATACTAACACAACCAAAATTATAGATACATGATTGCTTACCAATAGCATTCCTATCAACCAAAACATTGAGCTATATCAAAACTACATTAAAAAAACTGAAACACTTTGCTTAAATGCATAACATAACTATACCCAAAAAAATGTCATAATGTCCAAAAATTAGTCACTGTCAAGGTGTGTCACAATCTAAAATATCTGATCAGTCCTCAAAAAAGATATATGTCCAAAAGTTGGCTAAAATGCAAAAACCTGCATTATAAAACATTCTCAATCAAAACCAATACTTGTTCTAATAATCAATTCAGTTTAAACTATAAGTACACTAATAAAATACCTCATATTTAAACAAATGGTTTAATAATAGTTCATGTCATGTAATGCATGCATATTATATGTATTTTTATATTATTATACAACATGTATTCATCATTGAACTTTTTTTGTTTTGTTTTGTTTTGGTTATTCAACATAATTGATTGTATAAAAATATTGTGTAAAAGTTGTGAGTTACGCGGTGCGGAAGCGGTTGCGAAAATTATTTTAGAACCTAGAGGGAGGGTGAATAGGATCACTTGCTCGTTTGCTTAATTTTTAATTAAATCAATTTTAAGTCCAATTAATCAAACAATTAAAGCAAGCAAATAAATAAAGTGCAAGTAAAGAGAAGAATGCAACAGATATACATGAAAACCCAAGGCGGGAAAAGTCACGGAGGGAGGCGGCACGCCTCAGGGAACCAATTCACTATGATGAAGCAAAGTACAATAGACTCTGTTTTAGTCTCACACCCCTCTTCACTCTGTCAAGGATCTAATGCGGAACACCTCAGGCTTATGATTGCGATAACACGTCCAACTGCTGCAGACTTCCGGCTAACGTCACCACCCTTACAGAAAGGTTGCTGGAAGAACCAAAATACTCAGCAAGTATTTTGTTCCCTTCGTTATGCAATCTGGTCACCTTTCTTCCTCAGCAAGCAAGCAAGTGAAGAACCATCAATCCAATGTTCTGATCAGCAAATAGATTTGATGCAGTCTCTGAGCAGCTAATCAGAAGTAGAACACCATCCTAAATATCACTCGTGAAGTATGGATGTGTGTTCTTAAAAATATAAAGCTCTAATTATATTGTATATACTTTCTCTCTCTATAAATATTAATTTTTTCAGGGCCTCCTCATAGAGAAAATATGAATACATATATATAGGCAAAGAAGTTATAATTCTACTTGGAAAATAAGTTAAATACCAAAATAGAACTTTCCTAGAAGTTTCAAACCCAATAGGAATCAGGATTTCCGTCAAAATCTATTTCCTGTTTGGAACAGGCTAAGTGGGACCGGTGCCAAATAAATAGGACAGGTGAGACTTTTTGAAAACCTGCAGAAACTAAACTGCCGAGAAAAGTTGGACCAGTCCTAAATATTGGGACTGGTCCTACTTTGAAAAATCCTAAAATTTTCATTTAAACCCTGATTTTTCAAAATAGGCTCGGAACTAAAAAGTGCAGAGTGTCCTCACCATACTTACCTGTACTATTTGGTGTTCTTACTGATTTGTCGGCTTCCATGCACTTGAGTGTTAACTTGAAGATGTCGATGATCGATACAAAGAATAAATAAAAAAGTACAACTCGATCAATCAGGTTTTGATCATCGAAATATGCCAATTACAAATTTATATCTCACAATCTCCCCATTTGGCAATTTCATGACAAAACCACCAAGACAATTATAACCTAACCCATTGGAAAAATTAGATTATAATGTTGCCTAAAAATACATAGAAACATAGTTGAACCAATGAAGCTTCACATGTGTGTTCAAGAGTGTTTTGGGAATAAAACTTGTATCTGCACATCACTTAAACAACACAACCTGTGAAAAGCTTAATAAAGAAATATAATCATAAATATCTCAAAAAAAAAATCTCCCCCTTAATCTCTTAAAAATATATCTCCCCCTTTGTCAAAGAACCTCATATCACATAACAATATCATCTCCCCCTTTTTGGAATAAATTGACAAAGAAATATCCAAGAGATTTTTATAATCAGATAAATATGAAGCATATAGAGAGATTAAGATAATAATGAAACAAAAATCATCATCACTGATCAAATAAATATCCAAAACATATCAGTTGATGGAATAAACAAAACATAACAAGATCAAGCATCAAACCTAGACAAAATAGAGTTAACTACTCAAAGTCTAGCAAAACATAACTAAGTCTATCATCAAGATCTAATCCTCATCATCATCATGAGCTCCAAAAACTAGATATCAACCTCTATAAAAAAGATATCCTTAAACATGTAACTCCATCCATTGAAATTTGCATCAAGTTCCACAAAAGTATGATCCAACCATAAATATGGTATCCATAAGATCAACATGCAACCTAATCAAAGACACCATGAGTATCCAAAAATAACCAAGTCTAAAACATAAACCTAGCAAACAGATGAACTAGTCTGAATCGTCAAAACATTAAACCCTTAAAAACTAGTTATCATCAGTGATGTAGGAGAGTGAATGATGTCCATTATCAAAGATACATTGGGTACTCATAAAGCTCAAATCATTATCCTCTATAGGTGGTCTATCAAGATTTGTCCTCAAATATTACAAAATAATACCACTTGTTAAGATCAACAATACCAAAAATTGAGTCATAACAGTTGTATTCACCTCAATGATAATAACAAACACTTTGATTATGAAAGATAAAATATCCAAATATGTTACCCAAATCACATAAGGACTCTCAACCAAGATATTTCAAATCAAAATTTCTTTCGCTTTTAAAAGCACTCCCCTAGCTCTTTTAGACCTAAGCATGAAAGTCATAATGAATAGAAGTATAAACAAGATCACAAGCTCCATTAAAGAATTATATCAAATACTTGGAGTGCAAGACTAAAATTTCCAAATTTTAAAGATATTTGTTTGCACAATATCACCCAATTCAACAATCAATCAACCAACAACCTTTAAAAGTAAATCCCAACCTCCAATAATCAATGATCATAAAAAATATAGAAGAGGAAGAGTGTAAGTGAGTCGGAGTGTTTTAGAAAGCTTGAGGGTGAGAGTTTAAGAGATATGAATGTGCGTGTGAGTGTACAAAGAATGCCACTTAAAACATTAAGGCATGCATGTGGATTGTCAAAAATCTGGGCATCCGCTAAGTGCGACCGGTCCTCATATTTGGGGACAGGTCCAACTTCTCTCGGTTCCTCAGAACCTGCAGAAGTGTGACCGGTGCTTAATAATGGGGACCGGTCCAACTTTGTGAATTATACAAAAATTATATTTTGGACCTCTAATTTACCAAATACACCTCATCTCAGCTTGATTTAGCAATTAAGCACACAATATGAAAAATAAACACAAAATCAAAATAAAATATATTTTTGAATTTTTGAAAATTTTTCAAAGAAGAAAATAAAACATGAATAATCCCATGAAAATAATCAAAAACATATTTTTCAAAGAATAATATGAGTCCTAAAATTTCTGAAAAATTTCAAACATTTATAAATGCAGAATTTTAAAACCCATAATTTATCCATAAAATTCATTCTCAAATCCATGATCATGACACAACTTCCAACACACAAATATTTATAAAAATTTAGAAACTCATTTAATAAATCTATGTGTGTGTGTGCAATCCAACTTCATCAAAAATTAATCAAATTCTTTTGATTCATCTTTTAAAACATATTGAATAATAAGCAAATATAACTACTCATGATCAAACATTTTTTTTCATTGAATTTCATCATTTTTTTATTATTTCTAAGATGGTGGCTTTCACTCTTACGGGCAGTCAGCTATTTTTCTCAAAACAACTCTTTAATTCTTAAAGATATCTCATTGGAGATTTACATTATAGTGAAAGTTACGAACACATCCTGAAGATAGCCTTTTCCTTTTGTCTTAGATATTCAGCAAATTTTCATTTTTTTTTTCTCATGCTGAATAAAATCATAATTTTTTCATCAATTTTTTTCATTGATCATTTAAGCTTTCAATGCTATTCCTACAATATACTCTAGTCAACTTCACATTAGTTTTCAATCAATTCTCTAAGAGTTGGACTAGTGCACAAATTGTATGGACTCAGAAGATTTACCTCTAAAAAGAAATAAATATATCACATTGGTCATCAATGTTTAGATCATAAAATCAAGTACTTCATTCATTGACAAACTAAGTGTCCCAATTATGCATTCACAAATCAAAGTGAAATTAAAAAGAAATATAAAGAAATCACATTATTTCTCAGAAAAATATAATTATCATAATCTCATATGATTATTACTAAAAATAAACAAAACCTAACCTAAAAAAAATATGGTCCAATGAAAAACAAATAAATGAACATAAGCTCAGTCCATGACCATCAAAGTCCTAATGACCTAGTTAGGGGGTTTTGCACCCAAAGACCTATTAGGAATAAATCCCATAGTATCAACAGGCACAAACTTTTCAAATCTTCCTTTTTCATCCAGATAGTTTTAACATGCAATTTATCAAAAAAGAATTGTGGAGAAAAAATATTCTTCTTTTTATTTGAATTCTTTTTACCTTGAGAATTTTTGGGTTTGTTCCAATAATGTGGCTTTTTAGCATGAACCCTATTCTTAGTAAAAGAATTATGCACATAAAAATCAGAATTAGAATGTCTTCTCTTTTTATAGCAATAGTGTTGACTATATATCCATTCTTACCACAAAAAGAACAATAAAGCACATTGGACACAACATTAGCATGCACAGACTTAACTTGAGACTTAGGTTTGTGTTCAGACATAATCAAATTCTTGGGTTTAACAAAAATAGTGTTTCCCTTAGATGATGACCCAACAAAACCTAATCCAGTCTTATCTCTTACAAGCTTACCAACACTAATCATGTTATCAAACTTAATCTGTCCAGAAGTAAAAATAATTAATTTCTCTTGTGATTTTTTCAATTCAGGCTCAAGAAAATTAATTCTAGCAACAAGAGAATCTCTAGCTGAAATAGCTTGACTTACCTCGCTTTCGAGAAACTTGACTTTACTTTGAAGATTCAGAATTTCTGTTTTACTTTCTTCAATCAACTTCACTTGATCTTCATTCTTTTTCTTCAAAGTCTCTTTTTCAGATTCAACTTTATTCTGGAGGTTTTGATTGACAGCTTTTTCATCATCAATCAATTGTTACTTCTACTCATTCTTTTTCTTCAATGCTTCTTTATCTTTTCCTACCAATTTTAGCTATTTGGTCTACTTCTTGTAAGCCTTTAATAATTCATCAAAGACTTCTTGCAACTTGCTTTCATCTGGTTCTCTATTAGCTTTCTCATCATTCGAATCATCAGAACCAATTTCACTCAATGTTGCATATTTTTCAGATTTACCTGCATTAGAAAAAGAATCATTAGTAGTATCATTATCGACATGAGCAATAACAGGAAAAGCAATAAAAACATCTTTCTTATTATTTTTACCTTTACATGTAGAAGAATTTTCTTTTCTAAAGTTTTCATTCTTTTTATTCTTAAAGAATCTTCCATATTTTCTAGCAAAGAAATTTATGTCATCCTTATGGTTTAACACATCACATACATGAGATTGTTGTACCAATTCACCCTATTTCTTACTAGATTCCATAACAATTTTTGAAAATAAAAATAAATTTTGATTTTAAAAATACTTTACAAGGAACTACTCACAAATTAGAGAACGCTGCTCTGATACCAATTGTGAGTTGCGTGGTGCGGAAGCAGTTGTGAAAAGTATTTTAGAACCTAGAGGGGGGGTGAATAGGATCACTTGCTCGTTTGCTTAATTTTTTATTAAATCAATTTTAAGTCCAATTAATCAAACAATTAAAGCAAGCAAATAAATAAAGTGCAAGTAAAGAGAAGAATGCAACAGATATACATGAAAACCCAAGGCGGGAAAAGCCACGGAGGGAGGCGGCATGCCTCAGGGAACCAATTCACTATGATGAAGCAAAGTACAACAGACTCTGTTTTAGTCTCACACCCCTCTTCACTCTGTCAAGGATCTAATGCGGAACACCTCAGGCTTATGATTGCGACAACACGTCCAACTGCTGCAGACTTCCGGCTAACGTCACCACCCTTACAGAAAGGTTGCTGGAAGAACCAAAATACTCAGCAAGTATTTTGTTCCCTTCGTTATGCAATCTGGTCACCTTTCTTCCTCAGCAAGCAAGCAAGTGAAGAACCATCAATCCAATGTTCTGATCAGCAAATAGATTTGATGCAGTCTCTGAGCAGCTAATCAGAAGTAGAACACCATCCTAAATATCACTCGTGAAGTATGGATGTGTGTTCTTAAAAATATAAAGCTCTAATTATATTGTATATACTTTCTCTCTCTATAAATATTAATTTTTCAGGGCCTCCTCATAGAGAAAATATGAATACATATATATAGGCAAAGAAGTTATAATTCTACTTGGAAAATAAGTTAAATACCAAAATAGAACTTTCCTAGAAGTTTCAAACCCAATAGGAATCAGGATTTCCGTCAAAATCTATTTCCTATTTGGAACAGGCTAAGTGGGACCGGTGCCAAATAAATAGGACAGGTGAGACTTTTTGAAAACCTGCAGAAACTAAACTGCCGAGAAAAGTTGGACCAGTCCTAAATATTGGGACCGGTCCTACTTTGAAAAATCCTAAAATTTTCATTTAAACCCTGATTTTTCAAAATAGGCTCGGAACTAAAAAGTGCAGAGTGTCCTCACCATACTTACCTGTACTATTTGGTGTTCTTACTGATTTGTCGGCTTCCATGCACTTGAGTGTTAACTTGAAGATGTCGATGATCGATACAAAGAATAAATAGAAAAGTACAACTCGATCAATCAGGTTTTGATCATCAAAATATGCTAATTACAAATTTATATCTCACAAAAGTCAGTGATTTAAACTAATTTCTACATGCTTAGTGTTTTCTTTCCTTTTTTATTTTAATTTTTGGTACATGTTTATTTATAAAGGATTTTTCCATCTCATTTGTAAGAACATCCCTTAGAAGGATGAAAGTAAGCCCATATATAGGCATTCCACTTCAAAATTATTATGATTGTTGTAAAGATATGAAGGCATTCCAAATCAAAATTTTATTATTATGATTGTTGTAAAGATATGAAGGCATTCCACATCAAAATTATTAAAATTGTTGCCCCTTTACAACTTAGCTTCTAATTATGGTTTTGGAGTCATTTCAGGCTGTTCACCTATTAGCCTTGCTTTGCTTTGCAAGTCAGCAAAAATGTTCCAATATTTGAAAATCTACCACCAACCATCTAAAGCCCCATCACAGTTTTACTCAAGATTGCTTTCCAAAATGGATGTAAATTAATCTCAAACACAATCATTATAGCTCCAGTTCTCCAATAGACATATTTCTATCTGTTCTTTTGCTTTATCATATTTTTAAGGTAAGAATAGAGCTAACTAAATCATAACACAAGCTACCCACCCCCGCAGCAAAGGGCGTCACCAAAAAGAAGCAAGAGGTGGAATACCACAAAAAAAAAGTGTACCTTCAAGGGGAAAGGCTAACTTATGCTAGCTCAGTGAAGAGAGATCAAAGAGTAGCTCGTACTCTTCTACTCTCTAGTAACTTCCGCTGTGTCACTGGAGCTCTTACCTTATCCGATGTAAAGATTATGGGTACGAAATGACGCTATTCAAAGCACCAAGAAACTATCTTTATGAATAAGAATCAATTAATAAAAGAAATATGAATCCCCTTATAATTTCACTAGAGTTCTAACTTTCTTCATTTAAGTTTAGATAGGAGATCTTAGCTGGTGTAGGGTTACTTCAATTTGTGGCATTTGTACGCCAGTTCTAAAGGTCACAACATTAGCAAAGACATTAAATTTTGGTTTAAGAACCTTTGGAGCTGGTCTTCCATTGGACCCAAATTCATTAAACCTAAAAGGATAAACACATCATTAAACTAAAACAAGGCATCTCAAAGGCAAATCATCCTTCCCAGTTTAATCAACATAAATTTCTTTTTTTGAAAAATCAACTTGTATGATATGACAGTTTATAAGACAATCATAATCTAAGAATTTTATGTATAGGATATTGATAAACAATGAATAGAGGAGGAGTTAATACTAACTAACACCCATCTAAACAATAATAAACTAGTCATTAATGAGTTTTTCCAAGCTTCAAAATACCAAACCAAATCAATAAGGTCTTAACTCAATTTCATTCTGATTTTTGCAATGCCATAAGTAAATTTCAATAATGCATAACCAGATAGGGGATAGAAATAGATTAGTATAGGTTACTCACTCTTGATATGCAAAGAGGATGAAAACAGAGGCGAAAAGAACTCTTCCAAGAAACGACGAGAATGCCAGAATAGAACCTCGACACAAGCAAGAACTCTGAATGCATGTTCTCGTTAACAATTTAGTGAAAAAATTTTACACACCAAAAGTTTAGATATAAAGAAAAATAGAAAAGAAGATTCTTTAGTAAAAGAGTAAGTAGATGCATGAAATGCTGCCACAACTAGAAGTATGAGTGATATTGCAGTTATCTAAAATAGTGTGAGTTGCGCGGTACGAAAGCAGTTGTGAAAAGTACTTTAAAACCTAGAGGGGGTGAATAGGATCACTTGCTCGTTTGCTTAATTTTTAATTAATTCAATTTTAAGTCCAATTAACCAAACAATTAAAAGTAAGTAGATAACTTAAAGTGCAAGTAAAGAAAAGAATGCACTAGAAAAACGTAAAAACTCAAGGCAGGAAAAACCACGGAGGGAGGCAGAAAGCCTCAAGAAACCAATCCACTATGATGAAGCAAAGTACAGCAGACTCTGTATCAGACTCACACCCCTCTTCACTCTGTCAAGAATCTGATGCGGAACACCTTAGGCTTATGATTACAACAACATGTACAACTATTGTAGACTTTCTGCTAACGTCACAATCCTTACAGAAAGGTTGCTGGAAGAACAAAAATACTCAGCAAGTATTTCGTTCCCTTCGTAGTGCGATATGATCACTTTTCTTCCTCAGCAAGCAAGCAAGCGAAGAACCATCAATCCAATGTTCTAATCAGCGAATAATTTGATGCAATCTCTAAACAACTAATCAGAAGTAGTAGAACACCATCCTAAAGATCACTCGTGAAATATAGATGTGTGCTCTTAAAAATAGATAGCCCTAATTATACTGTATATACTTTCTCTCTCTAAAAATATATTTTTTCAGGCTTTTTCTACTTTTTTTTAGAGAAAATATAGATATATATATATATATATATATATAGGCAAGGAAGTTCTAATTCTACTTGGAAAAGAAATTGAATACCAAAATAGAACTCTCCTAGAAGTTTCAAACCCAATAGGAATCAGAATTTTTGACAAATCTTGTTTCCTATTTGGAATAGAATAAGTGGGACCGATGCCAAATAAATAGGACCGGTGGGACTTTATAAAAACTTGCAGAAACCTTACTGTTGAGACAAGTTGGACCAATCCTAAATATTGGGGACTGGTCCTACTTTGAAATTTTCTAATTTTTTCATTTAAATCCTAATTTTTTAAAATAGGCTCGAAAATAAAAAGTGCAAATTTGTCTGATTTGTTTGCATCTACCTGTACTATATAGTGTTCTTACTGATTTGTCTGCATCTATGCACTTGAGTGTCAGCTCGAAGATGTCGACGATCGATACAAAGAATAAATTGAAAAACACAACTCAATCAATCAAGTTTTGATCACCGAAATGTGCCAATTACAAAATTATATGTCACAACTTTATCCTTAGCTACAATCACAGCTGCATCATCAGCACTAGTGGTAGTGGTACGAATTATATAACCATTCTCGACAGACATCCACACTCTCTCACATTGAGATTTGAGAAAAGGCTTTCAAGCAAGACTTTCAAAAAGTATAATTTGAACCATCAAACAAAGGAGTTCGCTGAACTGATCCACCCTCTTTCATACTAGATTCCATTATGATTTTTGAAAACAAAAATAAACTTTGATTTTAAAAATACTTTGCAAGGAACTACTCACAAATTAGAGAACACTGCTCTAATACCAATTGTGAGTTGAGCAGTGCAGAAGTGAGTGTGAAATTTAGATTTAAAAACTAGAGGGGGTGATTAAGTTTGCTTGTTTTTTTGCTTAATCCTTCACATTATCCAATTTTAAGTTGAATGTAAAATTAAAGCAATCCTATAAAGTAAGTAAATAAAATAAATTGTAGTAAAGTAAAGAATGCACCAGATATACGTAAAAAATCCAGATAAAAAAAACTCACAAGTGAGGCTTTGTAGCCTCGGAGAAGCAAATCCACTATCGTCGAAGCAAAGTACAACAGACTCTATCCCAGACTCACACCCACTCCACTTTGACAAGAACTTGATGCGAAACAGCTAAGGCTTACAATTGTGACTACCTCGTCCAACTACTATAGATTTTTGACTAACATCAAATTCCTCTCAGAAGGGTAACTGGAAGAACACGAACACTCAGCAAGTATTTTATCCCCTTCGTAGCTCGATCGTCTTCTCCTTCCTCACCAACGAATAGTTGTAAAAGAAATAATCCAGTAACTTGATCATGAAGAAATCTTCAATGCAGTCCTCGAACAATTGATCAAGCAAATAGAGACACCCTAAATCATTTAGTGAATATGTGTGTGCTCTCAAAAATATAAACAAAGAATCAGAGGAAAAAATCATTTGCTAGAAAAATATCTCAATGCTCTCTCTCTCTATAATATGAATTTCTATTCAGTTGAAAGTACATTGAGAAAGAAATCATATGAGGTTTTTACAGAGTTTAAAAACACTAATTTTCCTTGAAAAAAAGTTTAAAATCAATAGAAAATAAGTCCCAACATTTTAGAAAAGTTCAGGATCAAATCCGGGTCAAAACAGGACTTTACAGAACAATTTTCGCTAAAGCATAAGCATGGACTGGTCCAGCCTATTCTTGGACCAGTCCAAAATTAATATCCTGAGACCTCTTGGACCGGTCTAGGTTTGAGCTGGACCAGTCTAACATTGAATATTTAAGCAATTTGCTAAAAAGTCCCTCTATTCATGGTCAGGTTCTCCCGGTTTGAAATATATTTGTTCTCACCACTTTGTGTGACTCTCATATGTGATTAACAATGTCCTCATACACTCAGAATTATCTCAAAACTTCAATCGATCGAATTCTTGTTCAGAGCATTGATGGCTTCTTCCGAAGATTCAAGTTTCATCATTTGAAGAACACTTGCGTGGTTGGTGTAGAACTTCATGCTCATTCTAAGACTTCAATTATATGATCAATCATAAGAATATCAAGCAAAGATTACAACTCGATCATGCTTGATTTTGATACCAAAAATTACCTATTATAAAAATAAACATCATAATAGACACTTTATCTTTAGAAGGAGAAAGTCTCTTGTAACACAATTTTCAAGATTTTAGTATCATTGTAACATAAGTCAGTCTAGTCACTTGAAGATTTATTTATTGAAAGTAGCTTGTCTAGTTACATAAGTACTATAACGTAAATTGATTCAAACAATATGATTTCTTTGGAACGGATTCAAACGTTTGTTAAAAAAAAGGGTGGTTCTATTTCTCCAGATATCCGAATGGCTGAAGCTTGTTTGAATCATTGGGTCATACGAGGTTTACGAATCCTCACCCTCTTGATTGTGACGTAATTATGTGGGTTTGTCCCAATATGAACCAATGCTGCTTATGCATTAAAAGTCTTTACTAGGAATTTTTTTATTCTTTTCTCTCTCTAAATATGTTTTCTTGATATTATTTACAGTTTTTGACTATGTTGAGACTTTATGGCTTAGAGAAAGATTGTAGTCGTGTCAAGGAGTTCTTGAATTGTATTTTAACTTGGAGATAGTTTAAACTCTTGTCAAGGAGATTTGAATTTTGTTTCGACTTGCAGACAATTTAAGCTCATTTCAAGGAGCTCTTGGGTTTGGTCATTGATTTTATAAAAGCTGAAAGTACTACCACTTAAAGAGCGTGGACTAATTTGTGAGAGTGTACTGTTGACTAATTTGTGACTTGTAGATGATAATTTAGACTCATATTTAGAAGTATTGTTAAAAGTTTAAACTCGTACCAAGAAGAAACTACCTTTAATCATTCTTCAACTTTGTGAGAATAAAAAATAGTTTAGATTTGTGCCAAACGTTATAAAATAGCCGACACCTTTTTACAATTTTTTGTCTTGATTCTCTTCTTTGTACTCTTCTGGTGCCTAGGAAGAAGCATTTTCTTTGAACTCATCTCCTTACGCTGAGGGAGGGGGTATGTAATTGGTCAGGATCTATGTAGGAGAATTAAATCTCACCCAATATCCTTTTATTACCATTTGATCCAAACAATATATTAGAGCTTTGTGAGGTACCGAACTTACCCTTCTTATAGCCTTTCGTTCTCGAGAGTTGCTCTTTTGTGAAAGGAGATAGTGAAATCTATCTCAGACTTAGAGGAGGTGAATACGTCTTCTTGTTGTTTTGTTTATTTTAAAACTTAGTCATTTAATGAACTAGGGAAGTAGTCAAATGAGCACACAGACAAGCACAAACCTAAGTAATTAAGCACAAAAACAAAGTATAAGAGCAGGGAGATGACATCACATATTTTTTATGTGAAAAACCTGAGGAAAAATCAATCCATTAGGATCGAAGAAAGAAACGAGTTCTAGTGCTTTCGAAACTGCTCTCCACGAGCAACCGATTCCAATACCACCGGAATCACCTGCCATTGATCAACCCTCGTTGTCTTCTGACTTTAGTGCCTACAAAATTACCATCAACGCTGATCCACACCAACACAACCTCACGGTGATCCACTTTTTGTAGCGATTGATTGCCTTCTCAGGCCTTCCACAAACACATGTGAAGAGACTGATTAAATCTGCTGCTTTGATCGCTTTTCATATACTTGGTATAGCTCAGATCCACACCATCAGGACGAACAACACTACGAACACTCTAGTGTAAAAGTGTGTGTTTCAATTGAAATAAATAAAATAAAAAAATCTCAACTAATTTTCACTCAAAAAGCTCGCATTTAATTTTTTTTTTTTTTTTTTGTGTAATTTGGAACAAGTCTTAGTTGAGTTTTTAGACATAGAGAGTCATTTTCTTAGCTGAAAAGCTCGTCCAAAACAAGTAGAAGATGTTTTCAAGTGTTCAGATAAGAATCTGAAGTAATATATGATCAAAATTCAAAGTAATAGTTGAAGTAGGGAACGTTCCACCGGTACAATATATCATCGAGAATGAAAATATTTTCTAGTTTAAATGAGTAATTCACGAAGCATGTTCTACCGTCACGACAGTTCCATCGTAACCAAATTCCAGACGTAAAAAATAACTACCACTGGTAGAATGTTCCTCTGAAATCATGATCAAACCTCTTTTTTTTTTTTTTTAATTTCTTTTTCTTTAAAGATCGATAATTGTATATTCTTCATTGGAGAATTTATTTCTTTAAAATTTGTGCGTAATATGTATTGCTCTTATATTTAGTTCTTAGAATTCTTACAATAGGAATAATGTAACTCGATAATTTAAGATAAACCCAATTTTAACCTACTATTTAATTTTAGCTCAATTTGGCCCGAGTTGAGCAGCTTGGGTTGAGTTGACCCTGGAATGAGTCCAACATGCATGAGTTGTTATCATATCATTATATGAAATGAGATGGTTGATATATTGCCACGTTTGTTTGCAAAGATGTTGGAAAGTCAACATTTTCTCTCTCTCTCTTGGGTTGGGAACGGAGCGAGAAATTTGTTTTAAGAGGCATAATAGAAATAATAAAATAATTTTTTTCTTTAACTATCAGTGTAACAAAACAACGAGCGAAAAGGTAGAAGTGTAATAGTTGTGCACATATATCGTATATGAGTGCAAGGATTTTTTTTAAGAAAACAGAAGAAATTAAAAATATATATGATAGAACTTTGAAGATGAAAAAAGAGAGTGCAAAATTTTTTTTTTTTTTTTTGAAGAGAATAAAAGAAAATTGAAGGAGAAGAAGATGAGTAACAAGGAAAAGTAGGAAAGAATTAGAAAGATTTTTTAAAATGGATAACTTTAGGGGGACACTTGTAAAATTTTATAAGTTATATATACAAGTGTGTGCAAAAACTTTAATGGGGGTGTTCATAATTTTTTATAAGTACATACTAGTATATAATTTTTTTCTAAAGTGGCGTGCATGGGCCAGGGGCACATGTCTCCCTAGGCCCATGCTAGCTCCGTCGCTAGTTGGGGGTAATAAAAAAAGTATTGTATTGAAAAGCCTCAATTTATTCTCATCTAACTATTATATGAAAAATTATTCCCTCTTAAATCTACTCCTTGAGTGTTGATATGTAAACCACATGTGTAAAATTATGCAGGGAAAACAACCACTAGATGAGGTGGAAGAGTATAATAAAGTCAATAATCTACAAAAATGAAATATTTGTGAAAACGAGTTAGAATTCATATGGTGCGTGCTTACAGTAGTTTTTTGCATGATGGAGAGATATGTTGCATTGCATGACTATTTATTATAAATTTAGTTGAGTGATTGAGTTCACATTATATTTATATTGGGTTAAATATCAGAATAGAAGAGGGACGTTAGTTTAAACTTATTATTTGAGAATAGAAGAGGGACGTTAGTTTAAACTTTTGAGATATGGGAGGAAACTAAATAAAAAATATCTGTTTATCCAAGCTATAAAGAAATTTTGAGTTTTTTGAATTCATATTAGAGAACTGATGGAGGAGGATACACAACTAATGATAGTTGTCTTAGCAGAATTAATATTATTTTTCTTCAAATAAAGCCGTATAGTTAATTTGCACTTGCTATTTGTGTTTTACTAGGATTGCGAGTCTGGTATTTTATGGGATTGCAATGTTTAGGATTTGGAATTAGAATTGGAAAAGAATAGTAATTAAAATGTAATTCTATGCGTTTGCAATAATGTATAATTTGTAAGCAATTTTTAAAAGTGTAATTTGGTAAATTAAGAAGTTAGTTACCAAATCACATCAAATTCCCTAACTTTTTCTTGAATTTGTTAACCTTACAATATTTCTACCAAAATAACTTGAAATTCCAATTCCATTTAAAATCTCATCATTCTCGAACACAGTGTTTGTGGACGGTTTAAAACTAGTTCTACGTATTTTTTATTTCCGTTTTCTTAATTATTATTATTATTATACCTTACTTTGGTGGAGGCGTGCAGGTGGTGTGTGTAGCATGCTTGGGTGCACACCCTAACATGCGGGCCATTGCCTTCAAAGGTGTTGCTAACATGCCTAGGCATTCAGAGGTGCTTCACAGTCTTTTCGATGGTCCCGACGTGCTTAATGATTCAAAGATTGGTTGTCATGATCCTCAATGGTGGCTTGGGGCATGCTCATTCGGTCTTTAATAACACTCACCCAACACTTATCTTACCACTCGACTATAATTAATTGGGTAATTTTCTTGTCTTACCACTCAACTATAACTAATTGGGTAATTTTTATGTTCTTTTTGCGATGATTAAACTATGAAAGTGAAAATGTGAGTTGAAATATGAGAGCATTCACATTACATAAATCATAAAAATAAGGTTAAAGGTTAAATATATGTTTTTTTAATAAAATTATATAATAAAATAATGTTAAAGGTTAAATATATGTTTCCAAATAAAGTTATCGCCTCTGTAGACTTTCTTCAACACCTGGCATAGGAGAAAGTCTATAATACCCCCGAGTATTTTGACACGTGGTACTCCTCCACTCAATGCTCTTCATTTCTCTCGGTGATAATAGAAAATTGTACAATTTTCAAGAAAAATGAAAAGCATTGAATGGAGGGGTACTACGTGTCAAAATATTTCCAGAGTATTATAGACTTTCTCTTGGCACAAATAGAAGCATTTTGCATGAAACGTAACCAAACCAAATCCAAGACTATGAGCCAAAGTAAGGTCCTCTATCTAGACCTAGGGAAAAGTATTTAATATCACCGCGTACCGTGAATTGAGAATTCCACCTAATACGAACACTGATTTTTCTCATTATAATAAAAAGTAATAGAAAGTGCAAACTTTGTATTAGTGGGATCTACCAAGACCTACAAAGGGTGAATAGCTCATGTGGGACAATTTGGCCATTTTGAAATTCCGTTATATTACCATTAGTTTGGTTATTTGCTTTTTGTCAGCTTGTCATAATCATGCAAATATAAATAAATACAAGTAATAATAATTAACACCAGATTTTAACCTTGAAAAACCCTCCAGTAAAGGTTAAAAACTAACTAGACCTAATTGACACCCACTATAGATAACAAAAATGATGTACAACATAAGTCACAACCCAATATGGTTGAGTTCCTAGTTGATCTCTAGACACAACAAGACACCAAACCATCAATATCGGCGAAGATCTTCAGGTTGTCTACTAACCATCTACAACATTTTTTTTTCGCAAACCTACTTCTTTAGTAATTAAATCTTTAGCACTAGTCAATCCTGGTGAGAATTCAGTTGATTGCTCCAATGCTGTGTTTGGTACGCAACAATGGAATGGAATGAAATACCAATATTACCTTTTTGGATCTGTTCCTTTGTTTGGTAAGACAAACTAAAGTGAGAATGACTATTCCGCGTCATTCCTTTGGAATGAAAAAGAATAAAAATTCATTCCATTACTCAACCTATGGAATGGTCATTTCATTCTCAATAAACATTAAAAAATAAAAGCTAGTTACCAAAACTAATGTAATCATCATTTCATTCCTGTATCATTTCATGTTTGAAACTAAACAATAGAATGGGAATGACTATTTCATTCCATTCTCATTCTCATTCCATTCTCACATTAATGGAATGCTCATTCCATTCCATTGTTACGTACCAAACATAGTATAATAGTGTTGAATAACGTTGTATAGCTCAGTAGTGGATGTATCAACACCAGCGCATAAGAATCCACCAAACTAAGATGTATGATGAATGTTGAAAAAAAGACGATGCATTTTTTCCTCACAAGAAAACACTCAATAATATATGAAGTACATGAGGTTTGATCTCGTGTATAAAAAGAAACGAAGTGTTTAAACTTTTCAAATAACATGAAAGAATAATGAAAAACCTCTATAATCCATTCTTATAAATATCATAAGAAAGTAATTAAAACAACTCAAAACTTTTGCAGTTAAATCCAATCAGGATTCTGAGTTCGCAAGTCAGATCTAGATTGATCGACACTACTCCAGTGTTCTTTGAGTGATACAACATAATTCTTCAATTAATCGACACAACACCAGTGTACTTCGATTGATATAACAATGATCCTAGGTCGATCGACAAGTGATTTATAATGATATTAAGGAGAAAAATAGTTTTGTTTTATTGAAATCCAAATAAGTTTATAAAACTTTGAAATTTAGAGCCATGAATATGAATGCAAGAACCTAAACGGTAAGAATGTATCATAGTGTGAAATTTACCTTTTTATTCTTTGTTGACGAAGTTGTTGGGTTTGTGACTCAAATTCAGTTGCGGCAATTTCCTTTCTCGTTTGGGAAGCCTAAAGACTTGTGGAGCAAGACTGAAGACTTGGGGAGAAAGTTGTATACATCTATTTTAGAGTTGTGATTGAATTGATAACTTCTTATTAGACCAGGTATCAGAATCCTTGTTTAAGAAGGAATTGGTTTTGGAGACTCTATAAATAGACGTAGGGTTAAAGGGAAAAAGAGAGAGAGATGAAAGATATAAGGGGTTGGTAAGTGTTGTAAAGAGAGGAGAGGGTATATGTAATTCTTGGGGGAAGGTTCCAAGAGTGTGTGTGGTAGGCATATTTTTCACGTGTTGTATATTCTCTTCTCAATATAGTGAAATCTCTCTCCCCATGGACGTAGCCCTAGAGTTGGGACAACTATGTAAAATATTATGTTGTGCATGAATGTGTTTGATTATTATCTCCCTAATACTTGTGTGATTGTTGATGTGATGATATACTTCCGCTATGCCGAACAAAAGAAGATTAATTCCCAACAACTAGTATCAGAGCCAATGGTGGGTTAAAGCCCGTGGTTGGTCATGAAAATCAGAGCCGAAGATTGGTGGTGTGTTAGAGCATAAGGTTGATCATGAAGAGTTATAATGATATAATCAGAGCTAATGAAGACACGATGATGATGATAGTGTGAAGCCCATGAGGAATAAGCCTTGGAACAAGCCGAAGGATGCTTGTTTTCAAAAAGGGGGGCAAGATGATGGTATAAGGAAGAGAGGTTTGCTGTTTTCTACCCAAAAAAGAAATGAGTGAGAAAAGAAAATGGTGTGGGGGTAGAGATGATGATGATGAGGATGATGAGAGATTATGATGATTGATTGGTGGGTTGCCATACGTGAGCAATTGAACACCAATGGGGATGATGTGATGGAGTTCAATTTGAGGTGGAAAAATCTTCAATCGAGGTGGAGCTATAGAGGAGTGCGTTGATGGAATTTGAACCAAGGTAGAAATTATTGGATTTCATTGAGATAATAGATGGGTTATTGTAGTGTGTGGGATTGCTCTATTCTTGGGTCATAGGGTTAATTAGGGATAGGTATATAAGCTGGTAAGTTATACTTAATTGGATTTAAATATAAGTTTAGGATTTTGTAGAAGGATGATTGGTGGAGGCAGGTTAGGTTTGCCTAATACTTAGTAGGTATTTGTAAAATTTGGAGGAAGGCGTGGTAGGATTGCCTAGTATCTAATTAGATAAAACTTAGTGTATCGGGCATGTTAGGATCGCCTATGGTTTGAACTTAGAAATTTATTCTACCTTTATTGTGATAATGGATGGGTTGGTTCATAACATAGTTCTAATTATTTCTGAGATTAAATAACTAAACGGTATAATTATATCTATATGTTTTTACAGTCCTCATATAGAGGGTATATTTACTGGTTCTCTGATTGGGTGGTAGTAGAGGAAACTTGCTCGTGGGCTTAACCCACTTTGTTGATATTTTAGGTCTTAAACAGTTTCCATCTCGAGGTTATATCATGAAGTTTATAGAGTATGACAATCATCTATTCCTTACCAGACTTTAGTGTAGGGACTTAGATCTTTTCATAAAGTATTTACTTTTATAATTTTTTGTTAAGGGCTCCTTGAGTTACGGGACTTGTAAGTTGTATAGTTCAGAATCGCATTTTGTATATTTAACTGTATTATTTATTTCAGTTAGACTTTTATGTCAGCATTTAAAATTCTCCGGTCTTTAGGGTCCATCATATGGTATCTTCCTCATTGCGTATTCTGATAAATAGAATCTATGTATAAGACTAAGCGTACTCTATAAATTTTAGTTTATTATTGGAGTAGTATTCAAATGTCACCCCGTAGGAGGAGGAATGTGAACCAAAACCATGGTCAGTTCAGATAAATAGTAAACTCGGTCGTGATTTATTTGTTTCTGGTGCATCCCACTTGTTTGTATTTCAGTCATTGGTTAGACTATCTGGTATAGCTCTTCAACCATGTAGTTCTCCATTTAGTATTGCTACACTATTGGGGGTTAGTACGATTTTACAAGAACTCAGGTTCTTGGCAGACCTATTGGTCTTGGATATGCATTCTTATGATGAGGCAATTGTTCTTGCTATACCCGATTAGGAGATGTATTTGGTTGTTATACCATAATCAAATGAAGGGTTAAGAACTCACCTATTCCTTATTAGTGAGGAGTCTCCGAAGGGAATTACAGTTTCTGTGGATTTCATTCTAGTGGTGCGAGACTTTCAGGACTTGTTTTAGAAAATCCCAAGGCTACCACCGAGTCGTGAGATAGACTTTGTGATTTATTTAGCTCCATGCACCAGGCCTATTTCTAGGTTAGAGAAGGATCACTCCATACATCTCAGTATTGTTCTGTAGACACTAAGAGATCACCAGTTGTATGCAAAGTTTGAGAAGTGTAATTTTTGGTAGAGGGAGGTGAAGTTCTTGGGTCATGTAGTATCTGAGAAGGGGATAGCGGTTGATCTAAGTAAAGTGTCAGCAATTTTAGAGTGGGGGCAACCTACCTCACCCTTAGAGATTAGTAGTTTTCTAGGGTTAGCTGGTTATTACCGCAGGTTCATTCAGGGATTTTCCAAGATTGCTGGTCCGCTCACGCATTTAACCAAAAAGGGTGTGCCTGTCATTTAGGATAATTCTTGTCAGGCAATGTTTGATGAGTTGAAGAGCATGTTAACACTGCACATGTCCTAGCTACTCCTCAGAGTGGTAATGAGTAGTTGGTATATACTGACGTATCATTGCAGGGTCTGGGATGTGTGTTGCTACAGGAGGAGAGGCCAATAACATACGCTTCACGTAAGCTTAAGAGTCACAATCTTAATTACTTGACTCATGATTTGGAGTTAGCAGTTGTGGTGTTTGCCTTAAGGATCTGGAGGCATTATCTCTTGGGGGAGACTTTCAGATTGTTCAGTGACCACAAGAGTTTGCAATATCTGTTCTCAGAGAAGGAGCTGAATACGAGGTAGCACAAGTGGTTGGAATTCGTGAAAAGATTATCACTTTCCTATCCAATACCACCCAGGGAAGTGAATGTAATAGCTGATGCACTTAGCCACTGACCCAATGTTAGTCTTTCAGCTTTACTTGAAGCAAAATAGAATGATTTGAGAAGCGTTGATGAATTAGCTGATGGTTTTGTAGCATGTGTGGTGGTTACACTTACTATTATTCGGAGGGTAATTTCAGATCAGCTTAATGACTCGCAGTGCATAGAGAAAGTGGCTGAGTTAAAATCTGAAGAGGTGCCCTTTTACACAGTGGGTACAGATAGAGGATTGCGATATGAGAGGCAGTTAGTAGTTCCTCCCAAGGATGATTTGAGGAGGGCAGTGATGAGTAAGGCCCACAGTTCTTAGTTTTCGGTACACCTAGGAGGGGATAAAATCTACCAAGACATGAAATGACTATTTTAATGGGTAGACTAAAAAGGTTAATTAGATTCTGGAGAATATGTTGCGAACATGTGTACTTGACTTAAAAGGTAATTGGGAAAGTTATTTGCCACTCGTTGAGTTTGCTTATAACAATAGTTATCAAAAGACTATTAGTATGACACTATTCGAGGCTTTGTATGGCCCCTATGTAGGTGGCCTGCATGCTAGTTGGAGATTAGAGATAATAAATTCTTGGGTCCTGAATTCATGAAGGACACATTCGAGAAAGTCGCTCTTATTAGGGACTATATGCGGATTGCTCAGAGTAGACAGAAGAGTTATGCTGATCGGAGGGCTCAAGCATTAGAGTTTAAGGTGGGGGATCAGATTTTACTCAAGGTTTTTACCAGGAAGGGAGTAATGCGATTTGGGAAAAAGGAAAAGTCGTCGCCTCGTTTTGTGGGTCCTTTCCTGATTATTGACATAATCGGGGTAGTAGCATATAGATTAGCTTTACCAGAAATAATACACAGGGTGCATATTGTCTTTTATGTATCTATACTACAGAAATTCCTTAGGGATGTTGATGCGTATCAGCATATTGTCGTTGGGGAGATTGAGTTGCAGCCAGATGCAACATATGTGGAACAACCTTACTATATTCTTGATCGTAAAAACCAGGTCCTTCATTCCAAGACTACGCCTTTAGTTTGGGTTCAGTGGAGCCACCACAATGAGGTGGAGTCCACTTGGGAAAGGGAGGATGAAATAAAGGTAAAATATCCAGAGCTTTTTATTTCTGGTATGAGGTATCCAGAGTTTTTTATATCTGGTGCATTCGTTTACTTTACTACACTTTATTTATTTACTTTCTTTGTGAGATTGCTTTAATTATTAATTGGACATAAAATTTGATAATCTGAATAATTAAGCAAAAAGTGAGTAAACCTAATCACCCCCCTCTAGATTTTAAATCTAACTTTCGCAGCTGCTTTTGCACTGCGTAACTCACAACTCTCTACCAAGATGGTTTTATTTTCCTTTTTACTTCTCTTATGCATTTAAATCATATCTTTATAGTTTCATTGCATTACCTTATGTCACATACACTTTATTTAATATCATATGCATATTTCCTACATTCATCTTCCACTCCATCTATTTTCTTCCATTTTTTCATAAAGAACAGTTGTTTGGTTTGAAATTCATTGATACTAAAATAGTTATGTGGTGGTTTCTTAAAATTACATGATCAATGCACCCCCACTACAATGACGTTAGGGGGTGTGTGTCTCCCTTCTATGCAGATCATATGGTAGACATTTGGTGACAGTCTTGAGGGGGTAGGATCTAAGCAATGTTGGACCTACTTGTCTCTTGGGCCTTAAATATCAATATATGCACCCCTACTATAGTGATTCTAGAGGAGCGTATCTCCCTCTTATGCTGGTCACATGGTAGACATTTGGTGATGGCAACGAGGAGGGTGGGTCTGAAGTGATGTAGGACCTACTTGCACCTCAGCTTTATAAAAGAAACCACCCTCGGCATAAAAAGTATCCATAAAAATTTGAACTTGGCTTGGGCACTTTATGTACAAATATCGCACACAAGAACATTCTATTTGCGTATTCGCATTTATAAGTTCCTTTGATTCTTTATGAATGCTTTTTCAAGTTTAATGTCATTTTTGCCTCATTTGACTAGTCTATTTTTTTTTTAATAAAAAGGGGGATTTCCTTAACACTAACTTTTGCTAAAGTGCTTCTTTTTGTCCACTGTTTACTTTTAAAGTTTCAAGGTTTCTTTTCAAAGGAATTTGGAGATTTGTTACAAGTTATTTTCTCCAAGAGGTAAGTACATCTTACTTTTCTCTAATTTAATGTCTAGTTATCTAGTTTCACTCCTAGATTTTTATTTTTCTTTTAGACACTTTATTAAGTGTCAATTTTCTTTGTCTTCAAATCTCCATTTCGAAGATACATTATATTTTAACTTTGGTTTTTCATCTTCAATTTTCAAGTCCAAAACCCACTTTACTCAAGTGGTGATTTTTCATCTTCAATTTTCAACTTCAAAACACATTTATTCAAGTGTTGATTTTCCATCCTAATTCTTCAAATTCCAAATACATTTTCTACCTTCAAAACATACTTATTCAAGTGTTATTTTTCATCTTCACTCTTCAAATTTAAAATTCATTTTCTACCTTCAAAACACACTTATTAAAGTGTGAATTTTTCATCCTCACTCTTGAAATTTAAAATACAATTATTGAAGTGTTTATTTTAATTCATTTTTCAAATTCCAAATACATTTTCCATCTTCAAAATGCACTTATCTAAGTGTTGATTTTTTTTTATATTTTATTTTCAAACACAAAATATACTTTATTTTTCCATCCCCAAAACACACTTGTATACGTGTTCTCAAAAGAACATTCTAACCAAGTTTAAGTTTCCATCTCCCACTTTCCAAGTTCAAGACACTTTTTCTAAAGTATTACGTATTTTCAAGAAACTTCTGTTCGATACCTTTACATTCAATGCTTGTTCAATACGTGCTATATATGCTTGTTTTTCATACTTGCTTTCAATACATGCTATACATGCTCCGTTTTCCATACTTGCTTTCAATACATGCTATATGTGCTTATTTTGTATACATGTTCTTTACATGATCAATACATGCTCTTCATTTTAAGATTCAATACATGATCAATACATATTTTCTTTTCAAATTCAATACATGATCAATACATTTTCTTCACTTCAATATTCAATACATGATCAATACATAATAAATACATATTTTCTTTTAAAAAATCAATACATGTTCAATTCATGCTCAATACATGTTTTCTTTTCAAGTTCAATGCATGCTCAAATACATGTTTCCTTTCCAAATTCAATATATGTTCAATTCATGCTCAATATATGTTTTCTTTTCAAATTCCATATTTGCTCAATACATGATCAATACATGCTCATCATTTCAAGATTCAATACATGACCAACACATGTTTTCTTTTCAAAATTCAATACACGTTTAAATCATGTTCAATACATGTTTTCTTTCCAAGTTGAATTCATACACAAATACATGTTTCTTTTTCAAATTCAATTCATGCTCAATACATGTTTTCTTATCAAGTTCAGTCCATGCTCAAATACATTTTTCTTTTTCAAATTCAATACATGCTCAATCCATGCTTTCTTTTCAAATTTAGTACATGCTCAATACAAGCTATCTTTCAAACACATGTTACATTTCAAGTCATATATAAGCTTTAAAATACACTTTCCATCTCTAGGCACATTCCGTAGGGTAGTTATAACATATCAAACTTCTCTTGGAGTCTTCAAATCCTATACTTCTCTAGAAATCAAATTCTGAGTCTATCGATCTTTCCTAAGATCATTCTGAGTCCTTTGATTCAAGTTTAAGTGCAGTCTTTAGAGACTTTAAACCCATTGCAATCATATTTTGAGTCTCTTGACTCGATTCAAGTTCAATTCGTGGTCTTTGGGGACCTTAAACCTATTGTAATCACATTTCGAGTCTGTTGACCCGATTCAAGTTCAATTTGTGGTCTTTGGAGACCTTAAACCCATTGCGATCATATTTCGAGTCCCTTGAATTGCTTCAGGTTCAATTTCTAGTCATGGAGACCTTAAACCCATTCGAGTCCCTTGACGCATCTCAATTTGAATTCTAATTTATTGTCTTTGGGGACCTTACACCTATTGCATTCAATTGATTCATCTATGACTTGTTGAAGATCAACTTGCGGTCTTTGGAGACCTTAAACCCATTACGTTCAATTGAGTCATCCATGACTTATTGAAAATCGACTTGCAGTCTTTGGGGATCTTAAACTCATTGCATTCAATTAAGTCGTCCACAATTCATTGAAGATCAACTTGTCATCTATGGGGACCTTAAACCCATTACGCCCTTCTTCTGAACTACGTTTGACCTGATTCTCACAACAACTAGGATACGAAGGCAATCTAGGTAACCTTAGATTTTGTCCCACCATCCATCTCATCTATCAATCATATTAACTTCATTCACACATTCTATCCATTCCAACAAGTCCATAGACTTTGGTTCTTTGAACTACATTCAACCTGATTCCTGCAATAACTGGGATACGTATGCAGCTCGGGCATCCCTAGGTTTGGTCACACTTCCCTGAGTTTCCATCCTATTTCCTTTCATTCTAGAAATATGTTAGATACCTTTATGAACACAATCATTTTTGAAATAGTAAGCGTCATGAAAATTAGGTAATCATACTTAGTATGGATGTTATGGGATGTTTATCTTCCTCATACGTAACTAAACCCCCAAATCCATTAATTTGGTTTATGAAAGACCAGATGGTAGTCATTTAATTCAAAAAGGGCCCACACTCATTCTCTCTCACATTTTAGGTGACCTAGCACACCTCTAAAATTAATATTAGGTGGCAACTCCAAAAACACATCATTTTGGCCTTTATCCCAACAAACAAACTCTGGAATGAGCCGACCACTGTCGCTATACACGGGACAACCTGGTGACCTCTCTGCGTGTTTTGGGGAACCCACCGACTTCTCGCATATATGACAAAGCTCTAACATGATGTCTTTTGAGTGTTGTTAAGGCAGTTGAGAAACTCTTATTCCATTTGCTGCTAGCTATTAATAGTTCTAGGTTCCAAGTCTGTGTACCAGTCAAATGCATTCCCTTTGAGGGAACGAACGAATTATTTTATCAAGAAAAGCCGTACTAGCACCATAGCAAGTCTCCACCAAATGGGTAGCATGCTACTTGGGGTTACATGTTTCATCAATTATTAGAACTTTAGAGGTTGGTATCCAATTGGCATATTCAAATTGTCAATTCTCTCGGTTTATTACTTTGAGTACAGATGAGCATTTTGAAGGATGCCACCATATTATTTTCTTATGTTATTCATTATCCTATCATAAACTTGTTGGACATAAAGTAATGCAATAGGACACTTTTTGACTACTTGGTTAGCCGTTTGAGCAGTGGTGGATGTGGTATCTAATTTGTTAATTGAAATGACCTCTGACATGGAACCAAAAGGAGATATATATTAGATGTCACATTTGATAATTATCCAAGTTGCCATATATCACATGTAATTATCTAAATTAATAATCACTTGTTATACTTATTGGTTAGGATAACCCACTAAGTTGAACCATTTTCAAGTTGGCCTGTTAGATATTTTGGTTTGATCCACTGCCTCGTAGTCCCTCCATCCCAAAATTCTTGTCTTCCTTTTTTGGATGTCCTAAAATTAATGTTCCAATTGAATAGTCAATGTAAAAAATGTAATTTATTTTCCAAACTAAACCTCAAATTTTAAAAATTTACTCTTATAAACACTTATTTTAATGGGTAGCATTGTAATTTTACAAGGGGACAACGTAATAAATGCTTTTACCCTTAAAAAGTTAGAATTTCAAAGATGGGCATCTATTTTGGGAGTAGATTGGGTGAGCCGGGTATACCATGTCATTTGTATACCAAGCCAATTAAAATACATCATTCAAGTTGGTTGAGAGTAGTTATATGTAAGTGGGACCTATTCATTGAACATTTCATTGAATGATGCATTTTAATTGGCTTGGTATACAAATGACATGGTATACCCGGCTCACCCAATATCTACTCCTATTTTAGGATGGAGGGAGTATTCAACAATGGGTCAAGACACTATTATTGGGACCTAAATTAGGATTTGAATTGTTGGGAGACTAATTAACTGAAATTCTTGACTTTTTTGACTAATCCAATAATTTTTAAATTACATAACATATAATTTTTCTGTCTACCAATGTAAAAAAATTAAGATGGAACAAGTGGTAAAATATTCAATTTTATTAATTCAATTAAATTAATGAGTACAATCCTTTCAGGCTATTATTTACACAACATATTTCTCCTTTGATTTGATCTCTTTTGTTAGTTTAGTTCTAAGGATTGTTCGATCTTGATCTTGGATTGAGTTGTTTACTGTTTTATTCAAATATTTTTTGTCGAGGAAGACGAAAAAATGTATTTGATTAAGGGCCAAATAGACTTGATCTCAACCAGTTTTATTTAACAATTCTTTAAGCTTTTCAAATCGCTGAGAAAGCCTGACATAATTTTGAGATGCTTGTTGTTCTTTCTCTTTAGAACTTGATTGTTGAGAGAATGAAGAGTCTAGCAAGGCTGTAGTATTCTCGCTGTCTTATTGCCCTCTTTCTTCGCCCATGAGCCTCTATTTATAGACTTAATGAATTCATAGTGTCCAATTGTTTAAGAACAATGTTGATTTCAATGTCCTCTGAGACTTTGACATATATCATGTTACTATTCATGTTGACATATATATATTACTCCACTTGTGATAATTATCCCTATAGATATACTTGGAATACTTATTATGATCCACCTAACTAACAATTTTTAAGTGGGCCCAGGCTTTGTTGGGTAATTTGGTTAAAACCATTAACCTATCTAGTAGGCCAAGACATTATTAGTGGGACCCAAATTAAGCTTTGAATCATTAATGAACCAATCAAGTGAAATAATTGACTTCTTTAATTAATCGAATGGTGATTAAAACACTATGAAGTTTTGGAATATTTTTCAAATTAAATTCCATAGGTGAATTTCTTCCTCTTTCTACTACAATAGGGAATGCTAAGCTAAGAAGTGACAACACACTTCAAAGCACACAATCCTCGATTCAAAGAGACCATCTCATTTGTGGCAACTTTTTTGGGCGGGTTTGGTGTGGGCGAACACTGACAGGCTACCAGTGTCCTAATCCCACATCGCCTGGGTCTAGTGAAGTGTTATATGTATACTCATCACCCTTCTATGACACAATACATTTCAAAGTCGCGACGGTTGTGAACCCACCAGAACTCTGCAATTAAGCGTGTTTAGCTGGGAGTAGTACCAGGATGGCTGACCCCCTGGAAAGTCTCTGGTCCGAGGGAGCCAAAAACAAACAATATTATGTTGAGTAAAGGTAAGGCATTACAAAATAGTATCAGAGTCCAGCCGCAAGTGTGCCGACGGGGATGTCGGGCCTAAGGGGAGGGGGGTGGATTGTGACGGCCTTTGTGGGCGGGTGTGGTAGGATGTCATAATCCTACATCGCCTAGGTCTGGTGAAGTGTTATACATATGTTCATCACCCTTATATGATACAATGCGTTTCAAAGCCATGATGGTTGTGAACCCACCAAAAACCCAAAGTTAAACATGCTTAGATGGGAGTAGTACCAGGATGACCCCTTAGGAAGTCTATGGTCCTAGGGACCCAAAAGCAGACAATATTGTGTTAGGATTGGGTGGGGCATTACATCATTTTTCCACCACAAGTTTGACCTGATAACCTTACCCAACCCAACGTGTCCTAATATCTAAAGTGTAATACTATTCAGAATAAGAGTTTGAACGAAATGGAGAGCCGAGTACTTTTCATTAATTGAATACTTTCAATTAGGTTCCACATCACTCCTACTTGAGTGTATCTAGTAGATGAAGAGCATTCAGCTCCGCATTCATTCAAACTCTTCAACTTTAAAGTTATTATCCATATCTAAAATAATGTCTAACAAGATGATGATCTTGTTCACGAGGTGACAGAAATTTTAAATCAAACTCGAAAAACTTAAATCTATTTATAATAGACCCAGAACAAAGTATGACTAAAATACTTAAATCTATTTATAAGAGACCTAGAACAAAGTATTTGGAAAACATGTATATTATATAAATAAAAATAAAAATAAGACATAATATGATTTAAATTCTTCTCGTTATTTAATCTAATTTTACATGGTAGTTTATGATGGGCTTACGTCTAAAAACTTTTAAAAGTACTTATATTAAGTAAAAAAAAGAAAGGGTGATGATATTTGCAATCGCCTTTCCTATAATTGCACTTCATTTTCTTTTTTCTTTTAAAAGAAATGACAAGAAGATCTCTAACATTATTAATGCACTATCTCTTATTTTATAATACCATAATTACCCTTATCACATAAACTTTCACTTTTTTTTTTTTTACCTTTTTTACTTCCTTTATTACTTTTTTTTTTGGTTACAAAAAGATAATTTATTCAACGAAACAAGCATGCAGCAGAAATAAAATAAATTGTTATAGGACTTAACAATGTGAAGGAAAAGAAAACCTTGATCCATTGAAACATGTCAAAATAAGAATAAAATATGCAAACACTTTTACTATTGATAATCAGCAAGGTTCCCTGTTTTATTCGTTCCATTCAATATCTTTACTATTGAATGCAATGTGTATATATATATTTTTTGTTAGTTTCACAAAATCCCTATTCTAGTGATTTTATTGTCAAAACAAATAGGACTTTTATCATCAAGGTAAACTTTAATTCAAAGACATTCCAAATTAATTCTTAAAAATCATAGAAGGAAAAAAAATCCAAAACTAAACTCAAAGCATACAACATGAAAAGAAAAATAAAAGTAAAACTTACCATCACCAATACCATCGAAAGAGTTAAATGACTCATGGAGTTTTGATAGTAATGTTTCTCTTGCTAAAAAGATCAATTACTTTTTTCAATTCAACTATTTCTTCATTTACGATATTTTCCAAAACCTAAGGAGAGCGAGGTTGAAAGCATAAACAAGAGGGAGTGGGGGGGGGGGGGGTGTGGAGCTGTTAAGAAAGATCGGAAGTCGAACAATGTTAAAGATTGGAGAGGGAAGAGGAGATAAAAAGTTCCCTCCATATCAGAAATGATAGTCCTAATATTTCAGAAAAAAATAATCAATTACATATAAAGATAGAGATAGAAGTGCCATTTTGAAAAAAACTGGCAGGATAGCTCCTCAATGGCTAATCCTTCTAGAGTAAGACCTAATAGTTGGGGGATTTTTTTCCCCTCTAGTGAGGGAGTCCGTCTACTTACTCTAGTGACAACATTCATAACTAGAATGGGTGATATGTGTTACTATAATCGGTGACACTAATCATTAGTAAATCACGTTACTAAAATGAGTGACATTGATGTTACTAATGTTACCCATTTTAGTAACATGAGTCACTCATTATAGTTATGAATGTTATCACTAGAGAGACTGTGAAAATATACTCAATGGAGAGGATTTTTATCCCTAGTTACAAGTCTTTTTATAGCTTTGAGTATGTTTGGAGTATTATTGAATTATTATTGTCTTGTGATAAAATTTTATTTTTTAAAAAAGAAGTGTGATATAATTGCTGAAAGAAAGATCGGAAGACCAACAATGTTAAAGATTGGAGAGGGAAGAGAAGACCAAAAGATCCCTCCATGTCAAAAATGATAGTTGTAATATTTTAGAAAAAAAAATCAATTACATATAAAGATCGAGATAGAAGTGCCATTTCCAAAAAACTTGCAGCATAGCTCCTCAATGGCTAACCCTTCTAGAGTCAGACCTACTAGTTGGGGAACTTATTTCCCCTCTAGTGAGGGAGTCCCTTTAGTCCCTCCAAGGACAACATTCATAACTATAATGAGTGATTTGTGTTATTACAATGACTGACACTAATCATTAGTAACTCACATTAATAAAATGAGTAACATTGATGTTACTAATATCAGTCATTTTAATAACATGAATCACTCATTGTAATTATGAATATGAGTACGTTTGGAGTTTTGTTGAATTATTACTGTTTTGTAATAAAATTTTATTTTTTAAAAAAGAAGTGTGACGTAATTGCTGATTACAACAAAAATGTCATTATTTATTAATTCTGTTTGGGGGTAAGTAGCTTCCTCTATTGACACATGAAAAACATATCATATAAATACCCAATATTCTAGATATCGTGAATTGAAAATTATATGCCACATTTGACTGTTACTTACGGGTGGGTCCGAAAGTTCTGGAAGGCCGCGTGAAATCTCGCCGCCCATCCCAGGAAACTTCGTCCAAGTCATAAAGTCTCTTGATGCATATCCTACACGGCTACATGTTTGTGTATTTACTTAACTGTCCTTGTGGTATATGAACACAAAAAAACTAAACAAGAATAAATAATGTAGTAGTCAAAATTTAAAAAATTTATTTTTCAATAATAAATCTAGTTAATTATTTTTAAATAATGTAGGCATTAAAAATAACTTTTTTTTTTCAAGATTAGACAATAATTCCAAGATTGTTTGAGCAGGCAACTCGTAAATTTATTATTATAAAATAAATTAAAGATGACGTGAATTTAAACCATGTCATTTAATGAGACTCTAAATACAAACCAATTAAAATTTTATCATTCCTGTCACAGTGTCACTGAAATATATAAATGTACGAGTAATCTTGGTGTAAATTTAATAAACTAGAATAAATTTTTTTTTTATCCAACTAGAATGGATTTACTCACCAAAATAGTTGATAATAATAAATGACATAGCAAAGGGATATGGAAATGGAATGGAAGAAAGGCATGGGGTATCATAGTCTTTAACTAAAAATAAAATAAAATCCATTGTTCAAGGTTGACCAACTTATATATATATATATATATATATATATCATAGACCATACAAGGATATAGCCTCCAACATCAACTATTAATTACCTTGAAAAACATCATATATTTTCTATATTTCACGCCTCTCTCTCTCTCTCTGAGTACCCATCATATCATTTTCCTTGGAAAAAATTAAGCAGACTGTATTGAGATGGAAGGAAACAGTTCTTATACATCATGGGCTGATCAATGGGACAGCAACTCAGACCCAATCCCCGAAGGGTCCAAGAAGAACAGTGGTAGTGGTGTTACTGCCAAATATGGAAAGAAAGTTGGTGAAGGTTTTGGGAAGACCAAAGTGGTGGCTTCAACTGGCATGAGGAAAGTGAAGGAAGGGACTTCTTTGGGATTTCAATGGGTCAAAGACAAGTATCACAAGACCACTCAGAAGCACTGATCATATATATAATAGATCAATACCACCATATGTAGAGATCTCACTCTATCTTATATATTCTGGAACAATATATGTACAATTTCATTATGTAACCATTTGTTGATTATGTTCTATTTATTCATTTCTTCATGTAAATATAAACTTGCACAATTTCTATATATGATGATTCTCCCGCGTGAAATCTTGCTACTTAGGAAAATTCGCCTTACACATTTGTGTATTTACTTCACTGCCCACAAAATAAAAGCTTGACAAGAAAAAAATATTTTCCGATTAATCAAATTTAAACAGCCGAGGTAGGAGATCCATCGTTTCCATATGAACAAACCAGCACAGGTGGTTGCCTTTACGTTTATAGGGGATCTTTGGAGCTATAAACCATCAATAGAGTCAAAATGAAACAATGGTAAACCTAGGGCTATGAATTTATTTTTCAATAATCAATCTTGTTAATTATTTTTTAGTAATTTAATCATTAATTCAAAATTTTTGTTTAAAATAAAAGGATGATGTGAATTTATATCCTATCATTTAATTGCGTCTTAGAAATACAAACCAGTTTTCCTACCACTGAAATATATAAATGGATAAGTAATTTCGGTGTAAATAGAATGAATTTACTCATAAAAAGTTTTTAATTTTTTTCTTGCAAAAGTTAAAACAAACACACCAAAAGAGCATATCATGTGAAGTAAGACGTGGTTACTCATCAAAAAAGTTGATAATAGTAAATAACATATATAGCCAAAGGGATGTGGAATGGAAGGAAGGCAGGGGCATCGTGGTCTTTAACAAAATTAAATGTTCTTTTTACAAAATTGTTGGAGTTTAAAAAATTTCATCATCCACGCATGTAAAACCCATTGTTGAAGGTTGACCAACTTCCAACCGCCATATATAATGTTTATATATATATATAGCTGTATCATAGACGTTCTCCAAACACGGATAGAGCCTCCAACATCAACTCTTTACGTTGAAAAACATCACGTCTCTCTCTCTCTCTCTCTCTATCTCTCTCTCAGAGTACTTCATCATTTTCCTTGGTGCATGAAAAAGAAATTAAGCAAACTGTATTGAGATGGAAGGAACAGTTCTTATACATCATAGGCTGATCAATGGGACGGCAACGCAGACTCAGTCCCTGAGGGTTCCAAGAAGAGTGGTAGTGGTGTGACTGCCAAATATGGGAAGAAAGTTGGAGAAGGTTTTGGGAAGACGAAAGTGGTGGCTTCAACTGGCATGAGGAAGGTGAAGGAAGGGACTTCTTTGGGATCTATTATATATATATATATATATAGAGAGAGAGAGAGAGAGAGATTTCGCTCTATCTTATATATTCTGTCACAGTATATGGTTTTGTTAATTATGTTCGATTTATTCATTTGTTCATGTAAAATATATATAAACTTGCAAGATTATGATGATTTTTTTTTCCCTAAGGGGAGGCGGTATTCGTACTCCACTTTTCAAACGATTATACCCGACTTATCTTTTTCTTTAAGTAAAATGACTAGAAGGTTCCTAAAGTCATTAATGCATCATTTCTTATTTTGTAATATCATTACTACCCTTTTATCCTATAAACTAACACTCTTTACCTTCTTTTTATTTCGTTTATTATTTTTTTTTGGGTTACGGCCAAAAGAGAACATTTTTCTTGAGTACTTTTTTTTTATCCCGTTAAAAGAGATAATTTATTCAATAGAGATATTTTTTTCGATCCGGTCAAAAGAGAAAATGGGTACTCTAATTTTTATTTTATTTTTGTACTTTTCTTTTTGGATCTGTCAAAATTGAGAGAGAATTTATTCAACAGGGAGAATTATTTTTTGGGTCCTTTTTTCGCATACAAGTCTTTTTTTTGGGTGTAGTCAAAGGTGATAATTTATTAACAAATATAAATTTTTTTGGATATTTTTTTTTCTACGTACCATACTTTTTTTCCCGATCGTGTCAAACGAGATAATTTATTAAACAAAGAGAACTTTCTTTTTTGGTACTTTTTTTTGTCCTCTCAAAAGAGAATTTATTGAGCAAAGAACATTCCTTCTGCGTTCTTATTTTTATTTTATTTTTTGTGTAGTATACATTTTTTTCAGGTCATTTTTTTCGATTTTCGTCAAAAGAGATAATTTATTCAATAAAGATAATATTTTTTTGAGTCTAGTTAAAAGAGATAATTTATTCAATATAGATAATTATTAGTTTTTGGATCATGTCAAAAGAGGAAGAGATAACTATTTTTACAGAAAGTGATGAGATATCAGAAAGGATGGTTGCCTAATTTCAAAAAAAATAATAATTTATGTTTGAAATTAAGGTTAAAAATGTCATTTATTTTAAGATTGGAGTGCAAACGTAGAAAAAAGGATTGCGAATATGGTCTCCCTTTTCTAAAAGTTTCCAAATATCTTTTTTGAAAATGAAGCCCTAATTCTAATTTCTTGTTCAAATATTTGAATTAAATATATACTGTACATAAATAGTAACTTGTGTTGTGAGCATGGTTGTATAGATATATAAAAGTTTCAATAGATATATATATATATATATATATCAAGAAAACAGATTTTTTTTCACGAACCACTTACTACGGTTTCAATTTCGTAGTAAATAGTAAGGTATTTGCTACGGAAAATAAAATCCATGAAAAATACCTCTTCGTATTTACTACGAAAAAAATTTCGTAATAAATACTAGGGTATTTACTACGGAAACTTGATTTTGCAGTAAATACCCTTTTTCAACAAAATATATGTCGTAGTAAATAATATATTACTACGGAAACTTAAATTTGTAGGAAATACTAGATTATTTATTACGGAAACTTAATTTCGTAGTAAAATACCCTTTTTTGATGAAATTTATGTCATAACAAATAATATGTTATTTACTACGAAGCTAATTTCGTAGTAAATAGCATGTGTTATTTGCTATGGAGCTAATTTTGTAGTAAATAGTAAGGTATTTATTACGAAAAAATAAATCCGTAGTAAAATACCTATTACTACGAATTCAATTTCGTAGTAAATAGTAAAGTATTTGCTACAAAAAATTAAATTCATAGTAAATAGCATGTGTTATTTACTACGGAGCTAATTTCGTAGTAAATAGTAAGGTATTTACTACGAAAAATTAAATCCGTAGTAAAATATCTATTGCTACATAACACTGAATCCGTAGTAAATACTCTATTTTTTTTCTATTTAAATATATAAGATTATATATAAGTGGAGGATATATATATATGGAGATATGTGTGTGTGTGTATATATATATATATATAATGTGCTTATATGTATATATGTTGCATTAAATGAGGTGCCCACATGTAATTATGTATATATGTTGTATTATATATATACATACTAGGGTATTACCCGTGCCTACGGCACTATCCAACAAAAAATTATTGGACTGAAATAAAAATTGAAAAAAATTTGTGCCATCAGTCGCCATATTTGTGTGAGAAAAAAAAATAGAGAATGAATTGCTATAAAAAAAATCATGCAAAAGTAGTTGGGTTTTTTTTAAATCTAACACTCTCAATTTCTTCTTCTTACCCAAAAAATTCCAAAAATTTCAAGTGTATTGTATGTACCTACGATACTATAAAATAAAAAATTATTAGACTAAAATAGATCAATGTATCAATAAATAAAAAATTATTATGTTAATATCTTAATAAAAATGGGTTAACCAAATTATTGGACTGCAAGTGGTGTATATGTTAATAAAAATGGGTCCACTAAACTAAAGTTCAAATATAATATACTATGTTACTTTCTTAATTTGAATTTCTCTCTTCTTACTCAAGCTTGCCACTCAACCAACCACATGCTATCCAGCTTTCTTTTTGCTTTTCAACCTTTTTTTTTCCCCTTCATGCACATTTTTTTTTGCATAAAAGATCTGATAATTAATGTATAACCAATATATGTGTAAGCCTCAATGGATCCAATGCTCATAACCAAAAGAATCATATAATTTTTTTTGAAATTTCATCATGCTCAATAACCTCATTAATTTTTAAAAAGCACGTTTTTTAATTGCAAGTGATGTTGAGATGAGAATCGTTCACTTATTACTATTAAAAGTTTAAACTCAAACCTTGGATTAATACAAAACAAAATAAAAATTTTACATTCATATAACACATTTTTTACTTTTTTTTTTTTTTAGTTTCATAAGATAATACTCAATAATCAAAATAGTTTTTTATATTAAACATGCTCTAAACCACCTTTAGCTTCTTGCACCATCAATAAAAGAATTTCAAATAATAGTATATCAATACATGCAATTCATCTGTCTGCAAGGCAAATGTGTTTTGGTGAGAAAAAAAAAAAGTAAAAAAATAGATATTTGAGCCAGAATTGTGGGCTTTTTTGCTTCTTGCTTTTGATTTGTTTGTTTGGTATGTTAATGTGAAGGAAGGGTTATTAAAATCTTTGACTACTTAGTAGGAAAAATGTTACATATATTAAACCAACAAAATTACAAAAGCCAAATATTACCATTAATCAAGATAAATGCAGAGTTCTACCAAAATCAACTCAACAAAAAAGAAATTATAAAGTTATGTTTGGCAACACTCATTGAAAAAGAGATGTGACACAAAACCTAACCTGAATCACAATTACAAACATTTTCAAATTTCAAACTGAATAGACATAAACAATACATAAATACATACATTTATTCCGAAAAAAGAAAAAAAAATTTACAGGGATCCAACACAGTCCCTTTAGATGAATCTGGCCATCTTTGTCATCCAAGACAACAATTTTCTTCCCTTGAGTTCCAAAAGATCATAACAGCCATCCATAAAGACCTCATAGATATAACACCTATTCGTCCAAGAAACATACAGAAAATTTTAGAGAAGAATAATTGTACATATATTGTAAATCACTTCTACCCGGCCACTTCTTCACGACTCCCACAAAGTTCAGTACACAAAGGACCAATTTATAATCAGCTAATACAGAGAGATAAATTCTTCATCCAAATGGGTTGCAACTATGTCAGTAAATCATAAATAAGCAATAAAAAAAATGACTCTCTTACTCAGAGAAGACTCAACAATGAAGAAAAATAATAAAAGAACTAATCGGTTGAATCGAAAAAAAATTAGTTACAGAAACGGTCAAAAATGTATATAGAGATAGAGAGAGAGTGTGCGTTTCCAAAAATACCTGCAAACGGTGTGCTTCTCAACTTCGGTAAAATCGGGCAACGGCTCTAGCAGTGGTTGCAGGTGAGTTCATCAATCTAACCAATGCCAAACTGTTCTACGCAAGACTCACAAAAGGAGCGCTGGCGAGGGGTGGGCCACGGTTCGACCAACACCGGACTGGTCGACGCTAGTCTCGCAGAAGGAGCGCCGGCGAGGGGTAGGCCAGGGTCGGGGCCGAATCTCCACGGCAAGTCCTTTGTTATAGATCTCGCACACGAACTGGTTCAGAGTCCTAGACGATAAAACGATCACCTTTGGGTCTTCATCTATCCGGCCGACATTGGATGACCTCGCCTGAAATCCTTTGTTGCAGATCTCGGATGATCAACTAACACGAACCAGATCTGCAAAATATTAAGAAAAAATCATGAGAGCGGCGGATCATGGAGATTTTGCACAAGAACCAGATCTGCAGAATATAAAAAAAAAATCATCAGATCGGTGATGATGAGAGTGGCGGATCATGGAGAGAGAGATATATATATATAAATAAGAGAGAGAAGAAATTGTTGCAGATCTCGGATGATCAACTCGGATGATCAACTAACAGAGATATAATACAGATCTTGCACACGTACCGGATCTGCAAAATATCAAAAAGGAAATTATCAGATTGGTGATGATTAGAGTGGCAGATCATGGAGAGAGAGAGAGAGAGGAGAGAGAGAGACATATCTGATGCCAAATCATGGACAGAGTGATAGAGATATAAAAGAAGAGAGAAAATAAATAATGTAATAATGTGTAGACTGTTAGCAGTGGCTCAATTATAACCGTTGATTGTAATTGTATATGGGAGGGTAATTTTAGACCGTAGATAGGTATATATATTTTGAACCGTTAGATTGATTTTTTAAGAATTTCTGACCGTTAGATGATGAATATTTTTTGGGGGGAAATTCAAACACAAAGGTAAAATGTTATATAGATATGTGTTATATTATATATATCCTTATATTATATACATAGTGGACGAAAGTGGTTCGAAAATGAGTGGTGTACAAGAAAAAGAGATTAGATTCAAAATTTAAAAGAGATCATGTGACGGTCGACTGAAGAAGAGACAAGAGAAAAGAAAGAAAAGGAAGAGAAAAAGGAAGAAAGGAAATAGGAGAGGAAAATTGGGAGTTTTAGAGAGAGAGTGAAGCCGAGAGAGAAAAGTTAGAGAGGGAGGAGCGCGACAGTGGCTGCTTCTCGGGTGGAAAATCGGCTGGGTTCCTCCACGACGGGTTGATGCTCTACAGTTATGGTGGTTTTTCGGCGGTGGAACTAGGACTTCTCAATGTTTGACGGTTAATGGGTGTGCAGGTGGTGAATGTGGTAGTGGTCACGGTGGTGCACAGCTTGGGGTGAAGAGGAAGGCTTCGGCTAGCAGTGTGGAGGACCAAGTTTTGTCAAAGATCAAACGTACACCTTTGAAGACAGAATTGGGTAGTTGTGACTTAGGACACATTTAAGGCATGTATGTGTATACAAATTGAAGTATGGTTAGTCTATTTGAAGTATGTCTGGTTTGATACCTTACATTTTTTCTTTAATGGAGCAGCCCCATCTTTGACCTTTATCTTTTGACTGCTTCTTTAGAGTACTTTTTCAATGGTAGTTCTAAACAAGCAATAAGTTTACTCAGAAGCCATTTTGGAATCTTATTATATATTGGACGTTGTTTGTTGATGTCATAGGCAAGAGAAATGGGCATTACTTGTGTGGTTATCTGTTGCTTGTGACTTTATCCACTTAAATTGGAGAAGTTTATTCAATTTGATTATTTATTTTCTTAGACTATGTTGTCTGCACAAATATATATATATAAGCTTCGCTATATTTAGCTCACTAAAGAATGTTAATGTGTTTCTTCACTAGTGTATTCTTATTAGCAAGAACTTATACACATTTATAAGAAATGCATAACCATGTCTTGAGTTTTGCTTTTGAATAAAAAAAATAATTCAATATTTGATTAATCGCTAAGACTCGAGGAAAAAGAGTAAAAATTGTACACACTTATACCTTATATTTGAAAATTCAATAACAGGAAAGGTTATATATATATATATATATATATATATATATATATATATATATATTATAGTATTATAATGAGCTTTCTTGATATTAGTGGTACTTGTAAAAAAAAAAAGGAAAAAAATATAAAATAGTGATTATATAAATTTGTATAATCACTGTTTTATATATTTTTTAAAAACAATTAAATATAATTTGCTACGATTTTTTCATAGTAATTACTAATTTTCGATGCTTTCATTCGTAGTAATTACTAATTTGCGACGAAAGGAATTTTGTAGCAAATACATTTATTCCCAAAGGAATACTAGTGGGAAATATTAAGAATTAGCGACAAAATATTATCATACCAAATAATTATATTACCTACGAAATTTTACCATAGTAAATAATAAGTATTGCCGACGAAATAGTATCGTAGCAAATAGTAAGTTTTTTTGACGGAATAGTATTTCTTGGGAAATAATAAGAATTAGCGACGGAATATTATCGTAGCAAATAATTATATTACCTACAAAATTTTACCATAGTAAATAATAAGTATTGCGACGAAATATTTCCGTCGCTATATTATCCCATAACTTGCGACGAAACATTATTTCGTCGTAATTTACAATTAGAGACGCCCCATATTGCAACGGTTGATGCTACGAAAATATTTCGTAGCAAAAGAGTTTTTGCTACGAAATTTTTACTTTCTGCTACGAAATATTCCGTGGGAAAAAACCAAATTTCTTGTAGTGATGTGTGTGTGTGTGTTTGTTTTTTTCTTGGAAAAAAATAAGTAAAGTCCTACTTTTTTCATTGAAACACAAATAAGTTCTAAAAACTAAATAGTCCTACTTTAATTTTTTTTACATAAGTCTGAAATCACTACATATTTCATTTATATCCACAGAAGTAAAATTTTATAATTATAAATTTATCTAAGAATTGATATATTTACTTAATAATATTGAATTGCAAGTTTGAAAAATAATTAATTTAATTCAAATTTAATTCAAAAAGTTTTGTAGAATACAAGATTTTAGTACAAAAAAATTAATTGTTCTATAAAAATTTAATAACATGTATTTTTTACTATTTTACTTTTGTAAGGCTATATATAAAAAATTGAGTCTAAAATTTTATATCTAATGTAGCAAAAATTATATATAATTTATTAAGGGTATAAATGGAAAAGTAGAACTTGATTGTAGTTTTTCCTTCTTTCTTTTGGGGATGAGGGGTTATGATGAGAATATTTGGACTTCTCTAACTTGTCGTCTTGCTACTAGGATTTGGATCATCACGTACGTATCTAGTATCAATCACTTTTTTATACATGAGGTGTGGCTTACAGGGCCGGCCCTTGGCCTAGGCGGCCCAGGCGGTCGCCTAGGGCCCCCAAATTTTTTAATTTTTTGAGGGCCCCCAATTTCTAGTAAGCCCACTAGATGTTTTTTTTATAAAAAAAGTAGTAACTAATAACCCAATACACTAGTCTGGGCCAAAGTTTAGTAACAAAGTGTGCCTCATTTAAAAAATAATGATAATGATCCAATACAATGGTCTGAGCCTCATTTAAAAAATAATGATAATGGTTCAATACAATGATCTGGCCTTATTTAAAAAAAAACAAAACAAATTACTACTAACTATTTGTCTTAGACATTTTTTTTTTCCAAAACTCCTTTCCTTTTATTCTTCTATCTTCACAACGAACAGGCGAGCAACAGCAGGCGGCAAGGCAACGACTTTTCTTTGAAAATTGTGAGGACTTTAATTGATAATTTTGCAACTCAAAATGGAAGACGATCACATTTACTTTGATATAAAGTTCAATTTTGATTTTTGTGACTAAGGTGTATTGAATATTTTCTTTTAATTTTTTTTATGTGAACTGGATCGTGCTATTTATAAAGCACCAAGACCAGGGTTTTTTTTTCAACATTAATATATTCTATTTGCTTATCGTCTCATTTTAATAAAAATTTTGCACTCCTATAGAATTTATCCGCACGTGAAACTTTAGGTAGAAAGGGCCTCATTTAAAAGTCCGCCTAGGGCCTCTCAACATTTTTTGATTCTCAGGGCTGGCCCTGGTGGCTTAGATATGTAATTGATCGAGGATGCAGTTTTACTTCATCTACGTTACTCGCAAATTTCTTTTTGTGTCGTCTTCAACGTTGAAGACAGACGAACCTTGAAGTTCACATAGAGGATGACGAATCACGTACGGTATAGCCTTTACAGATCGAGCAAGATTATCATGGCCATCCACGTGAGACACATTCAATCTCGAACCAAGACTTTTGAACACTATAATTAAATAGAACTAGATCAAGGTACTAAACTTAGCACACCTGATTTTCGTAAGTATATACAGCCTTGTGCCATTTATATTTAGGTTACATTACTTAAACTTGCACTTCAATACACTTACATATTTTTCATAGTGTAACTTGTAATCCTAGGATTGCATTACTTGTTCTTTACTCACTTTCATAGTGTAGCTTACAGTTCTTCATTTAGGTTTACATTTAAAGCTTGTAATAGGTAATCAATAATCAATGGTTTAGCTGGTGAATCCTTTAGAATGTGCAACTAGGTCATTATATATTATACCGTTTAAGAATTTGTAATTGATCATCATTGTAATGCTCAAATTAATTGTAGAGAATGTTAAATTTTTCTTAAAATGTATTTTGTTGCTTGCTTGTTGTTCACATTCGTAACTCCCATCTAAAACACTTCAGGTTAAATAGAGCTATCTCGTTATGGCCGAAGTGAAACAAACCCAAGAGAGATTCAGTCCTACTCTACTTAATCATCTAAGTCAGATTACACACAAGTGCACACACTCTCATGGCCATAACGGCCGTAAAACCATCAAGAATATTTGCTTAACGTTCTCTTTGGCTGCAAATATGGATCTAACAATCCTAGCACCCTCATGTACTAAGAAATTACAAGAATACCCCTAGAAGGCATTCTTGGAGCCAAACAAAAATATTTGGAAAAAGTGTATATTAAGTAAATAATAAGAAATATCATAGTATAATTTAAATTCATTTTCGTTATTAAATCTAATTTTACATTATATCTTATGATGGGCGCTTACACCTAAAGAATTTTAAAGTATTTATATTAAGTAAAAAAAGGAATACTTATACAGTATCAAAGACTTTTTATTTGTGAGACCTTAGGCGAGGACCTCATTGGCCTAGCCTTCTAACCCTACTCAGGTTGTACGTCTTTTTTTTTCTTTTTTTAGCTTAAGCATGTTTGGAGCTTTATTGTAAGGTAAATTACAGTGACATCTCATGAGGTATACCTTAATATTGCAAGTAGATATAAATTTTGATGTGTGGTACCATAGCGCCCCCTCACGTTTTCTCCTCTACACAAATATCATGTTGACACACATGGTGTTAGAGCTTAGACACTATGTAAAATGACATATATGCCATTCAACTTTGTCAAAAGACCTATTTAACATTTTAAAATTACATTACAGACCAAAATATCATATTGATATTTTGTATATTAACATATATATCCTTTTACTCCATTGTGACTCAGTTTCTATTATATATATAAATATATTCCTTCATCTTCTTTCTCTATTAATCATCATCTTCATTCAACTCTCTCTCTCTCTCATTGTAATTTAAAGAGAATCTACCAAGACCCTTGCACCAAATTGCTCCATTCACAGTACTCTCACCATGAACAACATTGCACCACCTACTCCACCATAACAAATTGATCCATTCAGAGTATTTAAACCTTCCCATGTTTCCTTAACTTCATCTATCCAAATAAGAAAATTTAAACCTTCTCTATCGAATCACATAAATACATAGACACGCCCATAGGACTCCACCTCCAAATCTATCAAAGAGTTTTTAAGATGTGAGACCTTAGAGCATCAAGTAGTAGTGTACCTTTAAGGCAAATGGCGTGTTTGAGCCAACAGTATGGGCCATGCCATTTGGCTAGACCCAAGATGTAGGCTCTACTTGCCACTCCAAATGTGGAGGGGCAAGTGGTGTGGACAAGCTACCCCATATTTTTTTCTCTTTCATTCTATGCTCTCTCTTTCTTTCTCTCTCTATCTATATACATATATATTTACATATACAGAAACACATAAAAAATAATAATAATCAACCTCTCTACTCTCTCTTTCCCTCCCTCTATCTATATACATATATATATATATATATATATATATAGAAATACATAAAAAATAATAATAAACCTCTCTACTCTCTCTTTCCCTCTCTCTACTCTCTCTCTCTCTATATATCTATAAAAACAATTCATAATAAAATACAACTAATTTTTTTAATAAATAAATTTAAAAAGTAGATATGAAGAAAATGAGTTCCACACCCTTAAAAAAAAAAATGCTACCTTACACTCTACTTTGTAAAAATGAAGAGTCCAAATAACTAACATAATACCTATTGCTATTAGAGAAGGGCCTCGTTTGCCTAGCCTTCTAGTCAACTTAGGGATGACAATTTGCCCCGCTCCGTCAGGTACCCGTCCCACCCCGCTTAAAATCTATTTACGGAATCGTTTAAGGAAACGGTGTGAGAATGGGGTTAGGAAAAATAACCTGCACTTAAACGGGGCGGGGACGGGGTAAGACCCTACCCCGATGGGTACCCGCCCCGTTTAAGTATATATATATATATATATATATATATATATATATATATATATAAAGAAAATATTAATATTATATATATCATACAACTATACAAGTTTATTATATCAGTAATGGATGATTCAATATTACACATTGTGTTGCATGTACCTAAATGTATGTTTTTGGTGTATATCTATCGAAATATCAGATTTATTATTATAAAAAAATTTGCATTAAAAAATAAAAAAGTATAAACGGGGCAGAGCAGAGAAAGTTAAATGGTTATGGGAATGGGGAAGTCAAAACCCGTCCCGTCTATACACGGTTGCTGGACGAGAAAAGTTAAAAAGTTGCGGGGAAGGAGAAGTCAAAACTCGTCCCGTCCCGCTCCGTTGCTATCCCTAAGTCAACCGTACTCGGGTTGAATTTTTTTTTTCCAGCTTTAGCATATTTCATAATAAAATGTTGTTTTATAAAGAAATGTGACGTGACTGAAAACATAAAAAATGTTGGTAAATGCCTTCCTACCCAATATTCTAGATGTTGAGAATTTAAAAATGAGAAGAAGTATATGCCACATTTGACTTTTCCTTACAGGTGGGTCCGAAAGTTCTAGAAGGCCGTGTGAAATCTTACTGCTCGTGCCAGGAAAATTCGTCCAAGTCATAAAGTCTCCAGATATACATCCTACACATTTGTGTATTTACTTCACTGCCCTTATCAGTGTATGCGTACATAATAAAAGCTCGACAAAACTAGGAAATAAAAATAAAAGCTCGACAAGAAAAAAAATATTTTCTGACCAATCAAATTTAAACAGCTACGAACAAACCTGCACAAATAGCAGTGGTTAATTGCCTTTACGTTTTACCGGGGACCTTTGGAGCTATAACCCATCAATAGAATAAAATGAAATAATGGTAAACCAGTAAACCTAGGGCGATGAATTCATTTTTCAATAATCAATCTAGTTGATTATTTATAACTAATTTTGTCAAAATTAAACTATAATTCCAAGATTATTTGAACATGAAGTTCATAAATTTATCATTGATCATAAAATAAATAAAGGATGATGTTCGTGAATTTATATCCTATCATTTAGTTGAATCTTAAAATACAAACCAATTAAAATCTTTATTTTTCTTATCACTAAAATATAAAAATGTGCTAAACAATTTCGGTGTAAATTTAATAAACTAGAATGAATTTACTCATTAAAAAAAGTATTTTCATTTCTTTTAAAAATTAAAACAAACACGTACTCATACTCACAACATACCCCTAATAAAATTCGAATTCTCAATCTCCCCCCAAAAAGAAATGAGAGCATTTCATCCCAACTAGAGACGTGGTTACTCACCAAAAAATGTAGTTAATGGTAAACCTTGGGCTATGAATTTATTTCTCAATAATCAATCTAGTTAATTATTTTTAAGTAATTTAATCATTAATTCAAAAATATTGTTTAAAATAAAAGGATGATGTGAATTTATATCCTATCATTTAATTGAGTCATAGAAATACAAACCAGTTTTCCTACCACTGAAATATATAAATGCATAAATAATTTCGGTGTAAATTTAATAAATATAATGAATTTACTCATAAAAAGTTTTTAATTTTTTTCTTGCAAAATTTAAAACAAACACACCAAAAGAAGAAAGCATATCATGTGAAGTAAGGCGTGGTTAGTCACCAAAAAGTAAACAATAAATAATATATATAGCCAAAGGGATGTGGAATGAAAGAAAGACAGGGGTATCATGGTCTTTAACAAAATTAAATATTCTTTTGACAAAAATGTAAGACTCTAAAAAATTTCATCATCCACGCGTGTAAAACCCATTGTTGAAGGTTGACCAACTTCCACCCGCCATATATCATGTTTATATATATATATATATATATATATATAGATGTATCATAGACGGTCTTCAACCACGAATAGAGCCTCCAACATCAACTCTTTACATCGAAAAACATCATATATCCAATACTTGCACGCCTCTCTCTTTCTCTCTCTCACACAGAATACTACATCATTTTCCTTGGTGAAAAAGAAATTAAGCAAACTGTATTGAGATGGAAGGAAATAGTTCTTATACATCATGGGCTGATCAATGGGACAGCAACGACGACTCAGTCCCCGAGGGGTCTAAGAAGAGTGGTAGTGGTGTGACTGCCAAATATGGGAAGAAAGTTGGAGAAGGTTTTGGGAAGACGAAAGTGGTGGCTTCAACTGGCATGAGGAAGGTGAAGGAAGGGACTTCTTCGGGATTTCAATGGGTCAAAGACAAGTATCACAAGACCACTCAGAAGCACTGATCAGATATATATGTATATAATAGATCAACACCATCATATATATAGAGATTTCACTCTATCTTATATATTCTGTCATAGTTTATGTACAATTTCATTAATATGTCACTATTTGTTGATTATGTTCTATTTATTCATTTGTTCATGTAAAATAAATGTAAACTTGCACGATTTTTATATATGATGATTTTCTTTTTTCTAAAAGTTTCCAAATATCTTGTGGATATGAAGCCCTAATTCTAGTTTCTCGTTCAAATATTTGAATTAGATATATACTGTACACAAATAGTTACTTGTGTTGTGAGCATCGTTGTTTTAGATTTCTACCATCTTTCCCCCTCTCTCTCTCTCTCTCTAGATATATATGTGTGTGTTTTTTTCTTTAAAAAAAATACTATAAGTCCTACTTTTTTCATTGAAACATAAATAAGTTCTAAAAACCAATTAGTCCTACTTTTAAATTATTTCTCCATAAGTCTTAATTCACTACATATTTCATTTATACCCTCTCTAAATAGAACAAAAATTTTATAATTATAAATTTATATAAGAATTGATATATTTACTTAATAATATTGAATTACAAGTTTGAATACTAATTAATTTAATTTAAATTTAATTCAAAAAGTTATGTAGAATACAAGATTTTAGTACAAAAAAATTAATTGTTCTATAAAAAATTAATAACTTGTATTTTTTACTTTTTTATTCAAAGTTTTTAAATTTGAGTTTAAATTTTATATCTAATGTAGCGAAGAGTATATATAATTTATTAAAGGTATAAATGAAAAAGTAGAACTTGGTCGTAATTTTTTTCTTTTTTCTTTTGGGGATGAGGGGTTATGATGCGAATATTTGGACTTCTCTAACTTGTCTTGCTACTAGGATTTGGATCATCACGTGTCTAGTGTTGGTCACTTTTTTATACCTTAGGTGTGGCTTAGATATGTGCTTGATCGAGAATGCAGTTTTACTTCATCCATGTTCCTTGCAAATTTCTTTTTGTGTCATCTTCAATGTTGAAGACTGACGAACCTTGAAGTTCAAATTCGTATCAGTTAGAGGATGACTGTAGTAATCCTTGTGGACGGGTTTGAGTGGGTGGATGCGAAGACAAACACTAGGCTGAGCTACCACACTGATAGGGTACAAAGTGCTCAATCCCACATCGTCTGGGTGTGGAAAATGAGATGTGCTTATATGTAGTATGTTCTTTTCAAATAGTATGAGGTCTTTTGGGGTAAAACCCAAGAGCAAAACCGTGCAAGCTTAGGCTCAAAGCTGACAATATCATACCATGTGTTGGAGTGGAGTATTATAGTTGGTATTAGAGCCTGAACCCAGCCGAAAGTGTGCCGACGAGGATGTCGGGCCTCGTAGGGGGTGGATTGTAGTAACCCTTGTGTACGGGTGAGAGTGGGTGGGTGTGAAGACAGACATTCTGGGCTGAGCTACCACACTGACAGGGTACAAGGTGCTCAATCCCACATCGCCTGGGTGTGAAAAAGGGGATGTGCTTATATGTAATGTGTTCTCTTCAAATGGTATGAGGCCTTTTGGGGTTAAACCTAAGAGCAAAACCGTGCTGGCTTAGGCCCAAAGCGGACAATATCATACCATATGTTGGAATGGGGTATTACAATGACATATCACATTCGGTAGTAGCCTTTATAGAGCAAGATTATTATAGTCATCCATGTGACACACATTCAGTCTCGAACCAAGACTTTCGAACACTATAAATAAAATGAGATCAAAGTCCTACACTAACACACCTACTTGTCATAAGTCTATACAGCCATATGCCATTTATACTAAGCTTACATTCGATTGTAACTTAAACTTGCACTTTCATACACTTACATATTTGTCATAATGTAACTTGTAATCCTACGATTGCATTACTTGTTCTTTACTCACCTTCATAGTGTAGCTTACAGTTCTTCATTTAAGTTTACATTTAAAGCTTATATATTGTACCGTTTAAGCACTACAAGGAAACAAGTTTTTTTCCACGGACCATTTACTACGATTTCAATTTCGTAGTAAATAGTAAAATTCTTGGAAAATACCCCTTCGTATTTACCACGAAAAAAATTTCGTAGTAAATACCCTTTTTTGACAAAATTTATGTTGTAGTAAATAATATACCATTATTCGACGAAATTTATGTCGTAACAAATAATATGTTATTTACTACGGAGCTAACTTCATAGTAAATAGCATGTGTTATTTGCTACGGAGCTAATTTCGTACTAAATAGTAAGGTATTTACTACGAAAAATTAAATTCGTATTAAAATACCTATTACTACAGATTCAATTTCGTAGTATATAGTAAGGTATTTGTTACGGAAAATAAAATTCATGGAAAATACCCCTTCGTATTTATCACGAAAATTTTTTCGTAGTAAATACTAAGGTATTTGCTACGGAACACTGAATCTGTAATAAATACTCTATTTTTTTTCTATTTAAATATACAGGATTATATGTAAGTGGAGGATATATATATAGTGTGCTTATATGTATATATGTTGCATTAAATGAGGTGCCCACATGTAATTATATTTATGTGGAGGGTTTGTATATGTATATATGTTGTATTATGTATGTATATATATATATATACATATATGTGTTGTATTATGTATGTATATATATATATATATATATATACATATATGTGTTATATGATATATATATACTTATATTATATATATGAGTGGATGAGAGTGGTTCAGAAATGAGTGGTGTATAAGAAAAAGAGATTAGATTCAAAATTTAAAAGAGATGATGTGATGGTCGGCTGAAGAAGAGATAGAGCCGGGATCCTTTGCCCTAGTGGGTCTCTGCCCTACCCGTGCCCTACCCGTTCACCAACTTTAATCTACATTTCACCACCCATAAAACATATATTCACCACCCTTAAATCCAGATTTCACCACCCTTATATCTTGAAATATTTCTTAACAGTTTTTTGTCAACACTCTTAATCATGTTTCACCACCTTTAAAACATACATTCACCACCTTTAAATCCACATTTCACCAACCTTAAATCTTGAAAATTTTAAAATATTTTTTTGTTAATTTTTTTATTAACACTATTAATTCATGTTTCACCACCCTTAAAACATACATTCACCACTCTTAAATCAACATTTCACCACCCTTAAATCTTGAAAAACTTATAATATTTTTTGTTAATTTTTTGTCACAACTCATAAAACATATATTTATTATCCTTAAATTCACATTTCACCACCCTTTACCCATAAGAAATAATATTAAGTTAAGATTAAATTATTCAACAAATTTAATATGAATTTTCACAAATTTAATAATTTATTTTCAAGTTAATTTTTTTTTCAACAAACTTAACCTTGAATTCAACTTCCTTAAATATTGAAACATTTGAAAATTTTCAAGTTAATATTTTTGTCAGCACTTTCAATTTATGTTTCACCACAATATGAGTAAAAAAATATTATTAAAAAAAAGCCATAAGAATTTTGAATCAAAATTTAAAGGTGTTGAAATATGGATTTAAGAATGGTGATTGTAGGTTTAAGGGTGGTGAAACATAGATTAATAGTGTTGACAAAAAATATTTTCAAATTTTTAAGATTTAAGAGTGGTGAAATGTGGATTTAAGAGTGGTGAATGTATGTTTTAAGGGTGGTGAAACATGGATTAACAGTGTTAATAAAAAAAATTAATAAAAAAATATTTAAAGTTTTTCAAGATTTAAGGTTGGTGAAATGTAGATTTAAGGGTGGTGAATGTATGTTTTAAAGGTGGTGAAACATGATTAAGAGTGTTGACAAAAAACTGTTAAGAAATATTTCAAGATATAAGGGTGGTGAAATCTGGATTTAAGGGTGGTGAATATATGTTTTATGGGTGGTGAAATGTAGATTAAAGTTGGTGAACGGGTAGGGCACGGGTAGGGCAGAGACCCACTAGGGCAGAGGATCCCAGCTCGAAGAGATAAGAGAAAAGAAAGAAAAGAAGAAAAGGAAGAGAAAAAGGAAGAAAGAAGAGAGGAGAGGAAAATTGGGAGTTTTAGAGAGAGAGTGAAGCGGAGAGAGAGAAAGTTAGAGAGGGAGGAGCGCAACGGTGGCTGCTTCTTGGGTGGAGAATCGGCTAGGTTCCTCCACGACGGGTTAATGCTCCACGGCTGTGGTGGTTTTCCCGCAGTGGAGTTGGGACTTCTCTATGTCTGACGGTTGATAGGTGTGCAGGTGGTGAAGGTGGTAGTGGTCACGGTGGTGCATAACTTGGGGTGAAGAAGAAGGCTTCGGCTGGCAGTATAGAGGACTAGGTATTGTCAAAGATCAAACATACACCTTTAAAGACAAAATTCAGTAGTTGTGACTTAGGACACATTTAAGGCATGTATGTGTATAAAAATTGAAGTATGGTTAGTCAATTTGAAGTATGTCTCGTTTGATACCCTACATTTTTCTTTAATGGAGCAGCCCCATCTTTGACCTTTATCTTTTGACTGCTTCTTTAGAGTACTTGTTTGTTGATGTCGAGAAATGGGCATTACTTGTGTGGTTATCTGTTGCTTGTGACCTTATCTACTTAAATTGGAGATGTTTATTCAATTTGATTATTTATTTTCTAAGACTATGTTGTCTGAACAAATATACAAGAAGTGCATAACCATGTCTTGAGTTTTGCTTTTGAATAAAAAAAATTTCAATATTTAATTAATTGCTAAGAACTAAGGAAAAAGAGTACAAATTGTACACACTTATACCTTATATTTGAAAATTAAATAACAGGAAATGCTCTATATATATATATATATATATATATATATATATTATAGTATTATAATGAGCTTTCTTGATATTAGTGGTACTTGTAAAAAAAAAAATATATATATAAAATAGTGATTATATAAATTTGTATAATCACTATTTTATATTTTTTTAAAAAAATAATTATGATTTGCTACGGTTTTTTTCCGTAGTAATTACTAATTTGCGACGAAAGGAATTTCGTAGCTAATACATTTATTTCCAACGAAATACTATTTTGTGGGAAATAATAAAAATTAACGACGAAATATTATCGTAGCAAATAATTAAATTACTTAAGAAATTTTACCGTAGTAAATAATAAGTATTGCCGACAAAATAGTACCGTAGCAAATAGTAAGTATTTTTGACAGAATACTATTTCGTGGGAAATAATAAGAATTAGCGACTAAATATTATCGTAGAAAATAATTATATTACCCAAGAAATTTTACCGTAATAAATAATAAGTATTATGACGAAATATTTTTGTCGCTATTATCCCATAACTTGCGACGAAACATGATTTCATCAAAATTTACAATTAGAGACACCCATATTGCAACGGTTGGTGCTACGAAAATATTTCATGGCAAAAGAGTTTTTGCTATGAAATATTGACTTTTTGCTACGAAATATTCTGTGAAAAAAAACCAAATTTCTTGTAGTGAAGAATTTGTAATTGATTCTTATTGTAATGCTCAAATTAATTGTAGAGGAGGTTACATCTTTCTTAAAATGTATTTTGTTGTTTGCTTGTTGTTCATGTTCGTAACTCCCATCTAAAACACTTCAGGCTTAATAGAGTCATTTCGTTATCGCCAAAATGAAACAAACCTAAGAGAGAGTCATTCCTACCCCACTTAATCATCTATGTTAGATCACACACAAGTGCACACACTCTCACGGCCATAACGACCGTAAAACCATCAAGAATATTTGCTTAACTTTATCTTTGACTGCAAATAAGGATCTGATGATCCTGGCACGATCGTGCACTAAGAAATTACAAGCATACCCCTAGAGGGCATTCTTGGAACCAAACAAAAGTATTTGGAAAAGTGTATATTAAGTAAATAATAAGAAAAATAAGAAATATCATAGTATAATTTAAATTTATTTTTGTTATTAAATCTAATTTTACATTATAGCTTATGATGGCATGGGCTTACACCTAAAGAATTTTGAAGTATTTATAAAACGTAAGAAAAGAAATACTTATATAATATCAAAGACGTACTTTTTATATGTGAGAACTTAGGCGAGGGCCTCATTGGCCTAGCCTTCTAGTCAGCCATACTCAAGTTGTGTCTCTTTTTTTTTAGCTTGAACATAATTAGAGCTTTATTATAGGGTAAATTACACTGACATCTCGTGAGGTATACCTATAATATTGCAGGTAGATATAAATTTTGATGCGTGGTACCAGAGTGACCCCTCACGTTTTCTCCTTCTACACAAACACCTCCTATCACACATGGTGTTAGAGCTCTTACACTTTGTAAAATGACTCATATGCCCTTTGATTTTGCCAAAAGACCTATTTAACATTTTAAAATTACATTAAAGACCAAAATATTGTATTGATATTTTGTATATTAACAAACATACCCTTTTACTCTATTGCGAATCAGTTTATCTTCTATATATATATATATTCCTTCTTCTTCTTTCTCTATTTATCATCATCTTCATTCATTCTCTCTCTCATTGTAATTTAAAGAGAATCTACCAAGACCTTTGCACCAAATTGCTCCATTCCCAGTACTCTCACCATGAACAACATTGCACCACCTACTCCACCATAACAGATAGCTCCATTCACAATATTTAAACCTTCCCATGTTTCCTTAAGTACATCTATCCAAAAAAGGAAAATTTAAACCTTTCCCACTGAATTACATAAACACATAGACATGCCCATAGGACTCCACCTCCGAACCAATCAAAGAGTTCTTATTTGTGAGACCTTAAAACATCAAGTACGCTACCGTAGTAACATACCTTTAAGGCAAATGACGTGTTTGAGCCAACAGCATGGGCCATACCATTTGACGGGACCCACGATGTAGGCTCTACGTGCCACTCCAAATGTGGAGGGGCAAGTGGTGTGGACAAGCTATCCACATTTTTTTCTCTTTCTTTCTTTCTCTCTCTCTCTATGCTCTCTCACTCTCTACTCTCTCTCCCCCTCCCTACTCTCTCTCTCTCTATATCTATAAAAACAATTCAAAACAAAATTCAATTAAAATTCGTTAATAACTAAATTTAAAAAATAATAAAATAAATATGATAAAAAATAATAAAATAAATATGAAGAGAATGAGCTCCACACCCGGGCGCATGATCCTCAAAAAAAAAAAAAAAACATTATTTTTCAAAAAACGCTGATGTGACACTCTACTTCTTAAAATGAAAAGTCAAAATAAGTAACATCATATGTGATGCTCTTAGAGAAGGCCTCATTTCCCTAGCCTTGTAGTCAGCCCTACTCAGGTTGAATTTTTTTTTTCCATATTTCATAATAAAATTTTGTTTTATAAAGAAATGTGACGTCACTGAATACATCAAAAATGTTTTTATTTATTTGTTTTTTTGGGGGGTAAATGCCTTCCTACCCAATATTCTAGATGTTGAGAATTGGAGAATGAGAAGAATTATATCCCACATTTGACTTTTCCTTTGTGGGTCCGAAAGTTCTAGAAGGCCGTGTGAAATCTCACTGCTCGTGCCAGGAAAACACGTCAAAGTCATAAAGTCTTCGAATATACATCATACACATTTGTGTATTTACCTCACTGCCCTTGTCATTGTATGCATCCATATTAAAAGCTCGACAAAACTAGGAAGTAAAAAATAAAAGCTCGACGAGAAAAAAATATTTTCTGACCAATCAAATTTAAACAGATACGAAGAAGCCCACAAGTAGCAGTAGTTAATTGCCTTTACGTTTACCGGGGACCTTTGGAGCAATAACACATCAATAAAATAAAATGAAACAATCGTAAACCAGTAAACCTAGGGCGATGAATTTATTTTTCAATAATCAATCTAGTTAATTATTTATAACTAATTTTGTTGAAAATTAAACAATAATTCCAAGATTGTTTGAATATGAAGTTCATAAATTTATCATTGATCATAAAATAAATACAGGATGACATGAATTTATGTCCTATCATTTAATTGAATCTTAAAATACAAACCAGTTAAAATCTTTATCTTTCCTATCACTAAAATATATAAATGGGCTAAACAATTTCAGTGTAAATTTAATAAACTAGAATGAATTTACTCATTAAAAAAAGTATTTTCATTTCTTTCAAAAATTAAAACAAACACGCACTCATGCTCACAACATGCCTCTAATAAAATTCGAATTCTCAATCTCCCAAAAAGAAATGAGAGCATATCATCCGAACTAGAAACGTGGTTACTCACCAAAAAATGTAGTTAATGGTAAACCTAGGGCTATGAATTTATTTCTCAATAATCAATCTAGTTAATTACTTTTAAGTTATTTAATCATTAATTCAAAAATGTTGTTTAAAATAAAAGGATGATGTGAATTTTTATCCTATCATTTAATTGAGTCATAGAAATACAAACCAGTTTTCCTATCACTGAAATATATAAATGCATAAATAATTTCGGTGTAAATTTAATAAATATAATGAATTTACTCATAAAAAGTTTTTAATTTTTTCTTGCAAAATTAAAACAAACACACCAAAAGTAGAAAGCATATCATGTGAAGTATGTGAAGTAAGACGTGTGGTTACTCACCAAAAAAGTTAATAATAAATAACATATATAGCCAAAGGGATGTGGAATGGAAGAAAGACAGGGGTATCATGGTCTTTAACAAAATTAAATGTTCTTTTTACAAAATTGTTGGACTCTAAAAAATTTCATCATCCACGCGTGTAAAACCCATTGTTGAAGGTTGACCAACTTCCAACCGCCATAAATAATGTTTAGATATATATATATATATATATATATAGATGTATCATAGACGTTCTTCAAACACGGATAGAGCCTCCAACATCAACTCTTTACGTTGAAAAACATCATATATCCAATACTTGCACAACTCTCTCTCTCTCTCTCTCAGAGTACTACATCATTTTCCTTGGTGAAAAAGAAATTAAGCAAACTGTATTGAGATGGAAGGAAACAGTTCTTACACATCATGGGCTGATCAATGGGACAGCAACGACGACTCAGTCCCCGAGGGCTCCAAGAAGAGTGGTAGTGGTGTGACTGCCAAATATGGGAAGAAAGTTGGAGAAGGTTTTGGGAAGACGAAAGTGGTGGCTTCAACTGGCATGAGGAAGGTGAAGGAAGGGACTTCTTCGGGATTTCAATGGGTCAAAGACAAGTATCGCAAGACCACTCAGAAGCACTGATATATATATATATATATATATAGATCAACACCATCATATATAGAGATTTCACTCTATCTTATATATTCTGTCATAGTATATGTACAATTTCATTAATATGTCACTATTTGTTGATTATGTTCTATTTATTCATTTGTTCATGTAAAATATATATAAACTTGCACGATTTCTATATATGGTGATCGATTTTCTTTTTTCTAAACGTTTCCAAATATCTTGTGGATATGAAGCCCTAATTCTAGTTTCTTGTTCAAATATTTGAATTAAATATATACTGTACACAAATAGTAACTTGTGTTGTGAGCATGGTTGTTTTAGATTTCTACCATATTTTCCTCTCTCTCTCGCTATAGATATATATGTGTGTTTTTTTTTCTTGAAAACAATACTATAAGTCCTACTTTTACTATTGAAACACAAGTTCTAAAAACCAATTAGTCCTACTTTTAAATTATTTTTTCATGAGTCCTAAATCACTACATATTTCATTTAATAATATTGAATTACGAGTTTGAATACTAATTAATTTAATTTAAATTTGGAATACAAGATTTTAGTACAAAAAAATTAATTGTTCTATAAAAAATTAATAACATGTATTTTTTACTTTTTTATTCAAAGTTTTTAAATTTGAGTTTAAATTTTATATCTAATGTAGCGAACAGTATAAATAATTTATTAAAGGTATAAATGAAAAAGTAGAACTTTGGTGGTAATTTTTTCTTTCTTCTTAATTTTGGGGATGAGGGGTTATGATGAGAATATTTGGACTTCTCTAACTTGTCGTCTTGCTACTCGGATTTGGATCATCACGTGTCTAGTGTTGGTCACTTTTTTATACATTAGGTGTGGCTTAGATATGTGATTGATCGAGAATGCAGTTTTACTTCATCTATGTTCCTCGCAAATTTTTTTCGTGTCATCTTCAACATTGAAGACTGACGAACCTTGAAGTTCAAATTCGTATCAGTTAGAGGATGACACATCACTTACGGTAGTAGCCTTTATAGAGCAAGATTATTATGGCCATCCACGTCTTGACACACATTCAACCTCGAACCAAGACTTTCGAACACTATTAATAAAACAAGATCAAAGTCCTACACTAGCACACCTGCTTTTCATAAGTCTATGCAATCATTTGCCATTTATACTTAGCTTACATTCGAGTGTAACTTAAACTTGCACTACAATACACTTACATGTTTTTTATAGTGTAACTCGTAATCCTAGAATTGCATTACTTGTTCTTTACACACTTTCACAGTGTAGCTTACAATTCTTCGATCATTTAGGTTTATATTTAAAGCTTGTAATATCTAAGCAATGGTTTAGCTGGTGAATCCTTTAGAAGGTGTAACTAGGTCCTTATATATTGTACCGTTTAAGAATTTGTAATTGATTCTTATTGTAATGCTCAAATTAATTGTAGAGGAGGTTACATCTTTCTTTAAATGTATTTTGTTGTTTGCTTGTTGTGTTCATGTTCATATCTCCCATCTAAAACACTTCAGGCTTAATAGAGTTATTTCGTTATGGCCGAAATGAAACAAACCTAAGAGAGAGTCATTCCTACCCTACTTAATCATCTATGTCAGATCACATACAAGTGCACACACTCTCACGGCCATAACGACTGTAAAACCATCCATAATATTTGCTTAACTTTATCTTTGGCTGCAAATACGAATCTGATGATCCTGGCACGCTCGTGCACTAAGAAATTCCAAGCATACCCCTAGAGGGCATTCTTGGAACCAAACAAAAGTATTTGGAAAAGTATATATTAAGTAAATAATAAGAAATATCATAGTATAATTTAAATTCATTTTCGTTATTAAATCTAATTTTACATTATAGCTTATGATGGGCTTACATCTAAAGAATTTTACAGTATTTATATTACGTAAGAAAAGAAATACTTATATAGTATCAAAGACATACTTTTTATATGTGAGAACTTAGGCGAGGGCCTCATTGGCCTAGCCTTCTAGTCAGCCCTACTCAGGTTGTCTTTCTTTTTTTTTTAGCTTGAGCATGTTTAGAGCTTTATTATAGGGTAAATTACACTGACATCTTGTGAGGTATACTCATAATATTGCAGGTAGATATAAATTTTGATGCATGGTACCAGAGTGGCCCCTCACATTTTCTCCTCCTACACAAACACCTCTTGTCACACATGGTGTTAGAGATCTAACACTATGTAAAATGACCTGTATACCCTTTGACTTTGCCAAAAGACCTATTTAACATTTTAAAATTACATTAAAGACCAAAATGTCGTATTGATATTTTGTATATTAACAAATATATCCTTTTACTCCATTGCGACTCGGTTTCTATTATATGTGTGTGTGTATATATATATATTCCTTCTTTCTCTATTTATCATCATATTTATTCAACTCTCTCTCTCACATTGTAATTTGAAGAGAATCTACCAAGACCCTGCACCAAATTGCTCCATTCCCACTACTCTCACCATGAACAACATTGCACCACCTACTCCACCATAACAAATTGCTCCATTCACAATATTTAAACCTTCCCATGTTTCCTTAAGTACATCTATCCAAATAAGAAAATTTAAACATTTTCCACTGAATCACATAAACATATAGAGATGCCCATAGGACTCCACCTCCAAACTAATCAAAGAGTTCTTATTTGTGAGAACTTAGAGCATCAAGTACACTACCGTAGTAACGTACCTTTAAGGCAAATGAGATGTTTGAGCCAGCAGCATGGGACATGCCATTTGACGGGTCGGACCCACGATGTAGGCTCTACGTGCCACTCCAAATGTGGAGGGGCAAATGGTGTGGAGTGTGGACAAGCAATCCGCATATATTTTTTTCTTTCTTTCTCTTTCTTTACGTTATCTCACTCTCTACTCTCTCTCTCTTCCTACTCTCTCTCTCTATATATATTTATAAAAACAATTCAAAACAAAATTCAATTAAAAGTTGTTAATAACTAAATTTAAAAAATAATAAAATAAATATGAAGAGTGAGTTCCACACTGGGCACATGATCCTAAAAAATATATATATATACACTTTATTTTTTAAAAAGTGCTGACATGACACTACTTTTAAAAAGAAGAATAAAAATAACTAACATCATGTGTGATGCTCTTAGAGAAGGGCCTCATTTGCTTGTAGTCAGCCCTACTTGGGTTGAATTTTTTTTTCCAGCTTAGCATATTTCATAATAAAATTTTGTTTTATAAAGAAATGTGACGTGCCTTCCTACCCAATATTCTAGATGTTGAGAATTGAAAAATAAGAAGAATTATATGCCACATTTGACTTTTCCTTACAGGTGGGTCCGAAAGTTCTAGAAGGCCGTGTGAAATCTCACTGCTCGTGCCAGGAAAATTCGTCCAAGTCATAAAGTCTCCGGATATACATCCTACACATTTGTGTATTTACTTCACTGCCCTTATCAGTGTATGCGTACATAATAAAAGCTCGACAAAACTAGGAAATAAAAAATAAAAGCTCGACGAGAAAAAAATATTTTCTGACCAATCAAATTTAAACAGCTACGAAGAAGCCAGCACAAGTAGCAGTAGTTAATTGCCTTTACGTTTACCGGGGACCTTTGGAGCTATATAACCCATCAATAGAATAAAATGAAATAATGGTAAACCGGTAAACCTAAGGCAATGAATTTATTTTTCAATAATCAATCTAGTTAATTATTTATAACTAATTTAGTCATTAATTTTTCTCAAAATTAAACTGTAAATCCAAGATTGTTTGAACATGAAGTTCATAAATTTATCATTGATCATAAAATAATTAAAGGATGATGTGAATTTATATCCTATCATTTAATTGAGTGTTGAAATACAAACCAGTTAAAATCTTTATCTTTCCTATCACTAAAATATATAAATGCACTAAACAATTTCGGTGTAAATTTAATAAACTAGAATGAATTTACTCATTAAAAAAAGTATTTTCATTTCTTTCAAAAATTAAAACAAACACACAGTTATACTCACAACATCCCCTAATAAAATTCAAATTCTCAATCTCCCAAAAAGAAATGAGAGCATATCATCCCAACTAGAGACGTGGTTACTCACCAAAAAAGTTTATAAAAATAAATAACATAGCCAAAGGGATATGGGAAGGAAGAAAGGCAGGGGTATCATGGTCTTTAACAAAAATGTTCCAACTTTAAAAAATTTCACTATCCACGCATGTAAAACCCATGGTTGAGGGTTGACTAACTTGCATCTGGTATCACCGCCATACTGAATGCTTATATATATATATATATATATGAATGATACAAGTATAGAGCCTCCAACATCAAGTCTTTACGTTGAAATACATCATATAGCCAATACTTGTACGCCTCTCTCTCTCTCTCTCTCTAAAAGAGTACTCCCTCTCTCTCTCTCTCTCTATCTCTCTCTCTAAAAGAGTACTCCATCATATCAGTTTCCTTGGTGAAAAATAAGCAAACTTTATTGAGATGGAAGGAAACAGTTCTCATACATCATGGGCTGATCAATGGGACAGCAACCCAGACTCAATCCCTGAAGGGTCCAAGAAGAACAATGGTAGTGGTGTAACTGCCAAATATGGGAAGAAAGTTGGGGAAGGTTTTGGGAAGACCAAAGTGGTGGCTTCAACTGGCATGAGGAAGGTGAAGGAAGGAACTTCTTTGGGATTTCAATGGGTCAAAGACAAGTATCACAAGACCACTCAGAAGCACTGATCATATACATAATAGATCAACACCATCATATATAGAGATTTCACTCCATCTTATATATTTTTGTAATAGTATATGTACAATTTCATTTTGTCACCATTTGTTGATTATGTTCTATTTATTCATTTGTTCGTGTAAAATATAAACTTGCACAATTTCTATATATGATGATTTTTTTTTTGCTAAAAGTTTCCAAATATCTTTTGTGGATATGAAGCCCTAATTCTAGTTTCTTGTTCAAATATTTGAATTAAATATACTGTACACAAATCGTAACTTAATTGTGTTGTGAGCATGGTTGTTTTAGATTTCTACCATATCTCCCCCCTCTCCCTCCCCCTTTTTTTCTTTTGGGGATGAGGGGTTACGATGAGAAACTTAATTGTGTTGTGAGCATGGTTGTTTTAGATTTCTACCATATCCCCCCACCACACCCACTCCCCCCCCCCCCCCCCCCCCCCCCCTTGCCTTTTTTTCTTTTGGGGATGAGGGGTTATGATGAGAATATTTTGACTTCTCTAACGTAGTCTTGCTACTAGGATTTGGACCATCATGTGTCTTAGTGTCGATCACATTTTTGTATATGAGGTGTGGCTTTGATATGTGACTCAAGATGCAAATTTTACTTCATGTTTCTTGCAAATTTCTTTTTGTGAACTAACCTAGAAGGTCACTTTCATATCAGTTTGAGGATGGCGCATCACATGCCGTAATAGCTTTTACAAAGCAAGATCATCGTGGTCGTCCACGTGATGCACATTCAACCTCGAACCAAGACTTTTGAACGCTATAAATAGAACAAGATCAAGGTCCTACACCAGCACACACTTTTCATAAGTTTATACGGCCCTGTGCCATTTATACTTAGCTTTACATTCGAGTGTAACTAAAACTTGCACTTCAATACACTTGTATATTTTTTATAGTATAACTTGTAATCCTAGGATTGCATTACTTATTCTTTACTCACTTTCATAGTGTAGTTTATAGTTCTTCATTTAGGTTTACATTTAAAGCTTGTAACAAGTAATCAATGGTTTAGCTTGTGAACCCTTTATATTAATGTAACTACGTCCTTAATTATACATTGTTCCATCTTAGAATTTGCAATTGATCCTTATTGTACTACTTAAAGTAGAGGAGGTTACATCTTTCTTAAAATGTAGTTTGTTGGTTGCTTGTTGTTCATGTTTGCAACTCCTATCTTAGACACTTCAGGCTTAAGAGAGCCATTTGGTTAGGGCCAAAGTGAAACAAACCTAAGAGAGGGTCATTACTACTCTTCTTAATCGTGTAAGTCAGATCACACACAATTGCGCATGCTCTTACGACCATAACAGTTGTAAAAGCATCAGAAATATCTACTTGGCTTCCCCTTTGGCTGCAAATACGGATCTAACAATCCCGCCACGCTTGTGCATTGAGAAGTTACAAACATACCCTCCCTTGAGGGCATTCTTGGAGCCAAACAAAAGTATTTAGAATATATTAAATAAATAATAAATAAGAACTATCTTAGTATGATTTAAATTCATTTTCGTTATTAAATCTAATTTTTCATTATATCTTATGATGGGCTTATACCTAGAATTTTAAAGCTTTTATATTAAGTAAGAAAAGAAATTCTTATACAATAGCAAAGATTTTTAGTTGTGAGACCTTAGGCGAGGGTCTGATTGGGCCTTCTAGTCAGCCCTACTCTATGTCTTTTTTTAACTTGAGCATGTTTGGAGCTTTATTGTAGGGTAAATTACATTGACATCCTCTAAGATTTATCCTAATTGTAGGTAAATACAACTTTTGGCACATGGTGCAAACGTTCTCCCTCACGCTTGCTCCATCTTACATAAACACTCATTGTCTTCACTTACACATGTCTAACACCATGTAAAATGACTTGAATGCCCTTTGACTTTGCCAAAAGACCTATTAAACCCTTAAAAATTAGATAAACCATCAAAATATCCAATTGATACTTTTTATATTAACAAATATACCCTTTTACTTCTCTTTCTTTCTCTATCTTCGTTGTATTAAGACCCCATTCCTAAGCCAAAGAAGATTGGACTGTGGAAATCTATATTTTTTTTTAAAGATCAACCCTATCTCCTTTCTACATCCTTATATTAATTCATTTTTCCTCTTGGCCCTAAGGTAAGGTTATTTAAAGGGCCTTCTCTTCAACCTCTTTGGCTGCTAAAACCTTCGACTTTTAATTCGGTTAGCTAAAATATTTTGAAGATAGACAAGTAGGTCATACTCGGGCGCGGGACGATCCGATAAATATAAAAGGAAGCAGGAGCGCTCAAAAATTCAATGGGTTGCGTAGTCTATTGACCGGTCCTTGCAAATTAGGAGGCTGAGAAATCTGACCTATTCTCATAGCAGCATTCAAAGTAGTGCTAGTGATAAAATTCCCAAGGGTAATCTAAAGGACCACAAGAAAAGCTATAGGACAAGTAAATGGAATAGGGGTAGGAGAAGTGATTTCTCGATGACACCTACCATAGGCTTATCCTTCTTAGGCTCGCTCTCCTTAGGGTGGGTTCCATCATTCCCTGTAAATGTGATGGTAACATTCTCAATCATATTCTATATAATATAATTTAAAGTGAGACATCCGCCTAACATTTGTTGAGCAACTACCCTAGATTTCAGTGAAATTGACGGGGTGGCGTCAACATTCGATAGGTCGGGAATAGGCATATATTTTGAAGGGAGAGTTTGCAATCCTTGCTCCAAAAGAATTTTCATAAGGGATTGTTTCCATTTTGTATAATCTCTCCAGTTTCTTTTGTTCTAGGGGGAATGGCTTGATACCTTGGCTCTTCTCTTGTTGAGCCCGAGCTTGCTGAATTAGGTCCGTTTGGCCCTGCTGGTTCTAGTTGTTAGGGCATTTAATGCATACACCTACTCCTAAAGCAGAGGTTGAGGATTCTGAGTGGTGGCTAGTTTTAGTTGGAAAAGAGTGGTTTGAACGACGTTGACTTGGGATAAAGCTCCCTAATCATTCTTATTTTTGTTATTGCCCCTCTTTAAATTCTTTGATGGCTTGCTTAAGGAGGTATTGTTTGAAGCAGGGGTGATCCTATTGCGGCAACATGTATGAAGGAAGGGTGGCGATGGACATATGTGGTCTTTTTTATCTGGGTTTTAGGGCTTGGTCAAATAATCAAAAGGGGTGTGACCATGTACAAGAAAGCTAGGGCCCTATCTATTATGTTGATAAAGAATAGACGAAGAGGAGCTTGCTCAAGAACCATCCAAGGTGCAGTGAAGTAATGAGCTGAGCAAGTCAGGTCAACGAGATAAACTGGTTTTGAGGCTATACAGCCCCCACCACTAGAAGAATAATTAAGGGAAAACTTAAGTCAATTGTTTGCCCCCCATATATATTGGTAAAGGGAAAACTACAGGGCACGCTAGCTCTTCTCTCTTGCACTGCCATGGCACGATCCAAAACGTGCTCTACTCCTCTTGCTACTTGGATTCTGCTGACCAGCTTGACTACTTTCTTTGGATTTCTGCCATGCCATCCTAGATTTAAACCAATTAAGCTACTAGCCCTTCTAGTAGATCATGAGCAAATCTCTCATCCTCCTCACGAAAGTCCTCCTAAAATCAATAGCGTTACTTCAGAATATATACTACCCTTTCATAAGCAACAAAAAAGATTTTTAGCTATGAAAATTTACTTGATGACACGACTACTTCTAAAAAGACTCTGCATAGTTGGCATTCTCTCTTAAAATTAGAAGATAACAATAGATTATCCTAAAGCAAGACTCAAGATGATGACTTCGAGCATAACGAATAAGCCATCGTTTTGTTATTCGGCTTCATGAAATGAAGGGCGGTCATATATTTTGGCTCAGAATAGAAAATAAGAAAATTTAAACCTTCTCAATTGAATCACATAGACATACACACCCATAGGACTCCACCTCCAAACCAATCAAAGACTTTTTATTTGTGAGACCTTAAGCGAAGTCCTCATTTGTCTAGCCTTCTAGTCAAGAGAAATTATTACATGGTCCCAAAATTATGATCCTGGCCAAATATAAGTGGACAAGCAAACAAAAATTAAAAAAAAAAAAAAACTAACACAAATTTAACACATTAACTTTTGTATTCACTTCTGATTCATCCGGAATTAATGATCCTAGCTAATAATTTCTCTCTAGTCATCCCTACTTAGGTTGTCATTATTAATTTTTTTTTTTAAGCTTTAGCATGGTTGGAGCTTTATTGTATTATCAGTGTTTCATTATAAAATTTTGTTTCATAAAGAAGTGTGACGTGAGTGATTACATCAAAAATGTTTTTATTTATTTGTTTGTTTTGGGGGTAAATGCCTTCCTCAATTTGTTAAAGTACCCAATATTCTAGATGTTGATAATTGAAATTTGAATATTATATGCCACATTTGTTTTCTTACCGGTGGGTCCGAAATTTCTAGAAGGCCACGTCAAATCTCGCTGCCCGTGCCAGGAAAATTCGTTCAAGTCTCCGGATACACTTCCTACACATTTGTGTATTTACTTCACTGCCCTTGTTAGTGTATGCACACAAAATAAAAGCTTGACAAGAAAAAAATATTTTCTGAATAATCAAATTTGAACAGCCGAGGTAGAGGATCCATCATTTTTATATGAACAAACCAGCACAGGTAGCAGTGGTTGCCATGCATTACGTTTATATATATGGGATCTTTGGAGCTGTAACCCATCAATAGAGTAAAAAGAAATAATGGTAAACCTAGGACGACGAATTTATTTTTCAATAATCAATCTAGCTAGTTAGTTATTTTAAAATAATTTAATCATTGTAGATCTCACCAAAGGGATATGGAATGGAAGAGAGGCGGCTGGAGGGGTATCATGGTCTTTAACAAAATTAAATTAACAAAAATGTTTGACTTAAAAAATTTCATCATCCACGTAAAAACCCATTGTTGAAGCTTGACCACCTTCCAACCGCCATATATAATGCTTATATATATAGATGTACCATAGACCAAACACGGATAGAGCCTCCAACATCAACTCTTTACGTTGAAAAAAATCATATATCCAATACTTGCACGCCTCTCTCTCTCTCTCTCTCTCTCTAAGAGTACTCTGTCATATCATTTTCCTTGGTGAAAATTAAGCAAACTGTATTGAGATGGAAGGAAACAGTTCTTATACGTCATGGGCTGATCAATGGGACAGCAACCCAGACTCAGTCCCTGAGAGGTCCAAGAAGAGTGGTAGTGGTGTGACTGCCAAATATGGGAAGAAAGTTGGGGAAGGTTTTGGGAAGACCAAAGTGGTAGCTTCAAATGGTCTGAGGAAGGTGAAGGAAGGGACTTCTTTGGGCTTTCAATGGATCAAAGACAAGTATCACAAGACCACTCAGAAGCACTGATCATATATATATAGTAGAGATCTCACTCTGTATATATATTCATGATCTGTCATAGTATATGTATAATTTCATTATGTCACTATTTGTTGATTATGTTATATTTATTCATTTGTTCATATATATATATATATAAACTTGCACGATTTATATATATGATAGATTTTCTTTTTTCTAAAAGTTTACGAATATCTTTTGTGGATGAAGCCCTAATTCTACTTTATTAAGTTGTGAGTTGTGAGCATGGCTGTTTTAGATTTAGTAGGATTTGGATCATCATCTATCTCAGTGTCCATCACTTTCTTGTACAAGATGTGTGCCTTAGATATATATATATGTGTGTGTGATTGAGGATGCAGATTTTCCGTTGTGTTCTTTGCAAATTTATTTATGCATCGTCTTCCATGGTTATATTAAAGAAATATGACTCAAGACAATATTAGGTACGACCCAAATTTTAAAATAAAAATTATTAAAACATGACTCGTATACTTAACAATCTTTTTCTTTGACTATTCGGAAACAAAGCATAAGAATGACTGGTTCAACCCCGATCATTCTTACATGTAGAAAAAAATTAAAATCTACTAATCACTTGATCTTATCATGGGCGGCTGGAGCTCTCCAGTCAATAGAATTTATTTATTAAGCCCCTAAAAAATTTTATTCCTTTATATTTACACTTCAACGAGTAGGATGTATTAAAGTATATTCCTATAATTTAATTCTACCTTATTTTCATTTGATAAATGGTATTGAAAACTAGTAATACTTTCATCTATTCCTAGATTTTTTTCTATTAAACTCTTATTTTTAATTTTTTTATAGTTACTCTTAGGTTTTTTCTCTCTCTTAACCTTCTTACACATGTTTTTTTTTAGAAAAATTAGATTTTAGTGACCAAAATTGAAAAAATATTGCTTTTTAGTAACCTTAAACTCAATAAGAGATGAATACTGACCAAACTTAAAAAATAATTGTTAATAAGTGACCATTTAATCTTAATGTCCAAAATACTCTTTCTTCTCTCCATAGATCTCCATTCTTTTTTCATTTTTTTCAACTCCCAAATATCATAAACTTCAAAGAATCCGATGACTTGTATACAACGTATGAACATATATACATTCTAAAGAAAATATAATAATATATCCAAAACCCACCAAAGAAAAAAAATAGTATATGCACATGCATTAATTGTAAGACGAACATATATATATATATACATATATATATATACTTTCTTTTCTAGAATCTTTGTATGTCTTTTAAAGCTTTGATATTTGGTGGTGAGAGATTGGAGAAACGAAATAGAGATTGAGAATCTCTAGATAAAAGAGAGGGTATTTTAGACATTAAAGTTAAATGGTCACTTATTGACAATTATTTTTCAAGATTGGTTACTATTTACCTTTTATTGAGTTTAAGGTCACTGTAAAACAAATTTTTTTAATTTTGGTCACCAAAATCTAATTTTTCCTATTTTTTTTTCCTCTCCTCCTTTCAGCCAATTAGGGTGTATTAATATTTTAGGATAATAAAAGTTTTTATTCATCTTATCGGACAAATGATTATTGGAAAGTAATAAAAAATTTCATCTACTCATGCTTTTTTCTTTTTCTAATTTCCTACTCTTTTTAATTAAACTCCTAATTTTTGTTTCTTTAAAAAAAATTAATCCTTATCTCAGAGACGATTTTTTTTCCCCCTCCTCTCCTCTCCTCATTAGAGATGTCTTCTTCTCCCCCTACCCCAACTGCAAAATAGGAGTAAAAGTGTTGAAGACTTTGTTGGACAATTGAACAAGATTTGTATAACATCAAGTTGTATTGTTCTTTAACTTAATTTATTTTATAGTTTTATTATTATTTGTTTATCATAGAAGTTTGTGGTCATTTTTATTTATATTATTGAATATGTCTAATAGAAAATATGAATCATAATATGAAAAACTTAAAAAATAGTTCAATCTAAAAAAAAAACCTCTTGATAAATTTGTTACAACTAATAATCTCAAGTCATTTAACTAGTAACATCAAAAAGTTAAGAATAATAATTTTTAAATAAAAACTATTAACTATTATTTGATATTAGTATTTTAAACACTAAAAGACCACTATTTTTTCATTGATCATTTAAGCTTTCAATGCTATTCATACAATATACTCTAGTCAACTTCACATTAATTTTCAATCAATTCTCTCAGAATTTACTACAACAAAATATGCTTTTAACGACGGGCAAAAATGCCTTTTACAACGGGCATCCTACTACAACAAAATATGCTTTTAACGACGGGCAAAAATGCCTTTTACAACGGGCATCCTTCGCCGTAAAAACCCCCGTCGTAATTGACTGGCGATTTTCAACCACGGCCTAATACCCGTCGTGGAATGGTACATTCAACGATGGTCATAGCCCCTCGTAGAAAGATACTTTCCACGAGGGGCACTGACTGTTATTGAATGGATGAATCGACGACGAGTAGTGGCCGTCGTTGAATGTCCCTTTCCACGACGGTTACTGTTTGTCGTTGAATATCACCTTTCACGACGGTTACGGCCCGTCGTAGAATATGACATTCAACGACAGGCGGTGCCCCTTGTGGAAAGTATGTTACCACGACCGACTTTTTGAGCGTTGTTGAATATTAATTTCAACGACGGATACTAAGCCGTCATAAAAAACGACAAGAAACTACGACGGGCATGAGCTCGTTGCAGAATGGTGTCTTCAACAACGGGCCAAACCCCTCGTGGAAAGTGACTCTTTCAACGACGGGTTTAGCTCGTTGTGGAATGGTGCCTTCAACTACGGGCTAAAGCCCTTATGGAAATCTGGTTCCCACGACGCGTATTGCCCGTCGTAGAAAAAAAATATTTTTTAAAAAAAAATTAGGAAAAAATGCTTGCTAAATCTGCCCAAACAACCAACATCACTTAATACTTCCAATAAAAACACAACCACAACTCCACTCAAGCCATAAACCTATCCAAACAGCCAACAATTTCCTTCTAACAACACACAACCAGAACATACTCCACTCAACACACCAAATAAATTACAAACTATTCATGATATTAGCCACAAAAAAAAAAAGTTCAAGGCATAAAAAAGGTAAATTGACATCTAAATATAAAAAATAAATAATTAAATTCCAAACTTCTTTTATATACAATAAAAAAAGTTCAAGGTACACAATTGTCATCACTATTAACACATATATATACAAGAAAATAAAAAATTGACAATCTTTAGTACCCACAAAATATTTGAAGAATATGCAAGGACCTTCCTCGGTCATGAATGCAAAACGAGGCTGCCATATTTGTTTTTTCTCCTTTCTCTAACCTTGCTCCTACAAGTAAACATACTATTATTTGATTAGGAAGGCGAATAGCAAATTAATTAGAAATAGGCAGAAGTCACACAAACAAAAACTGAATGACATCAAAAAACAATCAACATACTAAAGAAGAATTTGCATTAGAAACAAATAAGAGAGAACCAGAATTAAAAATAAAAAACAAGGAAAAAAGAGAAGAAATAATGAAAGAAAACATAATCGATCATGTAGCTTTACAACAAACACACAAAACAAAAACTTTGCTTTTAGCTGAGATTTTCAGGTCATTGTCTTCGCTGAGATTTTAACTCAATATAGGTCTCACTCCCAATTGTAGAAGACACAACATACATGATGCACCAGATCCCATATCCAATTCTATATATATATATATATATATATATAATTCACCTTGAGAACTGCTACATGCTCACTCCAAGAGGCTTTTAATTTTTCCCTCTTAATTAAACTCTAGGTTACTCTATATCTTCCTGTCCAGGTAATTATTGTTAAAGAGGAAAAATACAACACTATTTTGATATTTTTATTGTGTTTTGAATACTGTAGCAGAAAAAAAAACACACATTTTGGTAACGAAATGTGTTTTCGATTATTATTGAAAACACTCGTAACAAAAGCAATTATTCTACAAAAACAAAAATGTAAAACACAAATGCATGCCAATTATGCCTTTGATTATTAAACATGTTTCTATTTTGGAATAAAATAATAAATCATATCACAACAAAAGCATTGTTTCTTCTAGGTATGAAATTAAATATGTAAAACTGAAACAATTGCCAAACTGACCCTAAAATTGACGTTTTAGCACATACCCATCCAAGGGTGTTTTTTATACAACTCAGAATCACTTCCTCATTAGCATGGTGATGGGTAGTGTTTGAAATTTGAATACACCATTTTTGAATGCATTGTAGAGGACTTGGCACTTTGTGTTTGTATCTATGAGAGAAAAGGAGTTTCTTTTCATTTCTTCACTATTTTACAACCATATTTCTACATAATTTTACACTTAAAAAAAAATCATTTAACTTATAAACATATCAAAGTAATATCAATAGAATTAAACCTCTTCACCTCACTCTCTTCACTCATGGAATAGGCAAGTTCCAATGTCACAGTCAGAGCTAGAGCCCAAGAACCCATCTAACTTATTCACTTGTTCCCTACCACTCTGCAATAATAGTAACATCATATCTGAATTACTATGCATTCCAAAACTACTTGACAATCCATCACTACCTTCAAATTTTTCCTCTTGACTCAACTGCGAAGCAACAAAATTTTCGTCATAAAAATATGTCGACTCCCACCTTTCAGTGCTCTTATTGTGAAATAAATTTTCAATTAAAACACCATTTATCTTGGTACCCATTAAAGATAGTAATTCAGTACCAAAAACAAACTGATTTGTATACATTATCAAACTTTGTAAAATACCCAACTGATAACATTGCCAAGCTTTCAGTTGACAACTCATAATGCATCCACTTTGAAAAAACAGCAACTCCAGGACATTAATAACATATTTGATCAATGGCCAGAATAGCTGGAATTGGAATTCCTATGATGGTTGGATGTTGGAACTCACAACACTAAAGCTAAAGAATGATGAACCCCTTGTTGAGTACATCATTCATAAGCAATCTTTAACCCATAATATCTAGACTAGCATAGCAAGGATAAAACATTCCAAGGATGATGTGTCACAAGCTGACAAGTTCAGCTAGTCATTGACCACAAGTCAGATGAGAAAACATTCCAAGGAGCATTGTAAACTGACCAAACAGAGGAGAAGCAGCTGAACTAACCAAACAGAGGAGAAGCAGTTGAACTTACTGTCCAAACCTGTTTTTTTATGGGTGTTTGGTACCAAGTGAACTCCACTTGTCCTAATCTTGCTACCTTTATTATTCATTTATTGTCATTAGATTTTACCCTTCATATGCATATACAGAACCAACAAATTTCTATCTTCCCTAATGAAGCTAACCTATATTCTGCACTACCATCTAAACTTTAACAGGTAGATTGCCATTGCCACACATGCACAACTATATTTCAGGCCAAAGTTCCAAATACGTGACCAAGGAGAAACAGTTTAGAATAAAATGAAACTGTATGGAGAAAAGAAGGAACAGAAGTGAGGCTTCATAAACACGTTTGAAGAGAAGCAAAATTACAATAAGAATATAAAATAACTTACCAGGTATGACAAGAAAAACCACCCAAAATTAAGTGCACTATCAGTCCTGCAAAACAAATTGAGTACAAATATATAGCAGAGCATTCTCAAGTATAGATTCAATGTTAGACAATAGAATTACTAAAACATAAATATACTGGGGCCAACAACATGTGGACCAAAAATCACATCTGTAGACAAGAAACAATCATTTTTTGAATTGTAACTCATCCCATGACACGATTGATATACCAGACATAACACCCAATAGAAGAGGATACAAATTCCGAAGCAAATTATTCTCTGTACATTTTAGTTTCAGTTACAATTAGAATCTCATAATATGTTATCCACAGTATTAACTTGGAGGCAAAGCATCTTCTCCATGAAGTTTTATGATCTCCGTCTTTCCTTCAGTTTTTACAACAGCACATTAAATTTATCCTACAGAAAAAAGTGGCATGGACATGTTAAGGAGAATACTGTTCTACCATAAAAGGATTTACTATTCACTTGAGAATTAGTATATACGCTTACCTAGAAGCAGTTCTACCATCTTATATGGGAGAACAAAAAAAAAAAAAAACCCCTCTCATAAAAAAGTTTCTGTAAGGTCTGTGTTTTGCCAGAAATAGCTCCAGTTCAAGAGAAAAAGAAAAAAATCAAGGCTCAATTTATCTCAATAAATGATTGACTTTGAAAAATAAGGAAATTTAGCACCTCTTTCCTAGCTAATTTTTTTTAAAAAAAAGTCACCCAGCAATTACTTTTTGTGCAAGGAAGACCATGCCTGAAACATTTTCCCATCAAAACAGAGCCTCAACATAAGTGAATAAGGCTCTGGACTGAGAAAAAAATATCGACAGCAAAATCCTAAACACATCAGCAAAAGTATAAGAATTCACAAACTCAACCTTGCATCATTTAGCAACTCATGATTTATTCAGCAACTTTTGAGACCAAATTAAAGCGCACACAAACACACGATGTCACATAAAGCATTATTATTTGTTTAGGAAGGTGAATTGCAAACAAATAGGAAGAAAGTGAGCACTTAAGTTATCAAGGTGTGTTAGACAGGGCAGTCGCAATCTCTCATCCTGGTACTCTGGTAATTCTAGGGTAATTCTAAATAATAAAATTCTATTAAATCTTGGACTACATAAATTTACTCAAGAAATGAATAAGAACAAATGAGTTTTTAAGACCTACTCTGAATCCTGAAACCAAAAGGCCAGGAAGTTTAAACTCTCTGGGAAGCCTGCTAACTCCATATCCATCAGCAATTATTCTAGCGTAGGATTTTGATGCAATTTTAGAGACCACAAATAAACCATATAGCAGGACAAAATATCAGACATCTATTAATAAAAAAATAGTATCTAATTAATTTAGAAAATCTAACAAAAGTTTAGAAACATACGGTCATTAAGCAAAAACTCTCAAATTCAAGCTTATCACGAAGGTGACCCTGCAAGTAAATCAAATAATACTTTCATTCAATGTAGCAGGATTAAAATGAGAAAATTTTATGATTTTGGAAACATGTTAAAGAGGTATTTTCAGACTTACGGATTTTGATAAACCTACTTGGCCATGCAATTGAGGAAGCCATCACATGACCAAGAATACTGTGAGGTGGAACAACCCTGTACAAGGTCACGTTGGGTTCCTTGACATCATTGATCCATACTTTCCAACATTCCATACCAAGAGGAAAATCACCTACGAGATCACTAGGATTGGTTGAATCAACTTCACCCTCGGCGATAACTAATCCTGTCCCATTATAATGCAATAAATCGCATTTCTCCCCGATAACATTTTCGGTAGGTGAGAATTGAGGTGGAACATTGGGACAAGATTGGTTGTTAACATTTTGTGCCTACCAAGAGAAAAAATAAATAAATAATGCTTTCTTGAGTAAATATTAGCGTTGTAATATATGAGTAAAAGATTGCATAAAATATTAGCATTGTAATTTATAGACAAATTGCTTACTAATGACGATTGAAACAATTGCATTTGTTCAAACATCTGTTGGTGCATTTGCATTTGTTGTTGCAGTTGCCTTTGTATTTGTTGTTGTTGTTGCAATTGTTGTTGCAAGTCTTCAATCGTCCTCTCATATTTCTGAGAAACACCTTTCTGGGCATTTATCTTTGTTAGTGTTACCCCAAACCCAAGTCCTCTAACTCTTCCTCGATGTTCAGGACCCAATACATGCGTGATTGCATCATCATGAATTTCTGAACTCTGAGTGGTCCGTGTATAGTCTTGCAATGATATATGTAAAAAATACTTCTTAGCATAATAGTTATATAAAATACTAACATAAACTAAAAAGGAAAGATTTGTTACCACGGCCTCCTTAACTTCTTCATTTATATAACTTCCATCTTTTCTTTTATGTGCTTCAATCCACACATCTACTCTTGAAATTGAATCAGGCGCGTCTAATTTTTCATTCTACATAAGAATATAAAATAATGAAAACACTTAGTCAATGTAGGAGAGGTCCATGATATTAAAAAAAAATTATTAAACGATATTTCATTACCATCTCCTTAGTCAACCGCGCATAGCCTTTTCGACTTGTTGTGTGGGGGGTTTTGTTTTTAGCCCTCAACTCTTGATATTTAACTCTTTTCTCCTAGAAATACAAAATTTTAGTTAATTTATATATATGTCATGCATAAAAATAAAAAAGTAAAAAGGACATACAATTCAAAGCATACTCACAGCATGGTCAGCTGATAAACGCTCCATAGCAAATTTTTCCCACTCCTCTGGTGTGGGCACATTGGTGGGCCTCAGGAGTTGTATCTTTCTTGGATTATTTCCCACCTTCAAAATGCGATTTGTCATTGTTGATTTATAGGTGCGCCAAGCAGCTCCCATCTTTTGAAATGAGTAATGGGATGCACTTTCGTCAACATCAAACTCATGCTGCAGTCAAATAACAAATATATAGGTAGAATCCGCTATTTTGTTTAATGGGACACTTACATTAATAACCTTATTTCTCATTCTTTCTCATTTATATCTATATACGTAGAATCTGCTATAGCATAAAAATGAAATTGGTTAAAGTTTATAAAATGTAATAAAAAAATCCAACCTCCATTTGAAAAACTTGCTCAAAGTTGGGACTCAAATTCAGAATCATTTAATTAGTAAAAGACATATAAATGTAGCATTAGCCTCATTTTATTTAAATCAATAATTGAAAAATACCTGTATAGCCTCCCATAAATCATCTTTGAATTGCTCTAGCGCCAATCTCCATTTTTCAATAGTTACGGGCACTATCTCACGTACCCATATTGGAAGGGATGAATTGTATTTTGTACCATTTTTTCCAATTGGCTGTCCAGTTTCGTCAAACTCAACATGAAGCCTCTCAGTCCCAGGTTTTGACTTGAGAATGCCACCCAATGTAGACTTTCCCCTAACCTTCCTTTCTTTAGCACTTGTTGCTTGGTCCTCACAAGTTTGAACTTGAGAACTAGCATGATTGGGTGAAGTCCCACCAACTCCTACTAGGCGGTGACTTGTGGGTGTATGAGGAGAGTTTGAACCCCCATCAGAAATGCGTATGGATGAGGGTGGAAGAACTACTGCAGCCAAAACTGCTTGACGCTCCTTTTCTCGTCTTTTCGCACCCTGTCTAGAACTCTTCATTTCAAGCAGTTTGAAAATTAATAGAAGAATAACATTAGCAAAAGCTAAACTTTTTCATATTTCAAACTAATTAATGCTGAAAAAAGTTGTAATAAGCAGTAGATGCTTACCTCGCATTGTTTAGTCATAATGAAAAGGAGGTATAAAATTGATTTGTGTAGAAGCTCAAAAATCTGCAATGTGAAGTTAGCAAAAAAATATCAAGCACATGCATACAAGAACAAAGTAATACTCAGCGGCAAGTCAATCATCATCTCACTATGAAACATAATAAAGGGTGAACCAATCAAAACTATATTTCATTAATAGATAGGCCACACTAGATTACAAACAAAATAAGGGCCATAGATGAATACAACCAAAAATAAAGCCAACATAAATCCATACTTTTTAAACTCCAAACTATTCTGCCCTCACAATCATCTCGTACATATGAATGATCATCATCATCAACATTTGAGTCAAGTCTTGATATATCTAAAGGAGCATAAGGCACATAAGGATTCTCTTCAAAGTTATCCACATCATATGAGCCTCTAGGTGGTGCTTTAAGGACAACATACCAACTTGACGTTTCATTTTCCCTAGAATAAAACACTTGACTAGCCTGTGACGCAAGGATAAATGGATCTCTTGCAAATTGACTTTGACCTTCATGAAGGTTCACCAACGTAAATCCATCCTCAACTTTGATACCATTTCTAATGTTTGCCTAATCACAGTGAAATAATGGCACATTAAATGTGTAGTTGTTCAACAAAATTATATCTTTCAGAACACCGTAGTAAGAAATTTTTTCAACGACTTGATTTGTGTCTCTATCACTGGAACGACATATAGTTTCAGCTTCAATTGAAACACCACTATTTTGTGTGCTCCTCTCTATATCCTTGGTGTGAAATCGTTGACCATTCACAATATATCCAGAATAGGAAGTTACTTCTGTCCTAGGCCCACGTGCAAGCCATTTTAATGTACTTGACACATTGTGATTTGCATGAATCACAATTCTTAACCATGAACTGAAGGTCTCCATATGTTTCTTTTCTAGCGCATTTTCATTCCTTGCTAGACGACTGTCTTCAAGCTTGAGTTCTTCCCGATGTTTCCTAACATGTAAAACAATATGGTTATGCACGTTTTTAAATTAATTGTTATAAACAAAATAAAATATTAGTAATATCTTACTTTATGTATGGTTCAACCTCGTCATTGTTGAATAATACATAACGGTGAGCAATGGCTAACATGTCAGAAGGCATGGTTTTAAAAATTTCTTTGGATATTTTGTGTCCTCCTTCTGTGCTTTCACATTCAATATCTTCATTTCGAGATTGACGAAAACCTATTTCAGCTACTTTTTTCATGTGCTCACTACAAAATTGAACGCACTCGTCAACCAAATAGCATTCTGCTATGCACCCTTCCGGTCTCGCTCGATTCTTAACAAAGCCTTTATAAACCTTCATAATCCTGAGTATGACGCAAGAAATATATTTATAAATTAAATAATATTTCTAACTACATATAATAAAAGAAATATTATAAATAAATTACCTCTCAAATGGATACATCCAACGGAATTGTACTGGTCCACAAAAAAGAGCTTCCCGTGCAAGATGAATGGTAACGTGTACCATAATGTCGAAAAAAGACGGTGGGAAAAACCTTTCAAACATGCATAAAGTTTCAACAATTTCACTTTCAAGTTTTTCCAATTGCTTCCTATCAATCACCCGTTGGCATATTTCATAAAAATACGTGCATAAGCGAAATACAGCATTCCTCGGACCCTTTGGTAGTAATCCACGTAAAGCAACAGGTAGTAATTGCTGCATCAGAACATGACACTCATGGGATTTTAAGCCACTAATCTTGCATTCATCCAATGATACTCGTTGCCCAATGTTTGAACTATAACCATCAGGTAGCTTCAACTGTTGTAGCCTTTTACAAAATTGAGCCTTCTCTTCCTTTGATAATGTATGGGGTGCTGGTGGTAAGTAATGTTTCTTGCCCAACTCCTTTGGGTGCAAATCACCCCTGATGCCCATTTGTTTCAAATCTTGACGAGACTTGAGTCCATCTTTTGATTTTTCTTTTATATTCAATAAAGTGCCAATAATGCTCTCGCAAACATTTTTTTCAATATGCATTACATCCAAATTATGACGAAGAAGTAATGCCTATCATAGAAAGCAAAAAAAAAAATATTAGTAAGGAGTGTGATATCCTCAAAGAAAAAGTAATGGCCAAATAAGTTAAACTCCACAATGAATTCAAATTGTATACCTCCCAGTATGGTAACTCAAAAAATATAGACTTTTTTCTTCCATGGCCAAGTTTCAGGTTTTTCTTTGGACTTGTTGCGCTTTTGGGGAGGCTTTTCTTTGGACCTCTTACGCTTTTTGGTAGTTTTTGCTTGGAAATTGTTGCACTCTTTGGGAGGTTTTCCCCACTTATTCTCTAAATTCTCAACAAGACAAAAAAATTTTGAACCAGATAATAATCTAGGTGGCCTCCACAGTTCTTCTTTTCCATCAAACCATGTTTTCTTCTTTCTATATGGGTGATTGATCGGAAGAAATTGCCGACTACCCCTAAACACAGTTTTCTTACTAAATGGCAACCACTCTGAGCATGTTTCTTTAGCACACACTGGACAACCACATTCACCTTTTGTTGCCTGACTAGACAGATTAGAATAAGCTGGTAAATCATTAATTATCCACATCAAAACCACCTTCAAATTAAACATGGATTTAGTGAATGAATCGTAGAGCTCAACACCTTTCTCCCATAACTCCTTTAAATCTTCCACCAATGGCTCCAAAAACGCATCAATGTTATTCCCTGGTTGCTTTGGTCCTGAGATCAACAACGTTAACATCATATTATCTTTAGACATGCAAAGCAGTGGGTCAAAATTATATACAACTAAAATCACCGGCCAACAACTATGTTTAGTGCTAAGGTCACCGAATGGATTGACTCCATCGGCCACAAGGCCAAGCCTCAAATTTTGAGGATCTGATGCAAAACACGGCCACTTTTTATTTATCATATCCCATGCAAGTGAATCAACTGGATGTCACATCTTTCTATCTTGACTTTTATTAGTCGACTGCCACAATACTTGTTCAGCCTTTTCAATTGATCGAAATAATCGCCTAAATCTAGGTACTATTGGAAAGTACCAGATCACCTTAGCCGGAACCCCTTCTCGAACCTTCTTAGACTGTTTGTTCATTTTCCACCGTGAAGTACCACATTTTGGGCATGCATTCAAATCCTTGTTTTCTTTTCTAAACAAACAACAGTCATAAACGCATGCATGTATTTTTTCGTACCCCAAATCAAATATCTTCAATAGCTTCTTTGTTGCAGACATCCCCTCTGGAAGTTTGTTATTTGGCGGAAGCATATCACGAAGAATGTTAAGAAGCTCATTAAATCCAGTGTTAGACAGGTTATGAGTTGTTTTATGCTTGTATAAAGTAACTGTCGCTGACATAATTGTATACTTTGTACAATCAGGATATAAAGGAGTTTCAGCATATTCTAATGATTTTCTGAACTTCTCCTCTTTACTTCCATCAATAGGCTCTATAACAGCGTTGTCTTCACCATCAAAATACGCATCTCTAAACATCTCATATGTTTCAGGCATTTCCACACGGTCTTCATCGCCTTCATTTTCTAAATGTGCACTCCTCCTATCTCCATGAAAGACCCATACAGTGTATTTGGAATCCATTCCATTTATCACTATATGCTCGTACACCATATCAAAGCTTTGATATTGTGCATTTAAACAATGTTTACAGGGGCATAAAATGGCATCTCAACTCCTTGCATTACCTTTAGCCCAATCAATAAATCTTCGTGCTCCATTTATATACTCGTTTGAAGCTCTACAATTGAAAACTCAAAATTTTAATATGAATGGGTATAATGACTAAACTTTTATGGGTAAGGTTTTGTGTTATATTTACATATTATTAAGGTGCATCCAACCTTTATCCATGGCTCCTTGTTGACTTATTCAATAATAAGCGACTATTTCTACTATAAACGATTGATAACCTAAACCAAGTTCATTGTAAGTAAAAAAAATAACAATACTATGATTATATATCTAGACTTTGGCCACATTACTAATTGAATCTTTGATAGTGATAAAACAGAAACCCATTGAAACTGCTAGCATGAAATTCAAGTATAGTTTTAAAGCTTAATCTAACAATACCTGAGTGTTTGACAGTGAAAAGTGCATCAAAATTTATCATTGAGTATAAAAAATGAAGTTCATGCATAATCTTAAAAAATTACAGCTAAACATGACTTAACAAGTATACTGAGTGGTGTTCAAGCAGCTAAGTTATATTTAGATCAAAATATAAACAATAAGAACATGACAACAGCGATTTAGACTTGATAGCTAGTACTTTTCACTCAGCTTTTGGAGATTTCAGGATATGTTTTTCAAAATAAATTTTACCCCAAAGTTCCTAAACTCATTTGAAATAAGGAATTTACCTCGAAATGAAAAACACGTAGATCGCTAAATTCACCAAACACCCAAGCTCAAAAGCTGCATTCATAAGGTATATTTCAATGAGTCAATGAGACCACATGTTACAGCCATAACAAAAAAAAAATTGAAAGTTTTCATGTGCATCATGAATCCCTAACTCCTTCAACTTCTTTCTATACGCTGATATATATAACATGGCTGATATTTAATTTCATGTATATGTGTGTGTCATAGAAATCACAAAAGAACAAGAAAAGAAGCTCAACTATCTATAAAAATATATAATTATACACAAACACATAGTGGACAAGAAGAAACTAACATTACGATGAAGGTTGATTTATAATCAAGGTGGTCATTTGCTTGATATATATGGACTTTTACTTAAAGAAAGAGCTAGCTGATCACTAATGACATGTTCCCTAGGAGGAACTACTACCCTCCATTCCTTGTCTCAAATACAGCTAGCTTCCATACAAAAACAAACCATTGACCATGGAAACAAGTATTATATATAGTGGTGATTTGATTATTATATGATCTGATTTTGCCATGTATTTTTGAGTTTGGGTACTCTTTTTTTCTAAATTAATTACTCCATAATTTATACCGTGAAATATTTTTCTTTCCTATCAAAGAAGGTGCTACTTTTCTCTCTTCTCCATTGTCTCGATCTACTTAACTTGCCTTTTTCAAATTAAAGTATTCAATGTATACATACATAGGCAGAGAATGACAATGATCCAACAAGCTCAAGTTCATGGCAAAAATGTTGACAGTGGCTACAAATCGGAAATCCTTTTATGTTATCTAACTTTTCCAAAGCCAAATCAACTTTACTAAATTCAAACTTGGTTCAATTCAAACATGATACTGATCTTGCTCAACTTACAACCATAAGTTCATCACTATTTATTAAAATTTTTGAAAAGAAATAATGATAATTGCCTAATCGGAGTGGATTTCTACAAAATAACATGAGAAGGACAAACCGTGACCCACACCAGCACCACTACAGCCAAGTTTTGAATCAAAGAACTCTCATTATAAGAAAGAAAAGTTCCTATCACGCTAATTTCATGGGTCCCATCACCACACTGTCCCAACCCAAAAGATGGGACTCCACACAAAATATTATGCTCACACGACCCCAAAAAAGATTAACAAAAGGATTACAAAAAAGTACAAAAAGAAAAACAAAAGAAGTTGGCCACCCACTCTAAAACATGTTATATGCATATATACACAAAAAAATCCCAAGAATATTATATGTTATATGGAAACAAATACTAGCACAATAATGATAAAACAAATCCCAAGAATATATGTGGAAACAAATAGCACAATATGTTTCAAAATCTGCAGGTTAATTTACTTGTCTTAATTTATTCTAATCAAACCTGATCACTTGTGCTTCTTTTATGTTTTTCTCAATCATTTCTTCTTATATATATATATATGGGGGCTGTGTTGTTTCATGGGGATATATCAGGGTTGTATCGCTCTGGTAACAGTTGCAGGCTGAGATGGATAAACTATCTAAAGCCAGACACTAAGAGTGTGTGAATTCTCTTCCATCTCTCTCAATAGCTAATGACCCTATATGAAGAAAGGACTTATGGATTTATATGTTGAATTGGATCATTAATTATTTAATTATCCACTACATTAAATTAATGTCAAGCTTCAATTTTATACTGATCTAAAATGTGAAGAAAAAAAGTATGATTAGTCCTGTAGTTTCCTATAATTAGAAGTAAAAGGACATAGAGAAGAAAAGGCCAAACAAACATCCTCTGTCACTCACCAATGATCAATGTGCTTTCACATGCATGTCAATTTAAAGGTGGTGGTCAGATCAAAAAAATGAATAAATAATAAAGAAATAAAAAACTTCTATCCTCTTTACAATGCAAGTTGCTGTTATGCCATTGTTGTGAAAGGTAGACATTGTCTGACAAGCCATAAAATTATCTCTAGCAGCTAACCATTAGACATGCTTGTGATAGATATATGCTTCATGGCAGATGGTTACATATAAAAATGAAGTGGATTTTGTAGTTAAGCGCATGCACATCTTTGTTAATTTACTATTACTGCAGTCTCCATACAAGATATGTAAAAAGAAGGATGATACATACATATGTGTATATGTGTATATATATGTATGGTTGGAATCCAAAGTGAATGAATTAATTACAGCAAGTTGGGTGATTTGGGTTTAAGATATTGATTGTGTAGTAAGGTTGGACTTAGCTGGCCTAACTAATAACACTGACCCTAATAGGCCAAAATGTCTCTGGATTCATAGAAATGCATGACTGACACTGTTTTGAATTAATGAAGTTTATTTCTCAAAGTAGGCTTAATTTTGCCTACAGTTTGGCTTAACTTCATTGGCATCTAAAAAGCTACTTTCTTGGGAGTAAATCAATCAACTTTATGATTAATCAATTTCAGCTCCAAGTAGATGGCTAGAAAAGCCTAACCTAACAAAGTCCTTAATTAAAAGATCATTTCTTGTAGTGTAAGTACGAGTATAAATTAAATACTCTAAATTCTTGGAGACCACCATTTAATCTTACTCGAGGCCTACTAAACATCTACCTAATATTTAAGAATCTATTAAATATCATATTTTCTGTATTTGATATGATATAATTAATCCATATCAGTGTAGAACAAACAAAAGACTGCACAAATAGTTGTTCTTTTGTTAAGCATTGTAAATAAAATGCTACCAGCCTATCAGATTTAAAATGCTCCATCTGAATTTCATAATATAAAAAAAAAATTATAACAGTATATATTGATGCTATTATATTTCAAATTATAATTTTACCACAATTTAGTGTACCAAATACATAAAACCAAAAGAAGATAGAACAAGAGAAGAATTATAACAGTATATATAATGATTACATTTTAGAGAGTCTTTAACTCACATGCATAAAACCTTCTTGAGGCGAGACATTTTTAGAGCTTTATCTGATAGGGTCGTCTCATTCCTTAACATTGTTAGGTATAAACACTAAGATGGTGAAAATGTTGGTGACATTGCTGATACTTTTGTGGGAGTTTTAGTGCTTTTTAGATGCATTTGAAAGATGCTTTTGTTGCTCTAAACCTTTTTTGTTTTTGAGGCGAGACATTTGTAGACACTCGAAACTCAACAGTTTTGCAATGTTTGAAGAAGGTCATCTAATGTGCTATTAGGTATTTTTTTTGGTCCGTATAATTTTGGTGAATCGGTTTCTTGTTTGTATATATTTGAAACCATGTCTGAATGAAAAGCATGTCTGGTATTTGATATGTTTGAGAGTGTGAACCTTTGGAGTATGATAGTGAGTTGTTGAAGTTTTATATCGGTTGTTTTTTTATATTAGTTAATCATTGTTATTTAGCTTTTCAGTTGCAGCATAGATGATAGCATTGTATATATAATGTTTGTTTAGTTTTCAGAATGGTGCTTATTAGAGATTGAAACCACTTTAGGATTTTGTTTCTTTTCTGTTCGGAAAATTTTTTATATTGTGGGACTGATTTGAATATCTTGTTCACAGTGTTGCTGTATTAAAAACCTTTGAAATTTTTATTACAAGTAGCTTTATGTATCTAGTTATTTTCTGTAAAATTTCAGGGCCATTGGACGTGTAGTTATTTTTCTAAAAATCTGGTAGTGAGTGATTTCAAAGACATTTTTCCATCCCAGTTGCCCAGATTGCCACCTAAGAGGGAAGTAATTTTCATATCTCCTTGTCATATGGCACCGCTAAATTGCGAAAACTCAAGAAGCAACTTAAGGAGAATTTACTCTGACTATGTTCCGTTACATGGAATTAAAATCGGTGAAATTGACAAAAAAATTTCAAATTTTAATTTCAAGACTTCAATTTCATGCTGTTGAACATAACCTGTGAAAATTTTAAAAAGCCACGATGTCGTGTCTAATGCTTTCAAACTGTGTCTTGCATAAGTATTTGATATGATATAATTAATCCATAAATCCATATCAGTATAGAACAAACACAGAAGACTGCACAAATAGTTGTTCTTTTGTTAAGCATTGTAAATAAAATGCTACCAGCCTATCAGATTTAAAATGCTCCATCTGAATTTCATAATATAAAAAAAAAATTATAACAGTATATATTGATGCTATTATAGTTCAAATTGTAATTTTACCACAATTTAGTGTACCAAATACATAAAACCAAAAGAAGATAGAACAAGAGAAGAATTATAACAGTATTTATTGATGCTATTATAGTTCAAATTGTAATTTTACCACAATTTAGTGTACTGAATACACAAAACCAACAGAAGACAGAATGAGAGAAGTGCTGAGCAATGATGATCAGATACAAATTACAATGTACACACATGACAATAAACAAGCTTCCACATATCACACACTAGATATTTCTATCAGGTTACTGAACATTCAAAATACAAACATAAGAATACCTCATGCAGAAGACAAATTCCCATACTGCCATGGGTTTACTCTGTTGTTCTGACATCATCCTCATAAATACTACTGTCCAAGCTATCTACTGCAGCACGATGTTCAGTATTTACCATTGATGGTCCTTTGCCTCTCGGTTTCTCTTTTAATCTCTTTACCTCTCCTAAAGACTAAACAGGAATAAATACAATAAAATGTCATATATTTCACAAAAATTAACTTCTTAGTAATAGAAATCTAAAACTTATCATAGTGATTTGAAATTTGAACGGAGAGATCAAAACTAGTAGGAACTATGTATAAGATCCTTGAGAGGAAGAAAACTGCATCCTTTAACCACTTTAGAAGGCTGCTTGTAGGATATTGACAAGGTTTCCACATCTTGTGTTTAGTCAAATCATCAGTATCATAGAAACTGACCAAATACACCCAGGGAAAAAATCACTTCTTTACCTCACTGAAACTAAAAGAAATTCACCTAAAAGACGGACATGCAAACCAACCAATTATGGTCCACTAAGAGATAATTAGGTGTACTAGCATGCACAATGGGGCTATCTGGGTTCATGAACGGTTTGCACATAAGATTTTCAATGTCTCTACTAGTCATTCTTTTAGGGGTGCTAGGGGCCATTGCTAGGTACATTAATAGACAAGCATGAGGATGCGGGTTTGGGTCTGAGAGCAATCATTCTGCAAAGCAATGCCAACATTGTAGCAGTGTATAAAATTTCTCAACATTCTCAAACAAATACATTCCCATAGTCATCACAGTCGCCACTTGTGCACACCAGTACATAGGTCCTTGACCAAATTGGCACACAAACATCACAAACCATCCAACCACATCCTATAATATAACCTAGAGGCTTGCCTGTCAATTAAATGCTAAAATCCACACACAGACAACGAAATTGAAATAGAGAGCCAATTCACACACACACAAGCAAAACAATTGAAACAGAGAGAGAGAGAGCCAATTCAAAGTTAAAATAGGGAGCATACCTGATGTAATGACGTTTGTGATGAACCCTAACGAAATATCGATCAACAAGATTGGGCGAAGTTGATTAGTGAGTGAAATTGGGTTAGGGTTTTGATTGGTGAGAGAGATTAGGTTGATTTTAAGGAGAATCGAGAGAAATAGTTATGAACCCCCACTTTATCAGTTACTTTGTGTACGATATGGAGTCTCCATTTCAAGTTGACGATCTTCAATTAGACTAGAATGTGAGAGGCTTAACAGACAAAGCAAACGGTGGATACTTCCGGCCACTAGTTGGGTAAAAGGTGAGGAAACAATTGTAGAAAATGGGGTAAGAAATGGTGATTAGAGAGGGAGAGAGCAGAGTGATAGAGTAGGGATTGATCACAGTGAAAAAAATAAGCGGGAATCGAAAAGAAGACCGCGAAATGGATAAAAAAGAAATTCACTTTTAATTACGGGCATTGCCCGTAATAAGTATGAATATTTCTACGACGGCCCACACCCCTCGTGGAAAACATCTTTCTACGACAGTCCTTCCAGCCCATCGTGGTAAGTTTAATTCCACAACGGGCCATCTACGACGGCCAGGACCCCTCGTGGACAACATATTTCTACGACGGTCTTTCAAGCCCGTCGTGGTAAGTTTAATTCCATGACGGGCCTTTCTTGCCCGTCGTAGAAAGTTTCTTTCTACTAGGAGCAATTATTGCCCGTTGTAGAAAATTAATTTTCACAAGGGGCAACACTGGCCCGTCGTTAAAATCCTGTCGTTAAAAGCTGTTTTTCTTGTAGTGATTGAACTAGTGCACAAACTGTATGGACTCAGAAGATTTACCTCTAAAAAGAAATAAATACAGCATATTGGTCATCAATGTTTAGATCATAAAATCAAGTACTTCACTCATTGACAAACTAAGTGTCCCAATTATGCATTCACAAATCAAAGTGAAATTAAAAAGAAATATAAAGAATTCACATTATTTCTCAGAAAAATATAATTCTTATAATCTCATATGATTATTACTAAAAATAAACAAAACCTATCCTAACCTAAAAGATATGATCCAATGGAAAACAAATAATGAACATAAGTTCAGTCTATGACCATCAAAGTCCTAAATGAATCAGTTAGGGGGTTTTGCACCCAAATACTTATTAGGAATAAATTCCATAGTATCAACAGACACAAACTTCTCCAAATCTTCCTTTTTCATCCAGATAGTTTTAACATGCAATTTATCAGGAAAGAATTATGGAGAAACAAAAACATTCTTCTTTTTATTTGAATTCTTTTTACCTTGAGAATTTTTGGGTTTGTTCCAATAATGTGGCTTTTTAGCATTAACCCTATTCTTAGCAAAAGAATTATGCACATAAAAATCAGAATTAGAATGTCTTCTCTTTTTATAGCAATAGTGTTGACTATGTCCATTCTTACCACAAAAAGTACAATACAGCACATTGGACAAAACATTAGCATGCACAGACTCAACTTGAGACTTAGGTTTGGGTTTAGACACAATCAAATTCTTGGGTTTAACAAAAACAGTTTTTCCCTTAGATGATGACCCAACAAAAGCTAATCCAGTTTTATCTCCTACAGGCTTACCAACACTAATCATGCTATCAAGCTTAATTTGCCTAGAAGTAAAAGCAATTAGTATCTCTCGTAATTTTCTCAATTCAGGCTCAAGAAAATTAATTCTAGCAATAAAAACATTTTTAGCAGAATTAGCTTGACTTACCTCATTTTCGAGAAACTTGACTTTGCTTTGAAGATTCAGAATTTCTGTTTTACTTTCTTTAATCAACTTCACTTGATCTTCATTCTTTTTCTTCAAAGTCTCTTTCTCGGATTTTTCTTGCTTCAGCTTCTCAGATTTTTTATTATAAGCTTCCAGCAATTTCTCAAAGAGTTCTGGCAGCTTACTTTCACATGGTTCTACATCAGACTGCTCAACTTCTGAATCATCAGACCCAACTTGACTGAGAGTAGTGTATATCTCTGTTTCACCTACATCAAAAGAAGAATCATTAGCAGTATCACCATTCAATAAAGCAACAAAAGCAAGAGAATCATTCTCAACAAAAGAATCACTATCAGAGTTAGAAGATTCAGACTCAGACATAATAGCTTTCATGACTTTCTTTTTAGTTTTTGAACTTTTCTTTGCACTAAAGCTATTTTTCTTGAGACTTGAACATTGATTAGATGTATGACCTTTACCACCTCATGTCCAACAAGTGAGTTCAATCTCCCTAGAGTCATCTTTTTTCTCTTTCCTTTCCTTACCTCTAGATGATGAATTTTGATTCCGAAATTTAGAAGAATTTCCTTTTCTCAAATTTTTAACATTTTTATATTCAAGAATCTTTCTAAATTTCCTAGCAAAGAGTGCAACATTATTATCTGAATCATATTCAAAACTTTCAATTTTTTTAACTTCAGATTTTGAAGAATTTGAAATATTTGACAAACTTGAAGACTTGGAAGTCTTTGAAGTTTTTAAAGCCAAATTTTTTAATTTTTGAAACTTTGGATATTTCATCTCAAAAGTTTGAATTGATCCAACTAACTCAGCCACCTCCATTGAATCTACATCTCTGTTCTCATTTAAAGCTTCCAACTTAACTTAGAACCTATCAGGCAATGATCTCAAGATTTTTCTAATAATTTGACAAGATGGAATTTTTCCACCAAGGTTAGCACTACTTTGAATAATATCATTAAGCCTAGAATAAAAATTAGAAAACATCTCATCTTCATCCATTCTAATAGTTTCAAATTTAGTGGCAGACATTTGTAACTTAGATCTCCTTACCCTAGTGGTACCCTTATGAGTTACCTGTAAAATATCCCATGCTTCTTTCAAAGTAGAACACGCAGAAATTCTAGCAAATTTAGAATGAACAACAGAATTAACTATAGCATATAAACCCTTGTTGTTATTATTAGCATCTTCATGCTCAGCATTAGACCATGTTCCTTTATCTTTCTTTATAGTCACAGCAGCATCACCATCACCAGTGGTAGTGGTAGGAATTTCATATCCATTCTCTACAGCCATCCAAACTCTCTCTCCTTGAGATTTTAAAAAGGCTTTCATGCGAGACTTCCAGAAAGTATAATTTAAATCATCAAACAAACGAGTTCGCTAAATCGATCCACCCTCTTTCATACTAGATTCCATGATAATTTTTGAAAACAAAAATAAATTTTGATTTTAAAAATACTTCGCAAGGAACTACTCACAAATTAGAGAACACTACTCTGATACCAATTCTGAGTTGTTGGGTGCGGAAGCGGTTGCGCAAAGTATTTTAGAACCTAGAGGGGGGTGAATAGGATCACTTGCTCATTTGCTTAATTTTTAGTTAATTCAATTTTAAGTCTAATTAACCAAACAATTAAAGTCAATCCACTATGATGAAGCAAAGTACAACAGACTTTGTCTCGGTCTCACACCCCTCTTCACTCTGTCAAGAATCTGATGCAAAACACCTCAGGCTTATGATTGCGACAACACGTCCAACTGCTGTAGACTTTCAGCTAACGTCACGATCCTTACAGAAAGGTTGCTGAAAGAACCAAAATACTCAGCAAGTATTTCGTTCCCTTCGTAGTGCGATCTGGTCACCTTTCTTCCTCAACAAGCAAGCAAGTGAAGAACCATCAATCCAATGTTCTGATCAGCAGATAAATTTGATGCAGTCTCTGAACAGCTAATCAGAAGCAGAACACCATCTTAAATATCACTCGTGAAGTATGGATGTGCGTTCTTAAAAATATAAAGCCCTAATTATACTCTATATACTTTCTCTCTCTAAAAATTATATTCCAGGCCTTTTTCTTCACCAATTTGTAGAGAAAATATAGACACATATATATAGGCAAGGAAGTTCTAATTCTACTTGAAAAAGAAGTTGAATACCAAAATAGAACTCTCCTAGAAGTTTCAAACCCAATAAGAATCAGAATTTTCGTCAAAATCTATTTCCAATTTGGAACAGGCTAAGTGGGACCGGTGCCCAATATTCAGGACTGGTAGGACTTTTGTAAAACCTGCAGAAACGAAACTGCCGAGAAAAGTTGGACCGGTCCTAAATATTGGAGACTGGGCATACTTTGAAAAACTCTTAATTTTTTATTAAAACACTAATTTTTCAAAATAGGCTCGGAAATAAAAAGTGCAGAGTATTTTCACCATACATACCTGTATTATATGGTGTTCTAACTGATTTATCTGCATCCGTGCACTTGAATATTAGCTCGAGTTTGTCGATGATTGATTACAAAGAATAAATCAAAATTTACAACTCGATCAATCAAGTTTTGATCACCGAAATTTATATCTCACAAATGGATGTAAAAGTTTAAGTCTAGCAATTCTCCCTAAGTAGCATGGTCCAAACTCTAATTTTCTCCACTATCTACATGTGAATAATTAAATAAACACATAATATACTTAAAGCTTCTTATAATTTTATTTTGATTTGGTATTTTCGATCACAGTTGAATTTTAAAGAGACTCAATAAAGATGGAGAGAAGTTGAGGGAGTGCAAAAGAGAATATATATATATATAAAATAAAATTGAAATAAAAAAAGAGAAAAAAAAATTAGAGAGAGAAACCCAGTTTGATTACCGCGCTCACTTATATATATATATATATATATATATATATTTATAATAAAATATAAATAAATAAAAAAAGAGAAAAAAAATCGAGAGAGAAACCCAGTTTGATTACCGCTCTCACTTTCTTCTTCAATGGGATTCATTTAGTTTTATAAAATATTATAACTTATTAAAAGTGTAATATGTATCAAAGTAGAGGATATATATGTCTTTTTAATATCGTCACGGTAGCGCTGCTCATTTCAAATTTTGGAGTAAATTGCCTGACATATATCTATTGAAAAATAGTCATTGATGATGTGAGATTCTTTTGAAAACCATTAACTACCCCCCTTTTGTCATTTAACATTTTTCCTTTTTTATTTAGGGTAAAGTGCAAAAAAAAATCTAGCGGTATTCAATCCAAACTTTTATAAACTTTTAATGAGTCCATACAAATCTGACGGTATTCGATCAATTAGGATTTTAAAAAAGTCTACAAAAGTTTAGCTGTATTGAAAAAGTCATAGATTTTGAAACATTTCATTAAGTACGCGGTGGATTTTGGTGGATTTGAAGGTGGAAGTTATAATTACCGAAGCCCATAATAAATCCAACATTTTTTTCACAAATTTTGGTGTACTTTTTTTCAACAGAATACGAACAACCTTTCTCCATCTCAAGGTACACTCCTTTTTTCTCTCTTAGTTTTTTTTTTTCTCTCTCTTCTTAGATTCTCTCTTTTTCTATTCAATTAGGATTTTAAAAAAGTCATAGTACAAACAAAACCAAATGAATTGCACAAACAAAACAATCAATATATCAAAGATCATCAATGCCAAAACCCAGTTCGATGCATAGTCCAATTTGTATAGCAATACCAAAACCAATAACCGAATTTCAGAGGGTGCAGTGAATCTTTGATCTATCAACAAATATATCAATTCTTAAAATAATATATATATACACAAAATAGGGTTTGTAAGGGTGGAATTACCTTGTCGTTGAAAATAATGGTCCACTAAGGGCATGTACTTTCCATACGCACAATCCACACTGTCTTTAATATGAAAACAGTTTATTCAGAAGTTGTACGGATTTACAGTTTGTTATATATCAATGCATATACACTTTTACGGATTTACTCTCATATAAATACTCATTTAACATGCTACAATGTTTATATACACTTGTACATATTTATACTCATATGTATACTCATTTAACAAGCCATACATACAATAAAACAAATGTCTATATACATTTTAAATAGGCAAAAGGGCCAAAACCTCCCCTGTGCTTTCAAAAAGGTGTAAGAAACCCCCCTGTGCATTTTTTGGGATCATATCACGCCTTCACATTTGCAAAAGTGAGCAATTTACCCCCTCTTGCACATATTATATTTTTCTATGACCATTTCACACTTCTATTATTAAAAAAAGAGGAGATTTTTTTTCGAAAAAAATTCCAAAAATAATTTCGGGAAAAAAAACTAAATATCCACAATTACTTAATAAAAAAATTTGATAGAAGAGAGGGTTTTTTAATATATTAAGTTATATCAATTTATGGAAAAAAATAAAATGCACAATTACATAAATAAAAAAAATTGGATTGTTTTTTTGTTTTCCGAAAATTTTTCCATCAGAAAGAGAGAGAATTTAGGAAAATAAAATAATTCTTGAAAAAATAAAAAAAAATCTAAAAATTATTATTATTATGCATATTTAGTTTTTTTTCCCAAAAAACAATTTTTGGAATTTTTTTTCCGGAAAAAAATTTTTCTTTTCTTTATTAAGGTAAAGAAAAACTTAATATAAAAAACAAAAAAAAAACCCTCTCTTTCTAATGGAAAATTTTTCGAGGAAAAAAATCCAAACTTTTTTATTATGTAATTGTGCATTTTTATTTTTTTTGTATATTGATTTAACTTAATAAAAAAAAAATCCTCTCCTGTCAAAAAATTTTATCACGTAATTGTGCATATTTAGTTTTTTTTCTTCAAAAATTATTTGCAGAATTTTTTTCCCGGAGAAAAGCCTCCTCTTTTTTTAATAATAAAAAGGGTAAAATGGTAATAAAAAAATATAATATGTGCAAGAGGGGGTAAATTGCTCACTTTTGGAAATGTGAGGGTGTGATATGGTCCAAAAAAAAGCACAAGGGGGTTTCTTGCACCTTTTTAAAAGCATAGAGGGTTTTTGGCCCTTTTGCCATTTCAATATACAAAATAAAAAGAAAAATGATTTTTTATAAAGAATTTCATATGGAAATATTTTATGGGGCATCAAATATTTAGAATCTGTTTGGTTTAATTTTTTAAAAACAGTTTATGTTTCAGATAAATGAAAACCCAGAAAGTTGTACAAAAAAAATTTGTTTTGTTGTAAGTTTTATGAAAATTGTTTTATATAAATTCAGTTACAAAAAAAAAAATATTTGTAGAGAGCTATCTTTTATAATTTTTTGAAAATAATACTACAAGAAAAAAGCGCTTCAACAACGTCCGGTGCATGTCGTGAAAGGATTTTAACGACATACATACTTATGCCGTTACTGACCATGCCGTGAAAAGTCTTTTTTATTAACGGTGTGCAACGTGATTTGTTAATATTTAAATATGACATCGTGGTGCAGCCAAAAAACCATTGCTTTCAAACTTTTACGACACATTTTGCATGTCGTCAATAAATCATAATGTTATCAACGTCCCCCGCACGTGAAAACATCATTTTGTCGACATCTCGTGCATGTCGTACTTGTGTGGACCATTTTATCAACGTCCTTGGCACGTTGTGAATACCTCATTTTGTCGACATCCCGTGCATGTCGTACTTGTGTGGACCCTTTCAATGACACAATTAGCATGTCGTTATTAGATCTGATTCACGGCGTGATTTGCATCTTGTTGTTAATGTCATATATTAACGACATGCAATGGAAGTTGTCATTTCTTATTTTTCACAAAATACTTTGTGAGTCGTCAATAGTTTTTTTTTGGTGGGGGGGGGGGGGGGTATTCCCTGTCTTTCTAATAGAAACAACAGTCTCAGTATTGCTCCTGTCACAAGTTATGCGTGTCTTCAATGTAAAAAACTAATCCACATCATATTACATTAATTAGCTATATAGGACCATCACATTTAAACATATACGTCAAGGAGAATAACCAAAATCCATTACTTTTCATTAAAACAAAAAACATTAGTTTAGGACTATGTCTACTTCAAAATATTAAAGTCACCAAAGTCAATGAGATGATTGAGAAAACTAAACCATTAAATAGAAAGAACAACAATCATCTCTTGCAAAGTCTTGACGGCAAAAATCACTTCTTCCTCACTGGTCTATACAAAGTCTTGACGGCAAAAATTACTTCTTCAATCACATTCTGCCAATAAAAAGAAAGAAAAGGAAGCAAGTTACTACCTTTAATTGTATCACATTAACAAAAGAAATTAACCAGCCTTAAATAATTAAAGGGAAAGAAAAAAAATGAAGGAGAAGAATCTATAATTGAAAAAAAAGAAGAAGACGAACAGATTTCAAACTCTTATACAAAAAATTATATATATTTCCATCCATTTATAAATTTATAAATCCACACACATAATATATATATAAAATATAAAAAATTACCTTTGAGAGTAAGTTCTTCTAATGAACTTGGTAGGCCAAGCAACTAATCCTTCCTTACCTTCTCAAAGGTAAAAGTAATTTTTGCTTGCCCTATACAATGTTACATCAGCATCATATACATCCTTGACCCATATTTTCCAACATTCGCTTCCAATAGGAATACCATCCACAAATGCAATTGGCTCCGTTGAATCAATTTCTCCAATAACAACAATTGAATTTAACTCACTCCAATGTAACAATTCACAATCCAATCCTTCTAAATTTTCAGGAGGCTCAGTAGTAGGAGTGACATGAGGCGAAGCCCTTGCATTACCAAACTATGAATAATGAAAACAAATAAGAAAACTATATGTTTCAAAACCACTCTAGTAATTAAATAAATTATGACAAACTAATTAAAAGGTAGATATTTTTATTGTTCTCGACTGATTCATAAGAGATTCAGAGTCAATTTAAAATGTCTAAGCCCAAAGCAAAATACATTTATAATGGAGATAAACAATATCAATCTCAATGCATTAGCTAACATACACATTTTCCTTCACTCCCTTCCACTGATTCAATCTGAAAACCCTACAGAGGTCATACCCACATGCCAAGAAACTAACCATAAATAAGTACCAAATGTGAAAATATAGGTTCCAATTTAGTGATGAAACTCTCTTTCTTTGTTTTTCTCATTCATTTATTCATTCATGGCCATTGTGACTCCGACATTCATATCCCTTACTGAGTCACTCTTCCAGTTCCAGTGGAATATAGCATGAGCTTCATAGGGAGGGCTTCTCTGATGGAGACTAACCAAATGGTATCTAACTTTAAAGCCTCTTTGAGTGTCGAAGCTTTGAACTAGAAATACTCATGTTCCCTGGACATTTTTCTTGGAGATGTAAAAGTGTGGAGTTCTAACCATTTATCACCATTCTACATATCAGAGAAATGTGTGATAGAGCTAACTCAGGATGGAGATTTATGATTGAAGGGTGGTAAGAAAAAATGGCTTGGATGGCGAACAAGTACTTCTGGACAAGGTGTGGGGGTAATTTGAAGTGTAACTAGTACTTAGACCCTGTTCTATAATTTGTCAACATTAGGCCTCAAATATTCTGAGATGTGGTCTTTCATTACTACAGAGGCTACACTTATTATGTTTGGGGAATCTAGTTTTAGTCAAAAATCAAGTGGAATTGGTTGAGTTACAAGGTGTTAGCTGTGTATTGAAGAGTACTCATAATAAGGTAAATGATAGCAAAGAAGAATGTGCATGTTTGTGTATGTGACTGTAAATGTGTTGTTGCACTATATTCCTCTGGCAAAGATGATATAGACTTGCAAAAATTCTTTCTATATGTTATGGTTAGAGGAGTTAAACAAGTTGACAGGGAACCGAATTGAGTTATATGGTTAAAGTTCCAAAGGGAATTGGTGGGGGTCATGGGAAGAGTTCTGGTATCAGAAAATGGGTCATGACAAGTGACAAGAAACAAACAACATTTTTTTCCACCCAACCTGCTTCTCTAGTGCAAACAAATTAAGAACCACAGGCCTAGATGTTGATTAACAGGGACAAGTCATTACAATAGATTCAAATGATCGAACTCAACGCAATGGGCAAATTTAGGTAAATTAAGGGAATGGCTCTGAAAAAAGTCACCAGACTCAAACGAATTGATTTGGAACCAACTGAACTCAAGCTCACAATTTCATAACATATATGTAGATTAAAAAACCCACTACAAAAGAATAATAAACTGCTTCAACTTGCAACCCATATATATATATATATAGACACACACACACACACACACACATATTATATACAAGGATTAGTATTTTAGTTCTGGAAGCAGTTAACTATATATAATTCTTCACAAATAATGCAATGGAATATTCTCACAAGTTATTGTGTGCCAATGACAAAACCAAGAAAGCATGATGATCTCTCTTACTGTCGGTCAATGGTCATCCTAAAGATATATTTTGAACATATCCATTATTTAATTATTTTGGTCTTGTTTTGAAAGGACTGTGATAGTGCAAGAATTATAGAGAACAACCACCAGTAAATGGAGATGATGTGTATTCTACATATTCAGTATTTTATGCCACAAATTTCACTTCGAGCATTGCAATTCGTTACAAATACATATTTCAAGAGATGACAACAAACTTTCTAGTTTATAGAGCCAGTGGAACTCAAGTTGCTAGTTTGGAGACATTGGTTTTCAAGGAATGAAATTGAGCAGTTACATCCAATATCTACACATTCCAACAATTATAACCAAATTTATGGTTATTTTGAAAGTTATTCTCCTCAAACAATCAACTCAAATGAAGCATTCCGACAACACAAGTTTTTACTGCTGGAGGACAAGAGCATTAGTTGTGTAAGGCAGAACTCAGACGTAAGCAGAAGGCAAAAGAAAATATACGAGTGAACTCTAATCCCCAATTATCAGTCAAGAATCCTCTTTACCCAGTTTAATCGTGCAATTCAGAGGACAAAAGCAAGATTGAGATAACTAGGAGCCTAGGAGGAAAATCCATGCTTCAACTAGAGTATTAGGAGCTGAGTTCGGAATAATGTATTCCACCCCATAAAAAATCAACTTCAATCTAACATACACCTTAAATTAGATTTTATAAATAGAATATGGTAGTTCAGTAAACTGCAATAATTTTCAAATCTCATAAAATTTGACTAAGTATTTCCAAACAGTATAGATTTTATTTATTTATTTTTTTGTCGCACCCAACAATTACCGAAAAATTGGTTGAGGGTGGCCTGAATGGGATTCAAATTCTCAACTATGGATCAAGAATTGCCTAATCTTATCAACCTGGATACTCATGCATTAGTCTAGGAAAATCCTAGTAACTAACTAAGAGAATGATTCACAACCAACCAGATATGTCCTTAAAGTCATCCTTTTCACTGATTAATATCCTTAATTTCCTTCTTTCCCTAGTAATATCAGGTGTATATATATCTAGTCAATAGGAGTAAAACTGAGTAATATATAGTACCACTTGTGCATATCACAATATATTATTCTAATCCAAATTCTCATGAACATGAAAAAAAGAAAGAGAAACAATCACAATCCAATCCAATTATGTATAAAAATATGCAAAGAAGAATAATTATGACAATCCAACCCAATCAACTTATCATTGTTGAACGCAATTGATTCATTTCTGCCTTAAGAGTTTCCATTTGATTCTCATTTCTTTTTGTTTGTTCTTTCAGTCGATTAATTTCTTTTATGTGAGCCTCATGTCTTTTTGTTTGTTCTTTCAGTTGTTCTTGTTGCTTAAGATTTGACTGGGTAGCTCCAAACCCTATTCCTCTAATCCATCCTCAACGATTGGGACCAAGTGCATGACTCAATACATCATCTTGAATTGACCCTATTTTTTGAGTTATAAGTTCATACTCTCTCATTTTCACCTGAAATTATATAGATGAGAAAAACATAATTATTAAGCTAGTAAATATAAATGAAAAACTTAAGGATGTAGGAAGAGTTTGTTACAATTTTATCATTGACTTTCTCATTTATGGGCCTTCCATCCTTCCTCTCATGTGCTTTGATCCAAACATCTACCCTCGATATCTCATCGGGTGTATCACTCTCTCTTCTCTGCAAAATAAATATTGCAAACATATATATATATATATACACACACAACTAACTGATTCCAAAAATAACTCAAAGCAATTGAATAAATTAGTATTACCATTTCTTCTCTTACACGAGCATAACCCTTGTGGCTTGTCGTGTGAGGCATTGTTTACTTTGCTAGGATTTTTTAAAAATTTTCACTTATCGCCTATAGCACAATCAAGTTAATATCTATATAAATCAAAATTAAGTGGAAATAAGTTCTTACTCAATTATGCACGTACATCAAACTCTTCAAAACATATATATTGTACAAATTTTTGCCACTCGTTCATTGATTTAACATTAGCAGGCTTCAGGAGGGCAATCGCACGTGAAAATAAAGCATTTTTTTCTCAACTTTCGTATTTTTGTTGTCTCTTTTGATTTATGTTCGCGCAATTTTTTATCCATGGACTAGAGTATTTATTTCTTATAACAATCAAGAACCACAAACTTTTGCTGCATTAGACAAAGAAACAAGATGATTCAATTTTTTTATATGAAAAAATAAAAAATACAATCATTTCAAGTGCAATTAGAAAAGAAACCTTTAGAAGAAATAAGAAATTAATAAAGGTTGGGATCTAATATAATACTAGTAATGGTTCAATACCTTTAGAAGACTCCACATACGATCTTTCATATCGTCAGTCACATTTAACCAATGATATAAATTGACTGGCACAACCTCCCTTGCGATTACCCCTAAACCAGATTGAAATTCTGGAGCTTCTTCCCTTATTGGTGCCCCAAATTAATCAAATGTGATCTCAATTGGTGTCATTCTTCCTTTTCCAATGTTTTCCAATTTTACCTTCCCTCTACCCTTTTTTTTACGTGACCCTGATGTGGTCTCCTTGGGAGAAAGGCTACCACCTATAGCTGTGTTAGGTGAAACAACAACAACTCCTCATTGTTGTTCACCCAATGGTGTTTGTGACAAATTATAATCCTCTCAGATATGTGTAGTGGTTCATTTTCTTGACGTGCTGCTATAGCAATAGCAGCTACACGCTCCTTTCATTGTCTTTTACTAGCGTTTTTAGATGACTTCGTGTATAATATATGAAAAGCAAGAAGACCAAAGCATTGTAGTTAATAAATTAATAAAATAAAATTCAAAATACCTTAAACATAATGCAATAAATAAATCAAAATAAATTTAGGGTAAAATACTCTAACCACCCCCTAGGTTTAGGTTTATTACCCACGGAGAATACTAGTGCCTTTGACTGAGGTCAACCACCCCCAGGCTTGAAAAACTATGCCCTGACACCCCAAATGTTAGTTGACCGTCAAGTCAACTAACTTGAAAAGTTAAAATGCCAAAACTACCCTTTCTGTTTGAATTTATAATTTTACCCTCAAATCAGTTGACAGCCATGTATGTCAAATTTGTTCATTTATAAATGTAGAAGTATGTATGTATATATATATATATATATATATATATATATATATATATATATTTATATATATATAAGTATATATACAGTATATATTGTATATATACTGTTATATATATGTGTGTGTGTGTGATAACAGTAAGTATACACATATAAAAGTAAGTATATATATATACAATATGTATATATTATATACAGTATGTATATATATATATATATATACAGTATGCATATATAAAAGTATATATATATATTGTATGTATATATGTATATATATATATGTGTGTGTGTGTGTGAGATAACAGTAAGTATATATATATGTGTGTGTGTGATAATAGTAAGTATATACATATAAAAGTAAGTATATATATATCAAGTATCAAGTATATATTTCTATACAGTATGTAGATATTATATACAGTATGTAACAGTATATATACAGTATGCATATACAAAAGTATATACAGTAACAGTATATATACTATTATATACAGTATATATATATGTGATTTTGTGTGTGTGTGTGAGAGATAACAGTAAGTATATATATATGTGTGTGTGTGTGTGTGTGAGAGAGATAACAGTAAGTATATACATATAAAAGTAAGTATAATAACAGTAAGTATATATATCAAGTATCAAGTATATATATATATTTATATGTGATAACAGTAAGTATATATATATATTAAGTGTGTGTGTATATATATATATATATTGAGTATATATATATATATATTTATATAGGTCGTTGGGTATATAATTATATATTGGTGAAGTGTAAATTGTTATCAAGGGTATTTAAGTCATTTTGTATAGGAGGGGTCTACATCATCAATGACGTCAGCAAGATCAATTACAATATCATTAAATATATGAGGGTAAATTGGTAAAAAAAAGTTGAACAGTTAGTTTTTAACGGGGGTTATCTCTGATTTGGGGTGTCAGGGCATAATTTCCTAAACCTGGGGGGAGGTTGACCTCAGTCAAAGGCACTAGTATTCTCCGTGGGTAATAAATCAAAACCTGGGGGTGGTTAGAGCATTTTACCCATAAATTTAATACTGACTTAAGCGTGGAAAGTGATAGTGATGCTTGGTATATTAACTACTGTAGCCTCCTTTGACTCCTATATGAAAGAATTGAGATATATAATTGTAATTGGCAAATTTCGGTGTCAAAACTTGTTGATCGAGTTGTAATTTTTGTTCGATATTGTGTCTCGATCTTTGGAGCTGAACAAAAAGTGTCTCGATACCGTGGATTTGATGAGGACATCACTTAGAACAGGTATGTGAGTGAGGACACTATGTTTTGAAGTTTGGTGGGCTTAGGACTTAGAAAATATGCTTTAAATGTGCAAATTGAATTTCTTCAAAGTCCCACCGGTCCCTAAATATGAGGACCAATCCAACTTCTCTCGGGACTGTTGAAATTCTACATGTCTGAAAAGTCCCACCGGTCTCCAAAAATTAGGATCAGTCCAACTTTGATCAGGACTTTGAAAATTTCATGTACCTGCAAAACTCCCACCGATCCCCAATTTTCAGGACTGGTCGGACTTAGCTGATGCGCGCGAAAATTTCCTTTTTGATCAGAATCGTTTTCCTAGTCAACTCAAACCTCTCTAAAACCTTCCTTAGATGTTTTAAACTTGTTTTCCAAGTAGACTAAGGACTCTAAACCTTATAAATATCTCTTTATACTTCAACCTAACAGAGGGGAGATGAGAGACTCAATGAATTAATTGTTAGAGACAGGAATATATTTTGAAAGCTAAAATAGATATTTATGAGAGAAAATCTTCATTGATTTTTATTTTTGAGAGCACAAACACACGAAGTTGTGATATTTTTTTTCATTTGATCAACGGAATCTTCAAAACGTCATCAGTCTACACAGTTGATCAAGAGCAGCAGAGGTGGTTCCTTGAAACTACAAAGATTTTATCTGAAGAGAAAGAGAAATGATTACTACGAAGGGAACGAAATGTTTGCTGAGTATTTTTGTTCTTTCAGCTACCCTTCTGGAAGAACTGTGACGTTAGCCAGAAATTTGCAGTAGTTGGACGTGGTGTCGCAATTGTAGGCCTGAGGTGTTCCACATCAAGTTCTTATCAAAGCGGAGTAGGTGTGAGTTTGGGACAGAGTTTTATGTACTTTGCTTCGAGATAGTGGATTGGTTTCTCTGGGTTTTCTGCCTCACCCCCGTGGTTTTTCCCGCCTTGGGTTTCCACATAAAATTCCTAGTGTCATCTCTAACTTTTTCTTTACTTGCACTATTTATTTTGTGATTGGTTTAGATGCTTAATTGGTAATAATTGTGGGTAATTAATCAATCATAAAAATTGGGCAAGAGGACCTACTCACCCCCCTCTAGGTCTAAGGATTAACATCTCACTCTAAATTAACTTAATCGTTTCCGCACCGCATAACTTACATTTGGTATCAGAGCGGGTTGCTCAATTCTGAGTTAGATTTTGTTTGGTTGATTTAGTTGTGAATTTCATAATATCTCATATTATGTCTTCTGATGATGAAATTTTTTACGTCAATTTTTTGATTCTATAACTGGCATGCATCTTGAGTAGTGTAAGCTAAAAAGGGACTATGAAAATTTGTTGGAGAAATTGAAATTTGCTGAACTTGATAGAGATATTTACAAAATGGAAGTTTCTATCACCAATAAAAATTTAGAAGAACTTAGACATGAAAAGATGAATCTTCTTGGTAAAGTTGAGTTTCTGGAACAGAAAGTTAAACAGATTAAAGGATTTAATAATTTACTTGAGTGTAAGATTGATAACTTGTATTGTGAACATGTTAAATCTAATCAGTCTTCCCAGAATTTAACTCTTACACTTGCAAATTTAGAAAGTTGGATTTTTCTAAAAACTTGAGTAATAAAGAAGAATTGGTTTCAACTTCAAAGGAATTTTCACTTTTAAAATTAAAAGAAATTTGTATGAAAGTTGAGACTAAGCCTTTTATTACTCATGCTCTAAAACTTGCTCGAACATGCCATTTTTGTGGAGAAATAGGTCATATTAAATACAAGTGTCAGAAGAGAAAAATTGAACTAAAAAAGCGTAAAACTTAGACAGTTCAAGAATTTTGCTTAATGAGATGAAAGAACTTGAAAAGAAGTAACTGGAATTGAAAGAGAAATTTGATAAATTAAATTGCTTTAATTCTGTTCTAGATTCCCATATAGGTAATGAGAAGAAAAATCTCTATGAGATTGATAATTCTAATTCTAAAACAGTTAGAAAATTATTTGATCATAAATTTGAAACTGTTTGGGTGAAAAAGAAAAATCTGAAATGTTTTGTCATGCACACTGCACTTAGAGCACTTGGTCCTACAGGTTGGTATTTTGATAGTGGTTGCTTTAGGCATATGACTGGGGATAGAACATTATTTACCACTTTTAAGGATTATACTGGTAGGTCTATTACCTATGGTGATGGCAATGCATCTAAAGTGAGTGGTAAAGGTAAAATTGATTTTCCTATTTTTGGTGAATTGAAAAATGTTCTATATGTTAAAGGTTTAGCTGCAAACTTGTTGAGTATCAATCAGATATGTGATAATGATTTCGAAGTTAACTTTACTCAACATGGATGTTTTGTAACTAATGAGCAGGGTGATTGTATTTTGAAAGGATCTAGAACTCCTGAAAATTGTTATGTGATATTTTCAGATCCTTCATATATGTGTTTTTCGACTGATGAATCTATTTTGTGGCATAGGAGACTTTGTCATGTGAAATACAATGATTTGATAAGTTTGTCTAATCATGAATGAGTTCGAGGTTTGCCTAAATTGAAAAGACCAACAGATGAGGTATACGGACCATGTCAATTAGGTAAGCAAACTAGAGTGTCACAGAAGAAACTTAAGCATCAAGTCACTTTAAGACCATTGGAACTAATCATTCATATGGATTTAGTGGGTCCAATAAGAACTCAAAGCATAATTGGTAAAAAGTATATGCTTGTAATGGTTGATGATTTTTCATGATTTACTTTAATTGCTTTCTTGAGAGAAAAGTATGATGCTTTTATTTTCTTCAAGTCAATTTGCCAAAAGATCCAAAATGAGAAAGGATATGCAATAACTCATGTTAGGAGTGATAGGGGAGGTGAGTTTGAACCTAGACCTTACATTGAGTATTGTGATAGTCTTAGCATAAGTCATGAATTCTCTGCACCCAAAACACCTCAGTAGAATGGTGTAGTTGAAAGGAAGAATAGGACAATCGCAGAGACGGCAATTACTATGCTTCATGAGAGTAAGTTAGTTAAACATTTTTGGGCTGAAACTGTTAGTACTACTTGTCATGTTTTAAACAGGGTATACCTTAGGCCTGAAACTAAAAAAACTGCATATGAATTGTGGTATGGAAAGACACCCAACATAAAACACTTTAGAGTCTTTAGGAGTAAATGTTATATTCTTAGAAATAGGGAGAATTTAGAAAATTTTAACTCTAGAAGTGATGAATGATACTTTTTAAGGTATGCATTGAATAGTCGGGCGTATAGGATGTATAATCGTCGCACTAATGTTCTAATGGAGTCAATTAATGTTATGATTGATGACTCAAGGCCTAAGCAGATACATGATCAACCTGAAGAAGAAGAAGGTATAAATACCTTAGGGTTACCTGAGAGTGAACCTAGTGAGGGAGAGGTTGAGAAAGAAAGTGAGGGAGAGACTGAAGATGTAAATGAGCATGTAGGTGGTGATGAAATTGAGGAAGTTGTTAATGATACACATGCACCTATAGAAAATCCTACATCACATAAGGAAGTCTCAATGTCTGGTAGTTCTAGGGTTCAATGTAGTCATCCATTGACTAATGTGATAGGGCCATGGGAGGAAAGGAATACTAGGAGTAGAGTCCAGGATAGTATAGGACACTCATGTCATATGGCTCAGTTTGAACCTAAGAATGTTGATGAAGCTCTTCAAAGTTCTAATTGACTTGTAGCTATGCAAGAAGAGTTGAATCAATTTGTGAAAAATGATGTTTGGGAGTTAGTGCCTCAACCTAGGGATGTGAACATCATAGGAACTAAATAGATTTTTAAAAATAAACTTGATGAGAATGGGCTTGTAATGAGAAATAAAGCTAGCTTAGTTGCACAAGGATATACTCAAGTTGAAGGGATTGATTTTGATGAAACTTTTGCACCAGTTGCTAGACTTAAGTCTATTCGTCTTCTTCTTGCCCTTGCATGTCACTTTAAATTTAAATTATTTCAAATAGATGTTAAAAGTGTTTTTCTAAATGGTATTTTGTAAGAAAAAGTGTTTGTAGCTCAACCTAAGGGTTTTGTTGATCCACATAATCCTAATCATGTTTTTATTTGAAAAAGGCTTTTTATGGTTTAAAACAAGCTCCTAGAGCATGGTATAAAAAATTGACTTTGTATTTGTTGCATAAGGGCTTTAGGAGGGGGGAACTGATAAAATTTTGTTCATAATCAGGAAAGGAAAAAACTTGCTTGTTGCTCAAATTTATGTGGATGACATTATTTTTGGTTCTACTTCTGATAACATTATTCATGAATTTGCTAGAGATATGAGTAATACTTTTGAGATGAGCATGGTTGGTGAACTAATATTTTTTCTTGGATTCCAGGTGAAGCAATTTGATGATGGGATTTTTATATCTCAAACTATGTATGCAAAGGAGTTAGTCAAGAAATTTGGTTTGGAAGGTTCTAAACATGTGCAAACTCCTATGAGTACTTCTTCAAACTTGGAAAAGAACTCTAATTCTAAAAGAGTTGATCCTTCATTATATAGGAGTATGATTGACAACCTGTTGTATTTGACAACAAGTAGGCGTACATTTAGTGTAGGAGTATGTGCTAGGTATCAAGCTGATCCTAGAAAACAACATCTCATTGCAGTCAAGCACATTATTCGATATATCAATAGCTCTTTGAATTATGGATTAAGTTTTTCTATAGAGTTTAATTCTGAGATTGCAGGTTACACTAATGCCGATTGGGCTGGTAACAAGGATGATAGAAAAAGTACTTCAGGTGGTTGTTTCTATATTGGTACTAATCTTGTTTTATGCTACAGTAAGAAGCAAAATTGTATTTTTTATCATCTTGTGAAGCTGAGTATATTGTTGCTGAAAGTTGTTGCACACAACTACTTTGAATGAAGCAGATGCTATTGGATTATGAAATTGAGTAAGGTATAATGTCTATCTTTTGTGATAACAATAGTACAATTAATATTTCAAAGAATCCAGTTTTGCATTCCAGAACAAAACACATTGACATTCGACATCATTTTATCAGGGAACTAGTTGAACAAAATGTCTTGTCTTTGGATAAAGTGCACACTGATAATAATTTGTCTGATATTCTCACAAAGCCTTTAGATGCTTTTAAGTTTCATCGCCTTATGAAATCTATAGGCATTTGTTGTCTTGATTAGATTGCATAGCATTGACATAATCTAGAAAGGAACTTCATATTCATCTTATGAGTCTAGATTATGCATTGAACCTTGTAGTTTTAGGTTTTATTTTTATTTTTATTTTTGATGAAGCCAAGCAAATCATATTAGGACAAGTATGTTGAACACAAGGAAATTAATGACACACAGATTACATGTGTATGACATACTATGGCTAGCTAAGAGTTAAAAATTTAGTTTTGCTTACTTAGTTCGTTTAGTAGATGAATCATGATGAGTACATTTACTAGATTATTTTTATGTCATTGTTTTGGTCAAAGATAGTGTTGATGTGATAGAGCATTATCTTGGAAATTGAATGTTCAATATTGTGCTAAAGACCAAAAAGAGTGATGAGTAAAATATATATATATATATATATATATATATATATCAACAGCTGGAAAAGAAAAAAATGAAAAAAAAAATTGATGTTGAGCATATTTTTATGGAAAAGACTACCTTCGAGATTTGTTCGAAGCTACCACTACAACATAAATCTCCAATGAGATATCTTTTGAAAAAGAGTTATTTTGAGGAAATAGCTGGCTGCCCATAAGAGTGAAAGTCACCTAATATGTATATGCGAGGAACAATAAAAGAAAAATTGAAATTCTGTGCACAGGTTTATTGTTTGATTTCTGAGTGAGTGTAATATCATTAAAATATTATCTAAAAATCTGAACAATTGGCAAAAAGAATATTTTGGCTTATGGAAATTTATGGTGATTTTACTACACTTACTAAGTGTGTGAAACTAATTGATTAAGCCTTGGTTTTGGTTTGTTATGTTCATATAGTCTTATGGAGTCCATACTTCTATTGTTTACATATACAAGTTCTATATGCTTGCTTGCTTCTTCCTTATTTTTTTCTTTCTATTAAGTCCCTTGTCAATTTATGACAAAAAGGGGGAGAGATTTTGAAAGTGTATTAGAGAGACTTTGTGACTTTTGTGACTTTCGGGGGGAGAGTTGTCTAGTCATTTATCATTAAGGGGGAAAGCATTTCATATGCACTGGCAATTCATATGCATTGGCATTCCATGCTTAGTATCTTGCTTATGTTTATAGTTATTTGTCTTTATTAAACTTTCACGAAAGTATTGATAGGCGTTGAATGTTACGCATTCTAGCCTCTTAACTTATGTATTTTATTCTCTTAGTAATAGATTATTTTGTGATTTTACTTTGTTTTAGTGTTTTCTGTATTTTCAGGGCCTTAATGATTATTTCAGTTAAAACCGTAATTTTGGGCTTTTAAAGATGACATGCAAGATGGTTAAATGAAGCCTACATCAATGAGATCCATTCCACCATTTATTTCAACTCAAATCAGCCCAAGGAAGAGGTTCAAGAGAATTACAACTGCTTAAGAAGGTTTCGGGCCTGAAGCCCAAATCTGCGCATAATGCAGTCTTAATCCCGTTTTGGAAAATGGACCAGAAGTCTTATTTTCGAGCCTCAAATCGACATAATTTGCGCGAAAGGTTGAACGAAATTTGATTCTGCACACTTTTGTATTTCAAGAAAATTCTGTAAATCGGACTTCTAGTGGGTCAAAAATTGGGCCGAAGTCAGCAGAAAAAACCCACCTAATTAGTGCTGCGGGAAAACCTAATTAATTCCTAATTGGATTAGGACTTTGATGTATTCTCTTGGCTATTTAAAGTGACAAATTAGGGCTGTATTGGGGAGGCTTGGCAGCAGCTTTGAAGAGCTTTTGGAATAGAGAATCATTGGAGAACAAGGCGTATCATAAGCGGCTAGTTCAGCCACCAGGGTTTTGATGGAGCCCTAACTAAACATCACTGGTTTGATTGTTCTAATTATTGGGGATTTTTTTATTCATTCATAGATTGTGTAATTTAGAGGATTCTTATTATTGAATTGAGCAATAAAAGTCTTATAAATTCAGTTTCAATGATTTCTTATCTTGTCTTAGATACTTGATTGTTGTTATTGAACTCGTCCCTCTTGTTTTCTGTGATCATGAAAGTGATTATTACATAATGGTTTTCACTGAATATATCATTAAAAGCTTTGATGGATTATGCCTAGAGAAGATGAACCATACTGCACCCTAGATTAGAGTAGTTAGGCAGATGGCTCATGCCAATCGAAGATAGTCCATGACTTAGCCTTAATTATATGTTATCTTCTTGATGGATGGAGGTGAGCTTGTAGCCACCGACACCACTTATGCATGATATGATGCCCCATAGTTAGTTCAATTGACCATTGATTGTGAAGTTAGTGGGGAAATCAATTACCCTAGACTTATCTTATATTCTCTACACTCCTTAGTTTTTCTTGCTTTTGTTCAATTGCTTCATTAGATAATTTAGATATAAAAATCAGCACTCTTTCCAATTAAATTTAATTAGAATTAATTCCTTATATCCAACACAGTCAGACCACAGTCCCTGAGATACGATACCCATTCCTTTCGATAGCCCTATTCTGCAAGGAATTCGTTCTATTGCGAAGTGTGGAAATTTTTAATTGATATATTTTTGAGTCACACTCACACACGAATCAATTTTTGGCGCCGTTGCCGGGACTGTCTATTTGATTGTTTGGATTTTTAGAATTAGTTCTAATTAGATTTTTAGTTTAGGAATTTTTTTTTTCTTTTACTTTTTGTTTTTATTTTATTTTATTTTATTTCTTTTGTTTTCTTTTCAATTACTAATTAGTTTTCTTTTATTTTTTAGTTTAGAATTTTTTTTTTTCCTACTAACCTAATTTATTTTTATTTTTTATTTTTTCCTTTCCGGTACATCAATCACCATACCATTGAGCAAGAGGAAGAGATTATTTACATCATGGATGGTGTGCGTGGTAATAATGAGGACAACAATATTGTGCCTAATGCTGTTGTGGAAAAAGCGAGATTGATCAGAGACTACTATGTCCCAGAGACTTATAATTCACGAGTTGATTTTCAATTGTCTGATGTCACTGCACTGAACTATGAGATCAAGCCCAATATCATTCATATGTTGCCATCCTATTTTGGGTTGACTCATGAGGATCCGTACAAGCACTTGGATGAATTTTTAGAAGTTTGCTCATTAACAAAAATTCATAACTTCTCAGAAGATGCTTTTCGGATGCGACTCTTTCCATTCTCTCTAAAAGAAAAGGCCAAGTATTGGTTCAGATCTCTACCGGCGAGCTCTATCACTACATGGACTCAAATGCAAAGTGAGTTCTTGAAGAAATATTTTTTGATAGGGAGGACCAATCAATTCAGACGTGCTATCACTGGTTTCTCTCAATTTGAGGGGGAACAATTTTTTGAGACATGGGAGAGATTGAAGGACCTTCTTAGGAAGTGTCCTCATCATCAAGTTCCAATGTGGCAGTTAGTGCAATGTTTCTATGAAGGGCTAACTGAAGGTAACAAACAGATGGTAGATGCATCATGTGGAGGCACTTTTATGTTAAAAAGTGAAGAGGAAGCTTGGACTTTGTTCGAGAACCTCAGTGACAATTCTTTACAACATGTGTCTTCATCTCATTCAAGCAGACCAACCCATTCAAGGAAGGTTGATAGTATTTTTGAGAGTGGTTCTTCAGATGCTATGTCTACCATTGTGGATGTTGTGTTACAGAGAGTGGTGCAACTCATGGCGGCTGGTCATGTTCCTAATCAATATTCTTACCCTTTTATTTTTGAGCCATGTGATTTTTGCTCGAGTTCTATGCATCATATGAATAATTGCCCTTCCATTGGGCAATTTTTCGATCTTCCACAAGAGCAAGGGGTAGCAATTCAGCCCACTTTTCAACCTCAGAACTATGTGCATTCACAATCATATCAAGAACAAGTTCCTATGGCACAGAGGTATGCAGCCATTGAGGACAAGATGACGATTGTCCTAGCAAAAATTGAGAAGCTTGACTCTATTGTAGAGACAGTGCAAGCCACTGCAGCAACACTTTAATCCACTGCTCAACTGGTTCATTCTCACTCTCAGTCGATTGCCAAACTGGAATCTCAGTTTGGACAACTTGTCAATGCCGTGAGTAGAAGAGAAGAGGGGAAACTACCAAGCCAACCAGTTGCCAACCCAAGAGGGGTTCATGTCCTTAACAATATTTCTTCTTCAAGCAACCCACATCATGAACAATTTCAAGCCATCACCACTCTCAGAAGTGGAGAAATAACTGACAACAAGGTGGGGGAGAAGAAGCGTGATGAAGAAGAGGTGACAAAGAGTCCAAATGTTAAAATTTCTCATGAGCCTAAGGTGAACTTGAATACTTTTAATGTCATTCAACATCCTCTAGATGAGAGTGATTGTTTCTTCATGGATGACTTTGATGATGATGTTGAAGAAGTTGATCCGGTTGCTCTATCACATGATGTTGAAAAATCCATTGAGGGGGTGAATGATTTACTTGATGTAGTGGCCATGAAAAATACTCCACCTTGGAGGATTCCGATTGAGCCATTGCCTATTCTTTCTAGCACTCCTCCGATACCATCATTAGAGTCTCCTCCATGGATAAAATTGAAACAGGTTCCGTCAAGGCAGAGAGATGTGTTTTTTGAAGCCAATGACACCATTCCGATTACTTTAAGTTCGACACAAGGAGGTGAGGATCATATAGGAGGGACAAAATTAAATCTCCTCAAGAGATGTGGCATTGGATGAACTTTCAATTCAAGTTGATGATCGTCGCCTATGGACGTTAAATTGTAGGATTTGTATGTATTTCTATCCTTTAATTTCTTTAGTTTTCTTCTATTTTTATTTTTATTTTATTTTATTATTTTTATTTTATGTTTTTCTTTATTTTTCTTCCATTATTAGGTGTGTTTTAATGTGTTTTCTTTGAGTTTTTGATGTATAAGTTGCTTTCGGGGGATGTCAAGAGGTGTACCAAGGTATTTGGACTCAAGACGGGTGAAAAAATGAGCTCTCGATCGACCTTGGGCGATAGAGACTCCAAAAATACATGTCCTGGTCGACCCTGGGCGATGGAGGCTTCACAGGCATCAGCTGGGGGGATCGATCGCCCAACCAAGGGGGGATCGATCGCCCCCATTTTTCCCAAGCTGGGAGACCAACCAGCTGGGCGATTGATCGCCCAGCCCTAGGGGGATCGATCACCCAGCCCCTGAAGACCCAATTTCACCTGTTTTGTCTCTTTTTGCTCCCTCATGATGCCTTATATGCTCCCACTTGAAAATACATCACTTTGGTGACTTTTTGTGCCTCTCCAACATCAAAATACACTCTAAAAATCTTCCATAACACTACTTGATCATCATCATTCATCACCATCATCATCCATTCCAATCTATTTTTCTCCATCCTCATTAAATGATCAATTTTCTCAAGTTTCTTCTTCACAAGGAAGTAGACTTTGTTTGAAAATTTGGTTGGATTTCTTTGAGAGGTTTTGTGCTACAAGTTTGGGGGAGGACATTGCACATTAAATGTGGACTAGTTGGTTGATTTTGGTTCTCCATTTCGGCCATGGCTTAGATGCTTCAGCACCACCTTCTCCTTGATTTTTCGGAGGTAAACTATCTTTTGTATTTTTATTTTATTTTATTTTATTTTTCTTTCTTCTTTATTTTATTTTTCATATTGTTTATTCTTTCTTTCTTTCTTCAGTAAAAAAAAAAAAAAAATTCTTTCATATTTATTTTCACCCATACTATTTCACTTGATCTTTGGGGTATAGTGGTTTGTTTTGACAGGTTTTAACATCCAAGTTTGGGGGTGTGCTTGCATTGCCTTCTTACAACTTGGTGTGCTCTATTTTCTCGCCATTACTCCATGATCATGGTAACATCGTTCTTACTCTTCTCTATGCTTTGATTAGTAGTACATTGAGGACAATGTACAATTTAAGTTTGGGGGTGAGGCGATGCCTATTTGTGTGCTTTATTGCAATATGGGGGGAAATTTGTGTGAAATTATTTTTGTATTAGGATTTTATTTTATTTTATTTTCTTAGTTTTTTTTTTTTATTTTTATTTTGTTTTATTTTTAGATAGAATGTTTTGACATCATTCAAGGGATTAATACCTTATGTAGGTGCTTAACTTGCAATTTTTGAGTATGTTTGAAAATTTTGAAAACTGTGATTTAAATTAAGTGGTTTTAATCATGGTTTGCAATAACATGCTTTGGAGTGATTAATTTTAGTTTCCTTACATAATCTTGTGGGGTATAAACCTATGTTTTGAGTTATTGAGTTACGTATGCTTGATATTAACTAGTATCTCTTGAGAATGAGTACCGATGATGTGTTATACTTGACTTCAATGAAAGAAAAAGGAAAAGGAAAAAAAAACAAAAAAATATATGTTGAAAGCAAATCAATTTGATCCTTTTTATGAGTAACCGGGCCTCTATGCCTCAGGAAGCACGGAGTGTTCGCGTCAAAAGTGAAAGGGTGAGAAAAGATGAGCATTGGTTGTCTTGATTTGTAGCCTGATTGATTCGAGTAATTAGGTCTTCAGGGTATCTTAAAGCCTAGTGCCCTAAAGCCGTCTGGTTTGGGAGTCACTGACTGAAAGCTTGCTACATGGATCTTTTAGAAAGCTTAATAGATCAAGACATTGCACAACCAATAAAGCAATGAGAAAAAAAAAGGAGAATGAAGAAAAGAAAAAAAAAATGAAAAAGTCATGTATGCATGTTGGGAAGTATGATTTCAATAACGGGAGCTAGTGAGTTGAAGGGGTATGTGCCTTAATATATTCAGAGCTTGGTTATTCTACATGAGATGACTGCTAGTTCACTTTACACGAGGGAGCTAGAGTTGGTTATTTTGAGATATGTTGATGTGAATTATGTGTGGGGACCATTGATTTGAATGACGGAATTTAGAAATTTAAAATTATTCTTGAATGCAAGTTTGTAACTATGTATTGTAATCTTCTTCTTGGATTAATGTTGAAACAGAATTTTGAATGTTTGTGGGTAACATTTCTGGAAACCCTCACGAGACTATACTCGTCCACTAGGGGGAACCTAGGGGTTTAAAGGCTTGTTGCATATGCTAAATGCAATCGTTTCTCCCACGAAAGTGGAGTTGGGTAGTTTAGTTAGTGTTTAGTAGTTTCTTTGTTTTAGTTTTGTTTTATTCTATTGCTAAGGGACTAGCAATATGTAAGTTTGGGGGTGTGATAGGCGTTGAATGTTACGCATTCTAGCCTCTTAACTTATGTATTTTATTCTCTTAATAATAGATTATTTTGTGATTTTACTTTGTTTTAGTGTTTTCTGTATTTTCAGGGCCTTAATGATTATTTCAGTTAAAACCGTGATTTTGGGCTTTTAAAGATGACATGCAAGATGGTTAAATGAAGCCTACATCAATGAGATCCATTCCACCATTTATTTCAACTCAAATCAGCCCAAGGAAGAGGTTCAAGAGAATTACAACTGCTTAAGAAGGTTTCGGGCCTGAAGCCCAAATCTGCGCATAATGCAGTCTTAATCCCGTTTTGGAAAATGGACCAGAAGTCTTATTTTCGAGCCTCAAATCGACATAATTCGCGTGAAAGGTTGAACGAAATTTGATTCTGCACACTTTTGTATTTCAAGAAAATTCTGTAAATCGGACTTCTAGTGGGTCAAAAATTGGGCCGAAGTCAGCAGAAAAAACCCACCTAATTAGTGCTGCGGGAAAACCTAATTAATTCCTAATTGGATTAGGACTTTGATGTATTCTCTTGGCTATTTAAAGTGACAAATTAGGGCTGTATTGGGGAGGCTTGGCAGCAGCTTTGAAGAGCTTTTGGAATAGAGAATCATTGGAGAACAAGGCGTATCATAAGCGGCTAGTTCAGCCACCAGGGTTTTGATGGAGCCCTAACTAAACATCACTGGTTTGATTGTTCTAATTATTGGGGATTTTTTTATTCATTCATAGATTGTGTAATTTAGAGGATTCTTATTATTGAATTGAGCAATAAAAGTCTTATAAATTCAGTTTCAATGATTTCTTATCTTGTCTTAGATACTTGATTGTTGTTATTGAACTCGTCCCTCTTGTTTTCTGTGATCATGAAAGTGATTATTACACAATGGTTTTCACTGAATATATCATTAAAAGCTTTGATGGATTATGCCTAGAGAAGATGAACCATACTGCACCCTAGATTAGAGTAGTTAGGCAGATGACTCATGCCAATCGAAGATAGTCCATGACTTAGCCTTAATTATATGTTATCTTCTTGACGGATGGAGGTGAGCTTGTAGCCACCGACACCACTTATGCATGATATGATGCCCCATAGTTAGTTCAATTGACCATTGATTGTGAAGTTAGTGGGGAAATCAATTACCCTAGACTTATCTTATATTCTCTACACTCCTTAGTTTTTCTTGCTTTTGTTCAATTGCTTCATTAGATAATTTAGATATAAAAATCAGCACTCTTTCCAATTAAATTTAATTAGAATTAATTCCTTATATCCAACACAGTCAGACCACAGTCTCTGAGGTACGATACCCATTCCTTTCGATAGCCCTATTCTGCAAGGAATTCGTTCTATTGCGAAGTGTGGAAATTTTTAATTGATATATTTTTGAGTCACACTCACACACGAATCAAGTATCTTTAAGTGTTGTTTTGCAGAGTATCGAGGTTCATCATATTTGCTAAATATAGGTGTTCTTTATATTTGCCACAAGCTCAAGATCAGAGTGCCTGCTCAGTTTAGTTTAGATATGTTTTTATTTTTGACAACATTGTAATTTATCTTTTCTGCTGTGGAATAGATTACATATTATCTAGGTTGGTTTTGTCACAAAATTGCCAAAGGGGGAGATTGTGAGATATATAATTGTAATTAGCAAATTTCGGTGCCAAAACTTGTTGATCGAGTTGTAATTTTTGTTTGATCTTGTGTGTCGATCTTTGGAGCTGAACAGAAAGTGTCTTGATATCATGGATTTGATGAGGACATCACTTAGAACAAGTATGTGAGTGAGGACACTATGTTTTGAATTTTGGTGGGCTTAGAACTTAGAAAATATGTTTTAAATGTGCAAATTGAATTTCTTCAAAGTCCCACCAGTCCCCATATATGAGGACCGATCCAACTTCTCTCGAGACTATTGAAATTCTATATGTTTGAAAAGTCCCACCAGTCCCCAAAAATTAGGACCGGTCTGACTTTTCTCAGGACTTTGAAATTTTCATGTATCTGCAAAAGTTCCACCAGTCCCCAATTTTTAGGACCGGTCCGACTTAGCTGATGAGCGCAAAAATGTCCTTTTTGATCAAAATCGCTTTCCTAGTCAACCCAAACTTCTCTAAAACTTTCTTTAGATGTTTTAAACTTGTTTTCCAAGTAAACTAAGGACTCTAAACCTTATAAATACCTCTTTATACTTCAACCTAACAGAGGGGAGATAAGAGACTCAATGAATTAATTGTTAAAGACAAGAATATATTTTGAAAGCTAAAAGAGATATTTATGAGAGAAAATCTTCATTGATTTTTATTTTTTAGAGCACACACACACGGAGTATTTAAGTAGTGATTTTCTTCTTCATCTGATCAACGAAATCTTCAAGACGTCATCAGTCTATACAGTTGATCAAGAGCAACAGAGGTGGTTCCTTAAAACTACAAAGATTTTATCTGAAGAAGAAGAGAAACGATCACTACGAATGGAACAAAATACTTGCTCAGTATTTTTGTTCTTTCAGCTACCCTTCTAGAAGAATTGTGACATTAGCCGAAAGTCTACAGTAGTTGGACGTGGTGTCTCAATTGTAAGCCTGAGGTGTTCCGTATCAAGTTCTTGTCAGAATGGAGTGGGTGTGAGTCTAGTGCAAAGTCTGATGTACTTTGCTTCGAGATAGTGGATTGGTTTCTCTAGGGTTTCTGCCTCACCCCCGTGGTTTTTCCCGCCTTAGGTTTCCACATAAAATTCCTGGTGTCATCTCTAACTTTTCTTTACTTGCTCTATTTATTTTGTGATTGAATTGGATACTTAATTGGTAATTAATCAATCATAAAAATTGGGCAAGAGGACCTACTCACCCCCCTCTAGGTCTAAGGATTAGCATCTCACTCTAAATTAACTAAACTATTTTCGCACCGCATAACTGACAAGAACCTAAGATCTTATTCTGCTAATTGCTGGATTTCTGTACACAATGAATAAATACATAAAATAAGTGTAAAGAATAAATTTAGCTAATATTTATGTAGGTTTTTCTTTCTAGAGGAGGCTAAGCACAAGGTTATATATATCTATCTATAGACAATGTCACCAACACATATATACAATCAGAACACTAACTATTGATACAACTATTAATTAGTTTTTCTAATTGACTTGTAGCAAAAATCTAAAAATGAGTAGAATAAATAAAATAATTTAGGAAAAATTCCAACCAAGTCCTACTTTTCCACCTCAAAGACAACTAAGTCCTATAAATTTTTCATTAGGACAATCAAGTCCGACTTTTGAAATTTATTTTCAAATAAGTTCAAATTTGAAAAAAAAAATTTCAATATTGCCCTTAGTACTAAGTTCCAATCATCTATTAATATTGCCCTTTATGTAATGTTCACACTTTTTCTTTCCCAATACACTTGAATCCATTTATTAGTCTCAATTTTAACGTAAAGCCAAGAAATACAAGAGTGGTCATTTGAGAAGGCTCAAATCACTAGTTAAGAAGTACTCATGTTACACAAACTAGAGAAGAGTTCCAAACTTGCTGTTAATTTTCAAGGGAAACACCTAAAATGTTCATTATAGTAGTTAGGTGTTGAAGCTTTCTTTTAGGAAAAAAAAAATGAAGGGACATCTTGGACACTTATCATGAAAGACAACAAACTGCCAGTTTTAGAATGAAAATTGTTAACAATACTATTATCATTGGGGCATTCAAAAATCTAACGAATCATCTTGCTATATCATAACCACTCCCATGGACCCAAATCAAACTCCTTACCATCCTACCATAAATTCACAGAAGAAGAATTGTGAAAAAACAAAATCAATACACTAATACAAAACATATGATCTCCCCGGAAAGTCAGAAAATGCTGCCAAATCTCCCGGTTGCCATCATTGGAATTGAGCATGTGATAAAAAAAACACACCAGTAAAGCAACAAGAACATAACAATACTAGAAATTCTGAAGCAGTAATTCTGCTACAGTAATTTGAAATTAAATATGAAGTAATTCAGCCTATCTTATGAAAAATATTGTGTATCATTAACCAGTCCTTGCCCATATTCCAACAACGTGCAAAAGGAACAAAAAATAAATAAAGAAAGAAAATCCTAATACAAAAAAATCCAACAATCCACCCCGCCAAAAAGTCTACTTCTAGATGCATGCAAGAATTTTCAAATTTTGGTGTTTTTGATTTAGTTCCACGTTTCTTCATCAAATTACATTGTTTAAGCTAGTGATCACAGTAACTCATTTTCCATTTGAGTGAATTCAATTTGATTTCAAGTGAGCCCATCCCATGTTTGTTTTTTCTGGTTCATTTTCATGCCCTGTTGTATCCATTTCAAATACTTCCTTTGCTTCCAACTATTGGCATATTCCTCCTATATCTATTTCTAACCTTGAGTGTCTAATTCATCTACTTGAAAATATCTATATTTTTTTACACCACTTTTGCACTTCCATCACAACTAGTTGTCCCTAACCTACCTTGCTCGCCGCCAAGTTACTTTTATTCAACTTTCAAATGGAAATTGCCAGAGATTGCAAGCAAATGAATCTAATCACTGAGCTAACCCAAGGGAAGGAATTTGTGAACCAGCCAAAGAACCATAGTTGAGAAAATAATCTCTTCCTATGACAAAGCACTTTCAATGCTCAAATTGGGAGACCCTCACTATGCATTGGGCATGCTAGGGTTCCCAAATTTTTTTGCCTGTGCTATTCCAAGGAGTCAGGGCTATGACCAAGATCATAGGGATCAATATCCCAAAGATGCATTTAAAAAGAGGTAAATTTAGACCTTAAATTATTTCATTAATTGGTTTTCTGTGATACTAAGCCAGTTTTGGATTCAATTTGGTCTAAATTTGTTTTGGGATTTCTTGGATTTTCAAGAAGATAATGCCTCAATGGACTGACCAAGTGCGGGTTTGCTCGAGGACTGTGGTGGAAGGTTCTCTTGATGATGGTTATAGTTGGAGAAAATATGGGCAAAAGGATATCTTGGGAGCTAATTACCCAAGCTAAAACCGAGGCCAAACTAAAGTTGATCCTATCTGTTCATGCACTTGTCCAATAAAACATTAACATAGAATAATCATACTATTTTTATTTATGGAAGATAAGGCAAACACACACGCATAACAAGCCCCTAGCACATGGAGGTAAAAATTCTTAGAAGAGACTAAAAGAATGAACGAAAAAAGCGTAGCTAGAAACTCACAATTATATTTGCAGTATTTGGTCATTGTTGGCCTATTGTAAGTCGCCTTTGGCCTATTGCAACAAAACTCACAATCCAAAAAAAAAAGAAAAGAAAGAGGAATAAGAAAGTCAAAATAAAACTCATAATTATAGAAACAATCTAGCAGCAAACAGAATTTGTTGAGCATGAGCACATTAAAAAATAGATGATTTTAAAAAGCAATCCACAAATTCTTGAAGCTGGGGTGTCCTGAATCCAAAACTTTTGCTACTCCATACCCAGTTATCACCTGCATATATTTTTTCACCATCAAAATTCTTACATACAAGCTTAAGAATCTGGAGTATGTCAATTAGAGTGAACCTGTATGCAAACCACTGATAGTTCCATACTTTTGAGTCATTTCACAATTTAAACTCTGTCTATCTACCTTTATAATTTCCATCTATGATTTTACAAAGCAATCGCAAGATTTATTTATGATCATTTGACTTTGAGCACCATGGGAGCTTCCTTTTAAAAAGTTATATATATGTACAGAGCATGTACTAAATATCCTTATCTTTGCATATATCCATATGTTTAGACCTCTATACATAATTTTTGCAATCCATTAATTTATTGTATTTTGCAACTTCTTCAAAAAGAAACTCAAATTTGTCAATATATGTATCCATAACATCCATATCTTTGCAAATCCCAGATATCCTATTATCTGTAATTCTATTTTCTTTAGCCTATTGCAACAAAACTCACAATCTAAAAAAAAAAAAAAAAAGAGGAAGAAGAAAGTCAAAATAAGACTCATAATTATAGAAATAATCTGGCAGCAAACAGAATTTTCAGAACATAAGCACATTCAAAAAGAGATGATTTTAAAAAGAAATCCACAAATTCTTGAAGTTGGGTTGTCCTAAATCCAAAACTTTTGCTACTCCATACCCAGTTATCACCTTCATATATATTTTCACCCTCAAAATTCTTACATACAAGCTTAAGAATCTAGAGTATGTCAATCTATCACCGATAGTTCCATACTTTTGAGTCATTTCATAATTTAAACTCTATCTATCTACCTTTATAATTTCCATCTATGATTTTAAAAAGCAATCCACAGATTTTATTTATGATTATATGACTTTGAGCACCATGAGAGCTTCCTTTTAAAAAGTTATATATATGTACAGAGCATGTTCTAATATATTGCATATATCCATATGTTTAGACCTCTATACAAAATTCTTGTAGTCCATTAATTTATTTTATTTTACAACTTCTCGAAAAAGAAACTCAAATCTGTCAATATATGTATATGTAACATATCCATATCTTTGCAAATCCTTGGATTAAACAATGAATGAAAATGGATTATAGATACTGTAATTCCAAATAGAGTTACATGTCAACTTGTTTCCCTAATTGGTAGGTTTACTATGATTTCATTCTACTATATTTTAACATGTGCATAAAAAATCCTTTGGGAAGTGATCCCCGTAAAATTCCCTCATCAACCATGAAACTAAATTATTGTTGAGTACAGGAAAAAATTAAAGAAACAAAATTAAATCATATTCAACTCAGAATTAGGAAAAAAACTTTTGGGAAGTGATCGACATACAATTAATGTACACAGACCATAACACAAATCAGGGATTGTGTTTTATGACCTCTACAAGACATGGATAAAAGCAAAAAAAATTAGACATGGCATATGAAACAAACTTTGACAATCAATTCTTCTATAAATTTTTTAATAAAAATCAAAACTGGAGAATGAAAAGAATAATGTATCATACCAGTCACGAAAACCCTCCAAATTTGTTACTCTTTGTCCCTTTTCACCATTATTCTTCTTAAAACCCTAACACAATACAGAAAATTGGCTTAATTCTTTAGTTTAGTAAAAATCAAAATAGAAGAAGGAGAAGAAGAAGGTATCATACCAGTCACGAAACCCTCCAACTTTGCTTCTCTTCATCCCTTTTCATGATACTTATTATGTTGGTCTTTATCAGTCCGGTGGGAAAAATGATTAAGAATGGGTCATTATCAATTTAATGGGAAAAACAAATTCCCTACACACAGTGGATTGTTACAGTTTGAAGACTATTTTGCCTAGCTAGTAGGGTTCCTTAATGGTGTAGAGATTAGGGATGAAGTCACATAAACGGCTCGAAGTACCGTATCGAGAATAGTTGAAACGCAGGCTTTAGATTGGGGGAGAGGAAACGATCAAACTAAGCAAGACATGCTAAAAGAGGGAAAATCATGTATTATTGGAAGCGAGGGAAATTTTTTTGGAGGAAATTAGTGAATCTTTGGCCCACTATTGACAATATAACAAATATGTTGTTATATTAAAATATGTAGGTCAATAAATGATAATTGAATCAGAAATTTATTACAAGTCGTCAATATACCCTTATTTTTAACATTTAAAAAGGTACCCACTTAAAATTTACTTAACACAACTTACTTTTTATGAATGTCGTCAATTACAAGTTGTTAAAATCAATTTTCTTGTAGTATAATTTTTTCAAACACAAGAGCAATAACGAGATAATGCTAATGAATGGAGAGTTATTATACCTTTGAATATGTGGAGAGATGTCGGGTACAATGATAACAATGAGAACTAAGGATATTGAGTAATGAATGTTAAATATTTTCCTTTAAATTTTGCTTTCAAACTTGTTATAAACTTGTCACTATACTTTTGTGAATGCCAGTTGTTTTGCATTTGTTATAACTTTTGCTTTTCGTGAAAATTATGGTGCGCGCTGCAGTAGCATAATCTTTTTTTTCTTTTTTATATTATAAAAAAAAAAAACATGTCTATATATCCTATCTGTCTAATACAATGAGGCAAAAATATGAAAATATTTCATTTACCATGAGCATAATTTTTTTGTCATTAGCTTAACATATAATACGAATAAAATAACAAAAGAAAGAACATGGTTCAACCCAATTCAAATCATACGTTCAACTTTCATTTTGACATATATTGCTTAATCATTCTTTGCACTATTATGAGGAGGGATATATGTAACTTTGTATAGGTTTTTAATAATTCTATTAAATAATTTCAAATGGCAGAAACCATAAATGATAGCTTATCCATTTTGCATTATACCTGCCCGTTGAACCATTGGTTTACTTATACGCAAAAATATAATTCAAGGATACAAATATGGTGTGTTCCGCCGAAGCGCCGGGTTGTTGGCAAGGAGCATAAGCGGGCGGGGAGCTCACACAAGTCAGTGGCCTTTCTTCAGTGTGGCCCACACACGGCCAGGAGGGATAAGGGGAGCCTTAAGAATCTCATGATAACTAATATATATATATATATATAGATAATTAATGTTAATTTCTCTCTATATATATATATATAATAGATATGTTATATACTTGTCACATGCCTATATACATATATTTGTCACATGCCCATATATATAACTTGTTATATTTTAAGTTGTGAAAGAAAAGTAAAGTTCTTGTTTTATCACTTTCAGTTTTTAATAAAGTATTAATCTTTTTTTTCGTATAAAAGATTATATTAATCTTGACTAAAAGAAAAAGACCAATTATATCTTGATTTAGAAAGTTTTAATTGAATGGGTAATTTTTTTTTCACATGGTAATTAAATTAAAGTTGGTCAAATATTCTATTTTTAAAACTGATTCTGTTTTACATAGAAAAGTACAGCATGTTAAAAGTTACTACCATTTCATTCATGCATCATTAATCCTCCATAACCTCCAAAAGTACCCAACAACTTAAGTTGACAAGAAGTCCAAAGGTAGCCCAATTTAATGAACATAGCCATTAATACAATAGTTTAGTGGATTCCAAGTACGTAGTTGGAAAGAAGTTTTGGTTATTGTTTGTCAAGCCGTTATTTAACGGTAACTCAAATCTGTTCATCCTCCACGCTTGAAGCCAAAGCTTCCAATGGCAACCATAGTCAGGCCGATAGGGGGTGGTTGTTGAACAATAAAAGAGGGCAATTCTCACTCTTGAATAATTTATTGAGCCATATCTAAATCACTAAAGCCAAGGACGGAGCCAGCATAGGCTCAGGAGCAGGTGACCACAGGGCCCATGCTGGCCCCATTTTTTTTTTTTTTTTTTTTTACATTTAGGCATATAATATATAAAAATTTATAAAATGTCCTATTTGAAATTATTTAAAAAAATATGTTTAATTATTTCTTTCTCATTCTTTATTTTTTTTTATTCTCTTCAAAAAATTTGTGTATATTCTCTTTATTCAATCAAACTCTTTTTTTTTCAATATTTTTTTCTTTCAAAGTTCTCTCATATATATTTCTTTTTATTTTTCTCCTTTGTTTTTCTTCTTTCTTCACTTGCTTTTATTATTGTAGCTAAACAATTGTAACAAGATTTTTTTTATAAAAAAAAAACCAATATAATGTAAATACCAATTATTTTATGAAACATTGTGTAACAAATTAGTTTTCAAACATGTTTTTATTTCGGAATAAATCAACTACAAAAAAAAAAGAGTTATTGTTTTCATATGCAATCAAAAATCCAAAATAGAACTTGTTACCAAAAAGACTCTTAATGTTCATATTTTATGTCTTTGAATATTTTTTACAACAATTACTTTTTAAATTATGAAATGGGTAAAGTGCAAAAAAAAATTCCCGTTATATAGAAAATGTGCAAGAAACACTCTTGCTATTTGGTATGTGCAAATAAATTCCAATAATTTCAAAATTTAGAGCAAATTGCCCTCTATTGCATATTTCGGTTGGAAAACAGCCTATGATGATGTTAGACTCTTTTGAAAACTCAAAAGAACTCTTTTTGCCATTTAACGTATTGTTTTTTTATTTATTTATTTATAATGTAAAGATACTTTAATCATTTCATTGTTCAATTTCTCTCGAATTGAAGATTTGACCTTATTTGTTCAAATTAAGTTTTACAAACAAGAAGGAAAGATATTTGCACATTTTTTATATAACGGAGTTTTATTTTTGCACTTTTCCCTTATTAAATATTATATGGATTTTGATTGTTGCAAGGTCACTGCACTTCTATTTCTGGCTTGACTATTAGCCGAAAGAAATTATTTTATCCTGTTTAATTCCACGCCCCTTGAAGTCACTGATTGAAGTTGTGTTTGAGAGCTTATCACTGATGGATGAGGTGACAAGATGAAAAACAAGATTGGCTGAAAGTGAAGACAATTTTTTGACGGTTTTGTTCCAACCAAATGTTATAACTAGTACAACTAATACCATTTTGTAGACTAATGATCAATAATTCTTAAGAGTTACCCTTGCAGTGAGAGTCTACTCAATACACCAAATCAGACCAGCAAGATGGTATAATATGGAATTCACATCTAATTTTAATGAAGTTCCAAAAAGGGTTTGTGAATGGGCAATCAAAATATAGGTGTGAATGAGACTCTAGGGCTAAAAGGGAGAGAGAACAGGTGTTCAAAATTCGAAGGAAGGGCATGCTTTTCTGATCAAAGGTGGACAATATTGTTTTAGAGAGTTAGTCAAAGTGTTTTGGGATTTAAGGTTGAAACCAAACTAGAAAGGTCCATGGAGGGGGATGAAAGATATAATGGGAGAGAGCTTTGACTGTATGGGCAACATAAAACTCTCTGGAGGGAGATAGAAGCCAAAAGCACAAAAAAATAAGGCTTTTTAAATCACAAGGCTCAAAAGCACATCTCTTGATCACCTATATTCATGTCAGGACCCGCTTCACACTCCACACTACGTAGATAATATATATTTTGTGCACTCTCCGTACTCACGATTAGGAATTCCTTCCCCTACCCCCCTCCGGTGATGTGTGATGTCATAATTACTTCCTCTTAGAACCTAGCGTCCTCGTTGGCTTAACCGTCATAGGTCCTCCATTTCTTAATGCCCTCCCCCTCTTGGGACCCAATGGCTTCATTGGCTTGACCTTATGGATCCTCCGTATTCGGATGGAGAATGGCTCTGATACCATCTATCAGAACCTGTTATACACTATGTAGATATTGTCTACTTTATACACTCTTTGTATTCATGGTCTATACAAGTAGAAGACATCCACACATATAAGTGGTAAAAACTTTTTTCCGCGACATATCACAACCAATATTTTCTCTCATTTTTGTGATTGAATCGACAAAAAAAGATTATAGCTCTATTTGGTTAAATAGAATCAAGTAAAAAAGAAAGAAAATGAAAAATGAAAAGAAAAGTGAAGTGATGAAAGGGAACCTAAGGAGAAACACATAGAATATGACAAAATAATCTGAATCCATTTTTTATATTTTTAGATTCTTATATAAAAGAAGTATCGACATGAGAGAACTTTTTTATTGTCGAAACTTTAATATGACAACACATGACTTGCACAAAATAATACAAATTAAAACATCTAATTTTATCAAAGAAGAAAGTCTCAGCAAGTTTATTCACTTTTCAATCATTAGACACAAACATGGCCATAACACGACATAACCCGTTTAACAAAATATAAAATGCATATATAAATAAATTAAATTAAATATTAAACTATTAATTATGGAAGAACTAAAATTTCATTTTATTTTAATAAAACACACAATTATCCAAGGGTAATACCAATTACTAATTTAAATATATTACTTGCAAAAAAGGTTGATACAAGTCAAGGGTCAATTTGGGTTGACCTAACATGATTATGACACCATTAATAAATGATCAAATTGGATTAAATGAGTTAAGTCCCCAAGTTTGAGCACGACATTAAACGGTGTAATCAGTTTGACACAATTATGACACAAACATGATTAAAGTCGAGTTAAACTCACCAATTTCGTGTTGGCATGTCGTGTCAAAATTTGTGGCAGAAATTGTGAAAATCTTTTTCCTTTATAATGACATAAGTTGAGAAGAAGTGGTAAATAATAGATTACCTAAAGAAATAGGTAAAAAAAAATTTCCATCCAAGATTTACTAGTTGGTCCAAATTAAACCTTGATAAAGTTGTAGATAGAAATGAACAAGAACAAATAAGTTTTAGATTTTTAGATAACGTAGCGAAGATATTAATTATTGTTTGAAAGACTATACCTGCTTTAATTATTGTTGAAATATTATTTTCTTAATTTTAATTCCAATTCTTAGCTTCCTAATGAATTTGAAACATGGTAATCCATTCAACTCAAACTAGCATTTATGCATAAAGGTTGAGGTTCTAAACCACTTGATGATCCTGTTCTGTGATAATAGTACATGTTAGAATCTTCTTGATCATGCAAGCACAGCTCGATCTTCAATTTTCAACTACACTTCGATATCAAGAAACTTTAAGAATTGACTTAATACTAACAACCTGATTTTACAATTTGCTTACATATATAATATATCAATGCTTTATCATATATCTAATAACCTCTTCCTTCAGTAATTCCATGACAAAACACACCTCAAAATGTAAAAGTACCTCTTTTTTTTTTTCTTTTTTTTTTCTTTTTAGGTAAGGAGGAAGACCCATTAAGTTGAGATGCTCCCTCTTTATATATTTTAGACTTTTATTAAACTCTTGCCTAGTTCATATATTTTACTTGGGATTGGTCAAAAAAATTTGTGTTTGTCTTGAACTTGGATACATGCATGAGATGTAAAACTTTTGTCTAGTACTATGTTACTTCTCTTCAAAGTGAGAGTGGTGCGAAGTGCAGGAAATATGGATGGTGAATCAAAGTGTAATAGGTGAAGCAGACAAATATCAATTGGACATGAAAAAAGAAAAAGAAGTGCAAAATCCAAGAAATATGCATGGTGGATCAAAGTGTAATAGATAAAGTAGAAAAATGCCAATTCGACACGAAAAAAAAAAAAAGAAGTGACTCCTCAATGTTTTTAAACATTTTGCATCGTAACATAAAATTTGGGCATGGGTTTTCTGGAATTATACAATAATAATTAAGAAAAGAAAAAATTTGAGAGACAAATCTACAGAATGATATTTTCATACTTTTTACCGATCCTTAAATAATAATTGATAAACAGGCATTTATAACTGAAACGATAAAAATTAGTGTAAATGTGTTAATCGATAGATGATATAACCGGTGGACAGATGATTCTCTTAGAGTAAAAAAGAAAGCATATAGAGTAAACAAGAAATGAGAGAGAGAAAAAGAAAAGAGATGGAAAAGAGAGTGAGTTGAGAGAGCCATATGTTGGCAAGAGAGGAGAGAAAAATTAGGAGAATGGTGAGATAATTCAGAGTTACTTTTATCAATTCATTTATGAATAAGTAGAAGTGGAGTGTCTTGGTATATTTTTGGAGAACTAAAGTTCCCATTCATAAATCATTTGCTATAACTCTAATTTGAGCAAACTTTTGAGTCTAAATTGAGTCTCTCAAAATTGTCCTTCCGAATAAATTGGTTGTTGGGATAAATTCTAATTGTACGTGAACCAGTTAATTAATTTCAAAAAAAATGGTTTTAGTTCTAAGCCCATCAGATTCTGACAATCAGCGAATTTCTCCACTTTCTTCTCGTTCTCTGTCACGAACTTGAACCCATCTTCGATCGGTGGTGGTCTCACCTTTGATGGTGGAGAAGATGATCTGGCGGTGCTTCAATGGAGTTTCAAACGGCGGTGGTGCTTCGGCTGTGCAAAGAATGGTAAAAGGTTGCTCGACGGTGGAGATGACTCGGACGGTGCTTTGGACAATGACGGCGGCCGTAGACAGCGATGGGAGCCTAGAATGTTGCTGTCGTAACTCGTAACTCTCATTTGTAGCCTTTTTCTCTTCCTTCTAGGTGTGCCTTTGCCAGCGGTTGAGACATGGAGTTTGGTGGTGGGTCTTCTTTGAAGGAGCCTCGATCGTCTGCTGTGCACTATGCTTCGGCTGTGTCTGCAGTAGCTAAAACAACCACGTTTTGTGTTAATTTCTATAGCATTTGTTAAATGCTAAATTAGTTTTGCTAAACTTATCCAACTAAAGAAATTTAATAAAAAATATTTAAAGTGTTCATCCATATGTCAAAAGCAAAGTATCCCCAATACATAATGGGAGGCGACATTCGCACTCCCCTTTTATACATTTGCAATCTCATTTTAAATGAAATGACACTATAATCCTAACTTTACAAGTGAATGATTATTATTTTTATCAAATTACACAACTACCCTCTAAAATATCCCTTCTTTGTTTTTCATCTTTAATATTTTAGGTTTCTTTTGAGACAATTAAAAAAAAAGTTATCTCTTCTAAATATGTTCGCTTGTAACATGACAAAAAAAAACGTTATTTATGCTAAATAAATTATCTATGTTTACCGGATTAAAAAAAAAGTTATCTATATTGAATAAAAAGATTTCTTTTGACAAGAACCGGAAAAAAAAACCCCCAAAAAAAGGTAACTTAATTATTTCTTTTTACATGACTCAAAAAAAGTTATCATACGTAGAATAAATAATCTCATTTGAGGAAAAAAAAAATATTACACAAAAAAAGACCCAAAAAAATTTATTACTACTAAATAAATTATATCTTTTGACATTGATCCAAAAAAATAAAAATAAAAAGTACTAAAGAAGGTAAAAAGAGTTAAAGTTTATAGGATAAATGGTATCTATGGTATTATAAAATAAAAGATGATGCATTAATGAGTTTATGAATTTTTTTGTCATTTCTTTTAAAAGAAAAAGATAAGTGAAGTGCAATAGGAGAGAAGGGGAGTGCGAATATCACCTCTCTATATAATTCTCTAAATATATTTTTGTGCTTCTTTCACTTAAACTTCAACAACTTTTACTATAAATTGAATTTGTTGATGAAATCATTTCTGTAAGAAAGATAATGATGAAAGCTTCAATTTGAGTACCATGTTACCACTTATTTTTTTATAAATAAATTTATTTAAAATCAACACATTTACTTCATAAATAAACAATATATTTTCCTATTTCAACAAATCCAATTCTATTTCCAACAAATTTAATTCATTTATTCTAAAATTGAATTTAAATTTTCAAATATATTTTAAGATAAAGAGAGTTTAAATAAGGAAGATGGTTGCACTCCACTTATCTTTTTCTTTTAAAGAAAATGACAAGAATGTCCCTAAATTCATTAATGCATCATTTCTTATTTTATAATACCATAACTACCATTTATACTATAAACTTTACCTCTTTCTACTTCGTTTAGTACTTTTTTTTTAATTCTAGCCAAAATATAACATTTTTTTATCCTGTAAAAAGAGATAATTTATTCGACTGGGATAACCTTTTTTATTGGTCTTGTCAAAAGAGATAATGAGTACTCTTTTTTTTTTGGAATCATGTCAAAATTAAGAGATAATTTATTCAACAGAGATAATTTTTTTATTTTTTTTGCGTTCCATACTTCTTTTCCGGTGCTGTCACAAGAGATAATTTATTCAACTGAGATAACTTTTTTTGGGTCTTTTTTTTTCTGCATGCCAATTTTTTTTTATGGTCCTTTCAAAGGAGATAATTTATTCAACATAGATAACTTTTTTTTATGGATACTTTTTTTTTGTCATGTCAAAAGAGAATATAACATTCTTTTGGGGCCTTTTTGTTTTTTTTTTTTTTTGTATTATAGAGATAATTGTTTTTTTGGTTCTTTTTTTTGTTCCTATCAAAAAAGATAATTTATTCAATAAAAATAATAACTTTTTTTATACTTTTCTTTTTTGGTTTTGTCAAAAAAGATAATTTTTTCAACATAGATAATTTTTTTTTGAGTCCTGTCTAGAAAGAAATAACTATTTTTGAGTAATTACTAGTGTTGCAACTTCCATCATTAATTCGATCGATTTTTTTCGTACTTTAATCACTTGTATATAACAAAAATTCTTAATAAATAATGAATAAGAATAATGTCTCTCTCATTCAAAATGTTTAAATGAATAATGGGCATATCAGTCGGTACTAATACCGATTCAGTTATTTTATCATTTTCCTTTTCTTTAATACTAATTAGAAGATAAAACAAAATATTTACTCCAAATTTTTTTTTTTTTTACTAGAAGATAACAGTAACACACTACCGGTAGGTAGGTGGGTTCACTTATTTTATGGGTAGGTGTGTATATCTTTTTCGAATGAAAAAACAAAAAATTAAAGTTGTTATCTAGGAAGCAGATACACTTTATTAAGGGTGTTGTGTCGAATACTCGAATACTGTCAGATATTTATCAGATACATGTCAGACACTTGGTAAAAGTGTCTTGACATTTTTCTTTTTAGGACACTTTTCGGACACTCTTCGAACACGTGTCAGACACTCGTAACAGTGATGTATATTCAAGTATTTCGAAAGAAAATTATATGCGACTAAGTTATGATTAAAAATCTAAGTTAAATATATGTAGATGACTAAATAAGTCTGGATATTTAATCTATTTTAATCTATTTATCTATTTTTGTTTATAAGTTTGTTTGGTTCTTAATAACTTGATGATGAAGTGAAGTATTTCTGTAATGCAGCCTTTATTTTGTTAAATAATTAATATATATTAACATATTATATTATAATTTTATAGCTGTATCATTGTCGTGTTCATGCCGTATTTTTTTTTTAAATATAAATATTATTATATTATATTTTGTTTTTTATTTTTTTTAAAAACACATATCTCCCTCAGTATAAGATCACATATCAATATAAGATCAAATATATTTATGTCAGGACCTCTTCATACTATGTAAATAATATATATTTTGCACATTTTTCGTGCTCACGATTAGGAACTTCCCCCTTCTCAGGCGATGTGTGATGTCACAATCATCTCTTCTTGGGACTTCGCGTCCTCGCTAGCTTAACCTTCATAGATCCTTCATTTTCGAATGCCCTCCCTCTCTTGGGACCCAATGTCTTTGTTGGCTTGACCTTATGGGCCCTCCGTATTCAGATGGGGATTGGTTCTAATATCATCTATCAGGACTTGCTCCACATTATGTAGATACTGTGGACTTTGCACACTTTCTATGCTCATAATTTATACAAGTAAATGACATCTACATATATAAGTGCTAGAAACTTTTTCTCCAAAGCAATGTGAGACAACACAATTCACATTTTCCCTCATTTTTGTGATTGAATTGATAAAAAAGATTAGGACTCTGTTTGGTTAGATATAATTAAATAAAAAAAGTAAAGAAAATGAAAAATGAAAAGAAAAGTGAAGTGAATGAAACGAAGCCTTAGGAGAAACACATAGAAGATGACAAAATAATTTGAATCCATTTTATATATTTAGATTCTTAAATAAAAGAAATATAGACATGAGAGAACTTTCTTATCGTAGAAACTTTAATTTGACAACATGACTTGCACAAAATAATACAAATCAAAACATCTAGTTTTATCAAAGAATAAATTATCAACAAGTTTATTCACTTTTCAATCATTCGACACAAACATGACATAACCCGTTTAACAAAATATAAAATTCATATATAAATAAAATATTAAACTAATAATTATGGAAAGACTAAAATTTCATTTTATTTTTTAATAAAACACACAATTATCCAAGGGTTTCACTATAATACCAATTACTAATTTAAATATATTACTTCAAGGGTATTATAGTGAAACCCTTGGATAATTGTGTAATATAAACAACTAATTTAAATATATTACACGGTCAAGGGTCAATTCAGGTTGACCCGACATGATTATGACTCGGTTAATAAACGGATCAAATTTGGTTAAATGGGTTAAACCCCCAAATTTGAGCACGACATTAAACGGTTTAATCAGTTTGATACAATATGACACAAACACAATTAAGGACGACTCAAATTCACTAATTTCGTGTTGGCATGTCGGTCAAATCTTGTCAAAGAAATTGTGAATACCTTGTTCCTTTATAATGACATAAGTTGGAAAGAAGTTTTAAATAATAGATTACCTAGAGAAATAGGTAAAAGAAATTTACATCCAACATTTACTAGTTGGTCCAAATTAAACCTTGATAAAGTTGTAGATAGAAATGAACAAAAAAAAAAAAAAGTTTTAGACTTTTAGATAATGAAACGAAGACACTAATTATTGTTTGAAAGACTATCCCTGCTTTAATTATTGTTGAAATATTATTTTCTTAATTTTAATTCAAATTCTTAGCTTCCTAATGAATTTGAAACATGCTTATCCATCCAACACAAACTAGAATCTTCTTGATCATGCAAGCACAGTTCGATCTTCAATGTTCAACTACACTTCGATATCAAGAAACTTTAAGAATTGACTTAATACTAACAACCTGATTTTACAATTTGCTTACATATATAATATATCAATGCTTTATCATATATCTAATAACCTCTTCCTTCAGTAATTCCATGACAAAACACACGTCAAAATGTAAAAGTACCTCTTTTATTATTATTATTATTATTATTATTATTATTTTTAATTTTTTTGCGAGTAAGGAGGTGGACTCACTAAGTTGAGATGCTCTCTCCTTATATATTTTAGATTTTTATCAAACTCTTGTCTAGTTCATATATGTTACTTTAGATTAGTAAAAAAAAATTGTGTTTGTCTTGATATTAGATACAACTTCTGTCTAATACTATGTTACGTCTTTTCAAAGTGAGAATGGTGCGAAGTGCAAGAAATATGCATGATGAATCAAAGTGTAAGATGAAGTAGACAAATCTCAATTGAACATGAAAAAAGAAAAAAGAAGTGTGAAATGCAAGAAATATGCATGGTGGATCAAAATGTAATAGATAAAATAGACAAATGTCAATTGGACATGAAAAAAGAAAAAAAAAAAAAAGTGACTCCTCAGTGTTCTTAAATATTTTGCATCATAACTTAAAATTTGGGTATGGGTTTTATGGAATTATACAATAATAATTAAGAAAAAAAATTGAGAAACAGATCTACAGAATGATATTTTCGTACTTTTTACCGATCTTTAAATAATAATTGATAAATAGGTATTTATAACTGAAACGATAAAAATTAGTGTGAATTTGTTAATCGATAGATGGTATGACCGCTAATAGATGATTCTCTTAGAGTAAAAAAGAGAGCATACAGAGTAAACAAGAAAGGAGAGAGAGAGAAAAATAAAAGAGAGTGACTTGAGAGAGCCGTGCGTTGGTAAAAGAGTAGAGAAAAAATTGGTTGTTGGGATAAATTCTAATTGTGCGTGAACCAGTTAATTAATTTCGAAAAAAACGGTTTTAGTTTTATTTAAGACGCTAACACGAGCTTGGGTCATGAACTTGACACATCACTCCAGCTGTATTACTTACAGTCTCAGGAAAAAAAGAATCTTGCTGCCACTGGACTTAGCTGTATTAGCCTCGGGATAAAAAGAATCTTGTACAAAATTCTTTAACTTCGATGTGTCAATGACAGGGCGGACCACTACGAGGACAAGGGGCTATGGTCTAGAAAGTATGGACACTTCACTGAGTGTGTTGTACTCGTGTCGCACACTCTGACACCGTGTCGGACACTTGGACACTTCTCGAACACGTGTCGGACACTTCGTAGAAGTGTCCTGACATTTTTCTTTTTAGGACACTTCTCGGACACTCCTCGGACACTTCTTGAAGACGTATTGGATATTTCATAGCAATAATGTATATTCAAATATTTTGAATATAAATTGTATGATACTAAGTTATGATTAAAATATAAGCTAAATACACGTAGAAGACTAAATAAGTCTAGTTCTTTAATTTATTTTAATCTATTTGTCTATTTTTGTTTATAAGTTTATTTGGTTCTTAATTGCATGATAATGAATTGAATTATTTCTGTAATGTAGTATTTTTTATTAAATAATTAATATATATTAATAATTATATTATTATTTTATAGCCGTATCCCCGCCGTGTCCGTGTCCTTTTTTTTAAAGTTTCCCGTATCGCCGTGTCTGTGTCGTGTCGTACCCGTGTTCCGTGTCCGTGTCCGTGCTTCCTAGGCCATAGTCTTCCAAAAAAAATTTACACCTTATATATATAAATTAATTTTAAAAATACATATAAAGAAATTTATATTTGGCCCCTCAATTATTTTTTATATATATTTTTTTTCATACTCCTAACTCCGTTCTGACTCTGTCAAATTCATCACTCAAGCTCATGTTACAGCAGCATTGATGTGAGAGTATAGAATTCATTATTAGTGTTACATCGTTAATTGTGTTGATTCTGTTGAACGATGAGCTTGAGTCGTGATAATTTTTCTGTAATACTAACTAGAAGATAAAACAATAAAATATTAATCATTTTTTTTTACCATACTACTTAAGTAGAATTGTTAGACAGAATTTACATTCAATGGATGCATGTGATAGGTCTCATCACATGCATTTTATGAATGAAAAAGTATAAGTGTGACAATTTTACCTAACAATTCTGTCTTAGTATTACTCTTTTTTTGACTAGTAGATGATAGTAATACACTACCCGTAGGTAGGTAGGTAGGTAGTTAGGTGGGTTCAATTATTTCATGAGCAACTGTGTATAACGTTTTGAATGAAAAAAAATGTAAAGTTGTTGTCAAGGGAGTACAGACACTTTATCGAAACTATCGTATCAGTGTCCGACACTCGGACACTAAGTGTCTTGACATTTTTTTTTTCTAAGACACTTTTCATACACTCATTCGACACTCTTCGGACACTCTTTGAACATTTCTCGAACACTTCTTAGCAGTGATGTATATTCAATTATTTCAAAAGTAAATTATATGCTATTAAGTTATAAATAAAAATCTAAGCTAAATATATGTAGAAGACTAAATAAATTTGGTTCTTTAATATATTTTAATCTCTTTATCTATTTTTGTTTATAAATTTGTTTCGTTCTTAATAATTTCAAGATGAATTGAAGTATTTCTATAATGTAATCTTTATTTTGTTAAATAATTAATATATATTAATATATTATATGATTATTTTATAGTCGTATCATCGCCATTTCCGTATCTTTTTTCTTTAAATTTCTCATATCGCCGTGTCGTATCTGTGTTCCAAGTCCGTGTCCTAGATTCCTAAGTTGTTGTCATTACCTGTTTGACTGTTGCATTGATAACTTGATATTTAATCCTTGCTAGGGTGGCGTTTCAATAGTGAAACACCGACACCTATTCCCCACAACTTCAGTTTTTTTCTTATTTTTGGGGTTAGCATTCACCCATAGCCTCTAGCAAGTAAACGGTAAAGGGTGAAGAAGCATGCCTCCTCAGTCCTCAGGTAACAAACTCATGCTCTCTCCGCCATTTTTTAAAATTTTAATTGGCATTAATTTTTAGGTACCCATTATGTTTTCTTTTTTTGTTTTACATACTGATTTCTTGTTGTTTATGTTTTTATACTCACAAATATTTATTGTTCTGTTGTGATTCTGGAACAAGTTACAAGTTTGATAACGTTTTAAAAAAATTCCCTCTTTTTATCCTAATAATATAGGTTGCTTTTACTGAAGAAGACTGTTGAATGGGAATGAGTGGAACAGGGAAAAAACAAATTAGGTATGTTTTTTGAAATATTTCATACTGGTTTGATTAAAAGCTCTTTTTTGTACATTAAGAATGTGACATTAATTCTTAATTCCTTTATCATTCATTTTAAAATTTAGTCATATTACAATAAATATGCTTTAATAAATCTATGTATCGCTTTAAGTCGCTCCAAGTTTGTTTTCTTTGAGAGAACTGTTAGATTATATTTTCGTATTATAAGAAAATATATATAATCTATAATACGAAATATATAATTTAACTTATTACCTTAAAACGGGCCAAAGAAGCCTGTTAAAACGGACCAGTATGTTTTAGTCGATCTTTGAGAGAACTGTGCTTATTAACTTAAAACAGGCCAGTGCTTGCCTTTTAGCCCAAGCCCAGAAGAAGCCCTTTTAAACGAACCACTATGTTTTAGTCGAGAAGAAGCCCAACTCATTATGAATACTTTTCTTGCACTCCCATGTGATAGCTTTATACTCATCCTTGCTTACAATTTTTTTACTTGTTTCCGATGTGGATGTGGGTATAAGCAGCTAATGTGGTGACCTTATAAGAGCTTTTTGTGGGCAACTAGTCCTATAAAAGATTTATTCTATAAACAATAATAATAATAATAAAAAAAAAAGAGGTAGTTTCTCTTTTAGATGATATATATTTAATTTAACTATAACTGGAAAAAAAATAGTTTCTCAGTTATTTTAAAATCCATCTCTTGCAAGAACTCTTGAAACAAAAGAATCCTTCTCGTCATTAGAGCTTCCAATTGCCAAAGTGGGTTTTGGTGATTGGACTCACTGTTGAGCATTGTCCTCAACCATATTGTCATCTTTAGGTGCCTACTAAGAATTGAAACCATGATCTCTTTGGCGCTTGCCCTTAAGGTTTTTCTCCTAACTATCAACTTCGCACCAAAATGCGCTGTGTCATAGAAGGGTGATGAACATACATGTAACACTTCACCTTCACCTACCCAGGCGATGTGGGATCATGACTCGTATCCTATCAGTGTTCGCCTATACCACACTCGCCCATAAAGGTTGTAAGAACCCTTTACTTTCATTTATTGTCATATAAATGCTTTAGATGATTATATTTGTATTTTAAATATAAAATACATGTTTAGAGACTTGGATGAGGGTCTGAGAAAGTTTTGGAAGTGTTTGGCAATAGTTAACTTTTTCGGGTCGGTGAGCCCAGGCGTGGATCCCGTGGGTCCAGAAAATTTGAAAGTGTCAGAATGACACCAAATTTAGAGAGTAGCTTAAATAAAATATTTAACGCGCTACGGAGTCAATTTCGAGTCAATCGGAGTTACTGAAATTAAAAACCGATCCTGAAAAGGTTTTAGGAAAGACTAGTGGGATTTTTATAAATATGACATCAAGGTCTATAAATAGTAAAGAGAAGAATACATAATTTCGTTCTCTCATTCTTCCACCAGCTGTGAGGAGCAATATAGATACATATATATCTCTACATTTTTTTCTTCACTTTTTCATTGAATTAGAGAGGCTTGGGGCAAGAATAAGAAGACGCCAAAGAAGAGAGAAACGTGTGAGTTGCGCGGTGCGGAAGCGGTTGCGAAAAGTATTTTAGAACATAGAGGGGGTGAATAGGATCACTTGCTTATTTTGCTTAATTTTTAATTAATTCAATTTTAAGTCCAATTAATCAAACAATTAAAGCAAGTAAATAAATAAAGTGCAAATAAAGAAAAGAATGCACCAAATATAAGTGGAAACCTAAGACGGGAAAAACCACGGAGGGAGGCAGCACGCCTCAGGAAACCAATTCACTATGATGAAGCAAAGTACAATAGACTCTGTCTCAGTCTCACACCCCTCTTCACTCTGTCAAGGATCTGATGCGGAACACCTCAGACTTATGATTGCGACAACACGTCCAACTGCTGCAGACTTCCGACTAACGTCACCATCCTTACAGAAAGGTTACTGGAAGAACCAAAATACTCAGCAAGTATTTCATTCCCTTCGTAGTGCAATCTGGTCACCTTTCTTCCTCAGCAAGCAAGCGAAGAACCATCAATCTAATGTTCTGATCAGCAAATAAATTTAATGCAGTCTCTGAGCAGTTAATCAGAAGTAGAACACCATCCTAAATATCACTCGTGAAAATATGGATATGTGTTCTTAAAAATATATAGCCCTAATTATATTGTATATACTTTCTCTCTCTAAAAATATTAATTTTTCAGGGCACACTTGTAGAGAAAATATGAATACATATATATAGGCAAGGAAGTTCTAATTCTACTTGGAAAAGAAGTTGAATATCAAAATAGAACTCTCCTAGAAGTTTCAAACCCAATAGGAATCAGAATTTCTGTCAAAATCTATTTCTTATTTGGAACAGGCTAAGTGAGATCGGTGCCAAATAAATAGGACCAGTGGGACTTTTGTAAAACCTGCAGAAACCAAACTGCCGAGAAAAGTTGGACCGGTCCTAAATATTGGGGACCAGTCTTAGTTTGAAAAATTCTAAAATTTTCATTTAAACCCTGGTTTTTTAAAATAGGCTCGGAAATAAAAAGTGCAGAGTGTCCTCACCATACTTACCTGTACTATATGATGTTCTAATTGATTTATCGACTTCCATACACTTGAGTGTCAGCTTGAAGTTGTCGACGATCGATACAAAGAATAATATGAAAATTACAACTCGATCATTCAGGTTTTGATCACCGAAATATGCCAATTACAAATTTATATCTCACAATCTCCCCCTTTGACAATTTCGTGACAAAACCACCTAGACAATTATAACCTAACCCATTGGAAAATTTTGATTACAATGTTGCCCAAAAATACATAGAAATAAAGAACTGATCATCAGAAGCTTCACTTGTGTGTTCAAGACGGTTAGGAGTAAAACATGTATCTGCACATCACTTAAATAACACAAACTGTGAAAAGCTTAATAAAGAAATATAATCACAACTCTGTAATACTCAAATCTGTAATGCTCCCCCTTAATCTCCCAAGCAAAAATATCTGATATAAATATATCTCCCTTTTTGTCAAAGAATCTCATATCATATCATATCATATAACAATATCATCTCCCCCTTTTTGGAACAAATTGACAAAGTAAAAATCAGATAATAATCAAACAGAGAGAATAAGATAATAAGGAAGCAAAAATCATCATCACTGATCAAATAAATATCCAAAACATATTAGTTGATGGAATAAACAAAACATAACAAGATCAAGCATCAAACTTAGACAAAATAGAGTTAATTACTCAAAGTCTAGCAAAACATAACTAAGTCTATCATCAAGACCTAATCCTCATCATCATCATGATCTCCAAAACTAGATTTCATCTATCAAAAAGATATTCTTGAACATGTAACTCCGTCCATTGAAATTTACATCAAAGTCCACAAAAGTATGACCCAAACACAAGTATGGTATCTATAGAATAAATAAAGTCTAATCAGAGACACCATGTCTAACCAAAAATAACCAAGTTTAAGTCATAAACCTAGCAAACATATGAACTAGTCTGAATCATCAAAGCATCAAAGCCTAAACACTAATTATCATCAGTTATGTAGGAGAACAAATGATGTCCACAAGCAAAGATGCATTAAGTTCTCACAAGGCTCGAATCATTATCTTCTATAGATGATCTTATCAAGATTTTTCCTCAAATATTACAAAATAATATCACCTATTTAGATCAAAAACATCAACAATTGAGTCATAACAATTATATTCACCTCAATGATAATGACAAACACTTTGATTGTGAAAGATAAACATCCAAATAGAAATATGTCATCCAAATCACATAAGGACTCTCAACCAAAGTCTTTCAAATCAACATTCTTGTCCACTTATAAAAATACTAACCTAGCTCTTTAATCTATCCATTAGAGCTACACTGAATGGAAGCATAAACAAGATCACAAGCTCCATTAAAGAATTCTGTCAAACACTTGGAGAGCAAGATTTTTTTAAAAAATTGAGCACAACTTGTTTGATCAATTACTTCAAAATCAACTCAAATCCTCCAAAGATAATCCCTTCCACCATTTTCAATCCAAAATCAATCACAAATATCAACCAAAATGATGTAGATTATGTAGCACAAGATAGGTTGAGGATTTATGCAATTTGAAGAAAAATATAATCAAAAATTCCATTGAGTCAATTAATGAAACACCTAGTGTGCAAGTCTAGAATTGTCAAATTTCAAAGATATTTGTTTGCACAATATCACCCAAATCAACAAACAAAAAACCAACAATCACCACAATCCTCCAAAAATTCAAACCCAACCTCCAATAGTCAATAATCACAAGAAATATAGAAGAGGAAGATAATGTATATGATATGAGTGTGTGAGAGTTTTAGAGTGTCAAGAGAGTTAAAGAGATTGAGTGAAAGTGCTATGAGAGTGTGTATGCGCATGTATAAGGAATGCAACTTAAAACAACAAGGCGCACGTGTGGATTCCATAAAATTGGGCATTCGCTAAGTGCGATCGGTCCTAATTTTTGGGGACCGGTCTAACTTCTTTCGGTTTCTCAGAACCTGCAGAAGTGCGACCGGTGCTCAATAATTGAGACCGGTCTAACTTTGTGAATTATAAAAAATTACACTTTGGACCTCTAATTTACCAAACACACCTCATCTCAACTTGATTTAGTAATTAAGCACACAAAGTATGAAAAATAAACACAAAATCAACATAAAACATATTTTTGGATTTTTGAAAAATTTTCAAGAGAAAATAAAAATAAAAATAAAATATGAATAATCTCATGAGAATAATCAAAGCACATTTTTCAGATAATAACAAGAGTTCTAAAATTTTTAAAAAATTTCAAACATTTATAAATGCAGAATTTTAAAACCTATAATTTGTCTATAAAATTCATTCTCAAATTCATGATCATAACACAACTTCCAACGCACAAAAATTTATAAAAATTCATCTAATAAATCTATGTGTGTGTGTGCAATCCAACTTCATAAAAAATTAATCAAATTCCTTTGATTCATCTTCTAAAACATATTGGATAATAAGAAAATATAACTACACATGATCAAACAAATTTTTTTCATTGAATTTTATCATTTTTTTATTTCTAAGACGGTGGCTTTCACGCTTACGGGCATCCACCTATTTTTATCAAAACAACTCTTTAAAATTTTAAAGATATCTCATTGGAGATTTACATTGTATTGGAAGCTACGAACACATCCCGAAGGTAGCCTTTTCCTTTTGTCTTAGATATTCAGCAAATTTTCATTTTTTTTTCATGCTGAATAAAAACACATTTTTTTTTCATCATTTTTTTTTTATCATTTAAGCTTTCAATGCTATTCATACAATATATTCTAGTCAACTTCACATTAGTTTTCAATCAATTCTCTCGGAGTTAGACTAGTGCACAAATTGTATGGACTTAGAAGATTTACCTCTAAAAAGAAATAAATACAGCATATTGGTTATCAATGCTTTGATCATAAAATCAAGTACTTCTTTTATTGACAAACTAAGTGTCCCAATTATGCATTCACAAATCAAAGTGAAATTAAAAAGAAATATAAAGAAATCACATTATCTCTCAGAAAAATATAATTCTCATAATTTCATATGATTATTACTAAAAATAAACAAAACCTATCCTAACCTAAAAGATATGGTCCAATGAAAAATAAATAATAAACATAAGTTCAGTCTATGACCATCAAAGTCCTAAATGACTCAGTTAGGGAGTTTTGCATCCAAAGACCTATTAGGAATAAATTCCATAGTATCAACAGGCACAAACTTCTCCAAATCTTCCTTTTTCATCCAGATAGTTTTAATATACAATTTATCAGGTAAGAATTGTGAAAAAACAAAAATATTCTTCTTTTTATTTGAATTCTTTTTACCTTGAGAATTTTTGAGTTTGTTCTAATAATGTGGCTTTTTTGCATGAACCCTATTCTTAGCAAAAGAATTATGCACATGAAAATCAGAATTAGAATGTCTTCTTTTCTTATAGCAATAGTGTTGACTATGTCCATTCTTACCACAAAAAGTACAATAAAGCACATTGGACACAACATTAGCATGCAAAGACTTAACTTGAGGCTTAGGTTTGGGTTCAGACACATTCAAGTTCTTGGGTTTAACAAAAATAATTTTTCCCTTAGATAATGACCCAACAAAACCTAATCCAGTTTTATCTCCTACAGGTTTACCAACACTAATCATGCTATTAAGCTTAATCTGTCCAGACGTAAAAGCATTTAATTTCTCTTGTGTTTTTTTCAATTCAGGCTCTAGAAAATTAATTCTAGCAACAAGAGAATCTCTAGCAGAAATAGCTTGACTTACCTCGTTTTCGAGAAACTTGACTTTGTCTTGAAGACTTAGAATTTCTGTTTTACTTTCTTCAATCAACTTCACTTGATCTTCATTCTTTTTCTTCAAAGTCTCTTTCTCAGATTTTTCTTGCTTCAGCTTCTCAGATTTTTTATTATAAGCTTCTAGCAATTTCTCAAAAAGTTCTGGCAGCTTGCTTTCACATGGTTCTTCATCAGACTGCTCAACTTCTGAATCATCAGACCTTACTTGACTGAGAGTAGTGTATATCTTTGTTTTACCTACATCAGAAGAAGAATCATTAGCAGTATCACCATTCAACAAAGCAACAAAAGCAAGAGAATCATTCTCAACAGAAGAATCACTATCAAAGTTAGAAGATTCAGACTGAGAAATAATAACTTTCATAATTTTCTTGTTTGAAGTTTTCTTTGCACTAAAGCTATTTTTCTTAGGACTTGAACATTGATTAGATGTATGACCTTTACCACCACATGTCCAACAAGTAAGCTCAGTCTCCCTAGAGTCATCTTCTTTCTCTTTCCTTTCTTTACCTTTGGATGATGAGCTTTAGTTCCAAAATTTAGAAGGATTTCCTTTTCTCAAATTTTTACCTTTTTCATATTCAAGAATCTTTCTAAATTTCCTAGCAAGGAGTGCAACATCATTATCTGAATCATATTCAAAACTTTCAATTTTTTCAACTTCAGATTTTGAAGAATTTGAACCATTTGACAAACTTGAAGACTTGGGAAGTCTTTGATGTTTTAAAAGTCAAATTTTTTAATTTTTGAAGCTTTGGATATTTCATCTCAAAAGTTTAAATTGATCCAACTAACTCAGCCACTTCCATAAAATCTACATCTCTGCTCTCATCTAAGGTTTCCAACTTAGCTTGGAACCTATCAGGCAACGACCTCATAACTTTTCTAATAATATGAAAAGAAGGAATTTTCTCACCAAGGTTAGCACTACTTTGAACAATGTCATTAAGCCTAGAATAAAAATCAGAAAACATCTCATCTTCATCCATTCTAATTATTTCAAATTTAGTGGCAAACATTTGTAACTTAAATCTCCTTACCTTGGTGGTACCCTCATGAGTTACCTGTAAAATATCCCATGCTTCTTTTGAAGTGGAACATGCAGAAATTCTAGCAAAGTCAGAAGGAACAACAGAATTAAATATAACATATAAACCCTTATTGTTATTATTAGCATCTTCATGCTCAGCATTAGACCATGTTGTTTTATCCTTCTCTATAGTCACAATAGCATTACCATCACCAGTGTTAGTGGTAGGAATTTTATAGTCATTCTCTACATCCATCCAAACTCTCTCTCCTTCAGATTTTAAAAAGGCTTTCATGCGAGACTTCCAAAAAGTATAGTTTGAACCATCAAACAAAAGAGTTCGCTGAATCGATCCACCCTCTTTCATACTAGATTCCATGATAATTTTTGAAAACAAAAATAAATTTTGATTTTTAAAAATACTTTGTAACGAACTACTCACAAATTAAAAAACATTGCTCTGATACCAATTGTGAGTTGCGCAGTGTGGAAGCGGTTGCGAAAAGTATTTTAGAACGTAGAGGGGGTGAATAGGATCACTTGCTCGTTTTGCTTAATTTTTAATTAATTCAATTTTAAGTCTAATTAATCAAACAATTAAAGCAAGTAAATAAATAAAGTGCAAATAAAGAAAAGAATGCACCAGATATACGTGAAAATCCAAGACGGGAAAAACCATGGAGGGAGGCGGCAAGCCTCAGGAAACCAATTCACTATGATGAAGCAAAGTACAATAGACTCAGTCTCAGTCTCACATCCCTCTTCACTCTGTCAAGGATCTGATGCGGAACACCTCAGGCTTATGATTGCGACAACACGTCCAACTGCTGTAAACTTCCGGCTAACGTCACCATCTTTACAGAAAGGTTGCTGGAAGAACCAAAATACTCAGCAAGTATTTTGTTCCCTTCGTAGTGCAATCTGGTCACCTTTCTTCCTCAGCAAGCAAGCAAGCGAAGAACCATCAATCCAATGTTCTGATCAACAAATAGATTTCATGCAGTCTCTGAGCAGTTAATCAGAAGTAGAACACCATCCTAAATATCACTCGTGAAGTATGGATGTGTGTTCTTAAAAATATATAACCCTAATTATAATGTATATACTTTCTCTCCCTAAAAATATTAATTTTCCAGGGCACACTTGTAGAGAAAATATGAATACATATATATAGGCAAGGAAGTTCTAATTCTACTTGGAAAAGAAGTTGAATACCAAAATAGAACTCTCCTAGAAGTTTCAAACCCAATAGGAATCAAAATTTCCTTCAAAATCTATTTCCTATTTGGAACAGGCTAAGTGGGATCGGTGCCAAATAAATAGGACCGGTGGGACTTTTGTAAAACTTGCAGAAACCAACTGCCGAGAAAAGTTGGACCGGTCCTAAATATTGGGGACCAGTCCTACTTTGAAAAACCCTAAAATTTTCATTTAAACCCTGATTTTTCAAAATAGGCTCAGAAATAAAAAGTGCAGGGCGTCCTCACCATACTTACCTGTACTATATGGTGTTCTAACTGATTTATCGGCTTCCATGCACTTGAGTGTCAGCTCGAAATTGTCGACGATCAATACAAAGAATAATATGAAAATTACAACTTGATCATTCAGGTTTTGATCACCGAAATATGCCAATTACAAATTTATATCTCACAAAACGGTCTATGCATTGAAGGCTTGAGTTTGATCTGTTCGGAATCAAATTCAGAGAAAGTTAATTTTTTGTGAGGAATTGGGGAAATCATTTAGAAGCTCTTTCAAATTGAGGTAGAGATAATCCAGGATTTTTGTGAGTATGTTGGTTGTATACGATAACCAATTGGTTATGTAGGATAATTAGATATCTTTCATTGTTAAAACATGTTAAATTATGTCACTTAATGAATTCTCTATGTCCAATGATGTTAGTATATGTTTATAATTGCTTTAGTTAATTATGAAGCATGTTGGAATTGATGAAAGAATTATGTGTATTCATGTATATGTGTGAAGGTGACACTTATGTGTTTGATAAATTGCCTTGAAAGCATGTTTAAGTGAAAAGTATGATTTAATTGTCAATATATGAATTATATAAAATGCGGAAGATGTGAATTATATGAAATGTGGAAGATGTGGAACATGTTCAATGTGAATTCATGTGATGTTTAAATAGAAATTTGTGCAAGCATGACAATTGAATGCTATATTGATTTTGAATTGTAAATGCATATTAGCATGAACATGTGGGATTCATCTTCATTGGCATGGTGAGGGTGGTGAGCTCAATTAGCTGGTGAGCCCTCTTGACTAGTAGCTAGGTAATCTGGTACATGGGAACCCCGGAGTGGACTTGTAAAAGAGCCCCGTTAGAATAGAAAATGATACTCTTTAAAATAGAGTCCTACGATGAGGTGGACTGGTATAAGAGCCTCGGATAGGTGGGATTGGTTTGTTCAAGGAAATTGGAGACCAATGACTGTGTGGAGATGATGTGGGAGTTATGCATATCATGATGCATTACACGTTACTTATGATATGGTTGTGATATATGGATATTTGCTTAATATAATTAAATGCAAATGTATGTTTATGTGGTATTCACGAAACTTGCAAAATTGTGTTTTAGACATTCCTATTGAGCATGTGGTAGCTCATCCCATGAGTATTAACTCTTTTTAGAAAATGGAAAGGAAGTAATGGAGTCTCCCCAATAGTGCATTGGCGTGGAGCAAAAAAGTTGGTTTCATTTAAAGAGTTATATTGTTTTATTTGAATGCATGTTCGGATTGTAGACTATATGCATGTGATGAACATGTAAAGACTATTTATGTTTCGATAATATGTATTGTTTATGATTTATAATTTAATACATTGTAAGCATGGTAGAATGCTAGACAATTTGAATGATGATCCTTCATTTATGTTCATTTTTACATGTATAAACTTGTGAGAATGGTTATGTTGATAAATTGGTAAAATGAGATGCATGTATGGTAAGAATGGAGACTAAATTATGAGAATGACACTTAGAAAATTTTGTAGAGTATCAGTATTCGAGAGATTTTTATCAATCAAAACCCTTGTTTCAATCAATTTAAAGGATTTTGATCAATTGAAACCCCTGTTTCGATCAATCAAAATACTTTGATTAAGCGACCATGTATCGAGGGGATTTTGATAGAAGTAGTTAAAATTCTAGTGGGGTTTCGATAGCATTTCAATGGAATTTCAATCAAGAGAGACTTTCGATCAATCAAAACTCCTATTTCGCACAATTGAAATGTGTTTCGCCCAATTGAAATGCTTACTTCGATCAATAAAAAAATTGCAAGAATTATGAGTTGTAAATGGACTTGTGTATGCATATTTTCATTAAAGGGTGTCCATAGTGGGCTTGAATTGTTCATGTACGCATGTATGCAGAGTGTTAATAGTATAAAGAATGTTTCCACTGATTTTGATATCACAACTTAGATTGGTTGATCATTGTGACATATCAGATAAAGGATGAACGTATTGATAATGTAAAGGCTTTCGTGACAAGTCGTGACCTAGGATTTAGGACGTGACAGCTTGGTATTAATGGGGATATCAGAGAGTGATAAATGGTAATTTGCCATGGTTCTTCGATTTGTGGGATAACGATTGAGTGATCATGACACCTCACTACCTGAGATTCGGGCTTGGACAGAGGGAGTCCCAGCGGTCCCAATTTTGGGGCGTGACAGCTTGGTATCAAAGCATAACTTGTTATTAGCACTTAACCGGGTTTGAATACCTAGGGACGAAGGGTAAGGGTTGTATCACGTATGGTTTGGAATGGTTAGGACCTTTGAGTTGAAAACCTAAAAATGCGTATAGTTGATATGAGAACTTATGTGCATGTGAAATATGCTTACATGATAATGTGTAAAGTGCTTATGTGATAACATATGATATATGTTATGTGTTGATTTAAGAACACGTTTATGTGATTAAATGTGTATTGAAAAGCATATCTATATGTTACGTGCAAAAATGATAACATGTTGTTATGTGCGTAGCAGTTTGATTATATTGCATACATAATATATGATAACATATTGTGTTGACCTATATCTTGAATATATAAAGATATAGACACTGAGGAAGGGTAGTTAGGGTGAGGTTCCCAAGGTAGACCGTTCGGTCGCTGATATGACCATGACCCTTCATGATTTTATAAGAACGATAGTTACTGAAGTACAACAACCGGTAGTGCAGCTGGAGGAGAGTGAAAGTGAAAGACGGTTCAAGTATATCACTCAATTCAAGAAATTGATGTCTCCAAACTTTGAGGGGAGTTCGGATCCGTTGATAGCGGACAATTGGTTGGAGTAAGTGAAAAAGCACTTAAAGATGATGTCTACTCTCAACGATGGGATGAAAGTAATTCTTGCTACATACTTATTTTCGGGTGGAGCTGAACTTTGGTGAAAGTCGGTGAGCAACCGACATGATGTGGAGACGATGTCGTGGGAAGAGTTCAAGACTCTATTCCTTGAGCATTATTTTCCTAGACCAAAGAGGAGGGCTTTGAGGAAAGAGTTTGAGGATTTGGTTTATGATGGCATGACCGTAACAGAATATGAGAACAAGTTCATTTCTCTTTCGCACCCGAAGTGGTGAGAGATGAAGAAGAGAAGATGTGGAGGTTCGTCAATGGCCTTCATCATTCGGTTAGACCATTTGTGTCCATCTTGGGTTTGAAAATATATACGAGGCAGTAGAGAAGACCTTGATGGCAGAAGCTGAAATGAAGGATATGCAAGAGAAAAGAAAGGCATTGAGGCAAAGTAAGGCTTTGACAGTGGCATCAGAGGGGCATTCAAGGAAGAAGTTCAAGGGTGGTTCTTCTCATATAGTGGGTTCAGTGGGACAACTGATAGTACATTTTACACCTACTATTCTTTGTCCTCGACATCCACTAGAGTGGAGGTGGTGTGCTACAGGTGTAAGCAACCGAGACACTATAAATTTTATTGTCCTTCGATAACACCTATGAGAGTACCTCAGAGTTAGCCTATGGGGTAGCCTAGCAAGACGAATTTCTTTGGTTGTGGGCAGTAGGGACATAGAGTGAGGCATTGTCCACAGCAAGGTGGAATAGCAGAGGCTGGCTCAGACAGTGACTGCACAGTCGGGCTATAGGGCGTTGCCTCCACCGCAACTAGTTATGTCTACACAGAGTGCGAGACTAGTGAGGGGATCTACCCCTAGTGCATCCACACAACAATCAAGGTTTTGGGCTAGTGGAGCACTAGAGCAGAGAACACAGGGCAGAGTATATGCAGTGACACCCATAAACACCTCAGTAGGACCTTCATTGGTCAGAGGTATATTTCTGGTGTATAGTTCTTGGGCATGTGTATTGATTGATTTAAGTGCATCTTATTCGTTTATTGCTACATCATTTGCACGGGCACTAGGGCTAGGGATTAGTCTATTGGGTAGAGCTGTTTGTGTTGATACGCTAGTAGACGGTATAGTGATCCTTAATAGAGTATGTCAAAGGTGTGCTATTGCGATAGTCGGGCGGACACTTGAGTTCGATTTCATTCTCCTAGATATGAGTAGTTTTGATATCATCTTAGGGATGGATTGGTTGCCAGAATTCTATGCAACGATAAACTATTTTTGTCACGCCCCGGAATTCGGACCGTCGGGCCTCCCCCGGACCGACCCGAATCCCAAGTGTGAACCCATCCACTCAACCTTGTGAACGACCTTAACCACACTCATGCGATAGTATCAAGTTCTGATACCATGTTATGACGCCCCGATTTCTCGACTCTTAGAAAATCGAAGGTGACTACCATCCATTAATCCCAATGGACTCTCTTACCCTCAAACACCATGGAAGCTTAACTCTATTCTTGCATATATTGATGCAATATTCCACCTCAACCATTCCCAATGGGCCCTACATCAAAACATATGACCTTAGTGGAAATTCTATTTATCCACACTATCATGAATCACTTACTTTAAGGACTCAACATTTTGTGTGTTTGGAATCCAAAGCTGATACTTGCTCCATTGGATAGAGAATCCAAAAATACTCAATTTCAAAAAAAGAATCATTTGATTCGAGTTTGAAACGACCAAGTTATGCCTATTTCAAATTTTGAGAATCTGCATTAGTCAACTTATAGAAAGGAATCAGTCGACTTATTCAACCTGAAAGTGAATCATTCGACTTATTGAATGGATAAGTCGACTAATTTTCTGCTCTAGAAAGCTCTAAAACACACTGTCCAAATCAGTCGACTTATAGAATGGAGTAAGTCGACTAATACAACCTGAAAATTCCATTTTACATCTCTTTGACCAAAATTCACCCCAAAACTCATATCTAAACCTTTCCAACCCATAAAACTCATCCAACAACACCCAAATCCTCTAGAAACACCATATCATCATACCCATTTATCAAATAACACATTTGAATCACAAAGGTCTCACAATCCACATTCATTCCCATTAACCAACCTCATCTTTATACATACAAGATTCGAATGAAAAACACAAGTTACATATATGGTGATGTAACTACAATATTTATATAACCCCAAAACATCCATTAGGTCCAAAATATACATCCCAAATCCAAGTGGCTTCCAAGTTCATAGTCATTACAAAGATTTCATGCATAAGGTCCGAAAATGCTAAAAATCCAACCATGACTACAACTACATAGATAACGTGTCACAAGCCGACACAGATAGCCAAAAAATATACAATATCCCAAAATGTAGAAAATATAACTAGAACTCTTCTTGGATATTCAAATCCCATCCATCATCGGCATCTTATCTGTAAAAGAGTTTATAATAAAGGGGTGAGCACCACTACAGCTCAGTAGAGGTACCCCAACCCTCTTAAGTGCCGACCTAACATGACCTACATGAATGCATGTCACTACATTACATATACGATGTTCATTCACAAGCAGTGCATATATATATAAGAATGCATTAAACACATATCATGCTTCACAATTTGAATTGAAAGCATTATCACACACATGTTTCTCTCTCGGACTTAACTCGATACCCTAGCATGATTATTGACCAACCATACGACCTGGGCCATTTCCCACACAAATTTTGGAATTTTCATCACTGAGAATATCAGCCCTACTAGGTAATGAAACTATTTCAGTACGCACCTCCGAGAACATCGATCTTACCAGGTGATTAGATCATTTCAATACACACCATCGAGAACATCGATCCTACCAGGTGATGAGATCATTTTCGGAATGCAGCACTGAGAACATCCGTCCTACCAAGTGATGAGATATTTTTGAAATGCACCATTAAGAACATCGGTCCTACCAAGTGATGAGATATCTTCGGACCACACCACCGAGAACGTCGGTCCTACCAAGTGATGAGACCCTTTCAAGATTTTCATCGAGAACTCCTACCTCCAAGGTGGTTTAACCACTCCAACGCCCTCACCGAGTATTGACCTACTCTAGGCAATTCGACCACTTTTCCCAGTTTCCTCACAACGGTCCCATATATGCATTTTGAATATATTGTAATAAAGCACTCAATATCCATGTTTCACATTGCATTATCTAGTTATAAAGGAACATAGCATGCATTTCATCTCCATAAAACCACACATAGTACATATATGTATAACACATGCATATAACCTCTCATATGTATACAACTTCAAAATTAGCATACTTTACTCATGATACACTCAATGCATAATTTTAGCACATAGAACTAACATGTATTCAAACACCACATATTCCACATATAATCACATATATGACACAAGGTTAGGCATTTGCACATAAACCCCAAATTGAACACATAACACTTATATACCCAATTTCTCTCACTCATACACTTTAATCAACATACTAAAACCAACACAAGGAACACCAAAGTGCAAAAATAGGACTCAAGAGAAGGAGAAAATCTGAATTTTCACCCCTCTCATTCTCCTAAAACATGTGATACACAACCTACACCTCTCCTCTTCACCCAAAACCCTAGAATCGACAATTAGGAGAGAAGAAGAACCCCGACCTCGAAAATGAAGACCTTCCAAGCACTTCACCAAAGTTCCAGCGATGTCTACCTTGCTGGATAACAACTTTTTTTGGTTCAAACCGAAGCTCTTGTCATCCCCTACGTATCTCCCTTCTTTGGCAAAACCCGAATCACACCCGAAGGCCTCCGAAACTTAGAGAGAAGGAAGAGGGAGAAAGAAGAGAGAGAAAGGAGCTATGGTCGGCTGCTGGGACATTAGAGATAGGAAATATCTCTGCCACCTCTGATATTTAAAGTCCCTAGGCCGCAAAAAGACCAAAATGCCCCTAGGCCATTTAACGTACCTTCCGGGACTCTGTTTTCAATTTTGAAAACTCCTACAGCCTTGAAATCACCTCCTCTACTCTCTAAAAATTTCATCTAATCTATTCCCCCAAAATAAATATTTTTAGAAATTTTTAAAATTTTTGGGCCCACTTAAGTTGCATCCCAGGCTTCGATTTGACAAAAAAGTCAAACTTCTCCAAATGTCCCAAAAACTTTTAAAAACCTCAAATTAACCTTTCATACATGTTTCTCACTCCCGAAACATCCATAACATCATTCGAAATGCATTTATAGCGAAAATGATGAAAAATTGACAAACCGGCCAAAATTGGTCATGGTCTCTACAGTTTTATAGGGAGAGTGGCGATTTGCAAACCCGAGGGTGATTGTTTCTGCTTTGTGGGAGATCAGATTGACTCCTATACTACTCCATGCTATGGCATTAGTAGTCGGGAATGACACAATTTTATCTTGGCTAGTCTTTTGGACGAGGAAGAAGAGTTGCTAAGAGAGATATATCCAGCAGTGGTATATGAGTTCTTAGATGTTTTTTTGGAGGATTTGACAAATTTGCCTCCCAAGAGAGAGGTAGAGTTAAGGATTGATCCTATACCTGGTACAACCCCCATTTTCATGGCACTATATCAAATAGCATCGACGGAGTTGGTGTAATTAAAATGTCAATTGGATGATTTGAAAGCTAAAGGCTTTGTTAGACCGAGTGCATCATCTTAGAGAGTACTAGTGTTGTTTACTAAGAAGAAAGATAGTTCTTTGAGATTGTGCAATGATTATCGAAAGTTGAATCATGTGAAAATCAAGAACAAGTATCTGTTGCCGAAGATAAATGACCTATTTGATCAATTGAAGGGAGCTCACTATGTAGAGACCCGACAGGTCCCGTGGGCCCAAAAAATCTAAAAGTGTTAGAATGACATCAAATTTAGAAGGTAACTTACATAAAATATTTAACGCACTACGAAGTCAATTTTGAGTCAATCGGAGTTACTGAAATTGAAAACATAGCATAGGAAGATTTAGTGAAAAGCTAGTGGCATTTTTGTAAAAATGACAGCTAGATCTATAAATAGCAAAGTAAAGAATTCAGCAATTCATTTCTCATTCTCATCATCCACATAGAGTGAGCAATATATATCTATATATGAGAATATCATCTTCTTCCCTTCTCCATTGATTTTAAAAAAATTGGGGCGATAATTAGAAGGCACTAAAGAAGAAGAAATTTGTCTATGACTTGAGGGCTCGAGTTTGATACGTCCGAAATTGAGTTCGGAGAAAGTTAATTTTTGGGTGAAGGTAAGGGATAGCTTGAGACTATAGCTATTAAGGTAGGAGTGTGTGTTGTGTCTTTCATTTCAAGTTAAATTTCATGTGTTTAGGTCTAAAATTGATGATTTCATGTTATATATGATTATATGAGATTTTAGGATGAAATTATTGAATTAAATTGATGTATGTATGTTTCTTTGGATTATAAATGATTGGTATGTGATATAGAATGCTTGAATTGCTAATGTATGCCTTATGTAAAGAATATAACATATGTGGGATTTTAGGGAATTGTCAAGAATCTAGTTTTGGTAATTGAATATAAGCATGTTCCATTATGAGTTCTTACATGACATGCTAAGATGAACACATGACATGAATTGGGTGAAATACATCAAGACGTGCGAATGTATGTGCAAAACATGACATGTTTTGTGGGTGTGTGGGGTGTGATCTCAAAAATGGCTTATGACAAAGTAGACTGGGAACATATCTCTAGGAGTTTGAAAGACCTCGAACTTGTATAAGAGGGTTGGTTACCGATGGGTTAGTAGCCCTAAAATAACTAGGATATGAGATATAGGACTTGACACGTATCCAGATTATGTCTATGAGTGTGATTCCAATTCCGAGAACGTTTTGAGTCTTAAGTGTAACAATGTGACTTATGTGACTTGAGTGGATTTTGTTTTTGAATTTGGTTATGTCATATGTTATAGATATGATGAATTGTACCTTGACGCATGTTAGTGAACATTATGGTTGTCAAATATTTTTTATGTATATGTCATGAAAATGAATATTTTAGCATTGACTAGAATGCTAGGAAGCATGAAACGTAGTTAGGTTATGCATGTTGAATTACATTTATGCGATGATATGAAATGTGAATTTGAACGGATTGCACAATGTATTACTTTGAGCTGTTGAACTTGCCCATCCCCTACATTAACATTTTCAAGACATGGCAATGAGATGGTTGATGGTGAGCAACCGTAGTTGAGCTTAGAGTTAGGAAAACTCTCTTTGGGTTGTTTTTGTTATTATGCACGTCCAGGATATGGACATAGTGCATTTAGAAATATGTAAGGAGACTTAAGTTTTTGAAATATTGTGTATAGACGTATGTGCCTTAAATTCCAGATTTATACTTAACATTTATGTCTCAAGTATGTTAATGCATGAACGAATTTATGTTTATGATTCAAAGGTTAATGGTATGAATGTATGATGTCTTAACACTTCATTTATGATTAGAATGTTGTTCGGATGATTCTAGGGTGTTAGAATGGAATTTGGACTTAAAATAGACCAAGTATAGAAATTTGTGAAGTTGCAGCATTTTTGCAGAGAGGGAATTTTGATCGTGCAAAATCCTCATTTCGCGTAATCGAAATCCTTTGATTGTGCGAAAAGGAGTGTTCGATTGTGCAAAAAATTGTAGGGTTGCAGAGTGTCAAAAGTCCCGAGAGTTAAATTTTTTTTATAGTACTTTGATTGATCAAATATTTCGATTATGCGAAAGCATGATCTTGATTGTGCGAAATAACACTTTCGATTGTTTGAAATTGGCAGTCCACAACCACTTTGAAAATAAGAATGATGTTGGGTATGTGTGTGTGTGTGACCCTGTGTTGACCCATTAAAATGAGTATTGTATAATTATGCATATGTAATAATGAGTATGTGATGATTTTTCTGCGATGTTGATGTGAGGTGATGATGTGTAACTTAATCACCCTCGGTTCCAGGAGTCAGAAATTGGAGCGTGACAATTTGGTATCAAGCATGATATCAAAGGGTAATTTTGATTAGAAGTGTGGGTTTATGACTTAATCACCCTTGGTTTCTGAGAATCAAAAATTGGGGCGTGCTAAACATGGTATCAAAACATGTTAGAGATGATATGTGGTACAGAGTGAACGGTTCACCTCTACTTTCTATATCGATTTTTGGTATCGAAAAGTGGGGCATGACACACTACTTCTTAAAAATTGATTTAAGGTCAGGATATTACCAATTGAGGGTGAATGATGAGAATATCCATAAAATGGCTTTCCGTACACAGTATGGACACTATGAATTCCTTGTAGTGCCATTTGGTTTGATTAATGCACCGACGACATTTATAGATTTGATGAACCGCGCATTTCATGAGTATCTAGACACTTTTGTGGTAGTGTTCATAAATGACATATTTATATACTCATCTTCAAATGAGGAACATGAGTTACATTTGAGGATAGTTTTGCAAATCCTTAGAGAGCACTGATTGTATGCTAAGTATGAAAAGCGCGAGTTTTGGCTCCAAAAGGTGAAATTCCTTGGGCATATTATTTCCAGAGGTGGAGCCTCAATTAATCCATTTAAGATTGAAGCTGTGATGAGTTGGGAGAGTCCGAAGAGTGTCTTTGAGATTTGGAGTTTCCTTGGTTTAGCGTTGTAACTCCTATGATATAACTCACTCATAAGGGTGTGAAGTTTGTGTGGAATGATGCATGTGAATTACCTTTTCATGAATTAAAGAAACGGTTGACTACAACTCCTATTTTGGTGATACCCGAGTGTAGCTTGAGGTATGTGACTTATTGTGATGCTTCAAGGAGTGGGCTAGGTTGTGTATTGATGCAATGTGATGGAATAGTTGCTTATGGGTCTAGACAATTAAAGACTCACAAGTATAACTATCATACGCATGACTTGGATCTAGCGGCGGTGATCTTTGCTTTGAAAGGGTGGGGACATTACTTGTATGGTGAGAGATTTGAGATGTATTCGGATCACAAAAGTCTCAAGGACCGTTTCTCCCAAAAGGACTTGAACATGAGACAGAGGTAATGGGTTGAGTATATGGATGATTATAATTTTGATTTGCAATACCATCCGGGGAAGGCAAATGTAGTGGCCGATGCATTGAGAAGAAAGTCTCATGGGACTCTAGCTAGCATAGCCATAGGGGAATGAAAAATGATAGAAGATTTCTCGAAGTTAAGATTGTATTTCAGTGATGATAGTGAGCCAACCACCCTGTTTAGCTTGGTAGCTCAACCTATGCTTGTGAGCAAGGTGATTGAGGCACAGAAATGGGACAGTAAGTTAGAGGCCATTCACTCACAGATTGTTGGTGGTGTGATGGTAAAGGATTGGGCCTTACATTCTGATGGGGGGCTATGATTCAAAGGGTTGATGGTGGTTTCTTCTGATTGTCGTGATGATGCATTATGAGAATTTCATCACTCTTGTTTTGCAGTTCATCCTAGTGGTACGAAAATGTATCACAATGTGAGAAGCCAATATTGGTGGCGAGCTATAAAGAAAAATGTGGCACAATTTGTGTCGAGATGCCATACTTGTCAACAAGTAAAGGCAGAACATCAAAAGTTTGCTGGGTTATTACAACCACTACCAGTGGCGGAGTGAAAATGAGAACATATTACTATGGATTTTATGACAAGTCTTCCAAGATCAAACAATGGCAATGATACAGTTTGGGTTGTTGTGGATAGATTCACAAAAATAACACACTTCTTTCCTATGAGGTTGACAGATGATGTGAGGAGGCTCAGTAAACAATATGTGGAGTAGATTGTGAGATTACACGGATTCCAGTATCCATCGTATTAGATAGGGATCCACTGTTTACTTCGAGATTTTGATAGGGATTCTAGACAGTATTGGACACAGAGTTGCACTTTAGCACAACATTCCATCCTCAGACTGACGGACAGTTAAAGTGTACTGTTCAGATACTAGAAGATATGTTTCATGCTTGTATTATTGATTTTGGAAGTGGTTGGGAGAACCATTTGCCACTTGTGGAGTTTGCGTACAACAACATTTATCATGCCAATATTGAGATGGCACCATTTGAGGCATTGTACGGCAGACCTTGTAGATCTTTAGTTTGTTGGACTGAAGTGGGCGATACCGCAACCTTAGGACTAGATATTGTGCATGAGACTACAAAAAAGTTCAAGTTGATTAGACAGGGGTTGTTGACAGCTCAGAGTTGATAAAAGAGCTATGCCGATAGGATGAGGCGACCGTTGTCCTTTGAGGTGAGAGACCACATGTTTCTTAAGGTTTCACCACGGAAATGATTGATGCGTTTTGGACAAAGTGGCAAGTTGTCGCCAAGATATATTGGACCATTTGAGATCGTTGAGTGTGTCAGTGAGGTGGCTTACAGATTAGATTTGCCACCACTGTTAGAAAAGGTTCACAACGTGTTCCACGTTTCGATGTTGAGGAAGTATGAACCTAATCCATCATATGTTCTAAGTTGGGTAGACGTTGAGGTCGATGAGGATGTCACCTATGAAGAGAGACCAGTTCAAATTCTTGATGCTCGAGAGCAAGTTTTGAGGGGTAAGACCATTCATTTGGTCAAGGTTTTATGGCACTATTATAATGTTAGAGGCCCGACGTCCTCGTCAAACACTTTTGGCTAGGCTCTGATACCATTTGTCACACCCCAAAATCCAGATTGCCGGAACTCCTCCGGTCCGAGCCCGAACTCTAAGTTATGAGGTGTCATGGGTATCCGATCGTCAACCCACGACCCAGACAACCATGGCAATTTACCTTTCTCATCCTCGACTCCGTCATGGACTTAATCATAATCATACCTACTATGTGTACATAAATACATATGTGAATCCATTCTCATAAGTGGGTCCCTTATTGAAACATATTTGTATTTAAGCCCCTTTGTAAGAACACAGTAGTTACTCATTGCGATTAATCGAACATTGCCCTTCGATTAATCGAACCCTCATTATGATTAATCGTAACTAGGTTTTTATTAATCGAAGCTGTGATTAATCGCAGTTGTATCGCAGATTCTATTGGAACACACTGGAATTGACCTCTCCTTTAAAACTGAAATTTTGATTAATTGAAATGATGACTTCGATTAATCGATGAACTACGATTAATCGAAGTGGTGTCTGTGATTAATCATAGGTCATTCGCAACAATTTCCTGTAGAATTTCTCCAAGTGCCTTTTCTTATATTTTAGTCCTCATCTTGGACATGCAATGCACCAATATACCACTTCCTCAACTCAGTCATTTCCACAATAGTCATACATGCACAATTGAACGTAAAATGGATTAAAGTTCATCGTCCACATCGTTTAACATACATTTATGTCCCAAAACCTTACATATAAAACATAGTCATAAAGTATAATCATAAATATGTTCCTGAAGCATTAAAGGTAATATACATGACAAAAGTTTGCATATAGTCCATATACCGGACATGCATTTCAAATATAAACGTAAATGTTCTCAAAAGAAAGCTAGCTATGCTCCACACTAACTCATGGTTGGGGAAATTTCGCTACCTCCTTGCCATTTCCTAAAAAGAGTTAATACTAGTGGGATGGGCTCCTGCATGCTTAGTAGAAATGACTAAAACACAATTCCACAAGCTTTGTGAATACGACATAACATATAGTCATATTATCATGTTAAGCACAAATTCATATACAAATATCCATGTCATGCATCATGTATTGGTATGCATAGTGCCATGCTCCTACCAAATGTCCTACACACATACACACGACCTAGAATACGGACTCCATTGACGGCCCATCCGATATTCGCTTTCCTTTCTCTTTTTGAACATCAAAACTCCATTGTCGGCCCATCCGATGATATTGCTATCGGATTCCATTGTTGGTCGATTCAGTGTTCCTTTCTTTCTCCATATACACCCTCAAACCCATGTATATGTAATGCATGAACAAATTTTATTTTCATGCTCATGGCTACATCTTCTCATGTTAAAGCATTTATTTCAATAATAAAAATATGATTTACATCTAATCATGCTCTTTAAGACAATTTATCAAACACATAAGTGTCACATTCATATATACACATGAAACATATATAATTCTCTCGCATTTCTCATTCAACATGCTATATAATCACATGTACCAATTATAACCACATAATCATATCAATTCACATTGAGAATCTATTCTATTTTATAATATAACATACTTTAACTTTAAAAAATATCTAATTATACACATATAACCAATCGGGTGTCATAGACAACCAATATACTCACACAAACCCCGAATTTCATGGTTTAGGCATCCCTACCTTAGTTTAGAAGATCTTTTAAACAAAATATCCAAATCTCACTGAACTAAACTTTGTCCAAATCAAACTCGAGCCCTCATCGCATAGAATAACTTTTCCTTCTTCGGTATCTTTCAATTTAAGCTCCAAGTCCTCCAAATTCAAGAGAGAAAGAAGAAGAAGAATGTAAAGAGAGGAAAGCCTCGTTTGTCGGCTGCTATATTGAGAGAGAATGAGAGCTAAATTGTTCTCACGTCTATTTATAAACCTAGTCTCTCCAATTTACCAAAACGCCACTAGTTACTTAACGTACCTTCTCGGCCTTCGTTTTCAATTTTGAAAACTCTTACGGACTCAAAATTTATTTTATAATTCATCAAATATTTTATTTAGTCTAATCTCAAAATTTGGTATCTTTCGAAGAATGTTCAATTTTTCGGGTCCACTCGACCCGTGTACCGGGCCTCGACAATAAAGGATTGGACCTTGTATTCTGATGGGGGTCTATGATTTAGAGGGTTGATGATAATTCCTTCTGAATGTCATGAGGATGTACTACGGGATTGATGTGGTTGGACTTGAATTATATTGAAAGCTTAATTTTGCCTTTTTTTATCAAAATATAATTTAACCACTCGCAAGAGCACGAATCTTTATAAATACGGTTCTATATAGAGGGTATCGATCCCACGAGGACTAGTCATAATTGTCTTAAAGAAAAATTAATTCTACTTTAATCCTAAAAACAGGGTTTTGAGTTTTTGTTTATAAAACTATTGCATGAATATAATGACAATAAATTTAAAGAGTAAAGTTGGGAGAGAAAACTAGGGGTGGTTTCCACCACTAGCCATTCACATGTTCATAAGTGTAGCAAGCATGGGATTCATAAATTAAATGCCTAACAATGTCATTAGGCTTGTGACCTCAATGACATATCAAAAGATTAATGTGTGTGCTAACCTATCATAATCCATCTTCAACAAGCATAGCTCTTCAACCTGACTAACTACCTAATTACCCTACTCTCTAAGTGAACCTATATGCATCCAAACTATCTTATCTTGACATGGTTTATACAAGCAAACACCACACATTCATTTAAACACCATTATCTAGCCATCATTTGCACTTCTTGTGGAATATGCAAATGTTGGGCATTTAAATGACAAAATCTACTCTAAGACAAGAATAAACTCCATATCAAATGAATATATATAAGAAATGTATAAGTTTACATTGTCACTAGACTAGATAATCAACATTTAATTACAAATCCTAAAGTGCTACAAAAATGAACAAGTTTACATGGCTAGGGGCTTCAACAACACACTAGTAGAGAAGTTAGTTGCTCATGGTTGCCTTGCACTCTTCCATTGATGGAGAAGATGAAGCTTCTTGGTCTGGTTCAGCTCCTCTTTCTCCTCTCCCGAAGGTCTCTCCTTGTGTATTCTGATGTGTATGAGAGATATGTGAGAAATGTGGCTTCTTTGTGCTTTATGGCTCCTTTTCCAACCTTGGGGCCCACCATATATATATATATATATATCAATATATATATATCAATATATATATCCATTATATCAAGAAGGTCCCCAAGGGTCTTGTTCAAGTCAGACAATCCCCCTAAGTCGTGCAAAAAGGGGGATTTTGTTGCAAATGGAGAGTAGGTGAGCAAGTGGGCAAGTGGCTTCTGCAGAATCTCGATCAATCGAGATTGGATCTCGATTGATCGAGATCAACATCTCGATTGATCGAGATGCCTTGGCTGCAATTTCTGATTTTTCTCTTCAGCTGCAAATAGCCTCAAAATTTTGCTCTTTCTACTACAAGACCTGCAATACATCAAAAACACAAAAATACCGTAAACATATCTCGGTAAACGTAGAAACGGGACTAACATATGCAATAAAGAGGGTTCAAATGCATAGAATTGAACACTTATCACACCCCCAAACTTACATATTGCTAGTCCCTTAGCAATGCAATATTACAAAAATGAAATTAACTATCCTATACAAAAATTTAATCATGCTCAGTCATCAACGAGATAAAGGGCGATCATCCGTTCACTTCACATTTGGAAAATGCAACAAGTATTACAGAACTATGCGGTCATTAGCAAAAATGGACTTTCACAAGCTATAAATAAACGACGGTCCCCACATAATGGCCAATTCGAACAAAACTACAAACTCCAACCCCAAAATCCTCTTTGAAAAGTGAACATGCATTCTAACGCGTGGCTTTTGTCATATTTGGAGAAGAATAAGAACAAATCTGTTTTTAAGAGAAAAACTCATTGAAAACGCTCGACACCGTTGTTCATTATCACAAAACATTCATGATTGCTCATGTGCGGGTGACCGTGCAATGCTTAGCTCTTTTTGCTTTCTTGTAAGCCCATGTAGCGGCATTGGGCCAATGACTCCCAAACCAATTGGTTTTAGGGCATTAGGTGAAGAAACACCCCTCGGACTTAATAACCGAGCTTACAAGGCGATGAGCTTAAGCAAGTCACCCGCTTATTATTGCTCAACCTTGCACACTTATACGCGAATACTCCTTGCTTTGAGGCATAGAAATCCGGTTTATTGAGTGAGAAGGCTTATTGTATTTATTTTATAATGTTTTTTTTTACAACAACCGGAAGAACTTATTCTTTAAGTTGTTCAGATAAAAATAGAATTTTACAAAATTCTCCATCAGACTTACACCCCACAATTTAAAATGCATGTGTGCGAATTTGTGCGGTTAAGGACAAATTTAGGGCCAGAACTATACGTGCTCATATTTGGACAAAAATGTAGACCGTTCTAGCCTACTATATAGCTTGCAAAAGTGCGGGTCTTTACAATGTTAAAGTTCTTAACTACCTGCTGCATTTACCTCGGACATTTATTCGAATGATCTTCCTTTTAAAAGTAAGACATCATAACAAGCATGCAAAAATATCAAGAAAAAGAAACTCTGCTCTACAATGACACTCAATCAAAGACTGAACATTGCATGCATATGCAAGTGGTATAGCATACCGCACCCCCAAACTTAAATGCAACATTGTCCTCAATGTTTAGACAAGAAGAACAAGGAAAGAATTTACTGGGATTGCAGAACGCGACAAAAACGGTATTCCAACAGTAGCGGTCATCCTACAAATAAGAAAAACCTGCCCAGAACACCAACTGGATACCACGAGCATTAAAAGGAACAAAAAATACATGAAAAGATCATAATGAAATAATAATGCACAAACGGACAATGCCAAAATCACCGCATATCTAAGGGTCTGAACTGGTGTTTCCCAATTGTCTAAGAGGTCTATGCGATAAGATATTGACTATCCAGACATGCTAACGTATAGCATGCAAAGGGACTGCCTTTCTTTATTAACGTTACACTGCATTGAAGCAATCTCAACAGTATCGGGAATTGAAACCAGGCGGTAATAAACGGAAATCATCAACTGAATCGCATATAACAAGCAGACAAGTGGTACTACATACATAGTCAAAGGATAGAGAACAGATATATTGACAGAAAGCAAAAATAAAGACAGTAAAGATAACACATGGTATAAAAGAAAAGATAATTATATTCCATATATATGATAATGAGTTCAGTACAAAGCGTACATGCAACTGGAATACTCATAAAAAGAAAGAAAACATGGCCTATCAAAAATAAAGAAAGAAAAATACAGAAAGTAAAACAGAAAGTGCAAATAGATAAATCTACTCGAAGGCGGGTGGTGGTGGTGGTGGCTCGGTGGGAGTAGAGGTGGAGGTGGAAGCTCGACCTGCGAACAGGAACTGCAGGTCCTGCCGGAAGGCTTGAAACTCGTCTAAGATCGCCCTCTGACCCTGTGCCAGAGAAGAAATGTTTGATTTGATGCCCTCCAGCTGACTCTGCGTCACCTGGACGTGCTCCTCAAAACCCTGCTGGAGCCGCTCTACGTCAGCTGCCAGGCAGGAGTAACCAGTCGCCAGGATGTCATGCCGCTCTGCAGCAATATCCATCTCCTCCTCCTCCATCTCCTCGTCAGAAGACTCACCCTCTGCAGGCTCACCCTCATCCAACTCCACCGGGGCATCCATATCTACATCCTCTGGTGGATCACCCTGGTGGTCCTATCACTCTAAGTGTCGCCGCACCCTCTCCCACTGAGTAGGTGTGAAGCGGGCGGGCGGTGCCAACTGACTGTCAGTATCACTGACCGGTATACTGGCACGACTGAGAAAAGCTGCGACCAGGAAAGGAAAGGGAAGCCGCCAACTCACTGCTCGCCTCATCCTCTTGTTGACAAGGTCGTCCCAGATCTTGAACAGCGACGGGACAGAAAACCACGTGCCCGTGTGGAAAGCATAAAGGCAATGGAGGAGGTCGCCCCTGCGCTCTGCCACGTGCTGTAGAGGACACGCGTTCTTGATGAGAACGGTGTCTAGGAACCATAATCTGCTAGGGCACATCGATTTGGACGTGCAGTTGTGACTGGGCGTGGTAAACGCCCCGCCACACATGTCCATCACGATGGAGAATAGAGTCGTGTCTGCTGGTAGCTCAGCCCTGTAAGTCGGTCGACCGTCCTGGTCAACCATATCTGGAGGCTGCTGGTAAGGGATGCCAAGCATCTGCGCAATCCGGCCTGGAGTGATAGTGATCGTCGTGGTCCCCACGATCGTCTCCAATGTGTTCGGTGCTGTGTAGGAGTAGGTCATGCGCTCATAAAAGACCTGCACCAAGCGCTCGTGTGCCACATCAGTGGGAGGCACACATAATCGGTTGAGGCGACGCCGCCTGAGCTCTGCTACAGCCCACGAGCTGTTGGGACGCGTCTCGAACTCTCTCAGGTCAAATAGCTGCTCCGGGTGAAACTTTCGAGACCGGAAGGCTCGCACGGGCACATCTCTAACAGCACCGGGGGCATTCTTCACCCTCGCCATGATCTCGGAGCAGTCTGCACTTTATTCCAAAAATTACGTAAATAAAAATAAAATAAGAGGAATGCTAAACTAAGAATAAAAATAAAATAAAAATACTGAGGTTCTAGTCCATGGTGCTGACACATGTATTCAAAAATTCGCTCTCAACGAGACAGCTTGAGCGGATGCAACCGAAACGATGGGCCGCGGTTGCAAACCGTACATTAAGCATTTGAAGCAAAAAAAAATGCAATATCTCACCCATACATGCATTCCTACCCCCAAAACCCGCGAAATCCCATTGTGAATATCGCACATGCACCATTCCAACCCAATATCATCTGTCTATGTTTATTACGCCGTAAAACTACCAAAAATAGTGAGAAAGTATGCAAAAGATAGCCATGCATTACTTACCTCAAGGTGAAGATGATGATCGGCACAAAAAGATGAAGACCCAACCCGCAGTTGCGAAGAGATGAGTGTGCGCGTGCTAGCGGTGATCTCGAACTACGGCGAATGGCGGTGGATAGTCGGGAATGGTAGATCAAGTGTGGGACGGTGCTTGGGGAAGCTCTGGCTTGCTCGTAGAAGAGAAAGAAGTTGGATGGTCTTTTGAAATGAGAGGGAAGCCCAACGGTTTAAATAAGAATTCGGCTCACGTGCAGGCATCGCGTCCATCTCGATTGATCGAGATGTACATCTCGATCAATCGAGATTTTGATTAATCGAAATCCCACTTCGATCAATCGAGATCAGCTTCGATCAATCGAGATCCTTCTTCAATGAATCGAGACTTTAATTCGATCAATCAAGATTTTACTACGATCAATCGAGATTTCGATCGATCGAGGACCTATCGAAGTGCTATCGAAGAATACTACCTCTCGGGACTTTGGACTTGATAAATTCTCTGCATTATTTCGATCAATCGAGACCAAAATCTCGATCAATCAAAATCTCGATTGATCGAGATCTTGGTTTCGATCAATCGAGATGCTCAAAAACAGTCAGCTTAAGTTTTTCTTTTATGGACTTGGATTTATAGGACTTAGATGCCAAATTACTTAGATACAAAGGTTACTTTGGATTAAAGGGACATCATGGAAGCATGATAGCTACCATGGCTACGCCACCTTACACGTCTATGGCATGATGTCGAATCGGCTCACGAGTCAAAATATACGGGATCCATCAAAGTGACGACATCCACGTATTCGGTGGTAACTTGGTCATCCACGCACACTTTTAAGCGCTGCCCGTTTACTTTGAACAATGATCCGTCTTTCAAGTCCTTCAATTCCACCGCTCTGTGGGGAGCAACAGAATTAACCAAAAATGGACCATCCCAACGGGAGCGAAGTTTTCCGGAAAACAAATGGCGGCGTGAATTGTACAACCATACTTTTTGGCCCGGAGAAAACGTTTTGACTCGAATATTACGATCATGAAAGGCCTTGGACTTTGCCTTGTAGATTTTAGCATTCTCATACGCGTCATGTCGCAATTCTTCCAATTCATTTAATTGAAGCTTTTGATTAGATCCAACCGTTTGCATGTCAAAATTGAAAGTTTTGGTGGCCCACATAACTTTATGCTCCAATTCAACCGGGAGATGGCACGCTTTGCCATAAATCAACCGGTAAGGTGACATTCCAATGGGAGTTTTATATGCGGTTCGATAAGCCCATAATGCATCATTTAGTCGCAATGACCAATCCTTCCGGTCAGGCCGAACGGTTTTCTCAAGAATGTTCTTAATCTCCCTATTAGATACCTCTACTTGGCCACTAGTTTGAGGATGGTACGGGGTGGCTACTTTGTGTGTGACAGAGTATTTGGTAAGCAAGGTTCGAAGGAACCGGTTATAGAAATGTTTACCTCCGTCACTGATGAGGGCCCGAGGTGTACCAAACCGGCTAAAGATATTCGCTTGAATGAACTTAACCACGATTGCGTGATCATTGGTTTTGGTAGCAACGGCCTCTATCCACTTAGATACGTAGTCCACCGCCACAAGTATGTACTCATGACCAGTAGAGGGTGGAAATGGTCCCATGAAGTCAATGCCCCACACATCAAATATCTCAATAATAAGAATAGGGTTGAGAGGCATCATGTCCTTTCGAGACATCGCGCCTAGGCGCTGACATCGCTCACAAGAGCGGTAGAATGAATATGTATCCCGATGAAGTGTTGGCCAGAAAAATCCACATTGAAGAATTTTTGTTGTGATTTTCTTAGCACTAAAGTGTCCCCCACAAGCGAGTGTATGACAAAATTTGAGAATGCTTTGGAATTCACTGTTGGGTACACACTTTCGAATTATTTGATCGGGGCAATATTTGAACAATTGAGGATCGTCCCAATAATATGATCGTGATTGGGAGAGAAAATGATCATTCTCTTGCTTGGTCCAAGAAGATGGTATTTTATCGGTTGCCAAGTAGTTAACCACATCCGCATACCAAGGGATACTCTCTTAAGAAATGACAAAGAGTTGTTCATCCGGGAAGGATTCACAAACTGGAATGGAGTTATGGAGGGATTCAACAAGAATTTTAGAAAGGTGGTCAGCCACCACATTTTCAGTTCCCTTTTTGTCTCTAATCTCAAAATTGAACTCTTGCAACAAGAGTATCCATCGGATCAACCTAGGCTTGGTGTCCTTTTTGGCCAAAAGATGCCGGAAGGCAGCATGGTCCGAATAGACAATGACCTTTGAACCTAATAAATAAGCTCGAAATTTGTCTAATGCAAATACTACCGCAAACAACTCCTTTTCCGTTGTGGTATAATTGATTTGAGCCTCGAAAAGGATTTTACTTGCGTAGTAGATTACATGTGGCAATTTGTCTACTCGTTGCCCTAAGACCGCACCCATGGCATAATCAGATGCATCACACATAATCTCAAATGGGAGAGCCCAATTTGGAGGGATAAGAATTGAAGCGGTTGTAAGCATTGTGCGGAGTTTTTCAAAAGCGCTAAGGCACGCCTCATCAAAGGTAAAGCAAGATTCTTTTTCAAGAAGGCGGCACAAAGGCCGAGAGATCTTACTAAAGTCTTTGATGAAACGGCGATAAAAGCCCGCATGCCCAAGGAATGAACGAATCTCTCTCACCGTTGATGGTGGAGGAAGTTTGGAAATGAGTTCAACCTTGGCTTTGTCAACCTTGATTCCTCTCTTAGACACAATGTGCCCTAGGACGATACCCTCTTGAACCATAAAATGGCTCTTTTTCCAACTAAGAATTAGGTTGGTCTCTTGACATCGTTTGAGAACACGGGGTAGATTTTGGAGGCATGATTCAAATGAAGGCCCAAAAATGGAAAAATCATCCATGAACACTTCTAAGAATTTTTCCACCATGTCTGAAAAGATAGACATCATACACCGTTGAAAAGTCGCCGGTGCATTGCACAACCCAAAGGGCATGCGTCTATAAGCAAATGTGCTGAAAGGACATGTAAAGGTGGTTTTCTCTTGGTCCCTCGGGTCTATAGCAACCTGATTATAGCCGGAATATCCATCTAAAAAGCAATAAAAACTTTGCCCGGCTAATCTCTCCAAGATTTGATCAATAAAGGGGAGGGGGAAGTGATCTTTCCGAGTGGCCGAATTTAATTTCCTATAATCTATACACACTCTCCATCCCATGGTGGTGCGTTGGGGAACTAATTCACCCTTATCATTTGGTTGCACCGTAATACCGGACTTCTTTGGAACCACTTGAGTGGGACTAACCCACTTGCTATCTGAGATGGGGTAAATGATCCCCGCATCTAGTAACTTCACCACCTCCTTCATTACAACGTCCTTCATATTTGGATTTAATCGATGTTGTGCCTCCCTTGAGGTCTTTGCATCCTCTTCCAAGTGTATGCGGTGCATACAAATAGAAGGATCTATTCCCTTAAGATCTGCCACATTCCATCCTATTGCTTCCTTGTGCTCTTTTAGCACCTTAAGGAGTTCCATCTCTTGATCATCGGTGAGATTGGAAGCAATAATGACTGGAAGGGTCTCATTAGTGCCCAAGAAAACATACTTGAGTGTAGCCGGTAGAGGCTTGAGCTCAAGTTGTGGTGGGGAAATTAATGAAGGAGTTTGGGAGGTTTTGGACAAAGGAGGCAAGGGTTCTCTCGGAACTCTCCATTTAGGCAAATCCGTGACAGTAGTGACATCGAGCATTGAATTGACTTCACAAATGGATCGCTCAATGTCAAAATCATCACAGTTGAAATGATTTATGCATGCCTCTAAAGGATCCTTAGAAAGAATAGAAGGAAGTACTTCTTGAACAAGGTCTTCCATTACATCAACACAAAAGCACTCACTTTCGTCGGATGTGTGGTGAGAAGCATTAAAGATGTTCAAACGGACTTTCATATTCCCGAAAGAGATGTCCATCACTCCGGTACGGCAATTAACGCAAGCATTTGTCGTAGCCAAGAATGGATGACCTAGAATGATAGGAATATATCGATTTAGATTTTGAATCGGTTCCGTGTCAAGGACTATGAAGTCCACCGGAAAGTAAAATTTGTCCACTTGAATGATTATATCCTCAATGATGCCACGTGGTTGCTTCACCGAGCGGTCAACAAGTTGCAACACAACTGTGGTAGGCTTAAGTTCCCCCAAACCTAGTTGTTGGTAAACTGAGAATGGAAGCAAATTGACACTAGCCCCTAAATCAAGAAGGGCCCTTTCAAAAGATTGATTTTCGATGGTGCATGAAATGGTCGGAGCACCCGGATCTTTGAATTTATGAGGGGCTTGGTGTTGGAAAATGGAGCTTATGTGCTCAGTTAAGAGGACATTCTTAGGAGCATTACTCCTAGATTTGCACTTTTGAGTGCACAAGTCCTTCAAGAATTTAGCATAGGAGGGAATTTGCCGGATAGCATCAAGGAGAGGGAGATTGATCTTTACTTGTTTGAAGATCTCCATCATGTCTTGAATTTCTCTCCTTGCTTCCCAAAATGAGAAGGTTCCTTCAATCTTTGAGGAAAAGGAACCGGAGGTTCAAAAGAAGTGTCAAGATTTGGACTTGATGACGACATAACTTCACTTGCCTTTCCTTTTGGATTTAATGGGACGTTGTTCACATTTGGATTTAAGGGAAATAACTTTGGATTTAATTGGGATTCTTTTGGATTTTTGGATTGCTCTTGGGATTCCTTTCTCTCTTCCTCTCCTACCTTGGAATTGATGATTTTACCACTCCTTAAGGTGGTGATTGATTGAACTTACTCCGGAGGGGCATTACAAGATGAAGAAAGATGAAGATGATGGGTCCTTAATCACATGAACACCCTTAGGATTCGCCATCGGTTGACTCGGCAACTTACCTTCCTCCCTTCTATTCAAGGCATTAGCTAGTTGCCCGATTTGAGCTTCTAACCTAGCCATAGATTGAGCATTAGCTTCAAGCTTAGCGATTGATTGAGAATGAGTTTGCAATAAGCGGGTATTAGCCTCAAGATTGCTTATCACTCTTTCTTCAAAGTCTTGGCTTCTCGGAGGAGGTGGTGGTTGTTGGTAATTAGATCTTTGATGGTAAGGTTGAGGATTTGGCCGATAATGAGGCTGTTGAGATTGGGAATTGAAAGAATTTTGCCCTTGAAAAGAGGGACTTGATTCTTGAGGTTTCCATGAAAAAGCCAGATGATTCTTGTAACCAGGATTGTATGTATTTGAATACGGATCATTCAGCTGTTTAGAGTACAAGGCATTCGCTTGCTCTTGAGCATAATCGGGAGATTGCCCGGCAATAGGAAAATCTCGCACAAAATATGAAGTACTATAGCAAAACAAACACACTTCCTGATTTTGAACAGGTTGGCTTGGAGTAGGTAGCCCATTTTTCATGATTAGGTCCATTTTTCGGGATAAGGCTTCTACTTGCATGGCAACCTCATCTACCCATGAAATTTCATGCACTCCTCTACAAGGTTGGGTGGCCTTCCCTTTTCTAGTGGAGGAGCGTTGAGCTGAATTATTGCTTAGGGTTTGAAAGAGTTTCCATGCCTCATTAGGGCTTTTCAAAAGGTATCCACCTCCACAAGCGGAGTCTATCATTTGTCTATGTTGCTCACTCACCCCATCATAAAAACTTTGCACTAGCTGCCATTTTGGGACAGCATGATGCGGACAAGATTTAAGAAGATCTTTTAATCTCTCCCACGTCTCATGAAATTGTTCTTGGTCAATTTGGGTGAATCCGGTGATTGCTCTCCGAATATCACTCGTCTTTCCCATTGGGAAGTATTTTTTTAAGAACTCTATTTGCATCTCCGCCCAAGAATGGATTGAGTTAGGTTCTAAGGAATTGAACCAACTTCTAGCTTTATCTTTTAAGGAGAATGGAAATATACGCAGCTTTAGATCATCCTCCGTAAAGTGTGGTACACGAATAGTGGAACACACCGAAAGGAAGTAATCTAAATGCCTGTATGGATCCTCATTAGGGAGACCATGGAAGCTATTAAGAAGATTGATGGTGGAGGACTTTATTTCGAATTGATTTGCCGCTACATCCGGAAATTGAATACATGAAGGTACTTCAAATGTAGTCGGAAGATAAAAGTCCATAAGCAACTCTCCTTGAGGAGGTGGAGGTGGAGGTGGTTGTTCATGATTAAAAGGAGGTAGTCCGGGAGGTTGTCTCTTATTTGGGTCCATGTTTTCAGTCCTAGGCAATATAGGGTCCCTAGAGGTTCCTCTACGTTGTCTAAGTGTTCTTTCAAGTTCAATATTACAAGGAAGCAAAGGAAGTGACAATGACCGTCTACCTAGCATGCATTAATAGTAGAACAACACCTTAATACGCAAAATAAACAATAATATATACAAAAAAAAATGAATGAACTCAAACCCACTAATTTTAGACTTTATACTCACAAAGGGTTCCAACTTTGATCCTTTTAGATGCCCGCTATGTGGTATACCTAAAATCAAGAAATTTGAGAATTAAGAACAAGATATATACAAAAAAAAAAGAATGAAAGAATTTCTAGCCTAAGAATTAAACCAGATTTAATCTTCCAATGGCGACAATTAAACCGTAGTCCCCGGCAACGGCGCCAAATTTTTGATGTGGTTGGACTTGAATTATATTGAAAGTTTATGTAATACCCCGCTCCAACACATGGTATGATATTGTCCGCTTTGGGCCATAGCCCGCACGGTTTTGCTATTGGGTTTACCCCAAAAGGCCTCATACCATTTGAAGAGAACATACTACATATAAGCACATCCCCTTTTCCACACCCAGGCGATGTGGGATTGAGCACCCTGTACCCTGTCAGTGTGGTAGCTCAGCCCAGTGTCTGTCTTCGCACCCGCCCACTCACACCCGTCCACAAGGGTTACTACAATCCACCCCCCTACGAGGCCCGACGTCCTCGTCGGCACACTTCTTCCGGCTGGGTTCAGGCTCTGATACCAATTGTAATACCCCGCTCCAACACATGGTATGATATTGTCCGTTTTGGGCCATAGCCCGCACGGTTTTGCTATTGGGTTTACCCCAAAAGGCCTCATACCATTTGAAGAGAACATACTACATATAAGCACATCCCCTTTTCCACACCCAGGCGATGTGGGATTGAGCACCCTGTACCCTGTCAGTGTGGTAGCTCAGCCCAGTGTCTGTCTTCGCACCCGCCCACTCACACCCGTCCACAAGGGTTACTACAGTTTAATTTTGCCCTTTTTATCAAAATATAATTTAACCACTCGCAAGAGCACAAATCTTTGTAGATACGGTTCTATATAGAGGGTATCGATCCCACGAGGACTAGTCATAATTGTCTTAAAGAAAGATTAATTCCACTTTAATCCTAAAAACAGGGTTTTGAGTTTTTGTTTATAAAACTATTGCATGAATATAATGACAATAAATTTAAAGAGTAAAGTTGGGAGAGAGAACTAGGGGTGGTTTCCACCACTAGCCATTCACATGTTCATAAGTGTAGCAAGCATGGGATTCATAAATTAAATGCCTAACAATGTCATTAGGCTTGTGACCTCAATGACATATCAAAAGATTAATGTGTGTGCTAACCTATCATAATCCATCTTTAATAAGCATAGCTCTTCAACCTAACTAACTACCTAATTACCCTACTCTCTAAGTGAACCTACATGCATCCAAACTATCTTATCTTGGCATGGTTTATGCAAGCAAATACCACACATTCATTTAAACACCATTATTTAGCCATCATTTGCACTTCTTGTGGAATATGCAAATGTTGGGCATTTAAATGACAAAATCTACTCTAAGACAAGAATAAACTCCATATCAAATGAATATATATAAGAAATGTATAAGTTTACATTGTCACTAGACTAGATAATCAACATTTAATTACAAATCCTAAAGTGCTACAAAAATGAACAAGTTTACATGGCTAGGGGCTTCAACAACACACTAGTAGAGAAGTTAGTTGCTCATGGTTGCCTTGCACTCTTCCATTGATAGAGAAGATGAAGCTTCTTGGTCTAGTTCAGCTCCTCTTTCTCCTCTCCCGAAGGTCTCTCCTTGTGTATTCTGATGTGTATGAGAGATATGTGAGAAATGTGGCTTCTTTGTGCTTTATGGCTCCTTTTCCAACCTTGGGGCCCACCATATATATATATATATATATATATATCAATATATATATCCATTATATCAAGAAAGTCCCCAAGGGTCTTGTTCAAGTCAGACAATCCCCCTAAGTCATGCAAAAAGGGGGATTTTGTTGCAAGTGGGAGAGTAGGTGAGCAAGTGGGCAAGTGGCTTCTGCAGAATCTCGATCAATCGAGATTGGATCTCGATTGATCAAGATTTCGATCAATCGAGATCTCGATTGATCGAGATCAACATCTCGATTGATCGAGATGCCTTGGCTGCAATTTCTGATTTTTCTCTTCAGCTGCAAATAGCCTCAAAATTTTGCTCTTTCTACTACAAGACCTGCAATACATCAAAAACACAAAAATACCGTAAACATATCTCGGTAAATGTAGAAACGGGACTAACATATGTAATAAAGAGGGTTCAAATGCATAGAATTGAACACTTATCAGGGATTTTCATTACTCTCATTTTGCAGTCCATCTTGTTGGTATGAAGATGTATCATAATTTGAGGCGCTAGTATTGGTGGCGGGATATGAAGAGAGATGTGACATAGTTTATAGCGAGATGCCTTACTTGTCAGCAAGTGAAGACAGAACATCAGAAACCAGCTGGGTTATTACAACCGTTACTAGTGACAGAGTGGAAGTGAGAACACATCACTATGGACTTTGTCATGGGACTTTCAAGGTCAAACAAGGGTAATGACAGAGTTTGGATCGTTGTGGGTAGACTGACCAAGACAACACATTTCCTGCTTATGAGGTTATCTAATGATGTGAAGAGACTTAGTAGGTAGTATATGGAGCAGATTGTGAGGTTACACGGGGTTCTAGTATCCATTGTGTCGAACAGGGATCCATGATTTACCTCAAGGTTCTAGCAAGGATTTCAGACAGTGTTAGACACGGAGTTACATAGGGGTGGCAAAAATTTCTAACCCAGTGGGGCCCCGCCCCATTTAAAGTGGGTTTGGGGAATTGTTTATTTAAATGGGATAGGGATGGATTTTGTTATTTAAAATCTGGTCAGTTTTAGGGCAAGGTCGGGGTAAGGTCACCCCACCCCGATTATACTACACTTAATTGTTAGTATATTATATTACTTATGTGTATATATACTTAAATAGAAAATAAATAAATAAAGAAATTTTAGAAAAATAAATAAGAATTTTTTTTTTAAGCAAGGACAACAAAAATAAATAATGAATATTTGGAAAGATAGAATGTTAATGTTTGGAGAATGTTGAAAATTCATGAATCAAATGAGTTTTAACTAGTTATGGGGTAGGGAAGTTTGGGGCGGGGTGGGTTAGGTCGGTTGTGGGGCGGGGATGGAGTAAATGAGGGAATTTATAACTGGTTATGGGGCAGTTATGGGGTTTCCAAAATCAAACGGCTATGGGGATGGGGATAGAGATGGGGATGGAGATCCCCGCCCCATAATTGACCCATTGCCATCCCTAGAGTTACATTTTAGCACATCATTCCATCCTCAGACTGACGGACTGTCAGAGCGTATTATTTAGATATTGGAGGATCTGCTTCGTGTTTGCATTATGGATTTTGGCAATGTTTGGGAGAACCATTTGCCACTTGTGGAGTTTGCTTACAACAACAGTTACCAGACTAGTATTGAAATGACTCCATTTGAAGCATTGTATGACAGACCATATAGATCTCTAGTTTATTAGACTGAGGTGGTCGAGACAGCAGCCTTAGGGCCAGACATTGTGCATGAGACTACTAAAAAGATCAAGTTGATTAGACAACGGTTGTTGATAGATTAGAGTCGACAAAAAAACTATGCCGATAGGAGGAGGCGACCATTATCCTTTGAGGTAGGAGACCATGTATTTCTTCAGGTTTCACCATGGAAGGGATTGATGCGTTTTGGGCGGAATGACAAATTATCACCTAGATATATTGAACATTTTGAGATCCTTAAGTTTGTTGGTGAGGTAGCTTATAGATTGGCCTTACCTTCACAGTTGGAAAGGATTCATAATGTATTTCACATTTCAATGTTGAGGAAGTATGAACCTAATCCATCTTATGTTTTAAGCTGAGTAGATGTTGAGGTTGATGAGAATGTCACCTACGAGGAGAGACTAGTTCAGATTCTTGATACTCGAGAGCAGGTTCTGAGGGGTAAGACAATTCATTTGTTCATTTGGTCAAAATCTTGTGGCATCACCACAATATTGAGGAGACTACCTGGGAGCGAGAGTAGGAAGTTTGTTCTAAGTATCCGAACTTGTTTATTTCAGGTATGGCCTGATCTCGGGGATGAAATCCTTTTAAGTTGAGTAAGTTGCAAAGACCATGACTAGTTTTGGCCGATTTTCTTTTTATTTTTGTTTATTGTCATATAAGTGATTTAAATGATTAAATGCGACCTAGATGAAGAGACTGAATATTTTTTTAATATTCTTTTGATATTATCTGATGGGGTGTTGTAATAATAAAATTAGATCGTATCCGTTTTTAGATTTTGGACAAGTACTTGGAGGAACTCTACATATCTCATTGAGACACTCCATCAGATTGTAAAATTGAAATATTGGCAATCTGTTTACATTTTTTTCAGTGTGAATATATGTTTTGAGTTTGGTTAAAGCATACTCCGTATTTGCATATTATTCAATATTATATTATTATTAGACAATTTGATGGAGCGTTGTAACATTATTTTGTGCCTAGATGATTTATATTCTAATAATTTTTATTCGAAGTTTTACGATTGTAGATGAAGTAGTCTTTTATATTTTGTTTCAATTTCATATTTGAATGATTTTAAATCCAATTTCAAAATTAATAATGGTTGGATCGATTTGGTCTCTATTCTATCTAAAATTTGAATCCAAGCGTGTGCACCACTTGGTGGTATCATTTTCTTTATTTGACATGCTTTTAACCAACAACAAGAGATAGGGGTGGCAATTTCCTCTGCCCCGATGGGTTTCTGCCCCGCTCCGTCCCTAATGGAGGGGATTTTGTCCTCCCTTAATAGGAGTAGGGGCGGATATAATTTTTTGAAGAAAATTCGCTTAGTACCCGTCCCGCCTCGATTATATACATACACACACACACAGATATATATATATATATAGTGACATAATTATGTGAAGCGTGTCATTTCTTTTATTATTATATTACTTATATAAATATAGTATACTAGATATATGGCATCCACTAGGGTTTACCTTATTCTGCTCTATTCTTCTCTTTATTTTACGGCTAAAAGAAAACTCTCTCTATTTTGTGTACATAATAGATATATAATAAAAAATTTCTTGAAGACCAAAACTGTTTCTATTTCCATCTACATATGTATGTATGTTTTTGTTATTTTCTTTGGTCTTATATATTAGAGTTTTGACTGTAAGAGTTTTGTATCATCGTTTGGGTACATTTAGTCCAAACATCGAATTCAAAGCAAATAAAGCAAAGAATTTTAAGAATTTTGTTATTCCTCTCTTTTTCTAAATGGGGCGGTGGTAGTATGCTTATCACAAATTCGTTAGGATTCTTAATGAGAGATGAATTAAGTATTTTCTTAATAGAACGGAGTAAGATTTTAGCATACCGCGCTTGCCATCCCAAACAGGGAAATGACCGAACCTGGGGCGTTAAATGTCACGCGTCAGCCTCAAGAAGTCCCAAGAGCGTGAAAAGAAACCACTATATTACGCTACTTTATTCAACTCAATCTCACACACTCCTACTCAAGTTAGTCCGAGAGATAGAGAGAGAGATGGCGATCAGGATACCTTCACGCCAGCTCTTCATCGACGGCGAATGGAGAGAACCTGTCAAGAAGAACCGTATCCCCATAATCAATCCTTCAACCGAAGAGATCATAGGTCTCTCTCTCTACTTATACATTTAAGTATATATTATTACGTGTTTATGGTTATAGTTTGAATCGATCGAAAATCGGAGATTTCTTCTATTTCATGTTTTCTTTTCATTTCTTCAATTATACATTTTGGTTACTGCAAGCTTTTCTGATCATTGATTAGCTATTTGTGTATTATTCGTTGTTTTGGCTTCGAAATGAGAAATTAAAAAGGGAAAAAGAAAAGAAATCGATACAACTAAGTGGAATGGGGTTTTCAGACTCAATTGGGTGGAGCTTTTCTCTATTTGGTGTAGTAATGAAGACAATCAATTTCAAAAATATTATTAGTATACTTTTCTGCATTTTTTCGGCAACCAAACAGATATGAATGAAATGCCTCTTGGTTCTGATTTGTCACTTGAATTTGATAAGTGGAGCTTTTTTGAGTTGTATTTTAGGAAATATTCCGGCTGCTACTGTGGAAGATGTGGAAATCGCAGTGAATGCTGCTCAGAGAGCCCTAGCCCGAAATAAAGGGAGAGACTGGGCCTCAGCATCTGGGGCATATCGTGCAAAGTATTTGCGAGCTATTGCTGCAAAGGTATATATAAAATGTGTTGCATTAAAAAGGTGTTTTGTGGGTTTTGATGCCTTATTGAAATTTGTTGACCTAACATCCATGTTTGAATGGTTCCAGACATTTTTGAGATTGAACTGCCCTTCTGAGTCTGTATCACATGTTTTTGTCAAGCTAGCTTAAAGTTTAGTTCCATAAGTTCTTTTCCATTAGAATCTCTGTGCTACAGAACCATTATATAATTGTACTTTAGAGGTTGTTCGGCTCTGGTTTGGAGCATCCTGAACGCTTACTTTCTCCATTTGATGTAGATAACAGAGAGAAAGGCTGAACTAGCGAAACTTGAAGCAATTGATTGCGGGAAACCACTGGACGAAACAGCATGGGATATAGTATGCCCATGACACCTACAGAAAATTTTCTTGCATTACTGTTTATGCACATGTAGCTTACACACTTCTTCATGTCATTCAGGACGATGTTGCTGGCTGTTTCGAGTACTATGCTGACCTTGCTGAAGCTTTGGATGCAAAGCAAAAGGCTCCTGTTTCTCTTCCAATGGAGACATTCAAGAGTCATGTTCTCAGGGAACCCATTGGGGTTGTTGGGTTGATTACTCCATGGTATCTGCTGCTTCTATTCGTTAATTATATATCCTTCGGTTTCTTTTATTTGTTAAATTTTTCTCTTGATGATTGCATGGATTTGTTTGCAAACCAAAATATCTTTGCAATCGTTGCTCTTTTCTCAATTACTTTTCTATATTAATGAGAAGGTGTTGTCATGCTCATTTAATTAAGCCATTTACCCATAGCCTCTCCTGTACCAAACATTGTTTTGATGTTGTATGTTTTCATGCATAAGAACAATCTACTGACCTGCTTCCTGCAGTCCATCATACTCATTTAATTTGTCAGTTCCTCTTTATTCTTTCCAATCCCCATGACCCATACATTGTGTTTTCATTGTACCTTTCATGCTTTGGCTACACATTTAATCAAATTTTTCTATGAGTTAATTAGTCGAAATAATATAATGTGTTACTTACTGGAAAAATAATAATAAACGGTGTTTAACTGTTTACTTCCTTTTTGTGCTTCACTTTAGGCTAGGTGTTTGTTCCAAATGTTTGCCTCATGAGCCATCTTTTGCTATTTTTATTCAATCTGATGGCCGTGGTAGGTTTTCTTATTTGACATTCTTTGAAGTTCTGAATTGATACTATTATTTTGTCCATTCCTCCATTATATGATTTCAATTAAAAAGGAAGAAGTTGTATCTGATGTTAGACATCGAGTGTGCAATAGCCTAAAGTGCATTTCATCAAAATGACTTTTGAGGCTTTTTGTTTTTAAATAATTAAGTTTATAGGTTTGTTCTATTATTTCTACGGGATGCTTACAAAAGTTGGGACACTTATGCAGCACAAACACCTGTGTGCCTGAACTGAATATTCCTGTTAACATGTTGGACATGCCTTGAACTTCTCCATAACTTAGAGAGAAAAAGGAGGGAGGTGTGTGGAATTTACCATGGTTGACATTAGCAAAGCATGTAGTAGAGTAGGACTAGGACTATGTTTTATTTGTTTAGTTTCATCTTCCAAGTTAAACAATTTTTAGTACAGAAAGTTGAATGAATTAATTGAATAATATTTCAGACTATATGAGTGTTTGTTGTATTATTGTATCCTTGTGGTGGTCTATATGTCGGCAATTGGCATATCAATATCTGTTTCCTGTTTGTCCATGTACAATGGATGGGACCCTTGAATAGGTTCACAATTATTACTTTGGCTATTCAAATGATTGACTTAAAATGTCGTTAAGGACTCTAGCAAAAGGGAGTTCACACTTTTATGGTCCTCCTTTTGAGCACTTGCTTTGGTATGTCAATAATTGTCAGGAACAGGTTTGAAAATGTTTCTTCATTTTCCTAGGTTGGCAATCATATGAATAATATCTCTTGGATCTATTTATCTTGGGATTATGATGATTCTTGTTGTATGGCTTGGTTTAGTGGATTACTTTGATGGTTGATAATGATGGTTTTTGTATTGATGTCCTTTTGATTAATGTGAACAACGATCCCAATGACTCAGTTACTTATATGCGACGCACCATTTTTGTTGAAGGAATTACCCTATGTTGATGGCTACATGGAAAGTTGCTCCCGCCCTGGCTGCTGGATGCGCTGCAATCCTCAAGCCATCAGAGTTGGCATCTGTGTATGTCCTTGTCAATTAATAGGCGCTTATTATATATATATATATGTGTGTGTGTGTGTGTGTGTGTTAGTTTGGTTATATTTGCCATATGCTTATTACTATACATCCAATTCAGTACCTGTTTGGAGTTGGCTGAAGTGTGTAGAGAGGTGGGTCTTCCTCCGGGTGTCCTTAATATTCTGACTGGATATGGCGTAGAAGCAGGTGCCCCTTTGGCATCTCATCCTCATGTTGACAAGGTTCAATATTTTTTCTTGGAGAATATTTGAAATTAAACATAGACATAGATGCTGCAACTCTGGGTGGTATATAACAGGTGAAGGTCTACAATATAGTAATATAACACGTATTGTTTCCTTACAGGTTGCATTTACTGGAAGTACCGCCACTGGGATAAAGATCATGACTGCTGCAGCTTCAGTTATCAAGGTATGGTACAATATAGTTGAATTTATTGTGTTAGCCATCAAATATTTTGTCCTCTTACACCAATCTCATACCATGTTTGCTTGACAGCCTGTTACACTTGAGCTTGGTGGAAAAAGTCCCATTATTGTGTTTGAGGATTTTGATCTTGACAAGGGTTAGTACCTTCTAATGTTTCAAGCAGATTTTTTAGTTATGTGCTGTTTACATTTTTGAAAATTAAATTGTCTGTGTTTGATATAATTATAAAAAGAAACAAATACAATTATGCTTCTTCTCTAATAAAACGAAGTGTGCAAGTAATAACTTCTGGTACTCGAAAGATTTACAATCAAAGTATTTACTAGTGCTCTTGTTTGTCAAACAGCTGCCGAGTGGACTATGTTTGGTTGCTTTTGGACAAATGGTCAGATTTGTAGTGCAACATCTCGTCTTCTAGTCCATGTAAGTACAAGAAGTAGATGTATGTATTCGATACATTTTAAGGTTTATTATATCTCGTCATATCCATTTTAGCTCCCTTTTTCTGTTATTAAATTGTTTCTGGATGATTGGTACTGTTTTTGGTATATAGATGGAAATTTAGCATGGATACATGCTGTACTAGTCATTGTCCATTTGATATGCTGTAACTATAAGAATTTTTCTGAATGTAAGAAATATAATTGTTGTTTGATCACAAAGAAGCACCATCTCAGGAGAAAAAAATAATTATGATTACTGTGAAATATTAACTTGAACTATGGTCAGTTTAACAGGAGAAGCAGAAACCAGAATTCATTCTTTGCTAAATTAATTAAAAAATATCTAATTTATTGTGTTATTTTATGAAAAGTACATACGAAGTCTACAACTTCTCTAAAGCCACACATGGAAGTCCAAGACGTACTCCATACATATATGGAAACTCATATATATGCACGTGTAGCTCTAGGCACTTGTTACAGAATAACATTCTATCCATTTTTCCTATTATCTACTGTAGCATAGTTTTTCAAAGGTGATGAGAGTTATTCAAAATCCATTCTAATGCCTGAAATGTTAAAGTATGCAACTAACCAAGATAAAATATGTTTTTTTAGCATTAGCCAATCAATAATTTTGACTCTGTTTGCTTTTAGCTCTTATAATATTTTTGACAAGTATGAGCAAGTGTATATGTCTTATAATTGTTTCAGGAAAGCATAGCTGCAGAATTTTTAGACAAGCTCATAAAGTGGATCAAAAACATTAAAATTTCAGATCCCTTGGAAGAAGGTTGCAGACTTGGCCCTGTTGTTAGTGAAGGGCAGGTAAGAAAATTGTTTCAAAATTCTGCTATCCCCTTTCTTGGAAAATAATATGCTGAGCCTCTTATTCAATAAATTATAAAATAAAGGCGACTCTTTATTTATGAATTCTGATGGGTATATTGTAGATGAGATGAGAAACGGTAATTGCCTAAACAAGCATGTCTTATAATCGTGATATAGATGATTGATTCTCGAACAAAGTAAGGACACACTTGATTTAGGCACGCCGCACGCCAAAAGGATGACACTTATTTTAAGGTTTTATTTGTCGAATAGTCAATATTACCCTAGTCTGAGAATCTTTTTAATTTTTCAATTTCTATTTTTATTTTTATTTTTTGATAGGTAAGACGCACACTTCCACTATTGTCTCAACGGAGACTTGAACCCTCAACCTCCCATTTGGGAGGATGAGGAGCTACCACTTTGGCTATGCCGTTGGTGGTAAAATGAGAACTTCCTATAATTGTTGAATCAAATTTGCATATACTTCCCTTTGTCTAGTTGACTAAATTTGGTCACTCTTTCTATATTTTATATAAAGCGATCATGAACTACAATTTTATACTAATTTATCTATTCATCGGTCACCGTCACCACAATAAATATTTCGGTTCACAAATTTGATAATAAACCTTCATGCATCCGTATTGTCATCCATTAATTAACACTCTATTTGAATAGAATTTGGAGAGAGAAACATGGGGTATTAAATATGTCTAAATGTTGCTACTAATTTAGCCCTCACTCCACTTCTCAAATACTTTTGGAGGTGGTGATTGAGCATATAGCTGTGAAAGGAGAGTATACTAGTACTAATTTGACTTTATGCTTTTAGTGCTATGTAAAGGAAATTACACTCTTCCGTAGCTGATTGATAGAAGGGTTTAGAGAATAAGATAAACCTTTTTATGTAACTATATAATTTTGGAAATGCCGAATATTAATAATTAATAATTTGGTAAAGTTTAGATAAGAACATATATTAATTGGGAAGAAATACAAGATACAACTGAAATATGTAAACGCTTGAATAATGAGTGTATTGATCACCCATTCACAACTTTGGTATTTATAGTTGAAAAGAGCATATGTTAAATATTACAAGAAATGAAACTAACTAAAATCAATATGCTTAAATATATGCGCAAATATAGTCAAATCCCATGTTTCTAGACTAATCATATCTCGGCTAATAAGGTAAGTCGAATCTCATGATTTTAGGCACCAAGGAAGCACGAACACGGACACGATACGGATACGACAATGACACGTCAAATAAATAAATAAATAAAAATATTAATTTTTATTCATCAACCATACGATAAATATACTTAAAGCAATTATACAAAATATAAGAAGTTAAAATCTAGAAATCCCCTATCTTTTCTAATATTCTTTACAATGACTCACTTAATTGAGGGTTTTAAAAATATTTTTGTTTCATTATAAAATGACTATTATTTTTTAACCTATAAAGTTTTTAATATTACAATCTCAATCCCATTTTATAGAACAAAAAATTACTAATTTGCCTCGAAAAGTATCATAAACTTATCCCAGACGTATCCCAGCCGTATCTGCCGTGTATCCCAGCTGTATCTGATATTCAAAAAATAATTTAAAAAAATGGGATACTTTTTCAAAGTATCGGACACGTATCCGACCTGACCGTATCCGTATCGAATACGTGTCCGATATAGCCATAGGAGGTTTTTTGGAGTATCCGTGCTTCCTAGATAGACACATATCTCGGCCAACATTCCCCCTCAAGTTGGTGCGTGGATATCGTAGATGCCCAACTTGGACAATAGATCCTCAAACACTAAAAAAGCCTCCTCAGATCATAATGATGTCTCCTCAGATCATAATGATGTCTTCTCAAACCATAATAATGTCTCCTCAGACCATAACGTTGTCTCCTCAGACAATAAAATGTTTTCTCAGATCATAACGTTGTCTTCTCAGACCATAACATTGTCTCCTCATACCATAATAATATCTCCTCAGACAATATTAATGTCTCCTCAGACATTCCCGAGTCCAAATATAGACTTTTTTTTAGGAGCGCTACCCCCTTACTTATTGCTGGACAACCTCCTTCTCAAGCTTCCACTCTACGTGGCTACCCTTCTTCTTTTCGATGTAACCAATACCAATATTGCCATTCTCTGCCACCGCAGTCGGTGGCAGAGAGAGAAATAACCACCGCAGAAAACCCTCTTTTGCAATTTTGGCTCTGATACCAAGAAGAAATATAGGATAGAAGAAATATGTAAAAGCTTGAATGAGTGTATTGATCACCCATTCACAGCTTTGGTATTTATAGATGAAAAGAGCACATGTTAAATATTAGAAGAAAGGAAACTAACTAAAATCATTGCATATACTATGCCTAAATATATGCACAAATATAGTCAAATCCTATGATTCTAGGCATATATCTCGGCTAACAAATTGGATATGTTGAAATAATCAAGGACATGCATGATGAAATGGAAAATTGCATGAGAAAAAAGCCAAACCAAAATCTGACAACAAGCATGAGAACGAGACAATTAAATCTCTAACCATAATACACTTTCACCAAGGATTAATAATGAGCTCTATCTAGTTTTATTTGGATACATTCGTAGCTTGGTACATGTTTCCTAAGGATATTTAGTTGACAAAACTAGAGTAGGTTCTATTTTAAGAATTATCAGAAGCTGATTTAGAATCAATTAATGCTAATTGCAAGTGATTTTAACGAATTCAAACAAATAATAACTATTGTTGCTTGTCTTTACATACAAAGTATCTCTACTTCATCTTCCATATTGATTATTTCATAGAACTTTTCCCTCTTTAAAAATTCTCCTTCCCTGTGTTTTGTCCTATTCAAATGCCCTTTACAGTGCCATTTAAGAGAAATAAGAAAAATGACTTTCACATGTTTAATTTATATATTGAATGGACACAGATATGGACCATGGATTCTTTTTAGATTTTTTTCCACATGTCAGTGTTGGAATATGGCATGTATATAAGGTTGCCACATCAATTTCTCTCTTCCAATTGTAGATTTTTATAGACTCCACCATTTTTCTGTACAACACTTTGGTTGAGTTAGTTATTTCTTAATTGATTAAGATGCATACTGTCTAACATTTACCTCTTGTTCTTCAGTATGAGAAGGTAATGGGTTGCATAACAACAGCCAAGAATGAAGGTGCAACCATCTTGTGTGGTGGGGTTCGTCCTCAGGTAAAATCCTCTTTTGTTCAGGTATGCGTAGCTTTAGTTCTGAAATGTGGTGACAATTGAGTTACTTCATGAATGATTGGCAGCATTTGAAGAAGGGATTTTTTATTGAACCAACCGTTATAACTGATGTAACTACCTCCATGCAAATTTGGAGAGAGGAAGTTTTTGGGCCTGTTCTTTGTGTCAAAACATTTAGTACTGAAGATGAAGCTATTGAACTAGCAAATGACACCCAGTGAGTTACACTCTTGGGAATTTTGTCTGGTATGATCATGATTCATCGGAGAGCTGCTCTGACATTTGCTTATGATGTTTCACAGCTATGGCTTAGGTGCAGCTGTGATATCGAAAGATCTGGAAAGGTGTGAGCGCGTAACTAAGGTGAGACTTGATTTGTACTCGATTAACAAGCTACCATTCAGCCTCAAATAAGCATGAAAATTATGAATTGATGGAGCCCACATAGTTTTGTTAATGTTTGTATTCACTTCTACTATTCTGCAGGCTCTTCAGGCAGGCATTGTCTGGGTCAACTGCTCACAGCCGTGCTTCTGTCAAGCTCCATGGGGGGGCAATAAGCGTAGTGGTTTTGGCCGTGAATTAGGGGAATGGTAATGTGAAACCTCCTCCTTTATCATGCTTCAAACTTCGTAGAATGTGTTGGTTTGCATATAAATTTTCATTTAAATATAGTTCTTGGGTGTGCATAGGGGTATGGTTAGGCCTCGAGTTCCCCGGAGAAGAATGTGAGACATCCTTTATTATTTTGTGTATATACATGTTTGCATGTTAAATCTTTCCTTTAAAAAAAAAGTGATACTCACTGAAGAAACTAGCCTAATTCTCATTTTGGTGACCTAAACCCCCCATCTCTTAACAGAAGTGACGCAAGTAGAGTTGCTTAAGTAGAAATTTATCAAAATTGCATCTTAGAAAGAAATGGAAGACGGTGTAGTAACAATTGGTTTGAAGTCACTTTGGAATTGCTATTTCAATGTGCCTCCCCATTTTGAATTTGGATATAAAACCCAAAATGGCGAATGCCACTTGTATGTTTTCAACTGGTGCATTAGTGGAATCAATGGATATGAACATTTTTTCCTATCATTTTGCAGGGGGCTGGACAACTACCTGAGCGTGAAGCAGGTCACTCAGTACATCTCTGATGAACCATGGGGGTGGTATCGCTCTCCTTCAAAGCTGTAAAAACTTCTCAATGAACTTTCTACCAGATTACAGGAAATAAGGCAAGTGCGTCAAAAAAAAAAAAACTGAAATACAGTGTAGTGAACACAATCTGAGAAAAAAGCTTTGTTACGGTGTAGTGAATAAAATCTTGCATTTTCCTTGTGCAATAACTTCATCTAGAGAGTTGTACTTTGTTTGGTGTAATCAAATTGCGAGAATGGATCTTAGCTAGTTCATAAAGTCATGCATATCTGTAGTACTAGAGGTGGCTTGGTTACTTTTGAACTTTAAATGTAAACCGAATTGACTTGCACCGAACTTTTGTTTCTGATTATACTGTGAGTTTTTCTTTTCTTCTAATCTTTTGCGAAACTTCATTCAAATACATTTCCACATGCATCTGTGACAATGATATCCTTTTTTTCCCAGATCCGTTTTATGGCAATAATACGCCTTTTGATTTGCTCCCATTCTTACTTCATTCCCTTTTTCTTTCCCTTTCCATCTATGGTGTCATCCTTGGTTAATTATAATTAATTTAAAAGAACTACCGCCATGAAATCAACCTTCTTATCTATAACTGCTTTTTCAGACAAATGGTCTGGCTTTGGATAGATACTCACTTAGTCCTAAGCAATTGAGGCAATTTTTTTTTTTTACCCCAACGATGGTGGAAGTCATTGGCTGGCTATATCAGATATGTGTATCATATGTGGCGACGTTATTTATGTGAATAAAAATTGACATCATAACAATGTCAGGAGTATCAATAGCGTCAGTTCTCACTTGCATAAAACAATTGGACAAGTTGTTTGACTATCAAATTTTAAATTATTTTTGAACAAGTTTGACTATCAAATTCTAAATTATTTTTCAAAATTTTTTTTTGCCACTGCTCGGTAAATTTCATATTTTCATTTAAGCATGCCTATCATGAACAACGATTTTGACAAGAATAATAATTCTCACTGAATTCGCACTAGTCTGAATAGATGTTGTGCGAGTAGAGTGACATCATGCAGTGGAATTCACTATCCCGCTAACACAACTCTTTTGACAATTGAGGATGGTTGGCAAGATGATCAACCCTACTGTGTCTATGTCCAATACCAACACCTTTTTGGATGCTTGGAAATCTTTTGACAATTGAGGGTGGTTAGCAAAGATGATCAACTCTATTGTGTCTATGTCCAATACCAACACCTTTTTGGATGCTTGGAAATATGTGTTTGATACTTCTTAACTGTATTCATATATTCAATACCTCTCAGGTATTTCAAGAAACAATATAGATCAATCAAAGGTATATTGGGATCATGTGTTGTATCTGCTGGATATATTAACTAAGATTCAAGCCATATCATGCCATTAACAACTAGTTTTTTGCTAACCTCAATTCAAAATAATACAAACAAGCAGGATGAGATCATAGACATTTCAATTCAAACAAGAAAGGGCTCTACAAAGTGGAACTACTCTGGGAACTGTTCTTGTTTCCAGCATAGTATTTTTAATGAGAATTCCACAAGAAAACCAAAATCACCTCTTTCAGAGAGGAAAACTTCATTTTCAAATTCTCTTTCCTTGTCAACTGCCAATCAGTTGGTGACCTCCAAGTGCTTGATTTTCAAAGCAACATAAACAAGGACCAAACTGAAATGGAACTTCTCAGTTTTTGTGCTGGCCTGTTCAGAAATAATGGTTTCTTCCCATGAACTTGAATAAAATCTTCATCGTGGATGAATGCGCTGAACATGAGTTGTGTAATGTTGCGATAAAGTAGTAGAGTTGGTGTCTTTGCCTTACTGTGTAGCTTATCCATGTAGGTTTTCTTCTGTTATGGTTTCCAACTGAACCACCCTCAGTCTGTTGATCCATCCTATAATTTACGAGCACGATCACGCCATGAACCTCGTTGCATTCCAAGTACCTAAAACCAAAGGTAAAGGTACGCCTAAACTTCAGACATTCAATCACATCAAGAACCTTGTTGCATTGCAAGCGCCTATAACTACCTATCTTTAACAAAAACGCTTAAAATCTCTCACCTTGTCACTGACAAGACCTGTAACAGCGGCAACTTCACTGCTCACTTTTTTGTCATTATCCTCCTCTACTTCATCATCTGTATTAACAGTTGGTCGAATTGATGAACCTCCAAACATGGCCTCATCGTGAGCAGCCTTGATTTCTTCCTCCCTCTTTGCCTTCAAAATGAAAATTACATCACATTAGAATCAATGATCTGCTTTTAAAAGAATCCAGCCTATTCTTATATCCGAATGACTAAAATTGAGTGGTACATAGCAAAAGAGATTCAAAATACCTCCACTGCAGAAAACCTGAAGCTTTGGCCAATGTGCTTGACTAACACCTCATCATCTTCTGCAGCTGCAGTAGACAGGCAATGAAATATCATCAGTAAGACTGTTAATGATTAAGTTCCTTCTGGGAACATATTCATTTAGAACAAGGATAAGTCTACATCTGACTAATGCCAAACAGTACAGAATAAAATATGGTTAAGTAACCAAATCCATATCCAGGTGACCAACTTAATGAAGTCTTTACATATTGAACTGATCTATTATAATGAGATTTGACCAAAGCGGTGCTGATAATTCATCCATATCAGTTTTTACTTTGTTTCCATCTATATCCATATATTTCAGATTCCAAAGCACTAAGAGCCTGATGAGTTGAAGTGGGCAAACCCATGTAAAGACAAATCATACAAAAGCAAACATATATAAACACTCATCTTAACTATCAATCTTCTAAGATGGCTTACCCAATTAGATGGGAATAGAGCTTGATGAGTTGAGATAACTAATGAGTTAAAATATGTACCTTATGATTCTTATCTGTCTAAATTCTGAGAAAGTTAAGTACTAGATTGTAGGGATGACAACTGGGCGGGTTTGAGGCGGGGGACCCCAACCCCATCCCGCCCAAAATCGTTTATTAAACGAGGAGGGGCGGGAGTGGGCGGGTTTAGGAGAATACTTTTGTAATTGTAATTGTACTCTCTTTTAATCTTTACACTCTTATATGATAAGGTCCATGATAATTTACATGTGCACGACCAATAAGATTTGAACAAATAAAGGGTTATATATATATATAAAACTATATAAGGGTAATTTTTTATGTTTATAATATATAAGGGTATTATGGTAAATATATAATATAAACGGAGCGGGGGCAGGGTGCCTATCCTCATTCTCATCCCCGCCCCACAACTGCACAGGTTTTTCCCTTTCATTCCCATAACCGCCCCAAAATCATTTAGGCTCCCCCAAAACCGTCTCAAACAAGGCGGGGGGCATTTTGCCATCCCTACTAGATTGAGCTGATTCTGAACTTTTATTCACTCAACTCAACCCGACCCAATCAACTAATTTTGAAGTTTCTACGACAGCTTAAGAATCAATCATACCATTGAAACAAACTATGACAAGTTTGGACCTCCTGAATGAATCATACAATCAGAGACTTCTAAACTAGATTTATTATCCACACATTTGTAACATTTTACTTCATTACTTACCACAAAATAAATGCAACAATCTTCTCACACATACCACAGGATGATTATTAAATGATTATTATACGATTATTGCACAATGTTGATAAAATAAAATAAAATAAAATTGAAGAGAGAAATTAAACATGAAGAACACAAAAATATAATGTTGTTCGCTATTATGGCCTACATCCACAACACACAAAGCCCAAAGGGTTACATCACTTTTATTATATTCTCTCTAATTTTGTTTACAATCATCACCTCTATTTATAGGTAAAAGAATACACATGTGATAAATATGTAAAATATATTGATGAAGGATTCTTAAAATTACTCCAATCAAATATTCTATCAAGGCTTAAATCACTGTTAGGCCACAGGTGCGTTTCACCTATTCTAGGCGCAGGGGTAATTCCGGGAATCTAGAACATAGCTGACGTGTAAGAATTGATTAGAGAGAAGGGTAGCTGTTATGCAATTCTGTTAGGGAGTAAGTTTTGGCATTTTGTAGTATTTTCTGGCTTTCCGTTATGGCTAAGGGGGTGAGGAGAATATAAGGGGGAGGGGTTGGTTTGAGGAGGATTATGAAAGGATTTGTTTTATAGTGAGCTTGCTCATTTTGGAGAGTTCCCAAGCCTCTCGAATGCTTGGAGAGTCTGGAATTATTCAGACTGAAAATAAAAGTTTCCCTTATCCAATCTTTGCCATTGTTTGTGTTGTTTAAGTATAATTTTTTTGATCAGTGCCTATCAAATTGGTATCAGAGCAAACGTACCTGGAAGATGGCAGCCAAAAATGTCGCTCAGCGGATGGATTCCATGGAGGAAGTGGTTGGTGCTGTGCAAGAAGAGTTCCAACGAGAAGTGGGAACGTTGAAGGAGGAAGTACCGAATATGAACAAACGATTCGAACAGTTCCTCAAATTGCAAGAAGATATGGCTCGAGGCGGCTTGAACTCAAACGGATTTCGCTATGAATTCCGATCCCGGAGACTGGAGATGCCACTGTTCGATGGCTCGAATCCAGATGGATGGATTTTGAAGGCAGAACGATATTTCGCCCTCAATCGTTTGACAAATGAAGAGAAGCTTGAGGCGGCGATTATGGCGTTTGAAGGAGATGCCCTGCTGTGGTATCAATGGGAAAATAGGAAGCGATCTATTCTTCTTTGGGAAGAGATGAAGATGCTTCTCTTGAAGCAGTTCCGAACAACCCAAGCTGGCTCACTCCATGAACAGTGGTTGGCTCTGGTTCAAGATGGCAGCGTGCAGGAGTATCGCCGAAAGTTTATCGAGCTATCGGCGCCATTGGAGAATGTCTCCGATGAAGTAGCTCTGGGTAACTTCATCAATGGGTTGAAACCAGAGATCAAAGTTGAGATCCGAATCTTGGAACCCAACAATTTGGGCCGGGCCATGGACTTAGCCTAAAAGATAGAAGAAAAGTTGTGGGTAACCAAAGCCCACAAACCAATCAGTGGGTTTCATCGAGCAAAGGGGTCATGGCGGGGCACAAGCTTCCATTTTGAAGCTTCTCGATCAACCCTTGGGGCAAATCGCTCGACAAGAAAATTTTTCGAAGAGGTGCGAAGGCTTTCCGATTCGGAACTCCAGTGGAAACGAGACAAAGGGCTGTGCTATCGGTGCAACGAAAAATGGGCGCCGGGGCACATCTGCAAGAAGAAGGAATTGAATGTCCTTACCCATGACGTGGAAGAAGGAGAGCAGGGAGAGGGTGTAGCGTCGGAAGAGGCAGAGCCCGAACTGGAGGCGTCCGAGCTTAATCAGATGGTGGAAGTTTCGCTCAATTCGGTGGTGGGCTTCACAACTCCAAAGACGATGAAATTGAAGGGGATGATCAGTGAGCAGGAGGTGGTGGTATTGATTGACCCAGGTGCAACCCATAATTTCATTTCCTTAGATCTGGTTAATAGAATTCATATACCTGTTGTTAAAACTGAGGTTTATGGAGTGGCTATGGGAACTGGTAATGCTGTACGGGGCGAAGGCTTATGCCAAGGAGTAACTCTTCATCTGCAAGGGATTGAAATTGTGGAAGAATTCTTGCCTCTTGGGTTGGGAAGTTCTGATGTAATTCTCGGAATTCAGTGGATTGAGACTCTTAGGATGACTCATACGAACTAGAAGACGCTAGTGATGAAATTTAGGCTCGGTAATGAGTCTGTCACTTTGCGTGGGGATCCCTCTCTTGGGAAGACTTTGGTTTCTTTGAAGGCTATGATGCGAACCCTTAAAACAAGAGGGAGCTGGAATTTTGGTGGAGCTTAATCAACTAGAGGGTTTGAGGGACGTGAGTCTTGAGGTGCCGCAATTTATTCACCAAGTTTTGGCAGATTATGATATTGTCTTCGACATGCCTTCGGGATTACCACCCATAAGGGGACATGAACACTCCATTGTGCTCAAAGAGGGCAGTCAACCGGTTAGCGTCCGACCGTATCGCTATCCTCATGCCCAGAAGGATGAGATTGAGAGATTGATTAAGGAAATGCTTGCTGCTGGAATAATTCAAGTCAACAATAGCCCCTTCTTGAACCCGGTTTTGCTTGTTAAGAAGAAAGACAGTTCCTGGCGATTTTGTGTGGATTATAGGGCTCTAAACAAAGCTACAGTACCAGATAAGTATCCCATTCATGTCATTGATGAGCTCCTTGATGAACTTCATGGTGCAAAATTTTTTTCTAAGTTAGACTTAAAGTCTGGTTACCACCAAATCAGGGTTAGCAGTTAAGATGTTCATAAAACTGCCTTTCGAACACGTGATGGACACTACGAGTTCCTTGTCATGCCCTTCGGACTTACGAATGCTCCCGCTACTTTCCAATCCTTGATGAATGATGTCTTTCGGCCTTTCCTTCGGAAGTTTGTGCTAGTGTTCTTTGACGATATTTTGATCTATAGCCCCTCAGTGGAGTCCCATCAGCAGCATCTAGCACAAGTCTTGGAAATCTTGCAGGCCAATAATCTCTATGCCAATCGAAAGAAATGTGAGTTTGGTAGGACTCAAGTGGCCTATTTAGGCCATATCATTTCCGGGCAGGGGGTAGCAGCAGATCCAAGCAAGATTCAAGCCATGATTTCTTGGCCAACACCCACTAATTTGAAGGCATTAAGGGGATTTCTGGGTTTGACAGGATATTATCGAAAGTTTGTGGCTGGGTATGCTCGAATTGCGTTTCCATTGATTGATCAGCTAAAAAAGGATAAGTTTGGGTGGAATTCGGAAGCTGCATCAGCTTTTGAAGAACTTAAGCATGCTATGTCCTCAGTCCCTTTTTGGCAATGCCCGATTTCACTAAGCCCTTCATTATCGAGACGGATGCTTCTGGGTTTGGGTTAGGAGCTGTTCTTATCCAGGGACAGCAACCAGTGGCTTATTATAGCCAAGTTCTGGGTCCCCGAGCTCGCCTTAAGTCCATATATGAGAAGGAATTAATGGCAATCGTGTTTGCAGTGTTGAAATGGCGACCTTACCTGCTTGGAAGGCGTTTCATTGTGCGGACAGATCAGCAGAGTTTGAAGTTTCTATTTGAACAGCGGATTGTTGGAGCTGAATATCAAAAATGGATTACTAAAATCATGGGGTATGCTTTTGATATTCAATACCGTAGTGGGGCAAGTAATCGAGTAGCGGATGCACTTTCTCGTTTAACAGATCAAGTGGAGTGCGCAACCTTAGTTGTACCACAGTGGCAGTATTGGGACTCTTTAAAGGTGGAATTGGCGGATGATACTTTTCTAAAGAAACTAAGGGAGGACATTATTTCAGGTACACAATCTCATGTTGGGTTTACAGTGGAACAAGGGATATTGTTCTATAAGAATCGTCTCGTTATTCCACGGTCCTCTAAGCTTCTTTCTACTCTAATTGGAGAGTTTCATGCCACTCCAGTTAGGGGGCATTCGGGAGAAACAAAGACTTACCAATGCCTGGCAGCTGAGTTATATTGGATAGGCATATGCAAGGATGTAGCCAGATTTGTACGGGAGTGCTCAGTCTGCCAACAGAATAAGTACCTGGCCACTACTCCAGCGAGGTTATTGCAACCCATTCCACTTCCGGCGCAAGTTTGGGATGAAGTCACTCTTGATTTTATTGAGGGGCTGCCCCGTTCCGAGGGCTGGGATGCTATCTTAGTAGTGGTGGACCGATTAAGTAAGTATGCTCATTTTATTGGTTCGAAACATCCTTTTACTGCTGTCTCGGTTGCTGGCATCTTTATTCGCGATATTGTGAGGCTTCATGGGATTCCCCAATCAATTATTTCGGATCGGGATAGAGTGTTCTTGAGTCATTTTTGGAGTGAGTTGTTTAAACTGCAGGGAACTACTCTAAAACATAGCACTGTCTATCATCTTCAATTCGATGGGCAGACGGAGGTTGTCAATCGGTGCTTGGAAACTTATTTGCGTTGTTTTGCTTCTGGAAAGCCTAGAAGTTGGGCTCGCTGGTTGGCATGGGCAGAGTATTGGTACAACACTTCTTTTCATTCCTCCACTCGTTGTAGTCCTTTTCGTGCTCTCTATGGTCGGGATCCACCTCCTCTTATTCGATATGAGCGAGGAGCTGCTTCGGTGTCTTTGGTCGATCAGTTGTTGGAGGATCGTGATGTTATTTTGGATGACTTGAGAATGCACTTACTTCAAGCCCAACAGCGGATGAAGCTGCAAGCTGACCTCAAGCGCCACCATGAAGAGTTCACTTAAGGTGATTTTGTATTCTTGAAATTGAGACCATACTGGCAGCGCTCCCTTGCTCAACGTAAATGTGAGAAACTAGCTGCTCGTTACTACGGCCCATTCAAGGTTCTTCAACGAATCGGGAAGGTGGCCTACAAGCTGGAACTTCCTCAAACAGCAGCCATTCACCCTGTTTTCCATGTGTCACAGTTGAGGCCAGCACGTGGGATTTCCTCTTCTTCTCCAATATTACCACCCCAGTTAACTCTTGAGCTTGAACTTGTGGTGGAACCGGAAGAAGTGCTAGGAGTATGTCCTAGAACTCAAGGTCCATCAGGCGAAGTTGAAGTGTTGCTGAAATGGAAGTCACTGCCTGAGTATGAGGCAGCTTGGGAGGATTTTCGCTTGATTCAACAGCAATTTCCTGACTTTCACCTGGAGGACAAGGTGCATGTTTGGGCGGGGGGTAATGTTAGGCCACAGGTGCGTTTCACCTATTCTAGGCGCAGGGGTAATTCCGGGAATCTAGATCATAGCTGACGTGTAAGAATTGATTAGAGAGAAGGGTAGCTGTTATGCAATTCTATTATGCAATTCTGTTAGGGAGTAAGTTTTGGCATTTTGTAGTATTTTCTGGCTTTCCGTTATGGCTAAGGGGGTGAGGAGAATATAAGGGGGAGGGGTTGGTTTGAGGAGGATTATAAAAGGATTTGTTTTGTCGTGATTGCTCATTTTGGAGAGTTCCCAAGCCTCTCGAATGCTTTGAGAGTCTGGAATTATTCTGACTGAAAATAAAAGTTTCCCTTATCCGGTCTTTGCCATTGTTTGTGTTGTTTAAGTATAATTTTTTTGATCAGTGCCTATCAATCACTCAATAATGATATTCTTCAACACCCCCCCTCAAGTTGGTACATGAAAATTTTAACTCAAGTATCCAACTTGAAACTAAATACGAAGTTGCCGAAGATTAAAGACGAGTTGATCCAAAGATGTTTGGCCATTACGGCCTACATCCACAACACACAAAGCCCAAAGGGATACATTACTTTTATTATATTCTCTCTTAGTTTTGTTTACAATGATCACTCTATTTATAGGTGAAAGAATACACGTGATAAATATGTAAAATATATTGATGGAGGATTCCTAAAATCAAATATTCTATCAAAGCTTAAATCACTCAATAATGATATTCTCCAACACACAAGGAAAACAACATTGGAAGGAATATGGTGTAAAAAATGGAACAAAACAAGTAACAAGATAACATTGCAAAGAAATTCTTTCAAGTTACCAAAGACTGATAATACTAATTTAGCATTTGATGTTATGCCCAAGTTGGGAAGGAAAGCACAATTAACAATGTAGAATCCAAATCCATTTAGCTCATCAACCAAAATTATGCAGATGACAAACCCCGGCCATTTTCATAACCAACAAATGAGTTAAGGCACTATGGAGATATCATGTTTAACCTTCAATTTCCTCATCATCAAGTGGTGCATCCTTGTTAAACTCGAACCGTTCCCATCCAGAGCCCATGCCTTTTGTTGCATCCTTTTCAGCTGCAAATAGTGTAACATATTAGCCATTTATTATGAAGGGAAAAAAAAAGGTTCAGGTATACACGGAGCATAACAATTACCTTATGCATGATTGCAACTTCCCCTTACAATTTGAGGGAGGGGGTAAAGCTCTACTACCAAGAAGTAGAACCACAATGAAATATATTTTAGACATGGCCAAGTCAGTAAGAATTTTGCTAGTCATAATATTTGGTCAAATTACAGGAGGCAAAAAATATGCTACAGTTAGAGATTGAGCTTTCTGGCTTCTCACACGCACATATTATATAGTATTATATTTTGGGCCGAGGGAAAGTAAATGAGTCATCAATCTCTGTTGGAAATTACTAACAGGAAATTATGTAGCAAAATGTGAATCCAACAATTAGACAGATGTCCAATACATGAATATATAAATATATAGATGTATATATGCAGTTGTTCAAACAGCATACTCGAACAAGCAAACACAAGCCAAGCTCGAACTGCTCAATTTTATGTGAAGCCAAGCTTGCAACATGTATTACTAATAAGCTCATGGCAAACATGAGCAAGTTTGAACTAATTTTTATCAGTCAAGCTGAGCCGACCACAAACAGACCAGTACTCAGTTGGCTGGCCTCATTTGCAACCCTACCTTTTTGAAAAGTTTAGACTATTTATAAGTATTATTTTTTCATTTATTTGTAGTTAATAGCAAATTTTACTAGCAAAGAATAAAGAATGATAGCAACATCCAGGGGACACCACCAACCAACACAAACAAAATCCAGGGGAAACCACCAACCAACACAAAAAATTCAAAATCTTTTACAATTAACACAGGGAATTAGCTATAATGCCAGTCTGCCTTTAAAGCCCTAAATAATCGGTCTTCAGCTGCCCAGTTCAATTGGGGTTTAATAATGATCAATTACTTTGCTAATAAGATAAATTAATCTCAATTCTTACCAACAAATATATTTCCACCCAAAATAGTTCCCAACCTATATTTTTTCATTCTTCAAAAAACTCCATAAGAAATAACAGTTAGCATATTAGGAAGATAAGACAACAAGCTAATACTAAAATAGTAAAGTAATGAAGTTAGAGCCACATCCATACAGATATGTACTAGAAAATAATCAATGAACAATTAAGAGTTTGCGACTACAACATTTGGTCAGGTACCTGTTTCTGAGAGCTGAAATTTCATCTTGGCTTTAACTCTTTCAGCTGGTGACTGTCAATAAAAAGATACAGATTCTTTACCAGACTAAAAATTTATAACGATAGCAAAGACAAAAACAGAACCACAAAAAGAAAATGCAATGTACTGCAATCAGTACATAAATTCTCTACTTGACAATTATAACACATTTTCACAGAAAAGGCCATCCAGATGGAGCATAGTTACTCAAGCTTTTGCAATGATACACTGCATTTGAAGCTGTTTGTTCTTTGTATTCTTGTCTTTCATCATCCAATTTCTTTTTTCCAAAATATAATCAGGTTCACCCAGGATACAAGAATTTCGACATTTCCTTGAGAAAAAAATAAATAAGAATTTGGACCCTTTAAAAGGAAAGAGTGTGGATTCCACCTGCCCCAATATCTTAATCTTTGGTATGCATAAGAGTACTACTACTATCTCACTTTAAAAAGACCACATAGAATAAACAATTAACCATAGGGAGATAACATGCACCCATCAATTACGAAAAAATGTAAACAAAGAAATAATGGAGAAGAAAAAACACATGTAATAATCTAAACTATTATATTAAGCAAGAACCAAGTTTGGTCTACAACTTCATCTCTTAACTAATATAATGTTCAAAATTCCAAATTGTCCCACCGTTTTTAAATTTACAATGATAACTACAAAATTAAAGGGTGATTGGAGTAGTGGAGAGAAAGGACAAGGAGAGAGACTTTTAACTATCTCATCCACTTCGTTTAAATTGTATTTACCCCTTGTATGTGCTTTCTAGTTCAAACTGTAGATGAGCATCTTGGATACATTATGAGATGAAGTCTAAAGTGGAGAGCAAACTTGCTTTTGGCTAAATACAAGGGCATAGATCTGCCACATTCTCTCTCAGATAATGTGTGATAACACGCCTCTTGCATGTACACCTTCTACTATGAAGAAACTGAGACAGCATGGTCTAAAACAAATTATTGCACCAAAAATTGGTATTAGAAACTGCCAATTAAGTTATTTGCCTAGTATATATATATATATAGAAGAGTTATTGAGGAGCACAATCATAGAAACTCCTCACAAGAATAATCTTTATCTGTTTAGAAAAGTGTTTCTTCATCAGCTTCAACAAAATTATGGGTTACAAAAGCCATGTTTATGATTTATTTCAATTTAGTGGTTCTTTTAAGTTACTTGAACTTAATGTACTTTCACTTTTTTCTTGACAAGTTGACTGCTTGTGATATTCCAGATTAAGTGATCTGCCTTTATTGTTTATTCTTAAATAGGGAAAAAAACATTAAAATGTAATTGGTTTTCAGCAGGTTATTGACTTTACCATCACATGTCTTAATTTCATCACAAAATTGCACCTAGAAAGTAATGTGGTCCATGTTGATGGTGATGTTAGGAAATGAAGAAGACTGAAACTATCACGGATGGTAAGGACAGGTGTGATGGCATGTGATTTGATTGAATTATGGCCTTCTATAGAGCATAATGGTGAAACAGGATTCATGTAACCAACGCCTGATGGTTGGGAAAATACTTTATTGAAATTAACTTGAGTTGGTCTTGTACAAAAGAAAACCTACTGCAAGAATACATAGAAGGGAGTACATACCGCATCATCTAAAGATATTGACACCATGCCTAATCCCTCGCAGAAGCTATACGTTAAATAAATGATGGAATAAGAGGATTAAAAGTTCTATTAGGCATTTAGGCACTAATGTTTGGAAAAATTGGGTCCAAAGAAAGAATAATATCAACACCAATGATCACTTCATCATATAAATTCACAGGTTAATTCTTAACACTTATCAATGTTTACTGCATTAAGTTTCTTAATCCTATAAGTTTCCTCGAAGTAGCTCCACAATTTCCACCATCAAAGGAACTAAATTCAAAGTTTCAAACAATTATACCGTGATGCTTAATTCCAAAAATTATATCAGTAGCCACAGCTTAATCCAGTTTGGAATGTATAGTAAATTCCGAGATGGTGCAAAGCTGTATGCTAATGGCAATATCAAAGATTCAAAATCTATCATCTATATCATTTCAATGTAGACTCTAAACCAAATTCTTGTATAGAAAACATTGAAAATACCAATTTAAAACAACTGGGTAAAGAAGGATAAAACATACCATCTTGTCATAACCCTCAACCAATCTCGAATAATCAACAACCTTACTCGCACCTTTCTCTGTCTCCAACCTCCGACCACCACGAGGGGACGAACTCCTCCTCCTCCTCCTCCCCTCCCTGTCTCTCTCTCTATATCTATCCTTATCTCTATCTCTATACGAGTGCCTCGAACCAAGCCCATCTCGGCTTCTACTCCGGCTTCGACGCCTCCTTGAATGTCTCTCTCTGCTTTCTCTCTCTACATCAGACTTGTGGCCATCTCTTGTACGGTCATGTGAAACCCTAGACGTAGAGGAGTGATTTTCGGAGGAGGGTTTTGAAGAATTGGGATTGTTTAGCTTGTTGTGGATGGTTTGGAGCTGAGATTGTTTCTGAAACTGGGAGGTGTTTGAGGGGCTCGAAGCCCTGACGAAGTTGCTGAGGAAGGAAGAAGAAGAGGGAAGAGCTGAGCCTCTGGCTGGGACGACGTCATTGGAGTCAATGGTGGTGGTTGATGAGGAGAAGCCGAGGCCTTGCTTGAACCTGGCAGCTCCTTCGCCTTTGCGAGTCAGCTCGTCGTAGTACGCTGCGGCTTTGGCTTCTTCCATTGATAGAGAGACTGAAAAAGCCCAAAAGCCCTTCGTGCCTCTTTGAAATGCTTTTTCACACAAGTCAAATGAAGTTTAACGATAGTATGGTTCAATTTTTCAAAAACAGATTTTAGTAACTCGAAAAATAAAAAAAAAATTTAAATAAATTATAAAAGATTGTTTTTTAAAAATCGTTTTTTGAATTAAACAAATTTTTATACAAATTTTAAATTTCAATTTTAAGCCAATTTGGTCCTAACTTCTGCTCCTCTTCTCCTACAATCTTGAAACAAAAATTATGTCAAACTAGATAGTTTAATAGACAAGAGTTGCAACACCATGTCATTTTGGAGAAGGCTTCTCCAATTATTTCAGTTATTTTAGGTAGGGTTGGGATTTGGGCAGGCCCACGCCAAGTTCAAATTCTGAATAATTCGTATTCCAAGTCGTGTCGTACTATACACATTTTTTGAGTTTATCGGATCGTCTAAATTTTTTAATAACATACTAATAAAAAAAATTACAAAAAATAAAATATTAAAATGCATAACTACATACACTTGACATGAAATAAAATCAGTCACATAGTTTTCTTTGAAACTTTGGATGATTAAAATTTGTAGACTTTAATAACATTCATTTCTATTAGAGTTTGGAAAGAACTCAAAATTGTATATTCTATTTTATTTTGTTTCTTTAACTAAAATTCAATTATTATAATTTTTTTTTTCAAAATTTAAAGCAAACGTGACAAAGTTAGGTATTACCTATAATACGATGAATCATCTAACTTTAAATTTATTTTACTTAAACAAAGTATAACCTTAAACAAATAAAAATTATAAGTTTTTCTTGTATGTATTTCGGATTTTTTGGGTAAAACTTTTACCCAAATTTCACCCAAAATAAATTCTAACTTTTAAATTTAAACCGAGTCTCAATCTCATGGTCTCAAGTACCTTGCCCACACATGTAAACTTTTCGGGTAGGAATCGAGTTGCTCGGGTTAGGCCCACTCAAGTCCCATGTCATGCCCCGATTTCCAACACTCGATTAAGAGCGAAGGAAATGGAGGTGATAAATAATTAGGTCGGTCGGTTCACACTCACAAACCCCTCATCTCAGGATCTTAACTTCTTGTGTGATTGAAAAATTGAACTGAAAATTATTCCATTGGAAAGAGGGTTCAAAAATACTTGATTTAAAAAAAAATCACTTCATTCGGGTTTGGAACAAAGAAGTTATGCCCTTTCAAAGTTGGGATAACCGTGTTGTGAATAGCATGCGAACCTTCATATTTTTGTTGTGAAACTTTGCATATTTTCAGCCAAAAATTTATATTTTTCCAGTAGCTTGCGAACCTTAACCCTTGAAATGCGAACCTCAACCTTTGGAAATTATTCGCATTTGGAGATGCGAACCTTTGTATTTGCTCCATATACACATCTGATTTCAAATTAAATTATCTCACAATCCATAGGTCCTTTACATGTCAAGTTTCCAACATTGAATCATCTAAAAATTCTACCCACAACTTGAATTATACTCAAAATAATGGGCATAGCTCAGATTATGTGCTCATATAGTAAAATATGCATATCTAACTCAGTTTAAATCCAAACAAGACCCATGACCTATCAAATTAAAGTTAAGACAATCCTCTTTCCATACATATAAGTAAACAATATCATAAATATATTAATCATAAACGGAATTATGTCTAAATTACATACATTGAATCCAAATGTATAAACTTGTCCTTCAATAATACATAAGCGTACTTGGAATCCAAAAGAGAGAAGATTAATAGGGAACAATATCAAAATATGAATTACACATGTTCATAGTCCTAACATTCATTATTCCACATCATTAATCTAAATCCTCTATAGATGCTCAAACATGGCATACATAAGCATAACTATACATAAATTCAAAGAGCGTCCAAGTGTTTAAACCTTAGTACTTCTAAACTTTGTTCACTATCGGTGTCTTATCTATAAAATGTTTGTGGGTAGGGGGTGAGTGACAACATGCCAGTAGAGACACTCAAACCAACCTATGCATCCACTCGATGCAACATACATGAAATGCAATCATGGCATTCCTATCTACTACATGGCATATCCTCAATACTCATGCTTCAATGAAACCACAATGCAATACATGCATAAACCACAATGTTCAACAATGTTTAATCAATAAAAAATCACATAAAGCATTATAATGAATACCATAATTCAACCAAGACTTAAACATAAAGTCAAGTAAGTTCCAAAACTGAGAAATGTGGGAGTATTCATAAGTCCGCCGGATAAGTACTCTTAGGTCAAATATCTAAGTTCAATCTTTATAGGTTACTAACCCAAGGGTCTAGAAGCAACCACCTTGGCCAAATTTTGGACTTTGAACCCTAGGGCTTCGGGCCCTTTTTGCTATTTCTGACCTCCTCCCAAAATCAACAACCATTCACATAGGTTTCAATTATGTTAAGCACATACAAATTTCAAGAATGTATTGTTGACCTCAAGGTTTTAACCCAAGGTTATTTGGGTGATTTTGATGATAACAAACTATTATAGTGTAGATTTAATAAATTTACTTGAGTGTGCAGGTTATAAAATATTATTTTATCTCAAGTATCTTAAAGGCATTGGACTTCAAAACGAATTACAAGAAGATACATGAAGCCACATGATCATGGAACTCAAAGATCAATAATCAAGATCAATGGCGAAGTTGAAGTGAATCCAAGCCACATGATGAAGGAACCCAAAAGCTTAAAGATTTGAAAATCAAAAGACTTGGGTAGGCTAGTCTTGGGTGAGTGTTAGATTTAATGTAAAGTTATTTATGAAGTAACTTCTTTTGAAAGCTCATCTATTGACCTAGTGGACCTTAGGACCAATGCATATCATTCATATCATATCATGGTTCCTACACTTGAACCTACACTTGAACTAGGAAATATCATTTATGGTTCTTAGATAGATTGACTTAGGCTTTGAACTCAAATGAATCACTATATAAAGCCGTGTCATGCACAGTTACTGTTTCGTGTACTTAGCACAAAAATTTGGCTAAGTGTTGGATTCTAGGGGCAAAAACGTAAATACGAGTTTTTTAATGAATCTTGACATAAAAAGTCCCGGTAACTGTACCTCATGATTTATCATGATCACATGAATTTTCTCAGCCTCAAATGACTTATTTTGGTCATTCATATTGCACGTTAAATTGTTATGTCAAAGTTGTGAAAATCCATTTTGTACTAAAACTGAAAAATCAGATTTTGATTTATTTAGAATTTGATTTTGAAACTATTTTTATTGAATCTAAATGGGGGGTACTTTGCTTAATTACATTGAATAACTTAAAGTAAATAGAAATATAAAGGTTTATGAGAAATTTACTTAAATGTTTTCAATGTAATTAAGTGTGCAGTGTATTAGTGCACTGTGCAGGAGAAACTGGCTGAGTCTGAGAACAGATTCTGACCTGGGGACTTTCGGTCGATTGATGAACCCATCAGTCGACTGATAGAGGCCTTTCGGTCGACTGAAGGAATCCATCAGTCGACTGATAGATCTGGAAATTCATTCCAGTAGGGTGTGCAAAACAGGGGAGGTTTCAGCATACCGAATCATTGCTTCAGTCGACCGAAACACCACTTTCAGTCGACCGATGAATTCATCAGTCGACCGAAACCTGGAGATTCCAACTCCAACGGCTAGTTTTCTGCACTAAAAGTTTCCCAACCACTTCCAAACGGCCATAATTTATTCTTGCACTATAAATACACATTGTATATGCATTATACATGTGAGAGAGACTACCATATTCCTTCATGATCATATATTATTGGTAGATGCTACCTTAGAGCTAAAATCCTCATTTCATTCATCCAATGGTAGCCACCACTATTCTTCCAATACACTATAAATTCATTTGAGCTGCATTTTGCAAATTGAGAGAGATATAGTGCAATGTAGAGCCAAGAGTAAAGAATAGTGGAGGAGAGAGCTAGAGAGAAACCTACCCATGAGCATAAACTTGAGAAATTCTTGAATGCAAATATTTGCATTCTACTTGGTAGTACATCTCTTGTAGGAATCACTATTGAGTCTCATCTTTCTCATCATTCATTGTGATTCATCTTCTATATCTAGAGTTGAGCTTTTCATTTGAGTACTTCATTTGTAACTCTAGGATATTGAGCTATAATTTGTGTATCTATCCATTAAGGGATATTCTTCATTGTAATCAAATTCTTATCTACCTTTGAGAGGAAGACCAAGTGATGCACTTGGCAAGGAAGCCCAAGTCATGAGCTTGGCAAAGAAGTCTTGGTGAGGAGTTCATTGAGCAAGGAAGCCCAAGCCATGAGCTTGGCAAAGAAGTCTTGGTGAGGATGTCATTGAGCAAGGAAGCCCAAGTAATTCACTTGGCAAGTGTAAGGTTTGCTTTCCACCATTAAGGAAGGCTATATAGTGGAAATCTCAAGAAGTGCTCTTGAGGCATGGACGTAGGCAAGAGGGGCCGAACCATGTAAAAATCATGGTGTCACTTGGTTTGCATTTCTCTATCTCTAAACTCCTTTATTTTATAGCATTGCATATGTTTAATTTATATATGCTTTATATATCAATACAATGAGTTTATATGTTTTAATTTATATGAGGAGGATGGGATGAATGCTTGGAGTGCATTGGTTGACTTGTGGAATTAATTAAATTGTTAATTGATTGAGTAGTTATTTGAGTATCTATTTTCCAATCAATTTGCATACCATGTATTTAACAAATGCACAATCAACATTTCCATAAACTACAAGCATGATATGTTGCACTTACATGTACACTTACACTTGTTGTATCCACTAGATCATTTAAGTGCATAATAGATAGAGCATTTCCAATCCCACTTGTTGAATACATAAGTTCACCAAGTATTTGATAAAATTCCATTAAAGCTCATTTTGTCAAAACATGCTAAATCGAAAAAGTTCCATTGTTTGCTTAATGTCCCTATTCACCCCCCCTCTAGGGACAATTCTCGGGTCACATGTATCAAAAATTTCCATGTGCATTATAAGCCACTTATTTCCATGCTAAAACATTTAACCTCATGTATATATCAATGCAATGCCATTCCTTTCACAAGTTATCCACACAAATGCAATTTCAAAGAAAATCCATTTTTCATGCATTCTATCAAACATGTGGTGTTCAACAAGTTTCCACACAAGCCTTGAATGGAGCCATTTCAATGCTTGCTTGATAGCTATTATTGTATGTAAACTCCAACAATAGAAGGTGATCCTCCCAACTGTTCTGAAGATCAAGTACACATGCTCGTAACATATCCTCCAAAATTTATATAGTACATTCTGACTGACCATCTGTCTAAGGATGAAAAGTCGTACTAAAGTGGAGGTCTGTATCAAGCATTGTATGAAAACTCTATCAAAACTATGATGTAAATCGTGGGTCTCTATCTGACACAATAGAAATTGGCACGCCATGAAGCCTAAGGGTTTGCTCAATGTACAATCTACAGAGAGTGTCCACCTCATTGGTCACTCTAATAGGATGAAAATGAGCCACATTGGTCAATCTGTCGACAACGACCCAAACTGCATCGTGACTCTTCTTCAACCTTAGAAATCTAGTCACAAAGTCCATAGTGACATACTCCCACTTCCACATTGCCACAGGCAATGGCTGTAATAACCCCGATGGCCTCTGATGCTCGGGCTTCACTTGCTGACAAGTGAGGCACTGATAAGCATTGAATGTTATATGATCGACATTAAATGTTACACATTCTAGCCTCTTAATTTGCATATTTTATTCCCTTGGTGATAGTTTATTTGTGATTTTACTCTATTTTTGTGTTTTCTGTCGTTTCAATTAAAATCATGATTTTTGGGCTTTTAAAGAAGGCATTCAAAAGAGTTATATGAAGCCTACGTCAAATAGATCCATTCAACTCCATATTTTAACTCAAAACAGCCTAAGGGAGTGGTCCAAGAGAATTATAACTATTTAAGGAGGTTACGGGCCTGAAGCCCAATTCTGCGCATAATCCAATTTTAATCCCATTTTGGAAAACAGTCATAAATTCTTATTTCTGAGCATCAATTCAACTTGATTTCTATATGAATTGAATGAAATTTGATTCTCGACACTTTTGTATTTCACGTAAATTCTGTGAATCGGACTTCTACTGGGTCAAAACTTGGGCCGAACATCAGTAAAAAAATTCACCTGTTTAGGGCTGCGGGAAAACCCTAATTATCTCTTAATTGGATTAGGACTTTATGTATTCTCTTGGAGTATAAAGTGGAGAATTGGAGGCTGTTTTGGGAGAGAAACAAGTGGAGGCCAGGGCAGAGAAGACAGAGACAATCCAGGTTTTATCTATTTTATTATGTCTTTTATTTATTTGTTATCTTCTTCTTCTACCATGTGTAACTAAACTCCTCAACTAGGGTTGAGGAAGAAACCTTCATTAATGAAGTGAAGTTATTTTGTTCATTAATTGATTCTCATGTGTATGATTTAAATGCTTTTGATTTTCACTTCTTATGATTAATTATTTTATAGTTCTTTCACCATCTATATCATGTATATGTGGTAGTTAGAAAGTATTATAATTAATCTAAGCTTGGGTTTGTATTTCTTAAAAGTGATAATCTTTGATCTTATGTTTTTCATTAAATTGGATACATAAGATGCTTAGAATTTCACACTAGTAAAGCGAAGAAAAATCTACCTTTTTAATATATTTTTCATAGTGCTTTATTGTTAAATCTTGAGTAAGCAATAGATTGATTTCTTGATTGCTACTCTAAATTTGGGGATTAATAAATTAATATTAGAAGATTCATGGATTTAATGGTAGTGGAATCCGAAACCTTAGTTATTTTCACTCTTTGATTTCAATAGTGTTATTTTATTTGCATGTTAGTTAATTTCTCTCAAATCAACCATCTTTTGTTTAAACTAAATTAGTTTAAATTTGTATTAGTTTTTCTTCTCAAAGCATTCCCTTGGGTGCGACCTCGTTCTTGTCGATTTATACTTTAATAGATTCGTACACTTGCGAGTTATTTTACACTTTTAAAACAACATCATTATATATTCTTGCGCCTTTACTTATGTATTTTAATACCATGGATGCACATATTGTGTTGTTTTTACGTGTTTTTATGTTTTTGATGATTTCAGGTTCTAATCCAGAGTATGGCTTATAAGGACTCCATTAGCATTTCATGAATCCATTCCTAAATCCGAGCATGCTTAATTGGATGTCTACATTGAGGATAAGTGAAGGGCGTGTCAAGACCAGAGCCGAAAAGCTAAGAAGTTGAAAGAATCCAGAGCATCTCAACTTTGATGCGTCGAAATGCCAATTTTGATGCATCTCAAATTCCTGCCAGAAGATATTTTCACAAGATATTTTCCTCACTTGGCCACTTGTCAAAAACCTTCTAGAAGAAGCCTCCCACGAAATTTCTGTGATATTTTGAGCCTAAAGTCAGATGTATATGTAGAAAATATGTAATAGATAAAAATATTCCTTATTGATATATTAGAGAGTATATTTTGAATTTTAGAGAGAGAAAGTGAAGTTCTAGATAGGGAAAGCTTCAAAGAGGGCTTTATAAGACTTTGAAGACCATTTTGAGCATGGATTCATTCATCTCTGTCTATGGAGTGCCTCTAGCCCAACATGATCAACTATTCCTTCTCTAGGGTTTGGACAAAGCCCTAGCTTGTTACTATGTTCTAATTGTAGTAAATTGGGGTTTTAATGTAATTTTGTGTATATGAACCTAGCCTTGAGACTTATAATTAATATAAGTATAAAAATTCAATATGTTCATGTGTTGTGATTTATCTTTCTTTTCTTAGAATGATTAATTTCTTCACATGATCTTCAAACACTTGTATTTTCACAAAAACTACAAGTGATGGCTTGGTAGTAGTTTTCACTATAACATGTATAGCTAGATTTGCATAATCCATGCTTAGAGACGGTAATGTCGCTACACTTAATTAATTAAGTATTTAGGTAAGTAGGTAGGTAGAAAAATTTCATTTATCGAAGATGAACTATAATATTTTAAGGTGCATATATCTTTTTGGCGACAACATTGTAGGCCACAAGCCAAATGCGTCATTTAGTACACACTTGCATAAATTCTCTGGTTTATTATAAGTTTTACATGTTATGAGGTTAGTGGTGAAGTCCCGACCCTAGTCCTTTATTCTTTTCTCAAACTCCGTCATTTTATTGTCATTTATGTTTTTCAAGTAGTTTTAACAAACAACCCAAAACTTGTTTGTAAGTTAAACAAGAAACAACCTTCAATCTTTAGTAAATTATTCTAACGTAGTCTCTGTGGGACTGACACCCTTTTCTAGAAGCCCATCCTACAAGGATTCGTTCTATTGCGAGTAGTAAAATATAATTTGATTTCCAACACACAAAGGAATCAAACAACAATTTTTGGCGCCGTTGCCGGGAACTACGGTTTAATTGCTAAAAGTAGAAGATTGAGTCTAGTTTAATTTTTCACTTTACTCATTCTTTAAATTATTTATTTGTAGTTAATTTAGTTCTTACTTGTTAAGTGCTGCAATTTAGGTACTCATTACAATCAAAGTTTCGGGGCTTAAGCTCGAATTCTTTGTGAGTATAGTATCCAATTCCTTACACTTAATTGTTTAAAATTAATTTTTGTACATAGCTTAGATTTTGTGTTATTCATATGCAAGATAGGAGATCGTTATCATTACATTTATTACCTTGTGATATTGAACTTGAAAGAACTCTTAGACAACATAGTTGTGTTCCTAGGGATCCTATATTGTTTAGAGAACATATGAGAGAAAATATGGCTTATAATGATAACCCAAATGTCCAACAAAATCTTGTTTTACCACCATCACCCCCACCAGGTGGTGAGGTTCTTAGAGATTTCTATGTTCCATCTACTTATGCATCTCCTTCATGTATTCGTTTCCCAAATACGGGGATGAATAACTTTGAAATGAAATCCTCCACTATTAATCTTCTTAACTGTTTTCACAAGCTTCCTAATGAAGATCATTATAAATACATAGATGAATTCTTAGAAGTATGTTCAACTCTATAGTTGAATACCCAAGCGGAAGACAACTTAAGGCTTCGACTTTTCTCCTTCTCACTCAAGGATAAAGCCAAACAATGGTTTAACTCCTTAGAGCCAAATTCAATTAACTCTTGGGCAAAAATGCAACGAGAGTTTCTAAAGAAATACTTTCTAATGGGAAAAACTAATGAAGCGCAGAGAGCTATCATTGGTTTCTCTCAAAGGGATGGAGAAGCATGGATTCTCTTTGAGAACTTGAGCAAAAATTTGTCTCATCATTCTTCTAATGAAAGGAAGAATAAGATAATTGCTCCCTCTAATGCTCAAGTTGAAAGTGTATTCAAGTTGCACAAAGAGCAAACAATTGAAAGGAAAATAGAAGCTTTAGAAAAGAAACTTGACCAAGTCATGTTGGCTGAGGCTTCTTCTTCTTCTCCTACTCCTCCGAATCCCACTCTTCATCCCACTTATTATGTGTGTTCATTCTTTGCTATCCCTTCCCATTATATTAGGGACTGTCCTCATGCAAGTCAACATCTCGAATATAATAAAGATCAAGTGAATGCACTCTATTCTAGGCCAGGTCAAAATTCTTATAACCCTAGATGAAGAGATCAAACACAATCCCAATATGGAAACCAAGTTTATTACCAAGGACCTCGGGGACCTCAAGAACAACAAGGTCCATCTTAATTCCAACCTAGACCCTATAAATCAAATTCAAGTTTCTACTACACTCCCACACAACCACCTCCTCGAGATCCCAGTTTTGAGGACAAAGTTTTGGTAGCCTTAGGAAACATTGAGAGCAATTCCCAAAAGATGAATGCCCACTCATAGTCCATTGCAAAGATAGAATCCCAATTGGGATAACTAGCTAATGCATTGAATCGGAGAGAGGGTGGAAGATTGCCTAGCCAAACGGTGGCAAATCCTAAAGGAGTACAAGTAATTGATGATGCTTCCACTTCTTTTGAGTTTACTCAAGATCAAGCTAAATCAATTACTACTTTAAGAAGTGGTAGAATTCTAGAAAATCAGGTTGATAAGATAAAAAAGAAAGAATGTGAGCACCCGTTAAATCCAAAAAATCCCATTACAAATCCAAATGATCATCCTAAAAATCTAAATGTTTCAAAAGACAAAGAAAAGACACTTGAAATTGATTTTTCATCTACTCCAAATCAAGAAGCTTCATTTGAACCTCTAGTTCCATTTTCCCAAAGATTAATGGGTTGATAAGATAAAAAAGAAAGAATGTGAGCACCCGTTAAATCCAAAAAATCCCATTACAAATCCAAATGATCATCCTAAAAATCTAAATGTTTCAAAAGACAAAGGAAAGACACTTGAAGCTGATTTTTCATCTACTCCAAATCAAGAAGCTTCATTTGAACCTCTAGTTCCATTTTCCCAAAGATTAATGGAGCCTTCTCATTTTGGAAAGCAAGGAGAGAAACTGCAAGATATGATTGAAATTTTCAAACAAGTAAAAATCAATCTTCCTCTCCTAGATGCTATAAGGAAAATTCCCTCTTATGCCAAATTTCTTAAGGACCTCTGCACGCAAAAGTGTAAATCTAGGAACTAAGTTCCTAAGAAAGTCCATCTAACTGAGCAAGTAAGTTCCATTCTTTAACATAACACCCCTCCGAAATTCAAAGATCCAGGTGCCCTGACAATATCTTGTGTCATTGGTGATCAAGAATTCGAGAGGGCTCTCTTTGATTTGGAAGCAAGTGTTAACTTACTTCCTTTCTCAGTTTATAAGAAATTAGAGTTAGGAGAACTCAATCCAACCACAGTTGTGTTGCAACTTACAGACTGCTCGGTAAAGTAACCTCGTGGTATAATTGAGGATGTTCTCATTAAAGTGGACAAATTTTATTTTTTGGTGGACTTTATAGTCCTTGATACCGAACCTGTCCAAGACCCTACTAGGCATATTCTGATCATTCTAGATCATCCCTTCTTGGCTATGGCTAATGCTTGCGTTAACTGCCGTACCGGGGTGATGGACATCTTTTTCAGGAACATGACTGTAAGGTTGAACATTTTCAACGCATCCCACCACACTTCCAATGATGAAAATGAGTGCTTTTATGTGGATATTGTGGATGAGCTGGTTAAAGAAGTGCTTCCCCAAATCTTATCCAAAGATCCTTTAGAGGCGTGTCTAAGTCAATTCAATTTTGAAGACTTTGACATCGAACAATCCATTGAAGATGTAAATGTAATGCTTGGTGCCACTGTTATAAATGACTTTCCAATGTGGAAGACACCGATAGAGCCTCTTCCTACTCTTTTAAGTACTCCTCCAATTCCATCCCTTGTGTCTCCCCCACAGCTTGAGCTTAAGACTTTACTGTCTACTCTCAAATATGTGTTCCTTAGCCCAATTGACACTTTACCGGTCTCATAACTTCAAATCTAACTAATGACCAAGAGTGTTCACTTATAATGGTATTAAAAGAACACAAAGGAGATATAGGGTGAAGTGTTACCGATTTAAAAGGCATTGATCATTCCATTTGTATGCACTACATATATTTGGAAGAAGATACAAAGTCCTCAAGAGAGGCGCAACGTAGACTAAACCCTAACATGAAGGAAGTTGTCATAAAAAAGGCTATCAAATTGATATATGTCGGTATCATATACCCCATCTCAGATAGCAAGTGGGTAAGCCCCACACAAGTGGTGCCAACGAAATCAGGCATCACCGTGCTTCTAAATAAGCAAGGAGAGTTAGTTCCTCAACGCACAACCACCGGCTGACGGGTGTGTATTGATTATAGGAAATTGAATTCTAGTACTAGGAAAGATCATTTTCCACTCTCATTCATTGATCAATGATAAGCGCTGAATGTTGCACATTCAAGCCCTTTTAAATACATATGTTAATTCCTTAACTGCGTTTAATTTATAGTTTTTATGTTATTTTCCTATTTTTGGTATTTTCAGGACATTACCCGTAAAATCAGTCACATTAAGTGATTTCGTCTTCAATAATGTCTCTTCAGGAAATTCCAATGGTCTAACGGTGCATTGTGTGTATTTATATATATATTTTTATTTATTAGTATTATTTAATTATTATTATTATTATTATTTTAATTTGTATTATTTTATTTCTTTAAGTTATTTTATTTTATTTTATATTTTTATATAGATATATATATTTTAGTATTTATATAGATATAATATTAGATATTAGTTATTTATATTTATAGTTTTGTATAGATATAGTATTTTATGTATATTAATATAGTTATAATTTTAGTATGTTTATATATTTTATACACTAACTAACCATGCACTAACCAGCCCAAACCTAAAGCCCAGCCTATATATATATATATATTTATTTATTATTTGTTTTATTTGTTATATGTACATGTAGTTATATTTTTTGTTTATTATTATTTTTATATATTTTTATATCTTTAGTTTTTCTTTAAGATACATTGTATATATTTATTTATGTTCTTATTTTATCATAGTTATTTATTTAGTATATTATTACATATAGTTAGTTTTATAGTTCATATATATTTCATGCACACACATTCACCATCAGCCATGACCAAACCCACCAAACCCATTTACTTCCTCCAGCAAACCCACATGCCCTCAATTACTTGGCAACACCTCACAAAGCATTCAAACCTCACCCACTTCCACTAATAGCCGGTATATATATATATATACATATATATATGTATGTTATAATATTATACTTTATATATATTTCTATATTATAATATTATATTATATATATATATATATGTATCATTATATTATATTATATTATTTATGTTATATTATTCTATATTGTATGTTATTTATATTATAATATTATATTATATATATATATATGTATCATTGTATTATTATATTATAGTATTATATATGCTATTTTATATTATAGTGTATGTTAGTGTATATTATATTTATGTACTATATTATGTTATATTATATTATGTAGATATATATATGCATTATATATCTATGTCAGGTGGAGACAAAGGTGGAGAGATAGACCAAGACAAAGAAAGAAAAAGAAAAAAAGAAAGAAAAGATATTTGGGAGAAGAGAGAGAGCCGGCTGGAAAGGTGGAGAGAGAGACCAAGAAAAGAAAAGAAAAGAAGAAAAGCAAAAGAATAGAGAGGAGAAAAAGAGTGTCGGCTGGTGGAGTCAAATGAAAAAGAAGAAAAAGGACAGCTGGTGGAGCAAATATTGAATGGCGCCAGAAGAGGGACAGAAGGAATGTCAAAGAAAGAAGAGAAGAAATCGGCTACTATTAATACATATCTAAATAAAAATATCTCCAACATTGTATATATATAGACAGTGGGAAATAGATAACAGGGTAGATAATATAGGAAGAAAACAGAGGGCCGGGAGACAGAATAGAGAAAGAAAGGGAGACGGAAGAAACAGAGAAAAAAAGGCTACTGGAAATATATTTTTTGGATAGAAAGAAGAGTGAGAAATATTGGGAAGCTTTGCAAAGCTTACAACAGACCATGAAGCTTGGGGTGGCTCTGTCTATGGAGCTGTTTCCTGCCACAATGATCAACTAAACTCTTCTCTAGGGCTTGAACAAAGCCCTAGCCATGTAAATATGTTTTATTTTTAATAAATTCGGATTTATATATATATATGTGTATTAGTACCTAGCCTTGTGTCTTGTTTTTAATACAAGTTTATAAATTCTATATGTTCGTGTGTTTTAATTTATCATTCTTGTCTTAGAATTTTAGATTGTTGCACATGTTCTTCAAACACTTATACTTCCACAAGGAGTGTAAGTGATGGCTTTGTACTAGTTTTCACTATAACATGCATAACTAGATTTGCATAGTCCATGCTTAGAAACGGTGATTTTACTACACTTAGGTAATTAGGTAAGTAGGTAGGTAGGAAAATCACACTTATCGCAGATGGATTATAGTATTTTAAGGTGTATGTATTCTCTTGGCGACGTCGTTGTAGGTGGTACTTGCCAAACGCGTCATTAGTACACATTTATATAAATTTCCATGTTTATTATGAAATGGACATATTTATGAGGCTAGTGGTGAAGTCTAAGTCCTAGTATTTTCTCATTTTCTCAAACTCCTTTATTTTATTGTCATTTACATATTTGCAAGTAGTTTAAATAAATAACCAAAAATTTGTTTATAAGTTGAACAAGAAACAATCTCTGATTTTAACTATTAAACCAACGTAGTCTCTGTGGGATCGACACCCTCTTCTAGAACCCTATCCTTCAAGGATTCGTTCTATTGCGAGTGGTAAAATATAATTTGATTTCCAAACACACAAAAGGAATTTCACATACCAATCAAATCCTAGAGAGGTTTGTGGGCCAAAGTTTTTATTGCTTTTTAGACGAATATTCTGGCTATAATCAAGTCGCAATAGACCCGCAAGACCAAGAAAAGACAATATTTACATGTCCATACGGAACGTTCGCTTATAGACACATGGCCTTTTGGTTATGCAATGCATCGACAACTTTTCAACGGTGTATGATGTCTATTTTTTCTAATATGGTGGAAAATTTTTTAGAAGTGTTCATGGATGACTTTTCAGTCTTTGGACCATATTTTAATTTGTGCCTTCAAAATCTTACACTTGTACTCAAGCATTGTAAGAACACGAATCTCATTCATAGTTGGGAAAAAAGCTATTACATAGTTCAAGAGAGAATTTTCCTTCGACATATTATGTCCAATAGAGGCATCGAAGTTGATAGAGCCAAGGTTAAACTCATTTCTAAGCTTCCTCCACCTTCATCGGTGAGGGGCATTCGTTTATTCCTTGGCTATACAGATTTTATCAAAGACTTTAGCAAGATATCTTGACCTTTATGTCAATTTCTTGAGCAAGACACTCCATTTAACTTTGATGAAGCGTGCCTTAAGTCCTATGAGACTCTCCGCACACTCCTATCAATTGCTCATATTCTTCTCCCTCCAAATTGGGCTATTCTATTTAAGGTAATGTATGATGCATCCGACTATGCTATGGGGGCAGTCCTAGGAAAACATGTAGACAAGTTGTCACACATTATTTACTATGCAAGCAAATCCCTTTTTGATTCTCAAATGAATTATACCACAACGGAAAAGGAATTACTTGTTGTAGTTTATGCTTTGGATATATTTAGATCATATCTTTGAAGGTCCAAAGTAATTGTCTTATCTGATCATGCCACCCTAAGGCATTTATTAGCTAAAAAGGATACAAAATCCCAGTTGATTCGATGGATAATCTTATTGCAAGAGTTTGATTTTGAGATCCGGGACAAAAAGGGTACCGAGAATGTCGCCATTGACCATTTCTCCCATATTCTCATAGAGTGCCATCAAGATCCAATTCCAGTTTGTGAATCATTCCCGAATGAGCAACTCTTTAAGATCACTCACGAGAAACTTTCATGGTATACTGACATTGTTAATTTTCTAGTAACCGGGAAGATCCCATCATATTGGTCAAAACAAGAAAATGATCGTTTCTACTCCCAAGTACGTTCGTATTTTTGGGACGAACCTCACCTTTTCAAGTATTTTCCCCACCAAATCATCCGCCGACGTGTGCCTGAGAGTGAGAGTCCTAGTATTTTTACTTTCTGCCATACACTCGCATGAGAAGGTCATTTCAGTGCTCAGAAGACCACTTCCAAAATTCTTCATTGCGGTTTCTTCTGGCCAACCATGCATCGAGACGCATACTTATTCTACCGCTTGTGTGAGCGATGTCAATGCCTCGACACTACGTCCCATAAAGATATGATACCTTTGAACCCAATTTTGATCGTTGATATCTTCGATGTTTGGGGCATTGACTTTATGGGCCCATTTCCAAAATCTTCCAATTTCGAGTTCATACTTGTGGCGGTGGATTATGTATCTAAATAGGTTAAGGCCTTGGCTACCAGAACCAATGACCATGCAATCATGGTCAAGTTCATTCAAACAAACATATTTAGTTGTTTTGGTATGCCCCGAGCCATCATCAGTGACGGATGCAAACATTTTTGCAACTGGTTCTTACGAACCTTGCTACTCAAGTACTATGTCACTCACAAGGTAGCTACACCTTACCACCCTCAGACGAGTGGTCAAGTAGAAGTATTTAACAAGGAAATTAAGCACATTTTAGAGAAAAAGATGCGCCCTGATCACAAGGATTGGTCACAACATCTAAATGACGCATTGTGAGCATACCAGACTATTTCCAATAGGCATGTCACCATATCGTCTTGTATATGGTAAAGCCTGTCACTTACCAGTTGAGCTTGAGCACAAAGCCTTCTGGGCTGTCAAAAAATTCAATTTCAACATGAAATTGGCTAGCTCTAACAGGAAGCTCCAATTGAGTAAATTGGAGGAATTACAAAATGACGCATACGAAAGCGCGAAAATCTATAAGGAAAAAACTAAGGTCTTTCATGACAGTCATATCCATGCCAAATCACTCTTTCTGGGCCAAAAAGTTTTGGCTTTATAATTCTAGGCTTCGCCTATTTCCCAAAAAACTTTGTTCCTGCTTGGACGGTCCATTTATCATAAATTTCATTGCTCTCCATGGAGAGGTGGAATTGAAGGATCCCAAGGATGAACGCTCTTCAAAGCTAACGGGCAAAGAGTGAAACCTTGCATAAATAGTCAAATGCAAATGGAATATGTAGATATCATTGAATTGACGGATCCCGTATATTTGGACGATTGATCCATTTTCATGTCTCACCGTAGACAGTAAACTTGGCATTTCCACAGTCCTATCATGTTCCATGTGACCCTTCATATCCAAAAGGAATATATCTAAGTGTTTGAGGTGTCATTAGGATACTTGAGTCTACATTTGTCCATACTTAGCAATTTCTCAACATCATAGTGCTAGGCCATTTTGATACATCGAAATAAGCATTTTGATGCATCAATCCTTAGATGCATCAAATTTTAGAATGATGCATCGATAATTAATGGCCAAATGTCCATTTAAAATCTAGTGATTTTTGCACCTTATTTTGATATATATTCGATGCATCTCACTTTGATGTATCGAAGCAGTCACTTCGATGCATCGAAATATACATTTTGATGCATCGATCCTGGTCATGTGACTGCATGTATAGTCACTTAAAATTCGTAGCCCTCATTTCTCCCTCTCATTTTCTCTCTTCCTCGTGACTTATTCTTTCTCTCCCTCTTGGCCGAAACCCTGAACATCATCATCATCATCAAAATCATCAATATTATCAGTCATCTTCACCAAATTTTCAAATTTTTGAGGGAGAAGATACATTGGACATCCACCTTGGACTTTGTTTGTGCACACATGGAGGTAAGGGTTTACTTGGATATCAATTTGTGTTCTTTATAATATTGAGTGTAAGAGGTTGAGAGTTATGGTGATTTCCCTTTTTGAGGGTTAATTTGTTGTGATTAGAGGGATTAGGTGATTTTGTAACTCCATTGACAGAGGAGTGGGTGAATTTTTTTATAGGATTATGAAGCACCAAGGGGTTGTCGAGACACTTTGCACCCCAAGTATTTGAAAAAAATCTTGAAACCAAAATTTTGAGGATAATGGTGTGTAACAAGGCTCCTACGAGTAGAATTCGAGATGTACCGCATGGTAAATGGAAAAACTATGAGATTACGCCGAAGCATCTCATCGTCAAGGCCAATTTTGTGGACAATTCGTATGCCCAATGGTCATTGGAAGACTTACGAAATTGCCGCCTTGTGAGTTTATTGACATCGGCTGCAACAGTTGCGTACCCGAGGCTAATTGAGGTGTTCTACATGAACCTCAATTACGACTGTAATGATCTGAGTGTTCTGAGGATGAGCGTAGATGGCACGTCCCTCTCCATTTTAGTCGGTGACATCGCCGACCTTACCAGGTGCCCACATGTGCAACCTGAGGACATTACCCCTGATAAAGATCATTTCCTTTTTTGAGAGCTCCCCCAAAATCTCACCCTATATAAGATGGTGATGGACATGTGTGATAGGTGTTTCATGAATGCCAACAAGAATGCCATGAGCAAGTCGCTCATCCCACAGCGTTGGTGGTTTTTGGACACCATTCTACAGAAGAATGCCCACCCTTTTGGCCATTCTACTGAGCGCATAAGAGATTTCTTGCAGGCACTTTATGCTATGCACATGGGCTGTTGGTTCTTAGTCCCAACCATAATTTGGGGCCAAATTCATGAAGTCTGGCAGCAGCTCATTTCTAAGACCAATAAGAAGTCGGCCTCTATGAAATTGCCATTTCTGTATTTAGTCATTGCATGCATAACTAAAATGACTTTTCAGTTTGAGGATACTGAGATCACCATAGGCCCATAACTACGCTTTACATTTTAGAGTTGGCATAAGATGGTGGCCCATATGACTGCATTGCTCCGAGTGGCACCCGAGAGAGAGCCCGATGAGAGTGATGATGAGGTAGCAGGGGATGCCATGGACATGGATGCCCCAGCTGAGCAGGACTTAGCTGATGAGCCTGAGGCTACTGATATGCCGGGGATGGGAGCGGAGGATTATGAGTATCTCGCTACTGGCATCACCTATTTGACAGCTAATTTGGCCTGGTTCTAGGTTGATTTTGCCAAGCATCGTCAGGCCACCATAGAGCACCGCCAAGTGATAGATCAGAGACTGGACACTCTAGGTGCCAGCATGATAGCTCTTATGGAGGGATAGGAGCATATTGAGCGTCTCCTTAGGGCTCCCATGGTTCTCATATTGTTTCCACCTCTACTGCGTCGCTGCCACCTCAGCCGTAGTTTAGGCTTTCCTGTTTCTTTTCCTGTTTTAGTTTCGGTTGACATATTTTCTTTCTTTTCAGTTCTAGTACTGTTATCGTGCCATGTTGGCACCATTTTATTGCTTGTGAAGCATCCCTTTTATATTCCATAAATTTCGTCACTTGTATTGACAACTTTCTAAATTAATGAAATATCTTCAGTTTCTTTTATTTGTCTATGCATAATTATTTATTTTGTCTTATTTATCTATTCATATTTTTATTTATTTTTACACTTCGTGTATATTATGTTGGTATGTAGTTATCACTTGTGCAGGTTTTATTACCCCACTTGTCAGGCATGTACCCCGTGTACCCACACCCTAAAGCCGTTGATGTTTTGACTTTTTGAAACCCTTCACCCACGCCGATAACATTGTTCTAACTTTTCTTGTTTTCAAACATTAAGGATAATGTTTAATTTAAGTTTGGGGGTGTGGTACACTTGTATAAAGTTTTTTTTAAAATTTTTGCACATATTGTAATTTTGTTTCATGTTTGCCATGATGTCTAACTTTTGAGGGTGTGATAACCCAATAAATGTCAAAGATAAATGTATCGTGTAATTAGGAGCTTTGACATCCTAAAATAACTGAACTTTTGAAAATTATGTGTTAGGTTAGAACGGTCTACATTTTTGTTCAGTTTTTGATAATTGCACAGTTCTTGTCCTAAATTTATCCTTACCAGCACAAACATGCACACATACATTTTAATTGTGGAGTATACGTCGTATGAAGAGTTTTGAAATGTTTGTTTCTATTTGAACAGCTTGGAGAACGATTTTTGTTGTTCAGTAAAAAAAAAAAAAAACTTGCAATAAGAATTCTCACTCAATAAACCGGGCCTCTATGCCTCAGGAAGCATAGAGAGTTCGTGTCTACAAGTGTGCAAGGTTGAGCAATAAGGAAACAAATAACTCGTTTAACTTCATAGCCTTGTAAGCTCAAGTTATTACGTTTGTAGGGGTGTCTCTTCACCTAATGCCCTAAAATCGTCTAGTTTGGGAGTCATTGAACCATCGCTCGATATATGGGCTTACTAGAAAGCTTAAAAGACTTAGAAATTGCACAGACACTTGTACATAAGCTTTTGTAAATATGTTGTAAATTAATGGTTTGCTTTTGTAATTTTGTTCAAAAAATTTTTCTTTTAAAGACGAATGTTGTCTCTATTCTCTAATTACGACAATAAGCCACACATTAGGATGTATGTTCACTTTTTGAAGAGGATTTTAGAGTTTGCACTTGTATTAGTATCGAATTGACCATTATGTGGGGACTGTCATCTAATTCTAGTTTTTAAAGGTAAATATTTGTTGATGTCCTTATAACTTCATAATACTTGTTGCATTTGTCGTTTTGAAAATAAATTGGGTGATCATCCATTTCTAGTTGATGACTGAGCGAATAAATCATTTTTGCATATTTTTGTGACGTTAACAAGCATGTTGAACCCAATGAGACTTCACTCATCCACTAGACGTGTCTAGGGGTTTAAAAGGTTTGTTGCATTTGTTAAATACAACTGTGTTTCCCACGAAAGCGGAAGTAGAGTAGTTGTCTTCAATTAAATCTTTTTGTATTGCTATGAGACTAGCAATATCTAAGTTTGGGGGTGTGATAAGCGTTGAATGTTATACATTCTCGTATCTTTACTTATGTATTTGAATCCCATGGATGCACATATTGTGTTATTTTTACGTGCTTTTATGTTTTTGATGATTTCATGTTCTAATCTAGAATATAGTGTATTATAACTCCATTAGCATTTCATGAATGCATTCCTAAATTCGAGCATGCTTAATTAGATGTCTACATCGAGGATAAGTGAATGGCGTGTCAAGACCAGAGCCGAAAAGCTAAGAAGTTGAAGGAATCCAGAGCATCTCAATGCATTGAAATGCCCATTTCGATGTATCTCAAATTCCTGCAATAAGATATTTTCACAAGATATTTTTCTCACTTGGCCACTTGTCAAAAACCTTCTAAAAGAAGCCTCCCATGAAATTTCTGTGATATTTTGAGCCTACAGTTAGATGTATATGTAATAGATAAAAATATTACATATTGATATATTAGAGAGCATATTTGAATTCTAGAGAGAAAAAGTGAAGTTCTAGAGAGGGAAAGCTTCAAAGAGGGCTTTATAAGGCCTTGGAGACCATTTTGAGCATGGATTCATCTCTGTCTATGGAGTGCCTCCAGCCCAACATGATCAACTATTCCTCCTCTAGGGTTTAGGCAAAGCCCTAGCTTGTAACTATGTTCTAATTGTAGTAAATTGGAGTTTTTATGTAATTTTGTGTATATGTACCTAGCCTTGAGACTTATAATTAATATAAGTATAAAAATTCAGTATGTTCATGTGTTGTGATTTATCTTTCTTGTCTTAGAATGTTTAATTTCTTCACATGATCTTCAAACACTTGTATTTCCACAATGTGACGGCTTGGTACTAGTTTTCACTATAACATGCATAGCTAAATTTGCATAATCCATGCTTAAAGACAGTAATTTTGCTAAACTTAGTTAATTAGGTATTTAGGTAAATAGGTAGGTAGGAAAATTGCACTTATTAAAGATGGACTATAATATTTTAAGGTGCATGTATCTTTTTGGTGACGACAATGTAGGTCACAAACCAAATGCGTCATTTAGTATACACTTGCATAAATTTTCAAGTTTATTATAAGATTTACATGTTATGAGACTAGTGGTGAAGTCCCGACCCTAGTCCTTTATCCTTTTCTCAAACTCTGTCATTTTATTGTCATTTATGTTTTTTAAGTAGTTTAAACAAATAACTCAAAACCTGTTTGTAAGTTAAATAAGAAACAACATTCGTTCTTTAGCAAATTATTCCATAGTAGTCTCTGTGGGACTGACACCCTCTTCTAGAACCCCATCCTACAAGGATTCATTCTATTGCGAGTGGTAAAATATAATTTTATTTCCAACACAGAAAGGAATCACACAACAGACACCTCGCCACAAATTGAGCCACATCCTTCTTCATACCTTTTCACCAATACTGTCGGCATAGGTTATGATTCATCTTGGTTCCACCCGGATGTACTACAAGCCTCGAGTTGTGAAACTCTTTAAGAACTTCTTCTCTATAAGTTAAGGGATCAAACATCTTTCCCTTGAATTTTAAGCTCTCATCTAAATGAATTGTCCATCCTTCCACTACTTCACCACCCGAAATCCAAGTACGAATAGCCTCAATCTCACTATCATTCCTTTAAACTTCAATCACTCTACTCACTAGAGTTAGTTGAGCGATAAGAGTAAACAAGGTTTCCGGTCCATCATCCTCACTAAAATATAATCCCATTTCTGAGATATCTTCCGTCATCTTCCACTCCCGTATAGCTATGCTTGTCAAGCTACCATGTGACTTCCTACTCAATGCATCGGCTACCACATTAGCCTTTCCCCGGATGATATTGTAAGTCAAAATTATAGTCCTCCCTGTACTCCTTCCACCTATGTTGTCTCATATTCAAATCCTTTTTTGAGAAAAGGTATTTGAGACTCTTGTGATCGGAGAATACCTCAAACTTCTCACCATACAAGCAATACCTCCAAACTTTGAGGGCAAAAATCACCGCCGTTAATTTCAAGTCGTGTGTAGGGTAATTTTGTTCATGTGTTTTCAATTGCCTTGAACCATACGCCATTACTCTTTCAGTTTGCATCAACAAACATCCCAAACCAAGTCATAAAGTGTAAGAATAGATTGTGTACCCCAACCCACGTTCTGAATTATCAATATTGGTGCCGAAGTCAATCAACTCTACAATTCTATGAATGTATGCTCGCAAGCATCATTCCACACAAATTTTACTCCTTTTCTGGTAAGCTTGGTCATTGGTGCTGCTAACCTCGAAAAATATTTCATAAACCTCCGGTAATACCGGACTAATCCCAAGAAACTACATATCTCAAATACGCTCTTAGGTCTTTCACAACTCATCACCACCTCTATCTTGGATGGATCCACAGAAATCCCTCATTCGGACATAACATGCCCAAGGAACTTCACCTCTGCTAGCTAAAACTCACATTTCTCGTATTTGACATACAATTGGTTCTCTTTTAGAAGTTGCAATATTATCCTTAAGTGACCCTCGTGCTCCTCTTCCGAAGATGAGTACACTAGGATGTCATCAGCAAACACTACTACAAACTTGTCCAAATACACATTGAACACTCAATTCATCAAACCCATGAATAATGCCAGTGCATTTGTCAAACCAAACAATATCACCCAAAACTCGTAGTGTCCACATCATGTGCGAAAAGCAATTTTCTAAATGTCTATCTCTCTAACCCCCAACTGGTAATAGCTTGATCTCAACTCTATCTTTGATAAACATTTGGAACCCTTTAGTTGATCGCACAAATCATCTATCTTTGGCAAAGAACACTTATTCTTGATCATTGCTCGATTCAACTTCCGATAGTTAATTCAGAGCCACAAAGACCCGTCTTTCTTCTTAGCAAAAAGAATCGGAACTCCCCAAGGCAAAATACTAGGACGTACAAATTCCTTGTCTAGTAGATGTTGTAATTGGTGCTTTAACTCTTTCAACTCAGCTGGTGCCATTCGGTACGGTGCCATAGAAATGGGCACGATACTTGGAGCAAGTTCTATAACAAACTCCACTTCCCCTTTCGGAGGCAACTCTGTCAAGTCCCCAGAAAATACATCCAAAAAATCACATACAACATAAAGAAACTCCCCATGTGTCCCCTCATCACCATCAACTAAGAAGTTCGCTAAGAAATACCCAAGTCATTTTCGATCACTAGGACTATATGAAAAAGACAAGTAGAAGTTGTCCCTTTCTCCCACAAAGCAAATACTATGACCCTTCGGTGTGCACAAGGTTACCCTCCCACGATAGCAATCGATGTTAGCTTTATAGGTAAACAACCAGTCTATACCAAATATCACATCATAGCTAGACATACCAAGGAGGATAAAAAAAACATTAATCGGTGTCCCAAAATCTTGATCTCACAAGATCGACAAACATTACCCAAAGTCACTCTACCTCCAACCGGTGTATCAATGGATAAAATCGAGTCCAAGTATAATACCTCCAACCCCAAAGCACAAGCAAATGCATATAAAATGAATGAATGTGATGCACCCGAGTCCACTAAAACCCTAGCCCACGACTTAGATACAAGGAATATACCTCTAACTACTGATGGTCCTGTCGAGGTCTCAGCTGGAACAAGAGTGAAGGCATGACCCTATGCTCTCTAGCCCTACTGCTCAGCTTCATAATATATTGACTACTAACTAAGAGCACTAGACGTGACTCCTCTAACTAGTGCCTGTGAATTCTGAACAGATGACATTGTCTGTGGTGGTGGTAATGCCCTAAAACTCGACTATGGAGTAGTAGGATACGTAGAACGCTGCTGAGAACTAACCCCACTCTGTGTACCCTTCTTCTATGGGCAATTACAACTAATGTACCCCATTTGTTGACAATGGTAGCACTTTTTCTCTGTCACCGAAGTAGTTTACCTTTGAGTACATTCAGACATATAATGTTTGAGTTTCTGACAATTGAAAAGTAAACCACTATAGACCGTGAAGATCCAGTGGGTACAGTCACTAATGGTGTCGATTGGGCTTGTTGCTGCCCATATGAGAACGACCCACCATCTCTTTGCTTCTTCTTAGCACGATTGTCCGGAAGGGACCCCGTGCTCCTCATTTGGTTCTTTGCTTCCCTAGCCTTTTGATTATCATTGCTGAGCTCCTCAGCTATTAGTGTTCTCTCTACTACTACATCGTAAATTATCAAACCCAAGACAACAACTCCATCCCTTATAAATGTTCAGAGACCTCTCACAAATAGTTTTATCTTAAGTTCTTCAGTTGGGATCATCTCTCATGCAAAATAGGCTAAGGATGTGAACTTGGTCTCATATTCCATTACTGTCATTGAGCCTTAAGTCAACTCATAAAATTCTCGTCTCAAGTTATCCTTTACCGTTACCGAGAAGTATTTCCCAAAGAAAAGCAATTGAAACATGTCACAATCCATCGTCTCGATATCATGGTAGTTCCCTATAAACTTCCACTAACGGTTGGCCTCACCCATAAGGTAATGGGCGGCCACTTTCACTCTCTAATCATATTCTATCTTAAGTATAGTAAGGGGTTTGATAATCTCTTCTAACCAATTTTTTGCTACCATAAGATCCGACCCTCCCGAATATGATGGTGGACTGTGCTTCTTGACATGTCCAAATGCCGTTATCATTCGACTAGGAGTAGTTGCTTTTGGTAGAGCTTGTGTCGCTTGTGTCTCCTCTTGAGTCTCCCTAGATATTTCACACATAGTTGCAACCATGTCGCGCATAACTACTCTCCATCTATGGGAGCTGCTGTCGGTGACATCTTGCTATATTGATAACAAGAAGACACTTTAAAATTCAAAGCATGAACTGTCACGCCCCGAAATCTGGACCACCGGGATTCCCCCGGACTGACCCGAATCCCGAGGGTAAACTCGTTCACTCAACCCTGTGAACAACCTTAACCACACTCATGCAATAGTATCAAGCTTTGATACCATGTTGTCACGCCCCTATCCCCCCGACTCTCGGGAAACCAAGAGGTGAACCCGTCCATTAAGGCCTAATGGACCATTTTAACCTTTCATCACCATAGAATTAAGCCTAGTCACCCATTTATAATTACCTATGCACAAGTCAACATCACCTAACCTCAATGGCCTCAACCATAAAACCATTCAATTGGTTCTATCCCTCAAAAATGAATACAGAACTACTTGTGAGTTTACAATCAATGTCTATAAATTCAACCATTACAAAGAGGGTTAAAAAATACACAATTTCAAAAAAAGAATCATCAAAATCCGATTTGAAACGAAGGAGATATGCCGGTTTGAATTTGGACAAAACACTGTTTGAATAGTGCATGCTGTAAAAGGGGGATCGATCGCCCAAGGTCGACCGAGGCCTTTTACAGGGGCGATCGATCGCTGTAAAAGAAGGGGATCGATCCCCGTAAATCCCAGGCAAAATTCTACAACCCTAACTTAGCCAAAACTTTTTTCCCAACTTCAAGTTCGAATATCTCACAATCCGTAAGTCCGTTTGACTTAAAATTTGGCATGGATCATCCTCAACATGTCTAGTATCCAAACCAATTGGAATCATCTAAAAATACTAACCGAAACTCGGGTTATGCTCAAATCAATGGGTATACGTCGGATTACCAACTCTTGCACTAAAACATGCATATCTTTCTCAATTTAAATCCAAACAAAGCCCATGACCTATCAAATTGAAGCTAATAAAATCATCCTTCTATACATATAGATTCCATTCATGCCATGTGTAATACCCCGCTCCAACACATGGTATGATATTGTCCGCTTTGGGCCTGAGCTCGCACGGTTTTGCTATTGGGTTTACCCCAAAAGGCCTCATACCATTTGAAGAGAACATACTACATATAAGCACATCCCCTTTTCCACACCCAGGCGATGTGGGATTGAGCACCCTGTACCCTGTCAGTGTGGTAGCTCAGCCCAGTGTCTGTGTATGCACCCGCCCACTCACACCCGTCCACAAGGGTTACTTCAATCCACCCCCTACGAGGCCCGACGCCCTCGTCGGCACACTTACTTTCGGCTGGGTTCAGGCTCTGATACCAATTGTAATACCCCGCTCCAACACATGGTATGATATTGTCCGCTTTGGGCCATAGCCCGCACGGTTTTGCTATTGGGTTTACCCCAAAATGCCTCATACCATTTGAAGAGAACATACTACATATAAGCACATCCCCTTTTCCACACCCAGGCGATGTGGGATTGAGCACCTTGTACCCTGTCAGTGTGGTAGCTCAGCCCAGTGTCTGTCTATGCACCCGCCCACTCACACCCGTCCACAAGGGTTACTACAATCCACCCCCCTACGAGGCCCGACGCCCTCGTCGGCACACTTACTTCCGGCTGGGTTCAGGCTCTGATACCAACTGTAATACCCCGCTTCAACACATGGTATGATATTGTCCGCTTTGGGCCTGAGCCCGCACGGTTTCCTGAGCCCGCACGGTTTTGCTATTGGGTTTTACCCCAATAGCAAAACCGTGTGGGCTCAGGCCTAAAGCGGACAATATCATACCATGTGTTGGAGCGGGGTATTACAGTTGGTATCAGAGCCTGAACCCAGCCGGAAGTAAGTGTGCCGACGAGGGCGTCGGGCCTCGTAGGGGGGTGGATTGTAGTAACCCTTGTGGACGGGTGTGAGTGGGCGGGTGCATAGACAGACACTGGGCTGAGCTACCACACTGACAGGGTACAAGGTGCTCAATCCCACATCGCCTGGGTGTGGAAAAGGGGATGTGCTTATATGTAGTATGTTCTCTTCAAATGGTATGAGGCCTTTTGGGGTAAACCCAATAGCAAAACCGTGCGGGCTATGGCCCAAAGCAGACAATATCATACCATGTGTTGGAGCGGGGTATTACACCATGAACTCAAAATAGACACTTTTGGGCACGTGTCCCCCCAATGGCTACTCTAATGCCTCTATGGCCATCAAGTATATTCACCTGACATGCATTTCACATTTGAAATGTAATTCCATCAATTTCTCTTACCATCTTCATTCAACAACTCATGCGTACATATATTCCATACTCCATTAACTCATAATTAACCATACAAGAAATCATAACTCGAGAGGAAAATGGTCCTATGGTGCCATACATCTTCAACACATACACTTTTCTTAACTCAATTACTTGGAAAAAATCCATACATATAGTCATAACATGAGAAGAGGTCATGACTTTACATTCAAAATATTTCAAAACATGAACCTTGTCTGAGAAACACATCCTAATGCAATGGATTCCGAGTTTATATAGTCATTACAAGGATTTCACGCATAAGTCCAAAAATGCTAAAAATCCTACCATGACTACAAATACATAATCAACGTGCCACAAGCCGGCACGAATAGCCAAATATATACAATATCTAAACGATCATCATACTCCAATTGAGTTCCCAAAATGCCCATAAGAACTATGAAGTCCCTATCATCATCCTTGACGCATAACCTGAAAATTGTTGGGGGGAGCGGGTGGAGCACCACGACGGCTCAGTAGAGATACTCCAATCCCACCTAAGTGCCAACCCGACGCCGACCTACATGAATGCAAGTCATAGTATCCCTATCGGCTACATGGTATATGCTAGAGCATTTAGACATACATAGCATATTCAACATATGAGCAACATTATCAAATGAATGCTTTCAAGCAATGCATGTTTACACACACACAAATGGTTCATGGTTTGTCAAAACTCCAACAAAAGAGACATGGGTGGGCATGCTCCAAAGCCCCACGTCACATTTTCAAAGAAAAACCCTCTTTGGGACGTTTTATCAAACACCATATATGCAACATGTTCATGGATGATGTCAACACCACAAGCATCACCAAATAATGAAATTTAGCATACATTTACAGGGCTTTACTCTTTGGCATCAAATTATATGCTCAAGAAACACCAAATCATGCTTTTCACATAGCATTTACCACAAACCTCATACATGTCATACATATATCAACTCTATAACATGTAATACACATAAATCACCTCTTTAACATGCAATTATATAACAAATGCAACAAGGAGAGGGAAACCCAACCTTCTAACTTTACCTAGCATGTTAACCCCCCAAGAAACCCACAATTCAACCTATAGAATTGACAGTTAGGGAGGAAGAGATACCCCTACCTCAAATCCAAGCTTGGTTGTGGAAGACCCAATTTTCACCAAGCTTCAAACTCCTCTAACGGTAATTTTCCACAGATCAAATCGAAGAGGAGAGTGAGGGGAGCAACTTTAATTCTTGTCTCCACCCTCAAATCCCACTTTTAGACCCTCAAATTGAATAGAGAATGAGAGAAGATGAGCTTTGTAGAGAGAGAGAGAGTGAGAACCGAATCTAGAGAGAGAGAGATGAAAAATCAGATTTTTTTTCCTCTTTTTCCATATATATATATATATATATCTATATAATACATATATTTGCCCCTTTACAACTAAACCCTCCATCTTTCCCTTATTTGCTCCTTGTTATGGGCTATTTGCACTTATTCGCAAACTAGTCTTTCCTCTCTTTTCAAAACTTCATTCATGCCCTTAAATTTACATCCATACCCCCATCACACTCTCTAAAGTCCGTAGTTATTTTTCTGGGTTACCCGAACCCATTCCGGTTCCACACCCATAATCGAAAACACAAAAAAATCATTTAAGTCCACTAAGCATGTCATTAAGCAATTAATCATGCTTAAAAGTCACCGACCCATGATTGTAATTCAAAAAAATATTTCGGGTCATCACATGAACAATATCAACCAATTCTCTTCATGCATACACATACTATGCTAAGTCACTTCACAATAACATGTCATACTAACAAGTAAGCACATAAGAATTTCCATGTGATATGTACTTATCTTTAAATCTATGATCACAATCTTAAGTTCACTATTCTATGCGTGGTTCAACTCCACCCATCGTCCCAAGGTATTCAAACCTAGTTGCTCTGATACCAAGTGGTCACGCCCTGATTTTTGACACCCAGTTAAGAGCGAGGAAAATAGGGGTGAACGATGAAAGTCACATATCAATACTACTCATAACCAATCACACTCTGATATCAAGTTGTCACATCTCGATTTCTGAACCACCGAAGATACTGTCTCCGAGTCTGAATCCCGAGGGTGACTCTATCCATTAAATCCTAATGAACTACTTCAACCCTTAAATCAATGTGGAAGCGTATTTACCTACATATGTAGGGATGGCAATGGGGCGGGTATGGGGCGGGTATGCCAAAACCCTACCCCGCCCAATCAAGAAAATACTCAATCCATCTCCCGTTAAGAACCCTAACGGGTTTATGGTAAGCATACCACCACAGTCCCATTTAGAGAACGAGATGAATAAAAAAATCCTTAAAATTCTTTGCTTTATTTGCTTTGAATTCGATGTTTGGACTAAATGTATCCAAACAATGATACAACACTCCTAAATCTCAATAAATAATACCAAAGAAAATGACACAAACATACATACATATGTAGATGGAGATAGAAACAGTTTTGATTTTCAAGAAATTTTTTATTATAAATATTTTATGTACACAAGATAGAGAGAGTTTTCTTTTAACCATAAGATAAAGAGAGGAATAAAGCAGAACAAGGTAAACCCTAGTGGCAGTCATATATCTAGTATACTATATTTATATAAGTAATATAATAATAAAAGAAATGGCACACTTCATATAATTATATCACTATTTATATATATGTATGTATGTATAATCGGAGTGGGGCGGGTACTAGGCGAGTTTTCTTAAAAAAACCATACTCGCCCCTACACCTATTAGGGGTTGACCAAATCCCCTCCATTAGGGGCGGAGCGGGGAGGAAACCCGCCGGAACGGAGGAAATTGCCACCCCTATACATATGTTCACCTACGTATGACTCAACATCAATCATCCACTATGGGTCCCACATGTGGCCACACATGTATCTCCAAACACATCTCAAATCCTAAGTTAAACTATATATTACGATACATCGTAATACCAATTACGATGCATTGCAGATGTTGCGAAACATCTTGCAAAAAGTTCTATTTTCCAATCTTGATTTTCACATGGAATTATGATACATCTTCCCATTAGTTATGATGAATCGTAATGTATGATACATCGCACATGTTGTAAAAAGCCTTGGAATTTCAACTCAAACCTTCACTTCCTTACGATGCATCACCAATGGATTTACGATGCATCGTAATCACTCGATTGCTACCACAACAAAGTCATCAAGTGATTACCACCTATGATATCTTATCTAATCCTCAACCTACAACATACATACATTCTCTATAGAATAGAAAACATTCTAAATGATTCATAACACGCGCCACATGTCCAAAACACATAAATTGAGTCTCATGCATTTTGAAATTTCAAAAAGGTCATCATACATTCATTCCTCAAATATCAAGAGTCAACATATGCCATATATGGCGATTACTTTTGAAATAAATACATAAAGCTATCCAACGTACAAAATGACATTTTTAACTTCATCAATATGCCACAAGCCGGCATGAACATCTATATACATATCCAAAATGAGAATAAAAATCCACTCTAGCACTCTAAGCCTCATCCTCCATCAAAGTGATGTGGCCAAATATATATTTATTTTTATAACTTACTATTGCATATCAAAATATAATTTAAACCACTCGCAAGAGAACAAATCTTTGTAGATATGGTTCTTTATGGAGGGTATCGATCCCACAAGGAGTTTGGTTGAATCGCACTAAGAAGAGAGAATTTCCAATTTAATCCTAAAAACAGAATTTTAGTTTGAGGTTAACACTACTTTGTAGAATGTAAAAGCATTAAGTTTAAAACAAGTTGTAAAGTTGAGGGAGAGAGAACTAGGGGTGGTTTCCACCTCTAGCCAATTGATATGTTCATTCATGCAGCTAATGAGATCTTCTACAAGTATATGCAACACAATGTCATTAGGCTTGTGACCTACAATGACATATCAAAAGATACATGTGATTTCTAACTAAACATAACCCATCTTTAATAAGCATAGTCTTTCAACCTATCTATTTGTCATACCTTCTAAATGTACCTACTTGTGTCCGAACTACCCTATCTTAGCATGGGCTATATAAGCAAGAAATACCACATTCCATTAAACACCATTACAAAGACACCATTTACACTTTTTGTGAAAGTTGTAAATGTTGAGCATTCAAAATGAAGCATTTCTACTCTAAGACAAGAGGAAGAAATAAAATCAAATGAATATATAGAAGAAGTTTACAAGTCTTATACAAAACACTAGGCTAAGTAATCAACATATACATATAGATCCCAAAATAGCTACAAAATGCACAAGTTACATGGCTAGGGGGTTCAACCACACCCTAGATGAAAAGTTAGTTGATCATAGTAGGCTTGCAATCCTCCATGGACAGAGATGTGAAACTTCAAAGGTCTGGTTTTTAGCTCCCCTTCTCTCCTCCCGAAAAATTGTGTTTTTTCTCTTTCCCAAAAATATGCATATATCACCATCCACTTGTGTCCTTGGGTCCCACCTTGCATATATATATATATATAGTCCACCTACTAAATATATATTCCCCTCACATGGCTGTTTGAAGTCAGAAAATCCTCAAAAAGGATGTGCAAAGGTCATTCTTGGAGGCAAGTGGCAAGACAAGTGGGCAAGTGGCAGTCTGCAGAATTTCAATTGTGCGAAATTAAGGTTTCACACAATCGAAATCTCGATTGTGCGAAATGCCTTGATGAATTTTTCTTGATTTCTTCACTTCCTCAGCACTTGATCGGAAACATCGCCCTTCTTTGGAATAAAACCTAATATATAACATAAATACAAAAATGGCATAAAAATACCAAGGTAAACATAAATATGGAATCAATATATGCAATTAAGAAGGCATAAATGTGTAACATTTAATGCTTATCACGAAGCTTTATCTGAAAAAGAGTTTGGGGGAAGGGAGTGAGCATACAACTATACCTAGTAAAAATGATCCGCCTAACTCTACCTTAAATTAGGCAGCCATGTATGAATGCATATGAAGTCTCTACATGATTATATGACATATATCCATATTTTCCATACTTAAAACATGCACATTTTAGAAATTATGAGTGATGTTTCACATTTCAACACAAAATAATTTATAGGTATTCGCATATCACAAATGAACTCAACGCCACGTATATTCTGAAATCAATTCAACTGAGGACTTCTTCTTGTCACAATCCATAGTAAGGGTCACTTTGAGACCACATACTCTACTTACGCTCTACGAGTTACAAACTTGATGGAAGTAATATCCTCTTGGCCAAGTTTTGGGTCTTGCACCCTAGGATTCAAAGCCCTTATTAATTCTCACACATGTCCCAAAAATCACAAATTCTCACAAGGTGCACATTATCACATGTCACGCCCTGATTTTTGTTCCCCTGGAACCGAGGGTTAACAGTGTTTTCACATCATCATCACCTCACATCAACACCTTACGCTTGCAGAAGCTTAATTACATACATACGTGTCTCTACGTATAACTCGACACCAACCTTAGCTAAGGCCTCACACATGGCCACACTTACACAACACTGGTTGCTAGTTCCCATTTTTGCACAATCAAAACGTGCATTTCGCACAATCGAAATATGAATTTTGCTTGATCGAAGAGCCACATTCGCACGATCGAAACATTCGATTATGCAAAATACTATCGAAGTACAATCGAAAAGTTTCATCACTCGGGACTTTTACAAATTCCAAAACCTACATACTTTCGCATGTTCGAAACTATGTTTTTGCACGATCGAAGGATTTGATCATGTGAAATGGACATTTCGCACGATTGAAATGCCTTATGTCAAGATTCTTGCACTTTTAAACTTAGTCAATCTCATGCACCACAATCCACTCTAGCAACCCAACTCATCCACATACATCCATATAATCTCTCAAACCTGGACTAATCACATCAATCACTCACAGTGATACTTCCCTCTAATTGAGATCATCAATACCCAAAGTCATTCCATCATTATCAACCATGATTTTCTAACTGGCACGCCATCTTGGGCATAGTCCAAATTCCCGTGTATCATTACAATCCACTTCAATCCCGTGCACTTAACATAACAAGCACACTAACTAGAATAAGGCACATAAAGGGTGCACTTAGCAAAACAAGTCACATAGTTTTGTCCAGTTTTATAGGCTATCACCCAATGAAATCCAATACCAAATCTAGGATCTTACATCCTATTGATTTCACAATCTCAAAGTCTATCACCACATGTCTAGTTCAACATCACAATCCACTCATTTTTTAAACCTCTACCTAGGTTTACCAAAATTCTCAAATTTTGGGACTTTTAAGTAATGACATGTCACTACTAACCACGTGGCGCATAATGAAACACTAAAATGCAATGCTTAGTCACATGGATAACATATTCCACATAGCACATAATATATAACATGTTAAATCAAATAAACACATACAATGCATGATATGACATATGATGCATCTAAACAACCCAATACTCTAGCCCTGGGGCTATAACTGGGAAAATACCTATGACCACACACGATCCTGGTACATCCTCAGCCTAAGCAGTCGTGAAGACATGACCCAGTTCCCATAGTATACCAGCACACACTCATGATATGCAACTTAATACACTTGCATAAATCATTGTTATAACTCATAACTAGAGACCACTAATATACCTCAATCATTATGGACCAATCCTCTGATACCTGGACTATTGTCCTGAACTACTAGGAAGGCTCCTTATACTTACTTGCAAAACCTGAGCATACTACATTGGCGAGGGTGGCAACATTGCCACTGAGTTGCTGACTCGCTAAAAATTGATTGGTTCGGTTGAGAGACTTCATCCCACTCTGTACACCCTATCCTTGAGGACAATTCACTTTCATATAACCAGTCTGATGATAGTGATAACAAATATGCCTCTCTGCTGGCGCCAAATGTATGCTGGGACATTCAGACCTATAGTGACCCGGCTGCTGACAATGATGACACACTCTCCTTGACCCGATTGGTCATACTGATATGGAGGTCGTAGGCACTAAATGTGTTATCTGCTATCCCACTGATCCTACTGATCGATAAGGACTACTTTTCTGTTTCTTCCTTGGTTGACTCTTAGAAGAAACTCGCATTTCCTCATTCTGTACCCTCTGATTGTCATTACCAAGCTCTTCTGCTATTAGTGCTCTTTCCACCAGTACAGTATAGCTTGTCAAGCCCAAAACTGCAATGCTATCCCTTATGGAGGTTCAGAAACCTCTCACAAACTTCTTTACCTTAAGTTCCTCAGTAGGGATCACCTCTAGTGCAAAATGAGCCAAGGATGTGAACTTAGTCTCGTACTTCATAATTGTCATATTCTCCTGAAGCAAATCATAGAACTCTCGCCTCAAGCTATCCTTCACCGTTATCAAAAAATACTTCTCGAAGAATAATGCTTCAAACATATTCCAGTCCATTACATAAAAGTCATGGTGGTTCCTAATGAATTTCCACCAACGTTTGGTCTCATCCTTAAGATAATGGGAGCCACTTTAACCCTCAAGTTCTCCTCTACCTCAAGTACGGTAAGGAATTCGACCCTCTCATCTATCCAATTCTCAGCCATCATAAGGTCAAACCCTTCTGTGTACGATGGCGGATCATGTTTCCTGACATGCCCCAATGTCAACATCATCCTACTAGGAGCTGCTCTAGGTCGAGTGTGAGTCTCCTCTTGTGTTTCCCTAGCAATTCTCTGTATGGTCGCAACCATATCACACATAACGTGCTCTCCACTTATAGGGATTGTATCTGCCCTTTCATGAACTTTCTGTGGTGGCATCTTGCTGTATAGACAGCAAGAAGACACTTAAATCCCAAGCCAAATCATCTAAAACCGTATGCTCATTCTAAACATGTAAGCATCAAATCATATTTTACATGTCAACGCAAAAGTTGTATATCCAATACAAAATCTCAAGTCAAAATCCTTGACTCAAATAAACACATATTCAAATTCTCACCCTTTACTCAAGGTACTTAAATAAGTCATAGGTCAACACACAATTCTAATCTAACACGTGATTGGACTTCACCCTTCATCTTTAGGTTTTCAAACCTAATGCTCCTACCCTCGAATCCTTTCAACATCAAAACGTGGTTCAACCTTTTCCCGTCGTCCTTAGGTATTCCAACATAGTGCTCTGATACCGTGTTGTAGGTATCAGATACTTGATCTATCCCTCTTAAACTTATACGTGATATGACCATCACTCGTCGTCCCTAGGTATTCTAACCTAGAGCTTTGATACCATGTTGTCACGCCCCGATTTTTGTTCCCCTATAACCGAGGGTTAACAGTGTTTTCACATCATCATCACCTCACATCAACACCTTACACTTGCGGAAGCTTAATTACATGCATACATGTCTCTACGTATGACCCGACACCATCCTTAGCTAAGGCCCTACACTTGCACAACACTAGTCGCTAGTTCCCATTTTTGCACAATCGAAATGTGAATTTTGCTTGATTGAAGAACCACCTTCGCACGATCGAAACATTTGATCATACAAAGTACTATCGAAGTACAATCAAAAAGTTTCATCACTCGGGACTTTTAGACATTCCGAAACCTACATACTTTCACATGTGCGAAACTGTGCTTTCGGACGATCGAAGGATTTGATCATGCGAAATGGACATTTCGCACGATCAAAATGCCTGAGTCAAGATTCTCGCACTTTTGCACTTAGTTCATACCATACACCAAAATCCACTCTAGCAACCCAACTCATCCACATACATCCATATAATCTCTCAAACATCAAAAGAATGCTATAACATCATTCATAAGGTCCAAGTACTCACATTAGTACATTTCTTAAGGGTTACCAACTTATTACAAATGTGAACCACTCAATCCCGGGAATCAACTCCTAGTATGACTGAAAGTTGAATATGAAACCCACACCATTGGATAGAGAATCCAAAAATACTCGATTTCAAAAAAAGACTACACTCAATTCCGATCTAAAATGAATAAGTTATGCCCGATTGAAGTTCGAACAAAGCAAGAAATTTCGATTATGTGAAATTGCCATTTCGCACAATCGAAATTACACTCTATAGAATTCATGCGACCTCACATTTTGTCCATTTTGGGTCCAAACCTCGTTCTAACCACCTAGGACCATTCCCTCAACATTAAAATCATCTACACATGATATATCATCACACACATACTCTAAATCACATATTTGAATCATTATGATCTCACCATCCTTATACAATTCTATCAAAATGCATATATCATTGCATACATTCACAATATCCATTCACTAACTTCATTACTTAAACATACAAGGTCCAAATGAATATACAAGTTACATGTAACGTCAATGTAACTATAACTCAACATAATTCACATGCCACATGCCAGCATAGATAGCCAAATACATATTTCACACTCAAAACCTCAAAATACACCAAAATGCTCAAAAATGCTCTTATGAGCTTCAAGTGACTGCTCAAGTGCATCTCGTCCGTCCTCGATGCCTTACTTGTAAAAATGTTTGGAAAAAAAGGGATGAGCACCACAGTTGCTCAATAGGAATACCCCAACCATCCTAAGTGTCGACTCGACACTGACCTACATGGAATGCATGTTGTTACACTACATGCCACATCAACAACTTCACATTCATTCAACACAAGATACAAGTATGGGTGCTTATACACATAACATGTTATTTTCATGCTTCATTCATGCTCATCAATGCTAAAGAAATGTCTAGCATGCCTTTTATCACTTTATACCACATATAGCGCATACATGTCTAAAACATGTATATTATGTCACATATGCTTAAAAACCCAAACTTAGCATACTTTACTCATGCTCCACTCAATGCATACACTTGCTACACATAACTAGCATGCATTTTACATTTGCACCTTAACACATAACCACATACATATTCATCATTTCACATAATTTCACATGTACACACATTTAGGTATTCATGCTCTCAACTTCACACATTTACATATACTAGTTCCTCATGTTTTACACAACATAAGGTACATCAATTTTGCATGAAAGAGACTTAAGAGAAGGAGAAAACAATAAATTCCACCCCTCTCACCACTCTTATATATGCAAAAACACACCCTACATTTCACCTCTTCACCCGAAACCCTAGAATTGACAAATAGAAGAGAAGAAGAACCCCTACCTTGAATTTGAAGAGTGTCCAAGCACTTCCTAAGATTTCCAGCTATGTCTACCTTACCAAAACTCGCATTTGTTTGGTTCAAACCAAAGCCTTAGCCGTCCCTTACACACTTTCCTTCTTCGGCGAATCACAAATCCAAGCCGAATGCACTCGAAATGTAGAGAGAAGGTGGATGGATGAAGTGAGAGAGATTTAGAGAAAGAGAAAGCCGTGAGAAATGGTTGGAATATCTCAGCCCTAGATATTTATAATATCTGAGACGCCAAATGACCAAAATGCCCCCGAGTCACTTAACGTACCCTCCCAACCTCCGTTTTTGATTTAGAAAACTCCTACAGTCTTGAAATCGATTCCTTAAATATTTAAATATTTAATTTGGTCTAAAACCAAAAATAATATTTTTTTAGAAAATTTTCAAAATTTCAAGCCTCCGAATCGTGTCTCAAGGCCCTGTTGACCCAAAAAGTCAAACTTCTCCAAATGTTCTGAAAACTTTCAAAAACCTTAAATCAACCTTCCAAACATATTTCCTACTCTTGAAACATCCAAAACATCATTTGAAATACATTTAGAGTGAAAATAATGAATTTTTTTAAAAAACTGGTCAAATTTGATTTTGGTTTCTACATCACACATGCGCTCAAAACCATAATTCTCACCAATTTCATCCAATGCAAAACATTTGTCAATGAATGCATTTTGAATTTTAACTCGTGCTTATCCCAATGCAAATCCACTCATCTTATGAAAATTAGCTTATGCATTTTCAAGATTCTTTTATGCATTTACTCAATACGTGGAATCAAATCTCACAAAACTTCTCAAATGAACACAATTTCACAATAAGCATTCATAAGCATCACAAACACATTTACAACACAATATTTCTATCTAGAGCATGCTAGACAATTTATACATACAAAAGAATTAATTTTTCACACATATATTTTCGAAAAGTTTCATGTCACAATTATGTAACCTATGGAATCAAAATAGGGAAGAGATTCATACCCATGCCTCAAATCTTAAGCTTTGAAGGTAATGTTCCAAAATCTCAGCCCGTTCAACTTTGCTAAAAGTGAACTTTGTTCGTTCCAATGCGTAGCTCTTGCTGAGTAGAGCAATCCACTCGCCTTCGACGTTCACCAAATCCTAGCCTAACATTTCAGAAATATAAAGAGAAGGGAGAGAGATGAAGTGAGAGAGTTAAAGAGAGATATGAGCTGTGTATAATGGACGTATCTTAGCCCATCAGATATTTATTATATCTTTGGGTGCGAAATGACCAAAATGCCCCCGATCACTTAACGTACCTTTTCGACCTCTGTTTTCAATTTTGAAAGCGGTTATGGTTCCAAAATCATTTCCTTAACTCATTTAATATTTCGTTTGGTCCAAAACCAATAATTATATTTTTTTCAAAAAAATTTTGAATTCCCGGACTCACTCAGACCACATCCCGGAGCCCCGTTGACCCAAAAAGTCAAATTTCTACAAAACTTTCCAAAACCTCTATATAACTTCCCAAACATGTGTTTCCATAATTAAATATGCTAAACATTATTTAAAATGTAATTAGAGCAAAAATGATAATAAAAATAAAAGTCGATCAAAATTGATCCTGGTCTCTACATATCTATTCAGCAACAAAATTCAAATATATATATATATATATATATATATATATATATATATATATATATATATATAATCTCTCGAAAATCTAAATACCTAATATTGTTTCACATGACAGTGATGAAAATCAATGAAATGTGATAAAATTAAGTTTTTAGGATTTCTAACGGTTATATCACGCAACTCCAAATCCCCTCTTCGTCTCCCCTAATCAATGGTAGTTGAGTCTAATTCTGTGAATTAATTAAAGTTAGAAAAAAAAAGGGTGAATCTATTCTATGGAACAAATTGGAAGGTTGTGTTTCATCTTCATCGTCCTCTCTGCCGTTCGTTCCCTCCTTCAACATCTATGCATACAACATTAAGATTCGCTGAAAAATGATGTTCCCGGCGGTGTTCAACTACAGGAACCCATTTGGAGAAAACCTGCTCATGAAAATTCATCACCAAAGGGAGAAGAAGAGGACGGCGCCATGTGCGGCCGACCTCGGCGTCGGTGAGGCCGAACTTGAGAGCTTCGTTGTTGACGGCGGTGATTTCGGTGCCGGAGGAACCCAGGAAGAGAAGAAGCTTCTTAGATCTAGGTATATGGTTAGAAAACAGGTCAAAATCTGTTAAACCCAGTTTGTCAAGACGTCATCGTCTTACTGGTGCACGAGGGAAACATCGAGAAGAGAGGATTGGCATCGTTTTAATAATGAGGGGCAAATTGGTCTTTTGACAAACACTGATATTTTTATCAAATTTTATTAAAAAAAATAAGGTATATTAGACATTTCACACATAAAGTAATAGAAATAGAAATAACACTTGGAATAAGTATAACAAACTTTATTTTTTTATAAAATAAATCCAAATGATTAGAGAATTAAAAATTGTGACTACTTGAAACTAATGACAAATTCAACAAAAAAATGTTTGTAAAACTCATTATCTCGATAATAATGAGTCACGGTAGTATTTGCGTAGTCAAATATTACGATAAGAATCCCCGATAAGAATTCCCAACTCTCTACCAAATACACAAATACAACCGTTGGTTGATAATTTCTTTGCATGGACCTGCAGTACTATTCAAGTAATGCCCCTTGATTTGGTCTCTCCAACGCATAAATGGTATCTTAAATTTCTTTGCATGTACCAGCATTTGGTCTCCAACACATAAATTGTGTGCAAAACTAGCACGTTCATATATGGAATGAGATATGCTAAAATATTTATTTTGAATCTTATTTTTTATTTTATTTTATCATGACAAGTATGCTAAGAGTTAGTAATTAGAGGGGAGGGGGAGGGTGAAGCTCGAACACAGGCTCCCAAACACGGGAGCAAACCCCAATAACTCCGGCAACAATTATCCACAAACCATTAAAAAAATTAGAAGCCCTCTAAGGAGAGAAGGAGTAGATATTGGGTGAGCCGGATATACCATGTCATTTGTATATCAAACCAATTAAAATGCATCATTCAATGAAATGTTCAATGAATGGGTCCCACTTACATATAACAACTACTCTCAACCAACTTGAATGATGTATTTTAATTGACTTGATATACAAATGACATGATATACCCGACTCACCCAATATCTACTCGGAGAGAAGATATGCGTCCTGATCCAAAATTTAATAAGTAATGAAAATGAGCTTGGCACTGTGACAATCCTCTGACAATTTTTACCACCACAATTAAAAGTTCAAAATTTCAACCATTTATTTAGATTAATAAAAACTCACTTCTCAAATCCACTAATCCAGAATTCAAAATTCCAGCTTTCCTCTTAGAATAAAAACCCAATTCCACCTCATATAACCATCAAAATCATGTAATCATAATAAACCTTAAAGGCTATAAAAGTAATAAAACAAAGTTTCAATTATAAACCCTAAAATTTATGGTTTAAAATATCCAAATTACCTTTAAAAAGAAAAAGGAAAAAGAAAATTAAGTAAACCCAGTGTAAAAAAATCACCAAATTGATCCAACTACAAACCTCAAACACCTTCGTTCCCATTTTAGAAGCAATTCAAAAAAAAGAAAAACAGCTACACCAAGGTCAATATATACAGGGAACTGCAAGATTTCTTTGTAAACTCTTCCCATGCCAATATATACAAGATCAAACCAAAATTACATACATATAATACTAACCTAAACCCAAATATATAAAGATAAACCAAAAAACTTCAAAAGTGGTTCTAGTAATCTTGAAATCTTCAAACTAAAAAAGAAATGAAAGAACTTCAAACTCGATTGCAAATACATTTATACAGTGGTTTTGTTCTTCAAATCTTCCTCAAAATGGAAATGAAAGAACATACAGTATCTTCTTCAACAATACCACCATACATACACTATACAGTAATTTGGGTTCTCAAGAGATGTTGCAATGGCTATATATATGCATATACATTTATACAGTGGCTGCCTTTCATTTTTCATTTGAAATGACTTTCATTTGCATCACATCAATCATATAAGGGCATTTCTTTTCGCTATGTTATGCCCTTTTTTGTCATCTCACACCATAGTGCAAGGGCATTACAGTCTAATCAAGCAAGTGAAAGGTATTTGAGTACTTGTACAAAATTTCATTGACATATCTGATGTAAGATAACAATGAGTTGTATAACCCAGATATTTTTACACATCATCTTTAAATTAATGATAAAAAAAATATAGTATAACAATGAGTTGTTAACATTGTTCATAATAACAACTCCATGACATACATGTCCCTAGAACACAACAATGAGAATCAATATACCCAACCACCACCATCAATAATACAGAGGAGTATCTCCACCATTTATTGCCATCTCGAATGGGTTCTTTAGCATGATTCAAATCCATGACCAGTGAATAGAAAAAGGTCTTCAATTCTCTGTTCTTCAATCTCACTTTTAAGAGATCACACAAGAAGTTTTGTGCTTCTGTACCGTATATTATTCAGTATAGTATCCCTCGTCGTCGGTATCTTGTAAAGATGTTGAAAAGTTTCTCATCTGTTCAATTGGATCCTTCTTTCTATCACCGTATTCCTTTTTCTCTCCTCTTTGCCTTCATATTTCTAAGACAAGAACAACATGAGGGAGTAATTACCGAGAGTAAAAGAACATAATCCAAATCTAAATTCAAACTCTGATTGTTCTAAAAAAATAGAGCATTAGAAGAGATCATTAGGTTTATAAATATAAGCTGATCAAAAAGAAATGAATAAGAAAATAAATTCAATAGATTTACTAAAAAAAAAAAGTTGGACCTATAGCTGGAAAGATGAACGACGACACATTCAATTCATTAAATTTTTCACCAGTTCTTTTTCAATCTGCAATCACCAAATTACAAAATACCAACTGAACGCATACATAATTAGTTAGACACTTGAACGATTTGGTTAGGCAATGAATTTTGAAACCTTAGTCCTATTTTAAGAGAATCTCTTCAGGAAGTTATGTACATAACCAATTAATATCAACACAAGGAAATAAATAAAGCACTTGTCTTTTTGTATCTGTCTCTCTTTATATATAGACACAGAAGTTACAACCTTGTAAACAAGAAATGGAAAGAAAAGGAACCTTGTCAGCTTGTCCTAATAAAGCAACAGAATGTGGTTTACAAGTCCAAATATTTGGTTACTCTTTTTATTTGTATTGCCTATAATATGATGTCAAATCTCAAAAGGAGCATCCCATGTTGAGCTAAAATAAGTGACTATCTCACAATCTGTTCTTCATTTGATCAAGTACAAATTGGTTGGTAATTTTAACTTCATTCCAGTGAAGAAAAAGAAAAACACATATATCATCACATGTACAGTCAGATAAGTTGCACACTCAAAGGGTTACAAGCAAACCACACATGGCATATGCAAGCAACAGAGCATAAACCATCAACTACAATGTAATCAAATGGAAGCTACTATATCACAGCAAAACCACACCCAAATGACTTCTCAATCAAGTCCAAGCATAAACACCATCGTTGACAGATTGATTACTTTAAGACCAAATTTTCAATGTTGAAATCTAACCTAGCAAATAACGAACTAATTGCAACAATAATATTTCCTAAAGGAAATATATATGCACCAACTAGGGTTCATGTTTTCATGTATTAACTCAACTAGGGTTTCTTAACTTTCATGATTTGATGCATAATGATCATTTTTGAAGTGCATAAACATGTCTTGAACTTTTAATAAATTAAATTCTTAATGTTACAACGACAGGGTACTTCGATCAATCGATTGACAGATCCATGAAGGCCACTAACCATGTGTCGATTGATTAACACTTAGCTCGAGCAGTTGAGCCCTGGGAAATCCAATTACCAAATTAAACTGAATCTCTTTTTAACCTAGTCTCTATAGGCTTCTAAACTCTATATAAAAATCACACATGTTTAGAAAACCAAAGAAAGCAATATTCAACTTTCTCTGAGTTGACATGGAGCATTCGTGAGTGCAATATAGCAATTCTCTGCTAGATTTTCTTTGTTTCGTGCATCATTGAATTAGATGGTGAATGTATATTTTGAGGCATTGATCAGTTAATTTGTTGCACTAACGGAATAATCAACACCAAAATTTGACCACACATTGAAGACAAGCTTGGATGAATTGCCATAGACATCAATGTGTTGATAGAAAAGCGGATCACAGATTCAGTGTTACGAAAATGAGTCATGTGTTGGCATATTTCTCCTCAAAACATAAATGTAATTGTGTCATAGTGTCCTTGAGTTGATCAGAGAACTTCAGATGAAGACATGGCAGACACAGCATGCAAAGATGATGCATATTCAATCACTTGAATAAGTTACAGGTATTAAAGTTAGATTGACCTTAGGTCAGCCTATTTTATTTATGGGTTGAGATAAAAAAATTAGGTTCATGCATTTAAATTCATGATTCTCAAATTTCAAAGTTTTTATGAACTTTTTTGGAATACAAAATTATGTTTTTATAATGCAAGATTTTGAAAAATGAAGTTTAAATTTTTCTAAATGTTGAAAAACTTCATTTTAAGCATTCAGAAACTTTTTGGATCGATCGAACTATGTATGGATCAATCGGTACACTCGGATGGCTGTGTCAAATTTAGGATCTATGGATTGATCGATCGAACTTGAACATGGATTGATCAATGCTTTGATTGAAAGATGAACAAAATGATAGTATCAGGTAAACACACACGTGGATCAATCGAGATATGGCTGGATTGATCGAGTTAATCGATCAAGAGGAAGTTGGATCGATCCAACTGTGTTTTGAAGGGTTTTAGTTACCAAAAAGGTTTTGGACTCTCTCCTTGTCTATAAATATGAGTTCAGGTCACTCTAAACATATAGAGCAAAGGAGAGAAGGGATTCTCTAAGAGGTCTCTTAGGGTTTTGACATTCATATATGTCATCAGTCAATTATTCCTTAATTAAGGAAATATCAATTATTCCTTAATTAGGGGGTAGAATCATTGCTTTCCATATATTGTTTCCATATATTGTTGTTTTCCTTTTTTTTTGTTCTTTAGATCATTATAAATTCAGATTGTAGTCACACTTAGAATACATAATAAAAAAGTCTATTCCTCTCTTCTTTCTCTAAGATTTCTCTCTCAACTTAGCCTATATTCTTGATATGGTATCAGAGCATCAAGATCCACGTTGAAGCCATTACGTAAGAAGCTTCTTCTTCTTCTTCTTCTTTTTTTTCTCTTTTTCAATTTCTTCTTTCTCAGTTTCTCTAGTCTTTCTCTATATATTCTGTTTCTCTATTCTTTCTTTGGCAAAATGACCTAGAACCTAGGTCTCCAAAAAAAAAAAAATAGAAGTTCTCTGTGATTATGGCAATGGCAGAGATGACTTAAAAAAAAAAGTATTATGTTCTTTCTCTATTTCTTGATCAATATTCTATAGTTCTCTTTCATCTTCAATCTTCTATAGTTCTCTCTAATGTACTCGGATTGTCTCATCTCGACTATCATGGGTGACGAAAAACAAGGACTCTCTCATTTTCGGCTCAATAACTACTACCAAATTGAAGGGTTCCAATTACCTCCAATGGTCTCGGGCAGGTCAAGTTTTTCTGAAAGCTCGTGGAAAACTTTCTTACATCTTGTCACCCAAACCCAAGGGGGAAAACAGATTGATGCATGGGAACAGGAGGATGCACAGATTATGACTTCACTATGGAATAGTATGGAACCAGAGATGTTTAATAATGTTTCATTTCTGGAGTCTGCTAAGGAGATCTGAGACACACTCAAAGAAATGTACTCGTTAGAAAAGAATATTTCTTCCATCTACCAGTTTTACCAGGATATCTTTTCTCTTCACCAACGTGACCAATCAATTGAAGAATACTACTCGGAATTGAAAGGCAAGTGGGAAGAACTTAATGTTTATCAGCCTTTGACTACGGATTTAGAGACTCAAAAACAACACAGAAAAGAATTTCGGGTAATAAATTTTTATTAGGACTTAGGCCAGAACTTGCTCCCATCAGTTCTCAGATTCTCTTAGGCAAAGATTTACCAACTGCTAGTGAGACTTTTGCCCGTGTTTGACGTGCATCTATCCACTCTTCTACTACAGAGGAGGATCGTTTTGCCCTTGCTGCTCCAGCTGAGCGATTAGATACTTCACGTGGTGGCCGAGGGGGACGCGGTCCTCCTCATACTAGCAGAGGTAGTCGTGGTGGTAGAGGTGGTTGTGGTGGCAGGACTTGTACACACTGTGGTCACACCAATCACTCTGTTGATTACTGTTGGGAACTTCACAACAAGCCTGTATGGGCAAATCAGGTTGTGATTGGGGGGAAAACCTTAATCTTGCTGCTGAAGAACAGGTTCTTGTCTCCAAAGTTGAGTATGATTCAATTGTCAAGCATGTCAATCCTCCATCCACTTCCACAGCTACTTTTGGTGATTCAGGTAATACTTGTCTTCATTCTTCCTTCAATACACCATGGATTATTGATTCCGGGGCCTCAGATCATATGACAGGTAACTCCTCTCTTCTGTCTGACACTACTCATGTATCTTCTCCCTCGTTTGTTTCAATAACTAATGGTACCAAGTCTCCAGTCCAAGGAATTGGTACCGTTAGTACATCTAGTCTAACCTTTTCTTCTGTCCTATATCTACCTCAATTTTCTTTTAACTTGTTATCAGTTCGTAAAATTACTTCTGCTCTAAATTGCTAAGTAACATTCTATCCTATTCACTGTATCTTTCAGGATCTAAAGACGAAGAGGATGATTGGTGGTGGATTGAGAAGGATGGGCTCTACTACTTTCAGTTGTCTTGTTCACCTATTGCATCTGCACTCCATACCTCGACTTCTCCGTATCAGTGACAATCGTCGGTGTTTAGTTCCTTCTTTACCAAATTTTTCTATTTTAATTGTGAAACGTGTGAACTTAGGAAGCATCATAGGGCTACTTTTAAGCTTAGAACTGATGGGCCTTGTTTACACCCTTTTGAGCTTGTTCTCTCTGATACTTGGGGTCCAGCCCGAACTACTGGATTAGTTAGTGCCCGTTATTTTATTTCCTTTATTGATGATTATTCTCGTTTGACTTGGTTATATATTCTTAAAGATCAATCTCAAGTCTTTCATGTGTTTAAATCCTTTTTATGTTGAGATAACTAATCAGTTGAATACTAAGTTACACATTCTTCGAACTGATAATTCCCTTGAATATAAAGATGGCCTCTTTCAGCAATTTCTTAAGTCTAAAGGTGTCACCCATTAAACTCCCCAATAAAATGGAATTGCTAAAAGAAAGAATGGACTAATTGTTGCTATTGCCCGGGCTTTGATGATTCAAATGAATGTGCCTAAGAATTTTTGGAGAGATGCAGTTCTTACTGCGGCATATCTATTAAATAGAATGCTATCTTGGGTCCTTAAAGGAAAATCACCTTTTCTGATAAAGACCCATTTTCTCTTCCTCTAAAAGTGTTTGGGTGCATTTGTTTTGTTCATGATTTAAATCCAACACGAGACAAGCTTGATCCTCGAGCTCACAAATGCATATTTTTGACCTATTCTCGTACTCATAAAGAATATAGGTGTTACAGTCCATCTTTGAAAAAACATTTTGTGTGTGCTGATGTGACATTCTTTGAGCATATTCCATATTATTCTAAGGAGGGTAGTCAAGTGGAGGAATCTATTTTTCCAAACATTGTTCTCCAATCTCCGGTTCTTGATACTCCTCTTCCTCCTAGGGTTTATACTCGACGTGCTCGCAAGAATACCGCTTTTGCTTAGGACGAATCTCTTGTGCCACCTGCTCCAGCAATTGAACATGTAGAGCCTTCCTTGCATCCTCCATCATCTTCCTCGGCGCCTACAGATCCAGTTGTTCATCCTTCTGAGTCTGATCTTGATCTTCCCGTTGCACTTCGCAAAGGTAGACAGGTTTGTACTGATCCTCCCATATCTCATTGTGTTTCTTATAACCATTTGTCATCTTCTTTCCTAGCTTTCTCTTTATTATTGTTATCTATTACTGTTCCTAAGTTATACAAGGAAGCTCTTAACCATCTTGGCTGGCGGAAAGCTATGGAAGAGGAAATGCATGCCTTACAATTGAATCATACTTGAGATCTTCTTCCACAGCCTACACGTGCTCATGTTGTTAGCTGTTGTTGGGTTTTCATAGTGAAACAAAATCCCAACGGCACTGTTGATCATTTAAAGGCTCGTCTTGTTGCTAAGGGCTTGATGTAGGACAAATTTAGTAGGTTTCATATTATATATATTTAATATTTTTTTTAGAGAGAGTTTAATTTTGGATACTAATTTTCTTTTATTTTAGTTTCCTTTTGGAAATAGATTTCCTTTTCCTGTTTGGATTAGGATTTCTACAAGTTTCCTTTTATTTTTAAGTTTCCTAGTGCTGTTAGGATTAAGATTTCTCTATTATAAATATATGTACTGCCATAGGGCAGAAATAAATCAATCAATTTATCAATAATATATCAATTGTTTTGCAATTTTCTTTTAACTTTGTGGATTCAAAGTTGTCCTTGTTCGTACGCGAACAATTTCATAACTTCCGCTCCGTCAGTTGGTATCAGAGCCTTGATTTACCCTGATATGATGGCAATTGGTTGTTTTGCTAGCACCCACTTTGTTGACGATGATCACAGAGTGAAGGCCCCTTGGGCAGCCATGCAAGCTCAGGAACAGCAGTTTGGACGGATGGAACGCATGTTGCAGGATCTCCAACAAGCTATCGTTGGACTTGGGATTGGTGGCAACCAGGCTCGTGAACCAGTTCGGGTTCACGCCGACGATGTTCCTTGCGGCCAACTGAACCTGGGTTATGTTCCTGTATATTCGCGTAGGCCTCCAGCCTATAAGGATTATTTCAACAATGAAGAGTTTGGATTCAAAGGGGTTGTGGCGAATCGACGTGATGAAGGTAGACATGACAGAATCTGTAGATATCCAGACAATTGTGAGTTTCAAAGAAAACTTAATCTAGTCACTTTTCGTGGAAGTTTTATTATTGAGTAAGTCTTGGATTAGCTTGAAGAAGTTGAAGAATTTTTTGAGTATTTTGATGTACCCGAAAACAAGCAAGTTTTGCTTGTAACCTTCAAGTTTAAAGGATGTGCTTTAGCTTGGTGGGATCAGACACAAACTAACCGGATGTGGCAAGGAAAACAACGTGTGCTATCGTGGAACAAGATGAAACGGTTGATAAAAGCTAAATTCCTACCCCCAGATTATGAGCAGATGATGTACAACAAATATCAGAATGGCAAGAAAGAAAGTCGGTATGTCAATGAGTGCACGAAGGAGTTTGATGGTAATTTTGTTGAAGCAACAAGTGATTTTATTGAGATGGATCAAAAGCAAAATTCTGTTGTTTCACCTCTTGTAATTGAAGAGAATGAAATTGCCCATGCTTTTGTTGTAAAAGATGCATCTGAAAGGGATTCCAACAATATAATTTCAGAGACCCACTTTGAAGACTTAGTTAATGATGTGAGAAAAATAGACATGGGATATTGCGATGAAGAGGATCATAGGCCAGAAGAGAGAGATGAATATAGGCGGGAACATGACGAGCTCTCAACAAAGATGCAAGTTATAGCTTTGGTTACATCGTCGGATGTTGTGGAGGCCACTCCAGGACATAATGTGGACCAATTGCCCTATTCGATAGTTATAGATTTGGATGATCTTCCATTATTGACATGTGATAAGGTGCACCATCAAGCACTTCATCTAGATATGCAGCCTAATTCCACCAAGGATGACGTGAATATTCTTTCTTAAACGACAATAACTATCCCAGTGAAACTCATCAAGTGCTTGAGATCTATTAAGGAACATGATTGCTGCATCAAAATTTAAAAGCAAAAGCAGAGACATGGTGATTAGTTGTTTCAAGCTTGCGGGTCCCACCACAGTTCAATCTTTCATCCAAGTTGCTTGCCTGGCCAACGTCCACTTCATTACTTGTCAAAAGAACTGGCACGATATAGTAGTATTTTCAATTGCTGATTGTAAAATTTGGCTAATTCGCATGAAGAGAAATAGTGATGTTTATGAAGCTTTGAGATCAGGTCTTGTGTGGTATAAAATATATTCATTCTCATATATGATCTACCTTCTTCATCACAACTAAACTCGAGGACGAGTTTTTTTGAAGTGGGAGAGACTAATGTAGGACAGTTTTAGTTGGTTTCATATTATATATATCTATATATATATTTAATATATTTTTTTAGAGAGTTTAATTTTGGATACTAATTTTTTTTTATTTTAGTTTTCTTTTGGAAATAGATTTCCTTTTCCTGTTTGGATTAGGATTTCTACAAGTTTCCTTTTATTTTTAGGTTTCTTAGTGCTGTTAGGATTAAGATTTCTCTATTATAAATATATGTATTGCCATAGGGCAGAAATGTATCAATCAATTTATCAATAATATATCAATTGCTTTGCAAATTTTTTTTAACTTTGTGAATTCAAAGTTGTCCTTGTTCGTGCGCAAACAATTTTATAGCTTCCGCTCCGTCAGGGTTTCACTCAGACCTATGGCATTGACTATACTGAGACTTTCTCACCTGTGACTAAGTTCAACTCTGTTCGCATAATTATCTCTCTTGCTTGCCAATCTTGACTGACCTTTTCATCAACTCGATGTCAAAAATGCTTTTCTTCATAGTGATCTTACAGAGACGGTATACATTGCTCAACCTCCTGGATTTGAGTCCAAGGGGGAGTGTGTTTGTCATCTCAAGAAATCTATTTATGAACTCAAACAGTCACCTCGTGCATGGTTTGATAAGTTTAGCAAAGCAGTGGTTACTCATGGCATGACTAGAAGTCAAACTGATCATTCATTTTTCTTTAAAAAGACAAAATGTGGCATTGTAATTTTGGTGGTCTATGTGGATGACATCGTCATTACTGGGAGTGACAAGGAGGGATTCAGACCTTGACTCATCATTTGGGTTTGAATTTTCTCACTAAAGATTTGGACAGGCTCCGTTATTTTCTTGGTATTGAGGTTGCTAGATCAAAGAAAATGATTTGTTTATCTCAGAGAAAATATACTCTTGATCTCTTAAGGGATACGGATTATCTTGGCTCTAAACCTACAACAATCCCATAGAGACTAATCTGAAGCTACTGTCTGAGGTTGGTGACTTGGTTGATGATCCAAAGATGTACAGACGTCTTGTAGGCAAGTTGATTTATCTAACCATTACTCCTCCAGAAATTGCTTATGCAGCCAGTGTTGTGAGTCAATTTATGACTAGGCCACGAATTCCTCACATGAACGCGGTTATATGGATTTTGAAGTGTCTTAAGGGGGCTCCGAGTCGTGGTCTTTTCTATCAGTCATCTGCACATTTGCGCATCAAAGGTTATACTGATGCTGATGCTGATTGGACAGGTTCTCCCTCAGACAGACGATCAATAACTAGCTACCGTACTTTTATAGGAGGTAATCTAGTAACTTGGAAAAGTAAGAAGCAATCGGTTGTGGCACGGTCCAGTGTTGAAGCTGAGTACCGTGTCATGGCTCATACTTCTTGTAAGCTAACTTGGTTGAGAACTATGTTACAAGAATTTGGGTTTTCAGTTCAAGACCCATCTCTTCTCTATTGTGATAATCAGGCAGCTATTCACATTATTGCCAATAATCTAATTTTTCATGAGCGAACCAAGCATATTGAACTTAATTGTCATTTCATTCGTTCTAAGGTGACTTCCAAATAAATTGTGACTTCGTTTGTATCATCCGGTAATCAGTTAGCAGATATCTTTACTAAGGCACTTCCAAAGCATGCCATTGATTCTATCTGCAACAAGCTGGGAGTTGTTGACATCTACTCTCCAGCTTGAGGGGGATCGAGTGTCGTCAGTCAATCATTCCTTAATTAGGGATATATCAATTATTCCTTAATTAGGGGCAGAATCATTCCTTTCCATATATTGTTGTTTTCCTTTTTTTTTTTCTTTAGATCATTATAAATTCAGATTGTAGTCAAACTTCGAATACATAATAAAAAAGTCTATTCCTCTCCTCTTTCTCTAAGATTTCTCTCTCAACTTAGCCTATATTCTTGACAATATACATTGGTGAGAGATTTGTGAGAAGATCAAGAGTGGGAATTAGGTTTTTTATATCTTTACACTCTTGGGTTTTTTTTCTTATATATTCAATCTAGGAACCAAAGATTATTTTTGGTGATTGAATATATATCAAGGAAGGCTGAGAAATCAAATTGCTAAAATCAACTAAATGATTCAACAGAGAGAAGAGACGATGAAAGATTAGTAGAGAAGTGAGTTCGAAGGCACTGAACACCGTAAACTGAGTAGTTAAAGACCTGGAGATCTTCGAAACAACTGAAGATTTGGTATTAGCTGTGTTTAGAGATCAACTAAGAGTTCGAAGGCATTGAATAGTGACCTAGGTTGGACATCTGTTTCTCTATAATGAATTGTTCCTAGCCTTGTGAGGCTCCGTGGTTTTTTACTTTCGTTTGAGAGTTTTTCATGTAAATTGGTTATCTTATTCTCTCTTTAACTTACTTTGTTTATTTATTGTTCATATTATATTTGTGAATTGAAATTGAAATGATAATCATTATTTTCACAAGCATAAAAGATAATTATTAATTGGCAGCTCACGTTTTCTCTTGAAGTACTTCTTACGGAATGGTTTTTACCAGCTTCGGCACAACGCTCTTCCAAGACCTTAAAGCTCTTCAGCCCAAACAAAAACATCCTAAAAGGAGGCTTTTCGACTTTAAAAGCCGAAAGCTGCTTGTCAAAAGCCATCCCAAAAGTAAGTTTGAATAACCTATTATATAGCATCAGATACTCTAACATTCAATTTCAAACCACCACCAAGAGGGACTTTAAATAGTTTAACTTTTGCTTTTGAATAATCACCTAAATAGGCTTCAAACAATTCAGTTAAATAGTTAACTGTTGCTTTAGAATAATCACCTAACTCGTAGGGGTGTTCGATTTCGTACGGTTCTAGGAAATGATCCCAACGGTTCTTTAATTTTGCAACCGAAATCGAAACTGTTGAAGCATGAAACCGAACCATGAAAGACCGGTTTGGTTCAGTTTAGAACCACATTTCTGGAACTTTGCATGTAATGAATTTAAATTAATCGTTGTTTTCAACTGCTAGTCAATTTGCTTGAGTTTCACTGAAATCAATTTGGAATTGCAAAGCATGCATTTTGAATCTGACCATGACATATATGTATGGAAGCATTTGGACCAAACCCTGCCCATGAAGAAAAAAGAAGGGCAAAGCTTGTCACTATTAATTGAAGTCCATTTGAAGTGTATGTTAACCTCGATTTGTGATGGAGCGGAAGTTATGAATGTTTGCGCACGAACAACTTTGAAACCAAAAAGTTAAGAAAAAATTGCAAAGCAATTGATATATTATTGATTGCTTCATGCCTTATGGCATTACATATATTTATAATAGACATAATCCTAACAACACAAGGAAACCTAAAAACAAAAGAAAACTTGTAGAAATCATAATTCTAATAGAACAAAGAAATCTAAAAACAAAAAGAAAGCTAGGAGCACAAGAAACTGCTAAAAATAAAACTCTCTCCAAATATGCTAAAAAAAATTAAATAAGAAACCTAATAATTAAAAACTACTAAATATTAAATTTCACCCGAATCCGACTTCGTTTGGTCCACGAACAAAATTCCCGAAATATTCAATAGATCTCCTATAAGACGAAAAAATGCAGTTTTGAGGCCCTAGACGATGGAATTCGACTAAAAAACACCATGGGAAAGTAGCTTTTGCTACTGGGTTTTGTTTATTGGGTCATTTCCGATCAAATATGGGTTTCTTCGAGTTAAAATAGATTCATTGACAATTCTGTCCTACATCAATCCCCTCCCCTTCAAAAAAAACTTGTCCTCGAGTTTAACTGTGTCTCATCGTATATTAATATGAATAACAATTCATACCATTGAGGACTTGGTCGGGAAATTTAATAAACTTGCTTTTTAGTTATCCAATCCCAAAAGAACACCAATTGTGACAGCTTTCCAATCTTCCTTGGCAACTCAAAACAAAAGAAATTATTTGAAATAACAAACCTTTGAAGCTTTCTACAATACCCAATCTCACTAGGAATTGAACTAAACTTATTCTGCCCCAATTTATTGGACTCCAAACTCGTCAAAATCAGGTCAGAATGGCGGCATGTATCAGGATGAATTATTGATGTTGGGTAATTGTTTGGAAAACCAACCAGCCAAAGTTGACTACAAAGTTCAAGCTTATAAAAAATATGACTACTCAGAGAATTGTCAAAAAGCTTTAATTGAGTCATTTTGGTTAGATAATGAAATCCAAACATAATAGAACCTACGAGGGAATTAATGGAGATGTGAATATTTGTCAACCTTTTCAAGTCAGCATACTTTCACAAGCCATATATCTTTTGCGCAACAACTACAACAACTAAGTCATTGAATTTATCTCCCTGGTCTAGTGGTACTCCTTCATCAAGTGGGACACTGCTATTTAAAGGATCAACTTTTGTTGTTGCTCTAATTCCTCCAAGAAATTCCAAACCTATGACATCATTGCTTCAAACAACAGATGAAAGATTGTTTGGGTGAATTCCAAAGCCCATTTCCCGAGCCTCCTACGTAGGCCTGTATCCACCTTGGCCAACAACATCAATAAATTTGAACGTGGCCTTTTGAACATGCTCTTCCACATCTTGTATATGCAACTTGGAAAAATCATTGACCCGATTATCAAGTGATTCATCTTGCTCAATTGAAGTAATTAATTTCTTGTCACCATCCTTTTTCAAGTCTATTTCTCTCAAATCAACAACTATGTCTTTAAAGTGGGTCTCTGAAGTTATGTCATTGGAAACCTTTTCGGGTGCATCTGCGATGACTAAGGCACAAACAATTCCATCCTCTTCAACTGCAAGAGATAAAAAAATAGAATTTTGTTTGCAATCAATCTCAACAAAATCAATAGTCTCCTCTACAAAATTACCATCCTCTCTATGGTAGAACTCCTCTGCATACATATTGACCGACGAATTATCGTTCCTGCAATTGTGATATTTGTTATATATCATCTGCTCGTATTTTGGTGATAGAAATTTAGCTTTTAACAACCTTTTCATCTTGTACCACGATTGCACACGTTATTTTCCTTGCCTCATACAGTTAGTTTGTGTCTGATCCCACAAAGCCGAAGTATATCCTTTAAAATTGAAGCCTACAAGCGGAACTTACTTGTTTTCGAGTACATCAAAATACTCAAAAAAGTCTTCAACTTCTTCAAGCCAATCCAAGACTTCCTCAATAATAAAACTTTTATGAAAAGTGAGTAGATCAAGTTTTCTTTGAAACTCACGATTGTCCGGATATTTACAGAGACTCTATAACGTCTACCTCGATCAAGTCGATCAGCTGCAACTCCTCTGAATTCAAACCCCTCATCATCAAAATAATCCTCATAGGCTGGAGGCCTACGCGGACATACAGAAACATAACCCATATTCGGTTGGCTGCGAGGAACAACTCCAACACGATCCCGAACTGGATTACGAACCTGATTGCCATCAATCCCAAAACCAGCAATCTGTCTACACTGCTGATCAAATCACTATTCTTGAGTATGCATGGCTGCCCAAGGGGGCACAACAACCAATTGTCATTAGACCAGGGTAAATCAAGGCTCTGATACCAAATAACGGAGCGGAAGTTATGAACGTTCGCGCACGAACAACTTTAAATCCACAAAGTTAAGAGAAAATTGCAAAGCAATTAATATATTATTGATAAATTTATTGATCCCTGCCCTATGGCATTACATATATTTATAATAGACATAATTCTAACATCACAAGGAAACCTAAAAACAAAAGGAAACTTGTAAAAATCCTAATCCTAACAGAAAAAGAAAACCTAAAAATAAAAGAAAAACTAGTAGCACGAGAAACTGCTAAAAATAAAACTTTTTCCAAATATGCTAAAAAAAATTAAATAAGAAACCTAATAATTAAAAACTACTAAATATTAAATTTCACCTGAATCCGACTTCGTTTGGTCCACAAACAAAATTTCTAAAATATTCAACAGATCACCTATAAGACGAAAAAATGCACCTTTGAGGCCCTATACGATGAAATTCGACTGAAAATGTAAGGACCGTAACCATTTTTGGCCGGTTTTCCGTTAACTTCATTTATCGTCATGATGATGTTTTAAATGATTGTTTATGTGTTTTAAGTGTAAAATACATGTTTATATAACTTATTTAAGGTTTGGAGAAATTTTCGGAGCGTTTGGCAAAAATTGACTTTTTCGGGTTCGGTTGACCCGATCGCGCAGGCCTCGTTGACCCAGAAAATCTAAAATTATCGGAATGACTTCAAATACGGAGGGTAGCTTAAATAAAATATTTTACGCGCAACGAAATCAATTTCGTGTCAATTGGAGTTACGAAACTCTGAAAATGAGCCCGGGAAGGTTTAGGGAAAAGGTAATGGCACTTTTGTGAATAAGTGTAAGTCATCTTGCTATAAATAGCAAAGTTAGAGATTTCAATTCATTTCTCCTTCATCCATCAACCAAGAAACGATCTACGCGTTGAGAGCTCGAGATTGGTCCGATCAAAATCATCTTCGGACAAAGTTGAGGGAGATTTTAGCTTAGAATTGAGGTTGGGGTATTGTCTCCTTCCTATCATCGATTCCTTAGGAATTGATATGAATTCTATTGGTTAGTATGTCTAGAATTGTTAGAAAATTATTCTTGCACTTTTAATTGGGTCAATTCATGGTAATTGATGATATTGTTAAATTCATGTGTATTGAATTGTGTCTACATGCTATGTGTTTGATAAGATGCATGAATATGATCATTTCTTCAAATGCTGCATTGTGATATGCATGGAATTACCTGTTTTGGCATGTGAATTAAGTGGCTTATGATGCACTTGAATTATGGAATTGTTGCATGGTGATATATATGGAATTACATGTTTTAGCATGTGGATTAAGTGGCTTATGATGTACTTGAAATTGTATGTGTTGCCATACTTGAAACCTATGTGATTGGTTGTTGATTTTAGGAGTAGGTCAGAAATGAAAAAGGGTTCCAAGCCCGAAACTTGGCCAAGGGATTTTGTCTAGACCTTCGGGTTACTAGCCCGTGAAGTAGAATATTTGAATTTTGTCTAGACCCTCAGGTTTTAGCCCGTGAAGTAGAATATTTAGAGAAAATTGCTCGAAAGGCTTTTGACCCATGACCTATGACAACTCCCATCCTTGTATGATTTCGAAATTTATGTGGTTTGGTGTTTAAGTGTTATTATTGAATCATGCTAATTATATTGATACTGCGTGGCATTTTCCTTAGAATTGAGTAATGTTGAACATGTTTTCCATTTAAGCTTGGAATTGAAAAAACCTTTGAGCATGTGTATTGAAGTATGCCATATAATGTAGGAATGCCATGATAACATTTCACGAGTATTGGAAGTATGCCATAAAGTATAGGGATGACATGCTTGCATTCTTGTAGGTCGCGTCGAGTCGATTCATTTGTTGGTTTAGGTATATCTACTGAACCGCCATGGTACTCCCTCCCTTCCCCAACCATTTTTACAGATAAGGCACCAGTCGTGGATGGAGCTTGAGGAGCCTGAGGGATGAAATTTATATTTCGCCATTATCATTTATGTTATGTTTTCGTATGCCATGTTAGAACATTTATCAAACTTGTAATTCGAATTTAAAATTTTACATTTGAATATATGTCCGGTTTGTGGACTCTTTGCATGAAATGAACATGTATAAGATCATTTATATTTTTTGGATTAATTATATGAAATGCATGATGTTTTTGACATATCATTTATGATTGGAATGTGGTTGGTTAAGTTTTATATATTGAAAATGTATATATACGAGGATTGGTGTAAGATTTGGACAAAAAATGCGGTGGAGTTAGTCGACTGACTCTTTTAAATAAGTCGACTGTTTTCGGCAGAGCATTTTTGAGCTTTCTAGAGGGGCAAATTAGTCGACTGACTCCTTTAAATAAGTCGACTGATAGAGATTTTCAATTAGTCGACTGACTCCTTTAAATAAGTCAACTGATAGAGATTTTCAATTGATCGACTGACTCCTTTAAATAAGTCCACCGATAGAGATTTTCAAGCAATCGACTGCTCCTTTAAATAAGTCAATTGATATAGATTTTCAAATATGTGGAAGTAGTCAACTGACTCTTTTGAATAAAGTCGACTGTTTTCGGTAGAGTATTTTTGAGCTTTCTAGAGCAGCAAATTAATCGATTGCTCCTTCAGATAAGTCGACTGATAGAGATTTTCAACTACTTTTCAATAGGCATAACTTTGTCGTCTCAAACCCAATTTAAGTGATTCTTTTTTTGAAATCGAGTATTTTTGAATCCTCTTTCCAATGATTTTAGTCTCAGCCTTTAATAATGAATGTACAAGGAGTTATGTGTCCATACTTGTGTAATAAGATCCTTTGAAGGGTTGTATGGTTTAGGCCCGTTGAAATAAGTTGTACATACCAGTGTATGTATGTGATTAAGCTTCCGCAATATTTAAAGGTTAAAATGGTTCATTAGGGAGAAATGAACTGGTTCACTAGGGAGAAATGAACTGGTTCACTCTCGGAATTTGGACTTTGACCGAGGGAGTTCCGGTGGTCCAGATTTTGGAGTGTGACAAAAAAACACCATGGGAAAGTAACTTTAGCTACTGGGTTTTGCTTATTGGGTCGTTTTCGATCAAATATGGGTTTCTTCGAGTCAAAATAGGTTCATCGACAATTCTGTCCTACATCAATTTGATATATTATGTAGCCCAAACTATTGACCCTTTTGTTAATTTCGATTGCATAGTTAATCTGAAAAATAGTAGCATTCACTACAAGTTAATTGACCATTTTGTTAATTATATTTTTTATATTATATATTTTTTTTTTTTCTAAAGGTTTGGTTCGGTCCTAATAGACCTAGACCTGGAACCGGAACCGCAGCGAACGATTCCAAAAATTTGGAGCCAGAACCATAGCGAACGGTTCGATTCAATTCAGCTACAATTCTTTACGGTTCGTGATGGTTTACCGGTTCCACTGGTTCTTTGTTCACCCCTACTAACTAGGCTTTGAATAGTTAAGTCTAGGTTTAGGATTGAGCCACATTTTTATCATAAATTGGACTCGTGGGGTGGAGGTCAAAGTGAAACACGACAAAACTAGTTTAAGAAACAGAGTATGGAGGGAGTTAACATATTCCGAAATGACCTATGCTCATTTGGGACATCATCCAGGGGGCTAACAATTTGGTTGTCAACTCATGTAAATGACCATTTGACCTTTCCTTTCTTGAGATAATAATAATATTTGTTATGATACTGATAGATGATGCTTTTGCAAATTTCACACACTCCTCCAACCACAACCTGAACTGATATATAGAAACAAAAAAGAAAATAAACAACAAATCAAAAAAAATATCTCTTGTGAAAACCAGACAGTATATCAGAAAAAACACACAAGGGGGGAGAGAGAGGCATACCAAGCCAATATTTGAAATAAAATCCATACCTGTATAATGAGCGTCTCCAAGGACGGTAGCATGGTGACTGATCAAGCAGATCAAGGTTAGCTAGCATATCGCATGCATATATGTCCAGCCATATCAATGATTCTAAATTTCCAAGCCCTTGAACCTCTGTCAGCTTAATGCAACTTCTAAGTGATAATTTCACCAAAATTTTCAAATTTGACAGATTCGGTAATCTTTCCAGTGAATAACAGAATGCAAGAGATATAACAACTAGACTTGAAGGTAACCCCAGTATACATCGAAGATCGTGACAGAATTGTACATCAAGCACCTTCAGCTGAGAAAGGGCACTAATCTCTTCTGGCAGGGTCCTAATATTGGTATAATCCAAGGTCAATTTCTCCAATTTGGAAAATTTCCAAATATCTCTTGGAATCTCCACATTCTCACAGCCCCCAACAAAGTGCAACTCCAGTAAATTAACCAGATTTGTTTCATTAGGGATACAAGCGACATCCAAACTCCTTAGACTTGAGGGAAGTTGTGGTTGTGATTGAAGCTCTGTGCAGCCTCCTAATTTAAGGGTTTGGAGGCAAGAGAGCTCCAAAATGCTCGTTGGTAGGCTTTGGATTTTGGTATCATAAAAGCTCAAGAATCTTAAAGATGTTAGACTCCCCATATTACTAGGAATGTGCCCTTCCAAATAACCACAATGTGTGAAATCCAACACTTCTAACTTCTCCAACATCCAAATTTCATCAGGTAAATTCCTTATATCAGAATATGAAATATCAAGCACTTTTAAATTCTTCAGATTACCAATGGATCGGTCCACTTGAACCAAACTTCTACAGCGTCGAAGAATCAATATCTCTAGAGCTGCATATGATGAAAAGTCTGGAGTTCTTCTTAAAGCGCAATTAGCCAGTTGTAGAACTTTTAGCTTTTTTGCCATCTATTAAAAGAAATAACAGAAAACACAAAAAGATTAATTTTAAACAAATATACTATGGGATAAAAGAAACAAAAGTATAGATACTAAACAATACCTTGATTTGATTCCAACCCCCCCAGTCTTCTGTGATGCCACTATCTGATAGATCAAGAATGACTAGATTCTTCAAATGAAAATTGGTCGGTTTAAAATGTGAAGAGCAACGATGCCAATCAAGCCATCTTAACTGGGGCAGAAGATGCTCAAAATCCCCAACAAGGTTTGTGCCTTCCACTCGGAGATACCTTAGATTCACTAGCTTTGTGAATTCCTTACCTGTAAAGCGAGGCTTCTTTTCAGGCCCTAATTCAAAGTGAAGACTTAGGGCTTCAACCTTTTCCGTTCCCTGCCAATGGAAAAAATAAGTATACAACATATTATGACCAAATTTCACAGCCTATTACGCCTAATAAGGCATATAAAATTTAGTGCACTCAAATCTTACCCTCCGTCCCTCAAATATGGCCAAGGCATCCTCATGATTCCACAACCTACTACGATTTCCCCGGATCTTTTCTTCATTGACAATTTTCTTACCAAGAGCTCTCAACTGATGATGCATCCTCAACTCATTAGCATCTCCCACTTTTACTAGAGACATGAGACAAAGGACATTCAATTCCTTTTCCGGATGATAACCACAATCATCCCACATGTAAAATACAGTTTCTTTATCCATCCCAGTAAAAAGGCATGCAATATCAAGAAATATTTGTTGTTGTGCATAATTTAGTGCTTCATAAATTACCCTCAACATTTTTTCGACTTCATCATGCGATATTTTCTCCAATTTCTTCAATGTATCCTCCCATACCTCTTTCTCCATGCTAGATAAAAACGAACCAACAACCTCGAGAGCTAGAGGAATCCCTGCAACAGTGGATGCAACCTCTTTAGAGATACTATAATAGTCTATTGGAGGAAACTTCCTTCTAAAGGCATGCATGCTGAAAAGTTGAACAGATTGCTCAGAATCCATTACTAGAGGTTCATAGGTTGCATCCACTTTAAGATCATCTAAAACATGTCTATCTTCGGTTATAATTATGATCCTACTTCCTGAACCAAACCAATCACGCTTCCCCACAAGCCTAGCAAAATGCGAGCTTTCATCCAGATCATCAAGAATAATGAGAACTTTCTTTTTGATAACAATGTTTTTAATCACGTCGATTCCACTATCAACATCAGTAATGTCAGGACACCTTTTTAGAATGTCAGCAAGAAGTTGTTTCTGTAAACTTACAACGTCCTTGTTCTGTTGAACCATTTCTCGAACATCTGCGAGGAAGCTACAACATTCGAAGCACTCAAGGAGCATGTTGTAGATGAACTTGGCAATAGTTGTCTTGCCAATACCACTGATGCCATGGATACCAACTATTCGTACTTCATTGGAGTCAACCTTTAATGATCTCATCATTTCATTTACATGGTAATCCATTCCAACCAAGTAGTCAGTTACAACCATGTTATTCATGTAATTCTTCTTTAACTCTAACAATACTGTTGGAACAATATTCTCTTTTATGAAGTTTTCTCCTCCATGCCTGATTTATGTCAAGGTGGAAAATATAACGAAAAATTATTGCCAAGGAAATAAAAGTAAACAATAAAATGATTTCTACTTTCTTTATTTTGATTTTAAGTAATAATTATTTATTTTTAGGCATTTCAAATTGAATACCGACTTTAAATTATTTTGAGTACTATCAAATTCACAAAAAAGATAGTCCTAAAATTATTCTTATAATTTGGTTTCCATCCCTCTAATTTGAATTTTAATTTCTATCTTACCCATTAATAAAAGCTTCTTGCTTATTGTTTATGATTTCTTGAATTCCAACATTGCGTAATAATTATGAAGTTCTGCAACAAAATAAGTGACTTATTATTAGCAGGATTCAATAAATTACCAGCTAAGTTCTTTATTCAAGTCCCAACCCTCCAGTTCTCCAACCTTCCACAGTGCCTCCTTCCATTCCTTAACAGCTCTTTCGTCGAAAAGCTTGGCGTGCTTGTGAAAGGCATTCTCGTAACTCCCAGATTGATGCTTCACATCCGAGGGTTCGACGTCGTAGAAGATGGGTAAAATCAATTGTCCCATACTTCTCCTGCAGTACACCATCTCGGTGAGCTCCCAAAGGCACTTTTCACTGGAAGCATATTTTTTGGAGAAGATTGGGATTGAGATCTTTGATTCCATGATTGCTTCCATGATCTCCCCCATAACGATCTCCTCTCCTTTATGCGGATCCTCAATGTCTCGAAAAATTTGAACTCCTACACCATTGAGAGCGGTGTACAGGGAATTGGCGAATGCAAGGCAAGTGTCTGAGCCACTGAAACTCAAGAAGACTTCATATCCTGGAAGGGACGAGGATAAAGAGTTCGAAGCATATGCATTTATAAGCTGAGAGGCATCATCATTTGAATCTTCCTTGGGGACTTCATATCCTGGAAGGGACAAGGATGAACAGTACGAAGCATCTGCATTTAAAAGCTGAGATGCATCATCTTTTGAATCTTCCTTGGGAACTACATATCCGGAAATGGCCAAGGATGAAGAGTACAAAGCATCTGCATTTAGAAACTGAGCCGCATCATGGTACAAATCATCTGCATTTAGAAGCTGAGATGCATCATCTTTTGAATCTTTCTTGGAGACTTCATATCCTGGAAGGGCCGAGGATGAAGAGTACGAAGCATCTGCATTTAGAAGATACAAACTTGAGAAATTTTGGTAGCGTAAACACCGGTTATCCCTAATTACTTGTAAACCACTGAAATTGTTTAAACGATGACTCAGCCTTGAAAGTTTAAGGTAGTAACCCTGAGACCTTATCATCCAAGCAAACCTGACGGTTTCTTTTGGGTGGGGGAATAGTTAACAATAAAAGGGAACAAAAAGAGTTAATATACCTGTAATTAGAGAGCTTGGGTGCCTTAGCTGATTGTTAACCAATAATGGCCTTACTACATCAGAAATATTCCGCCGACGATTGTGTCCAGCTAGACGTCTCCTGCAACTTCTCTTCCCATCATCAAATTCCTCTAGTAAATGAAACCTGCTGCACTGCTGGCAGAACCGTTGTTTGTGACCACCGATTATAACCCTTGCACTCTTTGAATGGAGTTCACAGACCTTATGACGTCTATGGTAGTCCTTAGAACAACTAAGGTCCACATTGCAATCGTCTACCTGGCACAATGATATCTGAATCCCAGTATTAACTGCATGTTCCCTCTTTGATGAGCCTGAAGGTGGGGAAAATACCATTTTGGAACCACTAGGCACTTTCAAACTATCCAGAGTCTCATTCCCTAAATCAACTGCCTGACCAAGCTTCAAATCTAGTGAAAAGTCAACACGTGCCCTCTTTGATAAGCCCGAAGGTGGGGACAATGCCATTTTAGAACCACTAGGCACTTTCAAACTATCCAGGCTCATATTTCCCAAATCAACCGCCTGACCAAGCTTCATATCTAGTGAAAAGTCCCCCATAATCCCCTGTTCTTGCAAGCTACTTGACCCACTAACCGGATTGATATTGGGACTGGTTTCTTGTTGGTTTCTTGAGAAATTCATGTTTCAAGATCAATATATATATACACTAAAATCTTGGTAGTGTACCAGGGATGCCACTCATAAGTTGGACAGTCTTCCTGACCATTTACTGGCAATCAACACACTAACAAGATAGATCCACTTTCAACACCACTTTTTCCTGTCAAACAAAACCAAAAAATTGTTAGGTATTATGTGTCTCAAATTGTCATATAAGTAGGTTTCTATTTTAGAGTTGTATTTTAAGAAATTTGTGTTAGGCAAGTCTTAAGCTTTAAGAAATTGTAATCCTTGTACAACAAGGAATTGAGTTTTGGGCTCTATAAATAGATACCTAGATGTGGGTTGATACTTGTGAGTTGAGAAAGATGTAGCCTCGTGACGGAGTTGAGTTGATGAATAGAGGGAGTTTACAGGTTGGTAGAGTGTGGAGAGGACACTGATGGCTAAGAGCTCTGGGACAAGGGCTAGTTTTTGTATACGGTCCGGTGTTGGGCATTGGCTACCGTTGTAATATCTACCTGATTATAATAGAATCTCTTCTTATCTGTGGACGTAGACCAAGTTGTGCCTAACCACGTCTTGTGTTTTGCTTGTGATTTGTGTGTGATTGGTTTTAAATATGCTTTCGCATCCATTGCTCCCAACAAAATACCATAAAGTTTAACCAGATTAATCAAGTTTATCTTCAATCGATCAGTCTTAACTGTAAGAAGAGACCAACATGAAATGCCAAAACACATCAAGGATTTATGTAATTGTGTAAATATGTATATCTACAAATATATATGAGCTCAGAGTCATAAAAAACTATTGACAGATAGGAAAGAATCCATCAAAATGACATGCCTAGTGAGCTTAGTTATACTAAGAATCTGAACTGTATCAAAGTAAAACCTATCAAAATCACGCACACAGATTCCTTCAAGAAAGCAGAGCAAAACCCACAAAAGGTTTGGAATTTTTATAAATTCTAGAGACAGAGAGAGAATCGAAATCTAACAAAATTGATGCGTGTAAGAAACAAACAAATAATGAGACACCTCAAATTGAGGAAAGAGATATTTCTAACCTTCATTTTCTTTTAAATTGCAGTGATCTGAGCAAGAATCCTATAAGGAATTCAACACAGGAAAGTGTAAGAGGAGAGTTGGAATGGACTTGCCAATCTGGCATTTTTAGAGAGAGTAGAAAGCCAAGGTGAGTAAACAATCTGAGCTACCTGTATACAGTCAAACTCATTGCAGTAAATCATAAAGATCATATAAACAGTATGAAAGCAAAAGGTGTAAAAGAATAGGAAAAGCAGTGGATCATAAAGTGTAATAAAGGCGAAGAGGACAAAAGGAGCAGGTCATATAAACAATATGAAAGCAAAAAGTGTGAAATAATGGGAAAAGCAGTGGATGATAAATGTAATAAAGGCAAAGAGGACAGAAGGAGCGAGTCGAAGTGTCCTTGTATTTTTCTCTCTCTTGCCTCGTGTCCCCATCTACTATTTTTCTCTAAATAACCGAGAAGGTCAGAAGTAGGGGTGCACACGGTTCGGATTGGTCCGGTTCTGACATTTTTTGGAACCAAACCGTTTGGTCCGGTTCCACTAAAAATGGAACCGGACCGAACCGTTTAACCGTATAGAACCGGACCAAACCGAACCGCGAAGAACCGGTTTGGTCCGGTTCGGTTCCACGGTTCACCAACCTATAATTATAATACTTATAATTATAATACTATAAGTATATTATAAGTATAATATTTCAAAAACAAAGATTGCAATTATAGTATAATTATAATACTATAAGTATATAATAAGTATAATATTTAAATATTAGATATAATATATTTTATATTTATATATATAGAAACGGTTCGGTCCGGTTCGGTTCGGTCCTAAGGGACCAAAAACCGTAACCGAACCGTTACTATACGGTTCCACAAAATTGGAACCGTGACCGAACCGAACCGCGAAAAAACCGGACCGAATTGTCCGGTCCGGTCCGGTCCGGTTTGGATTCCCGGTTTGGACGGATTTTTGTGCACCCCTAGTCAGAAGGGTATTGGTACTTTCCCAAAATGCCCCTCAGTAGGGCGGCAATGAAAAGGCAAAGGGACCATAGAACTACCATCATGCGATACCCCTTAAATGACTAATATACCCTTAATGAAGGGTGACGTGGCAACATGAATTTAATTACACGTTTTCTTGAAATACTTCATAAATTATATTTATGCTCCAAACTTTCAAATATCGCAATTTCACACCCCAAACCTCTAGAATCCGATTTCTAGACAAAAAAATAACTTTCACTAGAGGATATAATCCTCAAACCAACACCCACAGAAGGGTGAAAAGACTAAAATGCTCCTAGAATACTCTTAAGGTGTTTTTACATCAAATATAAAACAAAATAGGTGGTATCTACTTTTTTGTTCGTCATCGTATCGTAACGCCGAACAAAGAGGGGCAGTTATAGATACCTCATTTTGTCCCTACTCATTCGTAGTAATAAATGGTATAAAAAAATCTCTTCTTCAATAACATTATTTTGGTCAAACTTAAGAAATTAGAAAGTTTGACCATCGAATCAGAAAACGGGCTTTGTCATTACATCCAGAAAGTCTCAAAAACTTGGAATACCCTAAAATCAAGTTTGTAAAACTACCCGAAGCATTGATCAATCAACCTTAAATTAAGGGCAAAACAATCAAACTTATCTGAAGAGAACAGTCTCGAATCAATTTAGGAATCAACTAATCTCCCAAAAATCATAAGAAAATCATGATGTCATGTTTTTCTACACTTTTTTGTATGCTGAAATCATGTATGATGTCACACACCTATAAATTCCTGAAGTGCCCTTTATTAAGAAAAAACTATTCAAAAGAGGGTGGGCATCACATCTTACCCTTGAAAATATGACAACAATTCCCCTATATGTTTTCTTGTTCTAAGAAGTGTCTCAATAATTTTCATATTCACATTTTCATGCCCAACAAGCAAAAATCTCTATAAAAAGGGCCCTTACACCCCTCAAAACATACTTTAGCATCACCTAGCATCCCCTAAAGTATAGAAATTCTTGCTAACCTTCTCTAGAATCCTCCAACAGTCCCTAGCAAGAAGAAATATTACTTTCAAAACTCTCAAGACTAAGAGACATAAGCCAAAGAGCAATCTCTAACCTTTACTTTTGCATTTCTCTTATTCTACTCATTTGCATGGTCTTATAATTTGCATGCATAAACCCTAGTCAATTCTCTAACACGCAGGTTAAGGATATGTGGTGTAGACACCCATTCTGCACCTCCCATATTTTTGAGCGATTTGTAAGAACACATGATAGGAGATCATAATTTTTGGTTCTCAAAATCAACATCCACAAAAAATTGAATGTTCGATCAGCGATCAAACTTCGCCATCATGTCGAGAGCATCCCATCACCTTAGAAAACCCAGGATTGTTTCGTAAAGTGATCCTGAATATTCGATTATTATAGGGGTAAAATCATAATTTTGCATAGGACATTCATCGTCAAAGAGGCAAAATTGTAACTTTACACCTAAAAAAATCAATTATTGGATCAAAGATCAAACTCCGCCATCACATCGATAGTATCCCAAAAATTTGGAAAAGCCTGGGATCACTTTGTAAAGTGATCCCGAACATTCAATCATCATAGGGGCAAAATTATAATTTTTTATCAAGACAAATCCAACTATTCGATTGGCAATCAAACTTCTCCATCACGTTTGGAGCATCCCAAAACCTTGGTAGCACCTGGCTTCACTTCATAAATTGGTCCCAAACATCCAATCATCATAGGAGCAAAATCATAATTTCACACTAAGACAAATTCAATTCTTGGATCAAAAATTCGACTTCGCCATCGTGTCCAAAACACTCAAAGATCCTAATAGAGCCTAAAGATCAAGCATGAAATGCAAAATCAAGATTTGGTTAATGGAGTCAAAAGAAAAGGGCAAAATGGTTATTTAACCATCCTTCTAGAAGAGTATCATTTACAACATTTTGAAGGTGCTACTCTCTAAAAAATGAACTAAATTTGTCTCTTTCTCACTTCGAAGTGCTACTCTCACAAAAATGAACTAAAACTGTCTCTTTCTCACTTTGAAGTGTTGGACAATAAAAAATGAAAAAAAAAGATTGTGTGGGTAATTGATGGTTAAGCTCACGTTGGTGCAAAGGTTGGCCAATGGATTTCTCTTGGAGTTCACTACTTCTTTTGTTATAATGACACTACTTCTTGGGAGACATTGTTTCGCTTACTTACCTTGGCATTTGAGATGTAAAAATTGAAAATGCATAATATTTTGTTGAATTGTGTAGAACATGTTAGTTTTTGGGAATTGCTAAATGCCCAAAACCCTATGTTTTCTATGTCATAGGAAGATTTGTAAGTAATACAATGTTTCATATAATTGTTAATGAGTCTTGCATGAGGAGTTGGAACATAAGTTTAACTTTCATTACTTGGACTTGGCTATTGAAAATGAACTTTCTGGAATTAAAATAGACATGTCTATGGTTGTACATAGTTTGGTTTGAACTAAAAAATGTTAAGTGAGATGTTTAGAATGAAGTTTAGAAGTTGATGTTGCTGTGACTTAGAACTCATTTTTATAAGGTTTATGTTCTCAAAATATGTCTAGTTAATTAGTTCATATAAAATTTCATGGTATTTGGATGGGTAAATGATTTTTTTAGAAATCATGTGGTGCTTGTTGCTTATTTATTGTCACTAGATTGCGATTGAATTTTGGTTAATACACTAGACTAGTTCTTGACCTTGAAAAATTATTAAAATTTTCAGATTTGTAGCTCTTTGTATCTACCTTCTAAAAACCTAAGCCTTGAAATTTTATCCCTACTCTAAATATTCCAAAAGAACAAATTTCTTTGCGGGATTTATTTTTCAGTCCTTATTCTTTCACTGCAATAGACCAGTTTTATCTCAAAAACTGATTTCATTGGAAATTTTTATACTATTTGGAAAGTCATATTATTGTAGTATTTTGAGTGTATTATTCACACAATTTTTATTTGCATAAATCCAATGAGTATTAAATTTTATACAATTTTTTATCATATATTGAGCAAAATGTACATCGGTGGACTATTGTCCCCTTTTTCTTTTCTAAACTCTATTAAACACACCCCGAGGTACAAGGAGTGACAATGGACCCCACCATTGTGGGGGTTGTGTTTAGGGCTGCAACTCGAGCGGGTTGGGCAGGCTGGAGACTTAACTCGGGTTCAACCCTAAGTATAAAATGGTCAACCCGAGCCCAGACCAAACCCGACTATGAACCTGACCACGTGAACCCGAGCTCAACCCATTGTTAAATTTCTAATTTTGGGTTGAATTCGGGTTGGCAGTTTCGGATTACATATTCGGGTTCAATTCGGGTTGGTGTTACAAAAAATAAAAAAATTTCAATAATTCTATATTTTTGGCCTGAAACCTGAATCTGTTCTTTCTTATACAAAACCCATTAAAAAAATTGATAAGACATCACATAATATTGGATCAAAAGCTTACAAATTCATTACATCACCATGTCCATATAAAAAATTAACACAAAAGCTAAATTAGTCCAAAGTCACACAAAAGCTATAGTCCAAAGTCACATAATAGGCTATCATAAAGTCATAAACCAGCATTAATAACATTACAAAACAACACATTAGATAATCAAATCATGCATCCTCCCCTCCTAGTTCTGCAAAACAAATATAACAATATCAAGATATGGAGAAGATGTAAAAAAAAATGGCATATATATATCATTTATCAAAATTAATACTACCTCTTAAATTTTAGTAGATGGTTCTCCATCTCCAATGGTGCAAGCTCTAACTTTTTTCACCAAACCTATAGAAATATAAAGAATAAATTGAATCATTAATGTGTCCAAGTCATGAAGTTTTTTGCAAAATAGAATCAACCTACAAAGAATATAACACAAAGTCTAAATAAATAAGTGCATATTCAATTATTTTGATTGTGGCTTCATTTGCTTAGATTTTGATGCATAAGACTTTTTATGTTTATCTTCACCAGTTGTTTTGATTGTGGCTTCATTTGTCGTTGTCTCCATGCTTAAGTTCTAAAAAAATAAAATAAAGAGTTGTTGTTTCAATCAAATTTGACATCCAGATTACTTCAAAGATTTATATATCTACAATGATTTACTTCATATGTAAACCTCTAAAATATAAAAAACACTAAAATATATAAACAATGATCTGCAAATCATTGTTAAACAAAAAATTATTGTCAAACCCTTTCCAGACCATCAACAAATCAACCCATTAACACAAACAATTATTAAACAATAAATCAAATAGACCCAAAAAGAAAAAGCAAAACCCAAACAACATAGATCTACAAAATGTTAATATAACGCAAGAAAAACATAAATTTTACGAAAGAGAGAACTTAGAGCAAAATAAAATGAAGAGAAAGGTACCTGCTAACCGATCGCGATCGATGTACATACGATGTCGTTAGACGAGGAGAAGATGATGGTTGTCCAAGATCGGTGAGGTGAGGAGTGATCACGATCGATGTACATACGATGTCGCCGAACGAGAAGAAGAGGATGGTGGTCCAAGATTGGTGAGGTGAGGACGATGTCACCGAACGAGGAGAATAGGATGATGGTCCAAGATCGGTGAGGTGAGGAGTGAGGACTGGCATGAAGGCTGTGAAGCGGCGCTACTGGTATGTTGCGATAAAATGAAATGGCTCCTTACTCCTTAGGTTTAGGTTGTTTAGCCTCAAAGAAAATAAAAAATGTAACATATTAATGTATTATTAATTTATTATATATATAATTATATATATTTTTTATCTTGCAAATATTATAGAGCTATCCTGCAAATATTTTGATTTTTTTAGGAGAGGATTTAATAATTAAATTAAAAACCTATTGTATTTCAAATTATAATTATAACTTTGATAAATTAAGTCTTCCCACCTGTTACATAAGTCATAAGTAAGACCCGAGTTCCATTATTGAAGACAAAAGATCTAAGTATTTTACTTTCTGAGAACTATAAAACCAAGCTTGTGGAGCTGAAATCGTAAATATTTTAAATGATAAAATGGAATTTAATAAATAGAAGAGTAGAAATTTATATCATAATATTATACAAATCTCAAATTAAAAGTTATCAATTTTCACAAAATAAATTCAAATATTTTGATCGGCCTTCGCTTCAAATATTTGAAGGTTTAAACATTTCATGTATCCAAAGTGAGATCCTACATGTCCAACTATTTGTTATCATATTCTATATGATATAATTTGATATAAGAGTGATACGGTTCCCAAATTCGGTGATAACTTTCATTATGTTTATCATTACTCAAAGTGAAATCATTGTTATCCATTATAATGGATTAATTTGATATCCCTCAACTAGAGTTTTATAGAAAATTTAGTACTTAATAGGTTAAGGACCAAAATGAGGATAATTTAATAACTCACAATTTGCTAATACTTTATCATTTTCTTAATAAATTTGTATTATATGATGTTGAACGTCTCCCCCATGTCTATCATAGTTTGAAATAGGGCGACTTTCACCAGGGGTGTCAACATCGATAATATAAATTGTGATTTTCATCTTCTCAAAACAAATTATACTTCAACCAAACTAAATTATATATTATTCTTATACTTCAACTAATATTTTTATAGTGGTGGACTGGTGGGACGGTTACATAATAATGCTATTCGGGTATGAGTATATGACACAAGGCACACAATCAAGTCCATATCACTGTAAGATAACAGAATTGATTATCACATGAGTTTGATAGTGATGAGTTTTTAGTAAATTTTACTTATTTTAGTGAATTTTATTGATTTATAAATTGCAAGTCCATGTCTTTATTAAAAAAAGTGAGTAATTATTATTTTTTTACTAAATCAATGAATACTAGTAGATTTAAGAATGTAATAAATAAAAATTTATATTATATATAATATATTAGAAGATAAAATAAAATATATATAATATACGTCAAAATAAATAGTGTGAAAAATGGTAGAAGAACTCTTCACATATAGTTTACATGTTTTTAACATTTTAAAACAAATATACAATATTAAGTGTTATATTTTATACATTTGAAAATAAATATTACACTCAGGTATTATTAACAATAAAAAATAAAAAAAATTGATACTAATATTTTGTGCTTATCTTTCCAAAAATATATTAAATAAATATAGTTATTGGTCCTATATTAACAAAAACAAGTTCTAGGCATTATGGTTAGAAGCCCTAGTATTAAGAGAAATGGAGCAGGTTTGATACTTCATAGCACTAAATTTTTTGATATATATCAATCGGGTTGCTCGGGTTCACTATACGAGCTGGGCTCAGGTTGAGATTTATAACAACCCCGGCCCAGGCCAACTTAATTTTGAGTTCCAAAATGTCACCTCGAGCCCGGCCCGTGATTAAATATGCAAAGTCCAGGCCTGAAAAATTTCAGGCTGGGCTCGGGTTGGTTCGGGTTGGGCCCACCCGAGTTGCAACCCTAGTTGTGTTGTGATTATATGTTCCCTTTAAGCCAATTTGATAGTAAAGACCGTGACCAATTTTGGCCGGTTTGCATTTTATTCATCATAATTTTCATAAATGCATTTTGAATGATGTTAAGCATGTTTTAAGTATGAGAAACATGCTTAGGATATTGTATTAAGGTTTTGAAAAGTTTTGGGAACATTTTGATAAGTTTGACTTTTGGTCAAACGGAGGCCCAGAATGTGGTCAGGGTGAGTTCGGAAAATTTTGAAAAATAATTATTTTTTATTTTAGACCAAATTAAATGTTTATAGAGTTAAGTAAGTGATTTCAATGCCGTAGGAGCTTTCAAAATCGAAAACGGAGGTCGGGGTACGTTAAGTGGCCAGGGGGCATTTTAGTCATTTGGTGCCCCAAATATTATAAATATCTAGGACTGGAATATTCCATCCATTCTCACACTATTTTCTCTCTCTATATTTTTCCCAAATTCATCCCTCTACCTTCTCTCTACATTTGGGAGTGCTTCAGCTTGGATTTAAGATTCGTCAAAGAAGGATAACACATAGAGGGTGGCTAGGGCTTCGGTTTAAGCTGAATAATCTTACATTTTGGCAAGGTAGGCCTCAGTGGAATTCTTGAAGATTGCTTGTAAACCCTTCAAAATTGAGGTAGGAGTTCTCCTTCTCTTCTAAGTGTCGATTATAGGGTTTCGGGTGAAATGGTGAGGTGTAAGATGTGTTTGCATGTACATGAGTGGTGAGAGGGATTGAGATGTGAGGTTTTTTTCTTTCTTTTATGATTCTTATGTGCAAATTGACATATTATTGTGATATGTATAACAGGAGGGGCTAATGTGTAAAATGTGTGAAGTTTATAGCATGAATAGGCAATATGCTAATTTTTTATGCATATGTAATTATGTGCAATAATGAACATGTATGTGATTATGTGTTGATGATGTAGTGTGAAATGAATGCTAATTATATGTAGCAAGTGTATGGATTTGGTGAAGCATGAACAATATGTACTAAAATGAAGATTTGTCGGCATATGCGAATAATATACAAGTTTTGACATATATGTGTTTATGTGATGAGAAGTGCATGCTATGTATCTTGAGAAATAGCTTGTGTATTTGAGAAGCATTAAAATGACATGCTTGACTTTATATGTTAGAAATACATATATGGGGTCATTGTGAGAAAACGAAGAAAATTGACCGTGCACGGAATGTCGGAGAGGTCCATCCATGTTATGTAAGTGGCATTATTTCCCTATGAGGTATGACCGTTGAAGTGGTCCCATCATACCAAGGCTAAGTCCTAGAACTGGATTATATCCATATTTGGTGATTGTCAGAGTTATCCACTCACCTAGGGGCAAACCAATACATTGCCAATGGAGTATGACATTGTCAGAGTGCTCCATGTCATACGAATGTGTCAGAGGCGTCCTAGGTCACAAGATTCATCAGAGCAGTCCAAATCATGTTGGGGTATCGAATTAGGTCCGAGAGAGAGAAGTCATATCTCTATGCTTATATGATTAAATATTGAGTATAATACATGTTTAATGTATTCTTTTAAATATACATTGTTAGAGTAAATATATAAATGTTGAAAGTGACATGTAGTGTAATGGCATAAATTCATGTAGGCCGGTGTCGAGTCGGCACCTAGGTGGGTTGGGATATTCCATCTGAGCCGTTGAGTTACTCACCCATTTTTTTTCAAATAATTTACAGATAAGGCACCTATGATGGACAGGACTTAAGTGGCTCAAGTGGAGCTTTATAACATTTTTACTTTATTTTAGATATTATGGATTTGGCTATCCATGCCTACTTGTGGTATGTTGAAATGTTCTTGTAGTCATTTATGAATTTTAGAAGCTTTTGGACCATATGCATGTAATTCTTGTAATAACTATGAACTCGAAGGTCGCGCTTATAAGTTTGTATATTTTTGTAATTGACAATCTTCGGTGTCAAAATCAAACATGATTAAGTTATATTATTTGAGCTATATTTCTATCATTAATCATGTAATTGAAGTCTCAGAGTGAGCATGAAGTTCTAAACCAACCATGCAAAGGTTCGTCAAAGTATGAAGCTTGAATCTTTGAGAAAATCCGCCAATGGTCTGAACAAGAATTCGATCAATTAAAGTTTTGATAAGGTTCTAAATGCATGAGGACATCCTTGATCACATATGAGAGTTATGTAGTCCAGGTAAAGTGGTGAGAACACATATATTTCAAACCAGGAGATTTTGACCTTGAAAAAATGGACTTTTTAACTAAATAGTGAGAATTTCAAGGTTAGACCGGTCCAGGGTTTAGTTGGACTGGTCCATGAGGTCTCGATACCTCACAATGAGGTGTCCATAGAGTTGGACCTGTCCAAGGTGAAGGCTGAACCGGTCCATGTTGGCTGCTCTGTGGGATTTGACCTCTTTTGTCCTGTTTTAACCCAGAACTTTCTAAAATCGTGGGGACTTGTTTCCTATTGGATTTTAACCTATTTTTTAAGAAAAATTAGGATTTTTAATCTCTATAAAAACTCATATGACTTCTCTCTTAGTGTGCCTTCAACAACGCTTTCTACAGAACAAAAAATTATATTTTTAGAGAAAGAAGCATTGAGATATCTATCTAAGCAGAGAATTTTTCCCTCAATTATTTATTTATATTTTTAAGAGCACACACATATTCACTGAGTGATTTAGGGTGTTCTCTATTTGCTTGATCAACTATTCAAATACTGCATTGAAGATTTATTCGTGATCAAGTTACTGGATTGGTGTCTTCTACAACTGTTACATTGATGAGGAATGAGAAGAAGATCGTACTATGAATGGGACATCATACTTGTTGAGTGTTCGTGTTCTTCCACTTACCCTTATGAGAGGATTTGGACGTTAGTTAGGAATCTGCATTAGTTGGACGAGGTAGTCGCAATTGTAAGCCTGAGGTGTTCCGCATCAAAGTTCTTGTCAAAGTGGAGTGGGGGTGAGTCTGGGACAGAGTTTGTTGTACTTTGCTTCGACGATAGTGGATTTGTTTCTCCAAGGCTATAAAGCCTCACCCGTGATTTTTTTCGATCTGGGTTTTCCATGTATATATGGTGCATTCGTATTACTTTACTTTACAGCACTTTATTTATTTACTTGCTTTGTGAGATTACTTTAATTATTAATTAGATTTAAAATTGGATAATCTGAATAATTAAGTAAAAAGCGAGTAAACCTAATCACCTACCTCTAGGTTTTAAATCTAATTTTTGCAACCGTTTTCGCTTGAGCAGTGTTTCTAATTTGTGAGTAGTTCCTTGCGAAGTATTTTTAAAATCAAAATCTATTTTTGTTTTCAAAAATCATCATGGAATCTAAAAAGAGAGAGAGGATGATTTGGTTCAACAATCTCATTTATGTGATGTGTTAAAAAATAAGGATGACATAAATCTCTTTGCTAGAAAATATGAAAGATTCCTTAAGAATAAAGAGAATGAAAATTTTAGAAAAGTAAATTCTTTTAAATGCAGAAATAAAAATAATAAGAAAGATGTTTTTGTTGCTTTTCCTATTATTGCTCATGTTGATACTGATACTGTTAATGATTTTTTCCTCATGCAAGTAAATCTGAAAAATATGCATCATTGAGTGAAATTGGTTCTAATGATTCGAATGATGAGAAAGTTGATAATGAATCATGTGAAAGCAAGCTGCAAAAAGTCTTTGAAGAATTATTAAAGGCTTACAAAAAGCAGACCAAAAGCTCAAATTGGTAAAAAAAGAGAAAGAATCATTGAAGAAAGAGAATGAGCAGAAACAACAATTGATTGATGATAAAAAAAAGCTGTCAATCAAAACCTCCAGAATAAGGTGAAAATTGAAAAAGAAACTTTGAAGAAAGAGAATGAAGAGAAATTGAAGTTGATTAAAGAAAACAAAGCTAACATTCAAAATCTTCAAAGTAAAGTAAAGTTTCTCGAAAACGAGGTAAGTAAGGCTTTTTTTGCTAGAGATTCTCTTGTTGCTAAAATTGATTTTCTTGAGCCTAAATTGAAAAAAATCACAAGAGAAATTGATTGCATTTACTTCTGGCCAAATAGCATAATTAGTGTTGGTAAGCCTGTAGGAGATAAGACTTGACTAGGTTTTGTTGGGTCATCATCTAAGGGTAAAACTGTGTTTGTTAAATCTAAGAATTTGAATTTGCCTGTACCCAAAATTTAGCTTCAAGTTGAGTCTATGCATGGTAATGGTGTGTCCAATGTGCTTTATTATACTTTTTGTAGTAAGAATGGACATAATCAACACTATTGTTATAAGAAGAGTAAATATTATAATTTTAATTTTCATGTGCATAATTCTTTTGCTAAGAATATAGTTCATGCTAAGAAACCACATTATTGGAACAAACCTAAAAATTCTCAAGCTAAAAGAATTCAAATGAAAAGGAGAATGTTTCTGTTTCCCCACATTATTTTTCTAATAGATTGCATGTTAAAATAATTTGGATGAAAAGAAAAATTTAGAAAAGTTTGTGCTTGTTGATACTATGAGATTTATTCATAATAGGTCTTTGGGTGCAAAACTCCCTAACTAGGTCATTGTGATTTTTTATGGTTATAGACTGAGCTTGTGTTCATTATTAGTTTTCCATTAGACCATATCCTTTAGATTAGGTTAGGTTTTGGTTATTTTTGATGATAATCATGTGAATGTTGAAATCATATTTTTCTATGAAATAATGTGAATTCTTTATATTTCTGTTTAAGTTCATTATTGATTTGTGAATGCATGATTGGGACACGTAGTTTATCAATGGATTAAGTACTTGAGTTTATGATCTAGGCATTAATGACTTATGTGATATATTTATTTCTTTTTAAAGGTGAATCTTTTGAGTCCATACCATCATTTATGCACTAGTCCAACTCTGAGAGAATTGATTGAAAACTAATGTGAAGTTGATTAGAGTATATTGTTTGAGTAATATTGAAGGATTAAATGATCAATGAAAAAAAATAAAAAGAAAAGATTCTGTTTGTATTCAGCATGAAAAGAAAAGAAAAAATTAATTGTTAAAAATCTAAGACAAAGGAAAAGGCTACCTTCGGGATGTGTTCGAAGCTTCCACTATGATATAAATCTCCAATGAAATATCTTTTTAAGAGTTGTTTTGATAAAATAACTGGCTGCTAGTAACTGTGAAAGATACCGTCTTAGAAATAAAAAATAAAATTTAATGAAAAATAAGTTGATCATATGTGTTTTGATTTACTGAACATTCAATGTGTTTTAGAAGATGGATGAAAGGAATTTGATTAATTTTTGATAAAGTTGGATTGCACACACACATGGATTTATTAGATGAATTTATAAATTTTTATAAATATTTGTGTATTGGAAATTGTGTCATGATCATGAATTTAATGATAAATTTTATTGGCAAATTTATGGGTTTTAAAATTGTGCATTCATGAATTTTCTTGAATTTGTATGAAAATTTTAGAACTCATTATTATTTTATGTGAAAATTTGATTTTAATAGTTATATGATTTTATTTTTACATAAATAAAAATCCATAAAGATTTTCATATTTTTCCAGATTTTTAAGAATTTTTTGTTTATTTCAGACATTTTTCCCAAAAAATTGCAAAAATGGTCTAGGATGGTCAAACTTCGTCAACAGACCAACCGAACCACCTTGGACTGGTCCAAGGAATAGGGTGGACCGGTGCAAAGAGGCTCAGCCAGCAGGGTTAAAGAGTGCATATGTGCATTTTGTTTGTTTTGTGCTTACCTTCAACAAGTGTGCATTTTTCTCTCTATTTCCCTCACTTTGCCTCAACTATATATCACTACACTTTGTACTTGATATATTACATCATTGTGATTGTTATTTGTAATTGTCTTTAAGTTGAATTGGTGGAAGGGATTGATCATTGGAAGTTTTGTGTTAATTTTGAGAGATTAAACTAACAAGATTTCTTTAAAGCTTATGTTTTCAAAAGGTGTATTCCGAGTGTTTGACAGAGTTCTTTAATGAAGCTTGTGACTTTGTTTATGCTTCCATTCATAGTGACTTAATGATTAAGTCTAAAAGAGCTAGGGGAGTGCTTTTAAAAGTGAAATGAATGTTGATTTAAAGACTTTGGTTGAGAGTCCTTATGTAATGTGGATGACATTTTTATTTGGATGTTTTATCATTTAAACCAAAGTGTTTAGCATTATAATTAAGTTGAATTCAACTGTTATGGCTCAAGTAAGTGGTATTCTTGATCTTAATAGATGGTACTATTTTGTAATATTTGAGGACAAATCTTGATAAACCCTTTATAGAGGATAATGATTCGAGCCTTATAAAAATCTAATTCATCTTTGCAAATGGACATCATTCCTTTTGAGCCTAATAAAAATCTAATTCATCTTTGCAAATTGGACATCATTCCTTCTCCTACATCACTGATGATAACTAATTTTTAGGCTTTGATGATTCTAACTAGTTCATCTATTTACTAGGTTTATGACTTAGACTTGGTTATTTTTGGTTAGGCATGGGGTCTTTGATTAGACTTTGTTTTATGGATACTATACTTTTGATTGGATCATACTTTTGTGGACTTTGATGCAAATTTCAAAATATGGAGTTACTTGTCCAATGACATCTTTTTGTTAGATGTTGATCTCTAGTTTTTGGAACTCATGGTGATGATGAGGATTAGGTCTTGGTGGTTTAGACCTAGTTTATGTTTTGCTAGACTTTGAGTAGTTAGTTCTATTTGTGTCTAAATTTGGTACTTGAACTTGGTATGTTCTATGTTTTGATTTGCTTAGACATGGTATGATCTATGTTTTTGTTTTATATATATCCCTCAATAATTTTGAGACTTATGTTGTAATGTCCTGAAAATTTGGACGTCTATTATTTTAAAGAATTTAAATTTCTTTATATTATTATTATTATTTTTTAATTAATGTGAAATGACTTATCTCTATATTTTATCATTTTATGTGAGTTGCTTTTTTTTCATATGCATTTCATCATTTTATGTGAATTGTTTATGTTTTATAGATTCCAATTATTTCATGCATTTTATCATTTTATGTGGATTGATTATGTTTTATAGATTTCAATTATTTCATGTAAATTTCTCTATTTATATTTTATCATTTTATGTGAATTGTTTATTGATTATGTATTATTTGGTTTGAATCTTTTAAATGCTTTGGATTGGGTTAGGGAGGAATCTGGGCTGGAATAGTTGGGCTAGAGATATGCTTAAGTTGATGGGCCAGGGTTATAGTTATATTATTATTGTTATTATTATTTTTTAGTTTATTTAATTTTTAGAAAAACAATAATAGAATAAAATTAATTAAGACAAAAGAAAATAAGAAACTAGGGTTCCTTTCGTTTACTTTACGCACAGAACTAAGAGAGTAAACGAAGAAGAGAATGAAGTGAAGGAACGATCGGGTGAATGAGTTGTTGAATCGTCAAAGAGGCAACTTCGAACTCTTCTCTTCCCCTTTGAATCTGTATACATATATATTATTTGTATATACATGTTGTTGGAATATATGTATAATAAATATATTAATTGTATAGACATGTTGCTAGATATTTGTATGAAATTAAATGATTTTGCATGCTAAGAATAATTCTGTGAATTAAACATGAAGATTTTGGAGTATTAGTACTGTTTTAGGGAATTTTTGCATATGTATATACATGTATACATGACTGTATAGGCGGGTGTATATATATATATATATATATATATATATATATATATGTACGAACATGAAATTTGGGCCTACTGTGTTTATCAATTTTGAGGGTTTTTGTTCCGGTCAATAGGTAGATCTTGCTTCCTAAAACAATCCTTGAAAATTTGGTTGCGAACTGTTGGGTAGATTGACGAAAATCTGACTTTGAAATTTTAAATTTTCGAAACTTGAAATTGAGTGCTTTTGATTTAGTCCACGAGAGGGCATGAATTTTGTTCCAATGCGTAGATTAGATCGAGACGAGTTCAATGGTATATTTATAAGCGCGATTTGGTGCCCGGAAGTGACCGAAAAATGGTTGGAAAGTTCGGCCACCATTGTTGAACGTGGGAGCTTCAGGTGAGGGAAGAAGAAAAGAAAAAAGAAACCCTTATGGGCGTCGCCGGCACGTTGGGGTGCGTGCGGTTGGTGCTAGCCGGTGGCCGAAAAGTCATTTTTGGGCCCCACTCGCGGGGGCCCACCTCTGGGTCCGATATGGGCCCATTCCGAATTATTTTAGTATTTGTTTTCAATTTTTGAAATTTTTGAAAAAACTTGAAAATTCAAAAAATCATTTTTTAAAAATACTTTTATAATTTCAAAAATTCCCAAAATTTTATGTCAACTTTCTGGGGGTTTAAGGAGCTTGGTTTTTAAATTTCATGTCGAAATGATTTCCCCATATCTTTAAATTAATTTTTGAAGTATCTAAAAATTGAGTTTTTCATCTTCTTTAATTTTAGAAAATACTTAAAAAGATCCAAAATTTCCCAAATGTTTACTGTAACTTTATGGAGGTTAAATCTACTTATTTTTAAATTTTCAACTCAAAATTATCTTCTCTTGTTGTTCAATTGATTTTTAAAGTGTCCAAAAGTTGGATTTTTCACTTTCTATAATTTTAGAAAATACTTTTATAATTCCAAAAATTCCTAAATATTTACTGTAACTTTCTGGAGGTTAAATATACTTAGATTTAAAGTTTCAACTGAAAATGATCTTCTCTTATTGTTCAATTGATTTTTAAAGTGTCCAAAAGTTGGGTTTTTCACTTTCTGTAATTTTAGAAATACTTTTATAATTCCAAAAATTCCCTAATTTTTAATGTAACTTTCTGGAGGTTAAATGTACTTAGGTTTAAATTTTCATCTCAAAATGAGCTTCCCTTGGTATTCAATTAATTTTAAAGTGTCTAAAAGTTGGGTTTTCACCTTCTTTTATTTGTAGAAAATATTTTAAAATTTCAGAAAATTCTAGAAAAAATTAGGTAACTTTATAGGGATGAAATACACCTGGATTTTAAATTTTAGGTGAGAATGAGTCTCACTTGTGCTTTTATCGATTTTAAAGTATGCCTCCAAATGTTGTTTAATTTTATGTGGCTGGAAAAATATTTTTTTTAAATTCCCAAAATTTCAAAAAAATTCAGAATGTTTAAATAGGGTTCTTAAAAGCAGAATAGGCCCGATAACTTAAATTCGAGTTAGGATTCGACTCTTTTGAAAGTTTAGATAAATTGGAGGTTTGATTGGGTGTTTGCTTCTAAAGTGGATAATTTATGTTATTTGATTTACTTGAATGCATTTTCCTTTAAATATATAAATGCCCATGAAATACTTGATTATAGTTTACTTGTGAAAGATTTGTCTTATGGTGATAATTTCTTATCGGATAATTTGAATTACTTTGTTTGTGCAAATTAAAATCATAATACACCTTGTTTATTTTAGGTTTCATATTGGGAAAGTATCTATACATTTTATTTGGCATGTAAGGATTGTCCGGTGTGTTAGGATCATCCATACCTAATAAGGTATCTATATATTTTATTTGGTATGTCAGGATTGCCCGGTGTGTCAGGATCACCCATACCTAATAATGTATCTATACACTTTATTTGGCATGTAAGAATTGTCCAGCATGTTAGGATCGCTCATACCTAATAAGGTATCTGTACATTTTACTTGGCATGTAAGGATTGCCTGGCGTGTCAGGATCGCCTATACCTAATAAGGTATCTATACATTTTCTTTGACATGTAAGGATTGTCCAGCGTGTCAGGATCGCACATACCTAATAAGGTATCTATACATTATATTTGGTATGACAGGATTGCATAGATTTAATAAAATGCATGCATATGTTTCTTTATTTTGAACTTAAAGAAGGTGTTCGTTATTGAATAATAAGGGTTGTTAGGATAATGTATAAGATGACTTTTATCTTTGAAAATATGAACTGAATAAGGAATAACCTGAATGTTTACACCTATATTTATCTCTCGTGTCCCTCACATTGAGGGTATGTATATTGGTTCTCTGATTGGGATGTAGTAGATAGAACTTGCTCGTGGGTTTAACCCACTTTGTTGATATTTCAGGTCCCAGACAGTTTCCCCCGCGAGGATAATGTACTAGGGTTGGTTGTGGCAGACATCTACTCTCATCGGTCATAGGGTAGGAACCTATATTATTATTCAGGAGTCAAACTATGACTCATTTAGAGGTTTTGTTTGTTGGTTTTCAATTAAAGTTTTAAACTTTTGTTCATTCTGCTTAAGGAGTCCTTGAGTTACGGGACTTCCAAATTGTATTACCAAACATATAATTATTTATTTGTTAGTTATTTCAATTCAATGGGATTTTCTGTTTAGCTTTTAGTAGTTATTTTATTTCTATCTTTTGTCCTCTATGCTTGTTGCTATCAGTTGTTAAAATTCCTCAGGTTTTGTGTATGAGACTGGCCACCTCATGCGTGAAATTTTCTGGGGGGGTATTTCATATGTTATATAGTTAATTGGAGGTTGTTTCTCACTTAATCATGTGTTAATTTGTTCTCTCGTGTTCTTTTTTTTTTTTACTTTGTCAATTTATTTCAAAAAGAAGGAGAATTATGTAGGTGCTTTGACAAAGGGTGAGATTCATTTCTTTGAGACATGTGTGGAGATAGTATATTTCATTAGGTATATGATTAAGGGGGAGTTTGAAAATGATTTTAAATCATTATATTTTTCATGTTTAAGCTTTCATAGGTAGTGTTATTTGCATGATGTGTAGATTTAGCAGACACTACACATAAAAGTTGAAAGCTTGCTCATGATGCTCTGAGTTCTTCAAGATATATTTCTTTGTATTGGGGATACATTGTAATTTAATTTTTTCAGTGGTTAGGTTATGATTGTCTAGGTTGATTTTGTCATGAAATTGCCAAAGGGAAAGATTGTGACATATATTTTTATAATTGTCAATCTTCAATGTCAAAATCAAACACGATCGAGTTGTATTATTTAAGTTATATTTATATCATTGATCATGTAATTGAAGTCTTAGAGTGAGCATGAAGTTCTACACCAACCATGCAAATTAAGGTTCGTCAAAGTATGAAGCTTAAATCTTCAAGAAAAGTCGTAAATGGTCTAAATAAGAATTTGATCGATTGAAATTTTGAGAAGGTTTCGAATGTATGAGGATATCGTTGATCACATATGAGAGCTATGTAGTCTAGGTAAAGTGGTGAGAACACATATATTTCAAATCGGGAGGTTCTGACCTTGAAAAGAGGGACTTTTTAGCAAAATAGTGAGAATTTCAAGGTTGGACCTATCCAGGGTTTAGTTGGACCGGTCCATGAGGTCTCGGTACCTCACAATGAGGTGTCCACAGAGTTGGACTGGTCCAAAGTGAAGGCTGGACCGGTCCATGTTGGCTACGCTACGGGATCAGACCTCTTTTGTCCTATTTTGACCCGAAACTGACCTAGAACTTTTTAGAATCGTGGGGACTTGTTTCCTATTAGATTTTAACTTTTTTTCTAAGAAAAATTAGAATTTTTAATCTCTATAAAAACCTCATATGATTTCTCTGTTAGTGTGCCTTCAACAACGCTTTCTACATAACAGAAAATCATATTTTTAGAGAAAGAAAGCATTGAGATATTTTTCTAAGCAGAGAATTTTTTCCTCAATTCTTTGTTTATATTTTTGAGAGCACACACATATTCATTGAGTGATTTAGGGTGTTCTCTATTTGTTTAATCAACTATTCGAATACTGCATTAAAGATTTATTCGTGATCAAGTTACTGGATTGGTATCTTCTACAACTATTATGTTGGTGAGGAAGGAGAAGAAGACCGTGCTACGAAGGAGACAAAATACTTTCTGAGTGTTGGTGTTCTTATAGTTACCTTTCTGAGAGGATTTTGACGTTAGTTGGGAATCTGCAGTAATTGGATGAGGTAGTTGCAATTGTAAGCCTGAGGTATTCCGCATCAGAGTTCTTATTAAAGTGGAGTGGGTGTGAGTTTGGGACAGAGTCTGTTGTACTTTACTTCGATGAATGTGGATTTTTTTCTCTGGAGCTACAAAGCCTCACTCGTGATTTTTTCCCGATCTGGGTTTTTCACATATATCTAGTGCATTCGTATTACTTTACTTTACTGCATTTTATTTATTTACTTGTTTTGTGGGATTGCTTTAATTATTAATTGGAATTAAAATTGGATAATTTGAATAATTAAGCAAAAAACGAGTAAACCTAATGATCCCCCTCTAGATTTTAAATCTAACTTTTCGCAACCGCTTCCACATCGCGCAACTCATAGTGCAACTATTTTTATTTAGTGGAATTAAATAAAATTTAATAAGCTAATAAATTGGGTCATAGAGTTTAATCAATCCTTTAAGAGGCCCATTGTAAACCAAGTTTGAATAGGCCCAACTTGAATAGCCTAACTTGATAAACAAGCGTGGGAGTAAAGGTGTACAAAGAACTAGTGAAATGGTAGCTAGAACTGGAACAGTACAGAACTGTACCTGAATCGAACTAAACTTTTCACTATGGTTCTGGTTCCGATTTTGGTTCTAATTTTTAGGAACCGTTCACTACGGATTCCGTTCCAGTTCCAAGTCTAGGAACTAAAATCAAAACCGTGAGAAATATAAAATATATAATGTATAAATAAGATTAATAAATATACTCTAAACTTCTAATATATAATAATAAGAGCTCCCATAAAATGATAACATATAATAATGATTGTTAGAATAAATGAGATTTCATATAACCATGCAACAATATCACATAAAATGTCAACCAACTATTCAGAGAATGCACATTTCTTGAATTCCATATTATACTTCAAATATAAAAGATGGAATCGGAACTGGAACCATAAAAAATTGAACTGAACCATTGGTTTTGGCTCCAAAATTAAGGAAGCGTTGGGATCGATTTTGGTTCCTCTAGGAACCGTAAGGACCGAATTGTGTGCACCCCTACATGGGAGTTAGATGAGAACAAGCAAAATAAGAGAGCAAGTGGGTCACCCTAAGGGATGGTCAGCCATGCACTTTATAAAAAATGTGCTATCTTGCACCCTTGTATCTTATCTCATATATTTTTCTCCCCTCTTATTCTAGGTTTCCTACTCTCCATTGAAGCCCACCAATCACTTATTGTGGATATCGTAGAGGCTATAGAAGTGAAGATTTAGAGGTTTATAACTGCCAAAAATCATCCATAGAAGATAGCTTCATAGTTGGTTGAAGAAGCAAAATTCACAGGTTCTTTCTAGTCAGAACAGTAGTCAATATTTCAAGCATTACTCTTTCCACAGAGATCAGATTGTCCTGAAACTAGCACCAAATCAAAAATAACATGCGGGGCTACAATATATTCAAAATTTAATGGATTTCAAATTTGTTAAGACCCTCTGCCGAGCATTAGAAATTATTGTTCTTGTTCATACTTCTGTTAGAAAGAACTTATGCTACGTTTGGTACGCAACAATGGAATGGAATGAAATGCTAATATTACCTTTTTTGATCCATTCCTTTGTTTGGTAAGAAAAATAAAAGTAGGAATGACCATTCCGCGTGATTCCTTTGGAATGAAAAAGAATGAAAATTCATTCCACTACTCAACCTATGGAATGGTCATTCCATTCCCAATAAACATTAAAAAAATAAATTAGTTACCAAAAATAATGTAATCATCATTCCATTCCTGCATCATTTCATGTTTGAAACCAAACAATAGAATGAGAATGAACATTCCATTCCATTCTCATTCTCATTCAATTCTCACTTTAATGGAATGCTCATTCCATTCCATTGCTGCATACCAAACGAAGCATTAAAGATATCAAAGTGAAGAATTCACATATGGTGGCAATTTACACATTGCCTAAAGGTGAAAAATAATTATATTCTCTCTAGGGTTAATTCACCATAACTAATAGGAAATTTTTAAAAAACCTTTCATTGGTAGACTCGTTTTCCAACAAGTGGTGTCAAAGCAAGACCTTGCATTGCATGCATGAAGAGAAGAGGGAACAACCCTAGGCTTTGCTTGAAGAAGGAGACACAAGCTTGAAGCCATTGAGAGAGGAAACACAAGTATAAAAGGACCCACCATCACTGGCTGCAGGCTACTGTGTCACCGATGGTAGATTGCTGTAGCAAGGTCACTGCTGTCGGTGTTAACAGACTCTTGGTGACACGCTGGATGGTGGAGGTGGCAATGTTTGTTTCATTTTTTGCTGTTTGGATTAATTCGTGATGTGCCCTAATGCTAGTGGATTCGAGTTGACCCATTTTAATTACTTGGAGCCCAAGTTTGTTTGGAGTCCTTTCGCATGGATATGTCTTACCCATGAAGATGCCTTAGAGTTCAAGTGTGGAGACTTTCCTTACGCATGTGGATAACTTGGAGAGCAAAACTTCTAGTTAATTTTAATTAGATGGGTTTCATCCATGGTTCATGTTTATCTTATATTTTTTATGTACGCTATGTATGGATGAATATTGTATATATTATGTTCATGCATGATGATCTATAAGAAATATATAACTTTATAATTTGATGATATTAAATTATAAGAGAATAAATTATATTAAAATTTTTGACTTTTTATTTAAATTGAAGTTGACCATCTAGACGTTTTCTATATAGAAGTTTCTAAATTATTTTTATTTTCAAAAATTAGAAATTATGAAAACTCTCTATAGATAGAAAGTTGATATTTTTGAAAAGTACTTTTTAAAACTCTTCAATTTGAATATGGAAAGTCATGTGGGTCTAGTACTCTCTAAATTTAATAATATTAAATTATAACACGGGCATGGATTTTGTGTATGTATTATTATGTAAAATCTAGTGACGAAATCAAAAAATTATGAGGGGAGTGGGCGACCTTTAACAACAACAAGATAAAAAAAATCAAATCATCGTAATAAGCAAAAGAACTGTAACTTTCATTGATAATTCCTTTGAATACACTTACAATTGTTCTCAATCACTTTTCATATTTTGAAAACATCATTGTAATAAGAAAAAGAACTGTAACACTCATTGATAATTCCATTGAGTACATTTATAATTGTCCTCGTGACTTTTCATATTTTGAAAACGTCATATAATAGCTTCATTATCTACACCATTATATATCTATTTTACAATATACAAATAGAAACTATCAGTTATCCATTTATCTTCTATCTAGTTGCATAATCGATTCTTCACATTATTAATAGCAGAAAATGCCCTCTCTACAATGGCAGTTGCAACTAGTAGCAATATTAATGCTAATGTCACAAGTCAATAAACTAGCAAATGCACATTGTCTATTTTGGTTTCAACTATTTTTTGTTGTTGCAAGATCACTAATATTTATTAATCCTTCAAACTCGCTACTAGAGCGCACATCTACAATATAATTCTCAAGTGATCACCAAGTTTCATGAGAGTAATTGGAGAAAATTATTTTGGATAAAATTGAGCAAGACTAATTAGTTTTTGCTTCTCAAAAGAATAAAATAAATCATCTGGACACAAGCAAGCCACACAAAGCAACAACTCAATGTTCGCTCCAGTAAAATGACTATTTAGCTCTTGAAATTGCATATCTATGACAACTTAACACAATAATGATGCAACTTTGAATTTTCATGAACTTTACATGTTTTCCTAGAGGTACCATATTAGGAACAATAACTATGGACATAGCAATCACAATATCTTGATCTTTTCTTTGAAGTGCCTTCGACAAATCATTTGTAATTCCTAAAAGAGCTCTCATCAAATGCAAACTAAATATGAAATTAAAGGATTGGGTGAACTCCAATATAATATTTACTTCAAATTTCTGTTTAGATGATCCATCCTTTACAATTTTCTCAAGTACACCAACAATGGATAGAAACATTGTAATCAAAGTGTCATAATATGAACCGCAACGTGTATCACTAAATTGTTTAAGAGAAGTGTTCTGACTTAGGTATTCTCTACTTGAAAGCTCGTCATTATTAAGTGCTCCGGTAATTATAGGAGTTTGCTTCTCTCAAAGAATATGATGACGTTTGCATAAACTATCAACTACATTCACAACATTAACAACAAAAGCAATGAGAGAAACAATATCAACATTATTCTTTACCTCGACCATGAGAACTAATTGAAGTTGATGGAAAATATAATGAACGTAAAAAGCACAACAAAACAATGAATGTAAAAATCACACTCATTCTCCTCCAAGATAGGAGTTTTGAGACCATTGAACTCGCTTTACATATTACTAGCCTCATCATTACCTTACCCACACAATTTAGAAATGTTTAAGCCATGTATAGAAAATAAACCATCAATCGTCGTCTTAAGTGAGATAGTAATGGTATCAGTAACATGCACAAGACCTATAAAACATTCAACTACATGTCCATTCTTGTCCATGTAATGTAACACACAAGCCATTTGCTTCTTTGTTGAAATATCCCGAGACTCATCAATTAGAATAGAAAAACAAACATCGCCAATATCTCCAATGATAACATTGATAGTCTCCATTGCAATGGCATTAACAATGTCCTTTTGAATCTTAGGTACTGTTAATTTGAAATTTTTAGGAGTATTTTTCAATGTAATTGCATTAATATCCTCATTATGATTCTCCATAAGAAACTGCAATGTCTCAAGAAAATTTCCTTGGTTACTTTAATCATCAGTTTCAGTCAATCGAGTTTGATATTCAATTCGCGTCTTATCCAATTGGTTGGAGAAAATTGATTGAATGTATTACTTTTGTTTTGTAAGAAACGTGACAATTTTGACGGATTTTCTTTTTATTTTCATTTATTGTCGTATAAGTGATTTAAATGATTATATGTATGTTTTAAATCTAAAATACATGTTTAGGGACTTGTATAAGGGTCCGAAGAAGTTTTGGAAGCGCTTGGTGAAATTTGAGATTTTCAGGTCGGGCGAGCCCAGAAAATCTAAAATTTTGGTATGATACCAAATTTTGGGATTAGATTAAATAAAATATTTAGTGAACTATGGAATCGATTTTGAATCAGTAGGAGTTTTCAAAATTAAAAACAGAATCTGGGAAGGTACAGTAAGTGACTAGTGGTGTTTTTGTAAATTATAGAGGTTAGGTCTATAAATGCAAAAAAGAACAATTCAGCACATATTCTCTCATTCTATATCAGCCGATCAAGAGAGTCCAATATCTCTCTATGATTCCTTCTTCCTTTTCTCTTGAATTTGAGGGGCTTAGGGTGTGAAGTGGAGAAAGTCGAAGAAGAAAAGATTGATCTACGCGATGAGAACTCGAATTTGATCCATTTGAAGTCAAATTCGGATAAAGTTGATTTCGGTAGAATTGAGAATTTTATTTAGAAGCTCTTCTAAATTGATGTAGGGATGACTAACCGATGAAATCTGGGGTTTGTGCGAGTATATTGGTTGTCTATGGCAACCAATTGGTTATATACGTATAATTAAATGTTTTCAAAGCAAAAATATGCTAGATTATACAATTGAATGAATCCTTAATGTGAGGTGATATAATTATGTGTTTATAAATGTTAAATTTGATTATATGATATGTTGAAAGAAAAATGTGAGGGAATTAGATGTGTTTCATGTGATTTGACATTTGTGTGTTTGATAAATTATTTTAAAGAGTATGACTAGATGTAAAACATGTTTGATTATCAATATCAATGCTATAAAATGTGAGAATGTGATATATATTCAAATCTGTATGCATGTGAGACTTATATGAAAATGTGCAAGCATGTTAAGTGGTTATAATGTTGCATTATATGTTACACATATATATTTAGCATGAGCATGTGAAATCCATCTTCATGAATAGGAAGCATATGGTAAGGGTGGTGAGCTCAATTGGATGGACTTTTCATTGGAGTCTTTTTGATGAAGGAATAAGGGAGCCCAGTAATTGGAATCCTATAAAGAAACAATGTGATGGACCTTTTATTGGAGGCCCAATTAGATAGGATTGGATGTCCTTATTATTAGAGTCCAATGGTTGTGTGGAGAGGATGAGGGAGAAGTTTATATCACGTTACATTACATGTAGCTCGTGATATAGTTGAATTGTGCGGTTATTTACGTAACATGATTAAATGCAAATGTATGTTTATGTGGTATTCACAGAACTTGCGGAGTTATGTTTTAAACATTTCTACCGAGCATGTTGGAGCTCATCTCATAAGTATTGACTATTTTCAGGAAATGATAAGGAGGTAGCGGAGTCTCTCCATCAGTGAATTGGCATGGAGTATAGCTAGCTTGCATTTGAGAAAACATAGTATTTATATTTGAATGCATGTCCAGATGTAGACTATATGCACATATTGAGATACATAAATGATTCTTACTTTTTTCAGAAACATGTTTACTATTATGCTAATAAACACATACATTTATTACAATGTTTGAGCATGGTGAATGCTAAGTGATGTGAATGATGATTTATATTCCTATTAATGTCCATTTATGCATGTATAATAATTGTGGGATTAATTGAGTTGAGAAAGTGTGAAATAGACCAAGTGTTGGGTGTGGAGAGGCAACTGGCCGCAAGGTTATGATAGATCGTAATGCATATTACAATACATCATTATATTACGATATATCAAAATGTTGTGATACATCGCAGGTTCAATTACGATGTATCGCACAAATAAGGGAAAATGGTTGTCAAAAATAGTACCTTTCACACCTTATTACGATATTTGGGCGATGCATCGTAGAGTACGATAGATCGTAACCTGGGTTACGATGCATCATAATGTCTAGATGCTAAGTGAGCTGAGATGAATGGATAGACTTACATGGTAAGTGATAGAGTATTTGACTCCAATTGTGACACGTATGAACATGAAAGTTGAGACTGACGTGACGTGGATAAAAAAATACTTTGACTAGGACTTTTCTCTCTCCACATAAGTTTGAAAAATTGAAGAGTCAGTCTCCTACTAGGACACGTTCTCGTTTGACTACTATAAATACAAATATAGTCCGTGTACCAGGTACGCAATTAATCCCTTCTAAAGTGCCTGTATAGCTTAAGAAAGCCTTTTCAATTTCTGACTTGATCGTCGGAGCGTAGTCGGCTAGCACCATGCTAGTGCCCTTCCGATTACCCTTTTCTTGTCCTTTTACAGGTTGGTGTTTGACCCAGATCGTGTGCCAATTTTTGCTTCATCAGTTGGCGCCGTCTGTGGGAAAGAATTTCTTTCATGAAAATATTACAAATATTACAATTATAATGCGATCCGGTTTAATCGCTACATCATGGAGTCATTTACCGTCAATATTAAGCAGAGGCATATTGACAACAAAATTGTAATGCACAGAAATGTCATAAATCACTTTGACGAAGTATCCAAAATAGACCAACCCGGTAAACACCATGACTTCTCCTCTCATGGAAAAAACTACCAAAGGAGACGAAAAAGGAAAGTGCGCGGCCGCAACTTGAGTCACTGCCGCAGCGAGCGACGCTATTGCGTCTCAACTGCTCCCTCTATTATTCTTTCATGGTCTCGGGTTTCCTTCTCTCTCCTCATGGTCCCTGTAACATCAATGTGCAACGACCTCATATGAACCAGGAACCCAACGCACTGTAGCAACCACGTACTGGCTATATACATGGAGCTGCTATTTGCATACTGCTACAACCCAAGCTTGTACATTCGGCAAATATCAGGTATGCCATTGGTTACATGCATATGCCTTTTAATTTGCAATTTTGAGGAACCCTGCCACTTGTCATCACTTAGGCATATTATGGTGGAAACTGAATTTTAATATATGTCCCCTAGCACTAGAAAAAGGGCACTTTTGAGGAACCCTGCCACTTGTCATCACTTAGGCATATTATGGTGGTAATTGAATTTTAAAACATATCCCCTTATACAAATATGGTCCTCCTGATTCCAAGTATATATAGTTCTCACATGCACCCATGGTGAAAACATGCTGGTAGTAATGAATAATTCCAATTAGCAAACATACCCCATTGAATACATGGATCCTTTTAACACATGGCCCACCAACTAACCCATTTGAGCAGTGAATTGTTAATGACCCTAAAATTATGGGAAGCCCGCTGATGTCCTCCATGTATATGGATTTATATATATATAGCTTGGATTAAAGTATTAGTGATGGAAAAATATGTTTCACCATGTTCATATATACGATTGTATGTGTGTGAATCAATTTGATTGGTTAAAAAAATAAATAAAAATAAAAATAAAAAATAAAAAAACTCATTATTGGTGTGTGCAATATATAGTTGTTTAATATATATGTCAATATATAATATATATATATATACACACGTGTGTAACCAAATAGAATTAACTTGACATGACAATTGAAGAATGATCATTACTATATTATATTTACTTCAAAGATTCAATTATTTGAATTGTTGTTGGATAATAATATTCTGTACATGCATTAAGGTGTTATGATCTCTCAGAAAATCATGTTACAAATAGAGGTTTGAGATTTTTAAATCTTAATTTGTGTGCATGTTGTTGTATGATCCACTATAATTTCTTGACAAATTTGAAGAGGACAATATAGAATCATCCATAGTAAAAGATTGGGGACATATTGGCCCAGACCTTGAAAGAAAATCTCCTCTTATTAAAAGGTGAACCGAAACCTCCCCTTATTGAATGGTCGAGCATCAAACATCCCCTTAATAAAGGGCGAGCTGAAATTTTCTCTTATTTAAGGGTCGAGCCTACTATTCTCCTTATTAAAGAGACGAGCTCACAAAACTCAAAACTATGAACCTCTTTATTAAAGGGGCGAGCTCACAAAGCTCGACATTACCAAACCCTACGAGGACACGCCTCTAATAGAGGGTCTTTAATAAAAAAAGGTGGGATGAATTAATTCCGAGAATATTGTCAAATAACCCTACGGGGGCACAACCCTACGGGGACACACCTCCAATAGAGGGCCTTTAATGAAAAAGGCAGGATGAATTAATTTCGATAACATTGTCAAATAGTCCTACAGGGGCACAACCCTACAGGGACACACCTCCAATAGAGGGTCTTTAATGAAAAAGGCGGGATGAATTAATTTCGAGAACATTGTCAAATAGCCCTACGGGGGCACAACCCTACGGGGACACACATCCAATAGAGGGCCTTTAATGAAAAAGGCGGGAAGAATTAATTCCGATAACATTGTCAAATAGTCCTACGGGGGCACAACCCTACCGGGACACACCTCCAATAGAGGGCCTTTAATGAAAAAGGCGGGATGAATTAATTTCGAGAATATTGTCAAATAGCCCTACGGGGGCATAACCCTACGGGGACACACCTCCAATAAAGGGCCTTTAATGAAAAAGGCGGGATGAATTAATTCTGAAAACATTGTCAAACAACCCTACGGGGGCACAACCCTACGGGGACACACCTCTACTAGAGGGCCTTTAATGAAAAAGGCGGGATGAATTAATTCCGAGAATATTGTCAAACAGCCCTACGAGGGCACAACCCTACGAGGACACACCTCTAATAGAGGGCCTTTAATGAAAAAGGCGGAATGAATTAATTTCGAGAATATTGTCAAGTAGCCCTACGAGGGCACAACCCTACGGGAACACACCTCCGATAAAAGGCCTTTAATGAAAAAGGCGGGATGAATTAATTCTGAGAACAATGTCAAATAGCCTTACGGGGATACACCTCTAATAGATGGCCTTTAATGAAAAAGGCTGGATGAATTAATTCCAAGAACATTGTCAAATAACCCTACGGGGACACACCTCTAATAGAGGGCCTTTAATGAAAAAGGCTGGATGAATTAATTTCAAAACATTGTCAGAGAACCCCATGGAGGGACGCCTCCAAAGGCGATCTTTTAAATAAGCAAAATAAGTTAATTCCGAGAACATGATCAGTTGACCTTACGGGGCACAGCCCACTGAGAAGAATGTTACCCGATAACAAGATTCTTTTACAGGATTATGCCATAGAGATTTTTCTTATAAAACAAAGGGCACCCCAGTAAAAAAGCGAATAACTCTTCATTAATTGACAAAAGGGGTTACAAGACAATCAGCAGAAATGCTACAGGAGAAAACCACTAGCAAAAAAAAGAAGGGCTTGCATATATACTAATGGCGACTAAAATCAAAGGTGAGTGGAGTCCATTCAGACTACAAGTGAATGATTGATAAAGATGAGGCCCAATCCAACTCAATGGCTGGCCCAGATCTGAGCCCGCAGCCCGAGCTAAAAGTCCAACAAAAAATTATTTAGGTCAAAAGGTCCATTTTTACAGCTCGGAAGGCCAACAATGGTGTTCCTAAAGGCCGATGAGCAACCCTCATGAACGGGGGGCTTCTGATAGAGTATTTGATTCCAATTGTGACACTTATGAACATGAAAGTTGAGACTGACATGACGTGGATAAAAAGATACTTTAACCAGGACTTTTCTCTCTCCACATAAGTTTAGAAAACTGAAGAGTCAGTCTCCTACTAAGACACATTCTCATTTGACTACTGTAAATACAAAGACAGTCCGTGTACCAGGTACGCAATTAATCCATTCTAAAGTGCATGTATAGCTTAAGAAAACCTTTTCAATTTCTCACTTGATCGTCAGAGCATAGTCGGCTGGCACCATGTCGGTGCTCTTCCGATTACCTTTTTTTGTCCTTTTACAGGTTGGCATTTGACTCAGATCGTGTGCCGATTTTTGCTTCATCAGTAAGTAATAAGTGGTCCTATAGTGGGATTGGTCATTGAATATGATGATATTGATGTATAAATAATGTTTCTGCTAGATTACGAGATTATGACTTAGATTGAATGACCATATGTGACATTTCGGTGGGGAATTGATATAATGATAACGAGAAAGGCTTCCGCGACAAGTAATGATCTCAATGGTCTGGATCAGAGCTGAGGGTGATAAATGGTAATTTGTTATAGTTGTCCGGGTTGTGGGATGATGATCGGGCGATCATGACACCTCACTACTCGGAGTTGGTGGTCCAAATTTTGGGGCGTGACAGCTTAGTATCAGAGCGTGAATCAATGTGGGATTGTTGATGAGAAAGGTAAGTGTTTGATATAATCACCCTCATTTTCAATGACTCAAAAATCGAGGTGTGATAACTTGTATCAGAGCATGATATCAATATGGGATTGTTGACGAGAGAGGTAAGTGTTTGACATAATCACCCCCTTTTCTGGTGACTCAAAAATCGGGGTGTGACATATTTCATTAAAGCTCAACACATACTCTAAAATTGTTTGTGAGAATTGTTCAAACGTCCAATGTGACATTTAAATCTTTTTTCTTCTTCCAATTTGAAAACCCTTCACTCATGAAGGAATCAGCACCCGATTGTTCTCCAATATTTGGTTTAAAGAGATAGCAACATAAACAAATTCGTATCTTTAGCCATGCTACATTCTAATGAAGTAGAATATTCACTACACTATGTCGGGTTGAATCACCGTGAGTATTGCCTAAATCTCTTATAAGGAAACTTATTGTTTCGAGGTTGGCAATCACCCATTTCTAAATATGCTCTATGAATTTGATCTCAGACATTAAGATATATTATAATCCAATATCTGCAGGAAGATCCTTGAGGTTGATCTCTACATCACTTCGTTTTAATCTCCTAGAGAGGGTGGCAACTTTATTTTTCTCTTTAAAAAATTCTCCATTACTTATTCAAAGATGAGTGTATATAATTAGCTAATCACATTTTAGGGAATGAAGCTTTTAATAATAACTTATATCTACAACTCAAGAAAAAAAATGATCTAAATTAACATATTCAATATTACAGCATTTATGTGTTAGATAACAAGTATTTAGCTCAACAAAACCATAATCATGCTCCTGTGCATTGCTCTTAAGCTATGAGATAAAGTATTTAGCACATAACTATCAAGCTAACTATTATCCATGTACAAACAATACATTCAACCAGAGTTGAACACACAACAACATAATTGTGCGTTTGTGCATTGTGCAACTAACTATCACCCATAAGCAAACATAGTTGAACAGGTTGTATGGTTTTATAATTTACCCAAAAAATAAAGAAATTCAATATTCAGAAATTGCATATTCAATATTATTAGGAAAAAAAAACTCAAAGAAAACAATGCAGAAGAAGGAAAAGATAAAAATAAGTAGATTGAGTCAGTGTACCATGCACTTAGGATTTGATTTCCACCAAGGGCACTTAGGATTTGATTTCCACCAAGGTTTTTTCGACAACACTTCCAGTATCCAAATCTCTATGAATAACCAAAAAAAAAACAATATTAGGACAAATTTTAATATTTAATTTGATTTCAATAAAGCTTGATTGCAAAATTTTGAACCCTACTGAGAGATAAGAGTGTACCTATACAAAATGATTTAATCTTACACCTTCAATGAAGCTTTTGTTGAAAAGGAATGTTGTGGAGAGAACTTGAAGTAGTTTCAAAGTCAAAGATTTCCATTTTTGATTTTTATTTTTAAGGGCATTGTAGCAGAGCTACAGTGCTAATTAAATTCATATAACTCCTCATCATTTATGATAGAACACAAATATCTCACCTTAAGGCTTATTCATATCTTCCTCAATAAGGGGAAAGTATATAATACCCCAGATGGTGTGGTACCCCTGGCTAGTGTAAGCCCTCCATTTTTAAGCTTCTCAATCTCATTGATTGCTGAGCTTCAATTAACCCTAGTTTTCTCAGTTGTCGTATACTTGTTAGTGCTCATCAAATCATCTTCTTACTTCTCTGGTAAACAAAAGAAGCACTAAAATCTAAATCTAACTCTTGAAAGGTACAAGCTTTCAATTTTCTTTTTGGGTAAATCTAAACTACTTGATGATTTTCTATAGATCTGAATAAATTTTTTGTATGGCAACCTTGTTATGTCATTTGTTGGTGTTCTTCCATATTTGCTTTATTTTCTTTTGGTTAATTTGCTTTGTAGTTGTCTTGATTGGAGTCTAACAGGTTGGCATTTAGATAACTGTTTTTTTCCCTTATTAATTGGAGTGGATCTACTTGTGAGAATTTCAAAGAGAGAAAAGAAGAGATAAAAGGGGGGGGGGGCTAGGGTTTCTATTAGTAAAGATAATAGGAAAATACACATAAAGGGGTTTATATAGCCAAACAAGAAAGTGTGCAAAGATTGTTCTACCTTCATAGCTAAAAATACAATGAAAATAATAATCTAATATCTAATATCCCCCCTCAAACTCACAATGCGGCAGCAAGAAGTATCGAGAGTTTGCCAACAAAAAAATAAAAGTGCTGAATGGTTTGAGATTTTGTAAAGAAATCTACAATCTGCACAGAAGATGAGACAAAAGGCAAAATAATCATCCCACACTAGAGTTGATGTTGAGTGGTATGACAATTGATCTCAATGTGCTTAGTCCGCTTATGGAAGACTGAATTGTGAGCAATTTGAATACCAGTCTTACTATCGCAATAAAAAAGGGTGGGAGTAGAAAGGGTGACACCCATATCTGCTAATAACCAATACAACCACACAACCTCATTTGTAGTAGATGCCATAGCACGGTACTCAGCCTATATGGAAGATTAAAAGACAACTTTCTGCTTCTTGCTCTTCTAAGAAATGAGAGAGTCACCCAAGAAAATGCAAAAAATTATAGTAAACTTACGATCAGTCGGATCACCAGCCCAATCAACATCAAAGTATGCACAAAGCTCCAAAGAGGATGTTGAAGGAAATATAAGACTCTGACAGAGAGTACCCCAAAGATAACGCAGAATGCGAAGAACATCAGCCCAATGAACTGTATATGGGGAGGCAATGAACTGACTAACAATGTGGATAGCATATGTAAGGCCGAGGTGAGTAATAGTGAGATACACTAAGCTACCAACAATAGTATGATACAATGTGGGATCAGGCAAAGGAATACCATCTCTAGGAGCATAGCAAGCATTAAGCTCGATAAGAGTATCAACAGTCCAAGTATTCGTAAGGCGAGCTCACTGAAGGATGTCCGCTGTGTACTTAGACTGAGAAAGAAGGTAACCCTTAGGTGAAAAGGCTACCTCAATACCCAAGAAGTATCGTAGAAGGCCCAAATCCTTCATGTTAAACTAATTAACTAATTCGGTCTTTAATGCTACAATTCCATCAAAATCATCACCTGTAATAATTATGTCAACAACATAGAGTGAAAGAAGAACATGGTTAGCAAAAGTAAACTTAATAAATAGAGCCAAATCATGAGCACTAGAATAAAAATCAAAGGAAGTAACCACCATAGAAAACTTCTCTAACCAGGCTCGAGGGGCCTGTTTAAGACCATATAAGGCCTTCTTGAGCCTGCAAACTTCTCCAAGATTATGAGACACCAGGTACCATGTAAACTTCCTCTTGAAGATCTATATTTTTTTAACATCCATCTGAGAAATATGCCACTGATGGACAGATGCCACTGCAATAAGAGCATGGACAGTGGTCATCTTGGAAACTAGAGCAAAATTCTTCTCATAATCCAAACCATACTGCTGGGCAAAACCCTTGGCAACCAACCTAGCTTTACACTACTCAACAGAGCCATCTGATTTAGTTTTAATTTTATAAACCCAATGAGAACCAATTATGCTCTTACTAGACGAGTCATTTGATGCAAAGTAGAAAGTTCTTTAGCCATAGCCTTCTACCAAAAAGGATCAATAACTACCTTTGTATTGGAGGTAGGTTCACAAAGATTATGAATATATGCTAAGAATGAAGTAAATGAACTAGAATAGCAAGAAAAAGAAAAATCTGGTAACTAAGTGGACTTATGAGTATGTTTGGGGAGGCGAGAAAGGGGAGGATCCACAATCACAAGAAGAAATTGGGTGTTCATAGGAGGGGATGGAACATCATCATCTGTAGAGAGTGGAGCATCAGAAACATCACAAGCTACACCATCAGTAGTTGTTTGAGTCCTGCAAGAAAAGTGACAAAAAAAGGCTGAACAGGAAGAGAAAAATGGGTGGTTGGAGGTGGTGCACCATCTGCAGAGGATGAAACAATATATGGTAGAATTTCACTTGCATCAATAGAGAAGGGGTCAATATGGATAAAGGCTGACTTGGTCATGTTATGAGAGCTAGCAAGAATAGAAAAGAAAGGAATATACTCAAGGAATAAAATATAATGGGAGATATATAATTTCTGAGCAACAGGATCAAAACAACGATAACCCTTTTGACCTTCACCATAACCAAGAAAGACACAAACGGCAGAGCATGATGATAACTTATTACGCTCAACACTGGGACGAAGAACAAAACATATGCAACCAAAAACTTGTAAAAATGAGTAATCGGGAGCATGACTATACAACTTTTCATAGGGGAAAGGCCTGAAGTGTGAGATATGGGGATTTTATTGATTAAGTGAACAGCTGTGAGAACATCTTCTCCCCAAAATTCATTAGGGACATTAGAGGATAAGAGAAAAGAACGAGATATCTCAATAATATGTCGATGCTTCCTTTCGGCAACCCCATTTGGTTGAGGAGTGTTAGTACGAGAGGATTGGTGCACAGTACCATCACATTGAAGCAACTCTGAAAAGGCAATAAAAGTATACTCCCCACCCAAATCACAATGAAAACACTTGATAACTGTATAATGTTGAGTTCTAACAAGTGGTCGGAAAGCAGTATAAATGTTTATAAATTTAGAACGACATTTTATTAGATAAACCCAACAATGTCGAGTGTAATCATCAATAAAAGAAATATAATATCTCAACCCCCCCTTTTGTTGCGACAGGGGCAGGGCCTCACACATCAGAATAAATCAAATCAAATGGTGCAACAGAATAAGAAACAATTCGATTAAAGGGTAGGGCAGAGAATTTAGCTAGTTTACAACCACTACAATTAGAAATATCATGAGATTGCAACTTACCCAAAAGTACTCTAGAAACCAAATATTTTAAACGAGGGGCCGAAACATGCCCAAGTCTAGAATGCCACAAGTAAAAACTAGAAGAAGAAGAATCTAAACGAAAGGAAAACAAATCAACACCCGAAGCAGCTATATTTGGAACTCACAGCTCATCCAAAACATATAAGCTCCTTTGCCTACGGCCTGTCCCAATCAGCTTTTGGGATTGAGGATCTTGCACAAGACAAGAAGTGGAAGAAAAGTGAACAGAATAACCAGAATCACATAATTAACCCACTAAAATGAGATTCATTGCAAGTTTAGGAATACAATAGACATTAGAAAGTGATAAATGAGGTGTACAAATAGAACCGACTCCTGCCAAGGGTATGGGGGTGCCATTAATAGTCATGATGGACGCATGTGAAATATAGTGACATATAGATATAAAGGATGATGAATTGGGTGACATGTGATGAAAAGCGCCATAGTCTAACACCCACAAAGGTGTAGACATGCCTAAAGGTTTAGGAGATGATAGACCTATTGAAGATGGAGTCGACATGACATATGGTTGTGCATGTGTGGTAAGGAACTGCTGAAACTATTCTGCAAGAGTGATCATATTGGGATCCAAATAAGATGTAACTTCAGGTACAAATGTTGTAATGGTGGGATGCGGAGGCCTATAAACTTGCTATTGGGACTACCCTCCTAAACACCACTGTGGTTGAGGTGGGGGCTGCCTCCACTATAGGTGAGAAGGGGGTTGCCGCCACTGCTACTGTGGTGGTTGTGCTTTATTAAATATTTTAGGATATTGGGCCTTCCAATAACCTTTCTGCTTACAAAAACTATATTCATCGAAACCAACCTTCGAAGAAAGCCTCGTCTAATTGCTCAAAGATAGCTTAGTAGGGACAACCAAAATTGTTTAACTAGGCGTTGGGAAAGGGCCCTTTCCTGCCTAAGTCTTGAGTCGTGTCTCTTCAGCCTAAAGTTCACTTACAACTATATCAACAGGGGGATCGGGATTATGATGCAAAATATTTCCCTAAAGTCCCTCAAAATCATCATGTAAGACCATCAAAAACTGAACAAAATGTTGTTCCTCTTTATAAGCAAGGTAGTCAACATGGCACTGAAGGAACGCTGACTCCGTGAGAGCTAGTTGGTCCCAAAGATCAGACATAGTGGAGAAAAACTCCCGAATACTTATATCATTTTGCTGCACTGCTCAGATATCAGATTCCAACTGATACTATTTGGCAAAATTGGATTATGTGTACAATCTTGCCAAGTGATCCCAGACCTATTTTGTTGTTTCATATTTTGCCAATTGCATACCAATGAGTGTTCAACAGAATTATTAGATCCAAGTAACAATTATTGAGTTGTTTGCATATTACTCAGCTTTAGGATCTTCGGGTTTACTCACCACACCGTGGACATAACCTTACATTTTTTTCCCTTTCAAAAAATTTCTTATTATATAACTCTAATATAAGTAATTGTTGCCATTCAATCTTACACTAATTGAATGCAGAGAATCATCTTTTTCACCATTGCAAAAAATAACAGATAAACGAACGCCAATAGATTTTTAAAAAAAAAAAATTCCAAGAACAAGATGTCAATCAAAACAAAATGACAAGAAATGTCAAAGAAGCAAACCAGTTCGATGCCAGATGGAAGCGATTCTAGAACCAGTTTGATCCGTGAACCACGTGGATAGGATGTGCAATTCTTCCATGTTATTACCAATCAAAGGACTCACCTGGATCATTGCTCTGATACCATGTGAGAATTGCAAAGAGAGAGAAGAAGAGATAAAAAAAAATGGGGGCTAGGGCTTCTGTTAGTAAAGATAATAGGAGAATACACATAAAAGAGTTTATATAACCAAACAAAAAAGTGTGAAAAGACTATTCTACCCTCATAGCTAAAAATACAATGAAAATAACAATCTAATATCTAATACTACTTATGAATCTCCATTAAAACATTAGACAATATATATAATGGTTTTACTGTGATTATAAAAAGTTTATGTAGGAGTTGCGTAGTTTACTCAACCATATTTAATTTATGTTTGAAATTTAAATGCTCTAAAATTCTCTTCCTAATATGAAATGAACATATTGAAAGAATCCTTGGATGCAATTACTTTTCATATAAACATAATCCAAAAAGAATTGAACCCAGAGTTTGGATGATGATTAAAAATTTTAGATGGGATTCAAATATTCTCTAGTTGAATTGAAATTTTTTTTTTGGAAAATTAGATTTTGGTGAACAAAATTGAAAAAATTGCTTTACAACCTTAAACTCAATAAAATGTAAATAGTGACCAAACTTAAAAAGTAATTGACAATGAGTGACCATTTAACTTTAATGTCCAAAATACTCTTCCTTCTATCTAGAGATCCTCAATTCCTTTTTCTTCTTCTCCAACCCTACCCCAAAGGTCAAGAGCTTCACAAATTATAATATTAATTTACGTTGTTATTATATTACAGTCCAGTCAAAATTCTGAAAATTGTTATTGATTTTGTCCATCAATTGAATCAACCTACTAATAGATTTAAACGGGTTTGATACTCGGTACTATGGTTCAAAGTTATTCAAGCATTAGCTCTTTATATTATTGGACTCCTTTATGTTTTCTTTTTTTTCTTTCTCTTGGTAGCTATATATGGGTTCTATCAGCTGAAGTAATAGGGAAGTAGATTCCTTGATTCTGAAATTTGATGCAATGCAACTAATGCTTGATTTCATTTCCTAAAGTTTAAATTGATTTTGTGATTTTTTCCAATTAGTTTCTATTGTTAGATGCATCTAGAAAATGAATCTACTTCTACTTCGTTTTATTGCATATGTAGTTGTATGACATATTGACCTACCGATTGAATTTTATGCTTTCTACCTCTGGATCAGTTCCAAAGACATAATATGTGAAAAGTTCACATATTGAAATTCTCTTCCTGTAAGTAGATTGAAATACACTACGTTCGTCACATGCAAAATAACTTCTAAAGTAAATTATTGTTCAAGTTGGTTAACTATTCATCTCCTTCTCCAAATTAGGACAAAAAGAAATGCAAAATCACGATCTCCATCTATTTCCTTTTATAGCTTTTGAAATTTTTAATATTTGAAAGTGGGGTTGGAGAAGATGAAGAAATGATTAAGAATCTCTAGATAGAAGGAATGATGTTTTGAACATTAAAAAGTTAAATAGTCACTTATTGAAAATTACATTTCAAATTAGTAACAAGATTAATAATAATAAACTCTTGTTTTGAAAAAAAAAATGTATATAAAATATCTTGTTAAATTAATAACTTATTAATTTATCGATAAAATAATATCTTGTTTGATTAATAGAATTTATGTGGTCCCAACACTATTAATTTATAGAGGTTTTATTGTATGTGTGTGTGTGTGTGTGCGTGTGTGTATATATATATATATATATATATATATATATATATGTTTTATTGTATGTGTGTGTGTGTGCGCGCACGTGTGTGTATATATATATATGTTAGTATTATCCTATAAAAGCAAATCATGGAAGGCAAAGCAAAAGGAGGTTCTCAATCATGAATTTTGCAATATAGTTTAGTTATAAACTAATGCAATATTATTTAAAATATTAAGGAAGTCATTAACGAATTAGTTTGCAACAACATTACACGAAATTATCATTATATTTAAATTTTCAATATAATCGAAATATACTTTAGTTTCTCGTATTAGAAAAAGTATGGCTCAAACAATTCTAAACAATTTAGTAATCATATCTTTAGAATAAAGCTTTAAAAATATAGTTCTTCAATTCAATTACCAATCCAATTAACACCCCTTTGAAATAAATAATATTGAAAAAATATTTTTTCATTTTTTTCAAAAATCACCAATTTATGGGTTTTCTTTGCTCACACAATTTTAAGAGAGATTGAGTTGATAAATATTTGAATGAAGTAGAATACCTACCTAGCATAATTTTTTTTACTCATGTATTTATCTTTTAGGATAAAATCCTATAATATAGAATAAAATAAAATAAAAAATTGATGCATGCTAAAACTTAAAAAATATTAATTGTGGGAAGATACTCATTGAAAAAATATTGCACTAAAGTAAAGTGATGCCTTCAAAAAATAATAATAATAAATAAATTTAAACAAAAAAAATCAATGCAAAAATACATGTTTTAAAAAGAACTCCTAAATCAATTTGGTTTGCTTATTTTGAAGTTATATTGCAAAATTTTGTATTTATTAGTTACAGAAGCACGTTAAAAAATCATACACAATATCTTCTTATTCATACATTGAAATAGACACTTTTAGTTATAATTATGAGTTTTAGAGTAACAAAAGAGATTAATTATTTATAGCGACTTGGTATAGAATTGTATATAACTAATATATAATGAGTATAACTTGCATACACTATTTGGCACTATTAACGACACTAATAAAATTATTCCCAACTATCTCAAAGAATATGAATTACTATAATAAATCAATAAACCATAAATAGCTTATACTAACACTAATCAAATTATTCTAAAATATCTCAAAGAATATGAATTACAGTAATAAATCAATAAATCATAAACAACTTATACCTTCTTCCTCAAAATCATTTTCTATTCATAGAACACGTTATAAACAAACCCACTTATTCATCAAAGAGCAGCCTCCACGATTATCACTCCATAAACCTAACAAAATTAAAAGAATAAAGTGAGATTATATTATTATTATTATTATTGGAACTCATAAACTAAAATCCATCCAACAAAAAAACAAATATAACAAATTTACATAATCAAAGGTTAGAATAATCTACAAAACTTTATTGATTGAAAAAAAAAGAGATACAAGTAAAAAAAATGAGCAGAGAGAGTCTTAAAACAATCTTTCACATTGAATCTATTGTAATATAGATCTAAATATGTCTCCCAATAGTTTACGGTGAATTGTATTATCCTTAGTATTCTACTCTAATTGTTTATTTTTGTGTCTTTATTTTAATAAATGAAGAGTTTATTAATAAAAGAGTTTTTATATAACTATAATAAAAGAGTTTATCAATAAAAGAATACTTTCACATTGAATCTATTGTAATATACATCTAAATATGTCTCCCAATGGTTTACGGTAAATTCTATTATCTAAAAAATGTCTCTCAATGGTTTACGATGAATTCTATTATCCTTAATATTCTACCCTAATTGTTTATTTTTGTGTCTCTATTTTAATAAATGAAGAGTTTATTAATAAAAGAGTTTATCAATAAAAGAATACTTTCACATTGAATCTAGTGTAATATACATCTAAATATGTCTCCCAATGGTTTACAGTGAATTCTATTATCTAAAAAATGTCTCCCAATAGTTTACGATGAATTCTATTATCCTTAGTATTATACCCTAATAGTTTATTTTTGTGTCTCTATTTTAATAAATAAAGAGTGTATTAATAAAAGAGTTTTTTTATATAATTATAATAAAAGAGTTTATCAATAAAATAATATAAAAGAGTTAATCAATAAAAGAGTTTATATATATATATATATATATATATATATATATATATATATATACGAAATTCAAACACCCATTTGTCTCATTTGTGTTATGTTACAGCTGGAGTTAAAAGACTTACAGCCTGTGGATGTTTCGAGTGATGTGCATTGTGCACAATTCATAGTTTTTACCATTGCTTCAAATAGTTCCTATAAATTCATACATAATGAACATAAAGAGAATTAAATAAATGGATCGGTAAAATCATATATTTATGCTCTTTTGACTATGTTAAAATAATTTTGTTTTGATTATTAGATGGATATAGAAGTTCAAACAATGTTTCAAATGACCGCAAATCTGAATGATAGAGAAAATGATGTGAAGGAGATTGGGAACTGATTGACATGGGATATATGACGCTAATCTCTAAAGAAGATTCTATTATAATGTTTTTTGTTCTTATAATTGTTGTTGCAAAATGAACTAGGTAGTCTAGAATGATCAATGTAATAATTTTAATTTGGCTGTTTCACAGAGCTTTTGTTTCGGCTTTTACGCAAAAAGAAGAAAAGAAGCAGAAGCTAAATGAGAAAGTTGGTACCTACCAACTTTCTTTAAACGCTTTTTTTGAACTTCGAAAATCTTAGTCTTACCAATCCAAACACTCTCCATAACGATTTTTGAGCTTGAAAAGCCGAAAGCTGGTTTTCAAAAGTCAATCCAAACAGTTGCTTTTACTAGGACATCTTTATATTTTGTATTACATCAATCATATAATACTAACATTATCTTATTTTATATATGGGTGCTTGACTTTATTTTTTATTTTTTCAATCATTACAAGTTCTTAATTTTAGTCCATGATCCTACTATTTTTTTTATGTTTTATTTATCAAACATATTTTATGCTTTAAAAAATATAACAAATGACATTATCAAACCTGTTTTGCTTTTGATAGAAAATAACATCACAACATATTTTTAATTTCATTTTTTTCACAAAATTGAAAGGAAAAAAAAGTAACAGTGTTACCAAACGGCCCTAACTAAGTTTATGGATTCTGAACTGAGCCATGAAGGTAATAGGGCGGCCTAGAGCGTTAATTGTAGACTGGTAGTGCCATAGCCAATCTAAAAGCCTGGCCCATCAAGGCCCAATTGAGGCCTGCATTTTAGATCATTTGATCTTGAAACCCACGAAAAAGAAGCCTGCAAATTCAAGAGAAGAACAAAGAAATTTTACAATTGTAGGAAACAGCCAGCAACCCCTCAAGAATATCCGGATTGTAGGAAACCACCAGCAACCCCCCGAGAATATCCGTTACAGATCTGACGGATGAAAACTCTTTATTTTTCGTAATTATAAAAAATATTAATTCATAATCGGTTGAATATGCAAGGAAGTATGGTACTCTAGGTATCCAGTATTTTCTCCAACCCCTCCCCCTTTCGTTTTTTAAGATTATTATTATTATTATTTGACAAATAGCTCATCCACCAATTATGCCTATGAAATACTCTATGAGGTTAGAAGATTTCACTAGGTAGACACTTGATAGTCTCTCTTTTAAACTTTCAAACCAACAAGATTAATAAAATACTCATTAAAAAAAAAAAAACACAATATAAATAAGGTTTCAAATTATTCATTGTGATCATAAAAAATTATTCCCACGCTCAAACTTTCAAGTTTTTATTTCTCTCAACCTATATATATGTTGAAAGCTTTTTATTTTTAATTTTTTGTTAAGTTTGATATATATTTATCAAACTTAACAAAATGCTCTAGGCCGGACGGTTTAACACTATATGATGAACATATTTTTTAATAATAGTCCTTGGCACTTCAATAAACATCTTTTAGTTTTGGTTCGGTGGAAAATGAGTACGATGGTCGTCCATGATTTGTTTAGAGAAAATATTCCTTGCATCGGGAGCACCATTAGTGTCATCAACTAATTATATTTTGATACAAGTGAGTGTCTAACACACTTGTTTTTTGGTATAAGAAAGGGCTTTTCTTTAAAGGCTCTAGGCCCGTACGATTTAACACTAATTTCTTTTAAACATCACTGGCTGATTGTGGAAGAAGGATTTGCTTATGGAGCTTAAAATTTTCTCTGTTTGGAGAAATTTTGAAGGGGTTAAACAACACTAATATTGTGCTTCTTACGAACGAGGGTAATTAAGCTCCCCAACAAAGATTGTAGTTTACCGATTATTTTTCAAAATTTTAGGAAACATGTTAAAGCCTCTTGTTAGAAATATAAAAGAATATTGAATTAGTGTTGATATTTACATAAACACCTATTTATAAACACATAATCTTGGAGACTAAGTAAACTTAGAAGATAAGAATTCCTAATTCTAAATGGTTTAGGAAAATGTGTTAGAAACCTGTACAGTTTAGGAAAAAATATATAATCTAACAGCAGATATAATAAGAAATATATAATCTAATAGTCCCCGCAAACTGAAGGTGAATTATATGAACCCTTGAGTTTGGAGACAAAATCTTGAATGCGGCTCAAGAAAATAATATGGTGATGTTACCAATTATGGCTGCGAACACATATAAAGAAGCTGCAAAAGAGCGGTTCGGTAGACAAATGCAACTCATTAGAACAGTGGAAAGATTGAAAGCGGCTAGTTGGAGCGAAAACTGATTTGAAAATCAGAAAAGAAGCTCATTGAAATCAATAACTTTGACACAGATGTTATGGCTCATGAAAGCAATCTAGTAATGTTATCAACAGTGGTTGCAAAACACATACAAAGAAGTTACAAAAGAGCGAATTCGTTGGAGAGACAGTAAGACTGAAAACTGCTCGTTGGAGTAAAAACTGATTAAAAATCAGAAAAGAAGCTCGTTAAAATCAGTAACTTTGACAGACAGATACTAGTGGGAGCCAATGAATTATAGTTGAGCTGATTTTTTTTATTTTTTATTATCTGCATAATATATATATATATATATATATATATAAGGATAAGGTAAAAGTTATTTTCTACGATTGATCGTCGGGGATGAAACGGATGGTGTCATCCCCGGCAATGAGGGCGACAATGAAGACTATCAGGAATTGATAAACTCTGATACCATGTTAGAAACGAAGAAAGAGAATTGTATTGATAGAATTGATTTTACAATGATATTGTGAACAATATATAAGGGTCTATTTATAAGAACATAATCTTGGAGACTAAGTAAACTTAGAAAATAATAAATCCTAGTTATAAATAGTTTTAAAAAATGTGTAAGAAACCTATATGATTTAGAAAAAAAAATATAATATAATAATAGATATAATAGAAAATATATAATTTAACACGATAAAGTGCTTTTATGTGGAGTGATTTGATTACTTATAATGTAGATATTACTCATGAGATGATTCACTGTTTGAAAACTACAAAAAGTACTACACAAAAGAAATTTGTTGCAATGAAATTAGATTTAGCAGAAGCATATAATCAACTTGAGTATTGTTTGCAAAAGGTTATGGAAGAAGTTGGTTTCAATCGAGTTTGGATCCTTTTTTTTTCTTTCCAAAACCCTATTATGGTACCTATTTATTATTATCGACGGTGATTTGTATAAAAAAAACTAAAGCGTTAAAATCCCATTTATAGTACCTTATTTATGGTTATTAATGGTTGTTTCCATTATTATTTTTCAAAACCCTATAACAGTACATATTTATTATTATTAACGTGATTTTGTATAGGAAAACTAAGGTTGGCCTCTCCAAATTTTTTTTAAATGGTTTAGGAAAAGGTGTTAGAAACCTATATGGTTTAGGAAAAAAATATATAATCTAACAGCAGATATAATAGGAAATATATAATCTAATAGTCCCCGCAAACTCAAGGTGAGTTATATGAAGCCTTGAGTTTGGAGACAAAATCTTGAATGCGGCTTAAGAAAACAATATGGTGATGTTATCAATTGTGGCTGCGAACACATATAAAGAAGTTGCAAAAGAGCGGCTCGGTAGACAAATGTAACTCATTAGAACGGCGGAAAAATTGAAAGCGGCTCGTTGGAGCGAAAACTGATTTGAAAATCAGAAAAGAAGCTCATTGAAATCAATAACTTTGACACAAATGTTATGGCTCATGAAAGCAATCTAGTAATGTTATCAACAGTGGTTGCAAAACCCATACAAAGAAGTTACAAAAGAGCGAACTCGTTGGAGAGATGGTAAGACTGAAAACTGCTCGTTGGAGTAAAAACTGATTAAAAAATCAGAAAAGAAGCTCGTTAAAATCAGTAACTTTGACACAGATTATTAAGAGATAAGGGAGAAGTGTTTGAATAAATGTTAAGAGAGAAGGGAAAAGTGTTTGAATAATTCAGTATATTTTCTGTATTCAACTTTACAAAATATATAGGTGTACAATGAAACTAAGTATGGAAATTTACATATAAAGAAAAAAATAATATTGTAACAGATGCCTAAAAATAAGAAATCCCTGATTTGATGCAATTCATAATTTTGGGAATATATGATTCTATCAATACTCCCCCTCAAGTTGGCGCATGAAGATCTGTAATGCCCAACTTGCATGAGAAATGATGGAAAAGGTCTTGGCCTAAAACTTTGGTGAAGATATCTGCAATTTGCTCATAGGAAGAAGTGTGAACTACTTTGAGGAGACCGGAGCGAATTTTATCGCGAATGAGGTGACAATCGATCTCAATGTGTTTAGTACGTTCATGGAACACTGGATTGTGGGCAATATGAAGTGCAGACTGATTGTCACAGTAGAGATTGAAAGGATCAGGATGAGGGATGCCAAAATTAGTGAGAAGTTGTTTTAGCCAAGTGAGTTCATAGGTGGTGACAGCCATGGCACGGTATTCAGCTTCAACAGAAGAGCGAGTAACGGTAGTCTGTTTTTTTGTACGCCACGAGATCGGACTGGTACCTAGCTAGATGAAGTAACCTGTGGTGGAACGGCGTGTGGTGGGACAGCTAGCCCAATCAGAATCAGTATAAACTGTAACTTGTGTGGTGCTGGAGGAAGAGAAAAAAATGCCTTGGCCGGGACTCCCTTTGATGTAACGAAGAACATGAGTAGCAATGGTTATATAAGGAACACGAGGGGCATGCATGAACTGACTGAGAATGTTGATGGCATAAACAATGTCAGGTCGAGTGATGGTCAAGTAAATGAGACGACCAACCAGACGACGATAATGCTAGGATCAGGAAGTAAGGACCCATCTTCAGTGGAGAGCTTCAAATGTTATTCCATTGGAAAAGATGTGGTCCGGGCACCAAGTTGACCACTGTCAGAAAGTATATCAAGAGCATATTTACGTTGATTCAGGAAAATACCTGCAAAAGAACGTGCAACTTCAAGACCAAGAAAGAACTTGAGAGAGCCAAGATCCTTGGTTTTGAAGTGAGTGGAGAGAAGGTTCTTGAAGAACGCAATTTGGGGAAGAGCATTTCCAGTAACTAAGATGTCGTCAACATATACAAGAACAATAGTGATACTGGTGTGAGTGATAAGAATGAATAAGGAGTGATCGGCCTGAGATTGACGAAAACCTGCATCAAGAAGCACGGTAGTTAGTTTGAAAAACCAGTTATGGGAGGCTTGTTTAAGACCATATAAGGACTTTCTAAGTCTACAAACACGGGTCTCCCCCTTAGGGCAATAGCCGGGTGGTGGGATCATGTAGACTTCTTCATCAAGATCGTCGTGCAAGAAGGCATCGTTGACGTCAAGCTGATAAATTATCCAATTTTTTTTAGCAGCGATTGCCAATAAGCAGCGGACAGTGGTCATTTTGGCAACTGGAGCAAAAGTCTCATGATAGTCAAGACCTTCAACTTGAGTGTAGCCCTTGGCAACCAGTCGGGCTTTGTACCTTTCTATGGATCCATCGGCTTTGAGTTTGGTTTTGAAAACCCATTTACAACCAATGGGTTTCTTACTAGGTGGGAGATGCTCGAGAGTCCAAGTAGAGTTATCTTCTAGAGCTCGTAGCTCAGCGGACATTGCCTCGCGCCAATGAGGTTGTCGGATAGCATTAGAATAGCATGAGGGTTCAAGACAAGAGGTGAGAGCATTTAAATAAGTAATATGTGAAGGAGAAAAATGAGAATATGAAAGAAAGACAGATAAAGGATGAGCAGTACCTGAAGCAGTTGTAGCAGGTGAAAATGTCGTGGGCTCTGTATGTAAGGTGGGGCATATGTAGTCATGGAGATATGTAGGCCGTGTAGTGTGGCGACGAGGACGAGAGACTAGTGGAGGTGAAGGTGGGGAGGGTGAAGGTGAAGATGAGGAGGGTGGGAGTTGAGGAGGGTTAAGAGGTGTTTGGGAAGTAGGTAAGACGGGTTTAGGGATGAGAAAAGGAATGATTGGAGATGAGGGGGTGTCAGGAATATACTGAAAAGGGAATTGTTGTTCATGGAAGGTGACGTCACGAGAATAGAAAATGGACCGTGTATCAAGGTTGTAGAGTTTGTATGCTTTGTGGGTGCTGGGGTAGCCAAGAAAGACATATTTAGTAGCACGGGGAGAAAATTTATCACGATGAGGACTAAGAGTTTGGGCATAACAGAGGCACCCAAACACACGAAGGTGGTCGTAGTTGGGTGTTTTGTGGAAGAGAACCTCAAGGGGTGATTTATTTTGGAGAGTACGACTAGGAGTGCGATTGATGAGATATGCAGCGGTGAGAACACAATCACCCCAGAAAGGAAGGGACAAGTGTGCTTGAAAACGTAAACTACGGGCATAATTAAGAAGGTCCCGGTGTTTACGCTCCGCAACGCCATTTTGTTGAGGAGTTTCAACACATGTACGTTCATGAATAATGCCATGGTCAAGAAGATAGCTTTGAAAATGATTAGAGAGAAATTCTTGTCCATTATCAGTTCTAATGATTTTAATATTGGTGTTAAATTGAATTTTGACAAGAGCAAAAAAATGCGTTAAATGAGTGTAAGCTTCAAATTTAAAACGCATTAAATATATCCAAGTAGTGCGGGAATAATCATCTACTATTGTAAGGAAATAATAGACTCCACATAAAGAAGAAGTATGATATCCACCCCAAATATCACAAAAAATTCGATTAAAAGCAAAAACACTTTTAGTAGCAAAATTTGGAAAATGCAATCTTGTGTGCTTAGAACAAGCACAAACATCACAATCAGAAAGAATACAAGGGGAATCTAAAACATTAGGAATAGTAAAACTAGAGGGATGACCGAGACGTTGATGCCATAGAGTCTTTTTAACAGTGGATTGAGCAGCAAAAACCATAGGGGGTTCGGGATGGTACACGTAAAGCCCATTGCATAGTTCACCCGCTCCAATCAGCTTCATCGACTATGGGTCCTGAAATAAGCAATTATTAGAAGAAAAAGTAATAATGCAAGAATTTTGAAGGACAATTTAAGAAACAGATAATAAATTAAAGGTTAAAAGAGGGACAAAATAAACTTGAGTTAGGGTAAGAGATGAGGAGAGAATACAAGTGCCGAGACCCTCAGCTGGGATATCCTCACTCGTGGGGAGCCGAATGGAATGAGGGGTGGCTAAGGTTTGTAGATCGGTGAAAACATCCTTGTGGTGGCAGATGTGGTGGCTCGCGCCACTGTCTACCACCCAATGGAGGCGTCGATTGAATAGAAAATCAAGTTGAGGGGAGAAGAGGTTACCAACAAAGCTGACTGAGGAGGACTCGATCGGAGATGGAGAGGGTGCGAGCAAGCCGATGAGCTTCTGGTATAACTCCAGTGACAAGCCAGGAACCGGACTCGAGGCCGACAGAGTCACAGCGATTTGGTTGATGCTCGAGGGAGGCTAACCGAGAATGGAGGGATGGGTCTTGGATCTCGGGGTGCGACCAGGAAGATAACCTACTAGGGTCCAACAACGATCTCGGGTATGTCCTTCTTTGCCACAAGCCGTGCATTTAAAGAGAGGTTTTGGACGCCCACCATGTCGGATTGCCATGGCCATGGTTTCTGATGAAGGTGGTCGAATATGGAGCATCCTTTGTTGCTCTTCCTGAAACAGAATAGAGAATACTTTGCTTATGGGTGGAAGTGGATCCATGGCCAAGATTTGAGTGCGAAGGGAGGCGAAGGAATCGTTGAGGCCGAGGAGGAATTGGAACACCCTTTCATCATCGGCTTGCTGCTGTAAAGCTTTGAGGTCAGTGCTCTGTTGGAGGTGACCGAGTTCATCCCAAATTTGTTTTATTTGGTTGTAATAATCATGAACTGAATTGGTGGTTTGTTGTAGGGAAGAAAGGGCCCGTTTGGGTTGGTAAATTCGGGCATTATTGCTATGACAAAAACGGGAGGAAAGATCAACCCAAACATCACGTGGGTTGTTATGGTATTCAAGAGAATTGGCAAGAGAGGGGCTGATAGAATTGAGGATCCAGGTAAGAACCATATCCTTTGTTTGATTCCATTGGGTGTATGCAGGTGTGTTAGGCTCAGGGGTTTTGAGAGTACCATCAACAAAACTAAGTTTGTTTTTGGCATTGAGAGCCCGTGTCATGGCTTTTTGCCATTTGGGATAGTTGTTGCTGGTTAGAAGTCCATTGACAAGGATTAAGCTTGGTGAATCTGAGGGATGAAGAAGATAAGGGGAAGAGAGGGTTGCAAGATCTATTTTTTCTTGCTCTGATACCATGTTAAGAGAAAAGGGAGAAGTGTTTGAATAAATGTTAAGAGAGAAGGGAAAAGTGTTTGAATAATTCAGTATATTTCTGTATTCAACTTTATAAAATATATAGGTGTACAATGAAACTAAGTATGGAAATTTACATATAAAGAAAAAAGTAATATTGTAACAGATGCCTAAAAATAAGAAATCCCTGATTTGGTGCAATTCATAATTTTGGGAATATATGATTCTGTCAATACAGATGCTAGTGGGAGCCAATGAATTAAAGTTGAGTTAATTTTTTTTATTTTTTATTATCTGCATAAAATATATATATATATATATATATATATATATATATATAGGCAGAAGTTATTTTCTACTATTGATCGTCGAGGATGAAACGGATGGTGTCATCCCCGGCGATGAGGGTGATCGACAATGAAGACTATCAGGAATTGATAGACTCTGATACCATGTTAGAAACGAAGAAAGAGAATTGTATTGATAGAATTGATTTTGCAATGATATTGTGAACAATATATAAAGGTCTATTTATAAGAACATAATCTTGGAGACTAAGTAAACTTAGAAGACAATAAATCCTAGTTATAAATAGTTTAGAAAAAGGTGTAAGAAATCTATATGATTTAGAAAAAAATATATAATATAATAATAGATATAATAGAAAATATATAATTTAACACGACAAAGTGCTTTTGTGTGGAGTGATTTGATTACTTATAATGTAGATATTACTCATGAGATGATTCACTGTTTGAAAACTACACAAAAGAAATTTGTTGCAATGAAATTAGATTTAACAGAAGCATATAATCAACTTCAGTAGTGTTTGCAAAAGGTTATGGAAAAAGTTGGTTTCAATCGAGTTTGGATCCATTTTTTCTTCTTTCCAAAACCCTATTATGGTACCTATTTATTATTATCGACGGTGATTTGTATAAAAAAAACTAAAGCGTTAAAATCCCATTTATAGTACCTTATTTATGGTTATTAATGGTTGTTTCCATTATTTTCTTTCAAAACCCTATAACAGTACATATTTATTATTATTAACGTGATTTTGTATAGAAAAACTAAGGTTGGCCTCTCCAATTTTCTTTTTTCAAATCTTATTTATAGAGGCTTATTTATGGTTATTAATGGTGGTTTGCAAAAGAAAATTACTTGTGACTCCTCTAAACTCAAATGAAACTTTTTAGTCTTACTTTTAAAATTCAAATCTAGTAAAAAAAATGTAAATTATTATTCTAATTCTTGCTACAACATATTAGTACTCTATTCATATATATATATATATATATATAGGATTATTAGCTATGAATTCAATAGAAAACAAAAAGAATCTCAATTATCTTTCGCTTTTGTGTTCTAAAGGGTTATCAAAGTTGAATAACATATGATGGGATGTGGAAGGCTTATGGTAGTACTTTCGGGTATCAAGGACACTATCAATTTCTCATTTGTTTTTCGTCGATGATTCTTTATTTTTCTGCAGGGCCAGTAGACAAGAAATAGTGCAGTTAAAATATAATCTGAGGTTGTATAGGAGGTTCATAGGATAAGAAGTAAATTTTCATAAATCCAGAGTATGTTTTAGTTGGAATAAGTTGAGGTTCGAGAAGGAACGTTTGGTGGAATTGATGGAAATCTCTAGAGAAGGATTGATGGATGGGTATTTATTTTCTGCCCGAGATTGGACATATAAAAAAATGAGTTTTTCAAGTACTTAGCCGAATGCATGGAGACCAAAATACACAATTGGAAGGGTTTTTCTTTCTTTTGGACATTACTTGGGTCCTGCCAAGAGTTGGTCATGCTATATGATGTGGTCCAATGAAAAATTAATATGTGTCCAAATTTTTTTATAAAATATTAAAAAATTATAAACTATTAGACTTGTTTTTTAATTGATTAATCGGGTCTTATGGTTTAACCCATTTGAAAAATCAGGTCTCTCCCCACCTAACCTCAGCAAAATCACAATCACCACTGTTGTCTACTTTCGTATTCAATGTCACATCCTCTTCCTTGTTTTGCATAGTGAAATCATACTTGTTTGCTTTCTCCATTGCCAAACAAATCTGCAATAATAAAGTTTAGGGTTTACCGATTTCAACATCCCATCAATTGATACACCAGAACACCATGATACTGGAACAACATCACTTTTCCGACCGCCGTCAAGTTCTTCTAATTGGGCATGAAGCTATTAATAGATCTGAAGCCACCATCGACATTTTGGATAAACATTTTCTCAGCCTTTGAATCCATTAACACATATTTGAATGTTTTGCAATTCAAACAATCAGATTTAAAACAAAGAATGTGAGTTGATGGGTTGATCTCTCCTCTCTAATTTTGTGCCCTGTTATTATTATTATTTTTTTGTATTTGCAATTGGGTGATTCTGTGGTGGTTATTGGAGAGAGGTTAGTAGTGGCAATGGTGGTGGATGATGTTGGGTATTGGCGGCGTGGTGGCGGAGGGCCGACAGCGACAGCCATTGGGTTTTGAACACAGGTTGGACATGCAAATTTGGCATATAAAGGATTTTTTTTTCAGATGTCTTCTACCTTTAACCGAAAAAACAGATCTAATTTATTGGACATGTGTTGAACAACCATTGGGTTTTGAACACAAGTTGGACATGCAGATTTGGCATATAAAGGATTTTTTTTCCGGATGTGTTCTACCTTTAACCGGAAAAACGGATCTAATTTATTGGACATGTGTTGAATTTTCGTTGGTCCACGTCACGTAGCAAGACCAATTTCATCCTGCTAGGGCAGGACCTAAGCATTGTCCTTTTCTTTTCTTTTTTATTTTATTTATTATTATTATTATTATTTTTACAAATGCGATGAGGGAAATTCTTTTCAAAATGGATTCTGCAAGAAGGATGTCAAAATTTGAGAAGGGCCTGTTTGGTAAACCTATGGTTTTCAATTCTCTGTCAGTCATTTTCAAGTTTTGACTGCCAATTTTCAAATCTGCGTATGGTAACATTGTTTTCAATTCAGAATTTAAAATAAAAATGACTTCATGGTTGTCACCTTCCTTCCAATTTTGAAACCTTCGAAATATAGTCCACTTAAGTTTTACGAAAATTTTGTCTTGAACGACAGATAGGTCTCTCTCTCAACCGTGATTCAACTCTATGTCACTCTACATCTCTCACTTCGCAGTGTGTGTGTGTGTATATATATATATATATATAATGTTCTCTCTCTTCTCTCCCACTATTGCTCCCAACCACTCGCGACTGACGAGAGGCATGAAAAATCTTATAACCTTCATACTTCATGATTATTCTTCAAGGTTTCCAATTGCAAACGCACCCAGTCAACCTATTCAAAATCTTCTACCCATCAAATATAAGCCTTTGGGTCTTAATTATTACTCACTATAGTCAAACCCATATCAAGGTTGGCCACTTCTCTAGCACCCACTGTTAAAATAAAAGGGAAAAAAGACTGAATTATCTCTTAATTATATTAATGAATAATATATGAAATAATATATAGTGAGAGCATATATATATATATATATAAAAGATATGAAAAAGAGGTAGGTGAGTGGGTTACAAGTAATCATATACACTATATTTACTAATTTTTATTTAAAAACCTCTGCATACCTACAAACTAAAAAATATATAACCGAAGAAAGTGATTTGCTTATTTGGGGGAGGGGGAATTGAAACGAGCTTTCAAGTTCAAGAAGTCATTTTAAAAAAAATATATTAGTATTTGGTGAAATAAGGAAAAGTGAATTCTAATAAAATCGAAGTTCTAAAAAGTCTTTTCAAAGAAAGCGGAGAAAATTTGCTTTTAAAAGGAAGTCATAATTATTTTAAACAATAAATTTTATAGACAATTTTGTCCCATTTTATTTTGTGAAACTTGCTCCTTTTATTGAGAGAAATTATTAAGGATAAAGTGCTCGTTTGGGGGAGCTTCCTGGAGAATTGAAACGGCCTTCCAAAAAAATGTTAGTGGCTGTTTAGGGGAGTTTTTTAGGGACTGAAACGGGCTTTCAAGTACGAAAAGTTCTTTTCAAAAACATGTTAATATTTGATGAAATAAAAAAAAATAAACTTCTAATAAAAATCTAATAGTCTTCCTCAAACTCAAGAAGAACAAAAGATACATATAAAAAATCATGTCTCTTTTTCTTTTTCTTTTTCCCTTTTATCCGGACAAATAATATATTCATCCTACATTTGCGCCGGCCAAAACTTGGAACTCTCAAATTTTTATTTTGAGAGGTAAGGAGATAGAAATAGACCACATCATTTGTGGTCTCTTTCTTGTTTTGTTTGCTCCAGTAAAAGTAAAACAGGGTAAGAAAGATGTGCATGTGATGTTATCATTATTCCTTTACATATTAAAAAAGATAAAAATAAAAAATATGAAGGGTTATCTTCATTTTTACTTTTTGGTGAGTAGGACATCCATTCATTATTCTTAGCTTCTTAAATCATACTTTTAAGGGTAAAGTACGAAAAATAAATAAATAATAATAATAATAATAATTTTTTGAACTAAAAGTCTTCTAAACTAAAAATTTGTTGCCATTATTAAGAACATATATAACACACCAAAAAAAAAAAAAAAAACAATTTTAGTCATTCTTATTAAATTATCTTTATTATCTTTTCTCTTATCTAAATATTAGTGGTACCATTTACCCTAATTTTATAATTGCTCTCAATTTATCCTAACAATAATAAAAAAAAATACATAGAATTGTAACTATCACCAAATTTAGCCATTTATAATAAAATTATTATATCCAGTTTAAACTTTTTTACCATAAAGAAAAAACATTTTTTTCTCATACATTATATTCAAGAAAAATTAAGAAATTATTTAAATAAAAAATACATTCTTTTATGCAATATATTAATGAAAATTAAGAAATTACTTAAAATATTTTAAAACCTTCTACTTAAGATTTTTATTAAAATAATTAATTTTAAGAATTAAAGATAAATTTATGCAAATTTGATTGAAAATATGCCATCAAAAAAATATGAATTTTTTTATAATTTATTTTAATAAAATGGATTAAGTGTAATTCAATAAGAAAAGACATTATGGCCATCTAATGAAAAAATAACCTATTATATAAGACATTTTGTAACGAAATGTGATAGTTTAAGTTATAGGGAGGCGATATTCAAACTCCCATTTTTTTCGGTTGCACTCTCATCTTAAATGAAATGTCATTTTTAATCTTAATTTCACATGTGAATGATTACTTTTTTTTTAAAATACTAAACTATTATTTTAGATATCCCCTCTCTCTCTCCCTCTCTCCAATTTTTAATGTTTTCGACTCTTTCGACATGATGAACAAAAAATACCCAGAAAAAAATAATTCAAAAAAAAAATCTCTCTATTTTTATAGGACCAAAAAAAAAGTTATTTATGTTAAATAAATTATCTCTTTTGACAAGACTAAAATTTTTTTTTATCTCTGTTAAATAAATTATCTCTTTTGACATGAACCAAAAATTAAAAAGTACCAAAAAAAAAAAAAAAGCTATCCTCGTTGAATAATTTATATCTTTTGACAGGACCTAAAAACAAAGTACCTAAAAGAAGTTTATTTTTGTTAAATAAATTATCTCTATTGAGAAGACTCAAAAATAAGTTATCTTTATTGAATAAATTATCTCTTTTGATAGGATCAAAAAAAGAAATTATGTTCGTTGAATAAATTATCTCTTTTTGAAGGACCCAAGAAAAAAAAGTAATCTTTGTTGAATAAATTATCCCATTTGACGGGTTAAAAAAAAAATCTAAGAGAAAGTTATCTCTTTTCACAGGACCAAAAACAAAGTATTGAAGAATGTAAAGAAGGTAAAAAAAATTATTTCTTTTTATAGGAACCAAAAAAAAAAAGATTGGTAATAAAGAAAGTAAATAAGCTAAAAAAAGAGTTTAAGTTTATAATATAAATGATAGTTGTGGTGGTATTATAAAATAAGGAATAATGTATTAATTAGTTTAGGGACCTTCTTGTCATTTCTTTTAGAAGAAAAAGACAAGTGGAGTGCAATTGTAAAAAATAGGAGTGTGAATATCGTCTCTCTAAGTTATATTGTGTATATAATATAATGTATGGGGAGTTATTTGCAGATTAGGATTAGTTTAGGGGAATTTTTTCACTTTACCTATTTTTAATTAGTTAGAAAAAATATATGCTAATTTGGTAAAGAAAGACTCTCCTCCCTCTTTTCTATCATTTCTCTTTCTCCCCTCTTCTTAAGGGTGGAAATTCGTGTTTCATGTCTAGTCGATTTATGAGTATTCTATTGAACAACTCAACTTTAACACGACTCATTTAATAATCGTGTGTCAGATATCTTTAACATTAAATCAACTTGTTTATTGAACGTGTTACACGTGTCCAATCCGTGTAACTCGTTTAATAAACATGTCTTGTAATAATACAACTCGTTCAATTATCTTTTTAATCCGTTTAACTTATATAATATGAGTTTCCTTACCTCTTACAAATCTATCTGAAAATCATATAAAAAATAAATTACATATTTATACATAAATTCTAAAATCAAATTATATTATAAATTTTGTATCTATATATAAATCCCAAAAATATACTAAGCTTATTCAACATTGAAAAGACATCATATCAAACTTTTTGAAATTTTTTTATTTTACAAGTTCGTGAAAACTATTTTCAAATAATTGAAACAAATATACCCTTATTTTCATAATAGTGAAAACATCAACAAAAATTATAAAATTTTGATCATGTCTTGTAACATTTTGCTAAATAATTTTTAAAATGTTATTTAAAGCCCACGAGATATGCTATGAATAAAATTTTAACCCAAGCACAGAGAGAGCGTAAAAAACTTGAGCTACACATTGGGAGATTATTAGATAGTTTCTGGACTAATCCAATAAAAATATTTTAATTAAAAATTCATAATTTAATAAGATATTATAAAAAATCTTAAAATAAATTTTGATTGAATTAAACTGGACTTATGTTCCAACACTACTTAAAAATTTCTCCACACATTAGTTGTTTATTTATTTAATTTTTAGCTTTTATTAATGGCTTCACACTTGAAAAGAACAGACGCGAAGACGGGTACGACACAAGCACGAAGATACAAAAAAATCTAAAAAAAAAGATACGGACACAGCAAATAAACAACTATAAAATAATAATATAATATATTAATATATATTCATTATTCAATAAAAAAAAAAAAGACTACATCACATAAATACTTCAATTAATTATTAATTAATTAATAACCAAATAAATTTATAAACAAAAATAAACAAATAAATTAAAAAATCAACTTATTTAATTTTATACATATATTTAACTTATATTGTTAATTATAACTCGGTCTTATATAAATTTTTTTTAAAATACTTGAATATATATAATTGTTACGAAGTGTTTGAGCAGAAATCATAGTGTTAAAAAAAATGTTAAAATACTTCTTTGAAGAGTCTAATACGTGTCCAAAAAAAGATATCCAAATATTTGACGCGATATCTAAGTAGCATATCCGGTGAAGGGTTGGTGTTTGTAGATTCTTAGGTTAAAGAAGTGAAAAGCATGCCAAACGGTCATAGTATCAATGTTAGTGACAGGACCCACAAATCTATAGAGAAAATGAAATGACTAGACAATCTGTTCCCACCGTAGAGGAAATAGATTACAGCCATCAAATCGTATCTTCGAAAGAAAGATACGTTTTTTCTATTGAAAGCTAAGTCATGCTCTTTCTTTTTGAAAAGTATATATGCATATATAATAATGTGTGATAGATATAACAATGTGTGTGTGTATATATATATATATATATATAATAATGTGTGATAGCACAGGAGTACAGATTTTATACTATAATCACACAATGTGTATTCACGTGAAAGACCGTCCATATCAGGAAACAACCTCTATTTAAAGTAAAGTTAAGCCTGTGATCAACTGTCAAAACCAATTGCAGCCATTAAAAATTGCAGATTTAGAACTGACTGTTCACGCAAATGGAGGGTGGGATATATATGGGTGATCATATCTGTCTGGAAAGTTGGAGCCCACCTGTCACCATATACTCTGTAAAGCTATGAGTTTCGATTTTTTATTCATTTATTTATTTATTTTTGTAAGTCTAGGGGATCATGGTAGTGTCAAATATTTTTTAGAATTTTTTTTCTTTTATTTAGACACGAAGAGACAGATGGAACAAGCGTAGGACACGATTGGACATATTTTATAATTTTTGAAAGTGCTGTAAACTTTTTAGAAGTGTTTTTATTTTCTTGAACATTTCATTCTATTATCTTCTAAAAGTTAACAACTTAACTCTTAAAAAAATTATAATAACATATATATGCCCTTTAGTTTGGCCATTATGTCATTTTTCTATAAATATAGTGTTTTCTAAATAGATATTCAGAAAAATAAAAATAAGTAGATAAAATTCCTAAATAATAAGTTTAGAAATAAAAAAAAAATAAAAGACCAATAGAACTTTATTTAACATAAAATCATATTGTTTTTATGTGGTATTTTGTATTTAAATTTGTTTGTTTGTTATTAGAAAAATGAATAACGTGTAAGGTTCTAGTATTGAGTTTGAACCCAATGACAACACTTATTTTTTAAAATAAGTTAATTGCATGATAATGAATTGAAGTATTTGTGTAATTTAGTCTCTTTTTGTACTGTTAGATTTATGGTATTGTAGATATTGGTTAACTAGCTGGTTGAATCTATATTAATATATTATATTATTATTTTATAATTATATTTTCATTGTGTTCGTATCTTTTTTTTTAATAGAATTTGTCATGTCGTCATGTCCATGTTATTTCATACATATGCCCGAGTTCATGCTTCTTAGATAACGGTGTTAGGTCTTTTAGAATATTCTATAATAGACAATACTTGTGTCCTCACTAAGGAGGACATTTGTCTTCCTTGCTGGCGTGACTCAACAAAAAAATTGACAATTATTCTAAAAATAAAAAAAAAATTTGAAAAATGAATTAGACCCATTTTTTAATCGGCTAACGAGTAAACCCATCTAGAATCCCTTCTTACTCCACCCTCTGCCACAACCATTCTCCCACCTCTACTAGCAAGCATAAATGCAGTCTCTTGTCGGCTATTATTCAACGATAGCGATTAGGGTTTGAAACGAAGGTTGGGGGTAGCGATCTAATTACGGGAGAAATAGATTGTTGTAGATGAGAAAGAGAGAAATATGAGGAGAGAGATATAAAAATGAATTTGACTCATTTTTAATCTTTTTTTTTTAATTTTTAAAGCAGTTTTAATATTTTATTGGGCCACGAGAACAAGAAGGACCCAAGTATTGTCCTTTTATAAAAATAAAGATTAATTTTTTAATATATTGTGCCATCTAGTGCTATATTTTAGGGGAGATCAACAAAATGCTTTGAGAATTCACATTATTTGCAGCTTGATTTAATGTGTTGACATTTGAAATAAATTATTTATTTTAAAAGTTCAAGCAAATGCACTCGAAAGATTCAAAATAAGTTGTTAACATTAATACAAGATATTATTTTGAGAATCGATTAAATGTGTTAATTCTAGAAATAAGTTGTTGATGTCAATTGACAAAATAATGTTGAGGCTTCAAAATAATGTGTTAACATTGTCTCACTTTAAAAATTTAACATAAGAAATTGAAAATCAAAATAATGCGATAGCCCTTCAAACAAGATGTTGAAAGTGACTACATCAACTGTTTGTACAACAAATATTCGGCCTCATAAATGTATATAAAATTATACATATATGTATGGAACCATGGATTGATAAGTGAATAGACATATATCTATATATATATATATATATATATATATATATGGGGATACGAACCTCACCTAGTCACAGGGTAGCAGAGGGGCGGCTTTCTTTTTTTGACGCCGCCGGATCGGAAACAAGCAAACCTATTTACAGTCGACCAAGTCAATTCAAATGATATTGACTACTTTTAGATTTAATATATTTTTTTAATTTTTTAATTTTGGTGAGTAAGAGAGTCTTGACTATGTGGTCAACAGATTATTGGTAGTAAGTACTTTTGATACAAGTAAAAAAGTAAATGCAACACCATAAAATGCACCCGGGTCATATCCAGAATTCGACCCGATTACCGTCGGGTACAGAACCGGGTTCTGAGTCACAACATTATATTTAAAAGAAAAAATAACTTAAAACTTTAATTTTTAGTGGTTGAGAAAATAAATAAATAAAAAAGTATTGGACAATAAATAAAAAGATATGCATACTATCCTTATTCCTTCATCCATAAAATGTTTTTTTATGTTATGTTTGAAAGTATCAAATCAGTTTGAAATTGTAATTGAAAGAAATTTAATTTAAACTTTTAATTAAATTTTTTTAATTTTAATTTCAAAACATCTATTTAGTGTTTTGAAACAGAACATCAGATTATTTAATTTTTATTATATTAAATAAAAAAGTTACTAAAGTGGTACTTTCGGGTCTTTCCATAAAAAAGGTTCAGGGTTTGAATCTCTCCCAACGTGAGGAGCTCTAGATTCCTTTAACAAAATAATAAACAATTTTTTTTGTGAAAAAATGGTAAAAAATTTCTAATGAGTTATCAACCTGGCCACTTTAAAATTCAATAAAATTAGCTGTAATTTCAGAAAAACAAATGAAGGGAAATGTCTAAAGTAACACTAATAGAAAAAAATAAAATTCGGACCACCCAAGTCAGTGACATTGGATCTGGCCCCAAAAAGCCCACCCATTTATACCGAAACCATGCCGATCACGCCACGCAAGCAACCAAATGGCGTTACACACTTAACACGACAAAGAGTACTTACTTATTATATGTATATAGATATATATATATATATATATAATATATGGGAATATACGTTGAATAGATACATACAGATACAGTACAGTTTTGTTTTGATAGGTCTAGAGAGAGAAAGTGTACGTATTGAATGATATTGTCAGGTAAAGCGACAAGTGGGATAATGCGAATAGATTTTCAAAGATTTCAACAATCTCTCCTTTTAGTCTTTTAGCTTCTTAAAGTAGATTTCCAGATTTCGTGTGTTTATATGTTCAGATACGAACACACACACATATATCATAAAATAATATTGAAATATGTATATATAGTGTGTGTATGCGTGTCGTCCTCAGATCAAAACATATACTATTTTTAAACACTTGAGAGAAATTTTCTGGCAATGGCAACAATTACCGGCGAGTATATGCGAAGACAGTCACCGGAGGGAGTTCGAGTTTCCGATCATTCGTCGCCTGAACTTCATGTGCTCGCCGTCGATGACAGTCACGTCGATCGGAAGGTGATCGAGCGGTTGCTCAAGATCTCCTGTTGTAAAGGTGAGTTTCGATTCTAGAATCTCAATTGTTGTCATAACTATTGTGATTTGAGGCTTCACCTATTTGATTTGTTGTTGAAATTGATCGTATTTGGAATGTTTCAGTTACGGCTGTGGAGAGTGGAAGCAGAGCTCTGCAATATCTAGGTTTGGATGGAGAGGAGAAGAGATCGGTAGAATTCGATGTAAGTGCAATTCGCTCAAGAAGTGTACTTAATCTGTTGTGTGGTTGATGAGAAAGTCGAGGAAAGTAAAGGAAGTTGATTTTCTTTTCCTGCTATTTTCTCATCAACCAAACGGAAGATTTTAATTTGTGCTTTCCGAAAGAAAAGGTTATCTGTGGGTGACGTGTTTGTTGATTTTGATGGTGTGATTGTAGGCTTTGAAGGTGAATCTAGTAATCACGGATTATTCTATGCCTGGAATGAATGGATATGAACTGCTTAAGAAGATCAAGGTTAGTTAATCTTTTTGTGTTGAACCATTTCTATAAAGTCTCTGTTTGGTTGCTGAGAAAATATAGGGAAAAAATTAACTCTATTGGCTTAGGAAAATTACACAAAAGGTTAGGTAATTGATGAAATTGACAATATTAGGGTCAATTGCGTAGAGTTTTTGGTTTGCCTGGGTTCCTAGTACTGAAATATTAGAGATTCACAATTTTGATTCATTTCATTTTCTGTATTGTTTGGCAAACAAACTCAAAACAGAAATTAGGATCAAAAATTAATTTTATTACAATCACAACAATGATTATTAAACTCGTGGTAATTGTTGTCATTAACATTGGTATTTTTTTTCTGTAATTGCTGAGCAGGAATCATCGACTTTGAGGGAAATACCTGTAGTGATCATGTCATCAGAAAACATCCTTACTCGCATTGATAGGTACTCTCTCAGTTCAATAATTCAATTATTACTCTTTGCATTTGTATTTGTTTTGAGGTCGTTTTGTCGGGTCATTAAGTTGTGAGAATAGTCTTGAAATTAATGGAAATTCATCCACAAATAGTACTGTGATTGTTGGACAATCTACAGGGTTGATATTTTAAATCTGCTAGTTTGGTGAAATTTCTTTTGCCTATGTTCCTCTAACAATCCCAATCTGTTGAATTGCTCATTGTGAACAAACATGCAAAGCAATTTACATTCATTTGAGCTTGAATCCATCTTTTGAGATTTGATTACACCGTTATAATGATTATTTGATATAGAATCATAGAATCCAATATTTTGTATCGGAGTCCATTATAATTGTTGCCAAATGGTTTTGGATTTACCACTATGAGTCTATTTTGCTGACAGGCCTTCCCAACAAATTATAGGTTCCATTTGTATATTGTGATAGACTGAATAGGATTTGATAATTTCTCTCCTCACTTGTCAAGTTAAATTTATGTGACCATAAATTCTAAATTCGCAGTCCTGATATAGTTTTTGAGTCATTTGGTACACAAAACCCCATGTGATAGCACAGCTAACACATTTACTCAACCTTCGTCGCAATTATTGAGTTACCTTGATGGTTTGTTAGCCTCTGTAATTCAAATCCTCTCCTGAAATCAAACAAAAATCAAACAATATTTAGTTGTCTGAATTTGTTTCTTAATCTATCATCCATAATTAATTCCTTTTGACAATTGTGTCGTGCCTGGGAAGCTTGATATTGTTTGCATAATTCCACCATATAGAGTTGTACAAAAGGATGTGCTTTGTAGCGGACACATGCTAACAGCATACTTTTGGTCGATAATAGGTGTTTGGAGGAAGGGGCAGAGGAGTTTCTTGTGAAGCCAGTAAAGCTGTCCGATGTGAAACGCCTGAAAGATTTTTTATTGAAAGGGGAAGAAGAAAACGGGGAGAGAGGAACCCACAAGAGAAAGCTACAAGATGATTACACCCCATCATCACCATCACAACCTTTGTCATCACTGTCATCATCGCGTGCTTCTTCGGATCAATCTTCATCCCCACCGCCATCACCTCCATCATCTCAATATCTTTCAAAGCGGCACAGATTGCATAACATAGATTGATCTTGTGCCCGTTCGATTTGAGAGGCATATTTCATCATCCTTGCCCATACCACAGAAATTCCCGCCGAAGAGATGATTCTTTTTGTTTTGATTTGCGTTTATACTCTTACAGTTTGTATATGCTAACTTGAAGACGACGACACCATTTTGACACTCCCTGGTAGAGAGAGAATTAGGAAAGATGACTGGGAAAAATTGGGAGATGATTTTGGTTTTCTGCTTCCTTGTTCACAAGTAGGAATTCAGATTTTATTCAACCCAGTGAAATTCTCCAAAAGCTTTTGACTTGAGAAATGTTTGTTCATTTAAATTTCGTTTCAGACATTACTACTATTTGTTTTTTAGTATTTGATGCTTGTGAATATGACATTCCCAACAAGGGGTTAGCCAATCCCTCTCATTTTCTGTTGTTTGTATTAATGGCTAAGAATTTCAAATAGAGGGGAGAATAAGAACCACAAATGGGCAATTTCACTGTATAAATCTTGAATTCATGAAGTCCATCCAAATTGTTGAAAAGAAGGGTAGTTGATTTTATTGAGTGGCTCTTTTTCCTCTACCTTTCTCTAGAGATGGACAATGTGCGTGGTACATAAACAAATGTGAAGATTTTTACCAATTAGAAATCAAGCCAGAATTAATCACGAGGCCATTACCGGCTGGTATAAGTATCACAGTGGGCATTTTGTGGATGTGTGTGCAGGTATGGTAAAATAGACCGTCCAGTTAAAAATAGTTTTGGAGGTCCGTTTAGTGAAAACTCATGCGCGTATGGGAGGTCGAGGTCGCCCTGCCAGCTTCGTGTATGATGCAAAAATATATATTTTTTCTTTATACCTTACATCTCTTATTGTTGAAAGAGTGCTAATGTTTATTAACCAAAGGACTCTACCCCAATGGTAAAACCTCCCTACCCTCAAAGAGCCAGCATGGGTATTGTGTTCGAGTACTTACTAGAGTTTCTTGTAACTACACTGCTGCTTTGTATGGCATTCACCATCCTAGTTCCCTTCTATAGTTTTACTTGCATTGCACTCACCAACCCCTGACCCTCGCCTATAAATAGGATCAATCGTGGTTCATTTAATTAATGCAATATACAATTTTTCTATATTTCTAGTATGGTATCAGAGCTGTCAATCTTTGGTAGTCTTCACAGTCCATCACCGTCACCATCGGGGATGGTACCATCAACCTCATCCTTGACGGTCAATCCTAGAACTCGTCAAAATAGCTTTCACCTCAACAACAAAAAATTGAACTAACAACCATCGATATAATCTAATTGCTCCAACACTGATCTAACATCATTACCTCAACCACTCCCGTGCACCTCTCTATGCTGGATCCATAGATTTGCCACCGCGCTTCCATGCGCCTCCAGTGGTAATCACACATCTCAGTGATGACCACTGCGCTTCCATTCGCCCACTAGTGGTAATTACACGCATCCGTGATTGGCCATCGTTCTTCCATGCGTCTCCAAAAGTCATCACATGCTTCCACGTGCCGCCATTGCACTTCCATTTACCTCCAAAATGAGTGACACACTTCCAAGTGCCTCAACGTGTCGGATCTTCATAGTTTCGCCACCGCGTCGCCACCCGCCTCTGGTGGTAATCATGGGTAAAAACTCATCTACATCATGAGAGAAAGCCCATCAACTCATTATCGGTGAAAACCCATTTGCTGAATTAGCAAACCACGTTAGCCAAAAGTTTGACCTGCTCCAAACTCAAGTTGTTTCAATCATATAATCCACCTTGAATTTGAGGGGAGTTGTTAGATTACATTTATCGTTATATCTCTTACCTACCACCTAGGATTTCTTATAGACTACACTGCTGCCTTGTATGACATTCACCAACCCAATTCCCTTATATAGTAGTTGCCCTTGCCTATAAATAGGATCAATGTAATGTTCATTTAATTAATGCAATATACAATTTTTCTATATTTCTAGTCGTATAAATTCTAGAATAATATTTATTTAATTTATATTTCTACATATGAGTTTTCAAAATTTGAGTGGGATAATCACGGGCAAAATGGGTTGGAATTTAAATTGACGAGAACGGAAGACTTACATGGACAACCGATTTATAAACCTACGTTTGAGGGTACGGGTGTATGTTACATGTTTTCGAAAGATGAGGGACTCATGTGGTAACAAAAATAGTTCAATAGATCAAATTGCAACAAAGTGAATGTTAAAGGGAGGTTTTTTGCGTTTTTTCCAACCTTTGATTTTAAAGGTAGAGGAGATACTAGGCCAAGAACTTAATCGCTTGAGCGAGGCTGTTATGTGGGCTTAGATATGGGCCTTACAGAATGCTAGAAAACATTATGGAGCGTGATTGCTCGAGCACGAGAACTACAATGCACCACGTGTAAATATACTGGGTCAATTTCATCTGTATGTGTTTAATACGTACTATAAGACCTACGCATATGCGTGTACAATATATACGATTCAAATTCACTTGATGTGTATAACGTAAATCTTCTCCCCCAACACAATGAAGCTCCGTTCCGAGCATGATCTTCCCCCGAGCACAATGAAGCTCCGTTTGAATGTGTGAAACGAAGGAAAGATAAGAACAAGGGTAAAACGGATATGAATGGAGAACATGACACACAGAAATCCATCAATGAAAATTATATATATATATATAATTTCATCTTACTCGGTTTCCCAACACAATTAGAATAGGAAAATGAAATTCTATGTAATTTCTTTTTATTTCTTCCTCATTAAGATCTTAACGCTCCATTTGAATTGAATGGCTCTAAATGGCTCTGCTAAGAATTCCAAGTAAACAACGATTGTAACAACTTATGCATTCCATACCTCTATTCCAGAAATCTGGTAGTTCCTTGCCTTTTTATAATCAATTTCAGTTTGAAAAAAAAAATAAAATTCAATTTCAATAGTCAATTTTTTATTTAAAGAAATCCATTCACTTCATATCCATTCATATATAAATCATAATTTTGAAAAAAAAAAATTCAATTTCAACAGTCCATTTTTTATTTAAAGAAATCCATTCACTTCATATCCATTCATATATAAATCATAATTTTGAAAGAAAAAAAAAATCAATTTCAATAGTCAATTTTTTATTTAAAGAAATCCAGTCACTTCATATCCATTCATATATAGATCATAATTTTGAAAAAAAAAAAATCAATTTCAATAGTCAATTTTTTATTTAAAGAATTCCATTCACTTCATATCTATTCATATATAGATCATAATTTTGAAAAGAAAAAGCTTAAAGACGACACTATTAACCTACACCCGATTCTCTCACTTCTATACCATCAAAGCTTGTGATCTAGTGATATCTCTTCTTCTTTCAAAGTGAAAAGTAGAGAGTTTGAGCCTCTCTAAGAGAAGAAATTATTGAATACCCACGGGTATCATACCTCTTACACATCTAATGGATGAAAACTCTCAATTTTTCTTAATTATAGGAATTATCAATTCACTATCGATTGGATGTGTAAGGGAGTGTGGTTCAATATTTTCTCCTCCAAGAGCATGACAAAAAACTCTCACATCTGTGGTGGGTCACACTCACCTCTAAATAAATCTGAATCAGATTCGGTTATGTTTGATTCATATATCAATCGGATGTTCGATCCGTTAAAAATGTAATTTTTTGATAACATTATAAAATGTATCTTAATAATTTGTAAATATTATATATTATAGCATTATATAACATATTATATATTATATTAGATGAGATAATATTATTATTGAATTTAACAAGATGAATCATAGTTCATATCTGATTTGTTTAACCAAGAGATTGTGAAATTCAAATCACTATCATATTATCGAATTGAATACTCTCATTCATATTTATTGAATTTTAATTAAATTCGATATAAAGACACTGTCTCCTCAAGAACTCCAGAAATATATGGTATATATGTTGGGTGCTTGGTGTATCTTTTCAAGCCCGAATCAAAGCACAAAAAGGGGTAATAGATCATGATGGCTTTTCCCTTGATTGAGTGAGGAGGCCATATAAAGTTCTACATAGAAAAGTATTTAAATATCACTTCTTGCCTCCACAACACCAACAATAGAACATGTGTGCCTCTAAGAAGTTTCGAATGGTGAACTTTTTAAGGTATAAATATTAAGTGCACCCAGAGCACATCATGTTAGTTGTTCGTGCACTATACGTGCAGTGGAATTCACTGCACGTATAGTGCACGAACGACTAAAATACACCCCGCGCACGGTGCAATGAACACTTACTCCTCTTCAAGGGTGAGGCTGTTCACATCTCTTTTATTTCGGGGCCACCAAATCCTCATCCTATCTAAATATGGTTCCGTGTCCTTTGCCCATAAATCAATACAGCTTATGAGGCTTCATCAATTCGGTTCGCCCAGCAACAACATTGGTTCCTTGGCTCACTTTAATTTTCTCTCTCACAAATAGGTAAAATGCAAAGAGTCCTGCTCATTGGGATACTAATTTCATTTTTTTTTTCAAGAGAATGATTAAACCTCTTAATTTGGAGGACCGAATGAAGAGCAGAATGACTCCCTCGTTGCCTGAAATTAGTGTGCCTGCCGGACGCACATGTACCGGGCCATCTGTGCACTACATGCACCGTGAGTTCCACCGTGCGTGTAGCACACGGACAATCCAGATGTGCCTACTGCATTGTTTGCCGGGCACAACGAATACCTTCTTCATCGCCTGATGCATTCAGGTGAGACCCATTCCTTATTTTGAAGATCAGTCTCAGTTTTCGAAGAATCTCATTTCTCTTTTGGTAATATATATATATATATATATATATATATATATATATTAAAAGAGTAATGATAGAATATGAAAATCGAACCACCCAATAACTAACATAAAGAATGTGAAGTCTACTACTGACATATGGTGGAGTTTGGTTTGATTTTTTGCTATACAATCATTTTTCTATAAAAATGTTAGGATTATTGCTGCCTATTATGAGTGATGATAGGAAAATGGAAGGTGATTTCATAGAAACTCATTAAAATTATCTCATCTTAATCAAAGTAAAAGTCTTCTTTACCCTGTTACAACCATCCTTTAATTCTCTTTCTTTTCTTGTATACATACACGCAGTACTAATTTATAAGGTGAATGCTTAACACTTCTTAGGTCTCTATTTATTGCTTACATATTAAACTTGTAAAAATTTTGTTTTGACATCCTCTTAGAGTTAGTATCTGTCTATTAATTAATTAATTTTTCTTTAAAAAAAACTTATTTTTATTATTATACCTTTCTTTTATTTTAACAAGTTGCATGCATCATGGCTGATGTCATTCATCTTATTTGAAATATGTCACAAATACCCCTTGATTACTCTCTCTCGTTGTCACCTTTCTCTCTTCGTTAGACTTTTTCTCATTAGTCGACATATACTTGTGTACATTTATATATATACGTTATATATAAACACTTTTATTAGACCCATGAATTAACATATCAGTGTATCAGACCCATGGGAGGACTTCGGACTGAGAAGGATTGATTATGGGATTTGCTTTTCATTAGTGTTGGATACACACTTTTGATTAATACACTTTTGTCATGAATTTGTATCAGATTTATACTCTTTTGATTGATTACTCTCGAAGTTTTGACTCTGAGAATTTTCTTTTGTCTTCTAATTCGTTGAATTGAAGTACTTGACACCCAAGTGGCACCACAGCGAGCCACCGCCATCCTACGCCAAAGCCTCAACCACCGCCACCACAACCAGCCAAAGCCACAACCACCGCCACCACCGAACTCACATCATCCCCAATCCCTTCCAATTTCAATCCACTCATTCCCGCCACAATCGCATCCATCACCGCCTGATTACCACTTGGTACAAACCATTGGATTTCTAGCTCTACTTGGGAGATTACTGTGATTATTTTGTTATTTCTGGTGTTTTGGTTGTTGGTGTACAACACTCACATCTTTATGAGTTTCGTTCACACTACAAGTATATTTATAATTTGACAAAACTTATACTCACAACGTAAGCATATTTATAATTTGACAAAACTTATACTTATACCGTATGAGATTTGACACATGATTACACTCAACTCCAACACTATTTGTATTATCTGTTTTACCTTTTCATTGACTGAAAGAACATTTTTGACCTCATTTTTCTTTTTCAATTAGACAAAGTTACTCTTATTTTCTTTTTAATCTTAAGTCACACACACACATATATATATTGTTGCAGCACTAAAAATATATTGCAAATTTTATTAAATATATTTTTAATATATGTTATATTATGTATTTTACTAAAAAAAAATAAATTTAAATAAATAAATGAATTTACGAAAATTACTTATATTACGAATTGAAAAGAAAATTTTTAAATTTAATATATGTTATATTACAATTTTACTAAAATAAATAAAATTTTAATATATTGTAATTCTTATTTTTTTTTAGTAAATATGTGATATAACATATATTAAAATATATTTAATAAAATTTGTAATATATTTTTAAGTCATCACCAAGGTTGTTATGATGTTTCTGATTAATAAATATTGGTGAAATCTTTGTAACTCCAGTATCTACAAGTCCCTTGACATCAGTTTTTTAATCATTAAAAGCTTTTAATTTGCTATTAGGGTCCTGGTTTAACTTGGAGTCTAATATTTGACTGTGATTTATACACCGACATGACACTGTTTCGATGTACAATCAACAAACGAGAGAATAGAAAATTTTGGTTCATTTTACTCACAATTATGGTGTGTGATGTAAAATTAAAATAGTTTAATTAAAAGGAAAAGAGATTAAAGCAATCAAAGGTAACTTTAAAAATATATTACAAATTTCATTAATATATTTTTAATATATATTACGTATTTTACTTAAAAAATAAGAATTATAATATATTAAAAATTTATTTATTTTAGTAAAATTTGTAATATACATAATATAACATATATTAAATTTTATTTAAATTTAAATTTATTTTTTTAGTAAGATACGTAATATAACATATATTAAAAATATATTTAATAAATATTGCAATATATTTTTAGTGTTACAACAATATATATATATATATATATCTGTGTGTGTGTGAGAGAGAGAGAGAGAGAGAGAGAGAGAGACTTAAGGTTAAAAGGGGAAGCAATGATAGCTTTGTCTAATTGAAAAAGAAAGATGAGGTCAAAAATGTCTTTCAGTCAATGGAGAGGTAAAACAAACAACACATATAGTGTTGGGGTTAAGTGTAATTATGTGCCAAATCTCAGGGGGTGTGAATGTAGGTTTTGCCAAATTATAAATATATGTGTAGTTAGAACAAACCTCAGGGGGTGGAGTGTATTTTGTCCTAAAGATTATAATATTTTTCTTTACAACATTTATTTTGAAATAAACGTCATCTAAGGAAGAAAGGGTTTTTTTTGGATCAATTGAAAGTTGTTTGGCAAGTGCTATACAATCTTTGTGAGGGTATAAAGGTCACATTAATTAAGGGTAGTATTTTACTTTTAAAAAAGAAAGGATAGTTTTGACATTTTATTATTTCAAATTTACAGACTTTTGACATTTTATACCCTTTCCTAAACCATCTAGGACTAGGATTTCTTGTTTCATAATTTTCTGTGCCTATAAATAAGCATTTATGTATTCTTCATATATTAATTCAATTAATACAATTCTTTCTTTATTTCTAACATGGTATCAGAGCCAACCGATCCTTTGATAAACTCTTAATTGTCCATCGCCCTCACTGCCGAGGATGACACCATCAACTTCATCCTCGGCGGTCAATTGTATAAAATAGCTTCCGCCAAATCAATACCTAATCAATGTTGTTACACAACTGGCGTAAGAGTTGTCAGATCATTCTCTCTCATTTGCCCTAATTCAAAGGTGACTTGAAGCCCACTTTTCTCTTGTGCATTCCATACAAGGACATAGGATTGAAGATTTGGGAGTGTTTGGAAGCTGAGAAAATTAGATTCGTGGTTTCGAATCGTGTTTGAGAAGATTGAAAAATCTGGTTCGCGCTTTTCTGCATAGAAAAATTATTTTGGTCATAACTTATTCGTTACTGATCCAAACGACCTAAGACGAATTCCAAAAGATAAGAAATTCAAAGAGATTTGATATGATACATTATTTGTCTATATTACGAGTAGAATTAGATGGTCAAATATGCATTTGAAGCTACTGTCCTGACTGTGAATTTTTACGCTGGAATTCATCTTTTTCGACTTGGATTTGCAAAGAGATTCAAATTGTTCTTCGTCCAAAGTCGTCGGCAACCATCATCTGGGTCTCCCGGAGCTCTCCATTCCACTTCTTTAATTCCATCATCAAGGCCAATTGGTTATTGGGTTAAACAATTAAATCAACCCAATATTTAGAGCAACAGTAGAAGGCTCTTGATTAGTCACCAAAATTAACACACTTCTGTGCACTTCTCCATGTCAGATCCACAGATTCACCACCATGTGGCCACATGCCTTCGGTGGTCCTCAACGTGCTTCCTTGCACCTCAATGTGTCAGATCTTCACAGATCTGTCTGTAGACATTAAAAAATTATATGATGGACCCAAAATATAATTTAGGCTTATCATCAATTTAACATACTTTGGAATATGGTCTAATGAGTCAGATAATTGAAAGCCTGGACCCACCATAACTAAATGGGTCATGGGTTGATCCAAATTGTCTGAAAAGTCCAAGCCCACTAGAAAATGGGTCAAAGGATAATTGATATATATATGTATAAATATTTATCATCAAAGATAATTATATATATATATATATATTAATTGGATAATTATTACAAAAGATAATTATCAAAAGTAAAAAAAGTTACTAGTTTGCCCCTCCAAGAAGTCTATAATAGAGGCAGTGGGAAGGGGGAAAAGGGGGGAAAACAACCAGAAAACTCTCAAAGAATGTTGAAACTATACAGGATTCTTCAGGCAAAATTCAAAGCTCCAAAACATCTAAAATCCTGAAGGAGAACAACAACAAACACATCATCTACGTGCTGTTCTTCACCAAAGTTTCAATCGAATTCAAGATCAATCTCCATCAGCCCTTGAATCCAGATCATCTGTAACGACCTACTCCACCACATTGTATGATATTGTCCACTTTGGGCCTAAGGCCGCATGATTTTGCTCTTGGGTTTTACCCCAAAAGGTTTTATACCATTTGGAGAGAACACATTACATATAAGCACATCCCCTTCTCCACACCCAGGCGATGTGGGATTGAGTACCTTATAGCCTACCATTATGGTAGCTCTCCTAGTGTCTCTCGCATTCGCCCATGTCACACCATCCCACAAGGGTCCCTACAATCCAACCCTTACGAGGCCCGACGTCCCCGTCGGCACACTTTCAGCTGGGCTCCGGCTTTGATACCATTTGTAATGGCCCGCTCTACCTAATGGTATGATATTGTCCACTTTGGGCCTAAAGCCCGCAAGGGTTTGCTCTTGGGTTTTACCCCACAAAACTTCATACCATTCGGAGAGAACACACTACATATAAGCACATCCCCTTCTCCACACCCAGGCGATGTGGGATTGAACACCCTGTAGCCTGCCAGTGTGGTAGCTCACCTAGTGTCTCTCGCACCCACCGACATCACATCCGCTAATAAGGGTCACTACTATCCACTCTCCTAGGAGGCTCGACGTCCTCGTCAGCAAACTTCCAGCTGGATTCAACTCTGATACCATTTGTAACAGCTCGCTCCACCTGAAGGTATGATACTGTCCCCTTTGGGCCTAAGCTCGCACGGTTTTGCTTTTGGGTTTTACCCTAAAAGCTTATTGTAGTGACCCTTGTGGGTGGGTGTGATGTGGGCGGGTGCGAGAGACACTAGGTGAGCTATCACACTGGTAGCCTACAGGGTGCTCAATCCCACATCGTCTGGGTGTGGAGAAGGGGATATGCTTATATGTAGTGTGTTCTCTCCAAATGGTATGAGGCCTTTTGGGTTAAACCCAGGAGCAAAACTGTGCGGGCTTAGACCCAAAGCGGACAATATCATACCATATGGAGGAACAGGTCGCTACAGATGGTATCAGAGCCGGACCCAATCGAAAGTGTGCCAACAAGGATGTCGGGCCTCCTAGGGGGGTGGATTGTGGTGATCCTTGGAGATAGGTGTGATGTGGGAGGGTACGAGAGACACTGGGCGAGCTACCACACTGGCAGGCTATAGGGTGCTCAATCCCACATTGCCTAGGTGTGGAGAAGGGGATGTGCTTATATGTAATGTGTTCTCTCCTAATGGTTTGAGGCCTTTTGAGGTAAAACCCAAGAGCAAAAACTATGCGGGCTTAGACCCAAAGCGGACAATATCATACCATGTGGTGGAGCGGGTAGTTATAGATAGTATTAGAGCCTGACCTAGTTGGAAATGTGCCGATGGGGACGTCGGGCCTCCTAGGAGTGGATTGTAATAACCCTTGTGGGCAGGTGTGATGTGGGCTGGTGCGAGAAACACTGGTCGCACTACCACATTGGCAGGCTATAGGGTGCTCAATCCCATATCGCCTGGGTGTGAAGAAAGAGATATGCTTATATGTAGTGTGTTCTCTCCAAATGGTATGAGACATTTTGGGATAAAATCGAAGAGCAAAACTGTGTGGGTTTAGCTCCAAAGCAAACAATATCATACCATGTAGTGGAATGGGCCATTACAAATGGTATCAGAGCCAGACCCAGTCGAAAGTATGCCAACAGGGATGTCAGGTCTCCTAGGGGGTGGATTGTGGTGACCCTTGTGGGCAGGTGTGATGTGGGCGGGTGCGAGAGACACTATACGAGCTACCACAATGGTATGCTACAGAGTACTCAATCTCACATCGCTTGGGTGTGGAGAAGGGGATGTGCTTATATATAGTGTGTTCTTTCCAAATGGTATGAGACCTTTTGGGGTAAGATCCAAGAGCAAAACTGTGTGGAATTGGCCTAAAGCGGACAATATCATACTATGTGGTGGAGCGGGCTATTACAGAACCAAGGAGATTGAATCAGAGGAATTTGTCTTTCTATTGTAAAGATATACGGAGATTCGTAACTCATATTTCTTGAAATTAATAAATTTGATTTATTTGGCCACTATTTTTTATTTTATTTTCAGACTCAAAATTTGTGTTTACAAATTTCTGGCACGCCCAGTAAGACCATCTCTGCCTCTCATCTCTGTCTTTTACATTATACATCCAAAACTCCATTAATCAAAATCTATGGCTCCTCCCAAGGTTCAGATTACAAACAAGAAACCTCAAAAGACACTGATGTTGCATTAGCCAACATTAAAGTTGTTGCAAGTAGTGACAAGAATACTAGAAACTTGTTATGTGCTAGCAACACCTCAGCAGGTCCTATGACGTGTAGCAAGACCAAGGCAATTGATTCGCTCAAGAATCAGCAAGATTTGGTGAAAATCAATCCTGCTAAACTAATGGATGTGAAAATTTAACATGTTAACATCATTGATCCTCGGGGGGCAAAAAACTCTGACGTTGTTTCAGAAAAGTCGGCGCCACCACATTCACCCCACTCCGCCTCTAATGCCAACTCTAGCATTGGTTCGCTCTCAGAGTCATTATTTGAGATTTCAGAACAATCGGCCACTTTAAAAATGTTGGTTCTCAAGGTCTTTCCTATTCGAAAATTTTCGCAGCTATGAGGACTGGAACAACCTTGGTGGAAGACCAACTGGCAGTGATGGTGCGTGCAATCGAAAACCTCACAAAAACTGTTAAAGAGAAGGACTTGCAGATCATCACGCTAATGAGTGAGCTTGAAATTTCGAATCTTGACGAGTCAACACAACTACTTACGAATACTTCAAATTCAGCATTTCTAGGTGCCCAATTAAAAGATCGTTGTCACACATCTACGTCAGGACATGTGGTTGACGAAAGTAACTGTGCTTTGCCAGTTGCTTCACTATCTGTCCAAAAATTACAGGATATGATAACAAACACAATCTGAGCATAGTATGGCGGTGCCCCTCAAAGCACTCTCATATACTCAAAGCCTTACACAAAGAGAATTGATAATATGAGGATGCCTATAGGGTACCAACCTCTGAAGATCCAACAGTTTGACGGAAAGGGCAACCAAAAATAACACATCGCTTATTTCGTCGAGACCTGCAATAATTTTACTTAAAGTTAGAAGTATTGACTGTTAGGAACAGATGGAGCGAAAGTTTCTCAACTGATTCTACAGTACTTGCAGAATAGTAAACATGCTAGAACTTACTAAAACTAAACAAATGGAGGATGAGCTTTTGGTTGACTATATCAACAGTTGATGAGCTCTAAGTCTTGATTATTAAGATCCGTCTTTCTGAAGTCTCAACAATCGAAATGTGTATGCAAGGCATGCACTGGGAGCTTTTCTACATTCTACAAGGAATCATGCCTCGTACATTTGAAGAACTAGTTACTCGTGCCCATGATATGGAGCTTAGGATAACAAGTCGTGGTGCAAAGGCTCTTGCCTTCCCAATATGTCTAGCAACTGTCTTAAAGATGGTGGGGGGGGGGGGTTGAGTCTGAAGAGGAAGACAAAATACTTCCTAACTCAGACGATGAAATATCTTATGTTACAAGGATCGTCTCTAAAGACTTGTATCAAGAAACACATCATGTTGCTTCAGTGACTTCATTTGAAGGTTCTTAGTTATATAAAGCATTGAGTCAAGAAAATCTTGGTAGAAGACCGCACTTGTTAGGAACATCAACTTTCAAGTACAAGAAATTTGAGACAGCTCGCCACAATTCGAACTAGCAAATGTTTAAAAAAATCTTTCAACGAAAAGTGAGTAGTCAGAAAGAAAGGAAAGTGAACAGACAGGAGGCAAACCCTTCATACAAAGCTCATTTCCAGTTATTTCATATGAAATACCCTTGGCAAAGGAGTAAGATTCACGCATGTCCTTTAAAAAGGCCTATACATTTTCTTAAGCCTCAAAATAAGAAAGAAGCCTCCAGAAAGAAACAAGAAAAACAAGGGTATAACCAAAGTGAAAAATTGCAAGGATTTGCATCAAAGAAGCATTGTAAAGGTAATTCTTCAAGTTCTTCTCAAACAACTTCAAGTAGAAAGGATCAAAAAATTGTACTCACATGGAGGTCAAAAAAGAAAGTTCAAGATGAGAATAGTCTTGCAAGGATCTCGTAAAAATCATTGCCCAAAAACACACGAGTGATGTCTCAAGAGTCACTTTCTCGAACTGTCTCTAACAAGCATCAAAACGAAGGTCTCAAACAAGAAAGTGAGGAATAAGAACAAATTCATCTCTAATTTCAAATAGAATGAGAAGCTTTGAAAATTGAAAGACTAAAGGAAGGAAAAGTGTGGGGACCAAAGCCTAAAGATGGTGTCTAGATCGAATCTCGCAGTGGAATGAAAATATATTAGGTGAGGTTTAATCTTCCTACATGGACCATGACGAATGAAATACCTCTTCCTTCTGGGTGGAGAGACGAGTTCGAAGGAGATATTTCTTCTCAAGTATAAGAAGAGTACAATGAAGAAATAAAGCAAGAAGGAAATCTCCAAATTGACGCCGAGCTGGTTCACACCTATCAACACAAACTTATATTGTCTTTTGAATCTTGCAAAGTTGAAGAATAATTAAAGCTAAGGTGCTCCCCGATACGAGCCTAAATTGTCGATGACACTCCTTGACACGAGTATAAACTGTCTAAAAAAAAAAACTCCTTGACAAGAGTAAAAACTGTTTACAAAAAAAAAACTCCTTGACACGAGTATAAACTGTCTAAAAAAAAAACACTTATTGGCATGAGTATAAATTGTCTTCATGAAAAAAAATCAAACACTCCTTGACACGAGTATAAACTGTCTATATGAAAAAAAAATACTCCTTGATATGAGTATAAACTATCTTCACTCCTTAGCGATGTTTGCTGCACCGTGGTGACTTGGCTTGCCACTAAGATGTTGACGATGTCTACCGCACCGTGGTGACGACTTGGCTCACGGTCAAAATATTTAAAAGGTGTTTGTCGCACTGTGGTAACTTGAATTGTCGCCAAGATGTTGAAAGCACCTATCGTGCCATGTTAATTTGACTTGTGGAGCAAAATGACCAACTAGTGGAGTTCCTACATTCAGTGTAGTTCCTTTCTCCATGACATCGTTCGCTCATTCTAAAATGGTTATTGTGTTTGCCTTGAAGCTTTTGAAGAAAACCATAATTGGCATAAATCAAAGGTTGTTTACCTAACAAAACAAAAGTGTGAGAGAAATTTCAACACTTAAAAAAAAAAGTGTCTGAAAAGGACTCTTAAAGTGTTCTAACGAAACTAAGTGACCCCGAATGGATGAAATGTGTTTCAATGGAACTAAGTGACCCCAAAGGGACAAAAAGTGTTCTAAAGGAACTAAGTGGCCCTGAATTGACGATAAAGTATTCCAACGGAACTAAGGGACCCCGAAGGGACGATAAAGTGTTCCAAAGGAACTAAATGACCTCGAAGAGACCATAAAAAATGTTCCAACAGAACTAAGGGACCCCGAAGGGACGATAAAGTATTTCAAAGGAACTAACCCGAAGGGACGATAAAAAGTGTTCCAACAGAACTAAGGGACCCCGAAGGGACGATAAAGTGTTCCAAAGGAATTAACCCGAAGGGATGATAGAGTGTTCCAAAGGAACTAACCCGAAGGGACGATAAAGTGTTCCAATGGAACTAAGGGGCTCCAAAGGGATGATAAATTGTTCCAACAGAACTAAGTGACCCTGAAGAAACGATAAAGTGTTCTAAAGGAACTAATGGACCTCGAAGGGACGATAAAGTGTTCCAACATAACTAAGGGACTCTGAAGGGATGAAAAATATTTCAAAGGAACTAAGTGACCCCGAAGGGACTAATGAATGATGTTCGAAACTCTATATTCTAAAAGAAGAGATTTGACAATTTGGCAGCATTTTGGAAAGCTGCATCTCACTAAAAAAGGAATGGAAACCTGCAGAAATTTACAAGGAAATTAAAACTTGCAAAAAAAGAATTGAGTGATTCACCTATAGTTGTCTTCCTCGATGATTTCAATGGATCTATACATTATTTCAGAGGTAACACAAAACTCGAGTAGAGCCCACAAGTAGAAGCAGATCTGGAAAAAAAAAAATAGTTAATAGCGATTACGGAAGACAAAGTTGCTACTGAAAAAAAAAACAAACAAAGAAATTTTGCTCGCTGCCAAGTTATTATTGAAAAAAAAGGAGAAAATGAGTAGAGACCAAGGCAGAGAGACAAAAACAATCTGGGTTTATGGCGATGGTTGTGGAAAAGACTCAAATTTAACAAATATAAAGTCCACAACTTTTCTGTGCAGTCTTACTGTCACGCCCCGATTTCTGGTACTTCCGAAATCCGAGGGATAACAGTGTTTTCACATCATTTTCTTAAACCTCAATCTTGTAATAACCTATTCGATTGCGGAAGCTTTCCATATGCACACTATTATAGTGGCATATGCTCATCAATATACCTCACTATGGATTCCACATTTGGTTCCACACATAAAACTACCAAGTTCTGGACAATCAACTCCTTTTATAACTAGAATTTGGTTTTGAAACTATACCATTCAATAGAGAATTCAAAAATACTCACATTAAAAAAAAACCAGACTCAATTCTGATCTAGAACAAAGAAACTACGTTGAAACGAAGTTTGGAAAAATGCTGTGAATAGTAATCTCGATTGTGCGAAACTGACATCTCGATTGTGCGAAAAAAATCTTGATTATGCGAGAATATCACCCTCTCAGGACCTCAGACCTGTAATATCTCGCACGATCAAAATGGGGGTTTCGATTGTGCGAAATTGCCCCTGTCTGGACCCTAAAAACCATCATAAATCATCACCCCTTCGCATAATCGAAATGAGGGTTTCAATTGTGCGAAATGGGCATTTCGCACGATCGAAATGCCCTTCCCAGGACTTCTAATAACCCCCTACATGGTCCATTTTGAACCCAAATCCCAACCAAACCACCTTAGATCCTTCATTCAACATGAAAATCAACTACAAATGATATAACCATCATACACACACACACCAACATATACGTTTGAATCTCAAATCTTTCGTAATCATAGAAAATTCCTAGGTTCACAATGCACCTAAAACTCAAGTGAATAAACCATCCTTATTTCCCGAAAATCATTCCCATAAAACCATACACATAAGAAATCAAATGGTCCTTTAAGCATACATTCATCAAGTCTCAAATGAAGGAAGCCATTATACATGTATTTCTCAAAAGTCTCCTTCCTATGAGTGTGACATTTACATTTGGAGTTCATAAACAAAAGAAGATACAAATGTAAAGGCAACACTACAACTATGGTTAACATGCCACAAGCCGGCATGGACATTTATTTACATCCCAAAAGATTCAAAATCCAAAAAGGAACCCAACAAGGTCCATTGAGCAAATCATGATTCGTCCTCCATCGGCACCTTATTTGAAATAGTTTATATAAGTAGGGGGTAAGCACCACTGCGGCTCAGTAGGAATGATCCACCCAACTCTACTCTAACTCAGGCGGCCATGCATGGATGCATATGAAATCATTACAATCTACATGACAAACATCCATGCTTTTTACTATCAAAACAAATAAGTTTTGGAAATCATACGTGATGCTTTACATTTCAAGGTATACACATATATAAACATCAACTTAAACAAGTCACATTTCATATGTATAACTCAAGCCACATAAATTCGGAAATCAATTCAACTGAGGACTTTGCTTATCACAATCCGTAGTAAGGGTCACTTTGGGACCACATACTCTGCTCACGCTTTTCAGGCTACTAACCCGACGGAAGCGACACCCGCTTGGCCAAGTTTTGGGTCTTACACCCTAGAGTTCAATACCCTTATTAATTCTCACACATGCACCAAAAACCTCGCTTTTCACATAATGTACACTTATCAAATAAATGCACAAAATCCACACAATGCAATGCTTTTATCAAAACAATGCACTTTTCCTTCTCATCCCAAGCTTGTCACAATGTCAACACACTCATACCATGAAAATCATCATGCTTATGTATTTTTCAAGAAAATTATATCTTTCATGTACAATCCTAAATAGAAACTCAGATTTTCAATGCTTCCACCAAATGCATACCATTTCATCCAAAACATTCATAGTCTCAACTTCACATATGCAACATACATAAGCCTTAACTAACATGTTAGACACATCCATGTACATAAATCACATTTTCATATATATATATAGACATACACAAAATCCTAAACTCAAGAAATTTTAACCTATCTTTCATGTCATAAATATGTGACATATAAAGTCAAAGTAAAGATGAGTCTAGCACCCCTACCTCAAATCTTATGCTTTGAATCCAACTTTGAAAAATCTCAGCTTTCTCAATTTCATGAAATGTGAACTTTGATTGGTTCAAACCGAAGCCCTTAACGCCCTCTACGCACTTTCTTTCTTCGGGATCTTCCAAATCACACCTCAAGTGACCTAGAATCTAGAGAGAAGGGAGAGAGATGAAGTGGGAGACGTAGAGAGAGAGAGATTTGTAAAATAAAATATCTCAGACCCTTTTTGATATTTATCTCAACCCTAGGGGCGCGAAATGATCATTTTACCCCCGGCCACTTAATGTACCTTACGAACCTCGGAATTAATTCTCGAAAACTTCGTTGGACTTGAAATCGCTTCCTTAACACTCTAAACATTTCGTTTAGTCCATCACCAAAAGTAAAATTTTTTGAATTTCTCGGACCCACTTAACCTCATCCCGAGACTCTCGTTGACCAAAAAGGCAAACTTTTCAAAAGTTGCCAAAACTTCCCGAAACCATATTCTAACCTTCTAAACATGTTCCCCAAATTCAAAACATGTTAAATATAATTTAAAATGCGTTTAAAGTAATAAATGACAAAAATTAAAAAATCAGCCAAAATTGGGTACGGTCTCTACACTTACTATTTGGGTCATAACGTCAGCTCGAGTGTTGAATTAATGCAAGCTTAGAGTGTTTAGAAAGCTTATTCATAAGGGAACATATTTGCATTCACGAAGAAGCCCTAATTCTGACATTTAAGGGGTAAAAATTGCGTGTCAAAATAGTCACAATATTCTGCGCGAACATTACACCAGTTATAGTAATTGGACCATATCTCTCGACTTGGATATTGGAATTGAGCAAACTCAGCGGATGTGAAAAGCTAACTTGAAGCCCAAGATATTTGTATTTTATGAAAAGTTCGTGAATCACACTTATTCAAGATCAAAATTGAATTGCAAGTCAGAGAAAATATTATGGCAGATTTTCTTCTCAGCACTTTCCTATTTTCTTTTACTTGGAGAACACTCTAGAGGACCTCTATATAAGAGAACGAGATGAGCAAAAAATTGGTTGAAAAAAGAACTTTGGGTCGCGTGATAGTAATTATATAAGAGTTCATATTTGTGAGGCATTTGATAAAATAATAAAAGAAACAGTGAAAAAAGAAAGTAAAGGAGCTTGGAACATTAAAGCAATGAAAGAGGGAAGAAATAATAAAAAAGAAAGTAAAGGAGCTTGGAACATTAAAGCAATGAAAGAGGGAGGAAATAATAAAAAAGAAAGTGAAGAACCTTCTGTTACGATAAAGATTTCGGCGAGGAAAAGTGAGTACTGCAGCTACGAGCTCTTCCTTCTTCTGTCACCGACAATTTGGTGTTTACTTCATTTCAAAGTTAAGCAATTGAGATTACAACGCAAATTGATGTCAAAAGCTTGACTCGTGGATTATATATAGCCCACACTGGTTTAATCCTATTTGCAGGTGGATTCTCAAGACTCTAATTCTACTTAGACAAGGAAAATGAAAACATCTTAGTTGGAACAGAATTTTCAAGATGCTAATTCAATCAGGAAAAGGAGAACTAGGAGGAACAACCAGAAGACTCTTAGAAAACGCTAAAACTCTGTAGGATTCTTCACTCAAAATCAAAAGCTCCAAAGTATCTAAAATTTTAAAGGAGAAAAACAATAAGCATATCATCCACGTGCTATTCTTCACCAAAGTTTCAATCCAATTCAAGATCAAGCTCCATCAGCCTTTGAATCCAGATCACCAAGGAGATCGAATCAGAGGAATTTGTCTTTCTATTATAAAGATCTACGGAGATTTGTAACTCATATTTTTTTAAATTAATAAATTTGATTTATTTGGTCACGTATTTTGATCTTATTTTTAGACTCGAAATTTGTGTGTACATTGTCACCGCGCTTCTATGCACCTACCAGTGTTAATAACACTCTTTCATGATTAATCAAAACACTTGCATGTGCCTCATGTGGTAATCACACATATCCGTGATTGATCATAATAGTTGCATGTGCCTCCTGTGGTAATCACATATCTATGTTGATTGACCACAGCGCTTCCGCGCACCAACCAGTGGTAATCACATGCCTCCGCGCTTCCGTGTGCGACTAACGTGCTTCCATGCACCTCCAGAAGTCATCACGCGCTTCCATGCGCCACCATTGCGCTTCCATGTGCCTCTAGTAGTAGTCATACTGCTTTTCCATGTGCCTCAACATTTCGGATCTTCACAGCTCTGCCATCGCGCTTCCATGCGCCTACAGTAGTAGTCATATTGTGCTTCCATGAACCTCAACATGCTGAATCTTCACAGTTCCACCATCGCTTTCATGATTATGTATCCAAACTCAAGTTGGTTTCATATAACCCACCTTGAGTTTTAGGGGGGGCTATTAGATAATATATTTAATATTATGTTACTTACTATTTTGATTTTATCCTAAATCACCTATGATTTTTTATATCCTTTCATAAATTATCTAAGACTAGTATTTCTTGTCTCCTAAGTTTACTTAGTATCAAAGATTATGTGCCTATAAATATGCATTTGTAATAGTCAATTGGACAAAGTCAATCAAACTTCAAGAGAGGTTGATTACATTTTTGACACGAAGTATTCTCCGTGAGTAATAAAAAAAAACTTGAGCCGTGTTATAGAAGCTCCTTCAAGTGTGATTTACTCGGTTACTTCACGGTGCAAGCACTTTGAGGTACATACAATGTAAGAGTTTCAAGAGATAATCTTGTTACAATCATAAACATGTGCATACAAATTTATTAGAAACATACCAGATCAATGAGATCAGAATGGGAAAATTGTTTTGCAGGAGAGATTTGCAATTTGCAAATCATCCTTAGCTTTGGTGGGAAAACAATATATATATATATATATAAATTTTCTGCAATATTCCTAACCGGGAGGATTACCACAAAAACGTCCACATTAGTTAGAAAATCTCACACTAATCCAATCAAACGTAGCTACGGTGCACCAATTTCAATATATTTTAAAGATCACGATTAATAATAATGAACTTATCTACTCTACTCTTTATACATTCAAGAATTCCAACCAAGTCAGCTTTTGCAAACTAAAATATAATGAATACGGTAACCCACACACCCACACACACACACACTCACTCACACACATATATATATATATATGCTTAATAAACTATATCATTTGACTAATGAATATTTCGGCAATTTCACGTTGCTAGTGATGGTTGATGACGAGGCAGACTTGCAAATTCTTGATAGTTTGAGGGGTTTTTTTTTTTTTTGTGCTTGATCAGGGGCTATTTGCAAAAATATTATAGTTCAAGAGGATTTTTAGCATTTTATCCCAAGTAAAATAAAAAATTAGATATAATAATATCAATAAAATTTGTATTGAAATAAAATATATTTCACATAATGAGCACTTATGCATAGGACTTGAAATAGAACGCGATTGGATTATGGATATGATCAGAAGTCCATTAATTTGATTTAGATTTTATTCCAAAATAGATTCGGACCTGTTTTTGAAAGATCCATCATAAATTCAAGTTAGATCAAAGTATAGGTAATCTTGAAATGGGTCGAGCTTTACCCAAGATATAATGAAAATAAATATATTTACTTTATTTGAATCTTATTTGGTTTATATGGATTGAATATGATCATGACCACGGAACCGGATGTGGATAATATATAAGCCAATATAGATGAATTGGCTCTAGACCCTACTCCATTTAATCCCCTAGTTATGAACCTGTTTTGGGAGATAATATAATTAATATGACTAATATTTATACACCTCAAGTAAAACTAGACTAACACAATAATGAAAAACATATGTACAACACTTGATTAATGAGGATCACACTAAATTATATTCGGTGAGGACAGAACTGATTGAGAGGACAGAACACTCAAGTACCTGAGACCAAAAGGGGCGTTCCAAGTTGTCACGTCAAGCATAGCACACCAAGACCTTTACATCCGGCATTGGTGCAATTTGAACATCTCATTTGTGTCCGTAACAACCCTTATCCTCATGTGAAGAATTGTTTGCTGTCATCAACTCACATCTTGGTCGTCCACGTGTTGATTATCCAACCATTGACCCAGTTTTCTAAAAACCATAAATAGAACTCATCTATGAGAGGAGAAGACTCCTACACTGACACACACGAATTACATATTTGCATCTTTGCAGGCTCCCGAAGCCTTCCATACCTAGGATTATTTTCAAGCTTACTTCAACAGTGTAGCTCTTAGTCTACATTAATCCACTTTACATGTCTTCACAGCATAATCAGTAGCTTTAAACCTCTTTTACTTGCAGTTAAAGAACTTTCATTGGTAACTCAACTTTTGTACCCAAATAAAAAATTGTAATTGATCATCATCGTACTACTTTGAAGTTAAAGCTCTTAGTGTTAGGGCTGAAGTGAATGAACCATTTAGTGGGATATTTTTGCTCTCCACAATTGCAAAGTTGGCCACCCATGGACATACAATTCGGAATATTTGTTTGGCACACAATAGCTTGGCCGTAGCCAGCTAAAAGCCACAAATGTGGACCAAACGGTCCTGCACACCCGTAGCTTGTAAAATTACAATTATACCCTCGTAGCACACGTTCGAATCAAACACCTTTTGACACGCCGGATGGGACACTTGTTACAAATTTTGAGGTGTCTAGTTAATGACTGTTGTGACCCTTTCACTCTGGAAACTTCTACTTCAGCCATTAATATTGAGATCCTCAAACATCATTGTCTCTGCCTACTTGCTATTTTCTTCCCCAAAGTAACTTTCTTCCTCAGCCTGAGGGAATGATGATGATAGTTGTACCTGGATTTCACACTGCTTACATGCCAATACTTCTACATGCTGGCTTTAGCTTAGTTTACTTTTTAGAATTATTGTTTCAGGTCTCTAAAGTCTACTTGCATCATAAATGCATGTTAGTGTAGAGATAAAGAGATCTATAAACCTAGAAGGTTCCTGGATATTAAAGAATTCTTCAATGATATTAGCTTGCAAATTGAAAATAAATGTTTGTGTACACAAATTGATGAAATTTGAAATAAATATAAACACAATAAACTGTACGAGGAAGTTTATGGTCTCAGAGATTGTTCTAAAAAGACAAAAATAGCCCTAGGTATCATTTTTTTAATATTCTGTTAAGAAACCTATTCACATGCCCTTATGGTGACATGGAGAAATTATAGAAACACTCCTAAGAAATCATACCCCTTGCACATCCAAGATAAAATTCTCCATTTCTCTTTGATAATAAAAAATATGAACTCACCGTCGGTTGGACGTGTAAGGAAGTATGGAACTCCTAAGATATTCAATACTTTCTTGAAAACTTGACCGTAATCATCACAGTGGGAGAGAGAGAGGAATATCAGAGTCTTCGTCGTCGTCATCATTGTTGCCTTAATCCTCCTATATGAATTGGATCCACCATACAAATTTTCTCTCTAATTTTTTGTATTACATTTCATTTCACTTATGGAGTACTATATTTAACTTTTTAAAATAATTTTTAATAACAAAAAATAATATCATAGTCCCCCTTCATATTTCTTTCTTTAAACTTCAAGTATGTCTTTTTTTTCTTCTTCTTTTTTACTTACACATAGGGCACACAGCCATTTTACTCTTGAACTCTATCCATCCGATCAGTTACAAAAAGATACCACTGAATTAATAAACTGCAAAGCAGTTAATTACTCTTGTGCATATAAAACATTCACAAGAGGAAAGGAAATAAAATTGTTGCTACACTCAATTGTAATGCGAATTCTTTGAAGCACATTTAATATAGGCACGCCTTTGCTTGGTTGTAAAAACCAGTATGTACTTTAGGATCAAATTATAAACCTACTTAGACTTATAAATGTTTAGGGGATGGTGACTGTTGGTTTAAAAAAAATTATAACAACTAAAAAATGTTTAATTAGTGAGTAAACATAGCCCATTTATATTGTCTGATTTGCACACTTTTTTTTCGGTGTTTATGGTTTTCAAAACCCGTCTACATAGTTAGAAGATGTCCACACATATAAATCTCAACAATCTCTTCTCCTCGATGATATGGAACGTCTATGCAGTAACGATATAGAACGTTACAATCACTCCCTCTTGGGATGGTTTCCGTGTTTCCGTGGTTTGTATTTATGCTTTAGCCAGACGATATGGAACGTCACAATCACTCCCTCTTGGCATGGTTTTTGCAATTTTATATTTATGCTTTAGTTGGTATTAACTAATTATTAAGTCATGTCTTGGTAACACACGTGAATGAATATAGTGCCACATGATTCTTGGGGGGTGACAAGTTCGTATCAGAGTTCTAAATTTAGCATCTAGAAAAATCGTGAGCACCGAAAAAAGAGTATGCAAAGCGGAAAATGACTACACGGTGTGACAGGTCGTGACATTAACCATGAAATAGAATACTAATAAAATAAAATAAAAAATACACTAAGAAATCAAGAAATGTTTCTATAAAATAAGGGTGAGATGGTGAAAGTGACACGTTGGAGGAACACCAATAATTGTGCAAATGGAAAAGTGTAATGTCATTCATACTGAGAACAAGGCTACAAGAAGAGAAAAATCAGAACTAAATTAATTACTAGTGAGTACAAAATGATATTATAACATATGGTCTAACAAAATTAATTACTAGTGAGTACAAAATGGTATTATAAGATATGGTCTAACAAAATTAATACAACTTCAGTTGTTATCAATCGTTTTCCAAATCATTAATTTGTTCCAACATAAAGGGCTGGCAATCAGCAACCTCTCAAGTAAGGAATTGGAAGAGGGTCCAACACCAAACAATGACATATGAAAAAAATTGGAAAAACAGGTACACGGCACTCATAAAACAATGAAATTAATGTGTTTGTTGTGGCAAAACACATTGAAAATTACTATTCACCTACTCAACAAATTGCTGACAATTTGAACCACAAACCTAGGATTGTTGAATCCCAGAATTGGAAGCTCCAGCTGATCTGGTCTGGGTTTTAAAAGAACTCCTTCTTTGATCATCGTGTGGCTTCGATTATATCGCCCACAAGAAATAGATTGTGAATCCTCTTTAATATTACAATCTAAACGAAGATGCCAACCTACACTGAACAACATAACCTGAATGCTGGCCATGGAATTATTCAACAGCTAGTTGGAATTGGGTTGTCATCCTAAAGTAGTAAGGGCTAGTTTGGTGTGCAGGAATGAAATGGAGTGGGAATAGAATGAAGATAGGAATGGAATGAAAATAAGAATAGAATGGAATGGGATGACCATTCTAATTCTAATGTTTGGTTGCAGATAGAGAATGGTGTAGGAATGAAATGGTATTACTTTCCAACATGTTATATCTTTCTATATAAAATAGAATCACTTTTAAAAATGAGACATTTTGCAAATTTAATTTAATTACCATATGAAAAAAAAAATTAATTACCCATTCAGTTAAAACTTTATAAATCAAGATATAATTCGTCTTTTTCTTTTAGTCAAGATTAATATAATATTTTATACGAAAAAAAAATTAATACCTTATTAAAAATTGAAAGTGATAAAACAAAGACATACATATATATATATATATATTCTAGAGTGAGTTGTAAGAGAGAGATGCATTAATGAAGAGAGAGATGATTTTAAAAACAAGTGGGAATAGAATAGTCATTCCATAACTCAAAAAATGAAATAGTTTTGTTGGAATGATCATTCTAAGGGAATGACTTAGAATAACCATTCTATTTTTAATGTAACACAACAAACGAGAGAAAGAGAATCAAAGATGAAATAACCATTTCATTCCACCTCCATTCTTGCATATCAAATTAGCCCTAATATCATTTGGCAGAAACAGACATAGTGTATAAGACTCATGCCATTGCAAAATCAGGAATAATCTCACCGCTGCGCGAAAGCTCGCTAAACGGATAAAACATAAATTCTGATACCAGTCCAATGCTTTACAATAATGTTTGTGTACTTCAAGACACACTAAAATTAATGCATATGTCGTCTATTACAACGGAAACTGATAGAGGACAAGAGTAAAACCATCACACCAACCGTCTGACTACTATACACTATACTATATATTTCGAAGTGGTAAAGTTACTATAAACCCCTTTTGCCATCTGAAGTTGTGACTATCAAGCAGCAATATTAATGTCATTTCACTAGAGAGTTGTGGGGGAGAGTTAAACAATGCCAACTAACATCAACAACCTTCTTTGAAATTGTCAGCAACAAAATCCCAGAACACAAACTAAATTTCATTGCACAAAAACACAAACAAAATTTCTTTCATCGTCTCTACTTCTCTGTTCATTCTCTATTCTCAATCAAATTCTCCACAGGACACCAAAATTTACTTCTCATCTGATTCTAGAACAATAAGCCCAACACCCATTACTCCAAACAATCTTCCAATCTCTGTGATCAAATGGTTGTCAAGACTGTTGTTGCTACAGCTGCAACTACTCTTCTTCTTGCTGGAATTTTCTTCTATTTTTGCCATCGATTTGCCATGGCTCGAAAGCGCCAAAGAAATAGATTTGATACAAGTTTTCATAGAGAAGAAGCTGTGGTGACTACCGGAGAGATCAGGCAACGAATTGGGACTTTGAGAGGCATAATTGTTGATGACAATGGATTGGATGTTGTTTATTTGAGAGAAGTTGAAGGTGGACAATTTACGAGTTCTTTCTCCAGGGTATGGTTCAATCCTATGGAAGAAGAAGAAGAAGAAAAGAGGTTGGATACTAGAGGAGATAAACAAAAGAAATCTGAACCAATTCAGGAAAGACCATTGCTTCATGGTTCATCTGATCTTGCAGAAGAGGCAGGACCAGTTTCACTTAATCCAAGTCCTCCATGTATGGTGTCAGAATCACTGCCAAGGCGGTCGCCTCCACCTCCATTGGTGTCAATAAAGCATACTCCGGTGCCACCGCCACCTCCTTTGCCACCACTTCCTACAAAGAGAACTCCTGCACCACCTCCCCCGCCACCTCCACTAGGAAAGAGAAGCCCTGCACCACCTCCACAACCGAAGGCAAGTGGTTCAGTTTCATCATTGAAACCCCCTCCTGCACCGAGAGGAAAAACAAGCAGCAGTAGCAAGTCAGAGGCTCCAATAGGAGAAAGCTCAAAAGGAATTGCTGATGTCAAGTTGAAATTGAAGCCACTGCACTGGGATAAGGTTGTAGCAAATGCTGATCATTCAATGGTCTGGGATGAGATTAATGATGGGTCTTTCCGGTAAGTAGGCACTGAAATATGTACCGATACATCAAATTTTCCGCCTTTTTCTCATCCATCATTCTAATGACTGAGGGCCTGTTTGGTTGAGTTTTTTGAGAACTGAAAATCAGAAAATTAAACAAAAATCTGTTTGATTGACAGTTTCTGAAAACTGTTGTATGAAAACTCAGTTAAAAAAGTTTTAAAGTTGTTCTTGAGAACTGTTTTTAGAAAACTGAACCAAACAGGCCATACTATTTCTATTTCCTTGTTGCTGACTTCAAATTTGTGTTCATCAGATTTGATGATGAACTTATGGAAGCTCTATTTGGATACACTGCCGCCAATCGGAAAGCCCCTGAAAGCAATAACATATCAAGTTCAGCTGGTTTCAGCTTTGCTCCATCTAAACTTTTCATCCTTGAGCCTCGGAAGTCCCAAAATACAGCAATTGTGCTCAGATCTCTTGGAATCTCTTGCAAACAAATCCTTGATGCCCTCCTTGAGGGCCATGGGCTCAATGCTGATACCCTTGAAAAACTTGTGAAAATTTCCCCAACCCAAGAAGAAGCAGCCAAAATCCTCCAGTTCAGTGGCAATCCAACAAAACTTGCTGATGCTGAATCTTTCCTCTACCACATCCTGAAACCTATTCCCTCGGCATTCATCCGTTTCAATGCAATGCTTTTCAGATTAAATTATGATCCTGAAATTCTGCATCTCAAAGAGTCCTTGCAAACCCTTGAATTGGGTTGTAAGGAATTAAGAACTCACGGGATCTTCTTAAAACTACTTGAAGCCATTCTCAAGGCTGGTAACCGTATGAATGCTGGAACTGCCAGAGGCAATGCACAAGGCTTCAACCTTAGTGCACTGAGAAAACTCTCCTCTGTGAAAAGCACTGATGGAAAGACTACTCTACTTCACTTTGTCGTTGAACAAGTAGTTCGATCTGAGGGTAAACGTTCTATGATCAATCAAAATCATAGCCTTGGCATAAGCAATGGTCAAGGTGGCAACAAAAGCGAACCAAATTTGGATAGCCAAACAGCCAAGGAAGAGATGGACAAAGAATGCTCAATGCTAGGGCTACCAGCATTAGAAGGCTTAAGCATTCAGTTCTCTAATGTTAAGAAAGCTGCCACCATAGACCATGACAGTTTCATCAATATTTGTTCTACACTCAAGGCCCGGGTTGCTGAAATTCGGCAGCTAGTCACATGCTGTGCTGATGGTGAAAGAGGTGGATTTGTGGAAGAGATGAAAGGGTTTTTAGAAGAATGCCACGAGGAGCTTAAAGTGGTCAGTGAGGAGCAAACAAGAGTGATGGAGCTCGTGAAGAAAACAACAGAATATTACCAATCAGGAGCCTCCAAGGACAAAGGCACTCCCCCACTTCAATTGTTTGCTGTTGTGAAGGATTTTCTTGACATGGTTGATCAAGTTCGTCTTGACATCAAAAGGAAGCTGCAGAAGAAGAATGTGCCGAATTTGGGATCATCACCACCACTCTCACCATCATCAATGACTTCAGAGAAGTTCCAGAATCTGCAGTTATATTTTATATCAGATAAATCGGAGACAACATCTTTTAGTGATTCAGAGGATGATTTCTGAGGAGAGTAATACAGTGAGAAATTGATCAACTCAGAAAGATTACTAGGGATGATTGACCCTTTTAAAGAGGATTAGTGGGAACTCGTTTTGCTATCTTTTGCTTAATTTATTTCTTTGTTTCTCCTTCCTTTCTCAGTTTTAGCTTTAGTTTTTCTCCCTTTTAGTAACATGGGAGGCTAGGAATCTACCTCTGGCATTATTGTCAATGAAACAAAATGTGGTTGATGGTGCCTCAATTTGTTTTCTTCACTATTTTCTTAGAATAAAAGAAACCATTTAGTGTACAAATGACAACTTTAACTCAAAAGGTCAAATCAGGGTAGTAACTGTTTGATCATGTATTCTAAATGTAGACAGCAATGTCCGATAGTGCTGATCTTGCAGCCCAAAATTGCTACTGCAAAACTGAAAAAAATTGTCGTCCTGTCTTTTCTGGACTCCAGGAAAGATTTGGATGTATTACTGCTAAGTTTTAGGCCTAAGATCTACCATATGATTTATCGGATTCATTTCTGATTTGTTAACTACATAGGCTGCACGAGTTGATAGGTAATACTTAAAATTAATCACCCATCCAACTGGAACAACCTGTAAGCATTCCTGGGAAAGGTGGAAGTTTCGTAGTAACATCAAATTATATGGTTTTTCTTGTTTCTTCCAATAAATAACCAAGTATACTGAAAATCATTCACTACGTGCTCAGAGATTGTAAGACATCTGGGCTGAGATGTGGCAATTTAAACATTTTTGAAACAAAGATGACAGAAGAAACAGTGTCCATTGTTTCATCCCAAGACATAAATCTATACAACAATACAATATTCCAAAGAGAGGTTCCTACCTTTAGTGGTAATGATACCGTACTAACTTTTACCTACAAATTTAAATAAACTGCACCAAGGAGAGTGTATGCAAGCATTGAATTCAATGCAAGCATACAAATCGTTTGCAAAATTTGTAATTCATGATAGTTTGACAGAGTTTTAACTTTTAAGTTTTTATCTGTTGATATGGTTGGAAGCATCATACATTGCCTAAGGATTGAATCTAAAACTCTGCAAAACTATCATGAATAACAAAATTTGCATCATCTAACACTAGCTGCAGCAGACCACAGTTTGACTTTCACTAACTATAGTCATATCCACCACTAATGGAAGAAACATTTTGAGTTGAAATAGGGTAGCCTAAATATGCATTCTAGATGTATGATGATGGAACATAACCATAACTCAATGCGATGAAATAAATTTGGGAACTAAAATACATCTTCAATTAGCGAAGTCGGAGAAATGGAAAAATAGGAGGTATCACAAGTGAAAATTGTTTAGTATGTTCCTGCTAAGGTTTAAAAACGGTGGCAGCGCTAGGCTGTAACCGGTATCAGCCATTGCAGTCATCAAAATTTTTCAATACTAAGATCAAAATGAATTTATACACAAGTTTTTCACTCCAGAATTCAATAAAACCATGTTCTCAATGATTTTAACAATGGCAATGGTTAAGCAATTGACAAACATGATGACATTAATAAGGAAATTGTTCACTACTTTTCTGAATTTTGTGGATATGATCCTCATAGCTGTCCAGAGGTAAATATTTCCTTGCAAGTTTCATTTCTAGTTCCATTTCAGAGGAAGCTTCTAACTAAAAATAGGAAAGTTGATTCGTACATTGAGGAATCTTGTGATGAGATCAGATATGATCATAGCTAGGATTTGAAATCACAAACGAAGGATCCTATGTAGCCACAAAACTCTAGAAGAAAATTTTCCTATCCCTTGCAAGCATCCACCAAAACAATCTTCCATGAGCATGTCTTCATTAACCGTCTGATACAAGGGTGTCTGACCCGTATCTTGTGTTCGTATCATGCCGTGTTGACATGAACACCCTGGGCTAATCTGGCGAGTCCAGTTGACATACAATTTTAAAAAGTATAAATAGTCTTCCATCATTTGATTATTAGCTGGCGGCAACTATTGATGTGAACCAAGTACATACTACCAAGCAATTAAAAAGTAATAAAAATCTTAATCTAAGACACAATTACTTGATTGATAACACCTGTTCTGATATATATATACATAAAAATAACACATATCTTTTTTACATATAATACTTCCAAATCCTTTTCAAGACTATGTATGAGTTCCCAAGTGGCAGGCCAAGTATTCTAGAGACTTGTCCCATCCTCCATTATCATTTACTTTCTTATTTCTATTATAGCGAATTTATACTATTTAAAAATTGGCATAGTTCCAAATGAAAAACTTTTGACTCTAAACAATTGCTAGAAAAAAACTTCAATATCTAAATACTTATGGGCAAACTGTATTGGAAAATTACAAATTAAGGATGTAATCCAGTTTTTTACACCTTGCAGTCATGAACTGAATAAGGAAGAAAAAAGAACAAAAAGAAAATGTATTGCATGATATATATATATATATATATACACACACACATACATATATATATACATACATGTTAGTGTATGTATACTTCTTCCACTACTTCGTCGATTAATTGCCAAAGAAGCTTTATAAGGTTTTTTTCTTGAAAAAATAAAAAATTGAAATTCACAGCAAAAACCATTCTAAACCCAACCTATGCAGTAGTAAAAGGGAATATATATATATATATATATATATATATATATATATATATATATATATATATAGGACCAGCGCAAGCGAAAAATGCGAAACAATTTCCTCAAACAGATTGGTAAACGAAAATTCTCAAGCAGATTAATGAGGCAAATCAAATAATGAGAGAAATATTACCTTCAGCGAATGAAAACCCAGCCTGATCTTTGAGAAGCGTTACGAAACCCTTCTGAAACAAAAATCACTGCACATTAAAACTCAAACAAAGTTGATTGAGTAAGAGAGCCGATGAAGGAGATCTGAAAGAAAGAGAACAGTGAGAGATTGATCGAAAATTATAATTTCTTTCCGCGGTAAATAATCAGTATAAAAATAAATAAATAAAACCCTTTTGTTGCAGAATGAAAATACTAATAATTATGTAATATATAACTAGCAGAACCATAATATATTGTATTATTCATGATTTAAGAACTGTCTAGTGGAAAAAAAAAACAGTTTATAAAATTTGGTTTTAAAGAAAAAATATGTAAAGAGTTTAGGGCATGTTTGGCAATCGTTTTTGTTTAATATTTTGTATTGTGGGTGGTGTATTGTAACAAAACAAAACAAAACAATGCAACACATTTGATAATTTTTGTTGTCATTTAAATAATACCGTATTTTTTGTCGAAAAGAGAACCAAATAAGAAACAAAAAGTTGGTGTTTTATAATGTTTGTACTGTAGTGGTGACTGGTATCAAAAATTAAAACAAAATCTAAGAGACTTTTTTAATTAGCTATTTTGTTTCTTAATCTTGCAACACTATTTAACCAAACACTTTTCATATTTTTGCTTCCAAAAATTTGCAACAAATTTTACGTTATCGAAAATATTTTTCCTTTCAAAAATCTTGCAACAAATTTTATGTTATCAAACATGTTTGAACACACTTCGCAACAAAAATGTTATATAGATAAAAACAAAAACGTAAAACAGAAATGGTTGCCAAATGAGACCTTAGGGCCTCTTTGGTAACCGTTTATATTTAGTGTTTATTGTTTATAAAAATAAATTTTGACGATAAACATGTTTGATAATTTTTGTTTTGTTTATAAATTGTCAAAACATTTTTAAAACAATACTGTACATAAGCCTTCAAATCTTAAACACCAAAATGATGTTCATTGTTTATGTTTATTAAAAAAAAAACTTTTTTTTCTTTTTTATCTAAAATAGTGATTATATTATTATAATTAAAAATTAAAGCTAAAAATTAGAAATTGAAAAGAAATTTTTTTTGTAAAAGGCTATTGTTTGATACAACGATAAAAATATTAGAATTATCAAGTGTGGACAAAATTAAAGAACATCAATTGCCTTGAGAAAAAATATTGGGTACAATATGAACAATTTCTAATATGCTTGATAATAAAAAATAGTTACTTAGGGGCACCAATGCTAAAATATAAAATAAAAAAAATCTTATTTGATGAAAAAAAAATAAGTCTCAACCATCTCCTTGTCAAAGAAACAAGAATGTTATTTTGTACTCATATCATTCATTCATTTTCAGTGTTGAAAGAAAAATAGAAATCAAAAAAATGAAAAAGAATGTAGTAGCATAAGAAGTTGAAGCCCTCCAAATCCCTCTTCTCACTCTATACAAATTGGATCGAATTGAACCGTTCGCTACGGTTCCGGTTCAGGCTCTAAATTTTAGGAACCGTTTACTACAATTCCAGTTCCAAGCCTTCGAACCGTTGAATATATATATATATATATATATATATTTATTTATTTATTTATTTATAATAACATTTTATTATGTAAAAAATTTTAAACAATGAAGTTGTTATAACTATTATAAGGTTAAATAGAACTCCTATAATAACCGAATTGAACCGAACTCATTTATTTTGGTTTCAAAATTAAAGAACCGTTTGGAACGGTTCTAGTTCTAGTTCTCCCAATAACTGAAAAGAACCGAATCATGTGCATCTCCCTACTTGTTAGGGCCTTCTAGGCTGTGGGTCATTCTAGTTTTACAGTATCATTTGCAGTGTGTAGATATATATGTAACCCAATATTTTTTTTTTATTTTTTTATGCGTATTTCTTGCTCTATTATTGCTGTATAAATTTATTGTAGCATAAACTTGACTTTTTATGCAGTTTATTGTGTTAATTTAAAAAAAAAAAACAGTTTAAGGTTAACAAACATGTTTTTCTGTTTATGATTTTAAAAATAAGCCAAACGTTTTTTCGTTATCAAACAACACTCATGTTTATGGATAAACAAATTCGTAACATAAACACTGTTTATATAAACAATTAAATAATAAACACTAAACATAAATAGTTACCAAACGGACTCTTAATTATTTGAAACTATAGAAAACTGTTCGAAGAAAAACAGTTTTAAATACAAAACTATTCAAGGGGAGGAAAAAAAAAACAATTTAAAACACACATTATTAACCGTGAAAACAACTATTATGGAGTACATATATGTATATATGTACATAGGTTTACTTTGTTAAAAGCAACTTTTATGGAGAACATATATGTACATAAGTTTACTTTGTTAAAAAAATAATAAATAAATAAAAGAGAATTTTGTAATCAATTTAGGAATCTCAAAGTTTGAATGTGATGGTGATTTTAAATTCACCTTATTTAATGAAACCAAGCAGGTCATCAATGATTGGCAGCCAAACAACTTTGTTCTTCCTATTCTCTATCGATCTAATTTTAGTGTAGAGAGGAAGGAATTATGGAACAACATGGCCTGTCATGCTGCCCTCTTTGCTCATAGTTATTGCCGAGGAGAAATTTTACAATACTTCGGAATATTTAGTCATGAGGTACTTATTTCACTGAAAATATAGCATTTTCATTGATGATAAAAAATACCTCCGACTAGTGCTAGAGGACTTCAATGACATCATTAATGTCAATGAAATTTTTGGAGGCCCTAGGAAGTGGAAAACTACAATCTCTGAATTCAGAAATTGCATCCAAATGGTTGGACAGGAGGATCTAAGAACAAAAGAGTTCAGGTGATGCAAACATTATTAGAAAAATTGATCGAGCATTTGTCAATGACAAGTGGAATGACCAATTTCTTCTCTCATAATGTTACTTCCTACCTAGATCAGAGCCCTATGGTGATCAAATAGGGCAGCCAAAATATTTAAAAATTTCATCAATTCTGCATCACATTGTTAGAGAATTTAAATATTAAAGTTACACTCTCGATTTTGCTTTTAGAGTAGATGGTTGTTAATATGTGTAAGAAAACAATACCAATTGATGCGGAACCAAAATCAGGTTACCTCATTGTTGCTTTTAAACCCGAAACGAAAGATGAACCGGTTGTTTCACGTGTCTTCAAAGCTTCATTCGATCACGGGGTGAATTACATTACAAAACGAGTGCAATCCTCTAATCCACAGTTCAAGAGCTTTCTTTTTTCTTCTCCAAGCAATTAACAGAGAAAGAGAGTAATATATATACTCAGGTTTGTGATATATCTGATATCTTTTAGGACTAGCCAATATATAACATATTTATATTACTTGTTAATTAACCCTCAAATAAAGTCATTAGGCTTTTCTAATTGGGCTGGGCTCACCCTGTTACGTCCCGAAATCCGGACTGCCAGGACTCCCCTGGTTCGAGCCCGAATTCCGATTAGTGAGGTGTCATGATCGCCGATCGTCATCTTACGACCCAGACAACCATGACAATTTACCATTTATCACCCTCTGATATCATCATTGATACCAAGTGACGAGTGTAGAATAGTGGATGTTTGTCGTTGCGTCTCTACACTTCGTACAAAAATAAAACTTACAAAAACTCTACTAAAAATTGTATAGTAATAAGCAGGGTTGAACCACTCTTAAGTGAGATTCCGAATGAGCTCAAATTCACACACTAATTTATGGAATGAAAATAATTTTTTTTAAAAATAATTTTTATTTTGGAATTATAATGAATGAATAAAACTATACTAATAAAATAAATCTCAAGGGAAGGGAATCCACCACCATGAATCCACATAAATAAATTTTCTATTATTCTTATATTATTTTTCCTCCAATAAACAATACACTTCACCAATCCAATTACAATTTGAAAATATGAAGGAAAATATGACATAAAATGCAAACTTGATTATATGTGAGATTATTTTTTACTTAATCTGTTGCACCTTTGCTAGGTAAATAGAGGTAGGCATTCTTCGAATTACCATTATTTGGCAAACACAAAGAATCCTCCCTCTAATTTTCTTTTGAAAATAAAAACTCAGAATATAAGAATAAAAGAATACTCTTGGTAAGGAAAAATATATAAGAATATAAAAGAACTTACTTATATTTCATCATAGTGGCTTCATCACTCCCTTGAGATGTGTGTTTACAAAAAAATAAAATGAATACAAGAAAATATTTCCAACTACACTTTATTTTTTTCTACAATTTTTAACTCTTTTCACCAACCTCTAAGACCCCCCTATTTATAGAGTTAAATGGGAAATACAAAAAATTAAAATACAAAATTTAAAAACAAAAATTCAAAATACAAAATTTTGAATTTAAATATCTAAGATTTGATCTTCATATCTCCAATTTAAATTCTGGACTGCTGACGAGGTCGTGTAAAAAGCATATTTTACAAAAGTATGAACTTGAGACCTCTTGCAGAGTAAATTGCACAGAATACCATCTCTCCTACAATTCTTCTTATGTTTACCTTATGTTATACATATCATTTTCAGCCATTTTTTACTGTTTTTCTTCTCATTTGGAAATCAACCCCTATAAACATAAAATGCAAAGATAAGAACATTTAAATAAAGTAAAATAGTAATTAAAGACTTATTTGAGATATAAAATAGCAAGTTTTGTGCAGTTATCACCAAACTGTCACACCCTAAACTTCGGGCCATGACTTGTCGTAGAAGCCTTTACATTTTCAATACATCAATTCCTCTCCGGAATGTCACATGGATCAATCAATCTAAGTTGTGATCTCAAAGTCCATAACGTGAGATCTTTATTAAAAGCCATGCATACATAAGTCTCTTTATAACACACAGTTAGTACACCTTTCGATTGATAGAAGTGCACTCTTCGATTAATCGAAGACCTCATTTCGTTTAATCGAAGTTGATGTTTCGATTGATCGAAGCTTACGTTTGATCGAACTTGTATCAAAGCACTATTAAAAATCCATTGGAATTGATCACTCAACATGTCTGAAATTTTGATTAATTGACATGGGGATTTTGATCAATCGAAATTCCTCAAATCTGTTTTCCTGCAAAAAAAATTAGCGTCCATTCTCATGCTTTGGTCCCCATTCTTACCATATTGGCCTCAATTTACCAATTCATTAACATAACCATTCTCATAAGTTTATCCATATAAAAATGAACATAGATTCAATATCATCATCCTTGTTATCTAGCATTCACCATGCTCAAAGCATACATATAAAGTATGAAATCATAAAACACAATCATAACATGTTCTCGAAACATAAGAGGTCTTATACATGTTCACCACATGCATATAGTTCATAATCCAGACATGCATTCAAATAAAGCATTAAAAGTTTTTAAATGAAACTGATCTCGTTTCGCACCAACTCATGGTTGGGGAGACTCCATCACTTCTTTGTCATTTTCATTTCTTGAAAAGAGTTACTACTCATGGGATGAGCTACAACACGCTCAGAAAGATTGTCTAAAACATAATTCTGCAAATTCCGTGAATACCACATAAACATACATTTGCATTTAATCATGTTACACAAATATTCGTATATCTCAACCATATCATAAGAAACATATGATGCAACATGATATGCATACTCCCTCGTACTCACCACACAATCCATTGGACTCCGCTACCCAGGATCATCCAATACCACCTAACTGAGGCTCCAAACTGGATTACCTCATCGTAGGACTCTATTTTAAGGAGTATCCTCTTCTATCTAACCGGAGCTCCTTATAGGATCACTCTACAGGGTTCCTCCCTAGATTGCCCCACAAGGCTCCTAACTGGATTACCTTGCCACTCATCAAGAGGACACTCCGCTCAATTGAGCTCACCACCCTCACCACATGCTTACCCACGAATGAAGATGGATTACACATGCTCATGCTAATTATGCACATGTAATTGAAAGTAATATCCTAACTACTCAACATGCTTGTACATTTTCATGCAATTCTCACATACATTAACATTGAACATATATCACATTTTTCACATGCTATATCTTACATATTGACAATTAAACATATATTTCATCCGAACATGATTCATGACAATTTATCAAACGTATAAGCATCATCTTCTCACATACACATGAACACACATAATTCTCTAATATTTTCACACTGACCATGCTTGATAATAATTTAAAACAATTGTAAACATGTAATTACATCATTTCACATTGAAAATTCACTATGTAGTATAATCTATTATGCTTTAACCTTGAAAGATATCTAATTATACCCACATAACCAATTGGTTGTCATAGATAACCAATATACTCACAAAAACCCCAGATTTCATTGGTTAGGCATCCCTACCTCAATTTAGAAGAGCTTACAAATAAAATTCTCAATTTCCCATCGAAATCAACTTTCTCTAAATTTGATTATAAACGGATCAAATTTGAGCCCTTGATGTGTAGACCAATTATCTCTTATTCGATGCTTTCCAATTCTCGCCCCAAGCCTCAAATTCAATGAAGAAGCAAGAAGATGAATATAGATATATATAGACATATATTGCTCTCTCTATTCAGTTGGTGAGAATGAAAAATAAAGGCTATGTCATTCTCTTTTCTATTTATAAACCTAGTGTCATGCCCCAATTTCTGACTCCTTAGAACAGGCGGTGACGTCCGTCCATTACATCCTAACGGACCATTTCGACACCTCAATTACTGCAAAAGCATACTTCACATGCATGCACATATATATGTGCAATGCAGACCTAACCAACCTCTATGGGCCCCACATATACTCCCATACATTTACTTATTTGTCAATCCTTATCCATGGATTATGGTGCATCGTAATCATGGTTACGATGCATCAAAATTACGATACATCGAGCATGTATCATTCCAAGATATGAAACCTCTCGGGGTCTGCCACAAATTCTCTACAGGTTCTTACGATACTTCCTCAAAATATTTTCAATGCATCGTTGGGTTACGATGCATAAGAATGGGTATCACAATGATGAAAATTCTATAAAAAAATTTGCAGTTGATCCTTTGGTCATTTTGGGTTCTAAAACACCCTCCACCTTCCTAAATCCATCCATACAACATTCCATCAGTAATAGAAAGCTACTACAATCATACACGAGTTCTAAATCATATGTTTAATCAAAATCATACATCCATCCAAGCCTATCTCATCATTACATACATTTCCACATTCATCCATCAAACTCATTATATACATTATTGAATCCAAATACAAATCTCATTAGCATCACATACTCAAGTCTATAGTCCTAACATGAATTACAAGCATAGTCCAAAAACATTACAATTCATCGATGACCACAATTAAAGCGTGAGTCAACATGCCACAAGTTGACATGGATAGTTAGATACAAAAAGATCTAAAATAAAGTCATAGCTAGAAGGAGCTCCACTTGGATGCTTAAGTCATGTCCATCATCAGTGCGTTATTTGTAAAAAGGTTTGGGGCAAGGGGGTGAGCAACTCAACAGCTCAGTAGGAACACCTCAAGCCACCTAGGCATTAACTTGACACCGACCTACATGAAATGTATGTCGCTACACTACATACAATCTTCAACACTCATATGTTCATTCAAGCAATGCATATTAAGGGTAATTACATTAAATCACATATCATGCTCATCAATTAAAACACCTAAGCAACAAGATATACATACACTCTCACTCTCAGCCCTAATCCATTACCCGAACATGATTGGCCCACTCTAAGGATCATGTGACCTTGGACACCTCCGATAACATCCATATGACTTCGACAACTCCGAAACATCATCCCATATTGACAATATGTTGATTTTCCACAATGTGAATGGACAACTCCAAAACTCACTAGCTACGGACATACTCTGAGTCTAGACTTTAGCCTTGATATGATGGGGCTTCTCCGAAGGTCATACCATAGTGGACAATTGTACCACTCTCTTAGCATGGTTGGATCACTCTGAAGTCCTGTGTACATCCCTTGTACCATTTCCTACAACCTCTCAACTATGCAATGTAGACATATATTATACATAACATGTTATTTTCATGCTCTTCAATGCTCATCAATGCTATAATCACGTTAAGTATGCATTATCACAACTCTATCAATATATACTCACATATATATTCAACTCATGCATAAAAGCCACATATGCATACAATATAACACATAAATAGTCATGCTACCAAATTGTGCACATTACACATACACATTCACATTACCCACAATATATATATCATTTTATGAATCATTTTAACACAAGAATCAAAGAGGAAGGAGAAATTATTAAATCCCAACCCTCTCACCACTTACATACATACAAACTCATCTTCCACCTTTTCAACCCACCCGAAACCCTAGAATCGACACTTAAAAGAGAAGGAGAACCCCTACCTCAAGTTTGAAAACTTCTCAAGCAATCTCTAAGATTTTCACCAAGTTCTATCTTTCCAAAACTTGAGTTTGTTCAATTCAAACCGAAGCCCTAGCCACCCTCTACGTGTTATCCTTCTTCGGCGACTTTCGAATCTTGTCCAAAGGCCTCCGAAATGAAGAGAGAATGTTGAAAGATGAAGGGGAGAGAAGAGGGATGTTTGGGCATGAGAGTTACTGTGTGAGATATGAGAGAATCTCAGCAACTTGGATATTTATATCCCTTTAGGTGCAAAAAGACTAAAATGCCTTAAGTTAGTTAACGTACCCTCTCGACCTTTGTTTTAAATTTTGAAAGTTCTAACGGCTTTGAAATTACTTCCTTAACTCTCTAAACATTTTGTTTGGTCTATTACCAAAAATATCTTTTTTTTAAAAAATTTGGATTCCTGGGCCCACCGGGACTGCGTCCCTGGCCCCGTTGACCCAAAAAGTCAAACTTCTTTATATGTTCCTAAAACCTTCCAAAACCTCTATACCACTTTCCAAACATGTTTTTCGCACTCAAAACATGCTAAACATCATTCAAAATACATTTATGGCAATTATGATGAATAAAATAAAAACTGACCGAAATTGGTCACGGTCTCTATAACCTCTCCACCTTAAAAGAATTTCGTCCTCGAAATTAGAAACATACCTCAAGTGGTAAATAACTCAGGGTATTTTGAGCGGATTTCTTGTTCTCGCTCCCATGTAGCCTCCTCGACTCTGTGATGCATCGAAAACACTTTAACCAATGGGATGGTTTTGCCTTGAAGCACTTGCTCCCTAGTATTCAAAACCTGGATCGGTCTTTCCTCATACGACACGTCCTTCTCCACCTTAAGATCTGTTTAATCTAGTACATGTGAAGGATCCGGCTCATACTTTTTCAACATCGAAACGTGAAAAGTATTGTGCACACTTGACATTTGTAGTGACAATGCCAAGCGGTATGTAACCTCACATACACCATCCAATATCTTGAATCAACTGATAAACTATAGCACTAGCTTCCCGCTACGCCCGAATCTCATCAAACCTTTTCGTGGTGAGACCTTTAGAAATATGTGGTCCCTACCTCAAATGCCAAAAGCCTCCGCCTCCTGTCAGCATAGCTTTTCTGACAGCCCTGAGCCATAAACAACTGTTACCTTATTATCTTTATCTTCTCTGTAATCTCTTGGACTATATTTGGCCCCAATGCTATTGTTTCTCTGACCTTTGTGCAACAAACTGGTGACCTGCAAGGCCTATTGTACAAAGCCTCGAATGGAGCCATCTCAATACTAGCTTGGTAGCTATTATTGTATGCAAACTCCACCAACGGAATGTTATCCTCACAACTACCACAAAAATCAAGTGCACATGCCCGAAGCATATCTTCCAGTATTTGTATAGTACGCTCTGACTGACCATCTGTCTGAGGATGGAAAGTCGTACTAAAATGGAGGTCTGTATCAAGTGCAGTCTGAAAGCTCTACCAAAATCGTGATGTAAACCTCGAATCTCTGTCGGACACAATAGAAACTGGCACTCCGTGTAGTCTCAAAATCTGATCAACGTGCAGTCAACTAAGAGTATCCACATCATTTGTCACTCGAATCGGGAGGAAATAGGCCACCTTGGTTAATTTATCCACAATGACCCACATTGCATCGTGACTCCTCCTCATCCTAGGCAACCCTGTCACAAAGTCCATAATGACGTGTTCCCATTTCCATATAGCCACCAGTAATGGCTGTAATAAACCCGCTGGTCTCTGATGTTCGGCCTTCATTTGTTGACAAGTGAGGCACCTCACCACAAACTGCATGACGTCCTTTTACATGCCCTTCCACCAATACTGTCTACGAAGGTTGTGGTATATTTTGGTACCACCGGGATGCACTGCCAGTTTAGAACTGTGAAACTCTCTCAAGACCTCACCCTTACAAACCAATGGAACAACCATTTTGCCTTTAAACCTCAAACTACCATCTGAATAGATAGTCCAATCTTCCACTACCTTGCCTCCCGTAATTCAGGTGCGAACACTCTCCATCTTACTGTCATGCCTCTGCTCCTCAACCACCATACTCACTAGAGTTGGTTGTGCTATGAGTGTGAACAAAGTATCCGGTTCACCACCCTCACTAAAGTACAATCCCATTTCTGAGATATCTCCCATCATCTTTCATTCTCGGATAGCAATACTAGCTAAGGTGCCATGTGATTTTCTGCTCAAGGCATTGGCAACCACATTGGCTTTCCCTGGGTGATACTGAAGATCAAAGTTGTAGTCTTCCATGCACTCTACCTACCTCTTTTGTCTCATGTTCAAGTCCTTTTGTGAAAAATAGTATTTCAAGCTTTTGTGATCGGAGAAAACTTCAAACTTTTTTCCATACAAATAATGTCATCACATTTTCAAAGAAAACATTACTGTCGCTAACTCCAAGTCGTGAGTCGGGTAATTTTACTCGTGAATCTTCAACTGTCGGGAACCGTATGCAATAACCCTCTCAGTTTGCATTAGCACACACCCCAATCCATCTTGTGAAGCGTCACAGAAAATGACATAACCCAAACCACATTCGAGGATAATCAATATAGGAGCACTAGTCAATCTACTCTTCAATTCTATAAAGGAATGCTCACAAGCCTTATCCCACGCAAACTTTTATGAGTAAGCTTGGTCATCGACGCCGCCAACTTCAAAAAGTTCTTTACAAAACGCCGGTAATATCTCGCCAATCCCAAGAAGCTACATATCTCGAACACATTCTTAGGCCTTTCCCAATTCCTTACCGCTTCAATCTTAGAAGGGTCTACTGACACTCCTCCTTTTGACACCACGTGTTTTAGGAACTTCATTTTTGTTAGCCAAAATTCACATTTTCGTATTTGGCATACAAACAGTACTCCTTCAAAATATGAAATATAGTCCTCAAGTGGATCTCGTGCTCCTCCACAGAAAAATAATACACAAGAATGTCATCCATGAATACCACCATGAATCTATCCAAGTACATACTAAAAACACGATTCATTAAGTCCATAAATACTGCCAATGGATTCGTCAAACCAAACGTCATCACTAGAAACTCATAGTGGCCATACCTAGTCCAAAAAGCTGTCTTCGGAATGTCCTCATCCCTTACCCTCAACTAGTAATATCCCGACCGCAAGTCAATCTTCAAAAAATAAGTCGAACTCTTTAGCTGATCAAACAAGTCATCTATCCTCGACAAAAGATACTTGTTCTTAATCGTTGCTTGGTTCAATTTTTGGTAATCTATACACAATCACAAAGATCCGTCCTTCTTTTTGGCAAATAGGACCGGAGCTCCCCAATGCAATGTACTAGGTTGTACAAACCCCTTGTCTGACAACTCTTGCAACTAATCTTTTAACTCCTTTAGTTCTGCTGGAGTCATACAGTACGGTGCCATAGAGATAGACGTAGTACTAGGAGCTAAATCAATGCCAAATACTACATCTCTCATCGGAGGCAACTCTGTCAAGTCCCCTATAAACACATCTAAGAACTCATCAACCACTTGTGGAAACACTCCACAAGTCACAACCTCGTCATCCTTGGCTAACAAGCTAGCTAAGAAACATCCAATCTCATTCCGAGCACTAGAACTAAGTAATGACGGTATGTAAAAATTATCACGCTCTCCCATAAAATAAAAGCAATCACCCTCGGGTGTGCCCACTGTTACTCTCCTATGGAGACAATCAATCATGGCTCTAAATGTAGATAGCCAATCCATACCTAAAATGACATCAAAAGAGGTCATATCTAATACCACAAAGTCAAACACTAGCTGACGTCCCGCAACCTTGATCTCGCAAGATCGACACACTCTACCCAATGTAACCCTACCTCCAATAGGTGTATCAATGGACAATGGTGACTCCAGTGATGACACTTCTAACCCCAAGGCACAAACAAATGCAACAGATATGAACGAATGTGATACACCTGAATCTATCAACACCCTAACCCACGAGCTAAAAACCAGGAAAATACCTCTGACCACTGACAGTTTTGGTATCTCCTCTGCCTGGGCAAGTGCACTGCCCTGTGTCTGCTGACCCCTTTATCCAACCCCTAAAATCCCGACTGCTTACTAGAAGCAGGCATAGACCCTTTCGCTGTCCAAGAACCATGTACTGACTAAGTAGGGTGAGGCAGTGGTAACGCCCTAAAACCTGACTGAATTGCAACTGTCTATCCGGCCCTCTGCTAAGACCCTGTACCATTTTTTGTCCCCTGTCTCCGTGGGAAGTTTTCCCTAACATGTTCGAGCTATTTGTAGTGGAAGCATGCTCGATCCCCTACTGATACTACCAGCACTGGTGCCACTGCTTGCCTCTAAGGGCATTCATAACGATAATGGCCAGACTACTGGCAATGGTAGCACACTATCGTAGATCGTGAAGATCTGATAGGCAATGTCAATGAAGGTATCGGGCAAGCCTGTTATTGCCCTTGAGAACTTGACATACTCTAGTTTTATGCCTCTTCCTCTTTTAATTACCCAAAGATGCTCCTGCACCCTTCACTTGCTGTTTAGAGTCCCATATCATTTGGGTATCTATATCATCTTCCTCTGCCACTAAAGCTCTGTCAATTACCTACTCATAGGTTTTCAAACCTAGAATTGACACTCTTTTCCTGATAGAGGTCTTCAATCCATTCATAAACTTTTTCACTTTTAACTCTTCATCATTCACCATTTATGGGGTAAAGTGAGCCAAGGATGTGAACATGGTCTCAAACCCCATGACATCCATATCCCCTTGAACTAGGTCCATAAACTCTTGCCTCATTCAGTCTTTCACCAATCCTAAAAAGAACTTGTCAAAGAAAATTCCTTTGAATGTTTCCCACCCCATAGTTTCAGTGTTGTGGGTGTTCCCAATAAATTGCCACCATCTATCCGCTTCCCCTTGCAAGTGAAGTGCTGCCCCAACCCTCAAGTCCTCATCGATTGCGAGAGTAACCAAGAGCTTATAGGTTTGGTCTATCCAACCCTCCGCCGCTAATGGATCCCGTCCACCCGAAAAAGTAGGCAGTTTAAACTTCATGTACTCTTTCATAGCAACCATTTTTTTGACTCAAGCCAACCCTCAGTTGCGCTTGAACTTCCTCTTCCTAAACTCCTCTTGGTATTTGCTTTATGGTGTTTACCATGTCATATATGAACCGAGCACCATCAATAGGCTCCTTTGGAGTATCAGCGCCTCCACCTCACGCTCTTCTTGGTGGCATTTTGCTATATGCACGACAAGAAAATTTAATGCCAAGTATACTCATGTACATACCACATTTGCCACATTTACACACATCACTATGTCAATTTAATCCATAAAAGCATGTTACGAAAGCGTAAGCACATAATCATGTCACACATAAGCTATTTATAAACTTCAAGTCCAAATCATTAATCCCAAGTGTACACTTAACCAACCTTCACCCTTCATCTAAGGTATTCAAACGTAACGCTCTGATACCAAGCTGTCACGCCCCAATTTCTAACTCCTAGGAACTGGTGGTGATGTCTGTCCATTACACCCTAACGGACCATTTCAGCACCTCAATTACCACGGAAGCATACTTCACATGTATGCACGTATGTATATGCAATGCAAACCTAACCAACCTCTATGGGCCCCACACGTACTACCATACATCTACTTATCTGTCAACCCTTATACATGGATTATGATGCATTGTAATCATTGTTATGATGCATTGAGCATGTATCATTCCAAGGTGCGTAACCTCTTGGGATCTGCCACAAATTCTCTGTAGGTTTTTACGATACTTCCTCAAAATATTTACATGTATCGTTGGGATACGATATATCGTAATGGGGATTATGATGCATCGTAAACCCTATGATGCGAATTTTGCATAAAATTCTGCAGTTGATCCTTTGGTCACTTTGGGTTCCAAAACATCCTCCACTTTCTTAGATCCATCCATACAACATTCCATCAATAATAGAAAGCTACTACAATCATACACGAGTTCTAAATCATGTGTTTAATCAAAATCATACATCCATCCAAGCCTCTCTCATCATTACATACATTTCCACATTCATCCATCAAACTCATTATATACATAATTGAATTCAAATACACATCTCATTAGTATCACATACTCAAGTCTATAGTCCTAACATGAATTACAAGTATAGTCCAAAAACATTACAATTCGTCCATGACCACAATTAAAATGTGAGTCAACATGCCATGATCCAGCAGGGATAACTAGATACAAAAATATCAGAAGTAAAGCCATAGCTAGAAGGAGCTCCACTTCGATGCTCAACTCTTATCCATCATCGGTGCCTTATCTGTAAAAAGGGTTGGGGGAAAGGGGGTGAGCAACTCAACGGCTCAGTAGGAATACCCCAACCCACCTAGGCATCGACTCGACACCGACATACATAAAATGTATGTCGCTACACTACAAGTCATCTTCAACACTTACATGTTCATTCAAGTAATGCATATTAAGGGTAATTGCATTCAATCACATATCTTGCCCATCAATGCTATAATCACATCAAGCATGCATTCTCACTACTCTATACTCAAATATATATTCAACTCATGTACAAAAGCCATATATGCATACAATATAACACATAAATATTCATGCTACCAAATTGTTCACATTACACATACACATTCCCCACATTGTATATATCATCTTATGCATCATTTGAACATACAATAATCAAAGAGGAAGAAGAAATTATTAAATCCCAACCCCTCTCACCACTCACATACATGCAAACTCATCTTTCACCTTTCCAACCCACCCAAAATCCTAGAATCAATACTAAGAAGAGAAGGAGAACCCCTACCTCAAGTTTGAAGACTTCCCAAGCAATCTCCAATATTTCCACCGAGTTCTATCATGTCAAAACTCAAGTTTTTTTGGTTCAAACCTAAGCCCTAGCTGCCCTCTATGTGTTGTCTTTCTTCGGCGACTTCCAAATCTTGCCTAAAGGCCTCCGAAATGAAGAGAGTGATCGGCATTGAATTTTACGCATTTTAGCCTCTTAATTTTTCTTTTTTATTCTCTTTGTGATAGATTATTTTGTGATTTTACTTCGTTTTAGTATTTTTTTGTATTTTCAGGGCCTTAATCATTATTTTAGTTAAAACCATGATTTTGGGCTTTTAAAGATGACATGCAAAAGGGTTAGATGAAGTCTACATCAAAGGGATCCATTCAACTCTTTATTTTCATTCAAATCAGCCCAAGGAAGAGGTTCAAGAGAATTACAGCTGCTTAAGAAGGTTGTGGGCTTGAAGCCCAATTCTGTGCTTAATACAGTTTTAATCCCATTTTGGAAAACGGACCAGAAGTGTTATTTACGAGCCTCAAATAGACTTAATTTCTTTTTAAATTGAACAAAATTCGATTCTGCACACTTTTGTATTTCACGAAATTTCGTGAATCGGATTTCTAGTGGGTCAAATGTTGGGCCGAATGTCAGCAGGAAAAACCCACCTGATTAGTGCTCCAAAAAAACCTAATTAACTCCTAATTGGATTAGGACTTTGGTGTATTCTCTTGGGGCATAAAGTGACGAATTGAAGGCTGAGTTTAGAGAGTTGGAGAGAGCCTTTGGACAGAATTAAAGACATACTTTGCAGAGCTTTCGAGTAGAGAATCATTGGAGAACGAAGTCTTACACATAATTCATGAAGATGATGCCTTCTTCCTCAACCATTGAAGCTTCTTCTTCTACCATGAGCGACTAGTTCATCCACTAGGGTTTTGATGTAGCCCTAACAAAGCATCAATGGTTTGATTGTTTTAATTATTGGGGACCTTTACATACATGCATAGATTGTGTAATTTAGAGTATTCTTATTATAGAATTGAGCAATAAAAGTCTTATAAATTCAGTTTTAATGATTTCTTATCTTGTCTTAGATATTTAGTTGTTGTTATTGAACTCAATCTCTCTTATATTTCTGTGATTATGAGAGCGATTATTACACAATGATAATCACTGAATATATCATTATACGCTTTGATGGAGTATGCCTAGAGAAGGTTGACCATACTGCACCCTAGATTAGAGTAGTTAGGCAGATGACCCATGCCAATCGAAGATAGTCTATGACTTAGCCTTAATCATATGTTATCTTCTTGACGGATGAAGGTGAGCTTGTAGCCACCGACACCACTTATGCATGCTATAATTTCCCATAGTTGATTCAATTGACCATTGATTGTGGAGTTAGTGGTGAAGTCTATTACCCTAGATTTATCTTATACTATCTACACTCTCTATTTCCTTTGTTTTATTTTATTTTGCTTTTTAATTAGTTTAAATATTACAATCAGAATTCTTTTCTTTCTAAATTTAATTAGAATTAATTCCGTATTCCAACTCATTCAGACCATAATCGCTAAGATTCGACACCCCTTTCGATAGCCCTATTCTGCAAAAAATTTGTTCTATTGCGAAGTGTGGTAATTTTAATTGAGACACACTCACACACGACCAATTTTTGGCACCGTTGCCGATGATTATCTATTTGATTGATTGGATTTTACAGAATTAATTTTAATTGGATTTTTAGTTTAGGAAATTTTGATATTTTGTTTTTGTTTTCTTTTCAGGTACTTTTTGTTAATATATGCAAGGTCGTCGTTCTGTGGTTGATCTTTTGATACCTCTTGATCCTGAGCCTGAACGTACTCTTAGACAACAGAGGAACATCCCTGTTGATACCATTGTGCAAGAGGAAGAATTCATTGAAGACATGGCAAAAGAACGGAATAACAACCTTGTTCTCAATGTTGCTGGAGAAAGGGCTAGATTGCTTAAGGACTACTATGTTCCTGAGACATACAGTTCACTAGCTGGTTTTCAACTACCCAATGTCACAGCATAGAATTATGAGATCAAGTCCAGCATTATTCAGATGCTACCATCCTATTTTGGGTTGACTCAAGAAGACCCTTACAAGCATCTAGATGAATTCATTGAAGTGTGCTCAACTACTAAAATTCACAACTTCTCTGAAGATGTTTTCATAATGAGATTTTTTCCATTCTCCCTAAAAGATAAAGCAAAGTATTGGTTCAATTCTTTACCGGCAGGTTTTATCACAACTTGGACTCAGATGCAACATGAGTTTCTCAAAAAATATTTTTTGATAGGGAAGACCAATCAGTTTAGATGTGCTATCATTGGTTTCTCTTAACATGAGGGGAAACAATTTTATGAGACATGGGAAAGATTCAAGGACCTTCTTAGGAAGTGTCCTCATCATCAAGTTCCTAAGTGGCAACTAATGCAAAGTTTTCATGAAGGGCTGACAGAAGCCAACAGACAGATGGTTGATGCATCTTGTGAGGGTACTTTTATGTTGAAGAGTGAAGAAGATGCATGGACCTTAAATCTTAGTGACAACTCTTTACAACATCTATCCTCTACTTGTTCTAGCAGACCTGTCACTACAAGGAAGACTGATGGGATTTTTGAGGTTGGTGCTTCAGAAGCTATGCCAACCGACATTGATTTAATTGCACAGAAGGTAGCAGCATATGAGCATACTTCAATTTACTTTATAAGTCTGGTCAAACTTATATTTTTTCAAAATTAGCATAAAAGCATTTTTTTTGGGCATCCTATAACTAGTTGCTACACCTTATTGCTTAGTTTTGGTCTAAAGTGTTGACTGTTTTGTCTAGATGAATTGTATGGATGCCATTACTATTTTAGCAACCATATTTAATCATGTTTAAGGTGTTTATGATGCATTAAAGGCCTGCTAATAACTGCATTATTAGTTGTATTATTGAAGCTCAGTTTTTAGATAAAAAAAATATATATTACTTAAGGACCGTCATGTGGTTGCTCTTATTTATGGGTGATCTTTGAGATTTAAATTCTCATTAGCAAGTTTTAAATGACATTCTAAGCTTGATCTTGCTGTTGAATTGCATCAATTAGTGCTAGATCTATATCTGCTTCTTTAAACCTTGGTCCGCCAACACTGAAAACCAAAACCCCGTTGCTAACAAAGTCTCAAGGCTATTGCCATGATCAAAATCCAAAACTATGAGACTATCCTTGTTGTGAGCAAGTATTGATTGCCATTTCCCATCATCTCAAGTAATCACCAAGAAATTTTTGAGGCTGCTCAAAGTTTCAAATTTACATACCTCAACTAACTGACTAAGTATGTTACTGTCAATACTCAACTGCATCTGTTACGGTTCTATTATGCTATATTGAGTCCATTCTTGATGAGAGCTATTTTTGAAAATTTGTGAGAGAGCTCTGCAGTCTTCATCCTCTTAGTGTAGAGGTGAGACAAGGGTTCATATCTTTGGGGTATATAGGTTTCTGGGTTGAGGCATGTTGAATCAAGGTTTTGGGTGTAATTTTTGAGTCCATATTTTGTACTAAAACATACATTTTCTCAAAAATTTAGGTCTGTTGTCATATGTTTTCTAATCAGTCCTTAACAACCTCTACTTAGGGTCTTTTAGGTTTTCAGATTTAATGTTGAGTGCAAAAACCTTATGCTGTAACTTGAGCATATGTATTTGAGCTAGAAGAATTAGTTTTTTGTGCTAGAAAAGTTATTTGAAGGCTGTTAAAAAACTCAAGGTCTGGACCTTAAAAACTCAACATGAACAGTAGTTGTCAAGTCCATAAACACTTTTGTGAGTATCCAAATGATAATCTGAACCTGTAAATAGTATGAGCATGTTATTTCAATCATATGAAGTCAACTATGATTCTATTTGGATGATTTTGACCTTAATCTACATTTTAGTATGTCATAACTTATCTTTGTGGACTGCCTAACTAAGTTACTACTTAATGTTACTTTCATGACCAAGGACTAATCTATTAAAAACTTTAGTATCATGAAAATATGTATTAGAGAAGTATATATGCCCAGATTTCTAAGATGCACAATTTTTTTTGAGGCTTTACACTAATGCACATACAAGAATTCTCTGTTTTTAACCTGTTAACATTGCTTATATAGTCTGTTAGTAACTGAATTTTAATTCTAATTAAGTCTGATTTTTTTTTAATTGAAGTAAGAAAGTTTGTTGAACATTCTTATATATGTATTTGCTCAAAATACACTGAAATAGAGGTTGAATTTCATTGTCATACCCTGAACGTTCATTCTTTGTTGTTAAAAATGCATTTTTAGGACAAGACTAAATTGAAGGGTTTATGGACTTCTAATATGTAATATTTCAAATGTATTTAAGTGTATTGCACCTAAAATTACAATGTTGAGGTTGGCTCAGTGGCTGCTTTAATTTCTGAATACCTGTAACATTATTTGTGATCAAAAGTTGCTTTTGTCAAGCTAGTTGGTTTTGTTCTACTACTTCTGAGAAAATTTGAGTTTGTATTTGATTCAAGCAAGTATATTAGATCATCTTAATAGTGTATGTGTAGTGTTAAAGTTGAATTAATTTTTGCTTTAGCATTTGCACTCTTGAAGCTTATTTCTTAGACAAAATACATTATTTAATGCTTGACTTGTAATTGCTTGTGCTAATATAAGTGAAATTTTTGATTTAGATGTTTGTGAGAATCTTTTAAATGATACTGTTCAGTATCAATTAATCAGCCAAGCAGGCCGATTAAACTACCAACGTGTGCAGGCGTGCCAGAGCCGTTATATCAGCTCGATGTAAAATAGTTGGTCGAACACAAGTATCTCCTTTGAGTTTTGTGTTTGATCAGGCGATTGGCTAGGGAGAGAGAATACCAAATTTCCTATTGAGTTCTTTTTTGCCTCAATTAAGAGGACTTTTAATTGTGCACAAAGAATTGTGAGACTGAATCGTAGTAAGGAGGGAGGTAGAAGGAGGGAGATAGCAAGGAGGGAGATAAAAATTGAGGGAGATATTGATAGATAGACTGATTAGAGGAGGCAGGGAGTAAGAAATTTATGAAGGAGATGTAGAATAAGTAGATATCAGAGCAATATTCTAAGAGAATATTGTGTTTGAGAGAGATTGCACGTGATGGAATTGTTTTGTTGTGTTTGTGGAAACCCTTAATACAAAGTTCCTTTCATTTATTTATAGAAAAATATTACATCATTGTATCTAACCCTAAATTACAAGATAATAATGAAAAAGAATTATATAAAAATAAATAAATAAAATATATCATAATGCACCGTATCTTCAAGTCCCCTTGATTCTAGCGTATTAACATGACCTCTGTATAACTGATCCTATATGTAACAAACTGATATAGCTCATCTCCATAACTCCCAAAGAGTCCAAGTCACACTTGGACTTATCCACACAGCCAACTTGGCCCTCAGCCTACTATCGCAGTCGTCAGCCTTCACCTGTGTAGAGTCCAAGGTTTGCCAGTCTTCTATTTTGCATGAAACTCAGCTAGAGTTCAAAGTGGATAAAACCCTTCAATTTAGGCTTATAGGAAGAATCATATATATATATATATATATATATATATATATATATATATATATTTGTTTATAACATCATTCATACGCAAGCTAAATCATATGGGTAACTTTTAAGAGCCTATACCATCTCAAACTTCTTATTACTCAGCCTTTAGAGTCACCTTTCTAATGGACTCTTATCCACACAGCCAGGCTTACACGTAACAACCTATTGTCATAACTGTCAGCCTTCACTGTAATACCCCACTCCAACACATGGTATGATATTGTCCGCTTTGGGCCTGAGCCAACATGGTTTTGCTCTTGGATTTTACTCCAAAAGACCTCATACCATTTGAAGAGAACATACTACATATAAGCACATCCCCTTTTCCACATCCAGGCGATGTGGGATTGAGCACCCTGTACCCTGTCAGTGTGGTAGTTCAGCCCAGTGTTTGTCTTCGCACCCGCCCACTCACACCCGTCTACAAGGGTTACTACAATCTACCCCCCTACGAGGCCCAACGTCCTCGTCGGCACACTTCCGACTGGGTTCAGGCTCTGATACCAACTGTAATACCCCACTCCAACACATGGTATGATATTATCCGCTTTGGGCCTGAGCCAGCACGATTTTGCTCTTGGATTTTACCCCAAAAGGCCTCATACCATTTGAAGAGAACATACTACATATAAGCATATCCCCTTTTCCACACCCAGGCAATGTGAGATTGAGCACCCTGTACCCTATCAGTGTGGTAGCTCAGCCTAGTGTCTGTCTTCGCACCCGCCCACTCACACCCATCCACAAGGGTTACTACATTCACAGAGTCCAAAACTTAACAAACACTTTCCCAATAATATAGTATACCCTTGTAAGAGCCCATCTTCAATGTAAACTGATCAAATATATATATATATATATATATATGTGTGTGTGTGTGTGTGTGTGTGTGTGTGTGTGTGTGTGTGTGTGTGTGTAGAGTCCACATATATCAAAAGTCAATGATGAAGTTTCAAGAGTCCAAAACATCCATGATTATATTCCTATCAGCCTTCAAAATCATAATTTCTATGGACTCTTAATAGATTCTAATTCCACTAATATCTCTCAGTTAATCTGTTTCTCTTTCCATGTATATACTGATCTCTGTCCATATCACTACCAAAGTCGCAGCCATGTGTTACACCACTTTTGGGTGCCAACAATTGTCCCCCCAATTTCAAATGTCTTATGGCTAATCAGGCTAATAAGATTTTTTAAAATTATACTGGAAGAAACCTTTCATAACCATGGCTGATCGAACTAGGACTTGTAAGGGAATGACAAACAACAGGACTTCAAAACAATATGCACTTCATTTATTCTAGATCACCATTGAGGTAGTCTTTATTTCAAGTCAGCCATATTTTACTAGCTGATCATATTATTCCATTCCCCCTTTAAAGTTAGCTGAGTTAGATTTTTGCACAGCCTGCCAAAAGGTTGTCTGATACCGATCGACCATCCATATACCCAAATTTATCATAGCATAGTTATGATAGGCCGGGATCAAATTATTATGCAATGTCGTATTGGCCAATCGAACTAATTGCAAAATGACATTGTCCCAATATACTTGAATTTCTTCATCAATCGGCTAATAAAGTTCGATCCTTAGCCGATATATGTCTTTGGGCAATTCTTTCAAGTCAGCATCAGCCAAACTCTTCTTCACACTGGCCGATGCTGGTATTCCAATCTTACAATTTTCATTTTGTAACATGAAATCGGCCACATACAACTTTGCATTCACTAGCCGATTTATTTTCTTCCATAAGTCTGACTTCACCTCTATCCAACTTTGTTGCCCCCAGGGTCTGGAGGTTTACGATCAGAGTCAAATACCTCATCAGATGCCTCCTGTTCATGATGGTTACTTATCGAACCTTATGAACACTTTGATCAGGTCGTTGTGTCGTGACCCATACTCCTGTGTAAGAGAAAATGAATCTTTGATCCACGCCCAACCAGAACCCGTCTAGTTTCTAAGTCGGACCTTGGGATCTAGCCCCTAGCCGGCCGGTTCTGGATCCTGGGCTTCGTTGGTTTTGGCGCTCGGCCTTGGCTAATTCTTGGTGGCTAGCCTTGGCCAGTTCTTGATGGTCGGCCTTGGCCGACCCTGATGCCCGGTCTTGGCCGGTCCTATTTCCTACCTATTTTCATGGATTTCTTATCTGTTGGAATGTAGACGTTGGATAGTGAACGCTGCCAAGTAGTCATTTGAATTATGACCATTGCCAAGGCCTTGGCCGGCCCTGAAGCCTGGCCTTGGCCGGTCCTCTCTACTACCTATTTTCATGGACTTATTGCCCTTTGGAATGTGGACATTGGATAGTGAATGCTGCCAAGTAGCTGTTTAAATTATGACTGTTGCCAAGTAGCTGCTTGGATATAGTCGTTGTAAGGAAGCCATACATATTTAAGAACCTATCATCCTCATTATTCCATGCCATCCTATGCAATTACCAGATTCCATCACCTCCTCTCTCTCTCTCTCGCTGTTACTACTTTCTTCAACACTCATTTCACAAACCCAATCTAAGGACCTTTGCTCCCTACTCTCCTCTTCACGAAGGCATCGACTTCATCTATTCTTTTATGGAGGACTATTCAGAGTGTCAAGGCCTGGTGTCTTCCATGACTTCCTCGGAGGTGGCAAAGCTTGCCGCCCACTATTCTTTCTCGGCTGGAGTTCTCCCCAAAGCGCCCACCAGCACGGAAAGGGTGTACTCTATGATTAACAGGGAGACATGTTATTATGAGGGCACCTTCACCTGCGACCTTCAATTTTTGATCCTAGAGTTCATAAAGGATTTGGTCCATGTTGTCAATCTTTGCCCCTCCCAAATTATGCCAAATTCTTGGCGGATAGTCATGGCTTCCCTAGTCCTCTCGGAATCCTGTGAAAACGGACCATCACTGTCCGTAAATGAATTTATTTCCTGCTACACCATTGCAAAAAATGCCGATTGGCACCACTTGTATAGCTGTTTAAGTGGGAAACACTCGTCCAAGGCCATCGTGCTCATCCACAATGGTGCGCAAATCAAAGCGTAGAAAGAATGGTTCTTCTTGGTCTCCAGGTGCTGGGAGCTTTCACCTTATAGCATTCCCCGAATGTGGATGGATGGGGACATTTCTGGTAAACATCCTTTTGCCCTCCTTTTTTATACTCACATTCCCTTCTCCTTAACCCTGCATATATATAACTATCATTTATTTTTAAATCCAGCTATGAGGCCTGAGCCAACCGTAGATGAGTTAAAAATAGAGAGGCTGGAGAAGGCGTATGCCCATCCAGTAAGGGACGCCCTGGTCTTGACCTTGGACGAGGGACTGGCCACACTAGGCTACCCTCCCTATTTTGACGTAAACAGATAGGATATACCTTTTCTCCTTCTACGCCCCTTCTCTCTCTCTCTCTCTCTTTCTTTTTTAAAAAATGGCATGACATATGCTTACTAGCATTTTAGGTAAACGTGCAGGGCCTTCTTGGAGGAGGGTTAACAAAGACTTGGTTGTTCAAGCAAAGGATGTCGCGTCCAACTCTTCCCCTTCTGCTCTAAAAAGCCATGAAGGCCTGTGGTTCTTGGACATGGGGGTATATCATCTCCCTCCTCTATTGGAACCTCCCCCCATGCCACTGCCCTTGCACCTAAGAGCATCCCATATCCGAGCTCTTTCAGGGTGCCGTCGACCCAGCTATTTGGAGGCGACAACTTCGAACATCTTTTCTATTTGCAGCTAGTAGCACCGGATCGATGTTGGCTGGTCTTCAGTATGCCGTTGCTCAGGTTAGGCAATTTGTTCTTTAGAATGACCTGGAGTAGACGGATGCGCTGGGAGACAACGCGACCACTGGGCATCTTATGGCTAACCTGACCAAGGTTTGTTCTTTTCCTTCCTCCATTATACTAATATCACACTTATATTGTATACTTATGCTTATTTTAACGTGTCGATAGGGATCACTTTCGCCCAGTGTGTCTTCAACCGCCTCATGTGGATGGAAGGTGAGCTTGAGAGGGAGAGGACCACTTTTAATACCGAGTGTACAACTTTGAACTCTGAGATAGAATCCCTGTATGCCTCTTATGCTTCTCATGTAGGGGAGGTTGATGTCCTCGACTCCCAACTCCGTCACGAACGGATAAAGGTGGCCAGGCTGAATGCTGATATGTCGAGGATTAAGGTTGTGGCTGTCGAGCAGTTCAAAGATTCGCCCAAATTTGATTGGAAATGCGATCAATCTTATGCTGAAGGATTTGAGTACTTTCACAAATTGGCGCATGGCGCATATCTAGGGATGGATTTCATCCGCTTACAACTGGATGACGATGAGGGGCCTGGCCCTTGATTTTTTTTCTTTGGCATTGTAATGTTTATTCCTGTATAGTATCAGTCAGCCTATAGCTTTGTAATCCTGGTTATTAATAAATTATCTTATTTTTAAGAGGTGTCCCTTGATTAAGACACTCTAATTAAACAAACCTTCCTGGCATAGCCCTCAATAAAGCCACGCGATAAACTTTGCTGGATTTACCCACCATTTGCTAAAACTTTTTTTGACGAATTGCGCTCCAACGGGGTCGGCTGACAATTTTCTCGGACTTAACTCATTGCGCCTTTTCCTTTAAAGATCCTCTGAACGAAGTGTGTCCCAATGGGTTGATTGAAAATATTCTTGGAATTAATGCATTTTGCCTTTTCATTAAAGGCCCTCTGAACGAGGTGTGCCCCAATGGGGTTGATTGACAATTTTCTCAGAAATAATTCATCCCGCCTTTTTCATTAAAGCCCCCTTGAACGAGGTGTGCCCCAATAGGGTTGATTGACAATGCTTTCAGAATTAATTCATCTTGCTTTTTCATTAAAGGCCCTTTGAACAAGGTGTGCCCCAATGGGGTTGATTGACAATGTTCTCAGAATTAATTCATCCCGCCTTTTTCATTAAAGGCCCTCTGAACGAGGTGTGCCCCAATGGGGTTGATTGATAATATTCTCGGAATTAATTCATCCTGCCTTTTTCATTGAAGTCCCTCTGAACGAGGTGTGCCCCAATGTGGTTGATTAACAATGTTCTTGAAATTAATTCATCCTGCATTTTTTCATTAAAGGCCCTTTGAATGAGGTGTGCCCCAACGGGGTTGATTGTTCACCTTCTGTTTTAATTATACCAACATATTTTGAAACAAAAAAAGGGCTTTTATTAATGTTCGAATAACAATAGAGATTGTTCGAGAAAACCTCAGAGTTATTGCCCTAAGGCTTGATACTAAACTAAGTTTCAATTGGAACTAACAAAGTAAATGCAACTTAACAAAAAAAGTCTTACTAATAGTATTTCCTCAGATGCTCGGCATTCCAAGGATAGGCCAATTGCTTCCCTTCCAATGTTTCCAGCCACTATATCTCCTGTCGTTAAATTCGGATAACTCTGTAAGGGACTTGGATATTGAGTAGATGTATGACATTTACCACCACATGTCCAACAAGTGATTTCAGAATCCTTAGAGTTATCAAGTTCTTTTTTCTTCCTATCCTTACCTTTAGATGATGAGCCTGGACTACGAAATTTAAAAGGATTTCCTTTCCTAAGATTTCTATCCTTTTCATATTTTAGGATCTTTCTAAATTTTCTAGCTAGTAGTGCAAAATCATTATCTGAATCATATTCAAAACTTTTAACTTTATCAACTTCAAATTTTGAAAAATTTGACAAAGTTGAAGACCTAAGTCTTTGAGGTTTCTAAAGCCAAATGTTTTATTTTCTGAAGTTTTGGATATTTCATCTCAAAAGTTTGAATTGATCCAATTAATTTTGCTACCTCCATTGAATCAACATCTCTGCTCTCATCTAACGCTTCCAACTTGACTTGGAACCTATCACGTAGTGACCTCATGATTTTTCTAATAATCTGAAAAGATGGAATTATCTCACCAAGGCTACTTTAAATAACATCATTAAGCCTAGAATAAAAATTAGAAAACATGTCATCTTCATCTGTTCTAATTGTTTCAAATTTAGTTGCTAGTATTTGTAACTTTGATTTCTTACCTTGGTGGTACCCTCATAAGTTACCTGTGAAGTATCCCATACTTCTTTCGAAATAGAACATTCAAAGATTCTAGCAAATTCAGAAGGAATAACATAATTAAATATAGCATATAAGCCCTTGTTATTGTAAGCATCACCATGCTCAACATTAGACCATGTTGATTTATCCTTAGCTATAGTCAAAGTTGTATCACCAGTACCAATGGTCGTGGTAGGAATTATATTCCCATTCTCAACAACCATCCATATTCTTTCACCTTAAGATTTGAGAAAGACTTTAATGCGAGACTTCTAAAATGTATAATTTGAACCATTAAACAAAGGAGTTCGCTGAATCGATCCACCCTATTTTATACTAGATTCCATGATGTTTCTTAAAAATAAAAATAATTTTTGATTTTAAAAATACTTCACAAGAAACTACTCATAAATTAGAGAACACTGCTCTGATACTAAATGTGAGTTGCACATGCAGTGCAGAAGCGGCTGCGAAAGTTAGATTTAAAACCTAGAGGGGGGTGATTAGGTTTACTCGATTTTTTGCTTAATCTTTCAGATTATTCAATTGTAAGTCCAATTAAAATTTTAAGCAATCCCACAAAGTAAGTAAACAAAATAAAGTGCAGTAAAGTAAACAAATGCATCAAATATACGTGGAAAACTCAGATCGAAAAAAAACCACATGTGAGGCTTTGTAGCCCCAGAGAAGAAAATCAACTATCGTCGAAGTAAAGTATAACAGACTATGTCCCAAACTCACACTCACTGCACTCTGACAAGAACTTGATGCAGAACACCTCAGACTTACTCTTGCGACTAACTCGTTCAATTGCTGCAGATTCCCGGCTAATGTCAATATCCTTGCAGAAGGGTAACTGGAAGAACACGAATACTCAACTAGTATTTTGTCCCTTTCGTAAAACAATCTTCTTCTCCTTCCTCACCAACGAACAATTGTAGAAGAAACCAATCTAGTAACTTGATCACGAAGAAATCTTCGATGCAGTCTTCAAACAATTGATCAAGCAAATAGAGAAACACAACCTAAATCACTCATAGTATATATATTTGTGTGATCTCTCAAAGAAATATAAACAAAGAATCTAAGGGAAAAATTCTCTATTATAAAAATATCTCAATATTTTCTCTCTAGAATATGAATTTCTTGTCTGTTGAATGCGTCGTTGAAATCACAATGAGAGAGAAATCATATGAGGTTTTTATAGATATTAAAAAACCCTAATTGTCCTTGAAAAACAAGTTAAAAATTAATAGGAAACAATTCCCAAAGTGTAAGGAAATTTCAGAGTTAAATTCGGGTCAAAAGAGGACACTATAGGACCAATTTTTGCCAACAGAAGGCTTAGACCGGTCTAGCCTATTCCTTGGACCGGTCCAGGCTTCTGCCTGCAGAAAACCAAAACCTGAGACCTCTTGGAATAGTCCAGGGTTTGAGCTGGACCGGTCCAACCTTAAATATTTCATTATTTTGCTAAAAAATCCCTCTATTCAAGGTCGGAACCTCCCAATTTGAAATATGTGTTCTCACTACTTTATCTAGACTATGTGACTGTTATATGTGATCAACGATATCCTCATGCATTCGGAACTATCTTGAAACTTAAATTGATCAAATCCTTGTTCAGACCATTGACGACTTCTTCCGAAGATTCAAGTTTTATCATTTGAAGAATAGTTGCATAGTTGGTGTAGAATTTCATGATCAATGATAATAATATAAATTAAAGATTACAAATTAATCGTGTTTAGTTTTGATACCGAAAATTACCTATTACAAAAATATGCGTCACATTTAAGGAGAGATAAAAAAAAGTGCCTCATGCATCAATTATATAAATCAAAGGCAAATATTAATTTTGCAAATGGTCCTCATCAATAGACCCTATACTGACGATTGTCATAATTTGGAAAGGTAGAAATTAACATACCAAAGGCGGAGAGAGAAGTTTTGTTGTGTGGAAGCTTGATGAAGAGTAAGAACACACAAAACTGCACGTGGTCCTCGTAATCAAAGCCAAATATCAATTTTGCAAATGGTCATCATCAATCAACCCTTAGGTTTATTTTTCGGTGCTTCTTTTTTGTTCCTTTGAGTGATTGACGACTTGTTTTTTGAAACAAGAAAAAAAAAATTAAAATTAAAAATATATTTTCTATAGTTCATAGTTATTCATAATGTGTCCGCAAAACACAACACACAACAGACGTCCGAGGTTATAGCTCGGACAAAAAAACTTCTTATTTACTGGATCGTCCATGCATGTATTTTATTTATTTATTATTTTATATAGTAATTTACTCTATTAATTATAATAACGAACCTCCAAGTTTACAGCTCGAATCAAGAGATTTCTTATCTATTGAATCACCCGTGCATGTATTTTTTTTTTATAGTAATTTTCTCTATTAATTATAATGTGACTACTGTTATTCTCAACGTGAGAGTATTTACAAATTATGATAATTCTTGGTAAGAATCTTTTCACATGAGCAGTTTTTAACTATTGGATCGTATTTTAACATGTTGTGAGTATTTAAGGAAAGTGAATTTGAAATAATTTTTTAAATGTTTTAGGATTATTAATTTTGGTAACAATTAATATTTTTTTAAATAGGTATTAGTTACAAAATATTGAAAGAAGAGAGAAAATTTGTATTTTAGTGTGAAAGAAATGTAGTTTTGAAAATTCAGAAATAAATGACAATCCTGAAAAAAAGTTCATTATTTATAAATTTTGAACTTAGTTGAAAATATTTTTTAAAAGTAGGACCTTTTTGTTTTTGTAAAATTTTTAAGATAAAATACTCTGACGTCCCCTAAGATTTGGTTTAATTACCCTCAAATTAATTTTTTTGTAAAATTACTCGGACACTCTATTAGACTATCAATTTGTTAAACAAAATCACATTTAATATACAATTAGAAAGTACTTTGAAGTTATAATACTTTTGTGAAAGAATAATAGAATGTTTAGAAGCAATTTTTCCTAGAAAGTCCCTAGCTATTTCCTACTCACCATCACATTACATCCCAAGTCAAGCAGACTCCCAAGTCAATGAGTATGTGTAAAGACAAAAATGTCCTCCATCCATCCCCCATGATTCCACCACAAGGCAGGCCCCCTAGTAATCTTCCACACCCTTTTCCCTAGCAATTTCCTACTCAACCATCACATTGCATCCCCAAGTCATGCAGACTCCCAAGTCAATGATTGTGTGTAAAGACAAAAATGTCCTCCCTCCATCCCCCATGATTCCACCACAAAGCAGGAGCAGTCCTAGTAATCTTCCACACCCTTCCCTAGCAATTTCCTACTCACCAATCACATTGCATCCCAAGTCAAGTAGACTCCCAAGTCAATTGAATCCTCCTACTCACCAATCACATTGCATCCCAAGTCAAGTAGACTCCCAAGTCAATTGAATCCCAAGTCAAGCAGACTCCCAAGTCAATGATTGTGTGAAGACAAAAATGTCCTCCATCCAGCTCTGCACCATTGCAAACAAACTCAGTTGATCAAAACAAGTGAAAAGATGGTTGGTGGGAGGCTTGGAGAGGGAATTGGAGTGAGTGAAGAGGTGATCAAGAAAGCTTGTACTCTTTCCAGGAAAGCTCAGAGTTCTTCCAGGAATCCATACCTGTCTGGGAAAAGTCGCAGCGAGATCGTTTTTGTGTTCTCTGGATCTTGGTCTGTGGATGATTGGTTCACTAGAAACATTGAGAAAGCTTTCGGGGAAATTAAGGTCGATCATGAGCTGTTCCCTTCCCTCAGGAGCATCGGCAACGACGTCGTCGCGCTGGGGAATGAAGCATTCATTCGTAGATTTCGAGAGATTCTAAGTACATCAATGCTCCAAAAGGAGGTACAGATTTTAGTTACTCTTATTTTTATCAATTCTTTTTGTTAGAAAAATAGTATACTATTTTTAGTGATTTATAGTTAATGTAGGACTAGTAGGAAAGGAAATTATATGCTATAATCTATTTTTTTTCAAATAATAAAAGCGACAACTTAAAATTTTTGAAGATGATAAAAGAAACTCATCTGTAGCAATTTTTGTAGTGCTTTCTAGTTGACTATGAATATATTAACTAGATACCATCCATTACAGAAGGAAATATATATATATATATATATATATAAGTTGTTTACTTTGACAACTCGTTTCTTTAATTTGGGCATGTGTAACTATGTTTCTTGTACATGTTTCCAGTTTTTTATGTTACAAAATTGAATGATTTTTGCACCCTAGCAAAACTATATATAATGACATATGTTTTTTAAAAATCCAGAAAATAAAAAACTTTGTTAGGTAAAATTCCTAAATAATAAGTTTAGAAAATAAAAAAAATAAACAGCTAATAGAACTTTATTTAAGATTTTTAAAAAAATATAAATTTTAATTTAATCAACTATATATAATGACATATATACTCTTTTCTCTACAAGTATAGTATTTTTTAAATAAAAAGTTAGAAAAATAAAAAATAGTTAGATGAAATTCTTAAATAAAATTCTATTGGCGTTTTATTTTTTTTTATGTTTCTAAACTTATTATTTGGAGCTCAGTATGAAATCCTATTTTCTTGAAAGACCCGTTCAAGCTTGATCTCTCCCCGAATGAACCATATAGCCAAGAGAACCAGTGTGCCCCCCTTACGTCGAGTGTCCCGCTCATTTGAAGATGTTGTTTCTAAATAAATCTCTCATTAATCTATGAAAGCCCTCTCCCCTTTTGGATGAATGGGGGTGGAGAAATACAATTCTATTGACTTTTTCTTTTTTATTTTTCTAATTTTTTTATTAGAAAACACTATATTTATAGAGAAAAGTGCATAATAGACAAGTATAGGGTATATATGTCATTCTAGTTCTGTCAGGGAGTAAAGTTGTCAACTTTTGTTAGATAAATGACTGACTTGTTTCAAAAAATAGTTTATGAGGTAAATTTGCACATCTAAAAAGTAAAGAGGGTTTTTTTTTCACTTTTGCTGACATAACCTCAAAAGGCATTGTGATCCTTTATTTTTATTTTTTATTTTAAAAAAAAAGTTTATTTTTGAACTAATCTTGTAGGTTCAAACTAAAAGTAATCACCTTCAATTTATTGCAGGAAAAATAGAACATTTTCAGGCCATCTTTTCTTAATATATTCCACCAAATGAGTGAACTTTTGAGATATCATGAACATCTCTATTAACCATATGGTGCTCAGTTAAATAATAATAGTAACTTGCAATTCTACTCGTGAAAACTAGGGGTATTTGATTCGGGTTTGCCATATTATCTTTAGTGAATTATGCATGTATGTCCAAAATATATCAAAATCAGTTCAGTTTTAAAACATTAATGGTCAGCTTGGTTTGATTTGCCACTCAGAAAACAGTTATATGAAAACAAGTCTTTTTTTAAGTGAGTTTTCATAATAACCAAATAGAGTTTTGTACAATTTTTTGGTTTTAAGTTTATCGGGAAACATAAAAATCTTCTTAAAAAATTGAGGGTCCTAAATCTCCAATTAGCAATTGTACAAATAAAAGAACCTAAACCAACCTTTTATTGAGAATGGAACCAATTCATTCCAACTTTCATAGCAATGTTCCAAAGTTACTTTATTTTTATTTATTTTTTCTAATCCCCTTCTCTGAAAGTCGAAAATTCAATATAATGTAACAAATGTAATTTTCAGGTAGAAAAAGCAGTCAGAGAGAAGAAGCAGGTAGTATTTGCAGGGCACTCTTCAGGTGGTGCAGTGGCCATTTTTGCAACCATCTGGTTTTTAGACAAGTACCAAAGAGGAGCAGACAGTAGCCAAAAGTCGCCTCGCTGCATAACATTTGGATCTCCTCTTGTTGGTGATCGGATTTTCTCACATGCTCTTAGGCGAGAGAACTGGGCTGATTTCTTCATACATTTTGTCATCAAGTATGACATTGTCCCTCGCATAATGCTCAGCCCTCGCGCGTCCATTGAACAACAATTAGGGACAATTCTTGGTTTCTTCAATTCAAAACCCACGAATGCCAAGCGTGTTGGTGACGAAAAGGCTTTAACTTTCTTTATGACAGTGATTACGAATGCATCGTAACTTGCAAGCCATGCTGCGTACAGTCTCAAGCGCAGCACCAATTTGTTGTTGGAAACTCTAACCAACACCGATGAATTGTTGGAAACTCTAACCAGCACCAATTTGTTCTTGGAAACTCTATCCAACTTTATACAACTTAGTCCTTATAGACCATTCGGAACCTATATCTTCTGCTCTGGGAATGGGAACTTGGCTGTTGTGAAGAACCCCGACGCTGTTCTGCAGTTGTTGTTCTACTGTTCTCAGTTGAGCGACGAAGGAGAAGCTGCAGAGATTGCCAAAAGAAGCTTAACGGAACATTTGATTTCGGGCTATGAAAGAGAAGTGAAAGACAGCTTAGAAATGCAGAGTGTGGTTTACTTGGATCCCACTGAAGTCCCTTTGACATCAGATGCCAGTGCATCTCCTGAGGTTGCAACAATTAACAGGACCCTGAATGATCTTGGCCTGGTTAGTTTGAAAATTAAACCTTTATATATGTTTTTGAAATCTGCAGGAGAAAAATATATAGACTTAACATTTGAATAGCTAAAATTTGAAATTTAGTTGAAACTTAAATCTTTGATTATTCTCACAATTATCAAATAATTTGTTGAGTTGTTGCCGGGATTATTTTCAGCCCGGGTCGTGTTATGACCCGAAACATGGGCTTTGTGTGGAATTTTGTCTTGGCGGGTTTCAGACCTGGGTTCTAATCTCTATTGTAACCTGGATATACAAGAGTGTTTGGGCTTATATTGTTCGTATTGAACATAGAGAATTCAAAATTGAGAGTGAGAGACAGAAAGGGTGTATTTGGGGGTTTGAGAGACTTGGACGTCTTCTTTTCTTTTTGGCATAGTGACATCTTTCTCCGTCTTCACCATGGACGTAGATTATAAGCCGAACCACATTAAATCTCTATGTTATATGTGGTGTGTGAGTTTTTGTTTCTGTTATTTCTTGATCGTTTTTGTGCTTTGCCATGGTTTGTCCAAACATAATTAATGTTCAAGACCCTAACTAATTTCAAGTTGTTGTATTACAGAGCACAGCAGCCAGGTTGTGTCTTCGCGCTGCTGGAGAATTAGAGAAGCAAAAACGGAGAAACCAGGAAAAGGTTGACCCTAACATACAGGAAATTGAAGACAAACTAAATCGGATAAAGGTGTACCAAAATATATGTAGAGATCTGAAGATTGGTTATTATGATGCCTTCAAGCTTATGGAAGGCTACGCTGACTTCGAAGCTAACGTGAGGAGGCTGGAGCTAGCAGGAATGTGGGATGCCGTTATTGAAATGTTAAAAAGGTACGAACTTCCAGATGAATTCGAGGGCAGGAAAGAGTGGATAGAGCTTGGAACCAAGTTCCGGCGATTGGTGGAGCATCTGGACATTGCCAACTACTATAGGCACTCGAAGAACGACGATTGTGGACCCTACATGAAAAGAGGTAGGCCAAATCGTTATAGATACACCCAAAGGTGGCGTGAACATGCTGAAAGAATGGCACCCAATTCCAGCTCCGAATCCTGTTTCTGGGCTATGATGGAGGAGAAAATAATTAATAACAAAACGTCGGTTGAGGATGCAGAAGAGATCAAGGCAGAAGCACTAAAATGGACTTTTACTGAGGAAGGTAAGGATGTCTTCTTGGAGGGATCTACCTTTGTCAAGTGGTGGGAAAGAATTCAGGGGAGAGGCGTTCAGATTATTTCAAACATTTGAGCTCCAAAACTCACTCTCTTTTCATGGCATCATGTAACCCCGAAATGTGACCCAGTTATGACCGAAATATGGGTTTTGGGGGTTTGAGAGACTTGTACGTCGAAGGTTGAACATTATGCACATTGAACGTAGAGAATTCCCAAATAGAGAGTGAGAGACAGAAAGGGTGTATTTGGGGGTTTGAGAGACTTGTACGTCTCCTGTTTTGCTTTGCATAGTGAAATTTTTCGCTGTCTTTATCGTGAACGCAGACCATTAGTCTAGTGGTACCTTCTCGCCTTCTAAATTAGAAGGTTGAAGGTTGAATCCCCCATAGGAACAAAGTGGGTGCGTGCGAGTGTTTCTTGCCAAGGTATAAAAAAATTATCCTAACAATTATCAAATAATTTGTTGAGTTGTTGCCGGGATTCTTTTCAGCCCGGGTCATGTTATGACCCGAAACGTGGGGCCTTTGTGTGGATTTTTTTCTTGGCGGGTTTCAGACCTGGGTTCTAATCTCTATTGTAACCTATACAAGGGTGTTAGGACTTATATTGTTCATATTGGACATAGAGAATTCCGAAATTGAGAGTGAGAGACAAAAAGGGTGTATTTGGGGGTTTGAGAGACTTGTACGTCTTCTTTTCTTCTTTGCATAGTGAGATCTTTCGCCGTCTTGACTATGGACGTAGATTATAAGCCGAACCACATTAAATCTCTATGTTATACTGAGGAAGGCGAGATGGTACCACTAGACTTAACGTCAGTTGAGGATGCAGAAGAGATCATGGCAGAAGCACTAAAATGGACTTTTACTGAGGAAGGTAAGGATGTCTTCTTGGAGGGATCTACCTTTGTCAAGTGGTGGAGAGCACTTCCTGACAAACCCCCCTCGCCCACTATATAAGCAGTTTAAGAAAGAATTCTGGGGAGAGGCATTTGCTTATGACAGGTTCAGATTATTTCAAACAGTTGAGCTCCAAAACTCACTCTCTTTTCATGGCATCATGTAGTTCATGTGAAAGTAATAAGACTACTGTAGCTATAATGTATGCAATATATTATAGTCTTTGAATGAATATGTAACAATGATGGGGTTCTGAAACCATTCAACTTCACCAGCCAAAAAACATTAAAAAAAATAAAAAATTGAAGCCTGTGATCCAATCAGATTGATGACCCTCCCCACACCTCAGAGTGGCTGGAGCCTCATGCATCGTGACAAGTAAGTGCATGAAACCCTCCCCATACCTCAGAGTGGCTGGAGCCTCATGCACCGTGACGGGTAAGTGCATGAAACGTACTAGAACCGAACCCAACTCTGAAATAAAGTTGTGCTAGGTCCACCGATACAGACCTAGGTATTGTAGAACAATTTAAAAATCTATTTTCAGGTATTCTTGTTATGCTTTGAGTTTAACTAAATAAACTAACTTGTTTCAGTTTGTCTAATTAAATATTATATAATTAATAATTCCATATTAAAATAAGCATGCAAACCATAAAATAAAGAAAGCAATAAATAAAAGACAATGTTAAAAATAAAGAAAGAGCATTGTATTGATAGAATTGATTAAATTATGAAGCATACATAAAGGCCTATTTATAAGCATATAATCTTGAAGGCTAATTAAATTGAGGAAACAAGAAATCTTAGTCCTAGATGATTTAGGAGAAAGTGTAAGAAACTTATTAGGAAAAAGTTATATAATCTATAATAGGAAATATATAATCTAATAACTCCCGCAAACTCAAGGTGAATCATATGAAGCCAACTTGAATTTAGAGACAAAATCTTGAATGCGGCTCGCGAAAGCAATCTGGTGATGTAACCAATTGTGGCTGCGAACACATACAAATAAGCTGCAAAAGTGCCTGAAAGACCGAAAGTGGCTCGTTGGAGCGAAAACTGATTTAAAAATCAGAAAATGAGCTCATTGAAATCAACGACTTTGACACACAGATGTTCTGGCTAATGAAAACAATCTGGTGATGTTACCAACAGTGGCTAAGAAACACATACAAAGAAGTTGCAAAAAAATGAACTCGTTGGAGCAACGGTACGACCGAAAATTACTTATTAGAGTAAAAATTGATTTGAAAATCAGAAAAGGGACTCGTTGAAGTCAACAACTTTGACACACAGATGCTAGTGGGAGCCGATGAATTGAACTTGAACTGGGCTGTCATATTTTTCTTTTATTATCTGCATAAAAATATATATAAGGCGGAAGCTATTTTCTACGATTGACCATTGTCCGCCAGGGATGAAGCTAGTGGTGCCATCCCCGGCGGTGACGACGATGGACTGAGAAAAATTTACTAAAGATCGGTTCACTCAGATACCATGTTAAAAATAAAGAAAGAAAATTGTATTGATAGAATTGATTTAATTATGAAGAATACATAAAGGCCTATTTATAGGCATATCATCTTGAAGGCTAACAAAATTTAGGAAACAAGAAATCCTAGTCCTAGATGGTTTAGAAGACGGTGTAAGAAACCTATTAGAAAAAGATATATAATCTATAATAGGAAATATATAATCTAATAGACACCATTATAGAAAACTATGTCTAACCTAAGTCATAGTTGAATACCCTCGAACCCTTAGTTGATCTCTCTACACAACAAGACACCAAACCTTCAAGAAGACCTCTATAGAAAACTATGCTTCTGTAATGATTAGCATCAGTCAGTAGTCCTCCAAATGATAATATAGTGTTGATTGTTAAAAATGTGTTGAATAGTCTTTAGCAGCCAGCAACAGATGTATAAACACATATAATCACCAATTCACCAAATGCTAATGCATATGATGATTGCTGTAAATAAAGATGCACTAAAACCTCAAAAGTAATCTCTCAAAAATATGTGAATAATGTGCAACTCGTGAGATATGATCTTGTGAATAAAAACAGAAATTTTGTTTCCGATTTTTAAATATATGTGAAAATTTATTGAACAAGCTTTCTAGGATTTCAGATATCATGAGTATTTATAATCATCTTAGAAGAGTGTTTATCATGTCAAAACTCAGTGTTATAATCTTCGTACTCGTCGATCGATCTATGCTTTGTCTCGATTGATCGAGACAACTATAGTAATCTTCAATCAATAGCTCTATCGATCAAACCTCCGCAATTTCTAACACTTAAAATATCTTGCAAAAACATGTTTTAACGTTGAAATCATGCAATAACAAGCATACTTACGAATCAAAATAAGTTTATGAAACTTTGAAATTAAGGTGTCAAATATGCAATGCATGAATCTAATTGAAATCATAGTGTGAATTTACCTTTTTATCCTTTTTGACTAAAATTACCAATTTAACTTTTGTTGAAACTTAGTCTTCATCTCGAAATTAATTTACACTTATCTCACAATTAATTAGAACATATCTAACTAACTAAAAATAAAACAAAAATACATTTGTTAAGTTTTGATCTATGAAAATTTTCAACTTAGTCCTATTAACCAGCTAGCATTTTTTTCTATTTAGTTAAAGGAAAATGATATTAAAACCAAAACCAAAGACCGAGTGAGGGAGCGGAAGGAAGCCTAGCTAGCCTTTTGATGCTCCTACCTAAATGCATCATATCTTCTCGTTTCGGTCATTGGCTTCAACGAGCATATCACAACCCTTAGTTAAATGGTAGGCTATAAAGCACGAACACTTCTATGAGAGTGTTGTATCTGTGTCAGACACTTGAACACCGTATCGGACACTTGGACACTCCTCGAACATGTGTCAGACACTTCGTTGAAGAAAGTGTCCTGACATTTTCTTTTTAGGACACTTCTCGGACACTCGTTGAACACTCCTAAGACACGCATCGAACACTTTGTAGTAGTGACGTATATTCAAGTATTTCGAAAGAAAATTATATGCGACTAAGTTATGATTAAAAATCTAAACTAAATATATATAAAGGACTAAATAAGTCTGGTTCTTTAATCTATTTAATCTATTTGTTTTTTTTTATTTATAAGTTTTGTTTGGTTCTTAATTGCTTGATGATGAATTGAAGTATTTTTGTAATGTAATTTTTCCGCATCCTCATCGTGTCCGTATCCTATTTTTGTAGAATTTTTCGTATCGCCGTGTCTATGTCGTGTCGTACCCGTGTCTTGTGTCTATGTTCGTGCTTCCTAGATGGTAGAGGTATAACTCGAATGAGTTGGACGGATTGAGGGTCCCAACCTATGTTCAAATTTTTGAACTCAAAGTTAGAAAAATTGGGCTAAAAATAGGGTTGATCTTGGGTTAGTCTCTGGTTTGGTTACTCCAGTGTGTTAAAATTTTGAAAAGCTGAACGTATATTTATAAAAAAAATTGTAAAGAAATTCTTAAAAAAATTATTCTCCAAATGATTGAAAGAAAAAATAAATGGAAAGAAAAAAGATCGATCATGATTATAAGTATATAGAATATATTTTAAATTAGAAATATATAAAAGTCAAGTTAAAATTCGAATTCGGTTTTTTAAAGCATCAATTCGCACTCAATCCTAATTAAGTTCGGGAAGAGATTTTGCAACCCAAATCCAAATCTAATATAAAATTATTTGTTCAATTAGTTTGTAAAAAGTCAGGCTAGATTCGAGTTGGCCAGTCCAAATTCGACCCTTAGAAAGAACCACATCATCAAACTGAGTAGAAGTCAAAATGAGTTAGTGTCTTCATTCTAAACACTATTTAGTTTCTTTATTCCAACCATACTTTTAAGAACTTCAATCTCATAAAATCTCCACTTTAAACTTGCTGGTAATAAATATTCCATCTGATGTCTATATTATTGATCCCCTAAAAGAGAGTACTTGAGATATATGTGTTAGCACCATAGACCCGAATCCTCTCCGGTACAACATTTTTGTCCGTAATTTTCTAAGGTTCAATTTCATCACATTCACTTTGAAATTTCACCAATTTTAATGATAAATTTCATCACTATAATGGTGAAATTTGACCCATTTTTACTCACCGAAAAAAATAATGAAATTCACCATTTAAAATATTGAAATTCATGGTGGTGAAATTGAATTTCACTTATATAAGGCGACATATTTATATCATGTTACTTTTCAAACACTCACAGATACGTGCTGAATACTTTCTAAATGTATATATAATTTCATTTTTATTATTTTGGAAATATAAATGATATTCTCAGATACTTTGATAATGTATCTTATAGTTCTCAAATATTTCAATCATGTATCCGATACTTCTTGGATACTTAAAATACATATTTAGCAATTATTTAACATTAAAATATAAATTTTTGTAGTATAATATCATGGTATAATTGTTAAAACAAAAAAAAAAAGTTTAACATTTTTTAAAAAACAAATATTGAGGTACAGGGAATGACTAATTTAGTTCAAATTTTATCTCTGCAATACATCTCCCAACTTGCAACTCTCAACTTGTTTATCATAATTTTCTCCTAAAACAATGTAGTGACACATTATTTTAACACGGAGTATAATATTTAGAGTTTTGTCGTTGTCGTATTTCATGTCTGTATCTCAAATATGTGTCATACTTTTATGGTTTAGGATCTAATTTGTGAGTTGTTGATCATCATCGTCATTCTTGCCTTAATTACATACGAATGAGTTGGCCACATGAATTCTCACTAATTAAATTAGAATTCATTAATATGATTTGATATATGTTTTACATTGGGTTGTCCATGGATTGTTGATGCACTTGTGAAGTATAAGAATCTTTAGAATTAAAGATATGGGCGTTTTAGTGTGGATTTGAGTATATAGAAAATTGAAATACCATCCATCCATCACTAGAAAGTAATGAAATAATTGAAAACTGTATCTACATTTCAACTTCCATAAAAATAAAATATATCCAAATGTGTGGTTGTTGACATAAACAGTTTTAGACTCTAACATCTTTAACAATCACTAGAAAATAAAGTCTTACAAACGTGAAAGAAGAATGGTGTAGAATTCTAACATGGAAGGAGTGAAACAATCGTATTTTTTGAAACACCTCAGAACCTCCTTTGAAAACCCTCAACTCCATTGTTGAATCTGTTCGGCTCCATCTCTTCTCTGTTAAACAATGCAAGTTCCATTGCTGACTATCGTTCTTTGATGCCTCAGAGAAAAATGAATAAATATTCAGTCCGTCTGACATACGATGCGCCCTTCAATCACAGCTCTACGTGTACACACCTAGGGGATGTCAGGCACATCCTGTGCCGGACGCACCGAATATCTTTTCGACCTCTTCTTTCCCTTTTCATTTTTGCTCTATTGCTCGGAGCTGTGGCCAACACAACTCTTTATTTGGGGCCTTTCTTGATATTTGGGCCTTTAGGCTTGTAAGCCCACATGGGCTCTTGCCGATGTTTTTGAAGGCCTTGGAGTATGCCCCAAGTATCAAAAAAATGAATAGAAATTTGTGTAATTTGCTCAATTTTTTTTAGTGATTTAAAAAATACCACTAACATTTATATATGGTAGTTAGAATATATATATATATATTAAATTAGAAAAATATTTGTACAATAAATTTTCTATAATTTTTAACTATTAAAAGAAAATGTTTTTCTCCTTTCAATTGTAGTCCAATATAAGATACAGGACCGTGTTGCTGTTAGAATAAAGAAAAGCGTTTTTGTAAATAGAGATTGCCATTAATATGACCCTATTTGAAGTAGCTTTCTGATTCTAAAATTCCTTCCACTTAAATAAGCTTTGAAGAATGTCTTAAAATAAAAGGAATTTAAAAGAAAAAAATTGTTTGATGTATATTTTTTTAAAAATTCCTTCCACAATTAACATAAGTTTAAATTGACAATTTTGTCCTTAATAATTACTCTCAATAAAAAGGGGCAAGTTTCACAAAATAGAAAGGGACGAAATTGTCTATAAAGTTTGTTACTTAAAATAATTGTTTTCCTTCCAAAAGAAAATTTTTCCCACTTCCTTTGAACACACTTTTTAGGACTTCGACTTTTATTAGAAATCATTTTTCTTTATTTCACCAAAAATTAAGGCCCTATTTGGAGGACCTTTCTAATTCTAAAATTCCTTCCACTAAAATGAGCTTTGAAGAATGCCTTCAATAAAAGGAATTTAAAAGAAAAAAGTTGTTTGGCGGATACATTTTTTGAAATTCCTTTCACAATTAACACAATTTTAACTTGACAAATTTATCTTTAATAATTATTCTCAATAGGCAAGTTTTACGAAATAAAAAGAGGCAAAATTGTCTATAAAATTTGTTACTTAAAACGATTATGGCTTCCTTCTAAAAGGGAGTTTTTTTAATTTTATTTGAACGGACTTTTTAGGATTTCGACTTTCATTGGAATACCATTTTTCTTATTCTTTTGGAAATGACTTCTTGGTCAATCCTCCAGAAAGCTCCACCAAATGGGCATTAACATTTTTTTGGGAAGAGTTTCTTGGAAACCCGTTTCAATCTCCTAAGAAGCTCCTCCAAACAAATAAAAGATATGTTAGGTATTTGGTGATACATTATATAAAATACTTTTCACAATTAAAATACTTTTTAATCTATTTGATAATAATATTTTTTAAAGCACTTATATCGCTAAGTTTACAATAATGTCCTTCAATAGAATTTTACTATATTTGATAATAATAACTTTATAAAAGAGGGGGTGAAAATGTCTTTATAAAAAAAAAAAAAAATTTAAAAAGGATAAAAATTGTCCAAGAAAAGACTATTACCTAAAATATACATGGGCTGCTTGGATCAGTTTTTAAAAAATAATTTTCAGAGAACAATAATAGAAAATATTTTTTAGTTTTGTGAGTCTTAAAATTGGTTGGTTGAAAAACTACAAAATAGTTTTCAGAGATTCTAAAAACCCGTAACCCGTTTGGTTGTCTACTAAAAATAGTCTTCTAAACTATGAAGAAAAACAAAAACTATTTAGCATTATTTATTATTTTAAGAGCTAATTTCTCATTACCAAAGTCTTATTTTTGAGATGTTAACTACTAATGAAATATGTATTAACGATTAACAAAAACGCATTACTCTTAAATATTTTAAAAAAAAATAAGAATTACAAAAATAAAATGGCAAAAGTTTAAATAGAACACAAGAGGGGTAAGTGAGTGAGGTTAAGTTTAAATAGAGCAAAATAGATACATGAATTACTTCTACTGTCACATACACTTTAGTGATACAATCATTTCTAAATGACCAAAACAAAACATTAGGATACATAATAATTTTCTTTTTTCAACCGTTTTATTATGTCATGGATCATTGGCTATGTATAATGCCCACATGAAAAATGATAAAAGATTCGAATCAGTATTACTACCGACTAATGTGTCTATTGTTCATTTAAACATTTTGGAGAAAAGAGACGATTCTTATCTATTACTTATTAATAGTCCTTGTTAGACAATAGTGATTCGAGTGCAAAAAATAATCCATTGATAAATGTAGTATTAGTCTGCCCACATTTATCCCCGTAAGTAGCCATTTATGTCAAATGTGCATAAAAAAAATTGACTCCATTTGTGATCCACCAATGCGAAGAATATTCAAAATGAAGTGCCACAAAATATTTTTACTACTCTTTTACAAAAAAAAAAAAAAAGAAAAAGGAGTGCAAATTATTTTTCACATCAAAATTTATTGGAGGACAAAAAAAAATGTAAGCCCCGAAGTTGTACACATAAAAATATATATAATAAAAATCACCCTACTTGTTTCTTAGGTGGAGATATGAAAATCATAGTTAGTAGTGCAAACTAAAAAATAAAAAACCTTATCTATTTCTGATTGGCAAAAAACACCCCTCATTTATTTTTATTTTTTGGGCATAAAACCCCCCTCCAACTAATGAAAATCACATGAGGGGGTTAGTATGACGAAAATGCCCCCCTCATCTATTTATTTTCATTTATCTTTTTTTAAAAGAAATTTTATTTATCCTCTAATTTTGTAATAATATTTTTTATTTGAGAATCTGAAATACAAGTGGGTCAATCTCTTTACAATAAAAAAATATCAATAAATTATATATATATATATATATATATATATATATATATTTATTTATTTATTTATTTTTTTTTTTTTGAATGACCATGCTATTAATTTTCAATAATAACATTAAAATCATACATTTTGATAAATATGAGGAATTGTATATTTTGCAAAACTTTATCATTTATCATTGTAATTGTATATAATATGAGGAATAGGTTGTTTGTGAGTAATTTCATTTTTTTTGTCATTGTTTTATCATTTTATCTCTCATGTTAATTGCAATTTTCAATATAGTTTTTATCTCACTTTTTGACATTCCTTTATAATTGTTATTTATTTGAAGCAGTGAACAAAAAAATTATTTATCCTCTGAGAAGTTATTCAATGTATTTTCTCAAATAAAAAAATATATTATAATATTAGTAAACAAGTAAAATTTCTTTAAAGAAAAATAAAAATGAAGATAAATAGATGAAAGGGGCATTTTTGTCATAATCACACCCCTCACAAGGTTTTCATTAGTTGGAGTGTTTTATGTCAAAAAAAAAGAAAAATAGATGAGGGGGTGTTTATTGCCAATCAAGAATAGATAAAGAGTTTTTTTGTTTTTTCAGTTTGCTCAGTTAGAATTACTTCAATGACAAGGCCACAAAGTATACTAGAGAGATGACTTTTTAAGATGATCATTGATGTAAGAAAAATGTATTTCATATTATGAGTTTTGAATCAAAACTCTGAAGACATATATGTTGGTGAATGCATCACATCTAATGCCTATGTCACACATTTGCAAATGCACCAACTAATGATAACATGTAATACATTTGAAAATGCAACAACTACAGATAACATGTAATTAAGAGAACTTATAAGCACTATAAATTGTCTCTAATATGTTTAATATCATATAGTATGTAAAAGGCCACAAACTTGATGTCAACGGTTTCAAGTAGAAATCCACAAAATCTTCTTATGTGTTTCAAAAGGAAGAATGTACCATTCAATAATAGAAATAGACAAAAAATTTCTCACTTTGTTATTAAAGAGTGAACATTACAAGAGTGTTAACATGTTAGATGGTAAAGAACCAGTTTTTTTTTTTTTTTTCAAAAAACATCCTAGAACCATCACCAATTCACATTCTAAATCACCTTCACTATCAAGTATTCTATCAACTTAGAGACTTCTAAAATTGAATATCAGTATTCAATCAAACTAGGGATGGCAGCAGAGCAGATATAGTGTGGGGGTGCCCTTTCCCATTCTCGTTCCTATTAAGAAAAGTTATCTCCATTCCCGTCCCACCCCATTTAATAAAAGGGGTGGGTGAGGCGGGGCATGGGGGAGACGTAAACAGGGCGGGGCGGGTTTTTTTGTTTTTTTAAAAAACTTTTTTTTAAGAGATTACTTTTGTAATTGTACTATTTTTAGTATTTATACTCTTATATGATAATGTCCTTGATAATTTACATGTGTACCGTCAATAAAACGGAGTAAATATAAAATATAAATGGGACAAGGTGGGGCGGGGGTGCCTATCCCATCCCTACCCCGCAATTTTGCTGATTTTTTCCTCACTTCCATAACCGTCCCAAAATCATTTAGCCTCCCTCATAATAGGTTTAAACGGGGTGGGGCGGGTTAACTTACCATCCCTAAATTAAACATGTTAAGGATGGAAAAGAGGAAATCAGTAAATCACACATATTATTTAAACTCGAGTGTTTGTGCATCTTGTGAGAATCAAATCGAGGACACCAGATTTTACTGCTTGTTCCAGAAGACTTCTTATTCACTCGACTCATTGCTTTTATTAAATAAAATGATGGGACAAGGAGTGTCTTAATTAGTGGTAATGCCATGGGATACCACCACTAATCTTAATTAAAGGTAACATTTTTTGGATTTTCTTGTTAGGATAATGAAATTAATCATATTTAACATTTTATCTTATCACCATAAATTTTCTGCTTTCGGTAAGGCCCACACCAGCCCATTATTATTAAGCATCTGGCTGATTTATATTGGGCCCAAAGGGTTTATTGCACTTCAGCCTTAATTAAATTTGACATATTTTTGTAATGACAATTAATATTCTGCTTGGGACAACACCAGCCCATTATTGAAATTCAAAACCAAACGAGTACTGTTTTGTTGGGCTTGTAAATCATATGGCTGATTTCTATTGGGCCCAGAGAATATTAAAAACAAAATGTTTTTCCACTGCCAGGATTTCAACCTGGATTCTTTTTTCACAGAATTGCCAAAGTGCTACAGTGGATTCCTTTAATTGATTAATGATAATTATTATTCTTATTTAACATTATTTTTTCCACCATAAATAAATCTACTTTGGGCAAGGCCCACACCAGCCCATTATTGAAACCCAGAATTAAATGTTATAGAAGTTAAATTATTACCCAAAGAATATGGATGATTTCTATTGGACCCAAAGAATATATAAAAAAAAAAAATCATTCAAACTGCTAGGATTTGAACATAGATTCTTTTCATCACAGAATTTCCAATATGCTACAGTAGAATTTGTTTTCTATTTATTAAAATATATTACATAAAATAAAATAGTTATTGATTAATTCACTCTTGTTTAAAATTCTATATTACACTGATGTAGTAGGCAAATGTTAGAGGGTCTTGTCTCACATCGGAATCAAATAAGAAAGTGATTGTATATAAATGAGTGAATATGCAATATTACCTAATAACTTAAATTTTTTCCTAGAGTAGAAGTGTCCGACCCATGGTCATGTCTTGTTTTAAACCAAATAGCTTTTGTTCTTAAGCCCAATAGCAATTATAAATCATTCCTGCAGTGTATATAAAATATATATTATATAATATAATAATATACCTTATTACTTTCATTTTTCATTGTTTCTTTGTCTGATGGCGCTGCTGACCTATTTTGAGATCTTGAGGTTGAGATTTCTAAGTTCCTTTTATAGCTTTCTCATGCTTTTCTTACTCAAGTTTCGTCAATATCATTTTGTACCATGTTACTTCTTCTTTTTTCTTTCTTTTTTTTCTCTATGTGATCTTTTTTTATATATTTTTGTACATATCTATTTCATATTCAACTAAATATATACATATATTTTTTTTAACTATTTTTGTAATCGAATATACCAAAGTTTGGCTAGACATACTTAACTTCACATGTACAATAATTTTTTTTTTTTATATTTCGGCCTAGTTAGACCGCAATCATAGAATGCTGGCTTCCTTCCTGCATGAGGATAAATCTTCTTATACATTATACATGTATGGTCTCTATTTTACTATTACAAATTCTTAAGCCTAATTTTACCTTTTAAGAGAGATTTTATTCAATTTATAGAGTAAATTACAAAAAAAAAAAAACTCTTTAAACTATTAAGTTTTTAGATTTATAGCATTTGTCCCTCCTCTGTTTTGCTACTGGAATGAACGCAAAATATATGTTACAACAGTTATCTTTTCTGGGCTTGTTCTCTTACAATTATTGTCTACTTGTTTTATTTTTCCCATGGTTACATTTAAACATGAGCCTCTTTGCAACTTCAGCTAAGAGTCCAATCCTGTACATACTTTATTCTAAGTATACTTGCTTAGATTTGTGAAAGAAAAAAATCATACAAAGGTATGAATTGGTGTAATACATAGGAGTTAATTCACTAAACCCCCTTGTATTATATAATTTCATCGTCTAACTCCCTTATACTAAATAATCCTCAACAAACTCCTATAACCTTTTCAAAATATCATCAATGTACTCTCAAATTGTCAATTTGTTGTCAGACACTAACGAAAAAAGACACACGTGAGTGGCATGTGAGAAATTAAAGCCTTAATATGACCAAAATACCCTTTACAATGACTAAAACATTCCTCACTACTTACCCGGCCTAGTCAATGTTATTTATTATCCGAACTGACCCCCTTACCCAACCTTATTTTAACATCCAAGTCATCATCATCTTTGCATGAATCAACCACTCGCGCACCTGCAAAACCATAATGGTCATCTTCTCCACAACGACTATATATATAATCTTTTCTTTAAAATAATCCACTGACGACTACATCTTCTTCCTCAAGACGGGTGATTGTCCCTGTTGGTTCGCAACAATAGAAGATTCGAACTCCATATTTCGTAGCCTAACAAATCGATTATTGTTATCCATTTGCTTTCGTTAAAATTGATTGGTTGTGGGTTGTATTATATTGTTTTGGTAATAATGTTTGTTTACAGTTGTATTCAATTTCATTGGAAATGTTTTCCTCAAGCACAAGATCTATTAATGGTGGTCAAGGTGTGAGTTATAGGAATCGATTTTGTCATTGTGACATTTTAGTTGATATCAAAGTAATAGAATCCAATGAAAATAACACAACATGGGGAGGCTATACTATGTCTGTGCCAAGAGAATATGTCGTTTATGGTCATGGAGTATACTCATTTCTCCAATGACATATACATAATTTTTGTCCGAGTACATTGGAAGATGACATTGCTGAGTTGAAGTTTGATGTTTATGCTACTAGTTCCCGTTTGGAAGCTATGGAAGGAAGATAAAATTTGATGAAAAACCTTATTGCAGCATGCATTATCTTCTCTATTGTTGAATCTCTATTACTTTATGAGAGAATTAAGTGTCCTTTGTATTAATGTATTTGGGAATATTTTTGTGATAAACTTTTTGGATGAATTGTAAGTACTATCTTTTGTAATGAACCCATGTAATATTTTGTTGTGAATTTATGAAGTTATGAAGTCATATTCGCTTTTGAAAAATCAATAAGAAGCAGAAACTAAGCAATGCACTCTATTTTGTAATCAACACACATGCCATGACTATGAAGCCAAAGTCACTGCAATGTCATACATTTGAAACCAAAATATGCCATACATGTGAAACCAAAACGAATGCACTGTCATGCATTCAAACCATTGCACTGTCATACATGTTAAAGTAAAGGCATTGCATTGTCATAAATTTGAAACCAAAAAGAAACTGTCATACTTCCCACATAAAAAATGATTGTTATTACTATTAAAATATATTAGTATAATATATTAGTATATTTAACATTTTTCATATCCAATTAGGATTCCTATGATTGGGAACTTACCATGTATAGGATAATTTGCTCCTCACTCACATACCTCTTTCTCTTCTCCTATATATATGTTTCACTATATATTATTTCTTATACCATTCATTAATATAATTCAGAGATATTCTTTTTTTTCCTCTTTTTTCTAATATGGTATCAGAGTAAGGGTTTTAAATTTTTTTTTTGCTTAATTGTTCTCATCACTCAAAAGATAACTCTTTTTTATTTGGTGCCGAAACTCAATCTTCTGGAACATGTTTCATCTTCTGAATATATCAGATCGAAGCCCTAGCCAAGAGATCAAGACGTCAAAAATAAAAAATAAAAAAAAGCCCGAACAGTGCCACGTCATCATCCACATCAGCACACGTCATCGCTAACTCAGCATACAGTGCTGCGTCATCTGCTACATCATCACTGACTCAGCTGCCATGTGCCAGCCCTTCACTGCCACGTCATCAGGTACTACCACGTCAGCCCTTCACTGCCACGTCATCAGGTACCACCACATCAGCCCTTCACTACCACGTCAGCAACAGTAACAAAAAAAATCAAGGCCTACCTTGCGTGAAATTTCGCACTCATTCTAATTTTTTAATCAGTTTTGTCATTTGGACTTTCAAAAAGGCTCAAAATGAGATTCTTCACCCCAAAATGAGGTTTCATCCTGAGTCTTCACTTCACCAATATTCTTCTTTTTGGCCTTCACTCAACATATATTCTTCTTATTTTGGTCACAATGGTGGTAACAAATAGCAAGCACAGTCATTTTATCCCAAAACTAGTGAACGTTCCTGCAGATACTATCATAAATCAGGGCATACAATTGAGAAGTGTTTCAAATTTACAAGACCTCGCAATGTTGTCACTATAGCTACCATAGAAGTAGTGTCATCTCATCATTCTCCTTCTGCACCAGTTACTACTTCTTCTGAGGCGTCCCCATTTACATTTTCTGCTGCTAATTTAGAGGTAATTCTCAACCAGGTTCAAGCTCATCTAACTCTGCTTTCTGAACTACACCAAGTACACCTAATTCATAGTTTTTGGATTATGCTTGCTGCAATCATATAACACCTGACCAAACTTTGCTCACTGTTCAGATTCCTACATCTCATGCCCCTATTATTCACACAACTAATGGCTCCATTATGGCCATTAGTCACATAAGCATTGTTTCTCAATCAAATTTATCTGTTCTCAATGTTTATCTTGTTCCCAGTCTGTCTCTTAATCTTTTGTTTGTTGGTCAATTGACTGAGCTAGGTTTGAATAAAACATTTTCCTCTATTGGCTGTGTTGTACAGGATCCTCAGACAAGTCAGATCATTGGAACAGGTCGTAAGACAGGGCACCTATTTAAGCTTTCTTTCTTACATCTACCTACTTCATCTATCACAGTTGTATATACATAAAGTAGTATACCTACTCTTGAGTTGTGGCATTCTCGTTTGGGTCATGCATCGGTATCTCGAGTCAAAAGTCTCACAACTAAAGGTTTGTTAGGATCAGTTAAAACTGATTCTTTTGATTGCATTTATTGTCAATTAGGCAAACAGTCTTCTTTACCATTTAATAACAGTGAGTCATTTGTTTCTTCTCCTTTTGATCTTGTTCATTCTGATGTTTGGGGACCTTCTCCTGTAGCAACCATTGGGTGGGGCACGATATTTTGTTATATTTCTAGACAATTTTTCATGATTCACTTGGATATTTTTAATGAAAAATCGTTTTGAATTACTCAATATTTTTCGTGACTTCACCAAATGGTTTCAACTCAATTTTCTACAAATATCAAAAAAATTCGTTCTAATAATGCTACAGAATACAGGCAAAATGAATTTCAAAATATCCTCAAATACCATGGCACTATTTTCACTCTTCTTGCCCTGGTATATCTCAACAAAATGGTTGAGCTGAACGAAAATTTTGACATATTTAGATTTGGCTAGATCACTTGTCATTTTTTCTTCTATGTCATCATCTTTTTGGGGTGAAGCATCCCTCACTGCTATTTATACCATGAATCGTTTACCCACACCATTTTTACAAAATCAAATACCTTATGAGAATATTTACGGGAAGGTTCCTAACTATAGTAATTTTAGAGTTTTTGAGTGTGCTTGTTTTGTTCTTCTTCATCCTCGTGAGCGAACAAAATTACAACCTCGTGCTCAGCTCTGTTGTTTTCTTGGGTATGGATTTGAACAAAAGGGATATAGATGTTATGATCCAGTTGCGAGACACCTTAGAATCTCTCGTCATGTTAATTTTTGGGAACATAAAATGTTTCATACCTTATCCAAATTCACTGGTATTCTTGATCACCAATTTTCTATTCCTTCTTTAGATACATCTGCAGATCTTTTCTAGATTCTCCTTCTGCTAGCTCATCAAATACAGTTGACCCTTCTGGCTCATCACATGTGGTTGACCCTCCTGCAGTTGAGTTCTAATCATCTGTCTCACCTGAGGGCCCTAATGCTGCCACTGTTTTGGATCCTCGTCGGATGCACTTACCCAGACTTATACATGGGATCTAGTTGAATTGCCTCCATGGAAGTCTGTCATTGGAAGTAAATGGGTCTACAAAATCAAGACTCGTTCAGATAGGTCTGTTGAGCGTTATAAAGCCCGACTTATGGCAATGAGGTTCACACAGAAGTATGGCATTGATTATGAGGAGACTTTTGCTCTTGTTGCTCGTCTTCCTTCTGTCCATACTCTTATTGTTGTGGCTGCTTCCCGTCATTGGAAATTTTTTCAGATGAATGTCAAAAATACTTTCCTTAATGGTGATTTGCTCGAGGAAGTTTATATGAAGCCTCTTCCAGGTTTTGATCATTCGTCTCATCAGGTTTGTCGGCTTAGGCGTGCTCTCTATGGCCTTAAACAGACACCTCGAGCTTGGTTTGCCAAGTTCAGTTCTACTATTTCTCACCTTGGTTATTCTACCAGTGCATATGATGCAGCTTTATTTATCTGGCGTATTACACGTGGTGTTATTCTTCTCTTACTTTATGTTGATGATATAATCATCACCGGGGATGATACCCAAGGGATTCAAGAACTTAAGCAGTTTCTCAATCATCAGTTTAAAATGAAAGATCTTGGACCTCTCAGTTATTTTCTTGGTCTGAAAATTACTAGAGCTACTGATGGTTACTATCTTACTTAAGCAAAGTATTGTTCTGATCTTTTTTTTAAAGATGGCATCACAGACAACAAGATTGATGATACTACACTTGAGCCTAATGTGAGAGTCACTCCACATGATGGTGAACTTCTTCATGATGGTACTTTGTATCGTCAGTTGGTTGGTAGTCTGGTATATCTTACTGTCACTCGTCCAGATATTTCTCATGTTGTTCATATCGTCAGTCAGTTCATGGCTTTGCCAAGATCAGTTCACTTTGCTGTTGTTCTTTGTATTCTCCGCTATGTCAAGGGTAATGTATTTCATGGACTCTTTTTCTCTTATCAGTCTTCATTGCTGCTTCATGCTTATTCTGATGTAGATTTGGCTGGAGACCCAACAGATCATCATTCTACTACAGGATATTGTTTTTTTCTTGGTGACTCACTGATCTCTTGGCATAGTAAGAAGCAGTCTGTTATTACTCGATGTAGTACTGAGGCCGAGTATAGAGCACTTACAGATACTACTTCTGAGCTCTTATAGTTATGATGGCTTATTCAGGATATGGGTGTTTCTTCATCCACTACTACTCCTAGCTATTGTGATAAAAAAAAGTGTTATTCAGATTGCACACAATGATGTTTTTATGATCGGACCAAACACATTGAGATAGATTGTCATTTTGTTAGTCATTATCTACTTCAGAAAGTTTACAGTTACGGTCAATCACATCACATGACCATAGAGCAGATATCTTCACCAAATCTCTTCCACCCGAGCGTTTTCGAGAGTTTATTTTCAAACTCCAGATGGCATCGTATAACCCACCTTAAGTTGAAGGGGAGTGTTAAAATATATTAGTATATTTAACCTTTTCCATATCCAATTAGGATTCCTATGATTGGGGACTTACCATGTATAGGATAACTTGCTCCCCACTCACCTACCTCTTTTTCTTCTCCTATATATATGCTCTCACTATATGTTATTTCTCATATCATTTATTAATATAATTTAGAGATATTCTCTTTTTTCTTTTTATTTCTAACAATTACAAATATTTGCTCAAATCCATTACAAAACAAATTGGTTTACATTGTCTGTAGAGACCGTGCCCAATTTTGACCGATTTTTCAATTTTTGTCATTTATTACTTTAAACGCATTTTAAATGATATTTAACATGTTTTAAATTCGGGGAACATGTTTAGAAGGTTAGAATATGGTTTTGGAAAGTTTTAGAAACTTTTGAAGAAGTTTGACTTTTTGGTCAACGGGGGTCCCGGATGAGGTTAAGTGGGTTCGGGAAATTAAAAAAATTTTACTTTTGGTTATGAACTAAATGAAATATTTAGAGTGTTAAGGAAGCGATTTCGAGTCCAACGGAGTTTTCGGGAATTAATTCCGAGGTCGGGAAGGTACATTAAGTGGCCGGTGGTAAAATGGACATTTCGCGCCCCTAGGGTTGAGATAAATATCAAAAAGGATATGAGACATTTCATTTTATAGAACTCTCTCTCTCTCTACATCTCCCACTTCATCTCTCTCCCTTCTCTCTAGATTTTAGGTCACTTGAAGTGTGATTTGGAAGATCCCGAATAAGGAAAGTGTGTAGAGGGCGTTGAGGGCTTCAGTTTGAACCGATCAAAGTTCACATTTTGTGAAGTTGAGAAAGCTGGGATTTCTCAAAGTTGGATTCGAAGCATAGGATTTGAGGTAGGGGTGCTAGACTCATCTTTTCTTTGATTCTATAAGTCACATATTTGTGACATGAAAGATAGATTGTGATTTCTTGAGTTTAGGGTTTTGTGTATATGTATATATGTATAAAAATGTGATTTATGCACATGGATATGTCTAACATGTTAGTTAGGGCTTATGTATGTTGTGTATGTGCAAATGAGACTATGAATGTTCTTGATGAAAAATGTGTTCATTTGGTGAAAACATGAAAAATGTGAGTTTTTATAGACTGTATATGAAAGATATGATTTTTCTTGTGAAATGCATAAGTATGATGATTTTCATGATATGAGTGTGATGACATTGTGACAATCTTGAGGTGAAAGGAAAATGCATTGATTTGACAAAAATGCATTCATGGTGTGGAATAAGTGTATTGATGTGATTATATGCACTATATGAAAAGCGACTTTTTGGGGCGTGATAACAATAATAATTAAGGTGAGGGAATGGTCCCTAGGGTGAAAGACCCAAAACTTGGCCAAGAGGAGGAGCTCCCTTTGGGTTAGCAACCCAATAAAGCGTAAGCAGAGTTTGAGTGCCGAAGAGACCCTTACTATGGATGGTGTGATAAGGTAGTCCCCATTGAAGTGATTTCTGGATTTATGTGGCATGAGTTATATATATATATTGTGGCTTGCTCAATTGGATATATATATATATATATATATATATGTATGTATACAAATACATTGAGATGTGAAGCATCACACATGATTTGAAAAATGTGATTGTTTATGGGTTAAAAACATGTATACTTGTCATGTAGACATGTAGTGATTTCATATGCATCCATGCATGGCCGCCTGAGTTAGAGTGGGGTTGGGTGGATCATTTCTACCGAGCCACAGTGTTGCTCACCCCCTATTTATAAAAACTTTTTCAGATAAGGCACCGATGGAGGATGAAGCATGATTTGCTCAATGGACCTTGTTGGGTTCCTTTTTTTTTTTTTTTTGATCTTTTGGGATGTAGATAAATGTCTATGCCGACTTGTGGCATGTTGACCATAGTTGTAGTGTTGCCTTTACATTTGTATCTTCTTTTGTTTATGAACCCCAAATGTAAATGTCACACTTGTAGGAAGGAGACTTTTGAGAAATACATGTATAATGGCTTCCTTCATTCGAGACTTGATAAATGTATGCATCTTGATAGAAATGTATGAGGATGGTGTGATCGTGGTAATCCAAATGTGTGATTTGGAGTATGTGTGTGATGATATATCATGTATAGATGATTTTAATGTTGAGGGAATGGTCCTAGGTGGTTAGAATGAGATTTGGACCTAAAATAGATAAAATGTGAGATTGCAGGAAATTCTGCAGAGTGCAATTCTGATTGTGCGAAATGGCAATTTCGCACAATCGAAATTTCCTGATGTGCCCAAACTTCAAACGAGCATAACTCGTTCGTTTTAGATCGGAATTGAGTGAGATTTTTTTTGAAATTGAGTATTTTTGAATTATTTATCTAATGGTATTGGTTTTAGACTCAAATTCTAGTTATACTAGGAATTGAGTCCCGGGAGTGAGTGATTTCCATGTGTAGCAAGTTGGAAACCATTGAGAAATGTGCTAATATAAGCATTTGGACTTCATAAATGGTGTTATATCATTTCTTTGATGTTTGAGAGGTTGTATAGATGAATGTGAATGATTCTAGACAATTAGAGTGAGAGTTGGGATCAAAAAGACTAAGTTGTGAAATAGCAGAAATTCCCAACAGAGAGAATTTCGATCGTGCAAAATGACCATTTCGCATGATCGAAATTTCGATTGTGCGAAATGACTATTTCGCACAATCGAGAAAATGTAGGCTTTTGAGGATGAAAAGTCCAGAGAGGGTTGATACTTCGATACTACTTCGCTAGCATCTCGATTGTGCGAAGTACTTCGATCGTGCGAAAGTTAGGTTTCGCACTATCGAAATTTTGATTGTGCGAAATACACTTTCAATTGATCAAAAAGTTATAGGTCTGGATTGTGAGGAACATGCAGATGTGGCTTGAAACGGAGCCCGTTGAGCTTGGTTGGGGTGGAGTTGTGTGCATTTATAAGCAACAATTGAGTTAAGCTTCAGCAGTAAATGAGTGTAATGAGGGTTCACTGGGTTTAATGGACAGTTAACGTCCGGTCTTCCGGGAGTGGGAAAATTGGAGCGTTATGGCATGGTATCAGAAATGGATTCTATCGTATGAGTGTGGTTGAGATAGTTCATGGAGTTGAGTGAACGGGTTTACACTCGGGATTTGGGGTCGGTCCGGGGAAGTCTCGGCGGTTCGGATTCCGGGGTGTGACATTGTCCAAGGTACCCACACATTGTTCAATAGTCAAACCATTATAAAAAAAATATTAAAAGCAGCCATCAACCAAAAATAGCTATCAGCCAACTATGCACTGGCATCCCCATATGCACTCTTATAAAAAAAAACCTGAGTTTATCTTTATGATCTATCAACCAACCTGCAAAAAAAATATATATATATGGATGTCATTGACACTGACCACTATATAGCCAATAAAGTATAATAAAGCAAAATTATTATCCTAATATTCACTTAAAATATGGATGTTAGGTGAATGTTGATGCATATCCAATAAAGTATAATAAATGTGAAGCTTATTGTGTTCATACCAATTCGATTTATTAAGATAATTTGATAATATTTTTTAGATAACATTGTCTTAAATTCATAGAGATTTATTTTTTATTATTGAATTTTTTTAAGCAATATTAAATAAAAAATTCAAAAACAATAGAAAAAAAAAGAATTTATTATTCATAAATGTAATGAATGAAAAGTATTTCATTGTATTTTAACATGTTGTGAGTATTTATGAAAAATGAATTTGAAATAATTTTTTAAATTAGGATTATTAATTTTGGTAACAAATAATATTTTTTTAAATAGGTATTAATTACAAAATATTGAAAGTAGAGAGAAAATTTGTATTTTAGTGTGAAAGAAACGCACTAATGAAAATTCAGAAATAAATGGCAATCTTGAAAAAAAATGGAAATATTTTTTAAAAGTAGGACTTTTTTGTCTTTGTAAAACTTTTAGGGTAAATTACTCTGATCTCCCCTAAGGTTTGGCTTAATTACCCTCAAATTAAAATTTTTACAAAATTACTGACACCCATGTCACACAGGAGTATAGCATCGATTATGAGGAGACTTTTGCTCTTGTTGTTTGTCTTCCTTTTATCCGTACTCTTATTGCTGTGGCTGCTTTCCATCATTGGAAAATTTTTTAGATGGATGTCAAAAATGTTTTCCTCAATGGTGATTTGCTCGAGGAAGTTTATATGAAGCCTCTTCCAGGTTTTGATCATTCGCCTCATCAGGTTTGTCGGCTTAGGCGTGCTCTCTATAGTCTTAAACAGGCACCTCGAGCTTGGTTTGCCAAGTTCAGTTCTACTATTTCTCACCTTGGTTATTCTACCAGTGCATATGATTCAGCTTTATTTATCCGGTGTATTGCACGTGGTGTTATTCTTCTCTTACTTTATGTTGATGATATGATCATCACTGGGATGATACTCAAGGTATTCAAGAACTTAAGCAGTTTCTCAATCATCAGTTTAAAATGAAAGATCTTTAACCTCTCAGTTATTTTCTTGGTCTAGAAATTACTAGAGCTACTGATGATTACTATTTTACTCAAGCAAAGTATTGTTCTGATCTTCTTTTTAAAGCTGGCATCACATACAACAAGATTGATAATACTCCACTTGAGCCTAATGTGAGACTCACTCCACATGATGATGAACTTCTTCATGATGGTACTCTGTATCGTCAGTTGGTTGGTAGTCTGGTATATCTTACTGTCACTCGTCTAGATATTTCTCATGTTGTTCATATCATCAATCAGTTCATGGCTTTGCCAAGATCAGTTCACTTTGCTGTTGTTCTTCGTATTCTTCGCTATGTCAAGGGTACTGTATTTCATGGACTCTTTTTCTCTCATCAGTCTTCATTGCTGCTTCGTGCTTATTCTGATGCAGATTGGGCTGGGGACCCAATAGATCATCGTTCCACTACAGGATATTATTTTTTTGTTGGTGACTCACTGATCTCTTGGCGTAGTAAGAAGCAGTCTGTTATTGCTCGATCTAGTACTGAGGCCAAGTATAGAGCACTTGCAGATACTACTTCTGAGCTCTTATAGTTACAATGACTTATTTAGGATATGGCCATATGGGTGTTTCTTCATCCACTGCTACTTCTAGCTATTGTGATAATAAGAGTGCTATTCAGATAGCATACAATGATGTTTTTCATGAGCGGACCAAACACATTAAGATAGATTGTCATTTTGTTCGTCATCAACTACTTCAGAATAGTTTACAGTTACGATCAGTCATATCACATGATTAGATAGTAGATATCTTCACCAAATCTCTTCCACCCGAGCGTTTTCGAGAGCTTGTTTCCAAACTCCAAATGACATCATATAACCCACCTTGAGTTGAGGGGGAGTGTTAAAATATATTAGTATATTTAACTTTTTTTTATATCCAATTAGGATTCCTATGATTGGGGACTTACCATGTATAGGATAACTTGCTCCCCACTCACCTACCTCTTTTTCTTCTCCTATATATATACTCTCACTGTACATTATTTCTCATACCATTAATTAATATAATTCAGAGATATTCTCTTTTTTCCTTTTATTTATAACAATTACAAATATTTGTTCAAATCCATTACAAAACAAATTGGTTTACATTGTCCAAGGTACCCACACATTGTCCAATAGTCAAACCATTATAAAAAAAAATATTAAAAGCAGTCATCAACCAAAAATAGCTATCAACCAACTATGCACTGACATCCCAATATGTACTTTTATAAAAAAAAAAAGCCTGAGTTTATCTTTATGATCTATCAACCAACCTGCAAAATATATATATATATATGAATGTCATTGACACTGACCACTATATAGCCAATAAAGTATAATAAAGCAAAATTATTATCCTAATATTCACTTAAAATATGGACGTTAGGTGAATGTTGATGCATATCCAATAAAGTATAATAAATGTGAAGCTTATTGCGTTCATACCAATTCGATTTATTAAGATAATTTGATAATATATTTAGATAACATTATCTTAAATTGATAGAGATTTATTTTTTATTATTGAATTTTTTTAAGCAATATTAAATAAAAAATTCAAAAACAATAGAAAAAAAAGCATTTATTATTCATAAATGTAATGAATGAAAAGTATTTCATTGTATTTTAACATGTTGTGAGTATTTATGAAAAGTGAATTTGAAATAATTTTTTAAATGTTTTAGGATTATTAATTTTGGTAACAAATAATATTTTTTAAAATAGGTATTAGTTACAAAATATTGAAAGTAGAGAGAAAATTTGTATTTTAGTGTGAAAGAAAGGCACTAATGAAAATTCAGAAAAAAATAGCAATCTTGAAAAAAAAAATGGAAATATTTTTTAAAAGTAGGACTTTTTTGTCTTTGTAAAACTTTTAGGGTAAATTACTCTGATCTCTCCTAAGGTTTGGCTTAATTACCCTCAAATTAAAATTTTTGCAAAATTACTGATACCCATGTTAGACTAACAATTTGTTAAATAAAATCACATTTAATATACAATTACAAAAGTATCTTCAAGTTATAATGTTTTTGTATAAAAATAACTTCAATTTCTAATCATTTGATTGATATTACATTGTTTTATATATGTATTTTTTTCATCAATGCCACAATAACACTACCACCACTGAGGGTAGTTTTGGCATTTTTATTTTTTATGTTAATTAATTATAACGAAATTGACCGTCAATTAACGACAGGAATACCCGGAATAAAGTTCACCAAACTTGATGAGAGATTGACCGTCATATGTTAAAAACTTAATCCGAAGGTAATTAGGCAAAACCTCATGAGAGGTCAAAGTAATTTATCTAAAATTTTAAAAGACTTATTTGTCATTAGTGTTTAAAAGTAAGACTTTTTTGTTTTTTTTTAAATTTTACGGGACTTATTTATCTTTAGAGTTTATAAGTATAACTTATTTGTAATTTTCTTTTATTCTAATTCTAGTTGAAGGTTCCTCTTAATTTCTCTAATTTTTTTTTTTTCTTTCGTAAAAGCTGGCCCCTGCTTGACCAGAATTAGTCAAGCTCAAGCAAAAAAAATAATCGGAGGAGGAAGAAATTTTCCCTAGAAAGTCCCTAGCAATTTCCTACTCACCAATCACATTCCATGCCAAGTAAGCAGACTCCAAAGTCAATGACTGTGTGTAAAGACAAAATTGTCCTCCATCCATCCCCCATGATTCCACCACAAAGCAGGGGCAGTCCTAGTAATCTTCCACAACCTTTTCCTACAAATGAAGCAAAGCTAAGAACAGAAGCTTCAGCAACAGCTTTAACAAAAAAAAAAAAAAAAAAATGCTTCAGCAACAGCTCTGCACCATTGCAAACAAACTCAGTTGATCAAAACAAGTGAAAAGATGGTTGGTGGGAGGCTTGGAGAGGGAATTGGAGTGAGTGAAGAGGTGATCAAGAAAGCTTGTACTCTATCCAGGAAAGCTCACAGTTCTTCCAAGAATCCATACCTGTCCGAGAAAATTCGCAGCTCGTCGGAGATTGTTTTTGGGTTCTCTGGATCTTGGTCTGTGGATGATTGGTTCACTAGAAACCCTGAGAAAGCTTTTGGGGAAATTAAGGTTGATCATGAGCTGTTCCCTTCCCTCAGGAGCATCGGCAACGACGTCGTCGCGCTGGGGAATGAAGCATTCATTCGTAGATTTGGAGAGATTCTAAGAACATCAATGCTCCAAAATGAGGTACAGATTTCAGTTATTCTTATTTTTATCAATTATTTTTGTTAGAAAAATAGTATACTATTTTTAGTGATTTACAGTTAATTTAAGACTAGTAGGAAAGGAAATTATATACTATAATCTATTTTTTTTTCAAATAATAAAAGCAAATTTTAAAGATAATAAAAGAAACTCATCTGTAACAATTTTTAGTGCTTTCTAGTTGACTATGAATATATTAACTAGTTACCATCCATTACAGAAGGAAATATTATATATATATATAGAAGTTGTTTACTTTGAGAACTCGTTTCTTTAATTTGGGCATGTGTAACTTTGTTTCTTGTACATGTTTCCAGTTTTTTTATGTTACAAAATTGAATGATTTTTGCTCCCTAGCAAAACTATAATGACATATATGTGTTCTAAAAATTCAAAAAATAAAAAAACTTGTTAGGTGAATTTCTTAAATAATAAGTTTAAAAACATTAAAAAAAATAAAAAAATAATAGAACTTTATTTAAGATTTTTTTAAAAAATATATAAATTTAATTTAATCAACTATAATGACATATATACTCTTTTTTCTATAAGTATAGTGGTTTTTAAATAAAAATTTAGAAAAATAAAAAATAATTAGATGAAATTCTTAAATAAAATTCTATTGCCATTTAACTTTTTTATGTTTCTTCTCGTTCAAGCTTGATCTCTCCCGAATGAACCATATAGCCAAGAGAACCCCCCCCACCCCACCCCGAATGAACCATATAGCCAAGAGAAACCCCCCCCCCCCCCCCCCCCCCCCGCGTTCCCGCTTATTTGAAGACGTTGTTGCTAAATCAATCTCTCATTAATCTATGAAAGCCCTCTCATTTTCTTTTTTATTTTTTTTAATTTTTAATTAAAAAATACTATATTTATAGAGAAAAGTATATCATAGACAAGTATAGGATATATATGTCATTCTAGTTGTGTCAGGGTCAAGTTGTCAACTTTTATTAGATGAATGATTGACTTGTTTCAAAAAATAGTTTAAGAGGTAAATTTGCACATCTAAAAAATTAACTTCAAAAGGCATTGTGATCCTTTATTTTTATTTGAAAAAAGAAAAAGTTTACTAAAAGTAAGTACCTTCAGTTTATTGCACGAAAAATAGAACATTTTCAGGCCATCTTTTCTTAATATATTCCACCAAATGAGTGAACTTTTGAGATATCATGAACATCTCTATTAACCATATGGTGCTCAGTTAAAGATAGTAACTTGCAATTCGACTTGTGAACACTAGGGGTATTTGATTGGAGTTTGCCATATTCTCTTTAGTGAATTATGCATGTATGTCCAAAATATATCAAAATCAGTTCAGTTTGAAAACATTAACGGTCTGATTGGTTTGATTTGTCACTCAGAAAACAGTTTTCGAAACTCAAAAAATATAAATTGTTTTAAGAAGACTGTAAAAGACAGTTTTATGAAAATAAGTCTTTTTTTAACTGAGTTTTCATAATAACCAAGGAGAGTTTTGTACAATTTTTTGGTTTTTAGTTCTTTGGACACAGAAAACTGTTCTTAGAAAATTGAACCAAGCAGGCCCTAAATATCCAATTTGTCGTTTCTAATAAGTCACCTTGAACAACCAGTGGGTTAGAGAATATGGCAAACCCCAATCAATAATCTAGCAGCAATTGTAAAAATAAAAAAATCTAAACCAACCTTCTATTGAGAATGGAACCAATTCATTCCAACTTTCATAGCAATGTTCCAAAGTTAATTTATTTTTATTTATTTTTTCTAATCCCCTTTTCTGAAAGTTGAAAATTCAATATAATGTAACAAATGTGATTTTCAGGTCGAAAAAGCAGTCAGAAAGAAGAAGCAGGTAGTCTTTGCAGGGCACTCTTCAGGTGGTGCAGTGGCCATTTTTGCAACCATCTGGTTTTTAGATAAGTACCTAAGAGGAGCAGACAGTAGCCAAAAGTCTCCTCGCTGCATAACATTTGGATCTCCTCTTGTTGGTGATCGGACTTTCTCACATGCTCTTAGGCGAGAGAACTGGGCTGATTTCTTCATACATTTTGTCAGGAGGTATGACATTGTACCTCGTATAATGCTCACCCCTTGCACGTCCATTGATCAACAATTATCGAGAATTCTTGCTTTCTTCAATGCAAAATCCACGAATGCCAAGCATCAAGCCATTGGGAACGGTGAGGCTTCAACTTTCTTTATGACAGTGATGAGGAATGCATCCTCAGTTGCAAGCCACGCTGCGTGCAGTCTCAAGGGGAGCACCAATTTGTTGTTGGAAACTCTAACCAACTTCATACAACTTAGTCCTTATAGACCTTTCGGCACCTATATCTTCTGCTCTGGGAATGGGAACCTGGCTGTTGTGAAGAACCCTGACGCTGTTCTGCAATTGTTGTTCTACTGTTCTCAGTTGAGCGACGAAAGAGAAGCTGCAGAGATTGCCAATAGAAGCTTAGACGAACATTTGATTTTGGGCTATGAAAGAGAAGTGCAAGACAGCTTAGAAATGCAGAGTGTGGTTTACTTGGATCCCACTGAAGTCCCTTTGACATCAGATGGCAGTGCATCTCCTGAGGTTGCAACAATTAACAGGACCCTGAATGATCTTGGCCTGGTTAGTTCAAATCCTCTCTCATCTTTACTGAAAATTGAAGCTTTATATATTTTTTTGAAATCTGCAGGAAAAAAATATATAGACTAACATTTGAATAGCTAAAATTTGAAATTTAGTTGAAACTTAAATCTTGATTATCCTCGCAATTATCAAATAATTTGTTGAGTTGTTGCCAAGATTCTTTTTCGGCCCGGGTCACGTTGTGACCCGGTTATCACCGAAATGTGGGTTTTTGTCTTCACGGGTTTCAGATCCAATTTCTAGTCTCTATTGTAACCTGGGTATATATACAAGGGTGTTCAGATTTGTATTGTTCACATTGAACATAGAGAATTCCAAAATAGAGAGTGAGAGACGGTGTATTTGGGGGTTTGAGAGACTTGTACGTCTCCCCCGTCTTTACTGTGAACGCAGACCATAAGCCTAGTGGTACCTTCTCGCCTTCCAAATAAGAAGGTTGAAGGTTCAAGCCCCCATGGGGACAAAGTGGGTGCGCGAGAGTGTTTCTTGCCAAGGTATAAAAAAATTATCCTAACAATTATCAAATAATTTGTTGAGTTATTGCCGGGATTCTTTGTGTGGAATTTTGTCTTGGCGAGTTTCAGACCTGGGTTCTAATCTCTATTGTAACCTGGATAGACAAGGGTGTTAGGGCTTATATTGTTCATATTGAACATAATGAATTCCGAAATTGAGAGTGAGAGGCAGAAAGGGTGTATTTGGGGGTTTGAGAGACTTGTACGTCTTCTTTTCTTCTTCACATAGTGAAATCTTTCGACGTCTTCACCATGGAGCATAGACATAGATTATAAGCCAAACCACATTGAATCTCTATGTTATATGTGGTGTGTGAGTTTTTGTTTCTGTTATTTCTTGATCGTTTTTGTGCTTTGCTGTGGTTTGTCTAAACATAATTAATGTTCAAGACCCTAACTAATTTCAAGTTCTTGTATAACAGAGCACAACAGCCAGGTTGTGTCTTTGCGCTGCTGGAGAATTAGAGAAGCAAAAATGGAGAAACCAGGAAAAGGTTGACTCTAACATAAAGGAAATTGAAGACAAACTAAATCAGATAAAGGAGTACCAAAATGTATGTAGAGTTCGGAAGATTGGTGATTATGATGCCTTCAAGCTTATGGAAGCCCCCACTGACTTCGATGCTAACGTGAGGAGGCTGGAGCTAGCAGGCATGTGGGATGAGGTTATGGAAATGTTAAAATGGTACGAACTTCCAGAAGAATTCGAGGGCAGGAAAGAGTGGATAGAGCTTGGAACCAAGTACCGGCGATTGGTGGAGCATCTGGACATTGCCAATTACTATAGGCACTCGAAGAACGACGATACTGGAGCCTACATGAAAAATGGTAGGCCAAAACGTTATAGATACACCCAAAGGTGGCGTGAACATGCTGAAAGAATGGCACCCAATTCCAGCTCCGAATCCTGTTTTTGGGCTATGATGGAGGAGAAAAGAATTAATAACAAAACGTCGGTTGGGGATGCAGAGGAGATCAAGACAGAAGCGCTAAAATGGACTTTTACTGAGGAAGGTAAGGATGTCTTCTTGGAGGGATCTACCTTTGTCAAGTGGTGGAGAGCACTTCCTCACCAACCTCCCTTGCCCACTATATAAGCAGTTTAAGAAAGAATTCAGGGGAGAGGCATTTGCTTATGAAAGGTTCAGATTATTTCAAACAGTTGAGCTCCAAAACTCACTCTCCTTTCATGGCATCGTGTAGTTCATGTGAAAATAATAAGACTACTCTAGCTATAATGTATGCAATGTTTTACAGTCTTTGAATGAATATGTAACAAGATTTTGGAGCACAGAAGAGCAACTTACTTGTCAATTTCTTTGTACTCATCCTCAAACTGCAAGACAGACATGGCCAACATAGTTGCAAGTCATGAGCTCCTAAAAGATATCATTCTAACATTCTGTAAGCTTTAAAATTTGAAATTCTAGAGTTGAGAAATTTCTGAGTCAAATAGAATCAATGGTCATTCAAGTAGTTGAGTTTGCAGGTGATGAACTTGTGTAACTTTTAAGCTACAATTGTTGTGAAAACCAAGACTTGGGAAAAACAGATTCTTGGAGACTGTCTAAATCATCTGGCTTAAAAAGATAAAGAAATAATAGAGAAGAATGGAAACATCATGAATTTCTTATGGTTTATGCAAAGAAATGATAGAGTAATTCTTAGTAAAGCAGGAATACGGCATAAATCGAACGCACTGCTGATTCTAAACCAGCTGTAATGTTTTGATAAAGACCTAGAAGCTCCATACTAATGGAGATCTAATGTGAAAGCAGAACAACAGTTATTTGGGTTACAAGAGAACATATAAATGAATAAATTTCTGAATATCAGAATTAAGATTGCCAAATGTCTTGAATAAAATTTGCAACTTCATTATGAACATGCTAGCCTGGGAACTTTAAAACTATTTGAGAGCTGTAAGTATAAATGGAGAATAATACCCCATCATTTAAATTCCATATGCAGGATAGGTTCCAAACCCACCATGAGAAGTGGAAGAAAATTAATTATCCTGCCTTTTGGAGCAATAAGCACAACACCAATGATGGGGTTCTAAAACCATTCAACTTCACCAGCTAAAAAACATAAAAAAAAAAAAAAAAAAAAAATTGAAGCCTATGATCCATTCAGATTGATGACCATCCCCATAGCCCACAGTGGCTGGAGCCTCATGCACCGTGACAGGTAAGTGCATGAAATGTACTAGAACTGGAACCCAACTCTGAAATAAAGTTTTGCAAGGTCCACCAATCTAGACCTAGAGGAGGATGAATAGGTATTGTAGAACAATTTAAAAATCTATTTTCAGGTATTCCGGTTATGATTTGAGTTTAACTAAATAAACTTAACTTGTTTCAGTTTGTCTAATTAAATATTATATAATTAATAATTCCATATTAAAATAAGCATGCAAACCATAAAATAAAGAAAGCAATAAAGCAATAAATAAAAGACACCAGAATTTATGTGGAAAAACCTTTTATCAGAAGTCAAAAAACTACAGAACCTATTGTAGGCAACTGATCCACTATAGAAAACTATGTATAACTTAAGTCACAGTTCAATACCCTCGAACCCTTAGTTGATCTCTCTACAAAATAAGACACCAAACCTTCAATACTCTCGAAGATCTCTATAGAAAACTATGCTTCTGTAATTATTAGCATCAGCCACTAGTCCTCCAATATGATAATATAGTGTTGATTGTTAAAAATGTGTTGAATAGTCTTCAGCAGCTCAGCAACAGATGTATAAACACATATATTCAGTAACTCACCAAATGCTAATGCATATGATGATTATTGTAAATAAAGATGCACTAAAACCTCAAAAGTAATCTCTCAAAAATATATGAAAAATGTGCAACTCATGAGATATGATCTTGTGACTAAAAACAGAAATTTTGTTTATGCTTTTTAAAGATATATGAAAATTTATTGAAAAAGCTCTCTAGGGTTTCAGATATCACAAGTATTTATAATCATCTTAGAAGAGTGTTTATCATGTTAGAACTCAGTGTTATAATCTCCATACTCGTCGATCCATCGATGCTTTGTCTCGATTGATCGAGACGACTATAGTAATCTTCGATCAATAGCTCTATCGATCAAACCTCTGCAATTTCTAACACTTAAAATATCTTGCTAAAACATGTTTTAATGTTGAAATCATGCAATAACAAGCATACTTAGGAATCAAAATAAGTTTATGAAACTTTGAAATAAAGGTGTCAAATATATGCAATGCATGAATCTAATTGAAGTCATAGTGTGAATTTACCTTTTATCCTTTTTGACGAAAATTACTAATTTAACTTTTGTTGAAACTTGGTCTTCATCTCGAAAATAATTTACACTTACCTCACAATTAATTAGAACACATCTAACCAACTAAAAATAAAACAAAAATACATTGGTTAAGTTTTGATCTATGAAATTTTCCAACTTAGTCCTATTAACAGGCTAGCCTTTTTTACTATTTAGTTAAAGGAAAATGATATTAAAACTGAAACCAAAGACCGAGTGAGGGAGTGGAAGGAAGCCTAGCCTTTTGATGCTCCTACCTAAATGCATCATATCTTCTCATTTTGGTCCTTGGCTTTAGCAAGCATATCACCACCCTTAGTTAAATGGTAGGGGTATAACTCGGATGAGTTGGATGGATTTGGGGGGGATCAAATTTTTGAACTCGAGTTATAAAAATTGGGCTGAAAATAGGGTTGATCTTGGGTTAGTCTCAGGTTTGGTTACTCATGTGTGCTAAAAATTCAAAAAACTGAATGTATATTTATAAAAAATTGTAAATAAATTCTTAAAAAATTTATTCTCCAAATGATTTAAAGAAAAAAGAAATGGAAAGAAAAGATATCTATCATGATTATAAGTATTTTTAATATATTTTAAATTAGAAATATATAAAATTCAAGTTAAAATTTGAGTTGGATTTGTTAACGCATCAATTTGCACTCTGTCCTAATTAAGTTCGGGATGAGATTTTGTAACCCAAATTCAAATCTAATATAGAATTGTTTGCCCAATTAGTTTGTAAAAAGTCAGGCTAGCTTCGAGTTGGCCGGTCCAAATTCGACCCTTAGAAAGAACCACATCATCAAACTGAGTAGAAGTGAAAATGAAGTTAGTCTCTTCATTCTAAAAAGACTATTTAGTTTCTTTATTCCAACCATACTTTTAAGAACTTCAATCTCATAAAATCTCCACTTTAAACTTGCTGGTAATCAATATTCCATCTGATGTCTATATTGTTGATCCCCTAAAAGAGAGTATTTGAGATATAGTGTTAGCACCATAGACCCGAATCCTCTCCGGTACAATATTTTTTTCTGTAATTTTCTAAGGTTCAACTTCATCGTATTTACTTTGAAATTTCACCAATTTTAATGATAAATTTCATCACTATAATGGTGAAATTTCACCCATTTTTACTCACCGATAAAAATAATGAAATTCACCATTTAAATTTTTGAAATTCATGGTGGTGAAATTGAATTTCACTTATATAAGGCGACATATTTATATCATGTTACTTTTCAACACTCACAAATAGGTGCCGAATACTTTCTAAATGTATATATAATTTTATTTTTATTATTTTGGAAATATAAATGATATTCTCAGATACTTCGATAATGTATCTTAGAGTTCTCAAATATTTCTATCCGATATTTCTTGGATACTTAAGACACATATTTAACAATTATTTAACATTAAAATATAACTTTTGGTAGTATAATATCATGGTATAATTGTTAAAACAGAAAAAAAAAAAAAAAAAAAACAACAACAACAACTTGCAATACATGCTCTCAACTTGTTTATCATAATTTTCTCCTAAAACAATGTAGTGACACATTATTCGTTGCATCCCTATATTAGTATTGTATCATGTCTGTATCTCGTATATGTGTCATACTTTTATGGTTTAGGATCTAATTTGTGAGTTGTTGATCATCATCATCATCGTCATCATCATCATCATCATCATACGAATGGGTCGGTCACATCTTTAACAATCACTAGAAAATAGAGTCTTACTAAAAACACAAATGTGAAAGGAGAATGGTGTAGAATTCTAACATGGAAGGAGAGAAACAATCGTATTTGCCGAAACACCTCAGAATCTCCTTTGAAAACCCTCAAACTCCATTGTTGAATCTGTTCGGCTCCGTCTCTTCTCTGTTAGACAATGCAAGTGTCCCCTCGCACCTTCCATTGCCGACGATCGTTCTTTGATGCCTCAGACAAAAATGAATGCGCCGTGCAATCACAGCCATATGTATACACGCATCCGAATATCTTCTCGAGAAAAACCTCTCTTTCCCTTTTCATCTTTGCTCCATTGCTTGGAGCTGTGGCCAACACAACTCTTTATTTTGGGCCTTTCTTGTTGTTTGGGCCTTTAGGCTTGTAAGCCCACATGGGCTCTTGCCGATGTTTTTGAAGGCCTTGGAGTATGCCCCTAAGTATCAAAAAAATGAATAGAAATTTGTGTAATTTGCTCAATTTTTTTTAGTGATTTAAAAAATACCACTAACGTTTATATATGGTAGTTAGAATATATATATATAATGTTAGAATATTAGTGAATAAATAAAATTTCTTTAAAGAAAAATAAAAATGAAGATAAATGATCAGGAGGGCATTTTCGTAATAATAACCTCCCTCACGAGGTTTTCATTAGTTGGAGGTGGTTTAATGCACAAAAAAAAAATAGACGAGGGGTGTTTATTGCCAATCAAGAATAGACAAAGTATACTAGAGAGATGATTTTTTTTTTTAAGATGATCATTGATGTAAGAAAAATGTATTTCATATTATGAGCTATCAAAACTCTGAAGACATTCTAAGGCCTATGTCACACGTTTGAAAATGCAACAACTAATGATAACATATAATTAAGAGAACTTATAAGCACTATAAATTGTCTCTTTAATGCCATGTAGTATGTAAAAAGCCACAAACTTGATGTCAATGGCTTCAAGGAGAAAATTCACAAAATCTTCTTGTATGTTTCAAAAGGATAATATACCATACAAGAATAGAAATAGACAAAATCTTACATCACAAGAGTGTTAACATGTCAGCTGGTAGCTGTAAATTAAAAGAATCAATTTTTAAAAATTCTTAGAACAATCAAACTAGGGATGACAACGGAGCCGGTATGGTGCATGTGGGGGTGCCCTTTCCTATTCTCATTTCCGTTTAGAAAAGTTATCCCGATTCCCGTCCCACCCCATTTTATAAATGGGGCAGGGTCAGACGGGACAGGGGAGACGTAAACAGAACACGGCGAATTTTTTTATTTTTTTAAGCACTTTTTTTTTAAGGGATTACTTTTGTAATTATACTATTTTTATTATTTACATTCTTATGTGATAAGGTCCTTGATAATTTACATGTGTACCGCCAATAAGATTTGAATTAATAAATCTTATATATATAATTATCTAATAGTAATTTTGTATGTATATTATATATATAAGGGTAATATAGTAAATATAAAATATAAATGGGGCAGGCAGGGCAGGGGTGCCTATCCCCATCCCCGTCCCGCAACTTTGTGAATTTTTTTCCTACACTCCAAAACCATTTTAGCCTCCTTCATAACCAGTTTAAATAGGATGGGACGAGGCGGTTTCCCCCGGGGCGGGTTAAATTGTCATTCCTAAATCAAGGGTGTTAATGATAAAAAAAGAGAAAATTAGCAAATTACACATATTATTTAAACTCGAGTGTTTGTGTGTCGTTTGAGAATCAAATGGAGGACGTCCGATTTTACTACTCATCCCAGAATACTTCTAATTCACTGGACTAGCCGTGCGGATTAAATAATTTCAATATTTAAAAAATTAATTTTACAGAACTCCGCAAATTTTATTTTTTTGACTAGATGAGGGTTGTTTATTGCCAATCAAGAATAGACAAAGTATACTAGAGACGATTTTTTTTTTTTTAAGATGATCATTGATGTAAGAAAAATGTATTTCATATTATGAGCTATCAAAACTCTGAAGACATTCTAAGGTCCATGTCACACATTTGAAAATGCAACAACTAATGATAACATATATTAAGAGAACTTATAAGCACTATAAATTGTCTCTTTAATGTCATATAGCATGTAAAAAGCCACAAACTTGATGTCAATGGCTTCAAGGAGAAATCCACAAAATCTTCTTGTATGTTTCAAAAGGATCCTATACCGTACAAGAATAGAAATAAACAAAATCTTCTCACTGTATTATTAAAGAGTGAACATCACAGGAGTGTTAATATGTTAGCTGGTATCCGTAAATTAAAAGAATCAATTTTTAAAAAATCTTAGAACAATCAAACTAGGGATGGCAACGGAGCGGGTATAGTGAATGTGGGGGTGCCCTTTCCCATCCCCGTTCCCGTTTTGAAAAGTTATCCCCATTCCCGTCCCACCCCATTTAATAAACTGGGGCGGGGGTGAGATTGGACAGGGGGGAGACGTAAACAGAACACGGCGATTTTTTTTGTTTTTTTTAAGCACATTTTTTAGGGGATTACTTTTGTAATTGTACTATTTTTATTATTTACATTCTTATGTGATAAGATAATTTACATGTGTACCGCCAATAAGATTTGAACTAATAAATCTTATATATATAATTATCTAATAGTAATTTTGTATGTATATTATATATATAAGGGTAATATAGTAAATATAAAATATAAATGAGACGGGATATTGATACAAAGGTATTTTTAAGCTTTTTGCTTCGTTGGATAAATGTAATTTATTTTTCTTTCTACCAGGGAACTGCATTTTCCATTTGTTTGTATTTAGTTTAATGCTCTTGTGAGTGTTCATTAAAAGTATAATTTTAATAATCCTCAATTCTTGATTGATAATTTGAAGTATACAAAAAATAAAGAGGTTTTATTGACAAAAAGAATCAAGAGTGTTTGTTGGTAATATAAGAAAATGTTTACATTATGTGTTCTTTGTCAAGTATGGAAAATGGAGGTTCCAGTTTGACAATAGTCATTTGTTGCAGATAAATTGGAAGGTTAGGTCTTTACTTGGACTAGTCCTCATAATACCCTTGGATTGAAGAACTAGCAATGTGGAGTGGGCTTTGGCCTATATGTGGCTATAGCCATTGGACTATATAGTTGTTCTGTTAATACAAATTTTATTACTATTAATTTTATTTCTTATTTTTTTTCTCTAATTAGGTGATAATTGTTTTTGAGGTAACTGACCCATGCTTTCAATTTGCTTGTATTAACATTTTTGGATTTTCTTGTTAGGATAATGAAATTAATCATATTTAACATTTTTTCTTATCACCATAAATTTTCTGCTTTCGGCAAGGCCCCCACCAACCCATTATTATTAAGCATCTGGCTGATTGACATAAAATGACAAAAATACCCTTAGATAAAAAAATATAAAAAAATTTAAAAATAAAGAAAAAAAAGTGAGTAATTTAACGAAAAAAGAAAAAAAACATTAATTTGCTGAAAAATATAAAAAAATACTGAAAAGAGAAACAAAGAAATTTAATTTGATAAAAGAAATACCAAAAAAAATATACCAAGAAAAAAAAATTGGTGAATTAAAGTTCTTTTTTTTTGGCAAATTAAAGTTCTTTTTTTGGTAATTTTTTGGTAAATTAATCACTTTTTTTCTTTTTATTTTTGTATCTGTAAGATTATTTTTGTCATTGTACTTCAATTCTTAATCCAAATAGTACCAAATAGGGGTAAATTGCACCAACTTGTAAGTTGAAGGGTGTTTGTTGCACTAAAAAAAAAAAAGGAGGAGTATTGTGCACTATTTTAAAACCCCAAGGATTTATTGCACTTCAACCTTAATTATATTTAACATTTTTTCCTAATGACAATCAACATTCTGCTTGGGACAACACCAGCCCGTTATTGAAATTCAAAACCAAACAAGTACTGTTTTGTTGGGCTTGTAAATCATATGGCTTATTTCTATTCGGCCCAGAGAATATTAAAAACAAAATGTTTTTCCACTGCCAGGATTTGAACCTGGATTCTTTTTCCACAGAATTGCCAAAGTGCTACAGTGGATTCCTTTAATTGATTATTGATAATTATTATTCTTATTTAACATTATTATATCCACCATAAATGAATCTACTTTGGGCAAGGCCCACCCTAGCCCATTATTGAAACCTAGAATCAAATGTAATAGAAGTTAAATTAGTACCCAAAGAATATGGATGATTTCTATTGGACCCAAAGAATATAAAATATAAAAAAAATCATTCAAACTGCTAGGATTTGGACATAGATTCATTTCATCACAGAATTTCCAATATGCTACTGTAGAATTTGTTTTCTATTTAATAAAATATATTACATAAAATAAAATAGTTATTGATTAATTCACTCTGTGTTTAAAATTTTGTGTTACACTGATATAGTAGACATGTGTTAGAGGGTCTTGTTCTACATCAGATCCGAATAAAAAAGTGATTGTGTATAAATAAGTGGATATGTAATACTACCTAATAACATAATTTTTTTAATAGAGTGTAAGTGTCCAACCCGTTACAGTAGATCATGCCTCATTTTAAACCAAATAGCTTTTGTTCATAAGCCCAATAGCAATTATAAATCATATGTGTAATGTATATAGAATATATATTATATAATATAATAATATACCTTATTACTTTTCATTGTTTCTTTGTTTGTTGGTGATACTGTCCTTTTTGAGATCTTGAGGTTCAGATTTCTAAGTTGCTTTTACAGCTTTCTCATACTTTTCTTGCTCAAGTTTCGTCAATATTATTTTGTACCATGTTACTTCTTCTTTTTTTTTCTTTCTTTTTTTCTCTACGTGATCTTTTTAAATATTTTTGTACATATTTATTTCATACTCAACTATATATATATATTTAACTATTTTTGTAATCGAATATACCAAAGTTTGGCTAGACATACTTAACTTCACATGTACAATAATTTTTTTTTTTTATATTTCAGCCTAGTTCGACTCCAATCATAGAATGCTTCGTTCCTACATGAGAATAAATCTTCTAATATATTATACATGTATGGTCTCTTTTTCTCTATTACAAATTCTTAAGCCTAATTTTACCTTTTAAGAGAGAGGTTTTATTCAATTTATAGAGTAAATTACAAAAAAAAAAAAAAAAAAACTCTTTAAACTATTAAGTTTTCAGATTTATAGGATTTGTCCCTCCTCTGTTTTGCTACTGGAATGAACACAAAATATCTATTACAATAGTTATCTTTTCTGGGCTTGTTCTCTTACAATTATTGTCTACTTGTTTTATTTTTCCCATAATTACTTTTAAACATGAGCCTGTTTGCAACTTCAGCTAACAGCCCAATCCTATACATACTTTATTCTAAGTATACTGGCTTAAATTTGTGAAAGAAAAGGAAAAAAAAACACACATACAAAGGTATGAATTGGTGTAATATATAGGGGTTAATTCACTAAACCCCCTTATACTAAATAATTTCATCGTCCAACTCCCTTATACTACATAATCCTCAACAAACTCCCATTACCTTTTCAAAATATTATCAATGTACTCTCAAATTGTCAATTTGTTGTCAGACACTAACGAAAAAGACACACGTGAGTGGCATGTGAGAAATTATAGTCTTAATATGACCAAAATACCCTTTACAATGACTAAAACATCCCTCACTACTTACCTGGCCCGACCAATGTTATTTATTATCTGAACCGACCCCCCTGACCCAACCCTATGTTAGCATCCAAGTCATCGTCATCTTTGCATGAATAAACCACTCACGCACCTGCAAAACTACAATGGTAAACTATAATGGTCATCTTCTCTACAACGACTATATATATAATCTTCTCTATAAAATAATCCACTGACGACTACATCTTCTTCTTCCTCAAGACGGGTGATTGTCCTTGTTGGTTTGCAACAATAGAAAATTCGAACTCCATATTTCGTAGCCTAACAAATCAATTATTGTTATCTATTTGCTTTTGTTTAAATTGATTGCTTGTGGGTTGTATTATATTATTTTCGTAATAATGTTTGTTTACAGTTGTATTCAATTTTATCGGAAATGTCTTCCTCAAGCACAAGATCTATTAATGGTGGTCCAGGTGTGAGGTATATGAATCGATTTTGTCGTCGTGGCATTTTAGTTGATATCAAAGTAATTGAATCCAATGAAAATAACAACATGGGGAGGCTATGCTATGTCTGTGCCAAGAGAATATGTCGTTTATGGTCATGGAGTCATTTCTCCAATGACATATACATAATTTTTGTCTGAGTAAATTGGAAGACGACATTGCTGAGTTGAAGTTTGATGTTTATGCTATTAGTTCTTGTTTGGAAGCAATGAAAGGAAGATAAAATTTGATGAAGAACCTTATTGCAACATGCATTATCTTCTCTATTGTTGCATCTCTGTTACTTTATGAGAGAACTAAGTGTCCTTTGTATTAATGTTTCTGGGAATATTTTTGTGATAAACTTTTTGGATGAATTGTAAGCACTATCTTTTGTAATGAACTCATGTAATCTTTTGTTATGAATTTATGAAGTTAATCGATGTGAAGCCAAACCTAAGCCATGCACTCTATTTTGTAATCAACACACAAGCCATGATTGTGAAGCCAAAGTCACTGAAATGTCATATATTTGAAACAAAAATATGTCATACATGTGAAATCAAAACGAATACACTGTCATACATGTGAAACCAAAACATGTCATACATGTGAAACCAAAACGAATGCACTGTCATACATTCAAACTATTGCACTGTGAAGTCATGACCAACACACAAAATCTGTCATACATGAAGTCATGACCATTGCACTGTCATACATGTTAAAGTAAAGGCATTGCATTGTTATACATTTGAAACCAAAATAAAGCTGTCATACCTCCCACAAAAAAGTTATTGTTATTACAAATATTTTGTTCAAATTCATTACAAAACAAATTGGTTTACATTATCCTAGGTACCCACACACTATCCAATAGTCAAACCATTAGAAAAGAAAATATTAAAAGTAGCCATCAACCATCTATACACAACCATTACAAAAAATATATATATTAAAAATAGCTATCAACCAACTATGCACTGACATCCCCATATACAATCTTATATATAAAAAAAAACCCTGAGTTTATCTTTATGATCCATCAACCAACTTGCCAAAAAAAAAAAAAAATGGATGTCAATAACGTACAATAAAGCAAAGCAAAATTATTATCCGAATATCCACTTAAAATATGGATGTTAGGTGAATGTTGATGCATATCTAATAAAGTATAATAAATGTGAAGCTTATTGCATTCATACCAATTTGATTTATTAAGATAAATTGATAACATTTTTAGATAATATTGTCTTAAATTCTGAAATTTATTTTTTATTATTGAATTTTTTTAAGCAATATTAAATAAAAAATTCAAAAACAATAGAAAAAAAAAAGCATTTATTATTCATAAATGTAATGAATGAAAAGTATTTCATTGTATTTTAACGTGTTAAAATTTTTACAAAATTATTCTGACACCCTTGTTAGACTAACGATTTGTTAAACAAAATCACATTTAATATACAATTACAAAAGTACCCTCATATTATAATGCTTTTGTGCAAAAATAACTTTAATTTCTAATCATTTAACCGAAATTAACATGTTTTATATATGTATTTTCTTCATCAATACCACAATAACACTATCACCACCGAAGATAGTTTTGGCATTTTAATTTTTTTATATTAATTAATTATAACAGAGTCAATTAACGGCCCGAGTACCCGAAGTAAAGTCAATCAAACCCGATGAGAGATTGACTGACATATATTAAAAACTTTAATCCGAATGTAATCAGACAAAACCTCACGAGAGATTAAAATAATTTATCCAAAATTTTAAAAGGTTTATTTGTCATTAATGTTTAAAAGTAGAACCTTTTTTTTTTTTTCAAAGTTTTACGAGAGTTATTTTTTTTTTTTTAAAATTTAAAGTAGGAGTTATTAGTAATTTTTCTTATTTTTAAGGATAAATTACTCTAATACCTCCTCATCTTCATTTTTATAACTTTTGAAAAATAACCTAGGAAGCACGGACACGGGACACGGGTACGACACGACACTGACACGGCCATACGGGAAACTTTAAAAAAATAGGACACGGACACGGCGGGGATACGGCTATAAAATAATAATATAATATATTAATATATATTCATTATTTAATAAAAAATACTACATTACAGAAATAATTCAATTCATCATCATGCAATTAAGAACTAAACAAACTTATAAACAAAGATAGACAAATAGATTAAAATAAATTAAAGAACTAGACTTATTTGGTCTTCTACGTGTATTTAGCTTATATTTTAATCATAACTTAGTATCATACAATTTATATTCGAAATATTTGAATATACATCATTGCTATGAAGTGTCCAATACGTCTTTACGAAGTGTCCGAGAAGTGTCCAAGGAGTGTCCTAAAAAGAAAAATGTCAGGACACTTCTACGAAGTGTCCGACACGTGTCCGAGTGTCCGACACGGTATTCGAGTGTCCGACACGGGTACGACACCCTCGGTGAAGTGTCCGTGCTTTCTAGAAAATAACTCTCACACCGGTCAGAATTATAATACGTTAGTTGTGTTAAATTGTTAATAGATGAATTCAAGTTACCATTGTACCCTCATATATAATATAATATTTTATTCATCCTCTTATATAAGATAATAAAAATATGAAAAGACAAAACTACCCTCTAATTATAATCTGACCAAAACCAAGACTCCGGCCAAAACCATTCACCACTGCTGCAACCATTTCCCCGTCAAATCTCCGGCCACAACCATTCATCACGTAGAGACACCCTACATCCATCATCAGCCTGTTGTTGCTACCACCACCGGCACTATCACAGCCCCTTGCCACCACCACTGCTGCACCGTCACCCCGCTGCCATTAATCCCCGACGCCCATTGCACCACCATAGACCCCTCTCCAAAACCCACCATCGTAACCCAGCTAACCCCAATCACCCACCCAACCCACCGCACCTCCTGCCGCTCCTTACTGTCTCTACCTTTCCACCACCACTACATAAGCCTGACATCACAAACAAATCACAGATGTTACATAGTATATATTACACACACGAGTATATATATATATATATACACCTGTAACACCAAAATCAAAATCACAAATTCAGTTTTAAGCACCATGGTTTGGAGTTTTTAACCATCAATCAACACAGTCGTAGAAAGAGAGGCAGAGACAACAACTCATCAACCCTATCCGTCTCCAATCAAAACCCTAAACAGCAAAATAGTCGACCTTTCAATCTCCAACCCAAACCCTCAAAAAAATTCAAATCCATTTCTAGAAACATGGTCTCCAATTCTACCCAAACTATCTCATCGATCCATTCATTTCTTTCGAAAGCCTAAAAAATGTCATCTGAAACAACAAAGTGAGAGGAGAGAGAGAGAATCGCGATGGAAGGAGGAGCTGGTGGTGCCGTCGGTGGGAGGAGCTGGTGGTGCCGTCGCTAGATTCTGTAAGTGGAAAGAGAAGTCTTGAGGCAGGGGTACTTTAGTCCTATTATAAATGAGACAAATGGTGATTTGATCTGATTCACAAGGTTATATTTGTAAATGCACTTTTCATATCAGAATAATTTACCCTATTTTCAATTTAGTTGAATGTTCATCTTATTAATCTCTCTATCTTTTTTTTTTTTTCTTTTGTTAAAAGCTGGCCCCACACGGTAGAATCTGCTTGACCAGAATGAGTCAAGCTCAAGCAAAATAAATAACGGAGATGGAAACAATTTTCGAAAGTCCCTAGCAATTTCCTACTCACCAATCACATTGCATCCAAGTCAAGCAGACTCCGAAGTCAATGATTGTGTGTAAAGACAAAAATGTCTTCCATCCATCCCCATGGTTCCACCACAAAGCAGGGGCAGTCCTAGTAATCTTCCACACCCTTTTCCTACAAATGAAGCAAAGCTAAGAACAAAAGCTTCAGCAACAGCTCTCTGCACCATTGCAAACAAACTCAGTTGATCAAAACAAGTGAAAAGATGGTTGGTGGGAGGCTTGGAGAGGGAATTGGAGTGAGTGAAGAGGTGATCAAGAAAGCTTGTACTCTTTCCAGGAAAGCTCACAGTTCTTCCAAGAATCCATACCTGTCCGAGAAAATTCGCAGCTCGTCGGAGATCGTTTTTGGGTTCTCTGGATCTTGGTCTGTGGATGATTGGTTCACTAGAAACACTGAGAAAGCTCCTTTCGGGGAAATTAAGGCCGATCATGAGCTGTTCCCTTCCCTTAGGAGTATCGGCAACGACGTCGTCGCGCTGGGGAATGAAGCATTCATTAGTAGATTTCGAGAGATTCTACGAAGATCAATGCTCCAAAATGAGGTACAGATTTCAGTTATTCTTATTTTTATCAATGATTTTTGTTAGAAAAATAGTATACTATTTTTAGTGATTTACAGTTAATTAAGACTAGTAGGAAAGGAAATTATATACTATAATCTATTTTTTTTCAAATAATAAAGCAACAACTTAAAATTTTTGAAGATGATAAAAGAAACTCATCTGTAGCAATTTTTAGTGCTTTCTAGTTGACTATGAATATATTAACTACTTACCATCCATTACAGAAGGAAATATATATATATATATATATATATATATATATATATATATATATATATATATATATAGAAGTTGTTTACTTTGACAACTCGTTTCTTTAATTTGGGCATGTGTAACTATGTTTCTTGTACATGTTTCCAGTTTTTTATGTTACAAAATTTAATGATTTTTGCACCCTAGCAAAACTATAATGACATATGTGTTTTCTAAAACTTCACAAAATAAAAAAAAAAACTTGTTAGGTAAAATTCCTAAATAATAAGTTTAGAAACATTAAAAAAGATAAAAGGCTAATAGCACTTTATTTAAGATTTTTAAAAAATATATAAATTTAATTTAATCAACTATAATGACATATATACTCTTTTCTCTGCTAGTATAATGTTTTTTAAATAAAAATTCAAAAAAATAAAAAATTGTTAGATGAAATTCTTAAATAAAATTCTATTGGCGTTTTATTTTTTTTTATGTTTCTAAACTGGAGCGAAAATAATTTCTTCTTTTCCCATTTCTTATTATTTGGAGCTCAATATGAAATCCTATTTTCTTGAAAGGCTCATTAAAGCTTGATCTCTCCCCACATATAGCCAAGAGAACCAGTGTGCCCCCTTCTTAGAAACAGAAAACTCTTCTTAGTTATTGAACCAAGCAGGTCCTAAATATCCAATTAGCAATTGTAAAAATAAAAGAATCTAAACCAACCTTTTATTGAGAATGGAACCAATTCATTCCAACTTTCATAGCAATGTTCCAAAGTTACATTATTTTTATTTATTTTTTCTAATCCCTTCTCTGAAAGTTGAAAATTCAATATAATGTAACAAATGTGATTGTCAGGTCGATAAAGCATTCAAAGAGAAGAAGCAGGTAGTATTTGCAGGGCACTCTTCAGGTGGTGCAGTGGCCATTTTTGCAACCATCTGGTTTTTAGACAAGTACCAAAGAGGAGCAGACAGTAGCCAAAAGTCGCCTCGCTGCATAACATTTGGATCTCCTCTTGTTGGTGATCGGATTTTCTCACATGCTCTTAGGCGAGAGAACTGGGCTGATTTCTTCATACATTTTGTCATGAAGTATGACATTGTCCCTCGCATAATGCTCAGCCCTCGCGCATCCATTGAACAACAATTATGGAGGATTCTTACTTTCTTCAATCCAAAATCCACGAATAGCGAGCGTGAAGCCATTGGGAACGGAGAGGCTTCAACTTTCTTTATGACAGTGATGAGGAATGCGTCGTCAGTTGCAAGCCATGCTGCGTGCATTCTCAAGGGGAGCACCAATTTGTTGTTGGAAACTCTAGCCAACTTCATACAACTTAGTCCTTATAGACCTTTCGGCACCTATATCTTCTGCTCTGGGAATGGGAACCTGGTTGTTGTGAAGAACCCCGATGCTGTTCTGCAATTGTTGTTCTACTGTTCTCAGTTGAGCGACGAAAGAGAAGCTGCAAAGATTGCCTATAGAAGCTTAGAGGAACATTTGATTTTGGGCTATGAAAGAGAAGTGCAAGACAGCTTAGAAATGCAGAGTGTGGTTTACTTGGATCCCACTGAAGTCCCTTTGACATCAGATGGCAGTGCATCTCCTGAGGTTGCAACAATTAACAGGACCCTGAATGATCTTGGCCTGGTTAGTTCAAATCCTCTCTCTTCTTTACTGAAAATTGAAGCTTTATATATGTTTTTGAAATCTGCAGGAGAAAAATATATAGACTTAACATTTGAATAGCTAAAATTTGACATTTAGTTGAAACTTAAATCTTGATTATCCTCACAATTATCAAATAATTTGTTGAGTTGTTGCCAGGATTCTTTTTCAGCCCGGGTCGCGTTGTGACACAGTTATGACAGAAATGTGGGTTTTTGCCTTCGCGGGTTTCGGATCCAGTTTCTTGTCTCTATTGTAACCTGGGTATATATACAAGGGTGTTAGGATTTGTATTGTCCACATTGAACATAGAGAATTCCGAAATAGAGAGTGAGAGGCAGAAAGTGTGTATTTGGAGGTTTGAGAGACTTGTACGTCTCCTTTTTTGCTTCGCATAGTGAAATCTTTCGCTGTCTTTATCGTGAACGCAGACCATAAGCCTAGTGGTACCTTCTCGCCTTCCAAATTAGAAGGTCGAAGGTTGAACCCCCCATAGGGACAAAGGGGGTGCGTGGGAGTGTTTCTTGCCAAGGTATACAAAAATTATCCTAACAATTATCAAATAATTTGTTGAGTTGTTGCCGGGATTCTTTTCAGCCCGGGTCGTGTTATGACCTGAAACGTGAGGCTTTGTGTGGAATTTTTCTTGGCGGGTTTCAGACCTGGGTTCTAATCTCTATTGTAACCTGGATATACAAGGGTGTTAGGGCTTATATTGTTCATATTGAACATAGAGAATTCTGAAATTGAGAGTGAGAGACAGAAAGGGTGTATTTGGGGGTTTGAGAGACTTGTACGTCTTCTTTTCTTCTTCGCATAGTGAAATCTTTCACCGTCTTCACCATGGACGTAGATTATAAGCCGAACTACATTAAATCTCTATGTTATATGTGGTGTGTGAGTTTTTGTTTCTATTATTTCTTGATTGTTTTTGTGCTTTGCTGTGATTTGTCCAAACATAATTAATGTTCAAGACCCTAACTAATTTCAAGTTGTTGTATTACAGAGCACAACAGCCAGGTTGTGTCTTCGCGCTGCCGGAGAATTAGAGAAGCAAAAACGGAGAAACCAGGAAAAGGTTGACTCCAACATAAAGGAAATTGAAGATAAACTAAATCGGATAAAGGAGTACCAAAATGTATGTAGAGTTCGGAAGATTGGTGATTATGATGCCTTCAAGCTTATGGAAGCCCCCACTGACTTCGATGCTAACGTGAGGAGGCTGGAGCTAGCAGGCATGTGGGATGAGGTTATTGAAATGTTAAAAAGGTACGAACTTCCAGATGAATTCGAGGGCAGGAAAGAGTGGATAGAGCTTGGAACCAAGTACCGACGATTGGTGGAGCATCTGGACATTGCCAACTACTATAGGCACTCGAAGAACGACGATACTGGAGCCTACATGAAAAATGGCAGGCCAAAACGTTATAGATACACCCAAAGGTGGCGCGAACATGCTGAAAGAATGGCACCCAATTCCAGCTCCGAATCTTGTTTTTGGGCTATGATGGAGGAGAAAAGAATTAATAACAAAACGTCGGTTGGGGATGCAGAGGAGATCAAGACAGAAGCACTAAAATGGACTTTTACTGAGGAAGGTAAGGATGTCTTCTTGGAGGGATCTACCTTTGTCAAGTGGTGGAGAGCACTTCCTCACCAACCTCCCTTGCCCACTATATAAGCAGTTTAAGAAAGAATTCAGGGGAGAGGCATTTGCTTATTTCAAACAGTTGAGCTCCAAAACTCACTCTATTTTCATGGCATCATGTAGTTCATGTGAAAATAATAAGACTACTCTAGCTATAATGTATGCAATGTTTTATTGTCTTTGAATGAATATGTAACAAGATTTTGGAGCACAGAAGAGCAGCTTACTTGTCAATTTCTTTGTACTCATCCTCAAACTACAAGACAGACATGGCCAACATAGTTGCAAGGCATGAGCTCCTGAAAGATATCATTCTAACATTCTGTAAGCTTTAAAATTTGAAATTATGGAGTTGAGAAATTTCTGATTCAAATAGAATCAATGGTCATTCAAGTAGTTGAATTTGCAGGTGATGGACTTGTGTAATTTTTAAGCTACAAGTGTTGTGAAAACCAAGACTTGAGAAAAACAGATTCTTGGAGACTGTCTAAATCATCTGCTTACAAAAATAAAGAAATAATAGAGAAGAATGGAAACATCATGAATTTCTTATGGTTTATGCAAAGAAATGATACAGAGTAATTCTTAGTAAAGCATGAATAGGCATAAATCGAACGCAGCACTGCTGATTCTAAACCAGCTGTAATGTCTTGCTAAAGACCTAGAAGCTACATAGTAATGGAGATTTAATGTGAAAGCAGAACAACAGTTATTTGGGTTACAAGAGAACATATAAATGAATAAGCTTCTGAATATCAGAATTAAGATTGCCAAATGTGTTGAATAAAATTTGCAACTTCATTATGAACATGCTAGCCTGGGAGCTTTAAAACTATTTGAGAGCTGTAAGTATAAATGGAGAATAATACCCCATCATTTAAATTCCATATGCAGGACAGGTCCCAAACCCATCATGAGAAGTGGAAGAAAATTAATTATCCTGCCTTTTGGAGCAATAAGCACAACAACAATGATGGGGTTCTAAAACCATTCAATTTCACCAGCTAAAAAACATAAAAAAAAAAAAAAATTGAAGCCTATGATCCATTCAGATTGATGACCCTCCCCATACCCCACAGTGGCTGGAGCCTCATGCACCGTGACGGGTAAGTGCATGAAATGTACTAAAACTGGAACCCAACTCTGAAATAAAGTTTTGCAAGGTCCACCGATCTAGACCTAGAGGAGGATGAATAGGTATTGTAGAACAATTTAAAAAACTATTTTCAGGTATTCGGGTTATGGTTTGAGTTTAACTAAATAATCTAACTTGTTTCAGTTTGTCTAATTAAATATTATATAATTAATAATTCCATATTAAAATAAGCATGCAAACCATAAAATAAAGAAAGCAATAAATAAAAGACACCATAATTTATGTGGAAAAACCTTTTATCGGAAGTCAAAAAACTACAGGACTTATTGTAGGCAACTGTTCCACTATAGAAAACTATATATAACCCAAGTCACAGTTCAATACCCTCGAACCCTTAGTTGATCTCTCTACACAATAAGACACCAAACCTTCAATACTCTCGAAGATCTCTATAGAAAACTATGCTTCTGTAATTATTAGCATCAGCCACTAGTCCTCCAATATGATAATATAGTGTTGATTGTTAAAAATGTGTTGAATAGTCTTCAGCAGCTCAGCAACAGATGTATAAACAAATATATTCAGCAACTCACCAAATGCTAATGCATATGATGATTGTTGTAAATAAAGATGCACTAAAACCTCAAAAGTAATCTCTCAAAAATATATGAAAAATGTGCAACTCATGAGACATGATCTTGTGAATAAAAACAAAAATTTTGTTTATGCTTTTCAAAGATATATGAAAATTTATTGAAAAAGCTCTCTAGGGTTTCAGATATCACGAGTATTTATAATCATCTTAGAAGAGTGTTTATCATGTTAGAACTCAGTGTTATAATCTCCGTACTCGTCGATCCATCGACGCTTTGTCTCGATTGATCGAGGCAACTATATGGAGCTTCTAGGTCTTTATCGAAACATTACAGCTGGTTTAGAATCAGCAGTGCGTTCGATTTATGCCGTATTCATGCTTTACTAAGAATTACTCTATCATTTCTTTGCATAAACCATAAGAAATTCATGATGTTTCCATTCTTCTCTATTATTTCTTTATCTTTGTTAGCAGATGATTTGGACAGTCTCCAAGAATCTGTTTTTCCCAAGTGTTGGTTTTCACAACACTCGTAGCTTAAAAATTACACAAGTTCATCACCTGCAAATTCAACTACTTGAATGACCATTGATTCTATTTGAATCAAAAATTTCTCAACTCCATAATTTCAAATTTTAAAGCTTACAAAATGTTAGAATGATATCTTTCAGGAGCTCATGCCTTGCAACTATGTTGGTCATGCCTGTCTTGCAGTTTGAGGATGAGTACAAAGAAATTGACAAGTAAGCTGCTCTTCTGTGCTCCAAAATCTTGTTACATATTCATTCAAAGACAATAAAATATTGCATACATTATAGCTAGAGTAGTCTTATTATTTTCACATGAACTACATGATGCCATGAAAAGAGAGTGAGTTTTGGAGCTCAACTGTTTGAAATAATCAAATGCCTCTCCCCTGAATTCTTTCTTAAACTGCTTATATAGTGGGCAAGGGAGGTTGGTGAGGAAGTGCTCTCCACCACTTGACAAAGGTAGATCCCTCCAAGAAGACATCCTTACCTTCCTCAGTAAAAGTCCATTTTAGTGCTTCTGTCTTGATCTCCTCTGCATCCCCAACCGACGTTTTCTTATTAATTTTTTTCTCCTCCATCATAGCCCTAAAACAGGATTCGGAGCTGGAAATGGGTGCCATTCTTTCAGCATGTTCGCGCCACCTTTGGGGGTATCTATAATGTTTTGGCCTACCATTTTTCATGTAGGCTCCAGTATCGTCGTTCTTCGAGTGCCTATAGTAGTTGGCAATGTCCAGATGCTCCACCAATCGTCGGTACGTGGTTCCAAGCTCTATCCACTCTTTCCTGCCCTCGAATTCATCTGGAAGTTCGTACCTTTTTAACATTTCAATAACCTCATCCCACATGCCTGCTAGCTCCAGCCTCCTTCCGCTCCCTCACTTGGTCTTTGGTTTCAGTTTTAATATCATTTTCCTAGTAAAAAATGCTAGCTGGTTAATAGGACTAAGTTGGAAAATTTCATAGATCAAAACTTAACCAATGTATTTTTGTTTTATTTTTAGTTGGTTAGATATGTTCTAATTAATTGTGAGATAAGTGTAAATTATTTTCGAGATGAAGACCAAGTTTCAACAAAAGTTAAATTAGTAATTTTCGTCAAAAAGGATAAAAGGTAAATTCACACTATGATTTCAATTAGATTCATGCATTGCATATATTTGACACCTTAATTTCAAAGTTTCATAAACTTATTTTGATTCCTAAGTATGCTTGTTATTGCATGATTTCAACATTAAAACATGTTTCTGCAAAATATTTTAAGTGTTAGAAATTGCAGAGGTTTGATCGATATGTGAAAGCAGAACAACAGTTATTTTGGTTACAAGAGAACATATAAATGAATAAGTTTCTTAATATCAGAATTAAGATTGCCAAATGTCTTGAATAAAATTTGCAACTTCATTATGAACATGCTAGCCTGGGAGCTTTAAAACTATTTGAGAGCTGTAAGTATAAATGATGAATAATACCCCATCATTTAAATTCCATATGCAGGACAGGTTCCAAACCCACCATGAGAAGTGGAAGAAAATTAATTATCCTGCCTTTTGGAGCGATAAGCACAACAACAATGATGGGGTTCTGAAACCATTCAACTTCACCAGCCAAAAAACATTAAAAAAAAAAAAATTGAAGCCTATGATCCATTCAGATAGATGACCCTCCCCAACCCCACAGTGGCTGGAGCCTCATGCACCGTGACGGGTAAGTGCATGAAATGTACTACAACTGAACCCAACTCTGAAATAAAGTTGTGCAAGGCCCACCGATCTAGACCTAGAGGAGGATGAATAGGTATTGTAGAACAATTTAAATGTGTCATACTTTTATGGTTTAGGATCTAATTTGTGAGTTGTTGATCATCATCATCATCATTCTTGCCTTAATCACATACGAATGAGTCAGCCACATGAATTTTCACCAATTAAATGAGAATTCATTAATATGATTTGATATAAGTTTTATGTCCATGGATTGTTGATGCACTTGTGAAATTTAAGAATCTTTAGAATTAAAGATATGGGCGTTTTAGTGTGGGTTTGAGTATATAGAAAATTGAAATACCATCCATCACTAGAAAGTAATGAAATAATTGAAAACTGTATCTACATTTCAACTTCCATAAAAATAAAATATATCCAAATGTGTGGTTGTTGACATAAACATTTTTAGACTCTAACATCTTTAACAATCACTAGAAAATAGAGTCTTACTAAAAACACAAACGTGAAAGGAGAATGGTGTAGAATTCTACCATGGAAGGAGAGAAACAATCGTATTTGCCGAAACACCTCAGAACCTCCTTTGAAAACCCTCAAACTCCATTGTTGAATCTGTTCGGCTCCGTCTCTTCTCTGTTAGACAATGCAAGTGTCCCCTCGCACCTTCCATTGCCGACGATCGTTCTTTCATGCCTCAGACAAAAATGAATAAATACTGAGTGCTTCCGATTCGCCGTGCATTCACAGCCCTACGTGTATAGGTTGTGAGCCGCATCGTGCGCCTCTATTGCTCTGAGCTGTGGCCAACACAACTCTTTATTTTGGGCCTTTCTTCTTGTTGTTTGGGCCTTTAGGCTTGTAAGCCCACATGGGCTCTTGCCGATGTTTTTGAAGGCCTTGGAGTATGCCCCAAGTATAAAAAAAATGAATAGAAATTTGTGTAATTTGCTCAATTTTTTTAGTGATTTAAAAACTACCACTAACATTTATATATGGTAGTTAGAATATATATATATATATATATATATATTAAATAAGAAAAATATTTGTACAATAAATTTTATATAATGTTTAACTATTAAAAGAAAATGTTTTGTCCTTTTAATTGTTGTCCAATATAAGATATAAGATACAGGACCCGTTTGATGTTGCTGTTAGAATAAAAAAAAACGTTTTTGTCAATAGAGATTGCCATTAATATGACCTTATTTGAAGGAGCTTCCTGATTCTAAAATATATATATATATATTAAATAAGAAAAATATTTGTACAATAAATTTTATATAATTTTTAACTATTAAAAGAAAATGTTTTGTCCTTTTAATTGTTGTCCAATATAAGATATAAGATACAGGACCTGTTTGATGTTGCTGTTAGAATAAAAAAAAACGTTTTTGTCAATAGAGATTGCCATTAATATGACCTTATTTGAAGGAGCTTCCTGATTCTAAAATATATATATATATTAAATAAGAAAAATATTTGTACAATAAATTTTATATAATTTTTAACTATTAAAAGAAAATGTTTTGTCCTTTTAATTGTTGTCCAATATAAGATATAAGATACATGACCTGTTTGATGTTGCTGTTAGAATAAAAAAAAACGTTTTTGTCAATAGAGATTGCCATTAATATGACCTTATTTGAAGGAGCTTCCTGATTCTAAAATATATATATATATTAAATAAGAAAAACATTTGTACAATAAATTTTTTATAATTTTTAAATATTAAAAGAAAATGTTTTGTCCTTTTAATTGTTGTCCAATATAAGATAAAAGATACAGGACCTGTTTGATGTTGCTGTTAGAATAAAAAAAAACGTTTTTGTCAATAGAGATTGCCATTAATATGACCTTATTTGAAGGAGCTTCCTGATTCTAAAATTCCTTCCACTTAAATAAACTTTGAAGAATGTCTTCAATAAAAGAAATTTAAAAGAAAAAAAGTTGTTTGATGGATATTTTTAAAAAAATTCCTTTCACAATTAACATAAGTTTAAATTGACAATTTTATCCTTAATAACTACTTTCAATAAAAAGGGTTTCACAAAATAAAAGGGGGCAAAATTGTCTATAAAATTTGTTACTTAAAACAATGTTGTCTTCTTTCTAAAAACAATTTTTTTCCACTTCTTTTGAACGGACTTTTTAGAACTTGGACTTTTATTAGAAATCACTTTTCTTTGTTTCACCAAAAATTAAGGCCCTATTTGGAGGAGCTTTCTAATTCTAAAATTCTTGATTCTAAAATTCCTTCCACTTAAATGGACTTTGAAGAATGCCTTCAAGAAAAGGAATTTAAAAGAAAAAAGTTGTTTGATGGATACATTTTTTGAAATTCCTTTCACAATTAACAGAATTTTAACTTGACAAATTTATCTTTAATAATTATTCTCAATATGCAAGTTTTACGAAATAAAAGGAGACAAAATTGTCTATAAATTTGTTACTTAAAACAATTATGGCTTTCTTCTAAAAGTAAGTTTTTTCAGTTTTCTTTGAACGAACTTTTTAGGACTTTGACTTTCATTAGAAGTCTATTTTTCTTATGTTTTTGGAAATGACTTCTTTGGCTTGGAAACCCATTTCAATCCTCCAGAAAGCTCCACCAAAAGGGCACTAACATTTTTTTGGGAAGAACTTCTTGGACTTGAAAACCCGTTTCAATCTCCTAAGAAGCTCCTCCAAACAAACAAAAAATATATTAGGTATTTGGTGATACATTATATAAAATACTTTTCACAATTAAAGTACTTTTTAATCTATTTGATAATAATACTTTTTAAAGCACTTATATCTCTAAGTTTACAATAATGTCCTTTAATATAATTTTACTATATTTGATAAAAATAACTTTATAAAAGAGGGGGTGAAAATGTCTTTATAAAAAAATTAAAAAAAAGGATAAAAATTGTCCAAGAAAAGACTATTACCTAAAATATACTTGGGCTGCTTGGATCAGTTTAAAAAAAATAAGTTTCAGAGAACAATAATAGAAAATATTTTTTAGTTTTGTGAGTCTTAAAATCGCTTGGTTGAAAAAATTACAAAATGGTTTTCAGAGATTCTAAGAACCCGTTTGGTTGTCTACTAAAAATAGTCTTCTAAACTATGAAGAAAAAAAAAACTATTAAGCATTATTTATTATTTAAGAGCTAATTTCTCATTACCAAAGTCTTATTTTTGAGATGTTAACTACTAATGAAATATGTATTAACGATGAACAAAAATGCATTATTCTTAAATATTCTTTAAAAAAAATAAGAATTACAAAAATAAATTAGCACAAGTTTAAATAGAACACAAGAGGGGGTAAGTGAGTGAGTTAAGTTTAAAAAGAGCAAAATTGACACATTAGTGATACAATCATTTCTATATGACCAAAACAAAACATTAGGATACATAATTTTCTTTTTCAACCGTTCCATTATGCACCGTGACCGGTAAATGCGTACTAGAACCGAACTCTAACTCTAAAATAAAGTTGTGCAAGGTCATCGATTTAGATCTAGAGGAGGATGAATAGGTATTGTAAAACAATTTAAAAACATATTTTCAGGTATTCTGGTTATGGTTTGAGTTTAACTAAATAATCTAACTTGTGTCAGTTTGTCTAATTAAATATTATATAATTAATAATTCCATATAAAAATTAGCATGCAAACCATAAAATAAAGAAAGCAATAAAGCAATAAATAAAAGACACCAGAATTTATGTGGAAAAACCTTCTATCAGAAGTCAAAAAACTACAGGACCTATTATAGGCAACTGATCCATTATAGAAAACTATGTATAACCTAAGTCACAGATCAATACCCTCGAACCCTTAGTTGATCTCTCTACACAATAAGACACCAAACCTTCAATACTCTCGAAGATCTCTGTAGAAAACTATGCTTCTGTAATTATTAGCATCAGCCACTAGTCCTCAATATGGAATATAGTGTTGATTGTTAATAATGTGTTGAATAGTCTTCAGCAGCTAAGCAACAGATGTATAAACACATATAATCAGCAATTCACCGAATGCTAATGCATATGATGATTGTTGTAAATAAAGATGCATTAAAACCCCAAAAGTAATCTCTCAAAAATATGTGAATAATGTGCAACTCATGAGATATGATCTTGTGAATAAAATCAAAAATTTTGTTACTGATTTTTAAATATATATGAAAATTTATTGAACAAGCTCTCTAGGGTTTCAGATATCATGAATATTTATAATCATCTTTGAAGAGTGTTTATCATGTCAAAACTAAGTGTTATAATCTTCGTACTCGTCGATCTATCTACGCTTTGCCTCGATTGATCGAGACAACTATAGTAATCTTCAATCAATAGCTCGATCAATCAAACCTCTACAATTTCTAACACTTAAAATTTCCGGAGATTGGAGTGCTGGTCCAATCTCTCCTCCTTTCCGGAGCTCGTCATCGTCTCGAAAGGTACGAACTCCAGCACCGTTGAGAGTGGTGTAGAGGAAATCAGTGAAGTCGTAGCGCGTGTCGGGGCCTCTGAAACTCAAAAAGAATTCGTATTCGCCTCCTCCGGCAAGGGATGTGGATGAATTTGCGTCAACACCCATTTCAGATACAATCTTCCTCTTGCTTATACCCGCTACACAGTCCATTTCAGATGAAACCGTCCTCCGATCTGTCAAGATAAATCGTGTCTGCAAATTTTGAGCTAGCCAAATTAGCTTCCCAGACAGGTCAACATGAACAGAACAATCTGTCTTTTTTGGAGAAGAGATATATATATATATATATATATATATTAAACTGCCAGAGGAGCAGTTGATTTGGAACGACTTCTTTAATTTATTGGTGGCTCATTCCCTATCTGTCGGCAATAAAAGTGTGGGGTCCGCATTTTAGCGAACACCTCACCTAAAAACTGATGTAGCAATTGTTATACCCAATGCTCTAAGGTGTCGGCCAAATGTGAAGCTGAATGATGTCATGCTAGGGTAATTTATATGAATTTTTGTTATAGTAACAAAAAAATAAAATAAATATGAAGTAATTTGAGTCAAGGATAGGATAGGCAAATATTAAAGGTAATTCATTAATGAGATAAATAAGGCTATTATGAGCCGGTTGTATGAGAGTCAAATAATTTCATTTTTTACAAGTTAGTTAGAGAGTTAGTTAAATCACTACGAGAGTATGATCTGCATTCTCAACTGGTCTTCATGAAATACCTCCCAGAAAATTTAGCGTATGAGATCCAGTCTCATACACAAAACTTGGGAGATACATACAATTAGTAGCAACAAGCATAGAATACAAAAGACAGTAAAATAAATTCTAAAAGCTAAACAGAAAATTCCACTGAATTGAAATAACTGGTAAATAAATAATTATATGTTCGCTGATACAATTTGAAAGTCCCGTAACCCAAGGACCCCTTAATCATAATAATCAAAAGTTTAAGACTCTAATTTAAAACTAACAACCAAAATCTCTAAACGAGTTCATAGTCTGACCCTTGAATAAGATGATAGGTTCCTACCCTGTGACCGATGAGAATAGATGTCTGCCACAACTAACCCTAAAACTCTATCCTCGCAGTGGAACCCCGTCTAAAACCTGAAATATCAACAAAGTGGGTTAAACACACGAGCAAGTCCTATCTACTACATCCTAATCAGAGAACCAATATACATACCCTCAGTATAAAAGACACAAAATAAATCTATAGGTTTAACATACAAGTTATTCTTTTATCCAATTTCATGTTTCCAAAACAACAGTCACTATTTATAATATTCCACACACACCCTTATTATGCAAAAGTAAACACATTCCTTAAGTTCAGCAGAAATAAACATAACATGAAATACTATCAAGTTTAAGCAATCTTAACATATCACCATTTTATCCTTTAATACCTTAATAGGTATGGGTATATACATACTAGTCATTCCCTACCTAGTTCATGTTTTCAGAAATCAAAATCATCTTATACGTTGTCCCAACAAACCCTTATCATTCAACAATGAACACATTCTTTAAAGAAACATATGCATGCATTTTATTAAATCTAGGCAATCATGACAAAACAAATATAATGTATAGAAACCTTATTAGGTATGGGCGATCCTGACACGCCGAGCAATCCTGACATGCCAAAATAAAATGCATAGATACCTTATTAGGTATGGGCGATCCTGACACGCCGGGCAATCCTGACATGCCAAAATAAAATGCATAGATACCTTATTAGGTATGGGCGATCCTGACATTACGGGCAATCCTTACATGCCAAAATAAAATGCATAGATACCTTATTAGGTATGGGCGATCTTGACACGCCGATCAATCCTTACATGCCAATTAAAAAAAGTATAGATGTATTTTCATATGAAACATAAAATAAACAAGGTGCATTATGATTTAAATTTGCACAAACCAGTATTTCAAATTATCCAACATGAAATTATCATCATAAGACAAATCGTTTACAAGTAAACTATAATCAAGTATTTGATGGACATTTATCCTTAAAGGAAAATACATTCAAGTAAATCAAATAACTCAAACATTCATTATAGAAGCAATTTCCCAACTCAACCTCCAATGCACTCAAATCTACGAGGGAGTCTAAACCTAACTTTTATCTAAGTTTTTGGGCCTATTCTACTTCTAAGAACCATATAAATCATTCTAGAATTTTCAAGAATTTTTGGGAATTTTAACAATATTTTTCTAGCAAAAAGAAAATAAAACATAATTCGAGGCATACGTTTACAACCAACACAATCACAAGGGAGACTCATCTTCACATGAAATTTAAAACCCAGGTGCATTTTAATCCTATAAAGTTACCTAAATTTTTCTAGAATTTTCTGAAATTTTAAAAATATTTTCTAAAAATAAAAGAAGGTGAAAATTCAACTTTTAGACACTTTAAAAATTAATTTAACACTAAAGGAAACTCATTTCGAGATGAAAATTTACAACCAACTTTATTTAACTCCCAAAAAGTTACAGTAAAAATTTGGGAATTTTTGGAGTTATAAAAGTATTTTCTAAAATTACAGAAAGTGAAAAACCCAACTTTTGGACACTTTAAAAATCAATTGAGCAACAAGGAAAGATTATTTTGAGTTGAAAATTTACACCCAAGTGTATTTAGCCTCCAGGAACTTTCAGTAAAAAATAAGGATTTTTTGAAAATTTATAAGTATTTTCTAAAATTAAAGAAGCTGAAAAACCCAATTTTTAGACAATTTAAAAATTAATTTAATGACAATGGTAAATCATTTCCACATGAAATTTAAACCCCAAGCTCCTTAAGCTCCCAGGAAGTTGACATAAAAGTTTGGGAATTTTTAGAATTATAAAAGTATTTTTAAAAAATGATTTTTTCAAATTTTCAAGTTTTCCCAAAAATTTCAAAAATACAAAATAAATACCAAAACAATTCGGAATGGGCCCGTATTGGAACCAGAGGTGGGCCCCCGCGAGTGGGGCCCGAAAATCATTTTTCAGCCACCGACTTGCGCCGGCGCCGGCCGGACACGCCCCCACGAGCTGGTGGCGCGCGTGGGGGACACGCGTTGCTGGGTTGTCTTCCCGGCGCGCCTGGCAGCGCGCTGGGGGATTTTCCCGGCTTGATTCCGGCTTCGTCTGACCTCCGTTCAACCCCATTTTTGTTTCAAACTCCCCCCCTTGATCCCCTCTACCCATTGGTGTAAAAAACCCCATCAACAATGGCTCGAATTGGAAGCCCCCAATTCACAAGTTCTAGGGTTCTTCGCAAAATTTAAAAATTCAAACTCAAATTTCTCACGATCTATTTTATTAAAGAACAAGGATTGTTTTCTAGACAATCACAACATAGAAGGCTTACGAATTAACATCTTTTTTCATCCTAAATTCATGCATAAACAAATTTCTATACAATTTACACATATATGAAAATATATATATGCATATATTCTTACATATATATATCTATACTCCTATATAGAATTTAGCATAATAAATTCGCACGAAATTTATCCACAAGAAGCAACAAAACAAAATACAATTATATACAGATTTTCAATATAAACAAAATTCTTAAACCTAGACTATGCATACGGATTCAAAGGGGAAGAGAAGAATCAAACTTGCCTCTTTAACGAATCAACTTGTTCACCCGATCGTCACTCCCTTCTCTCTTTCGTTTACTCTCTTAGTTCTGTACGTAAAGTAACAACAAAAATCCTAATTTCTTCTTTTTCCTTTTTGTCTTAATTATTATTCTATTATTGATTTTTCTAAAACTAAATAAAATAAATAATAATAATAATAATAACAACAATAATATAATTATAACCCTGGCCCAACAATTTAAGCATATCCTTAGCCCAACCATTCCAGCCCAAATTCCTCCCTAGCCCAAACCAAAACATTTAATAGATTTAAATAAAACAACACATAATCAATAACAATTTACATAGAATGATAAAAAATAAATAGAGAAATTTACATGAAATGGTTGGAATCTATAAAATATAAATAATTCACATAAAATAATAACAATCAAACTTATCAATTCACATGAAAAAAAAAATGCATATAAAGGAAAATCAACTCACATAAAATGATAAAATATAGAGACAAGGCATTTCACAAGAATTAATAATAAATAATAAATATATATATATATATATATATATATATATATATAAAGTATATATATATATATATATAAAGTAATTCAAATTCTTTAAAAAATAATTGACGTCCAAATTTTCGGGGTATTACACTTGAACTTTAGCCATCAAATCAAATATTTTTTTGGATTTCAAATATTCTCGAGTCCTGCTCTAAACTTAGATTTTTAAGTCTTTAATCTTCTATTTGAGATTTATTAATGACGTGACAACTTCAACACCACTTGCTTGTTCACTACTTAACTTTTGCAATGTGGATCATTATTAATGATGTGGCAAATGTCACGTGGGATAAAACATATTTGATCCTTACAAAAGTCATCCGAATTAATTAAAAAATAACATTTCAATTTAGACAAAAGAAAGAATAATAAATTTTGTTGTGACTAAAGTGTGATTTATTGTACATAAATCTTAATTATATAATTATCATAATATTCTTTTTCAAATGGTGGATCTATGTCTCAAAATTTGTACATAATCAGACTAAAATGTATCAGAGAAGTCATGGGTGGTGCTACAAGAAAAGTTTTAGTGCTATGCTGGGTTGCATGAAATTGATGGTTTAGAATTGAAATTAGATAAAAATAACAGAGAGTGTTTGTCATTCTATCATTACTCTTATTTTAATGCCTCAATGTGAAGGTGTCGAGATTTCCACACACACACTACTCAATTGCACAAACTTGCCTCGTGTACTGTAGTCTCTAACTTCAAAGGTAGATTTTCTAATTGGATCCAGAAAAGAAAGGGTACCATTGCTTCCATAATACTCTAATGGTGAATCTTCACCCGTCTTCTCTGACTATTAACTTTCCAAACAACCTACAAAATAAAGATAGATCATTAAGAATACTTTTTTTTTTCCTAGTTAATTAAGCATACTTCATGTCATTCCTCATATGACATATAAAAAGAAAGAAAAAGAAAAAGGAAAAAAAAGAGTAAAAGCTCATGATCAAACATAACTAATCTTTTAGGCTTTGAATAATCAACACTTCCTAAGTTTTAGGTAACAAACCATTTCATGCTTCGAATAAATTTATAATTCCTATGTTTCATATAACCAAGATCTAGGCTTTGAATAGTTTAATTTTCCAGAATGATCAAGATATTGAAAAGAAAAAAAAATGTAAGTTTAGGAAAAATCCTTTTTGTTAGGAGAAAAAATAAAAAAATAAAAAAATAAAATAAATAAGAGAGAGAGAGAGATGTGGGAATAGGATCACATTTTGGGTAGAAATATTATTTGCATTAGAGAGACTATTTGAAAGACATCCGTACCTGCTTAGCAGTTCCCAGGGATTTAATGATTGATCTCTTAACACACGTGTTTGGTAGCTGCGGTATATTTTCCAGTGCTGGGCACGTTGACACTACCAGTGTTTCCAAGGATTCCATAGCCTCAAGGCCCTTGATCTCTTGTAAGTTTGGGCAACCACGAAGATTCAAGAATCTCAACATTTTCAAGTTGGACAGATTGGGTAAATTTACTATCGATTTGCAATCCATCAAAGACAAATCTTCCAATGATTCTAATTTGTCAAGCCCTTGGATGTTATGCACTTTCGGACACAAACAAATAGATAAACTTTTTAAGTTTGATAGATTTGTTTTCCACTCACTCATCATCTCCAAGGACGGTAAAGATGCCAACTGTTGAAGAAGCATATTAAGGTTCGCCAGCTTATCGCACAAACGTATTTCCAAACTTGTCAATGATCCTAATTCTCCGAGCCCCTGAACCTCTGTCAGCTTAGGGCAATTCCAAATACGCAGTTTCAACAAATTTGACAAGGATGAGAGATCTCCCAATATTTCCAATGATTTACAAGAAGCAATAAATAAATCGACTAGACTTGAGGGTAGCTCCAAGATAGATTTAAGATAGTCACACGAGTCTAGATAAAGAAATTTGAGCTGAGAAAGAGCACCTATCTCTTTTGGTAGCGTGCTGATGATGTTGACATTGACGAATGACATTTTCTCCAATTTGGATAATTTCCCAATATCTCTAGAAATCTCCACATCTTTTGGTAGCGTAGATCTGTAAGATGGAAATATCCACATGTGAAATTCCTGTAAATTAACTAGATCTGCAAGATTAATCAAACAATTGACATGCAGAGTTTTCAGACACGAGGGAAGCTCTGGCAACATTTTAAGCTTTAGACACTGTCCTAAATCAAGGTTTTGTAGGCAAGTGAGCTTCGAAATGCTTGTTGGTAGGCTTTTAACTCTGGTTCTGAAAAAGCTCATGAATCTCAAAGATGATAGTTTCCCCATAATACTAGGAATGTCCCCCTTTAAATAATAACAATGTGAGGCATCTATCACTTCCAACTTCTCTAGCGTCCAAATTTCATTAGGTAATTTCCTTACCTTAGTAAGTGCAATGTTGATCACCTTCAAATTCTTCAGATTACCAATAGATGCCTCAATTTTAACCAAGTTTTCACAGCATCTAAGATTCAATATCTCCAGATTTGGGTATGATGAAAAGTCAATACTTCTTAAACCACAACATCCAGCCAATTCCATAACTTTCAACTTATTTGCCATCTGTTAAAATAAAAATAATCAAAAGAAAAAAGATCAATTTCCAACAAGTTTATGATGAACCAAGGAAAACAAGTGTAAATAAATTTTACAAGACCTTGATTTGACTCCAACCCGCCCAATCTTCCGTGATGTCACTCTCTGATAGATCAAGAATGACTAGACTTTCCACACAAAAATTGGTTGCTCTGAAATGTAGAGGGCAGTCATACCAACGAAGCCATCTTAACCTTGACAAAAGAAACTTAAAATCGCCGACAATGTCTGTGGAATTTACTTCGAGATACCTCAGATTTTCTAGTTTTGCAAATTCCTCATTTGTAAAGCAAGGTCTTTCCATATTTATCTCAAATCCAAAGCCCAAACTCAGGGTTTCAACCTGTTCTGTACCCTGCCAATGGAAAAAAAATCAAAATAAGTAAACAACATATAAACACAACTTGCGTTTTATAACTACGATTAATTAAATAAGGAGTACAAAATTCAACTCACTCAAATCTTACCCTTCGTCCCTTCAGCATGGCCAAAGCTTCCTCGTGATACCACAACCTACTACGCTTTCCTAGACTAGTTTCTTCATTGACAATTTTTCTACCGAGAGCTTTAAGTTGATCGTGCATCATCACCTTATTAGCATTCCCTATTTTTACTAGGGACATGAGACAAAGGACATCAAATTCTGTATTTGGGTGATAGCCACAATCATCCCACAGGTAAAATAAAATTGCTTTATCCATCCCAGAAAAATGACATGCAATATCAAGAAATATTTGTTTTTGACCACAATTCAACGAGTCATAACTTATTCTCAACATTTTCTCAACTTTATCGTGTGGTATTTTTTCCAACATTTTCAATGTATCTTCCCATACCACTAACTTCTTCTTGTCAAATAGAAATGAACCCATAACCTCAAGAGCTAAAGGAAGCCCTCCAGTAGAAGATGCAATCTTTCTAGAGATGTTGTCATAGTCTTTTGGAGGAAGCATCTGCCTAAACGCATGCATGTTAAAAAGTTTAAGAGATTGCACAGAATTCATACATGGGGGTTCATATGTCGCATTCACTTCAAGAGCATTTAAAAATTGTTTGTCTCTAGTTGTTACTATGATCCTACTTCCTGGACCGAACCAATCTCGATTTCCCACAAGCCAATTAAATTGAGACTTCTCATTCACATCGTCAAGAACAATCAGAACTTTCTTTTTGAGAAATCTGTGTTTAATCATATTGAATCCACTATTAACATCAACAATGTTAGGACACCAATTTAGGGCTTCAGTGAGAAGCTTCTTCTGCAAACTAACTAGACCATTGTGTTGCTGTGCCGTTTCTCGAACATCTGCAAGGAAGCTACGGCATTCGAAACTCTCAGAGAGTTCGTTGTAGATAATCTTGGCAATAGTTGTCTTGCCAATACCACCCATACCATGGATGCCAACAATTCGTACTTTGTTGGAGGCAACATCTAGTAATCTCATCATTTCATTTATGTGATGATGGATTCCAACAAAGTTCATGTCATCTACAACCATGTAATTCTTCTTTAATTCTAGCAAAACTGTTGGAACAACCTTCTCTTTTATCAATTTTCCTTGATACCTAATTGATACCAAGGCGAAAACATAACAAATAATTAGTGCCTACAAGGAAATTGAAGTAAACAATAAGGGAATAGAATGATGATTTCTACTATTTGCAATTATGATGCTAATTTTTAGTTATTTACTTCAAAATTTTTGAATCAAATATTGATTTGCTTCAAGTCGTTATAAAGTAATTAAAATAAACCAACCTATTAAACCAATAATCTAAAATTCTTGTCATATATATATATTTTTTTTGTATATGATTTGTTGAATTACACAGACTACCTATTTATGAAGTTCCTATGCCATAAAAGCAGATCAGACAGGGGTTTATTGGTGTGAATGAATTACCCTTCGGTCTCTTTCTGCACTTCCCAACCCTTGAGTGCTCCAGCCTCTCTTAATGCCTCCTTCCATTCCTTAACAGTACTTTCATGGAAAGAGCTCTCATGCTTGTGGAAGGCCTCCTGGTAACACCCAGATTGATGCCGAACATCGGAAGGTTCGACATCATAGAAGATGGGTAGAATCAGTTGTGCGTTACTTCTCTTGCATTCCACCATCTTGGCAAGCTCATTGAGGCACCATTTACTGGATGCATAGTTTTTGGAGAATATTGGGATGGAGATCCTGGACTCCTCGATTGCTTTGAGGAGTTCTGGTCCGATCTCTCCTCCTTTCCGGAGCTCGTTATCGTCTCGAAAGGTACGAACCCCAGCACCGTCGAGAGAGGTGTAGAGGAAATCGGTGAAGTCGTAGCGAGTGTCAGGGCCTCTGAAACTCAAAAACACTTCGTATTCGCCTCCTGCAGATGTGGATGAATTTGCCTCAATATCCATTTCAGATACAATCTCCCTCTTACTTGGACCTGCAAATTGTCAAGCTAAATCTTCGGTGTCTGCAAATATTGAGCTAGCCAAATTAGCTTCCCAGGCAAGTCAACATGAACAGAACAACTTGTCTTTCACAGCCTCCCGAGTCCCTTATAGATACAGAGTATACAGATAGATATGAATTGGAAAAGTTAAAATATCAAGGCACAGCTTACCTAGCAATTACAGGATACTTCTATAAAAGAAGCAATTTTTTCTTGTCATATATATCATCATCCACAAGTGTGAAAAGGAAAATAAAAAATTGAAGTGAGTTAAAATGATTCTGTGTGCGGTTTCCAACGAACTAAAACAATATGTCAATGTCTCAAGTAAACCAAAGTCATCGTTTTATAGCAATTTTGCTTCATTTTTTATTTCCAAAGAAAAGAAAAAAATTGGAAAGAAAGGATTTTTTTTATAAAGGGAATTAAAAAAGTGAATGTGTGGGGCTTGGTCTAGGAAGCATGGACACGGACACGGGACACGGGTATGACACGACACGGACACGGCGATACGGGAAATTTTAAAAAAATAGGACACGGACACGGCGAGGATACGGCTATAAAATAATAATATAATATATTAATATATAGTAATTATTCAATAAAAAAAATACTACATTACATAAATACTTCAATTCATCATCAAACAATTAAAAACCAAACAAACTTATAAACAAAAATAGACAAATATATTAAAATAAATTAAAGAACCAAACTTATGGTGTTTTCTATATATATTTAGCTTAGATTTTAATCATAATTTAGTATCATTTAATTTCCATTCGAAATATTTGAATATACATCACTGCTATGAAGTGTCCGATACGTCTTCGAGGAGTGTCCGAGAAGTGTCCAAGAAGTGTCCTAAAAAGAAAAATGTCAGGACACGGGTACGAAGTGTCCGACACGTGTCCGCGGAGTGTCCGAGTGTCCGACACGGTGTCCGAGTGTCCGACACGGGTACGGCACCTTCGGTGAAGTGTCCGTGCTTTCTAGGGCTTGGTTTTGGTCTTGATCTTGGTCTTTGTTGGCGGCTAATTAAATTTATTAAGCCGGTGAAGATTGCTTAAGGCAGTGAAGAATGGACCACGAGGATTATAGAACCAAGAAAGGCCTCTAAATTATTCCTTCTAGATGTTTAGGAACTTATTTTACAGCATGGGAAAAATTATTAGATGGTCCTGAACCATTGACACTTGGTGGTCCAATTTAATTTAAACACTCGGATTAAGAAAAGAGGACTCACAAATATGTAATAATATATTACAAAGAAATTGGAACATTAATTTCGATTAGAGTGGACCATGGAATATGACCAAATTAATGTTCCAGTTTCTTTGTAATATATTACATATTTGTGAGTCCACTTTTCTTAATCCGAGAGTCTAAATTGGATTGGACCACCAAGTGTATGTCAATGCTCCATGATCATCTAATAATTTCTTTTGGGAAGGTCATAAGTGGTCTTTCATGCATAACTGCCTACAAGACTAGAATGTCTACAATGCACTTGGTATAAATACATTAAGTGAATTTTATCCGTATATGTTAATCCACTATGAGTGTATAATATGTTAATCCGCTACGAGTGTATAACATATAGGATCCAAATTCATCCGGTATATTTAGAGCAAGTGTAATGTAAATCTTCTCCACATTGGGTGTAATGTAAATCTTCTCTCGGGGCACTTCAGTATTTGTTCCATATGTTTGGTGGCTGTTCTTCGGTTTAATTTCTTATGGGATATTTAAATCATATATTTTTTGCCTTGACTATGTAATAGTCTCAAAGTCTGGATATTTTTGCCAATTTGATATCGAGTTGTTTTATATCTCAAGATGTTTAATTATTCCTTTGAAAAACTGACATGGATGATGATATATATTTCAACATAATATTCCTAAATACTTTATGCATTATGCTCAACTTACTCCAGTGAATCTTGCAGTCCTGTTTAATGAATAATTAACTACTGTAGATTAAAAAAATTTCATCCAAAGGTGATGAAATGATTCAATTGAAAGACAATTTCATTCAGACTAGTAGTAGTAGATTTGGAGGATTTACAAGCCAATTTGTCCACCAAGTTTGGATTATTTCATCAGCTTTGAAGCTCCATGTCCTCCCTCTTTTACCATCCAAGATGTGACCAACATTGGCCTACCAGCTTGTAACAATGAAGACATGCCAGTTAGTTAACCATAACTCCATTTTTGAAGTTTCAACAATCAAAGGTAGAAGTTGATACATGAACTATATATATAACATTGAACAACACAATTTTCATGTGGAAGACACCCTTGTCATTGCTAAGTTGACTGTATTTTACTCTAAATTTAAGATACTTGGACTATTAAGGAGGTGAAAAAGCTGCTGAATCTCAATGCCACTTGCCTGCAGTGACACTGAAAAGAGAACAGGTTAAGGTTTACAGGGATTCTTTTATGCTTCTATGAAATTATAGCTTGTTCATACCTAAATGAACTATAAATATATTAAGACAAATTTTCTATTTGAACTTGATAAATAGAAAATAGTCTTTTTTTTTTTAGGTAAATTTTTTAAAACAAATTTTGGGAGAGAAAAAAAACAACACATACGTTTGATGTATTGACTGTCCATAATTTGCACAAAATAAGTTGCATACCCAATAGTATGTTTATGAAAAAACATATACATTAATCTAAATCAATTAAGGACATTACTGTGACGTATAATTTTGTAATTGGCAATCTTCTGTGTCAAGACTAAACATGATTGTGTTGTAATCTTTAATTTAAATTCTTACCATTGATCATGTAATTGAAATCTTAGAGTGAGCATGAAGTTGTACACCAGCCATGCAAGTGTTCTTCAAGGGATGAAGCTTGAATATTGGAAGAAGGCATCAAGAATTTGATCAATGGAAGTTTTTGGATGGTTTTGATTGTATGAGAACATCGTTAATCACGTATGAGAGTCACATAGTCCGAATAAAGTGGTGAGAATACATATATTTCAAATTGGAGGGTTCTGACCTCGAATAAAGGGGTTTTTAAGCAAAATATGAAAATATTTGAGATTGGACCGGTCTAGGGTTTAAGCTGGACCGGTCCATGAAGGCTCGCCATCTCAATTTCTGCAGGCAGAGGACTCAACCGGTCCAAAGGATTCCATAGCCTCAAGGCCCTTGATCTCTTATGAGTTTTTGCAAGAAACAAGCCTCAAGAATCTTAACATTTTCAAGTTGGACAGATTGAGTAAATTTACTATCGATTTGCAATCCCTCAAACACAAATATTCTAATGATTCCAATTTATCATGCCCTTTGATGTTATCCAGTTCTCCGAGCCCATCAACCTCTGGCAGCATTTTAAGCCCTCCACAGCCTCCTAAATCAAGGATTTGGAGGCAAGTGAGCTCCAAAATGCTTGTTGGTAGGCTTTGAACTTTACTATTTAAAAAGCTCATGGATCTCAAGATGATACTTTCCCCATAATACTAGAAATGTCCCCCTTTAAATCATAACAATTTTTCAGCTTCTCTAGCGTCCAAATTTCACTAGGTAATTTCCTTGCCCAAGTCCATGAAATGTTGATCACCTTTAACTTCTTCAGATTACCAATAGATGACCCGGCCAGTCTTCTGTGATGTCACTGTTTGATAGATCAAGAATGACTAGACTTTTCACATCAAAAGTGGTTGCTCTGAAATGTGGAGGGCAATGAGGCCAACGAAGCCAGCTTAACCTTGACAAAAGATTCTTAAAATCGCCGACAATGTCTACGCCATCTACTTCAAGATACCTCAGATTTCTAGTTTTGCAAAGTCCTCGTTTGTAAAGCAAGGCCTTTCCAAATATCTCTCTAATTCAAAGCCAAGACTCAGGTTTCAACCTGTTCTGTACGTAAAAATAAGTAGACAAATATTAAACCAGATTTTACAACTATGCTTAATTAAATAAGGGGTAAAATTCAGCTCACTCAAATCTTACCCTCCGTCCCTTCAACATGTCCACAGCTTCCTCGTGATTCCATAACCTACTATGCTTTCCTAGGCTCGTTTCTTCACAGACAATTTTCCTACCAAGAGCTTTAAATTGATCAAGCATCATCACCTCATTAGCATTGCCTACTTTTATTAGGGACATGAGACAAAGGATATCAAATTCTGTATTTGGGTGATGGCCACAATCATCCCACATGTAACCAAGAAAAATGACATGCAATATCAAGAAATATCTGTTTTTGACCACAATTCAACGTGTCATAACTTATTCTCAACATTTTCTCAACTTCATCGTGTGGTATTTTTTCCAACTTTTTCAATGTATCTTCCCATACCACTAACTTCTTGTCAAATAGAAATGAACCCATAACCTCAACAAGAGCTAAAGCAAGCCCTCCAGTAGAAGATGCAATCTTTCTAGAGATGTTGTCATAGTCTTTTGGAGGAAACATCTCTCTAAAGACATGCATGCTGAAAAGTTTAAGAGATTGCACAGAATTCATAAATGGAGGTTCATATGTTGCATCCACTTCAAGAGCATTTAAAATGTGTTTGTCTCTATTGTAACTATGATTCTACTTTCCAAACTGAACCAAACTCGGTTTCCCACAAACCAATTAAATTTAGACTTCTCATTCACATCGTCAAGAACAATGAGAACTTTCTTTTTGAGAAATTTGTGTTTAATCATATTGAATCCACTATTAACATCAACGTTGTTAGGAAACCAATTTAGGGTTTCAATGACAAGCTTATTCTACAATCTAACTAGACATTTGTGTTGTTACGCCGTTTCTTGAACATCTGCAACGAAGCTACGGCGTTCAAAGCTTTCAAACAGTTTGTTGTAGATAATCTTGGCAATAGTTGTCTTGCCAATACTACCCACACCATGGATGCCAACAATTCTTACTTCGTTGGAGTCAACATCTAATAATCTCATCATCTCATTTATGTGATGATGGATTCCAACCAAGTTGTCATCTACAACCATGTAATTCTTCTTTAATTTCAGCACAACTGTTGGAACAATCTTCTCTTTTATAAATTTTCCTTGATACCTAATTGATACCACGGTGAAAACAGAACAAATAATTAGTGCCTACCATGAAATTGAAGTAAACAGTAATGGAAAAGAATATTGATTTATACTCTTCGCAATTATGATGATAAGTTATACTTATTTACTTTAAACATTTTGAATCAAAAATCGATTTATTTCAAGTCGTTTTAAGGTAATTAATAAAATAAACCAACCTACGAAACCAGTAGTCTAATATTTTCGTCATATTTTTTCTATTGTTTATGATTTGTTGAATTACAGACTACCTATTTATCAAGTTCCTATGCCATAAAATCAGAAAGGGGCTTATGAATTACCCGTCTGTAATCTAGAGGTAATTTCTCATCTGTCAAATAAAAGGTCAAAGGCCCAATTTAAAAAAAAAATAAATAAATAAAATTAGCAGTTAGTCACTTTCTCCACTTTCCAACCGTAGAGTTCTCCAGCCTCTCTTAATGCCTCCTTCCATTCCTTAACAGTACTTTCATGGAAAAGGGTCTCATGCTTGTGGAGTAGGTGAAAAAATTATATATATATATATATGGAGTTGCTGTCAATGAGGTTGGTCTTTTTATAAAATACTGTAACTTATAGATACAAACTATACATACATATATATATATATATATATTGATATATGGAGTTATGGCAATGGATCTATAAATCCTTGCTTAGTGGAAAGTGATAATCTCAAGGCAGCACTAATTACCTAGTAATTACAGGATACTTCTATAAAGGAAGCAATTCAAAGATTAAAAAATTTCCAAGAAATTTCTGCATTACTTCTCCATTAGTAAAGTAACATATTTTACCGCGAAAAAAAAAATCAAAAGTAAAGCATCAATTTGAGTCTTACGTGTAATGAGATTCCGTCTTCATTAGTGCTGAATTTCTTGAAAACGACTGGCCAAATCTGTTTGAAGGAGAAGTAACGGACAACTGATTTTACTCGTCTTCTAGGATTTTGTCCGTGACTGTTAAAGAATTGATGACATCAGCCTCTAAATTTTAAAATGTCCCTCCTTTTTTAAATTAAAAGGACAAAATAACCTAATGCTGACTTCTAAAATGCCAAAACTATCCTCTACTTTAAAGACATTTTTACCCTTCAGATTAAGACCATGGTATGGCTGTTATTGCTCTACATAATTTTGGTCCTTTCGGATTAGAAAGTTCCATTGATCTCCCACGAAGACAACTATAGAAGGCCTTTCATTAGAGAAATTATTAAGTACTCTCGGGATCATTGGTTTCAGGCCAATCATAAAGTGACAAGTAAACAAAAGGCTTAAAAAGCTCACAAAAAAGCTTACACGTTTGCATACGTGTCACTTATGATTAGCGAGGACCAATGGTCTTGGGAGTACCTCATAATTTCTCCTTCAATTAATCTCTAATGACATTCTCCCTCCCCAATAAATTATAGAAATTATTACATGGCCTTAGCCAATCACCGGAAAACATAACACCAAATGTGTCAGCTTCTTTCAACTTTTTGGTGTTATGTCTCCTTGTGATTGGCTAGGACCATGTAGTCTTGAACCATGTAATAACTCTCTCTCTCAATATATATATATATATATAATATACACACCTCTTGCCATCTCTTTAAATCTTCATTAAGATCATTCAAATTTCCATGGCACATGAAGCAATCCACCGCCACCAATATATTCATCTTGGTTGATTGATCTAAATTATAATTTACACATCCACCAAAAGCAACCTCCAACTATCAGTAACAAGGGAAGAAAGGAACTCACTCTCAATCTTTCTCTAATTCTTCCCACTCCCAATTCGTACACACCGAAGTAGCCAATTTCATCTCGCCAAACCCTAGCTTTCCATAAAAAAAAATCATCAAAATCTCTAGCTCTCAAGTCCATTGCAACCTAGGAAGCATGAATACTTTGAAAAATATCCCGTGGTCATATTGGCACATATCCATTACAGATACGCCTGGACACGTGTCCGATACTCCTGGAAAGTATTTTATTTTTTAAATTTTAGATAAGTCTGGGATATACGGAGATACATTTAGGATAAGTCTGGGATACGTGAGGATGTGTTTATGATACATTTAGGATACATCATAGGCAAATTTGTAACTTTTTGTTCTCTAAAAAGTGGAGTTCAGATTGTAATGTTAAAAACTTTATAAGTTCAAAAATAAGAGCCGGATTGTAGTAAAACAAAATATTTTTAAAACCCCCAAACAAGTGTCATTATAAAGAATATTAGAGAAGAGAGGAGATTAATTTCTATATTTTAACTTTTTATATTTTGCATATTTGTTTTAAGTACATTTATGGTATGGTTGAAGAATAAAAGTTAATTTTTTTTATCTATAATATTATATTTTTGTTTATTTATTTATTTGATGTATTTTTGCCATGTTCGTATCCTATTTTTGAGATTTGTCATATCACTGTATTTGTATCTGTCTCATGTCCCGTGTCCATATCGGTGCTTCCTAGATGGCAACAACACAAGATGCCAACATACAGAAATAAAAAAAATGATATGTTCTGGCGACGAATCGACCAACACTTCGGCATACGAATGGACTCTGTTATTGCTACTGATAGTTCTTTCATGAAATTAAGGTTTCATGATGATGGAATTTGAAGTGGGAATGGACATCATGTGTTAAACTAGTTGCAAACTCTGAGTAGAGATTGCTCATTTTGATTGGAAATGGTGAGTTGGAGTAGAGAGAAGAAGTGGCGGTGGTGGGTGAAATGTGGTAACCTTTGTGGGCTAGTGCGAGAGATACTGGGCGAGTTATCACACTAGTAGGCTACAGGGTGCTCAATTCCATATCACCTGGTGGTAGAGAAGGGGATTTGCTTATATGTAATGTGTTCTCTTCAAATGGTATGAGGCCTTTTGGATAAAACTCAAGAGCAAAATCGTATGGGCTTAGCCCAAAGAGAACAATATCATACCATGTGGTGGAATGGACTGTTACAAATTGTATCAGTGTCGGACCAGTTGGAAATGTGCGGATCGGGACGTCAGGCCTCCTAGGGGGTGGATTGTGATGACCCTTGTGGGCGGGTGCGAGGGACACTAGGCAAGCTACCACATTGGCAGGCTATAAGGTACTGAATCCTACATTGTTTAGGTGTGGAGGAGGGGATATGCTTATATGTAGTGTGTTATCTCCAAATGGTATAAGGCCTTTTAAAATAAAAACCCAAGAGAAAAACTGTGGTGGAGAGAGAGGTTGGTGGTGGGAGAGTTGCGATAAATCTGGATACAAACTTTTAGTTTCCTATTTTTATGGGAAGTTAAGAATTTTTTTTTACCCACTTTGCCTCTATGAGGACTTGAACTCTCGACCTTCTACTTTAGAAGGCAAGGAAGTATCCTAGGCTTTTGGTATAGGAAAGTAAGAATTTGTATTGGTAGGAGTACTACATAGTGGGAACCTAGGTTATCGTATATGTAGGAATCCCACCGAATAGTAACATACTCTGAATTTCCTATGATAATAGAAAATAATGGACAATACTGAATTAGTATTGGTGGGAATCTTACATAAACGGTACCCGAGTACCCAATAACTACTCTAGCAACACAATGTTCTCTATTGAAAAATCTTACCATGTCCCACCATCACTGCCACATTTGCAAGAATCTTACAACCCCAACCACCGCAAGTGTCCTAGTGTTACTGCTATCGTCATCTGCATTATGTTGACCTCACCATCAATGGATGATGAACATAAAATTGAGATAATTTTCAAGAGTTTAATGCTATTGCGTTCTTTAATTCATGTATTTTGTTGATCGATGCAAAGGAAGAAGAAAAACCTTGTCGATGGGGCTTTGGCAAGGCGGGTTAACATAATTTGAGGTCTAAGGCGAAAATTATAAAAGTGGCCTCTTAATATTTAAATATTAATATCAAATAATAACTAATAATGCTTATTTAAAAATTATTCTTCTTGCTTTTTGAGATGCAAAGTTACTAATTAGATTCTTGTGTTCAAGTTTTGCGAAAATTATAAAAGTGACATTTTAATATTTAATATATTATTCTTTTGTAGAATTTTCACCTAAATTTTTTATTGTTTGATTATTAGGGTTAACAAATTTATCAAGAGCTCATTTTTGAGATTGAATTAGTTTATCTATTCTTCTTTTCTTTTTAAGTTTTTCATATCATGATTCATACTTTCTAGTAGACATATTCTAATATTTAATAATATAAATAAAAATGATTACAAACAAAATATACAATTTTATGATAAAAGTAATAATAAGACTACAAAATAATTTAAATTGAAGAATAATAGAACCAGATGTTAGAAAAATCTGAAGTAATGCTCCAAAAATTCTTTAATTATTTTGTAGCTAGTAGTTTGAAAGCTTCTAATAAATTTATGGTTGTAACGAGTGGAGAAGAAAAATATGAGAGACTAATAGAGGAGAGAGATGGAGATTGGAGAGTCTATGAGAAAATTGAAAAGATAATGGTTGCAATGATAGAGTAAGAAAAAAAGTAAAAAACGTGTGGAGTAAGGAGGAAAATATGTAAAATTAATAAGATCTAGATGGAAAGTTTTACAATTTTCAACTTCCTAAAGTTATTGGTTAGTGTAATAAGCATTCGAGTATTAAGAGTTAGTATATATTAAATACAACATTTCGGCTAGTGTGATGAGGAGAGAGAGAATTTTTTTTAGGAAAGTGCCAAATTGGTTGGGGTCTAATAATAAAAAGAAAAAAAATTAAAAAGTCTAATAATAGTAGATTAAAAGTTTTTTAGGAAGTTTTATAATATAAGGAAAAAATATTTTTTGGGGGGGCCTTCTATTGGCTGGAGCCTTTGGTGACTGTCTAATAGTAGATTAAATTCCTTTTAGGAAGTTTTATAATATAAGGAAAAAATAATTTTTTGCTAGGGCCTTAGGCGACTGCCTAAGTCGCCAAAGGCTTCAGCCGACTTTGGCTCTGATTAGAGAGGGATGAGAGAGGGGAAAAGAGAGAATGAGAGGTGTGGATGCCATAGAGAGAGAGAGAGAGAGAGAGAGCTATGGACACCATTGATGAAGAGAGAGAGAACAAGAACAATAGTTGGGAATTGGATTTGAGTGTGAATTTATTAAGGTCGATGGAGCATGAGTGCCAGTTGCGACCGCGACGAGGTGATGAAGAATGGATGAAGGTTTGTTGGTGAAATATTTGGTGAAATATATATACATAAACAAACAAAATGAGAGGTGTATATTCTAACATCCAAGGACTCAAGAATCATGTCATTCTTTTGTGAATTCAAACTAATTCAAGGCTAATGTTGTCTTTTTACAATAGACTAAGGGGTTAATTCATGATTTTTATTTATTATTATTTTTTATGATGCTATCGTTAATTGCATACCCCAAACTTGAGTGGTACGTGGTAATATTAGGCCCTATTTTGACCATTGTGTGTAATTAGGTCTAACCTGAGGGTGTGAGTGTAATTTACTCTTATTTCTATATAAGGGTTAAATGGTAATTTCAGCACTTCCGTTAACGCCTTTATCCGACAGCTTCTGAAAAGGGATCTGACTATAATTTATGAAAACATAGGGATATCATGTGTAATTTAAGCTTTCGAAAAGGGTGCAAGTGTAATTTGTCCTTTTTTACGATAAAAAAAAAAAGTAAAGCATCAATTTGAGTCTAGTTTGGCTTGATTTTGAAATATTGTTTGAAGATGTGAAAAGCTTATTATGTTTTATTTTTTCTTTGGCAAGAAACTCACAGTCTTTTTGGAGATTTAATTCTCCCCTCTCACTTTAGGAGACACAGAAAATAGTACTGAACACTTTCAAGATAGAGGAGTTAACTCTAAGTTGTTTTGTTAAGTTGTTTTCTTGCCTGGGTTTCCTCTCATATCATCTGATTGTTGCATAATATGCCTATGCTAACCAAATTTTAGTTCGTCAAATATTTTTCTCTAGGTATTTGGCCTTTTTTTTGAATCTTTTTTCTTTCTATGATTAAAAATAAAAAAAAAAGAAGTCTAAATGATATTTAGTTGATTTAGCGAATTAGCAAAGGTTTGAATAAAATCTCGGCCAAATTATACTAAATTTCCGTGTGCTTTCAAAAAATGGCAAAATACATTATTTTTGTCATCAAATAACTCTTTCTAAAAGTTGCAAAGAATACTCTTTTTTGCAAAAATGCCCTTTTCCATAACCATTGTACCCTTCACCCCTCCTTAGCCCCACTTCACTGCTCCACTCAATCAAGCTTCTACTGTTGATATATACAGTATTGAATATAAAAAATATAAAATTATACATTATTTAAATCTAATTATTGGATCCAACTTTCAGCTCTGCTGAAGAGTGAAGAGCCTGAACCATGAACCCCATAACTAACGTCCTAAACAAGAAAAATGCAAAAGAAAAATCTACTGATAGTAAAGAGGAAGGTAGGTAAGCAATTCAAAAGTAGTCCAGTGCATTTAAATATCATAGTCACTGAAACCGAGGAGAAGATAATATGTGGAGGAAAAGAGAAAAGAAATAAGCATTGATATGAGCGAGTTCCGCAAATTTATATTAAAGATCATCTTCAAATTAGTTGAAGGGTTATATTAATTAGAAATGACACAATATGTGACGTTTATATTTGTAATTGAAAATTTTTGGTGTCAAAACTTTTTATGATATGGTTGTAATCTTTTATTCATATTTTTATAATCGATGATGGAGTTAAAGATAAAGATTGAGAGTTGGATGGTATTATTTATCAATGCATCGTCTAAAGAATTCATTAATGATCTAGATAAGGAACTTGATAGGTTGAAGCAATCAAATGGCTATAAATGAGTATGGACATCATTGATCATTATTAGAGTATTAATTAGTTTAGGTAAGTTGGTGATGACACATAAGTTTTTAAAAACTTGGTTTACAGTCTTGAAAATTAGAATTTCGAAACAAAATTTTCATATTTTCAAAGTTGGACGAGTACAAAAGGGTTTTGGGAGACCTCTCAAGTTTTTAATTTTTGAAGAAGAGGACGGGTCCATAGATGGTGATGTGGCGTTTTTGCTTTTTAAATGTCCTATTTTGACGGAATTTGAATTCTAAACCTTCCTAAAACGTTGGGATTCGTTTCTAAGTGGGTTTCAACTTGTTTTCAAGAAAAATTATGATTTTTAACATCAATATAAACCTCATATGTTTTCTCTTTAATTAAACTTTCAATATACATTAAAATCATTATTTTTAAAAAAAGAAAACATTGAAATATTTTTAGAGCTTAATTTTCTGTTTATATTTCATTGAGAGCACACACGCATATACAATGAATGAGTTATTTATGTTGTCTCTCTTTTTGATTGATCAATTGTTTGAAAACCGCTTCCGCACCGTGCTACTCATACAATAGAAATGCAAAAGTTTCCCCTTAGCTTGGATGAAGTCTCACTGGTCCCTTCAGTTTCATTTAGTGTGTGTGTATATATATATATATATGTACATGCAATCTCTAATTATTTATTTAATTGAATGATTATATTAAGTTGGTCAAAATATGAAGATATAAGGTATGAATAGAAATTAAGAGAGAGACAAAGGCTAAACTTGTCACTTCATATGACAAGGATAAATGAGTCATTCCATATTTTTAGTAGGGTAGCTTGGTAACTTTCTCAAGAAAGGGCAATTTCGGCACTAGGTGAAAGATTCTGTAACGAGCCTAATGGAGCGTTAACTAATAAGTGGCCCTACTAGTGCTTTTGGCCAAACATCAATGCAGGTTGACCAATACTTTGACCAAAATTAGTCTAAAATTATCCAAAAACTATTGATCATCTTATTTTCTGGCTACAGTAGATTAAAAAACATTTCATCCAAAGATGAAGTAATGACTCAAACGAAAGACAATTTCATTTAGACTAGTAGTAGTATATTGAAGGATTTAAAGCCAATGTGTCCATCATGTGCTCCCTCTTTTACCATCCAAGATGTTACCAACTCCAAGGATAGCCAGCTTCAAAACTATATACAGAGGACTTATTAATCAATGACAGTTTAAGAACCAAACTTAGTTTTTATGCCATTGACAACATCTTCTTCAACTTTGAATGCTTTAGTCTAACACATCATTAGGAATTGAAGGTGTTGAAGCAAAGAGAGTTGTAGGGAGGACAACAGCCCCAGGCAGCTGACTGTTGAAAGCTGTAATGGTCAGGGCTTTCCCTTGTCCGACATTCAGCTGAAAGTGCACGAGTCCCTTAGGAATCACAAACATCTGCCCAGCAGTCAAAACTTTAGAGTAAAACACATTCCCAGTTGTCACAAACCCTACAAGGATTTTACCCTTGATGACCACCCCGGACTCTGTTGATCGAGGGTGTGAGTGGGGCCGGTTGATTCCTCCAGGAGCATAGTCGATTCGATTCATTGATATTCCAAGAGTATTAAGGCCAGGAAATGCAAGAACATTTCCAGCAGTCACATTCAGACCAAAAATGTTATTTGTGTTCCCTTCTTTGCTCAATCCATCAAAGAAGAAGTCATCTGAACTCACTTCTGAGGCAGGTTTGCAGGGAAAGCCATTAACAGAAGGAGAAGCTTTCAAGTCTGCAATGCAGGAGTCCTGTAACAGATCAGGGTCAGCAAAACACAAAGGCATGGGTAGAAGCAACATGGTTATCAGACAGATTATCGGTGGGATGCGTGAACTTGAGATATTGATCATGACAGCCTGGCCAGTTTTCTAGACTGATAAGCAGTTGAAGATAATTTCTTAACAATGTAATTGATGGATGATCATTGTTTCTATATGTTGCTCTTCCTGTGTAGAAAAGTAAATAAATAGATAACTAAAGCAAAAGGTCAACATACGTCCTATCCACATAGGAAGCTTACCATCTTCCACACATTACCTGTGGATGCTATTGGTTGAGGTAGGATGGTTTCTGAGGATAGCATGATAGTAACTCCTCAGCTGGACCTTGGAGGGCACAAAAGAATAGAATGCATAGGGAGGCAATGTAGAAGAGATCTGAGCTAATATTCTAACTCCAAAAGGGTATTCTAGCTATTTACTAAAGGAGTTGACATGGTCAATAGCTGACTAGAGTGGTTTTACCCCCTAACTAATCTTAGTAAAGAATGACATAAATGATAAAGAAAGACCAGTTCCAGAACCAGCACTTTAAGCAGAAGAAAGAAATGCTATACAAATGCCACTTTTGGCATTTTTAAAGTGGTTGCAAGATATAAGTCCTCACCTTAAATAACTCCACTTTTCTTATTTTTCTTGCACCTTAGTTGTTGGAGACTCTGGTTGTGCCAAAATGGCAAAATTAGGAGTTTGCTAGTAGCAACCTTGATTGGTTAATTAAAATAAAACCATCATAAATAAAGCCAACGCTAATGCTGAGAAATCTCAGGTTAGACATCATGAATTTGACAATGACAAACTAACAACCTCAGGTTAGACTGACAAACTAACAACCTCAGGATAAATCAGTGTTTTGTCCATTTGATAGGGCAACCTATTTGCAAGACAGAATGATAAATATACCAGAGTATACAAAATTATTATATTGAAATGGCATACCCTCCAAAAGATCTGTAAAACAGCACAGATGAAACTTCGAAAGCCACCTTCCATAGTAGTCCACCAAGTCAGGAACATTGAAGTATAGTCCACTCTTGAGACAACTTGATTTGCTGTCTCAGCTGGAAACTCCTTTAGCAAATTAAGTATGAATGGTACCAAATTTCAAGTTTGCAAATTCCTCTCAAATACGAGCCCTTACTTAATGCAATCATAAAACTCCATTTGTGAAGCATGAGAACAGGTTCGAAATCAATAACCATTGTGTAAATAATGTCCAACATTATGTCCATACCTAGTCCGCCCTCCCAGAATCCCCAATTAAGGGGAACCAAACATGGGTATGACTTTTTCTTGATTGTCTAACCCAAATAGGATACAGATCATCTGAATCCATATCCACATTTAGCTGTTCCTCTGACAGGCAAAGTTTGTGAATATACAATCGATGTCATCTTAGCAATTGCAAAGTAAAAATCTACCCGTCCTTGTGATAGCACAGGCTAAAGCATTTCAAGAGAAATGCAGATCATTACAACAGCTCACAGGCTAACGAACTACAACTATCCACCAACCGTATTGATAGAAGTCAGGTCTGCTTTTCCTCAGAAAGCTTTGAAACATATCTTTAACGGGTAGAATGAAAAAGAATTTAAATATTGATCGAAAGAAGAGATTTTATCAGTGAAACCTCTCCAAGGCAGCAGGGCTAATGGGGATCAAACCGGATGGAAATACAAGAGCATCCACAGGAACATCATTGGGAGTGACTGGTATAACTCCCTCATCCATCATCTGCAACGAATATGACAGTGCAACTGCAAAGCAGAAGTAAACACATTACTAGACGGCAAACAAAATCATGCATCGGACTATATTAAGGGTTGAATCTTCTAATAGGAGCAACAGAATGATTCATACCAAGGAGAGGTTACTTCCATTTATGCTCATTTGCAAGCTCTTGATATTTCAATAGGAAGGTATCATAATAATTTTTGAGTTATCACCAAATATGTCAACATGTACAACAGAAAATCAAAGCAGGATGTTAATGAATATGGATAAAACATTGAAAAAATTAATACACACACATGCTTATACAGTTTCATGATCACAGCTAAAGAATACTAATTTGGTAGATGAAAAAGAACAGTTTGTTAACAATAATGAGCAGCTAAATAATATCTCTAATCAAATTGTTTAGATCCGGTGCTACTTCAGAGACTGAACTCAGATTTTGACGAGGTCAAGATGCATAACCTACCTTCCCCCACGACCCAAGCGTCTTCCAGTTTTGTCAAATGCAAGTCCTACAAACAAAATCAAGACATATGTGATCTAACAGCTCCTGTTTAGAACTTGGAACTTGTTCAGTTAATTAAGAGATCAGGAAAAATTTATTTACCAGGTAACAGGAACAAGTCCACTGGATTATTTGCCAACATAACTGCAGGAAAATAAATTAGAATGATATTTATGCAACTAAGGAGACTGGAAAAGTTTGCCAAAATAAGTGGATGAGAGAAAAAGAGATGAGATGACCTCATGTGAACCTCACGTGAATATATATAATAGATGAGCTTCATTCAGCTTGTGATATCAGCCTATTTTTTCGGCTAGTGTATACTACTACAAGGAAAACCCTTAGAGGTAGTAAATTTACCACCCACTTTCAGCAGTCACCCCGTATAGTAATTTGAACAAAGTCCAAGGGAAAAAGATGTAAACATGAAGTACAAATTCTAATCTAAACCACAAATGTAGTTATAAGAAATATATATTTTTATTTTGCTGAGGAGAATGTTTCATAGCAAGAAGTAGGAGGGGGTTTGTAGCATGAGGTGAAGAGAATTTTGAAGCTCCAAGGAAAGTATAGAGACAGTCTTAATGTACTTCATGTGTTGTGGCTTGTCTTGATGCATTAAAAGATTAGATTTTCAACTACCAAAGGCTGAAGGAAATTTCAATTAGCTTCTTCATTTTCTTTCTTTAATAAATACAATTAGCAAACTGTGATTTGACATTCTGATGCCAAATCTGCTACTATCTATCCCTTTCTCGCATTTCTGGGCAAATATGTAAAGCATATTCTACGAAATAATGTTGTAGTATTTCGTTCAAAATTGGGGACAAACAAATCAATAGCATTGTCCAACCACTTTTCATCATTATTACTCGAGAACTCTCATAAAATCCATCAGAAACAATAATAAGCTTTCCAAAAAAAAATTGTAAAGTTGCGAGACAATAGATTCAATCAAATCAAGCTCCAGAACACTCAACAATAGAGTGTTTTTCCAATCTGTTAATGACCATCTTCAGTCGAAAATGATTTGTCAGAATTACAATCAAAGAACAAACACATTAAGTTTCGAAGTACAAAATGCATAATAGACTAACTAAGATACATACTGCAAGGACATTTACAAACTTCCACTTCCATGTACATGGAAAGAGGTTGCAAAAACACCTAGTTAAACAAATTTAAAAAACTGTCTCACATCAATCACCCTACCCAAGGTTAAGTTAACCACCACATTCACACAAATAAATACAGTAGATCTTTAGACTTTAAATCCAAAAATATCCCTTTAAGAAATTTCCTCAAGGGGAACAATTATGTGACTGCCATGCCCCCCATTATCTGTCAAAATTTTACTACATCAAGGATCATTCCATTCTTTGTTTGGTTCAGTGAAAAATCACAAAAGTGTACAAAAAAATTTTTTTGGTTGACAGTTTTTGAAAACTGTTTTATGAAAAGCCCTGTTTTCATATAATTGCCTTTTATAGTCACTTGAAAATAGTTTTTCGATTTCTGAGTTCGTTTTTAAAAAGCTGAACCAAACAAGCCCAATAGATTTGATAATTCCCCATTTGGATAATAGATAAAAATAAGCAGTGAATGCTACATATAGAAATAGAACTCACCTTTTGCTGAATTGTGTAGAATTTCTGACAGCACATTTGGTGTGTCAACTTCTCGTAAAGAACTACAGCCTATATAAGCAGATAAACTCTTACAAGACCTAAACCTAAACCATGGAGCTCCCAGAACAATACTCTGAATTGGTGTACAGAAAAGACAATGTTGTAAAGGCAAGCAAGTGGGTATAAATCTTTCGCAGCAAAATTGCAAAACATTATATATAGCATCATAAACAAGCCCTCACAAGAGAAAATATAACCTATACAAAACAAGTAATATCATAAAAATAAAAATAAATGTATATATGTGCATATATAAAAACTAGTTTAAACCATATGCGATGCATGAGAATAAAAAATAAATTAAAATTTTATTATAAGACCCAAAATATTGAAAACTATTATAATACATTCAAACATATTAATTAAAACACTCAAAAGTATTTCCATTATATAACATTGGTAATATAAAATTATAAGTTAAGTATTATTCACGTGGAATGATTCAAGTATAAACTATAAGAAATCAAATGGTATAATTCTAACCATTCTTAAACAATCTATTACTATTCTTTTGGAAATTCTTAACACTTTATCCTTTTTATATTTTTAAATTCTTATTCAAATAAATCATTCTCAAGTAAAACTTCTTTGATAGCTATTATCACAAATTATTTTTGACTATATCATTTTTACTATTATCTATCTTGATCATAAAAAGAAATAATTTTCCTTTGCAACTTGTCACTTTGTCGTAAAATTCATTCATCTCCTCGTCCTAAAAAAAGAAAAAATTTATTCTAGTAATATTGATACATTTCAAATTAATTGTTTTATCCATAAATTTTAAGAGTGAGGAAAAAAGTATTACCAGACTTTTAAACTATATTAGCTCATTTAGTGAACAATTTATTAATGATTGAGAATCATCAAATATTGTTAGATATGCATTATTTGGTATATCTTTAACTCAAAATTGCATCATAAATCTGCATAAATGAATATACTTCATTGGTACATAGTAATAATGAATGACATATTTGTCATATTGTATTTCTTTTAAAAAAAATAAAATGTTTGAAGATATAATAATACCTTTGAAAGCATTTAGCGTCTTTTGTTTTGCAATTAGTACAACTGAGTCCATCCTTTCGTACTTTAACTTTCTTCTTACATTGCTTACATGCATTGTACCATGGTTTGGATGCATTTTTAATTTCTATAATTCTTACTTCAAAAAAGTAATGCGTTTTCTGCAAGTTGAGTGACAAAATATATTTTTTTAACAGAAATTAATTATAATCATGTGATATAATAAAGAAAAATTAAATGAATACATAAAAAAATAATAATAATTTAATACCTTGAATGTCATTGCAAATTTTTCAATTATGTCTTCAAGTGGGAGTTTTTTAGCCTCTTTGAATAATTGATATTTTGAACTTGAAATGACGACATCTATGTCTTTGTCATTTATGTTTTCTTCAAACCTATCAAAGCATAATAAATTATTGGAACAATATGTTGTTGATATGTACAAATACATTTCTATTTGATTTTTTAACTATTAATAGTAGATTAGCTTCCACCAACCATGTCCTACCAATTATGATATTCTTTAAGTAAAATAAATAATTAAAACCTAATGTAAGTAAGAATAAATAAATAACCAACCAATATCGTAATACTTTGACTCTTTCAATTTTTATATTAATTTGTAATGTATATTCCAGTTGTGTTTGAAGACCCAAACCTGAAATATAATATTAACTTTTATTTTATGTTCATTTAGATATAATAAAAAATATAAAGTGAATAATCTCAATGTTGTGTGATAAGTTACATTTGGATGTGTTGATTGACAAATGTATAACTGTGATAATAGGTCTTTTATTTATTAGCTTCATTATCAAATTTCCTTCATTCTCAGCAAAATCGTCCCACAATGTCAAAGCAATTGCTCTTGAACTATTATAAAAAAATAATTAGTTCAATAATTTATAATGGTAATTATGAGCATTTATGTAGTGTTGTAATGATGTATCTCATATTCATTATCATGATGTCTTGCAATTTGGATGTCCATCTATTATTCTTCTTAGCTATGTTAAATGCAAGATATGCTTGAATAACGATTCCCAAAGCATCTAGCGAGAGTAAAAATTAAACTTATAAATTTATATATAAGAGAAAGTATATATAAGGAGAGTAAAGAGTTAAAAGAAAACAAACCTATAATTTTTTTCCATCAATGTACTTGTTCCTGTCCTTGAATGCATCTACTAGAGCTAGTTCTAAGATGTCCATTGAATTAGCAATTAAATCATCAATACTTGAGATGTTGAGCATTCGCATGTGGCTATTGCTATCCTCCACTTGCGGAACATAGAGTGTTTTTCCAATCTGTTAATGACCATCTTCAGTCGAAAATGATTTGTCAGAATTACAATCAAAGAACAAACACGTTAAGTTTCAAAGTACAAAATGCATAATAGACTAACTAAGATACATACTGCAAGGACATTTACAAACAATCATTCCATTCTTTGCTTGGTTCAGTGAAGTGAAAATCACAAAAGTGTACAAAAATCTTTTTGGTTGACAGTTTTTGAAAACTGTTTTATGAAAAGCCCTGTTTTCATATAATTGCCTTTCATAGCTCTTTGAAAATAGTTTTTCGATTTCTGAGTTCGTTTTTAAAAAGCTGAACCAAACAAGCCCAATAGATTTAATAAATCCCCATTTGGATAATAGAAAAAAATAAGCAGTGAAGGCTACATATAGAAATAGAAGTCACCTTTTGCTGAATTGTGTAGAATTTCTGACAGCACATTTGATGTGTCAACTTCTCGTAAAGCTTTAATTTATTGATGGCTCATTCCCTATCTGTCGGCAATAAAAGTGTGGGGTCCGCTAGCGGACCCCTCACCTAAAAACTTATATAGCAATTGTTATACCCAATGCTCTAAGGTGTCGGCCAAATGTGCAGCTGAATGATGTCATGCTAGGGTAATTTATATGAATTTTTTTTATAGTAACAAAAAAATAAAATAAATATGAAGTAATTTGAGTCAAGGATAGGATATGCAAATATTAAAGGTAATTCATTCATGAGATAAATAAGGCTATTATGAGCCGGTTGTATGAGAGTCAAATAATTTTATTTTTTATAAGTTAGTTAGAGAGTTAGTTAAATTAGTACGAGAGTATGATCTGCATTCTCAACTGGTCTTGATGAAATATCCCCCAAAAAATTTAGCGTATGAGGTGGCCAGTCTCATACACAAAATCTGGGAGATATATAAAATTAGTAGCAACAAACATAGAATACAAAAGACAGTAAAATAAATTCTGAAAGTTAAACAGAAAATCCCACTGAATTAAAATAATTGGTAAACAAATAATTATATGTTCGCTGATATAATTTGGAAGTCCTGTAACCCAAGGACCCCTTAATCATAATAATCAAAATTTTAAGACTCTAATTTAAAACTAACAACCAAAATCTCTAAACGAGTTCATAGTCTGACCCTTAAATAAGATGATAGGTTCCTACCCTGTGACCGATGAGAATAGATGTCTGCCACAACCAACCCTAAAACTCTATCCTCGCAGTGAAACCCCGTCTGAAACCTGAAATATCAACAAAGTGGGTTAAACCCATGAGCAAGTCCTATCTACTACATCCCAATCAGAGAACCAATATACATACCCTCAGTATAAGAGATACAAAATAAATCTATAAGTTTAACATACAAGTTATTCTTTTATCCAAATTCATGTTTCCAAAACAACAGTCACTATTTATAATATTCCACACACACCCTTATTATGCAAAAGTAAACACATTCCTTAAGTTCAGCAGAAATAAACATAACATGAAATATTATCAAGTTTAAGCAATCTTAACATATCACCATTTTATCCTTTAAAACCTTAATAGGTATGGATATATACATACTGGTCATTCCCTACCTAGTTCATGTTTTCAGAAATCAAAATCATCTTATACGTTGTCCTAACAAACCCTTATCATTCAACAATGAACACATTCTTTAAGTTCAAAGTAAAGAAACATATGTATGCATTTTATTAAATCTAGGCAATTATGACAAAACAATATAATGTATAGAAACCTTATTAGTTATGGGCGATCCTGACACGCCGAGCAATCATGACATGCCAAAATAAAATGCATAGATACCTTATTAGGTATGGGCGATCCTGACACGCCGGGCAATCCTGACATGCCAAAATAAAATGCATAGATACCTTATTAGGTATGGGTGATCCTGACACGCCGGGCAATCCTTACATGCCAAAATAAAATGAATAGATACCTTATTAGGTATGGGCGATCCTGACATGCCAAAATAAAATGCATAGATACCTTATTAGGTATGGGCGATCCTGACACGCCGGGCAATCCTTACATGCCAAAATAAAATGCATAGATACCTTATTAGGTATGGGTGATCCTGACACGCCGGGCAATCCTTACATGCCAATTAAAAAAAGTATAGATGCATTCCCATATGAAACATAAAATAAACAAGGTGCATTATGATTTAAATTTGCACAAACCAGTATTTCAAATTATCCAACATGAAATTATCATCATAAGACAAATCGTTCACAAGTAAATTATAATCAAGTATTTGATGGACATTTATTCTTAAAGGAAAATACATTTAAGTAAATCAAATAACTCAAACATCCATTATAGAAGCAATTTCCCAACTCAACCTCCAATGCACTCAAATCTACAAGCGAGTCTAAACCTAACTTTTATCTAGGTTTCTGGGCCTATTCTACTTCTAAGAACCATATAAATCATTCAGGAATTTTCTAGAATTTTTGAGAATTTTAACAATATTTTTCTAGCAAAAAGAAAATAAAACATAATTCGAGACATACATTTACAACGAACACAATCACAAGGGAGACTCATCTTCACATGAAATTAAAACCCAGGTGCATTTTAATCCTATAAAGTTACCTAAATTTTTCTAGAATTTTCTGGAATTTTAAAAATATTTTCTAAAAATAAAAGAAGGTGAAAATCCAACTTTTAGACACTTTAAAAATTAACTTAACACCAAGGGAAACTCATTTCGAGATGAAAATTTACAACCAAATTTATTTAATTCCCAAAAAGTTACAATAAAAATTTGGGAATTTTTGGAGTTATAAAAGTATTTTCTAAAATTACAGAAAGTGAAAAACCCAACTTTTGGACACTTTAAAAATCAATTGAACAACAAGGAAAGATTATTTTGAGTTGAAAATTTAAAACCAAGTGTATTTAGCCTCCAGAAGATTTCAGTAAAAATTTCGGAATTTTTAGAAATTTATAAGTATTTTCTAAAATTAAAGAAGCTAAAAAACCAGTTTTTAGACACTTTAAAAATTAATTTAATGACAATGGTTAATCATTTCGACATGAAATTTAAACCCCAAGCTCCTTAAGCTCCCAGGAAGTTGACATAAAAGTTTGGGAATTTTTAAAATTATAAAAGTATTTTTAAAAATTGATTTTTCCAAATTTTCAAGTTTTCCCAAAAATTTCAAAAATACAAAATAAATACCAAAACAATTCGGAATGGGCCCGTATTGGACCCAGAGGTGGGCCCCGGCAAGTGGGGCCCAAAAATCATTTTTCGGCCACCGGACGCTACCCCACGCGCCTGCGGCGCGCGTGGGGGACACGCGCTGCTGGGTTGTCTTCCCCAACGCACTTGGCAGCGCGATGGGGGATTTTCCCAGCTTGATTTCAGCTTCGTCCGACCTCCGTTCAGTCCCATTTTTGTTTCAAACTCCCCCCCTTGATCCCTTCTACCCATTGGTGTGAAAAGCCCCATCAACAATGGCTCGAATTGGAAGCCCCCAATTCACAAGTTCTAGGGTTCTTCGCAAAATTTAAAAATTCAAACTCAAATTTCTCACAATCTATTTTATTAAAGATCAAGGGTTGTTTTCTAGACAACCACAACATAGAAGGCTTACGAATTAACATCTTTTCCCATCCTAAATTCATGCATAAACAAATTCCTATACAATTTACACATATATGAAAATATATATATGCATATATTCTTACATATATATATTTATACTCCTATATAGAATTTAGCATAATAAATTCCCACGAAATTTATCCACAAGAAGCAACAAAACAAAATACAATTATATACAGATTTTCAATATAAACAAAATTCTTAAACATAGACTATGCATACGGATTCAAAAGGGAAGAGAAGAATCAAACTTGCTTCTTTGACGAATCAACTTGTTCACCCGATCGTGACTCCCTTCTCTCTTTCGTTTACTCTCTTAGTTCTGTACGTAAAGCAACGGCAAAAACCCTAATTTCTTCTTTTTCCTTTTTGTCTTAATTATTATTCTATTATTGATTTTTCTAAAACTAAATAAAATAAATAATAATAATAATAACAACAATAATGGTGAATCTTCACCCATCTTCTCTGAGGTTTAGCTCGTGTGTTTTGGTAGCCCACAATTTTCTAGAAAACCTACAAAATAAAGATAGATCATTAAGAATACTTTTTTTTTTCCTAGTTAATTAAGCATACTTCATGTCATTCCTCATATGACATATAAAAAGAAAGAAAAAGAAAAAGGAAAAGAAAGAGTAAAAGCTCATGATCAAACATAACTAATCTTTTAGGCTTTGAATAATCAACACTTCCTAAGTTTTAGGTAACAAACCATTTCATGCTTCGAATAAATTTATAATTCCTATGTTTCATATAACCAAGATCTAAGCTTTGAATAGTTTAATTTTCCAGAATGATCAAGATATTGAAAAGAAAAAAAAAATGTAAGTTTACGAAAAATCCTTTTTGTTAGGAGAAAAAATAAATAAATAAAATACTGTAATAAATAACAGAGAGAGAGAGAGATGTGGGAATAAGATCACATTTTGGGTAGAAATATTATTTGCATTAGAGAGGCTATTTGAAAGACATCCGTACCTGAGTAGCAGTTTTCGGGGATTTAATGATTGATCTCTGAACACACACGTGTTTGGTAGCTGCGGTATATTTTCCAGTGTTGGGCACGTTGACACTACCAATGTTTCCAAGGATTCCATAGCCTCAAGGCCCTTGATCTCTTGTAAGTTTGGGCAACGTCCAAGATTCAAGAATCTCAACATTTTCAAGTTGGACATATTGGGTAAATTTACTATCGATTTGCAATCCCTCAAAGACAAATCTTCCAATGATTCTAATTTTTCAAGCCCTTGGATGTTATGCACTTTCGGACAAAAACAAAGAGATAAAATTTTTAAGTTTGATAGATTTGTTTTCCACTCACTCATCATCTCCAAGGACGGTAAAGATGCCAACTGTTGAAGAAGCATATTAAGGTTCGCCAGCTTATCGCACCTTATTATTTCCAAACTTGTCAATGATCCTAATTCTCCGAGCCCCTGAACCTCTGTTAGCTTAGGGCAATTCGAAATATGCAGTCCCAACAAATTTGACAAGGATGAGAGATCTGCCAATATTTCCAATGATTTACAACAAGTAATATATAAATCGACTAGACTTGAGGGTAGCCCCAAGATAGATTGAAGATTTTCACTGAAATACCCCCCATAAAATTTCGCGCATGAGGTGGCCAGTCTCATACACAAAACCTGAGGAATATTAACCACTGATAGCAACAAGCATAGATGCAAAAGAAAGAAATAAAAAAATTGCTAAAAGCTGAACATAAATCCCATTGAACTGAAATAATTGATAAATAAAAAAATATATTCTGGTAATACAATTTGGAAGTCCCGTAACCCAAGGACCCCTTAACCAGAAAGAACAAAAGTTTTTAAATTCTAAAATTAATACCAACAATCAAAGTCTCAAAAGTTCATAGTATGACTCTTGAAGAAGACAAGTTCCTACCCTGTAACTGATGAGATGAGACGTCTGCTACAACCAAACCCTAAAACTCTATCCTCGCGGTGGAACCTGTCTGAAACCTGAAATATCAACACAGTGGGTTAAACCCACGAGCAAGTTCTATCTACTACATCCCAATCAGAGAACCAATATACTTACCCTCAGTATAAGGGACACAAAATAAGTCTATAGATTTAACCTACAAGTTATTCTTTTACCCAGTTTCGTGTTTCCAAAACAACATGTCAATATTTATAATATTCCACCCAAACCCTTATTATGCAAACGTGAACACATTCCTTACGTTCAGCAGAAATAAACATAATATAAAATAATATCAAGTTTAAGCAATCCTAACATGCCATCATTTAATCTTTTGATACCTTAATAGGTACAGATATATACATACTAGTCATTTCCTATTTAGCTCATGTTTTCAGAAGTAAAAACATCTTATACATTATTCCAACACACCCTTATCATCCAACAATGAACATATTCTTTAAGTTCAAAATAAAGAAAACATGTGCATACACATATAGATACCTTATTAGATATGGGCGATCCTGACACGCCAAATAAAATGTATAGATACCTTATTAGGTATGGACGATCCTAACACGTCAAATAAAATGTATAGATACCTTATTAGGTATGGGCGATCCTGACACGCCGGGCAATCCTGACATGCCAAATAAAATGCATAGATACCTTATTAGGTATGGGCGATCCTGACACGCCGGGCAATCCTTACATGCCAAATAAAATACATAGATACCTTATTAGGTATGGGCGATCCTGATACGCCGGGCAATCCTTACATGCCAAAATAAAATGCATAGATACATTCCCATATGCAATATAAAATAACAAGGTGCATTATGATTTAAATTTGCAAAACCGTTATTTCAAATCATCCAACATGAAATTATCATCATAAGACAAATTGTTCACAAGTAGACTATAATCAAGTATTTGATGGGCATTTATATCCTTAAAGGAAAATATATTCAAATAAACCAAATAACTCAAGCATCCATTATAGAAGCAATTTCCCAACTCAACCTCCAATGTACTCAATTCTACGAGGGAGTTTAAACCTAACTTTTATCTAGGTTTCTGGGCCTATTCCACTTCTCAGAACCCTATTAAATCATTCTGAAATTTTCTAGAAATTTTTTTTTTGAAATATTTTCAACAAATAAAAGAAGGTGAAAACCCAACTTTTAGACACTTTAAAAATTTATTGAACACTAAGGGAAGCTCCTTTCAAGATGAAAATTTAAACCCAAGTTTATTTAACCTCCAGAAAGTTACCACAAGAATTTGGGAATTTTTGGAATTATAAAAGTATTTTCCAAAATTACAGAAAGTGAAAAATCCAACTTTTAGACACTTTAAAAATCAATTGAACAACAAGGACAGATCATTTTGAGTTGTAAATTTAAACTCAAGTGTATTTAGCCTCCAGAGAGTTACAGCAAAAATTTGGGAAATTTTGGAATTATAAAATTATTTCTTAAAATTACAGAAAGTGAAAAATCCAACTTTTAGACACTTTAAAAATCAATTGAACAACAAGGAAAGATCATTTTGAGTTGAAAATTTAAACCTAAGTGTATTTAGCCTCCAGAGAGTTACAGTAAAAAGTTCAGAATTTTTGAAAATTTCTAAGTATTTTCTAAAATTAAAGAAGCTAAAAAAAATAGTTTTTTTAGACACTTTAAAAATTAATTTAAAGAGAATGGTAAATCATTTCGACATGAAATTTAAACCCAAAGCTCCTTAAGCTGCCAGGAAGTTACCATAAAATTTTTGAAATTTTTAGAATTATAAAAGTATTTTTAAAAAATGATTTTCCCAATTTTTAAATTTTTCCAAAAATTTCAAAAATACAAAATAAATATCAAAACTATTCGGAATGGGCCCATATTGGACCCAGAGGTGGGCCCCCACGAGTGGGGCCCAAAAAGCCTTTTCCGGCCACCGGCCGGCGCCGGCGCCGGCCGGACGCGCCCCCACGCACCGGCGGCGCGCGTGGGGAACACGCGCGCTGGAGCTGTTCTTCCCCAGCGCGCTGGGGGGTTTTCCGGCGTGCCCCGACCTATGTTCAGCCTGATTTTTGTACCGTTCTTCTCCCCTTGATCCCCTCTACCCATTGGTACAAAAAGCCCCATCAAAAATTGTCCGAATCAAAAACCCCTAATTTACAAGTTCTAGGGTTATTCGCAAAATTTAAAAATTTCAACTCAAATTTCTCACGATCTATTTTATTATAGATCAAGGGTTGTTTTGTAGACCATCACAACAGAGAAGGCTTACGAATTAACATCTTTTTTGCATCCTAAAGTCATGCATAAATCGATTGCTACACAATTTACACATACATGAAATATATATATGCATATATTCTTATATATATATATCTATACTTCTATATACAATTTAGCATAATAAATTCCCATGAAATTTCCACAAGAAGCAACAAAACAAAATACAATTATAAACAGATTTTCAATATAAACCGAATTCTTAAACCTAGACTATGCATACGGATTCAAAGGGGAAGAGAAGAATCAAACTTGCCTTTTTTCCTGACGAATCAACTTGTTCACCCGATCGTCACTCCCTTCTCTCTTTCGTTTACTTGCTCTGTTCAGTGCGTAAAGCAACGGCAAAAACCCTAATTTCTTCTTTTTCCTTTTTGTCTTAATTATTATTCTATTATTGATTTTTCTAAAACTAAATAAAATCAAAAAAATTAATAATACAAGCAATAATAATATAATTATAACCTTGGCCCAACATTTTAAACATAATCTTAGCCCAATCATTCCAGCCTAAATTCCTCCCTAGCCCAAACCAAAGCATTTAAAAGATTTAAATAAAACAACACATAATAAATAACAATTCACATAAAATGATAAAAAAATAAATAAATAAACAGAGAAGTTTACATGAAATGATTGGAATCTATAAAATATAACAATACACATAAAAATGATAACATTCAAACTTATCAATTCACATGAAATGATAAAATGCATATAAAGAAAATCAACTCACATAAAACGATAAAATATAGAGACAATGCATTTCACATGAATTAATAATAATAAAAATAAAATAATAATAATAATAATATAAAGCAATTCAAATTTCCTTAAATAATTGACATCCAAATTTCTGGGGTATTACATTCACAACAACATAGACTAAGAAATTTGAGCCAAGAAAGAGCACCAATCTCTTTTGGTAGCATGCTGATGATGTTGACATTGACGAATGACATTTTCTCCAATTTGGATAATTTCCCAATATCTCTAGAAATCTCCACATCTTTTGGTAGCGTAGATCTGTAAGATGGAAATATCCGCACGTGAAATTCCTGTAAATTAACTAGATCTGCAAGATTTGGCATACAATTGACATGCAAAGTTTTCAGACACGAGGGAAGCTCTGGCAACATTTTAAGCTTTCTACACTGTCCTAAATCAAGGTTTTGTAGGCAAGTGAGCTTCGAAATGCTTGTTGGTAGGCTTTTAACTTTTGTTTCGGAAAAGCTCATGAATCTCAAAGATGATAGTTTCCCCATAATACTAGGAATGTGCCCCTTTAAATCATAACAATCTGAGGCATCTATCACTTCCAACTTCTCTAGCGTCCAAATTTCATTAGGTAATTTCCTTACCTTAGTAAATGAAATGTTGATCACCTTTAAATTCTTTAGATTACCAATAGATGGGTCAATTTCAACCAAGCTTCTACAGGATTGAAGATTCAATATCTCCAGATTTGGATATGCTGAAAAGTCAATACTTCTCCTTAAACCACAATTAGCCAATTCCACAACTTTCAACTTATTTGCCGTCTGTTAAAATAAAAATAATCAAAAGAAAAAAGATCAATTTCCAACAAGTTTATGATGAACCAAGGAAAACAAGTGTAAATAAATTTTACAAGACCTTGATTTGACTCCAACCCGCCCAGTCTTCCGTGATGCCACTGTTTGATAGATCAATTGTAATACCCCGAAAAATTTGGACGTCTATTATTTTAAAAAATTTAAATTTCTTTATATTATTATTATTTTTTTTTTCAATTCATGTGGAATGCCTTTATATGCATTTTATCATTTCATGTGAATTGTTAGGTTTTTATACAATTATTATTTTATTTGAATTGGTTGTCTTTATAAATTCTTTCATTTCATGTGAATTGCTCTATTTTATTTTTATCAATTTATACGAATTGTTTATTGATTGTGTATTATTTGATTTAAATATTTTAAATGCTTTGGATTGGGCTAGGGAGGAATCTTGGCTGGAATGGTTGGGCTAAGGATATGCTTAAGTTGTTGGGCCATGGTTACAATTATATTATTATGGTTATTATTATTATTATTTTTAGTTATTTAGTTATTAGAAAATAATAATAATAATAATAGAATAAAAATGATTATGACAAAAGATAATAGAAACTAGGGTTTCTGCCGTTTGCATTATGCACAAAAATCAGGAGAGTAAACGAAAGAAAGAAGGAGTTCGGGTGAACGAGTGTTTGAATCGTCAAAGAGGCAAGTTTGATTCTTCTCTTCCCCTTTGAATTCGTATGCATAGTCTAGGTTTGAGGATTGTGTTTATTTTGGAAATTTGTATATAATTGTATGTTTTTTTCTCTGTTGATAAATTTTGTGAGAATTAATTATGCTAATTGTATAAACATGTTGCTAGAAATTTGTATGCATTTAATTATGAAATTAAATGATTTTGCATGCTAAGATAATTCTGTGAATTAAACATTAGAATTTTGGAGTTTTGGTACTATTTTAGGGTATTTTTGCATATGTATATACATGTATATATGATTGTATAGGCGGGTGTATATATATACGAACATGAAATTTGGGTCTACTGTGTTTATCATTTTTGAGGGATTTTGTTCCGATTAAAAGGTAGATCTTACTTCCTAGAACAATCCTTGAAAGTTTCGTTATGAACCGTTGGGTAGATTGACGGTAAATTGAGTTTAAAATTTTAGATTTTCGAAACTTGAAATTGGGCGTTTTTGATTTAGTCTGCGAGAGGGGATAATTTTGGTACCAATACGTAGCTTAGATCGATACGAGTTCAATGGTATATTCATATGCGCGATTCGGTGCTCGGAAGTGATCGAAAAGTGATCGGGAAGCTCGGCCTCCATTGTTGGCCGCTGAAGCTTCAGCTGGGGAAGAAGGAAGAAGAAAGAAAAAAAAAAAAAAAAAAGGGGCCACGCGTCCGCCGGTGCGTGGGGGCGCGTGCCGCCGGCGCCGGTGGCCAGAAAATTATTTTCTGGCCCCACTCGCGGGGGCCCACCTCTGGGTCCAATATGGGCCCATTCCGAATTGTTTTGATATTTATTTTGTATTTTTGGAAAAACTTGAAAATCTGAAAAAATTATTTTTAAAAATACTTTTATAATTCTAAAAATTCCTAAAATTTTATGTCAATTTCCTGGGAGCTTAAGGGGCTTGGGGTTTAAATTTCATATCAAAATTATTTACCATTCTCATTAAATTAATTTTTAAAGTGTCTAAAAACTGTTTTTTTTTAGCTTCTTTAATTTTAGAAAATACTTAGAAATTTTCAAAAATTCCGAAATGTTTACTGTACTTCTCTGGAGGATAAATACACTTGGATTTAAATTTTCAACTCCAAATAATCTTTCCTTGTTGTTCAATTTATTTTTAAAGTGTCTAAAAGTTGGATTTTCACATTCTTTTATTTTTAGAAAATATTTTAAAATTCCAGAAAATTCTAGAAAAATTTAGGTAACTTTATAGGATTAAAATGCACTTGGGTTTTAAATTTCATGTCAAAATGAGTCTCCCTTGTGATTGTGTTGGTTGTGAAAGTATGCCTCGAATTATGTTTATTTTCTTTTTGCTAGAAAAATATTTTTTTTAAATTCTAGGAAATTCCAGCATGATTTAATAGGATTCTTAGTAATAGAATATGCCCAGAAATCTAGATAAAAGTTAGGTTTAAACTCCCTCATATATTTGGGTGCATTGAAGGTTGAATTGGAAAATTGCTTCTTTAATGGATGTTTGAGTTATTTGATTTACTTGAATGTAATTTTCTTTAAGGATATAAATACCCATCAAATACTTGATTATAGTCTACTTGTGAACGATTTGTCTTATGATGATAATTTCATGTTGGATGATTTGAAATAACGGTTTGTGCAAATTTAAATCATAATGCACCTTGTTATTTTATATTGCATATTGGAATGTATCTATGCATTTTATTTTGGCATGTAAGGATTGTCTGGCGTGTCAGGATCGCCCATACCTAATAAGGTATCTATGTATTTTATTTGGCATGTAAGGATTGCCCGGCGTGTCAGGATCGCCCATACCTAATAAGGTATCTATGCATTTTATTTGGCATGTCAGGATTGCCCGGCATGTCAGGATCGCCCATACCTAATAAGGTATCTATACATTTTATTTGGCGTTTCAAGATCGCCCATACCTAATAAGGTATCTATACATTTTATTTGGCGTGTCAGGATCGCCCATATCTAATAAGGTATCTATACATCTATGCATATGTTTTCTTTATTTTGAACTTAAAGAATGTTTTCATTGTTGGATGATAAGGGTTTGTTGGAACAATGTATAAGATGATTTTACTTCTGAAAACATGAACTAAATAGGAAATGACTAGTATGTATATATCTATACCTATTAAGGTATCAAAAGATTAAATGATGGCATGTTAGGATTGCTTAAACTTGATATTATTTCATGTTATGTTTATTTCTGCTGAACTTCAGAAATGTGATCACTTTTGCATAATAAGGATTTGGGTGGAATATTATAATTAATGACTATTGTTTTGAAAACATGAAACTGGAATAAGAATAGCTTGTATGTTAAATCTATTGTTTTCTTTTGTGTCTCTTATACTGAGGGTATGTATATTGGTTCTCTGATTGGGATGTAGTAGATAGAACTTGCTCGCGGGTTTAACCCACTTTGTTGATATTTCATGTTTCAGACAGGTTCCACTGCAAGGATAGAGTTTTAGGGTTAGTTGTGGCAGACATCTCTTCTCATCGGTCACAGGGTAGAAACCTATCATCTTATTCAAGGGTCAGACTATAAACTCTTTTTGAGGTTTTGGTTGTTGGTTTTAAATTAGAGTCTTAAACTTGTGTTTATTCTAGTTAAGGGGTCCTTGCGTTACGGGACTTCCAAATTGTATTACCAGGCATATAACTATTTGGATATATCCAGAAAAGAAAGGTACCATTGCTTCCATAATACTCTAATGGTGAATCTTCACCCATCTTCTCTCTGTTTTGATAGCCCACAATGTTCTATAAAACCTACAAAATAAAGATAGATCATTAAGAATACTTTTTTTTTTCCTAGTTAATTAAGCATGCTTCATGTCATTCCTCATATGACATATAAAAAGAAAGAAAAAGAAAAAGGAAAAAAAAAAAGTAAAAGCTCATGATCAAACATAACTAATCTTTTAGGCTTTGAATAATCAACACTTCCTAAGTTTTAGGTAACAAACCATTTCATGCTTCGAATAAATTTATAATTCCTATGTTTCATATAACCAAGATCTAGGCTTTGAATAGTTTAATTTTCCAGAATGATCAAGATATTGAAAAGAAAAAAAATGTAAGTTTAGGAAAAATCCTTTCTGTTAGGAGAAAAAAATAAATAAATAAAATACTGTAATAAATAACAAAGAGAGAGAGAGATGTGGGAATAGGATCACATTTTGGGTAGAAATATTATTTGCATTAGAGAGACTATTTGAAAGACATCCGTACCTGAGTAGCCGTTTCCAGGTATTTAATGATTGATCTCTGAACACCATGATACGCGTGTTTGGTAGCTGCGGTATATTTTCCAGTGTTGGGCACGTTGACACATCCAGTGTTTCCAAGGATTCCATAGCCTCAAGGCCCTTGATTTGAGCACCTCAGTAATTGGCAGTTAGGAAACCAAGCAGCATATTATTCGATTAATCGAAAGGGACCTTTGTCACTGATTTCTACATCTAGTGCAGATCTTTCCTATATATATGACCATTTGTACTGAAAATAGTGTTCTATAAAAATTGCATTTGTATAATCTAACTTAATTATCTGTACTTTGTTGTATTAGTATCTGAACAGTCATAAGGTGAATTTAGTACTTGAACTCAGAGAAGTGCTTTTCAGAATTCCTCAGTGCTATGGTAGAAAAAAGAGATTTTCTCAGTGAAACCTCTCCAAGGCAGCAGGGCTAGTAATATTTTTTTATTACTTATGACTTGTTTGAATTACACAGACTAGCTATTTATGAGATTCCAATGCCATAAAATCAGATGAGAAAGGGGGTTATTGGATGTGAATGAATTACCCTTTGGTCGCTTTCTCCACCTCCCAACCCTTGAGTGCTCCAGCGTCTCTTAATGCTTCCCTCCATTGCTTAACAGTACTATCAGGGAAAAGGCTATCGTGCTTGTGGAAGGCCTCCTCGTAACACCCCAATTGATGCCGAACATCGGAAGGTAGAATCAGTTGTCCGTTACTTCGATTGCTTTGAGGAGTGCTGGTCCGATCTCTCCTCCTTTCCGGAGCTCGTCATCGTCTTGAAAGGTACGAACTCCAGCACCGTTGAGAGTGGTGTAGAGGAAATCAGTGAAGTCGTAGTGCGTGTCGGGGCCTCCGAAACTCAAAAAGACTTCGTATTCGCCTCTTCCGGCAAGGGGATGTGGATGAATTTGCGTCAACACCCATTTTAGCCGCTACAGAGTCCATTTCAGATGAAACCGTCCTCCGATCTGTCAAGATAAATCGGGTCTTCAAATTTTGAGCTAGCCAAATTAGCTTCCCAGACAGGTCAACATGAACAGAACAATCTGTCTTTGGAGAAGATATACATATATATATATATATATATATATATATATATATATATATATTAAACTGCCAAAGGAGCAGTTGCATTTGGAACGACTTCTTTAATTTATTGATGGCTCATTCCCAATCTGTCGGCAATAAAAGTGTGGGGTCCGCATTTTAGCGAACCCCTCACCTAAAAACTGATATAGCAATTGTTATACCCAATGCTCTAAAGTGTCGGCCAAATGTGAAGCTGAGTGATGTCATGCTAGGGTAATTTATATGAATTTTTGTTATAGTAACAAAAAAATAAAATAAATATGAAGTAATTTGAGTCAAGGATAGGATATGCAAATATTAAAAATAATTCATTAATGAGATAAATAAGGCTATTATGAGCCGATTGTATGAGAGTCAAATAATTTCATTTTTTACAAGTTAATTAGAGAGTTAGTTAAATCAGTACGAGAGTATGATCTGCATTCTCAACTGGTCTTGATGAAATTACCCCCATAAAATTTAGCGTATGAGGTGGCCAGTCTCATACACAAAACTTGGGAGATACATACAATTAGTAGCAATAAACATAGAATACAAAAGACAGTAAAATAAATTCTAAAAGCTAAACAGAAAATTCCACTGAATTGAAATAACTGGTAAACAAATAATTATATGTTCGTCGATACAATTTGGACGTCCCGTAACCCAAGGACTCTTTAATCATAATAATCAAAAGTTTAAGACTCTAATTTAAAACTAACAACCAAAATCTCTAAACGAGTTCATAGTTTGACCATTGAATAAGATGATAGGTTCCTATCCTGTGACCGATGAAAATAGATGTCTGCCACAACCAACCCTAAAACTCTATCCTCGCAGTGGAACCCCGTCTGAAACCTGAAATATCAACAAAGTGGGTTAAATCCACGAGCAAGTCCTATCTACTACATCCCAATCAGAGAACCAATATACATACCCTCAGTATAAGAGACACAAAATAAATCTATAGGTTTAACATACAAGTTATTCTTTTATCCAATTTTATGTTTCCAAAACAATAGTCACTGTTTATAATATTCCACACACACCCTTATTATGCAAAAGTAAACACATTCCTTAAGTTCAGCAGAAATAAACATAACATAAAATACTATCAAGTTTAAGCAATCTTAACATATCACCATTTTATCCTTCAATACCTTAATAGGTATGGGTATATATATACTGGTCATTCCTTATCTAGTTCATGTTTTCAGAAATCAAAATCATCTTATACGTTGTCCCAACAAACCCTTATCATTCAACAATGAACACATTCTTTAAGTTCAAAGTAAAGAAATATATGCATGCATTTTATTAAATCTAGGCAATCATGACAAAGCAAATATAATGTATAGAAATCTTATTAGGTATGGGCGATCCTGACACGCCGGGCAATCCTGACATGCCAAAATAAAATGCATAGATACCTTATTAGGTATAGGCGATCCTGACACGACGGACAATCCTTACATGTCAAAATAAAATGCAAAGATACCTTATTAGGTATGGGCGATCCTGACACGCCGGGCAATCCTTACATGCCAAAATAAAATGCATAGATACCTTATTAGGTATGGGCGATCCTGACACGCAGGGCAATCCTTGCATGCCAATTAAAAAAAGTATAGATGCATTCCCATATGAAACATAAAATAAACAAAGTGCATTATGATTTAAATTTGCACAAACTAGTATTTCAAATTATCCAACATGAAATTATCATCATAAGACAAATCGTTCACAAGTAAACTATAATCAAGTATTTGATGGGCATTTATTCTTAAAGGAAAATACATTCAAGTAAATCAAATAACTCAAAAAACATCCATTATAGAAGCAATTTCCCAACTCAACCTCCAATGCACTCAAATCTACGAGGGAATCTAAACCTAACTTTTATCTAGGTTTCTGGGCTTATTCTACTTCTAAGAACCATATAAATCATTCTGGAATTTTCTAGAATTTTTGGGAATTTTAACAATATTTTTCTAGCAAAAAGAAAATAAAACATAATTCGATGCATATGTTTACAACAAACACAATCACAAGGGAGACTCATCTTCACATGAAATTTAAAACCCAGGTGCATTTTAATCCTATAAAGTTACCTAAATTTTTCTAGAAATTTTTGGAATTTTAAAAATATTTTCTGAAAATAAAAGAAGGTGAAAATCCAACTTTTAGACACTTTAAAAATTAATTTAACACCAAGGGAAACTCATTTCGAGATGAAAATTTAAAACCAACTTTATTTAACTCCCAAAAAGTTAAAGAAAAATTTGGGAATTTTTGGAGTTATAAAAGTATTTTCTAAAATTACAGAAAGTGAAAAACCCAACTGTTGGACACTTTAAAAATCAATTGAACAACAATGAAAAATTATTTTGAGTTGAAAATTTAAACTCAAGTGTATTTAGCCTCCAGAAGCTTTCAGTAAAAATTTCGAAATTTTTGGAAATTTATAAGTATTTTCTAAAATTAAAGAAGCTGAAAAACCCAATTTTTAGACACTTTAAAAATTAATTTAATGACAATGGTAAATCATTTCGACATGAAATTTAAACCCCAATCTCCTTAAGCTCCCAGGAAGTTGACATAAAAGTTTGGGAATTTTTAGAATTATAAAAGTATTTTTTAAAAATGATTTTTCCAAATTTTCAAAATTTCCCAAAAATTTCAAAAATACAAAATAAATACCAAAACAATTCGGAATGGGCCCGTATTGGACCCAGAGGTGGGCCCCCGTGAGTGGGGCTCAAAAATCATTTTCCGGCCACTAGTCGGAATCGCCCCCACGTGCCTGCGGCGCGCGTGGGGGACACGCGCTGCTGAGTTGTCTTCCCTAGTGCGCTTGGCAGCGCGCTGGGGGATTTTCCCGGCTTGATTCCGGCTTCGTCTGACCTCAGTTCAGCCCCATTTTTGTTTCAAACTCCCCCCTTGATCCCTTCTACTCATTGGTGTAAAAAGCCCCATCAACAATGACTCGAATTAGAAGCCCCCAATTCACAAGTTCTAGGGTTCTTCGCAAAATTTAAAAATTCAAACTCAAATTTCTCACGATCTATTTTATTAAAGATCAAGGGTTGTTTTCTAGACAATCACAACATAGAAGACTTACGAATTAACATCTTTTTCCATCCTAAATTTATGCATAAACAAATTCCTATACAATTTACACATATATGAAAATATATATATGCATATATTCTTACATATATATATTTATACTCCTATATAGAATTTAGCATAATAAATTCCCACGAAATTTATCCACAAGAAGTAAGAAAACAAAATACAATTATATACAGATTTTCAATATAAACAAAAATTTTAAACCTAGACTATGCATACGGATTCAAATGGGAAGAGAAGAATCAAACTTGCCTCTTTGACGAATCAACTTGTTCACCCGATCGTCACTCCATTCTCTCTTTCGTTTACTCTCTTAATTCTGTACGTAAAGCAACGGCAAAAATCCTAATTTCTTCTTTTTCCTTTTTGTCTTAATTATTATTCTATTATTGATTTTTCTAAAACTAAATAAAATAAATAATAATAATAATAATAATAATAATAATAATAATAATAATATAATTATAACTCTGGCCCAACAATTTAAGCATATCCTTAGCCCAACCATTCCAGGCCAAATTCCTCCCTAGCCCAAACCAAAGCATTTAATAGATTTAAATAAAACAACACATAATCAATAACAATTTACATAGAATGATAAAAAATAAACAGAGAAATTTACATAAAATGGTTGGAATCTATAAAGCATAAATAATTCACATAAAATAATAACAATCAAACTTATCAATTCACATGAAAAAAAAATGCATATAAAGGAAAAGCAACTCACATAAAATGATAAAATATAGAGACAAGGCATTTCACAAGAATTAATAATATATATATATATATATATATATATATATATATATATATATAAAGCAATTCAAATTAATTCTTTAAAAAATAATTGACGTCCAAATTTTCGGGATATTACACTTGAACTTTAGCCATCAAATCAAATATTTTTTTGGATTTCAAATATTCTCGAGTCCTGCTCTAAACTTAGATTTTTAAGTTTTTAATCTTCTATTTGGGATTTATTAATGACGTGACAACTTCAACACCACTTGCTTGTTGACTACTTAACTTTTGCAATGTGGATCATTATTAATGATGCGGCAAATGTCACGTGGGATAAAACATATTTGATCCTTACAAAAGTCATCGGAATTAATTAAAAAATAACATTTCAATTTAGCCAAAAGAAAGAATAATAAATTTTGTTTTGACTAAAGTGTGATTTATTGTACATGAATCTTAATTATATAATTATCATAATATTCTTTTTCAAATGGTGGATCTATGTCTAAAAATTTGTACATAATCAGACTAAAATGTATTAGAGAAGTCATGGGTGGTGCTACAAGAAAAGTTTCAGTACTATGCTGGGTTGCATGAAATTGATACTTTAAAATTGAAATTAGATAAAAATAACAGTCAGAGTGTTTGTCATTCTATCATTACTCTTATTTTAATGCTTCAATGTGAAGGTGTCGAGATTTCCACACACACTACTCAATTGCACAAACTTGCCTCCTGTGCTGTAGTCTCTAACTTCAAAGGTAGGTTGTCTAATTGGATCCAGAAAAGAAAGGTACCATTGCTTCCATAATACTCTAATGGTGAATCTTCACCCGTCTTCTCTGACTGACGTTTAGCTTGTGTGTTTTGGTAGCCCACAATGTTCTATAATATATACCTACAAAATAAAGATAGATCATTAAGAATATATTTTTTTTTCCTAGTTAATTAAGCATACTTCATGTCATTCCTCATATGACATATAAAAAGAAAGAAAAAGAAAAAGGAAAAAAAAAAGTAAAAGCTCATGATCAAACATAACTAATCTTTTAGGCTTTGAATAATCAACACTTCCTAAGTTTTAGGTAACAAACCATTTCATGCTTCGAATAAATTTATAATTCCTATGTATCATATAACCAAGATCTAGGCTTTGAATAGTTTAATTTTCCAGAATGATCAAGATATTGAAAAGAAAAAAAAATTTAAGTTTAGGAAAAATCCTTTTTGTTAGGAGAAAAAATAAATAAATAAAATACTGTAATAAATAACACAGAGAGAGAGAGATGTGGGAATAGGATCACATTTTGGGTAGAAATATTATTTGCATTAGAGAGACTATTTGAAAGACATCCGTACCTGAGTAGCAGTTTCCGGGGATTTAATGATTGATCTCTGAACACACACGTGTTTGGTAGCTGCGGTATATTTTCCAGTTTTCGGGGACTTAATGATTGATCTCTGAACACACACGTGTTTGGTAGCTGCGGTATATTTTCCAGTGCTGGGCAGGGTGACAGTTGCAGTTCCTCCAAGGATTCCATAGCCTCAAGGCCCTTGATCTCTTGTAAGTTTGGGCAACCACCAAGATTCAAGAATCTCAACATTTTCAAGTTGGACAGATTGGGTAAATTTACTATCGATTTGCAATCCATCAAAGACAAATCTTCCAATGATTCTAATTTGTCAAGCCCTTGGATGTTATGCACATTCGAACACAAACAAATAGATAAACTTTTTAAGTTTGATAGATTTGTTTTCCACTCACTCATCATCTCCAAGGATGGTAAAGATGCCAACTGTTGAAGAAGCATATTAAGGTTCGCCAGCTTATCGCACCCACTTATTTTCAAACTTGTCAATGATCCTAATTCTCCGAGCCCCTGAACCTCTGTTAGCTTAGGGCAATACAAAATATGCAGTTTCAACAAATTTGACAAGGATGAGAGATATGGCAATATTTCCAATGATTCACAACAATCAATATATAAATCGACTAGACTTGAGGGTAGCCCCAAGATAGATTGAAGATTTACACAAAAGTGTAGACTAAGAAATTTGAGCCGAGAAAGAGCACCAATCTCTTTTGGTAGTGTACTGATGTTGACCCATTTTATCGACATTTTCTCCAATTTGGATAATTTCCCAATATCTCTAGAAATCTCCACATCTTCAAAGCAGCGCAACATGTGAAATTCCTGTAAATTAACTAGATCTGCAAGATTCGGCATACAACTGACACGCAGAGTTTTCAGACACGAGGGAAGCTCCGGCAGCATTTTAAGGTTTCTACACTCTCCTAAATTAAGGTTTTGGAGGCAAGTGAGCTCCGAAATGCTTGTTGGTAGGCTTTTAACTTTTGTTCCGGAAACGCTCATGAATCTCAAAGATGAAAGTTTCCCCATAATACTAGGAATGTCCCCCTTTATATTATGACAACTTGAGGCATCTATCTCTTCCAACTTCTCTAGCGTCCAAATTTCATTAGGTAATTTCCTTACCCAAGTAAATGAAATGTTGATCACCTTTAAATTCTTCAGATTACCAATAGATGGGTCAATTTCAACCAAACTTCTACAGTATTGAAGATTCAATATCTCCAGATTTGGATATGATGAAAAGTCAATACTTCTCCTTAAACGATGACATCCAGCCAATTTCATAACTTTCAACTTATTTGCCATCTGTTAAAATAAAAATAATCAAAAGAAAAAAGATCAATTTCCAACAAGTTTATGATGAACCAAGGAAAACAAGTGTAAATAAATTTTACAAGACCTTGATTTGACTCCAACCCGTCCACTCTTCCGTGATGCCACTGTTTGATAGATCAAGAATGACTAGACTTTCCACACGAAAATTGGTTGCACTGAAATGTTGAGGGCAATCATGCCAACGAAGCCATCTTAACCTTGACAAAAGAAACTTAAAATCGCCGACAATGTCTGTGGAATCTACTTCGAGATACCTCAGATTTTCTAGTTTTGCAAATTCCTCATTCGTAAAGCAAGGCCTTTCTATATTTATCCCAAATCTAAAGCCCAAACTCAGGGTTTCAACCTGTTCTGTACCCTGCCAATGGAAAAAAATTCAAAAATAAGTAAACAACATATAAATACAACTTGCATTTTACAAGTATGATTAATTAAATAAGGGGTACAAATTTCAACTCACTCAAATCTTACCCTCCGTGCCTTCAACAAGTGCAAAGCTTCGTTGTGATCCCACAACCTACTACAACTCGTTCCTTCACAAACTATTTTTCTACCAAGAGCTTTAAGTTGATCGTGCATCATCACCTCCTTAGCATTCCCTACTTTTACTAGGGACATGAGACAAAGGACATCAAATTCTGTATTTGGGTGATAGCCACAATCATCCCACATGTAAAATAAAGTTGCTTTATCTATCCCAGAAAAATGACATGCAATATCAAGAAATATCTGTTTTTGACCACAATTCAATGAGTCATAACTTATTCTCAACATTTTCTCAACTTTATCATGTGGTATTTTTTCTAACTTTTTTAATGTATCTTCCCATACCACTAACTTCTTCTTGTCAAATAGAAATGAACCCATAACCTCAAGAGCTAAAGGAAGCCCTCCAGTAGAAGTTGCAATCTTTCTAGAGATGTTGTCATAGTCTTTTGGAGGAAACATCTGTCTAAAGGCATGCATGCTAAAAAGTTTAAGAGATTGCACAGAATTCATACATGGGGGTTCATATGTCGCATCCATTTCAAGAGCATTTAAAATGTGTTTGTCTCTAGTTGTAACTATGATCCTACTTCCTGGACCGAACAAATCTCGATTTCCCACAAACCAATTAAATTGAGACTTCTCATTCACATCGTCAAGAACAATGAGAACTTTCTTTTTGACAAATCTTTGTTGAATCATGTTGAATCCACTATTAACATCAACAATGTTAGGACACCTATTTAGGGTTTCAGTGAGAAGCTTCTTCTGCAAACTAACTAGACCATTGTGTTGCTGTGCCGTTTCTCGAACATCTGCAAGGAAGCTACGACATTTGAAACTCTCAGAGAGTTTGTTGTAGATAATCTTGGCAATAGTTGTCTTGCCAATACCACCCATACCATGGATGCCAACAATTCGTACTTTGTTGGAGGCAACATCTAGTAATCTTATCATTTCATTTATGTGATGATGGATGCCAACCAAGTTCATGTCATCTACAACCATGTAATTTTTCTTTAATTCTAGCAAAACTGTTGGAACAACCTTCTCTTTTATCAATTTTCCTTGATACCTAATTGATACCAAGGCGAAAACATAACAAATAATTAGTGCCTACAAGGAAATTGAAGTAAACAATAAGGGAATAGAATGATGATTTCTACTATTTGCAATTATGATGCTAATTTTTAGTTATTTACTTCAAAATTTTTGAATCAAATATTGATTTGCTTCAAGTCGTTTTAAAGTAATTAAAATAAACCAACCTATTAAACCAATAATCTAAAATTCTTGTCATATATTTATTTTTTTATTGTTCATGATTTGTTGAATTACACAGACTACCTATTTATGAAGTTCCTATGCCATAAAATCAAATCAGACAGGGGTTTATTGGTGTGAATGAATTACCCTTCGGTCTCTTTCTGCACTTCCCAACCCTTGAGTGCTCCAGCCTCTGTTAATGCCTCCTTCCATTTCTTAACAGTACTTTCATGGAAAGAGCTCTCATGCTTGTGGAAGGGCTCCTCGTAACACCCAGATTGATGCCGAACATCGGAAGGTTCGACATCATAGAAGATGGGTAGAATCAGTTGTGCGTTACTTCTCTTGCATTCCACCATCTTGGCAAGCTCATTGAGGCACCATTTACTGGATGCATAGTTTTTGGAGAATATTGGGATGGAAATCCTGGACTCCTCGATTGCTTTGAGGAGTTCTGGTCCGATCTCTCCTCCTTTCCGGAGCTCATTATCGTCTCGAAAGGTACAAACCCCAGCACCGTCGAGAGAGGTGTAGAGGAAATCGGTGAAGTCGTAGCGAGTGTCAGGGCCTCTGAAACTCAAAAACACTTCGTATTCGCCTCCTGCAGATGTGGATGAATTTGCCTCAATATCCATTTCAGATACAATCTCCCTCTTACTTGGACCTGCAAATTGTCAAGCTAAATCTTCGGTGTCTGCAAATATTGAGCTAGCCAAATTAGCTTCCCAGGCAAGTCAACATGAACAGAACAACTTGTCTTTCACAGCCTCCGGGCTCCCTTATAGATACAGAGTATACAGATAGATATGAATTGGAAAAGTGAAAATATCAAGGCACAGCTTACCTAGCAATTACAGGATACTAAGCAATTTCAAGATTTTAGGATTGGTCCATCCACATCTCTGAGTCCAAATGATCTGAGTTGTGTGAAAGGACAAAAAAAAAAAAGAGTTATAATGATTATGTGTGCATTGAAGTCTCTGCATATGTGAATGAATGAAGAAAGAAAAGAAATAGTACGCGGTTTCCAACAAGCTAAAACACAGTATGTCAATGTCTCAAGTAAACCAAAGTCATCGTTTAAGAGGTGAATGTGTGTGGCCTGGTTTTGGTCTTGGTCTTGGTCTTGGTCTTGGTCATGGTCTTTGTTGGCGGCTAATTAAATGTATTAAGCCGGTGAAGTTGCTTAATGCGGTAAAGAATGGACCAGGAGGATTATAGAACCAAGAAAGGCCTCTAAATTCCTTTTACATAATTGCTTAGTTGACTGTATTTTGCTCTAAATTTAAGCTGCTGAATCTCAATGCCACTTGCCTGCAGTAAGACTGAAAAGTGAACAGGTTAAGGTTTTACAGGGATTCTTTTATGCTTCTATGAAATTATAGCTTGTTCATACCTAAATGAACTATAAATATATTAATACAAATTTTCTATTTGAACTTGATAAATAGAAAATAGTCCTTTTTTGTTTTTTGGTAATTTTTTTTAAACAAATTTTGAGAGAAAAAAAACAACACATACATCTGATATATTAACTGTCCATAATTTGCACAAAATAAGTGGCATACCCAATAGTAAGTTCATGGAAAAACATATACATCAATCTAAATCAAGGACATTATATCTGAGAAAGAGGTTCGTTCAATAACTATAAGCTTCCGTCTGTAGTTCACAGACATTTTGCCTCTTTGGAAAAGGAACTCAAATCACCACTTCAAAAGAAAAACTGAATATCTTGGGAACCACAGAAGTTGGAAAAAATAAAAGCTTGATTGATGACAAATATTAACACAACTCAGATCATTTGGACTCTCAGAGCTGCCACATTTACTGAAAAATTATGTGTTTTAAGTCAATGATTTTGTGATGGTTAGTCTCTATGTGTGTTACTGATACCAAACACCAAAAAGAAAGTTCCGAAGAAAATATTACAGAAAAAGAAAAATAGAAAACATGGCAAAATGTATATACACCCTAATATTATAGAAAAAGAAAAAACAGAAAACACCGAAAGCACAAAAACAAATTACGTAAATAACTGAATCCTGGTTTAGTTAGTATATTTACAGAAAATGAACTGAAATCATGAGTCATCAAAAACATATAGTATGAAGAGATAAAATGGTGTGGGATATGAAGGAAAAACGCATTCAGCGATCAGTTTATGTTTCAGACTAGCAAGCAATCACTTGCAAGCATATTATTGGATCAACTGCATGATCTTTGGAGGAAATACCAAATACTTATACATCTACATCACAAAGTGTGGCCAGTGGCATATATAGCTTAGAAGGTCATCATTACTTAAATTAACAATCAAATACAATTAGAAACTGATATATTAGATTGTATACTTTAGTGAATTCTATGTAAATTATCTCACATAAACTTGATCCAGAAAAAAGGGGAAACTGTTAGACTACCAATTGTTCCAAAAGTTTAAATTGTTGAGGAATGAGCCCAACAATGTGTATGAAGAGGCAAACAGATGGAAAAAGTTGCAACTTTTGTATCCAAAACCTCCCAAAATCAAAAGCTTTGGTACAATGGGATGTTAGACTACCTATTGGCCAAAAGCTTAACCTGTTAAGGAATGGGCAACAATGTACATGAAGCATGGTTATACACATAACATATCTGTTAGTAACACTCGCATCATTGACTGAAAATATTGAAGGTCTAAGTAACATGATGGTGAAGAGGCAACCAAAGATAAAAAAATGTCGGTATTCTACTCAACTCCAAGAGTTGATTTGAGCACCTCAGTAATTGGCAGTTAGGAAACCAAGCAGCATATTATTCGATTAATCGAAAGGGACCTTTGTCACTGATTTCTACATCTAGTGCAGATCTTTCCTATATATATGACCATTTGTACTGAAAATAGTGTTCTATAAAAATTGCATTTGTATAATCTAACTTAATTATCTGTACTTTGTTGTATTAGTATCTGAACAGTCATAAGGTGAATTTAGTACTTGGACTCAGAGAAGTGCTTTTCAGAATTCCTCAGTGCTTTGGTAGAAAAAAGAGATTTCCTCAGTGAAACCTCTCCAAGGCAGCAGGGCTAGTGGGGATCACACCAGATGGAGATACAAGAGCATCCACAGGAACATCACTGGGAGTGACTGGTACGACTCCCTCATCCATTATCTGCAGTGAATATGACAGCACAACTGCAAAGCAGAGGTAAACACATTAACGGCAAACAAATTCATGCTTCTGACCATATTAAGGGTTGAATCTTCTTATAGGAGCAACAGAATGATTCATACCAAGGAGAGGTATCATAATAACTTTTGAGTGATCACCAAATACGAAAACATGTACAACGGAAAATCAAAGCAAGACGCTAATGACTATGGATGAAACATTGAAAAAATTAATACGCGCACATGCTTACACAGTTTCATGATCACAGCTAAAGAGAATCAACAAGCCGGTTCATTTGAGTAAATAATATTCACAAAAGAATACCAATTTGGTAGATGAAAAAGAACAGTTTGTTAACAAAAATGAGCAGCTAAATAATATCTCTAATCAAATTGTTTAAATCTGGTGCTACTTCAGAGAGTCAGACTGAACTCAGATTTTAATAAGGTCAAGATGCATAAACCCACCCTCCACCACGGCCCAAGCTTCTTCCGGATTTGTCAAATGCAAGTCCTGCAAACAAAATTTGAAACAAATGTGATCTAACAGCTCTTGTTTCAAACGGAACTTGTGCAGATAATTAAGAGATCAGGACAAGATTATTTACCAGGTACTAGGAACAAGTCCACTGGATCATTTGCCAACATAACTGCAAGAAAATAAAGGAGAACGATATTTATGCAACTAAGGAAACTTGAAAAGTTTGTCAAAAGAAATGGATGAGAGAAAAAGAGATGAGATGACATAATGTGAATTCCAAATGAATATTATCTAATAGATGAGCTTCATTCAACTTGGCTAGTCTGCTAGTATAATACTACTACTAGAAGGAAACCTCTAGATTCTTAGAGGTAATAAATCTACCATCCTAACCTAAACCACAAATCTAGTTATAAGAAATATAAATTTTTATTTTGCTCAGGAGAATGCATCATAACAAGAAGTAGGAGGAGGTGAAGAGAATTTTGAACGTATAGAAACATAGACTTAATGTACTTCATTCGTCTTGATGCAGTAAAAGATTAGATTTTCAACTAACAGAGGCTGAAGAAATTTTCTACTAGCTTCTTCATTTTCTTTCTTTAATAAATATAATTAGCAGACTGTGATTGACATTCTGATCCCAATTCTGGTACTGTCTACCTGCCCTCGCACCTCTGTTCATCATATTACTAGAGAATTCTGATAAAATCCAGCAGAAACAACAGTAGTTTTCAAAAGAAAAAAAAAATTTGAAAAGTTGCAAGACAATTGATTCAATCAAATTGAGATCCAAAACACTTAACAACGATAGGATTTTCTTTTTTGGACACTTCTAGGACACATGTCAGACACTTTGTAGCAATGATGTATATTCAAATATTTCAAAAGAAATTTATATGTGACTGAGTTATGATTAATAATATGAGCTAAATATATGTAGAGGAGTAAATAAGTCTGGTTCTTTAATCTATTTGTCTATTTTTGTTTATAAGTTTGTTTGATTATTAATTTCTTGATGATGAATTGAAATATTTATGCAATGTGGTCTTTTTTTCTTGAAAAATGAGTATATATTAATATAATATATTATTATATTATAGCCATATCCTCACCGAGTCCGTATCCTGTTTTTTTAGAATTTTTCGTATCGCCGTGTCTGTGTCGTGTCGTGTCGTACCGTACCCATGTCCCATGTCCGTGCTTCCTAGCTGCCATGCCCTCATTATCTGTCAAAATTTTACTACAAGTAACTTGCAACCTAACACTCACAGATGACCTCTTCAAGGATCATCCCATTCTTTGTTTGGTTCAATAAAGTGAAAATCACAAAAGTATACAAAAATTTGTTTAGTAGACCGTCTTGAAAATTGTTTTATGAAAAGCCCTGTTTTCATATAATTGCCTTTTATAGTTATTTGAGAATAGTTATAATTTTCTGAGTTCTTGATAAACTGTTTTCCAAAAACTGAACCAAACAAGCCAATTAGATTTGATAAATTCCCATTTGGGTAATAGATTAAAATAAGCAGTGAAGGCTACATATAGAAATAGAACTAACATTTTGCTGAATTGTGTAGAATTTCTGACAACACTTCTGATGTGTCAACTTCTTGTAAAACACTACAGCTTATATAAGCACAAAATCTCTTACAAGACCTAAACCATGGAGCTCTCAGAATAATACTCTAAATTGCATTATCTGACCAGAAAGGACAATGTTGTAAATCCAAGCAAGTGGGTATAAATCATTCGCAGCAAAAATGCAAAGCACTATATATAGCATCATAAACAAGTCCTCACAAGAGACAATATATCATCAACAAATATGTGTGTGTGTGTATATATATATATATATGTATTATGTGTGGTTCATTTGGTATCATCTCTTCAATATCTATTGGTTTCTTTTAATTCCCATTATTAGTCAGCTAAGTTTTTCACTTTGAATAGAATTTTTTTAAATTTACATTTTGAGGAAGAAGAATCCTGTGCAAATTACATCATCTAAATTGCACTTACTGCAATGAGGGTTATTATTGATGATGTGGTGAGTGTCACATGGAAAAAAACATATCCGATACCTACCAAAGTCATACGAGTTGCATTCAGTTTTTATATAACATGACATACCTATTACATAGAGAGGCGGACAATAAGATAAAAAAATGCTCAGATATGGAGTTTTTGTTTTAAAGAACAAAGGAGTGAACATGATGCAAAACTATTCCCATTACAACACTTTGACAAGGGCTACATAATTCATGTTTCAGTAATGGCAAGCAAAATGGAAGAAAAAACAAAGTAAAAAAAAAAAACCCTTATAGGTACCGCTGCTTCCATTATGCAAGCTACCATTACTTCCATAATCCTAATGGTGAATCTTCACCCTCCTTCTCTGACATTTGGCTCATGTGTTTTGGTAGCCCACAATATTCTATAAAACCTACAAAATAAAGATAGATAATTAAGCATATACTTTTATGTCATTCATCACATGACATATAGTTTAATTAAGCCAAAAAAAAAAAAGAAAAAGCTCATGATCAAACATAACTAATCTTTTAGGCTTTGAATATCTACATTTCCTAAGTTTTAGGTAACCAACGTACCATTTCATGCTTCGAACAAATCTAGATGTCCTAGGTTTCATATAACCAAGATCTAGGCTTTGAATAGTTTAAATTTCCAAGGTTTTGGATAACAAATCTTTGATGCTATGAATTTCCTAGTTCTCAGAAAAACAACCCTTTGAATAGTCTAATTTTCAGTTTCATATAATCGCCAAGGTAGGCTTCAAGTAGTAACTGTCAATTTTGAATAACCTCTCAAATAGACTTGGGATAGTCTAACATTATATTCCAAAACCACTCAAAACGGACTTCGAATCGTGTAACTTCAGATAATGGATAAACACCTAAATAGGCTTCGGATAATCTAACTCAAGATTTAGTATTGTGCCTTATTTCCATTATGACCAGCATCCCACCTAGGATGCATGGGGGTGGAGAAGTATCCTTTTTGTGAGAAGAAAACGGCAAATCAAATAAATAAATAAATAAAAGAGAGAGATGTGGGCATGCCATCAAATTCAGGGGTGAAGCCGGGAAAATTCATTCGGGGGCCAAAATAGGAATATCCAATTAATTTCTAAAAATAAAATAAAATAGTTGTAACAATTTTCTCTCAATGTCCATACCTGAGTGTTTGGTAGATGCAGTATATTTTCCAGTGCTGGGCACCCTGACACGTGCAGTTCCTCCAAGGATTTCATAGCCTCAAGGCCCTTGATCTCTTGTAAGTTTTCGCAATCATCAAGCACTAAGAATCTCAACATTTTCAAGTTTGACAGATCGGGTAAATTTACTATCGATTTGCAATCCCTTAAAGACAAATATTCCAATGATTCCAATTTGTCAAGCCCTTGGATGTTATCCAGTTCTGTACATGAAGAAATATCTAAACTTTTTAAGTTTGATAGATTTGTTTTCTTTCCTAGGTATTTCCGCTCACTCATCTCCAAGGACGGTATACATGGAACTGTTGAAGCATATTAATGTTCGCTAGCTTATCACACGCATCTATTATCAAACTAGTCAATGATTCTAGTTCTCCGAGCCCCTGAACCTCTGTCAGCTTAGGGCAATTCGTAAGCAACAGTGTCAATAAATTTGTCAAGTTTGACAGATCTGCCAATATTTCCAATGAATCACAATGAATAATACATAATTCAACTAGACTTGAGGGTAGCTTCAAGAATGATTGAAGATAGGCACATGAGTCTACACTAAGAAATTTCAACTGAGAAAGAGCACCAATCTCTTTTGGTACGGTACTCAATTTTAACGACAGTTTCTCCAATTTGGATAATTTTCCAATATCTCTAGAAATCTCCACATGTTCAAGGCAACTGAATAAGTGCAATTCCTGTAAATTAACTAAATCTGCAAGATTAGGGAAACAAGTGACCTTCAGAGTTTTCAAACTTGAGGGAAGCTCTTGCACCATTTTAAGCCTACCGCAGCCTTCTAAATTAAGGTTTTGGAGGCAAGTGAGCTCCAAAATGCTTGTTGGTAGGCTTTGAACTCTAGTATATTAAAAAAAGCTCATGAATAAGTGATGATAGCTTCCCTATAATACTAGGAAAACAACATGAGGCATTTATCACTTCCAGCTTCTCTAGCATCCAAATTTCATTACGTAATTTCCTTACCTGAGTACATGAAATGTTGAGCACCTTTAAATTCTTCAGATAACCAATAGATGGGTCCATTTTAACCAAACTTCCACAGGATTCAAGATTCAATATGTCCAGAATTGGATATGATGAAAAGTCAGGAGTTCTCCTTAAAGCACAATCAGCCAATTGTAGAACTTTCAACTTATTTGCCACCTGTTAAAATAAAGATGATCAAATGAAAAAAATCAATTTCCAACAAGTTTATGATGAAAGAAGGAAAAGAGGTAAAGAAATTTTACAAGACCTTGATTTGACTCCAACCCGCCCAGTCTTCTGTGATGTCACTATATGATAGATCAAGAATGACTAGACTTCTCACATAAAATTGGTTCTCTGAAATGTGGAGGGCAATGATGCCAATAAAGCCATCTTAAGCTTGACAAAAGATACTTAAAATCACCGACAATGTCTGTGGAATCTACTTTGAGATACCTCAGATTTTCTAGTTCTGCAAATTCCTCATTTCTAAAGCAAGGCCTTTCCATAATTCACATTAGTTTAAAGCCAAGACTCAGGGTTTCAACATGTTTTGTACCCTGCCAATGGAAAAACTTGAAAATAAGTAAACAACATAGTAACAGCAGATTTAACAAATATGCTTAATTAAATAAGGAGTACAAAATTCAGCTCACTTTTGGTCTTACTCTCCGTCTCTTCAACATGACCAAAGCTTGTTCGTGATTCCACAACCTACTACGCTTTCCTAGACTTGTTTTTTCATAGACAATTTTCCTACCGAGAGCTTATGTTGATCGTGCATCGTCACCTCATTACCATCACCAACTTTTACTAGGGACATGAGACAAAGGACATCAAATTCTGTATTTGGGTTATAGCCACAATCATCCCACATGTAAAATAAAGTTGTTTTATCCATCCCAAAAAATTGGCATGCAATATCAAGAAATATCTGTTGTTGACCATAATTCAGTGTGTCATAACTTATTCTCAACTTCATCTTGTGGTATTTTTTCCAACTTCTTCATTGTATCTTCCCATACCACTAACTTCTTGTCTGATAGAAATGAACCTATAACCTCAAGAGCTAAAGGAAGCCCTGCAGCAGAAGATGTAATCTTTATAGAGATGTTGTCGTAGTATTTTGGAGGAAACATCTGTCTAAAGGCATGCATGCACAAAAGTTGAAGAGATTGCACAGAATTCATAAATGGGGGGTTCATATGTCGCATCCACTTCACGAGCATTTAAAATGTGTCTGTCTCTAGTTATAACTATGATCCTACTCCCTGGACCGAATCAATATCGATTTCCCACAAGCCAATTAAATTGAGACTTCTCGTTCAAATTGTCAAGAACAATGAGAACTTTCTTTTTAAGAAATTAATCGTGTTGAATCCACTATTAATATCAGCAATGTTAGGACACCATTTTAGGGTTTCATTGAGAACTTGATTCTGCAAACTAACTAGACCTTCTGTTGCTGCACCTTTTCTCGAACAGCTGAAAGAAAGCTACGACATTCAAAGATCTCAAAGAGTTTGTTGTAGATAATCTTGGTAATAGTTGTCTTGCCAATACCACCCATACCATGGATGCCAACAATTCGCACTTCGTTGGAGACAACATCTAATAATCTCATCATTTCATTTATGTGATGATGGATTCCAACCAAGTTGTCATCTACAACAATGTAATTCTTCTTTAATTCTAGTAAAACTGTTGGAACAATCTTCTCTTTTATCAATTTTCCTTGATACCTAATTGATACCAAGGCAAAAACAGAACAAATAAATAGTGCCTACAAGGAAATTGAAGCAAAAAAAGAATCATGATTTCTACTGTTTGCAATTATGATATTAAGTTATAGTTATTTACTTCAAACATTTTGAATCAAACATTGATTATTATTTTTTTCTTATTGTTGACTATGATTTTTTGAATTACACAGACTACCGACATATGAGATTCCTATGCCATAAAATCAGATGAGATAGAGGCTTATTGGTGTGAATGAATTACCCTTTGGTCTCTTCTCCACTTCCCAACCCTTGAGTGCTCCAGACTCTCTTAATGCCTCCTTCCATTGCTTAACAGTACTTTCAGGGAAAATGCTCTCATGCTTGTGGCCTTACACCCAGATTAATGCCGAACATCCGACGGTTCTACGTCATAGAAGATGGGTAGAATCAGTTGTCCATTACTTCTCTTGCATTCCACCATCTTGGCAAGCTCGTTGAGACACCATTTACTGGATGCATAGCTTTTGGGGAATATGGGGATGAGATCCTGGACTCCTCGATTGCTTGAAGGAGCTCTCTGGTCCGATCTCTCCTCCTTTCCGGAGCTTGTCATCGTCTCGGAAGGTACGAACTCCGGCACCGTCAAGAGAGGTGTAGAGGAAATCGGTGAAGTCGTAGCAAGTGTCAGGGCCTCTGAAACTCAAAAAGACTTGGTATTCGCCTCCTCCGGCAAGGGATGTGGATGATTTGCTTCACAGTCCATTTCCAGGCAAGTCAACATGAACAGAACAACCTGTCTTTCACAGCCTCCGAGTCCCTTTACGGATACAGACTATATATATAAATATTATATATGGAGTTATGGCAATGGATCTGTAAATCGTTGCTCTTTGGAAAGTGATAATCTCCAATTAGGCTGCACTCATTTTCTCTCCATTTGCCTCAAAATGTTGTAGTTTTACATTAAAAGTTAGTTTAAAAAATGATCTTGCAGTTGTAATTGATACACATATATTTGTGAAATTGGATGTTGACAAGTGTCTATGTAAGGTAAAAAATATTTACCTATACGTATTTGTTGCTCTGAATACCAAATACTAACATACACTTATATAATATATTAACATTAAAAGTACAAAAATGCCCCTCTGTATCCAACTTTACCTTTTCTTCTCTGGTTTCCTTCCCTCGCAAAAACGATACAAACCTATACACAGAGTTGAATAGAATCTCTATTTTGAAATTATTCTCAATCTCTGTTCCTGTTCGCTTCCGACGTGGTGCTATTCGAATTGTGGTGGTCTTCGTCGGCGTGGTGGTAGTCGAATCGTGGTGGTCTCTGTGGTGTTCCCTTTCTCAACGCTGCATCCTTCCTCTTCTTAATCGCTATCTCTGGGCTCCTGTTCGGTTCCGTCGTGGTGGTAGAGGTATTAATTTCGTTTTTAATGTAAGTTTGTATGTGTGTTATGGAGCCTTACCATAGGTTTTCTGTGTGTGTAATGGAGTTTGCTCTTCAATTTTCTTCTCAATCTCTGTCCCTGGGCTCCTGTTCGCTTTCGGCGTTGTGGTCTTCCCTTGCTCAACCTATCCTTGCAAAACCATAGGTATTTGTTTCAATTTTAATGCTATGCTTGGGTCAAATTTTTCACGTGTTATGTAGCTAAACTTAGTTATTTTGGCCCGGATTGGTGGTCAAAGTAATAATTGGAATTACATATTGTGCACATGTTTTAATGTGATTAAATAAGTTTTAACAGATTCTTTTGTATAATGAAAGTGTTTGAATTGATGGATTGTTGAAAGAAAATAGGATGATATATATGGTTTAATATTGAGGGATTGTTCTATAAAATGTGATAATATAAAAAAGTGTTTGAATTGATGGATTGTTGAAATAAAATAGGATGATATATATGGTTTAATATTGAAGGATTGTTCTATAAAATGTGATAATATAAAAAAAGTGTTTGAATTGATGGATTGTTGAAATAAAATAGGATGATATATATAGGTTAATATTGATGGATTGTTCTATAAAATGTGATAATAATGAAAGTGTTTGAATTGATGGATTGTTGAAATAAAATAGGATGATATATATCGTTTAATATTGAGGGATTGTTCTATAAAATGTGATAATAATGAAAGTGTTTGAATTGAGGGATTGTTGAAATAAAATAGGATGATATATATCGTTTAATATTGAAGGATTGTTCTATAAAATGTGATAATATAAAAAAGTGTTTGAATTGATGGATTGTTGAAATAAAATAGGATGATATATATGGTTTAATATTGAGGGATTGTTTTATAAAATATGATAATAATGAAAGTGTTTGAATTAATGGATTGTTGAAATAAAATAGGATGATATATATGAGTTAATATTGATGGATTGTTCTAAAAAATGTGATAATATAAAAAAATTGTTTGAATTGATGGATTGTTGAAATAAAATAGGATGATATATATGGTTTAATATTGAGGAATTGTTCTATAAAATGTGATAATATAAAATGTATCATACTGCCCAAACAAAAGCAACAAGTGTGTAACTAATCCTTTTGATAAGCAGTTCCATGATGACATATATAAGTTTATTCTTTAATTACTCTTTGTTTAAACTTCACATGGGTAATTAACAACATTGTGGTCAGTCACTATGATGGTGTACTTGAATTGTATATTGTATATGCCAAAACCAAAAATTATTACCACAGGTTTTTCAACCACGATTTGTAGACAAAAATAATACTCAAAATGACGAGGGTCAAATTCATCGCGAGAAACACCGTAAAGGGAAGAACAACTGATTATAACAGCAATGAAATAGAAAGTAATTCGGATTACATTCCTGAACCAACTGGTGATTCTCCATCAGCTTCTAGTAGTTCTAAGGAGGAACTAGATGCTTCAATGAGTGACGATAGATACAGTTCTGCGGCTAATGTACATGATGTGTCTGAGAAAGGGGCCAAAGGGCCAGCAAATCCATACATAAGATTCAGGTATACGCTGTGTTTCTCTTATTCCTATTACAAATCTATTTCGTACTAAGTGTTTGAAAATTTTGTCTGTTATATCCAATATATTTTGCTGTTATGTTCATATAAATTATATTTTACCAACTGCATATTGTTAATTTTTATATGATATCAGGTCTAAATTTGTGAAGAAATACAGAGTAGAGCATAACAGGATGAAAAAAATGACCCATAAGGAACTTAGTTCAATCTATAGTGAAGCCACTGCCCGGTGGAGGTCCCTTGGTGATGTCGAGAAGTCTCAATATGAGGCTGCATATCAAAAGGATATGGAGGAGTTCAGGAAGACACAACCAAAATGAAAGATAGTTTGGAAAAAGAAGATAATGTAATTTATTAATTTGTTAATTTGATTACATATACTAGTCATGATGAATTAAAATTAATATATTTTCCTACTGACCATGTCCATCTTAATAATTAAGTTATGTTCATATATTGTTCAGAAATTAACCTAACACCTCATCCGAAAGTCGGGTGGTTGGCACAGATGCTCTTACCCCTTGTTGGTTCATGTTCTTAAAAATTTAGATCCTGAGAAGAAAAAAAAATGTGGAGGAGATTGGTTTTGGCAATCTGTTGAAACTGAAATGTGACCACTTGGATGAAGACTTATGCCAGTATCTAATATCAAAATTGGACTGGGAGTCCTCTATAATTAGACTTGGTCAGAATATGCATATATCATTAAATGCACATGATATTCACACCATCCTAGGCTTACCCAAGGGCATTGCTAATGTCCCGAAAACACGACACTTGGAGGATGAGTGGATATGCAAAGGTGGATATCTCCAGCCTAACGCAATGCAAGTTGAGGACTTGTCTGTCAAGGTCAAACAGCTGAATGCCGGCGATGAATGGAAGAGAGCATTTGTCCTCTTTACTTGCGCTGCTAGAATTGCTCCAAATGGCCGTTATAAGTGCCATCAAAGCTTGTTGAGTGCTGTCAATGATGTAGCTAAAATTCGTAGTTACAACTAGTCTATCTATGTTAGGGATTGTTTGGCTAATGCAATGAAAGATGTGAAACCTGGAGAAGTTAAACAAATGTACGGTGGTTGTTTGATTTATTTGCAGGTATACAGTTCTAGGTCAATGGTTAAATATTGTTCCGGACTCATTTGAAACTTTAAAAAAAAAAATTCTGACTTTTTAATAGATTTTATATCTGATGAAATGTGACATGGGATATCCGGAGTATCCGAATGGGGATTAGTTTTCATTAGGTTTCTGGACAACTGACCTTGTTCGGAAATGAATCACTTGGGAGAAGGAGATGGGAGGCTTTGGAATTGGTCAGGTAATTAATTTAATGCGATGTAAAATAGTTATTTAAAATTTGATGTATATATATCTATAAGAATATAACATTTGTAATTGCAACAGTTGGTCAATATTCCTCGTACACCATCTGTCACCTTTGACAATGTAAGTCCATCACATACTAGGCCTGGAAAGTGTGGTTTGTCCTTATCTGCTCGCCCACAGTCATTAACATCCGAATCAGAATATAATAGCTATTCTGATTCTAAGATGGAGGTAACTATAATTATATTGGTTACTTTATGTATATATATTGATGTTTCCTTGTAATTTTGTTGCACTGACCAGTCTTTTGATGGATGTGCAGCGAAAGTTGAGATCAATGCGGAAAAGGATGGATCATTTGGAAGAGTATTTCGTAACGCGAAAAAGACGAAAAGAAGCAAGTGTTTTCGGACAGTGTAGTAGCGATAGGGGAGTTCAAAAGGAACCCTCCAGCACTCGTGCTACTGTTGATGAGACACCTGAGAGGGAACCCACTACTCATAGGGAATCCATAACTGAAAGTCCTGAAAGAGGTGAGTTCGACAATGTCGATAAAACATCTGAGGGCACACATCATCGAGAACTCTCTGTTGAACGTGTTCAGACATTTGATGAGGATCGTCCTCTAAGTGCACTACGAAAGAAAATTTTTACCAGGGGGAACGTGAGAAGCTAGAAGACGTTGTCATTGAAATACCAACAAATTCACCCGCCACCACAAAAAGAGGTAATGAAAATTTTGTAGTTCACCTAGAAGATGGAGGCCAATTTTTAAAATAATCTAACCATATTTATGTATTAACTGTCAACTATGTTAAAATAATCTATGTAATTATTTTTTGTCATGGCTTTGCATAGCTTCCTTGTGTCATATCTAATATGTTATCCATTTTGCTTATGTCTGAGGCTTAGTCTTAAGGCTTGTTTGGCTTTGGCCCCTCCCTCTTTGAGGCTAATGTACATTGTCACGTTTCTTTTATTTATACCACTTACCTTGAACAAAAAAATAAAACTGTCAACATATTACCTGAACATACTCATTCCATAAATCTGAATTTAACTTGTAGATGCCTTGAGGAGAGGGAGACGAAAAAAGATTCCCTCAACCAAATTTGCTGGCTCTCCCTGGCACAAGACTGTCCCGAAAAGGCTGCGTTGACCAATAAGCAGGACAAGTTGTTGATTTATGCATCAATGGATGGGGGTGATTCGAGGTTATTAATGATGTTGTCCGAATTTTATAAGGAGTATTATATTATGTACATTTGAAATAGGTTGGGATGGTTTATTTAATTATGTTTGGTTTTAATTTGTCTCAGTGATCCTTTGGTAATGAGCAAAACAGAAGTGTGTCTTCGATTTCACCTCCAGTGCATGTTCGATAATAATTGGTTGAATAGCCCTGTGAGTGGTGTAACTATATGAGCTTCCTTCGATTTTTTTCTATATCTCGATTTACTATCATCTTACAAAAAATGTTGATCAATTGTGACAGGTGATCAATATGATGGGACATCTTTTGAATGAGGAGCAGAGTGGTGATAGAATGAGATACTATTTTGACACTCGTGCCGTGTAGTTGATGGTTGAAATGGGTTTGGAGAATTGTACAAGAATCAGTGATCGTCAGCCCAAAATGGAAGATGTCTGGAGCAATTACAATAAATACAAAAAAACCGATGTGAATCAGATTATAAAAGCTGATCTGGTTAGTGTTACTTGATGTATGTCTTAGTGGTTTTAGTAAATAATAAGATAATAAGATCCCTATTTAACTTAAACTTACTGCATTGTTTCTTGTGAAATAGTTATTTTTTTCGGCAAACGTTAGGAAGCACTGGTTCTTGTTAGTCGTCAACTGTCTGAATAAGAGGGTTGATTATCTTTGTTCACAGGGTTCTTCTACGCGCTTTGCTTATGCTAAATATGTGGTAAATTTTCCAAAATAACCTGTCACAATTTGTTTCATTGTTATATTGATAAGTATAATAAAAAATTTGATACTATAGTGTCATTTATACAACAGAAAGAGTTCGTTGAGATTGCGACTGATTGTAAGCTCCCACTTTTTCGAACAAATCATGTCAATAACATACCGACGCAAAGTGACGGGTATGAAGACAATACATACACATTTCACCATAATAGCGACTATTTTAGTGGATATAATATTTCATAGATAATTGTTTTCCTCATCTCTGGAACTCTTGTGGACTCTTTCTAATGAGGTACATGGAGCGTTGGAATGGCGAGGAACTTACTAGCACATTCAATGTAAGTAACGACACATCGTATGATTGGTGCAGAACCCATTTGTTATAACTAATGAGTAATAAAATGTAAGTAAGTTGTCCATGTTGTTAAATGGTGTAGGATGATCCAAGTGTAATGTGTACTCAGCTTCTGCTCCAACTTCTGAACCATCCACTCAATAAACAAAAAAGGGATTTGTATGTTCGGGCAAAGCTAGCAGATGACAAAATTGAATGAAATGTTGAATCTGAACAATTATTTGAATAGTTATGGTAACTTAAATGCCAGATACTGGTGTCTAAACTTAAGTGAAGTGGTGTTATTAATTTATACCTATTATAACTTCTATCTCTTGGGCTTCCATCATTATGTCTATATTTAATCACCCATAAATGACTTGTAACTCCTAACTCTTGGGTTGCTTGATTAAATACATTATTTAATCACCTATAAATAGAGACCATAAATATGGAGCCTATATAAAGGGGCCTAAGGTGAGCCTATACAATACACATTGACAAAATTCAGAAGTTGAGACTAGTGATTGGTATAGTGAGTGAAGTTACCAAATTGATCAGCGTTGAATGTTACACATTCTAGCCTCTTAACTTGTATATTTTATTCTCTTAGTGATAGATTATTTTGTGATTTTACTTCGTTTTAGTGTTTTCTCTATTTTCAAGGCCTTAATGATTATTTTAGTTAAAACCATGATTTTGGACTTTTAAAGATGACATGCAAGAGGGTTAGATAAAGCCTACATCAAAGGGATCCATTCAACTCTATATTTTAATTCAAATTAGCCTGAGAAAGAGGTCCAAGAGAATTACAGCTGCTTAAGAAGGTTACGGGCCTGAAGCCCAATTCTGCGCTTAATACAGTCTTAATCTAATTTTAGAAAATGGTCCAGAAGTCTTATTTCTGAGCTTCAAATCGACTTAATTTCTATTATAGATAAACAAAATTCGATTCTACACACTTTTATATTTTACAAAAATTCCATGAATCGAACTTTTAGTGGGTCAAAAGTTGGGCCGAACATCAGCAGAAAAAATCCACCTGATTAGTGCTGCGGGAAAACCTAATTAATTCCTAATTGGATTAGGACTTTGGTGTATTCTCTTGGGGCATAAAGTGGCGAATTGGAGGCTGTTTTGGAGGGAGAGAGCTTTTGGACAGAATTGAAGATACTTTGCAGAGCTTTGGAGTGGAGAACCATTGGAGAATGAAGTCTTACGTATAATTCATGAAGATGATGCCTTCTTCCTCAACCATTGAAGCTTCTTCTTCTACTATGAGCGACTAGTTCATCCACTAGGGTTTTGATGTAGCCCTAACTAAACATCAATGGTTTGATTGTTTTAATTGGGGACCTTTATATACATGCATAGATTGTATAATTTAGAGGATTTTTATTATATAATTGAGCAATAAAAATCTTATAAATTCAGTTTCAATGATTTCTTATCTTGTCTTAAATATTTAGTTGTTGTTATTGAACTCAATCTCTCTTATTTTCTGTGATTATGAGAGCGATTATTACACAATGGTAATCACTAAATATATCATTATATACTTTGATGGAGTATGTGTAATACCCCGCTCCAACACATGGTATGATATTGTCCGCTTTGGGCCTAAGCCCGCACGGTTTTACTATTGGGTTTACCCCAAAAGGCCTCATACCATTTGAAGAGAACATACTACATATAAGCACATCCCCTTTTCCACACCCAGGCGATGTGGGATTGAGCACCCTACACCCTGTCAGTGTGGTAGCTCAGCCCAGTGTCTGTCTTCACACTCGCCCACTCACACCCGTCCACAAGGGTTACTATAATCCATCCCCCTACGAGGCCCGACGTCCTCGTCGGCATACTTCCGGCTGGGTTCAGGCTCTGATACCAACTGTAATACCCCGCTCCAACACATGGTATGATATTGTCCGCTTTGGGCCTGAGCCCGCACGGTTTTGCTATTGGGTTTTACCCCCAAAAGGCCTCATACCATTTGAAGAGAACATACTACATATAAGCACATCCCCTTTTCCACACCTAGGCGATGTGGGATTGAGCACCCTGCACCCTGTCAGTGTGGTAGCTCAGCCCAGTGTCTGTCTTCGCACCCGCCCACTCACACCCGTCCACAAGGGTTACTACAACTGTAATACCCCGCTCCAACACATGGTATGATATTGTCCGCTTTGGGCCTGAGCCCGCACGGTTTTGCTCTTGGGTTTTACTCCAAAAGGCCTCATACCATTTGAAGAGAACATACTACATATAAGCACATCCCCTTTTCCATACCCAGGCGATGTGGGATTGAGTACCTTGTACCATGTCAGTGTGGTAGCTCAGCCCAGTGTCTGTCTATGCACCCGCCCACTCACACCCGTCCACAAGGGTTACTACAATCCACCCCCCTACGAGCTCCGACGCCCTCGTCGGCACACTTACTTCCGGCTGGGTTCAGGCTCTGATACCAACTGTAATACCCCGCTCCAACACATGGTATGATATTGTCCGCTTTGGGCCAGAGCGCGCACGGTTTTGCTATTGGGTTTACCCCAAAAGGCCTCATACTATTTGAAGAGAACATACTACATATAAGCACATCCCCTTTTCCACACCCAGGCGATGTGGGATTGAGCACCCTGCACCCTGTCAGTGTGGTAGCTCAGCCCAGTGTCTGTCTTCTCACCCGCCCAATCACACCCGTCCACAAGGTTACTACAATCCACCCCCCTACGAGGCCCGACGTCCTCGTCGGCACACTTCCGGCTGGGTTTAGGCTCTGATACCAACTGTAATACCCCGCTCCAACACATGGTATGATATTGTCCGCTTTGGGCCTAAGCCCGCACGGTTTTGCTATTGGGTTTACCCCAAAAGGCCTCATACCATTTGAAGAGAACATACTACATATAAGCACATCCCCTTTTCCACACCCAGGCGATGTGGGATTGAGCACCCTGCACCCTGTCAGTGTGGTAGCTCAGCCTAGTGTCTGTCTTCGCACCCGCCCACTCACACCCGTCCACAAGGGTTGCTACAGTATGCCTAGAGAAGATGGACCATACTGCACCTTAGAGTAGAGTAGTTAGGCAGATGTCCCATGCCAATCGAAGATAGTCCATGACTTAGCCTTAATCATATGTTATCTTCTTGACGGATGAAGGTGAGCTTGTAGCCACCGACACCACTTATGCATGGTATAATTCCCCATAGTTAATTCAATTGACCATTGATTGTGGAGTTAGTGGTGAAGTCAAATACCCTAGATTTATCTCATACTATCTACACTCTCTATTTCCTTTGTTTTATTTTATTTGTTCTTTTTAATTAGTTTAAATATTTAAATCATATTTCTTTTCTTTCTAAATTTAATTAGAATTAATTCCGTATTCCAACTCATTCACACCATAATCTCTGATGTTCGACACCCCTTTTGATAGCCCTATTCTACAAGAAATTCGTTCTATTGCGAAGTGTGGTAATTTTAATTAAGACACACTCACACACGAATCACAAATCCAGAGAAATTCCGATGACTTTGTTAGAGTCTCTGATGACCAAGTCCAGAATCTGGCGAGATTCTAACAAAGTTTTAAGTTGTCAAACTCTAGATTCTAAAGAGGTTTCGAGGAAGGTTTGACAATGAAATTTTGAAATTTTAATTAGTTTTCTGGTAATGAAATTATGGAATCCTATAAATTCCATTCTAGTAACGTTTTCAACGTCTATGATCAATATACATACATATATATATATATATATATTTTGATATATGTATTTGAATATAATTTCTTAAAATTATATTTTATTATGGACATATGATTGGATGGAGATGAATACATGGATTTATAAAGGATATCACTCTATGGACATACATATTGTTGAATCTAGCTTAATTGAATTCAAGAGATAGTGCTGTCATTTGATATTCCGATTGTACTTAGGAGAGGTTTCAAATATCTTTAAGAATTGATTACGCACCTCTAAGCATTGATTTGAAATTATTTTTAATTTCATTAATTATGCTTTTTGGACTATTATTATTTATCATATATTTGTATTGATGTGATGAACGCCTCTTATAATTAAATTTTGCCACTTTTGATTGTCCGGTTCCAACATAATCTACAAGACATATGTTAATAATCTATTCATATACCAGTAATGTAATGTAGTCATATTATCTACATTTATACGTATGTATAAGCACAAGGCAGGACAAAAGTTTGTGTTTGATAACCCAAAAATCAATTCAGTTGTGTCAAGGGTAGATATGTAAATTAACTGAATGTGATGACAACATCAACTACATCAGCAATAAGGAGACATTTAGTGAGGGTAAATTAGTAATTTCAATGCCTCCGGTGTTAAGTATGACAGAGGAGGTCAAAGTAATTTTTTAAAAGTTTCATCTGAGATACAATAAGACAAACCTTACGGGAGGTCAGATTTCTCCTTAAATTTAATATCGAAGAAAATGTAAATTTAATATTGGTAATGAATAAAATATTATTTTTTAATTATTTATTTCTAACAAAAAGAAAATTTTAAAAGTAGGCCAAAGTGTCAGTCTCAATAAACAAATTCAAGTGAAAAAACAAAAACAAAAAAAAGGGAAAGATAAAACAAATTCAAATGATAAAAAAATAAAGTTCCAACAAACAAGCAAAGAATTTTCATTTTTTAAAAAATAAATTAAAATAAAATAAAATTATTAAACTGCCAAAGGAGCTGTTGCATTTGCAACGACTTCTTTAATTTATTGATGGCACATTCATTGTCTGCCAGCAATAAAAGCATGGGGTCCCCATTTTAGCAAACCCCACACGTAAAAACTGATATAGCAATTGTTATACCAAATGCTCTAAGTTGTCCTTTTTATAGGCCAAATGTGAAGGTGAATGATGTCATGCTAGGGTGATTATATGAATTTTTGTTATAGTAACAAAAAATAAAATAAATATGAAGTAACTTGAGACAAGGGTAGGATATGCAAATATTAAAGGTAATTCATTAATAAGATAAATAAGTCTATTATGGTCCGGTTGTATGAGAGTCAAATAGTTTCTCTCTTTCTACAAGTTAGGGAGAGAGTTAGTTAAACCATTGCGAGAGTATGATCTGCATTCTCAACTAGTCTTGAACTTTAGCCATCAAACTAAATATTTTTGCGGAGTTAGTTAAACCACTACGCGAGTATGATTTGCATTCTCAACTGGTCTTGAACTTTAGCCATCAAACTAAATATTTTGCGGATTTCAAATATTCTTGAGTCTTGCTTTAAACTTAGACTTTTAAGTCTTCAATCTTCTATTTTAGATTTATTAATGATGTGACAAGTTCAACACCACTTGCTTGTTGACCACTTAACTTTTGCAATGAGGATCATTATTGATGTTGTGGCAAATGTCACGTGGGATAAAACATATTTGATCCCTACAAAAGTCATACGAATTAATTAAAAAATAACATTTCAATTTAACCAAAAGAAAGAATAATAAATTTTGTTTTGAGTAAAGTGTGATTTACTGTACATGAATCTTAATTATATAATTATCATAATATTCTCTTTCAAATTGTGGATCTATGTCTCAAAATTTGTTCATAATCAAAGTAAAATGTATTAGAGAAGTCATGGGTGCTACAAAAAGAGCTTTTTTTTCCCCTAGTTGCAACTCCCACAACTTTTGTTATAAAGTGGGCTTTTCTCAAGGAAAAAAAAACATTAGGCACATTCATATCAATTCTGCTTCCCTAATTAAGTTCTCACTTTGATGAATGATCGGACAACATATTTATAGGACAATACTATAGGTATTCACCCGTGAGTACCTATTAGTTCCTAATCGCTGATGTGTTCCACTAAGAAGTAAATACGTCATCTTTGATAATAAAATTAGACAAGAAGAGAATAAAGAGATTAAACCAGAATTGGCCCAAATCAAGTCGGGTAAAACACGTTCAAAATCCCTTTCATTCTCTCTCTCTTTTACACCACAACATTCAGCCCTTTGTAATTGCGACTCATGACTCTAATATTAATGCAGACAAAATATATGGATGCTTAAACCCTAGAGGGAAGAGAGAGAATCAAGAAGAGAAACCTCATTAAATTTTATGGCTGTTGAAGCTTGGCATCACAATCTCTTCCCACCTCCTCAACTCATACCAAACAGCGAACTGATGAATGCCATTGAAGGATACAACATACAATTGGATATGGAATGCTTCCTTGTGGGTATAGAAAATTGTTTAACTAGTCACTGCCAAACAATTCAATGCACACACCCAAAATTAAGAACATAAAATTTTTAGAAATAAAGAGAAAAGAAATTGCGAGAGGTGAATTCGAGGATCCTTTTCATTCATGGTTTAATGAATATTTATACAACTTGGAATTCAAATCCTTTTAGGACTCAAATTCCCATATTTACAGCTAACTTTTCTCTCAAATAGTTTGGATTCCTTTTTGAGTTGTAGGTCTGCATTTCATTTGGGCATTCCAGCGTGAAGATGGGGTGACTAGGCCCTTTGCGATTATTGACTCAGCCTTTTGGGCCTCCTACTGATACATGGGCTTAACTCGATGCGGGCCTGATCCATTTTTTTATACCAATTCATCCTATTGGACCGAGTGATAATTTTTCCCTACACATTGTCCCCAGTTCCTTTCAACTATGAAATTCATTATAATGGAGGGAATTTGTATAGGTTCTATCATGATTTCTTTTTTACACATCAAGGTTCCTCATTTAATGTTGGGTGTTAGCGATGACGCAAAACAGGTAAGTATCTTCTTCACATTTCCTCTTCGCATTTTGTCATCATACTTGTCATTTTTCAGCCACAAATATTATGCAACTGCTTGACTTGTTATCCAGATCCATTTTCCTTTACTTTCTTGGTGTTGATTTGTCTCTTCAGGTTAGTTTCCGTCCATTCACATTCATCTTTTTTTCTTCTAAAAATGTCTTCTAGTGATAGCGATTGTACCTTTTTGATAACCCAAAGATTGTCATGTCCAGTTCCTCTCACCCTATTACAGAGAATAGTTCTCCTACAGGGGTGGCTGGAGATGCCGTTACATTTGCATAAGGTGTGGTCGCCGCTCTGGTGTCAAGGTTGTTGGTTGACCTTGATAAGATTAGAAAGGAATGTAAGATACCTAGCGAGGTTATCATAGAGGGTTACCCCTTGGATTTTGATTATAGCATAGGGGAAGGAGTTAAGGATGGAGAAGTCCTTTTCTCGGCTTTCTATCTGAAAGCCTTTAGATTTCCCCTTCATCCTCTTTTTAGCTTTTCTTTATTCAAACAAAAGCTTGCGCCACTTCAGTTAAACCCTAATATTTTTCAAATTATTTCTTACATGCTCTCCTTGAATCGCCTTCACAAGCTTGACTTGAACTTGAATGATCTTTTTTTCTGCTACTCTCTTTATCGGGTCAGATCATAAGACAATAATTATAACCTGTTCCTTAGTAGCAAAGACAGGAAGCTATGTTATGATGCTCCCACTTTTGAAAAGTTGTAGAAAGAAAAATTGGTTCTTGTGAGGGGGGTCTGGAATGTCAGAGCAGCCCAAAAATTCCCAATCCCTCTAGCTTTCGATAATGCTATGACTCCACAATTTTTTATTTCTGGCAAGTTTTTCAGGATTTCTTCTTCCTTTTGAAAGGAGTTTACGTGCTTTGTGATCTTACCGTATTTTTTTTTATTTTTTTGCAAACGAATGGATCATTGATTTGAAAGAAAATGTCTAGAGCTTTCGTCCTTCAACAAATAAATACATATCTCACGGGCAATTTCAGGCTAACATCGGTAGTGCTCATGATGCGTCTTCCCACCTATATCCAGCTTTGGGTATAGAGATGAAATTGCCAGAGGCCAAGACTAGGAAGGGTTCTCTAGTTTTGTGAAGGCCAGGACTATGGAAGGGCATAAAGGTAAATCTGTTGTTCCTTCTTCACCTCAGAAGAGGGTCTCTTCTAGTGCTACTCTGTCTTCCAAGTGCCAAAAACTAATGGCTAGTGCCATGAAGGGTCAGGGTTCTTTCGCTTTAACCTTACCTGGCACTATTAGTGACATGGTTAATGAGCCGTTTCTTGGCTCTTCTGATCAATGGATTCAGACTTGAAGAAGTCTGATGGTTCTTCTTTGACGATGGGGTACTATGCTGCCCTTGATCATAAAGTGATAGGGGCTTTTACCCGTGGGATTGGCTTCCCAGGGATGAGCTCCACCAGTAAGGAGCTAATAGAGATGAGCTTCTTAGCAATGCACCTTTTCATGCCATGAAGGTTTGTCCTACCGCCTTCTTTATTTGTTTATCCCTCTTGATATTTTTGTCTTTAACTTAATTTGTTTTCTGTGGTACAGGGTGCATATATGACCATCTCCTATTGTAAGGATCTGGAGGTCGAATGTCTGAACGGACGTAAAGCCAAAAACCTTGAGAGGAAGGTGAAATCCCTGACTAAGTTCCTTGTTGAAAAGCAAAAGGCATTTGGTTATTTTGAGCGGAGGGCGCTGGAGGCTGAGGAGAAAGTTTCTAGACCTGAGGCCATACTTCAGGTGTGCAAGGTTGTGGGTCTTGAGATGTATCAATGATTTTTGAAGATCCCAGCCTTGAAGCTTGTAGATGGCTTCCGTTATGGCATTGAGCAAGGGAAATAGTATGAAATTGAATGGGATTATGTTAGCTTGGATGAGTTTGATGCCGATCAGGCTATTGAATCGTTCAATGAATTTAGTATTCTTCCCTCAGGTGAAGCTGAACACTGGTTCATAGATTTTCTCAAGACCTCTAGCTCTGCACCCTACTCTGCTGCCACTCCTCTAACTGCCCCCTCAACTTCTTTGATTGTTACTCTTATTGCCTCTACTTCCATTAATTAGACCTCTACAGAGGTGACTTCCCCAGCTAAATAGAGCACTCTGATCATAGATTCCTTTGATCAGGATTTCAGTAAGGAGGATGGGGCAGATACTTAGTGTTGATCTCTTTGTAGTTCTTCCTTTTTTCTTTTGTAATGCTCAGAGTGAGTTTTTCTTTCAAGGGTAGACTTGTGTGCTTCCCATTTTATTTTTGTAATGATTTTTTTTTTTGAGTAATATAAGTCTTCATTTTGCTTTAAGTCATGAGATATGGATTGGTACTTCTACTTCTAACAATTTCTTGTATTGGTAACTGCTTTTAGCGGGATGGGTTTGATTTCCTCCCTTGGATTAGAAAGCTTTTTTTTTTGTCTTAGTTATGTTGGCGATCAGCGATTGATCGTTCAGCTAACTCAGTAGAGGACAAACTCAAATAATCGACATGCGACGTTTTTGCAAATTGCCTTGAATGGGGCCTATGGCATTTCGATCGTTCAAATTTCATTTTATTTCGAGTCCACAACCTTCTTTCTCTTCTTTGTTATAGGCAACTAGTCGTTCAGACCTGAGCTTGATTTGTGCCAAGGGCTTCTTTCTATTTTGAGCGATCGATCGTTCAAACCTTAGCTTTAGTAAATAGTTGGTCAATTAAGACCTTAGCTTGATTTAGGCCAAGGGGCTCTTTTTATTTTAAGTGATCGTTCGTTTAAGACCTTAGCTTGATTTGGGCCAAGGACCTCTTTCTATTTTAAGCGATCGATCATTTAGACCTTAGCTTCATTAAGCGATCAGTCACTTAAGACCTTAGCCTAAATAAGCGATCGATCATTTAAGACCTTAGCCTAAATAAGCGATCGATCATTTAAGACCTTAGCTTGGTTTGGGCTAAAGGCCTCTTTTTATTTTAAGTGATCAGTCATTTAGACCTTAGCTTCAATAAGCGATCGGTCACTTAAGACCTTAGCTTCAATAAGCGATCAGTTATTTAAGATCTTAGCTTGATTTGGACCAATGGCCTCTTTTTATTTTAAGTGATCGGTCGTTCAGACCTTAGCTTTAATAAGCGATTAATCGTTGAAGACCTTAGCTTGATTTGGGCTAATGGCCTCTTAGGTTTGGTCATCTTTGCTGGTGCAAAAGCAAAAGTGGACATAACATCGTATATTGTTCTACGTCGTTCCATATCCACACCGTGCCCTCAAGGGCTTTTGCTTCCACTTTTATACACTAGGTGACAAGGACTTTTATTCGATATGGGATTTTTTTCGTACATTCTTTTAATGACCAAATGAGAAGGTGTCTCTCTTTAGGTTTGAGGCAAGTCATAAGGAAGGTGTATTCTATTCCTTTAAACATAGTGGGGCTAAATTGCCCGTGTTCAAATTCCAGACATTCTTTATATGACAAATTTTTCATAATTCTCTGAAGAAAATTGGGAACTATACTCATATATGGTTGCCTTTGAAATAAAGGCAAAAAGAGGCTAAAAATGCCCTTGAAATAAAGGCAAAAAGAGGGCAAGGCATTGCCGCTTTGTATTTTAATCTTACACAATGATTATGTCTTGCTACGAAATAAGGCTTCAATACTACACTTTATTTAGTATAAAGTACGAAGTTTTTTTGTTCAATGTGGGACCATGTCCTTTCTTTTTTTGATAGTAATGTGCTTTCTTTAAAAGATATACTCTTTATTAATTTCTTTTATATTTCTTTGAGAATGAGAAGATAATCTGTCAAAAAGGAAAAATGTAATTTAAACATGCTGCAAGTTACACATAATACCATTTTCAATGAGTTGTATTTCAGGGTTTGTAGATTTCTTCTGCATCACTAACTCTGCAAAGTCTACATATACCCTTTCCAATCACTTCAGTGACTTCGTATGGGCCTTCCCACTTTGCTACAAATTTTTTGGCATTTCGTTCCTTTGTATTGTCAGTGACTTTTCGTAGCACCCAGTCCCTAAAGCTGAATGCTCGATGTCTCACATATTTTTCATAACTATTCTTGACCATTCTTTGGTAAGAAACAAGTCTTATTTGGGCTGTCTCCCTCTTCTCTTCTAGGAGGTCCAGATTTCGTTCCAGTAATTGGTTATTCTACCCTATCTCCAGTACCTCTATTCGGGTAGTTGGGGTAGACAGCTCAGTTGATATTATCACCTCAAATCCGTATGCCAAACAGAAAGGACTATCACCGATCGGTCGCCTCGGAGTTGTTTGGTAGGCCCAAAGGACTTTAGGTAATTCTTTCAGCCATTTGCTTTTACGGTCTTCTAACTTCTTTTAGACACATTCGAAGATGGTTCGGTTAGTTATTTCTCCTTGGCCATTGCCCTGTGGGTATGATCTGGGAGAGAACTTCTGGTTGATTCCATACTTCTTGAAGAACTTATCTATCGGCTGGTTATCGAAGTTCGTCCTATTATCTATTATAATAGATTCTGGCAACCCAAACCGAAAATGATGTTGTTCTAGATGAATTTCTTGACCTGAACATGAGTGATTGTCTCATACGCCTCTGTCTCGACCCACTTCGTGAAGTAGTCAGTGGCTAGGAGTACTTAATTTTTGTTATTAACAGCTTTCAGGAAAGGCCCTACCTGATCTATCCCTTATTTTGTGAAGGGCCAGGGACTGGCCATAGTTGTCAGGTCCTCCGGGGGCTGGTGTGGTATACTGGCTTGCCTTTGGCATTTATCACATTTTCTGGCGTACTGTTTGGCTTCTCTAGCAATGTACGGGCAAAAATACCCTTGGGCAAGAGCTTTATGGGCCAACAATCATCCCCCCGAGTGATTTCCACACACACCTTCATGGATTTTAGAGAGCACCTCTCTCGCTTCTACAAAGGCCACACATCTCAAGTATGGCCCTAAAAATTACATTTTGTAGAGGTGTTCGTCGATCTTGGAATATCTAGTAGAATTTATTCTAACTCTTCTCACCCCGTCAATGAGGTAGGTTTTGATAGGATCCATCCAACTGGGTTGGTTTTGTATGACCAACACCTTTTGATGGGTACGAGTGCTAGGTTATTTCAAGGAATCGATTGGAGCTATTCTAATTAGATCTGGTTGAGCTGCTGAGGCTGAACATGCTAGCCTATCGACGTTCAAGTTCAGGTCTCTTGAGATTTGAGAGATTTTGACTTCATCAAACTCCTTAAGCAGCTTTTCCACCAGATTTTTGTAGGCTTTCATTTGATCATCTTTCGGAAGGTAGTCTCCATTGACCTGCTTCACGATTAGTTGAGAATCACTAAAAACTTGCAAATTTTTTACCTGAAGTGTTTGTGCCAGTCTCAAACCTACTAAGAGGGCTTCGTACTTGACTTCATTGTTCGATATAGAAAATTCTAGATGGATTGCTTACTGTAAGATCGTTTCATCAGGATTTTCACACTGATACCTGATCCTGATCGTGTTGATGACCCATCGATGAAGAGGCTCCATTCAGGATGAGATGGAAGCTCTATTTTTTTGTCACTTTCGGCTTTGCATTCCACTAGGAAATATGTAATTGCTTGCCCCTTTATGGCGAGGTTCATAGGATTTTTTGTAGACGCCCAGCTCTATTGCCCATTAGGCTATTCTTCCCAACTGAGCAGGCTTATAAAAGATTACTCTTATCAGAAATTTAGTTGGGATAACGATCGGGTGAGCCTCAAAGTAATGCTTGAGCTTCCTATTCGCCTAGACTAGGGCTAACACAATCTTTTCAATTTTTGAGTATCTCTGTTCTACCTCAGTCATGGTCTTGCTTAAGTAGAACATCGGGCATTATTTTTTATCAAGTTCTCTGATCAAGACAACACTGGTGGCCATTTAGGATACTGCGAGGTACAAGTATAAATACTCTTCAGTGATTGGTGCTGAGAGTGTTGGTAGTTGAATTAAATATTGCTTCAGGTTTGCAAAGGCTTTATTTTTTTTAGCCCCCCAGACCTCATTTCCTTTTGATCTGATGGCATCATAGAAGGGCTTACATTTATCGACAACCGATAGATGAATCTACTTAGAGTGGCAATGTATCTTGTTAGGATCTGAACATCTCTGTAAGTCTTTGGCTCCTCATTCTGGAAAAGGGCCTCCACTTGAACTGGGCTCGTCTCTATCCCTGTTTGATTCACGATGTGCCCTAAGAACTATCCTGAGGAAATGCCAAAGGTACACTTTGACGGATTCAGTCTCATGTTATGGCTTCTCAGGGTGTTAAATATTTTTTGTAGCTGGTCTTCCCTCTTGGGGCTCTTCACCACCATATCATCTATAGATGCCTCAACCATTCGGCCCATCAAGTTTTTGAAGACATTATGGATCAACTGTTGGTAAGTTGCTCCTGCATTCTAAGTCTGAACGGCATCACCTTGTAACAGTAGGTTCCTTTCTAGGTAATAAAGGAAGTCTTCTCCTAATCAGCTAGATTCATTGGGATCTGGTTGTATCCTAAGTATGCATCAAAGAATGTCAACCGTTCGTACCCAGTTGTGGCTCAATCATCTGATCGATCTTTGGCAAAGGAAAACTATCCTTGGGGTAGGCCTTATTTAGATTGGTAAAATCAATATAGGCCCGCCACTTGGCATTCTTTTTCTGAACCACTACCAATTTTGAGAGCCATTCTAGGAACTGAACTTCCCTGATGAGCCCTGCTTGTAAGAGTCGATCTACCTCTGAAGTGATGATCTGATTCTTTTCTGGGGCAAATCGTCTCTACTACTGTTTGATAGGAGGGAAGTTGGGATTGACGTTGAGCGTATGACATGACACTGAAGGGTCTATACCAAGCATGTCTGTGTGGTCCCGGGCAAAAATGTTAACATTCTTTCTCAGCAGCTGTATCAACTACGCTCTGTTTATTTGGCATAAAAAGGTCCCTAAATTTGTGGGATCTTTGCCAAAAGGATCTTTACCTCCTCGAGAGGCTCCTCGGTCAACTTTTCTCTTTCTTATTCTTAAGGAACGTCTTTTGGTAAAGTGTTTTGTGATTTCTATTTGGCCGGTCCTTCCTGCATCGCCTTTCTTTTCAGTGTAAGGGCATAACACTTTTTGGCAGCAACTTGATCTTCTATGATATCGATTGTATCTCTTCCATTCAGGGCGATACACCTCATAAGTTGTGAATCATGGAAGGGACTCCTTGTATCTTGTGTATCTAGCCTCTTCCCATTATCATATCATATGAAGAGTTGAAGTAAACAATGATGAAGGCCTCAATCAGTGTTCTTGAGGCTGCAGTAACTAGAAGCTCCACCACCCCTATCAGAGTCACTTGCCTGCTGTTAAAGCCTACTAATGGCTCAGCGGTAGGCCTAACACACTCTGGTTCTAGACCTAGACAATGTCATAACATTGGCGCTACTCCCTGCGTCAACCAATACCCTTTTTACCTCATAGTAGGAGACGATGAGGCTAATCACGAGTGGGCCTTCATGAAGTGTTTGGATCCTGCTCATGTCCTTGTCCATAAAGGTGATCGGTGTGCTGGTTGAGCGATCATAGATTGAGCAAACTTCCCTAATTCTCAGGAATTTCTAGGTATTCCTGAGATTCGACCGCTTTTCAAACTCGCTCTCTTGGTCTGAGATTGGTCAACCATAAATTGCATTGATAACCCAGACTGGAAAGGGATTAAGCTACTTGTTTGCTTTTTATTGGGGCTGATCAAAAGTTTTCACATGTTCTTCTTAAATGACATACTCTGACAAACCACCTTTGGCGATCAGGGCTTCGACCTATTGCCTTAGGCTCCTATGCTCATTAGTGGTGTGGCTGAAGTCATTATGGAGGGAACAATGTTTATTATTGTCCCTCTGGTCTGGCGATCACTTGATAGCAGGAGGGGACAAAAAATTCCTTTGCCCTTGTTTTTATAGTAGAGTCTGGCAAAGATGCCTTTAGAGGGGTGATCTTCTCAAGCTTCTGCCTTTTCATGACCTCTGGAGTAGACGAGGTAAGTGCCTAAGGTGATCTTGCCTTGGCCACTTGGTTCTTAGTTTATTGGGCCACAGTGATCAAGGTTGATCGCTATCTTCTGGCTGCCTCATCCTCGTTTATCCTTAGGTATTTTTATGCTCAAAAATTTGCTCTTTACCAAGGATCGGTGGAACCCCTCTTCTGAGGAGATTGCTATCTTAAAAGCTTCCACTACAACCGTCTGATTACATTGATTTATCATAAACATCGCTATGTTAAAGCGAGTTAGGAAAGATTTTAATGTCTCCCTTTTGGTTTATCTTATTGTAAACAGTGAGGAGATCGTCCTTTTGAGCTCTTGGTTTCCTACATACTGAGCCATGAACAGATCGCACATCCTGCCGAAGTTTGGTATTGAACGGGGTGGTTGTTTCTTGAACCATAGTAGTGCTAGCCCAGCCAGGCTAGACAGGAAGATTTTGCACATGAGTGCATCATTTTCGATGTCTAATGTCATCTTCTATTGGTATTGGTAGATATGCTCTACCGGGTTCATTTTTTCATCAAAGGTAGTGAACGTCGGTAGGGTGAACCTTCCTCGGTCTTTCGGTTCTAACTATATTTTAGTGAAGGAGGACTCAGTCAATCTGGTGGTTGCAAGCGATTGGTTGACTGGATAGCATGACTGGTTGCCCTTTAGCGCGTCAATCTCCCATTACATCTAGATCTTCTATTCCGGGAGGGGTTGTGGGGGATCGACTTGATCCTCACTGGGCCAATCGGGGTGATGTTGTCTGTTATCGGACCGGTTATGGTGTGAGGCACTCAATGAATGGTTGCTCGAGCTAGCTCCTTCGTTTCGCTGTTGCCCAAGGTTTCTTGCACTTTCAGTGAATTCCACCCGTGCCTGTAGATTTGCGATCTGTTGACATAGGATATCGTTCTACTGGGTTAACTGCTGAATGAAAGGGCGCGCCCGGGTCTTGATCCTCTGGCTTTACAAGTGGCGCCCTCCTTTGGTTCCAGGGGGGTCGACCCAACTCTACCGCATCATAGGTATTTCTCCTCATATGCACTATGATCGCAAATTTTTTGAGTTCTGGAAAATGATTGAACGTTGTCCACAGACGGTGCCAAAGTATGGGTATAGAAAATTAGTTAACTAGTCACTGCCAAACAATTCAATGCACACACCCAAAATTAAGAACACAAAGTTTTTAGAAATAAAGAGAAAAGAAATTGCGAGAGGTGGATTCGAGGATCCTTTTCATTCATGGTTTAATGAATATTTATACAAGTTGGAAGTTAAATCCTTTTAGGACTCGAATTCCCTTATTTACAGCTAACTTTTCTCTCAAGGAGTTTGAATACCTTTTTGAGTTGTAGGTCTACATTTGATTTGGGCTTTCTAGCCTGAAGATGGGGCGACTTGGCCCTTTACGATTATCGACTCAGTCTTTTGGGCCTCCTGCTAATACATGAGTTCAATCCGATGCGAGTCTGGTCCCTTTTTTGTACTAGTTCAGCCCATTGGAACGAGTGATAATTTTGCCCCAACACTTCTTTATCAAATTATCCAATCAAGCAATTTTCTCAAGAAAAATGGATTTTTGCGACATTGATGACGTGAAAGTTGAGAAAGTGAAGAAGATGATGAGGTACTATCGGCTTCAAAACATCGCGAAGATGTTGCAATTGCTTGAGGTTTGCGTTGCTCTCATCTTCCTCTCCTGGTCATCGACTCGCTTCCCAACTGCTGTTCAAAAGAAAAGTGAATGTGAAATGTGTTTTATCTGATTTGATTGGGGTCAATTCGGGTTTAATCCCTTTATTTCCTTCTTTTGTAATCAATGGCGAGTCTATTTATTAACAGGCCACGTCAATGGTCAAAGCAATTAAGTAATTACCAAATAAGTTCTTAAGTATTGTTAGTATAGGGTCGGCATGGGATTCCAAAAAATTTGAGAGGTCCTAGACAGATTTTCAAATGGGAGCCCTTTATACATAAAGTTTCACATGCGTCTAAATTTTATAAGAGTACAAATTTTTTATCAAAATGAGACGATAACTAATAAAATATATTAATGTTGAAAAAAAAAAAACTCTAGTCTTGATACTTTATAAATAGCACGATCTAGTTCACATAAAAAACTTAAAAGAAAATATTCAACACACCTTAGTCACAAAAATGAAAATTAAACTTTATATCAAAGTAAATGTGATAGTCTTGCATTTTGAACTGCAAAATTATTAATTAAAGTGAGAAAGAAGAGGAAAATGAGAGAAAAACAAGTTGTTTGCTGCTGGCATAAAGAAAGAAGAAGAAAAATGAGAGAAAAAGCTTGCTGCTGAGTACTGTTGTGAAGAAAGAAAAAGAAATGAGTTGTGACCTATGAGGAAAGAATAAGACGCACAAAAAAAAAAAAAAATGTGCATAGAGTAATTGAACTAGAATTTTTTTTTTTTTTTTTAAAAATGAGGCCTAGTACCCTCTATCAGCAATACTCAGTAAAAATGTTTTTTTTTTTAAATTGAGGCCCAGTAGTATTTTTTTTAGATGAGACCCATTAATATTTCTTTTAAAAGAGGCCCCATTAGTATTTATTTTAAAAGAGGCCAAGTAGTATACGTTAGGTAAAAATTAGGGGCCTCCAAATTTGGGGTCCTAGACGACCGCTAGGCCTACGCCGGCCCTGTGTTAGTACTTGTAAAGAAAACGTGATATTATACCCAACTGGTTTGCCTCCAAATACCGAGGCAATATTTGTTCAAATTTACTCCATTAATTATTCTCTCCCAAATCTTTCGCAACGGACTTAACTCCACCAAACATAACAACTGTATTTAGGATTTCAAAGCATTCAATATTCTGGTCACAATGTCCAGCCACTGGAGAACCCACCCCGACGAACTAACTCTTCACTGATCATCACATTTGTAGAGGAATGATGGCAGGGGTCCTCAAAATAATTTACACTTGCCATTCACAATGATTTTAAGGTTATGTTCTGTTGCATGAAATTGATGCCTTAAAATTAAAATTAGATAAAAATAACAGAGTAGTTGAGTGTCTGTCATTCTATCATTGCTCTTATTTTAATGCCTCAATGCGGAGGTGTCGAGATTTCCACACACAAACTACTCAATTGCACGAACTTGCCTCCTATGCTGTAGCCTCTAACTTCAAAGGTAGATTGTCTAATTGGATCCATAAAAATGTCATATTCAGATTGATGAGTTGTTTGTCCAAAACTTGACCTTGCAAACTCGATCAAGACACCCACTGTCACAAGTCTCCAACTAAGAATAAAGATGACCCTTGCCAGTTAATTACTATAGCTAAGTTTTGGTAATGAGCTCTTTTAATACATTTACATTTCAGATGCTTATTGAAAGAAAACATATTGCTGCATTGGACTCTTTTAAGACATAGCATGCAAAGTCCACATTGAGATGACACACTTAGCATGAAGATTGAGAAAAAGAAAAGGTAGAAAGAGTTAATAAGTGAGATGACAAGCAATTGCAGAGCAAGAATTAATCGTGTCCCTGCTGCTTCCATGATGCAAGGTACTATTTCAAACACCATGATACACGTATTTTCCAGTGTCTCCAAGGATTCCATAGCCTCAAGGCCCTTGATCTCATGCAAGTTTTTGCAAGAATTAAGCTTTAGTAGCTTTACAGCACCCATTTATTTCCAAACTAGTCAATGATTCTAGTCCTCCTAGCCCCTGAACCTCTGTCAGCTTAGGGCAATTTGAAATATACAGTTTCAACAAATTTGTCAAGTATGAGAGATCTGCCAATATTTCCAATGATTTACAACAATCAATAGATAAATCGATTAAACTTGAGGGTAGCCCCAAGATAGATTGAAGATATTGACATGAGCGTAGACTAAGAAATTTGAGCAGCTAGAGAAAGAGCACCAATCTCTTTTGGTAGCGTACTGATGTTGACCAATTTTAACGACTGTTTCTCCAATTTAGATAATTTCCCAGTATCTCTAGAAATCTCCACATCTTCAAGGACTGTGAAAAGTGAAATTCCTCTAAATTAACTAAACATGCAAGATTAGGGATACAAGTGACATGCAAAGTTTTCAGACACGAGGGAAGCTCTGGCTGCATTTTATGCTCTCCACAACCTCCTAAATCAAGGAATTGGAGGCGAGTTGGTATGCTTTGAACATCAGTATGTAAAAAACTCATGAATCTCTAATATGATAGTTTCCCCATAATACTAGGAATGTCCGCCTTTAAATCATAACAATATGAGGCATCTATCACTTCCAGCGTCTGTAGCGTCCAAATTTCATTACCCAAGTATATGAAATGTTGATTACCTTTAAATTCTTTTGATTACCAATAGATGGGTCAATTTCAACCAACTTTTCATAGTATTGAAGATTCAATATCTCCAGATTTGGATATGATGAAAAGTCAAGAGTTCTCGTTAAGCCACATTTAGAAACTTAAAATTGCCAACAATGTCCATGGAATCTACTTCCAGATAACCTCAGATTTTCTAGTTTTGCAAATTCCTCATTTGTAAAGCAAGGCCTTTCCATATTTATCCCAAATCCAAAGCCCAAACTCAGGGTTTCAACCTGTTCTGTACCCTGCCAATGAAAAAAATTCAAAATAAGCAAACAACATATAAACACAGCTTGCATTTTACAACTATGATTAATTAAGGGCTATAAAATTCAACCCACTCAAATCTTACCCTCCGTCCCTTCAACATGGCCAAAGCTTCCTCGTGATTCCACAACCTACTCGCTTTCCTAGACTCGTTCTTCACAGGCAATTTTTCTATTGAGAGCTTTAAGTTGATCGTCCATCATCACCTCATTAGCATTCCCTACTTTTACTAGGGACATGAGACAAAGGACATCAAATTCCGTATTTGGGTGATAGCCACAATCATCCCATGTGTAAAATAAAGTTGCTTTATCAATCTTAGAAAAATGACATGCAATATCAATAAATATCTATTTTTGACCACAATTTAACAAGTCATAACTTATTCTCAACTTTATCGTGTGGTATTTTTTCCAACTTCTTCAATGTATCTTCCCATACCGCTAACTTCTTGTGAAATAGAAATGAACCCATAACCTCAAGAGCTAAAGGAAGCCCTCCATCAGAAGATGCAATCTTTCTAGAGATGTTGTCATAGTCTTTTGGAGGAAACATCAATCTAAAGGCATGCATGCTGAAAAGTTTGAGAGATTACACAGAATTCATACATGGGGGCTCATATGTCGCATCCACTTCAAGAGCATTTAAAATGTGTTTGTCTCTACTTGTAACTGCGTTCCTACTTCCTAGACCGAACCAATCTTGATTTCCCACAAGCCAATTAAATTGAGACTTCTCATTCACATCGTCAAGAACAATGAGAACTTTGCTTTTGAGAAATTGGTGTTTAATCATATTGTATCCACTATTAAGATTAACAATGTTAGGACACCAATTTACAGTTTTAGTGAGAAGCTTATTCTGCAAACTAACTAGACTGTTGTGTTGTTGTGTCGTTTCTCGAACATCTGCAAGGAAGCTACGACATTCAAAGCTCTCAAAGAGTTTGTTATAGATAATCTTGGCAATAGTTGTCTTGCCAATACCACCCATACCATGGATGCCAACAATTCGTACTTCGTTGGAGAGAACATCTAGTAATCTCATCATTTCATTTATGTGATGATGGATTCAAACCAAGTGGTCATCAACAACCATGTAATTCTTCTTTAATTCCAGCAAAACTGTTGGAACAATCTTCTCTGTTATCAATTTTCCTTGATACCTAATTGATACTAAGGCAAAAACAGATCAAATAATTAGTGCATACAAGCTATTTGAACATGTTTGAAGTAAGTAACTATAACTTAACATCATAACTGCAAAGAGTAATCTAAAATTCTTCTCATATTTTTTTATTGCTTATGACTTTTTGAATTACATAGACTAGCTATTAATGAGATTCCAATTCCATAAAATCAAATGAGATAGGGGCTTATTGATGTGAATGAATTACCTTTTGGTCGCTTTCTTCACCTCCCAAGCCTTGACTGCTCGAGCCTTTCTTAATGCCTTCTTCCATTGCTTAACAATAGTATCAAGGAAAAGGCTCTCATACTTGTGGAAGGCCACCTCGTAACACCCCAATTGATGTCGAGCATGGAATGTTTTGACATCATAGAAGCTTGGTAGAGTCAGCTGTCCATTACTTCTCTTGCATTCCACCATCTTGACAAACTTATGGAGCCCCCATTTACTAGATGCATAGTCTTTGAAGAATATTGGGATGGATATCCTGGATTCCTCAATTGTTTGAAGGAGTGCCGATCTAATCTTTCCTCATTTCCGGAGCTCGTCATCGTCCAAATGGTACGAACTCCAACACCGTCGAGAGTGGTGTAGAGGAAGTTGGTGAAGTCGTAGCACGTGTTGGGGCCTTTGAAACTCAGAAAGACTTTGTATTCTCCTCCTCCTCCAGCAAGGGATATAGATGAATTTGCATCAACAACCATTTCAGATACAATCTTCCTCTTGCTTGGACCTGCTACTCAGTCCATGTTAACACCCATTTCAGATACAATCACCCATTTTTTAAAAAATTGCAAGGAGTCAAATTAATCACCTTAGACCAGTTCAAATAGGCTGGGCCAGAGCATTTTATGTCTGCATCTGTGCATTGTGTTCTTATTGTGCTTACATTGTCCAAGTGTGTTTTTTTCTCCTCTTTTTTCCTCACTTTGCATCAACTCTCATCATACTTTGTGCTTGATATATTGCATCATATTTGTTATATTTGTGTTTAACTTTGAGTTGAATTGGTGGAAGGGTTTGATCTTTAGAATATTTGAATTGATTTCAATTTTTTTTTCAAATCTTGCTCTCCAAGTGTTTGACAAAATTCTTTATTAGAGCTTGTGACCTTGTTTATGCTTCTATTCATTGTAGCTCTAATGGTTAGTTCTGAAAGAGTTAGGGGAGTGTTTCTAAACATGGAAAGGAAGGTTAATTTAAAAGACTTTGGTTAGAAGTCCTTATGTGATTTGGATGACATATTTTTATTTTAATGTTTTATCTTTTACAACCAAAGTGTTTGACATTATCATTGAGGTGAATACAACTGTTATGGGTCAAGTAATTGATGTTCTTGATCTTAACAGATGGTAATATTTTGCAATACTTGAGAACAAATCTTCATAAACCACCTATAAAAGATAATGATTTGAGCCTTATGAGAACCTAATACATCTTTGCTAATGGACATCATTCCTTCTCTTACATAACTGATGATAACTAGTTTTTAGGCTTTGATGTTTTGATAATTCAGACTAGTTCATCTGTTTGCTAGGTTTATGACTTAGACTTGTTTAATTTTATATTCATGGTGTCTTTGATTAGAGTGCATGTTTATCTTATAGATACCATATTTGTGTTTGGTTCATATTTTTGTGAACTTTGATGCAAAGTCCAATGGGTGGAGTTACATAACCAAGGATATCTAATAAGCGTTGTATGTTAGACATTCTCGAGCCTTTACTTATGTATTTTAATCCCATAGCTACACATATTGTATAGTTTTTACATGTTTTTATGTTTTTGATGATTTCAAGTTCAAACTTAGAATTTGGCGCAATTCGACTCCTTTATCAGTTCAATAATGCATTCCTATATCTGATCGTGCTTTATAGAAAGTCCACATCAAGGAATAGTGAATGTCGTGTCAAGACTAGGGTCGGGAAGCTAAAGAGTTGAAGAACTATAGAAGAAGGAAACATTGATGCATCGAAGTCATAGCTTCGATGCATCGCCCAATCTTGCAGAAGAAATTTTTTGCAAGATATTTTCTTCACTTGTCACTTGTCCAATTTTGCTTGGATGATGCCTTGGACAAAAATGTAGTGATATTTGAGCCTAAAGTCAGATATATAGTTAGAAAATATGTAATAGATAGATATATCACAATTCTTATAATAGAGAGCATATATAGAATTCTAGAGAGAGAAAGTGAAGTTCTAGAGAGAGAAAGCTTCAAAGAGGGTTTTGTAAGGCCTTGAAGACCATTTTGAGCATAGGATCATCTCTGTCTATGGAGTGCTTCCAACCCACCATGATCAACTAATCCTTCTCTAGGGTTTTGACAAACCCTAGTCTTGTAAATATGTTCTAACTTTAGTGAATTGGGGTTTTTATGTAATTTTTGTGTATATGTACATTGCTTTAAGCCTTATAAGTAATATAAGTTTACAAATTCTTCATGTTTAAGTGAGTAATTTATCTTTCTTGTATTAGAATGCTTATTTTCCTCACATGATCTTCAAACACTTGTAGTTCCACAAGACTACACGTGATGGCTTGGTACTAGTTTTCACTTTAACATGCGTAACTAGATTTCCATAGGTCATGCTAAGAGATAGAAAATTAGCTACATTTAGTTAATCAGGTATTTAGGTAAGTAGGTAGGTAGGTAGGGAATTTACACGTATCGAAGATCGGTTTTAGTATTTTAAGGTGCATGTATCCTTTTGACGGTAGCATTGTAGGCCACAAGCCATTTGCCCCCACTTAATACACAATTGCATGAATTCCCTCAATTTATTATAAGTGAGGCATACTACGAGGCTAGTGGTGAAGTCTCAACCCTAGTCCTTTACTCTTCTCTCAAACTTCGCATTTTAATTATCTTTTATGCTTTTAAAGTAGAGTAAGATAGCAACCAACACTTGGTTGTAATTTAACCAAGAACCAACTCTCGACCTTTAGGAATTATTCCTACGTAGTCTCTATGGGATTAAAACCCTCAACTTAAAGCCATATCTTTCAATGATTCGTTCTATTGCGAGTGGTAAATATAAATTGCAAAATTCTGCACACAATAATATCTTTGTAATAGATGTTGATATCTAGTTTCTAGAGCTCATGGTGATGTTGAGGATGATGAGGATTAGGTCTTTGTAATTTAGACCTAGTTTATGTTTTTCTAAAATTTGAGTAGTTAGTTCTGTTTTTGTCTAGACTTGATGCTTAAACTTGCTATGTTCTATGTTTTATTTGCTTAAGACATGATATGCTCTATGCTTTCTATTTTATTTTATTTTTACAATTCTTATATGTAACATTCCATAATTTTGAGACTTATGTGTTATATTTGATTGGAGGTTATATCTCACTTAATCATGTGTTGATTTGTTCTCTCTTGTTCTCATTATTTTCACTTTGTCAATTTCTTCTAAAAAGAGAGAGACTTATATATATGCTTTGACAAAGGGGGAGATATATGTTTTCTTTGAGACATGTGAGGAGATAATATACTTCATTGGTTATATGATTAACGGGGAGTTTGGAGATAATTTTATGATACTTTTTATCATTATATTTTTCTTGATTAAGCTTTCACATTTAGTGTTGTTTGCATGATATGGAGATTTTACAGGTTTTTGGCAGACACTACTCATGAAGTTTGAAAGCTTGCTCATAATGCTTTGAGATCTTCATGTTATATTTATTTGTATTTGGGACATATTGTAATCTGACTTTTCCAGTGGTTAGGTTATAATTGTCTAGGTTGATTTTGTCATGAAATTACCAAAGGGGGAGATTATGACATATATTTTTGTAATTAGCAATCTTTGGTGTCAAAACCAAACATAATCGAATTATATTCTTATCATTGACCATAATTGAAGGCTTAGAGTGAGCATGAATTTCTACACCAACCATGCAAGGGTTCTTCAAAGGATGAAACTTGAATCTTCGAAAGAAGCCACCAATGGTCTAAACAAGGATTCGATCGATTGAAGTTTGAAGTTTTGAGAAGGTTTCGATTGAATGAGGACATCATTGATCACATATAAGAGTCACATAGTCCAGGTAAAGTGGTGAGAACACATATATTTCAAACCGGGAGGTTCCAACCCTGAATAGAGGGACTTTTTAGCAAATTGCTTAAATATTCAAGGTTGGACTGTCTAGCTTAAACCTGGAGTGGTCCAAGAGATCTCGGGATATCAATTTGTGATAGACAAAAGTCTAGACCAGTCCAAGAATAGGTTGGACCACTCCATGCTTCTGCTCTGGCGAAATTTGTTAAGTAGAGTCCTGTTTCGACCCGAATTTGACCCAGAACTTTCCTAAAACATTGGGAATTGTTTCCCATTAATTTTTAACTTATTTTTCAAGGAAAATTAGTTCAGCCTACCAAAACTACTCTCCAACGGAGAGACTGAACTAGAATTGAATTCCAGTGTGTTGGCTAATTAGGGGTCAGCTGAACCCAGGTTTCAACTGACCGAATAGAGTGTTTAGCTGACTGAAACTGGGCTGGTTTGGAATTTCATAAATTTTGGATAGGGGACAGACATATATGAATGTATAGATTAATGTTGGGCCTATTAGGATGAGTAGTGATGAGTATACGCATATGTAATTGTGTAATACCCCACTCCAACACATGGTATAATATTGTCCGCTTTGGGCTTGAGCCCGCACGATTTTGCTATTGAGTTTTACCCCAAAAGGTCTCATACCATTTGAAGAGAACATACTACATATAAGCACATCCCCTTTTTCACACCCAGGCGATGTGGGATTGAGCACCTTGTACCCTGTCAGTGTGGTAGCTCAGCCCAGTGTCTGTCTTCGCACCGCCCACTCACACCCGTCCACAAGGGTTTCTACAATCCACCCCCTAGGAGGCCAGACGTCCTCGTCTGCACAATTTTGGCTGGGTTTGGGCTCTAATACCAACTGTAATACCCTGCTCCAACACATGGTATGATATTGTCCGCTTTGGGCCTAAGCCCGTACGATTTTGCTCTTGGGTTTTACCCCAAAAGGCCTCATACCATTTGAAGAGAACATACTACATATAAGCACATCCCCTTTTCCACACCCAGGCGACGTGGGATTGAGCACCCTGTACCCTGTCAGTGTGGTAGCTCAGCCCAGTGTCTGTCTTCGCACCCGCCCACTCACACCCGTCCACAAGGGTGGATTGTAGTAACCCTTGTGGACGGGTGTGAGTGAGCAGGTGCGAAGACAGACACTTGGCTGAGCTACCACACTGACAGGGTACAGGGTGCTCAATCCCACGTCGCCTGGGTGTGGAAAAGGAGATGTGCTTATATGTAGTATGTTCTCTGCAAATGGTATGAGGCCTTTTGGGGTAAAACCCAAGAGCAAAACCGTGCGGGCTCAGGCCCAAAGCGGACAATATCATACTATGTGTTGGAGCGGGGTATTACAAATCGTGTGTGTATGATTAGCTTTCACAGTTGTAAAGTTTTATAATAGTCTATGTGGTTAAATGGACAGATTCACTCTCAGAATTCAGGCCTGGGAATGGGGATTTTGGTGACTCAAATTTTGAGGCGTGACACACAGTGTGCCCCTTTGCCAAAAAAATGACCTGAGGGCCGTCATGGTTTCATACAAGCTCCAATCCTTCAAGGTTAGAAGTAACATCATGACTAGTTACTTTCTACCTTGAAGTGAAGAACTTGAATTCTTCCACGCAATCCTTGTTATGAGAGTGATCACTCAGGGTCACGATCTTGAAGCCACATGATCGCCCATTCATCCATGATCTCTCATAGCCCCTAAAGTATGCCAAGGTAACAATCTCAGTGTATTTATCGAAACATACTCGCAAGGAGAGATTGCCCCCAATCTCTCCCCTATCCTTCTTGTGAATTAAAACCATTCAAAACCAAGCAATACCTTCACAAGTTAAATTCATGACCCGTGACCATTTCCTGAGTTATAGCCACCCATGACCGATATCTTTATCATAACCGCTATCTCCAAAGAGCTTATAAAATTGCATTTAGTGTCAAGCAGGCCAAAATATCGGGTGATAAGCACCACAAAAGACCTACTGAGGTCATGGGCAAGGACCAAAAAGTCTCCCTAGACCCATTAAGGTAGCTGGGAATGGCCAACTGCGACCCTTGGGTCATACGGAAGGGTCACATGCGACCCCTTTGCTCTTCATTTGCCTTTTTTACTCTTTTTTACTTGTTTTCTTTGAACCTTTACCATTTTTTCTACTTACCTCTTTACTTGTTTTAGATCATAAGTGGCTATGCTCCACAAGGAGCATTAGATTCACTAGATGACATAATGCACCATATAGTTAGCCATGAAAGTATCTTTATACTAGGTGATTTTAATGGTCATATAGGAGTTTGACGAACAAGGCACACCCGAATTCATGGAGCATATGGTTTTGGAGAAAATAATGAAAGCAGGGAGGCACTCTTAGAATGTTTTAAAAGCTTATGATCTAGCGATTACAAATGCATTTTTTTTATAAAAAAGAAAAAGAAAAAAAGGAGAGCATTTAATTACGCTTAAGAGTGGCATGAAAAATATATGGATTCTAGCAGAGTTCTATGTTTGTTCTTTTTTTTCTAGTTGGGGGACTCACACTTTTGTGCCCACACCAGGGCTCGAACCACTCCCCTACTTTTTGAGAATGTAGAGGTCATACCATTGGCTTACAAACCTTTGGTATATAGAAATATAGGTCTTTTTTTATCATTGACTCATTGGACATGCCATACTGCCTTGTGATTACCAATAACAAATCATGTTCATATGGATAGTTAAAATTTGCAATCATACATAGCCACCAACTTATTAGATATAAGACAAGAAAAAGGAAGAAGTACACTCCAAGAATAGCAGTTTCAAAACTACAGAGGACTTGTTCAATGACAGTTTAAGAAACAAACTTAGTTTTTATTCCATTAATAACATCTTCTTCACTTTTGAATGCTTTAGTCAACACATTAGTAAGAATTGAAGGTGTTGAAACAAAGAGAGTTGTAGGAAGGACAACAACCCATGCAACTAGCTATTGAAAGCCATAATGTTCAGGGCTTTCCCTTCTCCAACATTCAGCTGAAAGTGCATGAGTCCCACAATAACTTCCGTATAGATCTTTTGGTATAAAACCTCTTACTGAGATCATTAGGATCTTTATGGTCATGAACTAAGTTTATGTTCATTATTTGTTTTCCATTGGACCATATATTGTAGTGTAGGTTAGGTTTTGTTTATTTTTAGGAATAATCATGAAAATGTGAAAATCATGTTTTTTTATGATATAAAATGAGTTCTCTATATTTCTTTTAAATTCACTTTGATTAGTGAATGCATAAGTGGGACACTTAGTTTATCAATGGTTAAAGTTGAGTTTATGATCTAAGAATTGATGACTAAGTTACTCTATTTATTTATATTAAGTGGTGAATCTTTTGAATCCATATAATTTGTACACTAGTCCAATTCTGAGATAATTGATTAAAAACTAATGTGAAGTTGACTAGATTACATTGTATGAATAGAAAATTGAACATTTCCCTGATTGAAAATAAAAAGAAAAGATTCTATGTTTATTGAATTCAGCAAAAAAAGAAAAGAAATATGAAAAAAATGCTCCTGAAAATCTAAGACAAAAGGAAAAGTCTACCTTCGAGATTTGTCCAAAGCTACGACAACAACAAAATCTCCAATGAGATATCAAATAAGAAATTGTTTTGAGAAAAGAATTGGCCGCCTGTAAGAGTGAAAGTCGTTGTCTTATAAAAATTATTCATGTTTAAAATTTGATCATGTGCATTCTTAATGCTTATTGTCGAATGTGCTTTAGACAAATGATCAAAGGAATTTGATTAATTATTAATGAAGTTGGATTGCACACACACACTTGAATTTATTAGATGAATTTCTAAAATGTTTATAAATATTGTGAATTAAGATTATTGTCATGATCATGAGATTAAAGATGGAATTTATTGATTGACTTATGGGTTTTAAAATTTTGTGTTTATAATTTTCATAAATTTTTTTGAAAATTTAAAACTCATTTTGTTATATTTTTGAAAAAATATGTTTTAAATGTTTACATGATATTTCCTAGTTTTTTTTTTGTTGTTTAAAAAAATTCCAAAAAGATTTTCTATATTTTTAGAATTTTAGGATTTTTATTTATTTAGAAAAAAAAAGGTCTTTGAGGCAAAATTGAATTCTGGTCAAACCTTTGGCCATATCTGATTTAGCTAAACGGAACCGGTTGCATCGTATGCACAACCAGTTGCGTTAGGCCATTAGGCAGTTTTAAGAGCCCACGTAACTTCATTCGGTCACTCTTTTTCTCTCACATTCTCTTGAATCTATCTCTCCCTCTTTACACTAGTTTTTCATCCCTTCTTTCTCACTCTTTATTAGATCATATTAGGGTTGATTGTATGTTGTTTGTGGATTAATTGGTGGAAGGGATTATTGTTTTGGAGTATTGTGTTTATTTTGAGGAGATTGAAAAAACAAAAGGCATTCAAAGCTTAAAGTTACAAGGGTTGCACACTAGGTGTTTGACAAAATTTCCAAATGGCCTTCACACTTCTATTTTGCATCCCTTTGACTATTACTCTTGCCAGTGGGTCAGAGCGACCTAAACTTGAAGTTACTCTATCTCCAGAAAGTCGAATTTCTGTTTAGTTTGAATCATTTCAACGATGAGTACAATTTCAATAACTACAAGAATAATATTGGTTGTCAGGCGATGAGATGTAAAAGAAAATTTGATTCGGATAGTATTTTCAAGGACTGGTATTGTGATTTGTTAATTATTTTAGGATAACAACTGGAAACCACTAGCAAACCTAGGGAAGGATTGTGTTCTAGACATGGTTCGTTATTTCTATAGTGACATTATTCTTGACTCTAGTGTGAATGAACTATGGATGAAGGTTAAGTGTTTTGGCGCAGAGATTTTGGTGACTATTGCTTTAATTGCATAGGTAATTAGAGTTCTAGAGGTTAAAGTTTGTTTAATATCGCCATATGATAGTTCATATGAGAATAGGCCAACTTTTGAGATTATGATTAGTACTCTTTGTGTTGAGAATGCACCTTTACTCATTAATAGGATTTCTAGTGCTTATATCACTAACAATGTCCTTGGGCTCAACCTCATAGTGAAGAATGAAAAGATTAATCTTCCAGCTACTATCACAAGAACAATGCTCTATAAGATTGGACATTTTAAAACTGTAGCTTCTTTGACATTTTCTTTTATTGTAATGAAGATTCTGAAGAAGGAAGGGGTTTATATTCTTTCTTATGCTGCTAGAGAAAAGCCCAAGGGCAAGTTCACTTCTTCTAGCATCAAGACTTCAATAACAAACAATTTGGAAGTTAGAGCTCAAAAGGAAGGAAGTAGAGGAGGAGTTCAAGTTCAAGAAGGTGTTGAGGATGCTTATATACCTGATATCTATGTTCCTGATTCTACTCATCATGTGATTGTTAGATAGTACAACTAGTCCATGCGAGGATGAGAAGGTACTTCAAACGACAGTTTGCTGAAATGAAGGACATTATTCGGGGAAGTTCTTCAAGGAATGAAGCTACCTCTGAAGAAGAAACTAAAGAAGAGGAGTAGGTCTTTAAGATAGACCTAGTTAGATAGTTTTTGCTAGACTGAGTTTTTATTGCTTATATGTTCTATATAGGTTTCTATGTTTATTTGTTGGACATGTTTCTTTGAATATTTGGTTTGTAACTCCATATTTTTGGTTCTCATGCTTATATGCTTTGAGTGGAGTTTATGTTATTCATCTCTCTTTTAATCATTCTATGTTAGTTTTTTTCTTTAATCTTACTTTGTCAATTTACTCCAAAAAGGGGGAGATAACTAGTATGCTTGATATGATTATGATTAAGGGGGAGTTTTTTTTCAGATTTATTAATATTATTATATTTCTTTAGTAAGCTTTCACAAGTAGTGTTTGTTTGGATGATGTGCAAATTTTTGATTTCTTCTTCGAAAAGTCACTACATGTGAAGCTTGATCTTATGATACTCTGATGTTCTTCAAGTAATATTTCTTTGTAAATTGGAATATATTGTAATATGATTTTTCCAATGAGTTAGGTTGCCTTAACCCCGCAACTAGTCCAAAATAGTTCTCTATTCTTTTGTTTTTAATTGTGGCAAGTTGAACCGATTGCAATGATTTAACAACCGGTTGCTTTTTAAAACAGGAAGATTGAACCGGTTGCATCGTTCCCATAACTGATTGCCTTACACAGAAAGTTTACTTTTAAGCAAGTTAAGTCCTATTTTCAATTGGATTAGTTCCTAAACTTTCCAAAATCATTGGAAAACGTTCTTAATTGATTTTGAACTCTTGTTTTTAAAGTACAATCAGGACTTCATCATCTATATAAACTCTCATATGTTTTCTCTCTAATTACGCTTTTAAAAGAATTACCCTAGTTTTAGAGAGAGAAAGCTGTGAGATATTTTTGAACAGAAATTCCTATATTCTGTTTATGTTTTGAGAGCACACACATATACACAATGAGTAATTTAGATTGTCTCTCTCTCTTTGCTTGATCAATTTAAGAATACTTCAGAGATTTCTTATTGATTAAGTCATTGGATCATTTAGTTTCTTCTTAATAGTTTGTTGGTGAGAAAGGAGAAAAAGATCGTACTACGAAGGGGACAAAATACTTACAGAGTGTTCGTGTTCTTTTAGTTTCTCTTCAGCAAAGATTGTGACGTTAGTAAGAAGCATGCAACAATTGGACGAGAAGTTAGAAGAGTAAGCCTAAGGTTCTGCATCAAGTTTTTGGCCGAGTAGAGTGGTTGTGAGTCTGTGACAGACTCTATTGTACTTTGCTTCGATGATAGTGGATTTGGTTTTCTGCGACTATAAGTCTCACCTATGTTTTTTTTTTTCGTTCTGGATTGTCCATGTACATCAGGTGTTATTCTAAACTTTATTTTATTTACTTGTTTTATGTGTTTGGTTAATTTTTATTAGACTTAAAATTAAATCAATTTAAAAATTAAGTAAACGAGCAATTAAACCTAATCACCCCCACTAAGTTTAAATCAAGTTTTCGTAACCACTTCCGCACCACGCTACTCACAATCCCCTCTTATCCTGACCATTTTACCAACTACCCCTTCTATTTCATCCAAGGCTCCTATTGAAAATCCAACAGACTATATTTCCAATTAAATTTTATCACCGCATTGACAGGGAATGATAGTCGAGCACCTGAACCCAATTTCCACTTGGTCATTCACAATTTTTTTAATGCTCTCTTCGGTTGCGTGGAATTAATGTCTTGAAATTGAAGAAAAACAACGGACTAGTCGGGTGTCACTTATTCTATTATTGCTCTTATTTTAATGCCTCTACACAAAGGTCTTGAGATTTACACACACAGTACTCGATCAATTGCGCAGAACTTGCCTCCTGCGCCGTTGTCTCTAACTTCAGAAGCTAGATTGTTTAATTTGATCAGAAAACTGTTGTATTCCATAATGCAAGTACTTCAAAGGTAGATTGCTTCCATAATACTATTGGTGCATCTTCACCCACCTTCTATAACGTGGTAGCCCACAACTTTCTATAAAACCAACAATAATACATGAAACAAGTGGACACATTTAATACATTACATTCACCAATTGTATAAAGCATGAATCTAATTTCAAATTAATATAAGGAACAAAAAATCTTTTACAACCAATATTGAATTTGCTATGCTAGGGCATAAATCCCATCAGCTTGAATTATCATACAAAAAATAATCTCCAAATTCTTCAACAATAACCTACAAAATAAAGATAGAAAATTAAGCATAGTGCATGTCATTCTTCATATGACATATACTGTTAGTCAAACCAAAAAAAAGAAAAGAAAAGAAAAAGAAATGATCATGATCAAACATAACTAATCTCATAGGCTTTGAATATTGTACATTTCTTAATTTTAGGTAACCAACCATTTCATGCTTTGAATAAATCTAGATGTCCTAGCTAGGTTTCATATAACCAAGAGCTAGGCTTTGAATAGTTTAAATTTCCAAGGTTTGGGATAACAAATCTTTGCTGCTATGAATTTCCTACTTGTCAGAAAAACAACCCTTTGAATAGTCTAATTTTCAGATTCAGATTTAGAAAAAGCTAAATAGGCTTGGGATAATCTAACTCAGGATCTAGTATTGTGCCTTATTTCCATTATGACCAACATCCCACCTAGGATAGGATGCATGGGGGTGGAGATCGAAGTATCCTTTTTGTGAGAAGAAAATAAATAAATAAATAAAAGAGAGAGAGATGTGGGCATGCATGACATGGATATTCATTTGGGGGGCCAAAATAGGAATATCCAACTAATTTCTAAAAATGAAATGAAATAAAATAAAATAGTTGTAACAATATTTCTTTCGATGTCCATACGTACCCGAGTGTTTGGTAGATGCGGTATATTTTCCAGTGCTAGGCACGGTGGTGACAGTTCTAGTTCCACCAAGGATTCCATAGCCTCAAGGCCCTTGATCTCTTGTAAGTTTTCGCAACCACCAAGCTTTAAGAATCTCAACATTTTCAAGTTTGACTGATTGGGTAATTTTGCTATCGATGGGCATAAATACAATTCCAAATATTCTAATGATTCTAATTTGTCAAGCCTTTGGATGTTATGCACATTCGGACAAAAACAAATAGATAAACTTTTTAAGTTGGATAGATTTGCTTTCCTTCCCATGTATTTCCGCTGACTCAGCATATTAATGTTTGCTAGTTTAAAGCACCCTTCTATATCCAAACTTGTCGATGATTCTAATTCTCCGAGCCCCTGAACCTCTGTCAGCTGGCTAATCGAAATATACAGCTTCAACAAATTTGACAAGGATGAGAGATCTGCCAATATTTCCAATGAATCACAATTATCAATAGATAAATCGACTAGACTTGAGGGTAGCCCCAAGATAGATTCAAGATATTCACATGAGAATATACTAAGAAACTTGAGCTGAGAAAGAGCACCAATCTCTTTTGGTAGGGTCCTCACGTGGACAGTACATAACTTAAGTTTCTCCAATTTGGATAATTTTCCAATCTCTCTATAAATGTCCACATCTTCATAGCAACACGACAAGTGAAATTCCTGTAAATTAACTAGATCTGCAGGATTCGGGATACAATTGACATGCAGAGTATTCAGACATGAGGGAAGCTTTGGCGGCATTCGAAGTAATGTATAGCAGTCAAAATTAAGGTTTTGGAGGCAAGTGAGCTCCAAAATGCTTGTTGGTAGGCTTTTAACTTGTGTATCTAAAAAGCTCATGAATCTCAAAGATGATAGTTTCCCCATAATACTAGGAATGTCCCCCTTTAAATCACGACAATGTGACGCATCTATCACTTCCAGCTTCTCTAGCATCCAAATTTCATTTGGTAATTTCCTTACCTCAGTACATGAAATGTTGATCACCTTTAAATTCTTCAGATTACCAATAGATGGGTCAATTTCAACCAAGCTTTTACACTCCTGAAGATTCAATATCTCCAGATTTGGATAGGAAGAAAAGTTAATACTTCTCCTTAAATGAAGACATCCAGCCAATTCCATAACTTTCAACTTATTTGCCATCTGTTAAAATATAAATAATCAAAAGAAAAAAGATCAATTTCCAACAAGTTTATAAAGAACCAAGGAAAACAAGTGTAAATAAATTTTACAAGACCTTGATTTGACTCCAACCTTCCCACTCTTCCGTGATGTTACACTTTGATAGATCAAGAATGACTAGACTTTCCACACAAAAATTGGTTGCTCTGAAATGTCGAGGGCAGCCATACCAACGAAGCCATCTTAACCTTGACGAAAGAAACTTAAAATCGCCGACAATGTCTGTGTAATTTACTTCGAGATATCTCAGATTTTCTAGTTTTGCAAATTCCTTATTTATAAAGCAACCCATTTCCATATTTCTCCCATCTCTAAAGCCCAAACTCAGGGTTTCAACCTGTTCTGTACCCTGCCAATCGAAAAAATTCAAAATAAGTAAACATCAGATAAACACAACTTGCATTTTACAATTATGATTAATTAAATAAGGGATACAAAATTCAACTCACTCAAATCTTACCCTTCATCCCTTCAACGTGGCTAAAGCTTCCTCATGATTCCACAACCTACTACGCTTTCCTAGACTCGTTTCTTCGCATACAATTTTTTTACCGAGAGCTTTAAGTTGATCGTGTATCATCACCGCATTACCATTCCCTACTTTTACTAGGGACATGAGACAAAGGACATCAAATTCTGTATTTGGGTGATAGCCACAATCATCCCACATGTAAAATAAAATTGCCTTATCCATCCCAGAAAAATGACATGCAATATCAATAAATATCTGTTTTTGACCACAATTCAATGAGTCATAACTTATTCTCAACATTTTCTCAACTTTATCGTGTGGTATTTTTCCCAAATTTTTCAATGTATCTTCCCATACCACAAACTTCTTCTCAAATAGAAATGAACCCATAACCTCAAGAGCTAAAGGAAGCCCTCCAGCAGAAGATGCAATCTTTCTAGAGATGTTGTCATAGTCTTTTGGAGGAACCACCTGTCTAAAAGGTCTGCATGCTGAAAAGTTTAAGAGATTGCACAGAATTCATACATGGGGGTTCATATGTCGCATCCACTTCAAGAGCATTTAAAATGCGTTTGTCTCTAGTTGTAACTATGATCCTACTTCCTGGACCGAACCAATCTTGATTTCCCACAAGCCAATTAAACTGAGACTTCTCATTCACATCGTCAAGGACAATCAGAACTTTCTTTTTGAGAAATCTGTGTTTAATAGTATTGTATCCACTATTAACATCAACAAAGTTAGGACACCAATTTAGGGTTTCAGTGAGAAGCTTATGTCAGATATAAATTTGTAATTGGCATATTTCAGTGATCAAAACTTGATTGATCAAGTTATAATTTTTGATTTATTCTTTGTATCGATCATCGAATACTACGAGCTGATATTCAAGTGCATGGAAGTCGACAAATCAGTATGAACACCATATAGTACAAGTAAGTATGGTGAGGACACTCTGCACTTTTTAGTTCTGAGCCTATTTTGAAAAACCAGGGTTTAAATGCAAAATTTAGGATTTTTCAAAGTAGGACCGGTCCCAAATATTTAGGACCGGTCCAACTTTTCTCGACAGTTTAGTTTCTGCAGGTTTTCAAAAAGTCCCACCGGTCCTATTTATTTGACACCGGTCCAACTTAGCCTGTTCCAAATAGAAAATAGATTTTGACGAAAATCCTGATTCCTATTGGGTTTGAAACTTCTAGGAAAGTTCTATTTTGGTATTCAACTTCTTTTCCAAGTAGAATTAAGACTTCCTTGCCTATATATATGTATTCATATTTTCTCTACAAAAAAGAGAGGCCCTGGAATATTATTTTTAAAGAGAGAAAGTATATACATAATAATTAGGGTTTATATATTTTTAAGAACACACATCCATACTACACGAGTGATTTTTAGGATGGTATTCTACTTCTGATTAGCTGCTCAGAGACTGCATCAAATCGATTTGCTGATCAGAATATTGGATTGATGGTTCTTCGCTTGCTTGCTTGCTGAGGAAGAAAGGTGACCAAATTGCACTACGAAGGGAACAAAATACTTGCTGAGTATTTTGGTTCTTCCAGTAACCTTTCTATAAGGGTGGTTACGTTAGCTAGAAGTCTGTAGCATTTGGACGTGTTGTCGCAATCATAAGCTTGAGGTGTTTTGCATCAGATCCTTGACAAAGTGAAGAGGGGTGTGAGACTGAGACAGAGTCTGTTGTACTTTGCTTCATCATAGTGAATTGGTTTCCTGAGGCGTGCCACCTCCCTCCGTGGTTTTTCCCGCTTTGGGTTTTCACGTATATCTGGTGCATTCTTTTCTTTACTTGCACTTTATTTATTTGCTTGCTTTAATTGTTTGATTAATTGGACTTAAAATTGAATTAATTAAAAATTAAGCAAACGAGCAAGTGATCCTATTCACCCCCCTCTAGGTTCTAAAATACTTTTTGCAACCGCTTCTGCATCACGCAACTCACAGCTTATTCTGCAAACTAACTAGACCTTTGGATTGCTGCACCATTTCTTGAACATCTGCAAGGAATCTACGACATTCAAAGCTCTCAAAGTGTTTGTTGTAGATAATCTTGGCAATAGTTGTCTTGCCAATACCATCCATACATTGGAATGCCAACAATTCGTACTTTGTTGGAGACAACATCTAGTAATCTCATCATTTCATTTATGTGATCACAGATTCCAACCAAGTTCATGTCATCAGTAACCATGAAATTCTTCTTTAATTCCAGCAAAACACTTGGAACAATCATCTCTGTTATCAATTTTCCTTGATACCTAATTGATACCAAGGCAAAAACAGGACAAATAATTAGTGCATACAAGGAAATTAAACAATATTAGAAAAGAATAATTGATTCAGAATGTTTGAAGTAAGTAACTATAACTTAACATCATAACTGGAAAGAGTAATCTAAAATTCTTGTCATATGTGAAAAGGGGCTTATTTATGAGATTCCAATGCCATAAAATCAGATGAGAAAGGGGGCTTATTGATGTGAATGAATTACCCTTTGGTCGCTTCTCCACCTCCCAACCCTTGAGTGCTCCAACCTCTCTTAATGCCTCCTTCCATTGCTTAACAGTAGTAACAGGAAAAAGGCTCTCTTGCTTGTGGAAGGCCTCCTCGTAACACCCCAATTGATGCTGAACATCGGAAGGTTTGACATCATAGAAGATGGGTAGAATCAGTTGTCTGTTACTTCTCTTGCATTCCACCATCTTAACAAGCTCATTGAGGAACCATTTACTAGATGCATAGTCTTTAGAGAATATTGGGATGGAGATCCTGGATTCCTCGATTGCCTTGAGGAGTGCTGGTCCGATCTCTCCTCCTTTCCTGAGCTCGTCATCGTCTCGAAAGGTACGAACTCCAGCACGGTCGAGACTAGTGTAGAGGAAATCGGTGAAGTCGTAGCACGTGTCGGGGCCTCTGAAACTCAAAAAGACTTCGTATTCGCCTCCTCCGGCAAGGGATGTGGATGAATTTGCGTCAACACCATTTCAGATACAATCTTCCTATTGCAACTCGCTGCACAGTCCATTTCAGATGAAACCGTCCTCCGATTTGTCAAGATAAATCGTGTCTGCAAATTTTCAGCTAGCTAAATTAGCTTCCCAGACAGGTGAACATGAACAGAACAATTTGTCTTTGGAGAAGATTGAAGTCTCTGCATGTGCGAGTGAATAAAGAAAGAAAAGAAATAGTACGCGGTTTCCAACGAGCTAAAACAGTATGACAATGTCTCGAGTAAACCCAAGTCATTGTTTAAATAGTTATTTTGCTTCTAATTTTTTATTTGTAAAGAAAGGAAAAATGGAAAGGAAGGAATTTTTTTTTTAGAAAGGGAATTAAAAAAGTAAATATGTGTGAAGGTACTTTGGAAAGGAGTGTATGAAGAAATTACAGTTTTTATTCAAGAGAAATAGTTCTAAACTTATGTTAAAGAAATTATGAGAAATAATTTGTAGTTTCTTGTCTCAGTTATTTGAAAATTTAATAGAATAAATCTTTCAAAGGAAGATGCGAGTATAAAATTTAATTTGAATTCTCTGTTATTGAATTATTTTAGAATTTAGATTTTATAATGATAAGTTTTGCTATTTTTTCTCTTTTTTCTTCCAATATTCTCTCAAAATAATTACTTTTAAAGTATAGAAAGTTTTCAAATAATCAGCCACTTAATGCCAAATAATCAGCCACCTAATTCGAGATACTAATTCATGAATTATATTCATGATGTCTAGCATTTTCCTATATAATAGTATTGTCTTAACCGGCCCTACAAGACAAAAGGAACCAACGTCCGTTGATTGGCCTTGTTTCTTACGAAATTTTTTCCCCATTTATTCCAAACGCGCAAAACTAAATTCACAAAATTTGAAAACTCCAAATTCCATCATAATCAAAACACTAAAGTTTCAAAACATTTGGGTTTATTTCTTATTATACTAATTCATCTCTTCTCCAAATTCAAATTTGAATTTTCCTGAACCTATCCATAGCTTTTTCTTGTACTTTACTGGTTATATTGCGCAATTAACCCCAAGTCCGAAAAAGAAAGAGGGTTGCTTTAGGTAGCAGAGTAAGACTTTTGTTTAGGACTAGTAGATATAAAAGCTAAGAATAGAGTCTTATGGAATTGCGAAAAATGATTCATGTAGTCAATCTCAAATAGTGGAAAGAAGGATTAATTGTGTTGAGTAGACATAAAAGCTAAAAATTGCGGTCAATTGAAATGGCAAATTCAATTTGAAATACCACCTACAATTTCACATATGAGGTGGCCAGTCTTATACATAAACTATAAGGAGTACCTAAAATCGATAACACACAAGGACAAAATACAAGTGACAAAAGAAAAATTATAAATGCTGAAAGAAAATTCTAACTGAAATAACAACTGATATTAAATAACTGATATATGAGTCTGAATAATACAACTTGGAAGTCCTGTAACTCAAGGACCCCTTAACGAAAATAATAAAAGTAAAAACTTTCTAGAAAAGAACCAAGTCCCTACACTGAAGTCTGGTAAGGATAGATGATTGTCACGCTCTACGAACTCCACACTCTAATCTCGAGGTGGAACTGGCCTGGGACTTGAAATATCAATAAATTATGTTAAACCCACGAGCAAGTTTCCTCTACTACCACCCAAGAGATGACTGATAAACATACCCTCTATATAAGGGACAATAAAATATACAGGTATTGTGAGATATATCATTGTAATTGGCAAATTTTGATGTCAAAACTTGTTGATCGAGTTGTAATTTTTGTTTAATCTTGTGTCTCGATCTTCGGAGCTGAACGAAAGGTGTCTCAATACCGTGAATTTGATGAAGACATCACTTAGAACAGGTATGTGAGTGATGACACTATGTTTTGAAGTTTGGTGGGCTTAGGACTTGGAAAATATGTTTTAAATGTAAAAATTGAATTTTTGCTAAGTCCCACCAGTCCCCAAATATGAGGATCGGTTCAACTTCTCTCGGGACTTTCAAAATTCAACATGTCTGAAAAGTCCCACCGGTCCCCAAATATTAGGACCGGTCCGACTTTTCTCAAGATTTGGAAATTTTCAGTGTCTGCAAAAGTCCCACCGATCCTCAATTTTTAGAACCGGTCCGACTTGGCTGACATGTGCGAAAATTTCCTTTTTGGTTCGAATTGATTTCCTAGTCAATCAAAACTTCTCTAAAACTTTTCTTAGATGTTTTAAACTTGTTTTTCAAGTAAACTAAGGATTCTAAACCTTATAAATACCTCTTTATGCTTCAATCAGAAGAAGGGAAAAAATAAGAGATTCAATGATTTAACTGTTAGAGACAGGAATATATTTTTGAGAGCTAAAAGAGGAATTTATGAGAGAAAATCTTCATTGATTTTTATTTTTGAGAGCACACTCACACGGAGTGTTTAAGTTGTGATGTTCTTCTTCATCTGATCAATGGAATCTTCAAGACAACATCAGTCTACAAAGGTTGATCAAGAGCAGCAGAAGTGATTCCTTGAAACTACAAGAGTTTATCAGAAGAGGAAGAGAAACGATCACTACGAAGGGAACAAAATGCTTGCTGAGTATTGTTGTTCTTTCAGCTACCTTTCTGAAAGAATTGTGATGTTAGCCAAGAGTCTGTAACAGTTGGACGTGTTGTCACAATTGTAAGCCTGAGGTGTTCTGCATCAAGTTCTTTTCAGAGTGGACTGGGTGTGAGTGTGGGACATAGTCTAATGTACTTTTCTTCGAGATAGTGGATTGGTTTCTCTGGGGTTTCTGCCTCACCCCTGTGGTTTTTTCTGACTTGGGTTTCCACGTAAAATTCCTGGTGTCATCTCTAACTTTTCCTTACTTGCTTTATTTATTTTGTGATTGGTTTGGATACTTAATTAATAATAATTGTGGGTAATTAATCAATCATAAAAATTGGGCAAGAAGACCTATTCACCCCCCCTCTAGGTCTAAGAATTAGCATCTCACTCTAAATTAACTGAACCGTTTCCGCACTGCATAACTCACATTTGGTATCAGAGCGGGTTGCTCAGTTCTGAGTTAGATTTTTTTTTTGGTTAATTTAGTTGTGAATTTTATGATGTCTCATATTGTGTCTTTTGATGATGAAATTGTCTTACCTCAATTTTCTGAATCTTTAACTGGCATGCATCTTGAGTGGTCTAAGTTAAAAAGGGACTATAAAAATTTGTTGGAAAAATTGAAACTTGTTGAACTTGATAGAGATATTTACAAATTGGAAGTTTCAGTCACCAATAAAAATTTAAAAGAACTTAGGCATGAAAAGATAAACCTTCTTGGAAAAGTTGAATTCCTATAACAGGAAGTTAAACAGATTAAAGGGTTTAATAATTCACTTGAGCATAAGATTGATAACTTGAATTGTGAACTTGTTAAATCTAATTAGTCTTTCCAAAAATTTAACTCTGACACTTGCAAATTTGGTAAGTTGAATTTTTCTAAAAACTTGAGTAACAAAGAAGAATTGATTTCAACTTCAAATGAATTTTCATTTTTAAAATCAAAAGAGATTTGTGTAAAAGTTGAGACTAAGCCTTTTATTATTACTCATGCTCTAAAATTTGCTCCAACATGCCATTTTTGTGAAAAAATAGGCCACATTAAATACAAGTGTCAGAAGAGAAAAACTGAACTGAAAAAGCGTAAAAACTTAGTTCACGAGTTTTGCTTAATGAGATGAAAGAACTTGAAAAGAAACAACAGGAATTAAAAGAAAATTTTGATAAATTGAATTGCTTTAATTCTGTTCTAGGCAATAAGAAGAAAAAGCCTCTTAAGACTGATAATTCTGATTCTAAAATAGTTAGAAAATCTTTTGATAAAAAATCTAAAACTGTTTGGGTGAAAAAGAATAATCTAAAATGTTTTGTCATGTACACTGCACTTAAAGCACTTGGTCCTACAGGTTGGTACTTTGATAGTTGTTGCTCTAGGCATATGACTGGGGATAGAACATTGTTTACCACTTTTAAGGATTATACTAGTGGGTCTATTACCTTTGGTGATGACAATGCATCTAAAGTAAGTGGTAAAGGTAAAATTAATTTTCCTACTTTTGGTGAATTGAAAAATGTTCTATATGTTAAAGGTTTAGCTACAAACTTGTTAAGTATCAGTCAGATATGTGATAGTGGTTTTCAAGTTAACTTTACTCAATATGGATGTTTGTAACTAATGAGCAAGGTGACTGTACTTTGAAAGGATCTAGGACTCCTGAAAATTGTTATGTGATATTTTCAGATCCTTCACATATGTGTTTTTCTGCTGTGACTGATGAAGCTATTTTGTGGCATAGGAGACTTGGTCATGTGAATTATAATGATTTGGTAAGTTTGTGTAATCATGAACGAGTTCGAGGTTTGCCTAAATTGAAAAGGCCAACAGATGAGGTATGTGGACTATCAATTAGGTAAGCAAACTAGAGTGTCACATAAGAGATTTAAGCATCAAGTCACTTCAAGACCATTGGAACTGATTCATGTGGATTTAATGGGTCCAATAAAAACTCAAAGCATAAGTGGTAAAAAGTATATGCTTGTAATGGTTGATGATTTCTCTAGATTTACTTTTATTGCTTTCTTGAGAGAAAAATCTGATGCTTTTGTGTTCTTCAGGTCAATTTGCCAAAGGATCTAGAATGAGAAAGGATATACAATAACTCGTGTTAGGAGTGATAGGGGAGGTGAGTTTGAGCCTAGACCTTACATTGAGTATTGTGATAATCTTGGCATAAGTTATGAATTCTCTGTACCTAAAATACCTCAGCAAAATGGTGTGGTTGAAAGGAAGAATAGGACAATTGTAGAGATGGCACGTACTATGTTTCATGAGAGTAAGTTAGCTAAACATTTTTGGGCTAAAGCCGTTAGTACTGCTTGTCATGTTTTAAACAGGGTGTACCATAGGCCTGAAACTGAAAAGACTGCATATGAATTGTGGTATGGAAAGACGCCCAACATTAAACACTTTAGAGTCTTTGGGAGTAAATGTTATATCCTTAGAGATAGGGAGAATTTAGGAAAATTTGACTCTAGAAGTGATGAATGATACTTTTTGGGGTATGCATTGAATAGTCAGGCATATAAGGTGTATAATCGTCGCATTAAAGTTGTAATGGAGTTAATTAACATTGTGATTGATGACTCAAGTCCTAAGGAGATACATAATCAACCTGAGGAAGAAGAAGGTATAAACACCTTAGGGTTACCTGAGAGTGAACCTAGTGAGAGAGAGGTTGAGAAAGAAAGTGAGATTGAGGATGAAGGTGAGCATGTAGGTGGTGATGAAATCGTAGAAGTAATTGATGATACACATGCACCTATAGAAAATCCTAAACCACATGAGGAAGTCCCAATGTTTAGCAGTTCTAGGGTTCGGAATAGTCATCTATTGATTAATGTGATAGGGCCATGGGAGGAGAGAAATACTAGGAGTAGAGTCCGAGATAGTATAGGACACTCATGTCATATGGCTCAGTTTGAACTTAAGAATGTTGATGAAGCTCTTCAAAATTCTAATTGGCTTATAGCAATGCAAAAAGAGTTAAAATCAATTTGTGAAAAAAGATGTTTGGGAATTAGTGCCTCAACCTAGGGATGTGAACATCATAAGAACTAAATGGATTTTCAAAAATAAACTTGATGAGAATGGGCTTGTAATGAGAAATAAAGCCAGGTTAGTTGCACAAAGATACACTCAAGTTAAAGGAATTGATTTTGATAAAACTTTTGCACCAGTTGCTAGACTTGAGTCTATTCGTCTTCTTCTTGCTCTTGCATGTCACTTTAAATTTAAATTATTTCAAATGGATTTTAAAAGCGCTTTTCTAAATGATATTTTGCAAGAAGTGTATGTAGCTCAACCTAAAGGTTTTGTTGATCCACATAATCCTGATCATGTTTTTCATTTGAAAAAGGCTCATTATGGTTTGAAACAAGCTCCTAGAGTATGGTATAAAAAATTGACTTCTTATTTGTTGCATAAGGGTTTTAGGAGAAGAGGAACTAATAAAACTTTGTTCATAATCAGGAAAGGGAAAATTTTTCTTGTTGCTCAAATCTATGTGGATGATATTATTTTTGGTTTTACTTCTGATAACCTTGTTCATGAATTTGCTAAAGATATGGGTAATACTTTTGAGATGAGCATGGTTCGTGAACTAACATTTTTTCTTGGACTCCAGGTGAAGCAATTTGATGATAGGATTTTTATATCTCAAACTAAGTATGAAAAGGACTTAGTCAAGAAATTTGGTTTGGAAGGTTCCAACATGTGCAAACTCCAATGAGTACTTCTTCCAAGTTGGAAAAGAACTCTGATTCTAAGAAAGTTGATCCTTCATTATATAGGAGTATGATTGGCAGCCTGTTGTATTTAACAGCAAGTAGGCCTGACATTGCATTTAGTGTAGGAGTATGTGCTAGGTATCAAGCTGATCCTAGAGAACAACATCTCATTGCAGTCAAGCGCATTATTCGATATGTCAATAGCTCTTTGAATTATGGATTGTGTTTTTCTATAGAGTCTAATTCTGAGATTGTAGGTTACACTGATGTTGATTGGGCTGGTAACAAGGATGATAGGAAAAGTACTTCAGGTGGTTGTTTCTATGTTGGTACTAATCTTGTTTCATGGTACAGCAAGAAGCAAATATTGTGTTTCCTTATCATCATGTGAAGCTGAATATATTGCTGCTGAAAGTTGTTGCACACAACTACTTTGGATGAAACAGATGCTACTGGATTATGGAATTGAACAAGGTACAATGTCTATCTTTTGTAATAATAATAGTACAATTAATATCTGAAAGAATCCAGTTTTGTATTCTAGAACAAAACACATTGACATTCGACATCATTCTATTCGGGAATTAGTTGAACAAAATGTCGTGTCTTTGGAGAAAGTGCATACTGATAATAATTTGTCTGACATTCTCACAAAGCCTTTAGATGCTTCTAGGTTTCATCGCCTTAGGAAATCTATAGGCATTTGTTGTCTTGATTAGATTGCATAGCATTGACATAATCTAGAAAGGAAACTTCATATTCATCTTATGAGTTTAGATTATGCATTGAACCGTGTAGTTTTAGGTTTATTTTTATTTTTATTTTTATTAAGAAGTTAAGCAAACCATGTTAGAATGAGTATGTTTGAACACAAAGAAATTAGTGACACATAGATTACATGTATATAACATACTATGGCTAAGAGTTGAAAATTTGGTTTTACTTATTTTGTTTAGTAGATGAATCATAATGAGTACATTTACTAAATTATTTTTATGTCATTGTTTTGGTCAAAAATAGTGTTGATGTGATAGAACATTATCTTGGGAATTGAATGTTCAATATTGTGCTAAAGACCAAAAAGAGTGATGAGTGAAGAACAAAATATATTAACAGCTGGAAAAAAAAATTAAAAAAAAAATTTTTGTTGTTGAGCATATTCTTATGGAAAAGGCTACCTTCGGGATTTTTTCGAAACTATCACTACAATATAAATCTCCAATGAAATATCTTTCGAAAAGAGTTATTTTGAGGAAATAGTTGGCTGCCTGTAAGAGTGAAAGCCATGGAATATGTATGTGTGAGGAACAATAAAAGAAAAATTGAATGTCTGTGCATATATTGATTGTTTGATTTCTAAGTGAATGTAATGTCATTGAAATATTGTCTAGAAATCTGAACAATTGACAAAAAGAATATTTTGGCTTATTGAAATTTATGGTGACTTTACTACACTTACTAAGTGTGTGAAACTAATTGATTAAGCTTTGATTTTAGTTTATTGTGTTCATATAGTCTTATAGAGTCAATATTTTCTATTGTCTACATATGCAAGTTTTATATGCTTGTTTGATTCCTCCTTCTTATTTTTTTTGGTACTCTTTAAGTCCCTTGTCAATTTGTGACAAAAAGGGGGAGAGACTTTGTGACTTTCAAGGGAAGAGTTGTCTAGTCATTTGTCATTAAGGGAGAGATGAGTTGTTTAAGAGAGAGCATTACATAGCATTGGCATTACATGTTTAGTTTTATTCTTGCTTATGTTTATGCTTATTTATCTTTATTAAGCTTTCACGAAGGTATCTTTGAGTGTTGTTTTGTAGAGTATTGTGGTTCATCATATTTGCTGAATATAGGTGTTCTTCATATTTGCCACAAGCTCAAGATCAGAGTGACAACTCAGTTTGGTTCAGATATGTTTTTTATTTTTAACAACATTATAATTTATCTTTTCTGCTGCAGGGTAGATTACATATTGTCTAGGTTAGTTTTGTCACGAAATTGCCAAAGGGGGAGATTGTGAGATATATAATTGTAATTGGCAAATTTCGATGTCAAAACTTATTGATCGAGTTGTAATTTTTGTTTAATCTTGTGTCTCGATCTTCAGAGCTGAATGGAAGGTGTCTCAATACTGTGGATTTGATGAAGACATCACTTAGAACAGGTATGTGAGTGAGGACACTCTGTTTTGAAGTTTGGTGGGCTTAGGACTTGAAAAATATGTTTTAAATGTAAAAATTGAATTTTTGCTAAGTCCCACTGGTCCCCAAATATGAGGACCGGTCCAACTTCTCTCCGGACTTTCAAAATTCAACATGTCTAAAAAGTCCCACCGGTCCCCAAATATTAGGACCGATCCGACTTTTCTCAGGATTTGAAATTTTTCAATGTCTGCAAAAGTCCCACCGGTCCCCAATTTTTAGGACTGGTCTGACTTGGCTGACATGTGCGAAAATTTTCTTTTTGGTCCGAATTGATTTCCTAGTCAACCAAAACTTCTCTAAAACTTTCCTTAGATGTTCTAAACTTATTTTCTAAGTAGACTAAGGATTCTAAACCTTATAAATACCTCTTTATGCTTCAATCAAAAGAAGGGGAAGAATAAGAGATTCAATGATTTAACTGTTAGAGACAGGAATATATTTTTGAGAGCTAAAAGAGGAATTTATGAGAGAAAATCTTCACTGATTTTTATTTTTGAGAGCACACACACACGGAGTGTTTAAGTTGTGATATTCTTCTTCTTATAAACAACGGAATCTTCAAGACAACATCAGTCTACAAAGGTTGATCAAGAGCAGCAGAAGTGGTTCCTTGAAACTACAAGAGTTTATCAGAAGAGGAAAAGAAACGATCACTACAAAGGGAACAAAATACTTGCTGAGTATTGTTGTTCTTTCAGCTACCCTTCTGAAAGAATTATGACCTTAGCCGGGAGTCTGCAACAGTTGGACGTGTTGTCGCAATTGTAAGCCTGAGATGTTCCGCATCAAGTTCTTGTCAGAGTGGAGTGGGTGTGAGTCTGGGACAGAGTCTAATGTACTTTGCTTCGAGCTAGTGGATTGGTTTCACTGGGGTCTCTGCCTCACCCTCGTGGTTTTTCCCCACTTGGGTTTCCACGTAAAATTCCTGATGTCATCTCAAACTTTTTCTTACTTGCTTTATTTATTTTGTGATTGGTTTGGATGCTTAATTGATAATAATTGTGGGTAATTAATCAATCATAAAAATTGGGCAAGAATACCTATTCACCCCCCTCTAGGTCTAAGGATTAGAGTCTCACTCTAAATTAACTGAACCGTTTTCGCACCGCGTAACTCACAGATATATACGTATACCATTATCTCATTCAACCCCTATCCCAAAACAAAAACCATCCTACGACAGACCATACCAACCTATCCGTTATCACATAAATATAGGCAATCCTTATATGCCCGAACACTTTATTAAGTAATATTCTTATTGATATGAGACAATCCTGACATGCTTACTCTCGTATTTTACCGATACCTTATTAGGTATTTGACAATCTTCACATGCCTCCCTTATAAACATTGAATACCTTATTAGGTATTTGGCAATCCTCGCATGTCTCCCTTATAAACATTGAATACCTTATTAGGTATTTAGCAATCTTCACATGCCTCCCATAATCCTTTAAATAAAAAATTAACATACTTAAAAGCATGCTAATTAATATAATGAAAATCCAATCGCCACATGAATAAATAAATAAATAAAATAAAAACTAACATACCATCAAAGCAACCGAATAATCACACTATTTCATATACTGATTTAAGCATCAACATTTAACCATGAAAATTTATAATTACAAAGAAAGCAATTAAAGAAAAATAAATAAACAATTAAAAAGAAAATCCACATAATAAAGCCTACATTGCAATTTAAACATCAAATGTATCTGAACTTAGCTCTAAACTAGGTTTCCATGCATATTTTGTTTTTAAAAGTCTCATTTTATTTTTCAAAAATTTTTTAAAAATTTTCAGTAATTTAAAAATATTTTTTCTAATTTTTTGCAATTTAAAATGATTTAAAATTAAAAAAATATATATTTAAACTTTTCGGACTGGGCCCAGAGGTTTGGCTCCGCAAGTGGGACCAGACTGTCCCTTTTCTGATCCCCGCCGATAGTCGAAAATAGTCCCATGTGCCCCCATGCTCCATGCTTTACGGGGACTGTTCATCATCCCCTTCCCAACTTGCGTGCATTGTTCCAACGCGCTGGCAACCCCTTTCCGGTGGCTTTCCAACCACTTTCGACTATCAAAATCCTCATTTTTTATACCAAAACACTCCCCTTCATCTAAGCTATCTATTGGAACAAAAATCTCCTCCTTTCGCGACCTAAATCGAAAACTTCCAAATTCAAATTTCTCTCTAATTTCTCAACGATCTAAGTTCCAAAGTGCAATGATTATTCATAAGAGCAACAACAACACATTAATCGGATCAAAACCCTTCAAAACATAATTTAAATTTGAATGTACGAATTTGCATGCTTATATGTATATATATACAACATATATGCATATATATATACACACACACACACACACGCATATAACTATTCATATGTTCCTTTACAGCAAGTAATACACTGATTTACACATGTATACAAGCGATAATCCGATACCATTATACCTATTCATACAAAAAATCGTATATATATATACACACACACACACACACACACACCTACGAATCAAATAACACAATAAAATTTATGTTTATAAATCCAAAGGGAAGGTGTAGAGTATGACATTGCCTTTTAATTTTGAATAAAATCACCTTCTCTCCCTTTTCTCTGGCGTCAATTGTTCTCTTCATGTCTGTGCGTAGGAACTATTGAACCTAATTTTATTTCTCTTTATTTTATTTTCTAGAATCACCAAAATAATTCCTAAATAATTAAAATAATAATTATAAATATTTAGCCCACATATATATATATATATATAGCCCAACCTAATAGTCTAGCCCATCCTTCCACTTAAATGGGCTTTAAAGAATACCTTCAATAAAAGGAATTTAAAAGAAAAAAGTTGTTTGGCAAATTCATTTTTTGAAATTCCTTTCACAATTAACACAATTTTAACTTGACAAATGTATCTTTAATAATTATTCTCAATAGGCAAGTTTTACGAAATAAAATGAAGCAAAATTGTATATAAAATTTGTTACTTAAAACAATTATGGCTTCTTTCTAAAAGCAAGTTTTTTTAGTTTTCTTTGAACAGACTTTTTAGGACTTCGACTTTTATTAGAAGTCTATTTTTCTTATTTTTTTGGAAATGACTTCTTGAACTTGAAAGCCCATTTCAATCCTCCAGAGAGTTCCACCAAATAGGCACTAACATATTTTTGGGAAGAGCTTCGTGGACTTGAAAACACATTTCAATCTCCCAAGAAGCTCCTCCAAACAAACAAAAATTATGTTAGGTATTTGGTGATACATTATATAAAATACTTTTCACAATTAAAGTACTTTTTAATCTATTTGATAATAATATTTTTTAAAGCACTTATATCACTAAGTTTACATTAATGTCCTTTAATAGAATTTTACTATATTTGATAATAATAACTTTATAAAAGAGGGGGTGAAAATGTCTTTATAAAAAAAAATTAAAAAAGAGGATAAAAATTGTCCAAGAAAAGACTATTACCTAAAATATACTTGGGCTGCTTGGATCAGTTTAAAAAAATAATTTCCAGAAAACAATAATAGAAAATATTTTTTAGTTTTGTGAGTCTTAAAATCGCTTGGTTGAAAAAACTAAAAAATAGTTTTCAGAGATTCTAAAAAACCGTTTGATTGTCTACTAAAAATAGTCTAAATTATGGGGAGAAAAAAATTATTTAGCATTATTTATTAATTCAAGAGCTATAATTTCTCATTACCAATGTCTTATTTTTGAGATTTTAACTACTAATTTTTGAGATTTTAACTACTAATGAAATATGTATTAACAATGAACAAAAACGCATTACTCTTAAATATGAAAATCCTCAAAAAGGAGAATCTTGAGGCCGTGAATATCTTGTGTTTAGTTTTCTCTCCTCTCTCTTTATATTTGCTTGTCAATATTTCTTTGAACAAAGTTTGCCAAATGACTCAATAACCGCCTCTTCCTCTTGGGCCATTACTTGGGCAACAACATCTAAGCACACGGGAAACAATCAATTTTCCCTTAATCAGCACACATTTACAAGAAATCGCATAAATTACTTTGCACTAGAAATCAACAACTTTTGCTACACAATTCTGTGGTGCATGATCAAAATTGTAGTTGTCCATTGGTGTTAAGACATGACAATCATTAAATTTATTCTAAAACATGTATGCAAGTGTAGAAAGAAAAAAAAAAAAAAAGAAAGAAAGAAATTGATAACCTCCATAATTCTGATGGCAACACCAGATCACAATCAACTAAAATGTTGATAGAGAGCTGCATGCTAAAAGCAAACTGCGGGTTACAGAACTGCATGAACACAATCGTTGCTTAACGATAGTTGCGGAAGACTGGACTGTACATGCAACTCTCTGCAACTTTAACAAGATTCCCAGGTCGAGGGAGTCGAGTAGCCAGACCTAAAAAAAAAAAATGATAGGTAATTAATAGATATTAGAATGCTGGGAATGCTAGAGCCAGCAGACTAGTCAGATAAGGGGCTCACCGAGTTCATATGCCTTAGCAGCTACGACATGATAAAGAAAAGAACATAATTCGGTTCATGTCTTAATTAATCAAAGAGCCCATCCTTTATTACCGACAATGAACCATTTATGATTGCTATTTATATCTCTTGTACATGAATGCCATCACATACATATAAATAATACATGCAATGAAGTGGACACATTTAATACATTACATTCACCAATTGTATAAAGCATGAATCTAATTTCAAATTAATATAAGGAACAAAAATCTTATACAACCAATATTGAATTTGCTATGCTAGGGCATAAATCCCAAGTAGATGAAATGTTGATCACCTTTAAATTCTTTAGATTACCAATAGATGGCTCAATTTCAACCAAGCTTCTACAGGATTGAAGATTCAATATCTCCAGATTTGGATATGATGAAAAGTCAAGAGTTCTCCTTAAACCACATTTAGCCAATTCCATAACTTTCAACTTATTTGCAATCTGTTAAAATAAAAATAATCGAAAGAAAAAGATCAATTTCCAACAAGTTTATGATGAACCAAGGAAAACAAGTAAATAAATTTCACAAGACCTTCATTTGACTCCAACCCGGCCAGTCTTCCGTGATGTTACTCTCTGATAGATCAAGAATGACTAGACTTTTCACACAAAAATTGGTTGCTCTGAAATGTCGAGGGCAGTCATACCAACGAAGCCATCTTAACCTTGACAAAAGAAACTTCAAATCGCCCACAATGTTCGTATAATTTAGTTTTTTTTTTCAAAAGGATAAAATTTTATTCAAATTGTTTCAATAAAAAGAAATTATAATATTTTATTAATTTTTAATTGTAATTTCTCCAAAAAAAAAAAATTTTTAAGTTGATCGAATTTTGAAGAGGCCACAAGGAATTTGTTATGCAAAGCAGTTTTAATAACTGTAAATAGACAGCCATACCTGACTAACAGCTTTGGGAGGATTCAATGGTGGATCTCAGAGCCTCACGATACGCGTGTTTGGTAGATGCGGTATATTTTCCAGTGCTGGGCACGGTGACACATGCAGTTCCACCAAGGATTCCATAGCCTCAAGGCCCTTGATCTCTTGTAAGTTTTCGAAACCACCAAGCTTTAAGAATCTCAACATTTTCAAGTTTGACAGATTGGGTAAATTTGCTATCGATCTGCACCAATTAAGTCAAACACAAATATTCTAACGATTCCAGTTTTTCAAGCCATTGGATGTCATGCCCTAGATTTGGTTTGCCAGCCCATCGCACCTTATTATTTTCAAATTTGTCAATGATTCCAATTCTCCAAGGCCCTGAACCTCTGTCAAGTTAGGGCAATCCGAAATATACAGTTTCAACAAATTTGACAAGTATGAGAGATCTGCCAATATTTCCAATGATTTACAATTAACAATAGATAAATCGACTAGACTTGAGGGTAGCCCCAAGATAGATTGAAGATATTGACATGAGAGTAGACTAAGAAATTTGAGCTGAGAAAGAGCACCAATCTCTTTTGGTAGCGTACTGATGTTCACATTGGAGAAGGACATTTTCTCCAATTTGGATAATTTCACAATATCTCTAGAAATCTCCACATTTTCATAGAAATAATCCAAGTGAAATTCTTGTAAATTAACTAGATCTGCAAGATTCGGGAAGCAACTGACATGCAGAGTTTTCAAACATGAGGGAAGCTTTGGAAGCATTATAAGCTCTGTACAACTGCTTAAATTAAGGTTATGGAGGCAAGTGAGCTCCAAAATGCTTGTTGGTAGGCTTTGAACTTTACTATTTATAAAGCTCAAGAATCTCAAAGATGATAGTTTCCCCATAATACTAGGAATGTGCCCTTTTAAACGATAACAATGTGAGGCATCTATCACTTCCAACTTCTTTAGTGTCCAAATTTCATTAGGTAATTTCCTTACCCAAGTAGATGAAATGTTGATCACCTTTAAATTCTTCAGATTACCAATACATGGCTCAATTTCAACCAAGCTACTACACTCCTGAAGATTCAATATCTCCAGATTTGGATATGATGAAAAGTCAATACTCCTCATTAAACCACATTTAGCCAATTCCATAACCTTCAACGTATTTGCAATCTGTTAAAATAAAAATAATCGAAAGAAAAAGATCAATTTCCAACAGGCTAGTTTATGATGAACCAAGTAAAACAAGTGTAAATAAATTTTACAAGACCTTCATTTGACTCCAACCCGCCCAGTCTTCCGTGATGTCACTCTCTGATAGATCAAGAATGACTAGACTTTCCACACAAAAATTGGTTGCTCTGAAATGTCGAGGGCAGCCATGCCAACGAAGCCATCTTAATCTTGACAAAAGAAACTTAAAATCGCCGACAATGTCTGTATAATTTATTTCGAGATACCTCAGATTTTCTAGTTTTGCAAATTCCTCATTCATAAAGCAACCCATTCCCATAATTGTCCCATATCTAAAGCCCAAACTCAGGGTTTCAACCTCTTTTGTACCCTGCCAATGGAAAAACATTCAAAATAAGTAAACAACATATAAACACAACTTGCATTTTACAACTATGATTAATTAAATAAGTGGTACAAAAGTCAATCACTCAAATCTTACCCTTCGTCCCTTCAACATGGCCAAAGCTTCCTCGTGATTCCACAACCTACTACGCTTTCCTAGACTAGTTTCTTCACATACAATTTTTCTACCGATAGCTCTAAGTTGATTGTGCATCATCACCTCATTAGCATTCCCTACTTTTACTAGGGACAAGAGACAAAGGACATCAAATTCTGTATTTGGGTGATAGCCACAATCATCCCACATGTAAAATAAAGTTGCTTTATCCATTCCAGAAAAATGACATGCAATATCAAGAAATATCTGTTTTTGACCACAATTCAACGAGTCATAACTTATTCTCAACATTTTCTCAACTTTATCGTGTGGTATTTTTTCCAACATTTTCAATGTATCTTCCCATACCACTAACTTCTTCTTGTCAAATAAAAATGAACCCATAACCTCAAGAGCTAAAGGAAGCCCTCCAGTAGAAGATGCAATCTTTCTAGAGATGTTGTCATAGTCTTTTGGAGGAAGCATCTGCCTAAATGCATGCATGCTAAAAAGTTTAAGAGACTGCACAGAATTCATACATGGGGGTTCATATATCGCATCCACTTCAAGAGCATTTAAAATGTGTTTGTCTCTAGTTGTAACTATGATCCTACTTCCTGGACCGAACCAATCTCGATTTCCAACAAGCCAATTAAACTGAGACTTCTCATTCACATCGTCAAGAACAATCAGAACTTTCTTTTTGAGAAATCTGTGTTTAATCATATTGTATCCACTATTAGCATCAACAATTTTAGGACACGAATTTAGGGTTTCAGTGAGAAGCTTATTCTGCAAACCAACTAGACCTTTGTGTTGCTGCACCGTTTCTCGAACATCAGCAAGAAAGCTACGACATTCAAAGCTCTCAAAGAGTTTGTTGTAGATAAGCTTGGCAATAGTTGTCTTGCCAATACCACCCATACCATAGATGCCAACAATTCGTACTTGGTTGCAGATAACATCTAGTAATCTCATCATTTCATTTATGTGATGATGGATTCCAACCAAGTTGTCATCAACAACCATGTAATTGTTCTTTAATTCCAGCAAAACAGTTGGAACAATCATCTCTGTTATCAATTTTCCTAGATACCTAATTGATACCAAGGCAAAAACAGAACAAATAATTAGTGCGTACAAGGAAATTGAAGTAAACAATATTAGAAAAGAATAATTGATTCAAAATGTTTGAAGTAACTAACTATAACTTAACATCATAACTGCAAAGAGTAATCTAAAATTCTTGTCATATGTTTTTTATTGCTTATGACTTGTTTGAATTACACAGACCAGCTATTTAGGAGATTCCAATGCCATAAAATCAGATGAGAAAGGGGGTTATTGGATGTGAATTAATTACCCTTTGGTCGCTTTCTCCACCTCCCAACCCTTGAGTGCTCCGGCCTCTCTTAATGCCTCCTTCCATTGCTTAACAGTAGTTTCAGGAAAAATGCTCTCATGCTTGTGGAAGGCCTCCTCGTAACACCCCAATTGATGCCGAACATCGGAAGGTTTGACATCATAGAAGATGGGTAGAATCAGTTGTCCATTACTTGTCTTGCATTCCACCATCTTGACAAGCTCATTGAGGCACCATTTACTGGATGCATAGTCTTTGGAGAATATTGGGATGGATATCCTGGATTCCTCGATTGCTTTGAGCAGTGCCGGTCCGATCTCTCCTCCTTTCCGGAGCTCGTCGTCGTCTCGAAAGGTACGAACTCCAGCACCGTTGAGAGTGGTGTAGAGGAAATCAGTGAAGTCGTAGCGCGTGTCGGTTCCTCTGAAACTCAAAAAGACTTCGTATTCGCCTCCTCCGGCAAGGGATGTCTCTGCATGTGCCGCTACACAGTCCATTTCAGATGAAACCGTCCTCCGATCTGTCAAGATAAATCGTGTCTGCAAATTTTGAGCTAGCCAAATTAGCTTCCCAGAGAGGTCAACGTGAACAGAACAATTTGTCTTTGGAGAAGATATGTTAGATCTTAGGATTGGTACACCCACAATTGTGAGAAGGAAAAAGTAAACAAAGTTGAGTTAAATGATTACGTGTGCATTGAAGTCTCTGCGTGTGCTACTTAATAAAGAAAGAATATGTGTGAAGGTGCTTTAGCGTGTAAACCCAAGTCATTGTTTAATAGTTATTTTGCTAAAATAATCTGTCAATGTCTCGAGTAAACCCAAGTCATTGTTTAATAGTTATTTTGCTTCTATTTTTTATTTGTAAAGAGAAAAAAAATGGAAAGGAAGGATTTTTTTTTTTTTAGAAAGGGATTAAAAAAGTGAACATGTGTGAAGGTGCTTTAGCGTGTGTGGCTTGGTCATGGTCTAATTAAACGTATTAATCCAGTGAAGATTACTTAAGGTGGACCAGGAGGATTATAGATAGGAGTGGCAACGGAACGGGTATGTAACGGATTTGCCTAAATTCTATCCCGCTTCGCTAGCACAACTCATATACCATTTTCATTAAAAACTTAAAACGGGTTACTAGCAGTCCTACCATACACGCGTCTGCTGGAACAATTGGTACCCCGCCCCATCCCGCCCTGCTAACAATTTTTTTTTGAGTGGGTTGTAAACATTAAGTTCAATAACATTAAGTTTTTTTTTTGCAAATTTTTAGCTAGCGAAATTAGTTTCCCAGACAGGTGAACATGAATAGAACAATTTATCTTGGAGATGATATATTGGATCTTAGGATTGGTATACCCACAATTGTGAAAAGGAAAAACAAAATTATTTGTGCATTGAAGTCTCTGCATGTGTGAGTGAATAAAGAAAGAAAAGAAATAATACGCTGTTTCCAACCAGCTAAAACAATATGAAATGTCTCCGGTAAACCCAAGTCATTGTTTAATAGTTATTTTGCTTCTATTTTTTATTTGTAAAGAAAATAAAAAAATGGAAAGGAAGGATTTTTTTTTTAAGAAAGGGGATTAAAAAAGTGAACATGTGTGAAGGTGCTTTAGCGTGTGTGGCTTGGTCTTGGTCTTAGCCTTTGTTTGCGGCTAACTAAATGCATTAAGCCAGTGAAGATTACTTAAGGTGGACCAGGAGGATTATAGATACAGGTGGCAACGGGCGGGTATGAAGCGGATTTGCCTAAATCCTACCCCTCTTCGTTAGCATAACTCCTATTCCATTTTCATTGAAAATTTGAAACGGGTTACTAGCAGTCTATCATATCCGCCCTGCTGGAACAATCAGTAACCCACCCCGCTAGCATTTTTTTTTGAGTGCGCTGTAAACATTAAATTCAATAACAAATCAAAGAGTTGAAGAGTATTCATCGGCGCACGCGAATAGGATTAGAGACTGGAAGCCTGAATCGAACGTCTCGCTGGCGTCGCTGATGACTTCGGACATAGATTAGAGAGAGAGGTAGATCTGAGACGGTGCTGATGACTGCGAACAGGTCTCGCTGGCGTTGCTACATTCAAGATTGAAGTGCGATTAAGATCCAAAACACACGAACGCAGAGTCTCTTTACTCTGCCTCTCTTTGTGTGAAAAAACTCCTCTGTGGACCTGTGGTTCTTCACTTCTTCTCCTTAGCTGAAAGGATCGAGAGGTGGATTGGTATTGTATTGTGGTGACTCAGATTAGAGGAGTGAGGGCGTGAGGTTGTGCAAGCGCAAAATGCCAAAGTGATGTTATGTAATATGATTTTAGGAACCCTAGTTACTAAGTGTAGCTGTGTAAAAATGTAATAAAATAATAAATTAAAAATAAATTTTAATAAATATTTTATATATAGCAAATCGGGGCAGGGTGGGTATCGGTCGGGTATGCCTATAAAATCGTACCCGCCTTGAACCCGAATCGGATTTTTTTTTATAAAAAAAAACCCACACCTGCCCCTACTCCTATCAGGGGCATACCAAATCTCCTCCATTAGAGGCAGGGTAGAAACCCGTCGGGTCGGGTAAAATTGGCACCCCTAATTATAGAGGTACAACCAAGAAATAGTATAATAGGCAAAACATATTTGCATAGAATATATAATAGGAGCAGCGTTACACATTTCGAATATGTAACTCGAATTTGTATCTCGAAAATGACGTGACAATATAAAAAGGACATAAATATTCTCTATTTTGATACATATTACATTTTTCATAATTTTTAATATTTTATCAAACTAAATGAATCTCATTAAAGGAAAAAGTAAGAACCATAATCAAATTGGGTTTCTCTCTCTAATTTTTATTTTATTTTATTATATGTACAATTATTCTCTTTTGCACTCCCTCCACTTCCCTCTGTATTTACTAAATCTTTCTTTATAATTTAACTTTGATCGAAAATGCCAAATCAAAATAAAATTATTAGAAACTTTAAGTTTATTACGCGTTTTTTTTAATTATTCACACATGTAGAAAATAAAAAAAATTAGAGTTTTTATTCAAGAGAAATATTTTCAAATTTATGTTAAAGAAATTATACCCGCAGCACAATCCATTTTAGATGAAACCGTCCTCCGATCTGTCAATATAAATCTTGTCTGCAAATTTTTAGCTAGCGAAATTAGCTTCCCAGACAGGTGAACATGAACAGAAAAATTTATCTTGGAGATGCTATATTGGATCTTACGATTGGTATACCCACAATTGTGAAAAGGAAAAAAAAAATTAAGTGTGCATTGAAGGCTCTGCATGTGTGAGTGAATAAAGAAAGAAAAGAAATAGTACGCGGTTTCCAACCAGCTAAAACAACATGAAATGTCTCCAGTAAACCCAAGTCATTGTTTAATAGTTATTCTGCTTCTATTTTTTATTTGTAAAGAAAATAAAAAATTGGAAAGGAAGGATTTTTTTTTTTTTAGAAAGGGGATTAAAAAAGTGAACATGTGTGAAGGTGCTTTAGCGTGTGTGGCTTGGTCTTGGTCTTAGCCTTTGTTTTCGGCTAATTAAATGTATTAAGCCAGTGAAGATTACTTAAGGTGGACGAGGAGGATTCTCGATACGGGTGGCAACGGGCGGGTATGAAGTGGATTTGCCTAAATCCTACCCCTCTTCGTTAGCATAACTCCTATACCATTTTCATTGAAAATTTGAAACGGGTTACTAGCAGTCTATCATATCCGTCCCGCTGGAACAATCGGTAACCCGCCCCGCTAACATTTTTTTTTGAGTGCGCTGTAAACATTAAGTTTAATAACAAATCAAAGAGTTGAAGAGTAATCATCGGCACACGCAAATAGGATTAGAGACTGGAAGCTTGAATCGAACGTCTCGCTGGCGTCGCTGATGACTACGGACAGAGATTAGAGAGAGAGGTAGATCTGAGACGGTGCTGATGACTGCGAATAGGTCTCGCTGGAGTCGCTACATTCAAGATTGAAGTGAGATTAAGATTCAAAACACGCGAACCTAGGGTCTCTTTACTCTGCCTCTCTCTGTGTGAAAAAACTCCTCTGTGGACCTGTGGTTCTTCACTTCTTCTCCTTAGCTGAGAGGATAGAGAGGTGGACTGGTATTGTATTGTGGTGATTGAGATTTGAGGAGTGAAGGCCTGAGGCTGTGCAAGCACAAAGTGCCAAAGTGATGTTATGTAAATATGATTTTAGGAACCCTAGTTACCAAGTGTAACTGTGTAAAAATGTAATAAAATAATAAATTAAAATTAAATTTTATTAAATATATTATATATAGCTAATCGGGGCAGGGTGGCTACCCGTCGGGTATGCCTATAAAATCATACCCGCCTTGAACCCGAATCGGATTTCTTTTATAAAAAAAAACTCATACCCGCCCCTTCTCTTATTAGAGGCATACCAAATCTCCTCCATTAGGGACAGGGCGGAAACCCGTCGGGTCGGGTAAAATTGACACTCCTAATTATAGAGGTACAACGAAGAAATAGTATAATAGCAAAACATATGTGCATATAATATATAATAGGAGCAGCGCTCTACATTTCGAATATGTATCTCGAAAATGACGTGACAATATAAAAAAGGCATAAATATCCTCTATTTTGATACATATTACATTTTTCATAATTTTTAATATTTTATCAAACTAAATGAATCCCATTAAGGGAGAAAGTAAGAACCAAAATCAAATTGGGTTTCTCTCTCTAATTTTTATTTTATTTTATTATATATTCAAATATTCTCTTTTGCACTTCCTCCACTTCCCTCTGTATTAACTAAATCTTTCTTTATAATTTAACTTTGATCGAAAATACCAAATCAAAATAAAAGTATATGAAACTTTTAAGTATATTATGCGTTTATTTAATTATTCAGGCATTAGAACATGGAGAAAATTAGAGTTTTAATTCAAGAGAATAGTTCCAAACTTATGTTAAAGAAATTATGGAAAAAAAATTTTAGTTTCTTGTCTCAATTATTTGAAAATTTAATGGAATAGATCTTTCAGAAGAAATAGCGAGCATAAAATTTAATTTGAATTCTCTGTTATTGAGTTATTTTAGGTTTTAGGTTCTATAATGATAAGTTTTGTTATTTTTTCTCTTTTTCCTTCATATATTCTCTCAAAATAATTACTTTTAAAATGTAAAAAGTTGTCAAATAATCAACCACTTAATGCCAAATAATCAGCCACCTAATTCAAGATACTAATTCATGAATTATATTCGTGATGTCTAGCATTTTCCTATATAATAGTATTGTCTTAACTGCCTACAAGACAAAAGGAACCAACATCGGTTGACTGGCCTTGTATCTTACGAAATTTTCCCCAATTTATTCCAAATGCAAAGAAACTAAATTTGCAAAATTTGAAAACTCCAAATTCCGTACTAATCAAAACACTAAATTTTCAACACATTTGGGTTTATTTCTTATTATACTAACTCATCTCTTCTCCAAATTCAAATTTGAATTTTCCTGAACTTATCCATAACTTTTTCTTGTACTTGACTGGTTATATTGCGCAATTAACCCCAAGTCCGAAAAAGAAAGAGGGTTGCTTTAGGCAGTAGAGTAAGACTTTTGTTTAGCACTAGTAGACATAAAAGCTAAGAATATAATCTTACGGAATGGCAAAAAATGATTCATGTAGTCAATCTCAAATAATGGAAAGAAGGAATAATTGTGTTGAGTAGACATAAAAGATAAAAATTGCGATCAATTGAAATGGAAAATTCGATTTGAAATGCCACCTACAATTTCATGCATGAAGAGTACCGACTGATAGCACACAAGCACAGAATACAAGTGACAAAAGAAAAATTATAAATGCCGAAAGAAAATTCTAACTGAAATAATAATTGAGATTAAATAACCAACATACGAGTCTAAATAGTACAACTTGGAAGTCCCGTAACTTAAAGGACCCCTTAACCAAAATGATAAAAGTAAATATGTTCTAGAGAAGAACCAAGTCCCTACATTGAAGTCTAGTAAGGATAGATGACTGCTACGCTCTACGAACTCTACACTCTAACCTCAAGGTGGAACCGGCTTGGAACCTGAAATATCAACAAAGTGGGTTAAACCACAAGCAAGTTACCTCCACCACCCAGCAGAGAACTAATAAACATATCCTTTATATGAGGGACAATAAAATATATAGATATATACGTATACCATTATCTCATTCAACCCCTATCCCAAAACAAAAACCGTCCTACACACCGTACCAACCTGTTCGTTATCACATAATTATAGAACATGTTTTCTGAGTTCAATCCAAAGGCAATCCTTACATGCCCGAACACTTTATCAAGTAATATCCTTATTGATATGAGGCAATCCTGACATGCCTACTCCCGTATTTTATTGATGCCTTATTAGGTATTTGACAATCCTCACATACCTCCCTTATAAACATTGAATACCTTATTAGGTATTTGTTAATCTCGCATGCCTCCTTTATAAACATTGAATACCTTATTAGGTATTTAGCAATCCTCACATGCCTCCCATAATCCTTTAAAAAAAAATTAACATACTTAAAAGCATGTTAATTAATATGATGAAAACCCAATCGCCACGTGAATAAATAAATATATAAAACAAAAACTAACATACCATCAAAGCAACCGAATAATCACACTATTTCATATACTGATTTAAGTATCAACATTTAACCATGAACATTTATGATTGCAAAGAAAACAATTAAAGAAAAATAAATAAATAATTAAAAAGAAAATCCACATAATAAAGCCTACATTGCAATTTAAACATCAAGTGTATCTAAACCTAGCTCTAAACTAGGTTTCCGTGAATATTTTGTCTTTAAAAATCTCATTTTATTTTTCAAAAAATTTCTAAAAATTTTCAGTAATTTAAAAATATTTTTCCTAATTTTCTACAATTTAAAATGATTTAAATTAAAAAAACAAATACTTAAATTTTTCAGACTAGGCCCAGAGGTTCGGCTCCCTGAGTGGGACCGAACTACCCCTTTTTCGGTCCCCGCCATCTGCTAGAAATAGTCCCACGCGCTGGGCTTTATGGGGACTGTTCATCATCCCCTTCCCAACCTGCGCACATTGTTCCAACGCACTGGAAGCCCTTTTCTGGTGGCTTTTCGGCCACTTCCGACTTCCAAAATTCATTTTTTTTATATCAAAACACTCCCCTTCATCTAAGCTATCTATTAGAACAAAAATCTCCTCTTTTTGCTGCCTAAATCGAAAACTCCCAAATTCAAGTTTCTAGGGTTCATCCATTAAAATTTAAATTTCTCTCTAATTTCTCAACTATCTAAGTTCCAAAGCTCAAGGATTATTCACAAAAGCAAGAGTAACACATTAATCGGATCAAAACCCTTCAAAATAGAATTTAAATGTGCATGTACGAATTTGCATGCTTATATGTATATATATACAACATATATGCATATATATATATATAGACACACACACACCCCTACGAATCAAATAACATTATAAAATCTATGTTTATAAATCCAAAGGGAAGGTGTAGAGTATGAACTTGCCTTTTGATTTTGAACAAAATCACCTTCTCTCCCTTTTCTCTAGCGTCAAATGTTCTCTTCCTGTCTGTGCATAGGAACTACTAAACCCTAATTTTATTTCTCTTTATTTTGTTATTCTTATTTTCTTTTCTAGAATCACCAAAATAATTCCTAAATAATTAAAATAATAATTATAAATATTTAGCCCACATCTATATCTATCTATATATATATATCCAAACCTAATAGCCTAGCCCATCCTTCCACTTAAATGGGCTTTGAAGAATGCTTCAATAAAAGCAATTTAAAAGAAAAAAGTTGTTTAGTGAATACATTTTTTGAAATTCCTTTCACAATTAACACAATTTTAACTTGACAAATTTATCTTTAATAATTATTCTCAATAAGAAAGTATTACGAAATAAAATGAGGCAAAATTGTCTATAAAATTTGTTACTTAAAACAATTATGGCTTCCTTCTAAAAGCAAGTTTTTTTAGTTTTTTTTTAACTGATTTTTTAGGACTTCGACTTTCATTAGAAATCTATTTTTCTTATTTTTTTGGAAATGACTTCTTGAGCTTGGAAGCCCATTTCAATCCTCCAGAAAGCTCCACCAAATGGGCACTAACATTTTTTTGGGAAGAACTTCTTGGACTTGAAAACCGTTTCAATCTCCCAAGAAGCGCCTCCCAACAAACAAAAAATATGTTAGGTATTTGGTGATACATTATATAAAATACTTTTCACAATTAAAGTATTTTTTAATGTATCTGATAATAATATTTTTTAAAGCACTTATATCACTAAGTTTACAATAATGTCCTTTAATAGAATTTTTCTATATTTGATAATAATAACTTTATAAAAGAGGGGGTGAAAATGTCTTTATTAAAAAAATTAAAAAAAAAGTTTAAAAATTGTCCAAGAAAAGACTATTACCTAAAATATACTTGGGTTGCTTGGATCAGTCTTAAAAAAATAATTTCCAGAGAACAATAATAGAGAAGATTTTTTAGTTTTGTGAGTCTTAAAATTGCTTAGTTGAAAAACCTACAAAATAGTTTTGAGAGTTCTAAAAAACTGTTTGATTGTCTACTAAAAATGGTCTTCTAAATTATGGAAAAAAAAAAAAAACTCTTTAGCACTATTTATTAATTCAAGAGCTAATTTCTCATTACCAAAGACTTATTTTTGAGATGTTAACTACTAATGAAATATGTATTAACGATGAACAAAAACGCATTACTCTTAAATATTCTTTAAAAATATAAGAATTACAAAAATAAAATAGCACAAATTTAAATAGAACACAAGAGGGCTAAGTGAGTGAGTTGAGTTTAAATAAAGCAAAATAGATACATGAATTACTTCTACTGTTACATACACTTTAGTGATACAATCATTTCTACATGACCAAAACAAAACATTAGGATACATAATTTTCTTTTTTCAACCTTTCGATTCTGTTATACACTTTAATGCCCACATGTATCCCCCGTAAGTAGCCATTTATGTCACATGTGCATAAAAAATGAAGTGCCACAAAATCTTTTGACTAATCTTTTACATAAATAAAAAAAAAAAAAAACAAGTAGTGCAAATTATTTTTTACATCAAAATTTATTAAAGGACATAAAAAAATGTAAGCGCTTAAGTTGTACACATAAAGAAATATATAATAAAAATCACCCAGACTTACTTCTTAGGTGGAGATATGAAAATCATAGTTAGAAGAGCAAATTGCGAACAAGTTGTACACATAAAGAAATATATAATAAAAATCACCCAGACTTACTTCTTAGGTGGAGATATGAAAATCATAGTTAGAAGAGCAAATTGCGAAAAAAAAAAAATCCCTTATCTATTTCTGATTAGTAAAACATACCTCTCATTTATTTTATTTTTTTGGCATAAAACCCTCTCCAACTAATGAAAACCACGTGAGGGAGGTTATTATGATGAAAATGCCCCTCTCATCTATTTATTTTCATTTGTATTTTTCTTTAAAGAAATTTCATTTATCCTCTAATTTCGTAATATTATTTTTTTATTTGGGAATCAGAGATACAAGTGGATCAATCTCTTTACAATAAAAAAAATATCAATAAATTATATAGATATTTTTCTTTGAATGACCATGCTATTTATTTTCAATAATACCATTAAAATCATACATTTTGATAAATGTGAGGAATTATATACTTTGCAAAACTTTATCCTTTATCATTTGTAATTGTCTGTAATATGAGGAATATGTGGTTTGCGAATAATTTCATTTTTTATGTCACTGTTTTATCATTTTATCTCTCATGTTAATCGTAATTTTCAATATAGTTTTTATCTCACTTTTTGACCTTCGTTTATAATTTTTATTTATTTGAAGTAGTGAACAAAAAATTTATTTATCCTCTAAGAAGTTATTCAATGTGTTTTCTCAAATAAAAAATAATAACATTACAATATTAGTGAATACATAAAATTTCTTTAAAGAAAAATAAAAAATTAAGATAAATAGATGAGGAGGGCATTTTCGTCATAATAACCCCCCTCACGAGGTTTTCATTAGTTGGAGGTGGTTTCATGTGCCAAAAAAAAAAAGATGAGGGGTGTTTATTGCCAATCAAGAATAGACAAAGTATACTAGAGAGATTATTTTTTTTTTTTAAGATGATCATTGATGTAAGAAAAATGTATTTCATATCATGAGCTATCAAAACTTTGAAGACATTCTAAGGCCTATGTCACACATTTTAATATGCAACAACTAATGATAACATGTAATTAAGAGAAGTTATAAGCACTATAAATTGTCTCAAATATGTTAAATTGTCATATAGTATGTAAAAAGCCACAAACTTGATGTCAATGGCTTCAAGGGGAAATCCACAAAATCTTCTTATATGTTTCAGAAGGATCCTATACCATACAAGAATAGAAATAAACAAATTTTGTATTATTAAAGAGTGAACATCATAAGAGTGTTAACATGTTAGCTGATATCTGTAAATTAAAAGAATCAATTTTTAAAAAATCTTAGAACAATCACCAATTCACATTCTAAATCACCTTCACCGTTAAACATTCTATCAACTTGAGACTTCTAAAATTGAATATCAGTATTCAATCAAATTAGGAATGGCAACAGAGCGGGTATGGCGTAGAGATGTCCTTTCCCATTCCTATTTTTGTTTAGAAAAGTTATCCTCATTTCCGTCCCACCCCATTTAATAAATGGAGCGGGTTGGGATGGGACAGGAGGGAGACGTAAACTGGACACTACAATTTTTTTTATTTTTTTAAAAACTTTTTTTTAGGGGATTACTTTTGTAATTGTACTATTTTTATTATTTACACTCTTATGTGATGAGGTCCTTGATAATTTACATGTGCATCGCCAATAAAATTTGAACAAGTAAATCTTACATATATAACTATTATAAGAGTAATTTTGTATGTATATTATATATATAAGGGTAATATAGTAAATATAAAATATAAATGGGATGGGACGGAGCAGAGGTGCCTATCCCTATCCTTGACCAGCAACTTTGCTGGTTTTTTCCCTTCACCCCCATAACTGCTCCAAAACCATTTAGCCTCCTTTATAACCGGTTTAAATGGGATGGGGTGGGGCGGTTCCCTAGGGTGGGTTAAACTGAATCAAACGTGCTGATGATGAAAAAGAGGAAATCAACAAATTACACATATTATTTAAACTCGAGTGTTTGTGCGTCTTGTGAGAATCAAATCGTGGACATCCGATTTTACTACTCATCCCAGAATACTTCTTATTCACTAGACTAGTGTGTGGATTAAATAATTTCAATATTCAAAAAAATAATTTTACAAAAGTCCACAAATTTTATGTTATACGAAGAGCTGAAGTCAACAATGATAAAGGTCTCAATCAAGGTTATTGAGGTTGCGGTAACTGGGAGCTCCACAACCCCTACCAGAGTCACTTGCTTACCATTGAAGCCTACGAGTGGCTCAGTAGTAGGCCTAATGTGTTCTAGTTCTAGACCCATCTTCTTGGAAGCAGACAAAGTTAGAACGTTGGCGCTACTCCCTGCGTTAACCAATACCTATTTGACCTCGTAGTTAGAGATGATGAGGCTGATCATGAGAGGATCTTCGTGGGGTGTTTAGACCTTGCTCATGTCTTTGTCCATGAAGGTGATCGGTGTATTGGCTGAGCGATTATATACTGAGCAAACTTTTCTAATTCTCTAGATCTTTTGGGCACTCCTAAGATTGGACCACCTTTCAAACTCGCTTTCTTGGTCTGAGGCCGGTCAGCGATGAATCGCATTGATAACCCAGACCATAACATGATTGATCTGCTTGTTTTCCTTTTGTTGAGGCTAATCAAAAGTTCTTGTATGTTCTTCCCAAATGACGTATTCCACCAAACCCCTTTTTGTGATAAAGGTTTCGACCTGCTGCCTTAAGCTCCTACACTCATTGGTGGTATGGCCGAAGTCGTTGTGAAAGGAACAATGCTTACTCTTATCCCTCTACTCTGGTGGTTGTCTAATAGTAGGAGGGGGTGAAAAATTCCCTTGCTCTTGTTCTCATAATAGAGTCTGGCAAGAGATACTTTTAGATGGGTGATCTTCTCCTCTATTTTTTTTTTTCATAACCTCTGGAGTAGATGTGGAAGGCGCGTGAGGTGACTTCTCCTTGGCCACTTGGATTTTAGTTTGCTGAGCCACAGTGATCAAGGTCAATCGTTGCCTTCTGGCTGCCTCATCTTCATCAACCCTCAGGTACTTTTGGGCTCGGAATTTCAGTTCGCCCATATCTTCTGGAACATTCTTAACCAGGAATCGATGGAACCTTTCCTCCGGAGAAACTACTATCTTGAAAGCTTTAACTATTGCGGTCTGATCACATTGATCTATCATGGATATCTCTAAGTTAAAACGGGTTAGGAAAGATTTCAACGTCTCCCCTTTGGCTTGTCTCATGGTGAACAGTGAGGAGATAGTCCTTTTGTGTTCCTAGTTTCCCATATCCTGGGCAATGAACAGATTGCACAGTTTATTGAAGTTTGGTATCGAACAGGGTGGCTGCTGCTTGAACCAAAGCAGTGTTGACCCAGACATGTTGGATAAGAAGATCTTGCACATAAGTGCGTCATTCTCAATGTCCAGTGTCATCTTTTGTTGGTACTGGTAGATATATTCTATTGGGTCCGTCTTCCCATCAAAGGTAGCGAACGTCAGTAGAGTGAACCTCCTCGGCCTTTCAGTTCTGATTATATCCTCAGTGAAGGGGGATTTGGTCAGTCGGGTGGTGGCGAGCGATCGATTGGCTGAGTAGCCTGATCTGTCGCCCTTTAGTGCGTTGATCTCCTGTTGCATCTAGATTCTCCATTCTGAGATAGGCTGTGGGGGATCAACTTGACCCTCGCTGGGCCTATCGAGGTGATGTTGTCTATTACCGAATCGATTGTGGTGTGAGGTGCTCAGCGAGTGGTTGCTCAAGCCAGCCCCTTCCTTCCGTTGTCGCCTGGGGTTTCTAGTGCTTTCGGTGTATTCCACCTTGGCCTGCAAATCTACGAGCTGTTGACGTAGAGCATTGTTCTATTAGGTTAACTGCTAAACGTTAAGGTGTGTCAACGGATCTCAAGCCTTTGGCTGTGTGGGTGGCGCCCTCCTTTGGTTCATGGGGGGTCGATCCAATTCTACCACATCGTAGGTGTTTCTCCTCGTATCCACCATGGTTACAGGCTTCTTTTGTTCTGAAAAACAATTAAACGTTTTCCACAGACAACGCCAAAGTGCAGGTACAGAAAACTGTTCAACCAATTACTGTTAAACAATTCAATGCACACACCTAAGAATAATGAACACATTCTTTTCAAAGAGAAGAGAAAATTTTGTGAGAGGTGGATTCAAGGATCATTTTCATTGATACTTTCATGAATATTTATACAAATAGGAATTCGAATCCTTTTAGGGCTTGAATTTCCTTGTTTATAGCTAACTTTTCTCTTAAAGAGTTTGGATTCCTTTTTGAGTTGTAAGTTTGCTTTGCTTTAAACTTTGTAGCCTTGGGGTAAGCGACTAGGCCCTTAATAATTAATAACCCAGCCTGTGTGGGCTTTCTGCCGATAGATGGGCTCAAGCCGACTTGGGCCTAGTCCGTTCTCTGTACTAATTCAGCCCATTAGACCGGGTGATAATTTAACCCCTACAATGTATTAACGATGAACAAAAACGCATTACTCTTAAATATTCTTTAAAAAAAAAAGAATTACACAAATAAAATAGCACAAGTTTAAATATAACACAAGAGGTTAAGTGACTGAGTTAAGTTTAAATAGAGCAAAATAGATACATGAATTACTTTTACTCTCACATACACTTTAGTGATACAATCATTTCTACGTGACCAAAACAAAACATAAGGATACATAATTTTATTTTTTCAACCGTTCCATTATGTTATGCATCATTGGCTACGTATAATGCCCACATGAAAAATAATAAAAGACCTGAATCGGTATTACTATCAACTGATGTGAAAAATCGATAGGCAAGTGTAGTATTACTCTACCCACATTTATCCCCGTAAGTAGACATTTATGTCACATGTAAATAAAAAAAGTTAACTCCATTTGTGATCCACCAATGCAAAGAATATTTGAAATGATATGCCACAAAATCTTTTGACTACTCTTTTACATAACAAAAAAAAAAAAACAAGAAGAAGAAGAAGGGCAAACTGCACAAAAAAAAAAAAAAAAAACCCTTATTTATTTTTGATCGGAAAAAAACACCTCTCATCTAATTTTTTTAGGACATAAAACCCCCTCAAACTAATGAAAACTACATGAGGGGGGTTATTACGACGAAAATGCCTCCCTCATCTATTTATTTTCATTTATATTTTTCTTTAAAGAAATGTTATTTATCTTCTAATTTTGTAATATAAATTTTTTATTTGAGAATCTGAGATACAAGCGGGTCAATCTCTTTACAATAAAAAATATCAATAAATTATATATATTTTTTCTTTGAATGACCATGCTATTAATTTTCAATAATATCATTAAAATCATACATTTTGATAAAAATAAGGAATTGTATATAAGAGATTATTATATTTTTTTAAGATGATCATTGATGTAAGAAAAATGTATTTCATATTATGAGTTATCAAAACTCTGAAGAAATATATGTTGGTGAATGCATCACATCTATGGCCTATGTCACACATTTGAAAATGCAACAACTAATGATAACATGTAATTAAGAGAACTTATAAGCATTATAAATTGTCTCTAATATGTTTAATGTCATATAGTATGTAAAAAGCCACAAACTTGATGACAATGGCTTCAAGGAGAAAGCCACAAAATCTTCTTATATGTTTCGAAAGGATCCTATACCATACAAGAATAGAAATAGACAAAATCTTCTCTGGATATTATTAAAGAGTCAACATCACAAGAGTGTTAACATATTAGCTGGTCTCTATAAATTAAAAGAACTAATTTTAAAAACTTCTTAGAACAATTACTAATTGACATTCTAAATCACCTCCACCGTCAAGTATTCTATCAACTTGAGGAGATATTTATAATACACTTTTGTAAATATACTAAGTGAATTTAAACTGTGCGTGCACAACACACGGAGTGGGTCCTATCGTGTATGTATAACACACAAAGTCTAGATTTATCCAGTGTATTTACACTGGGGTGTATTGTAGACGTACTCCAACTTGAGACTTTTAAAATTGAATATCAATATTCAATCAAATGTGGTGAGGATGGAAAAGAAGAAATCAACAAATCACACATTAGTTAAACTCAGGATGACAATAGGGCATGTATGGATTCGGAGTGTCCTTTCCCATTCCCGTTCCAGTTTAGAAAATGCACCACCCCATTTAATAAATGGGGTGTAGTGAGGCGGGGCGGGGGGGGGGGGGGGGGGGAGACGTAAATGGTAGGGTGATTTTTTTTGTTTTTTATAGAACTCTTTTTTAAGGAGATTACTTTTGTAATTGTACCATTTTTAGTATTTACACTCTTATGTGATAAGGTTCTTGATAATTTATATGTGCACCGCCAATAAAATTTGAACTAGTAAATCTTATATAAGAGTAATTTTGTATATATTATATATATATATATAAGAGTAATATAGTAAATATAAAATATAAATGTGGCAAGACGGGGCAGGGGAGCCTATCCCCATCCCCGACCTGCAACTTTGCGATTTTTCCCTCTTGCTCCCATAATCGCCACAAAACTATTTAGCCTCCTCTATAATCGATTTAAACGGGACGGAACACGACAAGTTAAATTGTCATCCTTAAATCAAACGTGTTGAGGATAGAAAAGAAGAAATTGACAAATCACACACATTATTTAAACTTGAGTATTTGTACGTCTTGTGAGAATCAAATCGAGGACGTCCGATTTTACTACTCGTCCCAAAATACTTGTTATTCACTGGACTATTCGTGCGAATTAAATAATTTCAATATTAAAAAAAAGAACAATTTTACAGAAGTCGGCAAATTTTATTTTTTACAGAATAGAAAGGAAAAAAAAAAAACTAATAACCGCAAGTTTTTTTTTTTTTAATATCTAATTCAATCAAGTCACCTTTCTAAAAACTGTTGTTTAAAAACAGTTCCAAGCAAGTCAAACCTCCCTCGCTTGTGCTACTACTGATGGCGCTGTTACGCCTCTCTGGAGCTTGTCGTAGGTTGCAAACCTCTCGTCTCTCCGTTTCTCTCACTCAATCCCTCTTCCACCCTAATCGTAACCCTAACCCTAATCAATGTTTAAGCTCGTTCCATGACCCTCTGACCAATCCACTCAAACAATCAGATCGATACATCTTCAATATTGTGGAAACGTTCAAATTCAGGGACTTCAATTCAGCCAGACTGGTTCAGAACGCTGGCATTTCAACATCACATGGTATAGCGGAGGAGGGGGAGGAGAAGAAGAACAACGGAGACAATGACGGCGAACGCAGAGGACCGAAGACTGAATTGTCTTGGATTGACTTGTATCTGCCCAAGCGAGCTCAGCCCTATGCACGCCTTGCCCGGTTGGATAAGCCAATCGGGACGTGGTTACTTGCCTGGCCCTGTATGTGGTAAGATTTTCAATTTTCCTTTATCATTTCCTGTTACCAAGTTCTTCTATTTGAACTTTGGTTTATTATGTTTTGTGTATTGTTTATTTATTTTCACAAATATATCTATATCTCTATGCACGTGTACTTCGAGAAAAACTCAATGTGGGTTAGGCAGTAGCTTTGATTGCCAGTGTCTTGAAATTGTCCTATTCCATATAAAACGAAAAAATTGCCTGAAAATTTTACCAATTGATTATTATAATTTTGTCTTGGTAATATTTCTGATCATTTCAACCTCAAATAAGAATATACGCTGACATGCTATTTATGTGTAATATTTGATTTAAATTGAACTCGGAGTGGGGACTTTGATGTCTAACTGCTTCAAAATTTTAAAGATAACGTGTGTGGGATGATATACTTTTCAGTTTTACTTGCCTGAGATGGATATTTATTGCCTTAGGTCGGTTACATTGGCAGCATCCCCTGGGAGCCTTCCTGATATTAAGATGTTGGCACTGTTCGGTTGTGGGGCTGTGCTTTTAAGAGGTGCTGGATGTACCGTCAATGATCTTCTTGACCAGGATATTGATACAAAGGTATTTTTAAGCTTTTTGCTCCGTTGAATAAATGCAATTTACTTTTCTTTCTACCAGGGAACTGCATTATCCATTTGTTTGTATTTAGTTTAATGCTCTTGTGAGTGTTCGTTAAAGTATAATTGTAATAATCCTCAATTCTTGATTGATAGTTTGAAGTATACAAAAAATAAAGAGGTTTTCTTGACAAAAAGAATTAAGAGCGTTTGTTGCTAATATAAGAAAACGCTTACATTATGTGTTCTTTGTCAAGTATGGAAAATGGAGGTTCCAGTTTGACAATTGTTGCAGATAAATTAGGAGGTTAGGTTTTTAAGCTTTTTGCTCCGTTGGATAAATGCAATTTACTTCTCTTTCTACCAGGGAACTGCATTATCCATTTGTTTGTATTTAGTTTAATGCTCTTGTGAGTATTCGTTAAAGTATAATTGTAATAATCCTCAATTCTTGATTGATAATTTGAAGTATACAAAAAATAAAGAGGTTTTCTTGACAAAAAGAATTAGGAGTGTTTGTTGGTAATATAAGAAAACGCTTACATTATGTGTTCTTTGTCAAGTATGGAAAATGGAGGTTCCAGTTTGACAATTGTTGCAGATAAATTAGGAGGTTAGGTTTTTTCTTGGACTAGTCCTCATAATACCCTTGGATTGAAGAACTAGCAATGTGCAGTGGGCTTTGGCCTATACGTGGCTATTGCCATTGGACTATATTGTTGTTCTATTAATACAAAGTTTATAACTCTTAATTTTATTCATATTTTTTTCTCTAATTAGTTGATAATTTTTTTGGGGTAACTGACTCATGCTTTCAATCTGCTTGTATCAAGCATATTCTGTTTGATAGTATAGAGAATTTAGGTAGTATTTAAATTTTCTGGGAATTACAAAATGTGAGAACATAAGTTTGAGCCTCCAGCACAGCCACTTTGTGCAAGATTAATATTGAAACGCTCCGTATAGGTGGGACATTCAATGGGTACTGCCGAAACCTGCTGTCTATAACTAGTTCTTGTTGTCGTCTTACTATTGGACAAATCTGTCAAGCATACATATGCCAGCTCATGTGTAGAACTCAAAAAGAGAGCTTTAAGATAACCTTTTCTTCCATATATATGTGTGTGTATGTTAACCATTGGTTTTGTTGTTGATCTTGGTACAGTTTTGTATGTCTTAATCATGTAGTGAATGTCCTTAGATCTTCTATAACTCTCTCTAAAACTTCAGCTTGTAGATTGTCCCGCGTGTCGTTGTATATAAAATGCATGTTTATTAAATGTTTTTCTATAATTATGTAGGTTTTAACTAGGTTTAGTTGTAATTTTGTTGTTTTGAAAGTCTGAAGAAAAGTGTTGTCATTTTGAGGAGAAGAGAGTCTACTGTTGTTGCTCATGAGAGTATCATCATTTTATTTAATATTGTTAAGCCAATTTTATTTTTTATTATGAACAACTTTTCTCATTGCTTTTATTAAAAAACTTGACATTTTTTCATCCTTGTGACTGTCAACCACAAGGGGAAAAAATAAATAAATCAAGAGCTGATCTCATCAAACCATTTTGTAGATCACACGTGAAGGGAGTGAATGATGTTCATATCGCAACTTCAAGGGAAATAAGTATAATCTGTAAATTAAAATTTATAGTCTTCTGAATGTTGGTATGACTCCAATTGCTTGCCACATGGGTATCATATGCTTATTTTAGTTAATTCTTCTCTCTCTTTCTCCATTTTTTTTCCCGGTGGAGTAGGGTGGCCATACTATGCATTTTTGGCAGCTGCATCTGGTCAATTAGCATGGCAGATTTGGACCGTTGACTTATCATGCCGGGCTGATTGCAATAGAAAGTGGGTATTCTTTAGAGAAAATTGTGTAGCTTTGTTGAGTTCTGTAGAAGTTCAATATGCTTTTTTGTAACAAGAGCATGGATTGCAGGATGATAGAATTCCAGCAGTCCAGCTCAAGGATCGATATCTATGGTGAGAGCTGGTCTCAACAGGGAGAACTACTTTTGTTGCTAAGCTTGTAAAACATTCTTCCGGGAATGGATCAAGCTCCACCTCCTCTACTGTAGTTTCCTTATAAAACGCATACAATATTAACTTTTATATAGAATTACAGTTCTGAAAACCCTTACAAATCTAACTCATATATGATGTCTAGTACAAGATACGCAGGATTCCTTGGATTTGGTCATTTAAATCGATGCATCATGGATATTGATCCATTTAGTGGACTTGTGACCTAGAAAGTTACCTGAAAATGAGATCATAACTTTTAGATTCTCATATAACTCTACTCAATTTATGTTCTACTACTCATCATCTAAGATCTATATAAATATGTGTCTGCCCGTGAGTGTGTACAGATATGTTTTTTTTTTTGGCTCCCTTCACTGAGGTCTTCAAATGGTTGTGGCTGAGCCGTATTTAACTATATATATCTCATTTTGTGGCTGATTTTCCCGCATCCTGTAGAACTGTAGATCTTATGTTTTTCTAATTGCTCTGCTATTTCCAGCATTTAGATACATGCCTGAGCATAATTTGGAATCAATGTGCTTTAGATTTTGTTCAGAAACTTGCCACCAGATAAATTTCATAAATAGAACTTTGGATTACTAGAATATACCTTAACAGTCTTAATGACCACGTTGCCATCTTCACAGCTCAATTATTTCAACTGTGGTTCATGTTTCCTATTTTCTTTTTTCTTTTTTTCCATGATTTCCCCATAAAGTGTCTTTTCGATGTAATTGTTGCACTTTATTTATGAGAGTATAAATTTCTTGATTCTATTAATATTTTCATATTACATGAGGATGCAATTGAAACAGCTACCCTTGAGATTCAGCCTCCAGTCCTTGTACCCTACCAAGGTCCAATGAGCTTCCCAATGATGAAAAAACTAATAAATTGAAAGGTTTCATGCGTCTTCTTTTTCTTTGATCAGTAAGAGCGGTGCTGTTTTGTTTTCTTTTTCTTTTCATCATTGGCCTTTATAACAAAATAAATGGTTATAAGATGGTGTTATGATGTGTGTTTTACATTATTCTTTACTTTTAATTTTCCGTGAACATTATAAAGAATTCATGTTTTATGCATTGAATACCAAGTAATTTTTTGCTACTGCCTCGTTCTAATTTTGACAAGTACTGATTTGCTTGTCCCTTTTCTCTTTCTTGTGTTAGATTTGTCTCCAATAAGTGGTTTGGTGCTATTATCTTCAGTGGGATTCCAATAAGTTTTAGAATTGTCCATGTGGTTAAATGGACATATTCACTCTCAGAATCCAAGCCTGGGAATGGGGATTTCGGTGACTCAAATTTTGGGGTGGGACACAGTGTGCCCCTGTGCCAAAAAATGACCCGAGGGCCGTCATGGTTTCATACAAGCTCCAATCCCTCGAGGTTAGAAGTAACATCATGACTAGTTACTTTCTACCTTGAAGTGAAGAACTTGTATTCTTCCACGCAATCCTTGCTATGAGAGTTATCACTCAGGGTCACGATCTTGAAGCCACATGATCGCCCATCCATCCATCATCTCTCGTAGCCCCTAGAGTATGCCAAGGTAACAATCTCAGTGTATTTATCGAAACATACTCGCGAGGAGAGATGGCCCCCAATCTCTCCCCTATCCTTCTTGTGAATTAAAACCATTCAAAACCAAATAAATACCTTCGCGGGCTTGACCTGTGACCATTTCTTGAGTTAAAGCCACCCATGACCGTTATCCTTATCATAACCGCTATCTCCAAAGAGCTTATAAAACCGCATTAATTGTCAAGTGAGCCAAAATATCGGGTGATAATCACCAGAAAAGACCTACTGAGGTCACGAACAAGGACCAAAAAGTCTCCCTAGACCCATTAAGGTAGCGGGGAATGGCCAACTGCGACCCCTGGGTCATAGGGAAGGGTCACATGCGACCCCTTTGCTCTTCATTTGCCTTTTTTACTCTCTTTACTTGTTTTCTTTGCACCTTTATTACCCTTTTTGCTACTTACCTCTTTACTTGTTTTAGATCATAAGTGGCTACGCTCCACAAGGAGCATTAGATTCACTTGATGCATGAAAGTATCTTTATAGGAGGTGATTTTAATGGTCATGTAGGAGTTCGACGAACAAGGCACACCCGAATTCATGGAGAATATGGTTTTGGAGAAAACAATGAAAGTAGGGAGGCACTCTTAGGCCCTGTTTGGATTGCCTTTTGAAAAGCGGCTTTCGACTTTTCATGCTCAAAAGCCGTTTTGGAGAGTGTTTGGATTAGTAAGGTGGAAGAGTTTCGGAGTCTAAAAAGAGCGTTTAAAGGAAGCTGGGGGATACTAGCTTCCTGATTTAGCTTCTGCTTCTCTTTTTCTTTTGCGTAAAAGCCGAAGCAAAAGCTCTGCCTAACAGGGCCTTAGAATGTTTTAAAAGCTCATGATCTAGTGATTACAAATGCATTTTTTTTATAAAAAAAAAGGAGAGCATTTAATTACGTTCAAGAGTGGCATGAATAAGACACAAATAGATTATTTTTTGTATAGAAGAGGGGAGCAAAATATATGGATTTTAGCAGAGTTCTATGTCTGTTTTTTTTTTTCTAGTTGGGGGTCTCACACTTTTGTGCCCACACCGGGGCTCGAACCACTCCCCTCCTCTTTGAGAATGTAGAAGTTATACCATTGGCTTACAAACCTTTGGTATATAGTAATATAGGTCTGTTTTTTTATCATTGACTCATTGGACATGCCATATTGCCTTGTGATTACCAATAACAAATCCTGTTCATATGGATAGTTGAAAATTGCAATCATACATGGCCACAAACTTATTAGATATAAGACAAGAAAAAGGAAGAAGTACACTCCAAGAATAGCCAGTTTCAAAACTACAGAGGACTTGTTCAAATGACAGTTTAAGAACCAAACTTAGTTTTTATTCCATTAATAACATCTTCTTCAATTTGAATGCTTTAGTCAACACATCAATAAGAATTGAAGGTGTTGAAACAAAGAGAGTTGTAGGAAGGACAACAACCCATGCAACTAGCTATTGAAAGCCATAATGTTCAGGGCTTTCCCTTCTCCAACATTCAGCTGAAAGTGCATGAGTCCCACAATACCTTCCGTATAGATCTTTTGGTGTAAAACCTCTTACTGAGATCATTAGGATCTTTATGGTCATGAACTAAGTTTATGTTTATTATTTGTTTTCTATTGGACCATATATTGTAGTGTAGGTTAGGTTTTGTTTATTTTTAGGAATAATCATGAGAATGTGAAATCATGTTTTTTTATGATATAATATGAGTTCTCTATATTTCTTTTACATCCACTTTGATTAGAGCATAAGTGGGACACTTAGTTTATCAATGGTTAAAATTGAGTTTATGATTTAAGAATTGATGACTAAGTTGCTCTATTTATTTATATTTAGTGGTGAATCTTTTGAATCTATATAATTTGTACACTAGTCCAATTCTGAGATAATTGATTAAAAACGAATGTGAAGTTGACTAGATTACATTGTATGAATAGAAAATTGAACATTTACATGATTGAAAATAAAAAGAAAAGATTCTATGTTTATTGAATTCAGTAGAAAAAGAAAAGAAATATAAAAAAAAACGTTGCTGAAAATCTAAGACAAAAGGAAAAGTCTACCTTCGGGGTTTGTCCGAAGCTACCACAACAACAAAATCTCTAATGAGATATCAAATAAGAAATTGCTTTGAGAAAAGAACTGGCTGCTTGTAAGAGTGAAAGTCGTTGCCTTAGAAAAAAATTCATGTTTAAAATTTGATCATGTGCATTCTTAATGCTTATTGTCGAATGTGCTTTAGACAAATGATCAAAGGAATTTGATTAATTATTAATGAAGTTGGATTGCATACACACACTTGAATTTATTAGATGAATTTCTACAATGTTTTTAAATATTGTGAATTAAGATTCTTGTTATGATCATGAGATTAAAGATGGAATTTATTGATTAACTTATGGGTTTTAAAATTTTGTGTTTATAATTTTCATATATGTTTTTGAAAATTTATAACTCATTTTGTTATATTTTGGAAAAAATATGTTTTAAATGTTTACATGATATTTCCTAGGTTTTTTTTTTTGTTTAAAAAAATTCCAAAAAGATTTTCTATATTTTTAGAATATTAGGATTTTATTTTATTTTTTAAAAAAAAGGTTTTTGAGGCAAAATTGAATTCTGGTCAAACCTTTGGTCAATATCTGATTTAGCTAAACGGAACCGGTTGCATCGTATGCATAACCGGTTGCGTTAGGCCATTAGGCAATTTTAATGTAATTCCCCGCTCCAACACATGGTATGATATTGTCCGCTTTGGGCCTAAGCCGCACAATTTTGCTCTTGGATTTTATCCCAAAAGGTCTCATACCATTTGAAGAAAATACACTACATATAAGGACATCTCCTTCTCCACACCCAGGCGATGTGGGATTGAGCACATTGTACCCTGTCAATGTAGTAGCTCAGCCCAGTGTCTGTATTCGCACCCGCCCACTCACACCCGTCCACAAGGGTTACTATAATCCACCCCCTACGAGACTCGACGTCCTCGTCGGCACACTTTCGGCTGGGTTCAGGCTCTGATACCAACTGTAATACCCCGCTTCAACACATAGTATGATATTGTCTGCTTTGGGCCTGAGCCGCATGGTTTTACTCTTGAATTTTATCCCGAAAGGCCTCATACCATTTGAAGAAAACACATTACATATAAGCACATTCCTTTCTCCACACCCAGGCGATGTGGGATTGAGCACCTTGTACCCTGTCAGTGTGGTAGCTCAGTCCAGTGTCTTTCTTCGCACTGGCCCACTCACACCCGTCCACAAGGGTTACTACATTTAAGAGCCCACGTGACTTCATTCGGTCACTCTTTCTCTCTCACATTCTCTTGAATCTTTCTCTCCCTCTTTACACTAGTTTTTCATCCCTTCTTTCTCACTCTTTATTAGATCATATTAGGGTTGATTGTATGTTGTTTGTGGATTAATTGGTGGAAGGGATTATTGTTTTGGAGTATTGTGTTGATTTTGAGGAGATTGAACAAACAAAAGGCATTCAAAGCTTAAAGTTACAAGGGTTGCACACTAGGTGTTTGACAAAATTTCCAATTGGCCTTTACACTTCTAGAGTTGAAGTTCCTCTATCTCCAGAAAGTCGAATTTCTGTTTAGTTTGAATCATTTCAACGATGAGTACAATTTCAATAACTACAAGAATAATATTGGTTGTCAGGTGATGAGATGTGAAAGAAAATTTGATTTGGATAGTATTTTCAAGGACTGGTATTGCGATTTGTTAATTATTTTAGGATAACAAGTGAAAACCACTAGCAAACCTTGGGAAGGATTGTGTTCCAGACATGGTTCGTTATTTCTATAGGAACATTATTCTTGAGTCTGGTGTGAATGAACTATGGATGAAGGTTAAGTGTTTTGGCATTGAGATTTTGGTGACTGATGCTTTAATTGCATAGGTAATTAGAGTTCTAGAGGTTAAAGTTGGTTTAATATCGCCATATGACAATTTATATGAGAACGAGCCAACTTTTGAGATTATGATTAGGACTCTTTGTGTTGAGAATGCACCTTTACTTATTAATAGAATTTCTGGTGCTTATGTCACTAACAATGTCCCTGGGCTCAACCTCATTGTCTCATACACTATAGATCCTCATGATCACAAGGGTAATTTGATGAGGCATCAGGCTAAGATTTTGTATCACATAGTGAAGAATGAAAAGATTAATCTTCCAGCTACTATCACGATAACAATGCTCTATGAGATTGGACATTTTAATACTGTAGCTGCTTTGACCTTTTCTTTTATTGTAATGAAGATTCTAAAGAAGGAAAGGGTTTATATTCTTTCTCATGCTGCTAGAGAAAAGCCCAAGGGTAAGTTCACTTCTTCTAGCATCAAGACTTCAATAACAAACAAGTTGAAAGTTAGAGCTCAAAAGGAAGGAATCAGAGGAGGAGTTCAAGTTCAAGAAGGTGTTGAGGATGCTCCTATTCCTGATATCTATGTTCCTGATTTTACTCATCATGTGATTGTCAGACAGTACAACTAGTTCATGCGAGGATGAGAAAGGTACTTCAAACGACAGTTTACTGAAATCAAGGACATGATTCGGGGAAGTTCTTCAAGAAATGAAGCTACCTCTGAAGAAGAAGCTAAAGAAGTGGAGTAGGTCTTTAGGTTTGACCTAGTTAGATAGTTTTTGCTAGACTGAGTTTTTATTTCTTATATGTTCTATCTAGGTTTCTATGTTTATTTGTTGGACATGTTTCTTTGAATATTTGGTTTGTAACTCAATATTTTTGGTACTCATGCTTATATGCTTTGAGTGGAGTTTATGTTATCCATCTCTCTTTTAATCATTCTATGTTAGTTTCTTTCTTTAATCTTACTTTGTCAATTTACTTCAAAAAGGGGGAGATACCTAGTATGCTTGATATGACTATGATTAATTAAGGGGGAGTTTTTTTTAGATTTATTAATATGATTATATTTCTTTATTAAGCTTTCACAAGTAGTGTTTGTTTGAATGATGTGCAAATTTCTAATTTCTTCTTCGCAAAGTCACTACATGTGAAGCTTGATCTTATGATACTTGATGTTCTTCTAGTAATATTTCTTTGTAAATTGGAATATATTGTAATATGATTTTTCTAGTGGGTTAGGTTGCCTTAACCCCACAACCAGTCCAAAATAGTTCTCTATTCTTATGTTTTTAATTGTGGCAAGTTGAACTGATTGCAATTATTTAACAACCGGTTGCTTTTTAAAACAAGAAGATTGAACCAGTTGCATCGTTCCCATAACTGGTTGCCTTACACAGAAAGTTTACTTTTTAAGTAAGTTAAGTCCTATTTTGAATTGGATTAGTTCTTAAACTTTCCAAAATCATTGGAAAACATTTCTAATTGATTTTAAACTATTGTTTTTAAAGTAAAATTAGGAATTCATTATCTATATAAACTCTTATATGTTTTCTCTCTAATTATGCTTTTAAAAGAATTATCCTAGTTTTAAAAAGAGAAAGCTGTGAGATATTTTTGAACAGAAATTCCTATATTCTGTTTATGTTTAGAGAGCACACACATATATACAATGAGTAATTTAGGTTGTCCCTCTCTCTTTGTTTCATCAATCAAAGAATACTTCAGAAATTTCTTATTGATTAAGTCATTAGATCATTTAGTTTCTTCTCAATGGTTTGTTGGGGAGAAAGGAGAAAAAGATCGTATTACAAAGGGGACAAAATACTTACCGAGGGTTCGTGTTTTTCTAATTACTCTTTAGTAAAGATTGTGACGTTAGTAAGAAGCATGCAGCAATTGGACAAGGAGTCACAAGAGTAAGCCTAAGGTTCCACATCAAGTTCTTGGCCGAGTAGAGTGGTTGCGAGTCTATGACAGACTCTATTGTTCTTTACTTCGATGATAGTGGATTTGGTTCTCTGGGACTAGTGGACTACAAGCCTCACCTATGGCTTTTTTTTTTTGGTTCTGAATTGTTCACGTACATCAGGTGTTATTCTGAACTTTACTTGGCAGGGAATGATAGTTGAGCACCTGAACACAATATTTTTTTTTCCTGACTTGATAAGAAAAAGACTACAAGGCCACAGGGCCACATTCAACTTCCTCTTCTACGGCAGCATGGAGTCAAACTGGCCAAATGGACCACTGCAAATCAGAGGTTCTACAATTCACAGTCCATCTACTAATTAAATGGGCAACGTGATTACAACTTCTACTAGCCCAGCTCAAAGTGAAATCCGAATGAGACCTCAACAGGTGTTTAACATCTTCAACTACAACTCCACCTGATCATTACTAGGCTTTAAACTCATAACTGCTCTACAGTCTCCCTCCACAAACATCTTATGATATCCCCATTGAGCCAAAATCATCAAACCCTCTCTGAGAGTAAGTGCTTCAGTAGTTTCTGCACTCTCAACCACCGGGAAGTGCCACGACACGACTTTGAGCGAAAACTTTTATGATTTCTCAAAATAGCACCCCCTCCACCTTCCTTAGAAAGAGAGTTGAAAGAAGCATCAATGTTAAGCTTTAAAAAACCTTCATTTGGCGGGGACCATGACTCGGGATGCGCTGGCTCAATTGAAGGAGAAAAACAACGGACTAATCAGGTGTCGCTTAATCTATCATTGCTCTTATTAATGCCTCAACACAAAGGTCTTGAGATTTACACACACACAGTATTCAATTGCGCAGAACTTGCCTCCTGCGCGGTTGTCTCTAACTTCAAAAGGTAGATTGTTTAATTGGATCCAGAAAACTGTTGTATTCCATAATGCAAGTACTTCGAAGGTAGATTGCTTCCATAATACTATTGGTGCATCTTCGCCGCCTTCTATATATATTAAACTATTGGCTTTAGTTTTTCTATACAAAATTCACCATTAATCACCTTAAATAAATAGATAAACTTTTTAAGTTTGATAGACTTGCTTTCCTTCCCATGTATTTCCGCTCACTCCAGCATATTAAGGTTTGCTAGCTTGCTGCACTCTGTCAGCTTAGGGCAATTCCAAAGCGCCACTGTTAACAAATTTGTTAAGTTTGAGAGATGTGCCAATATTTCCAATGATTCACAATCCTCAATAGATAAATGGACTAGACTTGAATAATTGACTCGGTCCATTAAGGCTTGAGCCCAATTCTATTAATTCACTAGTTAACCTCTACTCCACTAATAAAAGAGATTAATTGCACTCCAATTGAAAAGTAAATAACCATCAAGTCAATGTTGCATTTAACCCCTCTATGCATAATTGGTTATCGGATAAATAATACCATCAATCCGATCACACAATAAAAGTATTCATTATTATTTCCAGATTATCTCTACTTGATCACATAAAACATTTTGGTGATAAAAATAATATATTTATAAACAATTTTCATCAAACCACACGAAGGCCTTCGAATTTACTTGTGATCAAATATAATCAATACGAAATAAATACAATATATATCATCGATGCAATTCTTAAAAATATAACCCTCTAACTATTAATTAAATAATTACCCAAAGTGTCGGTCTAAGGATTCCGAAGTCTCCGCCGAACAAATCAAAGTAATTATCGATCAATATTAGAGTCAAATGCCATGACCATGATAGGGAGAAATTGTGTAAGACGGCTCTCACAATATTTCTCAACCTATCTCCGGTTCATGTCTTAATTAATCAAAGAGTCCATCCTTTATTACCGACAATGAACCATTTATGATTGCTATTTATATCTCTTGTATATGAATGCCATCACATACATATAAATAATACATGCAATCAAGTGGACACATTAATACATTACATTCACCAATTGTATAAAGCATGATTCTAATTTCAAATTAATATAAGGAACAAAAAATCTTTTACAACCAATATTGAATTTACTATGCTAGGGCATAAATGCCATCAGCTTGAATAATCATATAAATAATCTTCAAATTCTTCAACAAAAACCTACAAAATAAAGATAGAAAATTAAGCATACTGCATGTCATTCTTTATATGACATATACTTTTAGTCGAGCCAAAAAAAAAAAAAAAGAAAAGAAAAAGAAATGATCATGATCATGATCATGATCAAACGTAACTAATCTCATAGGCTTTGAATATTGTACATTTCCTAAGTTTTTGGTAACCAACCATTTCATGCTTTGAATAAATCTAGATGTCCTAGCTAGGTTTCATATAACCAAGATCTAGGCTTTGAAAAGTTTAATTTCCAAGGTTTGGGATAACAAATCTTTGATGCTATGAATTTCCTACTTGTCAGAAAAACAACCCTTTGAATAGTCTAATTTTCAGATTCAGATAATCGGCAAGGTAGGGTTCAAGTAGTAACATCTTAAATGAAATTGGGATAGTCTAACATTAGATTCCAAAAACCACTCAAAACGGACTTCAAGTAGTGTAACTTCAGATAATGGATATACACCTAAATAGGCTTGGGATAATCTAACTCAGGATCTAGTATTGTGCCTTATTTCCATTATGACCAGCATCCCACCTAGGATATATGCATGGGGGTGGAGAAGAAACCGGCGAATCAAATAAATAAATAAATAAATAAATAAAAGAGAGAGATGTGGGCATATCCTAAAATAGGAATATCCAATTAATTTCTAAAAATGAAATAAAATCAAATAGTTGTAGCAATTTTTCTTTCAATGTCCATACCCGAGTGTTCGGTAGATGCGGTATGTTTTTTAGTGCTGGGCACCGTGACACTTGCAGTTCCTCCAAGGATTCCATAGCCTCAAGGCCCTTGATCTCTTGTAAGTTTTCGCAATCACCAAGCTTTAAGATTCTCAACATTTTCAAGTTTGACAGATTGGGTAATTTTGCTATCGATGTGCATAAATACAATTGCAAAAATTCTAATGATTCCAATTTGTCAAGCCCTTGGATGTTATGCACATTCGGACAAGAACAAATAGATAATCTTTTTAGGTTGGATAGATTTGCTTCCCGCTCACTCAGCATATTAATGTTTGCTAGTTTATAGCACCCTAATATATCCAAACTTGTCAATGATTCCAATTCTCCAAGCCCCTGCACCTCTGTCAGCAGGCAATTCCAAATATACAGTTTCAACAAATTTGACAAGCATGAGAGATCTGCCAATATTTCCAATGATTCACAATTATCAATAGTTAAATCGACTAGACTTGAGGGTAGCCCGAAGATAGAATGAAGAGATTCACACGAGTATAGACTAAGAAACTTGAGCTGAGAAAGAGCACCAATCTCTTTTGGTAGGGTCCTCACGTGGACAGTATCTAACTTCAATTCCTCCAATTTGGATAATTTTCCAATATCTCTAGAAATGTCCACATCTTCATACCAACGGGACAAGTGAAATTCCTGTAAATTAACTAGATCTGCAAGATTCGGGATACAATTGACACGCAGAGTTTTCAGACACGAGGGAAGCTCTGGCAGCATTTTAAGCTTTCTACATTGTCCTAAATCAAGGTTTTGGAGGCAAGTGAGCTCCAAAATGCTTCTCGGTAGGCTTTTAACTTTTGTTCCGGAAAAGCTCATGAATCTCAAAGACGACAGTTTCCCCATAATACTAGGAATGTCCCCCTTTAAATCATGACAATGTGAGGCATCTATCACTTCCAACTTCTCTAGCGTCCAAATTTCATTAGGTAATTTCCTTACCCGAGTAGATGAAATGTTGATCACCTTTAAATTCTTCAGATTACCAATAGATGGGTCAATTTCAACCAAGCTTCTACAGGATTGAAGATTCAATATCTCCAGATTTGGATATGATGAAAAGTCAAGAGTTCTCCGTAAACCACATTTAGCCAATTCCATAACTTTCAACTTATTTGCAATCTGTTAAAATAAAAATAAACGAAAGAAAAAGATCAATTTCCAACAAGTTTATGATGAACCAAGGAAAAGAAGTAAATAAATTTTACAAGACCTTGATTTGACTCCAACCCGCCCAGTCTTCCGTGATGTTACTCTCTGATAGATCAAGAATGACTAGACTTTCCACACAAAAATTGCTTGCTCTGAAATGTCGAGGGCAGTCATACCAACGAAGCCATCTTAACCTTGACAAAAGAAACTTAAAATCGCCCACAATGTCTGTATAATTTACTTCGAGATACCTCAGATTTTCTAGTTTTGCAAACTCCTCTTTCATAAAGCAACTCATTTCCCGATTTGTCCCATATGTAAAGCCCAAACTCAGGGTTTCAACCTCTTCTGTACCCTACCAATGGAAAAAATTCAAAATAAGTAAACAACAGATAAACACAACTTGCATTTTACAACAATGATTAATTAAATAAAGAGTACAAAATTCAACTCACTCAAATCTTACCCTTCGTCCCTTCAACATGGCCAAAGTTTCCTCGTGATTCCACAACCTACTACGCTTTCCTAGACTCGTTTCTTCGCAGACAATTTTTCTACCGAGAGCTTTAAGTTGATTGTGCATCATCACCTCATTAGCATTCCCTACTTTTACTAGGGACATGAGACAAAGGACATCAAATTCTGTATTTGGGTTATAGCCACAATCATCCCACATGTAAAATAAAGTTGCTTTATCCATCCCACAAAAATGACATGCAATATCAAGAAATATCTGTTTTTGACCACAATTCAATGAGTCATAACTTATTCTCAATATTTTCTCAACTTTATCGTGTGGTATTTTTTCCAAATTTTTCAATGTTTCTTCCCATACCTCGAGCTTCTTCTCAAATAGAAATGAACCCATAACCTCAAGAGCTAAAGGAAGCCCTTCAGCAGAAGATGCAATCTTTCTAGAGATGTTGTCATAGTCTTTTGGGGGAAACATCTGTCTAAAGGCCTGCATGCTGAAAAGTTTAAGAGATTGCACAGAATTCATACATGAGGGTTCATATGTCGCATCCACTTCAAGAGCATTTAAAATGCGTTTGTCTCTAGTTGTAACTATAATCCTACTTCTTGGACCGAACCAATCTTGCTTTCCCACAAGCCAATTAAATTGAGACTTCTCGTTCACATCGTCAAGAACAATCAGAACTTTCTTTTTGAGAAACCTGTGTTTAATCGTATTGAATCCACTATTAACATCGACAATGTCAGGACACCAATTTAAGGTTTCAGTGAGAAGCTTCTTCTGCAAACTAACTAGACCATTGTGTTGCTGTGCCGTTTCTTGAACATCTGCAAGGAAGCTACGGCATTCAAAGCTCTCAAAGAGTTTGTTGTAGATAATCTTGGCAATAGTTGTTTTGCCAATACCACCCATACCAAGGATGCCAACAATTCGTACTTGGTTGGAGAAAACATCTAGTAATCTCATCATTTTGTTTATGTGATGATGGATTCCAACCAAGTTTATGTCATCTACAACCATGTAATTCTTCTTTAATTCTAGCAAAACTGTTGGAACAATCATCTCTGTTATCAATTTTCCTAGATACCTAATTGATACCAAGGCAAAAACAGAACAAATAATTAGTGCATACAAGGAAATTGAAGTAAACAATATTAGAAAAGAATAATTGATTCAAAATGTTTGAAGTAACTAACTATAACTTAACATCATAACTGCAAAGAGTAATCTAAAATTCTTCTCATATGTTTTTTATTGCTTATGACTTGTTTGAATTACAGAGACCAGCTATTTATGAGATTCCAATGCCATAAAATCAGATGAGAAAGGGGGTTATTGGATGTGAATGAATTACCCTTTGGTCGCTTTCTCCACCTCCCAGCCCTTGAGTGCTCCAGCCTCTCTTAATGCCTCCTTCCATTGCTTAACAGTAGTTTCAGGAAAAAGGCTCTCATGCTCGTGGAAGGCCGCCTCGTAACACCCCAATTGATGCCGAACATCGGAAGGTTTGACATCATAGAAGATGGGTAGAATCAGTTGTCCATTACTTCTCTTGCATTCCACCATCTTGACAAGCTCATTGAGGCACCATTTACTGGATGCATAGTCTTTGGAGAATATTGGGATGGAGATCCTGGATTCCTCGATTGCTTTGAGGAGTGCTGGTCCGATCTCTCCTCCTTTCCGGAGCTCGTCATCGTCTCGAAAGGTACGAACTCCAGCACCGTTGAGAGTGGTGTAGAGGAAATCAGTGAAGTCGTAGCGCGTGTCGGGGCCTCTGAAACTCAAAAAGACTTCGTATTCGCCTCCTCCGGCAAGGGATGTGGATGAATTTGCGTCAACATCCGCTGCACAGTCCATTTCAGATAAAACCGTCCTCCAATCTGTCAAGGTAAATCGAGTCTGCAAATTTTGAGCTACCCAAATTAGCTTCCTAGACAGGTGAACATGAACAGAATAATCTGTCTTTGGAGAAGATAAATTGGATCTTAGGATTGGTACACCCACAATTGTGAAAAGGAAAAAAAAAAAAAGAGTTAAGTTAAATGATTATGTGTGCACTAGTCTCTGCATGTGTGAGTGAATAAAGAAAGAAAAGAAATAGTACACGGTTTCCAGCGAGCTAAAACAATATGACATTGTCTCGAGTAAACCCAAGTCATTGTTTAATAGTTATTTTGCTTCTATTTTTTATTTGTAAAGAAAAGAAAAAAATGGAAAGGAAGGAATTTTTTTTTTAGAAAGGGAATTAAAAAAGTGAATATGTGTGAAGGTGCTTTGGTGTGTGTGGCTGGTCCTTGGTCATAGTCTTCGTTTGCGGCTAATTAAATGTATTAAGCCGGTGATGATTGCTTAAGGTGGACCAGGAGGATTGCAGAGGTACAACCAAGAAATAGTATAATAGCGAATACAACTTGAAAGTTCTCTAATTGAAGTACTCCTTAAATAAAATAATAAAAGTAAATATTTTTTTTGAAAAGAACCAAGTTCTTACACTGAAATTTAGTGAGGATAGATGACTGTCACGCTCTACGAATTTCACACTCTAACCTCGAGGTGGAACCAGCGTGAAATATAAAATATCAATAAAGTGGGTTATAAACCCATGACCAAGTTCCATCTACTACCACCCAGTAGAGGACTGATAAACATACCCTCTATATGAGGGACAATAAAATATACAGATATATATATATATACACTATTATCTCATTCAACCTGGTGTGTGAAATTCCTTTTGTGTGTTTGGAAATCAAATTATATTTTACCACTCGCAATAGAACGAATCCTTGAAGGATAGGGTTCTAGAAGAGGGTGTCGATCCCACAGAGACTACGTTGGTTTAATAGTTAAAATCAGAGATTGTTTCTTGTTCAACTTATAAACAAATTTTTGGTTATTTATTTAAACTACTTGCAAATATATAAATGACAATAAAATAAAGGAGTTTGAGAAAATGAGAAAATACTAGGACTTAGACTTCACCACTAGCCTCATAAATATGTCAATTTCATAATAAACATGGAAATTTATATAAATGTGTACTAATGACGCGTTTGGCAAGTACCACCTACAACGACGTCGCCAAGAGAATACATACACCTTAAAATACTATAATCCATCTGCGATAAGTGTGATTTTCCTACCTACCTACTTACCTAATTACCTAAGTGTAGCAAAATCACCGTCTCTAAGCATGGACTATGCAAATCTAGCTATGCATGTTATAGTGAAAACTAGTACAAAGCCATCACTTACACTCCTTGTGGAAGTATAAGTGTTTGAAGAACATGTGCAACAATCTAAAATTCTAAGACAAGAATGATAAATTAAAACACACGAACATATAGAATTTATAAACTTGTATTAAAAACAAGGCACAAGGCTAGGTACTAATACACATATATATATATAAATCCGAATTTATTAAAAATAAAACATATTTACATGGCTAGGGCTTTGTTCAAGCCCTAGAGAAGAGTTTAGTTGATCATTGTGGCAGGAAACAGCTCCATAGACAGAGCCACCCCAAGCTTCATGGTCTGTTGTAAGCTTTGCAAAGCTTCCCAATATTTCTCACTCTTCTTTCTATCCAAAAAATATTTCCAGTAGCTTTTTTTTTCTCTATTTCTTCCGTCTCCCTTTCTTTCTCTATTCTGTCTCCCGGCCTTCTGTTCTATCTAACTCCTTCTATTTTTCTATTTCTGTTATCTATCTCCCACTGTCTATATATAATGTTGTAAAGTTGGAAGATATTTTACAAATAGATATATGGCGCATTGATGGTAGCGGAACCGTCTCTTTTCTTCTTTCTTTGACATTCCTTCTGTCTCTCTGCACATTTGATTTTTTCCTTCAGCTTTATCTTCTTTTCCTTTGCTTTTATTTGACTCCACCAGCCGACTCTTCTTCTCTTTCTTCTTTTGCTTCTCTTGGCCTCCACCTGCTCTAGCCAATCTTTCCAACTGTCAATTATACAGAAGAGATATATATATTATATTCAAAATATCTCTCTCTCTTTTCCAGCCGGCTCTCTCCCTTCTCCCAAATATCTTTTCTTTCTTCTTTTTTTTTTTCTTTTTTCTTTCTTTCTTTGTCTTGGTCTATCTCTCCACGTGATCTCTTTCTTTTTCTTTGTCTCCACCTGACATAGATATATAATGTATATATATATCTACATATTATAATATAACATAATATAGTACATAAATATAATATACACTAACATACACTATAATATAAAATAGCATAAATAATACTATAATATAATAATACAATGATACACATATATATATAAAATATAATATTATAATATAAATAACACACACTATAGAATAATATAACATAAATAATATAATATAATATAATGATACATATATATATATATATATATATAAAATATAATATATAAATATATATAAAGTGTAATATTATAACATACATATATATATATATATATGTATATATATACATATACCGGCTATTAGTGGAAGTGGGTGAGGTTTGAATGCTTTGTGAGGTGCTGCCAAGTAATTGAGGGCATGTGGGTTTGCTGGAGGAAGTAAATGCGTTTGGTGGGTTTGGTCATGGCTGATGGTGAATGTGTGTGCATGAAATATATATGAAATATAAAACTAACTATATGTAATAATATACTAAATAAATAACTATAAAAATATAAGAACATAAATAAATATATACAATGTATCTTAAAGAAAAACTAGAGATATAAAAATATATAAAAATAAAAATATTACTATATATACAAAATAATATTAACACAAATAATATATATATATATATATATGTATATATATATAGGCTGGACGTGGGTTTTGGTGAGGCAAAGTGGTTGGGAATGAAGGTTAATTGCATGTGCTGGAGGAATTGAATGGTTGGGTGGGCTGATGAGTTGTATTGGGTTAGAAATGGGTATTTAATGATGTGGGCTGTTTGTTGGAAGTTGGTTTTGGGTTTGGGCTAGTTAGTACATGGGCTATTAAGATGGAAGTGGGCTTTTAGGTTGGATAGTTTAGAATTTTGGGCTGGTTTAGTTCATGGGCTAATTAGTTATGAATAGTTATATAGTGTATAAAATATATAAACATACTAAAATTATAACTATATTAATATACATAAAATACTATATCTATACAAAACTATATCTATACAAAATTATAAATATAAAGAACTAAAATCTAATATTAAATTTATATAAATACTAAAATATATACATCTATATATAAAAATAAAATAAAATAACTTAAAGAAATAAAATAAAATAAAATAAAAATAAAATAATACTAATAAATAAACAAATATATATAAATACACATAATGCACCATTAGACCATTGGAATTTCTTGAAGAGACATTATTGAAGACGAAATCACTTGATTTGACTGATTTTACGGGTAATGTCCTGAAAATACCAAGAACAAGAAAATAACATAAAAATTATAAATTAAATGCAGTTAAGGAATTAACATATGTATTTAAAAGGGCTTGAATGTGCAACATTCAGCGCTTATCACACCCCCAAACTTACATATTGCTAGTCCCTTAGCAATACAAAAGGATTTTATTTAAAACAACTACCCTACTTCCGCTTTCGTGGGAAACACGGTTGCATTTAGCGAATGCAACAAGCCTTTTAAACCCCTAGACACGTCTAGTGGACGAGTGAAGTCTCATTGGGTTTAACATGCTTGTTAACCTCACAAAAATATGCAAAAATGAATTTTTCTCTCAGTTATCAACTAGAAAAGGATGATCACCCAATTTATTTTCAAAGTGACAAATGCAACAAGTATTATGGAACTGTAAGGACATCAATAAATATATACCTTTAAAAACTAGAATTAGATGACAGTCCCCACATAATGGTCAATTCGATTACCAATACAAGTGCAAGCCCTAAAATCCTTTTTGAAAAGTGAACATACATCTTAATTTGTGGCTTATTACCGTAATTGGAGAATAGAGACAACATCCGTCTTTAAAAGAAATTTTTTTTTTTTTTTTTTTTTTTTTGAACAAAATCACAAAAGCAAACTATCAATTCACAACATATTTACAAAAGCTTACGTACAAGTGACTGTGCAATGTCTAACTCCTTTAAGCTTTCTAGCAAGCCCATGTAGCAGCGTTGGGTCAATGACTCCCAAACCGGACGATTTTAGGGCATTAGGTGAAAAGACACCCCGAAGAACTTAATAACCGAGCTTACTAGGCTTCGAACTTAAACGAGCCAATTGCTTCTTTATTGCTCAACCTTGCACACTTTTTAGCCGCGAACACTCCATGCTTCCTGCGGCACAGAGGCCCGGCTTATTGAGTGAGAAGGCTTATTGCAACTTTTTTTTTTTTTTTTTATATTTTTTTATTTTTTTATATAAAAATAGAATGCCAACGGAAATCGTTCTCCAAGTTATTCAATTAGAAACAAACATTTCAAAATTCTCCATACGACGTATACCCCACAATTAAAATGTACGTGTGCATGTTTGTGTTGTTAAGGACAAATTTAGGGCAAGAACTGTACAATTATCAAAAACTGAACAAAAATGTAGACCGTTCTAACCTAACACATAATTTTCAAAAGTTCAGTTATTTTAGGATGTCTAAGCTCCTAATTACATGATACATTTATCTTTGACATTTATTGGGGTATCACACCCTCAAAAGTAAGATATCATGGCAAACATGAAACAAAATTAAAATATATGCAAAAATTAAAAAAAAACTTTACAAGTATATACAAGTGTACCGTACCGTACCCCCAAACTTAAATTAATCATTGTCCTCAATGTTTGAAAAACAAGAAAAGTTAGAACAATGTTACCGGCATGGTTGATGGGTTTCAAAAAGGCAAAACATCAACCGCTTCAGGGTAATAGATACACGGGGTATGTGTCTTCAAAATGGATTGATAAAACCTGCATCAGGGTGAACTACATACCAAACATATTATAGAAGAACTGGAAATGAAATAATTACACATGTACACATAGGTAAAAAGCAAATATTCCATTAATTCGACAATTTGTGAATACAAGTGATAGAATTTATGGAATACAAACGAAATGCTGTAAAAATATCAAAATGGTGCCAACATGGCACATGACAAGTATTGAAACAAAAATAAACTGACATGAAGAAAAGTGGAAATAAAACTGGAAATCCTAAACTAATACTGAGGTGGTGGCGGTGTGGTTGATGGGTTTCAAAAAGGCAAAACATGAACCACGTCAGGGTAATGGATACACCTCTAATATTGCTCGTGGGAGCCTTAATGCACATTTTTTTCCTCAAAATTCGTTTCAAAAAATGGATTTGACGGGTCACATGGAGCATGATAGGTCCATGGAAATGCCAAGTTTACCGTCTACGGTGAGACGTAAAAACGGATCATAAGTCCAAATATACGGGATCCGTCAAGTCGACGACATCCACGTATTCCATTTGTATTTGACTATTCACACAAGGTTTCACTCTTTGCCCGTTAACTTTGAAAAGCGTTCCATCTTTGGGATCCTTCAATTCCACCGCTCCGTGGGGAGCAATGGAGTTTATGATAAATGGACCGTCCCATCGAGAACGAAGTTTTCCGGGAAATAGGCGAAGCCTAGAGTTGTAAAGCCAAACTTTTTGGCCCGGAGAGAGTGATTTGGCTCGGATCTGACGGTCATGAAAGGCTTTGGTTTTTGCTTTATAAATTTTTGCACTTTCATATGCGTCATTCCGTAATTCCTCCAATTCATTTAATTGGAGCTTTCGGTTTGAGCCAGCCATTTTCATGTCGAAATTGAATTTCTTGATAGCCCAAAAGGCTTTATGCTCAAGCTCAACCGGTAAGTGACAAGCCTTACCATACACAAGACGGTACGGTGACATGCCAATCGGGGTTTTATAAGCAGTCCGGTACGCCCACAATGCGTCATTTAGACGTTGTGACCAATCCTTGCGATCGGGGCGAACCGTTTTTTCTAAAATGTGCTTAATTTCCCTATTAGATACTTCTACTTGACCACTCGTTTGAGGGTGGTAAGGTGTAGCAACCTTGTGAGTGACGGAGTACTTGAGTAGCAAGGTTCGTCGGAACCGGTTGCAAAAATGTTTTCCGCCGTCACTGATTATCGCACGCGGCGTCCCAAAACGACTAAAAATGTTCGTTTGGATGAACTTGACCACAACTGTATGGTCATTGGTTCTGGTAGCCAAGGCCTCAACCCATTTAGATACATAATCCACCGCTACGAGTATGAACTCGAAACCGGAGGATTGTGGGAACGGGCCCATGAAGTCGATGCCCCAAACATCGAAGATCTCGACGATAAGGATTGGGTTCAAAGGCATCATATCCTTCTGGGACATAGCGCCAAGGCGCTGACATCGCTCGCATGAGCGGCAGAATGAGTATGCATCCCGATGCATGGATGGCCAGAAGAAACCACACTGAAGAATTTTAGAAGCGGTCTTTCGAGCACTAAAATGACCTCCGCATTCTAGTGTATGGCAGAAAGTAAGAATGCTAGGAATCTCACTCTCGGGCACACATCGGCGGATGATTTGATCGGGGCAATACTTGAATAGCTGAGGATCATCCCAAAAGTACATACGTACTTGGGAAAAGAAGCGATCCTTTTCGTGTTTGGACCAAGATGAGGGAATCTTTTCGGTAGCTAGAAAATTGACTATGTCAGCATACCATGGAAGTTGCTCGTGAGTGACCCCAAAAAGTTGCTCATCTGGGAAGGATTCGCAAACTGGAATTGGATCATGGTGGCACTCGATGAGAATTCGAGACAAGTGGTCAGCTACCACATTCTCAGTACCCTTCTTATCCCGGATCTCAAAATTAAACTCTTGTAATAAGAGTATCCATCGGATCAGTCGGGGTTTCGTGTCTTTCTTGGCCAACAAATGCCTAAGAGCGGCATGGTCGGAGTAGACAATGACCTTAGATCCTAAGAGATAAGATCTAAATTTGTCCAAAGCATAAACAACTGCAAGCAACTCCTTTTCCGTAGTTGTATAATTCATTTGAGCTTCAGAAAGGGATTTACTTGCATAGTAAATAACATGGGGCAACTTGTTTACACGTTGCCCTAAGACAGCACCCATAGCAAAATCGGATGCGTCACACATGACCTCAAATGGGAGAGCCCAATTTGGAGGGGTTAGAATTGGAGCGGTTGATAGAAGAGTGCGGAGAGTTTCAAAAGATTCAAGGCACGCTTCATCAAAGTGGAATGGAATATCTTTTTCAAGAAGCCGACATAAAGGTCGAGATATCTTGCTAAAGTCTTTGATGAAACGGCGGTAGAATCCCGCATGGCCTAGGAATGAACGAATGCCCCTCACCGATGAAGGTGGAGGAAGCTTAGCAATGAGTTCAACCTTGGCTCTATCAACTTCTATGCCTCTTTTGGACACAATGTGTCCAAGGACAATACCCTCTTGAACCATGAAATGGCTCTTTTCCCAACTAAGGATTAAATTCGTGTCCCTACAACGCTTGAGTACAAGTGTAAGATTATGAAGGCACGAATCAAAAGAAGGTCCAAAGACAGAAAAATCGTCCATGAATACCTCTAAGAACCTCTCCACCATATCCGAAAAAATAGACATCATACACCGTTGAAAAGTTGCCGGTGCATTGCATAGCCCAAAGGGCATGCGTCTATAAGCAAATGTTCCGTATGGACAAGTGAAGGTTGTCTTCTCTTGGTCTTGTGGGTCTATTGCTACTTGATTATAGCCGGAATATCCGTCTAAGAAGCAATAAAAGCTTTGGCCCGCAAGCCTCTCTAGGATTTGATCTATGAATGGAAGTGGGAAGTGATCTTTCCTAGTGGAAGAATTTAGTTTCCTATAATCAATACACACCCTCCATCCGGTGGTTGTGCGTTGAGGAACTAACTCTCCTTGTTCATTTAAGAGCACGGTGATGCTGGATTTCTTTGGCACCACTTGTGTGGGACTCACCCACTTGCTATCTAAGATGGGGTATATGATACCAGCATCGAGCAACTTTATAACCTCCTTCATGACTACTTCTTTCATGTTAGGGTTTAATCTACGCTGCGCCTCTCTTGAGGTTTTTGCATCTTCTTCCAAATGTATGCGATGCATACAAATGGAAGGATCTATGCCAGTTAGGTCGGCAACGCTCCACCCTATTGCGCCTTTATGTTCCGTAAGTACCGTTATGAGTGAACACTCTTGGTCATTTGTTAGATTTGAAGCTATGATGACCGGAAGGGTGTCACTTGGGCCAAGGAACACATACTTAAGAGTAGCCGGTAAAGGCTTAAGCTCAAGTTGTGGAGGAGACACAAGGGATGGAATAGGAGGGGTACTTGAAAGAGGAGGAAGAGGCTCTATCGGTGCCTTCCATTTCGGAAAGTCATTTACAACATTAACATCAAGCATTGTATTTACATCTTGAATTGATTGCTCGATGTCAAAGTCGTCACTATTGAAGTGACTTAGGCACGCCTCTAAAGGATCTTTGGTTAAGATGTGAGGAAGCATTTCTTCAACAAGTTCATCCACAACATCCACACAAAAGCACTCACTTTCATCATTGGAAGTGTGGTGGGATGCATTGAAGATGTTCAACCTTACCTTCATATTCCCGAATGAAATGTCCATCACCCCAGTACGGCAATTAACGCAAGCGTTAGCCGTAGCCAAGAAGGGACGACCTAGAATGATCGGAATATGACAAGTAGGGTTTTGGACGGGTTCTGTATCAAGGACTATAAAGTCCACTGGAAAATAGAATTTGTCCACTTGAATGATTACATCTTCAATGATGCCACGTGGTTGCTTTACCGAACGGTCGGCAAGTTGCAACACCACTGTGGTTGGCTTAAGTTCCCCTAACCCTAATTGTTTGTAAACTGAGTAAGGAAGTAAGTTAACACTAGCTCCCAAATCAAGGAGGGCCCTCTCGAATTCTTGGTCTCCAATGACACAAGAAATTGTCGGGGCACCCGGATCTTTGAATTTAGGAGGGGTGTTATGTTGAAAGATGGAACTTACTTGCTCAGTTAGGAGAACTTTCTTAGGAACTTGATTCCTAGATTTACGCTTTTGCGTGCACAAGTCCTTTAGAAATTTAGCATATGGGGGAATTTGCCTTATCGCATCAAGGAGAGGGAGATTAATTTTGACTTGTTTAAAAATCTCCATCATATCTGAAATTTTCTCTCCTTGCTTCCCAAAATGAGAAGGTTCACTCAACCTTTGTGGAAATGGAACTCTAGGCTCAAATGAAGCTTCTTGATTTGGAATAGATGGTAAATGAACTTCATTAGCTTTTCCTTTATCTTTTGCAAAATTTGGATGTTCGGAAGAAACATTTGGATTTGGAATCAAAGGAGCTAAATTTGGATTTAAATTGGGAAAATTTGGATTTAAAGAGTGCTCACATTCTTTCTCTCTTAGCTTATCAACTTGATTTTCTAGAATCCTACCACTCCTCAGAGTTGTAATTGATTGAGCTTGTTCTTGATGTTTATTCAAGGAAGAAGAAGGCTCATCAATTACATGTACTCCTTTAGGGTTTGCCATCGGTTGGCTCGGCAATCTCCCATCCTCTCTTCTATTCAATGCATTTGCTAGTTGTCCCATTTGGGATTCTAGCTTTGAGATGGATTGAGAGTGGGAGTACAACAGTTGAGTATTGGACTCAAGGTTGCCTAAAGCCGTCAAAACTTTGTCCTCAAAATTTGGATTCCGAGGTGGAGGTGGTGGAGTAGTGTAGAAACTTGAATTTGATTGATAAGGTCTAGGTTGGAAATGAGATGGACCTTGTTGTCCTTGAGGTCCTTGATTTTGGTAGTGACCTTGGTTTCCATATGTTTGATCTCTCCAACCTGGATTATAAGAGTTTTGATAAGAATTTTGGCCCGGCCTAGCATAGAGTGCATTCACTTGCTCTTGAGTGAATTCGGGGTATTGCCCCTTATAAGGACAATCCCTAATATAGTGAGAAGGACTAGAGCAGAAGGAACACACATCATGTGTAGGGGTAGGAATGGAACTCGGAGGAGTAGGAGAAGGAGAAGAAGTTCCCGCCAATATAACTTGGTCAAGTTTTTTAGAGAGAGCATCTATCTTCATTTCAGTTGCATGTTCCTTACGCAATTCAAAGATACTCTCAGCCTTGGCATTAGAGGGAACAGAAGTCTTACCCTTCCTTTCAATTGAAGAACGTTGAGATGAATTTTCGCTCAAGTTCTCGAAAAGAGTCCACGCCTCATCAGGACTTTTAAGAAAGAACGTACCCCCACAACTAGCATCTACCATTTGCTTATGGGGCTCACCTAGACCATCATAGAAACCTTGTACCAATTGCCATTTAGGAATAGCATGGTGTGGGCATGATCGCAGTAAGTCTTTCATTCTCTCCCACGTTTCATGAAAAAGTTCCCCATCCCATTGAGAGAAACTGATGATGGCTCTCCGCACATCACTAGTCTTTCCCATTGGATAATATTTCTTTAGAAATTCCTGTTGCATTTCTGCCCAAGAGTTAATAGAACGGGGCTCTAAGGAATTAAACCATTGTTTGGCTTTATCCTTGAGTGAGAAGGAGAAGAGACGAAGCCTTAGGTCATCTTCCGTGAAGTTGTTCAACCGGAGGGTTGAACACACTTCCAAGAAGTCATCTATGTGTTTGTACGGGTCTTCATTAGGTAGCCCATGGAAATAATTCAGAAGACTAATGGTAGAGGATTTGATTTCAAAGTGATTAGTCGCCACATTTGGGAAACGAATACACGATGGTGATGCATAGGTAGTTGGAACATAGAAATTCCTAAGAACCTCCACACCCGGTGGGGGTGGTGGTTGAAGGACTGGATTTTGCTGTGCATGTAAATTATCATTATGTGCCATGTTTTCTCTCCTGGGTTCTCTAAACAATTTAGGGTCCCTAAGGATGCTACTAGATTGTCTAAGAGTTCGTTCAAGTTCAAGATCAAAAGGTAACAATGGCAATGATAAGGATCTCCTACCTTGCATGTGAAAGCTAATCTCCTAAATTAAATAATAAAACAAAATTTAAACCATTAAGTGCACGAAATTGGATATTATATTCACAAAGAGTTCGATCTAAAGTGATAAATATCTAAAATGTAGCACTTAATAATTAAAAACAAAAATAATTACAAAGAATTTAAAGAATGAGTTAGGTTAAAAATCAAACTAGACTCAATCTTATGATTTTAGCAATTAAACCGTAGTCCCCGGCAACGGCGCCAAAAATTGGTGTGTGAAATTCCTTTTGTGTGTTTGGAAATCAAATTATATTTTACCACTCGCAATAGAACGAATCCTTGAAGGATAGGGTTCTAGAAGAGGGTGTCGATCCCACAGAGACTACGTTGGTTTAATAGTTAAAATCAGAGATTGTTTCTTGTTCAACTTATAAACAAATTTTTGGTTATTTATTTAAACTACTTGCAAATATATAAATGACAATAAAATAAAGGAGTTTGAGAAAATGAGAAAATACTAGGACTTAGACTTCACCACTAGCCTCATAAATATGTCAATTTCATAATAAACATGGAAATTTATATAAATGTGTACTAATGACGCGTTTGGCAAGTACCACCTACAACGACGTCGCCAAGAGAATACATACACCTTAAAATACTATAATCCATCTGCGATAAGTGTGATTTTCCTACCTACCTACTTACCTAATTACCTAAGTGTAGCAAAATCACCGTCTCTAAGCATGGACTATGCAAATCTAGCTATGCATGTTATAGTGAAAACTAGTACAAAGCCATCACTTACACTCCTTGTGGAAGTATAAGTGTTTGAAGAACATGTGCAACAATCTAAAATTCTAAGACAAGAATGATAAATTAAAACACACGAACATATAGAATTTATAAACTTGTATTAAAAACAAGGCACAAGGCTAGGTACTAATACACATATATATATATAAATCCGAATTTATTAAAAATAAAACATATTTACATGGCTAGGGCTTTGTTCAAGCCCTAGAGAAGAGTTTAGTTGATCATTGTGGCAGGAAACAGCTCCATAGACAGAGCCACCCCAAGCTTCATGGTCTGTTGTAAGCTTTGCAAAGCTTCCCAATATTTCTCACTCTTCTTTCTATCCAAAAAATATTTCCAGTAGCTTTTTTTTTCTCTATTTCTTCCGTCTCCCTTTCTTTCTCTATTCTGTCTCCCGGCCTTCTGTTCTATCTAACTCCTTCTATTTTTCTATTTCTGTTATCTATCTCCCACTGTCTATATATAATGTTGTAAAGTTGGAAGATATTTTACAAATAGATATATGGCGCATTGATGGTAGCGGAACCGTCTCTTTTCTTCTTTCTTTGACATTCCTTCTGTCTCTCTGCACATTTGATTTTTTCCTTCAGCTTTATCTTCTTTTCCTTTGCTTTTATTTGACTCCACCAGCCGACTCTTCTTCTCTTTCTTCTTTTGCTTCTCTTGGCCTCCACCTGCTCTAGCCAATCTTTCCAACTGTCAATTATACAGAAGAGATATATATATTATATTCAAAATATCTCTCTCTCTTTTCCAGCCGGCTCTCTCCCTTCTCCCAAATATCTTTTCTTTCTTCTTTTTTTTTTTCTTTTTTCTTTCTTTCTTTGTCTTGGTCTATCTCTCCACGTGATCTCTTTCTTTTTCTTTGTCTCCACCTGACATAGATATATAATGTATATATATATCTACATATTATAATATAACATAATATAGTACATAAATATAATATACACTAACATACACTATAATATAAAATAGCATAAATAATACTATAATATAATAATACAATGATACACATATATATATAAAATATAATATTATAATATAAATAACACACACTATAGAATAATATAACATAAATAATATAATATAATATAATGATACATATATATATATATATATAAAATATAATATATAAATATATATAAAGTGTAATATTATAACATACATATATATATATATATATATGTATATATATACATATACCGGCTATTAGTGGAAGTGGGTGAGGTTTGAATGCTTTGTGAGGTGCTGCCAAGTAATTGAGGGCATGTGGGTTTGCTGGAGGAAGTAAATGCGTTTGGTGGGTTTGGTCATGGCTGATGGTGAATGTGTGTGCATGAAATATATATGAAATATAAAACTAACTATATGTAATAATATACTAAATAAATAACTATAAAAATATAAGAACATAAATAAATATATACAATGTATCTTAAAGAAAAACTAGAGATATAAAAATATATAAAAATAAAAATATTACTATATATACAAAATAATATTAACACAAATAATATATATATATATATATATGTATATATATATAGGCTGGACGTGGGTTTTGGTGAGGCAAAGTGGTTGGGAATGAAGGTTAATTGCATGTGCCGGAGGAATTGAATGGTTGGGTGGGCTGATGAGTTGTATTGGGTTAGAAATGGGTATTTAATGATGTGGGCTGTTTGTTGGAAGTTGGTTTTGGGTTTGGGCTAGTTAGTACATGGGCTATTAAGATGGAAGTGGGCTTTTAGGTTGGATAGTTTAGAATTTTGGGCTGGTTTAGTTCATGGGCTAATTAGTTATGAATAGTTATATAGTGTATAAAATATATAAACATACTAAAATTATAACTATATTAATATACATAAAATACTATATCTATACAAAACTATATCTATACAAAATTATAAATATAAAGAACTAAAATCTAATATTAAATTTATATAAATACTAAAATATATACATCTATATATAAAAATAAAATAAAATAACTTAAAGAAATAAAATAAAATAAAATAAAAATAAAATAATACTAATAAATAAACAAATATATATAAATACACATAATGCACCATTAGACCATTGGAATTTCTTGAAGAGACATTATTGAAGACGAAATCACTTGATTTGACTGATTTTACGGGTAATGTCCTGAAAATACCAAGAACAAGAAAATAACATAAAAATTATAAATTAAATGCAGTTAAGGAATTAACATATGTATTTAAAAGGGCTTGAATGTGCAACATTCAGCGCTTATCACAACCCTTGTCCCAAAACAAAAACCGTCCTACACACCATACTGTTAGAAATTTTGAATGAAAATTAAAAGTGAAACAGTGCGATTCAAACTGAATAGATACCAAAAGTGTCTGTTAGTACCGAATAGACACAATTAGTATTGTTTAAAGTTGAAACTTGCAACCTTTTGCACCAAATGACGTGTCTCATGCCTATTCGGGTACTTTTGAAAGGGTACTAGTATGCCTATAAATAGGTCATTTACCTTCATTTGTAAAATATGTTTTTCTAGTTTCTTCTTCTTCTCTCTAAGCATCAAGTCTCCCTCACTATATAACCTAACCCAAGTGATAGTAAGTCTTAGTAGTCTGGTCTGAACCAACAGGTTAAGGTTAGGAGAGTCAAGTCCAATAGAGTACTAACACACAGGAGGTTTGCAGAAACTCAGTTGATTTGTAGTGTTGCTACCAATTGAGAGGAAGATCGTTGTATCCTAGGAGACAGTCGCCAAGGGTTCGTTCAACACCATTGCGGGAAGATAATTGTCTTAAAGACATAGAGTCTAACTCTAGCCTCGATCTATAGATTCTTCAGTATTTATATATTTTAAGTTCTGTTACATTTCCTATGGTTTATATAATATGTGATATATGTACTATACATGAGTTCAGTAGTCTAGATTATTACATGTGTTATAATCTTACTTGATATAGAAACTTATAGAAGGTTTTTATATATTGTAAAATGATAAGAGATTTTCTAATATATTTATATGATTTAACGTGTTACTATAATTGTTTTATATCTTAAATAGTAACATATACACATATTTTTCAACAATCTTAAAACAATTATGTGTTCTGCTATTGTATATATACTACTATTTAAGATAGTGATTTTATACAAAGTATAAAATATTGATGAGTTCAATATTAGTTAAATATTTGTGAAATATCAGTACCACAGAGTTTTCAAAAATGAGGGAAGCTCTAATGGCATTTTAAGCCCTCCACAGTCTCTTAAATTAAGGTTTTGGAGCCAAGTGAGCTCCAAAATGCTTCTTGGTAGGCTTTTAACTTTTGTTCCGGAAAAGCTCATGAATCTCAAAGATGACAGTTTCCCATAATACTAGGAATGTCCCCCTTTAAATCATAACAATCTGAGGCATCTATCACTTCCAACTTCTCTAACGTCCAAATTTCATTAGGTAATTTCCTTACCCGAGTAAATGAAATGTTGATCACCTTTAAATTCTTCAGATTACCAATAGATGGCTCAATTTCATCCAAGCTTCTACAGAATTGAAGATTCAATATCTCCAGATTTGGATATGATGAAAAGTCAATACTTCTCATTAAACAACGACATCTAGCCAATTCCATAACTTTCAACTTATTTGCCATCTGTAAAAATAAAAATAATCAAAAGAAAAAAGATTAATTTCCAAGAAGTTTACGATGGACTAAGGAAAACAAGTGTAAATAAATTTTACAAGACCTTCATTTGACTCCAACCCGCCTAGTCTTCCGTTATGTCACTCTCTGATAGATCAAGAATGACTAGACTTTCCCCACAAAAATTGGTTACTCGCAAATGTTGAGGGCAGTGATGCCAACGAAGCCATCTTAACCTTGGCAAAAGAAACTTAAAATCGCCGACAATGTTTGTGAAATCTACTTCAAGATACCTCAGATTTTATGGTTTTGCAAATTCCTCATTTGTAAAGCGAGGCCTTTCATATTTATCCCAAATCCAAAGCCCAAACTCAGGGTTTCAACCTGTTCTGTACCCTGCCAATGGAAAAAAATTCAAAATTAGTACACAACATATAAATACAACTTGCATTTTACAACTATGATTAATTAAATAAGGGGTACAAATTTCAACTCACTCAAATCTTACCCTCCATGCCTTCAACAAGTGCAAAGCTTCGTTGTGATCCCACAACCTACTACGTTTTTCTAGACTCCTTCCTTCACAGACAATTTTCCTACCAAGAGCTTTAAGTTGATCGTGCATCATCACCTCCTTAGCATTCCCTACTTGTACTAGGGACATGAGACAAAGGACATCAAATTCTGTATTTGGGTGATAGCCACAATCATCCCACATGTAAAATAAAATTGCTTTATGCATCCCAGAAAAATGACATGCAATATCAACAAATATTTGTTTTTGACCACAATTCAATGAGTAATAACTTATTCTCAACATTTTCTCAACTTTATCGTGTGGTATTTTTTTCAACTTTTTCAATGTATCTTCCCATACCACTAACTTCTTCTTGTCAAATAGAAATGAACCCATAACCTCAAGAGCTAAAGGAAGCCCTCCAGTAGAAGATGCAATCTTTCTAGAGATGCTGTCATAGTCTTCTGGAGGAAACATCTGTCTAAAGGCATGCATGTTAAAAAGTTCAAGTGATTGCACAGAATTCGTACATGGGGGTCCATATGTCCCATCCACTTTAAGAACATTTAAAATGTATTTGTCTCTAGTTATAACTATGATCCTACTTTCTGGACCGAACCAATCTCGATTTCCCACAAGCCAATTAAATTGAGACTTCTCATTCACATCGTCAAGAACAATCAAAACTTTCTTTTTGAGAAATCTATGTTTAATCGTATTGAATCCACTATTAACATCAACAATGTCAGGACACCAATTTAAGGTTTTAGTGAGAAGCTTCTTCTGCAAACTAACTAGACCATTGTGTTGTTGTGCCGTTTCTCGAACATCTGCAAGGAAGCTACGGCATTCAAAGCTCTCAAAGAGTTTGTTGTAGATAATCTTGGCAATAGTTGTCTTGCCAATACCACCCATACCATGGATGCCAACAATTCGTACTTGGTTGGAGAAAACATCTAGTAATCTCATCATTTCGTTTATGTGATGATGGATTCCAACCAAGTTTATGTCATCTACAACCATGTAATTCTTCTTTAATTCTAGCAAAATTGTTGGAACAATCATCTCTATTATCAATTTTCCTAGATACCTAATTGAAACCAAGTCAAAAACAGAACAAATAATTAGTGCATACAAGGAAATTGAAGTAAACAATATTAGAAAAGAATAATTGATTCAAAATGTTTGAAGTAACTAACTATAACTTAACATCATAACTGCAAAGAGTAATCTAAAATTCTTCTCATATGTTTTTTATTGCTTATGACTTGTTTGAATTACAGAGACTAGCTATTTATGAGATTCCAATGCCATAAAATCAGATGAGAAAGGGGGTTATTGGATGTGAATGAATTACCCTTTGGTCGCTTTCTCCACCTCCCAACCTTGAGTGCTCGAGCCTCTCTTAATGCCTCCTTCCATTGCTTAACAGTAGTATCAGGGAAAAGGCTCTCATGCTTGTGGAAGGCCTCCTCGTAACACCCCAATTGATGCCGAACATCGGAAGGTTTGACATCATAGAAGATGGGTAGAATCAGTTGTCCGTTACTTGTCTTGCATTCCACCATCTTGACAAGCTCATTGAGGCACCATTTACTGGATGCATAGTCTTTGGAGAATATTGCCGGTCCGAACTCTCCTCCTTTCCGGAGCTCGTCATCGTCTCGAAAGGTACGAACTCCAGCACCGTCTAGACTAGTGTAGAGGAAATCGGTGAAGTCGTAGCGCGTGTCGGAGCCTCTGAAACTCAAAAACACTTCGTATTCGCCTCCTTCGACAAGGGATGCGGATGAATTTGCGTCAACACCCATTTCAGATACAATCTCCCTCTTTCTTATACCCGCTACACAGTCCATTTCAGATGAAACCGTCCTCTGATCTGTCAAGATAAATCGTCTCTGCAAATTTTGAGCTAGCCAAATTAGCTTCCCAGACAGGTCAACATCAACAGAACAATAATTTGTCTTTGGAGAAGATAAATTGGATCTTAGGATTGGTTCTCCCACAATTGTGAAAAGGAAAAAAAAATAGAAAAAGTTGAGTTAAATTATTATGTGTGCATTGAAGTCTCTGCATATGTGAATGAATAAAGAAAGAAAAGAAATAGTACGTGGTTTCCAACGAGCTAAAACAATATCTCAATGTCTCGAGTATAAAATTATTGATGCCTGTAACGGATTTGACAGAAAGATATTAAATTTTATAATGATTTTATCATTTTATCTTTTATATTTTATTGTTAAAAATTATAAAATATTTGCATAGTTGAAATTACCATTATGCTCACATATAAATTTTTTTTTTACTTCTTCTCTCTCCTTTTAGAGCCTTTACCCATGCCACCGCCACCTCCTCCCACTAGCATCGCCACCTCCTCCCATAACTCCATAAGTAGTTTATTTATGTGTATGTGTGTGTATATATATATATATATACATATATAAATCCTAACCCAAACCCCAATTTGTGTATACAAATATATAAATCCACTCCTATATGTGTGTATAAATATATATATCAGTATATATATACACAATCTATGCATCTCTTCAGACCGAAAAATGTTGTAGGTGAGAAGAAGAAGAAACACACAAACCTCCTAAATTTGTACACTCTCATACATATTATACACACATATATTTGGATATATATATACATACACACATATATACGAATCCCACATATAAAAAACATTCCTTTCTTTTCTTCTTCTCTCTCCTTCTACGGCCTCTACCCATCCCACCACCACCTCCTCCCACCAACCCATTGCCACCTCCTCCTATAAGTAGTTTATATATGTGTATGTGTATGTATGTATATATGTGTGTGTGTGTCACTCACGGCTACTGGAAATTCAGAATGAAGAGATAAATTCTCTTTTTGCTATTTATAGCGAATTGACCTACACTTATTTACAACAAAGCCATTACTTTTCCTTCAACCTTGTCAGAGTCGTTTTTGGAGTTCCGTAACTCCGATTGACACAAAATCTATTCCATAACGTGTCAAATATTTTATGTAAATTATTCTTCGAATTTGAAGTCATTCTGATACTTTCAGATTTTCAAGGCCCACAGGGCCCGAGCCCTTGGGTCGACTGAACCCGAAAAAGTCAAGTTTTGCCAAATGCTCCAATTTTTTTTCCAAACCTTAAATATGTTATCTAAACATGTATTTCATATTTAAAAAACATAAATAATCATTTAAAGTATTAAAATGACAATCAAATGAAAATGACGAAAAACCAAACAAAAAGTGGTCACGGTTCTTTTAGAGAGAACTGGATCATTTGTTTGGAGATCCCAAACAAAATGAAAGAGATAGGATGTATAGACCAGGACCAAATTTGGCCGGTTTGCATTTTATTCATCATTTTTTTCATAAATGAATTTTAAATAATGTTGAGCATATTTTTGAGTGTGGGAAACATGTTTCGGAACTTGTTTAGAGGTTCCAAAAAGTTTTGGGAGCGTTTGGGTAAGTTTGAGAATTTTGGGTCGGCGGAGCACGAGAACTTTTAGAGCCGTAGGAACTTTAGAAATCAAAAACGGAGGTCGAGAGGGTACATTAAGTGGCCTAGGGGCATTTTGGCCATTTTGCACTTAGATGTTATATCTATTAAGTGGGTGGGAGTGAAATACTCTCCACAATTTCGCGCATGAAGTGGCCAGTCTCATACACAAAATCTGAGAGATACTAACAACTGATAGCAACAAGCATAGAGGACAAAAGACAGAATGAAATAATTTTTAAAAGCTAAATAGAAAGTCCCTCTGAATTAAAAAAAAAAAAGAACATTAAATAATTGAGTACGTGCCTGGTAATACAATTTCGAAGTCCCGTAACCCAATGACCCCTTAACCAGAAAGAACAAAAGTTTGCAACCCTAAATTAAAACCAATAACCAAAGTCTCCATAAAGTTTATGGCTTGAATTCTTGAAGACAAAGATAAATTCCTACCCTGAGACTGATGAGAAGAGACGTCTGCCACAACCAACCCTAAAACCCTATCCTCGCGGTGGAACCTGTCTGGGACCTAAAATATCAACAAAGTGGATTAAACCTACGAGTAAGTCCTATCTACTACATCCTAATCAGAGAACCAATATACATACCCACAGTATGAGGGTCACAAGAGGAATATCTAGATATAACATACAAGTCCTTCCTTAACCAGTTCAAGTTTTCAAAATAAAAGTCATCTTTTACAATTTTCCATCAAAATCCTTATCATAAAAATAATGACCAAATTCTTTAAGTTCAGGAGAAAGAAGCATCCACATGTACAATATCAAGTTTAAGCAATCCTGACATGTCACCATTTTTATCCTTTGATACCTTAATAGGTATAGGTATAAACATACTGGTCATTCCCTATCTAGTTCATATTTTCATAAATAAAAATCATCTTATACATTGTCCCAACAAACCCTTATCATTCAACAATGAACACATTCTCTAAGTTCAAAATAAAGAAACATATGCTTGCATTTTATTAAATCTAGGCAATCCTGACATGCCAAATATAATGTATGGATACCTTATTAGGTATTGGAGATCCTAACACACTTGGCAATTCTAACATGCCAAATATAATGTATAGATACCTTATTAGGTATTGGCGATCCTGACACGCATGTCAATCCTGACATACCAAATATAATGTATAGATACCTTATTAGGTATTAGGTACTTGATACGCTTGACAATCCTGACATGCCAAATATAATGTATAGATACCTTATTAGGTATTGGCGATCCTGACACGCCTGGACAATCCTTATATGTTTCCTTTAATTTTAGATACCTTGATAGGTATTGGCAATCCTAACATGCCCCGACAATCCTTACATGCCTCACAAACCAACTTACAACATGAATAAGAAAAATGTGCACAATTATTGAAAATGTACAAGACATAAGGATTTAAATTATCAGATATTCAATCATCACAAAGAGATAACTCGTTCACAAATAAACTATACCAAATGTATCGTGGGTAATTATAACTTCTAGAAGAAAATAGTTAAGACAATAAAATAACACAAGCATCCATTATAGGATAAAATACCCAACCAAACCTCCAATGTATTTAAACCTTCGAGGGAGTCAAAACCTAACTCTAATCTAGGTTTTCGGGCCTATTCTGTTCCAAAAACCATGTTTAACTATTTTGGAATTATCTAGAAATTTTCAGAAATTTTAAAAATATTTTTCAAGAAAAAGAAAATAAAACATAATGTGGAGGCATGCTTTTAAAACCGATACAACTAGGGGTGCACAAAAAATCAGCGAATTTGCGAATCCGATCCAATCAGATCCAATACGCACGAATTTGATCCAATCCGTTAGCTAATGGATTGGTGGCGGATTAAAAAATTAGAATCCGTTAGCCACGGATCAGATTGCGGATTGGAGGGTCAAAAATCCGATCCGATCAGCAATCCAATCCGTCGCAACCATGATAATAATATAATATGCTACATACTTACATGGGTAAACCTAAAAACTCAATATATATTATATTCGTTTATTTAATAATTGTGTTCATTTGATATGCGAATTAAAAAGTGTTGTGTTTGTTGGTCAATTTTTTTTTAGAATTTTTGAAGTAGACAAAAAAAATTCAAATAGGAGTACTAGCCCAATCCGTCAATCTGATCCGATCCGATCCGATCTGTTCAATCACGGATCAGATCGAATCGGATTGGTGGATTGCTACGGATCGGATCTGATTGGATTTTCGCCAATCCGTAATCCACGGATCGGATTACGATTATGCATAATCCGATCCGATCCGATCGGTGGTCACCCCTAGATACAACCACAAGGGAAACTCATTTTCACTTGAAATTTAAAACCCAGATGTATTTCATCCCTATAACGTTACCAAAAATTTTTTGGAATTTTAAAATATTTTCTAAAATAAAAGAAGGTGCAATACTCAATTTTTAGACACTTTAAAATCAATTGGTCTACAAGGATAGTTAATTTCAACATGAAAATTTAAAGCCAAGTTTATTTAACCTCCAGAAAGTTACAGCAAAAATTTGGGAATTTTTGAAAAAAATTTAGTATTTTTTAAAATAAACCCAATTTTTAGACAATCCAAAAATCAATTTAAAAACAAGGGCAAATCAATTTGAAATAAATTTAAAACTCAAGCTCCTTAAACCCAGGAAGTTGACATAAAATTTTGGGAAGTTTTGGAAATTTTTAATTATTTTCTAAAATAAAAGAAGGTGAAGAACCCAATTTTTAGACACTTCAAAAATCAATTTAAAAACAAGGACAAATCATTTCGACATGAAATTTAAAACCCAAATTCCTTAAACCTCCAGGAAGTTGACATAAAATTTTCAAAATTTTTGAAAATTTTTAAGTATTTTTAAAAAATGATTTTTCAAATTTTCAACCCCTATCCTGCGCTTGTTCATGCGCGCAGGCAGCCCCTTTCCGGCCACTTCCCGGTCTTCGTTCGACCCAAATTTTATACCGATCTTCTCCTCTCATCGTAAGTTATCTATTGGTACCAAAAGCCCCATCTAAAACGCTCTGAAATGAAAACTCCCAAATCACAACTTTTAGGGTTCTTCAACAAATTTTCAAAATTAAATGTAAATCCCTCCATAATCCATTCCCGAAAGTTCAAGGGTAAGTTAATCCAGCAAGAACAACTCAACAAACCACAAATTGCTACATTAAACAGCCACGAATTGAAACTTAACCTATCAACATATACATGTATGAGTGTATCTATATGTGTGCAAAAATAAATATTCCCACACCAATCCTCAATTGCAAAATTTATTTGCACAGAAATCATAATCCAAAAAAAAGATTTGTAACATCAATTTTATACCAGAATGAAAGATCAAAACAAACAATGCAACAAACAATTTACATATTACAGGATTTAGTCTATGTATACATATTCAAAGGAGAAGAGAAGAGTCGAACTTGCCTCTTCGATGATTCTAAACTCGTCCATTCGATCGCCCTTTCTCTCCCTTCTATCTTTTGTCAACCCTTTTGGTTTCTATGCATAAAACTAACGGCAGAAACCCTAACCCCCCTTTTTTCTTTTCTATTCTTTTTTTTTTCTTTTTAGAAAACTAAATAACTCCAAAAAAATACTAAAATAAAAAATATATATTATAAACATAAACCCTATCCCATCAAAATAAGTATACACCTAACCCAACCATTCCAGCCAACTCAACCCAGATTCCTCCCTAGCCCAATCCAAAATTAAAATAAAGAAAAATACCAAGGCCTAGTCAAAATAAAATAAAATGAAATAAAATAAAAATACAACACCACAATATTTAAAGCACTCAAAGAATTTAAATCAACCATTAAAGCAATTCAATTTAACTGATAAAAGAAATAAAGCATTTAAATTAAAATTAAAAGACCTCTAAAATAACGGGGTATTACATTCTTCCCCCCTAAAAAGAGGAATTTCGTCCTCAGAATTTAGCTCATACCTGAAATAGAAGCTCTGAATACTTTGTCTTTATTTCATCCTCCCTTTCTCAAGTGGACTCCGCTTACTTGTGGTGACTCCACTGAACCCGAATTAAAGGAATAGTCTTAGAATGAGGACCTAGTTCCTATGGTCATGAATACAGTAAAGTTACTCTACATATAGTGCAACTAGTCGCGACTCAATCTCCCCAATCTCAATATGTTGATTAATAGCATCATCCCTAAGGAATTTCTATAACATAGACACATGAAAGATATGATGCACCATGTGCATTATGTTTGGTAACGCCACTCTATACGCTACTACTTTGATTCTTTTAGTAATCCTGAAAGGACCCACAAAATAAGCTGACAACCTCCCCTTTTTCCCAAACCACATTACTCCCTTCATGGGAGAAACTTTGAGTAAAACCTGATCCCCCCACCTTGAATTCTAATGCTCGAGTTTTTCGATCAGCATAAGTCTTCTGTCTACTCTGAGCAGTTTGCACACGATCTCTAATAAGGGAAACTTTTTCTGAAATGTTCTTAATGAACTCAGGACCCAAAAACCTATTCTTTCCAACTTCCAACCAGCAAACCGACAATCTACATGGTCGTCCGTATAGAGCCTCAAATGGTGCCATACCAATAGGTTTTTTTTTATAACTATTGTTATAGGTAAACTCAACCAGCGGCAAGTAACTCTCCCAATTACCCTTGAAGTCAAGTACACATTCTCACAACATATCCTCTAGAATTTAATTAACCCGCTCAGTCTAACCATCAATTTGAGGGTGATAGTCTGTACTGAGGTGTAGAGTTGTACCCATTGCCTACTGAAAGCTCTCCCAAAATCCTAAAACAAAACTCGGATCTGTATCCGATATAATGGACAAAGGCACACCGTGAAACTTTACTATCCCTACAATGTAAAGCTTTACGTATTTCTCTTAGGTGTAACTCGAGCGAACTGGCAAGAAATGTGTTGATTTCGTCAACCTGTCCATTATCACGCAAATAGCATCATGATTTTGCTGTGAGGTGGGAAGTCTCACAATGAAATTCATAGAGATGCTCTCCCACTTCCACTCCGGCATAGGTAGTGGTTACAAAGACCTCGGTGGCCTCTGGTGATAAATCTTGATTATCTGACAATAATGCACACACATCCTAAACCCTACAATGATGCATCGGTATATACCAACTACTCAATGCCACTCTGAAGGGTAGCTAGAATAGGTGCAGTTGTCAACCTGCTCTTCAACTTATCAAACGCCGTCTAACAAGAATCATTGCAAATGAAAGGCATATCCTTTTTAGTTAAATCGGTGAGAGGGCTAGCAATCTTGGAAAAACCTTGAATGAACCTACGACAATATGGTTACATCGTCCTGTAAACAAATAAATAGATTATAAATAATTGTCATAAATATAACTATGTATATATAAGTTTGTATAAAACCATAATATATGAATAACTCATGTCGTAATCGTGTTGTAATCGTGTCGTAATCGTGTCACGGTTAGACAGCTTAAACTCAAATCCAACCTAATTTTTGTGTGTCGTCTTCGTGTTGACCAATTTATTAAACCTGTCGGCTTACCTTAACCCAAACCTGCTTAATTCGAGTTGTGTCAGAGTCGTGTCATGTCCAATTTTTTCACCCCTAGTTACAGAAACTACTTAACCTATTGTTATGGATGGAGAAGTAGTCACATCCGATCAAGGTGTGGTTGTTACTCCAGTAACAAGGTAGTGGGTTGACCAAAATAAAGTTAGAGGTGAATGTCGTATCTCTAGCGATGTTATTATCGAGGATTACCATCTGGATTTTGATTATAGTACTGGAGAAGGAGTTAAAGAAGGCAAAGTCCTTTTCTCAACTTCCCATTTAAAAACCTTCAAATTTCCACTTCATCCTTTCTATAGTTTCGTTCTTTTCAAACTGAAGCTTGTGCCGCTTCAATTAAACCCTAATTTTGTTGCATCCTTTCTTGTTTACTTTCTTTGAATTGTGTGTATAATCTTGACTTGCACTTGAATGATCTTCTATTTTGTTACTCACTTCATCGGGTGAGATCAAAAGATAATCGCTACCACCTATTCCTTAACAAGGACAGAAAAATATGTTTTGAGTCTTATGACACTCCCACTTTTAATAAGTTGTGGAAGGAAAAACTTGTCCTGGTGAAGGGGGATTAGAATGTTAGGGTGGCCCAAAAATTCACTATCCCCACCTTTGGTGATGTTGTGATCCCTCCATTTAAGCTTTCTGGCAAGTGCTTTTGTAGGTGTCCTAGGATACGCACATTTGATTTTAAAGCTCTTTATCTTCTCTTTCTTTTTTATAACTCAATTTTGTTCCTCTTTGTTTTACAGCCGAATAGGTTGAGTTCTTGAAGGAGAAAGTTTGGATTATTCGTCCTTCCGTATGGAAGTACTTGTCTCGCCGCAAGCTTCGGGTGATTGCTTGTGACGTTTCTGTTGCATCTTTTTCTCAATACCCTACTTTAGATCTTGAGATGGAGATGCCAAAGCCCAAGACAAGGAGGCAATCTTCCGGTTCTAGCCTTGCCAAGGCCAAAAATTCTGAAGGGAAATCTAAGGCCCAATAAGATAAGAGCAAATCTGTTGCCTCCTCTTCACCTCGGAAGAGGGTTTCTTCTGGTACTACTTTAACCCCCAAGCACCAGAAGCTAATGATGAACGCCATGAAGGGTCAGGGCTCCTTTTCTTCTCCTCTAATCTTTTCTGGTTCTGCCAATGATACTGCTCATGAGCCGTTTGTTGGTTCATCTGAGCAGTGGATTCCAAACTTGAAGAAGTCTGATGGTTCTTTCTTAATGGTGGGGGATTGTGCCGCCTTTAATAATGAAGTGATAGGGGCTCTTGCCTGTGAGATCTGGCTTCCAGGGATGAGCTTCGTCAGTAAGGAGCTAATAGGGATGAGCTTTTTACCAATGCAACTCTTTATGCCATGGAGGTTTGTCTCACTTTATTCTCTGTTTACAAGGTGAGACAAATATTATTACTTAATCACCCTCGATTTTCGGGTATCAGAAATCGGGGCGTGACACCAAATATTTCTAATCTTGCCCCAAACTTAGGTTTCTAAGTCTTTGTTATCTATTTGAGGTTTATTAATGGTGTGACAAATGCAACACGACTTGCCTATTGACCGCTTGACATTTTGCAACAAGGGTCATTATTTATGACATGGTGAGTGTTACATGGGATAAAACACATTCAATACCTACAAAGTCGTACAAGTTAATAAAAAAATAATATTTTAATTTAGTCAAAAGAAAGAATAATAAATTTTGACAAAAGAGTTTGATTTATTCTACATGATTTTTAATTATATAATCATCATAATATCCTCTTTCAAATGGTAGGCATGTGTCTCAGAATTTGTACATAATCAGAGTAAAATGTATTAGAGAAGTCATGGGTGCTATAAGATGAGCTTTTCTCCTTTTTCCTAGTTGTAACTCACGCACCAACTTTTGTTATAAAGTTATCTTTTCTCAAGAAAGAAAGAAAAAAACACTATGCACGTTTCGGCTTTCCTAATTAAGTTCTCACTTGGATGAATAATCATAGTGTATTTCATGTGTCTTAGGTTAAACAATACTATTTGGACATATTTTTTTAAGGTGGGTGATGTGGAACTTTCTAAACAATTGATTTAGAACAAACACGATGTGTCACATTGTTATAAATTCAACTTATGATAATGTAGACAATTTTTAATTTAGAGAACCATTATCCATTGAGAATATATGTTATTATTAGGGGTGCATACGTGGCAATTCGTGTTCCCGTGTTGTGTTCGTGTCGTGTCAATATATAAGTATTCTACTAAACAGCTCAACCCTAACCCGATCCATTTAATAATCGTATCAGAGACCCTCAACACTAACCCAACCCATTTATTAAACATGTTATCTGTGTCGACCCATGTAATCCGTTTAATAAACCTGTCATATAATGACACGAATTGTTTAATAACTTTTTTAATCCGTTTAACTTATATTATATGAGTTTTTCCACTCCTAAAAATCTCTCTAAAGATCATATAAAAATAAAGTATATATCAACACATAAATCCTAAAATCAAACTATATTATAAATTTTGTATCTATATATAAACTCAAAAATATACTAAGATGATTCAACAACTGGGAAGACACCATAACAACTTCATCCTTATGTTTTATGGCTACATCATCCTATAAACAAACAAATAGATTACAAACAATTGTAATATATATAACTATATATAAGTTTGTATAAAACCATAATATATGAATAATTCATGTCGTAATCGTATTGTAATCGTGTCGTAATCGTGTCACGGTTAGACAGCTTAAACTCAAACCCAACCTAATTTTTGCTTGACGTCTTCGTGTTGACCAATTTATTAAACGTGTCGGCTTACCTTAAACCCAAACCCGCTTAATTCGTGTCGTGTCCAATTTTGTCACCCCTAGTTATTATGTCCATGTGTTTTACCTCCAAATACCTAGCTAGGGGAATATTCATACAAATTTACTCCATTATCGTCTCCCAAATCTTTGGCAACAGATGCCACTGGAGAACCCTCACCGATGAAGAGAGTATGCAAATTCATGATGGAACAATCACACATGCATTGAGATGACCCTCTTAGCATGAAGATTGAGAAAAGAAAATTAAGGTAGAAAGAGATAATAAGTTAGCTGACATGCAATTAATTACACAAGAAGAATTAATTTGTTTTTGATGGGTAACATGACATAAATAGAGAGGCGGACAATAAGATAAAAAATGGTCTGATGTGGATTTTTTGTTTTAAAGAACAAAGGAGTGAACACAAAACTATTACCATTACAATGATTTGACAAGTGGTTCATAACTCATGTTTCAGTAATGACAATCATAGGCACCGCTGCTTCCACAATGCAAGCTACTATTGCTTCCATAATACTAATGGTGCATCTTCATCCGCCCTTCTCTGACTTGTGTTTTGGTAGCCCACAATTTCTATACAACCCACAAAATAAAGATAGAAAATTAGAAATACTGCATGTCATTCCTCAGATGATATATAGTTTAATTAAACCCAAAAAAAAAACTCATGATGAAGCATAACTAATCTTTTAGGCTTTAATATTGTACATCTAGGCTTTGAATAGTTTAAATTTCCAAGGTTTAAATTAAAACCTTTTAAACTATATTTAAATAAATCCGGTATTTAGACATTGCATATTGTCACGCATGATGAAATTCACCTTTCGTGTTATAAATGCACGATTAATAACTGTAAATAGACAGCCATACCTGACTAACAGCTTCGGGATGATTCAATGGTGGATCTCAGAGCCTCACGATACGCGTGTTTGGTAGCTGCGGTATATTTTCCAGTGCTGGGCAGGGTGACAGTTGCAGTTCCACCAAGGATTCCATAGCCTCAAGGCCCTTGATCTCTTGTAAGTTTTCGAAACCACCAAGCTTTAAGAATCTCAACATTTTCAAGTTTGACAGATTGGGTAAATTTGCTATCGAACTGCACCAACTCAAACACAAATATTCTAATGATTCCAGTTTTTCAAGCCATTGGATGTCATGCCCTAGATTTGGTTTGCCAGCCCATCGCACCTTATTATTTTCAAATTTGTCAATGATTCCAATTCTCCAAGCCCCTGAACCTCTGTCAACTTAGGGCAATGCGAAATATACAGTTTCAACAAATTTGACAAGTATGAGAGATCTGCCAATATTTCCAATGATTTACAATTAACAATAGATAAATCGACTAGACTTGAGGGTAGCCCCAAGATAGATTGAAGATATTGACATGAGAGTAGACTAAGAAATTTGAGCTGAGAAAGAGCACCAATCTCTTTTGGTAGCGTACTGATGTTCACATTGGAGAAGGACATTTTCTCCAATTTGGATAATTTCACAATATCTCTAGAAATCTCCACATTTTCATAGCAATAATCCAAGTGAAATTCCTGTAAATTAACTAGATCTGCAAGATTCGGGAAGCAACTGACATGCAGAGTTTTCAAACATGAGGGAAGCTTTGGAAGCATTATAAGCTCTGTACAGCTGCTTAAATTAAGGTTATGGAGGCAAGTGAGCTCCAAAATGCTTGTTGGTAGGCTTTGAACTTTACTATTTATAAAGCTCAAGAATCTCAAAGATGATAGTTTCCCCATAATACTAGGAATGTGGCCCTTTATATGGTAACAATGTGAGGCATCTATCACTTCCAACTTCTTTAGCGTCCAGATTTCATTAGGTAATTTCCTTACCAAAGTCAATGAAATGTTGATCACCTTTAAATTCTTCAGATTACCAATACATGGCTCAATTTCAACCAAGCTACTACACTGCTGAAGATTCAATATCTCCAGATTTGGATATGATGAAAAGTCAATACTCCTCATTAAACCACATTTAGCCAATTCCATAACCTTCAACTTATTTGCAATCTGTTAAAATAAAAATAATCAAAAGAAAAAGATCAATTTCCAACAAACTAGTTTATGATGAACCAAGGAAAACAAGTGTAAATAAATTTTACAAGACCTTGATTTGACTCCAACCCGCCCAGTCTTCCGTGATGTCACTCTCTGATAGATCAAGAATGACTAGACTTTCCACAAAAAAATTGGTTGCTCTGAAATGTCGAGGGCAGCCATGCCAACGAAGCCATCTTAACCTTGACAAAAGAAACTTAAAATCGCCGACAATTTCTGTATAATTTACTTCGAGATACCTCAGATTTTCTAGTTTTGCAAATTCTTCATTCATAAAGCAACCCATTCCCATAATTGTCCCATATTTAAAGCCCAAACTCAAGGTTTCAACCTCTTCTGTACCCTGCCAATGGAAAAACATTCAAAATAAGTAAACAACAGATAAACACAACTTGCATTTTACATCTATGATTAATTAAATAGGGGGTACAAAATTCAACTCACTCAAATCTTACCCTTCGTCCCTTCAACATGTCCAAAGCTTCCTCGTGATTCCACAACCTACTACGCTTTCCTAGACTCGTTTCTTCGCAGACAATTTTTCTACCAAGAGCTTTAAGTTGATCGTGCATCATCACCTCGTTAGCATTCCCTACTTTTACTAGGGACATGAGACAAAGGACATCAAATTCTGTATTTGGATGATAGCCACAATCATCCCACATGTAAAATAAAGTTGCTTTATCCATCCCACAAAAATGACATGCAATATCAAGAAATATCTGTTTTTGACCACAATTCAACGAGTCATAACTTATTCTCAATATTTTCTCAACTTTATTGTGTGGTATTTTTTCCAAATTTTTCAATGTATCTTCCCATACCACGAACTTCTTCTCAAATAGAAATGAACCCATAACCTCAAGAGCTAAAGGAAGCCCTCCAGCAGAAGATGCAATCTCTCTAGAGATGTTGTCATAGTCTTTTGGAGGAAACATCTGTCTAAAGGCCTGCATGCTGAAAAGTTTAAGAGATTGCACAGAATTCATACATGGGGGTTCGTATGTCGCATCCACTTCAATAGCATTTAAAATGCGTTTGTCTCTAGTTGTAACTATGATCCTACTTCCTCGACCGAACCAATCTCGATTTCCCACAAGCCAATTAAACTGAGACTTGTCATTCACATCATCAAGAACAATCAGAACTTTCTTTTTGAGAAATCTGTGTTTAATCATATTGTATCCACTATTAACATCAACAATATTAGGACACGAATTTAGGGTTTCAGTGAGAAGCTTATTCTGCAAACCAACTAGACCTTTGTGTTGCTGCACCGTTTCTCGAACATGTGCAAGAAAGCTACGACATTCAAAGCTCTCAAAGAGTTTGTTGTAGATAAGCTTGGCAACAGTTGTCTTGCCAATACCACCCATACCATAGATGCCAACAATTCGTACTTGGTTGGAGAAAACATCTAGTAATCTCATCATTTCATTTATGTGATGATGGATTCCAACCAAGTTGTCATCAACAACCATGTAATTGTTCTTTAATTCCAGCAAAACAGTTGGAACAATCATCTCTGTTATCAATTTTCCTAGATACCTAATTGATACCAAGGCAAAAACAGAACAAATAATTAGTGCATACAAGGAAATTGAAGTAAACAATATTAGAAAAGAATAATTGATTCAAAATGTTTGAAGTAACTAACTATAACTTAACATCATAACTGCAAAGAGTAATCTAAAATTGTTGTCATATGTTTTTTATTGCTTATGACTTGTTTGAATTACACAGACCAACTATTTATGAGATTCCAATGCCATAAAATCAGATGAGAAAGGGGCTTATTGGATGTGAATGAATTACCCTTTGGTCGCTTTCTCCACCTCCCAACCCTTGAGTGCTCCAGCCTCTCTTAATGCCTCCTTCCATTGCTTAACAGTAGTTTCAGGAAAAAGGCTCTCATGCTTGTGGAAGGCCGCCTCGTAACACCCCAATTGATGCCGAACATCGGAAGGTTTGACATCATAGAAGATGGGTAGAATCAGTTGTCCATTACTTCTCTTGCATTCCACCATCTTGACAAGCTCATTGAGGCACCATTTACTGGATGCATAATCTTTGGAGAATATTGGGATGGATATCCTGGATTCCTCGATTGCTTTGAGGAGTGCCGGTCCGATCTCTCCTCCTTTCCGGAGCTCGTCATCGTCTCGAAAGGTACGAACTCCAGCACCGTTGAGAGTGGTGTAGAGGAAATCAGTGAAGTCGTAGCGCGTGTCGGTGCCTCTGAAACTCAAAAAGACTTCGTATTCGCCTCCTCCGGCAAGGGATGTCTCTGCATGTGCCGCTACACAGTCCATTTCAGATGAAACCGTCCTCCGATCTGTCAAGATAAATCGTGTCTGCAAATTTTGAGCTAGCCAAATTAGCTTCCCAGACAGGTCAACATGAACGGAACAATTTGTCTTTGGAGAAGATATATTAGATCTTAGGATTGGTACACCCACAATTGTGAAAAGGAAAAAGTAAACAAAGTTGAGTTAAATGATTATGTGTGCATTGAAGTCTCTGCATGTGCTCCTGAATAAAGAAAGAAAAGAAATAGTACGCGGTTTCCATTTTTTATTTGTAAAGATAATATGTCAATGTCTCGAGTAAACCCAAGACACTGTTTAATAGTTATTTTGCTTCTATTTTTTATTTGTAAAGAAAAAAAAAATGGAAAGGAAGGATTTTTTTTTTTAGAAAGGGGATTAAAAAAGTGAACGTGTGTGAAGGTGCTTTAGCGTGTGTGGCTTGGTCACGGTCTTAGCCTTTGTTTGCGGCTAATTAAACGTATTAAGCCAGTGAAGATTACTTAAGGTGGACCAGGAGGATTATAGATAGGAGTGGCAATGGAACGGGTATGTAATGGATTTGCCTAAATTCTATCCCGCTTTGCTAGCACAACTCATATACCATTTTCACTAAAAATCTGAAATGGGTTACTAGCAGTCTTACCATACACGCGCCCGCTGGAACAATTGGTACCCCGCCCCATCCCGCCCCACTAACATTTTTTTTTTGAGTGGGCTATAAACATTAAGTTCAATAACAGATCAAGGAGTTGAAGAGTAATCATCGGCGCACGCAAACAGGATTAGAGACTGGAAGCTTGAATCGAAGGTCTCGTAGACGTCGCTAATGACTACAGACAGAGATTAGAGAGAGAGGTAGATCTGAGAAGATGCTGATGACTGTGAACATGTCTCGCTGGCGTCGCTACATTCAAGATTGAAGTGCGATTAAGATCCAAAACACGCGAACTCAGAGTCTTTTTACTCTGCCTCTCTCTGTGTGAAAAAACTCCTCTATTGACCTGTGGTTCTTCACTTCTTCTCCTTAGCTGAGAGGACCGAGAGGTGGACTGGTATTGTATTGTGGTGACTGAGATTTGAGGAGTGAGGGCCTGAGGCTGCACAAGCGCAAAGTGCCAAAGTGATGTTATGTAAATATGATTTTAGAAACCCAAGTTACCAAGTGTAACTATGTAAAAATGTAATAAAATAATAAATTAAAAATAAATTTTAATAAATATATTATATATAGCTAATCGGGGCAGGGTGGGTACCCGTCGACTATGCCTATAAAATCGTACCCGCCCAGAACCCAAATCGAATTTTTTAATATAGAAAAACTCACACCCGCCCCTACTCCTATTAGAGGCATACCAAATCTCCTCCATTAGGGGCGGGCGAAAACCCGTCAGGTCGGGTAAATTGTCACCCGTAAGTATAGATGAACAACCAAGAAATAGTATAATAGCAAAACATATTTGCATAGAATATATAATAGGAGCAGCGCTACACATTTTGTATATGTATCTCGAAAATGACGTGACGATATAAAAAAGACATAAACATCCTCTATTTTGATAAATATTACATTTTTCATAATTTTTAATATTTTATCAAACTAAATGAATTCCATTAAAGGAGAAAGTAAGAACCATAATCATATTGGGTTTCTCTCTCTAATTTTTATTTTATTTTATTATATATACAAATATTCTCTTTTGCACTCCCTCCACTTCCCTCAGTATTTACTAAATCTTTCTTTATAATTTAACTTTGATCGAAAATACCAAATCAAAATAAAATTATTAAAAACTTTAAGTATATTACGCATTTTTTTAATTATTCACACATGTAGAAAATGAAAAAAATTAGAGTTTTTATTCAAGAGAAATATTTCCAAATTTATGTTAAAGAAATTATATTCGAGGCACAGTCCATTTCAGATGAAACCGTCCTCCGATATGTCAATATAAATCCTGTCTGCAAATTTTTAGCTAGCGAAATTAGCTTCCCAGACAGGTAAACATGAACAGAACAATTTATCTTGGAGATGCTATATTGGATCTTACGATTGGTATACCCACAATTGTGAAAAGGAAAAAAAAATTCAAGTGTGCATTGAAGTCTCTGCATGTGTGAGTGAATAAAGAAAGAAAAGAAATAGTACGCGGTTTCCAACCAGCTAAAACAATATGAAATGTCTCCAGTAAACCAAGTCATTGTTTAATAGTTATTCTGCTTCTATTTTTCATTTGTAAAGAAAATAAAAAATTGGAAAAGAAGGATTTTTTTTTTTTTAGAATGAGGATTAAAAAAGTGAACATGTGTGAAGGTGCTTTAGTGTGTGTGGCTTGGTCTTGGTCTTAGCCTTTGTTTGCGGCTAATTAAATGTATTAAGCCAGTGAAGATTACTTAAGGTGGACCAGAAGGATTATAGATACGGGTGGCAACAGGGCGGATATGGAGCGGATTTGCCTAAATCCTACCCCTCTTCGTTAGCAGAACTCCAATGCCATTTTCATTAAAAATCTGAAACGGGTTACTAGCAGACTACCATATCCGCCCCGCTGGAACAATCGGTAACCCATCCCGCTAGCATTTTTTTTTGAGTGGGCTGTAAACATTAAGTTCAATAACAAATCAAAGAGTTGAAGAGTAATCATCGGCGCACGCGAATAGGATTAGAGACTGGAAGCCTGAATCGAACGTCTCGCTGGCGTCGCTGATGACTACGGACAGAGATTAGAGAGAGATGTAGATCTGAGACGGTGCTGATGACTGCGAACAGGTCTCCCTGGCTTCACTACATTCAAGATTGAAGTGCGATTAAGATCCAAACCACGCGAACCCAGAATCTCTTTACTCTGCCTCTCTTTGTGTGAAAAAACTCCTCTGTGGACCTGTGGTTCTTCACTTCTTCTCCTTAGCTGAAAGGACCGAGAGGTGGACTGGTATTGTATTGTGGTGACTGAGATTAGAGGAGTGAGGGCGTGAGGCTGCGCAAGTGCAAAGTGCCAAAGTGATGTTATGTAAATATGCTTTTAGGAACCCTAATTACTAAGTGTAACTGTGTAAAAACGTAATAAAATAATAAATTGTAACAAATATATTATATATAGCTAATCGGGGCAGGGTGGGTACCCGTCGGGTATGCCTATAAAATTGTACCCGCCCAGAACCTGAATCGAATTTTTTTTTTAAAAAAAAACACACACCCTCCCCTACTCCCATTAGGGGCATACCAAATCTTCTCCATTAGGGGCGGGGCGAAACCCGTCAAGTCGGGTAAAATTGACACCCCTAATTATAGAGGTACAACCAAGAAATAGTATAATAGCAAAACATATTTGCATAGAGTATATAATAGGAGCACCGTTACACATTTTGTATCAGTATCTCGAATTTGTAACTCGAAAATGACATGACAACAGAAAAAAGACAAAAATATCCTCTATTTTGATACATATTACATTTTTCATAATTTTTAATATTTTATCAAACTAAATGAATCCCATTAAAGGAGAAAGTAAGAACCATAATCAAATTGGGTTTCTCTCTCTAATTTTTATTTTATTTTATTATATATACAAATATTCTCTTTCACACTCCCTCCACTTCCCTCAGTATTTACTAAATCTTTCTTTATAATTTAACTTTGATCGAAAATACCAAATCAAAATAAAATTATTAAAAACTTTAAGTATATTACGCATTTTTTTAATTATTCACACATGTAGAAAATGAAAAAAATTAGAGTTTTTATTCAAGAGAAATATTTCCAAATTTATGTTAAAGAAATTATATTCGAGGCACAGTCCATTTCAGATGAAACCGTCCTCCGATATGTCAATATAAATCCTGTCTGCAAATTTTTAGCTAGCGAAATTAGCTTCCCAGACAGGTAAACATGAACAGAACAATTTATCTTGGAGATGCTATATTGGATCTTACGATTGGTATACCCACAATTGTGAAAAGGAAAAAAAAATTCAAGTGTGCATTGAAGTCTCTGCATGTGTGAGTGAATAAAGAAAGAAAAGAAATAGTACGCGGTTTCCAACCAGCTAAAACAATATGAAATGTCTCCAGTAAACCAAGTCATTGTTTAATAGTTATTCTGCTTCTATTTTTCATTTGTAAAGAAAATAAAAAATTGGAAAAGAAGGATTTTTTTTTTTTTAGAATGAGGATTAAAAAAGTGAACATGTGTGAAGGTGCTTTAGTGTGTGTGGCTTGGTCTTGGTCTTAGCCTTTGTTTGCGGCTAATTAAATGTATTAAGCCAGTGAAGATTACTTAAGGTGGACCAGAAGGATTATAGATACGGGTGGCAACAGGGCGGATATGGAGCGGATTTGCCTAAATCCTACCCCTCTTCGTTAGCAGAACTCCAATGCCATTTTCATTAAAAATCTAAAACGGGTTATTAGAAGTCTACCATACCCGCCCCGCTAACATTTTTTTTTTTGAGTGGGCTGTAAACATTAAGTTCAATAATAGATCGAAGAGTTGAAGAGTAATCATCGGCGCACACGAATAGGATTAGAGACCGGAAGCTTGAATCGAAGGTCTCGCTGGCGTCGCTGATGACTACGGACAGAGATTAAAGAGGGAAGTAGATCTGAGACGGTGCTGATGACTGCGAACAGGTCTCGCTGGCATCGCTACATTCAAGATTGAAGTGCGATTAAGACCCAAAACACGCGAATCCAGAGTCTCTTTACTCTGCCTCTTTCTGTGTGAAAAAGCTCCTCTGTGGACCTGTGGTTCTTCACTTCTTCTCCTTAGCTGAGAGGACCGAGAGGTGGACTGGTATTGTATTGTGGTGACTGAGATTTGAGGAGTGAGGGCCTGAGGCTGCGCAAGCACAAAGTGCCAAAGTGATGTTATGTAATATGATTTTAGGAACCCTAGTTACTAAGTGTAACTGTGTAAAAATGTAATAAAATAATAAATTAAAAATAAATTTTAATAAATATATTATATATAGCTAATCAGGGCAGGGTGGGTACCCGTCGGGTATGCCTATAAAATCGTACCCGCCCAGAACCCGAATTGGATTTGTTTTAAAAAAAAAAACCCACACCCGCCCCTACTCCTATCAGGGGCATACCAAATCTCCTCCATTAGGGGCGGGGCGGAAACCCGTCCGGTCAGGTAAAATTGGCACCCCTAATTATAGAGGTACAACGAAGAAATAGTATAATAGGCAAAACATATTTGCATAGAATATATAATAGGAGCAGCGCTACACATTTCGAATATGTATTTCAAATTTGTATCTCGAAAATGACGTGACAATATAAAAAAGACATAAATATCCTCTATTTTGATACATATTACATTTTTCATAATTTTTAATATTTTATCAAACTAAATGAATCTCATTAAAGGAGAAAGTAAGAACCATAATCAAATTGGGTTTCTCTATCTAATTTTTATTTTATTTTCTTATATGTACAAATATTCTCTTGTGCACTCCCTCCACTTCCCTATGTATTTACTAAATCTTTCTTTATAATTTAACTTTGATCGAAAATACCAAATCAAAATAAAATTATAAGAAATTTTAAGTATATTTTATTTAATTATTCACACATGTCGAAAATGAAAAAAATTAGAGTTTTTATTCAAGAGAAATATTTCCAAATGTATGTTAAAGAAATTATACCCGCGGCAGAGTCCATTTCAGATGAAACCGTCCTCCGATCTGTCAATATAAATCCTGTCTGCAAATTTTTAGCTAGCAAAATTAGCTTCCCAGACAGGTGAACATGAACAGAACAATTTATCTTGGAGATGATATATTGGATCTTAGGATTGGTATACCCACAATTGTGAAAAGGAAAAAAACATTTATGTGTGCATTGAAGTCTCTGCATGTGTGAGTGAATAAAGAAAGAAAAGAAATAGTACGCGATTTCCAACCAGCTAAAACAATATGAAATGTCTCCAGTAAACCCAAGTCATTGTTTAATAGTTATTTTGCTTCTATTTTTTATTTGTAAAGAAAATAAAAAAATGGAAAGGAAGGATTTTTTTTTTTTAGAAAGGGGATTAAAAAAGTGAACATGTGTGAAGGTGCTTTAGCGTGTGTGGCTTGGTCTTGGTCTTAGCCTTTGTTTACGGCTAATTAAATGTATTAAGCCAGTGAAGATTACTTAAGGTGGACCAGGAGGATTATCGATATGAGTGGCAACGGGCGGGTATGAAGCGGATTTGTCTAAATCCTACCCCTCTTCGTTAGCATAACTCCTATACCATTTTCATTAAAAATCTGAAACGGGTTACTAGCAGTCTATCATATCCGCCCCGCTGGAACAATCAGTAACCCGCCCCGCTAACATTTTTTTTTGAGTGGGCTGTAAACATTAAGTTCAATAACAAATCAAAGACTTGAAGAGTAATCATCGGCGCACGCGAATAGGATTAGAGACTGAAAGCTTGAATCGAACGTCTCGCTGGCATCGCTGATAACTACGGACAGAGATTAGAGAGAGAGGTAGATCTGAGATGGTGCTGATGACTGCGAACAGGTCTCGCTGGAGTCGCTACATTCAAGATTGAAGTGCGATTAAGATTCAAAACACGCAAACCTAGGGTCTCTTTACTCTGCCTCTCTCTGTGTGAAAAAACTCATCTGTGGACCTGTGGTTCTTCACTTCTTCTCCTTAGCTGAGAGGACAGAGAGGTGGACTGGTATTGTATTGTGGTGACTGAGATTTGAGGAGTGAAGGCCTGAGGCTGCGCAAACACAAAGTGCCAAAGTGATGTTATGTAAATATGATTTTAGGAACCCTAGTTACCAAGTGTAACTGTGTAAAAATTTAATAAAATAATAAATTAAAATTAAATTTTAATCGGGGCAGGGTGGCTACCCGTCGGGTATGCCTATATAATCGTACCCGCCTTGAACCCGAATCGGATTTTTTATAAAAAAAAACTCATACCCGCCCCTTCTCCTATTAGGGGCATACCAAATTTCCTCCATTAGGGGTAGGGCGGAAACCCGTCGGGTCGGGTAAAATTGACACCCCTAATTATAGAGGTACAACGAAGAAATAGTATAATAGCAAAACATATTTGCATAGAATATATAATAGGAGCAGTGCTCTACATTTCAAATATGTATCTCGAAAATGACGTGACAATATAAAAAAGACATAAATATCCTCTATTTTGATACATATTACATTTTTCATAATTTTTAATATTTTATCAAACTAAATGAATCCCATTAAAGGAGAAAGTAAAAACCATAATCAAATTGGGTTTCTCTCTCTAATTTTTATTTTATTTTATTATATATTCAAATATTCTCTTTTGCACTTCCTCCACTTCCCTCTGTATTAACTAGATCTTTCTTTATAAATTAACTTTGATTGAAAATACCAAATCAAAATAGAAGTATATGAAACTTTAAGTATATTATGCGTTTATTTAATTATTCAGGCATTAGAACGTGGAGAAAATTAGAGTTTTTATTCAAGAGAATAGTTCCAAACTTATGTTAAAGAAATTATGGGAAAAAATTTGTAATTTCTTGTCTCAATTATTTGAAAATTTAATGGAATAGATCTTTCAGAAGAAATAGCGAGCATAAAATTTAATTTGAATTCTCTGTTATTGAGTTATTTTAGGTTTTAGGTTCTATAATGATAAGTTTTGTTATTTTTTCTCTCTTTTCTTCCTATATTCTCTCAAAATAATTACTTTTAAAATGTAAAAAGTTATCAAATAATCAGCCACTTAATGCCAAATAATCAGCCACCTAATTCAAAATACTAATTCATGAATTATATTCGTGATGTCTAGCATTTTCCTATATAATAGTATTGTCTTAATTGCCTACAAGACAAATGGAACCAACATCGGTTGACTGGCCTTGTATCTTACGAAATTTTCCCCAATTTATTCCAAATGCGAAGAAACTAAATTCGCAAAATTTCAAAACTCCAAATTCCGTCCTAATCAAAACACTAAAGTTTCAACACATTTGGGTTTATTTCCTATTATACTAATTCATCTCTTCTCCAAATTCAAATTTGAATTTTCCTGAACTTATCCATAACTTTTTCTTGTACTTGACTGGTTATATTCCGCAATTAACCCCAAGTCCGAAAAAGAAAGAGGGTTGCTTTAGGTAGTAGAGTAAGACTTTTGTTTAGCACTAGTAGACATAAAAGCTAAGAATATAATCTTACGGAGTGGCGAAAAATGATTCATGTAGTCAATCTCAAATAATGGAAAGAAGGAATAATTGTGTTGAGTAGACATAAAAGCTAAAAATTGCGATCAATTGAAATGGCAAATTCGATTTGAAATGCCACCTACAATTTCACGCATGAAGAGTACCGACAACAGATAGCACACAAGCACAGAATACAAGTGACAAAAGAAAAATTATAAATGCCGAAAGAAAATTCTAACTGAAATAATAATTGATATTAAATAACCAACATACGAGTCTGAATAGTACAACTTGGAAGTCTTGTAACTTAAAGGACCCCTTAACCAAAATGATAAAAGTAAATATGTTCTAGAGAAGAACCAAGTCCCTACATTGAAGTCTTGAAGTCTAGTAAGGATAGATGACTGCTACGCTCTACGAACTCCACACTCTAACCTCGAGGTGGAACCGGCCTGGGACCTGAAATATCAACAAAATGGGTTAAACCCACAAGCAAGTTCCTTCTACTACCATCCAGTAGAGAACTGATAAACATACCCTTTATATGAGGGACAATAAAATATACAGATATATACGTATACCATTATCTCATTCAACCCCTATCCCAAAACAAAAACCGTCCTACACACCGGTACCAACCCGTCCGTTATCACATAATTATAGAACATGTTTTCTGAGTTCAATCCAAAGGCAATCCTTACATGCCCGAACACTTTATCAAGTAATATCCTTATTGATATGAGGCAATCCTGACATGCCTACTCCCGTATTTTACTGATGCCTTATTAGGTATTTGACAATCCTCACATACCTCCCTTATAAACATTGAATACCTTATTAGCTATTTGTTAATCCTCTCATACCTCCCTTATAAACATTGAATACTTTATTAGGTATTTAGCAATCCTCACATGCCTCCCATAATCCTTTAAAAAAAATTTAACATACTTAAAAGCATGTTAATTAATCTGATGAAAACCCAATCGCCACGTGAATAAATAAATATATAAAATAAAAACTAACATACCATCAAAGCAACCGAATAATCACACTATTTCATATACTGATTTAAGTATCAACATTTAACCATGAACATTTATGATTGCAAAGAAAACAATTAAAGAAAAATAAATAAACAATTAAAAAGAAAATCCACATAATAAAGCCTACATTGCAATTTAAACATCAAGTGTATCTAAACCTAGCTCTAAACTAGGTTTCCGTGCATATTTTGTCTTTAAAAATCTCATTTTATTTTTCAAAAAATTTCTAAAAATTTTCAGTAATTTAAAAATATTTTTCCTAATTTTCTACAATTTAAAATGATTTAAATTAAAAAACAAATACTTAAATTTTTCGGACTAGGCCCAGAGGTTCGGCTCCCCTAGTGGGACCAAACTGCCCCTTTCTCGATCCCCGCCATCTGCTAGAAATAGTCCCACGTGCTGGGCTTTATGGGGACTGTTCATCATCCCCTTCCCAACCTGCGCACATTGTTCCAACGCACTGGAAGCCCTTTTCCGGTGGCTTTTCGGCCACTTCCGACTTCCAAAATTCATTTTTTTTTATATCAAAACACTCCCCTTCATCTAAGCCATCTATTGGAACAAAAATCTCCTCTTTTTGATGCCTAAATCGAAAACTCCCAAATTCAAGTTTCTAGGGTTCATCCATTAAAATTTAAATTTCTCTCTAATTTCTCAACTATCTAAGTTCCAAAGTTCAAGGATTATTCACAAAAGCAAGAATAACACATTAATCGGATCAAAACCCTTCAAAATAGAGTTTAAATTTGCATGTACGAATTTGCATGCTTATATGTATATATATACGTACAACATATATGCATATATATATATATATATAGACACACACACACCCCTACGAATCAAATAACATTATAAAATCTATGTTTATAAATCCAAAAGGAAGGTGTAGAGTATGAACTTGCCTTTTGATTTTGAACAAAATCACCTTCTCTCCCTTTTCTCTAGCATCAACTGTTCTCTTCCTGTCTGTGCATAGGAACTACTAAACCCTAATTTTATTTCTCTTTATTTTATTATTCTTATTTTCTTTTCTAGAATCACCAAAATAATTCCTAAATAATTAAAATAATAATTATAAATATTTAGCCCACATCTATATATATATATATATATCAAAACCTAATAGTCTAGCCCATCCTTCCACTTAAATGGGCTTTGAAGAATGCCTTCAATAAAAAGAATTTAAAAGAAAAAAGTTGTTTAGTGAATACATTTTTTGAAATTCCTTTCACAATTAACACAATTTTAACTTGACAAATTTATCTTTAATAATTATTCTCAATAAGAAAGTTTTACGAAATAAAACAAGGCAAAATTGTCTATAAAATTTGTTACTTAAAACAATTATGGCTTCCTTCTAAAAGCAAGTTTTTTTAGTTTTTTTTAACGGATTTTTTAGGACTTCGACTTTCATTAGAAATCTATTTTCTTATTTTTTTGGAAATGACTTCTTGAGCTTGGAAGCCCATTTCAATCCTCCAGAAAGCTCCACCAAATGGGCACTAACATTTTTTTGGGAAGAACTTCTTGGACTTGAAAACCGTTTCAATCTCCCAAGAAGTGCCTCCCAACAAACAAAAAATATGTTAGGTATTTGGTGATACATTATATAAAATACTTTTCACAATTAAAGTATTTTTTAATATATTTGATAATAATATTTTTTAAAGCACTTATATCGCTAAGTTTACAATAATGTCCTTTAATAGAATTTTTCTATATTTGATAATAATAACTTTATAAAAGAGGGGGTGAAAATGTCTTTATAAAAAAAATTAAAAAAAAGTTTAAAAATTGTCCAAGAAAAGACTATTACCTAAAATATACTTGGGTTGCTTGGATCAGTCTTAAAAAAATAATTTCCAGAGAACAATAATAGAGAATATTTTTTAGTTTTGTGAGTCTTAAAATTGCTTAGTTGAAAAACCTACAAAATAGTTTTGAGAGTTCTAAAAAACCGTTTGATTGTCTACTAAAAATAGTCTACTAAATTATGAAGAAAAAAAAAACTATTTAGCACTATTTATTAATTCAAGAGCTAATTTCTCATTACCAAAGACTTATTTTTGAGATGTTAACTACTAATGAAATATGTATTAACAATGAACAAAAACGCATTACTCTTAAATATTCTTTAAAAATATAAGAATTACAAAAATAAAATAGCACAAATTTAAATAGAACACAAGAGGGGTAAGTGAGTGAGTTGAGTTTAAATAAAGCAAAATAGATACATGAATTACTTCTACTGTTACATACACTTTAGTGATACAATCATTTCTACATGACCAAAACAAAACATTAGGATACATAATTTTCTTTTTTCAACCTTTCGATTATGTTATACACTTTAATGCCCACATGTATCCCCCGTAAGTAGCCATTTATGTCACATGTGCATAAAAAATGAAGTGCCACAAAATCTTTTGACTACTCTTCTACATAAAAAAAAACAAACAAACAAACAAGTAGTGCAAATTATTTTTTACATCAAAATTTATTAAAGGACAAAAAAAAAATGTAAGCGCTTAAGTTGTACACATAAAGAAATATATAATAAAAATCACCCAGACTTACTTCTTAGGTGGAGATATGAAAATCATAGTTAGAAGAGCAAATTGCAAAAAAAAAAAAGATAAAGAAAAAAAGGAACCCTTATCTATTTCTGATTAGCAAAAAATACCTCTCATTTATTTTATTTTTTTTTGGCATAAAACACTCTCCAACTAATGAAAATCACGTGAGGGAGGTTATTATGATGAAAATGCCCCTCTTATTTATTTATTTTCATTTGTATTTTTCTTTAAAGAAATTTCATTTATCCTCTAATTTTGTAATATTATTTTTTTATTTGGGAATCAAAGATACAAGTGGATCAATCTCTTTACAATAAAAAAAATATCAATAAATTATATAGATATTTTTCTTTGAATGACCATGCTATTTATTTTCAATAATACCATTAAAATCATACATTTTGATAAATGTGAGGAATTATATATTTTGCAAAACTTTATCCTTTATCATTTGTAATTGTCTATAATATGAGGAATATGTGGTTTGCGAGTAATTTCATTTTTTATGTCACTGTTTTATCATTTTATCTCTCATGTTAATCGTAATTTTCAATATAGTTTTTATCTCACTTTTTGACCTTCGTTTATAATTTTTATTTATTTGAAGTAGTGAACAAAAAATTTATTTATCCTCTAAGAAGTTATTCAATGTGTTTTCTCAAATAAAAAATAATAATATTACAATATTCGTGAATACATAAAATTTCTTTAAAGAAAAATAAAAAATGAAGATAAATAGATGAGGAGGGCATTTTCGTCATAATAACTCCCCTCGCGAGGTTTTCATTAGTTGGAGGTGGTTTCATGTGCAAAAAAAAAAAAAGATGAGGGGTGTTTATTGCCAATCAAGAACAGACAAAGTCTACTAGAGAGATGATTTTTTTTTTTTTTTAAGATGATCATTGATGTAAGAAAAATGTATTTCATATCATGAGCTATCAAAACTTTGAAGACATTCTAAGGCCTATGTCACACATTTTAAAATGCAACAACTAATGATAACATGTAATTAAGAGAAGTTATAAGCACTATAAATTGTCTCAAATATGTTAAATTGTCATATAGTATGTAAAAAGCCACAAACTTGATGTCAATGGCTTCAAGGGGAAATCCACAAAATCTTCTTATATGTTTCAGAAGGATCCTATACCATAAAAGAATAGAAATAAACAAAATCTGTATTATTAAAGAGCGAACATCATAAGAGTGTCAACATGTTAGCTGGTATCTGTAAATTAAAATAATCAATTTTTAAATCTCTTAGAACAATCACCAATTCACATTCTAAATCACCTTCACCATTAAATATTCTATCAACTTGAGACTTCTAAAATTGAATATCAGTATTCAATCAAATTAGGAATGGCAACAGAGCGGGTATGGCGTGGGGATGTCCTTTCCCATTCCCCTTTTTGTTTAGAAAAGTTATCCTCATTCCCGTCCCACCCCATTTAATAAATGAAGCGAGTTGGGATGGGACAGGAGGGAGACGTAAATGGGACACTACAAATTTTTTTATTTTTTTAAAAACTTTTTTTTAGGAGATTACTTTTGTAATTGTACTATTTTTATTATTTACACTCTTATGTGATGAGGCCCTTGATAATTTACATGTGCATCACCAAAAAGATTTGAACTAGTAATCTTACATATATAACTATTATAAGAGTAATTTTGTATGTATATTATATATATAAGGGTAATATAGTAAATATAAAATATAAATGGGATGGGACGGGGCAGGGGTGTCACACCCCCAAGTTGAGGTCAGGGTATTCCTGCCCCTTCACTCAACTTGTGGTTGACTTAATTGCACAATTAGCCAAAGGATTGCTAATATCCTAGCACAACCTGTTCTTACATTATTCTCAAACAAAAGAGACTACCACCATAATCATTAATGCATATGCAATAACCAACTAATATCTAGAAAACTAAATACAACCATAATCAGAGTTATCATCTAAACAATCCTTACAATAAATGTTGTCTCAAAACTGAAATAAAAGAATCTAGTAACAAGGTTCCACTAGGACAATCCTCACGTGGAATCCTCCTCCTTTATGCTATATATGCTGGTTTCACACACCTAAAATGTGGGGGAAAAATAAGGGGTGAGCTTTAAAGCCCAGTAAGTAATGTTTTAACTAACCGACAATAACCACTATACTTCAGCAGCTAGTAAAGTGAATTAATTAATATAATTAATCGTTCGGTGCATTAGCTTATGAAAAAGATAGAGAGTATTGTTAACGTCCTCTATTACTTAACAAAACTAACTGATTATTCAAGTTCCGCCTCTTGCCCAACCCAATCTATTTAATCAACCTAAGTTCTGTTAATCAATCTATATTCATAACATACTCTTCACAAAAGACCACCATATACAATATATCCTGCAGTGTGGAGAAACAACATTACAACTCAAGCTCTACTAAAGAGATAACAAATAAGAAACTGTTCAAATCGTAAGATAAATGATGTGGAGGGTCACACACCCGCTCCAACTTGAAAGAACACACACCACACCACACAAGTAGTATGGAGGGACACACACTCCACATCGGAGGGACCCGCACTCCATAGTAATAATAATTTTATTGTGGAGGGACATACACTCTGTGCCAGAGGGACCCGCAACTCCACATTGGAGGGACATACACACACTCTATGAAAATATGAGTCATGTGGAGGGACACACACTGTACTGGAGGGACTCTCAACTCCACGCTAGAGGGACATATACACACTCCAATAACTTCAGCCACCACCGTCAGCCACACACTCACACTCTCTCTCTCTCACACACACACACACACTCCTAAGCACGCGTGTTCTAAACTATTTTAAATTCTATTTTTAATCTATGAACCTAATCTGGAGAGAGTATTATACCTAAAAATGTGCCAACCTATCTATCTTAGCTACCGGTAAAATTTCAGAACCTAACTATTTATAGATAATTCGTACTCTCGATTTTCGTGCTTAAAAACTTACTTTTCTACTAGATGAACTAACTAATGTGACTAAATCTAGCCCAAACCTATACTCCAATCATGTTCTACCCTCAAAAGACTAATTTGATTTTTCAGAAATTTTTCGGCATTTATCGGTATTTTTTAGCAATTTTTTTCCTATTTTTTACATTTTAAATCATTTTAAAAATAAAAAAAATATTTTTATATTCTGGGTGGGTTCGAGACTGGGCCCAGAGGTTGGGCTCCACGAGTGGGACAGGACCAGCCTTTTTTCTGTCCCGAAAAGTCACCGGAACATGGCCCCCACGCCTCACGCGCGTGAGCTTGTGGCACTATTCATCATCTTCCCCTTACCCACAGAATTGCTCCTTGCGCCGAACACCTCTACTGATGCTATTCTCAGCCATTATCTTTCCCCAGTCAACCCAACAATTCATCAAACACTTCCCCCAGATTCATAGTTTGAATTTAAAAGTCCCAAAACTTAATTTCTCGATTTGTGTACCCACCAATCACCTCCATATCTCCTGTTCTACTATTCAGATTTCTATAACTATTGATTCACTAAAATACACTAAACAAATCCACCATTCTTTTCAACCAGCGTACATACTCTCACATATATAAGGCTATATATATATATGTATATATATATGTATATGTATATATATTTAATACACACAAATGTACTGCCACCCATAATCCATTATTTCTTCAATCTACACCATTTTTTTTCGACCACACAATAGCCCCAAACGTTCAACAAGCAGTAGAACTCTCTAAATTAAGAAATTAATTTATCATCCATAATTTCCATTTTTCATCCACTAGATCTCAATTAAAGGCATCCATTGTCGTGCATACACTAACATACACAAATGCAGTTATATATATATATATATATATATATATATATATATATATATATATATATATACTTTTCATGCCAAACCCACATATTAGCATATATCATTCTTTCTCGTTGCAGCAAAACCCATCTAGCATAGATCCATACAAGGTCTTACAGACTATACGAAAATTATTATATATATATTTTTAAACTAATTTAAATTATAAATATTGCAAGCATACCAACCATTGTGGGAAAGATAGAATAGAACTTACAGTTGAAAGATGATTAATTCCCCTCGTTGTCTCCCATTATTCTTCTCTTTCTTCCTCCTTTGCTCCTTCTTCCTCCTTAACTTGAAACTATCAACGTAAAACCCTAATTACGATCTTATTATTATTTATATAATATTTCTCACACCACAGCTATTTGGTAACCCACATCAGAATAACTTATTCTGTCATAGAATAAGTTATCCCCTAATTAAAAATCACATAAATTTATTTTAAGAAGGGTTTTTACCATGCTACCCCTATATAAGAAATTTATTTTCTTAATTAAAAATTTGGGTCATTACAAGGGGTGCCTATCCCCATCCTCGACCAGCAACTTTGCGGGTTTCTTCCCTTCACCCCCATAACTGTTCCAAAACCATTTAGCCTCTTTCATAACTGGTTTAAATGGGATGGGGTGGGGCGGTTCCCTAGGGTGGGTTAAATTGAATCAAAAGTGTTGATGATGAAAAAGAGGAAATCAACAAATTACACATATTATTAAACTCGAGTGTTTGTGCTTCTTGCGAGAATCAAATCGTGGACGTCCGATTTTATTACTCATCCCAGAATACTTCTTATTCACCGGACTAACGTGTGGATTAAATAATTTCAATATTCAAAAAAATAAGTTTACAGAAGTCCACAAATTTTATGTTATACGAAGAGCTGAAGTCAACAATGATAAAGGCCTCAGTCAAGGTTCTTAAGGCCGTAGTAACTGGGAGCTCCGCAACCCCTACCTGAGTCACTTGCTTACCATTGAAGCCTACGAGTGGCTTAGTAGTAGGCCTAATACATTCTAGTCTAGACCTATCTGCTTGGAAGCAGACAAAGTTAGAACATTGGCGCTACTCCCTACGTTAACCAATACCAATTTGACCTCGCAGTTAGAGATGATGAGGCTGATCACGAGAGGATCTTCGTGGGGTGTTTAGACCTTACTCATGTCTTTGTCCATGAAGGTGATCGGTGTATTGGCTGAGCGATTATGTACTAAGTAGACTTTTCAAATTCTCTAGATCTTTTGGGCACTCCTAAGATTGGACCGCCTTTCAGACTCGCTTTCTTGGTCTGAGGCCAGTCAGTGAATCGTATTGATAACCCAGACCATAACGTGATTGATCTGCTTGTTTTCCTTTTGTTGAGGCTAATCAAAAGTTCTTGTCTGTTCTTCCTGAACAACGTATTCCACCAAACCCCCTTTTGCGATAAGGGTTTCAACCTGCTGCCTTAAGCTCCTACACTTATTGGTGTCATGGCCGAAGTCATTGTGAAGGGAACAGTGCTTACTCTTATCCCTCTACTCTGGTGGTTGTCTAATAGTAGGAGGGGTGAAAAATTCCCTTACTCTTGTTCTCATAATAGAGTCTGGCAAGAGATACTTTTAGATGGGTGATCTTCTCCTCTGTTTTCTATTTTTTCATGACCTCTGGAGTAGACGTGGAAGGCACGTGAGGTGACTTCGCCTTGGCCACTTGGCTTTTAGTTTGCTTAGGCACAGTGATCAAGGTCGATCATTGCCTTCTAGCTGCCTCATCCTCGTCAATCCTCAGGTACTTTTGGGCTCGAAAGTTCAGTTCGCCCATATCTTTTGGAACGTTCTTAACCAGGAATCAATGGAACCCTTCCTCCGGAGAAACTACTATCTTAAAAGCTTCAACTGTTGCGGTCTGATCACATTGATCTATCATAGACATCTCTAAGTTAAAACGGGTTAGGAAAGATTTCAACGTCTCCCCTTTGGCTTGTCTCATGGTGAACAGTGAGGAGATAGTCCTTTTATGTTCCTGGTTTCCCGCATCTTGGGCGACAAACAGATTACACAGTTTATTGAAGTTTGGTATCGAACAAGGTGGCTGCTGCTTGAACCAAAGCAGTGCTGACCCAGACATGTTAGATGAGAAGATCTTGCACATAAGTGCATCATTTTCAATGTCCAGTGTCATCTTTTGTTGGTGCTGGTAGATATGCTCTACTGGGTCCATCTTCCCATCGAAGCTAGCGAACGTCGATAGAGTGAACCTCCTCGGCCTTTCAGTTCTGACTATATCCTCGGGGAAGGGATATTTGGTCAGTCAGGTGGTGGCGAGCGATCTATTGACTGGGTAGCCTGATCTATCGCCCTTTAGTGCGTTGATAACCCATTGCATCTGGATTCTCCATTTCGAGATGGGCTGTGGGGGATCAACTTGACCCTCGCTGGGCCGATCGAGGTGATGTTGTCTATTACCGGATCGATTGAGGTGTGAGGTGCTCAGCGAGTGGTTGCTCAAGCCAGGCCCTTCCTTCCGTTGTCGCCCGGGGTTTCTAGTGCTTTCGATGCGTTCCACCTTGGCCTGCAAATCTACGAGTTGTTGACGTAGGGCATTGTTCTATTGGGTTAACTGTTGAACGTTAGGGTGTGTCAACAGCTCTCGAGCCTCTGGCTGTGTGGGTGGCGCCCTCCTTTGGTTCCTGGGGGGTCGACCCAATTCTACCACATCGTAGGTGTTTCTCCTCGTATCCACCATGGTTACAGGCTTCTTTTGTTCTGGAAAACAATTAAACGTTTTTCACAGACAGCGCCAAAGTGTAGGTACAGAAAATTATTCAACCAATTACTGTTAAACAACTCAATGCACACACCTAAGAATAATGAACACATTCTTTTCAAAAGAGAAGAGAAAATTTTGTGAGAGGTAGATTCGAGGATCATTTTCATTGATACTTTCATGAATATTTATACAAGTAGGAATTCGAATCCTTTTAGGGCTTGAATTTCCTTGTTTATAGCTTACTTTTCTCTCAAAGAGTTTGGATTCCTTTTTGAGTTGTAAGTCTGCTTTGATTTGAACTTTGCAGCTTTGGGGCAAGCAACTAGGCCCTTAATAATTAATGACTCAGCCTGTGTGGGCTTTCTGCTGATAGATGGGCTTAAGCCGATGTGGGCCTAGTCCGTTCTCTGTACCAATTCAGCCCATTGGATCGGGTGATAATTTAGCCCCTACAATGTATTAACGATGAACAAAAACGCATTACTCTTAAATATTCTTAAAAAAAAAAAAAAGAATTACACAAATAAAATAGCACAAGTTTAAATATAACACAAGAGGTTTAATGACTGAGTTAAGTTTAAATAGAGCAAAATAGATACATGAATTACTTTTACTCTCACATACACTTTAGTGATACAATCATTTCTACATGACCAAAACAAAACATCAGGATACATAATTTTATTTTTTCAACCGTTCCATTATGTTATGCATCATTGACTACGTATAATGCCCACATGAAAAATAATAAAAGACCTGAATCGGTATTACTATCGACTGATTTGAAGAATCAGTATTACTATCGATTTTTAGTATTACTCTACCCACATTTATCCCCTTAAGTAGACATTTATGTCACATGTAAAAAAAAAAAGTTAACTCCATTTGTGATCCACCAATGCAAAGAATATTTGAAATGATGTGCCACAAAATCTTTTGACTACTCTTTTACATAACAAAAAAAAAACAAAAAAAACAAAAAAAAAAACAACAACAACAACAAGAGCAAACTGCACAAAAATTATTTTTGATCGGAAAAAAACACCTCTCATCTAATTTTTTAGGGCATAAAACCCCCTCAAACTAATGAAAACTACATGAGGGGGGTTATTACGACGAAAATGCCTCCCTCATCTATTTATTTTCATTTATATTTTTCTTTAAAGAAATGTTATTTATTCTCTAATTTTGTAATATAATTTTTTTATTTGAGAATCTGAGATAAAAGCGGGTCAATCTCTTTACAATAAAAAAATATCAATAAATTATATATTTTTTTTCTTTGAATGACCATGCTATTAATTTTCAATAATATAATTAAAATCATACATTTTGATAAAAATAAGGAATTGTATATAAGAGATTATTTTTTTTTTTTTAAGATGATCATTGATGTAAGAAAAATGTATTTCATATTATGAGTTATCAAAAGTCTGAAGACATATATGTTGGTGAATGCATCACATCTATGGCCTATGTCACACATTTGAAAATGCAACAACTAATGATAACATGTAATTAAGAGAACTTATAAGCATTATAAATTGTCTCTAATATGTTTAATGTCATATAGTATGTAAAAAGCCACAAACTTGATGACAATGGCTTCAAGGAGAAAGCCACAAAATCTTCTTATATGTTTCGAAAGGATCCTATACCATACAAGAATAGAAATAGACAAAATCTTCTCTGTGTATTATTAAAGAGTCAACATCACAAGAGTGTTAACATATTAGCTGGTCTCTGTAAATTAAAAGAACCAATTTTAAAAACATCTTAGAACAATTACTAATTCACATTCTAAATCACCTCCACCGTCAAGTATTCTGTCAACTTGAGGAGGATATTTATAATACACTTTTTGTAAATATACCAAGTGAATCTAAATTGTGCGTGCACAACACACGGAGTGGGTCCTATCTATAACACACAAAGTCTAGATTTATCCGGTGTATTTACACCGGGTGTATTGTAGACGTACTCCAACTTGAGACTTTTAAAATTGAATATCAGTATTCAATCAAATGTGTTGAGGATGGAAAAGAAGAAATCAACAAATCACACATTAGTTAAACTCAGGATGACAATAGGCAGGTATGGAGTGGGAGTGTCCTTTCCCATTCCCGTTCCAGTTTAGAAAATGCACCACCCCATTTAATAAAAGTGGTGTAGTGAGGCGGGGCATGGGGGAGACGTAAATGGTAGGGTGATTTTTTTTGTTTTTTATAGAACTTTTTTTTTAAGAGATTACTTTTGTAATTGTACTATTTTTAGTATTTACACTCTTATGTGATAAGGTTCTGGATAATTTATATGTGCACCGCCAATAAAATTTGAACTAGTAAATCTTAGATAAGAGTAATTTTGTATGTGTATTATATATATAAGAGTAATATAGTAAATATAAAATATAAATGTGGCAAGACGGGGCGGAGGAGCCTATCCCCATCCCCGGCCTGCAACTTTGCGATTTTTTCCTCTCGCTCCAATAATCGCCACAAAACTATTTAGCCTCCTCTACAATCGATTTAAACGGGACAGGACAGGGCAAGTTAAATTGCCATCCCTAAATCAAACGTGTTGAGGATATAAAAGAGGAAATCGACAAATCACACATTATTTAAACTTGAGTGTTTGTGCGTCTTGTGAGAATCAAATCGAGGACGTCCGATTTTACTACTCGTCCCAAAATACTTTTTATTCACTGGATTATTCGTGCGGATTAAATAATTTCAATATTAAAAAAAAAAACAATTTTACAGAAGTCGGCAAATTTAATTTTTTACAGAATAGAAAGGAAAAAAAAACTAATAACCGCAAGTTTTTTTTTTAATATCTAATTCAATCAACTCACCTTTCTAAAAACTGTTGTTTAAAAACAGTTCCGAGCAAGTCAAACCTCCCTCGCTTGTGCTACTACTGATGGCGCTGTTACGCCTCTCTCGAGCTTGTCGTAGGTTGCAAACCTCTCGTCTCTCCGTTTCTCTCACTCAATCCCTCTTCCACCCTAACCGTAACCCTAACCCTAATCAATGTTTAAGCTCGTTCCATGACCCTCTGACCAATCCACTCAAACAATCAGATCGATACATCTTCAATATTGTGGAAACGTTCAAATTCAGGGACTTCAATTCAGCCAGACTGGTTCAGAACGCTGGCATTTCAACATCACATGGTATAGCGGAGGAGGAGGAGGAGAAGAACAACGGAGACAATGACGGCGAACGCAGAGGACCGAAGACTGAATTGTCTTGGATTGACTTGTATCTGCCCAAGCGAGCTCAGCCCTATGCACGCCTTGCCCGGTTGGATAAGCCAATCGGGACGTGGTTACTTGCCTGGCCCTGTATGTGGTAAGATTTTCAATTTTCCTTTATCATTTCCTGTTACCAAGTTCTTCTATTTGAACTTTGGTTTATTATGTTTTGTGTATTGTTTATTTATTTTCACAAATATATCTATATCTCTATGCACGTGTACTTCGAGAAAAACTCAATGTGGGTTAGGCAGTAGCTTTGATTGCCAGTGTGTTGAAATTGTCCTATTCCATATAAAACGAAAAAATTGCCTGAAAATTTTACCACTTGATTATTATAATTTTATCTTGGTAATATTTCTGATCATGTCAACCTCAAATAAGAATATACGCTGACATGCTATTTATGTGTAATATTTGATTGAAATTGAACTCGGAGTGGGGACTTTGATGTCTAACTGCTTGAAAATTTTAAAGATAACGTGTGTGGGATGATATCCTTTTCAGTTTTACTTGCCTGAGATGGATATTTATTGCCTTAGGTCGATTACATTGGCAGCATCCCCTGGGAGCCTTCCTGATATTAAGATGTTGGCACTGTTCGGTTGTGGGGCTGTGCTTTTAAGAGGTGCTGGATGTACCGTTAATGATCTTCTTGACCAGGATATTGATACAAAGGTATTTTTAAGCTTTTTGCTCCGTTGGATAAATGCAATTTACTTTTCTTTCTACCAGGGAACTGCATTATCCATTTGTTTGTATTTAGTTTAATGCTCTTGTGAGTGTTCGTTAAAGTATAATTGTAATAATCCTCAATTCTTGATTGATAATTTGAAGTATACAAAAAATAAAGAGGTTTTCTTGACAAAAAGAATTAGGAGTGTTTGTTGGTAATATAAGAAAACGCTTACATTATGTGTTCTTTGTCAAGTATGGAAAATGGAGGTTCCAGTTTGACAATTGTTGCAGATAAATTAGGAGGTTAGGTTTTTTCTTGGACTAGTCCTCATAATACCCTTGGATTGAAGAACTAGCAATGTGCAGTGGGCTTTGGCCTATACGTGGCTATTGCCATTGGACTATATTGTTGTTCTGTTAATACAAATTTTATTACTCTTAATTTTATTTCTTACTTTTTTCTCTAATTAGGTGATAATTTTTTTGGGGTAACTGACTCATGCTTTCAATCTGCTTGTATCAAGCATATTCTGTTTGATAGTATAGCGAATTTAGGTAGTATTTAAATTTTCTAGGAATTACAAAATGTGAGAACATAAGTTTGAGCCTCCAGCACAGCCACTTTGTGCAAGATTAATATTGAAACGCTCCGTATAGGTGGGACATTCAATGGGTACTGCCGAAATCTGCTGTCTATAACTAGTTCTTGTTGTCGTCTTACTATTGGACAAATCTGTCAAGCATACATATGCCAGCTCATGTGTAGAACTCAAAAAAGAGCTTTAAGATAACCTTTCTTCCATTTATATATGTGTGTATGTTAACCATTGGTTTTGTTGTTGATCTTGGTACAGTTTTGTATGTCTTAATCATGTAGTGAATGTCCTTAGATCTTCTAGAACTCTCTCTAAAACTTCAGCTTGTAGATTGTCCCACGTGTCGTCGTATATAAAATGCATGTTTTTTAAATGTTTTTCTATAATTATGTAGGTTTTAACTAGGTTTAGTTGTAATTTTGTTGTTTTGAAAGTCGGAAGAAAAGTGTTGTCATTTTGATGAGAAGAGAGTCTACTGTTGTTGCTCATGAGAGTATCATCATTTTATTTAATATTGTTAAGCCAATTTTATTTTTTATTATGAACAACTTTTCTCATTGCTTTTATTAAAAACTTGACATTTTTTCATCCTTGTGACTGTCAACCACAAGGGGAAAAAATAAATAAATCAAGAACTGATCTCATCAAACCATTTTGTAGATCAACACATGAAGGGAGTGAATGATGTTCATATCGCAACTTCAAGGGAAATAAGTATAATCAGTAAATTAAAATTGATAGTGTCTTCTGAATGTTGGTATGACTCCAATTGCTTGCCACATGGGTATCATATGGTCAGCCATTCACCATGTCATGACTAGACTAGTCACTTTAAGGATTACAAGTCGGTTGGGATTTGATGGGACAAGGAGTGTCTTAATTAGAGGCAATGCCATGGGATACCACCATTAATCTTGCATTGAAGCAGGTATAATTAGGGTAACCATGGGTGGATTCTCTCCCTTATACCATGGGAGAGCCAATAAAAAACTAGTGGGTTCATACTTGCGGACAGAGTTGGATAGGGATTAAAGAACTCGTCTCCCGTTTAGAATGACAATCCATTTGCCACATGTCCCTCTCTTTTTTTATTATATTTTCCACATGTTTAGGCCATATATATGGCCTAATCCATAAACCCCACCCCGCTTATGAACAATGAGGCCACTCTGCATACTCTATAGGCAAGGGTTATTCACTCTATCAGTTCTCTTCTCTCCTTTTTCTCCTCTTCGCCTGACCACTTTCATTGGGTTATCCTGACGTGACGTGGAAGAACCTCCTCTTCGTTTGACCACTTTCATTGGGTTATTGTGACGTGACGTGGATGAACCTATAATTTTGTCTTAAGTGAATTATGAGGTTGGGAAGACCAAGGTGACATTAAGGCAAAAGGGAGAAGAAATTTAGGTTTTTATAAAACTGAACTGTGCATGTTCTCCATTATTTGGATAGTAGATCCTGTGCACTTTAGGTTAACCTCTCATTAAAATATTAAGTGGCGCCTTTTGGTGCAAAATGGCATATTCATGTACAAATTCTGTCAAGCTTATTTCAAATTAATGGCACATTTAAAGTAAGTTTCTGTTTACATGCTCACATGTCTAAAGAATGTCAGGCGATGGTGATAATTGTTTCAACCTCTCAGATCCTAGAATGATAATATGCAGTGCAAGTCCATGACTCTTTGTGGATGTGACCTCTTTCTTAGATATCCTATCAAAGACTGTTCTTTGTTCATGTATAATGGTTGTAGAATTGATGTACCTTTTGCTTACCCTGTTGTACGCTTAGTGGGTCCATCGTATTATTTCATATGACACAGTGCATGACAACCATGTCTCAAATTCTTAGTTCCATGGAATGGCCCCACGTCAACTATTGATTCACAACCCATTACTCAATATCCACCAAGACTTTCCTACTCAACATCTTCATGTAATTGCGGCCCACATGGCATTGGTTAATAGTGCGAGTATGCACAGGTATCATTACTTGTTAGCCTCAAGCCCTCACTTAGTACTTTGGTCTCATGAGTTAACTTGCTTCTCTCACCATGTGTGCCCATTCTTGCTCGTGGACCCATCTATTTGCCTGGTCTTCAAAGCCCACTACTTCACCACACTACCACAATCAATGCGCACACAACCGCTAATACTTGCACAACTATGATAAACTTATATGGAATATCACCACAAGTTCATATTAGTACCATTTTAAATATGAATTTCTTTTATTAGTGGACCGTTTTCCCTCTCTTTTTCTTGTGTGATTATTTTTGAATTTTTTTTCATAGTGCAGGTAGAACGTACTAGGCTGAGACCGGTTGCTAGTGGTGATCTGACAACATTTCAAGGGCTTTGTTTTCTTGGCTTTCAATTACTTTTGGGCCTTGGGATTCTCCTTCAACTGAATAACTATAGGTTTGTGTTTTTCTTTGTTTGGGTACTTGTGGGAAGTCCCTTTGCAACAATCAGCAACCTATGAGAATTATAGTAAATTCATTAGACATTAAGGTGTTAGAATATGTTCTATGTTTTAGAATGCAGTGCATGTGTTTTTATCTACATACTGAAGCTTTTTATTTAATAATCTTTGTTATAGGATATAAACATATACTCTTGAGACATTATGATTGATGTTGGTGGAATTATCATCTCAAGAGTGCTTGCAAACGTTAAAGATGCATCTGCATAACTACACTTGGGTCTATTGGCTGTACGCACTATGGATGCTCTATTATCTTGGTCATGCACCATACCCAAAGATCGCTTCCTATCATCCTATGTAATCGTTGCTGTATTAGATTGTTTCGCAACAAAACATAGCAACAACAAACAACCCCTAATAAAATCACTGTTCGCTACTTACTAGCAATAGAACATAAAATTTAAATTAAATATAATATAATATCATAGATTTATAGGATCTCTATTTATATTTTTCTAGATAATTGTTAGTATAAGACCTTTTTCCCCATAAATAAGCACTGACATAAAGATAGTTATCGAAAACGACAAAAAGAAAGACTAACATAAGGTATTTACCGGAAATAATGGTAGATTTTGATGTAACTGTTGTTAGTTAGTATGCAGTACAAGTTGGACAATATTGGCAGTTTGGAATTGGGGGTATAAATTTGTTTGTTCTATTACCCGATTTTTTATAATAATAATATCATCTTTTTGTCCACTAGAGAGAACTTCTATAATTTAGTCCATTTGGTAGAGTGTTTTCAACAGGTGTTGGCATAAGTCAATATCTCTAAAAGCTATACAAAATGTCAATGAGTTGGGATAAGCTGTTTGCTTCAATTACGAGTGGCTGTTAAAATACTCTAGTCCTCAGGGTAACTTGAGGCCTTTAGAGTTTTGGAATATGCAATGAAAATGAGTAAGTGATAGGAGTCTCTAAAAAGCTTGAGCCCCATGTCCTGGTGTGGCCAAGCCCACCGGCATGGTTTTTAAAATCCCGATCTGGATCGCATAAAGAATCACTTGAATGTAGGATCGGACTTGGGATCGTAGAATCTAGTAGGATCTTATGATCCTACAGATCCTACTAAATTGTATTTTTTCTTTTTTGTTCTTTTTCTAAATTCCTTTGGGCTTACAACCCATTCTTGACAAAGAAATTTAAAGTGTTTCAGTATAAAGTCCAACACTTTAGCTTTCTTCTTTATTTTTTTCCCATCTTTTTAAAACAGAAAACAAGGAGAGATAAACTTTCCTGCCTATTATTTGCCCATTCTAAACAAAAAAAAAAGACTTTTTTTTTCCCCTTTATTCTTTCTCTCTCTATTTTGTTTTTCTTCTTAACCACAAAAGTCTTTCCAACAAAATTGCTCAGATAATTTGACAACTATATTGTTCTTTTCTCTGTTCCTTTTTTCTCTTTGTTTAGGCTTTGCCTTAGTTGCTTAGATAATTAGGCAACTAAATCGTTCTTTTCTCTCTCTATTTTTTTGTTCATTTTTTCTCTTTGTTTAGTCTTTGCCTTAATTGCATCTGTGAAATTCTGCTTGATTGTTATTTTGACATTCTTGTATAGAGGAAATCAAGAAATTGGTTTTAAGTGTTTGTCACGTGTCTTGCTCTCTTAGTATCTTTTATTGTTAATTATTTTTTTCCCAAAATGATCATGATATTGTGTTTCGCATTATTCTCCATTTATTTGAAAATAGTTTTATATAGAAAGTTAGTTTTAAGTTATTTTTATACTAGTTTTATAGAATCTTATGATCCTCGCTCCGATCTTACGATCCTTGCTCCAATCTTACAATCCCGATCCTATGGACCCTCCATCGATCCTACATAGAATCTCTATCTTGACAACCTTGTGGGCTTCGGCTCAGCCAGAGTCCGTTGGTGGGCAGAGTTGGCTTGGCACACGAAGCTCGGTAGGATGGTCTAATCTTTGGCCTCAGGCCAATAACCCAGCCAGTTAGGCCTAATTGTTGTCTAGGCTTGGCCTGCGATTTTTCCCATTTAGCTCAAGATTTTAGGTCAAATTTGCATGGTTGCTAGGCTGACAAAATTCAAAAATAGAAAAAGGAAGTAGCAGTTGGCTATTTCATTTCCAACATTGGAAATGAAATAAAAAAGTATATGCTTATTTACTTGTATACTTTTAACTTTTAAGTAATAAGATATAAACAATGAGCTCTAAGTAGCTTGTTATGTATAAAAGTTAGTATTAATTAATATAATTATATAACTAATAAGTCACTCAAGTTTTCCCTCCCCAGGACCTTGCTGTGGCATGGGTAATGCCCTTTTCTATATAACTAATAAGCTATGCATAAGTAATTATATAATGATTAACTAATTAGTTGTAACTTGCTATATGTAAGTCACTAATAATTAAATATCAGTTACAACTATACAAGTAATATATTATATAACTAATAAGTATTTAATAGTCAATTGTTAATTAAAATAGTACTTAATAGTCAATTGTTAATTAAAATTTAATAAGTACTATATATTACTATTACTAATTAATAGTTCATTATATGAGTAGTTAATATATATGCCCAAATATACTTATCAAAAAAAATATTTATATATGCCCACATACGAGGACACTTCTGTAATTTCATATTCCATTTAACGGCTGGGGAGTTATTAACTAAACTTTTGAAAGTTTGGGTTTTTTTATTTTTATTTTGACAAGGGGTAATTTGTGAAAGTGTAAAATTTTGTGATTTATTTATTTATCAATTTACCCTTATAATAATAACAATATTGTGTGCAGGGACAAACATGACGGCATGTCACATTTAGTTTGTAGTTATGGCATAATCAACTTTGACGATGTATATCATGCTTTCTAGGTTATTACTGGTAATTAATTAACCATAAGAATAATGATGACATACCGAAAAACTTAATCGAATGGGGACCCAAACAGATCCCCTATTTGGTTGAGTTCTTCGGTTTTTATATCACGGCTCTAACCATAATTACTTTCCAACAGCCGTATTTTAGGGGCTTCATCCTTGCTGCTGGTCTTCTCTTATCCCCTCATGAAGAGGGTGACATTTTGGGTAATGGTTTAAATACTGATCTCTGCTAATATTGCCTTTTTCTGTATTTTGATAAAAAGTTCTATGAAAATTGATTAATAAATTTATCAACTGCTTCTGTGTTGGTGCAGCCTCAAGCCTACTTAGGTTTAACATTTAACTGGGGAGCTTTACTAGGATGGGCTGCAGTTAAAGGAAGTCTTGATCCTGTTGTTGTGCTCCCATTGTATCTTTCTGGAGTGTTTTGGACGCTTGTGTATGATACGATATATGCACATCAGGTAGAAATATTTATGTCCAAAATCTATAAACATTTGCATTCTCGGTCAGATGCTGTATAACTTCATACTCTATAACTTGATATGACCAAAGTACCTCACTCCTAGACACTTGGCAATATCAAAATTCCATCATTTAAATTCTCTCTTTGAAGAAAGCTTCTAGAGATTTTTTTTCCATTTATTTCCTTTTTTGTCAGAAACAATTATTAAGCAGCTTTAAAATTTTATAACACACATATACAATGACAACACCCTGCATATGTTTTCTATTTCTTTTTTCATTGATTTTATCTCAGCTTTTCACAGAGCTCAGAAGGTTCTCCTTTTCTCGTATCCTATTGGTCATTTTCCTTTTATGAAACCAGTATACAGGATTTACCTGTTCTATATTCATAGCTTTTATGTTAATTACTCCTCCATCCCAAAATAAGTGTAAAAATATAGAAGTGCTATATATATGTAGATATTATATATATATATAAAGGGAAGTGCTAAATCATATCTATTGATAAAATGACTCACTAAAGCAAGAAATTAAATTATCTATCTTTTCAAGTGGCTCAAACATGTTATCACTACTCTTAGCATAAGAAGCATCCACGTATTCAAGAAACTTAGTTCCCTTAGCAATTTACTCAAAAATTAATCAAAGTCCTTTCTCTCTTGTCTTCCACCCATTTGCCTTTATAGAACATCCATTTTTTTTACCTAATCCTCTCTATGGTCCTCCATCAAACTGTTGGTATTATCCAACTCCTTGAGCAAAGGAACTCTCACCTCGTGATAACTAGGTTACCTCATGTTAACTAGGTGGTTTCGTGCCAGAACCATATTTCCCAATAGTTCAACCATGATAGAAAAACTGTCATAATTAGGAGCATTGAACGAGATCCCTGCATCATACAAGATCATTGTAATTGGTATGAAACAATAATCTGATGGTAATAAAAAATACAAGCAAAAAAAACATTAAAAAGTTTTTACTCAAGTCAGATGTGCCTTTTTATGCGCATAGGCGAAACCCCTTTAAATCAGGCACACATAAAATCCCAAGGCATGCACTATTAGTACTTAGTAGTTGTTGATTTAACACAAGTTTGTCTTTTCTTAATCATTCAGTTATATCTTTTTTTTTTTAATGGCTATTAATTTATAATACTGCAATATATCATGTTGTCTACAGTTTTTGGAATTTAATGTGTCTGATTATGCAATATATGTGTATATATATTATTATATGTATTTGAATTGATTTTTTTCCCCTTGCGAGTTGCTGAAAATATGCGATATATGCTCAAGTGATAGTGTAGAATTTTTTTTATTATTTAGTTTTTTTTTGTTCTTTTGTTGGGTAGGTGAAAAAACGCGCATACCGAATTGACACACACCCACTATTACCACAATGAAAACTTGAACTATAAACCTCCCATGTGGGAGGAGTTGATACTTGATACCACTTGAGCCAAAGCCCTAGTGGTAGAAAGAGCTTTCTCATTGCTACTTAAAGAAAGGTTGATTACCGTGCATCCAGGATAAAGAAGATGACCTGAAAGTGGGTGTCAAGTCTACAGCCTTGAGGTTTGGGGATTCAACAAAGGAATGGGTTACGGGGTTTGGAATAGCATGCATTAGTAGCCTTGCCCTTAGTGGATTCAACGCTGATATTGGTATTACTAGCATTTTCTTTTCTTGTTTGCTTATTTTAGTTAACTGTAGTATGCGTGCAGTGACAACTCTTCTCTCTCTTTCTCCATTTTTTTCCCGGTGGAGTAGGGTGGCCATATTATGCATTTTTGGCAGCTGCATCTGGTCAATTAGCATGGCAGATTTGGACAGTTGACTTATCATGCCGGGCTGATTGCAATAGAAAGTGAGTATTCTTTAGAGAAAATTGTGTAGCTTTGTTGAGTTCTGTAGAAGTTGTATATGCTTTTTTTTTGTTGGTAATTGTACATTTGGTTCAAAAGATTCTTGTGGGGTCCCTGGCATACAATATTAACTTTTATATGGAATTACAGTTCTGAAAACCCTTACAAATCTAACTCACATATGATGTCTAGTACAAGATATGCAAAGAAAGCAGGATTCCTTGGATTTGGTCATTTAAATCGATGCATCATGGATATTGATCCATTTAGTGGACTTGTGACCTAGAAAGTTACCTGAAAATGAGATCATAACTTTTAGATTCTCATATAACTCTCTCAATTTATGATCTACTACTCATCATCTAAGATCTATAGAAATATATGTGTCTGCCTGTGAATGTGTACACATATGTTTTTTTTTTTTTTGCTCCCTTCACTTTGGTCTTCAAATGGTTGTGCCTGAGCCGTATTAACTATAGATATCTTATTTTGTGGCTGTTTTTCCCTCATCCTGTAGAACTGTAGATCTTATGTTTTTCTAATTGCTCTGCTATTTCCAGCATTTAGATATTTTCCTGAGCATAATTTGGAATCAATGTGCTTCAGATTTTGTTCAGAAACTTGCCACCAGATAAATTTCATAAATAGAACTTTGGATTACTAGAATATACTTTAACAGTCTTAATGAGCACGTTGCCATCTTCACAGCTCAATTATTTCAACTGTGGTTCGTGTTTCCTTGTTTCTTTTTTTTTCCTTGATTTCCCCATAAAGTTGCTTTTCAATGTAATTGTTGCACTTTATTTATGAGAGAGTATAAATTTCTTGATTCTATTAATATTTTCATATTACATGAGGATGCAATTGAAACAGCTACCCTTGAGATTCAGCCTCCAGTCCTTGTACCCTACCAAGGTCCAATGAGCTTCCCAATGATGAAAAATCTAATAAATTGAAAGGTTTCACGTGTCTTCTTTTTCTTTGATCAGTAAGATCGGTGCTGTTTTGTTTTCTTTTTCTTTTCATCATTGGCCTTTATAACAAAATAAATGGTTATAAGATGGTGTTATGATGGGTGTTTTGCATTATTCTTTACTTTTAATTTTCTGTGAACATTATAAAGAATTCATGTTTTATGCATTGAACACCAAGTAATTTTTTGCTACTGCCTCTTTCTAATTTTGATAAGTACTGATTTGCTTGTCCCTTTTCTCTTTCTTGTGTTAGATTTGTGTCCAATAAGTGGTTTGGTGCTATTATCTTCAGTGGGATTCTACTTGGAAGACTATCATCATAGCGGTATGGTTACTCTTTGAAAGAGAGATTGTTATAAACTCTATCTGCATTTTTAGATTTGATTCTTGGGGTACTCTTTAACTATTATGGTACTTTTCATAAGTATATATTTTGGGCTGCTGAAGTTTAGATGCTTTATTTGGAATTGCATGTTGAATTTGCAGGGAAAAAAGGATGCTAAATCAGATGAATAGCAGGAGGGTTTTGGTAAGTTAGATACTTTATGTTGTGATCATGCAACTTCTTATCTTTTCTCTTTGGGGAATCTCTAAGTACTTTAGCCATGAACTGATTGAATAATCTTTATCAAGATTTTCTGTTAGTTGGGGAGGTGTTGCATGTCGAAATACATTATAGTTTTTTTTTTTGGGGGGGGGGCGGGGGTGGATAGTGTAGGATTGGAAATGTGTAGTTCCTAACTGGTTGAAGTGTAGGCTAGCTTCTTGATTCTTTTAAATATATTCAAGTGCGTTTGTAGCGCAACTAGAATAGTATCACTTCATAGGGGAAAAAAAATAGATAGGGACTTATTACTGAAGATAGAATATGCTGAGTGGTAGGGGTTTTCAAATATATTCAAGTGGACTAATATACCCTGACATAACATCTTTCCCTCCCTCTCTATTATACCATGGATATCGTGCCCTCAAAGTTCCAGCGAGAAGGCTGCACAACGTCACCTTCAATGGAAATCCTCTGTACAATACCGGAACCTTATTCATCATACCACTATAAATACCATTACCCGCCTATCTTTTCAAAGTAAAAAAATAGAAGACAAACAGATGAACAATCAAAAGATCCAATCAGATCTAGTAAAATCAATCTCTCCACTCCACTCCCTCTCTCTCTCTCTCTCTATACATATGTACATTTTTGTACAACTTCATCTTTTTTCGATTATTATCATAGTTATAACAGAATAAAGGGCCATTTTATTTGTATCTTACTGTAAGATAAAATGATTCTGTTTGTAATTTAATTCAGCCAAATCAGTGTGCAAATTCTAGGTTTCTTTCCTCTCAGTAATTTTCTGCAAAGTTAGGGTTTTATTTCAGGAAGAGTGAGATGTGTGAGATCTTGACTTAGGGTTTGCAAAGGCATCACCTTTGGGCCTTTAACTATATGTTTTCTATTGTGCGGGGTGTATGAATATTTGGCGGTGTTTACATTATGGCCATTGGTGAATGATGTGTGGAGGAATCTTGTAGATAGAGAAAGCGCTTCTCTTGGTGAGGGGTGCTGGAAGTGGGTTCAAAGTTTCCGGTGTTTTAATCAGCTCACCTCTGGTAATGGTTAGAGAATGAAAGGAATTTGAACAAATGATACCAAATTCAACACGCTTGAGAATTTATTATTTTTTTTATAAGGTTCATTATTTGGTGCAATTTAAAAAAAATGAATAAATTGGATAACTTGAGAATTGGACTCTGAGTTCAAGAGAATTTATTTTGCACAAAAAAAATATGAAAGACAACCAAATGTGATCTTAATGAGAATGTGAATTTTACGCTTTAAGTGACACATTATGGATTGTCAAAAGGGCAAATAATGTTATTAACTAAAATTGTAAATTAAATAGTTTTCAGGTATCAGCTATTTGTATTTATCAAACAATATTATTAAATTAAGTTCTGAAAATTCAGATAGTAGCAAATAAGTTTCAGATTTATAGATTCAGTACTTACAACACCTTAATTTATCCTCAGCAAGCAACCTCAAGAAAGGAAGTAGATGGAAAATAAAAAGGATAGCAACAATTCTTTTCTTGAGTAGAACATTAAAGGATGTATCCTCCATTGAAGAATACAACACCCCCCCTACATCTTAAAGGAAACCTAAATATTCATCCTTTTTTTTTCTCTCTTTTTTATTTTATTTTATAGAAAAAAGGAGAAAAACTTGTTTTTAAAGGTAGTATTTGTGGTTTCGTATAGGTGGAGATTTCTACAAGAAAATGAAGCTATATAGTGGTAATGACAATTATCATCATCGTCATCATCATTGTTGTATCTGTTGGCTTAGTGATGTTATCCAGTCTCTGGTTTTGCCGTTTTGTTAGATATGAAATGACAAGACTTTACAAGTTTACATTCTTTGATATCAGGTGTACGATTATTTCAGCCAGAGGACCCAGATTGCGGTATTTGAATTTTGTTGTAACAGCAAATAATTGAGACGTGACAATGCGGCTTAGGGCAAACTCTGCTCAATTTGGAGGCTCAATTTTTATAGAGTAAATTGGCTTGCAGTTAGTACAGTTTTTTTGGAGATCATTATTCTCAGTTCTGTTGTATGCTATTTTTTTTCCACTGGGGGAGAGAAATGTATTTGGCTCGCCCGAGTCATTGTTGTAGAACTTTTTCTATGTTTGAATTAGATGTGGAAAAATGTAATACATTACTAAGATTGCCAAATGTTCGGGAGTTCCTCTATTCAATCCTTTTCCTTTTTGTTGTTGGACATCTCGTTCGTGCACATCTTCTCTTTCTTTCCCGGGCAGGTTCATGCTTCCATAATTTCACAAAATATGTGTGAGGAACTTGGTGGATGAAATGTAATTTTTAGCTGGAATTGTATTCTCTCTCTTTTTATACAGAGGGCTTTCAAGAAATTTTTTACTTGTTAATCAAAGATGAAGACAGGAAAATAAAGTATAGTGCTGATGAATGTATTTTCTTTCCAGTATTTATTTTCCAGCCCTTAGTTTAATTTAATCTAGTTTTCCTTTCGAATATTTATTTTCCTGCACCAACTTTAATTTAATCTATTTCATTATAATATGAACTTTGTACTCAAAAGTATCCAATTACTGAAATCTTGTTCACTCAACGTGTTTCGTTATTACTTCATCATCTTCTTCTTCTTCCATATTATTCCAACGTTGTTTGATTCTCAAACCGATTCTTTGACCGATCGCTTCAGCATAAGAATAAGTTTGGTTATCTTTCTGAGTTCAATTGTGTACTAGAATTGTGACTCTAGTACGACCACGCAAACAAACAGTTGAACAATTTTTTCATCATCACATTCTAACATTGTCTGGTTCTCAAAACGGGGAAGGTATTGGTTGCGGCCGGCGCACCGGGTGGCCCACCAGGTGTGTAGTGCATGGACGGTCAAGATGCGTCCGGTGCATGTGCGCTGAGTGCATTGAATATCTATACCTCAAAATGATTATATGTTTTTGACTAAAAAGTACTTATTATGGAATTGATTAACAATGATTCTCAAAACTATTCTATATCTTTTTTTTTACTAAAGAGTACTTTATTATGGAATTAATTAACAGTATTGCCAAAGCTCATGGTAGTGTATCTGTATTTGGTGGGGAAAGTACTCGCGAAGGAAATGATCTTTACATAGAATTGAAAAAAATGAACAAAATATTATAGAATCGAAAGTGGCTCTAGTTTAAGGTCACATGAATGAAACGCGGGAAGCTCATATGAGAGTTGGTTTGACATCATTTCATCAAAAGTGACTTTAATTTACAGTTAGATGAATAAACCGCCGGGAGCTCGTATGAGAGTTGGTTTAACATCATTTCATCAAAAGTGACTCTAGTTTATGGTAACATCATTTCATCAAAAGTGACTCTAGTTTATGGTCAGATGAATAAACCGCCGAAAACTCGTATGAGAGTTGGTTTGACTGCCAATATTTTCGAGATGTTAATAAACAAAATGTACTATTTATTGTCCATCAGCACAAGAATAAGTTTAATTTTGGCATGCCCGGTAGAGATATATTGTGTCAAAACATTTCATTATCGTTGGGATTGCAGGATCAAGATTACAAAATCCGCCAAAGCAATACCCCTAACACAAGGTTGAGTCTGGTAATGAAGTTAATCAACAAACCAATTGTTCTAGCAATTATAATGCAACTTATGGTACCCCTACTTGGCCACCATTTTGCTATAATCAACCTTTACAGCCAACACGGATCACTCACAACAAATTCAGGCTTAATTTTAGCAAGAGGTGGTTTGGGCTCAGCTTGTCAACAAACGCATGCCCAACTCAATTTTTCATAAACTTGGACAACTATTTCTACAAGTAGGTTAGACTTGAATTTTAGTATCAATAATCCGAGTTCAATCTGAACCCGAATAATACTACTTTTTATACATTTATAGTTTAAAATCTATTATATATATATATATATATTACAAAATCATGATCAAAATTTTCCTTTTTAACTTCTTTTTTCTTTAAATCTTAGTTTATTATATATTAGTCGAAGAATTAAAACCCTATTTTATATATATAATTTCTCATAAATTTATTTTAGAATTGTTTTATGCATAGGAGTAATTTAACCCGAAACTAACTTAATATTAATTCAATTTTCAGTTAGATTTCTCTAACCTAAGTTCAAAAATATGAACGGACATTTGACGTGGGTTGAGTTGTTTGGGTTAAAAGATGGATTAGGTTGGACTTGAGTTGAAGCTTTTATAACTTGGCATTGGTTAGTCCCTAAACTTCCCCAACCCACCCAAGTTGCAACCTAAGCGTGTTCAATGGATGAATTCCGTCCTATATTTTTTAGAAAGGCACGATGAAATATTACACAAACATAAAACTCATCAAAGACTGATAATTCTAAAGGTATTTGAATACAAATATCAACAATTTTAAAAAACAAATTTTATCTTATTATTGTTCAAAGTCCCTTTTACCTAACTGATAAAAAGATTAAAAAAAAAAAAAGTAATATGAGAATTTTTAATAACTATAATATGTGAATCATCCAAGTATTAACTATGCAAGTAATTTGGAATGACATCTCTTAAAATAATTAAATGATACAAAAGATGAAAGAACTCCAATTACGATGCGCTTGCAACAGTTCTTCTTCAATTAAATCGTCTATGCAACACGCTTGATTTTGGCAGAGCTAGATAGATGTGAAAAGTTGACTAAGCCCACAATTTAAAACTAATATATGTAGCTGTCGAAGTCTTATTCAATCAAATATATTTTACCTTTGTTTAACAAGAAATGGTCCTAATCAAGTGGATGCTTTGATAAGGACTTAGAATATTCATCCTTATATATATATATATATATATAAATTATTTGATCATTTGATTGCATATATACATAACACTATTCAACTTGTATGCTAATATCAACGAATCTCTTCAATTATATGTACTAAATGATATTCCATTTGTAATGCCTCACCCTATCCCGACACAATATTGTCGGCTTTTGGTTCCCTTGGACCAGAGACTGCCGATGGGTCACCCATCTTACTACTACTCCCAGCTAAGCACTTTTAACTGTGAATTTCTGGTGGATTTACAACCATCACGGTTTTAAAGCGCGTTGTGTCATAGAAGGGTGACTAATATACATATAATACTTCCCCATTCCACACCCAGACGATGTGGGATTGAGCAATCTGTAGCCTGTCAGTGTGGTAGCTCGATTAGTGTCTCACACCCGCCCACAAGGACTATGCTATTTTTCGTTTGAACTCATGACCTCCAAACTCTCATGCTATGTTAGATTGGAAAGAATGATGAAAGAGAAGGGTAAAAGAAGCTCTCCTTGTTCGGTTGGAAGGAATGAAAGAGTGGGATGAAGCATCATTCCTAACCCATGTGTTCGGAAAAAAATTTATTTGTCCAAAATTGGATAGAAGAGAAGAGGGAAAGAAAAGTTACCCTACAAAGATGTAATATCAATTTTAACCTTTAGTTACTTGCAAAATCACTTATTAAATCCTATGAAATTCTCACACATAATGACAAGGGTATATTGGTAAAAAAAATATATAATAACTCTCATTCCCTTTCTTCCAACTAAAAAAAAAAAAGGTCACCCCACCCGTCCATCCTTTTTACTATCTATTCCATTCAACCAAACAAAAAAAAAAGAAAAAGATCTTCCCTTTCCTAGACATGCCTTGTTCATCCATCCCTCTCTCCCTTCCATCAATTTTTTCATCTCTCCAACCAAGCGGAACAAACATTGGTCATATTCCGTGGAATATTATTAGTGTATGTTGCTTTTGTTTGAAAAGAAATGGTCCTAATCAAGTGGATGCTTTGACAAGGACTTAGAATATAAAGAATCTCTTTAATTATGATACGAACTTTTCCAAACTACGTGTGCCAACAAACTCCTGCTATTGCGAGGTTTGGAACCAGATGTAAGCCACTGAGGCAGAAAGACTTCGTTCTGTTTCGATCTCGTGACCTCCGAACTATTTTCCATTTTCAATTTATTTGTTGATTATGAAACTGAATATATATAATTCCCATTATTCAATAATATATGAGCATTCAAGGTTCACTCTTGGATTCTTGACAATGTCAAGGGGCTGTTTGTTGTTAAAAGTCCACTCTTGGATTCTTGACAATGTCAAGGGGCTGTTTGTTGTTAAAAGTCCTAATATATATACTAATATATACCACTATATATGTAATCATGAAAAAAGAAACTCTCCAAAAGTTATCTCAAATTCACCAACACAAACCTAAAGAAAACAGATCAAACCAGAAACAGTATATACGTAATGTGAACAAATAATTAAAGTTGCAAGTTGTAAGGTTCTTAGATACAGTTATATTATATTAGGATTGTTTTTTTGTTTTTGTTTATAAATTATTTCAAGCGTTTATCAATATATGTATATGTCAATTACCTAGGTGCTAAAATATAAAGACAAAAAAAAGAAGGAAAAAAAAAACACATTTTTAGAGTTGTATTAGACGATGACACCTGAAAATAACTAAAAAAGTAACATCAAAGCATTCATGGATTTTTTTAATTATTATCAATGGCATTACAATAATCTTTAAGGTAGCATGATAGGACTGTTATGAATGAGACTATATTCTAATAGCCGGCCAAATATGGCATATCAGATTACAGAAACCACTTCGTGAAAGTGTATATATATATATACACACACACACGCACACACACACACATAGATACATACTGTACTCAGTGAACTGCATTAGTGACAGAAAAGTACTGATCAGTTGTCGCACAATATGAAATGCAGTTTTACCTATAAACCATGCATGTAGATTGATATAAATTTAATGAGATAGGAAAAACCAGTTTGACCGGACAAGAGATTTAAATTCAAATAAACGAGAATACGAAACAAACGAAAAGATAAGATAATGAAATGCCGGATAAGGTGGGGAGGTGGGATACGCCACTTAACCATGCCTCATAAATGAGAGGAGGTCAAGGAATTAAGAAAAGCCGAGCGGATCTGAATCGTGCAGGGTCAACCTTCATCGTAGATTAATGTGGCAAATATATTTATAAGGACCAGCATGGGTCAATTAACTTCTCTAGGAAAAATAAATTACAAAATAGTCTAAAGACGAGAAATTATTACATGGTTCCAATTCAATCACAAGTGGACATGCAAATGGATTAGTTGTTTGCCTGCGTGTCCACTTGTGATTAGCCGGGACCATGTAATAATTTTTCTCTGGACACATGCGGGTAAAAGAGGAGTTGTGATCCATTATGACATAATCATCACCTAATAACAAAAATAAAGTTTTTTTTTTAAGGAAATTGAGAGAGTAGAACCTGCTTAGTAAAGGATCCAACATTATTAAAGAAAATAGTGTATTTCCACTACTCATCCATGACAAAAATTCATTGCCACAACCAAATTTAACATCAAAGAAGAACCAATTCTCAGCATATGTAAGAAAATTCAAGAAAATAAAAAAAGAAGAACAAGTATTAAAAATAATGAAGAAAATAATTGACCAGGAACATTTATCGAAGTTCTAACGATGCAGATTTTTTCATTTGTAATATGCAAAAGATTGTTCTAAAATAATAAATATGAAGGTTGGGAAACTTTTATTGATGATTTAAAGAAAGTAATGAAACTAAACTATAATTGTTGTTTAGCAATGATGTACACCTAAATTGTGATTATTATATCAAATAATATTAGTTCAACATAATGATGAAAATGAAATAAAGACAATATTTATTCAAATTGGCTCACTTGTTTCTCCGTGATTGCAGTGGAAGGTGCGGTGTTCAAATGGAAGCACATGAGGTTCGTTCAATTCCATTTCGCAGCCCCTAACAAAGAAAGTACATAAACAAATAAATAAGTAATGCATTGAAAAAGAAAATGAAGCAAAAAATTTATTCAAAAAAAGTGGCACAAATTAAAAGGATATTTAACACAACAAAACAACTCCTCAAAGAAAATTTGTAAATAGCCACTTTCCAGAAGGGAAGAAAAATCGAAACTAGTAGCAAACTAACATCTTATAAGTTTAATATAAATTCCCACTCTAAAACATGTTAGTGATCAAATTGTTTGAAAATTGATTATGATATGTACATTGATTAAACTCATAATATTTTGTTCCTTGTAAATACAAGACAGTGAAGGAGATCCATGTGAATAAATGCATTTGAAATCAACTCCAGATGGTAATTTTTCTTAGTTGGGCATGAACCTACTTTCCCAATAGAAGGGTGTCAATGGAAAGCTGTCCTTATCGAAACAACTTGCCATGTCAGTTACCAGCACCAACATGTTTCTTAGCGATAAAATCATTATCACACTCTTTGTCCATTCATGCAAACAAAGTAATCATGTACAAATAGAAAACAACAATAGCACAATGTTTCACATCATACACACATATCACACATGCATTTATATATATATATATGCACAACAATGTATAGGCAACCCATTTAATTCCCTCAAGGCCTCCATAGCTAGATTCTATCCTCCACAGATCCCCGGATGGAGAGCAACTGCAACAATGAGAAGGTTGGCGAGCCAGACATCACACCTACCCACGATAATTCATTGCGTAGGAGGGAGTTAACTGAAGAAAAGAAGCAAGAGGACAACAAAGACGGTGAGGAAGAAGTGCAGTCCATAGAGATGATATTCAAGGACAAGAAGGTACCTCCATGGCAGAAGCAGTTGACCTTCAGAGCCTTTGGTGTGAGCTTAGTGTTGGGTGTTATGTTCAGTTTCATAGTGATGAAGCTCAGCCTCACAGGTGTTATCATTCCCTCTCTGAATGTGTCTGCTGGGTTGTTGGGCTTTTTCTTTGTTAAAACTTGGACAAAGTTCTTGGAGAAATCTGGTTTGTTAAAGCAACCTTTTACCAGGCAAGAGAATACTGTTATTCAGACATGCGTTGTTGCCACCTCTGGTATTGCCTTTAGCGGTATGTCCTCTCTCTGTATATGGGAATTGATTTGTCAGGCAGCGTTGGATGAGAGAACGTAGATGGTGCATCTAGGTTCCAACTTCCAACTGAATATGATTTAGATGAGCTTGTATTTTAAGCTAAATTACTATCATATGATTCATTTCTGAGTTATATCTTACCCCTGCAGCTAGCTTCAATTTTTTAGCAGTCCAACTTCACATTTCAGATTGTTGATATTACCATATTCTGACACTCTGAACAAACAGGGGGTTTTGGAAGCTATCTCTTTGGAATGAGCCAAGTAATTGCTGAACAGTCATCCGAAGCCAACGATCCCAAAAATATTAAGAACCCAAGTTTGGGATGGATGATTCCCTTTCTCTTCGTTGTTAGTTTCCTAGGCCTCTTCTCTGTGGTGCCTCTTAGGAAGGTACTTTCCACGAACTTATCTCCTACAAAAACTCTTTAGCCTTAATGAAAAAGCCCATTGGCAGGGAAAAAAAGAAAAAAGTTGAATATAAAAACACAGATGATCAGAAAGAAACAAATATGCCACCCATCTATAGCATAAGATGTCAACACATCTAGAGGAAAAGTACTGCTAAATTCAGAATGCAACTGAGATAGCTTTTAAACAGAAGACCTTGTCATTCAATTTTGTATATGATTCACTTCACACATCAAAACCTTCCATCAAATTCTTGTTGCATCAATGCTCTTATTCACCCCGGCCTACGTTTTTTGTTCTTTCTTCATATATTTTCTTTTAAAGATTTCAAACCTGTAAATGCATTTTCAGATCATGATCATAGACTTCAAACTGACATATCCAAGTGGCACAGCAACTGCTCATCTTATCAACAGCTTCCACACTCCTCAGGGAGCTAAGCTAGCTGAGTATAACTTTATCACTAATTACATACCATGTTGCAGTCTTTATCACGAGATCACATTAAGTAATTCGGAGTTCTAAATTATAATTATTTTACTTCTGAGAAATTTTAGCAAACAAGTAAGAACTCTGGGCAAGTTCTTCTCCTTCAGCTTTTTGTGGGCCTTCTTCCAATGGTTCTTCACTGCAACAGATGAGTGTGGTTTTGCAAAATTCCCAACATTTGGCCTCGAAGCTTTTAAAAACAGGTACCCAGAAACACACTATTATTGTGGATATTATTTTTATGTTGTTTGATTCCTGACAATATGGAAGAACAGAATTTTTGATTTATTTGATCACAATTGAAAATGATACTTTGATTAGACAAGAATCACTAGTGGTATTGGTTTATTTATCCATTGCATAAAAAACAAGTATCAGTCAATTGCTTCAAAAATAAAAAAGCTTTACCATATATCTGAATTCAGTCAGCATTGTGGGGAAAAAAAAAAACAAACAGGTTCTACTTCGATTTCTCGGCAACGTTCATTGGAGTGGGGATGATCTGTCCATACATAATAAACATCTCTGTATTGGTTGGAGCAGTACTGTCATGGGGTATAATGTGGCCTCTCATCGAAACCAGAAAGGGCGATTGGTATCACGACCTCAGTCCTAGGAGCCTCCATGGTATCCAAGGTTACCAGGTAATTAATGTCCCCTCACAATTTTTCATAGTCTGGTTTCAGTTCCATCTTTCAATAGAATGAAAATTTTCATATTTCCAATGATCTCATTTTTATAGCCCATCATTCTACCAAATGAAAAAAGCTTAGTTCAAATCCAAAGAAAACATATGTGATTGCAGTTCCATCATCTTTGACGATATCCATCTAATCTAATGGCGCAGCTATAATGTGATTGTATCACAGGTTTTCATTGCAATTGCCATGATCCTTGGAGATGGACTATACAACTTCTTCAAAGTGCTAGGCCGAACACTTGCTGGCTTGTCTAAACAACTATCGAAGAAAGGCATGGGCACCATCCTTCCACTAGCCGATCGCTGCTCTCCTGAAGTACCATCTTCCTCTTTCGATGACCAGTGCAGGACCCAACTCTTTCTCAAAGACCAAATACCAACATGGCTAGCAATCAGTGGTTATGTTTCAATTGCCACTATATCCATTACATCTCTTCCCCACATTTTTCCACAGCTCGAGTGGTACCATGTCTTGGTCATTTACATCTTTGCACCAGTCCTAGCTTTCTGTAATGCATATGGGTGTGGACTGACTGACTGGTCACTTGCCTCAACTTACGGGAAGCTTGCCATCTTCACCATTGGAGCATGGGCCGGAAAATCTCATGGAGGGGTCCTAGCAGGTCTTGCTGCTTGTGGGGTCATGATGAACATTGTCTCTACAGCTTCTGACTTAATGCAGGATTTTAAGACCGGGTACCTGACCCTAGCTTCACCAAGATCAATGTTTGTGAGTCAAGTGATTGGGACTGCAATGGGTTGTGTAATATCTCCTTGTGTCTTTTGGCTCTTCTACAAAGCTTTCCATGATCTTGGGACTCGTGGCTCGGAATACCCTGCACCTTACGCTCTCATTTACAGGAACATATCAATATTAGGTGTGGAAGGGTTCTCGTCTTTGCCAAAGAATTGCCTCCTCCTTTGCTATGTGTTCTTCGCTGCAGCAATGATTATCAATGTGATCAGAGATGTTGTACCAAAGAAATGGGCAAAATTTATCCCTCTTCCAATGGCAATGGCTATACCATTCTATGTTGGATCTTACTTTGCCATTGATATGTGTGTTGGGAGCTTGGTACTTTTTATTTGGGAGAAGATGAACAAAGCACAAGCAGATGCATATGGCCCTGCAGTAGCTTCTGGATTGATTTGTGGCGATGGGATATGGACATTGCCTAGTTCAATACTAGCTATAGCTAATGTAAAGCCACCAATCTGCATGAAGTTTCTATCGAGGGCAACAAATGATAAGGTTGATACATTCTTAGGTACTTGAATCTAGAAATTTTCAGGTTACTCAAATTCCATGTTCATGCTATTAGCTTTGTGTGTTCGTACTTGTGCAATCATGATACACTATGTACATTTGTAAAGAAGAAATGATGGGCATTCTTTCTTCCCTCGTGAATGATGATTGAAGTATCGTATCATGAATTAAATAAAAACACACTCACCTTGTGTTGCATCTTATTCCAAAAAGTTGTTCGCTCATCTTTCGGTTCTTCTTGTAATGGTGATGTGTGGGCGTCTCAAAGTCCTTGATCTGAACCCAAGGAGTAAGCCAAACCATATTTCTTTGTGTTGACCATGACAGGGAATGGTCTATAGAAATGATGGTGTGGTCAGGCGACTGTAAGGCAAGGGAGGGCCCTCCTATGGGGTTGTCATTGCCATGGTACCAGGGAGAGCGGTTAACACTACCTTGATAATAAGGACTTAGAACTTCCCCAGTGGTTGACGGTGAGATGGAGATGGATAACAGGTAAGTGCTGTATGAATCATAGTGAATGGAAGAAACTGAAAAAGTATATGGAGAGACAAAGGAACTAAAATATGAACCCCATTAATAAAGCCATAAGAGATTACAAACTACACCTACAGGAACTAAGTTACAAGATTGAGTGTAAGAGATGAGAACTATAGCTAAGATATGCTAACTATTGGCTAGAAGCTAAGAAGCTAAAGTGACTGATAAACTAAAGCTAAATGGGAGATAAAGCTACAAGCTATGGAAGATAAAGGGACATGGTTGTGAGTTGGTTCAGGGTCCTCTCGCTTGTGAAACTTGGGTCTCTGTTTATAGAAGTCTTGCTTTGGTGTTGTCTATATTCAGCTCACATTCCCCTAGGTGGTGGTTGAAGTCAGAGTGAAAGTGATCATTCATGATCAGTCTTGTTGATCTTAGCTTTTGGCAGCCTTGCACCTTTATACATGTGTCAGGCAAACTTCATGTTTCTCATAACTAAGTCTAGCTATGGGCTTCAGAACTTCTCCTAATTGTAGATTTCAATCATTTGCCCATTTTGAGTTTTCTCCACCAACCATGCTGACTGGAAGTATGACCTTGTCCCTCTCTGACCTATTCTAGCTCGTGGCCAGTGCACTTTTCCTTCTTTGGCTTTAGACCTCTGACCCTCATTGATACTAAAACCAAATATTCATCTATTTTGAGCTTTTACCACAACTTTCTTGATTTGAATCCTGAGCAAAGCATCTTTGAGAACAAAGATTCCAAATATTTGCGTCGACTTAGATTAGACCTCTCTTCCAGCCCTTGGTAACTTGAAGCTTCACGGTTTGAGAAGTGGTCTTTAGTAAGCCTTGTATAAAAATCAAAAGTTAACCATTATCACTATGTGGGTCTGTGATAGACAGAATTTGTTCGTCTTTAGTCGACTACCATGATTGAGAATGATTTCTTGATCACCGTGGTCAGGATGCTTATTTGTGACCATCAATTGGTCTTGCAATTGATCCTTTGTCATGACCATGGCAGCTTCACAACACAACTAGTTGCTTATTGGTCGCGTGCACATCAAGAGTGAATCTCATAAATATTTGACCTTGACATAGTCAAAAGTAAGCATACTTATTATGATCTCCTCATAATCAAGCCTATGGTTGGTCTGAAAGATCTCGACCACCTCTATTGGCAATCCACAGCCATAAATTGGTTTCATAGTTTGTTGACCCTCATGGTCGGTTGGTCTAAAAAGCATTGACTCTATACCCTAAACCATCTTGGCTACATCCACGATCACATATTATCTCCCGGTCATGGTTTACTTGGGTCCCAACATAATTGTTTACCATTTCTATGCACGTCAATGCTTCTAACCCTCTATGGTCCAAGTATCTCATGACCATGAGGTAATTTGAGAGGCTCAACTGCTTCTCTTGATCATGGGTTGATCAAGTAGCTTTTGCGATTCCTCACCATTCATCACACCACCCTCTCGATCAGCTTGCTTCTCAACCATAAGTTGGTCTAAAGACTTCCCTTTGTAGGCTTCAACCTTTAAGAATATGGTTGAGGGATCAATTATCGATTTAATCCATTTAATAGTTCACATGGTATTGAGGTCTGGGGCGTCTGGCTATATTTATGTCCCATCAATAATGCTACAAAAATAATAATAATAATAATAATAATAATAATAATAATTAAGACATATGATAGTCCCATACTTGGCATTTTCTATATACTAAGAGCATAGATTACCGCCAAGTGGTATCTTCTTTACCTCCTAAAGTGGAAGGTTGAGGGTTAGAGTCCCCATAAAGGCAAATTGGGGGTGAGTTTAAAACCCAGTCCTAAGGTTTCCCTCAGAGTACATATGATACCAATCGCCACATCAATGGAGCATATTTATGAAATTTGGGTCACACATGCAACTAAACCTATAAGGGAGTTGAATAGGTCTCTTTCAAATTATGCCCACGTTTTAACTTATTTTTGTCCATCAATCAAAGCAACAAAATGAAATAAAATAAAGAAGTAATCAGACAACCATGAAATACAATATCTTTAACATGGAAAATCCAAACCGGAAAAAACGCAAGACCTAGTTCAAAGACGAACAGTCCTTAAAAAGCCTCCAATCACGTACCACCAAATATTACGATGTGACGATAAGTAAACAAGCACGAAACAATTCGGAAAAACACACCAAGAATTATACGTGGTTTGGCAAAACAAGCCTACATTCACAGAGAGCCCGATTTCACTATATAGATTGTAATAATACAAGTTGAAGGATTGTATCAAGAGTATGCTCAACTCTCAACCCTTTCACCCAACCTCACTCAAAAGGAAATCACAAATTCTAAATGAGAATTCTTTCAGTGAGTACCCTCTCAAAACAATGAAAGCAACATCACAATTACAATGAGAGTATTGCCTCTACACAAGATTTGTAACCTCTCAATTACAATGAGAGTATTACCTCTACGCAAGAATTCCCTCATGAGTCTACATCTCTCTCAATCTCACAAGTCTCAACCCATTACCTAGGTATCTATTTATAGATTCCAAAACCCAATTCCTTAGTAGACAATGATTATAATTCCTTAGAGCCCAAAGACTTGCCTAACAAGAACTTTCCTTCCTTGAGACCAAGACTTGCTTGCTAAGAAATTACCTAATAAGATACAACTCTATAATGGAAACCTAATCACGATAGGAATTTGAGACATAATTCCCAACAAAAAGTTAGAAGAGTACAACCTAACAAGTTGGCCTTCTAATACCTTCAAACTAAGACTTACTCCAGAAAGTCCTCCCAAGCTCCATTGTTGTCATCTACAAAAACTTCTTTTCCTGCAATCCATTCTTGCCTTCTTCGGTGATTGCTTTTTCTAACTCAGTCATCCAAACATTTACATATGATCACGACTTCACTGCTAGAAACTTTTTGTCTTATTGAAGTAGAGAAGTCACAATGTTCTCACACAATTAAGGCACTCAATTTTCTCATGAGCTTTGGATGCATGGTGAACAAAAACCTTGCTGCAGAAGAACTTTTTGAAACTCAAGAAAATAAGCTCTTTATAAAAATCTTCCTAGTTCCTCTCTCAAGCATGTCTCTTCATAAGTTGATGAAAAATAGGTTTACATATATGTATAATCCTGATCCCTGTATATAAACACTTTAGAAACTGATTTGGAATGATTTAAGAAAGTTTTGATAAAAATAGGACATGTTTTTCAATTTAAAAACTCAAATTTTTTAATCCCAATTTGAGTAACAATGCTCAACTTTTGAGTAACCAGTTACTTACTTCCTTGTGACATTGAATATTGGTACTCAATTTGTCCAGTTACTCACTTCACTGGAGCATTTAGTTGGATGTAATTTAGGGTATTTTTACACTTAAGCTGGTTTGGCAATGGGTTTTAAAAGGAAGGAACCACAATTCAAAGTAGGGACTATTTTGAAGTGTTTTTACTTTGATGAGATTTTGACATTATAAGCCCTTAAAGAGATGAAAATTGGTTTTATCTAAAGAGGTATAAAACTACTTCAAAATAAAATAAAATAAACCAGGATTTGAAACTAACTTGAAAAAGTTATGGTTTCATGGTGAAAATGTTGTATGATTATTATTTTTTTGAAATTTTGGACATTTTAAGGGCTCAAAATGGTGGAAAGTGTATACGCTCAGGAGGGTAAAACATCAACTTTTAAAAATAAGGAGTGAAAAAAATGGTAATCACATTTTTGCCCTTGGAAATTTTGAGGTGACTTTGGCGTCACGAGGGTATGAAAATTGGAAGATTTGGTTTTGCAAAAATGCCTAATGTTAAAGGATATATATATTTAAATTATACCATTACTAACAGCTTCAAGTTTTAGAACAAATAGTAGTTAATATGGTATTAGAACCAAAAGGTCTGTGCAAAACTCGCAGTCACCCTGATAACTAAAATTAAAACATGTGTTGGACCAAAAGGAAAGCACACGTGAAGAGGCATGTTAGAGGATATTAATATTTAAGTAACACCTTATTTAACAGTTTAAGCTTTTAGAGTGAATGGTAAACACCGAAATCACTCCAAGTGCATGTTAATGGCGAGTCATGTATAAGGGTCACTTTAACCTACACCATCATCACATAGACTCAGCCTAATCCAAGTCGATGTGAAAGTTGTGAAAGAAAATCGAAAGGGGTTAAAGGCCATATTGGATGAATGCAGAAGCTATGAAATTAATTTTTATTTTGACTTTTGATTAGTATCTTAAAGAGTTAGTTTGTCCAAGGACGTACTTGTAAATTCAAGCTTCAAGCAAGGAAAAAAAGGTAATTGCACCTCTTAATCATGCACTGGCTGAACTAGGGTACATTATCATATGCATTCATACATATTAGGGTTTTCAAAATATATGTTTTAATTCATAAAAACCCTTTTTGGAATGCAAAAAATTGTATCTAGAAGTTCCCCATTTCCGGAAGCTAGGGTAGAACATCTTTTGATCAAAGGGATTGACCAACACCCATTGAAATAATTTTGATCGATCGAAATTGAATCAGTCGAGCAAAACTTGCAGAAGAAGTTCCCAAATAGGATTCAAACTCTCTTTACCCTAATCCTATCATGCTTCTATACTTTATATAAACAACTCACGAAGCAACATATACATAAAGTGAGTGTGGCGGAAATGCAAATGCTGAGATGAATGTGTGGGAAGACAAGAAAGAATAGAATTAGAAAACCTACTAACCAAATTGGGATATCCACATGCACTACGACTATCTGAATTTAGGGATTACAATCGTTATCCTTCAGAACCTGCTATATGATTAGAAAAGACAATTATAAAAGACAATTCTGTAGTTCTCTGAAAACAGGCCTTTTCAACTGAGTTTTCAAAACACAATTTTCAGAAAACTGACAATCAAACAAGTTTCTATACAGTTTTCTGATTTTTAATTCTCTGAAAACAGAAAACTGTCCTCAGAAAATTAAAGTAAATAGGACCTTATAATTTTCAATCCAACCCCAACTCTCATAAGATCCCAAGTTACCATACTATTCCTCTTTCTTCCTTGCAATTAACATGATTATATCCTAAAGAAGAATGAAGACCTAATCATACAAACTACTACTTAATTCTTATAACCAAATCAGGAAAAATGGTAAGAGCAAACACAGCAAAAAATAGAAATAAATAAAAATAGTAAATAATGCTAAATTTACAAAAGAAATAGTCCAACTGAACATGGAAGAATCAGAACATCCCATTTACAAGACTACTCAATAAGATATATACTTACATCAACAGGAGGATTTAGCAGTTCTTCCATTGCTAATCTGACCATATGGTTCCATTAGATCGACCACCTTCTGCAAATCATCTTTTGTCCATGGCAGTCCAAGATACTCACCAACGTTTTTCTTACAATCTTCACTCTTTTGGTTTTCTGCACCCGTCTGCAGACAATGCAGCTAAAAGTCTATATAATAACTATAATGAATTAATATCATTCAAGGAATATAGTAATGAAAAAAAAAACCATCGTTATGACTGAAAACTTGTCTATGTAAAACCCAAACAATTATAGGCTAACACAAGCAATGAGAAAATAGCATGTACATACATATAGATATAAATACTGAAGGTATAATAATAGGAATAGCTTGAGAAGCACTTTATTTATTTAGGGATTTGTGAAATATCACTAAAATCAGTGGCAGACCACTGTGAGGACCAAGGGGGGCCCACCACCCCCCCCCCCCCAAAAAAAAAAGTTTTTTTACACCTTATATATATATGTATGTAAAAAATTAATTTTAAAAATACATATAAGGAAATTTACATTTGAGCCCCCCAAACTTTTTTTTTCATACTCCTAGGTCCGCCCCTGACTAAAATTGTATGATATCTCATCAAAATGCAGAAGATACAATAAAATTTCTCTTCTATTCATTCACTGAAATGGGATGTTACAGTCCCACATATAGCTTAAAAGAATGAGTTTCCTCAGAAGCTACTACCTAGAAAAGGAATGTAAGGAGGAGTTTAGTCATTACTCAAGTAGTTAACAATAGCATTTAACATTTTTTTTCCGGAAAACTTTGTCTCATTCAAGACATTAGGACTCTAGTGACCTCCTTTAGGTTTGTCATACTTTATTATGTGTATAGGAAAGCTATTTGGCGGGCCAATATTCTAACAAGTTATGGTCATGTAATTGTCATCAATGTACCAATAGGATGCCTTCAAAGGCTAAAAACCAATGACAGAGACATGCATAATGAGATATGGTTTGATACCAAGGTGTAGCACCCATTGGTAAGAAAATCCGAGAAAGTAGACTTAGATGGTTTGGAAACATATATAGGAGAGCTAGAGATGCACCGGTCAAACAAGGAAGACTAGTTGTAATAAAAGGTAAGAGACGGAGAAGGCAACCAAAAATAACATGGGATGAAGTCATTAAAATTGATTTTAAAAAGTTAAATATAGTAGGTAAAATGACATGTAATAGAAAACCTTGGGGAGAAAAAATTCACCCCATTCATATGGGATTGAGGCAAGGATGATGATGATATATATTTTTTGCAAGTTCTCTCTCTCTCTCTCTCGATATATATATATATATATATATATATATATATATATTATTTCGTCTATATATAAAAAATTAAAAAAAAAGAAGACTTCAAGAAATATAAAAAAAATTTTTAAAAATGAAGCTAAGAAGGTGGTAACTAAAGCTAAAGGAAATGCATTAAATGATTTGTATGAAAAATTAGGTACTAAAAAAGCTGAAAAAGATATTTACAAGTTGACATAAAGTAGAGTGAGGTTGACCAGAGAGTTATGGATCAGATCAAATGCAATAAGGAAACAGATTAAAAAATATTAATTTTATAGACGAACATATTAGATTAAGGAAGGAATATTTTCAACTATTAAATGAGGTTTATTCTAGAGAAGAAATTACAAGTAATAAACATAATATACGAATGATAAATATGATATATACTAGAGAAACAGATGTTGCACTTAAAAATATGGGTAATAATAAAGCAGTAGGGCTCAATAATGATACCAATAAAGGCATGACTAATTATTTTTAAGTTATGATATGTGTCTAATTTTTCTCTTAAGAAGGCTACCTATGTGTACCTAGACAAGTCATCCACCATAACTAAAAAAAAGTCTCTTGCAACATATACTTTCAATTCCTATTGGACCCATAAGATCCATGTACATAAGTTCAAGTGGCTTTGACGTATCTATTATTCGGATTCTCGTGTGATACTTTTGTTTGCTTACCTTTTTTTACATGGACCAAACACTCCGACGGCTGATTTGTTAAATTTAGGCTTCTCTAACAAGAAGATGTTTGAAAATTCACCAAATCTTTATAGTTCACATGACCAAGTCTCCTATGCCATAGCATTATAGTATCAATTTGAACAAGAGTATACACTAATGTAGGTTCTAACTATATGACATAACAGTTATCTATGAACCTTGTCCCTTTTCAGGTACTATTTCCTTCGTTATCTATTACTACACATTCATCATATGGGAAATAAACCTTTTGTTGTTTATCACATAGTTGACTAATAATAATTAATTAGCATTTTTCTCATCTACATAACAAATGTCTTCTAACTCCAGAATTTCAGGATTTTTTACTGTTCCATAGCCTGCGATGTGTGCGGTTTCACCATCCTCAAACCCAACCATACCACCATAACAATCTGTCAAAGTTGAGAAAAAGGATTTGCTTCCAGTCATGTGCCTAGAACTATCGAAATATTAATATTTAGTACCATTTGCTTTAAGTGCCATGTGTATTACTAAGCATTCGACTTCTTTTCTCATCCAAATTTTCTTTTTATTAGAAGTGATTTGTTTTTTATTTGTATCTAGACTATTAATAGGGAAGTATGAATTAACTTTATTGTTCCTACTTTTCTTTAGAGAGTTTCATGAACACCTTCTTCCTATTAACGTCATTTAAATTTTATGCGACTTTTTCCTAAACAATAATTAGGGGTGGCAATACTCACACAACAAGCTAACAGGACTCAAACACAAAAAAAGATAAGAGGGTCTGAGTTTGGCTTATTCTGCCATGTCTTCAAGAGATATCATCAAGACACTTTGACACATTACAACACAAGCTTTGAGTAGAAATTTGCCAACACAAACTCATATACCTAACATGTTTTTCTAATTAAGTTTAGTTTGGCAACATATCTTAAATTTTGCTGCATTATTCATATCATAGAGCAAAATATTATCTTATACAAATATGTATAAAAAATTAATGAAGAACAAAATAGAACATCAAAATTGTTCAAAAATCCAACAAAGACCGAAAAAATAAGCAATTTCAAAAATAAAAGAAACATTTTAAGTTAACAATTAACAAGAGCATTTAATGCACATGCCACAAACATGCGACACAAATGTTAATAAACAAAATTTGTCTCTAAAAAATCCTTCTCAGGTCCGTGATATTTTATTTTAGCCAAAAAAGGGATAGCAATCAATGGCCTTCGGCAACTCGAGCAACAAATCAATATCAGATTTGATAAGGGACAATCAATACCATATTAATAGTACAATTAGATTATCAGAGAAATACTCTACACGATTAGTTAAAACACAAAAGATGAGCAGTTGCTGTGCCAAATGAATCAAGGATCATTGTAACCTCGCTGACTAACCATCCATCGAAGTAATTCCAGACAACCAATACTGAGAATAGACTTAATGTGAAACAACTGGACATTAGAAATAACCTATAAATACATATAAAGGAAGCTTAATAACGAGAAGTAAATATAAATCAACATTACAAAAGCATTTAGTCCATATACCTGAAGTATGTTTAAAAATTAGGATATATGCTTCCTCAACACTAGCAACCCATCAACACCTGGATTAATAATGTCTTAAAAAGACATTTGCCAAGTTAACAATATACATAAAACCAAATAAAATCCATGAAACCAAATGGAGAAGCGAAGTTCATTCAAACTATAGAGAGTACGCTTTATAATAAAAGTATGATACAATCTAAGCTGCAGCCTTGCTGGGTGGTAAAGAGAGAGACTGAAATGACCCTCGAACAGTACCCATCGGTAGGTAAGGAAAACTATCATTGCCCGAGCTGTCCAAAATCATGCAACCAAGCAAAACTCAATATTATTTCCCTACACTGGATAGGGGTATATGAAAGATGTAGAGGGCAGAAGGCCCATGTTGTTGGCAAACAGCATCCACCTAAGATAGCCAAATGTGATCCCAAGCAATGCATGTATCGAATAATATATCAAGAGAAATTAGTAACTAAGATCATGAAACAGACATATCCAAAAGCAAATGCTGTCATGTCATATCACATACAGAAACAGGATTGTACAAAATAAGGTATAGGCTTCTACAGTTCTACCTATCAAAATAACAAAAAAAGGTACAGGCTTCTTATTTATCTCACAAAAAAACAGTAACTATGCACTCTTTTAAGTTATCCACATTTCCAATTATATACAGGCATCACTACTGAACTATATATCGAGTTGACATGAGTTACATGATAAATCAAGCTCTTTACAAGGCCATTTTTTGAAGAATCATCATAATTCTTAAGGTAGCATGGAAATGTAAGTTCCTCGCTTCACTTTAAGAGTTTTAGCCTAGATACTAACCATCAAAGTACCATTCAATTGTATGCTCTAACCAAGTCAGATGATGTCAACAAATATGGTGAGTGTATCAATGCAACCATCAATCAGAGCACACGGTGCCGTAAGGTACAAGTGCATAATTGCATATCAAGAGCTATGAACAAAATATCTGAAATGGCTATTATATGAAAATTTCTACAAACCAAATAGTGAGGTAACAAAATTCAATGTCAAGGAAGCTAGAGTTTATGAAAGATTCTACAAACCAGATAGTGAGGTAACAAAATTCAATTTCAAGCAAGCTGGGGTTTAAACAAGTGAACGATGTATGGAACAGCTTGTAGCAACACAACATAAGGTTTCCACTAGCAATATGTTGGGATGACCAAAAAAGAGAAAGTTCTAGGCCACCAAGTCTTATAAAGCAAAGCATATATGATGTAACTACATGCCATGGCAACATTGTAATTTTTTAAGATCCCAGCAGTCACATGCCGAGGAAACAACAAATTTCAAAAAAGTAAACCATACTCGGGCAGCCTCATATCAACACGATATTGTAGTTTGGACCATATATTGAGGCAATAAAACTGCTTATGGAGGAAAGTAGGTTCCAAACAATTAGCCTGATAACCCACATATCAAGACAACATTGTAGCTGAGATCCCAAATAGAAAATATGACAAAGCAATAACAAATTGTGCACCACCCCCAAAAAAAATACAAAAGCAAACAAAAAACAAGCTTAACGATAAGGAGTTTGAAAAATAAAATTTAAACTTAATCTAGCAATCTAATACACATGTTATTGAAATCTCCACAATAAGTTAATTGCCATAGAATTTAGCCTCAAGGGAGTCATCAATACACTTCTGCAAACCACACAGACACTAGGATTAGTACAAGTCACACATGGAAACTATTATACCTCAAATTTTATGGAAAAAATTGATTAGAAAAATAGAATAAATCCATTTTTTTTTGTAAGTAGATTGAATCAATAATAGAAGACGATAATGTCAATAATCTGGAAGAGTTATCCAGTTTATCTATTCTTGTCCAATGGATGGGCTACACAATTAGCGCTCCTCTTGCCCATAAACCACCCACCACTCACCTAAAAAATGAAAAATAAAAAAGCCGGTGAAGGCAGGATCCAATCACTAGTATGAATATCTAAGACTTTACCTGATAGACCAGTTGGCACCTTACAATTTCCAAAGCATTTACACTACACGTAAGCCCTTACAAATGCACGGCCATTATGTTATGTATGTTACAGTAAAATGGTCCCCCCTTACATTACACTGATTAGTCGTAGAGAAAAAAATATCGCATTTGTAATGTTGTTATATGGTGCAACACCCATTACAATTACAAGTCATGATTTTCTGTACCAATCCATAATACTCTTATAAGGTGCAAAATTCAGAAACTAATTCCAGCTTACTTTTTACCAATTTTCACTTCTTTTTTCACACTCCTTTACTCATCTTCAACTCATACTCATTATAAAGCTTCTAAACATGAGGCTATATCCAGTTTATGACATATTCGGAAGGAACAATAATTAGATTTAGGGTTTTCTTTATGTCAACCAATTTTTTTTTTCTTTTTTGGGAAGAGGGAGGGGGGGGTTCATATTTTTAACCATTATAGTATAAATAATGGATCAATACCACTAATGCATAATCTTAAAAACATAAATTAACATAGATCTTGTTTTTTTTCTTGTGATCTTTTTTTCTATTTTTATTTTAAATTAATAAGAATAGTATGTTAGATATTATTCTTGTTACTAATATTTAAAATCCATAACATCTATTTTAGTTCTGCTGCAATTTTTGTTATTAAATTAACATTTAACAGTATGTTACATAATAAGTTAGTATATAATAGTCTTCTTTATATAACTGGGTGTCACAACACTGGCAAAATAATTAGAAACATTCAAATGTTATAAACTGTAATCAACACGTAAACATGTGTATTAAGTTTTAAATGTTCCCTTGCTGTCTACCTAGGCCAATAGTGACTTAAAACCATGATAAGCATTAAAACAAAGATAAGGCTCATGAAAAATTAGCCTCAAGTGCACCACAGCATCAAAAAGTAAGTTGGAAAATCATCCGTCCAAAGACTTAAATCTCAAAGTGGTTGAAAGAAAAAAGTCACTACCATGTGCTGTTCCCATCTCACTTAATGCATGCTGAGAGGAGACTCAAAATACACTATATAATGAACAAATAAAATTTAAATCAAGAAATGCAACTGCATCCCACATTAAAATTGGATAGAATGCATATAATGTCAGCAATACGTGGAATATAATGCCCTTCATGACCTCATTCTAAATTTTTGAAAGATAAAAATCACATGTCAATCAATCAAAGAATGTAGAGAATATTGAAACAAAATATGATGTATTCAATTTCTATACCACCGAGCGTCTATTCACACGCCAACATGAGTCATCTACATCAGCACATGCACCACACAGATACGACCAAACTGATACCAGAACCAGCTTAATTACCGGGTGCTCCAGAACCCCATCCCTACACTCACATCTACACTATGAAATCAGTCTTAACAGTAGAACAAAAAGGCTAGACATGCCAAAAAGGAGAGACCCAACATATATATTAGGGAAAACATACTCCTAAGACCTCGTGATCATACTACAAGAACGAGCCAACCGGAATGTCAAACTGCCTCCATCCAAAGTTGCCTCCCCCTCAATGGGATTGAAGTCATATTGCTTCCTGCAGCCAGGACAACGCCCATCCTCCTCAAGAATCCTCTTGTGGCAGAACAGGCAGAGACGGAATCCACATGAGCAAGGGAGAAAACTTGAGTCTGTTAAGTCCAAATCTTCAAAGCATATGGGACATGACGAAGGTGCCGCTATAACATTCTTACTACCCCATGCAGAGCCTACACGACCATAATGCCGGTCTGAATTCATAGGGAAGCTATGCTGCTTCGCTAAATTGGGCAGACTCTGGGGACGAAAAGCATCATCTGGCCTCCAAGCCCTTCCATTCGCGGGAGCCCTCTGCACCATTCCCGCACTCTCCGGCTTTGGCTTTGATATCTCAACTCCTGAAGTGGACCATTGAGTCAACTCAGGGAGAGAATCCAATTGGGCAATAGTTTCACGCTCCGCTGGCAGTTCTGAACTAGGGTTATGCTTCTCCTGCTTGTCATCGGTGGCGGCCATAGCATCGGCAACAGCCTCCCAATCATCCGTGCATCCATCATCTCCCCCCTCATCTTCTTCAGTTATGCTTCCGGAATAACACCCACCACTACTACTGCTACTGCTGCTGCTGCCTGTAAAATTTGTACCAGACTCGTTACCGCCCAAGATACTACTGATGTGGCTGGTGGGACTGTTCGAAGGCGACTCTGAATCACTGTAATGATGGATCGATCCATCATGCTCTTCACCTCTCTGCTTTATCTCCAAATTCTCTATTGATCGGTCGCTCTCACTGCGTGCATGCATCGAGCGTGCACTAACCCCACGACCGTCAAATTCCTCCTTATCTCCCTTGTTCTTAACTATGTAAAACAGCCAGTAATCTCAAATCAGATAAAAATAGAATAAACATATACAGATGTCCAAATGTATATACACATAAAAATACACGCACAGTCGCGCGCGCACATTCGTATATGTAAATACTTACACTCGATTATAGAGGAAAAAATATGGATCTTTTACATACCTTGCGAAAGCCACTGCTCGCGACGAGCATCAAGCTTGCACTGCTTCAATTTTGCCGACCTGTTAGCCTGAAACCGAAATCGAAAATTTTAACAGATTGAAGAGATAAAGAAAATAAATTCATGAGAGAAATACTATCAATTGAAAAGAACCACAATTGAATAGCAACAGAACAAAAATTGTAGAGAGGGGGGGAGAGACTTATCAAATAGAAATTGAAGACTGAAATTGAAGACTTACCCTTTTTTTCTTGGCGAAATCCTTGGCATTCGAGGCCGCCATGGGAATTGAAGCGTTTGTGACAGAATCAGAAATCATGTCTGAGTCGATTCGATTTCACAGAACAGAGATTTGAAAAAACCCTAATTGAATCGAAGAAAATATCTCGACAATTTAGAGAGAGAAAGCGATAGATAGGTATAGAGAGAGAGAGAGTGGATAACGGGAACTCCTCTGTTTCGCTCGCCCTTTTTCAGAGACTCTAACAGAACCTACAATCCTGCGGCCAAATATATAATCGTCGCGTTACGATTTTGCCCTTCCTTTCGACCTAATTTGCCGTGTGGCCCAAAAGGAGGACACGTATTTTATCGATAAAACGTGGGAGGATAGCAATGAGGTGGCAAAATTACCAATTAGAGGGCAAGATGTGAACGCAACGGCGTCGTTTGTAGTGTATACAATGTATTCACACCGATTTTATTTTTAGTAATTAGATAAAAGTAAATCTATTTTTGGCTGGTTTCTAACTGCGGATAAATAGCATTAATTAGGCTGTTGCGTGAATTAATTAGAGTTGCAATTACCTTATTATGACACATTGACATTATATATAGAGTTTATAAATGGAAAAAGCTATGATGACAATGCTTTAACATCTCAAAAAGGATTTAATCTTATAAAGAAAACATTGAATAATTATTTATTTTATTTTATTTTGTGTACATGAGTCCTAAAATCAAAATATGGTTCCACACAGCGACGTGATATTTATATATATATATTTTTTATATAGTTTTGATACACAAAGTCAGTCGCACAACATTTATGTGAGTGAGATGTTATTGTAATGATAACGTTGTTATAATTATCTGATTACATATTATTATTTATATATATAAATAATTTTTTTTTTTTTGTCGTTTTTGGTAAGGGTAGTATTGGGCTTCCAAGAGTATTTCATAAGCTACAAACTCAAGTTTCAAAAAAACAAAATACTTTAGAGCGTCACAATATAAAAATAATAAATTATAAATTATATTTTTATATATATAAAAGAATAGTTTGATATTATATGTATATATATTGTTATGATTAACAAAGAAATAAGAATTCTGAAAAATTATATTTTAACGTTCAAAACTTGTTAAAAATGTATTCGAAGTATAGGATGTGTAAGAAATAAAAATAAAAATAAAAAATATATATATATATATATATATATTTTAAAATTACATTTATATCCGAATTTGATGTGGAGCAAGACCCAACTCGCAACGCCCTCGTCGAACCGCCCGGACTGAACTCCATCCAAGCGGGAGTTAAATGTGATACCGAATCAAGGACTGAACCTGGCTTAGATACCAACTGTAATGAGTCAAGCACTTGCCCTCTACTCAAAAGCCTAAACTATTAGGTAATGCTGCATATCCACTCATTTATACACAATCACTTTTCTATCTGAATTTGATATGAGACGAAACCCCTAACACTTGTCGTGGTGCTATTCGAATAGAGTTTATTTCTTTTCTTATTCTTCTTGTTACCCTGTCTATACACCTATTATTATCAAACTCTCAAGATCTTTTATTCAAACGATTTGGTTTTTCTTTCACTCTGAATCATGAGAAAAATCTTAAACTTCTCTCTAGTGTGCTAAAGTGAATGATATGATAAAAAAATAAATAAATAAATAAAAATTCAATCTGTCTACACATGGCTTGTGTCTATGGAGTACTTTTTGGGCTACACTTGGCATCAATATGATTCCTTAACTCTAGCTCCTATGGTCTTTTGCGAAATTAATTTTATTCAGAATCATAAAATTTAAATTGGGACATTCAAGAAATACACGATATAGACACATTATGTTGAAATAATATTTAATTTTTTTTCCGCTACTTATGGATATTTGTTAGTAGAACGGTCTTATTTGTAGATATTTGATAAGACATAACATTTTTAACTTTTTGATTTTAAAGTGCAATTAGAAAAAGAAAGTGATTTTTTTCATAATTAATTGTAAAAAGAAGTTGGGAGCAACCCAAAAATTCTATCTTTTTGTAACTACACTTTAAAACCAAAAAGTTATAAAGACAACGTCGTATAAATATCAACAAATAAGACCATTCTGCTAACAAATATTTATAAGTAGCAGATGAGAAATTAAATATTATTCCATTGTGGCGTGTCCTTATCGTGTATTTCTTCAATGCCCCAATTTAAATTTAATGATTATGGATAAAATTAATTTCACAAAATAACTTTTCAAAATAAATAATTATGTGCATATCAGTAGAAAACTGTTCTAGCAAACACTTTAGTAAACCAAACTGGTGCACCTTTCAGTAGCTAACCCAGTGCACTTTTCAATGATCAACCTTATTAAATTAGTTGATGTGGATATGTGATTCTCCATAGAAAGTGAAATTCCATCTTTTCTTACAAGTCTTATACTAGTTACTAGTCACCCAAGATGGCATGGTATACATGTTAATATTTAATCATGTCTCTTTCTAGTATACAATTTCTTTTTTTCTTTTTTTATAACTTTGACAAAAAATTCACACATTCACTTTTACTCGGATAAATAAGAACTTTTATTTTATGCTCCATTTGATACGCAGCAACAATGAAATGAAATGAAATGTCAATATTATCTTTTTGAATTCATTATTTTGTTCGGTAAGAAAAACTAAAGTGAGAATAACCATTCCGCGTCGTTCCTTTAGAATGAAAAAGAATGAAAATTAATTTCACTACTCATCTTATGGAATGATCATTTCATTCTCGATAAACATTAAAAATAAAATCTAATTACCAAAAATAATGTAATCATCATTCCATTCCTATATCATTTTATGTTTGAAACCAAATAATAAAATAAAAATAACTATTTCATTACATTCTCATTTCATTCTTACTTTAATAGAATATTCCTTCCATTCTTTAGTTCCTTACCAAACCATTAATGCCTAACATTGGATATCACTAGCAATGCAACTTTATGAAAACATTAAATGTTACTTTGATAAAGTCAAACAAGTCATCTGGAAGCCATCTAGTTCATTTATTGCCAATTTTTCTATTGAATTACTTCTGTTCATAAATTTTTCTAAACCAAATATCTGATAAAAAATAAATAAAGAAAAGATTTATTAGTGCTTGTGAAAGGGGTTGAAGTTACTGAATTGAAAAAAAGGAAAATCAGCATCGATTTGTGCATATTGCTCCATAATTTGGTTTCACATTCTACATTTTTCTTACTACAAGCACTAGATAAAATTTGATGAGCATTTGAAACTTTTGATTGGGCTTTCCAATCTAAATAGTAGGTTACTATCAAGTATTTCTCCATCTACAAATGTTAGCACAAAAGAGGTGAAAGTCATTGCACAATAAATATAAAAATAAATTACATTGACACCTGTAAGATAAGATCTAATTACAAAAGGTTTTGATTTTTTTTGAAAACCTACACTAACACCCTTGGGTTTGGTGCCTAATTACTAGTATGACAACCTGTTAGTTGTTAGGATTTCATCTTGTACATTGTGAAATGACCTATTTACCATTGACTCACTTAAAAGACCTACTAGATCACTGAAATTTTTTTTAAAATTGTGTGAAAATACCAAAATGCCCCCATTGATATTTTTTTTGGATGGACAAATATGCCCTTCCACTTAGTGCAACATAAATGTTATTATCCTTATTGAAAAAAAAAGACATAACTGTTATTATTATTATTAGCCAATTAAGTAAGATAAATTCTATTTGCATCACCCTTCTTTCTTTAAGAAAGCCAAATTTCAAGATATTGTTAGAATTTCATCTTGATCATTTTTTGATGAAGGACTAATTCACAGGGAGACACCTACTCAAAGGTCAGAATAAAGATGGTTTTTACCAATTAGTAGTAAACTGTCAAGAAGCTAATAAAGATAGCCACAAACTTTTTGTTGGTGAGAAGCCACATTAGACCAGTGGCACCAAAGACTGGCATCATGCTTTTGAAACTGTAGTTTTCTTAATCAATCAACACCCATTTTTAGCTACTAAAAATAAGAGTTAAATTTGTAACATATTCAAGACCAATCCAGATTATTCTCTTTTACGAGTTTTTGGTTGTGCATGTTGCACACGTTTATGACTAGGGATGATAATTCGTGTTCCCTTATTATATTAGTGTCATGTCGATTTATGATTATTCTGCTAAACAGCTTAATCCTAACTTGACCCATTTAATAATCGCGTCAGAGACCTTCAACACTAACACAACCAGTTTAATCATGTGTCGATCTGTGTAACCCATTTATTAAGCATGTCATATAATGGCACGAGTCATTTAATATTTTCTTAATTCGTTTAACTTATATGATATGAGTTTCTCCACCCCTAAAAATATCTCTGAAGATCATATAAAAAATAAAGCACATATCTATACATAAACCATAAAATCAAACTATATTATAAATTTTGTATCTATATATAAATCCCAAAAATATATTAAGGTGATTCAACAACTGGGAAGATATCATAACAATCTCATCCTTGCATGTAAATAGGGTCGGCCCTGGGCCTAGGAGGCCCAGACGGTCGCCAAGGGCCCCAATTTTGGAGGGCCCCATTTTTTAAACCAAACTCAATACTACTACTGGGCCTCAATTTTTTTTTAAAAAAAATTTATTAACTCTGATCCATTTTATCAAATCCAATACTATTGAGCCTCATTTTAAAAATTTTTTTTTACTAACTATAGTCCATTTAACCAAACTCAATACTACTAGGCCTCATTTAAAAATAAAAACAAAAATTTATTAACTACGGTCCTTTTAACCAAACCCAATACTACTGGGCCTCATTTTTTTATAAAAATAAATTACTAACTAATGGTCCAATTTTGGAGTTTGCCAGATTGTTGTTTGAATATTAAAATATGTTTAGTAACTCAAAATACTTTTTTTTAAAATAATAGTAGTATCTTTGGTTATAAATTGTGTTTGAGTAATATAGTTTCAACTCATTTTAAACAACATAAATAAACTATACATATTATAACCTTGTGTTAATATTGCAAAGAACACATTTAAGCACATACATATTTGTTTTCACATTTTTATGTTACAAAATCATATAGCATAAGATAATATTAAATATTATATGTTTAATCTTATACAAAACATGTGTTTTAGTAAGTACCCAAATTAAAATATTACATTAATTATTTTACTACATAGTTTGTTTTGCAATCACTATTATAAGTACAAAAACATTACAATGATCAGAACAAAGAAAATGCTTATAATAGCACACCCACAACAACCACAAAAAACAAGTCTTTCCCTACGTCATGTTGCTAGTAAATTCACAACTAGTGAATCTAACTCTTCATTCTCATAATCTTCAGTGGCATTTTGTTGATGTTAATAATTATCCAACCAATAAAATGAATTGACATGATTCTACAAAATAAAACATAATCATTATTAAATGGTTAATGAAAAAAAAATGCAAATAGTTAATACATTCCATGCCGGATACTTATAAAAGTATCAGCCATAATTTTGTGAAGTTTTAGCCATATAAAGTCTCATTGAGCCTCTACTACATGCATATAGAGGTTCACCTCTTTGTGGTCGAGACATCTTGCACCTTATACAAATCTAAGATAATAAATGAATAATTAAACAAATACACTACGCTACAAAGAAGATATAATCAAACATACCAAATACAATCATACATAATATCAATATCTAGTTAGAAAATAAATTCATTACACATACATGTCCTTAGTAAAAACCACACATGTCCTTGATAAAAACCATACATATCCTAAATAAAATTACAACAAATGATCTTCACGCATTAGCATCATCCCATATTTTGTTGGCAATAGAATTATGTAACTCATTTGCTTCACGAAGTCAATTTTGAGAAAGATCAAGTATTTGCCTTCTTCGGCAAGTACTAACTTCTTCTTGATCATCATCAACAAAACCATCTCTCTCATATTTCATAAATATTCTATCTTGTTGTACCTGCATTCTAATGAAATTATGAAGAGTATAACATTCAGTCATATTTCTTAAAGAAGAATGCCTAAAATTAAATAATTCCTCCCGATCACGAACCGCCTTTGACTGAGCCTTTACTCTTGCATGTGATATTTTTCACCCCAATATGGGGTCAAATAACTAGGCAAATTTGTGTATCCAGAATCTACAAGATAATATTTTCCTATAAATAAGTAACTAACTCAACATTATATCATCTCACAGACATAAACAAAATCAAGTATAAACTCCATAAATATTCTATAAACCTTCAGATGGTCATGGGAATTTATTTGCATCATTTTCTACACACTCCGTAAATACCCTGGCATCATTTGCAGTCCCTTCCCAACCTACTATGACAAAAGTAAACTGCATCTCGAATGAGTATGCAACTATGACATTTGTGGTAGTGTTTGATTTCCTACCACAATAGGGAATTTTTTTATCCGAGGGAACCCATGTAGATACGTGTGTTCCATCAATAGCTCCAACACAATTCTAAATAAAAAGAGTATACAAATGAGCGCATTAGTAATATAAATTCTTATAGATATTAAAACAATGATAATATGTGAGTCTCACCTTAAAGTAAGGATAAGCTTTTGGATCATGTAAGATCTCTAGTGGAACCACGTCAAAATTTGGTGGGGTAATAATTCGATTCCCCAACTTACATACATCCATTAGGATAGTATGACAATACTTGGACACTGTCCATCCAGAGTGCTGAATCTCTCAGCCACAACACGGTATCTCTCATTGTAAGCTAAAATATAAAAACATTACAACTTGTTCTTGAATTGAGAGATACCTAAAGTCTATCGTTCCATCATTCTTCAACTCATCACATAAATTCAAGAATACATGTTTCTCCATTCTAAACATTTCTTGGCATCTAGAGTTATGACCATTAATTATTTAAAGTATATAATCATGACCTTGTAAAGTACTATTCCTACATAGCCTATTAGATATCAAGTGTCTTTTATACTCCTTTGTCATGCATATAATTATAATCTGGAATTATGCTTCTTTCGCTTCGGATATCACATAAGTCTTATATCTCTGGATATCCATCTATTAATAAATGACCATTAATTCAAAACAAATAGAAACCACAAATACAAAAAAAATAGAAATACATAAGTTTTCATATTACATGACTAAATCCAAACTAGAAAGACATAACCACCACAAATACAAAGTAAATAGAAAGACAATTTTTCACTACTTTAGAGTTTACAAACCAAAAATTACAACCGCAATTTGCAAGCAACCAACCAACTACAAGTAAACAACAAGACCATCACATGTTCTATACCATTGCCTTCTTCATTGGTTCTGGAAGTGTAAGAAAGAACTCCTTCCACGATATATTCTCAAACACCTTATCAAAAGCTTTTGCCATATAGGCATCATCAATGCCCTCAATAGCCTGTAAAACATCAATACACTCCTGAACCAAATGCATCTTATTCACTTTTGGAGACCTAGAAGAGCATACATCAGTTTCTCTATGCACGTTATTTTGAGTAGTGGAGGGAGTGCCTACATTGAAAAGTTCCTCATAAGTCCTTTTTGAATTCGCTTCAAATCTATCCATAACTCTTTCCATGGTCAATGCAAAATTATCTTCCTTTACCCTACGACGAGGCTCCCTCAGCTCTTCACTAAATTCCCTCTTAACTTCCTTCTTAGGCGAGGGATTTTCATCACTATCCGAGGGACTTAAGGTGGAGGGATGTGCCTTAGAGCCAGTTGTATTTGTTCCATCAAAAATTTCAGGCAACTTATCATAGTGCTTACAACCTTTTTTTCTTGAACCGTTTCACTTATGGCATGACCTATAACATGTAATTATTATGGTCAAGATAAACTAAATATAAGCAAACTAAAAAAAGTAAATAAATATAGTACTATACACACATTCTTTAATTTTTTCCAACTATCATCATCCATTATCACTGTCCCAATGGTTGAGTTATATCCAACTCCAGTCTCTTGTAACAATCTTTTGAATTCTTTTTGTGCAATCCTCAGTTGACTGTACTTGTTTTTCAGTTGACATTAATTATAACTATAGTCAGTGAAACTTTTTATTCCCACGATGAGGTTATTCCAACCAGAATTGGAAAATATAGTCGTAAGTCTATTCCTTTTTTTTTATTTCTTCCTCCATCAGTTGGATAAACTTCTCTTCTTTGGACGCATTCCATATGTTTTTGTCATCTTTACCAACCTCAATCACTTCATTATCCCCACTAATAAACTTGGTGGTCATTTGAGACAATGGATCAAACTCTGTATCTATTTATTAGATAAAACAACATGTAAATACTACATGAAAAGGAACAAAAAAACAAATGTTTATATGTTTTAATTATGTATGTGAGACAAGCTAGGTTTCTTCTAAGTTACATTCTGAATATCATTTTTATGATTTTTTTTTATCATATGGTGAGGTAAATGAGATCAAGTTTAAAGTACTAATTACAGGAGACCTCCTTAGCTTACCTTGGCATTATTTTGTCTAAAAGCTAAATTTGGTCTCTAATTGCATAAGTTACTGATTTAAGTTGTTGGTCTCTAATAGCTATAGTATTCAAGTGTCACTGATTTTTCAGTTAAATGGTCGTTTCATCGATCATAATCTATCACAATGTGCATTCACTAAATACTCAAAGAAGGTAATAACAACATTTTCTGGTAAACAAAACTGCCATGCCCCAATGTCTATTCAAAGAAAAATGAATTTGAGTATGGGATTAAGCAACATATCATTTAAAAAGTAAAGAATTAACATACACTATATATCATTGTATAATTGTTAGCTAATAAATAGATATTTCAATCAAGCATTCAAATTTATGTAAAAAATATTGTAAAAATTATCATATAGAAATTAAATATATGATCAAATTACTGTTGCTGATAAGAAAGTGCAAATACAGCCTGAAACAGCTGTAATCTGGGTACCAAGTACTAACCAGGACATTTATGAAAAAGGATAAGCATAGTTTGTGAACTTTAGCATATCAAACAATTTGATGAAATACAGCCAATTGATGGAATACAATTGTAAAGTGTGCTTGGTAAATGCAGTAAGCTTATTTTTCATATACATATATGGCTATGAATTTTCATAGGAATTGAACTCTGTGTGTGTGTTTGGAAAGGTAGGGAATCTTCTCTGCAACATAACTCAGATTTCACCACTTCCACTGAATGTTCAGAAAATTTAAATATATAAAATTATAGACACATACATTTACAAAAAATCAAAAAACACACACATATATATGTGTATATATATGTATATATATATATATATATATATACATATATGTATGTATATAAATAATGTAATACACACTCCTTAATTTATTTAAATATATATTTACACTAACCATGCATGGTCCAAACAGTTTTTTTTAGTATGTAAATTAAAAAAAAAATCCCAAAAAGAATGCATGGCCCATACTTGTTGCATTAAGTTTATAATAATAAACAAGAAAATAAAATCTTGAAATTATTCTTCTATATATGTTCTTAATTTTATTCTTGTATTTCAGGCAGTTCTTCAATAAATCTATGAGAATCTAACAGAAAAATTTAACAATTAACCCTTCTTTCCTAAACGAAACCATAATAATTCAGCTGAATTATGATTCAAAAATCTTTAGAAAATAATCTGACTAAATGGGGTTGAATTATAGAACAGTTATAAGAAAGAGTAAGAAAAAGAAAATCATCCCACATTCAATTCTGTATGTGAGCCAAGGTTTATGCTGAGTTACATTGTGAATATCATTTAGGCATACTACATGAAAAGAAAATCATGGATAACCAAACCAAAATATCCCTAATTTTTAATCTAATAATAATTGTACAAGAAGAAAAAGTAGTATAAAATATAATGAAAAAGCAATTACTGATTTTAGAAAAAAAATAAAATTTGTATACCAGTTATGCTATGGAGAGGGGGCAACTTTAGTGACCCTATTGCACAATATGGGAAAAACAAACACAACCCAGAATTAAATAAATGAAAACAAAGCCAAAAAAGTTTTAACCAGTGATTTTAAGAAAAATTGGAACAGAGATTCATTTGATCTATCAAAGAAAGAGGAAAAAAAAAGCATACGATCTATATATAAACCATACATACACAGTGTATAAACATACACGATATTCACCAGCCACATGTTGTAATATATATATATATATAGAGTACACATGGATGTTGATAAGGACGAAGGTCTGTAGTGTGGCGGAGCTCTTCGTTTGGTTTTGTATATGTAAACCCTAATAAGAGGCTTTTATGTTTTATTAACGACACTGCACTCCGTAAAATTTTTAAGTGGTACAGTGCTTGTAATGAGGAATCCCATTTTAAAAGCTACAAAAACTAGCTTTCAAAATATACCTAATGACTTTAAAAAATTTGGAATAGGATTTTAAAATTTTAGAAACGGAAATCAATTACCAAAAGCATTTTTAAGTGTAACTTTCAAAATTTTGAAATTGGCAACAAAAATTTGGAATTGGAATGGTTTCCAAGTAACCTCTTAGTTATCTACTTCAATTAGTACTAAACCACTTGATCTGGTTTATTCTAATATATGGGGTTCATCTCCAACATCTTCCTTAGATGGGCATTGTTATCATGTTTATTTCATAGATGATTATATGTAGTAAATTTATATAAATCTTTTAAAATTTTCAGAAGTTCGATGTTATCATTGTGTTTAAGCACTTTAAAGTGTTTGTCAAACATTTGTTTGAAACAAAAATCAAGCGCTTTTAAAGTGATTGGGGTGGTGAATATTGAAATGTGTCATCATTTTTAAATGATTGCAGAATTGAGTACAAATTATCATGTCCACATACTAATGAACAAAATGGTGTAGTTGAACAACTTCATTGACACATTGTTGAAAATGGACTCTCTTTAATGGCACATGCATCTATTCCTCAAGTTTACTGGCATCATGCTTTTGAAATTGTAGTTTTCTTAATCAATCAACTCCTATTTTCAGCTATTAAAAATGAGAGTTCAATTTGTAAGCTATTCAAGACCAATCCAGATTATTCTCTTCTACAAGTTTTTGGTTGTGCATGTTACACACGTTTATGACTAGGGATGGCAATTTGTGTTTTCGTATCATCTTAGTGTCATGTCGATCTATGATTATTCTACTAAACAGCTTAACCCGAATCTGATCCATTTAATAATCGCATCAGAGACCCTCAATACTAATATAACCTGTTTATTAAATGTGTTACACGTGTCGACCCGTGTAACCCATTTATTAAGCATGTCATATAATGACACAAGTCATTTAATAACTTTTTTAACTCGTTTAACTTATATGATATAAGTTTCTCCACCCCTAAAAATATCTCTGAAGATCATATAAAAAATAAAGTACATATCTATACATAAACCCTAAAATTAAACAATATTATAAATTTTGTATCTATATATAAATCCCAAGAACATATTAAGGTGATCAACAACTAGGAAGATACAATAACAATCTCATCATTGCATATAGAGATCCATTTTTTTTATTATTATCTATTTATTTTTTGAAATATGATTATAAATAGATTTGCATGTGTTTTAAATGTGATTTACATATGTAGGGTCTTGTTTAGAGGCCCAGAGAGTTTTATGAGTCATTCGGCTCATTTTGATATTTTGGGTCATCGGAGCCCGGGACGGGGGTTAGGTGGGCTCAGAAAACTAGATATTTTTTTAGAAAAATTTAATTTTTGGTTTTAGATCAAATAAAATGATAGAAGAGATGTAGAATTTATTTCGAGGCCATAACTGCTTTCGGATTCGAAAACGGATGTCGGGAGGGTACGTTAAGTGAACTAGGGGCGTTTTGGTTCTTATACGCCCTAAGGCTTATAAATATCAAAATAACAGATATTTTGGCTCATTTCTTAGGTCCCAAAAAATTGATCAAGATCTTCCTTCTCTCCTCTTCATCTTTTTTTTTCTCTCTCTAGATTTTGAAGGTCTTAGGGCTTGATTCAGAGGTGCCGTGAAGGAAAGTTCGTTCTACGTGGTGAAGGCTTCATTTTGAACCGAACAAAACTAGGTTTGGGTGGATTTTGAATTGGTGGATTTGAGGTTTAGCTTGAGTTTTAGGTAGGGTGTGTGTTGTGTCTTTCAATACAAGTTTAATTTCATATTATATGCATAAAATTGATGTTTTCATGTCATATATGAATATATGAGGTTTTATGATTGAACTTGTGATTTAAATACTATTATTCATATCTTCTATGATTAGAAATGAAGGAATTGTGATTTAGAATGCATATTTGTGGATTTATGTTTTATGTGAAATGTATTGCATATATATAGTTGTGTGACATATGTTGGAACCTTAGTTTCAACTTGATAGATTTTGCTTAATTTCAATGTGAATTATATTGAAAGGTGGAGTGGGTGTTTTATCAATATGGTTTCTTATGTGACATGCTAGAAATGAACATAGGACATGAAATGGGTGTAAATGCATCGAGACTTGTGTATGTCTATGCTAAACGTGACATATTTGGTGCATGTGGGGTGATATATCGAAAATAATTTATTTACAAAGTAGAGAGAAAACATATTCTTCGGGGTTGAAAGATCTCAAACTTGTGCAATAAGGTTGGTTATCCCATGAGTTAGAGCTTGTAATAACCATGGACATAGGGTATGGGGTTTCAGCACATATCCGGTTAGGGTGTGTGAGTGTGAGCACAATTCTGAGAGTAATGTGATTTTGTGTTAGACTTGATGTTCGAATTAAGTTTTGTCATATGTTATAGGTATGATAAAGTTGTACGTTGATGCATTGAATATATTGAGCATTTGTAGTTTGTCATGCAAATTAACGTGTATGCCATGTAAATGTAAATAGTGGTATTTGACTAGAATGGTATGAAGCATGACACGTAGCTATGCTCTACATTTTGATGTACTTATGTACTAATATGAAATGTGAAAACTTGGGTCAATTGAGCAACATATGATCTTGAGCATGTGGAACTGTGCTCATCTCCCTACATTAACAATTTCAGGTCATGGTAAGGAGGTCACCGATGGTAACCAACCGTGAATTGGATTTAGAGTTAGAAGGACTCTTTTTGGGTTAATTTTTTTCTATGCACGTTCAGGATGTGGACATAATGCATTTAGAATTGTATAAGAAGACTTATATTTTTTAAAAAATTGTATATGGGCCTACATGCCTCAAATGTTAGCTTTTGGACATAAAAGTTTTGTATAAATGGTGTATGTTTCCAAGCATGAAACCTTTTTTTTTTTTTTTTTATAATTCCGATTGACGTTTATATATGTTGTGGTTATGTATAAAATCGTGTAGATGTATGCTAGGATGTGGGAATAGGTTAAGGCATTTAAATCAGTGTTTGAAGCTTCAATGATTTGAAAATGAGAACTCAAGCTGACAGGGTTACGATCAATCGAAACCAGCCACTCGATTAATCGAACCTTCGATTGATCATACCCTGAATTTTGATTAATCGAAGACCTGGTCACAATTAAGAGTCGAAAACCAGCGTGTTACGATAGAAGTTACGCAAGAAGTTCGATTAATCGAAATAGTTTGATTAATCAAAACCCCACTTTCAATTAATCGAAGCACTTAATGTGCTGATTAAGCTGGGTTGAATTATTAGCTTGACTGGTTGTTCGGTAAGGGCCTAGTAATAGGAATATGAGCGTGACAGAGTGGTATCGAAGTGTAAATAAGATTAAGGAGTGGTGATGCTGAAATTGATCACCTCCATTTCCTGTATCGATTTGGATATAAAAATTTGGGACGTGACATTGCATTTTATTACTACATTAGTCCTCTAAACTAACAAATAGATTACAAACAATTCCAATATATAGAACTATGTATATATAAGTTTGAATAAAACTAGAATATATGAATAACTCGTGTCGGAATCGTGTCGCGGGTTAGACAACTTAGATCCAAACCCAATACAATTTTTACGAGTCGTGTTCGTGTCGATCCGTTTATTAAACATATCGGTTTACCTCAAATCCAAACCCGCTTAACTTGTGTCATATTCATGTCATGTCGTGTTCAATTTTATCACTCCTATTTATGACCATACAACAAAAATAAATTGAAATTTCATTCCTCATATCATATTTTTCTCGACTACAATGATATGCATCAAGGGTATAAATGCCTAAATCTCTCTAACGACGAGCTTCTCATCTCTTATTGTGTTATTTTTTATGAAATTGTTTTCCCAATTGCAATTCCATCTTCTCAGGCCCTCATTTACTTCTACTTATGCTACTGCCCTATCTATTTAAAACCTCACAAATGGTCCCACCATAACCAAAATTGTCAAATAATTGACATTGATACATCACCTCAGCTTATCACACCCACTAATCACTCACATAATACTCCCATCTTCCTTAACTCCATCTACCTCACCAGTTAAAGACAACACAAGACCCTTTCAAACACCTACTTTAAGCATGCCAATTCATTCCATAAACCCACATAACTCAACACCTCTGCCCAAGATTGAACTAGATCCTAACATGTGAAACTGAACCAGCTTGTTTTACTGAAATTGAGAGATGAATTCAATGCACTTCTTTACAATGGGGCATGGACTCTTTGTAAGAGCCCGCTCCACCACATGGTATGATATTGTCAGCTTTGGACACAGTCCGTACGATTTTGCTCTTGAGTTTTACCCCAAAATGTCTCATACCATTTGGAGAGAGCACACCACATATATAACATATCCTCTTTCCACACCCAAATGATGTGAAATTGAACACCCTTGAAGACAAGAGGGGACAAACACACCTCTTTCACACAACCAAGGCCTTTACACTCTTATTCTGCGAAAGACTTCGATGATTATCATCGGGTGCAAATGAATTTTTAAAGTCAAACATCATACAGATAGTTTGTTACAACGCTATAAAGCTCGTTTAGTTGGTAAAGTTACAATAATCAACAAGAATGTATTGATTTTACATGGACTTTTAATCAAGTTATCAAACCAAACACTATTCGGACTGTCATTTCTTTTGTCGTATATCAAAATTGGGTTTTTAAATAAGTCGATGTATATAATGTATTTCTTCTCAACAACATTAAAGAAGATGTTTACGTGAGTCAATATCCAGACTATATATAACTGCAAATTACAAAATCCATATCTGGCTTGAAATAGGCTCCACGTGCATGGTTTCATTGACTAAGTTCCTTCTTGATTTCCGATGGCTTAATGGGATCAAAAGCTGACACCTCTTTGTCTTTATCATACTGGATCATCATTATTTTTGTCATTGTTTATGTTGATATTCCAAGAAACACGTATAATACAATTAAACCATAAACAAAAATTCAAAATATTCCGTGTAGTAAGTTCTTGTTTAATTGATCACTTTTTTTTTTTTTTCTTTTTTCGGTATTTCATTGTTTGCCGATTAGCCCAAATCCAAAAAGATATGCAGCACAACCAATGTATCTAATACAGTAATTTTTTTTTTACTCCGAAAAGATTTATAATACATTCGGTGTATTTATACCGGATAAATCTATATACATAATAAAACTTATCGAGCATGTTGTACTTAAACAATTTAAATTTATCCAATGTTTTTACACCGGTCTAGATTATACATGCTCATTTGTCCTCATTTCCAAGTATAAGATGTGAAAAGCCAGTCGCTAATTAAATCAGCTAATTCATTCATACATTTCCCTAGGAAGGAACCTTTATATATATATATATACACACACATATGCATTTACACAGACAGACTACATCCCCCAATATCTTCTCGATTACCATGACAATACTGTCTCGATGGTAAGAAAACACATGACAATTAATATTTTGTCACTTGTCAGAGAAAATGAACTTTATGACAATTAATACCTAACAATTCATCAATATTAGAGTATTGATTTGGGGCAAAAAAATTTATAGTATTGATGTGTATCCAAGTAGTAATATTTTGAGCTCACTCTCAAAGGAGGAGGTGAAGGGTATTTTAATAAAATTAATTAAAGAGCGTAAAATAGTCATGCAAAGGAGTATTTTTGTCAAAATATAATTATTTTGCAAACTTTTGAAAGCACATGGAATTATTTGGGGACAAAAATAACACAGAATATTATGCTATTTTTTAATAGTACAGATGGATTTAGTGCAATTTGACCTAAACAAACTAATTATACATATATAATTGGATATAAACAATTTTTTTTTTGGCAAAAATATAAAGACATTGCCAGAGAAACAACTTAAAAGGAAGTCTAATTACCAAAGAAACCTCTGAACTTTCACACAGTTTTTCAAATTGTCTCCTGTTAGAAAAAGCAACCCCAGACTTGCAAAGACTCTCTTTGTTAACAGAAGTTTATTTATTTATTTTAAAAAAGAAATTATAAGAAATGACATTTCAATGAGAATAAAAAAAAAAGGACATAATAGTTATTATCTTAATTATATAAGACTTTTATGTTGGTCTTTTACTAGCCATTGAACAGCAAGAGCCATACTTGCTAGTTTTGGTTAAAGTTCAAGGGGTTTTCTTGCAAAGTTATTAGTATAGGAGGCAATTTCTAAAAATATATATATAAAAAGTTCGAATTAACTTTGTTAAAAAGTAAAAGTTTAAAGGGTTTTGTTTTTTTTTTTTGGTAGTTTACCCTAATTTTAATGCCTGTCAATGAAATAGGGTTTGGTTGTGCTGGTTTAATTTGTTGCTATGTTGTTTGCAATCGCTTAATTCTTGCTTGGGGTCTTTTTTTTTTTTTTTGGGCTTATTTTCACATTGATTTCCAATCAGTGAAATGATAGAGAAGATTAAAGTTTGAGTACTATAGTGTGTGCTCTTTTGTAGATGCAGCACTCCGTTGTCTTCAACTCCTTACAAAATAAATTAAAAACATCTCCTTCCTAAAAAGATCATAACATCTCTCCTCACTTCTTGTCTCGCCTGGCAGCATGACGCTTATATTGCTCTCTGACAATCCCGTTTTCACCGTTTAGACTACTCTCATTTAGCTCGCCGCTATTGCGGGAATTACTTGTGCTTTCTTTTCCTCGGGCTACTAAAATGTTTCTATTTCAGTTTCGTCAGATTGTCTCTTGCTTGTCCATGGATTCAACAACAGTTCGAAAGGTTGACCCATTCAGAAATTTTTGAATCTATGCTTATTTTCAACTCCCTGAAACATTTCGTCGCTTACTATGCCCTTCCTCGTCTCTAGTGCCTAGGTATCCACCGTAAACCTTTTCTCATTTGAACCTCGCCCTCAACTTATTTTATGGCTATGCCATCCTACTCCTTATATGAGAGGGGCTCCTAAGGATATGAACTAGATATGGACATTTCTAATATAATTTCATTCCCGAACAAAAATTCATTTTTTGATTTATTTCATCATCGGAACAGAGAAGATACACATTGTGATATGGAGTGAGATATGTTTTCTCCTCCATTATGTCAACCTAAAGAACATATATATAATCATAGAGAAAATCATGCAAATAGTAAAATATTGACATTCAAATGTAACATCAATGGAAAGAGTAACATTTAAATATAACATCAATGCATAGTTAAAAATAGAAATATTTCAATACTTAAAATAGCATCGAACATAGTTTCATACCACACAAACATTAAAGCATAAATAACATCCAAATAGTCCAACCATAAAGTAAAACATAATATCCAAATACTTCCATGCCACACAAATTGCAATAAAAACGTCTCAAAGAAACACTGTGATTCTTAACACTATCTGTTAATAATCACATCTCTTTGCCTATTCTCAGAGGCATGTCAAGGAACATCTCCCTCCATGTGCCATCAACACAAAACATACATGCTGCCTTTGAGTAACTGGCACCATCAACACCCTCCATTGAGTTTAAAATGTCTATGCATTCTTTCGGAGTCGCCCGATCTTTGTCAAGTGTTGGGGTGTTACTTTCACTAGAAGAAAAAAGTCTCTCCGTATGCAGAGACAATGTTGCGTACATCTGGCACTCCTACATCTGATACTCCCCAAATCCCGCAATGGCGGAAGCCTCATGCACTAAGTTTGTCTTATTTTTTTAGGCTTCACATGTGGATGACCTAGCCAATAGTGTCTCATGTATACGAGCCTCCCTCCTATCAGCTCTACTATTGATTGCTCACACAACCCTATCGATGGAAGAGGTAAACCTTTCTCTTCTCCGTTGACCGTGGCCATTAGGAGATCGACTCCTTTGTCGTGAATCTACCTGCTTTTCAGCACCTAAAACAAACTCAATGTCCTCGGAGTGTCATCTCTAACTGGACTCAAAGAGGGGCTTCTTGTTGAAGGATACGCATGGGGCACCAGTTGCCATGGTGTCACCAAAGATGGTGCAGAGCTTAAAATAATGATTGCAACCCTTCAATATCACTCACAATTTTTAATTACCTACATGTACAGAACAATAAAATAAAAGAAAGATGAACCAAGCAATATATTAGTATAACAGTTTATAAGCAAGCAAAGAATAATGGGAACATCAATCTGGTTTGGGAGTTAGTAATCAATGAATCTCTCTCTGGGCATCATGTAACATTGTTAGAGCAGACCTTTCAAATTATTGTGTAGGGGTGCGATCCGAAACCAATCCGGAAATTTCAGGAGCTCGCCAACTGGAATAACCTCTCCTCCCTCAAAAGAGAGGTGCGGGTTCGAGTCCCATAGAGGGCATTCGTGGGTGTGATTGTGAGTATTTACCTAACAAAAAAAAAACTGGGTGCACAACTAGCAAGGCACTAAATTAATAATTTGATACCATAATCAGCATCTCAGTACGCCAAGTCACTACAAATATATTAATTAGTGGCATTAAAGCCGGTGTGCTGGCACATATTAGTTTGTATATATAATTATATATTCAATATATTAAATTTATATTTCCATAAGAAAAAATGATGTATGTTAAAAGATGATACTAATTCCAATAGTTAACTAACAATGAATAAGAATTTGAACTTCTTTAGATTATCCTTTTAATGCAAAAATTCTCACTTGGAAGTTCAATTAGTTTTTCCCTTGTACAGTGTACGTTAATTAATGAACATAGGTATGCATTCATCAAAGCTGAAAATTCACATCAAATATTGACTTCAATCCCGATTCCCACATGAGGTGTTAAGGTGTTACAGACTATAATGTACATTTTACTACTATGTACAAAACAGAGAAGCACAATCTAACCCAGATTAATCAATTACAAACAAAAAACATTTTAAGCAATGAAGCATAGGATTCCAAATTCCATTAGCAAAAGCACAATCTAACCCAGATTCATTAATTATAAACAAAAAAACATTTAAAGCCATGAAGCATATGACTCCAAATTCCATAACCAAGAGAGAGAGAGGTGAAAAAGGGTGTCCCATTCTCCACCGCCAATTTTTAAATTTATAATGGTATCTAGTACGTTTCTTAGACAAACTGAGAGAGGAACAAGACAAACAAATATTTTTAAGTCTTGGAGGTCTAATTTCCTGTACTACAAGAAAGTTGACTTTTAACAGTGAGCCAAAATACTTTTTACCACGGTTTTGCGCTGTCGTAGTATCCCCTGTCATAGTTGGTTGTATACATTTTAAAATATATATATATATATATATATGTCTTCTTATCACTGTTGAGTCTGTTCCCAACATAAAAATTTGTATAACTAACATCACTCATCTCCTATTCCACCAATGCACAACCAGACTCCACCCAAAGCCATATAAAGTTTTTTGATAAATAAAAAATTCATTAAAAAGCGCCCAAACGGGAGACGCATCCCAACAAACAACAACATCAAAGACTAAAGCTATTTACAAAAGATAGAAGGGACTCCGAAGAATTACAAAAGTAACCCTCCGACCAAAAGAATATAGAGTTAAGAATGGAGCATCTAAAGACTTCCCAGGGCTGCTCTTTATCTTCAAAAGATCTCTTGTTCCTCTCATTCCATAAGGCCCACCATAAGCAATGAGGGGCAACCCTCCAAGAATATCTAGCATCGTGCCACACCCAAGAACCATCCCAAACTGAAATACAATTCACCACCGACTTAGGCATGATCCATTGCACTCCAAAAATACCGCAAATCAAATCCCATCCCTCCCTAGCTCTGGGACAATGAAGGAGGAGATGATCAACAGTTTCCTCCGCCCGTTTACACATGTAACACCAATTCGCCAATATATGCCCCCTCTTTCTTAGATTATCGACGGTCAAAATCTTCCCCATGGACGTTGCCCACACAAAAAAGGCCACCTTCAAAGGAGCCCTAGATTGCCAAATACCTTTCCACGGGAAAGAGGGCCCACGGGAATCAACCAAACTCCAATAAAATGATCGGACCTCGAATCTCCTATGACTCGTGCCAGTCCAGACCAACTCATTGCACGCTGCCCCGAGACAAACCTATCTGTATAGGAATGCCAAAAACCCTGTCATTTCCTCTATTTCCCAATCGTACAGGAGCCTCTCAAACTGAACATCCCAAACCAGTCGTCCGCCATCAAGGTGATAGCACTGAGCGACCATTGCCTATCTATCTACTGCTATTCTGGCAAGTCTCTGAAAGAAACCCTCCAGCGGTCTCTCACCACACCAATGATCATTCTAGAAACTCACAAATCTTCCATCCCTAACCCTAAATCGAATGTGTTTGGAGAACTCATTCCAACCCTTCGCAATGTACCTCTATAACCTAACCCCAACTGGAGTTCTCAATGTCAGCGAACACCATCCCCCTCTATCCTCTCCATATTTGAGGCTTATTATCTGCCTCCAAACCCTGTCTCTCTTCGTCCCAAACCGCCAAAGCCACTTTCCCAATAAAGCTTTATTGAATAGGTTCAGCTTCCGCACCCCTAGTCCTCCCCTTTGAATAGGACGACAAATCTGCTCCCATCTTACTAGATGATATTTAGGCTCCTCCTCCAGGCCACCCTATAGAAAATTCCCCTGAAGCCTTTCCAACCTCCTTAAAACAGAAGCCGGTAATGGGAATAAGGACGTGAAGTACGTAGGAAGGCTCGAAAGCGTGCTCTTCATCAAAATAAGTCTACCCCTTTCAAAAGATACTGTTTCTTCCACCCAGCTAACCGCCACTCAAATTGCTGTACAACAGGATCCCACAAAGAGGCTCTCCGCGCCTTCACACCTAACGGGAGACCCAAGTAAGTCAAAGGAAAGGAGCCCACTCTACAACCCAAAGCGTTTGCCAAAGGATCAATCCCTTCCACATCCCCCACAGGAGCAATCTCACTCTTTCTGAAATTCACCTTCAAACCCGAGACAGCCTGAAAACATAACAGTACTCCTCTCAGTATCTCAATTGCCTCAGCTTTGCGTCACAAAACACAATAGTGTCATCTGCAAACAGAAAATGAGAGACCTCTACTTGGCAAGCCAAATTCCTTCCCACCTTAAAGCCTCTATAGAAACCCAGGTCACAAGCTCTCTTAAGTAGTCTGCTAAAGGCCTCCATCACAATAATGAATAAAGAGGGGGATAATGGGTCCCCCTGCCTTAAACCTCTCGAGCTACCAAAGAAACCAGACGGGACGCCATTAACCATCACTGAAAATTTCACTGTGAAGATGCAGAAACTGATCCAACCCCTCCATTTCTCCCCAAATCCCATCCTCTCAAGAAGATAAATCAAAAAGTTTCAGCTCACATGATCATATGCTTTCTTCACATCAAGCTTACAAACCACCCCCAGATCTCCAACACAGATTTGAGCATCCACACACTCACTAGCCACCAAAACTGAGTCCAGAATCTGATGACCTCCTACAAAGGCATTTTGTGATTCAAAAATGATTCCCTCCATTACTTCCTTCAATCTGATCGCTAAGATTTTAACAATAATCTTGTAACTACTTCCCACCAGACTTATGGGCTTAAAATCTCGAATGCCATCTGGCCCTCCCTTCTAAGGTATCAAAGCAATGAAAATGGCATTCATGGACTTCTCAAATTTTCTATTCACATGGAAAGCATAGATAGTTGCCAACACCTCCCTCTTCACCACCTCCCAATTGTGGTGAAAGAAAGCCATACAGAAACCATCTGGACCCGGGACTTTATCACCCTGTCAACTCTGAAGAGCAAAAGTCACCTCCTCCTCCTTAAAAGGCCTCTCCAAACGATCCCTACCCTCCGTCGAAATCACAGCGAACTCCAAGGCCCCTAGAAGAGGCCTCCATTCTAAAGTCTCCCTATACAACCGCTGATAAAAAGATGTCACACCTCTTGCCACCTCCTCTGTATTCAGAACAATTCCATCCACTTTAATATTTCCTATGTGATTGCTCCTCCTACGAGCGTTGGCCATCCTATGAAAGAATCTCGTGTTTCTGTCCCCATCTTTTAACCACAAAGCCCGGGATTTATGTCTCCACGAAATCTCTTCCAAAATAGCAATCTCCTCAAATTTAGTCTTGAAATCCTCCCTTTTCAATCTTTCCTCCTCCCCAAACCCTCCAAGCTCTCCTTTCTATCTAATTTTGCTATTTCTCCCACAATAATATTCTTTCTCCACTCAATATTACCAAAGAACTCCTTGTTCCACTTCTTTAGGTCCTCCTTCAGTATACATAATTTCCCTACAAGGACAAAACTGGGAGTGCCCAAAATCTCATAACCAGTCCACCATCATTTCACCATCTCCTTAAACCCTTCCGCCTGAAGCCACATATTTTCGAACTTAAAAAATGTTTTCCTCCTCCTCAATCCCCCACAATCAAGCAACAATGGAACATGATCAGACATTACTCTTGCGAGTGCCACCTGAGCCACGTCCAGGATTCTCTCCTCCCAATCACCCGAGATTAAGAACCGATCCAATCGAGAGAAAGTCAGAACCACTCTACCACTGGACCAAGTAAATCGAGCCCCCTCTAGTGGTAAATCAATTAACTCCTCGCTATCTATAAACTCCAAGAAGGAGGTCATAGCGGCCGTCTATCTCCCACCCGAAGACCTCTCGTCCGAGGATCTAACAACATTAATATCTCCCCCCACACACCACAGAACCCCCCATCGCCTACGAACATTAGACAACTCCTCCCACAAAACACCCCTCTCTGCATCCTCCACCCTCCACCAGACCAAACACTCCAGAGAAAATCCACTCGGCTCCATCCTCTTCCAACTTGAACAAGCAAGAGATTGAAAATCTCCCTTTCCACACATCCACTCTAGACATCCATCTTTAATCCCAGACCACCAAAATACCTCTTGCCGCCCCTACCGCATCAAACGCCTCCCACTCTAAGAACCGCCCACTACATACACTTCTCACCATCTCCTTGGAGAATGAAGACATTGCTCAATTTAGTTTCATGAAGGCAAACCACTTGAGCTCCCCACTTGCGTAAAGCCAACTTCACCACCTTCCTCTTGCCCAGATCATTAAGCCCCCAAACATTCCATGAAACTATACACATCATCATAGACAAATAATGGCTTTCTCCTCCTCCCTCCTCCCCCCTTGGCTCCTACCCCTCTTCGACCCACTTCTCCCTTCATAGTTGACATAGGAAATAAGATTACGGAGCTCCCTTTCCTCCTTCCAAGAAGAGCTCTTTTTTCTACCAACAAACTTCTGTTTTCCTTCAATAGCTCGATAGATTCCCATGGTCCTCTCATTGTCTCCAGCATATGACACTCCCAGACTCCAACCCATCTCCTCGACGTTGCTTCTTAACCAACTCTCTACTTCCTCATTAACAATTTGACATCCCTCAAATCCCCCTCCTTCATCAGGTCATATAAGCTATTGGTTTTTTAGGTAGAAAGGGTGAAATATGCAAGTCCATCTTTAAGAAGAGTTCTTCTATCGCAATCATTTTTTATTTCTTTTTAGATAATGGTCCAACATATATGATGGATGAAGACGCAATTTCAAACCTTTTTATAGGGCTGAAGTTAAATCTGACAGTTTGTGACTTCATTATTCCGGCAACACCTTCACTTCCTGCAGTTATTCGTGTATATATCATCCTGTATCTTTAATAGATTGGAAATTTGTAAAAGTTTGATATTGATTTTCCCTTTGAAAATTTAATTGTAATTTTGCTTTGATGCAACTTTTAGAGAATATAGATTGCAATACAAGTCTCTAAAGATGTTGAAATTGCTTTGCCTCGGATGTCGTAGATGACTTTATTGTTAGCTTCTGTTTTTTATTTTTACTTTTCTTTTTGGAGGCTGTCTGAATTCAAGTTTCTCTTAAATAAGTTATGTGACAGATTTGTTTGCAATATTTGGTTGCAAGGCTTGGTGTGGATATATATATATATATATATGGCTTTGGGTGGAGTCTGGTTGCGTAGAGATGAGTGATATTAGTTGTACAGGTTTTTGTGTTGGGAACTGAACAATGATACGCAGGCATATATATATATATATATATATATAGTCTTTATCAACTACGACAAGCCAAAACCGTGGTAAAAAGTGTTTTGGTCAACCGTTAAAAGTCAAATTTGTTGCAGTGATGTTCTCCACCATCAATTTTCAAACACCAATCAACAGATAAAACATCTCTGAAATCCATCACCCACCTACATATAGGGGTGCACAAAGAACCGTCGGAACCGGAACCCAGGGGAACCGTACCGAACCGTGGCTACGGTTCCAGTTCCGGTTCCGGTTCCTAAAATTAGGAACCGTTATCAACGGTTCCGGTTCCGGTTCCAGGACCAGTAGAACCGTACCGGAACCGGAACCGTTGGGGGTAACGGTTCCTTGGAACCGGAACCGTTTTATATTAAATATGTGTATATATATATATAATATAATAACTATATATAATATATATATACATTACATATAATAATTATATATAATGTATATATCTTATATATAATAATTATATTATCATATATTATATATAATAATTATATTATAATATAATTATTATATATAATATATATACATTATATATAATTATTATATGTAATGTATATATATATATAATATAATATAATAATTATATATATATAGGGTGCCATTTTTAGATTGTAGGTTTCACATTTATTTAATGAATATATACATATATTTTGTATTTTCAAGCTTCAAAAAAAAAAAAAAAAAATCCCAAGGAACCGCGGTTCGGAACCGGAACCGAACCGAGAACCGCGGTTCGGTTCCTCACAGTTCCAACCCCTAACGGTTCCGGTTCCGAAAATCAGGAACCGTTGGTAACGGTTCCGGTTCCGGTTCCGGTTCCACCAAGAACCGTGGGGAACCGTACCGTGTGCACCCCTACCTACATACATGGATCTGTAGTCAGGAAGGAAGAAAAAAGACTAGCCCAATGCACAAGACTCCAGCCATTGCGAGATTTAGGGAGGGTCAGATGTACATAACCTTACATGCACAATGCACACAAGTTGTTTCCCGTTTCGAACCCGTGACATCCAGGTCACGGGAAGAAAGAAATATAAGAGATATATATGTGTGTGTGTGTGTGTATATATATATATATACAGAGAGGGGTAGGAGACATGAAGGAAGAAATTACTAGAGGAAGTGTCCGAGAGTGACCGACATCAACCGTAAGCTAAGAGTGAGAAGCGCCAAATCTCTAGTGAGAGAAGTGTAGATCAAAACATATCGAAAAGAAAACTTGTAGAGAGGATCTATGAGAGAGGTTTCTTTTTGTTGGTGGTGAAAGGTCACCGAAGAGAGCATCCAATGAACTCCAAAAGTTTGTCAGAAAGTCGTCGGAGCAAGCTCGAAGAGTGAGGTGCATGAGGGGAGAGAGAGAGAGAGAGAGGTTGGATTGTGCTAAGATGAGAGGTTGAATATATTTGAGTGACAAAAACTTTCTTAGTTAGGTGCACAATACCCCCTCTTTGTTTTCGATCATTTTAGCCAAAACAAGTGAAAGCATCATTTTTTTGCTTTCAAATTTATACCATGTGTTATGGATTGTGTTGGACCAAAACAAAACTACCCAAACATGCTTCCGTTTCTCAGCAAAACAAAGCTACGCCAAACGTTGCCCTATGTCAAGGGCCTAGAGTTTCTCCACCACGTTGTATCTCTTCACACAAGCCTTGGTCAGCCTAACTCCACGCTCACTCTAGCCAACGTACTCCGCTTGTGCCACTCACTAGTGTACTGTACTATCTCCCTCACGTGATCCTCCAAACAACTCTCGCCCTTGTCAAAACGGTTGTATCTCTTCACACAAGCCTTGGTCAGCCTAACTCCACGCTCACTCTGGCCAACGTAGTCCTCAGTCACATCCCAACCCCTTCTCACACGGAACCCAACCCCTTCTCACGCGCACGGAACCGACGTTGTATCTCTTCACACAAGCCTTGGTCAGCGTACTCCTCACGTAGCCTGCACACTCATTCACACTTGGTTGGCAAAAGGAAAACTACTTGTATTACTACTCAAAAAAAAAGTATTTAACTCTCACACTCGGAGCTTCTCCCACTTCTGGAGCTTCTTTTTTAAAAATGAGCTTCTACCCTTTATATAGGCATCCTCCTCCCTAATGGACGACTAGGATATATTCAAATATAAGGCGAAAATTTTCCATCTAGAATTCTCTACAAAAATATCTACAACTCCACATCTCTCTACAATTATATAGAACATCCTACATTTTACTACATCATCCTACAACTCTCTACACTATTCTAGAAATCTCTAGAAACTTCACTATACTTCTAGAATGTTCTGCAACATTTTAGAATCTTACATATCTCTCTAGAATACTCCACACTTCTCTAGATGCCAAATAGCATCATGCTCAGCGCCCACGTTGCGCTTGCGTGGCGAAACCTCCTCTTGCAGTGCACGATAGAGTTGACAGAGGAGGGCAACATTGCAGTAGGCATGGGAGGCGAGACCATGTCCTACAAAGGAGTCCCTGTAGCCCACCAAGGAGCTTGTGGACAATACTGAAGATGAGAAGACCATGCACGTGGAAGTGCTCATGGAGTGTACTAGAGAACAGGTGGAGGAGTCCAGGGCAGTCATAATGACGATCTTGACCTTTGAGGAGCTGGCAGAGGAGTGGTACGCCTTGCCAGTAGAAGAGTATGCGCAGAAGGAGAGCAAGGCTAATGTCACAAGGAGTTGTGACCAGCAGAGACAACCTGCATGTGGAGTAGACATGCAATAAAAGTATCTCGTCAGGTGGAATGCGTTCCAGACAAGTTTGTAGGAGCAGCGTCCAGACTGCGACGAGGGCGTCGCAGGAATGGGTGGGGGAGAATATAATGTCCCGCCAACTTACAAGAGGAGGTTTCGCCACACAGGCGCAATGCAGGCGCTGAGTAGGACGTTATTTGGCATCTGCATAGCATATAGAGCGCACAGTTCTAGAGTCTTCCGAAAGTGTCTGAAGAAGTGTGAAGTATTTTAGAGAGATATGGAAGATTCTAGAGTCTTTCGGAAGTATCTAGAAAAGTTTGCAGTATTCTAGAGAGATATGGAAGATTCTAGAGTGTTGTAGAATATTTTAGAAATATAGTGAAGTTTCTAGAGATTTCTAGAATAGTGTAGAGAGTTCTAGTATAATGTAGTAAGATCTAGAATTTTCTAGATAATTATAGAGAGATGTGGAGTTGTAAATATTTTTGTAGATATTTTTAATGTATCCTAGTCGTCCATCAGAGAGGAGAATGCCTATATAAAGGGGTAGAAGCTCATTTGTAGAAAACAAGCTCCAGAAGTGGGAGAAGCTCCAAGTGTGAGATTGAGCTTCTTTTGAGTAGTAATACAAGTAATTTTCCTCTTACCAACCAAGCTCTAAGACTGAGAAGCGCCAAATCTTTAGTGAGAAGAAGCACAGTTACGTTAGGAAGAATAGAACCTCTGAAACCATACGAGACAATTACGGTAGGAAGAACAGAACCTTTGAAATCATACGGGACACAGGTGCTCAGTCCAGTTGTGATCGGAACACAGTAACGATGGAGCTTCAATCCATCTCTAAAAAGTCTTTTAAGGGGAAGAGATGGTCGAGAAAAGAAAAGTAGAAATGGGTCACGAAACCGAGATCGGAACAAGGCCTAAAGATTGACGTTGGGTAGGACAAGCTTGAGCATAGGTGGTAGGCCCCTGTTTCTGCTTGCTCTATTTTCTCTCCTTCTCCTTCTTCTTCTTCTTTCTCTAAGGAGAGATTGGGAAGGGACCGCAATGATGACTGGGCGATTAACGAAGGAAGGAATGGGACGAGTGCTGCCCCAAGTTCTGAGGCGAAACAGCTACTGGCAGCTGAGAAAGTGGGGGGAGAAGTCAAGCTGAGGGATAATGCTTCACAGAGACTATCAATCAAGCCGAACAGGCTATATGAAGGGATTATTCTGTGTTAGGGAAGGAATACAGTTGAGTCTTCAGAAAGATGAAAGATGCTACAGCAGCTTTGTTAAGTGAAATGAAAATGCACAGTGGAGTGGATCTAAGAGAGTTCCGGAATGAATCCAGTTCAACAGACTCAGCAGAACCTGAAAATGGAGATGGGAATTTCTCTGATTGGGGGACTAGAGGGAATGAGGCTGAGGGAGGTCTTCCTGTTGATCCGTTTGACATTAACCATGCTATTGTGATCTGGAATGAAGAGGAAGGGGAAGGTTTGGGTCTAACACACCCACTAGCAGCCATGGGACCTAATGAAGAAGGGGGATATGAGGGATGTCGAACTGTAAATGAGGAAGTGGAGAGTTGGTTGAGAAGCAACGTGGAGGAGATGGGTCAAAGTCTGGGAGTGACATATGCTAGAGAGAATGAGAGGATCATGGGAATCTATGGAGCTATTGAAGGAAAACAAAAGTTTGCTGGCAGAAAAAAGAGCTCTTCTTGGAAGGGGGAAAGGGAGATCCGTAATCTTATTTCCTATGTCAACTATGAAGGGAGAAGTGGGTCGGAGAGGGGTAGGAGTCAAGGGGGGAGAAGGGAGGAGGAGAAAGCCATTATTTGTCTATGATGATGCGCATAGTTTCATGGAATGTCCGGGGGCTTAATGATCTGGGCAAGAGGAAGGTGGTGAAGTTGGCTTTACGCAAGTGGGGAGCTCAAGTGGTTTGCCTTCAAGAAACTAAATTGAGCAATGTATCCAAGGAGAAGTGTATGCGCTGGGCGGTTCTTAGAGTGGGAGGTGCTTGATGCGGTATGGGCGGCAAGGGGGAGTATTTGCCCCTCTTAAACACCATCTATCCCCTCTCTGCTCTGGCAGCAACATTTGTTCCCTGCATACTAATGTAAATACATAGCCAAAAGGTTTACCTGATTGCACCTTAAACAAGTTCTACCCACACATTCCAGCAAAGTAAAGAAAAGGAAGAAAGAAAAGTTCTACACACAATCAATCACATTACTAAGGAAGCATTTTTTAATTTAAAAAAAAAACCATATCTCAACTATTGAAGGAAAATGTTAATAAGAAAGTTGGAGTGAAACCCATTTAGATTTGATAGAATCACCATGGATAAACCTAGTATGTTGGCCAATACCCACTCCTGTCATTAAACCCCAATTGTCTATACAATAAAAATTGATGAGTAATGTTTGGGATGCGATGTTCAACCCAAACTGAATTTCCTTCAAAGCAAAATATAACATAGTAACTCTTATGCCTGACATTTGTTGAGACCAAGCCAACCTGACCCCGTGGGCGAGCATAGGTTGATTTTTTGAAAACTGGGTTGGCCTTGAATTGAAAAATCTTGACCCAAATTATATTAGATTGGTTTTTAGTTAGGTATTGACTAATAACCAATTTCATACACATGAGCGAAACAGAATGCAAAAAATTTTTATATTTTGACAACACATAACCAAGCATAGCAAACTTTTTGAAAACTGGGTTGGAAATGACTTGGAAAATATTAATCTAGATTATATTAGCATTGACTAACAGACAGCCAATTTCAGAAACCTGCGCAAAACATTAAGGAAACTATGTTTATACAAGTAAAAGAGAAAAGGTTATCACATTATAGAAGGCCCCGGCCAGGGCACTAGTTGGTTTCTCTTTGTTAATTGCCTATCATAAAACCCTTTTCAACTTCAAAGGGCCAAAGAATCTCTAGGCCAATGACAAACAGCAGAAATTGAGTAACCTTCTATATTAAAATATCAATCATAAAAAAGAAAAAAGAAATAAAATCTATGATTAATAAAGCATGTTGAACACCAGCATTGTTTCTTATAGAGCGTTATCAACTACAAATAAAAATGGAGTCGTTAGAGAAAATGATTGCCATCCAAAACTCCCAATTCACCATTACTGATTTTGTATCTGAACATGTTTAGAATTTTTGATGAAATACAATGCATTTTCACAAAGTATAAGACCATGCCCTAAATAATGTAGGTCAAATTAACAAAGAGATGGTAAACAAAAGAACCTTTTTTTCCCTTGTAATCTTTCATCAAATTTAGAAACTACCATACTCCACAACATGACCCCAAATGCATCTCTAGCATCCTTCATCTCCTGTTGAGATGGTACTGTATTGCACATGAGAAATTTCACATGAGAGCAAGAACAAGAAAATCTGTCAAAGAACAAAAAAATCCACACACATATATCATCAAAGAACAAGAAAATCACATGAGAATCATTTGCAAAACAAATGGTGACTCACGATTCATCATCAGATGACAGGGGCCAAAATCAGCGTAGATATAAGAGGGAGGGATTCGAGTCCCAGCTGGGCAAAAATGTGAGTACTTATATGATAAATAAATTAAAAACTAAAAAATAAAAACAGAAGTGGTGAGTAGAATATAAAAAGGAAAAGAAGATTCCATGTCGAGATTTTTGATCCACAATCATTTAAGATCTGTTTGTTTAGATGGAAATAGATAGTGGAAAGTGAAAGTGAAGTGAAGGAAAGGAAAATTAAGGGCCCGTTTAGTAACCGTTTATGTTTAGTGTTTATATAAATAAACAATATTTATGTTACGATTTTGTTTATCATAAACATGACTATTGTTTGACAACGAAAAAACATTTGGCTTATTTTAAAAATCATAAATAGAAAAACATGTTTGTTAACCTTAAACTATTTTAAAAAAATTCAACACAATAAACTGCATAAAAAGTCAGGTTCATGCTAAAAACAAATCTATATAGCAAAAATAGAGCAAGAAATATACATAAAAAATAAACCAGTAATATTGGGTTACATATATATCTATACACTGCAAATTATACTGTAAAACTAAAATGACCCACAATCCAGAAGGCCCCAATAAGATCAAAATAAATATAACTATGAGAAAGTTAAAAGTTTTCCAATTTGTATGGAGTAAGAAGAGGGACTTGGAGGGCATGCTCTTACTCTTGAACTTCTTCTGTTACTACTTTCTTTTTCATTTTTTGGTTTCTATTTTCCTTTCAACACTGAAAATGAATGAATGATATGAGTACAAAATACTATTCTTGTTTCTTTGAGAAGGAGATGGTTGGGACATCTTTGCTTTTTTTTCCTCAGATAGTTTTTTTTTTTAATAGCACGGGTACCCCTAAGTAACTATTTCTTATTATCAAGTAAAATAGTAATTATTCATATTGTACCTAATTTTTTTCCTTAATGCAATTGATGCTCTTCAATTCCGTCTACACTTAATAATTCTAACATTTTTATCATTGTATCAAGTAATAGCCTTTTATATTTTTTTTTCTTTTCATTTTCTCACTCTTAGCTTCACTTTTTAATTAAGATAATATAATCACCATTTTAGACTAAAAAAGAAAATAAAAGTTTTTGTTTAATAAACATAAACACTGAAACATCATTTTGGTGTTTAAGATTTGAAGGCTTAACTACAGTGTTGTTTTAAAAGTGTTTTGACAATATAGACAAAACAAAACTTATAAAACATGTTTATCCTACAAATTTGTTTTTATAAACAATAGACATAAACAGTTACCAAACTGGCCCTAAGTTTCCAGCATGCATTTGGCTAGCATGAAAATTTTTCAAGAAAATTGTGAAAAAATATTATTATGTTAGTTTGGATAGCATAAAAGTGAAAAGAAAATGATTGTACTTATCAAAACTACCCTTATCTATGCATATTATTCTTCACGAAACTGCCTTTTATTTTGATATTTTTTCCAAATTCTAAAACCTAGTTCATATGAATATAGACACATATCATATATATATAATTCTTTCAACAAATTTTCTGTTTGTCTATACACTACACGTATGTATGTATGTGGAAGGAAAAAATAAAATAAAGCATCAATTTTGTATTCAAGATAAAAAAAAATGTGTGTGCAAGATAAAAATTGAAAAATAAAGTTAAAGAATACTGAAAAAGAAGAACTCACCAGCTTCATGAGTTCATGTAACTCTATGAAAAAAGATATGCGTCATTGAAAAAGGGAGAAAAGAGAGAAACCTAACATGGGTATAATAGAAAGTTAAAATTTAACCGCAACACTTTTGCGAGAAACAAAAATCATTCAGGTGTTTTAGGGAGAATCATTTTGGGAAAAATTCACTATTTGCGGGAAACTTTACTTTCCTAAAAATTTTCTCTTTCGTTCTAACCAAACTCACAAAAATATTAAATCTTTCCTATTCCTTTTCCTTTCCTGCTACTCCCCACTAACCAAACGCAACCTTAGCAAATAATTTTCGCACTCGTTTAAGTTCTCCTCTTCCACTCCCGCCTATCCTTGCCTGTTTAAATATCAACACATATTTTTTTTCCTAATTTTCTCACTCAAAAGAATTAAAACAAATAAACATTCTTTCAAAACTTACACAAATTATACCAAATAACATTCTTCCAACTGGTAATTTTGTATATAACCTAAGGTATAAGAGTAAAATTCTATGTTCACATTATAAATGTGGTAGGGCGGGATGACATTCCCTATCCCCGTCTTGCACTTGCACGGGTTTTTACTATAAAACTTGTCCCGCCCAAAACAATTAAACCAGCTCCTAAAACAATTTTAAAGGTGCAGAGCGGAGCGGGTGTCCAACGGAACAAACTATTTTGCCATCCCTAGGGATCAATTTTAACAAGAAAATGTTTGAGTTAGGGCTGGCTGCGAAACAGGGCAATTTAAATAAGGATATTGGCAATTTAAAAATCTTTTTTCCTTTATCAGAGAGAACTATATATTAAAGACATAATTTATACGAGTAAATTGTTATTTATGTGTGAAGGTTATTATAAAAAAAAAGTTAATATATTATAAGAATAATGGATATGCTTTTCAAAGGTTGGATGTTGGTCGTAGAAGAGAAAATATTTTACACAATACGTTAACATGACTTGAACACAACACGGGATAAGTGAGTTTGAGTTTGACTTAATCGTGTTTGTGTCGATCCAAATTGACACGCTAATTAAACATGTCGTGTTCATGCTTAACCTGTCAACCCGTTTATAATTTTATTAGACCTATTTAATTAAATATGTCAGGTAAACGTGTCATGTTCATGTTAGAAAGACTCGTTTAACTAAACGTCGTATTCGTGTTAGAAATGACCCTAATAGTATGCAATTTTAATTAAACGTGTCTTGTCAGGTCTTGATCCATTTATTAAATGGATTACATGAGTCATTTCGTGCTATTTGTTTAATAAGTGTGTCGTTACGAATAATAGTCGTGTCGTATTTATGTCGATCCATATAACAGGATACCCATGTTATGACACAACACGAATACAACACGGAAATACAAATTGCCACCCCTAGTTGTTAAAATAGTTTTATTTCGATTCGTTGTTACTTTGGATGTGTTCTTTAACTAATATGTTAAAGAAGTTACATATGTTCTTACTAAAGGTCTGTTGCTTACCTAATCCAATCAATTTGAGATGTATTCTCTTACAAGAAATTAAAGAGTCAATAATAGTTAATCAAGATGATTGACATAAAATTTATGTGAAGAGAAGATGTAAGCAGTTGACAAACTAAAGATAGATCATTATCTAACTAGCCAGTTCTAATGGGAGAATGGTATGAGTTAATTGTTGAGTTATGATCTTGCTGAGTTGTGAGCTCACCTCTTCCTAATATTTCATGTAATTGGCGTAAAGATTTGGTGGTGAGGACCAAGAATAATCTAGAGTTTGCGTCATTTTCTTAATTGAGAGATTTTTGTAATGAGAACTGAATATAATTTTATATTGAATTGGATAATGTATTAATGATTATTTTTGAGTTGCTTGATTTGATTGAAGTTGATAAATTGAACTTAATTTGGAGATATGATCTATTAGCTCACGCACCATATTTGGGTACGGGATTGGAGCACGACAACTAATGTAATAGCCGTTAACCTGTGGTTTTGAACTAGGGACTCTTCCTATTAAGTATTTACGGTTGCCTCTAATCTCATCTAGACTTCAAGTCAAAGATTGCAGATCTGTTGTTTAAAAGATCACTATCAGGATCAGTTGTTGGACTTTTAAAACACTTTCTTATGCTTGGAGACTGCAGCTAATTAAAGCTATTCTTATCAACATTCAAGCTTACTGGACCAGTTTGTTAATCCTTCCCAAGTTGGTCATCAATCAGATTAATGAGATTCTTAGAAATTTCTATGGACTCGGGTGGAGCTCAAATCTACAGGTGCTAAATTTGCTTGGACATCAGTTTACAAGCCCATTGAATATGGAGAGCTAGGTATTCCACATCTTGCCAACTATCCTGAGACACATCTGGAATCTTTTCAAAGATACTGGACAGTCTCTTTAGTTTGATTGGACTCACATAACACTAATCAAAGGAAGGAATTTCTAAACTCTCAAAGTGCCTCGGGTTTGCTCAAGGAACTGGAGAATGTTACTTAAGCTCCGTGCCCTACCTAAGCCTTTCATCAAACACCATATAGGTGATGGTAAATCTACCTCACTCTAGCAAGATAACTTGCTCCCATTGTGTCCTCTTGATGAGAGAGTTCCTCAGATCTTTATTCAAAATTCTCTATGAGGAGCCACAGCTAAGGTGAGCAACATCATTCGGCATAACTAATGGCGTGTTCACACTTAGCTCCTTAGTCATATCTCATCTCTGGTCACTTTCGAACCCCTTCCTACTCTCGTTCCCCATTCCCGTGACACTATTACCTGGTCCCTCTCTCCCAGTAATTCCTTTAGCTTCAAACCCACTTACCTCTCTCTTTTATCTCCATCTCCCACCATTTCATGGTCTCACATCATGTGGTTCCCTAACCACATACCTCGACATGCCTTCATTTCCTGGTTAGTCTTCAATCAGAAGCTCTCAACTAGAGATAAACCTAAACTTCCCCATCATCACATCCCTACTATATGTTCTCTATGCCTAACCAAATCTGAAACTCCATCCCACCTTTTTTTCCATTGCCCGTTTTCTACTTCTGTTTGGGAATTTCTTCAATCCAAATGTGGTGCGTACACAGGAAATTACGATTTCTAAGACATTGTGAATTGGGTTTCTTCTATTTGGAACCCTAATTCAAAGTCTCACACCATTTACCTATTCAAGTTATGCTTCAATGCATGTATTTATATTCTATGGAAGGAAAGGAACAATCACACCTTCTCTAGCAAGCATAAGTTGATTGAAGCCACCAAGAGATTATAATATCTTCGATATTGTTCGTTGCCGACTCTCTCCTTCAAATTCAGTGACTATGGGAGAGCGAGAAATATTGATGCTGCTTGGGAGCTCCCAAGCTCTGTTCTGGGCTTTGTAACCCCAAATCAAACTTAATTGTTGTTCAATCGGCATCTCGTTTCCCTTTTGAAGTGTTCCTCGTTCACTCCCTCTGGGTACTTGGTTCGATCTTTGACCGACCTCACTCTTGTCTTCTACCCTTTATCTATGATTTAACTTCCAATTTCTTCCTCGGAAGCATGGATATTTTTACCATCGTATCATACCCGTATTAAATATTAATTCGGTACTGATATTCTTTAAATACTCACAAATACTTTTATAATTTTAAAATATATATTTTTATTTTTAACACGTATTTGATCTTTTTTAAATACTTTAACTATGTATCTAATATTTCTCAAATACTTTACAACACATTCCTAACAAGTTTTGAATATTAAAATGTATAATAATATCAAAGTATAATTGTTAAGAAAAGTTTAAATTTATTTAAAAAAGAAGTGTTGAAATATATATCATAATTTAACAAAAAAAAATTATCTATGTAAATTATGCAATATGATTCTTAACTTTTATTTTGTTTGTTAATCAATATATTTTATAAAGGAATATTAATAACTCTATTTTTTGTATATATAAAAATATAACTTGTTATTTTTTATATTGTCATATTTTGCCGTACCCGTATTCTATTTCTTTGAAATTTATGGTATCGTCGTACCCGTATCATATCATATTCGTGTCTCGTATCCGTATCCATATTTCTTAAGAGTTCTAATGGTAGTTGTTGGTCATAAGGCTTTTAAGTTTGGCTGGGTTGGGCTCCAACTGTATTTTGTAGCCTTTGGGCTTTGCTGGCTTGTGCCTTTTTTTGGGCCTGGACCCTTCTATTGTACAGTTTCTAACACTCTATTCTACTCTCTCTCTCTTTTTTTTTTTTCTCTTCTCACAGTATGATAGGGTTTCTTGCCAAAGTTGTAGCAGAAGGGTGGTGACTGGCTGTAGAATGTTTTTTTTTTCCGGTAAATAAACTTTGAATTAAAAAAAAAAAACTGTCCATCAAAGAAAAATCTAATACTTGTCTATACATGTATGTTGTGTGTGTTGTGTGTGAGTTACTGACAATGACTTGTATGCTATAAATTTGTTATAAATTTATGCTTACTATTTCATGGGTTGAGCAGCTTCTCCTAGGAGTGCGTTGAATTTTTTTTCTATTGAATTTTCTTTTTCTAGTTGGACACTATTGGGATATGACATAGACACGTTTGAAACACTTTCAAGACGAGATAGATCAATTTTGTGATTATGTTTTATCATGAAGAGAATTCAGTTATAGTTAGTCAACTATTCTTTAATTAGAGTTATATGAATTATTCTTTAATTATGGGCAGAATCAATGCTTTCTATATATTGATACTTTCCTTATTTTTGTTCTGTAAATCATTATAAATTCAAATTGTAGTCACTCTTTGAATATATAAAAAAACAGTCTATTTCTCTCATCTCTCTCTCTAAGATTTCTCTCTCAACTTAGCCTGTATTGATGACATGATATAAGAGCATCCAGATCCAAGTTGAAGACATAACATAAGAAGCTTCTTCTTCTTCTTCCTTTTCTTTTTCAATTTCTTCTTTCTCTGTCAAAATGGCCTAGAACCCTAGGTTTCAAAAAAAAAAAAGTATTTCTCTGTAATTCTGGCAGAGATGACTTGAAAAAAAATAGAAAAAATTATGTTCCTTCTCTATTTCATGTTCAATATTCTATAGTTCTCTCTCTTTTACTCGAATTATGTTATCTCAACTATCATGGGTGACAAATCAAAACACAAGGACTCTCTCTTTTTCAACTTTATAACTACTACCAAATTGAATGGGTCAAATTACCTTCAATGGTCTCAAGCACTCCAAGTTTTTCTGAAAGCTCATGAAAAACTTTCATATATCTTGTCACCTAAACCCAAGGAGGAAAAACAGATTGATGCATGAGAACAGGAGGATGAACAGATTATAACTTGGCTATGGAACAGTATGGAATCAGAAGTGTTTAATAATGTCTCGTCTTTGGAGTTTGCTAAGGAAATTTGGGACACACTCAAATAAATGTACTCATCAGAAAATAATATTTCTCACATCTACCAATTGTACTAGGGTATCTTTTCTCTCCAACAAGGTGACTGTTCGGTTGAAGGATACTACTTGGAACTAAAAGGCATGTGGGAAGAACTTAATCTTTATCTGTCTTTGACTATAGATTTAGATATTAAAAAATAACACAGAGAAGAATTTCGGGTGGCAAAATTTTTATAAAGATTTCGGCTAGAACTTGTTCCCATCAGTTCTCAAATTCTCTCAGGCAAAGGCTTGTCAACTACTAGTGAGACTTTTGCTTGTGTTTGATGTGCCTTTGTCCACTCTTCTACTATAAAAAATGAGGATCGTTCTACTATTGTTGCACCAACTGATTGATTAGATACTTTACGTGGTGGTTGAGGGGGACGTGGTTCTCCTCATACTAGCAAAGGTGGTTATGGTGGTAAAGGTGGCCGTGGTGGTAGGACTTGTACACATTGTGGTCACACCAATCACTCTGTTAACTACTGTTGGGAACTTCATAGCAAGCTTGCATGAGCAAATCAGGTTGTGGTTGTGAAAGAGAACACTAATCTTGTTGTTAAGGAATAAATTCTTATCTCCAAAGATGAGTATGGTTCAATTATTAAGCGTGCCAATTCTCCATCTACTTTCACAGTTACTTTTGGTGATTCAGGTAATACTTGTCTTCATTCTTCCTTAAGTACACTTTGGATCACTGATTCCGAGGCTCAGATCATATGATAGGTAACTCCTCTTCTGTTTAACATTACTCTGTGTATCTTCTCCCTCGTTTATCACAATAGCTAATGGTACCAAGTCTCCAATCCAAAGAATTTGTACCGTTAGTACATCTACTCTAACCTTCTCTTCTGTCTTGCATCTACCTTAGTTTTCCTTTAGCTTACTATCAGTTCGTAAATTTACTTTTGCCCTAAATTGTTCAGTAATATTCTATCATACTCAATGTGTCTTTTAGGATCTAAAGACGAAAAAGATGATTGGTGGGAGATTTGAGAAGGATGGGCTCTACTACTTTGAGCCATCTTGTTCACCTATTTCATTTGCACTTCATATATCTACTTCTCCATATTAATGGGACTATCGTCTTGGACATCCTTTATCTGACAGTCTTCAGTGTTTAGTTCCTTTTTTACCAAGTTTTTCTAGTTTTAATTATGAAACGTGTGAAATTAGCAAGCATCATAGGGCTACTTTTAAGCTTAGAATTGATGGGCCTTGTTTATGCCTTTTGAGCTTGTTCACTCTGATGATGTTTGGGTTCCAGCCCGAACTACTGGATTGGCTGGTGCCCGTTATTTTATTTTCTTTATTGATGATTATTCTTGTTTGACTTGGTTATATATTTTAAAGATCGATTTCAAGTCTTTAATATGTTTAAATCTTTTTATACTGAGATAACTAATCAGTTGAATACTAAGTTACATATTCTTTGAACTGATAATGCTCTTGAATATAAAGATAGTCTCTTTCAACAATTTGTTGAGTCTAGAGGTGTCTCTCATCAAACTTCTTGTGTTGATACTCTCCAACAAAATGGAATTACTGAAATAAATAATGGACCCATTCTTCCTATTGTCTGGGCTCTGATGATTCAAATGAATGTGCCTAAGAATTTTTAGGGAGACATATTGCTTACTATGGCATATCTATTGAATAGAATGTTATCTCAGATCCTTAAAGAAATATCACCTTTTCAGATGATATTTCCTAATAAAGACCTCTTCTCTCTTCCTTCAAAAGTGTTTGGGTGCGTTTGTTTTGTTCATAATTTAAATTTAAGACAAGACAAACTTAACCCTTGAGCTTACAAATGCATATTTTTAGGTTATTCTCTCACTCAGAAAAGATATAGGTGCTACAACTCTTCTTTGAGAAAATATTTTGTATGTGTTGATGTGACATTCTTTGAGCATATTCCATATTATTCTAAGGAGGGTAGTCAAGTGCAGGAACCTATTTTTCAAGACACTGTTCTACCATCTCCGGTTCTTGATACTCCTCTCGCTTTTTGTGTTTATACTTAATGCCCTCACAGGAATACTGCTTATGCTCTTACTACTGCCTAGGATGAATCTCTTGTGCCATCTGCCCCAGCGATTGAACCTGTAGAGCCTTCCTTACATCTTCCACAATCTTCCTCAGCGCCTACATATCTAGTTGTTCATCCTTTTGAGTCTGATCTCTCATTTTGTTTCTTATAACCATTTGTTATATTTTTTTCTAGTTTTTTATTTATCATTGTCATTTGTTACTATTCCTAAGTCCTACAGGGAGGCTCTTTCCTATCTTGGCTGGCGAAAAGATATGGAAGAGGAAACGCATGTCTTACAATTGAATCATACTTGAGATCTTCTTCCAAAGCCTGCAGGTGCTCATATTGTTGGGTTTTCACAATGAAACAAAATCCTGATGGCCTTACTGATTGTTTAAAGCTAAGGGTTTCACTCAGACCTATGTCATTGACTATATTGAGACTTTTTCATATGTGGCTAAGCTCAACTCTGCTCGCATGATTATCTCTCTTGTTGCCAATCTTGACTGGTCTCTCCATCAACTCAATGTCAAAAATGTTTTTATTCATGGTGATCTTACCGAGATAGTGTACATGGCTCAGCCTCCTGGGTTTGGGTCCAAGGGGGACTGTGTTTATCATCTTAAGAATTTTTTGTCATCTTAAAAATTCTATTTATGGACTCAAACAATCATCTCATGCATGGTTTGATAAACTTAGCAAGGTGGTGGTTGCTCATAGCATGACTAGAAATCAAGTTAATCTTTAGTTTTCTTTAAAAAGACAATGTGTGGCATTGTAATTTTGGTAGTCTATGTGAATGACATCGTCATTACTGGAAGTGACAATGAGGAGATTTAGAACTTGATTCATTATTTGGATTTGAAGTTTCTCACTAAAGATTTGGGCAAGCTCTGTTATTTTCTTGGTATTGAGGTTGTTAGATCAAAGAAAGGAATTTATTTATCGCTGAGAAAATATATACTTGATCTCTTAAGGGATACGGATTATATTGGCTCTATACCTTCAACCAACCCCATGGAGGCTAATATAAAGCTACTGCCTAAGGTTGGTGACTTGGTTGATGATCCAGATATCTATAGAAGTCTTGTACGCAAGCTAATTTACCTAATCATTACTCGTCCAGATTTTGCTTATGCAGTCAGTATTGTGAGTCAATTTATGACCAACCCACAAATTCCTCACATGGATCGCTTGTACAGATTTTGAAGTATCTCGAGGGGGCTCTGGGTCGTGGTATTTTTTATTAGTTGTCTTGACATTTACGCATCGAAGGTTATACTGATGTTGATTAGGCAAATTCTCTCTCAAACAGACAGTCAACGACTGGTTATTATACTTTTATAGGAGGCAATCTAGTAACTTGAAAAAGTAAGAAACAGTTGGTTGTGACGCAGTCCAATGCTGAAGCTGAGTACTATGTCGTGACTCATATTTCCCGTGAGTTAACTTGGTTAAGAACTCTCTTACAATAATTTGGATTTTTAGTTCAAGATCCATCTTTTCTCTATTATGATAATCAGACAGCTATTCACATTGCTAGTAATCCAATTTTGCATGAGCGAACCAAGCATATTGAAGTTGATTATCATTTCATTCGTTCTAAGGTGACTTCCAAAAAAATTGTGACTTCATTGTATCATCTAGTAATTAGTTAGCAAATACTAAGGCACTTTAAAGCATGCCATCGATTCTATCTGCAGCAAGTTGGGAGTTGTTGACATCTACTCTCCAACTTGAGGGGGAGTGTCATGAATAAAATACAGCTATAGTCAATCAATTATTCCTTAATTAAGGTTATATCAATTATTCCTTAATTTGAGGCAGAATAACTGATTTTCATATATTGTTACTTTCTTTATTTTTGTTCTTTAGATCATTATAAATTCAAATTTTAGTCACTCTTTGAATATATAAGAAAACAATCTATTTTTCTCCTCTTTCTAAGATTCCTCTCTCAACTCAGCTTATATTGTTGACATGTTTCTTAAAAGAATATGATTTTAATGCAATTTTAAAATATATTATGAGTAAATTAGGAAATAATATAAAATTCTAAAAACAAAAACAACAAACATCTAGCTCTAAATTTTAAATTAATAATTTTATTTATGATAATTGAATAAAATAAAAAAAATATTTCTTATTTAATAATATATTATATTATTAAGGAGGCGATATTCGCACTCTCTTTTTCTACGTTTACACTCCTTCTTTAAAGAAAATAACATTTCTAACCATAACTTCATAAGTAAATAATTATTTTTTAAAAAAATTACACAACTACCCCTTCTGATATTCCCTCCTTGTCTCCAATATTTAATATTTTCAATCTCTTTCAACAAGTTCCAAAAAAAATTACACAAAAAAAGACTCAAAAAATAGTTATCTCTTTCTATTTTGACAGATCTAAAAATAAATAAAAATTATCAAAGTACCAAAAAATGTTATATTTATTGAATAAAGTATTTCTTTTGACAAGATTTGAAAAAAAGGATGAAAAAAAAAAGTTCTCTATAGGACCCCAAAGAAGAGTATACTACACAAAAATAAAAAAAGACCTAAATTTATTTTTATCTCTGATGAATAAACTATTTCATTTGATATGACTGAGAAAAAAGAAGTATGGTACATAAAAAAGAAAAGGACCCAGAAGAAATTATCTGTTGAATAAATTATCTCATAAGACATCACTGAAAAAAATAAATATATGATGCACAAAAAAAAAGGACAAAAAAAAAAGTTCTTCATGTTGAATAAATTCTCTTAATTTTGATAGGACCAAAAAAAAAATACTAAAAAAATAGAGTACCCATTATCTCTTTTATCACTTTTGTTTGGATATCTCTACTGAATAAATTATCACTTTTGACTGGATAAAAAAAAATACTCAAGAAAAAAGTTCTTTTTGATCGGAACCCAAAAGAAAATACTAAACGAAATAAAAAGAATTAAAATTTGTATAAATGGTAATTATGGTATTATAAAATAAGGGATGATGCATTAATGAGTTTAGGGGCATTCTTATCATTTACTTAAAAGAAAAATGCTAGTGGAGTGCAACTGTGGAAAAGTGGAGTGCAGATATCGCCTCCCTATTATTATTTTTAACGTATTTCTACTATATTCTTGTCATTCTTTTATTATAATTTTAAGATTTATCATATCTTAAGTATAGTGTCATATCACATCTGTATCCATGTTTCCTAATACTATAAGGGCTAGTTTGGTAAGCTGGAATGGAATTAAGTCAGGAATGGAATGAGAATGAGAATAGAATGGAATGACCATTCTCATTCTAATGTTTGGCTACAGAGAGAGAATAATGTAGGAATGAAATGGTATTAATGAAGAGAGAGAGGATGATTTATATATATTCTAGAGTAAGTTGTAAAAGAGAGAGATGCATTAATGAAGAGAGAGGGGATGATTTTAATAAGTGAGAATGGAATGACCATTCCATGATTCAAGAAGTGGAATGGATTGTTGGAATGAGCATTCCAAGGGAAGGACTTGGAATGGCTATTCCATTTCTAATGTAGCACAACAAACGAGAGAAAGGGAATCAAAGGTGGAATGACCATTCCATTCTATCTCCATTCCTACGTACCAAACTAGCCCTAAGATACCAGTCTTACGGTAATGTAATACATGTAATGCATCTGTATCAATGTATTGATTTGTGAATGTGCATGCAATTCATGTATATCAAGTCAATCATCCAATGCCGGTTGGAGATTGCAACACAAGATATATATATATATATATGTGTGTGTGTGTGTGAGAGATTGTGTAATAGAGTTAGGCAATAATATTCAATTACTCTGGTGAGCAAGGAGTAATCTACACACTGTGGGATCTAATCCTAAGACTATTAATTAATTTAGACTTCTTCATCCTTATTTAAGGAAACTTATCAATATTTTATTCCTATTAAACATTAATAATGTAAAATAACAATAGTAGACATTACTTTAAAAAAAAAAAAAACTCATCTGTTGATGCCCTTCACATTAGCATCGTATATAAGTATCAACGAAATTTTCCATCTTCTCTTGCTAGGGGTGCAACTTGGGTTGGGAATCCGAACCCAACTAGAGCCTAACTCGATTTTTTTCTAGTTTGGATAAATATTTTTACAATTAGGGTTGAGTTTGGGTTGAAAAACGTCAACCCGAACTTAATTAGGGTTAGGCTTGGGTTGAGGGGCCAACAACCCGAGCCCAATCCGAACCCGAATTGTAATATTATTTTTATACATATTTTTTATTTTAAATATATGATATGTAATATTCAAATTATGATAACATTTTTCTTTTCAACTTCCTCCATTTAAATCTTAATTTATTGTATGTTAACACTTTGGATTTTAAATTTCTAAAATTTTATTTGCAATTTTTTAGAAATTTGCATTAAGTTTTTAATTTTTTGTGTGTTTAAGAGTAATCTAATGTGAAACTTCTTAAAGATCACTTTAAAATTTTAATGTAGAGATTGATGATATAGATAATCTGAATTAACCCGACTTTCTAACCCGAAACCTCAACCTAAATTGCAAACCCGAGTTTAAAAATTTAAGGATGAGTTTGGTTAGGATTGAGTAATTAGGATTGAACATTTCATATGTAAGGTTAAACTGGAATTATACCTCTAACTCGTCGAGTTGCAGCCTTATCTCCTGCGTAAATTTTCCCTCACCCAATTCACTTTGAACTACTAACTTGCTATACAAGTTCTATTATCCACAAGAACCCAGCCAATTGGGACTACAAACTTACGTGTACAACCTTCATTATCCACGAAAACCCAAACAAAAAAAATCAAATTGAGTCACTGGAACTGGAATGCCATTAACAGCCTAGACGTCACATGAGTGTGTTTCTTTTTTTTTTTTTAGCATTCGTCATGTGAGTGTTGGACTAGTTGCTTAGACTTTCTGAATTTTTAAACCAGAAATTTAATGGCAACGTGTCAAAGTGAATACTGATTTGTAAGTTGGTAGACAATAAATTGCTAATGTCAAAAGGTCATTGCTTAGTTCATCCTTGTATGAATTCTAAGAACTAGATCATTAGAACGTGTTCTTATCCTTTGTAGGGCAAGATAATGAAATTGCAACTGTCTAGAGCCAATTACAGAAAGCTCGTGGTGGTACAAAAACCTTGAGAAGAGTACTGCCATATGAGTAAGTTAGTAGTTCAAGTGAATTGGGTGAGAAAAAATTTCGGAATTACGTCGACGGAGTGCATCGACTCAAGAGTTTTTGTTTAAAGTAATATCTACTATTGTCATTTTACATTATTAATGTTTAATATGCAACTTTTAGTATACGTATCACCGGCGTGTGGGATATCTCTCCGTCAACGATTAGCAACCTCACCCTCTGTATCTCGATTAAGGTTATCTCGAGTTTTGCCTTGTGGTGTCTCTCTGGCTCCCATGGAATGTCTGATCTGGTTTGCAGAGCTTTTGTGTTTGTGGGTATAGGCTACTGTTTAATCGTTCAAATGTTTTGTATAATCTCAACGATTATTTCTTTTTTTGGGCTTTGGGCCCTTAGGCTTGGGATTGTTCTCTAGTCATTTTTTGGGCTTTTATTTTCATTTACCCCAAAAAAAACTAATTTGGAACCAAATTCTTTGAAATTTGGATTTAGAATTGGAAAAGGAATTGGATTGGAATTAAAATGAAATTTCATTTGTCTGTTTGGAGTAAACTGGATTTTAAATGAAATGAATTACTTTTTATGGTTGGAAGTAAAAAAGGAATTGGAAAGGAAATAATTTTTTTTTTACTATTTTACTCCTATAAATATGTGTGTGTATAACAGCGTATATTTGCATTCCAATGGAGAATGGATTGTAACAAACTTGACTTTTTTTCATCCTGTTTTTTCCCAAAACCATATAAACTAAATATTTAAAATTTCATTATATTTATTTGCAATATTATACGACATAGAGAAATCTGATAATGTAATTAAATTTTTTAAATCATATTCAAACTTTATTTGAGATAGGAATTCCGATGAAAAATAAAATTCCTAATTGAATTTCAAATTATCACAAATAGCTTATTATACCTTATTTTTCTCTCTGAATTAGCTTTAAAATCAACAACAATAAAATAAAATAAATCAAACAAAATTATCTAATATTAAATATTCATTTTCCATGACAACCAACTTTTACCCATATGAATCGGACATCCAAAAGTCAATTTCTTAATAATTTGTAGTTTTGTGATGAGCAAACACTATCTGATCTATAACGTATAGCATCGACATACTTGATTATACATAATTTGACTTCAATAACACAAGCTTTTAGACATATTGGCCAACAAGAAGATACAATCATATACACAACGACAAATAAAATCAACATGTTTGGGTATACATAATTTAAATTCAAGGGGTAGAACACAAGCTTTCTGGCATATTGGCCAGTAAGGAGATACAATCATTCAAGCTTTATATATATATATATATAGAGTGAGAAATGAAAGATAAAAAAAAGTAAGTTGCAAGTCTACCACTAATGAATGTAAAATACACATGGTAGCATAATAGTAGTTGTGTAGAAGACGGATAGACTATATCGTACCAGAAGAAAGAGGATGAAAGTTTGTAGTTTGCGTAGTAGACTGGAGAGGATAAAAGATTGATAGGTAAATTGAGGTCAATGGTAGCTACGTGAAAATAGTGAAAAGAGAAGGGTAACGATGGTATATCCAAATTTTAATTTGATAAAATTTGTCATTAATTTTCAAATCTTGTCAAATCCTACCACTTTTGCCCCGATTTCTTCGTGAATTCCAGTGAAATCCCAACCCTTTTCAAATTCCACACATTTCAGACAACTGAGTTCTGTTTTCAAATTTAAATCTCGCCTAGGATTCCAAACACAGCGTAAGAAGAGTGGTAGGTAGGGATGGCAACCGGGGTAGATTTGGAGTAGAGACCCCAACTTCATCTCTGTCTCCGTTTAGCAAAGCTCCCCCCATCCCGTCCCGTTTAATAAACGAGGCGGGGCGAGGGCGATTTTTTTTTCTTTTACTTTTTTTAGGAGTATTTTTGTAATTGAACTCTTTTTTAGTATAATTATATAAGAATAATTTTGTATGTGTATAGTATATATAAGGATAATTTTGTATGTGTATAATATATATAAGGGTAATATGATAAATATATAATATAAACGGGTGGGGTAGGTGGGGGCGACTTGTCCTTATCCCCACCCCAAAATCAGTCGAGTTTTCACTTCCTAACCTATTCTTGCCTCAATTAAATAAACGTTTCACATAACTGGTTTAAATGGGACAGGGCCAAATTGTCATCCCTAACGGTGAGTATATAGATACATTATGTATGAATTCATCTTTAAAAAAGTTATACAAATAAAATCTAGATTAGTGACTTCATATAATCGAGAGAAAAGTTATTGACACTTATAAAAGAATGTTGTTAACCCTAGCCGACACACACATGGTGTACGGGCCACTAAAATGAGCCTGTGTGTGTCGGCCAGGGTTGATGTCGGTGTGAAAAAAAAAACCATATAATTTTTGTAGTTATGTTTCCTCAAAAAATCAAATCTAATGAAGTTGCAAGCTTTAAATGTAGAATGTGGGCTCAAAAATCAAGCCAACTTATTTTGAATAAATGCTAATGATATTAATGGACCACATGCAATGACCAGAAAGGTATTCAAGATCGAATGAACGTGATCAAGTAATTGTCTCTATCTGTCTCATTCTATTCACCACGATTTTTCAAACCCTACCACAAATGTTCATGTTTGTGCTACTCAGGCAGACAGTGACCTATGTATATATATATATATGTTTGATATCTTTATATATTTTGATGGTGAAGTTGCAACTGAATTAACATGTGGGATCGGTTGATTAGATTGAAATGAAAAAAAAATGAAAGGAAGTGACAAATTTTTAAATACTTTAGGCTCGATTTGGTTATAAGAAAAATAAACACTGTAAAGTGAAAGTAAAAAGTGAATTGAAAGGAAAATAAAATTTTCATCTTGTATTTGATTCTCATGAAAAAAATTCAACAAAATTATAGAAAATTAATATTTTATGGTTTTGAATAGCGTAACACTTACCATAAAAGAAATTAAAGGGCATTACTGTAAGTTCATAAAGCTTTCTCTATGCTTTTTATATGAAAATTTTATGAAAAAATTCTCGGTGTTTTTTATATGAAAAAATTAGGTGGTTACAGAAAGTAAGGAAAGTATATTCAATTAAGATTTTAAATAATTTTAAAAGACTTTAAAAGTCTGGGTATATTCAATCCAGACTTTTATAGACTTTTAAAGAGTTCATGCAAATCTGATTGTATTCAATTAGGATTTTTAAAAGTCTACAAAAGTTTAGGTATATTAAAAAAGTCATAAATTTTGAAGGATTTCATTAAGTGGTGAATTTTGGTGAATTTAAGGGTGGAATGTATAAATACGAAAGCTCACAACAAATCCAACATTTCCCCCGTAAGTAGACTTTTTTTTTTTTTTTTTTTTTGTGGAATACGAACAACTTTTCTCTATCTCAAGGTACACTCTTTTTCTCTCTCTTGGGTTTTCTCTTTCTATCTTCTCAAATTCTCTCTCTCTCTATTGGATTAAGAAAACTTGTAAAACTTGAATTTCTATGCAAGTTGATCAATCTCTTGTAGAATGTGAGAGATTAATCCTTCAATACTATTTGTTAGGGATCAATCCCTTAAGCCACAAGGATTGATGATGAAATCCAATTAATAATAATATAACTTAGGTTCAAGGTTCTTCAATTATTTATTTAATAATTTAACATAACCTTGAAAGTAAAGTGAATTTTTTTTCTTTCTTTTTTTCATAATGTGCGATTGAAATCTGAGAAAATGTTGATATGCAATTTCTGTTCATCAAGTGAGTTACTTTATAATTCTCGCTCTTTCCTGAAATATTTGCATTACACAATAATTTTTAGACAATATATCAGATGAGATAGATTATTCATTTTGCATTATAACTACCCCTTGAGCCATTTGTTTACTTGTACACGAAAAAAGAATTTAAGGATAAAAACAAATAAAATAGGTTGAAGAAATTAATACTAAGTCTAAAAATTCATCAAAGTCTCGAATAGAAGTATTTTCAAATCAATGAATGTCTGTAATAGAAGTATATAAAAATTCATGAATTGGTCACTTAAAAAATGTCTTTCAAAATCTTTTAAAATCCTAATTGACTACACCCTCTTAATTTTTCCTCAAATTTTTATTTTTTTAAATAAAATTTTCATTTCCTTTCTTTTCTTGCTATTTCCATCTAACCAAACGGAGTGGGAATTTGGATAGTAAGAAGAATTTTTCATGCAAATTAATTTTTAATAACAACCTAACTAGTAACTACACATTAATTATTTTTTTTTAGAAAAACCACTGAATTTTTTTATTTCTTGATAAAGTTTCATATATTTCAAATCATAAATGATTTTTTTTATTTTAAAAAAAAAGCATGTTAATCAAATGTGATGAAGCAAAAATTTACCCCGAACTGGTCAAGCGCCAACCTGTAAAAAGGACAAGAGAAGAGTAATCGAAAGGGCACCGGCGCAGTGCCAGCCGATTACGCTTCGACGATCAAGTCAGAAATCGGAAGGGTTAAGTTGTAAAGAAACTCAGAGGGTATTAATTGCGTACCTGGTATACGAATCGCCTCTGTATTTATTACAGTTAAGTGAGACGGTGTCATAGTAAGAGACTGGCTCTTGGGGGTAGAGAAGTCCTGGTTAACATAGACTTCCTATCCACGTCACTTTGAACTCATCCTTCACTTTACACGTTTTGTAATTCTAGTCAAATACTCTATCAGATGCCCCCTATTTATGAGGGTCGATTGCTGGGCCTCATGAACATTTTGGACTACTTACTGGGCTTCGTCTTTGGCATATGGATAAATACTTTCTTCCTTTCTTTTTTCTTTTTTCCTTTCTTTTCTCTTTTTTCTTTCTTTTCTTTTCTTCTTTTTCCTTTTCTTTCTTTTCTTTTCTTTCTGCTCGTGGAACCCGCCGGGTGGGCCCGGCCAGGCAGCGCCCTACCGCGCCCGGCCCCAGCCCAGCCAGGCAGCGCCCGGCTATGCGTGCGCCAGGCCACGCCCTGCCAGGTGGGCCCGGCAGCGCCCGGCCAGGTTGCCTTCCAGTCGCGCCCGGCTCCGGCCATGCGCGTCCACGCTCTGTGCTGGCTTCCTTTGCGACCGCTTGGCTTGTGAACGTTACCAAAAGTGTCTTTTGAACGTTGCTTGAGGACCGTTGGGAGAGAGACGTTGGAAGGTTTACAACGGTTGGCTACTTTTGCCTATATAAGAAATCCTACCTTTATTTACCCTTCACTCCAACACATCTTATTACTAGCTCTCTTCCCACCTACAGCTTGTTTCTCTGGTCCATGCCCTACACTATTCTACCTTCTCTTTCTCGTTGCCTATACATAGTTGATCATAATTTCGACAAACCAAACCCAGAACTCTTTGCCCCTGGTTTTTCCCTTGTCCAAGTATTCAATTTTCTTCATTCCACAATGGCAGATTACAACGAATGTCAGGATATCAGCTCTACAATCATAGATGCCGATGTTAAAGAGCTAGCAGTTTTATTCTCTTTTCCAGATGGGGTTGTAGCTAGAGCTCATTTGCCCGCGGAGAGGGCTTTTTCCATCTGTCCTGGAGAAACGTGCTTTTATGAAGACCATTTTCTTTCGGGCCTACGTTTCCCCATCCCAGACTTTGCAAAAGAGCTGCTCCGGTATATCAACCTCTGTCCTTCTCAGCTTACGCCTAACTCTTAGCGCATTATTATGGCCACCCTGGTCCTTTGGAGATCCAGCAAGCTCACCCCTCAACCAACTATCAACGAGTTCCTTTCTTGTTATACTCTTTTAAAGAACAAGGATTGGCGCCATATTCAAGGCCGGTCTCACTGGCCAGGGTGTCTTCCTAATGGACTGGTCATCCTTGACAATAGTCAACGGATAAAGAACTGGAAGAAACGATTCTTTTTCATCTCGAGAGACTGGGAGTTTTCTCCTCACTGTATCCCCTGCACCTGGACTGACGGGGTCGTAAGTGGTGAGCTTTTTCTATTCTTTCCTCTTTTTAGGCCACTTTCACCTTTCTTACGTATGTATGTATTTTAATAAACTAATGGTTAGAGTGGAGCCTGAGGTGAGTCAAGAAGAGGAAGACAGGCTAGACTTCATTTACGATCTTGGGATAAGGGATGCAGTGGCCTTGACCTCCGACGCGGGATTGAGCATACTAGGTTACCCCCCTCGCATGCTTGGGGAGAGGCGAGGTATACTTTTTATATTTCTTACTTTTCATTCCCTTCTCTTTCTGGAGTTGAGAAATATAAGCTTTATCGTAAAGATCGTACAGGATCTCGGAGAAGGCCCGATCAAGACATTGGTATGTTGGCGAAAGGGAAAGGTGTCACGGGATCCTTGTCCCCTACTAAAAAAAAACGACGCCAACCTGTAGTTATCAGGAGCACCGGTGCACTTACAGGTGGGGGATTATCTTCTCCTCCATCTATTGGGAATTTTCCCCTCGCAGCCACTATGAGTACTCTGACTCGTGGCCCCAGCCCCTTTGTGATACCCTATTCTCCTCTGTTCGCGGGTGGTAGTCTGGTCGACCCAAGTGCCTTTGGGGTGCCGACGACTCAACTTTTTGGTGGAGGCGGCTCGCATGTATCCTTTTCCCCGGCCACTAGCCACACTGGGCTATTAACCCCGTCGGCCGATCACACTAGTTCGTTGCTGGGTGATACATCCTTTGCCATAAAAAAGGCTGGGGAGTTTGCTCTCCCACGTGATCTGGAAAAGATGGAAGCTCTCGATTCTGTTTCCTTTATTGGATATTTGTTGGCTAATATGGCTCAGGTGTGCCCCTGGCCTCCTTATATGCTTGGGTGAAATTCTAATATTTCTCCTTTTTAGCCGTGTGTTTCCCTTGTGTATTTGACAGGGTCTGACTATTGCCCATGGTCTCTCCAACCGTCTCCTATGTGCAGAGGAGGAGCTGGGGAAGCAAAGAACAACCTTTGGAAAGGAATGCGCCTCCTTTGCTAGTGAACGTACCAGCTTTAACTCACAGCTTGAGACCCTACGCGCTTCTTACGGTGAGGAAATAAACACCCTCAACTCCCAGCTCAGCCATGAACGGGAAGAGATTGCTAGGTGGAATGTCGACCTGCCCGAAATTAGAGAACTGGCCGTGGAGAATTTCAAGGAGTCGCCTGATTTTGACAAAGCCCTCAACCAGTCATACATTGATGGGTTTGAGTATTTTCATGAAGTGGCGCAGGATCAATGGCCCAATATGAACTTCTCTGATCTGCAACTTGGAGATCCCGACCCTTGAGCTGGAGTCTTTTTCTTTTGGTTCCTATGTAATGTCCCTCTTTATAGAGGCTCCATGTACCTTTTCCCGTTGTTTAATTAATGAAGGATCGTATATTTCACTTTATTGAACATGGGTCGTTGTGTAGAGGTTACTTCTACATTCTTTGAAGTTTTGATTCATTCTGCTTGAAGAGATCCTGGTGTATCCCCGTAGGGTTTTGTCTTTTCCCGGGATTTATTAACCCTGCCTTTTTATTCAAAGGCCCTCCGTAGAGGTGTGTCCTCATAGGGTTTTGCCCCCGTAGGGCTTTATTTTTTCTCGGGATTTATCAACCCCACCTTTTTCTTCAAAGGCCCTCCGTATAGGTGTGTTCCTGTAGGGTTTTGCCCCCGTAGGGCTTTGTCTTTTCTTGGGATTTATCAACCTCGCCTTTTTCTTCAAAGGCACTCCGTAGAGGTGTGTCCCCGTAGGGTTTTGCCCTCGTAGGGCTTTGTCTTTTCTCGGGATTTATCAACCCTGCCTTTTTCTTCAAAGGCCCTCCGTAGAGGTGTGTCCCTGTAGGGTTTTGTAGCAACAACTTTTAGGGAATAACACATTTTATTTCATAATAAAAACTTACAAGAGACAAACTAGAACTGGACAGGAATCCTATCTCGAGGTTTTGGGCATTAGCGCCGACCTCTAAAATGATACTTAAGGCCTGGTAGCACAGCCAACCTTTACAATCATACTTGCTTAAAGCAAATGCAAGCTAAAACCTAAGAGGATGGGGCAAAAAATTAACAAGTCAGGGAAAAACCTTACTGATAGAACTTCCTTAAATGATCGGTGTTCCAAGGATGGGCCAGCTGCCTTCCTTCTAATGTTTCCAGCCAGTAAGTGCCTCGCCTTTGAGTCCTGACCATTTTATACGGGCCCTCTCAATTAGGGGCCAGCTTTCCAGTGCCGTGAGATTTGGTGGCTTGAGTGACTTCTCGCAAGACTAGATCACCAGGCTGAAAACTCCTATGCTTGACTCTAGTGTTGTAATACTAGGTCATGGCCTGTTGATACGCAGTCATTCATACTTGAGTCTGCTCCCTTTTTTCATCGATGAATTCGACACTAGCCCTTAGCTCCTTCTCGTTGTCAACTGGATCATAATGCTTGGCACGATGGCTTACCACCATCCCCATTTCAATAGGCAAAACTGCATCGCTTCCGAAAGCTAAGAAGTAAGGTGTTTCTCCTCTGAGGACTCTAACGGTGGTCCTGTAGGCCCACAGAATGCTTGGCAGCAGTTCTGGCCATGCTCCTTTAGAGTCATCCAGGCGTTTCTTAATCATTTTAAATATAGTTCTGTTGGCTACTTCAGCCTGCCCATTGGCCTATGGGTGGCCTGGTGAGGAGTACCGGTGGTTTATGCCATGCTCTGTGCAAAAATCTTGGAACCGTCGGCGCTCAAACTGCTTTGCGTTATCCATAATTATAACATTTGGGACACCAAACCTGCATATGATTGATTTCCACATGAAACTGATGACATTCCTTTCCCCTATTGTAGCTAGGGGCTCGGCCTCCACCCATTTAGTGAAGTAGTTAATCGCTACAATTGCGAATTTCGTCTGCCCCTTTCCCATGGGTAAAGGGCCAACAAAATCCATTCCCCATTGGGCAAAAGGCCATAGGGCTACTATTGGTGTTAGCTCTTCCGGAGGCTGTCTCGGAATATTAGCGAAGCCTTGGCACTTTTCGCACCTCTTGACAAAGTTCATTGCGTCCTGCTGCATAAAAGGCCAGTAGTACCCCTGCCTCATGGCCTTGTGAGCTAAGGACCTGCCTCCTGCATGGTTTCCACATTCCCCTTCATAAATTTCCCTCATAACACTTTGCACTTCTTCTGTTGACACGCATCGTAGGTAGGGTAAGGAAACTCCCCTTTTGTAGAGGATTCCATCGATCAGGGTGTACCTAGATGCCTTGACCCTAGTTCTGTGCGCTTCTGCTTTATCCGACGGTAATTCACTATGCTTATGTATTTGACTATCGGGTCCGCCCATTCCATGCCCTATGTGACTTGGTTTACTTCACACGACATTGCTACTATTATACTCGGGTAGTCCATGTGCTCTACAAGCACCCCCCCCTTGGGTGGCCTCTTGTGCCGTAGCTAATCGAGCGAGAGCATCAGCATTGGAGTTTTCACTGCGGGGGATCCGCGTGATTGAAAACTTTTGGAAATGGGTAACCAGTTCTTGTACTTTTTGCAAGTAAGATATCATCCTTGCTCTCTTTGCCTCATATTCCAAACTGACTTGTCGGACAATTAACTGGGAGTCGGTATGAGCTTTCAATTATCTAACCTTGAGGATATCAGCTAGCTTTAACCTCGCAATTAAAGCTTCATATTCAGCTTCATTGTTTGTTGCCTTGAATCCAAATTGCAGGGCGTATTTGAATGTTTCTCCTGTTGGAGATCTAATTAGTATCCCTGCTTCGCTAGCTTGTGTGTTGGATGATCCATCAACAAACAATTGCCACGTGCACCCAGGGTCCATTAGGTCCTCCCTTTTTTGGTGGACTGTATCTTCCGCTCCTTCCTGCTGAACCTGTTCATCTTCCCGAGGGTATGTAAACTCTGCTATGAAATCTGCCAGCACTTGGCCTTTGACTGCTGTCTTTGGCTTGTATCGGATATCAAATTCTCCTAACTCCATAGACCACTTCACAAGTCGCCCTGAGGTTTCGGGTTTGAAGAGGACTTGCCGGAGTGGTTGATCAGTTAGCACTGCAATGGTGTGCGCTTGGAAATATGGCCTGAGTTTCCTGGCCATAGTAACCAAGGCAAATGCCAATTTTTCTATGGAGGGATACCTTTCTTCTGCCCCCCAAAGAACCCTGCTGGAATAATAAACTGGCCTTTGCACCCCTTCTTCTTCCCGCATCAACGTGGAACTGACTACTGCAGGAGAGATGGCCAAGTACAAGTACAACTCCTCTCCTACGCGAGCGCATGACAGAAGTGGGGGCGAGCTGAGGTATTGTTTTAGCTCATTTAAGGCCTGCTCACATTCTGGAGTCCAATCAAAGGCCCGCTTGAGGACTTGAAAGAACGGGAGGCACCTGTCTGTAGCGCGGGAAATCAATCAGCTTAGCGCTGCCACTTTACCTGTCAGCTTTTGGACTTCTTTAATAGTCTTGGGCGATCTTGTATCCAGGATGGCTTGCACCTTCTGTGGGTTGGCCTTTATCCCCCTCTTGTTGACTAGATAGCCCAAGAACTTTCTGAAAGATACTCCAAATGCACACTTACTTGGATTGAGCTTCATTCTGTACTTTCGAAGGACATCAAACGCTTCCTGTAAATCAATCAAGTGGTTGGCAGCCTCCTGACTTTTGATAAGCATATCATCAACATACACTTCCATATTTCTGCCAATTTGCTCCTCAAACATTCTATTTACCAGCCTTTGATAAGTTGCACCGTTATTCTTTAGGTCGAATGGCATTACCGTGTAGCAGTACAATCCCCTTTCTGTTATGAAGGATGTCATTTCTTGGTCTGACGGCCACATCAGAATTTGATTATATCCTGAGTAGGTATCCATGAAGCTAAGTCGTTCGTACCCTGCTATCCCTTCCACAAGTATGTCAATCCGGGGGAGGGGGAAGTTGTCTTTCGGATAGGCTTTGTTTAGGTCGATAAAGTCGACACACATGTGCCACTTCCCATTAGATTTTTTAACCAGCACTACGTTTGCCAACCAGTCTAGGTAATTGGTTTCCCGCACAAAGTTGGCCTTTAATAACTTCTCTACCTCCTTGGAAATTGCCGCGTTTCTTTCTGGGGCAAAGACTCTTCGTTTTTGTCTTACTGGCTTGGCAATGGGATCGATATTCAGTCGATGTACGACAATGGTTGGATCGATCCCAGGCATATCCTCGTGGGACCATGCAAACACATCCTCATTCGTTCTGAGGAATCGCACCATCTTCTCCCGAGAGGTGGGTGAAAGTGATGATCCCAAGCTCACCTTTTTTCCCGTGCCTTGTTCATTCAACTTGACCTCAATTAATTTTTCCATCGACTCTGCATGACGGACCTCTTCTTTTTCCTCCATATCCTGTCCCTCAATGTTTAGGGTTTCCATCATCTTCCTCTCTCTTAAGGAGGTGGCATAACATTCTCTGGCAGTGACCTGATCTCCTCTCAGTTCCCCAACACCATGCTCCATGGGGAACCGAACGAGGAGGTGGTAGGTGGAGGTCACAGCTCTAATAGCATTCAACATGGCCCTTCCCAGAATGACATTATACGTGGTTGGGCAATCCACCACAAAGAAAGTCACCATCTTAGTGACTTGTCTGGAACTTGAACTAACTGTAACCAGGAGGTCAATTGTGCCTAAGGGAAGGAGTTTCTCTCCGGAGAAGCCCACGAGTGGCGACTGAGTGGTCTTGAGTTTGTTTCTTCCTATCTTTATCTGATCAAATCCATCTACAAAGAGGATATCTGCGGAGCTACCGTTGTCGATTAACACCCGCCTAATTGTGAAGTTGGCGATGATTAATGTGACGACGAGGGCATCATCGTGGGGTTGCTGAACTTTTCTAGTGTCATCCTCTGAAAAAGTTATGACCTGGTCGTTCAACCGAGGACACTTGGCAGGTGACTGGCTCACCTCACCGACTTTAGAGAAATTTTTAACTTTCCTAGCATGTATTTTGCGAGCGGCATTAGACTCCCCACCCCCCCCCCCCCCGACTCCTCTTGAGATGACTCTAATTTCCCCTATTGGAAGGTTCTTGCGAGCCGTGCCCTCATTTACATCCTGCGTCTGATTCTGCGTTCTCTGCCCCCCGCCGGCCACAAATCTCCGTAATTGGCCCCTTTGAATCAAATTCTCAATCTGCCTTTTCAAATCCATGCATTCATTGGTATCATAGCCATGATCACGATGGAACCTACAATACTTGTCATGAGATCTCCTGGCCGGGTCAGTTCTCAACTTCGGAGGCCATGACATAGCCGGGTCGTCCTGGATGTGGAGGAGAATTTGGCTTATAGGAGTGTTCAACGGGGTGAAACTGAACTCCCTTTCACGACGCATGGTCTTGTCATTCTATTCCTGTGATACTCTGTTGTACTTTGGGTTCCGTTCCTCTCTACTTGGTTGTCCTCCCCTCTTCTTGTCCACCTTTTTGTCGTTGTCACCTTTTTCCCTTCGGGCATCAAGGGCATCCTCGGTATTCATGTATTTCTGGGCTTTCACAAGTAATTCGGACATACTTTTAGGGGGATGCTTAGAAACAGAGCATAGGAACTTAGAGGGTAATAGCCCTCCCATGAACGCGGTAACGGCCACCTTGTCATCCAAGGTATCCACTTGTAACATTTCTCGGTTGAATCGATTGATATAGTCCCGCAATGATTCTCCCTTAACTTGCCTTACATTCAGGAGATAGGTAGCGGGTTTCTTGTGTCTCCGGGCAGCAATGAAATTGCTAAACAATAGTTAGCTCAACTCATTGAAAGAACGGACAGTTGATGGCTTAAACTGTTGAACCAGGACCTGGCGGAGCCCTTCAATGTAGTGGGAAAGGCTCTGCACATGATCTCGTCGGGTACCGCCTGAAGATGCATCAAGGCCTTCTAAGTTTCCAGGTGATCTAGCGGGTCCTTAGTCCCGTCAAAGCTTTCCACTGTGGGCATCTTAAATCTGGGGGGCAGGGGACAGTTCATTACCCTTGCAGAGAAAGGGAGGTTGGTTTGCTGGACCAAATCCTCTATTGTGGCAGGACATTTCCCTCTTATGGCGTGGGCCATGCTTTCCACCTTGGCTCTTAGATCTTATATCTCCATATCGTGATAAGCAAGGGATGTTGAATCCCCATGGGGTTGGCTCCTCTCAGGAGGGACCAAACGGCTCTGATTCGTCCTTCCTCTCACGTGACTCTGAGTCGCGTCCTCCATCGGGACTTCACTTTCTCTCCGAACGCCGTCCTCCTCAGGATCAACATTCTTTACGTAACTCGGTGACGGTATCGACGCCACAGGGGGGAGGCGTTACAGAATCGCCGCATTTTGCTGGAGCAATTGGACCAGACTTTGATTTAAGTTCTGGACCTGGTGCTCCAACGCTACGAAATGCCCCTGGTCGTTTGGGACTTCGGGGTGTGTCCCTAGGAAGTCCGTCTGTCCAGGGGGCTGTGTACCTCCATGACCTGTGGACGGATTGGCTGTCGGGTCCTGTGCGTTTGGGGGGTCAATACCGATGGGAAGATCCTGCGCAATCGGGGGTCACCTTGGCCAGGTAGGCCATGTATCGGAGGACCTTGGCCAACAGGGATATCCTGTATTGCCGTGGTCTCCAGTCCAGATCGAAAGTGCATCATGCTTCATGTATGATTTCAATAGGACATTCAGATTTTGTGTTTGATTCCCACAGACGGCGCCAACTGATGAAACAAAAATCCACTTCGAACTGGTCAAGCGCCAACCTGTAAAAAGGACAAGAGAAGAGTAATCGAAAGGGCACCGGCGCGGTGCCAGCCGATTACGCTCCGACGATCAAGTCAGAAATCGGAAGGGTTAAGTTGTAAAGAAACTCAGAGGGTATTAATTGCGTACCTGGTATACGAATCGCCTCTGTATTTATTGCAGTTAAGTGAGACGGTGTCATAGTAAGAGACTGGCTCTTGGGGGTAGAGAAGTCCTGGTTAACATAGACTTCCTATCCACGTCACTTTGAACTCATCCTTCACTTTACACGTTTCGTAATTCTAGTCAAATACTCTATCAAAATGCATGTTGAATTTTTTTTGTCATTCATTTCATTTCTTTTGCTTTTACTACTGTTATTAGTTTTTATCTAATCAAATGGTCCCAAATGAAAAATGAATACCATGCCTTATAAGTTGGTGGTACTGGCTATCACCATGACCAGGTTTTGAACATTATCCAAATGATAGTTCCAAATTTTAAAAGAGATTCCTATGATTTTTTATCCCTGGAATATATTGATAAAATGATAAGGTTAATAACACAATATGATAAACTTTTAAAAAGTAAGATACAAATTTGGTAAGGATACGTCAATATATATATATATATATATATATATATATATATATATATATATATAAGGTAATGCTACTCAGGCAGAATTCGTAGGTAGAAACATTTATATCCATTAGATGTATGTGGTAGGCAGAATTCTTACTCACCACATGCATCCAATAGATGTAAATATTTCTGCCTACGAATTATGCCTGAGTAACATTATCCATATATATATATAGACACACACATTAATGCAGATATGTATATAATTATATTTTCAAATTTTTATACATATCTGCATTAATGTGTGTGTGTCTATATATATATATTGTTACTAATATTTTTTTTATAAAAAAAATTGTGACAAACAAGTTGAGAGTTATATTTGATGGATAAATTTAGAATAAATTAATCAGGATTTATATATCTCAATATTCTTTTTGAAGAAAATCTATTTTTTTGGATAATTATACTATGATATTTATACTTGAGAAATGTATATTTTAGTGTTCAAAACTTGTTAAACATAGTGTCTCAAAGTATCTAAAAATTATTGCATACCGGACTAAAGTATTCGAGAAATATTGGACGTGTTAAATATATATAATGACATTGTGCAAGTTTTTATTATATTGGTGTTAAGGGAATGTGTAACATAAGTTTTGAAATACCCTTTCCCATTTTCACAATCTAAACAATAAATGTGACAAACTCATGCGAGTGCCCTAGTGGTTAAGGAGTCTTTTAGAGTAAATTGTAAGTTTGAACCTCTTGAGTTTGACTCTCATAGACCGAGGAGGCATGAATACGAATACGAGACGATATGGTATAGTAGGATACGTCAATATAAAAATAATAAATTTTATATATATATATATATATATATATATATAAAATGATTTTATGTTATATATTAATATTTTTTTATAAAATATTATAATTAACAAACAAAATGAGAGTTAAAGAGTCATATTGCATAATTTATATGGATAATTTTTTTACTAAATCGTGATATATATCTCAATACTTTCTTTTTAAATAAATTTTAAACTTTTCTTAACAATTATACTATTATATTATTGTTAGAAAAACTACATTTAATGTTCAAAACTTATTAAAAATGAGTCCTGAAACTGAGAAGTATCAGATACGTAGTCGAAGTATCTTAGAAGTATTAGATACGTGTTAAAAATAAATAAATAAATAATTTGTAAGTTAATTTATTGTTGTATTTTATAATACAAACCAGTTACCTCTCAGTACTCAGTTATTTTCTTATATCTGTTTTACATGGAAGGCCAAGCCTCCTCATAGTCAGTTATTTATTTATGTTTATTTCGTTTATATTTATATCAATGGAAGTCTAAGACTCCTACTATAATTATATACATATGTTTACCTGTTTTATATTAATTGCTTATTTATTTGCTTTATTATTAACTGCTTTAATTACCTGTGCTATCTACATTCTATTTCTTAGTTAAACTCTATTTATTCTTCCCTCTTTATTTTTCAGTTAATCTCTGCTTCCCTCTTTTGGTATCAGAGCCAACCTGATTGAGTCATCTTTTAGTTTAGTATTTTGTTACTTTAGTTCACACATACTTTATTCTTCATCTGTTGTGCTGGTGTCACCCCCTGTAAATCTCTCCTTCCTTGGTATAAGTCCCATTTTTGAGCCGTGGATAGGTTTTAGGGCATATATGGAAAATGAGTTGGGCAAGGGTCTATGTTACGAAATGCAGCAAAACAGTTTGATAGAGTCAAGTAAGTGTTGAGTTAAGATTTTAAAACATTTTGCTAAAAAATGATGAATAGGTTGCTCAGATCTTCCTCTTTCGCTAGTTCTAGTTCTAGATCTACTTAATCTGCCTTTCCTAATATAGTCAATGAAGAAGAACATATATACGAGGATATTAATTCCACAGATCTGGATTGGTTTGTATGGAATATCCCTAAGGTCCCCACTAGAGAAATCTATAAGTCAACCTTCCTTCAGTCTACCTTCTTAAGTGATTATGGGGTCAAAACAATTGAAAAGATTTATGGTCTTAAGTCAGAGCACGAAAAATGTCAATTATTAACTCATAAAACCATTAAAGCACACAGGGACAAAGGTCACAATTTCATTCATATTGGTCTCATCCAAGTTGCTGTAAATCCTCTTACAATTCTAGGCATAAATGCTGCAGTTCTTTTATATCTAAGAAATGCAAGGTTTACAGATTATTAATATTATAGGAATCATCGAAACCACTCTTGCCAATGAACCAGTTTACTTTAACACCTACCCAAATCTTACCCTTAGTCTTAGTGATCCACATATCCTTAAAGCCTTAACTTTAAATATTAAAACAACTAGTTATCCCATGCTTGATGGAGGGCAACCTCTAAGCCTTATCTACAGAATCTATTACAAATGTATAAGAACCAACATGAATGTCAAAGCCTTGGTTAAAAGTCCTAGAAACCAAACCTTACTCATTCAAGGTAGTACAAAAGATACTCGTATACAGATCCCAAAAACTGTGGTCTGGAAAGACATTACATTACCTAATGAATGGCTTCTCCAAAACGAGAACCATGACGCAAAAATCCAGAATAACATGAGTGATCTTAGTCAAGTTCAACAATTTAGTGATGGTACTGTTAGGATAAGTTTTGACGAATCTCGATTTACTATTCCACCAAGATTTAGTAGTAACATGAGAAAAGATAAGAGTCTCCTTTGTGAGGAAGAAGCCTCTGAAAGATCTTTTATAAATAAGTTAACTAGGAAAAATGAAGGGAAAAATTTTAAATTAAAAGGCATAAAAATAGAAAATCCTGTTACAAATCCTTATTATGCCCCCAGACTTGACGATAATGAGTCATCGCCCTCTAAATCTCCTACCCAAACCGATTTTGAACCACAAATACCCTTTGATCCACAAATAACTTCTTTGAGTCAATATTTTAAGTTTGATTTACTTAAACTTCATACTGAATTCAAATCAAAAGAAAACAAGTCAAAAAGACAAACATATAGAAACAATTTTTCTGAAAAAGAAATGACAAAAATAATCCAAAACTAGAAATCATTTATGATAGATTACAGTCTCGAAATCAATTTCTTTGATTATTTAGAAAATTATTACAACAAAGTAAATGTTTTAACAAAAACCAAATGGATTAAACCAGACAAAACATCTGTCTCCTCAAGTCATCCTCCTTTTGAAACCCTGGTCATCCAGCACTTAGATCACGATTTAACAGCCTCTCCTCTCAAAGTCAGTGAAGCCAATACCCAACCTGATTTAAGAAAAATCACTGAACAAAACAATTTTACCAATAAAAGTCTACATGTCATAGGTAAACAACTTGACAAGATTGAAAGTAAAATTGATTCCCGACTAGAAAGTAGCACTAATCAACAAGAAAAACCTTTAATTAATCTCCCTAATGAAAGAAAAGGTTTAGCCCTAAAATCTTCAGAGTCAGCTACTCTCCAAATCGTGAATAAAATGCTAAAAGACTTAGAAAAAGCCAAAGGAAGGTCAAAAGAAGAACAAAACACTATTACAGTCATTAATGAAAATGATTGTTCTAATACTGAATCAACATATTCTTCTGACGATAGTGAAAACCAAAATCTAGAAAAAACCTTCACAGATATGCAGTTAAAACCAATCTATCATAGTAAAACCAATCCCACTAGTCTCACAAAAAATTGGTACCCTAAACCAACACCGCCAGATATCCAGTTCGAAGAAAAACCATTCCAAAGTCAATTTTCTGTCTCTTCCGATAAACTTTATGAATGGAATATTGATGGTCTTTCTGAAGCAGAAATTTTAAACAAACTAAACCATATTTCTATGGTTGCTAATAGTTACATTACTAATCACACAATTACCCAACCTGAGATTGTTGATCTTCTCACATCAGGTTTTACTGGTATGTTAAGATCATGGTGGGAAAACCACCTTTCCGAAGATGATAGACAACAAGTAAAAAATGCTATTCAAAAAGATAATGATGGAAATCCTATTTTTGACGAAAGAATAAGTATGGGCATTCCAGATGGAGTCAATACATTAATTTTTACAATCATTAATCATTTTATAGGAACACCTAGTAACATCATGGCTAGAGTCCATGACCAGTTAACCAATTTAAGCTGTCCAACCCTTTTAGACTTTAGATGGTACAAAGATGTTTTCTTATCACGTGTCATGATGAGAAATGATAGTAATAGCCCATTTTGGAAAGAAAAATTCATTAACGGTTTGCCAAGTTTATTTTCCCATAAAATTAGAGAAACCTTGGCTAAGCCAGCTGGAGTTATTAATTATAGTCAACTTACTTATGGAAATATCATTAACACAATCCAAAAGAAAGGATTGAAAATGTGTATTGATATGAAAATAAGTAAACAACTTAATAATGAAAAGAAAAAAAGCTAAATATGAATTAGGCAATTTTTGCGAGTAATATGGTCTTCCTCCAATTGCCCCTTCTCGCAAAAATCTACATAAAATTCGTAAACACCCTACTAAATATAGGACTTATAAAAAATATCATAGAAGAAAACCTAACTTCTAGAAAGAAGAATTTTATAAAAAAAACCCAAAAAGAAATTTAGAGAAAAGAACACACCTCATAAACAACATAGTAAAAATAAAAACAGTAAATGCTTTAAATGTGGAAAGGAAGGGCACTTCACTAACAATTGCCCTATGAAGAAAAAAGTTAATCAATTACAAATCTCTGAAGAAAGTAAAAAATAGATCTTTGAAATCTTTGAGTTAAGGAACACTAGTGAAGAAAATACTGAAACAAGTGATTCTCTTTCTGACCATAGTGACTATAGTTATACCTCTCTTGATATAACAATAGGATGTAAAGATGGTTGTAGAAACTCTTATTGTAAGTCAATTAATGTTCTTACCAAATATGAAGAACAAGAAACTCTCCTAATAGAACTTATTAGTAAAATAGAAAATCTTGAAAATAAGTCATTATACTTGAAAAAGTTAACCCTTTTAAAAAACAATAATGATATTCCTACAAGCTCTACTAGTAAACCTACTTTTAGTCTTTCTAAAATACTGGAAAGATTTAATCACCCACAAAAAGAGATTACATTGCAAGAACTTCAGGCAGAAATTAACCACTTAAAAAAAGAAATAAAACTCTTAAAAAATGAAACTCATGAATTACAGCAAAAGATGTTAATTTTTCAAGTTGATAAAAGCTTCAAAGAACATGAAGAATCCTCTTCTGATGAAGCCCCTTTTACGGAACCTACTAATAAACAACCAATCATTAACGAAGAAGAAGATATTAGTAAACATATCAACACAATATCTAAAATGGTTATTCAAAAATGGTTTTCTAAAGTTAACATTATAATTGATAAAAACCTAACTATTGAAGTCATTGCCCTAATATATACTGGAGCAGATCTTAATTGCATTCAAGAAGGATTAATTCCTTCTAAATATTTTGAGAAAACTTCTCAACGATTGAGTTCTACTAATAGTAGTAAAATGAAAATTAAATATAAATTACCTAAAGCCCATGTTTGTCAAAATAATGTATGTTTTAAAACATCATTTGTTCTAGTTAAAAATATGACTGATAAAGTTATTTTGGGAGTACCATTTATTTATTTATTGTATCCATTTACAACAGATAATAATGGTCTCACCACTAAACCTTTTGGTCAAACAGTCACATTTTAATTTCTTAAAAAATCGGAACCTAAAGAGTTAAAATCATTCTTTGATTCCTCTGTTTTTAAATCCCTAAATTTACTCACTATTAAACAACAACATTTAAAATCCTTACAAGAGAAAGTCATCTATAAAAAGATTGAAAGTCAACTAAGTATTGAAGGTTTTCAACAAACTGTTAAAACTTTTCAGAAAAAACTTGAAGTTGAAATTTGTTCTTTATTTCCTAATGCCTTTTGGTATAGGTAACAATATATTGTCAGTCTGCCTTATATCCAGTCATTTAATGAAAAATTCATCCCCACAAAGGCTAGACCTATCCAAATGAATCCTGAACTTCTTGAAGCATGCAAAGAAGAAATTAACAGTCTTCTTGCCAAAAAGATTATTAAAAAAAGTAAATCTCCTTGATCATGCTCTGCTTTCTATGTTGAAAAGCAAGCTGAGTTAGAAAGAGGAGTCCCCAAACTTGTTATTAATTATAAACCCCTTAATGAAGTTTTAGAATGGATACGTTATCCCATCCCAAATAAAAGAGATCTTATTAATCGTCTTAGTAAAGCAGTGATCTTTTCAAAGTTTGATCTAAAATCCGGATTCTGGCAAATCCAGATAGATGAAAAAGATAGATATAAGACTGCCTTCACCACACCCTTTGGTCATTTTGAATGGAATATCATGCCTTTTGGTCTAAAGAATGCCCCTAGTGAATTTCAAAATGTTATGAATGACATTTTTAATCCATACAGTAAATTTGCTCTTGTCTATATCGATGATGTCCTTATTTTTTCCCAATCCATTGACGAGCACTGGAAACATTTATTCACATTCAGGGCTCTTATTAAACAAAATGGTCTAGTTGTTTCTGCATCTAAAATCAGTCTTTTCCAAACTTGAGTCAGATTTCTTGGGTTCCACATCTACCAAGGAAAGATTAGTCCAATTGATCAAGCTATTCAATTTGCTGATAAATTTCCTGATATCATTACAGACAAAACCTAGTTACAACACTTTCTTGGATCCTTAAACTACATCTCAAACTTTTATCATGATCTGCGAAAGCAATGCAAACCTTTATTTGACAGACTTCAAAGTAATCCGTCCCTTTGGACATCAGTTCACACTGAAATTGTTCAAAAAATCAAACTCCATGTCAAGACTCTACCTTGCCTTGGAATTCCTTCAGTTGATTCTTTTAAAATTATTGAAACAGATGCCTCTGATATCGGTTACGGTGGTATCCTTAAACAACGTCTCAGTCCAGATTCTCCTGAACAAATTATTCGTTTTCATTCTGGAACCTGGAACAGCACACAAAGTAATTACAGTACTATTAAGAAAGAGATCCTTTCTATTGTTTTATGTGTTTCCAAATTTCAAGATGATATTTTAAACCAAAAATTTCTAGTCAGGGTTGATTGTAAAAGTGCTAAATATGTTCTTGAAAAAGATGTCAAAAATATTGTTGCTAAGCAAGTCTTTGCCAGATGGCAAGCTATTTTAAGTATTTTTTATTTTAATATATAATATATCAAAGGTAGTCAAAATTTTATACTTGATTTCCTTACCAGAGAATTCTTGCAAGGTAAACATGGCCGACAAAGCCAAGAACAAAGACAAAGTCCCTCAAGGGACAGTAAAGGTTGAACATTCTTCCCTGACCCCTTTATCTATGACGAACAGATTCGCTGTTCTTAGTCAAACCCCAAGACCTTCTTTCAGTTCTGCCTTAGCCTCTCCAAGTCCCAGCCAGCTTCGCCTCCAATACCCCAGTAATCTCCCAATTTCTGATCCTTTTTTAAACCAACCAATTCGTCCTATAACCCCCAGTCAATTTTTCCAAAATCCCAAATCTGATTATACCCATAACTACACTTCCATCCTTTTTCACATTGAACCTTGTTATCGACATTTCACAGACCCAGTGGATATAGTCAAAGCATTTTTTCCCCCATCATAGTTCTTTGTCCCAAGTCATCCAGATAAATCATTGTCCTTTTACAAGAATATTTTGTTCCATACAGAATCAATTCGCATCAAACCAATTTTTGATCGAAATGATTCTTCCAAAGTCATTTATCATTCTCTCTACATCCAAAAATTTATTTCAGTAACAGAATGGGGTTCTCATCCCTCTATTCTCAAAGTTTTGCCTAAGCATCAAATCAAGTTTAACTACTATGATTACAAAGATGCTTGGTTTAAGCTCCTCCTCTACCAGAATGAGTTATTTTCTCACTCCTGGTTTATTAACTTCGACAGTAAATTTAAAAGTCAAATTCCTTCTTGGTTTCTTAGATGGTGGTCACAATATGGCTCCATCGAGCAAATCTTCCCACCTATTCTTCTTGATCAAGTTAAATATTTTTTTTCAGTCTTCAAAGTTAATTCTCACCAATCCCAAATTTCGGCTATTCTCCTATTCACCAGTAAATACAAAGTCCCATAGATTTTCAGATGGCATTTTGAAATTAAGGATAACACAGTCATCAGAAGACACTTTGTCAAATGGTGGGATTTTTTTAAACATGAGAGAATCATTGTCCAAGTCCAAGCTGAATTTCCAGTCATCCCTCCAGCTCTTCCTTCTCAAATTCAACAGAAGAATGAAGCTCCTTCAAAGTCAATGGAGTCTATCATGGCTTCAAACTCCAAGTCAGAATTAGCACAACTTGCTAAGCAGTTACTAAGTCACATCTCCAACCTCTCAGAAGATGAAGATGCCTCTTCCGCAGGCTCAAGCCAACCAGTCAAAGACCCCTACTCCAGTCAGACTTTTCAAGATGTACAAGATCCTTATGATCTTGGTGAAGATTGATAAAATCCATCTCTTATAGACATAGTTAACATCAGACAAAATTGTTACAGTAAAAAGTCTCAAATCACTGTTCACTACAATTATTACCGACAAAACAGTAACCCGACCAGACACTATTCATGAATAGTACTATTCACTACAGTCAGATCCGAATTTTTCAAAAAAGTTAACTAATTTTCTATATAAGGATGCTGGCCTTTTAATTGTAGGCATCGCTTATTATTCACTTACTCTCTGAACCCTCAGAAACACTCTTTCTCTTATTGTAATACAATGGTATACAGTTATGTCTCAAGTTTTCATTTCTTCAAGCTTGTACCAGTAATCAAGTCAGTCATTTGTAAGTTAATTTATTATTGTATTTTATAATACAAACCAGTTACTTCTCAGTACTCAGTTATTTTCTTATATCTGTTTTACATGGAAGGCCAAGCCTCCTCATAGTCAGTTATTTATTTATGTTTATTTCGTTTATATATATATATATATATATATATATATATATATATATATAATTGTGGATACATTTAGAAAACATCAGACACATATCCATGAGTATCCGAAAAGTATCGGTATCCGATACCAATACGATATAAGTACATCACTCTTGTAGAAGTATTTGTGCTTCCTAACATAGGGCCAATGATGAAGGTACATGGGGCAGATGGCCCCTCAAATATTCTATATTTTAATTTAATAGAATTTTGAAATTCTAAAACTTCCCCCACATTTTGCCCCACCTCAATTTTTTTATATTTTCATTTTGTATACATACAATTTTGAAATTCTAAAATTGTCCCAACACTTCTAATCTTTAGCTTTTAGTTTAATCTACCTAATCGTAGACACTCTATATTTTCATCTTTAATCATCTGTTTTTCAATGCTAACGATTCTCTTTCAACTATTCTCTTTAATAAAAGATAGCAATCTCTAAGAAGCACGAAAAAAAGTCATAAATAAAGCATTCTTGTCTCTTTTAATAGACGATTCTCTTTTCTACTTCTGATAAATGGAATTATGAATATGAACCCGTCAAGAACAAGTGAAGACCCATATTGAAAGCATGCGACTACCTTATTTATTTTGTTTAATCATATGAGTTTTATGAGAAAGTCTGGAATACTTGTACCGTATCCCCACCCACTCCCAACCAATCAAATAATATTATTTTATATTGTAATGAAGTGTTTTTATTGGTTGAGGGTGGTTGGGGGTACGATATCTCCAGAGTATTCAAGAATTTCTCGAGTTTTATGTGTCATATATTGTTTTTCCATTTGTTTTTGGGAGATAAAAAAACAGCTTTATATACTTATTGTATGGAGCACAAATTTAGGGTTTCTCCTCCTAGGCATGCCTAAACTTGTTTCCAAACTGACTACAAGAAGTTATTGGCCATTCTAATTTTGGGCTGGAGTAGTTGGTCTCGGGTTGACCCAGCCCGGTTTCCATCCTACCCTGACCCTTGGTTTTTGTAATTATGTACTATTCACTTTACAAAAGACTACACTAAAGATGATAAATCTATATAATTGATTCTGGGTTGTTGAGACTTGAAATGAAGCTTTTTTGAATTGAGTTGAGTGGAATAAAGTTGCTATTATAATTAACTTTTTGTTGTATTTAATTCCCATTTTTATATTCTTAAGAGGCTTTCAATTATTTCCTTAATTTCATTAAAATGTAGCTTGTTGGGCATTTTAAAAAAATTATTTTTTGAGTAATGCTACTATGTGGTCTCCCTCATGTGACTTGTCATGAGCTCTCCTTTAAATTAATACATTTTCAGGGGAAAAAAAAATGCACAAATTACATTATCACGAAACCAATATTCAAGTTATATCAGTGTAAAAAAATAAAAATAAAAATAAGCTTAAAATATCATAAAATAAAATTATACGAGACGATAAGATTAATAGTGTAATTTGGTCAAATGAAACCAAAAGAAAGAACGTATAAAACTTTGATTGATTTACGTAATTTAATATCATTGAATTTTTGAACTGTATAACTCTCATACAATAGAATCCTCTTTCAAACTGTTAGATGTGCATTTTAATATTTGTACATAATTATGATAAAAAGATGGGAGTTCATAACAAGTGTAAAGAGCGACACCATCTATTAGCATTACTCTTATTTTTTTTTTTTTAAAAAAAACATTAAAATTGCTTGAAAGGCCATTTGGTAGCCATTAAATGCCTAAAATCTAGTGATGATTACCTATTCAAACAATTCCAAAGGACATCAAGGAAAGCGGATAGCTAGCATTACCTATATAGAAATAAAAGCTAAAGAATTGATCCTCATTAGGGTTTGGTTACCTACAAAATATAAACAAATGTAGCAATTAGAAAAAGAAACACTTCAGACAAGAGATAAGCCAAAGACCAATGCATGATTGTTCACTTGCTTCCATGTGAAATTATGAAGGGTGATGATAATACATGTGTATGTATAGATCATTAATGCTACCGACCATCATATATATAAATATATATATATATATATCTATATATGCACAACCTTGAAAAGTGTGGGTCTACCATTACCAATATCACATTGTATCTTTAGAGCTAGGGTCCACCAAATGACTTGATGAATCCCATTCATAAAAATATTGGAATTACTACTCTCTCTGTCTCTCTCTCCTCTCGTTAATTCTAAGTCACCCCATTTTTATTCAAGGTTAGTATTTAGTAAGAAAAAAGGTTTTTTTTGGCCATAGAAGTTTAATGAAATGAGGCCATGTTCATGTGAGCTAATGAAAGCAAAATTATAGAAGTTTGAAGAAGCGAGGTCTCACTCATGCTTATGAACTGATAGCTATTGATATCCACAACTTACTTTATTGGCAAGTCAACTTAAAACTTAAGATTTTTGATAGAGAAAGCTTGGCCAAATCCATTTTTTTCCCTTTCAATTTGACCATATTTTATTTAAAGAATTAATTTAGAGTTATTTTCTTTCGGTAGAGATATTTTTTTTTTTGGCACAACAATAAAGTTGTTTCATTGTGGCCTAAAAATTACGAAATTGCTTGAAAGGCCATTTGGTAGCCATTAAATGCCTAAAATCTAGTGATGATTACCTATTCAAACAATTCCAAAGGACATCAAGGAAAGCGGATAGCTAGCATTACCTATATAGAAATAAAAGCTAAAGAATTGATCCTCATTAGGGTTTGGTTACCTACAAAATATAAACAAATGTAGCAATTAGAAAAAGAAACACTTCAGACAAGAGATAAGCCAAAGACCAATGCATGATTGTTCACTTGCTTCCATGTGAAATTATGAAGGGTGATGATAATACATGTGTATGTATAGATCATTAATGCTACCGACCATCATATATATAAATATATATATATATATATCTATATATGCACAACCTTGAAAAGTGTGGGTCTACCATTACCAATATCACATTGTATCTTTAGAGCTAGGGTCCACCAAATGACTTGATGAATCCCATTCATAAAAATATTGGAATTACTACTCTCTCTGTCTCTCTCTCCTCTCGTTAATTCTAAGTCACCCCATTTTTATTCAAGGTTAGTATTTAGTAAGAAAAAAGGTTTTTTTTGGCCATAGAAGTTTAATGAAATGAGGCCATGTTCATGTGAGCTAATGAAAGCAAAATTATAGAAGTTTGAAGAAGCGAGGTCTCACTCATGCTTATGAACTGATAGCTATTGATATCCACAACTTACTTTATTGGCAAGTCAACTTAAAACTTAAGATTTTTGATAGAGAAAGCTTGGCCAAATCCATTTTTTTCCCTTTCAATTTGACCATATTTTATTTAAAGAATTAATTTAGAGTTATTTTCTTTCGGTAGAGATATTTTTTTTTTTGGCACAACAATAAAGTTGTTTCATTGTGGCCTAAAAATTACGAGTGTGGAACAAATTAGAAACAACTTCTCCGTATGTGAAAGTAAAATTGCATACATCTGATTCTCACTCAATTCTGTAATAACGAAAATCTCGTGCACTGAACTAGTCTTTTTATTTTATTTTTTAAATAAGTAGAATCAATAAATACGAAGTTCAAGTCTCTTATAAGATCCAAATTCAATTATTTCATGACTATGCGGTATAATACACAAATTTAGACATGAAAAATCTTAAAAAATATAAGAAACAAACCACAATATATTGAAAGAAAGAAATATATTTTGTATATATATATAAAATATACTTTTTATACAAAAATACTAATTTGCGAAAAGTAAGTAAAAAAAAAATCTGCATTTATTTGTTATAAATGTCCCTACCTATTATATATGCTTCCTGCATATATTTGTTTTGTCATTTTTTTGGATAGATAACAAGGATAAACGCAAAATTAAGTTCCTTACAAGCTAATTTTGCAAAAAAAATTATCAAAAAATTATGAAATAAATACTGGACCTTACTTTCACATGCATTTGGCAAGATCAAACACACAAATATATATATATATATATATATATATATATATATATAAATGGATAAATATATATAGTTCCAAATTGAAGTACTCACATGACAACAAGTGCAGATCCAAAGAATGTTTTCTAACTCTTGTCCTCTACCCCCACCAATGTTGCTGCACTTGCTTGGACAAACCTTTGTTTCATGTTACTTGTCTAGCGATATGCAAGGAAAGTGCACATGGAGAGAGTGTAAATTTGAAGCCATATAAACCCACACACAAAGTGAGTGAGAGATAGATATGGACACACAGTGACACACACATATATATGTTTTGACCCGGATCGAATTTTGATCCGAATTCGAAATTCGATCCGAATTCAAGCTAATAAATAGGATATGAATTGGACATTCAATTCAATAATTTATTAGCGATCCGAATTCAATTATCCGTTAGCTTAACAAATCGAATATGAATTACGGTCAATCCGATCGGATAATAATTTGATCCGATATAATATAATATAATATATAATTTATTATAAATATATTATCTAATGTTATAATATACAATATTTACTTATTATTAAAATATCTTTTATTATTATTTCATTATTCTTCTTTCCTCTCTCTATTTTGTCACTCTTTATTTTTTTTCTTTATTAAAAAGTCAAATTCTTACTGTTCTATTATTTTTTTCTTTATATTTTATTTTTCTTCTAGGCTTGTCTATTTTTTTTCCTAACCATTATTTGCTAATATATTTTTTAAATTACTTTTTAAAAAAAAAAATATTATATTATTTTCGGATCGGATTATCAGATCGAATATCCGATTAATAACAAATCGGATATGAGTTTTATTATACATAATTCGTAGAGTTATCGGATCGGATCAGATCGCCTAAAACTTTTATTAGATTCGGATTCGAATTGGATCAAACCTGACTTGGTCCGAATCCGATCCGTCGACAAATCTATGTGTGTGTGAGAGAGAGATAACTATATATGTGTATAATTGTATGCATAGATGAAGAGGATTATCATATTTCTTTTCTCCCCCATGTGACCCAGCAATCTCATGTGAGTGGGCCCATTTTTATTGGTTGGGTTGTGGTTTTCAGTTGACCAAAGCAACATTGACCATGTCCTTATTTAAGTTAAAGGGAATTGCTTAGATCTTCTATGCAATTTGGGTGAAGTGAATCAGTGAATAGATTTTCATTGACCAAGGTCAACATATAAAAGTGTAAAATTGAAAATGCTGTTATTATTATTCTTTTTTTTTTTTGGAAGGTAAGACACACCTTTTATTTTTATCTTTGTTAGTGTAAAAATGTGCCTTGTCATCTACGATCAAGATAAAATATGAAGAATAATGAGATGATGCCGACTTGGGACCAATTTCAAGGAGAGATTTGTGAATGGAGTGGTGAGTCTCATCACATGATGTGATCAAGACATTATGAAGTGGAGTCCACCACCCAACTCACACAATTTCTAGTTGCATTAGTCCGATTGGGACAAAGAATCATTATTAAAAAATAAACGGATCAGTGCCAGAACTCTATAATAATGGAAGTTTCGTGCACTGGATTGACTCTTTTTTTTTGTCTATTTTTCTATTTAGAGTGAAGTGTGCCTCGCCCAAATCTGTTTGTGAAATTTTCAAAATAAATATGTTTGTATTGAATAAGTTAAAATGTCTTTTTTAAAAGTGTAAAAGTGAATTGCGAATGGAACCCGGTCCCCTCCTCTATACTTTTGTGTATTATACCATTTTTGAGAAAAAAATAATGTTCTGGATATAGTGAAGATATGGTATTACGTATTAATTAAATACTAACACATAGTGATATGATCTACTAAAATAGATGCAGTTTAATCTATGTATCAATATTTAATTAGTGTGTGATATCATATTATTGTTACACTGGGACCATTTAATTTTTTCTCGTACTTTTCATATTAAATTAAGGACATGCAATACCACACATCAATATTAAATCAGATTATAGTATTATTAAATCAAGAATGTAACAATGATATAGAAGTGTTGCATTCTTGATTTAATGATATAGTAGTAACAAAGTAATATGTTACATGAGGTTACATTTTTGAAATAAATGTGTTCGTAAGTTTTTGTAGTGGTGCATCCAATGTATTGGAAAAACTTCCAATACATGATGAAATATATATATATATATATATATATATATATGTCAGACTGTCAGAGCAAAGGAACATGGGTCTATAAGACTTCTTTCCTCTTAAATTTAAGAAGAAGAATATCAACTATGGCAATTATATATATATATATATATATATATATATACTACTGTATGTCCGTGCCTACGACACTATCGCGCACTCGCCATCATAACCGTTAGATGAAGTGATTGTGGGCCGTTGATAGCGTATGACATATACCAAGCTTAAATGTAATATAGATATATATATACACACTGCATAATTTTGGTTTCACATGGTGTAAAATGAATCATGTTCTTGTCTCCGAACAAATAGGAGGAGGGATTGAGAAACAATACATGGAATTAAATTTGTTTCACAATTAAAAACACTTTTCTATTACGTGGAAAGGTTTTTATAATATTATACATGTTGTAATTCTACATCAATTTATGATTTTCCTTTTTTTAATCTGTACATTTGTCTTACACCATATTCAATCTCCTTTTATTTTATTTTTATTTTTATTTTTAAGAAAAAATAATCAAAACACATCAGATTGACTTTTCGCAAAAGAAAAGTATTTTTTCAATAGATGTCATTAATCAAATTGATGAGTCGAACCACTCTTATATAATAAATTCATGTGACATATGGTAGCGAGGGACTAAAATTCTCTCCATTGAGCCATTTGGTGCAGTCCCTTAGGTGTAAAATACTTGGGTTCACACCAGACTACTAAGGCTATGTTTGGTACAAAAAAAAAAAAAGAATAATATTAGTAAAGAAAGAAAAGAAAAGAAAAAAAAAAAGGAAAAGAAAGAAAAGAGAAAGATAATGTTAAATTTTTGTCGTGTTTGGTTGATTAATAAATGAAAAGAAAAGAAATGATAGTAAAAATGTTTAGGAAAGAAAAAAAAAAGGAAATAAAACTACTTAAATTTTTTACCATTATACCCTTTTATATTTAAATGAACAAATTTTAATTTTTATCAAAATAAGGGCAAAGTTAGTATTAACAAAGTTTTATTAAAAAATACTGGTATTTTCTTTCCATTTCCTCCCATTTTTGGAAGGATAATAAAAGTTATTATTCATCTTTAATTTATCCCTCCAAATCCTTCCATTTCTATTAAAACAATTATACCAAACACAAAGAAAAACATATTCCTCCATTTCCTTTCCTTTCTTTTTATTTATTTTTTCATTTCTTTCCAACCAAACTAAACCTAAATGATTTACTGAGTCATATTTTGAGTTTAATATTCAACAAAAAAATATAACCATCATTATAAAATTACTTACTGGTATTGGCGATATTTGTAACCGTAACAAACAGAAAACTATACGTGGAGTAACTGGTATTGATGATCTTCCTAATAAACTTGATAACCATTCGAAGTTTGGTGATGTGATGTAACAAATGAGAAAGTATAATTATTAGTTAAAATAAACTATATTCAAATGTGTGACATTATATAATTATGAGGATAAATGAGATTAAGTTTGGATTCATGCTCTTTGCGAACAAGTTTGGCTTCGGTTCGAATTCGTTCGTTAAGCAAACGAGCTGAGCTTGAGCTCATCTTTTAGGCTCGTTTAATAAACAAATCGATCCCGAATAGTGTTGGGCTCGACTAGTGTAAGCTCGTAAACATGAACTCGTTTTAAGCTCGCTTATATTTGTGAACAAAGCTTGTGAACATCTTTATGAACATAGGTCTGTGCAAGCTCGTTTATATCATGAATGAGCTAAAACGATGTTGAAGATGAATCCAAACAATTTTTTTTATTAAACGAGCCGAGTTGAGCCTGAGCGAACTCACAAACAAATGAACTCGAGTTCGAACAGACTCAAACTCGATTAATTTGCAGCCGTAATTAACCCTATTTAGTGTTTCGTTATTTTTGCTCCCGTGAGTGGTTGGGCCCATCAATGTATATTAGTGCTCTTTCATAAATAAAGTATGAAACTTTCATAAAATAAAGTATTCCATAACTATATTTCTTATTGAATGGGAAGAATGGGATGGTCCAACCAGAAAAAAAATAAAAAATAAAAAATAAATACATAAATAAAAGAAGAAGAGTAAAATATGGGCCAACTTTAAACAGTGGTGAGTTAGCCGTGCATAACAAAGTCAAATAGTACATTCATCATTTGATGAAGAAAAGTCGGTATTTAAATATTTGAATTATGTTTGTGCTTTAAAAACATGGCCTGCAAATGAAATAAGGAAAAAAAAAAAAAAAAAGTCTTATAGTACTCCTAGTCTCCTAGCAAAGTGAAACCTATTCATTGCATTTTTTTCATGCTTTGCCCTACTATCATTGTACCACAAATAATGTTCAAAATCCCAACTTCAATAGGACATGTTTGGATTCCTCCTTTAATTGAGTGAGTTTACAAGTTCATCTTTTTTAATACAATTAATAGAAGAAAATAGAACTTTTTTTTTTTTTTACCATGCAAGAAACTCACACACTCACTTTTTGAACCTATGAGAACTTGAACTCTCAATATTTTATTTTGGAATGTGAGAAAATGTCACTAAATTATAATCCTTAGTGATAAAAAACAGAACTTATATATATATATATCACATTTCTTCCCATATGATCATTTAAAGATCATTTTTTTTTAATGACTACCATTTTCTAATTGTTCTACTGGAGATTATAAATATTTGAATACTAAAAAGCTCTAAAATTGTGAATGACGTCATTCACATTTAAAGGATGTCCAAACAAGCCCTTGTAGCTACTTGGAAATGCTTAGAAATTTGAAGTCTTACTGACAATCTTGACCTTGTAATGACTTCACAGGACCAAACTTTCAACTACTTTCTATCTTTTTATGATCAGTACACAAGGATTCTAACTCATAATTGTCATGAAAAATTGTCATCAAAATTTCCCTAGAAGGTTCAAAGATTGTGGTGAGACCTCACTTCTTGTTCTTATAACCCCTTTTTCTTTTTCTTTTTCTTATTGAATCATTGCCATTCAAATAAAGTCATATGATATTTTACACCAAATGGGCCTCCCTTTCTCCCAAGAATACACAATCTATAAGCACAAAGCAGTTAGGTTAGGTTAGGTTGGTAGGGAGGTTAAGACTCATGACCCACACTTCATAGTTGCCTTCTCAAGTGAATAACCATAAGCTTCACAACTATCATATTATTTCACTTGTATAAGTATTAAGAAACATTAAGAGAATCTTCACTCACCTAACCATATGAATCTCCCACCTTAGACAATAGACATCAAACCCTCTAAGAAAATGACATATTTTTTAAGTTAGGCAAAAGAGGGGCAACACGTTCGTCATTGTAGAGTTCAGAGAGAGTTAGATGTATGTAGTCTTGTTCTCAAATGCGAAAAACTGTTTCTTTATTTCGAAACAATGACTTTTGTATTTTTGAAGTCAGGTAATTTAGATTTATCAACTCATGATGATTTTTGGCATAGAGAATATCCTTAGTGAGTTCAAATTTCACTTAATTGGTGAACACATATAGCTTACCATCCCCTACATCCATGGTATTAATTAAACTAAGATGGATTACAAGTTCAACGTATCTCAATAATGACGATCCTTTGATTGCTAATTAAGACAATGTTGTGAAAGAAAAGAAAATTTATAAAGGCAATCACCGAGTATATTATGCACAATGTTAGAAGGCACAAAAATGATTTTACACCAACCAAATAGGTGAACGCAAATGACGACTGATTCAATCTCAATTGTATGATGCTTTAAAGTGGAACCCATGTAGGTCCCACTTTACACTATCCTACCACTATGATTTAACTTCCCTGACATTTCAGCTCACCTATTCAGTGAGTATATCATTATTCCAAAACAAATTACTCTAAGACTAAATTCAATTTAGTGTCAAATAACATGTGATTGATCCAAGTTTGAGGTTCAAATTTCACCTAATTGGTGAACACATATAACATACCATCCCCTACTTCCATAGTATTAATTAAACTAAGATGTATTAGAAGTTTTATGTGTCTCAATAATGACGGCCCTTTGATTGCTAATTAAGAAGACGACGCAAAAGAAAAGGAAATTAATCAAGACAATTTACCAATCGTATTATGTGTGATGTTGGAAGGCATGAAAATGATTTCACACCAAATATGTAGACAGAAATGAGAGTTGATTTAATTTTAGTTGTTCGATACTTTAAAGCGGGACCCATGCAAGTTCCACTCTATAGTATCTTATCGCTGTGATTTAGTTATACGATACTTTAAAGTGGGACCCCTGCAGGTTTCACTTTATAGTATCTTATCGCTGTGATTTAACTTACTCAACCTTTCGATTAAACTAAACGAAATGCTATATTACAATCGAAGAGCTCCAAGTAATGAAAACTCAGAATTAATGTCATAATAATGATGAGACGTTTGCTAATTATGTTTCAAATCCAAATCACACCACACAAAATCATATAGGTTAGTAGCTCTAACCATGAACTAATTTTTATTTTATGGTTCAACATCCAATTAGCTAAAACCCTAATATTTGTTATGACACATTGATAAGTTAATCCCAACCGTCAAATTGAGTTGCTTCAATGAAAAATAAAGTTTGGAAAAATAGTTTGTTGACTGAACAACAAACACAACCTAATCATGAACAAGTAATAATTTGGATAGAGAAAATTTAAACAACTTGATTACTACTAAGTTTACTTGGATAGTACTCACAGCCATTGTCACTGTGATTACTTAATCTTGGAGAAAATTACCCATATTAACTGCCATTTTATTGATGCCCTAAAATGACCCCATAAGTTCCCCATTCCAGGATCACTATGGCCCTCAATCTACCTGATTTTTTTTTTTCACACTTCCTAAACACTACACTTGGCTAATTAGTGTAACATAACATGTTCAATTTCATGACAGTAATAAACATGTTCCTAATTATCACACAATTTTTCTGAAACAAGCCAGTTTTACACGGTCTTTGAGACCAAACATTGCTTTCTCTTGTTTGGTAGAAAAGAAAAGAAAAGAAAGGAAAATATATTGTTAACCTTTTATCGTGTTTAGTTGATAAATAAAGAAAATGATAATTAGCATGTTGGAAAGATAATTAACATGTTAGAAAAAAAGATTTTTTTATAATTTTTTTACTATTATAAACTTTTATATTTAAAAGACAAATTTTATTATTTATCAAAATAAGAACAAAGTTGGTATTAACAAAAAAAACTAGCATTTCCTTCTCTTTCCTCCCATTTTTGGGAGGATAACAAAACTTGCTCCTCATGTTTGAGGCTATCCTTTCAAATCTATCAATTTCTTCTCTTTTCCTTCCAAAATTTTGTACAAAACACAAAAAAAAAAAAATATTCTTCTATTACCTTTCTTTTGTTTTCCATCTATTTCTTTCCAACCAAACTGGCCTTGTCACAGGGAGTTGATACATAAATTGCATACTAGATGGTATTTACACTTGCTATGGTAAGAGAGAAGTTAGAGGAAGGGAAAGGGAATGGAAAAGTGAAAGGGAGAGAAGAGGGAAAGGATGGAACATATTTTCATTGTTTGGTAGAAAATCCAGGGAATTAAAAGATGGATAAGGATTCTTTATAGGCCCACTTATTTGCTAAACAAAAAACTGTCGGACTAAGAAGAGTAGATGACATGTTCTAAAAATTTGTTTATATATATATATATAGAAAATTAAATTAAAAGGCCAACTTTTTTTTTTCAAAATAAAATAATATTGATTCTCACTTTGTATTTCCTTTTAGTTAGGGATTTCATTTTTATTCCAACAAGACTTGGAATTTTTTTTTTGTTTAAAAAAAATAATAAAAAAAAATGTTATGGAAATTCTATAGAAAATTATAAAACAATCTCACTTTTTTTATACCAGTAAAGAAAAATTTACAGGCTGTTTAGTTTTTTGAAAACAATTTTCAAAAACTCATAAACAAAAAACTATATTCAGACAAATTTATAAAAAAAAAAGGCCTTTTTCTTACTGATTTTTAGAAAACACTCTTCATAAAGAAAATTAAATAAACCAATTAGGTTTTGCCATTGGTTGAAGATAAATGAGCTTGAGATCATTTAATCTTATTCTTTCAATTTATTTTTAAAGATTAAATTATACCAAAGTAGAAATATCCAGCTAAGCTCTATTTATTTACTTACCTAAAAAGAAGCTCTATTAATTTCTTACCAAATTTCCAAGGGTTAATTATCCAAAAAATAAAAAATAAAAATTATCCAATTTTTTTTCCTAGTGGTTAAATATGAGAACGACCTCGTTTGACTATTCACAGACTAGTAAGTACGGGTAGTAATTGTCTTTACAGTTTCAGTCTCTTCTGACCCCTTTAAAAAGAGCGAGAAAGCAAAATGCTCAAAGCGTCAGAGACAGTCATAAACCAAACTGGCAACCGCCACCGACCACTGCCCTACATCGCCGGCGATGTTGCCTGACATACCGGCGGCGCCACCTCCCCAAGCCTAGAAACCATAATCTGACACACATTACACACACAATGGCACTCCACAAACATTCTGCGTCAACTCGTGACCTGAAACACCGAGTCCTCACCTGCCTCCACAAGCTCTCCGACCGCGACACCCACTCCGCCGCCGCCACTGAACTCGAGTCCATTGCCAAGACTCTGACACACGACTCCATTCCGCCGTTCATCTCCTCCATCGCCGCCACCGACGCCGCCGACAAGTCACCCGTCCGCAAGCAGTGCGTCCGTCTCATCTCTCTCCTCTCCCAGACGCACGGAAATGCTCTCTCCCCTCACCTCTCCAAAATCCTCTCCGCTGTCGTCCGCCGCCTCCGTGACCCTGACTCCGCCGTCCGCTCCGCCTGCGTCGCCGCCACTGCCGCCATTTCCTCTCACATCACCAAACCTCCCTTCACGTCCATCGTGAAGCCGTTGATCGAGTCTCTCGTCACCGAACAGGACCAGAATTCTCAGATCGGTGCCGCGTTGTGCCTCGCGTCGGCGATCGACGCCTCACCCGATCCAGACCCTCTGTACTTGAAGAAGCTGTTGCCGAGGCTCGAGAAGTTGTTGAAGTGCGACAGTTTCAGGGCCAAGCCGGCGCTGTTGACGCTCGTCGGCAGCGTCATCGGAGCCGGTGGCGCTTCGAGTCATCAAGCATTGAGAAATTTGGTGCCGTGTTTGGTTGGGTTTATCAGCAGTGAGGATTGGGCGGCGAGGAAGGCTGTGGCGGAGGCGATGGTGAAGTTGGCAGTGGTGGAAAGGGATATGTTGTCGGAGTTCAAACCTGCTTGTTTGAAGACTTTTGAGGCAAAAAGATTTGATAAGGTTTGAAATTCAATTCAATTGGATTTGTGTAGTTGTATTCATTGTGTGATTGTTGATCTATATATATATATATATATATGAAATGTGGATTGAGTTTGTATTGATTCTGTGTAGGTGAAGGTTGTTAGGGAGACTATGAATCAATTGGTGGAGGCTTGGAAGGAGATCCCTGATGATTCAGATGAGGTTTCAGAACCTCATGAATCACAATCTTCTTGCAAAGGTATAAGATCTATATGCTCATAGATTGCCTCTTTTTTTTTCTTCATATTTTTCATGGATGATATCTTGCTAATAAATAAACATTGGGTTACTTAAAGACTTAGATGGGTGGATCTAGTTAATCAAAATCTTACTATGTAATTGCAAAAATATAACTTTATCAAACATACATTGAGATGACCAAATAAAATTATTATGCAACATTAAAATCTATGCTGGTTGGAATATTTACGTTTATAGTAAAGGTTCTGTTATTTTGGGGATTTTTTTTCCTTGACATTCATTTTTTTTTTTAAATTAATTTTGTTGATACCCCTCAAGTTTCAGTAGTATATGTTCGGTTGATTCTCTTCTTTCTGTTCTCATTTCACCCCTATATTCATTGAATTATTTTGGCATCTTATCTTTGTATGGAACACTTTTTTATGCGCTCTTTTTCTAAAGTAATGTGTGTGAATTTGTAGCGGATATGTTATTTTGATTGATAATTGTTAAACCTATAATCTGATGTTTACTTCAATTAATTTTTCCCCCCCTTCTAATAGTGGTTAATTTGTTTCGTGTTAAAATTAAACTTGAAGGATTTTTTTTTTTTTGTGTGGAATATTTTGGCATCCCTTTGTTTATGTCTAAAACTTGTTTTCTATTTTGTATGATTTTTGTGGACAGAGGATGCTAGTGATGGGCGCTACCCACCTGGCTCCAAAACTTCCTGCACCGTTTCTTCTGGAGTTCCTCAGATGAGGAAGAACAACATGGCAGCGACTAGGTCGGCGTTACCTGGTGGTTCAATCACAACTACTGTACGGAAAAGAGTTCCTTTAGATAATAGTGAGAAGAAAACAGGTCCAGCAATGTTCCGAAAGCTGGACCGGAAGAAGCCCAATGATTGGATAATTGACATGGTCTCTCATCATGCTCCCTCTGTGGCAGTGGCTTGCATGGATGATCCTGAGGGTAGGGACGAGAAAATTATGGAGAAAGGTGAGAAGATGAGAAACAGGCTCATGAAGCCAGAAATAAAACGGGCTCTCTTCAGCAAAAATGATGATAGCAGGCCAGACAAGTTTGGTGGCTTCAAGGCTGGATCCCGCGTGGTACCATGTCATGATGAGGACTTGGAATCTACTGTTGTAGTTAGTAATATTACTGAAGATATTTATAAGAACCAGAAAGAAAATGAGGCTCTTTCTTTGATCCGCAAGCAGCTTGTTCAAATTGAAAATCAGCAGTCCAGTTTATTAGATCTGCTTCAGGTATTCCCTTGCACTTGATATGTGGCTCCCTTTGTGGTATTCTCTTATCGCTACATCATGATATTAATATATTTGTGAAGATTTTTTTCCCGTCTATGCTAAGCGAACTTTATTCACGGAATTTACTATGCTAATGCATGTAGTAAAACATATTAGCCAGATTTGGCTTCTTTCCAGTAGGGGGATAAATTGTTGTCTTCTAACTCTACAGACAATCACATTATTCCATTCATGCGGCCCATTCTACATATTTAATTAGGTTCTGCTTGTGTAGTGATCCACATTACAGAAGTAGGCTTGTTTAAATCGGGATCCTATGTCGGCGTGATTGGATCACGAATCATAAGAGTCTAGAAATTTGAAAAATAACATCTAATAGTATTTGTATCTTAATAATTCTTGATAATTCAAAAGAAATATAAAAGATATATTTCAAGCACAAACTTTTAAAAGCTTTGCTTAATAAATTTGGAGCATGTTAATTGTTAATACTCACACAAGTAATAAATTTATGAACATAAAAACAGTTGATTAAATAACTCTAACTATGATAGCATGTTGGCATTTATCTATAAGTATACATTGCCTGAAAATCATCAACTTCATATTAAAGGCCTATAAAATGGGGAAAAACCGAAAAATGAGTAATAAAATTTGTTTAGATAAGAGATTTATTATTATTATTATTTGTGCAAAATCTTATTATCCAGTTTTTTTTTTTTAATAATTCAGCATTTTGTTTTTATTTTCTCCATGAAATACCTGTTGACGTTGGATTTCTAGTAGTTGCGTTCTTAAACATAACGAGTAAAAAAACGTGATCAGATATTATTGACAAATTTCATATCTGAAACCTGAATTATTCTTATTCGCAGCTTTGTCATAATGGAACCCGAATCCATCCTGTTACAGTTCAGTAATTCATGAATTAGAATTCAATATCTTGAATCTGACTTTCTGAAATCATTTTGGATAATTCTTGACTCAAAGTATCCCCCTCCATCGGTAAGCAATCATTAGCTTTCTTACTTGCAACTTCTTCTTCTTCTTTTTTTTTTTTTCAGGTTTGAATTTTTCACAACTAACCTAATAACTTTCTCTCTCTCTCTCTCTCTCTCTCTCTCTCTCTATCTCACATGAAGCTAAATAAGCTCTGCATGCAAGTATGTCGCCATCTTCACGCCTTTTTTTTTTTATATGTATATATATATTTTTATGCTTGGCATTTATATGATACATAGTTTTCAAGGTGTTTATTATCTTGTGTTGATTAGTTTTTAAGGTTTTTCATGTGTGTTGATTAGTTTTCAAGTTGTTTGTACGAGTGTTGGCACCCATGTCTCTTGTTGCTGATTTAATTTCTTTTATAATCCTTTTTCACACATGTTGCTCCTATTTTTCAATTTTAGAAATTCATGGGGAGCTCAAAGAATGAGATGCGTTCCTTGGAGACACGTGTGCATGGTCTAGAGCTAGCACTGGATGGCATCTCATTTGACTTGGCCAAGTCAACAGGCAGGATGTTGAATACTGACTCGGAAGCAACCACATGTTGTAAGCTACCTGGTGCAGAATTTTTGAGCTCCAGGTTCTGGAGGAGAACAGATGGAAGAAATTTGACCTCACGGTTCTTTTCTTCCAGTGGCACCCCCTCAGTGGCTCCGATACATAACATAGCCAATAAGAATGGCATTTCTGAAACATTTAAGCTGGAGAATAGGAGATATCGGATCCACAGTGGTGGTGGTGGTTTTATTGTGAATCCTTTGGCTGAGATTCACAGTGATTCCCAGGGGATTGTGGAGGTTTCCTCTAGTAGAGTCTCTAAGAATGTTCATGATCGTATATAACGTGTCATTAGCACATCATTGGCCAGTGTTATAACCAGGTATGTATCGTAAGCTCCATTCTACGCCTTAATTTCCATCTTGCTGTCCTATCTTGATATAGTTTATTATCTAACAACTCAGCAGATAGCAAACTCATTAGATTATGTTTACCGAAAAATAATCATAGAAAACCAGAATCGCTTGGATTGCAGTGACATCTTCTGAAAACTTTGTTGCATTTTTAAGCAGAAAGATTCAACAAAGTTAATTTTAAGTCAATAACACATTTAGACAAACCTTTTTATTCCGATTTTCAAGCAACGTAGGCTCTGCTTTCTGCACCAGGAGTCTTTTGATCTTATTAAATTTCTGCAAATTGAACGGTTGTGGCATACTGTTGGCACTTCTATTAACCTTCTGGTTTTCGTTGTCTTTAAAATTCATCAGATATGCTGCATGGATTGAATTGAAGCTCAAATTCTCGCTTATTTCAGTCGGAGAGTGAGAATCAAACGATTGAAGCTTGAGCTTGATCGCACCGTACATAGCAGCAGCAGTTCTTTTTAATGTTGTCTGCTGAATTAGCTGGGTTGCAGGTTTAACCTACATACAATTCACCCAATGCACACAAATCTCCAGATTCTTAAAAAAAATTAAAGTAAAATATTGAAAACTACAGGAATGGAAGATACTGGTCTTGATGTGAAGGTTGGGTATGCATAGAGAAGAAGTGATTTTTTTTCTTTTTTTCTCATTCTTTGTTGGCTAATTGTTTGCTGGATTTGAAATGATACAAAAGGTTTGTTGATGGTGTAATGAGGTTAAAAATGCATTATCAAACTTTGTACTAAAGAGTGAATCCAAGTTGGTGGGGATGGGGCACACAAATCTTCCACTTTTTGCTTTATATTTTGTATAAATAATTAAATCTTTTGTTTGCATCTCTTTTGTATGTGTGTGAGTGCTTGTGTCTACTCTGTGTATAAAGTGACATAAGTACGAGGTATATATAACTCAATAATTTTAAATGAAATTTGTCTTGTGTCAATTTGACCATTTATTTATTTATTTTTGTTTTCTTTGTCAATTTGACTATTTGGTTATATATACTTTTTGTATTTTCATTGAAGTCAAATTTTTAGTTAATTGGATAAGTTCAGTTAGATATAATCAAGCATTAAACCTACCGAAAAATATATATAAGCATTAGTAATTTAAATTGCATAGTTGTAGTGATAATTAAATAGTATTATTTTGACTTTTGATATAATAACAATGACCAAAACAAGTCTTTTTCTCAATTACTTGATGGTTACATGAGCCCTATGTATGTTTTTATTCTGCTCTATTTATAACTCTAAAGGGTTGGTTTGACCTTAATACCTAACAAGCATTAGGTTTAAGAATCAAGTTTTTGATTTTTTTTCTCAATTACTTGAGAGTTGGTTACATGAGTCATATTGTTCTATTCTGCTCTATTTAAGATTATAATCTCAGTCAATTCATATGTTATTATATTACTCTACTCATGTTAGCTTCGGTCTTTCTCCTTTCATAATATTACTTTTAATGTGAATTATGTCACCTGTTTTTTAATAACACACTTAAAGGTCTTCTTTACATATGTTCAAATCATTTTAACCAATTTTCTCTCATTTTATCTCCAATTGGTGCTACTCCAAATATCTCCCGAATGTGATCATTTTTTATTCTATCCTTTTAGTCTTACCGCACATCCATCTCGACATTCACATTTCTGTCACACTCACTTTATGCAAATATTGTTTTTTTGCTGTCAACATTCGGTACCATAAAATATGTCTGGTCTAATAATTGTTCGATACAACTCCCCTTTCAATTGTAAAGGGATACGTTTATCACACAATATACTAGATGCAGTACATTTAACTCATCCTTCTTTAATTCTATGATTAACATTATTCTAATTTCTACCTCATTATGAATAATTGAGCCTAAACGACAAAAATGTTCATTTTTATGTACCTCTTGATTCTCAATTCTCACTACATTCTCATTTGTCTTTTTAGATTTTCTAAAGTTACACTCTATATATTTAGTTTTTTTTCCCGATTATCTTAACTCTTTAATTCTAAAACTTCTCTCCAAACCTCTAATTTGACATTAACTCCTCTAATCTTATCACTAAAACAATATCATCTGCAAATAGCATATACTACAAAATCTCATATTGGATGTATCTTGTTAGCTCGTTCATAATCAAGACAAAAATGTATAGACTTAATGCTTACCCTTGGTGTAAGGCTACGGTAATTAAGAATTCACATGTTTTTCCTACAGACATTATAACTATAGTTACACAACTACTATTACATGTCTTTATTGTGTTGACGCATCCCTTTGTGACTCATTTATTTTCTAAACTCTCCATATTAGGTCTCTAGTACCGTATTATAGTCTTTCTCCAACTCAATAAAGACCATACGGAGATCTCTTTTCCTTCTCTCTATATTTTTTCATTAGTATCATCAATAAGTAAATAACCTCTATCGTTCGCTTACCCGACATAAATTCAAATTGATTCTCTGCTACTTCCGTCTCTCGTTTTAGACATTGTTCAATCACTATTTTCTAAAATTTTATAATGTGACTCATTAATTTAATACCACGATAATTATTATTCTGACTTTTGTTGTATATAATAAATATGAAATAAAATTTTTTTTTGATTGATTTGATTTTTGAGCCAGAAGATAAGTGATAAAGGATAAGCAATCCAACAGGCAACAATTGGATTGACAAAATAGATATCTTACTGCAAAAATATAATAAACATCAAAATGATATTTGATTAATATGATTTTTAATTTGTACGAGAAAGGGTAATATATATATATATATATTAGTTGGCCAACCATGAAAAGTTAGATTAATTGTGCCTTTTGGAGTTATTATAGCATTATTGTTTACGGAACATTGGACAAACAATCAAATCATGAGTCATGACCGACAACAGAGGCATTTAGACAATTTCCTTTTAACATTATGGGAAGCTCACAATAGATTGTAATGAAATTTATGCATGTCATACATCCATATCAAGAACAGATGTTATAAAATTGATATGGCACATAAGGAGAAACCTCCTCTTTATCACTAATGTTTGATGATGTTATTATATCACTTGTGATTTTATAATATTAAAAAACAAATAAAAAAAAAAGAAAAATAACATTTTTTTATATGGATCTAACTGATAGAACATATGACGTGTGAGATATATTATTGTATGTTAGCAAATTTTGATGTCAAAACTTAAATTAATCAAGTTGTAATTTTCGTTTTAATTTGTTTTGATCATCCCAACTGAACAACAAGTGCATTGATCATCTCGGCTGAACAACAAGTGCACGGATATTGTTGATTCAATAAGAATATCATATAGAAGAGGTATGTGATGTGAGGACACTACGCACACAAAGGTTGGGTTGGTTGGGACTGAATACTAGGGTTTTATTTTGAAAATTCAAATCCCTAAAAGTCCCACCGATTGATAATTTGTTGACTAGTCCAACTTCCTTCGAGAGTTGAAACCTACAAAGTCCCACTAGTCGGACTTTTGCCGACCAATCGTTCTTGTCCAATTTTGAAGGAAATTGCTTTTCAATTAGTTTTTGATTTCCTTTTTAATCCAGACTTTGGTAGACGTCCTTCGTTGATTTCAAACTTCTTTTTCAAGTATTTTTAAGACTCTCTTGTCTATAAATATTATTATATGCTTCTTTACTAGATACACTTAATGAGATTATTGTTTTTGAAGTAATAAAGCTTTTTGAAAGTATTTTTGATTTTCTTATATACTTAAGAGCGCACACATATAGACTAAGTGATATTAGGGTGATGTTCTCCTGATCGACAATATAGAGGCTATTTCAGATTATCTTATTCAATCAGGACATCGAGATTTGTTTTACTCTTTTCGACTTCGTATTTGTGAGGAAAGCATATTCAATCACACTTTGAAGGGACAGAGTTGTTGCAGAGCATTCGTGTTCTTCTAGCTACTCTTCTACAATAATTGAGGATTAAGACAAAATCTGTTACAATTAGACGAGGAGTCGTAAGAGTAAGACTGAGGCGTTTAACGTCTAGTTATTGGCAGAGTGGAGTGAGTGTGAAATTGAGACATGGTTTGTGTAACTTTGCTTCGGGATAATGGATTATTTTCACTCGAAATGGCTAAGTTTCTATAATTTTTTTCTTTTGGGCTCCATGCTAAAAGCTTGGTGTTATCTCTTACTTTATCGCACTTTATTTATTTACTGTTTTGTGTAATGATTTAATTTTAATTGGGCAAAAAAATTAAAATCAACTGAAAATTGGACAAACAAACAACTAAACCTATTCACCCCTCTAGGTTTTATGTTAGAGTTTAATGTTTCGCAACCACTTCCACACCACGTAACTCACAATTGGTTTCAAAGTGAGTTTCTCAAAACAGTGAGTTGTTTCTTGCGAAAGTTTATTTTTCAAAATCAAAAATTATTTTTGTTTTTCAAAAATCAATATGAAAACTCCTTTGAGAGAGGGTGGATCGATTCAACGAACTCCTTTGTTCAATGGATCAAATTATGCTTATTGGAAAGCCCATATGAAAACTTTTCTTAAAACTCAAGGTGATAAAATATGGATGGTTGTAGAGAATGGTTATATTGTCCCAACTATTACCACTGGTTAAGGAGCAGAAAGAGTTAGTGTTGAAAATTTACCAGCTTTACGGTTGAACATGAATCAACTAATGCAAATAGCAAAGGCTTATATTCTATTTTTAATGCAGTTGTTCCATCAAAGTTATCTAGGATCTCTATTTGCACCACTTCGAAAGAAGCATGGGATATATTGAGGTTACTCATGAGGGTACCAATAGGTGAAAATCTCAAAATTACAAATGCTCACAATTAGGTTTGAGACTATTAGAATGGAGGAAGGTGAAACTTTTTCTGAGTTTTATTCCAAGTTGAATGATATTGTTATTAGTAGTTGTAACCTAGCAAATAAGATTCTTGAATACAAGATTGTTAGGAAAAAATTGAGGTTGTTGCCCATGAGGTTTCAAACTAAGTTAGAGGCCATAGAAGAAAACAAAGATGTGGATCATTTAAAACTTTTGAAATGAAATATCCTCAACCTCAAAAATAAAAAAAACTTAACTTTAAAATCTTCAAAATCTAAGGTTGAAAACTTTAAGCGTGATATCGACGGGAATGTAGCACTTTTGCCTAGGAAATTTAAGAAATTCCTGAGATATGAAAATGATAAAAATTTTAGAAAAGAGAATTCCTCTAGTTTTCATAGCAATGATAAAGGGGTCATCATCTAGAGGAGGAGATAGAAAAGATAAAGGAAAGAAGGTAGAAGATTCTAAGGAAACTGAGATTACTTCTTGGCCATGTGGTGGTAAAGGTCATATCCCAATAATAGCTTTAGTGCTAAAATGAATTTAAAAGATAAAAAGAAAGTTAAAGCTATGAAAGCAGTTATTTCTGAGTCTGATACTTCTAATAGTGATTTCTCTAATGATAATGTTGATGATTCATTTGCCTTTATTGGTATTGTGAATGATGATACTATCAATGATTCTTCTTCTTACGAGAAGGTTTGTTGATGGTGTAATGAGGTTAAAAAGTTAGTATTAGTGTTGTGCAACCCACTTTGCATGATCAATCTTTGTTACTAAAAAGTGGATCCATGTTGTTGGGGCTAGGACACACAAATCTTCTACTTTTTGCTTTATATTTTGTGAAAGTAATTAAATATTTTGTTTGCATGTCTTTTGTATGTGTGTGAGACTGTGAGTGCGTTTGTCTACTCTATATATAATAAAGGGACACAATTACAAGCTATACATAACTCAATATTTTTAAATAAAATTTGTCTTTTGTCAATTTGACCAATTTTTTTGTTTCCTTAATTAATTTCAGTATTTGATTATACCACCAAGACTATATAATCTGGTGTTCAAAATAGAAGGTCGACGGTTCAAGTCTCAGTCTCGTTCTTGATAAAAAAATAATAATAATTGAAGTCAAATTTTGAGTTGATTGGATTAGTTTTGTTAGATATAATTTATGTAGCACGACACATACGACACGAATATGGCGACATGACAATTTTTTTTAAAAAAATAGGACACAGTTAAATAAATCTAAATTATCATTTATAATTTTATTAGAAACGACAATTAGAACATGTTACATAATTTAGAGAAGAGAGTTGTGCGAATGTCTTAATATTATATATTATTACTCATCCATCTTTTAATTATAATTATAGTTTGTTATATCAAGAACTGTCATTATATGCTATGACAAGTAAAAAAAAAAGAGATTTGACACTTTGAAGTATATTTGCATTGTTTTTAAGATTGTTATATGTTTTTTATTTTATAAGACTAGTATTTGAGAGCATAGAATGTGTTAGTCAAGTGTTCGAATGCGTTGGTAAAGTATTCAGCATGTGTCCACCAAGTATTTGATTTAATAAAAATTATTTATAAATTATCAGACAATGTTCATGGTGTGTACACCTTCCTAGAAGCGTCTGTGTTTCTTAGAAAATAATCAAACATTAAACCTACCCAAAAAATATATAAGCATTACTAATTTAAATTGCATTGTTGGTGTGATAAGTTTAAATTATTTATTATTTTGATTTTGATGTATATAATAAATATGAAATAAAAAGAAAATTTGATTGATTTGATTTTTGAGACAGAAGATAAAGTGAAAAAGGATAGTCAATCCATCAGCAACAATTGGATTGACAAAATACATATCTTACTAGAAAACTATAACTTTTTATTAATTTACCTGCCAATTTTTTTTTTTGATTAAAATGATTTTTAACTAGGGATGCAATTCGCTCGGGTTGAATAGATTAGAGGTACAACTCGAATTGAACCCTACATATGAAATGTTCTAACCTTAACTTAACCCTAATCCTACCTTCAACCCAATTTAACCAACCCTAATCTAACCCATCCTTAAATTCTTTAACTCGGGTTGAAATTTCGGAGTAGAATTCGGGTTATAACACTGAATAAACATGTTGTACGATATTAACTTTATGAAACTTATAGATTGCTTTCTCATTCTTTTATGTCTTTGAAATGCAAATCATCTACCAATGAAAATAATTATTATAAAGACTATAAGATGAACAACCATATTTTTTTCACAATTAAAATAATTGAGGATATTGGACGCTACATTCTATGATATAATAACAAATAGATCACTAACTAGACCAACATGCTCATAATTTAAAATATGTACAGTACATTTAAAATATAAATATATAAAAAAATTAAATTAGAATTTGAGCTCGTGTTGATGGAACCTCAACACAAGCTCAACCCTAATTGAATTCAGGCCCAACCCTAATTGAAGTCCGAGCCCGTAAAAAATCGAATTAGACTGAGATTGAGTTCGCGTTAACCAACCCAAGTTGCTCCCCTATTTTTAAGTTGTATGATAAACGAGAAAGGGTAGCGCGCGCGCGCGCGCACACACACACACACACACACACATATCTATATATATATATATATATATATATATATATATGAGTGGAGTGGATAAATTTCTTATTCACAGTATGCAAGAAATATTTTTGTATATATATACACGTTATGCATGTATGACTGTATGTATATTAGTTAGCCAATCAATAAATATAAGTTGTCAAAAAAAAAAAAAGTCAATAAAAGTTAGATTAAGTGTAACTGTTTGGAGTTATTATAGCTTTAGGGGAACAATCAAATCATGAGTAATGACCGACAAAACAGGCAATTAGACAATTTCCTTTTAATTAACATTATGTGAAGCTCACAATAGATGATAAACATTAATTCATTATTCTCTATTTTATATTACCATAACTACTCTATTCACATAAAATTTTACTTTTTTTACCTTACCTTACTTACCCAACTATATAGTTTGAAGGAAAAGAAAACATTGATAGGCAAACATGCAAATACTTTTACTATTCATAATCAACAAGGTTACTTTTTTTTTCATTCCTTTCAATACATTTCCTATTGAATGCAATATATATATATATATCTATATATATATATATATATATATTTGGAAAAATTATATTTTGGTGACAAAAATTAAAAAAAAAATTGTTTTAGAGTGACGTTAAACTCAATAAAAGGTAAATATGACCAATCTTGAAAAATAATTGTTAATGAATGACTATTTAACATTAATGTCTAAAATACCCTTTCTTTCATTCATTTTTCATCTTCTCTGATTGTACCCCCAAATATCAAAGCTTCAAAAGACATAAAAGAATTCTAGAAAAGAAAGTGTGTGTGTGTGTATATATATATAGGGAAAGAGAAATTCTGTGACTTTGAAGATGAGCTTCTTTCTCTCTATATATATAGACATATATGTTGGTCTTACAATTAATGCATATGCCTTTTCAATTTGTTCCAAGTACGTTCACGTTTTTTTTTTGGGCGCCTGTATGTTCAGGTTTAGCAACTTAATCCTAATTCTAATTTAAAAAATGAACATTACCTTTTTCAATCTATCTCGGGTGTTCAAAAAACGAAAAAAAAAAATTATGATTCATTGGGTTAATAATACTAAATGTAAGGTTTGTAATTAATTGCACCTAAATTAGTCTTTTTTTCGTTAATGAGATATTAATATATAGGAATAAATTTATATATATTATTATATCTTTTTTAGAATATATATATGTTCTACACAAGTTATCGGATTCTTTGAAGTTTATGATATTTGGGAGTTAAAGTAGATTGAAGAAAGGATGGGGATCTATGGAAAGAATGATAGGTATTTAGACATTAAAATTAAATCGTCACTCATTAGCAATTAGTTTTTAAGTTTGGTCACTATCCAACTTTTATTAAGTTTAAGGTCACCAAAAAGCAAAAAAAAAAAAAAAAAATTAATTTTGGCCATTAAAATATAATTTTCCCTATATATATATATATATATTGTTCTTTTCACAAAATTCCTATTCTAGTGATTTTATTGTCAAAACAAATACGATTTTTTATCTTCAACAACGTAAACTTCAAAATTCAAAGACATTCCAAATGAATTCTTAAAAATCACAAAAGAAAAAAAAATCCAAAACTAAACTCAAAGCATACAACATGAAAAGAAAAAAAAAATTACAATCACCAATAAATACAACGAAATCACAATTAAAACCCAAGGAAGGAGAGATAGTAAATACAAAGTAGGAAAAGAGAGTTGAGATATGTTGGAAGTGTAAGCAAAAGAGAGGGGGTTAAAAACGAACCATGCTACTTAGGCAGAATTACTACACCTAAATTTTTACTTCTATTGAATGCATCTCATGGGACTGTCATTTTCTATTAAAAAGTTGCGCGAGTCCAAAAATGTTAAAGATTGGAGAGAGGAGGAGATGTAAAGATTGCTCCATATGAGAAAGTGTAGCTGTGATATTTAAGAAAAAATAATCATTTAGTCATGAAGTTAGAGATAGAAGTGCGAATATCCCTCCCACAAAAATACTCAATATATACACACAAACATATGAGATACATAAATTTATACTTGGTTGTAAAAAAAAGGAAATATTTTTTGATATATATAAATCTTACATAAAAATATTTTGATGTAAAACCCCCTACAGTTTTCAATTTCGACAAATAAGAACAAATTTTCAATTTGAATAATAAAATAACTAAAATACTCTTACTTTATAAATAAATAATTAAAAAAAAAAACAAAACATGAAATGACAAAAGGGTACTTTTGGGTGGGTTTTAAAAAAAATGTAATATCGTCAATTTGTAACATGGAGCAATTTGTTACAAATTTTGAAATTATAAAAATTCATATACGCATATAAAATAGCCTTGACGTTTTTCTAGCATATTTTCTATAGTGGTTTTTTTTGCACTTTATATATATATATATATATTCATGAATGTACTAAATTTTGCTTGTTATAGTATCAATTTCATTCGCTTGGTAATAACTCATATTAGTGTTTACACTAATATGAGTTATTACCAAGCGAATGAAATTGATACTATAACAAGCAAAATCTAGTACATTCATGAATAAAATGTATAATGGCAAAATTTGACCGAAATTCTATCAAACAAGTATAGATTACCCAAATTATAGGACAGTAAAAAGCAATGAAATTGCACTAATGCATTGTCAAGCCAATCATTTTCCTTCAAAGGTCACATTACACCACCCATCAAGCTTAATCTAGCTATATATTCTTGTTTGACGTGCTCCAAAACAAATTTACCCTTACAATCAAATGACACATGTATATCCAAAGTTGACAATAAAAATGTAAACATATGCCAGATCAAAATACATAGAGGTCCATAATTTTGCTCGTTTTAGCTTGTAGCCTTAAGTCCAAAGGGCCGGTGGTTGGAAGGGTTCTCCGTTTTCAAACAAAATACATAAAGGTCCATAATTTTGCAGGTTTTACCTTGTAGCCTTAAGTCTAAAGGCCGGTGGTTGGAAGGGTTCTCTGTTTCCAAAAAAAAATACATAGAGGTCCATTATTTTCGAGATGTTCGCTTGAACTTGTGCATCTATCATTCATAAGCCCCCTAGATGAAATATAGAGAGACGCCTAATAGTTCAGAATGTAAATTTCAAAAGATCAAGAATACAAAAACAGCAGCAAAACTTCATTACGGGTTTTGATTGTTAGACCCTTCCTTGTCAATTTTCTGCAGAAAAACGATAACAGGTCAAGCGGTCAGAGAGCTTTTCGTTAACAATAATATAAAAGCAAGGACAACAAAATAGGCATTACATGAAGAAAGAAACAACAAAATGATTAAGAGAAGAACAACTTTTAAAGCTAAAAAAGCAAGCCAGAAATTTGTCAAAACCAATAAATGAAAAATCACCGGACTCAAGGATGTACTAAAACCACCATATAGAAAAGCAATTACCAGTAACAGCTCACCAATTTCAACCGTGAAATATATTTCTGATACTTGACACCAGTTTATACACAATATTTGTTTTTTTGCCGTCTTTTATTTTCTATAATATTTTTGTAAGGGCATTAAGGAATATTTAACACTAGTTAATAAAGGGCCAATACCCAATATGGTCCCTGTTAATCAAAGGTACTAGAAGGAGTAGACTGGATATAAACTTAACATTTGACATTATTTGAATATATTGGCTCTCACGATTCAAACCCATAGTCCAAGCGTTTTAAAGGTCATGGGCCTGATGAGTCAACCAGTTCCTCTACCCTGCTTCTTCCCCTTCTCTTTCTTTCACTATTCCTGCCTAGGTCCCCGGCTTTGGTTGCTTGGCCGGGATAGAATCAGCGCTTAGTAAGTGGCGGCGGAACTCAAGTCAAGACGGAAATTATCCAATAGATGTTGTATTCATGCCCATTCAAAATGCGAATCAAAGTATTCATTCTAATGGGAATGGGAATGAAAAACAAGAGATACTTTTTTCTTAAAATATGGATTCATTGCACACGGCTTTCCCTATGTATACATCTAAATCTCAGCTCACAAGAAGTTCAATACTCAGTTGATTTAACCCTTACTACATTCTACATGATCATTTCAAATGCTCAAAATAAAAAATGAGATGGGAAACTAGGTTGATCTTTGCCAAAATCTCTAGAAATGAATAGGGCTACATAAAAATGAGATGAGAAGCATATAACACACTAGATGGACTTTGTCAAATATTAGAAAAACTCATTTAGACCAACAACAATCCTCAAAATAGACGTCCTCCCAAAAAATAAAGAGAAGTATGACAGAAATTAACAACAATTGGGATTAACTTCCAACTATACAAGAAATTTTAGATTTAAACAAACACAAAAAAATATCTAAAGAAATCTGATTTCTTTTCCTACATTGGTAAAAATGAAGAAAATAATAAAATCAGAACAAACCAGAGTATTTGATGCCCCGAACTAATAATTCATGTCAAATTTTCTTAGCAAACAAACAGCACTGCCCAAGAATTTTGAAAAGCAAACAAGAAGCTCCAAGCAACTAGCACCGAAAAAACAGCATATAGATAAAGTAAATAAACAATTCACCTAGATATAAGGAAAAATCAAAAACAGCATAGATTAAAAATCCACTCAAAAGCGAACATGCCTCCCCTTCTTACCTTGAACCAAATATGCTGTGAGAACTCATTCTAGCCCTTTCGAATGGATTTCCAAACTCCCACCCGTCGAGGAATTCACCTCAGAGCTCCACCAGCCCCCATCTTCTCCAATTTTGTTCTCTATAATCATCCTCCACAATCTAATCCTTTCCATCCCAAACCACCAAAACCACTTCCCTGTCAAGGCTTTATTGAATGAATCAAACTTCCGAATACCCAAATCCTCAACTGGAGAGAACAACACAACTTCTCCCAATTCACAAAAGGAAACTTAAATTCATCACCTAACCCGCCCCATAAAAAGTTTCTTTGCAACTTCTCTATCCTCTTCATTACTGAAAAAGGAATATGAAACAATGAATGGAAGAAAGTTGCAGGTTCGAAAGAGTACTTTTGCTTAAAATTATGTGAACACCTTTCAAAAGATATTGCTTCTCAAATTGCTCCACAACTTGATCCCATATGGACACCATCCTCGATGGAGCTCCCAAAGGCAAACCCAGACAAGTCACCAAAAAGGTCCCAATACCACAATCCCAAAATACTGGCCAAGGAGGCAACATCACCTTCCTCTGCACCTCACTTGTCCTGATATTAATCTTCAGCCTGGAAACAGCTGAAAGCACACCAACACAACCTCAAATAACTCAGCTAGTCCTTCAAAGCATCACAAAAGACAATGATGTTATCGGCAAAAAGATGGTGAGAGACCTCCAACTGATTTGAACTGCTTCTACCCACCTGGAAACCTCTGATGTACCTCAGAGCCTCCATCCTTCTCATCAACCTGCTGAAAGCCTCCATCACTATGATAAACTGGAATGGAGACAAGGGATCACCTTGCCTCAACCCTCGAGTGCTACTAAAGAAGCCCGCCAGAGATCCATTCACCAAAACTGAAAATTTCATTGTGGATATGCAGAAAAGAATTCACCTCTTCCATCTCTCACCGAATCACATCCTTTCCAAAATATAAACCAAAAACTTTCAATTCAAATGGTCATATCGCTTTCTCTATATCCAGCTTAAACAATCCCCCTCGCACCCCCACTTCTGATTCTGGAGTCAACATACTCATTAGCAATCAACAACGTATTCAAAATCTGGTGCCCCCCAACAAACACGTTTTGAGACTCCAAGATTACACCATCAATTAACCTTCCTCAATCATAAAGCCAAGATTTTGGTTATTATTAACTTGCATACCCACCAACCTAATGGGTTTGAATAAGTGGCTTCTATAGCCCCAACTTTTTTTGAAATTAAATCAATGAATGATACACTAATGCTCTTCTTGAACTGACCATGCTCATGGAAAAAACATATAGTGTCCATCACCTCTTTCTTGATCACCTCCCAGTTCTGTTGAAAGAACCCCCATTCCAGCTCTTCAAAATCATTCTCACTTTGTCTTGGGTAAACAACCTCTCCAACCACTCTCTATCATCCCATATACCATCAAATTCCACACTGTTTAACAATGGTCTCTAATTGTAGATTTCCGCATACAGCCACTAATCAAACGACACAATACCTCTTCTAATATCCTCCTCCTTACTCAGTAATCACCATCAATGCGAATTTTGCTAATATGGTTGCCCCTCCTATGAGCATTAGCCAACTGGTGAAAGAATTTCATATTCCTGTCCCGTCCCTTAAGAAACAAAACCATAAATTTCTGTCTCCAGAACACTTTGTCCAACCCTACAATCTCACCAATCTCTACCTTGCATTCCTCCCTCCTTTACGGTCCACCTCTGAGATCTCCACCATAAGTCTGTCCTTCTGCCATTCCAGATTGCCAAACACCTCCCAACTTCACTTCTTGATATTGACATCCAACATACCGAGCATGTTCCCCTGACATCATATCCATCCCACCAAAGCTTTTACCTTACCTCGAAGTCATCATCTCGAAACACTAGAACGTGATCCGACACTGGTCTAGCCATCACCACCTGCGCAACATCCGAGATTTCCCCTCCTAATCCCCTGATACCAAGAATCTGTCCAAATGGTATGGTCCTTATCTACCACTAGACCTTGTAAATTAGCACCCTCAGCTGTAGATTAATCAACTTTTAAGCATCAATTAACTCAAAAAACTCCTTCATAGCTGCAGTCCACCAACCTCCTGATGATCTCTCATTGGGGAATCCAACCACCCTCCCCCCAAACACACACACACACCTGACTGAAAGTTCTACTTTCTATGAGCATAGACAAGCTCCTCCTATAAGGATCCCTTCTCCACATCTTTAACAGGTCCATACACCCAAGAAAACACCCAATAAGAGTCATCCTCCTCCAATGAAAAAAGGCAAGAGACAGTAAATCTCCCCTTGAAAACATCAACCTTAGATGGCCATAGTTTATTCTACAGGATCAAAATGCCCAATGAAGAAACCTCGGCATCAAGGGCCAGCCACTCAACAAAATGACCACCCCATAGACTCTTAGCAATCCCATTGAGGAAGAAACCAATTTGCACTCTTGCAAGCATTCCACCTGAGCACCATATTTTCGCAAGGGCAACTTCACCACCTTCCCCTTGTCTGGGTCATTTAGACCCCGTACATTCCACAACATAATAAGGAGCTTCCTATGTGACAATGGCACTCCCCTCCCCCTTCCTCCCTCCTATACCCCTCTCCGTTGGCAGAGTCACATGGTCACCAACTGCCTCCACTCAACATTTTATATTCTAATTTTCAACATGCATTTTTCTAGTAAACGTGCCCCCCTCTCAAAATTGCAAGAGAACCCCGTTGGTCTTAATTTTTTATAGCTTGTGTTTATTTTTTGTATTTCTTTTTCTAAAGTAGACTTCGGCTAATTTGTGTTTTGTAATTTTGTTCTATATGATCATTTCTCAAAGTCTTACCAAATCACAATTACTATGAAAAGTATATGATGAACACTAAAACAAATCATCCCAAATTTTCTAGGACATGCTAATCAACACTTGCATATCTGAATGCTAGATTCACCAACTGAAAGCTTAACTGTGATATTATAATGCTTGATCTTCAAGTTCTTATAACCAAATGAGGCACAATCTGAATACGATTTCACAAATTGAATATATGCTAGATTGACAAATTGAATGCTTAATCATGACATTGTAAATGCGTACATATTGAGAAAACATATTCGACGGCGTTGATGATGAATTTATCATGGTTAGATTTCAAAACATGCAAAATTTATCGAGAACAATAATAAATTTATTGAATGAATTGTTGGGAATTGTGTCTCAAATTCCTGGTCTAATTAGGTTTCTATTTTAGAGTTGTATTCTATTAGGAAAATTCTTGTTAGACAAATCTTGGGCTCCAAGAAATTGTAATCATTGTGCAACAAGGAATTGGGTTTGGAACTCTATAAATAGATACCTAGGTAATGAGTTGAAACTTATGAGAAGAAAAGAGGCAATACTCTCATTGTTATTGAGAGGGCACTTAGGGAGAGAATTATTGTTTAGAATTCGTGATTTCCTTCTGAGTGAGATTGGGTGTATAAGAGTTGAGGGTTGAGAGTTGAGCGTACTCTTGATACAATCCTTCAACTTGTGCTGTTACAATCTATATAGTGAAATCGGGTTATCCGTGGACGTAGGCTTGTTTAGCCGAACCACGTATAATTCTTAGTGTGTTCTTTCAAATTGTTTCTTGCTTGTTTACTTATCCTCACATCATAATATTTAGTGGTACGTGATTGGAGGCTTATTTTCTAAACAAATTGGTATAAGAGCTTCAAGGTGCACACAAGGTGTTCAATAAAAATCTTGTTTAGATTTTTTATTCATAACACTAGTGTTGTTCGTCTTGAGTACTTGGGACAATCATGGCCGGTAATATTGCCACAAAGTACAAGGTGGAGAGATTTGATGGTAAGGGTAACTTTACCCTATGGCAAGAGAGGGTGAAGAACATCCTAGCTCAACAAGGCTTAGCACGGACGTTGAAAGGGAAGGATGGAAAACCGAAGGTGAAAGAGATCCAGAAAACACAAGGAGTCTCAATAGATGCTACAACGGGTTTTAGTTGCAGGTGAAGTCAATCAATCAGCTTGGTTACATGGCATAGAACTCGAGTAGTGAAGGTGGAGCCTTGGAGGTTAGGTTTCTATTTTAGAGTTGTATTCTGTTAGAAAATTCTTTGTTAGACAAATCTTGGATTCCAAGAAATTGTAATCCTTGTGCAACAGGGAATTGGGTTTGATACTCTATAAATAGATACCTAAGTAATGAGTTGAGACTTGAGAGAAGAAAAGAGGCAATACTCTCATTGTTATTGAGAGGGCATTTAGAGAGAGAATTTTTGTTTAGAATTTGTGATTTCTTTTGAGTGAGATTGGGTGTACAAGGGTTAAGAGTTGAGCGTACTCTTGATACAATTCTTCAACTTGTACTGTTACAATTTATATAGTGAAATCGGACTCTCCGTAAAAGTAGGCTTGTTTAACCGAATCATGTATAATTCTTGGTGTGTTCTTTCAAATTGTTTCATGCTTGTTTACTTATCGTCACATCGTAATATTTGGTGATACGTGATTGGAGGCTTATTTTCTCAACAAATGTATCAATCAATATTTAAACTTTTGTACTCATTATTTTGGTTTTAAAAAAATATATATTTTATTCTCGTTCAAGGTTGCTGCCCCAAAGTAAAGTTCTGGCTCCGCCACTGCCCCTCTCCCTTTCCATCCCACTCCTATCACATACGAAATTGAATTTCAAAGCTCCCTCTCACCCCTCCATGTTGTGCTCTTCTTCCCTCTCATGCCTCTCCTATTACTCAACATTTTCCACTCATTTTTTATATATTGGTACAGATCTTTGACATGTTCTTTACTCCCTTCATAAGACAACCCCAAGTTCCTGCTCACTTACCCAATATTCTTCATCATCCAATTCTTAGTTTTATCCTCTACTAGTTGCACAATCAAGTTTTCTCCACACCTCCATGCCCCATAACTGCCAGCGGTTGGACCAGACCCGCCGCAACATTATCAACTTCTTCCCTACCCACAAGTCACTACCACTGAATTTTCTTCAAAAGGAACCACTGCCAGTCCCTCCCCATTGTTGCTAGATGATGAATCATCCACTTGCCATTCAGTAGGAATACTATACCCATCATCAAATGAATAATCCCTGTCCATTGTCACATCTCCTCCTCCTGGCTTCCCCAAGTCCACCATTTCACCATGTAATTTCAATTCAGCCATTAACGCCAAAGCACATTCCTTCTTCAATCTCAGTGAACTCCTTTCCCTAAACATAAAATAATAGCATCCTCCTCCCCTCAAATTTTCAACACAATAATTCGTTTCTATACATCCTCCTCATGTTGCAAGCTGCCCTCCTTCCTAATCACCACACTAAAATCATTTCTAATCTCACCCAACCCAACTTCTTGCATCGAACTTAAATTTCCTGCGTCCGGTGGCATCTCATATAGCATACACCCAGTCTCCCCCAAATTGTTATTTGGGCTAACCTGATCCAGCCCATTCCTCTCTCCCCAAATTATTAGGACTAGGTATAAATATTAATAATTGCACTTCTCTAGCAGTATGAATCCATTTTCTACTATATTTCACATATGGTACATCTGTAAGCAAATTCGGGTACCACCAGCTCCAACCTAACTAGTTAGACATCCAAGACTCTACATACTTCCAATTAAGTCGTATTTGTTGACCCCAACTCAACAAAGTTTGACACTTAAATGGGGTTGGCTACATAGAATTGTCCACTCGAGATGACACTGTGTGAAATAAATTTCCACAAACGAAATCATTTCTTATTCTATCTTTTTTCTTGTAATACCGTTCATTCATTTCTTCATTTTTTTCTTATCATCTAATCTCTTAACCACCCTTTCTATCCACCACTTAATGAATTTTCTCTTAGATGTTTCCTGCTTAATCATGTGCATAGAGGTCCCAAAAAATTGAAGGAGAAAAAAAAATGAAATGAAATGACAATTACATCACCAGAATTATGATTCACAGTAGTAAAAGATGAATAAAAATAGCTCTAAATGTTTGAAAATGACCTGAAATGATGGAAATAACAATTCCAAAATGAATTGATACAACAACCCAAGTAAAACCAAATTGTAAACTCACACAGTTAACCAGACAAATCACCATCGATTACAAACGCCCCAATAAAACACTATATAGGGTTTCGAGATACCAACATATACACATACATATATATAGGTAGAGAGAGAAAAAGAGAGAGAGAGAGAGAACGGTTGTTATGTTACCGATTGGGCGTTGTGCCAAGCGAGGCCTTTGTAGACATTAACAGAGAAGGTGCCGGTAAGATAAATGGTGGCGAGGCCAAGACCAGCTGTGAACGCTTTGAATGCCCAATCGCCTGCTTTGCTCGCCACTCCCATCATCTCCGCTTACTTTACTTTCTCTGCTTTTCTCTCCCTTTCTCTTCCTCCACTAATAAACCCCTCTTTCTCTGAGATTCTGAAGATGGGTATTGTCTTTTGATATGATATAAAAGTACAGTGAGGCTCATTTGGGCTTGAATACATGTGATCATTCCTCTTAGGTTGGGTCGCAAAATTGAAGGTTCCAGGTTTGAGGTAAGTCGACATATTTAACAAGTGAGCAAAAATTATATTTAGTTTGAGTTTAAGCTGTTTAATTTGTGACACGATTATTACATAAATTATTCATATATTATAATTTTATACACTCATATATATACATAATTATATATATAGTTATATATATGTTAATTGTTTGTAATTTGTTTGTTTGTTTATGTAAGTGAGAACTAATGTAGGCATAAAATGCAAAAAAAAGATTTTTATGATATCTTTTCAGTTGTTGAATCATTATATTATATTTTTGAGTTTATATATAGGTACAAAATTTATAATATAGTTTGATTTTAGGATTAAAAAAGTTACTAAAGAAGTCGTGTCATTATAACACGTGTTTATTAAACGGGTTACACGGTCAACACGGGTAACACGAGTTTAATAAACTAGTTGAGCTAAAGTTGAGGGTCTCTGACATGATTATTAAATGGGTCGAATAAAGATTGAATTGTTTAATAGAATAGTCATAGATCGACACGAACACGAATTGCCACCCCTTACTCTTGGGCCTTTCATGATTTTTTATTTATTATTATTGTAACCAAACTAAAGTGTATTAGAAAAAGTTTTTTTATTTTACACTTAAAAATCTACGTTGATCGGTAATGGACCTGAAGACTCGCCTTTTACTTTAGGAAGTAGAAAAAAATATTACTAGATTACAATATTTGGTTAGAAAAAAGGTAATTGATGATCAATTTTTGTCAAAGTTAAAATTGAAGTTGAGAAAATTCTAAATATATAGTGGATTATTGACAAATTGATTTTGGCAACTTGTGATTTAGCTACAATTTTTATTCTAATCGAGGTGAATTTCAAACCAAGATTCACATAGGTCAAATTTCACCGCTTGATTTCAATTTTAGTTGGGAGAAGTATTTTTTTTGGTAAAATTGAAAATCAAGTTTCAGAAAAATTTAAATTATGAAGTCATACCACACTGACACTTTAAAAGTAATGTTATATTTAAATTATAAACTCATACTACACTGACAATTTAAGGTTCCGTTTGGGTAGACACGAGAGAAAAGAGAGCAGAGGATAACATTTGTTATGAGAGAAAAGAGAGGAGAGGATAACAACAAACTCTATTCATTTTTGGATAAATAGGAGAGAAAAGAAAGGAGATGATAACATTCTTGTTTGGATAAGATAGGAGAGAGGATAACGACTAAATTACTATCATATCCTTTTATATTTATAGGACATGAGTGGAATAACAATTTTCTCTTTCTAATTGTTGAGGGCAGTTTTAAAATTATGAAAGTACTACTTAAACACTATCATTTCCTTCCTAATCTTCTCATTTTTGGGAGGATATGATATGAGGGATCCTTTCTTTTCTTTTAATAAAGTCTATCCAAACACAACATGGTCTATCATATCATTTCTTTTCTCTCCTTATTCTTTCAAATCCCTCGTTCCAAAGGAGCCATAAAAGGTAATGTTATGTTACCGATTAATCTTTGTGTAGGTGGCTTTGGGTCTTAATTTACCATCTTTTCAAAATATTTAAATACAATTTCTTGAATGTACGTGTGAAGTTGGTAAACACAGATTAACTCAAAATGAAAAGATGAAAATTAACTCAGTTTCATTTTTTCAAGCACAATTTCCATCCAATGTATTTTAGGTTTTTGTAAAACGATATGATATTTCTACTTCTCATCCAGTACATACGCTATATGAATCCGTCAAAGTTATAAATAACACTAAACTCATATATATATATATATATATATATATATATATATATATATATATATATATTGTAGAGACTACATATAGTAATGATGGTAAATTAAGACTCAAAACCTTGTTTAGTGGTAAATTAAGACTCAAAACTCATATATTAATTTACCATTGAACAAGGTAGATTCATACCATATTGTAGAGTCTAAATACAGTAATGATGGTAAATTAAGACTCAAAACCTTGTTCAGTGGCATTTTGCTAGATTTGTAACTCTCAAAACAGAACTATAGAACCAAAAAAACAAAAAACATGTATTTTAGTTATACTTGGATCTATTTTTTAAAATTTGAGTTACAAAATAGTTATAGTTTTCAGATAACAAAAAAAATCACGTTTCACTTAAAAATAATAATCATATTCTTGTTAAACCAAACACTCAGAAAAAAAATCACCGAATCTGACGTGAGCGTGTTGTTTTTATAATACCTGTGTGTATAAGACTCTTTACAAACACAAAATAACACCCTTACTTCAAATCCAAGCATTTAGCACAAACCCTAGAATCTCCAAGTCTTTAAACTCTACCAAAAACAAACTTTGAACCGATTAGAATGTAGAGGAAATAGAGAAGAACAACTTTCCTTCTTCCCTCAAGACCTCAAACTCACCTTAAGGCCCTTAAATCTAGAGAGAGGGGGAAAAAACAAAAATGGAGGAGAGAGAAACTCCATGGCTGGCCAAGAGAGAAATGGGAGAGAAAATGAAATATTTTGGTTGTCCCTTGACCACATATACACTTGTCTCTTACAACAATTGTAAGACTTTGTTGGATAAGGGTTTTGTACGTCGTAGTACATCACCTTGGGGACTCCGATACTCTTCACTAGTGAGAAGGACATATTTGAATAAGTTTGAGGTTGTGTTCATGCATGATGTCTTAGTGTACTCATCATTAGAGGAGGAGCATAAGAATCACTTGAGGATTGCGTTGCAAATCCTAAAGGGGCATCGACCTTATACTAGGTATGAGAAAAGTGAGTCTTAGTTACAGCAAGCAAAGTTCCTTGTGCATATGTTATTCTGTGAAGAACTTTTCAAGACTAGCAGCACCTATGACACGATTTACTCGTAAAGGAGTTAAGTTTATTTAGAATGATATTTGTGAGCATGTTTTCCTTGAATTGAAGGGTAGGTTAACTACCACTCCAGTCTTGATTATCCAGGAATATGGTTTGGGATATATCATTTATCGTGATACTTCACGGGACGGTTTATGATGTGCCTCAAGGCAAACTGGAAGATTTGTAGCTTATGGTTCCCAATAATTGGAGGCACATGCAAAATCACCCAATTTATGATCTTGACTTAGCAGTAGTGATTTTTGCAATGAAGGTGTGAAAACACTATTTACACGAGAACCAACGACTTTTTTCTCTCTTATTGCTCAACCAACTCTAATGAGTAGAGTGGTAGAAGGGCAATAACAAGATAATGAGATGGAACCCATTCACACTCGGACTTTGAGTGGCGAAGAGGTAGGAATTGGGCAATTCACTCTGATGGAGGTTTGTGATTCAAAAGGAAGATGTTTGTGCCCTTAACTTGTAGAGATCATGGACTCTAAAGAGTAATTATTACATAGTATGACCATTTCATTAGTCAAAGTACTATGGAGACATCACAAAATTGGTGAGGCTATATAGGAATGGGAACAGGGGGTCATTCCAAGTATTCCAAGTTATTTAACAATTGAGATACACCTTAATTTCGAGGATGAAATTTCTTGAATGTGGGGAGGTTGTAGAGCCCTGGATTTTTTTTCTTTATTTTAATTATGAGATAGTTATGATTTAAGTATGGTTACCTACTTAAGAGTACGTTTAGTGACTTAAACGGTTCTTTTGTGTTTTCGAGCACGGGCGTGGGACCCGAAATAGGTCGAGTTACCTAGATTGCGTCTATAGACTCTTGTGAGTTGGCATAGGGGTATAAGTGAACTTTAAAGGGCTTAAATGAAATCTAGAGAGAAGAATTGTTTTGTACGTAATTTGTGGATAGTTGCTTGGAGCAATGTGCATTTTTAAGAAAGTGAAGGGACTAAGTTGCAAAAACTTGCAATTCTAGTAAAAAAGTGTATATATGGTCAAAGGGAAACCAAAAAGTTTTATTTCTCTCCCATTTCTCTGCCATGGAGCTTCTCTTTTCTCCATTTTCATTTTTCCCCTCTCTCTAGATTTGAGGGCGTTAAGGTGAGTTTGAGGTCTTTAGGTAAAAAGGAAAGTTGTTCCTCTCTACTTACTCTACATTCTAATCGATTCAAAGTTTGTTTTTGGTGGAGTTTGAAGACTTGGAGATTCTAGGGTTTGTGCTAAAGGCTTGGAAGAGACGATGAACCATTTTCTCCTATATTATCTTGTGGCGAGGGATATGTGGTCTATGTTCTTGGCTGTGTTTGGCATGTTCTTGGTGTTTCCTGATTCCACGATGGAAATGATAGAGGCTTGAAGAGGGTGTACAGTGGATAGTTGAGCCAAAAATGCTTAAAGGGTCACTCCCCTTTATTTATGGTGGGGCTTGTGGTGTGAAAGGAATAGGAGATACTATGAGGGCAATGAGTCTCTTATTTGGTCTCTCAAATACAATATTTTGTGTTCCTTATTTTTTGGGTAAATGAGTAAACTTGTATATCCGAGGGTCAGATTATGAATTTTATTGATAATTTAAGATTATAGTTGGTTGTGTTCGGCTTTTTGTGTATTCCCTTGGGAGCACATTCCTCTCGAGCACCTTTTAATGAATTATTACTTGTCAAAAAAAATTCTTGATATGGTCAGATTTGACCAATCTTGTATAACTTTCGAAGTTGGCCAATCATGCATAATTTTTCAAAGTTTGCCAAATCTGTTATGATTTCGTAGTTTGGTCAATCACACTTAATTTTTGGAGTTGGACCAATATTACATGATTTTTGGAGTTAGCCAATCATGTATTGTTTTCGGAGTGTGACCAAATGTGTATGACTTGGGAATTATGACTAGATGTTTAAGTCATGTTGTAAGAGTAATTGAAAATTGTGTTTATTGCCTTGAATTGTGGATATAATGTTATCTTTGTTTATGTTGTTGAATAAGTCATAAGTGATATAATTGGAAAAGCATGCCATGTAGTTGGAAAGAAACATCATGTACATTATTGGGTATTTCATGTAATTGGATAAGTATCACATGTTACATTCATGCATCGTCGCTTAAGTTGGTTTGAACATTCCTACTGGAAAAGTTGTCGCTCACCCCCTTGCCATAAACATTTCTATAAATAAGGAGCATGTGATCGAGGAGGCTTAGAAATGCTAGGGCTTGGAGCACTTTACTTTTGATCTTTTGTATATTTTGAGTATGTATGTCATGTTGGGCATTTAGAAAAAAAGTTGAAAATGATTGAGGAACAAGTGTATTATGTATATGCAATTGTTTCTATTTAATTTTCCCTCTTGATTCCTCAAGGATGTATAATTTTTAGACATGTTATCTATTCTTTTGAGATGAATATAATTTGGATATATGTTGGATCCTTATATTTTCTTTATAAAGTTAGTTTATTTCAAATGTACAGACAACTTTTGGTCATTTATTTTGGTTTAGACACATCTGGGAAGGAATGCATGCATGTTTTGGAGAATTACTGAAATTTGGCCAAGTATGAAATGATTTTTTGTTACTGTATTGCAACACTGATTTCCTTAAGTGCTTGAGCATTGATTCTCTAAGTGATTAATCACTTACACCCAAAAAAGGGTTGTTGGCTTATCGTCGAAAACATCGACCTCCCACAAATGCGGTAACAACCACTTTGCCGTCCAAAGCGTTGACCTATAACATTTAGGGGTGCACAAAAATCCGCTCAAACTAAAAAATTGAATCGGACCAGACAGTTTGGTTCAATTTTTTACAGTTTGGTATGGTTTCGTGTCCTGGATCAAACCAAACCAAACCGAACAGTTTTCATTATATATATATATATATATATACATATATACATATATATATATATATATATAAATTTATAAAATATAACATATAAGTTATAATAGTATATTAAATAACTATAATACATTATAGTGATTACACACCGTTGCCCTTGCTACTACTCTTTCTCTCTTATCTTTTTTTTCAACACGTCGTTCTTCTCTCTCTCACACTTCTCGCATCTATTTCTAAGTAACCATAATATCCATTCTATCTCACACTTCTCGGTTGCTGCTGACCACTATAAGTCATCCATCCTCCTCCATTGTCCATATATTCATCATCATTCGGTAAGATTTCTTTTGGGTCTCTTGTTCCCCTTATTTTCTACCCCTCTCTCTAAAGTCGGAAGCTGTTGACTCGAGGTACGGTATCTTTCAATCTCCTTTGCGTTTCACATTGTGTATGCAGAACTCAGAAGTGTATGTATAAATATGCATGAATTATATGACTCTGGTTTGTACTTGTTAATGATGTTAATTAATTAGCACTGAGTTTCACAAAAATGTAATAAATCATTTAGTATATGGAAGTTGATTAGTTTTAGAAGTAAATTATTAAACTTATGATATTGAGAATTTGTTTTAGAGTTGTGAGGTTTTTTAGTATGTATTGGAGCTACTGGACTGAGTGGGTTGGTTGAATGGTGTAAACCATCAATTATGATAGATTGAAATGCTAAGCAAACTTGGATTTCTTTATTATCTTTTTTTCTTAATAGTTCATTTATGCATGTTGAATTAAGGATTTGTATTTGCATAGTTTTGGATCTAAACTAGTAGAAATCATTGAGTCAAAATTCAGATTAGATTGAGTTTCAAATCTCATTTAATCATGGACCGATCTAAACCAAACCGTTTCTTCATGATTCAGTTTCATACCTAAAACGGTTTGGTTCGGTTACATGGTTTAGTGAAACCGAACCATGTGGTTTGGTGTATTTTAGAACCAAACCGAACTGAATCGTGTGTGCCCCTAACAACATCTCTCTATTGAATCAGCTGATATAATCTCGTAGAGATTCTCCCTTGCTCTGTCTCACATTTAGAAGATAGGTTACTAGCTTTCAGTGTCTACGAGCTGCGATGAAATTACTCACAAACAATCAACTCAAGTCTTTGAAATAATGTATTGATCTAGGTTTTAAGCTATTGAACAATGCCCTAGCAGAACCCTTCAAAGTGGTATGTACTGCTCTTCACATCATCTCCTCTGGCACCCTTTAGAGGTACATCAAAACCTTGTAGGTTTCAATGTGGTCGAGCGAATCCTTGGTCCCGTCAAAGTTTTCAAGGGTTGGCATCTTGAATTTGCTGGGTAAAGGACAATTCATCACTTCTGAGGTGAAAGGGAAATTGGTTTGTTGAACAAGGTTTTCAACTATAGCAGAGCCTTTTCTTTTTAGGGCATGAGTATGCTCTCTACTTTTGCTTTAAGGTCTTGCATCTGTAAGTCGTAATAAGAAGTTTCTATTGTTAAAAACTGTTGTGAACCAAGCACAATCACGAAATACGACACAAAATAAAAGAAACACAACACACAGAACACAAGAATTTACGTGGTTCGGTGATATGCCTACGTCCACGGCAAAGATTCGGCAAAAGATTTTACTATGCGAAAATCAGGAGATTACAAGTTTCAACCCCAAACCCTAGCTCTCACTTTCTCGCTCTCTTTATGCGTTTTCAATGTTTTTCTCTCGTTACTCACTCCAAACCCTTAAATGTTATATATCGGGGTACAAGAGAGTCCTAATCCAAGTCCAAAACCCGCAAGCAAAAAATGGGTTATAAATTTTTTTCATTTTTTGGGTCAAAACTGGATCGCAACGCAACTCGAGCTGAGACAAAATTTAGGCCACAACATAACAGTTTTCCCCACGTGCCCAGAGGCTCCATGAATGTGGGTTCCTGTGGGCACCGAATAGATGAGATTAGCCAAAATTGGTGGGCCTCCCACATGACTTTGTTGGCCTCTCACTCGACTTTGAGTGGCATCGTCTACTACCAGAGGACCATCATTTCTCACAGTGTTGTTTCCTTTTAGATTGGTTGGGTTACGATGACTCTTTGAGGGTGCCGAATCTATGGGAGGAAGGCACTGCAGGATTGCCACATTTTTTGCTAGAGCACCTAGATCAGGCTTTGATTGAGATTTTGAATCTGGTATTCCAACGTTGTGACACGCTCCTCGTCATTCGGGGCACTAGGCCATACTCCGGCCAAGTCCTCATAACCAAGGGCTCGTACACCTTCTCCACCCATAGAGGGATTCTGATATCCTTGGACCTCTGGGACACCATTTTTGCCGATGGGAGGGTTATGACTAGCAGAAGGGCCCTACTCGGCTTGCAAGTTGTGACCGACAGGAGGGTCTTGCCCCGGCTGGTAGGTTGTGACCGGTAAGAGGATTGTGATTGAGAAAAGGGTCTTGTCTGGCTGGCAGATTGTGACCGACAAGAGGGTTGTGATTGACAGGAAGGTCTTATTCGGCTAGCAGGTTATGACTGGCTAGAGGGTGCTGTCCGGCTGGCAGGTTATAACTGGCAAGAGGATTGTGATTGAAAGAAAGGCCATGTTCGGCCCCGATGTCTATCCCAGATCGTAGGTGCATCATGCTTCATGAAGAACAATTAAATTGTTTTCCACAGACGGCGGCGCTAACTGATGAAGCAAAAATCGCCGCACAATCAGGTTCGATGCTAGCCTACAAAAGACAAGAAAATAGAAATCAAAAGGACACCGGTGTGGTGCCGGCCAACTACGCTCCGATGATCAAGTCAAAATCAGAAAGGCTTAAGAAACTATAAAGGCACTCAAAAGGTATTAATTGCGTACCTGGTTAATGAGCCTCTTCAGTATTTATAGAGATTTGATACATTCTGTATCTAAGTAGGAAATTGACTCTTTGATTCTCTCACTTTTTCCAGGAGTGGGGGAATTACAATGTGCTTTATCCTTATCGCTTATCCTCTATGTCAACAAAGTTTAATTGGAGTCAAACTTCTCTATCATACTCTTTGGTGTAAACCTTGATATTTTGAATTTATGTAAATAAGAACATTCGATCGTTTTGTTGTTAATGGATCATTGAAATGTCAAAAATGCCTTTACATTAGGAGAAAATAAATAAAATTCACAGGATCAATAAACTTGACGTTGTCGCCCATGGGAAATCATTTTGTGGGTTGAAACGAATTAGAGGTCGTCACTAAGCTATGAAAGAATTGGGGGCAATGAAGCCAATAGAAGTAAGCCTTATCTTCCTTATCGATCTTGACTTTAACGTTTCACAACTGATTGATCAAGTCATTAAAAATGTTGAGATGCTATGAAAAAACTCAAATTCTCTCCCATTTGAAGCCTGTAGTGTTGTTTATTGGTACATGGCTTATTTTTCAAAGATTTTGACATATAAAAGCTTTTGAGTTTTTTCTAGATCTGTGCGATTCTTCATTAATCATGTTGTATGTGAACTCATATGGAAAGATTGATCCGCATGTCATTGGTGGTGTTGAATTTTTCATGTGAATTTATGGTTTTGGTTTTTTTTTTCCTAGATTTAACAAGTGCAACGAATAACTACTAGAGTCCATTAGTCAACGAATGTCAAGTAAAAATAGTGGAGCTGGATTGCATGATCAAATTGCACTTCTAGAGTGAGAGTGATGTAACCATAGTTCTATAGCAGTGGATAAAAATGGTTCATGTTCCATTTCTCTCCCAAGAGTGATATATGATAGAGGACTTCCACACTCTTATTTCAGCATGGTCAAAATTCCATTGAAGTTTCACGTGCATGAGGCCCTCATTATTGTAGGTTCTGGAGGAGTCACATAATGGACAACAGAAATTTTGAAAATTTACGCAAAATATTTTTTTTTCCAATTTAAGATATAACTTCTTGTGCTTTCTTCCTCAATGTTAATAAAATTTACTTTTCTGTTGTTGAACTTTCCACTATTTCCACAATTAAGATCTTTATCAAGATTAATCATAGTTGAAATCAAGGGATCACTTGTCTTAAAAAGAACATATGGATGATTTGACAAGAGAAGGGCTATAACACTTTCATTCAAGCTGGAGAAGAAAAACAGAAGAAAAACAAAAAAGTATTTACTCCATAATCCTACATGTAATAGGGTAAAAAAAACACGGTTAATATTATTTTTAAATATAAATTTAGAATTACATAATTATGACCCATACCATGCAGATATTGTCCGTTTTGCACCCTCTCATCTTGGTGCTCACGGGTTTCAAAATGCAGTTTGAAAGTGTCCATCTCAATAATTTATTCCCCTAGGCGATATGGGACGTCACAGTAATACTTCTTAAGAGATTTTATTAAACTGGTCGAAACCAAACTATTTAATAGAGAAGAATACACCTGGGTGTTCCCAAACTCAACATAAGTTGATTTACCTTACAATAACTTGTAATTAATTAATGTCTAATTATGCAATTTATTACCTTGAATAGTAAATTAATGATACAAAATGAATATAATAATTATGTATGAACATGATGAATACTTAATCATCATTATGTTTGCCTTAATCCCTTATTAATGGAATTGGTTAACTATGTGTGGAGGGAAAAACCTCACCAACAAAAAGATGACACGTGTAACTTCCAACAGGGCAATAACTTGGTGACCACCTCATCACAGCAAGTCCACATGGCATCCCACAAAGCACAAAATCAGCAACTGAAATGAGGATGGCTTGATTGATGCAATAAAATCACTATAATTGGGGAGAAAATTGCGTATCTCCCCAATCAAGGAAAAGTTATAGGCTAATTGTATTCCAAAACACAACATAAAAAAAAGGGTAAACGTACCAAAGCAAAAATAATATTTTTCCATACAACATTTTTTTGAGTGTTCATTGCTAGAATTTACTTCCAGTAACTGGTGAGTAGATTTTTGCATCTACACTTTGGCGCCATCTGTGGGAAACATTCACTGAATTCCCCAGGAGAGCTCATGTCAGTGCAATTACGCTCCAGAACCGTGATAGGCCAGCAATCGCCCATCCATAGTCGTGCAATGGAGTAGAGCCCAACACAGGAACAAATGTTACAGCAGTTGCAGGAACAACTAGAAAAATCCAACAAACACAATGAGCTACTTCAGGTGAGGCTGGCTCAACTTATCAAAAAATAGACTAAAGATCCCGCACTAGAGCGAGAAGGTTCTGGAGAACATGACTCGCCTCATGAGAAGTCCCAACTACCAGCCCGATCAGAGCATTATGGTTCCAGACCAGACGCCCCATTCTAATTAATAGCCCATCGACTAGAAAAATTTAATACTCAAATCAAATATTTGAAAAATCAGACCCCTGCGGAGTTGGCAATGCATGTAACCAAGAGAGTGGTCCAATCGTCTTTTAATGAAGAGATACGAAAATCCTTGAATCTGATGAAATTTGTCCCCTCGAGCTTCACAACCTTCGACAGGATGACCGATCCCATTGGTCATCTGTACCATGTGCAGCAGAAGATGACACTAAACGCCGAATACGAGAACCTCATGTGCAAAATCTTCCCGACCAGCTTAACAAGGGGTACACTAACTTGGTTCAAAACAACAACCACCAGAGACAATCCCTAGTTTCCATAGATCGTGCGAACTCTTTATTGCGCAATATATTGGGAACCAGAGATAGAAAAAAACCATATCATCATTCTTCACCATGAGGCAAGCAAAAGGAGAGACTTTAAAGTCCTTATTGACTAGATTTAACCTAGAAATGTCCTTGATAGACGACTGTGACCCAGCTGCAGCAGTGGAGGCCTTTAAGGTGGCTATGATTCCCAGCTCAAAATTTTATTCGTCTTTGGTTAGAAGGACTCCCAAAAACATGGGAGACCTGAAAGTCAAGGCACAGGGATACCTCAGCCTCGAGGACGATGAAGCTATGCGGTAGCAAAGATTGGCCTTGGTGAGCGTGAGCGCTCAATCAAAAAACATGGTAACAAAATCGAGGGACTAGAGCAGAGCTCTGCCGACCCTCGCAAAGCCAAAGAAGAAGCTCAGATATGAAGAGAAAAATACAGCCTTGAAATGTTCTCTGGCGAGACTCTACCAAGAGAACAAAGACAGAGGCATATTCTGGACATGCCTCCTATCAGGATCCCAACAAAACAGAGGGACCGGAATAAACATTGTGCTTTCCATCGGGACTACGACCATACTACCAACGAGTGCAGGAATATGAGGGGGTAGACCGAAGCGATCATAGCTAAAGGTGGACTAGCTGAGTATGTAGTAAGAGATTAGGCCGAGCGGAATGAACGCTGGTCGCCGAGCGTAAAGGGGAAAACCAGAACTTGAATCTTTTCCGAACGATCAACACCATACATAGATACACAAGTTAGGAAGACCGAAGTGTGGGCTGATCCCACATTTGCTGGGCAAAAAAACTACAAAAATTAGATGAGGTAAATTCAATTCAAGGCAAGGACGACAGCGTCTAGATCACGTTCGAAGATCTAGACCTGACGAAAGTACAACTACCACATGAGGATCTATTGGTAATCAGCCTCTTGGTAGCTAACTGTCGAATCAAGAAAGTGCACATTGATGCAAGGTTGAGCGCCAACATCATGACCCTCAGGGTTTACGAGCAGCTAGAACTCGGAGCGGATCAAATCAAATCAGCTAAAAATTCACTTGTGGGATTCGACAAAAATAGTGTCACCCCAGTTAGGGTAATTTCATTATCAATAACAGCAGCTCAAAGGACAGTGAAGGAGTAGTTCATGATAATAGGTGTCCGTTCCTCTTGCGACCTCATTATGGGTAGGGGTTGGATCCACAAGATGCATAGAGTCCCCTCTACCCTGCACCAATTAATGAGATGATTGGCACCGAAAGAAAAAGGAATAATGGACCTTCTTGGCAATCAGGTGACGGCCAAAGAATGTTATGCACTGACATTTAAGCACATGCTAGAGAAGGGGAAGGCTCGCACCGACGCCGATCCTCAATAGTAATCACAAAAACACAATTGTCCAGAGCAAGAAGAGGAAGAAGAACCCGTGCTGACCATAGAGCCCCTCTAAATAGCACCACTCAGTGAAAAGGGACAAGATTGGAACACCCAAATCGGTTCACTTTTATTAAAATATGAAAATGAGGAACTAAATAAGGTGCTGCAAGAAAATGTTGATGTATTCGGATGGAGCCACCTAGACATGCCCGAGATGGATCCAACCCTAACAAGTCATAGTCTGAATATGGATCTAACGAGTACCCCTGTCAAATAGAAGCAAAAGAGGTTCACCCTAGAAAGGAACAAAATAATTGCAGAAGAAGTAGACCAACTGTTACACGCAAGGTTCATCAGAGAGGCAAAATATCCAGATTGGATTTCGAACGTGGTAGTGGTGAAGAAAAGGAACGAGAAATCAAGGATTTGTATCGACTTCACTAACCTGAACAAGGCTTGTTCGAAGGACTGTTACCCTCTTCCAAATATCAATCAGAAGGTAGACGTAACAACTGGATATGAATGATTAACCTTCTTGAACATATACTCAAGTTATAATCAAATCCTGATGGATCCGAATGATGAAGAAAAGAAGTCATTCATCACAGAAGGTAGGACTTACTGCTACAAAGTAATGCCTTTCAGGTTGAAGAATGTGGGCAACGTACCAGCTCCTGATCAAAAAATCTTTAGAGATCAAATCGGGAATACGGTAGAGACATATATAGATGACATGGTAGTTAAAAGTTGAAGGAAGGAATATCACTTAGAGCACTTGCAAGAAGTGTTCGACATCCTCAGAAAGTATGACATGAAGTTAAACCCACTGAAATGCTCGTTCGGGGTATCCTCCAAACAATTCCTCGGACATATGGTCAACCGCACAAGAATTGAAGAAAGTCTCGCACAGGCAGCAACCATTGTCCAGAGCTCCAATCCAAAAACTCATAGGGAAGTACAAATCTTGATTGGGCGAATATCGGCACTAAAATGATTCAGCTCACGACTCTCTGACAGATGCAAACCATTCTTCAATGCCATCAGAACGAATGGAAAAGACTTGTGGGGAAAGGACCAGCCAAAAGCACTGAAGAGGCTGAAAGAGTATATGTCGAGCCCTTTGATCCTTTCGATCCCAAAAAAAGGAGAACCATTGTATCTGTACCTCGCAGTATCTCAAATATCAACAAGTGCGGTGCTAGTCAGAGAGAAGGATCGAAAGCAACATCCAGTGTTCTATACCAGCAAGACAATGACTAACGCTGAACGGAGATATTCTAAAGCAGTAAAGTTAATCCTGGCTTTAGTGCATACAAAGAAGAAGTTGAGGCATTACTTCGAATCTCACACCATAATAGTGCTGACGACTCTGCCCTTAAGGGTAATCCTCAACAAACTAGAGATATCGGGAAGAATGATGAAATGGGCAATGGACCTCAACTTTGCTGATCGTAACATAGAAAAAGAAATACGTTCTTTTGGTGACAAATTATTTCCCCAAGTGGGTTGAGGCAGAAGCTTACACTTCTATGACATACTCCGAGATAAAGAAGTTCATTTGGAGCAACATCATTTGCCGTTTTGGTCTCCCAATGTCAATAATCATGGACAACAGAAAGAATTTGGATAACCACTCCGTTCAGAAATTATTTTAAAAATATGGGATAAATTAGAAGCTTTCCTCGAGATCATACCCCAGGGAAATGGTCAGGCCGAAATCACAAATAAAACCATATTTGCCAATATCAATAAAAAACTAGAGGATAAAAAAGGTCGATAGCTAGAAGAATTACCGAACGTGTTGTGGGCTTGTCGAACAATCCCTCCACGTCCGACCAGGAACAGTCTGTTCAGTCTGGCCTACAAAACAAAAGCAGTGATGCCACCCGAGCTCAACATCCCAACCCTTAGGACAGAAAGGTTCGAAGAAGAAGAAAATAACCTACAAATCGAGCGTGATTTGGATTTGTTAGAAGAACGAAGGGAAGCCGCACAAATCAAATTGGCGGTATACTAGCAAACCATTCACAACATCTATAACAAGGTTAGACCCAGGACTTTCGAACAAGGAGATTGGGTCTTACAGATTACATAAACTAGGGAAGACCATATGAAATCATCGAAGTAATTGGGAAAGGAACTTATAGATTACATAAAGTGCACGAAGATAGGGTATTAATTAAGAAACCATAGAACTCAATACATTTAAAAAGGTATTACGTGTAAACTCCTAAGAGTGATTTCTTTCAATTCAATAAATGAAACGAGAGATTGGAACCATCCTTTATGAATTGAGTTCCACGTCGAATTAGTGGGCACGCAACCTCGGGGTTAATATAGCAAACCCCACCCAAAATACGCAAAGGCGGAAGAGTTACGCAGCGGAGAAAAATTACTGCACAATCCCACTATCTTGCCCTTTTTAGTTTCAAAATATGAATGAAAATGGCTAAGGCATGACTAGCCGAATGTCGAATATGAATGAAAATGGCAAAGGCATGACCAGCCGAATGCCACATATGAATGAAAATGGCTAAAGCATGACCAGTTGAACTGTTAAAATCACCAACTATAACTATTATCCTGATTTTATGGGATTGTATTCTAGGCTGTTAGTTTTTGGATATTATAAGCTGTATATTTCAGATTTATAGGTTATTAGTTTAGGCTGTTAGTTTCCGGATATTGTAGGCTGTATATTCCTGGATTTATAGGCTATTTTTTGCCTATATATGCTGTCCTTGTACATTGCTAAAAATATATCAAAAATTTTCATTATTTCACATGGTATCAGAGTTAAATGCTCTCTGGGAATCCATGTAAATTTGTGGTCTGCATTGCCTCATAAAAGAATTTCTTCCAGCTTTTTTTCTAGCCTAAACTACTATTTTCTTGCCTTCTTCTAGTTCTATTTTTTCAGCCTACTTTGCCATTTTTTCAAAACCATTTTTTCCTTTTCAGACTGGTCTTCTTAAGTCCAACTTTCTTTCCACTTCTATCCAAAATCATGACTGAGGTTTTCGAATCTACCAATCAGCAAGTCATCAATACTGCAGTAAGAGAGTTCCACAATATCTAACCAGGTTTACGTCTCAATGAAAAAACTATTTGAAATGGTCTCAGTTTGTTCAAACCTTCTTGGAAGGGAAGGGCAAACTGAGTCATCTTCTTGGGACGGGACCAAAACTAGTTGATCTGAAGTTCGCTGCGTGGGATGAAAAAGACTCGATGGTGATGTCCTGGTTATGGAATTCGATGATGCCAGAAGTTAGCGATACTTGCATGTTTTTGACAACAGCAAATGAGATTTGGGAGTCTTGTAGGCAGACTTATTCTAAAGTCCGCGATGTTACACAAATCTATGATATTAAGACAAAAATCTCATTTACCAAACAAGGTAACCGCTCGGTCAATGAATATGCTAAGACTTTACAAAACTTATAGCAAGAGTTGGATCATTATCAATGTATTGAGATGAAGTGCAACATTGATTCAGCTTAAACATTATATGGAAAAAAAGGGAATTTACACATTCTTGCCGGATTGAACGTTGTGTTCGATCCTGTCCGAGTACAAGTGTTAGGAAATGAAGAATTTCCTTCACTCAATGAAACAATTGCCATAATTCATAGAGAATAAGGAAGAAGAGGAGTTATGATGGAGACTCAATTGGAATATGGTTCAACCTTAGTTACAAAAGTTGTAAATCTGAGAGCTATGAAATCAGACTAGTCGAATGCCTATTCCAGTGGAGTAAGAGGAAATAATGGACTATTAGAAGGATCAAGAGCGGGTAATAAAGACTCTTTATGGTGTACCTACTGTAAGAAGCAGTGACACAGTAGGGAGAGGTGCTGAAAACTCTATGGTAAGCCCTCAAATACTCAAAATACTTCTTGGACAAAAAAAAGCAATCAAGGAGGAAGGTGAGGACATGCACATTTGACCTCAGCACAATTAGGACGAGAATGATAATTCTCTCGGGAACGATCCGAGTTCAATAGAGAAGAGAATGGACTGAGATATTTTCTGGGGACATTAGAGAAACTTACGAATGGTGCATATACTTGTTCCTTGGCTTTTTTAGGTAACTCTCAATCCTATGCACTTAATATGTCAATCTCGAAAGGAACTTAGGTAGTGGATTCTGGGGTTACGGATCATATGACCCAAGCATCCCATGGGTTTTTCTCTTACAGTCCTTGTCCTAGTAATAAGAAAATTGTTACTGCTGATGGAACACTAGTTACAGTTGCTAGTCGAGGCGATATAGTTATAAATCAAAACTTTGTTTTAAAAAATGCTTTGCATGTGCCGAAATTGTCTACCAATTTAGTTTTAATTCACAAGCTTACAAGTATTTGAACTATATGGTAACCTTTTCTTCAGCACTTTGTAAATTTCAGGACCAGAGCACGAGGACAATGATTAGACTTTCTAGGGAGAGGAATGGACTCTACTTTATTGAGGTACCTGATGGGAAAAATAACACTAAGGCCCTGTTTGGATTGGCTTTTGAAAAGCAGTTTTTGGCTTTTCAAGCTTAAAAGCATTTTCGGAGAGTGTTTGGATTGGTAAGGCAGGAGAGGTTCGGAGTCCAACAAGAGCGTTCAAAGGAAGCTGGTGAGTACCAGCTTCCTTATTTAGCTTCTACTTCTCTTTTTCTTCTACGTAAAAGTCAAAACAAAAGCTCTGCCAAATAGGGCCTAAAGATCCTATTCCATTGTCTCTACTTTCTGAGTCTTCTCTTTCCAATAAAAATAAAATGTGGTTATATCATCTTCGTCTTGGTCATCCTTCTTTCAGTATTCTTAAAATAATGTTTCCTATTTTGTTTAAAGGATTTGATTTGGATATGTTTCATTGTGATGTTAGTGAACTTACAAAACGTAAACGTGTTTCTTTTCCAATAAGTAATACAAGATCTTCAATACCTTTTACTCTAATTCACAGTGATGTTTGGGGACCTTCTACAGTTCATAATATTAACGATTGTACTCGTGTGTCATGAGTTTTTCTCTTAAAACAAAAATCATATGTCAATTCCACCTTTCAAAATTTTTTCCACATAGTAAAAAACCAATTTGGGGTTGAGATAAAGAGACTTCAATCTAATAATGCTAGGGATTACTCTAATCAAGTGTTATCACCATTCTTCAAAGAAAAATGAGTCATTCATAAGTCTTCATATGTCAACACACCAAAACAAAATGGAGTGGCAGAACGAAAAAATGTTCATCTTTTAGTTGTTACCCGAACCATTCTTTTTCAAAAAAATATTCCAAAAAATTATTGGGGGGAAGTTGTTTTAACTGCTACACATTTGATTAATAGATTACCCACTCAAGTTCTTGATTATAACAGTCCCATGCAACTATTTTTAATTTTTTTCCTGACTTCAAAGTAACAAGTCACCTAGTTCCTATGGTTTTTGGGTATACGTCCTTTGTTCATATTCATTCGAATAAATGTAGGAAACTTGATCCAAGGGATCTTAAGTGTGTTTTTGTTGGATATTCTTCTACACAAAAAAGGTATAAGTGTTATCTTCCTCCAACAAAACGATTCTTTGTCTATGTAGATATAACATTTGTTAAAACTGAGAATTACTTTCCAAATCCTTATCTTCAAAGGGAGACATCATTTATGGAAGATAAGGATAGAGATTTGTTTTTGCTTGATCTTTCATCCTTCCTATCCTCATAAAATCAACATTCGTCATTATCCAATCCGTCATCATCCGTTTCCATTCCTATACCAAGTACTCCTAGTATAGCAGGAAAGGATAAACAGATTCAGAGCGCTACTCGCCCATTGTAGGTATATTCAAAGAGGAAAGAACCCCTTTGTTCAACCTATGCAGGTTCTTGATTCTGAACCAAGCTCTGGTGCTGATAATGTTAAGGTAAATCCTAATTCTGAAGATTATGAACGAAATGGGCATGTTGTTGATGATTATGATCTTCCTATTGCAAATAGAAAATGTGTTAGGAAGTGTACTCAGCGGCCTATATATCTATTGCCTCACTTTGTGTCCTATAAGAAGTTGTCTAATGGTCATACAAGTTTTCTTATCCACCTCAATACTATTATTATCCCAAAAATTGTCTCTGAAGCATTGGGAAGTAAAGAGTGGAAAGAAACTATGAAGGTTGAAATGGATGTGCTTGAGAAGAACAAAACATGGAACTTGGTGGAACTGCCTCAAGGAAAGAAGCTAGTGGGATGTAAATGGGTCTTCGCTGTGAAATACAAGGCAGATGGTTCACTTGAACTGTATAAGGAAAGGTTAGTAGCTAAGGGGTATACTAAAACCTATGGGATAGATTATCTTGAAACATTTGCTCCTGTTGCAAAAATGACTACTATAAAAAAACCTATTGTCTTTAGCAGCTAATTGTGGCTGGAGTTTGCATCAATTTGATGTAAAAAATGTCTTTTTACATGGTGATCTTAATGAAGAAATCTATATGGAGGTTCCTCCAGGGTTTGAGTCAGAAAAGAATAAGGTGTGTAAGTTGAAAAAGGCACTTTATGGCTTAAAACAGTTTCCTAAGGCCTAGTTTAGTAGATTTGCTAGCGTAATGAAAGCTTTAGGTTACAAACAAAGTCAGGATGATCACACATTGTTTGTTAAACATCCTGATTCATAGGGAGTTACAGCTCTATTAGTCTGTTTGGATGATATAGTGGTAACAGGGGATGACTTGCAAGGAATAGAGGCATTTAAAAGGTGTTTTTTTGCAAGAGTTTAAGATTAAAGAACTCGGCAGGTTAAAATACTTCCTTAGCATTGAAATGGATCACTCTCGACATGGGATTCTTATATCCCAACAGAAGTATGTGTTGGATTTATTAACTGAGACAGGGAACCTAGGGTGTAAACCAGAGGAGACACCCATTGAACAGAATCACAAGCTTTGTGAAACTCCAGAAGATACGGTGGTAGATAGATAATCCTATCAGAGATTAGTTGGCAAACTAATCTATCTTTCTCATACTAGACCAGACATAGCCTATGTTATAGGAGTGAGTTAATTTATGCGCAATCCAAAAGAAGTACATCTTCAAGGAGCACATCAAATTCTACAGTACTTAAAAGGAACTCTAGGAAATGGAGTGTTGTTTAGAAAAGTTAGTGAATTAGCATTGGAAACATACACAGATGCAGATTATGCTAGATCAGTTGATGACAGAAGATTGACTTTAGGCTACTGTACATTCCTCGGAAGCAACCTTGTAACGTGGAGAAACAAAGAGCAAAATGTAGTTGCAAGGTCAAGTGCAGAAGCTGAGTTCAGAGCTATGGCATTAGGAGTTTGTGATCTTCTATGGTTGAAAATAATTTTGAAAGATCTGAAGATTGCATGGGAAGGACCTATGAAGCTATATTGTGATAACAAATCAACAATTAATATTGCACATAACCATGTGCAACATGATCGCACCAAGTGTGTCGATGTAGATAGATATTTTACAAAGAAGAAGTTAAATAGTGGACTGATTTGTACTCCATTTGTGTCAATTGAAGGTCAACTTACAGATGTGTTAACTAAAGGATTGAGTGGTTATGCATTTTGGTCTATTATTAGCAAGATGGGAATGAAAAATATACACTCACCAACTTGAGGGGGAGTGTTAGAATCACCAGCTATAACTATTATCTTGATTTTATGGGATTGTATTCTAAGCTGTTAGTTTCCAGATATTGTAGGTTGTATATTTCAGATTTATAGGTTGTTAGTTTCCATATTTGTAGGCTGTATAGGCTATTTTTTGCCTATATATGTTGTCCTTATACATTGCTAAAAATATATCAAAAATTCTCATTATTTCAAAGCCAACTATGAATGAAAATGGCTAAGACATGACCAATCGAACACCACATATAAATGAAAATGGCTAAGGCGTCGCCAGCCGAACGCCATATATGAATGAAAATGGCTAAGGCATGGCCAGCTGAACGCCATATATGAATAAAAATGGCTAAGGCATGACCAACCGAACGCCAACTATGAATGAACTTGGCTAAGGCATGACCAGCCGAACGCCACATTTGAATAAAAATGGCTAAGGCATGGCCAGCCAAATGCCACATATATATGAATGAAAATGGCTAAGATATGGCTAGCTGAACGCGAACTATGAATGAAAATGGCTAAGGCATGGCCAGCCGAACGCCAACTATAAATGAAAATGGCTAAGTCATGGCCAGCCGAACACCGACTATGAATGAAAATGGCTAAGGCATAACCAACCGAACGCCACATATGAATGAAAATGGCTAAGGCATGACCAGCCGAACACCAACTGTAAATGAAAATGGCTAAGGCATGGCCAGTCCAATGCTAACTATGAATAAAATGGCTAAGGCATGGCTAGCCGAACGCGAACTATGAATGAAAATAGCTAAGGCATAGCCAACTATGAATGAAAATGGCTAAGGCATAGCCAACTATAAATGAAAATGACTAAGTCATGGCCAGCCGAACGCCAACTATGAATGAAAATGGCTAAGGCATGGCCAGCCGAACGCTAACTATGAATGACAATGGCTAAGGCATGACCAACTGAATGCTATATATAAATGAAAATGGCTAAGGCATGGCCAACCAAGCTCCAACTATAAATAAAAACGGCTAAGTCATGGCTAGCCGAGCTCCAACTACGAATAAAAATGGCTAAGGCATGGCTAGCTGAGCGCCAACTACGAGTAAAAATGGCTAAGGCATGGCCAGCCAAAATGTCAAATGCAAGTCAATATGAGCTAAATACTACAAATTGAACATCAAGTCAAAATAAACGCAAAGTTTTCATTAAGTAAATATGTTATTTCAAAAACTCTCATAAGAATTGAGACCAGTTATAAAAAAAAAAAAAAAGAGGCTCAAGATTCATCGTTCTGCGGAGTTGCGTCAGTCGAATCAGAAAAAGCAATTGACACATCGGCAAGCTCAACGGGATCAATATCCACAGCTCCAGGGGCTACAGTAGTATTCAGAAGATCCAGAATCTCCTTCACCTTTTCGCCCACTTTCCGATCCTAATAAGACGAATCCTCAATGCCCATCTCCTCATCATACTCACCAAGGCCACTAGAGTAGGTGCGCTCTTCAGCAGAAGTAGTAACAGTAACATCATCAAACCTATCTCAGTAAGCCTCGGCATTATGGATCTGGACAGTCCGGGATAGCCTACCGAACATGGCCTTAGTTCCTGACTCCAACTTCAGAACTCTCTACTGAATGGATTTAGCGTTCAGCTCTAATTTGTTGGCCTTAGACTCAGCAATGGCCCATTGCAGATTAGCCTCATCTTTCTCCTTTTGGAGCTGCTCACACAAAGTTTTGCTTTTCTCAATTTTAGCTCAGAAGGCTTTGGAATTTTCATTCGACACCTCCTTCATGGCAGCTTTGAAGTCAGCTTCAACTTTTCTCAAAGGAGGACCACCGAGCTCGGTCTGTTTACTGCCTTTGCGACGCATAGCCTTAGACAAACTCATTTTCTTCACCCCAGAATACTTTCTGGAGATAACCTTTAGGGTCTGAGAGTCAAGCAGATAAGAGGGAATGAGAAGATTGTTCCACACTTTGTCCTTTAAGGTTTGCAAGCGAGCTTCAACCTTCGAGCGTGGAAGCAAATCCCTAACTACACCAAGGTAAATATAGATATACTTAAAAGGTAAAACTTCACAAATCACACAATTACAATAAAGTTCAAGAAAGGAATCAAACGAGGGTATACCTACTTTGCTGAACTTCTGAGGGATCGGATATTTATCAGAGGATGGAACTTTTTGTTTTCCCCCAACGACTACGAGCTGTTCTTTCCAGCCTTTGTCCGAAGTTAGATAACCGGAGCATAGCAATTTGCCCAGTCGGGGATAAAAATGATAACGATTCTTCTCATGTTTCGTGACACACACTTAATAGCAAGCGAGAAGATCGTCAAACCCTAACTCAATTTTTCTAGTACGATTCAAGGCAAGAATGCTAGAAATAACCTAAAGAAATTAGGATTAACCTGAAGAGGAGCCAAATTCATCTGGCAAAGGACCGTGTGATAAAAGGGATGAAGAGGAAAATGGAACTTTTTGGCCAAAAATACCATCTCACCTTCACCCAACCCTTCCCCAGAAAGGAAGTTCAGATCTGAAGGGTAATGCCTAAGGGTAATATCGGAAGAGTTGTCAAAATCTACCCTAAGTTTCCCCAAATTGACTAAAACCCTAGCCGAATCAAAAGGGTCGGCCTCCTCAGAACCAGACTCAGAAGGTGCACTACTCTCTAGAACCACTGGCTTAAAGGAAGGAGCATCAACAGGGGTGGCTGGAGGAAGGAAACCCTCAGAAAAAGAAAACTCATCCTCACTCTCATTTAGGAAATCGTCAACGAATTGATAAACCTCCATGTCCTCCAAACCTGTCGACGATCTCTATTCTCCTCACTTTACTCATACTCTAAAATAAATAATGAAAACTGAAAAAAGAAGAACACTAACCTTGGAAGTAAGAGGAATGAAGACCACTAAAGAACTAGAATCACCGGAGGAAAAGAAAGCAGCACTGCAAGCAAAGTCCATAAACAGCAAGCAAAAGGATTTTGTGTATTTAAAAAGACCCAGCATTTCAGTGGCCGCAAGGGGCACGAACCCCAAAAATCAGAAATCGTGTTGACACAACCATCGCACATTAAAAATTAAAATCCTTTTCAACTTCTAAACCAGAAGATAAAAGAGATTTTGTGGCAAAGTGTGGAGGGAAAAACCTCACCAACAGAACGATGACACGTGTAGCTTCCAACAGGGCGAGGACTTGGCGACCACCTCATCATAGCAAGCCCACATGGCACCCCACAAAGCACAAAATCAGAAACTAAAATCCTGAAATGGGATGGCTTAATTCATGCAATAAAATCTCTGTAATTGGGGAGAAAATTGTGTATCTCCCCAATCAAGGAAAAATTATAGGCTAATTGTATTCTAAAAGACAATATAAAAGAAAGGGCAAACGCACCAAAGCAAACAGACAATTTTTTCATACAACATTTTTTTGAGTGTTCATTGCTTGAATTTACTTGCAGAGTAAATTTTTGCATCTACACTATATGTACTTGATCCATGGCTTTCTACATTCGGTTGAAGTTTTAATGAAATTTATTGATGGTGTTAAAAGGAATTTGAATTGTAGTAGAATATTTTTCCACACTTTACTTTATCTAGAGTTACTCATTTATAGACTCTTTGTACATTTTTGAAATTGAAATCCCTTTATTGAAGGGATGAGATACTGACCAATTCCTTGATTGAAGGAATGAGATACTATTCAATCCTATAATATAGGAAACAAATCACAAAATAAACTCCACCATTTACACATATGTTGTATACATATTCTCTCACTTATCACACCCCTGCAAGATGATCAGTCCTTGGACTATCAGCTTGAACTTTAGAGATGCAAACTGGGTGGGTGCAACCCCTCCCTAACATAATGATAGTCCACCTCAAGGTGCTTCGTTCTTGCATGAAAAACTGGATTTGAAGCGAGTGAAATTGAGCTCACATTATGACACCACAAGACCGACACATTTGTCAAAGAGATATGTAAATCACGAAACAAATGCCGTAACCAAAAATTTCTGCTGCTGCAAGAGCAAGTTGGCATATTTCTTCTGCATGTGTTAGGTGTAACCCATCACTGGATTGTATAGGCTTCCATTCCAAGAAAATATTGTAACGTTCCCAGATCTTTCATTGCAAATAGTTTCCCAACTCTAAAATGAGATGTAAAATTCGTTGCGCATAGTTTTTAATGATTATAATATCATCAACATATATATAGAAGAATTAAATGAATATCATTCTCATGAAACACAGAGAGAGAGTACCTCTCTATGGCACCATATATCCGAGCGACGACGTTTGATTCGAAAGAAGCATTTATTATTGGGTAGAATGTGCATTTTGGAAAAAGGGGGAACAAGCCCCTTTGAAGTGCATTGAACTCAGTACACAATGCATGCATATTTAGGATTTGGCTTGGGAATGCCATCTCTTAACCTAGTTACTATATATATATAGGATGAACAAGTTCATCATTGGAAATGGGTGGGTTGCGAGTCCGATGAGTTTGAAGACATGGTGGGTGAGGAAGAAAGTGATGGTGATGCATTATTAGGTACATCCATTGATAAGAAAGTTTGATTATTGTCAAGGAGCAAGGGTTGTGGGTTAGGGGATTCATAAGTAAGTGACAAGTAAAAGACGAGTATCTTCCACAGCTTGGCCAAGAAACGGGTCATTATACATATGGTAATTTATAATGAAGTGGTTTCGCTAGTAATCGGTTTATAAGGAAAATTGTGCTATTAAAAGCTTCAACCAGCCCAATATTCTGATCGCATAGACGCATTTGCTAAAAGAGTCAGACCCATCTCATCGACAAGATTTGAAAAGAGTCAGATCTACGCAGTTTTACTTCTGCATGTAGAGAGACTGTTTCTTTATTTTGAAGTCATGACCTCCAAGTCACAGTAGAGCAACTTTACCATTGCGCCAAGACTTGCCCACAAACACGGCCAAACTATCTAACACAAATCTCTTCTTTTTTCAGGTGAGGACCAACTGTGTCAAGATAAAACACTAAACACGACACAGTTAAGAGTTGAAAATAGGCAAATCGCACTCATAACATATTCCATGGGAAGAAAAGATTGGTATAACAAGACCTCCAAACTGAAGCTTCAAAGAGTCCATGCAGGTGATATATTCACACAACTGTTTCACACCAAAAGAGTAATTATCTATCCCATCTTTAGGAATTTAATCTACCACATGTTATCAATATAGTGAAAGGAATGGATTCGAAATAAATTTGCCACTTTAATAAAGCTAACTCAAGATTGAACACCCTTCACCAGAAGACAGTGAAGTTCCACTACAAACTTACGGTACTATGAGAGAGAGAGAGAGAGAGAGACTAAAGAAATACAATAAAGGTAATAATTTATTGAATGTGATTGCCTACTAAGTTAATAACTAGATGATCTACAACACTCTCTTGATAAAGCAGTTGACTGTTTGCCGGGATTCTTGGACAAGACACCATCTTCAAAGCTACATTGCTGAAGAACTGTTTAAGTTTGCTTTCCCCTCAAGTTCAACACCCTTACCGTTTGAAGGCATGGTACAACCAGATTTATTGCCACCATTTTTTCTCAGACAAAGATACAAGCTGTGCAAAAGAAAATGCAGAGATATCAACACATATAGCTATGTTACAAAGCACAAAAGAACATCTACTATAAAAGTAAAACAAACTATCACAACGAAGATACAGGCTACAAGAAGGTATTTTAACCAAATAATAGAAGTCCCATTCAAGTATCTGTTAGACTACCAATTGCCCCAAAAGCTCAAACTATTAGTGAGGGTGTAAGTTTGCAATTTAGATCCTCTAATGTGTCCCCTCACGTGTGGCCAGACTCTTCATCATGAATAGTGTCAATTATGCTTATTAGGATGGCAGCGAGGTTCAACCCCAAGACAGCCTGCTCTAATAGCATGCTAATCACCGTCTACTCTAAAGTCTAAAAGCTTGAACTGTTGGAGAAGGATATAACAATATATTTCAATGCTTCCCCTCATGTGTGGCTTCTCTGTGATTGTTTAAATTCAAAATATTAGACTCCCATCACATTAATTACCATATACTCTATGAAAGCTTAAACTGATAGAGAAGGTTTAATTTAAGTTTTATATGCTCTAAAAGTATCAATACTGGAAGCATCAATTGATCTCATGGGAATTCACTTTCAGAAAAGGAGTCATATTATCAGTGTGAAATTTTCTATTGTACTTTTTCCAGTTCAAATTTTCGAATTTTGATGAACACTTGCTTCGTATTGTCACTTATCTTTCAACTTGATATTAGACATCAAGAGTCAACATAGCTTAATATAAAAAGTTTTTATGTTCATTAAGCTTGCTCCAAGAGAAATACCCTAGCTCCTCTGTATTATCTTCAACAATTCCTATGCACTCCATCAAGTACTCGCCTACCAAGATAAGTTCTATAACACATTTACTATTCTCTATCTTTATTTACACTTCTCTAATGTCCTATCTACTTCCTGCTTAATGAAGGTGAAAGGCGCAGAGACCTAGAAGCAACAACTTGATTAGCACCGGAAAGGAGTGGCATGGACCCAAACCCAAATTGGGTTGGAGAATGCTATCCTGAACCAATCTAGACCCTATTATGCAATACCTGAAATCTGTCCGATGGGAATAGGGAAAAATGGGTTACATGATTGTCAAATCCAAATTGGGTTTTGAAAATTCTATCCTAAATCATTACAGACCTTGTTACACAACGCCCGAACTTTGTCTCGTAGGTCTTGGGTGCAATGTGTTACATGGTCTGTCAAATTTTGATTACCATTTAACCTGTTCGGCCTAATGCCCATGGGACAGAGTCAAAGTATTGCTTAACAAGGTCTTTATTTGTCCAGGACAGCGTTTTCCAATTGGGTTTGGCTATATACTGCCAGAATCAAATTCCAGTTGCCATTTCTAGGTAGTCTTAGCCGTTTGCTTGATGCATCACAATCTAAAAACTAGGGAGTGGCCTCTTTTGCTGCAAAATATAAACAAAAGACAGGCTGCCTAAGATTGGTGTGTTCAATCAGGCCTGCACCTGACACTACACTTCTCTGTTGGACTAGGCACAGGTTTGAGCCACAGGTGGTATAGACCAAGAATCTTGGATTATGCTTTACATTCATTTGTTATAAATGCATATTTTGAATCTTTATGGTATATTAGAACATATATAGATTTATTATCTCTATCTTCACCATTTAATGAGAGAAGTAGGGTGGTAGCATGCCTCCAAAAGTCACTCCCATATTCTATATATTCTTCTATTTCCCAATTGCTAGAAAGTTGTTATGAGGGTGATAACAAAAAATTCATAATTTAAAGAATTTGTTAGAAAATATACCTTCTATATAAGGACTCTCTCTTTCTATTATTAAAAATATAAATTCTTAAATTACACCCACTCTATCAGCTAAGCTTTTAGGGCAAGTGGATTTAACATGGTATCACAGGGGCAAATGACTGACTGTTAAAATCTATAACACCTTTTCACTCCCCAACTCTAGCATGCATTTAATGTAGCAATCACATAAGGAGCTTCTAAATGAATGTAAAAGATGAATAAATTAGATTTAAATGCATCAGTCGCATGCAAGTTCATATTATAAATAAGCACTAAACATAGCAAAATTATGGAATAATAAAAATTACTACAAGAAAATTTTAAATGACGTTGAAGTCCAAACAAATGGCATGAAAAGAAGTGGAATGGAAGAATTAGCTTGGATCCAAGGTTGTTTTGGGGGAAGGATCAAGTAAAAGTTTTAAGAATGCAGTAAAAAAATTTATGAAAAGATTAGGGAAAGACCAACTAGTAATGGTGATCAAGCATGTAGCACGCCTTACAAAAGAACTCAAATCATGGTATTGGAAACAATAATAGAACAATATGATCATCAGATGAATTGTTTGAGGACAATGACTGCAGGAGAAAAACAGAAAACAAAATCATTGAGAAGAGTCAGCATATTACTATAACCGAGGGAAGAATTCATTCTTAATATTTCTCTTGTACTCATTTTCCATGACGTTTGTCCTGTTTGTTCTTAACTTTGTTTGTGTCACTTCAGATCCTTGCTATCAAATTAAATAATAGAGTGATGACTAGCTAATCCCCAAAAGTTGTATTTTAGAATAAGTAAGAAAGGTTTAAACTTAGAAGTTCAGATATTGGGCAGCAGAAGTTAAGGAGAACATCTAAGGTAAGCAATTTAGGGAAGTCTATTGTGTAGAAGATCAGATTGTTCAGTGGGAACTTCATGTAAGGATTCGATAAGGAAAATGAAGCTATAGAATTTTGGCGTGTGACATTTCTGGTTGTGGTGTGATTATTTAGATAGAAAGGAACTCCAGAAATTTTGAGAAAAAAGAGTTATTCAAAATATTATCTTTGGCTTAGATCGCACTTCTTGAATTATTTTTTTTAGAGTTTCCTTTTAAAAGAAGTCAAAAGTAGTTACTTATCAACAAAAAAAGAACAAGTAAAAAATGGGCTTTAAATATCATAATGAGATTGGGTTGCAATAACTCCTCTCAACCACATAAATAGTACTTGAAAGCCTCCGCTCAAGGAAGAATCAAAATTGACTTTGATGGGTCAACTAGGAATTGAAGAATACTTATAGACCCCTAAGGAAACACAATTCTTTAATTCTCCAGCCCAGCTGGAACAGGTTATGCCATTAAAGCAGATATTTTGGCTCTCATGGACAACCTTCGATAGGCATTGCTTTTGGGTTTTCTATTTTTTTGATCTAGGGTGACTAACATTGTCATAGGGCCCCCTAGTCCTTTTACTCATATGCCAAATTACTGACGGAAATCTTAAATCTATTTATTTCCCTTCAGGTCAATATTACATGGATTTCTAGGTTATTTGATATAGAGAAGTACAGTTTGGCCAAGAAACGGGCAACCACTTCTGATCATTTAATGGCCATTGTTACCCTCCTTGAGTGGTAAGGGCACTTTGGGTTGTTCAGAGTTGCTTTTTTGTACTCTTGTTTCATTCTGTTTCCTTTTCTTACTAGTTTGCTCTTGAAAAAAGAATCTTTCATCCTTCTTCTTTGTGTATTCTCGTTTTTCTCCCAGATAGAAATCTAGTTTCTTATCAAAAAGGGGGGAGAGAGAGAGGATAACAGTCTTAGCCCTAAAATAATAAACTATAGTTGAAGACATCCAAGTGAATTGGCCCAACAGAAAGAGAACTCTAGGTCAACCAAAGGTGGAATATTTGGGGCAGTATAAAGAATAAAGAAGTTCGAAGTTTGTTGACGAAGTGAACAATTTTGAAGAAGACCATTGGGGATGCAAATGAACCGAGCAAATCATGAATACCTCGGGATCAAGCTCATGTTCATTTATCAAGTGAAAGAGTAGAGTTTGAAATGATTAAAGCTCATTAATTTGACAAGCAGAACCGCTTGGCCTTAACTCGCTAACCTTGTGAACATACTTGCGAATAGGATTTTGTGCATAGACTAGTTTAATGATCATGGATCATGAAGACGGCTTTTTTATTGGGATTGCTAGCTCAACTTTGAAATTGATTTTAAGAGTAGATCTGAATCTTGACCAGAAACCAAGACAAGCTCAAACACTTATTTCTAGGCTAGATTCGAGCTTGAACATCTGTTTGATTTTTATAGACGAAGGAAACAACTAGAAGCTCGGCTTGGCTCAGTTCCATTGTAGCCCTAAAGACCATGGAAACAACATATGACACTCCAAGGAGGTTAAGATAAACCTCAATGATTAGGAAATTGATGAGTTTACTTCTCTTCTCCTTTTTGAGATGAATATATTTCTTTGTCTAGCCAAGATGTTGGATTTGGACAGTACATGTTCTTTATCCCCAAAATCATATTTTTGTCAGTGACTCTTCCGAAAAGATTAACTTTTCTTTTGAGCTTGACCAGACACACCAGTGGGAGCTTCAATTGCAATCGTCATAATCGGAATATCCTTTCTAAAACTATCCCTTTTCTTTCCATGCAGCAAGGCTACTCTACCACTAGGCTATTGGCCTAGATGGTATAACCTCTCCCCTCCAAAAGAGGAGGTGAGGGTTCAAGCCCCATTGCGGGCATTTGTGGGGTGTGTGATTATTTACCTACGAAAAAAAATAGAAAAGAAAAAGGAAAAAGGTTCCTCTAGTAGACTAAGGCACCACCCGAAGATAAGGCTCTTGCATGGTCATTGGCTCATAAGGGTTAATCCTAATGAGGCATTCAAGGCTGAGAGGCCCCATAAAGGCCTTTACTCGCGATACCCTCTCTCTCTCTCTCTCTCTCTCTCTCTCTCTCTCTCTCTCTCTCTCTCTTCGTAACGAAAGGTGTCCTCATACCCTTCAGGACAAGTATTCCAATACGGCATCTACAATCACCCCAAAATCATGGGTATTCGGTAAGCCCAGGACGAAAGATTTACACTCCAAGAAGTTGAACACTAAGACTTTTGGAATATGCCCAAAGACCTTATGCCAACTTAGCTACCCTGTGAGATTGGGAATGCCTTCTCTTCGCAAAACAAATAGTGAAACCTCATTGATTGCCCCATATTATGTGTTATGTTAGCAACTTTTCACTTGAGGCCTTCAAGGGAATCATTAGTTTTCCTGAGAAGAAATTATTCTTTGGGAACTTCTTGTATAGGTTTCGGTATACCATTTGTCAAATTTCAAGTTGCCATCTCACCTAAAACCAATTAGTGTTAAGGAGGGCAAACTTTTAATCTTTTATAGGCTAACACGCATCCCGTTAAGGATGCCACATGAACATGAGAGTGGTATCCAACAACACTCCCCTGCACGATGGCACTCACACGAGTTGAACCCGTGATCTCTAGCTCTGCTACCATTTGTCGGATCTCAAGCTACCATCTCACCTAAAACCAATTGGTGTTAAGGAGGGCAAACTTTTAATCTTTTACAGGCTAACACGCATCCTGTTAGGGATGCCACATGAACATCAGAACATGAGAGTGTATCCAACTACAGTAAGGAAGACAAAGCTATAGAATTTTGGTATGTGGCATTTTTGGTTGTGGTGTGATTCTTTCGATAAAAAGGAACTCTAGAAATTTTAAGAAATGGTTAGATTGCACTTCTTGGCATTTTTTTTAGTTTCCTTTTAAAAGAAGTAAAAAGTGGTCTTTAAATATCATAATGATAGATTGGGTTGCAATAAGTTCTCTTAACCATATAAATAGACCTTGCTCATACTTGAAAGCCTCCGCTTAAGGAAGAATCAAAATAAACTTTGATGGGTCAACTAGGAATTGAAAATTATTTATAGACCTATAAGGAAACACAATTCTTTAATTCTCCAGCCCAACTAGAATTGGTCATGCCATTAAAGCATATGTTTTGGGTCTCACAGAAAACCTTCGGTAGGCATTGCTTTTGGGTTTTCGATCAAAGGTGACTAACATTGTCATAGGGTCCCCTAATCCTTTTACTCATATACCAAATTGTTGACGAAAATCTTAAATCTATTTATTTCCCTTCAGGTCAACATTACATGGATTTCTAGGTTACTTGATATAGAGAAGTACAGTTTGGCCAAGAAACGGGCAACCACTTTTTGATCATTTAATGGCCACTATTACCCTCCTTGAGGAATGGATAAAGGCTCTTTGGGTTGTTCGGAGTTTCTTTTTTGTACTCTTGTTTCTTTCTGTCTCCTCTTCTTACTAGTTTGTTCTCTTAAAAATAATCTCTCATCCTTCTTCCCTTTGTATTCCCTTTTTTCTCCCAAATAGAAATCTAGTTTCTTATCAATAGAATTTTAGAATGGCTTACTCAATTGAGGAGCCTGGATCTATATTTATACACATTGAGAATATTACATGGAAGGAAAGAAATAAAATTAAATAAAGAAAAAACTGAAAATCAAACCAATACCTTAATTATAGGATCGTAATTAATGTGATCCTATAATTATGTATTGAGTAAAATATGATCTCTAACAATCTTCTATATTGGGTAAAATATGATCTCCAACACTCCCCCTCAAGCTGGAGCGAAGATGTTAATCAAGCCAAGCTTGACTATAGAGGACTTCAAGACTGATGGACCGACAAACTTAGTGAACATATCTGCTGTTTGTTCTGAAGACGAAACAAATGAAGGAGTAATAATACTAGCTCGAACTTTCTCCCGAATAAAGTGGATATCTACTTCAATGTGTTTCGTTTTTTCATGAAGAACTAAGTCAGAAGCAAGCATTATGGCAGACTTGTTATCACAAAACAAGTTAGAAGAATCCATCTAAGTAAATCCTAACTCAGCAAGCATAGATCGAATCCAGAGAAGCTCACATATGCCTTGTGACATAGCACGATATTCTGCCTCAGCAAAGAACCGAAAAACAACAGTCTGCTTCTTAATTTTCCATGATAAAAGGTGTTTACATAGAAAGTACAGAAGCCAAAAGTAGATCGTCTATCCGTCTTAGACCCAGCATAGTAGACATCTGTAAAGCAGGAGATTCCAGACTAGTTACCTGAAGCATAGAATAATCCAAGGCCTAGGCATGCCTTAAGGTACCGCAGAATGTGATAGACTGCATACAGGTGAGCTATCCGCGTAGCATGCATGAATTGACTCACCATACTAACTGCAAAAGCTAAATCTGGACTAGTATTGGTCAAATATATAAGGCGGCCTACCAAGCATTGATATAAAGTAGGATCATCAAGTAAATCCCCTGACTTTGCAGAGAGCTTCTGATTTGGATCCATTGGAGAGGAGACCGGTCTACATCCTAGCATCCCTGTATCTGACAAAAGATCCAAAGTATACTTCCTTTGGGAGAGAGATATCCTATGGCGGGATCTGGCAACCTCTATTCCAAGGAAGTAACGGAGAAGACCCAAATCCTAAACATCAGAGAAGTATCCAAGATCCTTCTTAACCTGAATAATACTGGTTGAGTCATCTCTAGTGATGATAATATCATCAACATACACAGAGAGAATTATAAACCATCCATCAGATTGCCGACAAACAAAGCACGTGTGGTAAAAGTGAAGGCACACGAAGCCCATGGATAAAACCACATCACTAAATCGACTGAACCATGCCCGAGAAGACTGTTTCAATCCATATAGAGATTTTTGGAGACGACAAACCTTCCCAGCATACTCCCCCTCAACTCGAAATCCTTGAGGTGGATCCATATAAATAGTCTCAAGCAGGTCATCATTTAAAAAGGCATTCTTGACATCAAGTTGGTGAAGAGGACAAGAATGGGAAGCTGTTAGTGACATAAGGAGGCGGACCGTAGTCAACTTCGCCACAGGGGCAAAAGTAGCACTGAAATCCTTCCCTGGAACCTAAGTGAATCCTTTAGCAACCAGGCGAGCTTTGTATTGATCAATAGAACCATCAAGCAGATCCTTCAGGCTGAAAACCACTTACAACCCATAGTTTTTTTACCAGAAGGAAGAGGCACAAGATCCCATGTGTGATTATGCTGAAGCGCATCCATCTCTATCCGCATAGCAGTGACCCACTATGGATGCTAAAACGCCTCAAAGCAGGGAATGGAAATAGAATCAAGTTTGTCCAAGAATGCCTGATAAGAATCTAAAAGAGCATCATAAGAAACAAACTGGGAGATAGGATGGTGAGTGTTGTTAGAGAAACCATACCAATTGGAGGGTTTATGGTTACGAGAAAGATAACAGGAAGTAACAGTATGATCAGGAATAGGAGTAGGAGAAAAAGGCAAACCTGAATCCAAGGAAGCTTCTGGTAGAGGAATCTGAGGATGAGGGTGCCTGGATTAAACCTATAGGGGAGGAGGAACAGAGGTAGTTGACGTCAGTTTCAATGGAGACTCAAAGATGGGTAGACGATAAACTAAGGATGACTCTTCAGCAAGGACAGGAAGAGATTCCTGCACAAGAGCTGACTTACCAAAAAATGAAAGTTCTTCCAAAAAAAAAAAAGTAACATCCAATGAGTGATACATATGTGTAGACACAGGATCATAGCAACGATACCCTTTAGACATAGTAGAGTATCCTAAGAAGACACAACGAACGCCCTTGTCATCCAATTTGGTGTGAGTAGGATTCTAGTTTTGGACAAAGCAAGTCCAACCAAACACCCTAGGAAGAATAGGGAAAAGAACCTGGAAGGGAGCTTTACCGAATAAGACTCGACTGGGAGTGCGATTGATCAAGTATGTGGCAGTTAGGACAGCCATGTGCCAAAAATATTTAGGAACCGCCATACTACATAAAAGGCATCGGACAACAAACATAATATAACGGTTCTTGCGTTCCGCCACACCATTCTGTTCAGGAGTGTATGGACAAGTGAGTTGATGTAAAATGTCATGTTGATTTAACTAGGAGCGAAAGTCATTGGAAATATATTCACGACCATTATCAGATCAAATATTTCAAACAGTGACAAGGAATTGAGTTTGAATCATTTTTAAAAAATGAGAAAACAAAGGAAATACTTCCGATTTTTTCTTAAGAAGATAAACCCAAGTACATCTAGAATAATCATCAATAAATGTTACATAACACCGATGACAGGATAAGGTAGTGAACGGAGAGAGTCCCATACATCAAAATGAATTAAATCAAATGAGACAGGTGCACGATGCATACAAGGAATGTAACTAGTACAAACATCTTTTGACAATTCACAAACCACACACTGGAGGTTATAAGTCTTACAAGCCTTTATTAACGCGGGAAACGACTTGCATAAAGACTAAAAATTTGCATGTCCCAAACGGGCATGCCAAAAAGACAATGTTTTGAAAGAGAAAACATAAGACTGAGACTTAGGTAACACGGTGGCTTGAAGAACAAATGCATCAGGTGGTAAAGCTAGAGGATCTCCAGAGTATTACAACCCATCGCGCTCATATCCCCTGCCAAAAATCCTCCTCGTACTCAGGTCCTGTAACAAACAGCGGTCGTGTAAGAAAATGACAGCACAATTAAAATTCTTTGCAAGTCTACTAATAGATAAAAGGTTGAATGCAAAGTGTGAGACGCGGAGAACAGAGAATAGAGTAATGTGAGGGGTCAGAGATACAGTTCCTTTACTATGTAACAGTGAGGTGGATCCATCAGCGAGACTAACCGACTGACGAATAGAAGTGATTAGAGAGGAGAAAACTGATTACTCACCGGTCATGTGATCATTGGCTCCAAAATCCAGAACCCAAGTAGGTGTCCCAGTCCTAACATGGAAAGCAGAGGGAGTACCTGTAGCAACTGTGGCAGTAGGAGTCGCACTAGTACCAGAAGGGCGCTGGAGAAGAGATCCTAGCTGACTCTGAAGAAGACTAATTTGTGACTGAAGCTGACTCACGTCTATCAGAGGAGGGGCTGGTCCATAAGTAGTCTCAGCAATAGCAACAGAGCAAGAAGATCCTCCGGTTCTGTTCCTCAAAAATTTTTATTTCAGCTCGGGATGAAGTTCGAAGCAACAGGCCTTAAGATGACGAGTTGCCCCACAATGACTGCATATCAAAGTGTTCCCAACAGGACGGGAGCCATAGTGAGCAGCAAAAGTCATCTGATCAGGAACAATAACTGACTCAAGGGCAGGGGCAGGAGCAGGAGGAAAAGGCATCTGAAGTAAGCGAAATCTATGCTCATCACTCTCAATAGTAGCAAAGGCCTCATACAAAGATGACATAGGTGATGTGTTGAGGATCTGAGCACAAAGAGGCTCGAACTCAGGCTTCAATCCCATCAAGAACTGGTACGTGTGCTGACGGTTAAGTTGTTTGAACACTATAACGGCCGCCTCTGCAAAAAACTCACTCAATGGCTCATATTGGGCCAACTCTTCTCACCTAGTCTGCAAATATCCAAAATAATCGGCTACTGATAACTACAAGGTAGCCTTGAGAAGCCCAACAAATATCTCGGTAAAGCTCAAAAATTCTCGCTTCATTGCAAGCATGAGCATACATCTGTGTCAAAGCACTCCAACAACCATAGACAGTATCATGGAACATGAACATATTGTATATCCTAGGCTCCATAGAATTAAATAGCTAACCAAGAATAGTACAATTGTCCATATCCCATTGGGCAAATTTGGAATCTCCCACATTAGGTTTTTTCTCGGTGCCAAGGATCCAACTTGTCTTTCCTTTTCCACCTAAGTACAAACGGAATGATCGAGACCACAAAGCAAAGTTTGTACCATTTAACAACACACTAGTCATACGCCGAGCAGGTGTACATTGTGCAGGAATGATATCAACAAATTTTGCACTAGGATCTCCCCTAACAAAGAATAGGACTTCGCAATAAACAGAAGAAGATTATCACAAAACCAGCCCACAAATAAATATCCAGAGAGCAGTCTACAAATCTGTCAGAGAGGGAAAAAAAATCGGTGAAGAATGATCTGGAAAGATGCTGCCGAACACACCGACAACCCCACAAAGTTGAAATTTTCAAAGGACCCTTAGTTTAAACTAAGGGAATGCCCCTAAACAGGGGTCAAAAAGAGGGCTAAAATCCTCCCCTTGCTCTACCGCTGGTTGCGACTGAAAGAAAGAGAAGAGAAGGGCTGCGTCGAGAGAGAGAGAGGACTGGGGGTTTGCGTTGAGAGAGGAAAAAAGGCTAGGAGGCTGCACCAAGAGAGGAAGAGAGAAGAGAGAGAGGGTCGCGGAGATGCAGTGGGGCTGAAGAGGCTATGGTGGCTCTGATACCAAATAGAATGTTAGAATGGCTTACTCAATTGAGGAGCCTGGATCTATATTTATATATGTTAGAATCACCAGCTACAACTATTATCCCTAATTTATAAAGTTGTATTCTAGGCTGTTAGTTTTCAGATTTGTAGGTTGTATATTCTATATTTATAGGCTATTAGTTTCTAGATTTGTAGGCTGTATATTCTAGATTTAAAGGCTGTTAGTTTCCAGATTTATAGGCTTTTTTTGCCTATATATGATTTCCCTGTACATTGCTAAAAACATATCAAAAATTCTCATTATTTCACATGGTATCAGAGCTAAATGCTCTTTGGGAATCCGTGTAAATTTGTGGCCTGCATTGCCTCATAAAAGGAATTTCTTCCGATTTTTTTTCTGGCCTAAACTGCTATTTTCTTGGATTCTTCTGGTTCTATTTTTTTCCGGCCTGCTTTGCCATTTTTCCAGAACCGTTTTTGCCTTTTCAGATCGGTCTTCTTGAGTCCAAATTTCTTTCCACTTCTATCCAAAATCATGACTGAGTTTTCCGAATCTACCAATCAACAAGTCATGAACACTGCAGCCGGAGAGTTCCAGAATATTCATCCAGGTTTACGTCTCAACGGAAAAAACTATTTGAAGTGGTCTCAGTTTGTTCAAGCCTTCTTGAAAGGGAAGGGCAAACTGAGTCGTCTTCTTAGGACGGGACCAAAACTGGTTGATCCGAAGTTTGCTGTGTGGGATGAAGAAGACTCGATGGTGATGTCACTACAGCAGTTGTTATTTATATTATTAAATATCAGAATATGTCTACTAGAAAGTATGAATCAGGATATGAAAATTTTTTAAAGAAAAGAAGAATAGATAAACTAATTAAATCTCAAAAAGGCTCTTGATAAATTTGTTAACCCTAATAATCTTACAAAATTTGAGTACAAGAATTAACTTTGCATCTCAAAAAGCAAGAATAATTTTTAAATAAGTATTATTAATTATTATTTGATATTAATATATTAAATATTAAAACGCTAATTTTATAATTTTCGTCTAAGGCCTCAAATTATGTTAAGCCGCCCTTGCCTGCAGGCAGACCTATTCTAAAGTCTGCAATGCTGCACAAATCTATGAGATTAAGACAAAAATCTCATCTACCAAACAAGGTAACCGATCGGTCACTGAATATGCTTAGACTTTACAAAACTTATGGCAGGAGTTGGATCATTATCAGTGTATTGAGATGAAGTACAGCGATGATGCAGCCCTTCTTAAACTTTATATGGAAAAAGAGAGAATTTACACATTTCTTGCCGGATTGAACGTTGAGTTTGATCCTGTCCGAGTACAAGTGTTAGGAAAGGTAGAAGTTCTTTCACTTAATGAAACAATTGCCATAATTCGTGGAGAAGGACGAAGAAGAGTTATGATGGAGACTCAATTGGCAGATGGTTCAGCCTTGGTTACAAAAGCTGCAAATCCGAGAGCTGTGAAATCAGACCAGTCGAATGCCTATTCCAGTGGAGTAAGAGGAAATAATGGGCTGTGAGAAGGATCAAGAGCAGGTAATAAAACTCTTTATGGTGTACCTACTATAAGAAGTCGCGACACAGCAGGGAGAGGTGCTGGAAACTCCATGGTAAGCCCTCAAATACTCAAAATACTTCTTGGATAACAAAGAGTAATCGAGGAAGGCAAAGACAGGCACATTTGACCTCAACACAATTAGGAGGAGAAGGAAAATTCTCTCAGGAGCGATCCGAGTTCAATGGGGAAGAGATTGAGAAGCTAAAATATTTTTTAGGGACATTAGAGAAACCTACGAGTGGTGTAGTTACTTGTTCCGTGGCTTTTTCAGGTAACTCTCCGTCCTATGCACTTTATATGTCAATCTCAAAAGGAACTTGGGTAGTGAATTCCAGGGCTACGGATCATATGACCCAATCATCCCATGGGTTTGTCTCTTACAATCCTTGTCCTAGTAATAAGAAAATTGCTACTGCTGATGGAACACTAGTTATAGTTGCTGGTCGAGAGGATATAGTTATAAAATCAAAACTTTGTTTTAAAAAATATTCTGCATGTGCCGAAATTGTCTACCAATCTAGTTTCAATTCACAAGCTTACAAAGGATTTGAACTGTATGGTAACCTTTTCTTCTGCACTTCGTAAATTTCAGGACCAGAGCATGGGGACGATGATTGGACTTGCTAGGGAGAGGAATGGAATCTACTTTCTTAAGGTACCTGATGGGCAAAATAGCATTAAGGATCCTATTCCGTTGTCTCTACTTTCTGAGTCTTCTCTTTCCAATAAAAATAAAATATGGTTATATCATCTTCGTCTTAGTCATCCTTCTTTCTGTATTCTTAAAATAATGTTTCCTGATTTGTTTAAAGGATTTGATTTGGGTATGTTTCATTGTGATGTTTGTGAACTTGCAAAACATAAACGTGTTTCTTTTCCAATAAGTAATACAAGATCTTCAATACTTTTTACTCTAATTCACAGTGATGTTTGGGGACCTTCTATAGTTCATAATATCTCTAGGGCTCAATGGTTTGTTTCATTTATTGACGATTATACTCGTGTGTCATGGGTTTTTCTCTTAAAACAAAAATCAGATGTCAATTCCACCTTTCAAAAAAAAATTTCACATGGTAAAAAATCAATTTGGGGTTGAGATAAAGGGAGTTAAATCTGATAATGCTAGGGATTACTTTAATCAAGTGTTGTAACCATTCTTCCAAGGGCTCTTAAGTGTGTTTTTGTTAGATATTCTTCTACACAGAAAGGGTAATAATGTTATCATCCTCCAACAAAACGATTCTTTGTCTCTGCAGATGTAACATTTGTTGAAACTGAGAATTACTTTTCAAATCCTTATATTCAAGGGGAGACATCATTTATGGAAGATAAGGATAAAGATTTGTTTTTGCTTGATCTTTCATCCTTCCCATCCTCACAAAATCAACATCCATCATTATCCAATCCATCATCATCCGTTTCTGTTCCTTTACCAAGTACTCTTAGTCCAGCGGCAAAGGATAAACAAATTCAGAGTGCTACTCACCCATTGCAGGTATATTCAAGGAGGAAAGAGCCCCTTGTTCAACCAATACAGGTTCTTGATTCTGAACCAATCTTTGGTGCTGATAATGTTGAGGTAACTCCTAATTCTAAAGATTATGAACAAAATGGGCATGTTGTTAATGATTATGATCTTCCTATTGTAAATAGAAAAGGTGTTAGGAAGTGTACTCAACGACCTGTATATCCATTGTCTCACTTTGTGTCCTATGAAAAGTTGTCTAATGGTCATAAAAGTTTTCTTATCCACCTCAATACTATTACTATCCCAAAAATTGTCTCTGAAGCATTGGGAAGTAAAGAGTGGAAAGAAGCTATGAAGGTTGAAATAGATGCGCTTGAGAAGAACAAAACATGGGACTTGGGTGGAAATGCCTCAAGGAAAGAAGCTAGTGGGATGTAAATGGGTCTTCACTGTGAAATACAAGGCAGATGGTTCACTTAAACAGTATAAGGCAAGGTTAGTAACTAAGGGGTATACTTAAACCCATGGGATAGATTATCTTCAACCATTTGCTCTTGTTGCAAAAATGAATACTGTAAGAATCCAATTGTCTTTAGCAGCTAATCGTGGCAGGAGTTTGCCACAGTTTGATGTAAAAAATACCTTTTTACATAGTGATCTTGATGAAAAAATCTATATGGAGCTTCCTCCAGGGTTTGAGTCAAACAAGAATAAGGTGTGTAAGTTGAAAAAGGCACTTTATGGCTTAAAACAGTCTCCCAGGACTTAGTTTGGCAGATTTGCAAGCGTAATGAAAGCTTTGGGTTACAAACAAAGTCAGGGTGATCACATATTGTTTGTCAAACATTCTGCTTTAGGAGGAGTAACAACTCTATAAGTCTACGTGGATGATATAGTGGTAACAGGGGATGACTTGCAAGGAATGGAGGCTTTGAAAAGGTGTTTATTGCAAGAGTTTGAGATTAAAGAACTCGACAGGTTAAAATACTTCCTCGGCATTGAAGTAGCTCACTTTCGACATGGGATCTTTATATCCCAACAGGAAAGGGAGTGTTGTTTAGAAGAGGCAGTGAATTGACATTGGAAGCATACACGGATACAGATTATGCCGGATCAGTTGATGACAGAAGATCGACTTCAAGCTATTGTACATTCCTTAGAGGCAACCTTGTAACGTGGAGAAGCAAAAAGCATAATGTAGTTGCAAGGTCAAGTGCAGAAGCTAAGTTCAGAGCTATGGCATTAGGAGTTTGTGAGCTTCAATGATTGAAATTAATATTGAAAGATCTGAAGATAGCATGGGAAGGACCTATGAAGCTATATTGTGATAACAAATCAGCAATTAATATTGCACATAACCCTGTGCAACATGATCGCACCAAGCATGTGGAAGTAGACATACATTTTATAAAGGAGAAGTTGAATAGCGGACTGATTTGCACTCCATTTGTGTCAATCGAGGGTCAACTTGCAAATGTGTTAACTAAAGGATTGAGTGGTTCTGCATTTTGGTCTATTATTAGCAAGCTAGGAATGGAAAATATCCACTCACCAGCTTGAGGGGGAGTGTTAGAATCACCCGCTATAACTATTATCCCTGATTTATAGGAATTGTATTCTAGGTTGTTAGTTTCCAGATTTGTAGGCTGAATATTCCAGATATAGGCTGTTTTTTGCCTATATATGTTTTCCCTATACATTGCTAAAAACATATCAAAAATTCCCATTATTTCACAATATACATTGAGAATATTACATGGAAGGAAAGAAATAAAATTAAATAAAGGAAAAACTGAAAGTCAAACCAATACCTTAATTATAAGATCGTAATTGATGTGACCCTATAATTATGTATTGGGTAAAATATGATCTCCAACAATCTTCTATATTGGGTAAAATATGATCTCCAACATTATCAAAAAGAGGAGAGAGAGAGAGGGTAATAGTTTAGCCATAAAATAATAAACTCTCACAAGGTTCCTTATGTTTTAGAAAAAATTGTCAAAACATTTTCAAGATATAATAGGCGACCAGTTTGATGTGCTTATGTTGTGTTTTAAGTGCTGACATCTTCTTTAAGGATACATCATAGAGTGAACTATTTCCCCAAAACAAGATATCTAGTGTTGCTATACACAACAACCAAATTATTCTACGTAATACATAACTCTAATAGGCTTTACATACCATTCACTTGGTTTGGCCAGGAAGGTTCTAAATGAATCCTTTTTAACTCTATCTAAAATCGTAATTATAGAAACTTTATTATTTACATCCGGGAAAATTTGGAAGGGAGGGTGGCTGGTCCTCGTGCAGAAGAGCCAAACTCAGGACCTTCCACTTCACAGAACATAGGCACTGAGACCAGTTCAGATCTTTTATCACCCTGTCAACCCGCATTGACAGTCCTCTTGTACTTTATCCAAATGGCGTAATACTTGGCCTTTATTATAGTCTGTACATGAGCATAAATCTTGAAAACTTACCATCATCTTGTCCTCAACAAATGCTACTTCAAACTTCTCCCAAATGCTTTTCTTTCTTATTTTATCTATCCTTTTATCGCAACCTATCCATCTCTCAATAACTTTCCCAACAAAAAAAAAACCTATCCATCTCAACATAATTTCAATAGTGCTCAACTTATGAATTGTTTACGGGTTAAATACAACATTTGATAACATAAAGTATTTTATTTGGTTAAATATAATCTCAATTCAATGAAAGAAGAACATGAATATGCAAAACTAGAAAAGGGAAACAATAACACATTGCCTTGTGATACTACACTACAAAGGTCAAATATGGAAATGAAATCTATAATGTAAACTCCTCAAAATTGAGACAAAAGAGACCATCAAAAAGCCACAAAGTTCGAAATGTTAGTCACTAGTCATTTGCCAGCTTTTCTGTCCTTAAATGTTCTTCAATATAGTTCCGTCTAAATATCTAGGAAGGCATAGAAAGGATCACTTTCCACATTATGCAACCCCTCGGATTCCAATATGACTGCCGATCATCACCAAATTTCTCAATGTGCTAGGCATAGACAAAATAATCCATAAAATTTAAGAAAACATTCCTTAAGTGTAAACAATAATGAAGGGAGGGATTACAATTTCCAGTACTTCATTTTACCAACTAGGAAAAAAAAATAATAAAGGGAACAAATGATTGACTAATTCAGTGTACAGTGTCTCCTTGCAAAGAATGCATCAGTTAAAAGTTAAAAACCCTTGAAGCAAAATTGTACAAGTGCTAGCATGGCATCTAACTCAAAGGGGTAGGGTTAAGAAATCGAATCATATCATGTGTCAAAAAAAAGATTGCATCAGTTCAAAGTCATGTTGTTTTTCGGTTTCAAGTTGTCCAAGTCCGACATTCGTTTTTCTAGGGTTACAATATATAAAAGGTAACTTTAGAAGGAACAGGAAACTTCCATAACAAAAGGAGTAGGAGAACTGCAAAATGTTTGGTCCCAAATAACAGCATAAAATCATGACATAATTGAAAAGACCCATGATTTATCAAAAGATAATCTTTCTCTAATCTCCATCTTGAAAGGAAGCATAAAAGATTAAAGATACTCGAAAAAGAAAATGTGAGCATATCACACCCCTTACTACCAACTTCCGCAAGATACCAAAAAAATTTTGCATCATTCTCTGTTGCAAAACAATAATTTGCAAAGGGATGCCCTCACACCAAACATTGTATCAAACTCTGATCTAGTCCCTTCGACCTACTTTATATCTCAATTCCATAGTGAAACTGTGAAAGGGATCCCACCATTAATAAGGAACATACTTCATCCTATAAGAGTCAATGATACTCGAGAATTTCCACCATTAATACCCTGGTGAAAATCCTTTTATAACTTCCAATTTTCTTTGCATTGAAAGAAGGGATCAAAACAAGAATTAAGTAGGTTAGAGATTTCCAAGAGTCTTTATTAAACTAACTTGTCAAGGGTACAATATAGGAAGCTTCCATGGCATTAATTATTTTTTGGACCGAGTTAATAGGTTCCTAAATAAGGTTAACTTGAGAAAAGCCCTTATATGAAGCTCATATAAGAAGACAGTCTGGTTTTGGCACATCCATTACTCCATTCAAATTGTATTGAGAAAGATCTATCAATAACTCAACTGTGCCAAAACATCTTAACATGCATTAAATTTCGAACTGGAGGTGAGTTGTCACAAAGCAAGAGTGTTACAAATTGAAGATGGTGATTTGGGCAGGCCAACCTTCCCCCCTAACCCACAAGTAAGCTAACCAAGGATTTAAATGCAATGCAAAAACAAAGATGATGAAGCAGACAAACCTTTGAAAACTCCACTACGCAGAAGGAAGGAGCAAGAAACATAATAACCAATAAATTTGTTCTCCCTCAATAAAAAAACCATAAACTTCAAAAGAAGAAGCAAGAAATTCTATTTAACTAATTGTAAGCCTTGAACACATCAGCATGCTAGCAAAACCAAGAACACTACTCTTTTCTGTCTGGAACCAATGCATTCAATAGCTATCAATGAGCAGTTCAAAACCTATCTTCCGTGGCTAAGGTACATTAGGTTTCTAATATCATCCAAAAAAAGATGTCTCTAATCTGGAAGCCAATACCTAGGCACTGACTTCATTTATATGTTCCAATGAGATTTGTAGGACAAGAGTCATGAATATGTTATCTTATAAAAAATTGTACACTCCTTTTAGAACTAGCTAATAGCTAATAGAACACAAAATTTAATCATGACTGTCATCATTTTACTTCTGATAATACACTGACCTAAATAGTGATCTGAAATTGAAAAACATCAGGCAAAACTTTTCATCACCTTCAATATCTCAGGTGGCCCTCAACAAATTGTCTACAAAATGCCTCTTCTCTAAGCTTCCTTCTCTGAGGAGAGAGATTGAACTAAACGTAGTCTTGGTGAAACTATAGAACTGGTAGATTCAAAATGAAGTTTCCATAACAATAACCACTATATTTCCTGTTTCCTATTCAATTTCCACAACCAAAACCCCCTTGATTAAATGACTCTGACCAGTCTCTTCCATTCTTGCTAGATTACTGAATTCCCTTAACCACCATTTAGCTTCGATTCCTTTTCAGTTTAAAGCCCTGAAGATCCAAGCTACTGATCTCACGAAGGATGTGTCTCTTGCTAGCACATATTAATTGTCATTCTTCAAGGCCTCCAACTTCTTTCTTTCTTTTGTTTTTTTTTTTTTTTTTGGTTATCAATGTTTCTTAGGGAAAAGAAAAGAACAAACCTTTAGGGCTAGTTTGGTAAACAGGAATGAAATGGAATGGGAATGGAATGAAGCTAGAAATGGAATGATCATTCTCATTCCAATGTGGGAATGGAATGAGAATGAGAATAGAATGGAATGACCATTCTCATTCCAATGTTCAGATAGAAAATGATGTAGGAATGAAATGGTAGTACCTTTCAAAATGTTATACTTTTTCATATAAAACATAATCAGTTTTAAAAATGGGGACATTTGGCCAACTTTAATTTAATTACCATGTGAAAAATATAATAACTACCCATTCAATTAAAACTTTCTAAATCAAGATATAATCCGTCTTTTTCTTCTAATCAAGATTAATATAATCTAAAAAAAATTAATACTTTATTAAAAACTGATAAAACAAGAACCTTCCTTTTTCTTTCACACCTTAAAATATAGCAAGTTATATATATGGGCATATGACAGGTATATATATATCTATATATATAGGTGTGTGGCAAGTATATAACATACTTATTATATAGAGAGAGAAATTAACGCTAATTACCTACTATATATATATGAAATGAACTCTATATACTTATTATATATATGTATATTCTAGAGTGAGTTGTAAAAGAGAGAGAGAGAAATTAATGAAGAGAGAGGATGATTTTAATAATGAGTGGGAATGGAATGGTCATTCCATAACTCAAGAAGTGGAATGGTTTTGTTGGAATGACTTGGAATGACCATTCCATTTCTAATATAGCACAATAAACGAGAGAAAGAGAATCAGAGGTGGAATGGCCATTTCACTCCACCTCCATTCCTGCGTACCAAACTAGCCATTAACGAAAGGGTGGGATGAATTACCCAAACATATCATATTCAAAGTAAGGGACGGAGGGGGTATTCAATTTTGGGAGGATTTATGGTGCGGGGATCGCCCATTGGCTCATTCTTTTCCTCAGTTGTTCTGGATTGTTGTGAACAGGCATGCCTTTGTAGTCGACTGTTATCATCTAGATAATAGGAGAACTACTTGGGATGTTCGTTTTTCGAGGAACTTTTAAGATTGGGAATTGGAGGATGTAGTGGGGTTTTTGGAGTGTTTATATCACCAAGAGGTGGTTGTCGGGGCTGTCGACTCTCGTATTTGGGTGCTTTCTCCCCAAGGAGGTTTGACATGCGTTCTTTCTATAGAGCCCTTTCACATGACCCGTCGCATTCCTTCCCTTGGAAAGCTGTTTGGCGCACAAAGGTCCCCCTTAAGATGGCCTTACTTTGTTTGGACTGCAGTCCTAGAGAAGATTTTGACCCTGGATAAATTGAGGAGGAGACAAGTCATTGTTAATTGGTGTTTCATGTGCAAAAGAGATAAAGAGTCGGTTGATCACCTCTTGCTTCATTGTCTTGTGGCTAGGGATAACTGGAGTTTGCTTTTGGCTTTGTTTGGTGTGCAGTGGATTATGCCTCATTCTTTGCTTGACATGATTGAGGCTTGGAGGGGTGTATAGTGAGTCCTCAAGTCCGTGATAGTTGGAGAGTGGCGCCCTTGTGCGTTTGGTGGTGTTTGCGGAAGGAACGAAATAGGAGATCCTTCGGAGGGGAGGAATCCCCTATTGGGATATTTAAATTCTCTATTCTTAGTTCTCTCTTTTTGGGGGTTTCTGGAAGGAATTGTAAATCCTTGGGGGAGATAGTTGAGTTGTTGGACACTTTGAGAGGTTGAGGGCCCTATTTGGTCCTTGTTTGTTTTGTGAGTTGTGTTCCCCTTTTGATCGCTGTCTAATACAATCTTATCAAAAAAAAAATCTCAACAGACTATTACAGTTGCCTTTATAACCTCTTTCTTTTTTTCTTTTCTAATAAAGTTAAAAAAAATTTGAAGGTTACAAGGACAGCCATTTTTCGATAAGTTAAAAAATGGAGATAATAAGATTTCAAGAGTTTCTCTTCTAACCCTCGTACCATTTTTTCGTTCATTCTGAGAGGTAATCCAAAATCTTAACAATGTAGAAGGTTAAATGTACTACTTCACTTAGTCCATTGTACTCTAGTCCCATAAGTTTCCTTATCAATGTCTCAGCCTTCTAGGTAATTGTTAAAAATAATAACAATAGTTAATTTTTAGGTTTTTTTTTTTTTCCTAGTTGGTACACACACCCACCCCCAAAGAATTGTTTGCACCCAAGAGGACTTGATCATTAGACCTAATGTTTACTAGGCACTAGGGCCAAGTTCTTTATCCACTTGAGCCAACCCCTTGGGGTAATTTTTAGGTTTCTCTTCACCATCAACTTCAAAATACCTTATTTTACTTCTGGTTGTACTCAAATAACATTCTATACTTCCTGATCTATCAAAATAATAATAATAATAATAAAGAAAAGAAAAAGAAAAATCCCATATATTCTCATTAATGCTTATCCTAAAAAGAACACTGGCCTAAGAATGTCTTTATGACATTGACATAGGATTAACCCTACTTTTAGTTGTCAACCAAATTTACATCATCGGCAAACAACGAACGGACATGGAATTCTATGAATCTAGAATATGCCAAGCAAATTTTACCAAAAGCAAAGAAAAAAAAGAATTGAATGCTCCATGCCAACTTGTAGTTTAAAGCCCATTGTGAATGGAAACGTACTCATGTCCCAAATTTTTCTCATGTTAGTTATGTTCCATTATATGACGTACTGGATCTTAAAGAGATTCAAAAGAATTTGAACTGCAGTGACTAATTGACATGTCTACCTTGTCCTTTTGGACTCCTCAACCAAATTTGACATAAAAGAAAGGGAAACAATGTTAGTGATAGCAAAGGCTAGTAAATCAAGATATTTATGCTTTACACCCAAGGGAAAGAGTGACATTACTCCAGTAGGAGTCATAAGCAATAACACTTGGCATCAGAGGCTAGTACATCACTTACCAAAAGAATAAATATATTTTTGATGGCTCAATTAAAAGATTCATCTAACTCACTACAATTGTCATATATTGTTTGAAAAAACTGAAAAGTGTAAGAGCTGAATTTTACAATTGTTCATGTTAAAAAAGAAGAAGTTCAATTTACATTAGAGAATGACTAGTTAAACACACTTAGCTGAATTAAGTGTGTTTAATAACAGAATTCGGATTCCACTTAAAAGAATAAGTTTCACTTAAAATGGGGCAATTTTTAAGTGAGGGAGACTTCTATCGTGTTCGAATTGTAAAATTCAGCTCTTACACAGGTTAATCGGGTTGGCGGAACACAATACGTTTAATTAGCATGTCAATTCGAGTCGACACGATTACCATCCGAACACGATTAAGCCAAACTTAAACTCACTTATCTTGTATCGTGTTCGAATTGTATTAGGGTTTCATGTCAAGCATTGCCACCCCTAACTCGGGGCAGCAACTTAAGTGATCGGTAGGATAGTGATCTGAGTTGCAGAAGCCCATATCCCATTTTGAAGATAATTTTTTATGGCCCACCCATAGGGATTCCTAAATCCTATCAAGGAAAGAGGTAGATTGAAAAGAAAAAAAGAACGTGTAGAAATTTGAAAAGGAATCAATTGGTTTTGGCAAGCTGTGCCAACAAATAGATATGGTGCTCATCCAAAGAGCACCAACTTTAATTGGTTCACAAAATGCTATTAGAAAATTCATGCCAAGGTTAACTTCTTGTCTTATCATTTCCAACACAGAAATTCAGATTGAGAGATGAATTTTGGTATAACTATTGGCAGGGATGCGTCCTTGTGAATACTCCCTATCCCACAGCTGAAATTTTCTCCAACAGCTTGCAATTTCAATTTCAAATTGTAAACCTAATCATCTTGAATCAGATGATAAGCTTCTTCACTAGATCAAAGACACCATGTCTATTTGTCATTTTATTTTGTTGAGCCCAAAATCTAGAATCCCTTATCTCTAACATGCTTATATATCTCTCTCACTCATTAGTGTCAACATTCATCTCGCTTATCCAGTGGTACCATTTGTAAAATTTCTCTATTTCATCCACTAGTGCCAAGATTCTTCAAAATCACCATCTTTCTGTAAAAAAATTGGTGCTCCAGAATTTCTCCCAAACTCATATCTCTTGAGCAACAGCCTTTAACAAGGTTAACGATTAAAATTGCTTAGTATGTGCCAAAAAGAAGTAAATTGTTGGATCAAATATGCTTGGACTCCATTAAAATTCCATATGATTTTATTCATTTGGGGTTTATATCTAAAGAGTTCATTAACATTCCATTCTATTTTACCATATAAGGTTGGAAAGCAGCCGATTTAACCTTCCGCCATTAGCTTTACCGTTCATTTCGGAGCACATTCCCTGAGACATAACAATATCAATGAGAATAGTTGTTCTTTGGGCAAACTCTATGATACAGGCAATCAGCTATCAGGAGGCTTCTAAGATACTATAAGCAAGGGTTTGATTTATTTATTCCAAAGCATCTGGCAATGGAGAACCCAACAAGCTGAAGATGAATATTTTTAGACTGGTCTAATAGAGACTAAAAGGTTCGACTTAAAAAAAATCAAGTGGGTAAGGGAAGGTTTGTGAATCATTCATGGAAGTTATTTATGTTTTTGACAGAAGCGTTGGGTTCTTTAAAGACGAGTACTGTTTTTTTTTTCCTAATGCCAGCTTCCCAAAATCAACAAAAAAGGAGAAGATCTAACTAAGTTAATCTTTCTGTGTCTTTTTTCCCTAAATAATTCTCCCCCCTCATGAGGGGTTAAATAAGGAGATTCATAATCATCCTATTTATTTTACTAATTTTTGTTAGATTGTGAGGAAAACATCATTAAAAGATGTGTGGAGGGCCACTCCCTTTTGCTTATGGCGGGCCTTGTGGTGCAAGAGGAATAGGAGGTCTTTTGATGGCGAAGAGACTCCTGTTTGGTCTCTCAAATACAAGATTATATCTAATTTATTCTTTTGGGTTAATGGGCAAAATTGTAAATCTATGGGACATCTTTTGGAATTTGTGGATAGTTTGAAACTTTAGGTGGCCGCTTTCGGCTGCTTGTGTTTTTCTCAGGAGCGCTCCCCCCTTGAGCGCCTTTTAATATATTTTACTTATCCAAAAAAAAAAACATCATTAAAAGATGCGTGTATATATATAGAAAGAAAAATTCTGATGATTGTTCTCCATGGTGAAGTAATGGACTTCAATTCCTCATGGAGGCACTAAAAAAAAAAACATCATTAAAAGATGCGTGTATATATATAGAAATAAAAATTATGATGATTGTTCCCCATGGTACAGTAATGGACTTCAATTCCTCATGGAGGCACTAAAAAAAAAAACATCATTAAAAGATGCGTGTATATATATAGAAAGAAAAATTCTGATGATTGTTCTCCATGGTGAAGTTATGGACTTCAATTCCTCATGGAGGCACTAACGTGGAAAAGCAGGATCTCTTTAGCATTTGAGGTATCGTTAGTAGAAATGTAGAATAGGGTTGAGTGCAAGGTCCACAGTGTTAGATAAATAACCAAAAAGGAAAATAACACGTGCACTGAAACATAAAGCAAATTGCTTACAAATTTTTAGATGACTGCTTTATTTTCAGCAAACCTTGAATGGAAGTTGAACTCTCAACAGTTGTGATCAAGCTTAAGAAGGAGACTAGAAATCCATAATAAGAATCCTGGAAACTTGTTTAGCACCCCTCTCTCTCTCTCTCTCTCTCTCTGAGCCTCTTATTAGAAAAAATTTCACTAATTTTCCTAAAGTAGGTCTGCAAACAGATGGAATTCAAACCAGATAATGTCCAATCCAATTCAAATTCAATATATTATTTTTTATCTATTCCGATCTCATAACCCGACGGATTATTTATGAATAAATCCATATTTGATTTGTTATTAATTGGACAAATGATCCCATAACCCGATTTGTTAAGGGTGTAATTTTTTGTTAAAAAAATTTAATGTCAAAAGTGATTGGCAAACAATGAATAGAAAAAAGATAGAAAAACTACAAAAGACAAATAAAATATGGAAAAAAAAAAGAGAGAAAAAATAGGTATTTGACTCTTTGTTAAAAAAAAAATAAGATTAAGAAAAAGCAAAGAGTGAAGAGGAAAAAATGATGAAAAAAAATATTTTTAATAATATCATAATATGTAAATATTATATATTATATCATTAGGTAATATATTTATAGCATATTATATATTATATTATGTCAGATCAGATCGACTATAATTCAAATCCGGTTTATTTAGTTAATGGATTTATCAGATTCGGATCGTTAACAAGTTATCAAATTAAATGTTCCAGTCCATATCCAAGTTATCAGATTATATTCGGATCAATATTCGATATGTTGACAAGCATAGCCTCAAGGGAGAAGTGGTTAGTATATAAGAGAGACCTCCATGGAGATCTAAATCCTTCCTAGATCTAAAAAGTCAATAAGAACTATAGGAGAGAAACCACTTATTGTAAGCCAAAATTGTAAAGAACTAAGTATCACTTGTTTAAATTGTGAACTAGAAGTTCCTCCTCTCAAAAGTATGCCCATTCCATTCCTTGCATAGAATCCATCGTAAACAAAGGGGAGATGCTTTACACAATGACCTAGCCCTTCTCATGATCCTCCTCACCTGGTTCGCAATATCGTTGATACCGAGATGTATGATATGAATTCCCGGCCTCTAACCCGTCCAATACTCGAGACATAATTAACCAAAGCAACATCATATACTAACATATCATGCAATAAATCCCGATACCAATACAAGTTGAATGAGTCATCTAAGTGACATAACTTTACACATACAAAACCATACAAAAGGATGATGACAACAATTCAGTTACCACTTATAGGATCATAAATGTTGCAAGCTCTATGAGACAGGTTTCAGAAATGCATTTGAGAAACTTACAGTTCTAAATAAACTTCCAATAAAAAAATAATATAAATTACAGTTTTCACTTTTAGCTGATGATATTGTTTGAGTCACTTAGACAAGAGAAGGAGTTAATGCCAAATTGGAAGTTTGGAGAGAAGCTTTAGAATTAAAAAGGTTTAAGAAAAGTAGAAATAAAACTGAATACATGGAGTGTAACTTTAGTAAATCTAGAAATACAAATGAGAAAGTAGTGAAGATTGAGAATCAAGAGGTATAAGAAAGAAAATTTTCGCAATTATTCATAATGAAGGAAAAATTGGAGATGACGTTAATCATAAAATCAAGGCAAGATGGCTTAAATGGAGGAGTGCATCTAGTATATTGTGTGATAGGCATATCCCTCAAAATCGAAAGGGAAGTTCAATCGAACTACTATTAGACCAACCATTCTTTATGGCATAGAATGTTGGGCAGCTAGGAAACAACATCTGCACATAGTGAGTGTGGCGGAAATGCGAATGTTGAGATGGATATGTGGTAAGACTAGAAAGGATAAAATTAGAAATGATCACAATCGAGAGATGGTTGGAGTAACACAAATTGGAGAGAAAATCGGTTAAGATGGTTCTGACATGTGCAAAGAAGGCCTTTAAATGCGCCAACTAGGAAGAAAGACATAGTCCACATTGAGGGTAATACTAGAAAAAGAGGAAGACCAAAGTTAACGTGGGTAGAGTTTGTAAGAAGGATATGATAGCATGTGGTTTGATTGATGCCATGGTGTTAGATAGAGCAGAATGGAAACATAGAATTCATGTAGTCGACCCCCAGTAGTTCCGAAAAGGCTTGTTGTACAGTTTTCACTTTTTCCATTCATTGCTCGATAATAATGATAGCGTGATGACATAGAGGAGCAAAGTGAGGAAGTAGATGTCGGAGATAATGATAGTGATGTTATGTAAAATTTTGGCAAACTAATTCGAAAATGTCTTTGTTAATATTTTAATGTTACATGTTTTATATGTTGAATTAGTTTAATTTATTCATCCATTTTGTAATTATTATTTATAATTATTTATTATTTTTTATATTTTTAAAATTTATATTTAAAACAACTTTGTCTATTGCCCCAACATCAATTTGATACACCAATTGTGTCACAAGTTAGGTTAATGGCTACCAATAACATTGTGCCACTAAAGAATAAATCATTCAACCCTAACCTTATTTTATACAAGTAACAACTAGCCCTAAAAAATAAAAATTATAAACTTTTTCTCATATTTCAGGTTACTCGGATTAGTAAAACGTTCGTCCAAAACCCGTCAAAAATAAGTTTAGACTGTACATTTCAACCGATTCTCAACCTCATGATCCAAATACATTGCCCACGCTCATAAAACTTAGATTGCTAAGGTTAGGCCTACACAATTCTCACCCACACCCATGCAACACCAATTAGGGAGAACCTTACCTTTTTTTACCAAATTATCTATGGTCAAGATATGTATAGGAATACAAAGACTAAAGTTCGTAACACGTGTGGTGACACTAGTGAATTTTTCATAAACATAGGATTGCACCAAGGATTGGTGCTAAGCCCATATCTATTTGCGATCATCTTAAATGAAATAACAAAAGACCTCCAAAACGAGATTCCATGGTGCATGATGTTTGTCAATGATATCGTGCTCTTAGATATCTCTAAAGAGAACTTAGCAATAAAACTAGAAAGGTGGAGAAATGCTTTAGAATCGAAAGGATTGAGAATTAGTCGAACTAAAACCGAGTATATGGAGTGTAAATTTAACAAAGAGTCGGCATTGATAATATAATGGTAGCACTTCAAAACCAAAAAGTTACTATAAACAACCACTTTTGGTACTTAGGATCGATACTACAAAATGATGGAGAGATAGATAGCGATGTAACTAATAGAATTGGAACGGGTTGGATGAAGTGGAGGTAAGCTAGTGGGATATTATGTAATAAAAAAATAACATAGGCTAAAAGGTATATTTTATAGGACCGTTATTAGATCAACTGTGGTATATGGGGGGGCGGAGTGTTGGGCCCTAAAAAAGAGACAAAAACAACGCCTTCATGTAGTGGAAATGAGAATGTTGAGATGGATGGGTGGAGTGACTAGAAGAGATAAGATCATTAATGAGAGTGTGAAAGAAAAATTAGGTGTAGCACCCATTGGTGAGAAAATTAGAGAGAGTACACTCAGATGGTTTGGACATATATTAGAGACCCAGTGACGAGCCGGTTAAGCGGAGAAGGCTAGTTGTAATAGAAGGTAAGAGAAGGAGAGGGTGGCCAAAAATAACATAGGATGAGGTTATATTAAAATGACTTTAAAAGTTACATGGTAGAGGAAATGGCATGAAATAGGAAAGAGTGGGGAGAGAGAGAATTCATGTGACCGACCCCATTCATATGGGATTAAGGCAAGGATGATGATGATGATCTATGGTCAAGATCTTCAAAAGCCATCGCTGGAGCAAAGAAGCACCCCCCCCCCCCCCCCCAACCAACCCAACTCAAGTTTTGGAGCCCAATTGCGTTATGTTCTTGGTTAGGTAAATAAAGGAGATTCCCTTACATGAGAACATAGAGCTTATTAATCTATATTACGAAGGATAACTAAAAGCATTTTTTGAGTAGTATAAAGGATAAACTTCAAATTGAGATGTCGATAACATAGAAATGAACGATTACTTTTCTTTTAATCAAATCTTTGTTGCATGCCAAGGGGTCAAAAGTTTTTATGGTGGTTAATAAGTATTAGAAGACCGTGTGATAAATACCTAGGGATCAGACATCTGTACATCAATTTAGTGGGAGAATAAAAGTATTGAGAAATTGAAAGACAAAAGACAACAATGCAGACTTGGGGTGTATATGGAAATGGAGTGACTTTTTTTTTTTTTTTCATGAACATGTAAATTAGAAGGACTTTGGATATAGAGAGGGAAAAAACAGTAAGAAAGACAAAATAGAAAGATAAACATGATAAAATAGAGGATCTTTGTAGAAGAGATTGAAGAGGATGGCACTCTGTTGGCTGGGGACTAGCCTTGTGAACAACAGTTGACAAGTAACCCAAATTGCATCTTGAGAAGAAGTTGAAGGCAAAGAAAATGATATGACAACAATTGATAAGTAGTCATTCTGCACAGGCTCTTTTACATGCACGATTCGTGCACAGTAGGACAGAAAAGTAAAGCAACACAACAGATGACCTAGGTCAGGACTCTAGCCTTGTGAACAACAGTTGACAAGTAACCCAAATTGCATCTTGAGAACAAGTTGAAGGAGAAGAAAATGATATGACAACAATTGACAAGTAGTCATTCTGCAGTGTCTCTTTCAAATGCACTATTAGTGCACAGTAGGACAGAAAAGTTAAGCAACACAACAGATGACCTAGGTCAAAAACATTGGAAACAAATATACTAAAAGTGGAAAATATTTCCCAAGATGTATGTATCTCATATCCAAGTCCAACTAGGTCATAGAGAACCCTCTATTCTAAAGTTAAGTATGGGTGAAAATAGGATCATAAGATTTTAGGACTTCATAACGCAAATGATAAAGAGTAAAACAGAAAGGAGTTGATGATTCAATCAGTAAAGGAACTTTAAACGAAGGTAACTCGGTTGTCATCCCTAAAATTGCTGCAAATAAGTTCTTTGCTGGGTTTTCCACAAACGCAAATGATAAAGAGTAAAACAGAAAGGAGTTGATGATTCAATCAGTAAAGGAACTTTACACGAAGGTAACTCGGTTGTCATCCCTAAAATTGCTGCAAATAAGTTCTTTGCTGGGTTTTCCACAAAATAGTAATTCTAATCAATATATTAGAAAGTTGAAGCATCCAATGCTTGGTCCTAATTGGATATTGAAAATTAAATTTATTACCAACATTAAAGTATTTTTCAGCTTCTAATGATAATTATAATAATTGAATGTAATTGTTTTATAGAAAAGGGTACAGTGTACCAATCGAAATATCCTTCTTGCAGCATTGCATCGGAAAATACTAATTTTCTTCTCAAGGAATCTCTTTCGTCCAGTAATATTCTTTTTTTGATAAAAAAATTTCCAGTAATATATTTTTTTGATAAAAAAATTTCCAGTAATATATAGAGTAAATAAAAGCTGCCCTACTCCACCGGACAAGAAAAACGATCTCTTTCATGGCTTGAGGAAGCATAATAGTTGTAGAATATGTTCTAGTATTATTGTAAAGGCAAGATCCAGACTGTGTTCCACTTTGGAATTTTCGGAAAGATGTCATATTAAAGAAATTAGTAAATAGCTGATAATTGAAAATTAAAATTCTACAATATTTTCCCTACGGTGGATTTGAAAATGCAGTTTAGATAATTCAATAAAGTGTACTAATCCACGGTGGATTTGTACTCATCAGTGTACTCCTGTGAAGAAAATCTACAACAAGAACATAAAATGACACAGGTATAAGTAAGGAAACAAGTTTATGCCAAATATGCTTTGCAAGCATGAGTAATGAAAAGGAGCTTACCAGCCTTTGGCCACAATGATACTTTTTCCTCCCTTCCAAATGGAAGGTTGAGGGTTCAAGGGGCAATAGTGGGAGTGTGTAAGTAACTTACCTACCAAAGAAATGAAAAGGAGCTTCTAACAAATATGGTTTGCAAAAAGAGATGGATAAACTATTTGCAGGACATGAAAGTCCAGGAAGACAGAATCATTATGAGAATACGTAAATCCCTCAGTGATGGTCTTCAATTTGCTGAAAATTGAAGAAATCTGTACTTGAGGAGATTCCAATATAATAACTGCTCATATTGAAAAGTTAATTCTTCTTGGAGAATCTGGAATATTAGGTGGCATTTAGGAACTTCTAAGATCCTGTAAGAGCACATTTTGGACACTACGAAGGGTTACGTTCAAGATGATCAACCATAACCTATCCTAACATCAATTCTTGGGTGACGCAAGTCATATTTAGCTATGACAACAACAATGCCAACTAGCTATGCGGCCAGTAAGTGGACAGAGTTGACAATGGTCTTCTAACTTTGACCCAGATCAGGTTCAATCCAAACTCACAAATTTTGATTGAGGTATAGGATGAGTTATAACAATTTAGTTGATAACAATTTAGAAAAATCAGAATGCTTTAACTTATATCTTCTGTGTAAATCCAGCACAACATGCAACACCATAAACTGAAACTAATAAATTTTCCATGAGTTACTAGAAATATTTATCAGAGAATTCCAGTGATGTGCGATACACAAATATACATGCACATTTTTTTTTTTTGATAAGTACAAATACACATGCACATACCCAAACAAAAGGAATATATAAATACAAATATAATTATATATACATATCACCAACCTGACGAGCAACCTGGGCCAGTCGTCTACTGTCTCGAGATGATTCAGTTGCTGAGCTAGACTTCTTTGGCCCCAGAGAACCATTTTGTTTCTCCTCAGTCTCTCTATGCAAAGTGCTTTTTTCAAGAGAGGCATTCCCGTCAGAGCTCAAAGACTCTTTCTTTCGCCTTTGGAAGGTGTACTTGATAATCCTATCATGTACTGGCTGATTAGAAATCCTATTAGTTGTTTCAGATGGTTTTGACTCTAAGTTTACCAATGGTACATCAACTTTCTCAATGTCTATTCTACAAACTGGAACGCCAGAACTCTCTAAAGATCCACTTTCCTGTCTCGTCGCCACCAGTTTATCTACCAAAGCATTATCCTTGTCGATTTTGTTTTGAGCAGTACAAGCTTTAACAAACTCCACTTCACTTTCAGTAACTTCAGCACATCTTGAACGCGTGCCTGCTTCAGTTGTACCTGAGGATAATCTTGGGAGCATCTGACCTTTGCCAGATTGGGAGTTGTTATTGATTGAAGTTGAATTAGTTTTGGAGTAAGATAAATCAGATGGTTGATCTCTCTTCAGGACCTGATCGGGAAGATATCTGCACGATGGGGTTCTATTTATCTTATATCTAGTAGCTCTCTTCCTTTTTCTATGGAAAGATTTAACAGCCTGAACTCTGTACCAGTTGTTATCTGCATCCAACAACTTCTTCTCTATACTACATATATTGTCAGCTTTGTGAGTGAGTGCCGTACAGATCCCTTCGCCGCCTTCATCTTCTCTGACACCTGTGTCATTCTTTACATCATCAATTGCTCTTGAAATATATGATTCTCCATCCAACATGTTCCTTTCAAGGGCACGAATTCTCTGGGTGCAGCCATTTCTGTACAGCTCATGCTCTTTTCTTCTTGTTATTATAGATGGTAGATCATGGTGACCAACATAGGAATTCCCCATACAAGAACCATTTGCACTGCAGCATTTGTGGTCCTCATTTCTATGATTCAAAGTAAAATTTTCCATTTCAGAAACTGCAATAGAGTCTTGCTGTAATTCTGGAGGAGAGAATACAATAAACTGAGAATTATTTGGCCTTTTCTCATCTGATGTTCCTTCCTGAGGAGTACTGCCAAGTTCATCCAAATGCTGCAGTTTGTCATTTGTTGCACTCTCCAGCTCTGCCTGCACTTCTCTCAACTCTTCTCTGAGGTCTCTTACTATATCTTCAGCTTCCTGAAGTTGTGCTTCAAGCTCTTCAATTTTTCTCTGTTGACTCAAAGACGTCATCTCTGCTTCAGTAATCTGTAAGTTGGGCCCAATATATCAATGCACAATTAAGCAGAAGTTGGACAATTAGAAGAGTAACCAAGCCTCAAAGCTGCATGAATTTGAACAATGTGATTGCATTGCTAGAATAATTTTTGAACTTCTATAAGGTAACTGTTTTTTTTTACAAAAAAAAATAAGGGAAAATATAATAAATGTGGTATTATATAACAAAGGTACGGATCATCAGACAAACCAAACATGTTAAAATATGTGAGAGAATGATTGCAATTTAACCAACTAACTACTGTTACATGACTGATACGGAGAGGAAGCAGCTTCCATACATTAGTTAGTGCCTAAATTCCATGAATTCATTCACTGGTTTTGATTTTGTTGCTGATTACAAGAATGAAAAGTAGAAGCTTAAGCACCAAGGCCGAAAGTTCTTTTTTAGCCCAAATTGAAGTAAAATTCTCGACCAGAAGCTTCACTCGCAACACAGCAAACCAGCTCAATCATCAATAAAAAAAAAATCTGGCTGTCATTATGGTATTCCTTTATTACCTAGGAGATAATCCTAGATAAAAAGATCCAATTGTACCATTAGTTCTATCGATGTCTACCTAGTCCCTTCTTTACCGACTTCAAAGCTTGGAGGATTAAAATATGTTACTTGATGTCAAAGGCCCAAAAGGCTTGCAAAATGCACAAATTAACCACCATCTTCCCTTAAGCATGAAGCAAGCAAGAAATTGAATTACCAAATTTCCACTGCCTTCATTTCTCAAGAACTCAACTTATGACATGAAGAGAGGAAAAGTGGGAAGAAAGACAGGAATTTACTGGCAAGTTTGTTTTATGACAAGGCTTCTGATATGAGATCTAGATTTACCATATAGTACAGGATTCAAATCTAAAATGACCAAGCTGGATTTATGAACATAAAATTGAAAAAGGAATTTACTAATAAAGATCCTTTCCTCACTCTACAACTTTAGGAAGCTCATTTCTACCTTTTCTTGTGCGTTTGAGTAAAGGGAGAGGAAAAGATTTTTTCCTGGAATGAAAAATATGTTCACAGAAGAATGTCTTAGTCAACTAACTCTCTATCTTTTTCTTCTAAAGATTGTTATTCCATGTATGAAGTCAACAGAGGGGCTTAAAGAGCTTGGACCAATAGATCTTTAAATAGAATCCATAGATTCCATACAAGAATGAGCAGAACAAGTTGGGGATATTTTCACTAAGAACCCAAATTAAATTCACTGAATTCTCTTCTTCTTACTACTGCAAGGCCATGTATGAAGCTAATGGAGGAACTAAAAAGGAGCTCAGGCCAAACGATTCTTCTTCCAATTATGACCTTGTTGGGCCCTTAGGAACAGCCTTTCAAATTGAAAATTCCATTTATTTTACCAATTAATAACTCATAATCAGATCAACGGGACGTTGGGACCACCACCCAATAGCATGTCACCGCCAAAAGCAGAATCTGGTATTTCTTCTAGAGAACCTATGGCAAAAAAATATTTGCGATAGGAGAGGGAAGAGGATTTTCATTTAATTAGGAATATAGAGATGAATACCATATATGCCAAATTAGCAAAGCAACTCAAGAGTACATTCACTAGCTTTCAATCAACATTAACTCCATGGCATCTGTTAAACATTGCATGTAATTGATATCCATACTTTAGCTTCAGTACCTTGGAATTTTTTTTCTCTCAATGTGAAGTCAGCAAAGCAGTTGGGGTGAGAAGAAGTTCTCCATCTTCTCTTCTTCAAGGAAGATCATTTCATTAGGCATTTACTCGTCTTTGAAGAAGAGTAAGTCGTGGAGAAAATACAAAACTCTTAAATTTCATAATCATAAATATCTTTTGATCTATGTATCACACGTTTTCTTTACTCCCATGAAAATTCAGCCATTTTAGATTCCAAACAATGTTAGGAACTGTGTGCTAAAAAACAACAGTAGTTAACAATTATTATTGACAATAATTTTGAGTGTTAGTTTACATATGGGATGACAAAAGTTAATCTCGCTACTAGAACTGAAATGTCAAGCTAGAAATAACCTTTTGTATAAATCCCATACACCTTATTGAAATGTCAAGCTAGAAATAACCATTTGTATAAATCCCATACGCCCTATTGAAATGTCATTGTAGTTTAATTATTAAGTATGAAGATTCTACGGAACGAAAAAAAGATCCTTTGATAGACGTACCGTATCAAGCCTTTGATATTACTTTGCCCATAATACCTAACATGTAAATTGTCACCACATAATCTAGTTCGTTTCTTCCCCATGTGAGAGTGCATTCTTTGGTATTGTGTGAATCATGTTTCAGAATTATTTGAAAGAAAGAATCCCTTTGAGATTCACTCTAAAGAAAAGGATAGTTACTGCCACATACCTTCACAAACAAATCAACTCAAAATCTCCATAACAAGATTGGCTCAAGCATTAACAACGGCTACTAAATTTTGTGAACACCAATTTTAAACAAGTTCCACATTTTGTACGTGTGTGATAGAGAATGAGGGGTCAGTGGGCCACATTCCATGAATTAGTGACAGTGTAAGACAAAGGTATGTATGTACATAATGTACTTATTATTCCCGTTATTCTTTATAATTGGAAATGATTTCAAAAGTTACAACATTTTTTTTTTATCAAAGCCAGAAAGGACACAATTGAATGATGCAGATAAAGCAAAATGTGTAGTTAATGTTATAGCAGGAAAAACTGTACAAAAATTGATAACCGGTAGTATAGCCTGCCAAAATGAGTGAAAGCAACCAAATTTTGAACCTTGATCCTGTGGCATGTCACTCGAGAATTTCCACTTATTCAAAGAGGAAATCTAGGGAAATGAAGATGCACTATATCTTGTGCAAAAAGGGTAAATTCTACACCATACTCGGCATAAAAATTAATTTCTTAACTTCTCTTGTTTTTCAAACGAAAACCGGTATCAGAAGCCATCACTAACGCAACATCGGATGCCTAAAAAAAACTTATTTAAATTTCAATGAATGTCACAAGGAGAGCACAAGTGCAATATACCAATCAGAAGGTTCTTACAAGTGAACTAGAGTTGCTAAACAAGTGAACTAGAGTTGAAACAAGTGAACTAGAGTTGCTAAAACAATAAACAAATTAAAGAATTCTTCCAATCAGAAGGAATGATTGTCAGAGATAAGTGATTTACACAACAAAAAAAATACTCAAAATCTCCCAGACAAATTAATTGAAGATCAAACAGCATTTCACAACAGACCTAGATTACAAAACACCAACCACATTAAAACCCAGATAGATACATGCATGTAAACTCACTCACATTAACAACCAAGAAAAAAAATTCAAGATAAAAAAGGGAAACAAACCCATTTTACAAAAACATAACAATTCACCTTAGAATCCATCATCTGTTTGAGGCGAAGGAGCATCTGAAGCGCCTCCTCTTTCACAACATGGAGCTCATGTTCAAACCGGAGAGCTTTCCGCTCCGAAACCATAATCCGAGCCGCCGCCTCCTTCGCCGTGTTCAGGATAATATCGGCATACGCCTTCTTCAAAGCCATCAATCTCTGCACAAAAGATAAAAATAAAAATAGTAACCCACCAAAAATTCACATTAAAATTCAAAACCCAATACTCTTAAAACACCAATGGAGTGTCAGTGTATATAAGGAAGATCAAAATCGAACCCATTCAAGAGAGACCCTCGAAAAACCGTTGAACAAAAAAGAAAAAAATAACCCACTAAAAATTCACATTAAAATCCATAACCCAGTACTCTAAAAACACCAATGGAGTGTTCAGTGTATATAAGGAAGATCAAAATCGATCCCATTCAAGAAAGACAGTTAAACAAAAAAGAAAAAGAAAAAGAATCAAGTGAGTGGTTGGTGACGGTGGTTGTGGTGGTGTGCAGCCGGTTGAGGTGAACGTGTGGGTCAGATTCCGGCAAGTGATGAGTGGAGAATCTTTTTTTGCTTTACCTCGTTGGAGTCCATTTTCTGTCTCCTTAATGCATCAAAGTTGCTCTTCTTTTCTGGTTTCGGACCGAAGTGTAGAGAGAGAGAGAGAACCGAGGTAGGTTGTTTTTCCCCTTCCTTTGTAGCAGCTGTCTGTTATGAACTGAAAGTTCTGTTTCATGTAACTACTATGTTACCCTCATGGATCAACTTCAATTGCGAAAATGCCACTGGTGCGGTTTGTTTTGGGGGTTTTCACTTTCCCTATGGGCGCGCGGCATGAAGGTGGGGCCCATCTTCGCTGTCTTTATGATGACGTGGCTTTATGTGATCATAACACGTGGCTAACATGCACGTGGTTCGATGCATGTGATATGGACGTTGACATAGGCATTGCGACAGTTTGATGGTTGTGATTGAGGGACTACATGGATTGGCGGGACAGGTAACTGTTTCCCGTCTGAACTGTTTGAATTTGCAAATCTCTCTCTCTAGGTCTCGAATTTAAACGAGAGAGAGGTTCGCACACCTCAAAATGGCGGTTAAACAGATTTCGTAAATCTCAATATTGCAATATTTCTTTCGTGAGAAGTTATTAGCTCTTGGACATGGAACTTCTCCAATCTTTTATCTCTTCAAATTTAAATCTGACCATCAAAAAAATATCACATCATTTTCTTTGTTTCAATTAGATTGTATATAATACTAAACATAACGATCAATTACACAAATAATAATTAACCTAACATATTTTTTATAATTAGATGGAGGTTTCAAGATATTTGAACAGAAAGCTCTTAACCAAAGGATCGTATCTCAATGTTAGGGGTGCAAAGAGCTAAATTCGATTCGATTTGTTTTACAAAAATTGAAATCAAACTGAACCGTAAAGATTATAGAATTGAATCGTAAAAAAACAGTTAATTCGATTCGTTTCCACAGTTCTTGAAACATAGAAAAAATTATAGTATCTATAACATAATATAAATAATGTAACATTAAAACATATCTAATACAATATATTATATATATACAGCAAACGGTTCAATTTGGTTGACTTTCAAAGAATCTCAAATTATAGAACTGAATCGTAAAAAACAGTTAATTCGGTTCATTTTCACGGTTCTTGAAACATAGAAAAAAATATAGTATCTATAACATAATATAAATAATGTAACATTACAACATATCTAATACAATATATATAAATATATTATATATATACAACAAACGGTTCAATTCGGTTCGATTTGGTTGACTTTCAAATAATCTCAAATTATAACCGAACAGTTATTTAACGGTTCTATAATTTTGGAATTGAAACCGACCAGCGGTTCGGTTCGATTTTTCGATTCCACCAATTTTTTATGCACTCCTGCTCAATGGTACGATCTTTCTTTCTCAAAAGAGAGGTTGAGAGTTATTATCTCTTATAATTTAACTACTGGATTGGAAAAAAAATATTTAAATCCCATCATCATCATCGCCTTAATCTCATATGGATAAGATCGATTCCATGAATTATCTATCTCTCTCCAATCTTTTTTATTACATGTCATTTTCCTACCATGTTTAGCTTTTTAAAATCGTTTTTAACAGGTTCATCCCATATTATTTTTAATTGTCCTCTTTGTCTCTTACCTTCCATTAAAGCTAGTCTTCCTCGCTTCACCAACACATCTCTAATCTCCGATATATGTCCAACCCATCTCAGTATACTTTCTCTAATTTTCTCAAAAAAGGGTGGTCCACCTAGCTAATTTGTCATGCCCCGATTCCCGAGGCCCGGAAACCGAGGTGTGAACTCCGTGAGATCACCCTCACGCTATAACCACCACCTGATCATACAATCTCAATTTCCTATTATTTTTATGAAAATTGGGCATGACCCATTCTAAATAATCAGATCCTGGCGTGTTATACCTGCTTTCAATTCAAATGGACACTTCTGGGCTCGTGTCCCCCCAGCATTTATATCTAACAATAAAAATGGACACTTCTGGGCACGTGTCCCCCCAGCATTTCTACAACATACATAAACATTCTAATCTACAAGGCAACATTAAAGTCACAATGTCCATATACAATATCTACAAATGGAAGTCTATTTATACATGTCTAAGCGCATCATGTCCACATCCCGGACGCGCATAACACAAAATGTCAAAAAATGAGAGATCTTTCTAACTTTAAGTCCAACTCACGATTGCACACCACCAACCATCTCCTTGTCATGTCCTGAAAGTGTTAGTGTAGGGGGATGAGCAATTTTCAACGGGCTCAAGGTAATACGTTGTGCAATCCGTCCAAATTCACATCTCATATCAACGCATAAACACAATCAACATGTACCGCTTAACTACGTGTCATGCTTCCTAGCATTCTAGTCCAAAGATCGAAACTTTCACTTCACATGGCTTAGACATCAAGATGCTTGACTACCACAAAATTTTCAATCTACACATGCAATAATGCGCAGTCTCATCATATCTATAACATATGATCAAAATGGGATTTAAGCACAAGTTTAACGGAATCATCATAAAACTCACATTTCTACTCATTTCTTTCAAATCATGGCATATGCATCAAATGCAACTAGACAACCATATAATTTTACAACATACTTCATTTCACAATCCATCATATCTATAACATATGATACACACGAATTTATCAACAAATTCACTTACTTCACATAAGTCACATCACGTCACATGATTCAACACAAAAATCACACTATACTCGGACTTGAGCTCACACGCACGCCACACACATGATATGTACCGTAGTCCCATATCTTAAAACCCTTGGTTATTTCGGGCTACTAACCCGTCCGGTCACCACCCACTTGCGCAAGGTAGAGGACTTTCAACCCCAAAGAGGATGTTTTCCTCTTCTATTTTCTATGAGTCATTCCCGAGTATTCATTACAAACAGAAAACACTTCACATTCATGCACATACATTCGCACATTGGATGCATTGCACTCAATACATGCCCTATATCCATTCTAGCATGTTATTCAACCATTCACAATGCCACAAGCATACTTTCAATTCCCAAACTCAAGCTTTTCAATAAATTCACCAAAGATTCCATAAATGCAATATATGATCAATTTGGACAATTAAGCAATTCATGCATTCAATGACATCAATCGACCATTTCCAATTTAAAAGACAATCTCATCATATATATAACACAATTTTCAACCATAAGGTTCATATATGCGCTACATGTCACATAAGGTACAAACAACAATTCATGCAATTTGAATCATGCATCAATTTAAAACAAAGATTATATTCCAAAGTTCATTTAATCACAAATAGCATAAAAACATATACTTTATGTCATTAACATGAAATTAAACTTGGAATGAAAAACACAACGCACACCCCCTACCTCAATTTGGAGTGAGAACTCCAAAAATCTCCAATTTCCGAGAAGGTTGAAATGACCACCACTCATTACTATGCCGGAATGGTGTCACACGTCATTGCGTATCCAAAGTCCAAGGTAGTCCATGAATCGATCCAACCCAATGTCAAAGCCGAGTCCAATTTAATTGATCCGAATTAAATTTCCAATTGGGTCAAGTAAAGCAATCCCAATTTAGCCCAACATTCCAATCCACCAAGGCCCAATTCAAAGTCCACTATGGCAGCCCAACCCATCATCAAGTCCATTCCAAGCTTAAACCAATTCCAACCCAATTTTTATGTTCAAGTCCTAAACAAAACAAAATGTGAGCCCAAACAATTTTTAATCCAGCCTTATGATCCATAACCCAATTCCAAATTAACTCAAGGAACCAATCCAGGCATCTCCATCCTTTCCACACCAAACATCCTTCAAAAACCCATTTCAAACAATTTCCGGCCTAATTCATATATTGCAAGCCCAACTTCATGGTCTAAGCCCAAACCATGATTTTCCCAAACACTAGGCCCATATAACAAGTCCTATTCCCATGGACAAGGCCCGATCAAAATCTATTTCAAGACAACCCAATTTCAATTCAACTTTCCAGGCCATGGAACCAGCGCATGAAACTAGCCCAATCAATTGGCTCAAATCCAAGTGGGCGGCCCATGTAATCATAATACACAACCCTCTTCAGTGAACCCATCACATACCTCACCACACTGCCGAAAACCATGCGAACTAAACCCATTCTCATCTTCAACTTGAAATAACCAAGACCCAACACAGGAACCCATTTTTTTATCCAACTAAGCCTTAACCAAACACAAAGTTAGCCCAATTATTTGCTCCATTACTTAATCATACACTAAACCAAAATTTTCCAATATAACCCAACTGTCCAGACCATTCAGCTACCAACAGCCATAGTTGCCGGCCAAACAACCTAGTCACACCACCATGTACGGCCAACCACCACCTCTCCGAAACCCATGAACACCACAACCATGGCTAGCCCAAAGATGCCCAACCGTGAACCAAACCCAGCTGTATCATCACAACCACAGCCAAACCCAGTCCCACCATTCCGTGGAGTCCCAACCGTGAGGAACCCAACTCCTCATCACCAGCCCACCACCGTGAGCCCCTCTACATAACAAACCAAAACTTTCCGACGTCTAGCCGAAATTCATCAGAACGATCTGTCACTAACCAAGCTAAATGGGTCACGAGCTTCTCGCCGAAACCACCCCAAACCATCAACAAACAACCCCAATTAAAATAGCCGAACAGACCCAACCGAACCCACCAAGCTCCCTCATCCGAGCCACCGAAGCCCAACCCACCTGCTACGGAACCCGGCGTCCCAGCCGACCGAACCGCCAGCACCGTCGCCACCAGCCACGGCCAAACGAGCCACAACCGTGACCGCTGCAGTCGAACCCAGCCGTCGCGACCGCCGTCGCCCAGGTGAAGTCCCACCGCGAGCAAGGCCCCTTCGCGAACGGCCCAGCCAGCTCCGACCACGGTTCACCGTGGAGTACACCTCCACTGCCACGTCCTCGCCGTCGCGGCCAGCACCGGGATCGGCGGTTCTCTCTCCCGATCTCAGCTTCTCTCTCCCGATCTCGGCTCCTCTCTCTCTCTTCTCTTTCTTTTTCCTTTTCTTTTCTTTCTTTCTTCTTTTCTTTTCTTTCTCTTTTCTTTCTTCTTTTCTTCTTTTCTCTTTTTCTTTTCTTCTTTTCCTTTTTCGGCAGATCACTCTCCTCCTCTCATTTCTTATCCTCTTTTCTTACTTATTATACACCACACATTATACACATATACTTGTAATCACACATGTGCACCCACATTCCTTCATAATTGCATATGAGCCCATACATATACACAATTTCATGTGTATATATAATAATGTAGGTACTTGATAGATATATTTATAATTTAATATAAATATATCCCCTATATATATATATATATATATATATATATCCATATATATATATATCCATATATATATATACATGTATCCTCCGGCATTATTATAATTTCACGTACAAAATCTTCTCCATCTCTTTATAAATATATAATTCCATGTATATGTATCCACCTTTGTTCCGAATTTAACTTATTCGAAAAGAAAAAAAAAAATAACTTCGGTCAAAATTCACCCAGAACCGGTCAAAATAATTCCGGTCCTTACATAATTATTCTCTCACACTGTCGTTAGGATCTTATCTCTTCTAGTCACTCCAATTATCATCTTAAGATTCTCATTTCTGCTAAATAAAAGTGGTACTGTTCTTGTTCAATTTTTACTGTCCAACACTCTGTCTTGTACAACTCAAACCAATCTTCTAATAATTTTCCCAATTGAGGACAACTAAGAAAAATTCATAATTGTTGTCATGAGAGAGATTCTTAATTAGATTTATATAATTTTATTTAAAGAACATTGATGTAATGGTAAAAGTTTCAATTGACAAACCTAAAAATGTAGACTCAAATTTGAGAGCATATATTCAAATTAAGAACAATCATTTTCTTACAAAATAATTTGGATAATTAGGTATATTTCAAGTTTTTTTATTCCAACACCCCCCTAGCATTGGACCAACAGTGGTTAGTGACTTTCTAAAAATTTTAAAGTTATTTGCAAAAACACGATCGTGTAAAATCTCTCTGGAAGAGACATCTTACAACATTTTCAACCGTTAAGGAACAAATCACAATATAAGAGAATTATCGAAAGATAAAAAATGCCAAACAAATAAATTGCAAAAATTTGTAGGCTATGTTCTGCTGCATTGAACTAGAGCTTTGAAATTAGAATTTGTGAAATTGAAAAAAGTTTTCTTCATAAACCAAGAACAAAATTTTCTCCAATTTCACAAATATCAATTCTAAGACTCCAATTCCACATAGCCGAACATAGATGTATAGTACAGGGACTTTTACAATTATCCTCATCTTCATTCTCCATTCCAGTACTGTCCCACTAAATCTTAAAGGGAAAGTTAAGTTGACCTTTTCTATAGTTCGAAAACCCTGCAGAAACTTTCTATGTGTATTTAAAAAATGAGAGCCACTAGAGTTATCTGATCATGAGCACCAATTATCAAATTTTCAAATCATCATCTTACCATCACAAAAACTTTAAATTGATGCTTCCATAACGAACTTTGGGCCATTTTACCTTACATTCATCAAAATCACACTTCGATTGGGATACTTTTACTGTTCAATCTTAAAAGAAGACACTGATATCGTCCGTTCATGATGAATCATCCTAAAGATTCTAGAAGGGTCAAACCCCAATCAAAATCAAATTTTCTCCCTCAAAATTAGATAATCAGACTACAAAAAGCATGTCATTATCAACTAAAACATGAATTAGGCACAAGTTTAAGTCATCTAAGGAGTACAATTAATCTCTCCTTTTCCAAAATTAGTCTACAATCCTCCATTGAAGACCAAAGAAAAAAAAAGAAGACTACACTTTTGAAGAAGTTTCTGAACTTTGAAGATATAAATTAAATCAAGTTCAAGAAACTTCCCAACTCCTACTATTGCTTAATAATACATAAGGTAGGTCTCCAACCCTTCTTCTTCTATTCACTCCCTCTTTCGTAATAATACATAAGGTAGGTCACCAAACCTTCTTCTTCTCTTCACTCCTTCTTCTGTAGAATCATTAGAGTTTTTTCTTTTGATTTTTGTTTTTTCTCCTTTTGGCATGCATCTCTCTCATATTCTACGTTTCTTGTTCTTTTTGCATCTTTTGGCCTAGATCTATGTGCAAGTAACTTCACTTGAAACTCTATCTGAAGTAAGTCTAGATGTTGCTAAGTTTCACTAGTAGATTAATCGTGGGGGGCCGCAACACATGCTGAAGATTACAAGAAGGGGGAGTACTACTCTTTGATGAGCCATTTTTCAACCTATAACCTATAGGATTTTTACCATTAAAAATATATTTATGTGTGCATTCATGAAATTAATACTGCGATTTTTTTTATCAAAAACATCATAATTAGTCCATTTAGCATAATAAAAAGTATACTAATTGAGGAAAAATTCTGCATAAATTTTGTTAAAAGTAGCATAAACTTAATTATGGGGTATAACCATTATTTTAATGAATTTGGTAGAATTTTTAGTATATTTTAGGTTAATCTAATCAATAATTTCATACATTGTTAGGTTCCAAATGTTTGGTTTAGTCCTAGGACGCTATCATTAATCTGCCAAAATTTTGACAAAATTTAAAAATTAACAATTTTGTATATTTTTTTAACATCGGGTTTTAAAAGGGTTTTCGTATATGCAAAATTCTACTAAATAGAAATAGCAAATAAATTCAAGAATCAACACTTAAAATATAGCACGTAGTTTTGGGGGAAATTCACTCTGCCCTCTTATGAAGCTTTGTGAGTAAATTTATAATATTCGTTTTTAATTGATTCACATGTTTTTCTCCCCAAATTGAGGTGGAGATTATGATTCATTATTCCTTAATCATGAGGATTGGGTGCAAATTCTGTAAAAATGGTTAACACTAATTTTAGTGATTTCTTTTTATTTTGCCTCCAGTCTAAATGTACCACGTAGGATGGCAAGTGGGTCTGATTTGTGCTGACTTATTGCTTTGTTGTTGCATGGATGTTTCACACGTGTCCTTACTTTATTAGAGGATATTTTTCCCTCCACACTTTGCCCCAAATTCCTTTCAGCTTCCGGATTCGAAAGATGGAACGAATATCCAGTCTATGATTAATGGCGGTTACTTGGAGCCAAATCATGAGCTGACTTTTGGGAAATGTGCTCACTTCATTGCAGCTGCCAAAACATCCCATCATTCATCTTTAAAAGATTATCTCTTTCACCTTAGGGTAACACCTGCATCTTCTCTCTTTTGCTTCTCTAGCGATTCTTCATCCTCCCTTATGGTCGTGTATGTTATCTTCTCTTCCCTTTCTTTCAAGGTGAGTGCTCTTTTACCTTTATCTAATTTTTTCCATTCCTTTTCTATTTATTCAATATGAGTGGAGTCAAGAGAGTGGGGATTGTGGGTAAATTCGAAGAAGAAGAGAACTTCAAATATATCGATGATTTTATGGCTAATAGTGAGAGTAAGCATTCCTCATTAGAGGATACTGGTCTTTCTGATTCAGTTGATTTAGAAGGTGTCAATTTGCCTGATTCTCTTCAACCTAAGGAGGACGATTCTTCTAATTCCAAAGCGGATGAGGTTGATCCTGCTAGGGTTTTTGTGAATTTAAAGAGCCTTAGGAAGGTCTGTCTGATACCTCCTAACGTCTCTATCAAACATTATCCTACTTAGCTCATTTCCGAGCAAGTGAAGGATTAGGTGATGATGAAATTATATTTTTGGCCAAACATTTCCCTGTTTTTCATTTTCTACTCCACCCTTTTTATAATCTAATCCTCAATCATATCAAACTTGCCCCTCTACAAGTTAACCCTAACTTCTTCAGGGTTATATCTAGTGTTCTGACCCTAAACCATACCAGAAAGCTTAAACTAGGGTTTGACGACCTTTTAACTTGCTATCAAGTGAGTGCTACTAAATTCAAGAAATATCATTACCATTTTTTCCCTTGTCCGGGAAGAAAGCTGTGTTCTGGTCATCTCTCTTCTAATAAAGGTTGGAAAGAGCAGTTAGTAATTGTTGGTGGTAATTGGAAAGTCCCTTTTTTCTGATAAGTACCCAATCCCAAAGAAGTTCAGTACCGTAGGTGTACCTCAATATGATTTGTTTCTTGATCTTCACTGTAATTGCGTCATTTGCGAAGTACTTCTTTTTTCTCATATTTTTTCTTATCGCAGTGTAATTCGAGACAGTCCCTCGGTCGAAAGTTGAGGTTTGGTTGAAGATCTTCAAGAATAGGTGTGGAATAAACTCCCTAAGTCTTTAGTCCTCTTGGATTCAAAGACTTTAAAAGCCATCTCCAACAATGTTTCAAAAGTAAAGAAGATGAACCTCCCAATAACTACTCGTCGAAAAGGAAAATAGTTATCCAGGTAGGACAAGGCGACCATGACTCTTCTACACGAAAATCATGCTTAGGAAGAGCTATCAAAAAGAAAATCCCTTGCAGAACCTTCACCAGTTTGTTCTGAGCATGTGGGGTCGACGTTTAAGGCTCCCAAAACACCTGTTAGTCATTCACCATCTTCTAGTAGACCCGCGACAGTTAGCCTTGCCCTACCTCCAACAAATGTGGTGAGGCCTCACACTCCTAGTTTTTCTAACTCCAGACCGATTGTGCCTTGGGTTCCTAAGATCATCAAAGCTGATGAGAACTCGTTCATTGAGGATTCGCTTCTTAATGACTAATCGTCCCTTAAGGCCTATGTTAAGGGAATGTGGCCTCCTAAGAAATTTCAGAGGTTAAATGAAATGTCAATCAGTACCTTGGTGGATTTATGTCTGGACATCGCTCTTAGGGTTATTTTCCATACGTGTATGTATATTTGAGTCAATTTTTTTTCAGCTAATTTTTTATATTCTCAGAACATGTTCGGAGTAGCAGCTATGTATTGATCGGTCAAGCAAGCTACAAACAAAGTGAAAAAAATGTACTAATGAGAAGATCAAAGTTGAGGCTGACTTAATGGTTACCCTTCAGGAAGTTGCAAAAGAGAAAACCAAATCTCGAGCTTTTCAAGTAGAATTTGAGAAAAGTCGAGCTCTAAGTGTCCAGCTGCAAAGGAAAAAAGAAACTATCGAGCTTGGGAAAGCAGTAGCTAAGTCAAAGCTAACCGAGTCTGAGCTTACTAAGCAATACTTATGTTTAAAAGGCTATCTCGGATTGTCTACATTCATAACTTCAAAGCGTACAGAACCAGTTTTGAGGACACTACTGCTGAAGATCATACCCGTGTCTACCCTAAGGGCCCAGTCAATATGATGAGGAGATAGATTTTGTGGATAAGGATTACCGAGATCCTGAGATCGACGTTGAGGATAGTGATTTGCTAAAAGTTTTTGAAGTCTCAGGGCACTTCAGATGTTCCTCCCTCTGCTGACGCAGTGGGTGCCTCAGTTCAGCCTTTTGGAACAGTGGATTATACTCTGGATGATAATACTTCCTTTCTTGAGTTGAACACAAATACCCCTTACCAAGATCCTGAGATCGACGTTCTAGCTTTTCATGGCTTTAGCTCATTTACTTGTGTCTACTTTCTCAATTTGCAACTGTATTTCAACGGTTTTCATTTTTGAGCGTCATTTAGCTATTAATGTTTTAGTCATCACGTTAATAATTTTCGTTTGGTTGGTCATGCCTTAGCCAATCAAGTTTATAATTGGCGTTCGGCTGGTCATGCGTTAGCCATTCAATTCAAAGTTAGCATTCGGTTGGTCATGCCTTAGCCATTCAATTCATAGTTGGTGTTCGATTAATCATGTCTTAGCTAATCAAGCTTATAATTGGCATTCAGTTGGTTATACCCTAGCCAGCCAAACAATTCATAGTTAGCGTTATGTTGATCATGCCTTAGTCAATTAAACTTATAACTGGCATTCGACTGGTCATGCCTTAACCATTCAATTCATAGTTGGCATTCGACTGGTCATGCCTTAACCATTCAATTCATAGTTGGCATTCGGTTGATCATGCCTTAGCAATCAAGCTTATAATTGGCATTCAGCTAGTTATGCCTTAGCCATTTAATTCATAATTGGCATTCAGCTAATCATGTCTTAGCCAATCAAGCTTATAATTGGTGTTTAACTGGTCATACTTTAGCCATTTATTTCATAGTTGGCATTCCGTTGATTACGCCTTAGCCAATCAATCTTATAATTCACTGTACAATGTGGTTTCTTTCTCGTTGTACAGTCCCACTGCCTTTGATTGCTCATTTTACGAGGTTTTCTATATAAACCTTTTAGTGATATCTTTTCATTCGATGTGAGACTAGACATAAGTAAGCAAAAATGGGTGACAGAATCTTTTTATTTATAATTCAAATGAATTTATTTTATTAGGGGTATTAGTTATAGGGATTACACATAGTACCTTTTTAAGTGCATCTCAATCTAAGGCTTTTTGATTATTGCCCCATCCCCTTGTATTTTGCAGAGCCTGTATGCCCCTTTTTTTATCACCTGTGTAATTTCATAAGGTCTTTCCCAATTTGTAGCAAGCTTTCCAGCATTAAGCTCCTTGGTATTTTTAGTGACTTTAACTCGGTCCCATCTAAGTGTTTGCTGGTACGAAGCCAAACGGATTTGAGCCACTTCTCTTTGTTTATTTAACAGGTCTAAATTCTGCTCAATCCGTTGATTATTCTCACTTTCTTGGAACTCTTCTGATCTAAGGGTTGGGACCTCAAGGTCGATTGGTATGACTGCCTCTGATCCGTAGGTCAAGCAGAATGGCCTTTCTCCGGTCGAACATATTGGAGTCGTTCGGTAAGCCCAGAGTACATTCGGCAATTATTCTAGCCAGTGCCCTTTCTGATCTTCCAACTTCTTTCAGATGTGATCAAAGATAGTCATATTGGTGATCTCTGCCTCTCCATTTCCTTGCGGGTATAATTTGGATGACGACTTCTGGTTTATACCATACTCTTTAAAGAACTTATGGACATATTGATTGTTTAGATTCTTGCCATTGTCTATAATGATTGCTATTGGGAGTTCGAAGTGGCAAATAATATTGTTCTAAATGAACTTCTTCACTTGGGAATGTGCAATTGAGGCATATGCCTCAATTTTGACCCATTTAGTGAAGTAGTCAGTTGTTAGGAAGACAAATCTTTTATTCTGAGTAGCAATTGGGAGTGCTTCTATTGAATCCATTCCATATCGAGCGAAAGGGCCATGGGTTGTCCATCACGTTGGGATCGCCTGGAGGTTGATGTAGTATATTTGCGTGTCTTTGGCACTTGTCACATTTTCTAGCATACTCAGTTGAATCCCGAGCCATGTATAGCCAGAAATATCCTTGCGTCAATGTTTTGTGGGCAAAGGATCTTCCTCTTGCGTGATTACCATACACATCATCATGTATCTTCTTCAGTATTCCACCTGCTTTTGTTGTCATTAGGCATCTCAGGTATGATCTAAAGAATGACCTTCTGTAAAGTTGATCATTGATGATGTCATACTTAGCCGAGCGCATTCTGAGTTTCCTTGCTTCTTCCTTCTGACTTGGGAGGGTTCTGTCGTTAAGATAGGACATGATCGGGTCCATCCTACTTGGTTCCCTTATGATTGTTAACACCTGGACGGGCTTCGCTATACTTGGCTCATCCAAATTTTCCACCATGGTTACTCTTATTAAAAAGTCATTCGCATAAGAAGCCAAGCACGCCAGTTAGTCAGCCTCGTCGTTCTACTCCCTTAAGATGTGATTGAAGATGAACCACTCAAAACTTTCTGCTTTTTTGCTTACCACTTCTTGGTAGGCATTCATTATCTATTATTTAGTGTGATACTCGTCATTGACCTGCTTGACAATTAACTGGGAATCACTGAAAAATGTTAATTTTCTCAACTGACTGAAATTGTAATCTGATGGCGTGCTGGAGCCTTGTCCTATCTGAAGTTCTTATTTCAATTCCAGCTCTGGCTCTCATCTATCTTACAGATCCGTCCACACATACCTCTCATAGAGGTGTGGTTAGTTTACCTTCTTCTTCTTTCGGTTCGTACTCCAACAAAAAATCTGCTAATACCTGACCTTTCTTTGTCGTTCAAGGTTTGAATCTGATGTCAAAGGATTCGAGTTCTATGGCCCATTTCACCATCCTACCTGACAGAATTTGGTTTATTGAGGATAACTCTCAACGGGAGCGTTGTCGGCACTAATATCGTGTGGGATTCAAAATAGTACCTCAGTTTCTTCTTTGCTTGTACCAGGCCAAGATCTGTTTCTCTGCCTTCATGTACTTACATTCAGTTTTAGTCATAGTCTTGCTGGTGTAGAATACCAGATGTTGCTTTTTTTCATATTCTCTGACCAATGTTGCGCTTATTGATGATCGAGACACTACAAGGTACAAATAGAGGAGTTCTGCATTCTTTGGGACCGACGGGATCGGTGGACTTGACGAGTGTAGAATAATGGATGGATATCGTTACTTCTCTACACTTCGTACAAAAATAGAACTTGCAAAAACTCTACTAAAAATCGTATAGTAATAAGTAGGGTCGAACCACTTTTAAATGAGAATCAGTAACAAGTCTCAAATTCAAAACCTCAATCTTTTGGGATGAAAAATGAATATTAAAAAATAAACTTTTGGTTTTTTTAATAATAAAAACTAATAATAAATGTCTTTAATCAAATGATGGGAAAAATCTCAAGGAAAGAGAATTCACCACCATTGATCCATATAAATAAAGTTTCTAATACTCTTATCTAGTTTTTTTCCAATAATCAATACACTTGACCAATCCAATTAGAACTTGAAAAGATGAAGGACAATATGGCATAAAAAAAACAACACTTGATTATATACGAGAGAATATTTTTTTACTTAATCCAATGTACATTGGCTAGATAAATAGAGGTAGACATTCTTCGAATTACCATTATTTGGCAAACATGAAGAATCTTCCCTCTAATTTTTAGAAAATAAAAATTCAGAATAGAAGAGTAAAAGAATGCTCGTGGGAGGAAAAATTAGACAAGAAAATAAAATAACTTACTCATATTTCAGCCATGGTGGTTTCATCACTTCCTTGAGAATGATGTTTACGCTTGCATATTAATAGAAAAAAACATATATAATTGAAACTATTATTCTTCATTAAATCAAGAAAACGATTACACTATTTTTTTCTACAATTTCCTAACTCCCTCACCATCCCCCAAGACCCCCTATTTATAGAGTTAAAGGGGAATGGTTTAGGTGGAAAGAATTTAAAATACAAAATACAAAATTTAAAAACAAAAAGTCAAAATACAAAATTTTGAATTTAAATATCTAATATTTGTTCTCTATATCTTCAATTTGAATTGTGAACTGCAGACGTGACCATGTAAAAAATATTTTACAAAGTTTTGAATTTGAGACCTCTTATGAAGTACACTACACAGAATACCATCTCTGTTACAATTCTTCTTATGTTCATCTTCAGCTATATATATCATTTTTAGCCATTTTTTGCTATTTTTCTTCTTATTTGGAAATCAAATCCAATAAAACATAAAATGCAAAGATAAGAACATTTAAATAAAATAAAAGAGTAATTACAAACTTATTTTGTGATATAAAATAGCAAGTTTTGTACACTTATCAGGTGTGCGCATATATTCTTTTAACTTTTTCAAGGTTTCTGACTGTTCTTTCCCCATATATCTCCTCATCTCCTCCTGATGGCATCGAAGAAAGGTTTGCACCTATCTAATAGACGAGAAACAAATCTACTGAGGGCTGCTATTCTCCTAGTAAAGACTTGTATGTCTCTGTGAGTTTTGGGCTCTCGGTTTTGAATAATCGTTATTGTCTGTGTGAGACTTGCCTCTTTCCCAGATTAATTTACGAGTATAAACTTTCTACCAAAAAAATACACTACTTGACACGAGCATAAACTGTTTGTATGAAAAAAAAACACTCCTTGATATGAGTATAAACTATCTTTACAAAAAAAAAAACTGAACTACTTGATGATTTGATCCCTATTCAAGGTACGTAGGCATCTTGGAGGATTGTTCCAAGTTCAGTCAACCCAACAAAAAAAAATCTTTTGGCATGCCACCAATTCAGATGTTGACGATATCTACCACACCGTGGTAACTTGGCTGTCGCCAAGATGTTGACAATGTTTACCACACTGTGGTGACTTGGCTTGCCGCTAAGATATTGACGATGTTTGTCACACCGTAGTGATGACTTGGCTCATCGCCAAAATATGTAAAAGGTGTTTGTCGCACTATAGTGACTTGACTTTCTACGAAGATATTGAAACCACCCATCGCAGCATGTTAATTTGGCCCGTGGAGCAAAACCACCAACCAGTGGGGTCCCTACATCAAGTATAGTCCCTTTCTCCATGACATCGTTCTCTTATTCTAAAATGGTTACGGTGTCTGCCTTAAAGCTTTTGAAGAAAACCATGATTGACAGAAGTCAAAGATTGTTTACCTAATAAGAAAAAAAAATGTGAGAGAAATTTAACCCAAAAAAAATAATAAAGTATTCCAAAGGAACTAGTGACCTCGAAGGGCACTAAGGGACCCGAATGAATGATAAAGTGACCTCGAAGGGCACTAAGGGACCCGAATGAATGATAAAGTGACCTCGAAGGGCATTAAAGGACCTCGAAGGGGACGATAAAGTGTTTCAAAGGAACTGAGTGACCCAGAATGGAACTAAGGGAACCCGAAGGGGACTAAGAGACCCGGAAGAGATAATAAAGTGACCCCAAATAACACTAAGAGACCCCAAAGGGATGATAAATTGACTCAAGAGGGCACTAAGAGACCCCAAAGGACACTAAGGGACTCCAAACAGACGATAAAATGACCTCAGAGGGCACTAAGAGACCCCAAAGGGACAACAAAGTGACCTTGAAGGACACTAAGGGACCCCGAAGGGATAATAAAGTGACCTCGAATGGCACTAAGGGACCCCAAAGGGACAATAAAATGACCCCGAAGAGAAGATAAAGTGACCCCGAAGGGACTAATGAATGGTGTCTGGAACTCCATATTCTGAGAGAAACAATTTGACCTGCAATAATTGAAAAAAAAATTGAAACTTGCCAATTGGGTTGAATGGCTCATGTAAAGTTGTATTCCTCAATGAGTTCGATAGATCTGTATGTTGTTTCGAAGGCAACACAAAACTCGAGCCGAGCTCACAAGTAGAAGTTAATCTGAAAAAAATTGGTTAATAGTGATCACAAAAGACAAAGTTGCTACTAAAAAAAAAGAGAGAAATTTTGCTTGCCACCAAATTATCATTGAAAAAAAGTGTTTTTTTCGAAGTTCAGTTGCATGTTATACTTTGTTTCAAAAGTTTGTATTACATGGAGCGGTGCAGAAGAGATGGTGTGGTGTTTTAATAATTCTTTATGAGGTCTGAAGTTCAAAACTAGCAGACAGCATAAAAATCCTTATTTTTTTCTTTACCTTTTTGCTGGCCAATAGGAGTTCCTCAATTATTCTCTGATGTGAAGGGTTTGAAGCGTAGGTTATATATATATCAATTCAGTTTGAAGATGAAAAACCAAATCCTATTTGTAATATGATCCTCAAGTCTTCAATTTCGTTTGGACAAGGAAAGAAAAAATCCTATTTGCAATAGGATCCTCAAGTGTTCAATTCCGCTTGGACAAGGAAAAAAAGAGTCCTATGTGCAATAAGGTTTGCAATACTGCAATTCAACTTGACAAAAAGACATCATCTTTGCAATTGGATTTTCGCAAGAGAAAAAAAAAATTTGTGAAATTTAAATACTTCAAGTCTTACTTTAGATACCTCAGAAGCTTGATATAGTGCGAGACTTGAAGTGGGAGCAATTTGTAGACATTAAAAAATTACATGATAGAGCTAAAATATAATTTGGGCTTATTTTCAGTTTAGCCCACTTTGGAATGAGGCCCAATGAGTCAGATAATTCAGATACCAGACCTACCACAAATAAATGGGTCATGGGTTGATCCAAATTGTTTAAGAAGTTCAAGCCCACTTGAAAATGGATCAAATGAAAATATATATATATATATATATATATATATATCATCAAAGATAATTATTATGTATATATTGGATAATTATCATAATTATCATAAAAGATAATTATAGGATAATTATCAGAAGAAAAGAAAGTTACAAATCTACCCCTCCGGTAAGTCTATAAATAAAGACTCTCAGAGAAAGCTGAAAGTTTGCAGGATTCTTCACTCTAAATCTAAAACTCCAAAGCATCTAAACTCCGAAGAAGAACAACAACAAGCACATTCAAAGTCGTGCCGTTCTTCTTCCACAATTCAACAAATTCAAAGAATCATTAACAAGACTATTCGAGATCAAGCTTCTTCAGCCCTCGATCAGAAATTCTCACCAGCTTTTTCCAATAACAAACACTTGAAGAGGACTCTCAACAACCCGATTTAAAATCAAGCTCCAGAAGCCTTTGAATCTGGATCACCAAAGAGATCGAATCAGAGGAATTTGTCTTTCTTTTGTAAAGATCCACAAAGATTTGTAAACCATATTTCTTGAAATTATTATATTTGATATATTTATCCATGTGTTTTAATCTTATTCTCAGACTTGAAATTTGTTTGTACACACCTCTTTCAAACCCTGCTCAAGCGGGAGTTTTATGCACCGAGAACATATTTTTTTTTATTAATATAATGTTTTCTAAATAAAAATAAAAATAATAATTTGATAAAATTCTGAAATAAAAATATATTGGCCTTTTACTATTTTATGTTTCTAATTATTTTTATTATTATTACAGTACTGCATCCTACTATAGTTAGCAAATTAAAGAAAAAAAACTTTTCAATGATAATTTTTTGAAACTACTTTCTTATTTAAAAATTTTTTATTTTAAAAACACTATTGACTATATTAGTCGAGAAAATATGTTAGTTATATTTTTATTTTTTAAAAATCTTAAATAAAGTGTTATTATTTTATGTTTCTAAATTTATTATTTGAAAATTTTATCGAACTATTTTTTATTTTGTAAAAAATTCTTTATTTATAGAGAAGGGCATAATGGTCATAGTAAAGGGTATATATGTCATTTTAGGGGTCAAGTTATCCACTTTTATAAGATGAGAGACATATTTGATTCAAAAACTAGTTTAAGTGGTGTTTTTGCACATGGAAAAATCTTCCGGGATTTTTTTTTTTTTTTTTTGCACTTTTAAAAGAAAAATGTTACGTTTGGTATGCAACAATGGAATGGAATGGAATGGAATGCCAATATTACCTTTTTGGATCCATTCCTTTGATTGGTAAGAAAAACTAAAGTGAAAATAACCATTCTGTGTCATTCATTTGGAATGAAAAAGAATGAAAATTCATTCCATTACTCAACCTGTGAAATGGTTATTTCATTTCCAATAAACATTAAAAAATAATATCTAGTTACCAAAAATAATGTAATCATCATTTCATTCCTGCATCATTTCATGTTTGAAACCAAATAATGGAATGGGAATGATCATTCCATTCCATTCTCATTCTATTCTCACTTTAATGGAATGCTCATTCCATTACATTGTTGCGTACCAAACGCAGCATAACAGTTGATGTTCAAGTTAGATTAACGTGTCATACCATTCCTGATCCAAATTACACATATGTGGGTAGGAGCCTGGATCATGTGCTGTCAATAGCAGAAAAATGCCTCCGCAGTAGCCAAAACGACCACATTTTTGTTGATTTGTAAAGCATTTGTGTTGATTTGTAAAACATTTGTTAAATGCTAAATTGGTTTTGCTAAAGTTACCCAACTAAAGAAACTTAATAAAAAAAATTTTAAATGCCTGATCCATCTGCCAAAAGCAATGTTCTTCTTCAAAATACCACAATATATAATTCTCTAAATATATTTTTGTGTTTCTTTCACTTAAACTTCAACAACTTTTACTATAAATTGAATTCTTTGATGAAATCATTTCTATTAGAAAGATAATTATGAGAGCTTCAATTTGAGTATCACTTAGACTATGTTACAACTTAATTTTTTTTAAAATAAAATTATTTAAAATCAACACATTTACTTCATAAATAAACAACATATTTTCCTATTTCAGCAACTCCAATTCTATTTTAACTAAATTAATTCATCTCTCTAAAACTCAATTTAAATTTTTAAATATATTTTAGAAATAATATATGTATGTATATATATATATATATATTTAGAGAGATAAAAAGAGTTTAAATTAATATTTATAAATTTTAGAATTTATATAGATTTAACATACTTAGGATTAAAGTGAAAATTTATAAAAGTAAAATATAAAAAAAATTATTTATAATATTATTTTATTACTTTTCTTTTCTTTTTAAAGAGTTATAATATTATTTTAAAATAAATTTATTTAAAATCAACACATTTACTTCATAAATAAACAACATATTTTCCTATTTCAGCAGCTCTAATTATATTTTTAACTAAGTTAATTTATACCATGTGGTGGAGCGGGTTGTTATAAATGGTATCAGAGCCTGACCTAGCCGGAAGTGTGCCGACAGGGACGTCAAGCCTTCTAGGGGGTGGATTGTGGTGACCCTTGTAGGCAGGTGTGATGTGGGCAGGTGCGAGAGACATTAGGTGAGCTACCACACTGGCAGGCTACATGGTGCTCAATCCCATATCACCTGGGTGTTGAGAAGGGGATATTCTTATATGCAGTGTGTTCTCTCCAAATGATATGAGGCCTTTTGGGGTAATAACCAAAAGTAAAACCATGTGAACTTGGCCCAAATCGAACAATATCATACTATGTGGTGGAGCAGGTCATTACAAATGGTATCAGAGCCTGACCCAATCGAAAATGTGCCAATGGGGACCTCAGGCCTCCTAGGGGGGTGGATTGTGGTGACCCTTGTGGGCGGGTATGATGTGGGCAAGTGCGAGAGACACTAGGCAAGCTACTACACTGGCAGGCTACAGGTGCTCAATTATACATCGCTTGGGTGTGGAGAAGGGGACGTGCTTATATATAATGTGTTCTCTCCAAATGGTATAAGGCCTTTTTAGGGTAAAACACAAGATCAAAATCATGTGGGCTTAGGCTCAAAGTGGACAATATCATACCATGTGGTAGAGTAGGCTGTTACAAATGGTATTAGAGCCTGACCCGGCCGAAATTGTGCCGACAGGGACGTCTGACCTTCTAGGGGGGTAGATTGAAATGACCCTTGTGGACGGGTGTGATGTGGGCAGGTGAGAGACACTGGGTAAGCTAACACACTGGCAGGCTACAAGGTGCTCAATCCCACATCGCCTGGGTATGGAGAAATGGATATATTTATATGTAGTGTGTTCTTTCCAAATGGTATAAGGCCTTTTGGGGTAAAATCCAAGACCAAAATTATGCGAGCTTGGCCCAAAGTGGACAATATCATACCATATGGTGGAGCGGGTCGTTACAAATGGTATTAGAGCCTAACCTAACTGGAAATATGCCGATGGGGACGTCAGGCGTCCTAGGGGGTGGATTGTGGTGACCCTTGTGGGTGGGTGTGATTTGGGTGAGTGTGAGAGACACTGGGTGAGCTACCACGTTGGCAGGCTACAGGGTGCTCAATCCCACATTGCCTGGGTGTGGAGAAGGGGATATGCTTAAATGTAATGTGTTTTCTCCAAATGGTACAAGGCCTTTTGGGATAAAACCCAAGAGCAAAATCGTGCAGGTTTAGGCCCAAAACGGACAATATCATACCATCAGGTGGAGTGGGCTGTTACAAATGGTATCAGAGTCTGAGCCCAGCTGGAAGTGTGCCGATGAGGACGTCGGGCCTCCTAGGGGGTGGATTATAGTGACCCTTGTGGGCGGGTGTGATGTGGGTGGGTGCGAGAGACACTGGATGAGCTATCACGCTGACAGGCTATAGGGTACTCAATCCCACAACACCTGGGTGTGGAGAAAGAGATGTACTTATATGTAGTGTGTTCTCTCCAAATGGTATGAGGCCTTTTGGGGTAAAAAACCAAGAGCAAAACTGTGCGGGTTTAGGCCCAAAGCGGACAATATCATACCATGTGGTGGAACGGTCTATTACATTATGGATATATGTGCATTATGTGTAATGCAAGAGCATGCTTAAACATGTAGTAAAGTGTATGCATATGTGAAAAGTATGTGTGGTTGTGTACATATAGGTGATTATATATAGGTTGTGGAGATGAATGGGTGAATGCATGCTAGAGAAATATAGCAAGTGGGTGCATTAGATGAGTATGGACAAATGTATGTTAAGTTGTGAGTTTATGCATAAGTGTGTTATATGCATGTTTTGTGACATATATGTGATATAAAATGATGAAAAGTATGCTAATTACTTGTGGTAAATGTATGCATTGAGTAAAGCATGACTATTATATGCTAGTTGGAGATTGTATGCATATGTATATAATATGCAAGTGTTGACATATATGTGCTCATATGTGGTTATGTGGTGAGGAATGCATGCTATGTGTTTATTTAACTAGCTTGTGCATTTGTGAAGCATGAAATTAATATGTTTGATTCTATATGTCCAAAATTCATATATGAGAGGATGAGTATATATATGTGATTATATGTGATAGTGTGGTGAGAAATGCACGCTAGGTACCCAAATTGCTAGCTTGGGCATTTGAGATGCATGAAAATGACATGCTTGGATTATATGTTCAAAATATATATAAGGGGGAAACGTGAGAAAACGGGGAAAATAGACTGTACATGGAATATCGGAGTTTTCTAACCATGCTATAAAATGGGCAATCTTGTCCAATGAGGTATGACTGTCGGTGTAGTCCAATCATACCGGGGCTAAGGCATATAGTCGAATTTATATCCACTTTGGGTGAGTTGTCGGAGTTGTCCACTCACTTTGGAGCAAACCAAAATATTGCCAATGGAGTATGACATTGTCGGAGTAACCCATGTCATACGAATGAGTAAGAGGTGTCCTAGGTCACATGATCTATTGGAGAGGTTCAAATCATGTTGCGGTGTCGAATTAGGTCCGAGAGAGAAAGGTTATATCTTTAGGCTTATGTGATTAAATGTTGAGTACGACATTTGTTTGATGCATCCCTTTTAAATATGCATTGTTTGAATAAACATGTGAATGTTGCAAATGACATGTAGTGTAATGACATACATACATGTAGGTCGGTGTCGAGTCAGCACCTAGCTGGGTTTGGGTATTCCTACTGAGCCATTGAAATGTTCACCCCCCTCCCCCAACATTTTTACAGGTAAGGCATTGAGGATGGACAGTAAAGACTTAACTAGTCACTTGGAGCACTTTGATGCATTTTGGGATTTATGTACGGGTTATGTATATTTGGCCATCCATGTTGGCATGTGGCATGAGGACTATATGTACATATATATATATATATATGTATATGTACATATATATCATTTGGAGCTTGTGTGTAACGACAATGAGTTGTTTAGGCTACTTCGAGATAAATCAATATTGCTTCCACATTGATTTATATAATTTTTTCTACAAAGTTTGATCATTGACCATCATTTGAGATAATATAATATTGTAAAATGATTGTTTTGAGAGTTTTTTCTCTCCTAATTTTATTTATTGGGTTGGAGTATTATTTATTGAGATTGTTGCTTGAATTAAATGATGAAAATTTATTTCAACGACATTTATTAAGAAATAAGTTTGCATTAAAGTGAGCAAGGATATTAAGTGTATCCTAGGAAGCACAGATACTTCAACCAGAGTAACGTACCCGTATCATGTCTGTATCAGATACCGATACTCCTCGAATACTCGTGAATACATGTTTGATACTTCCTACATGTATCAAAAATTAAAATTTTTTTATATTTCTAACACGTATCCGATACTTCTTAAATACTTTGACCACGTATCCAATTTTTTTCAGATACTTCAAAATACATCTTTGACAAATTTTGAATTTTAAAATATAATTTTTTCAACAAGAATATCATAATATAATTGTTAAGAAAAGTTTAAAATTTCTTTAAAAAAGAATTGTTGAAATATATATTACGATTTAGTACAAAATTTATCCATTCAAATTCTGCACTATGACTCTTAACTCTTATTTTATTTGTTAATCATCATATTTTATAAAGAAATGTTAATAACTCAATTTTTTTTATATATAAAAATATAATTTATTATTTTTATATTTGTTGTATCCTACTTTATTTGTATCTTATTTTTGAGATTTGCTCTATCCATGTTCCATACTCATTGTGAGATATAAATTTGTAATTGGCATATTTTGGTGATCAAAACTTGATTGATCGAGTTGTAATTTTCATATTATTCTTTGTAATGATCATCGACAACTTTGAGCTTATATTCAAGTGCATGGATGCAAATAAATCAGTTAGAACACCATATAGTACAGGTAAGTATGGTGAGGACACTCTGCACTTTATATTTTTCGAGCCTATTTTGAAAAACTAGGGTTTAAATAAAAATATTAGGGTTTTTCAAAGTAGGACCGGTCCCCAATATTTAGGACCGATCAAACTTTTCTCGGCAGTTTAGTTTCTGCAGGTTTTACAAAGTCCCACCGGTCCTGAATATTTGGCACCGATCCCACTTAGTCTATTCCAAATAGGAAATAGATTTTGACGAAAATTCTGATTCCTATTGGGTTTGAAACTTCTAGGAGAGTTCTATTTTGGTATTCAACTTCTTTTCCAAGTAGAATTAGAACTTCCTTACCTATATAAATGTATTCATATTTTCTCTACAAAATAAGCAAGTACTCTATGCCTGAAACATATTTTTAGAGAGAGAAAGTATATACAATATAATTAGGGCTATATCTATTTTTAAGAACACACATCCATACTTCACGAGTGATATTTAGGATGGTGTTCTACTTCTGATTAGCTGCTTAGAGACTGCATCAAATCTATTTGCTGATCAGAACATTGGATCGATGGTTCTTTGCTCGCTTGCTTGCTAAGGAAAAAAGGTGACCAGATTGCACTACGAAGGGAACAAAATACTTGCTGAGTATTTTGGTTCTTTCAGCAACCTTTCTGTAAGGATCGTAACGTTAGCCGGAAGTTTGTAGCAGTTGGACGTGTTGTCGCAATCATAAGCCTGAGGTGTTCCGCATCAGATTCCTGAGGCTTGCCGCCTCCCTCCGTGATTTTTTCCGCCTTGGGTTTCCACATATATCTGATGCATTCTTTTCTTTACTTGCACTTTATTTATTTACTTGCTTTAATTGTTTGGTTAATTGGACTTAAAATTGAATTAATTAAAAATTAAGTAACGAGCAAGTGATCCTATTCACCCCCCCTCTAGGTTCTAAAATACTTTTCGCAATCGCTTACGCACCGTGCAACTCACACTCATATCATGTCGTATCCGTGTCCCGCACCTTATCCATGCTTCTTAGAGTGGATCTGATAAATATTAATGTTAGGATGTGATAATTTGCATGAGTAGAATTCATAAATGATTTTGATACCATTATTCTTTAGTAGGGAAAAAAAATACACCCTAAGTCACATAATTATTCTAAATGGGTGTCATTTTTGCGCTCTACATGTTCTCGTTCAGTCAGTTTCACTGAATGACATAGAATTTGTTGCTTTCCTACTTTCACTCTCTCAATGTGACTTGGAATACACACTTTGTCACATTTCAAATTTGAATGCACAACTTTTTATTAGAGAGTTGGAAGAAAAACCACCTAAGCTAAAATCAAGTAAATCTAGAAGAATTAGGCTTTGATAAAAAAATAAATTAAGTTAAATTATGTTTGTAATAATTTTCATTTAGAGAAGAAACTGCAACAAAATTTGATTTATATAAAATTTTAAAATTGAGATATATGGCGGAAAAGGCTAACGGAGCATCAAGGTGTATAACATTGTTATATAAAATTTTGTGAAATCTCTAATTTGACTGAATGTTGATCACTCTGGAAAGGATAAACTTAATCTGTCTCACATTCGCTGTAATTCCAAATTTCTAAACTTTAATAATCATGGCAAACAATATTGTGCTTTAAAATAATGTGTAAATCAAAATATAATTTTAATTTTAAAATAATGAGCAAATCTAGATATTATTATATTATCTGTTAAAATAGTATAACTACATAGTTTAGTTAAGATTTAGTAATATACATTTAATTTTTAACATGCATAAAATGAAGGGTAAAGTGCAAAAAATACCCCGCTATACATAGAATGTGCAAAAAATACAGTTATGTATGTGTATAAAACTTCCTACAGTTTGGAAATTATGTGCAATTATTCCATTTTGGCAGGTTATCATTTAAAATTAACCGTTGGAGCTTTAAAACTTTTTTGAAAACCCGAAACTACCCTTTTCTTTTAAAAAACTTTATTTTTAATTTTTTATTATCCCATAAATTTAAAACTTTTTTGAAAACCTGAAACTACCCTTTGCTTTATTTTTTTTTCCTTATTATCCCATAAGGGCATTTTAGTCATTTACTAATTCTGATACTGAAAAATTGTCAATTTGTCCTTATTTGAACAATTCTAAAAATGCAGTGGTATTAATTGAACACCAAGGGGTATTTGCACATTCTATATATAGAGGGACTGTTTTTTGCACTTTACCCTAAAATGAATTGAGAGTAATATGTGTGGATTTCAAATAGGAAAATATACAAACTTATTTTAAATGCATATTAGGAAGGATTCTAATTACTTATAAAAAAATATCTCTAATACATACATCACTTTGGACTTCAGATGTAAAGACCGTGATCATTTTTGGCCTATTTTCTTTTTATTCATCATTTATTGTTTTAATTGATTATAAATGATGGTATGCATGTTTTAAATATAAAATGCATGTTTGGGGACTTTTTTAAGGGTCCATGAAGGTTTTGGAGTCGTTTGACTCAATTTGGGATTTTCATGTCAATAGGGCCCGAGATGCGGGTCGATTAGGCACGGAAAAACAGATATTTTTTTGAAAAAGTTTATTTTTGATTTTAGACCATATGAAATGTTATAAGAGATAAGGAATTGATTTCGAGGTCGTAGAAGTTTTCAGAATCGAAAACAAATGTCAGGAAGGTACTTTAAGTGACGAGGGGCATTTTGGTCATTTCAAGGGGAACGGGCTACAAATTTCATTTTATAGATATTTCAGCCATTTATTTCTCTCCCTAACAGCTGTCCATTGTTGCCCTTCCTTCTCTCTACATTTATTTTTATTTTCTCTAATATTTGAGGGGCTTAGGGTGTGATTTGGAAAACACTGAAAAAGGAAAGGTTGATCTACGCGAGAAGAGCTTGCATTTGATCGATTCAAAGTCCGATTGGGGTGATTTTGGCTTGAGAAAATTTGGAGTTTTTTTTAGAAACTCTTCTAAACCGAGGTAAGGATGCCTAAACCATGAATTCCAAGGTTTGTGTCAGTAGGTTGGGTGTCTATGGCAACCAACTAGGGATGCATGTAAATGTCATATTTTTAAGTTAAGCATGTGTGTTGTGAAATTGTGAGATTTACTATGACGCAATGTGTGATTATGTGCTTAGGAAATTTATATGTGACATGTGGGCATATATGCGAAAATGTGAATAATTAAGTACATTTTGTGTATATATGTGAAAATGATGCTAAGTGTTCGTTTTAATGTCTCAATGAACATGATTAATGTTAAAGCACATCACATATTGATAAATGTATGCTTTGGTGAGAAGAAATGTTAAAATGAGCATAATCTATGAAATGTTCATACACTGCACATACATGGTTTAAGGGTGTGTGTGGGGTGGTTTAGGAACATTGAATGGACCAATAAAGGAATTCAAATGTAAAACCGAATGGACCGACATTGGAGTTCAAGTGTTCAATAAATGTGGTAGGAGAGACCAGATGGACCTTTATTGGAGTTCGAGTTCTCAATTGTATGTATGACACAAGGGAGGAATATGGCATGATGCATACAATGCATTTGGTTCATGGCATGGTGTTAGCATATGACTTTGTGCATAATATGATTATGTGGTATGTGGTATTCACGAAACCTTAAGAGATGTGCTTTAAAAATTTCTATTGAGCATGCAGGAGCTCATTCCCTATATATATAAACATTTCAAGTCATGGCAAGGAGGTTGCGGAGTATCTCCAACCTTGAGTTGGTTTAGGTAATAGAAGAGCCTTTGAGTATTTTGCAGTTACTTTTGGAATACATATTCAGAATGTGGACTAAATGCATTTTTGTTATGTATGTAATGCTTTACATTTTAGAAAACATGTTTGATGACATATATGCCAAGGATACATAGAAAACTTCGATTATAAATACATATATGATAACCCTTTAATTATGTACACGTATTGGATTGTGGAAATGATGCCTCGAGTTCATTTTTGTGCTACGTTTATGTCCAAGTTCATAATGTTATGATATGAATGGTTCTAGGATGAGAAAATAATGATTTATGAAATTTCATTGAGTTGGCTATGTTCAAGTGTCTTTGCATAGGCTTAGAATAGTGATATATTAGGTTCTGGGGACTTTTAGTCGCCTGATAAGGGTCTATCGGCCGATTGGCTGATTTTGGAAACAAAACCCTAGAGTTGTGAAAATTCAAAGTCCCAGGATCATTGTTTCAGCCGACCGAAAGAGGTTTTTAGCCGATCGAAAAGAGACCTTCAACCGGCTGATGAATTGATTAGGCGACCGAAACTGGAAGGTTGAGGAACTTGGTGCAAATGTCGAGGCTGGGTATGTGTAGACCTAGGAAAGGACCATTGATGTGATGTTAAACATGTATGTAAGCTTCTGCGTGTGTAAGATGATCAAATCATGACACTATAACCCAAGTGTTCCATGTAAGGACTTGGGGTGGATTGGTTAGGCTTCCGTAGGATTGGTCTCAGTGGTCCGGGTCAGAACCGAGGGTGATAGAATAGTAATTGTCACGGTAGTCCGGGGATGTCATGCCCCGATTCCCAACACTCAGAACAGGGGTGATTTAAGTCAAACGTCAACACCTCTCATCAATCATCCCACCTTGATATCACGTTCGGATACCAAGTTATCACACCTCGATTTCTGAGTCACCGTAGATTCTGTCTCTGAACCCGAATCTTGAGGGTGAGTTCGTCCATTAACCCTAATGAACTATCTCAATCTATAATTACCGCAAAAACATAATTCTACATAAAAGGTTTCATATCTATAATTCTACATCAACTCATCTCCATGGGCCCCACACGTGACCATGCAAACACTTCTAACAGCATTCCAAATTGTCAACCTATCATGGATTACGATCCATCGTAATAATGATACATCATAGATGTATCGTAACATTTTGCGAAGTGTGCTACTTTTCACTTACTTTCTTTAACATTTTTACGATCCATCGCAATGGGGATTACGATGTATCGTCAGATTACGGTCCATCGTAATAGTAATTACAATGCATCGTAATCTCTCGAATGCAAATTCTGTAGAATTCTCATTTACTCTACTACATACACCATTCATTTCCAAATATACTCTCTATCATCAAATTCACTCATGCTAATTTGGAACATATATAAAACACTATAAAATCATACACCTCATGCATTTGATCTAAAATATACATTCCATTCATGAATCCAAAATACATGTAGTTTGTTCATAACTACAAAATCAAAAGTATCAGCATGCCACAAGCTGGCATGGATACAATATGTACAATTTCCAAAATAACATCATAAATGCCACAAGGGCTCCACTTGGATACTCAAGTTCTGTCCATCACCGGTGCCTTATCTGTAAAAATTTTTGAGGGAGAGGGGTGAGCAAAGCAACTAGCTCAATAGGAATGCCCCAACCCACCTAGGCATCGACCTGACACTGACCTACATGATATGCAACCATGATGTCGTTACTCTACATGGCATATTCAATGCTTTCATGTGAAATTAACGCAAATGCAATTCAATATGCGTGCATTTAATCCATTCACCATGCTTAACAATTAAACACATAAGCATCTCAATAATTACACATTTTTCGGTCATAATTCGATACATAGACATGATTGGTCAACTTCAATGGTCATGTGGTGTTGGACAACTCCGATGACACCCGTATGATTTGGATAACTCCAAAGAATCATACATACCCGACAATATATTGGTCTTGCCATTGTGAGTGAACAACTCTGACGGTCATAATATTTTGGATAACTCTGATTTCTAGGCATTGACCTTGGTATGATTGTTACTAGTAGTATACTTTAGTATTTTTTATTTTATTTTTAATTATGTTGTATTTTATTATTTTATATTATTTATATAGATATTTATATAAGTTAGTATATATGTGTGCATAATTTTATTATAGTATATAGTTATAATTTTATATTAGTATTATATAGTTTTATTATATTCACACACACACAACCACCAAGCCAGCCGAAGCCATTTCACCTAACCCACTGTGTATAATAATATATATATATATGTATTATATATATATATATATATATATATATATATATATATGTGTGTGTGTGCAGGTGGCTGGAGAAAAAGATGAGAAGAAAATGTGAAGAATAAAGAAATGAGAAAAGACAAGACAGGAGACCAAAGAAAGAGTGAACAGTTAGAGATAAAGTGAGTCAGTGGGTTAAAGAGTGAACAGCTAGAGAGAGAAGAAAAGCTGGTAGAGAGAGAGAAAGAGTAGAACAAGTGTAAGCAAAAGTTTTGACTCCGGATATGATATGGGTAGTTGGTGATGTAAAGAACAAGTTGTTTCAGCTGACAAAGAGTAGATGTGTTCTCAGCATTAATTGGTGGTTGGCTCCAAAATCAACTTTTGCATACCTTATTACACCATATTTTCTGTTGCAAGTTGGAAGGAATTTTGTCTATAAATAGCCAAGGTTGAAGCCTTGCACTGGGGAAGAGACTCATACATCGGATGGAGACATACATTCAGTATACTTTCATTCTCAATTCCAGCAACATTCTAGCATTGTATTTTCGAATTCGTTCTGTTCTTGTGAGACAATTGAGTGTGAGGGATAGATATCAGTGTAGTGATAACACTGAGTTGAATTGAGAGTGTTGTGAGAGCACTTATTTTCTCTATCTAATTTCTATTCAATTGTTATACTTTTTTTAATTGTCTTTTTAATTGTTATTTATTTACTTGCCTTTCATTTAAATGTTTTTTTTTTTATTTCATGCACTTTATTTTTCTGCTCTTTAATTTTATTTGCATTATTAGTTTTAAACAAAATCCCCCTTCAAAGTAATCATTTTAAGTTCGGATTTTCAATCAACTTAGATTCAAATTAATTTTCTAACCGCAATCTTTTGGGTTCGACCCCGACTTACCACTTCACTTCTTTAAGTTTAAGTGTTTTCGAGTTTTACAAATTTCTTTGCACGAGGCGTAGAAACCACAATGATGTAATACCTATATTTCTACGCCCGTCACATATCCCATGTCCTCACATACAACATATAATCACATATATGTCGATAATCATGCATCAAATTCTCATATGCATAATTCATCATATATACACAAATATGCTCACATTACCTATATATTGCATATGTACTTTCACAAGTATGATATATCACAATATGAACAAATAAACATGTATAATTCACAATGAAAAAGGGAAAGACAATTCATTCAATCCCTACCATTTTTCCATACATGCTAATACAACCAAACCATCCCCAAACTCACCAAAATCTAGGAATCGATGAATAAGAAGGAAGAAACATTCCTGCCTCAAGTTTGAAGCCTTTTCTAGCAAAACTCTAGAATTTCTCCAAGCTTTACCTTACCAAATTTTGATTTTGTTAGGTTCAAACTGAAGCCCTTGACCAATAGAACAAGTTGTCCTATTTCGAGAACTCCCAAATCTAAGCCTAACACTTCCGAAATGAAGAGAGAATGAGAAGAGATGAAAAGGGAGAAAGAGAGGGTTGGCTTGCTGTTTATGAGCTTCACAAATGGTTGTAAGTCTTAGCCATAAATATTTATAATATCTTGGGCGCAAAATGACCAAAATGCCCCTAGGCCACTTAACGTACCTTCCCGACCTCTATTTTTGATTTCGAAAGTGGCTATAGCTCCAAAATCACTTCCTTAACTCTTTTAACATTTTATTTGGTCCAAAATCAAAAATATATATTTCCTAAATTTTTTTCAAACTTTCGGGCTCACCTAACCCGCATCCTAGGCCCCACTGACCTGAAATTCTCAAATTTCACCAAACACTCCCAAAACTTTTCTGAACCTCTAAACAAGTTCCCAAACATGTTTCTCACGTTTAAACATACAAAACATCATTAAAAATTCATTTATGATAAATAAAAAGAAATCAGTCAAAATTGGACCTGGTCTCTACAAGGGACATGAGGCAATGATTGGACAAGCGTGACACCTCACGATCCAGAGTTCGGGCTCGAATCGAGAGGTTTTCTGTGGATTGGATTTTGGGGCTCATATAAGTTTATGAATGAGCCAAAAAGATCTTGAACAAAAGTTTAAATCGAGCTCGAATGACTTTTATTATTAAACAAGATAAGCTCTAGCTTAGCTTTTTGAACTTATCATAATCTCGAACCAAGCCCACAAATGAACGAGTTGAACCCAAACTGATTGAAACTCAATTCATCTCGGTTTATTTGCAGCCTTAGTGGCATTTAGAACATATCTTAAATCACTGATCTTTGTAAAAAGGAAAAGGAAAAAAAAAAGATAGACTAGCTTGTGTATTAGTAGGAGACATGGGGAAATATAGGAAGCACACTTCTCCTAGGGTGTACTGTGGCGGTATCGAACACTTGGACAAGTAGTAGACACGGTCTCGACATGTGTCAAACATGGCTTTGTGTACTAAAATTTAAAATTCTTTTTTTTTTCCAGGTTGACCACAGTTGAGGCACAACATAAACACATTTAGAATGCTTTTAGTTCACAGTTATGTAATTTTGTAATTATTTTTCTTAAAAGAATGTGATTTCAATGCAAACTTAAAATATAGGGTAAATTACTCTAACCTCCCATGAAGTTTTGCCTAATTAGCCTTGGATTAAAGTTTTTAAAATATGGTGGCCAACCTCCCCTGAGATTTGGTTGAATTTACTCTGGGTACAATTAGCTCTGTTAAAGTCAATTAATATAAAAAATCAAAATGCCAAAACCATCATCGGTGGCGGTAATATTGGTATTGTATTGATGGAGAATATATATATATATATATATTATATAACATATTAATCTCAGTCAAATGATTAGAAATTATGGTAATTTTTGCACAAAAGCATTATACCTTGAGGGTACATTTGTAATTGTATATTAGATGTAATTTTGTTTAATGGATCGTTAGTCTAAGGGGGAGTATTAGAGTAGTTTTGCAAAAACTTTAATTTGAGAGTAATTAAGACAAACTTCAGGGAGGTCAAAGTAATTTATCCTGAAATATATTATGATTGAATTAGAAAAATAATATAAAATCTTAAAAAACAAAAATAACAAACATCTAACTCAAAATCTCAAACTAGTGATTTCATTCGTGAAAATGTAGATAAAATGAGAAAAAAAGATAAATTACACTAACCTTCTTTGAAGTTTTAGCAAATTATACGTGTGAAATATTTGACCGTTATTATTCTGACCTTCTTTGTAAATGTTAAGCCTTTAACGAACGTTAAGTTATAGTGAAAAATGTTATTTTTACCTTCAAAATTTTAATATAAAATATTTATGATTTGGTTAACTGTTCTAATAGAAAGAAAATGATAGAAGTGTCATTGAACACATGCAAAAAATTTCAAGAGAAATGCAAGTAATAAATTTCAAACGCTTTGTCGTGTGTAATTTGTCCAAACTTAAAAAAAAATTATTGCATTGTATGTATCATGTGTCCATATCCGTGCTTTCTTGGTGATCAATGATCATTGTAAAAACCCGACCCGCTGGGCGCTGACAATTCTCACGGAGCGGCAACGAGGTCCTTTTATCCACAACCACCAAGCTCCACGTGTCCTTCTTCAACCCAGCAAACCAATTCCCTCTCGGACCTCGTTTCTCTCTCACAGTCTCCCAGTGCCAATCCACTGAACAACAACAATTTCTTCTTCCTCTTCTTCACCTCCAAGCTCAACCACAACAACCCATCAATCACAGTCCTCGCAAAAGCTCATGCGAACCATAACAACACCACCCCAACGCCTGAAATGACCCTCTCATACCACCACCACTCTCTCGCCCCACTACTCCTTCGCACCTACAAACCCACCAACCCCAACCCTCACCATTTCCCCTTTCCCGCCAAAAAGTTCAACTTCTCCGACAACCGGAGACTCCTCTCCTCCGGCGCCGGAAGACCCAGAGCCAAGCCCAGAGAACTCATCCTCGGAAATCCATCAGTTACCGTCGAGAAAGGCAAGTACAGCTACGACGTCGAGACCCTAATCAACAAGCTCTCGAGCCTCCCACCTCGAGGTAGCATAGCTCGATGCCTCGACGCCTTCAAGAACAAGCTCAGCCTCAACGACTTTGCTCTCGTCTTCAAGGAGTTCGCTCATCGCGGCGATTGGCAGCGATCGCTCCGTCTCTTCAAGTACATGCAACGTCAGATCTGGTGCAAACCCAACGAGCACATATACACCATCATGATCGGCGTGTTGGGTCGGGAGGGCTTGCTCGATAAGTGCCGTGAGGTGTTCGACGAAATGCCGAGCCAAGGTGTGGCTCGCAGCGTCTTCTCGTACACCGCCGTCATCAACGCCTATGGCCGAAATGGCCAGTACGAAACCTCCTTAGAACTTCTCGAGATGATGAAGGGAGAGAGAGTCTCGCCCAGCATTTTAACTTACAACACTGTGATCAATGCTTGCGCGAGGGGTGGGTATGACTGGGAGGGGCTATTGGGTTTGTTTGCCGAAATGCGACATGAAGGTATACAACCTGATCTTGTTACTTATAATACACTGCTTAGTGCTTGTGCGAATAGGGGTTTAGGTGATGAGGCAGAGATGGTGTTTAGGACGATGAATGAAGGCGGGGTTGTACCGGATATTACCACGTATAGTTCTTTGGTTGAGACTTTTGGAAAATTGGGTAAGCTCGAGAAGGTTTCTGAGCTTCTTAGGGAGATGGAGTCCGGAGGGAATTTGCCGGAGATAACTTCGTATAATGTATTATTAGAGGCGTATGCGCATTTGGGGTCTATCAAAGAGGCAATGGGTGTGTTTAGGCAAATGCAGGAGGCGGGTTGTATGCCGAATGCAGCTACTTATAGTATTTTGTTGAATTTGTATGGGAAACATGGGAGGTATGATGATGTTCGCGAACTTTTTCTTGAGATGAAAGTGAGCAACACGGAGCCGGATGCAGCTACTTATAATATTCTTATACAGGTTTTTGGAGAAGGTGGGTATTTTAAGGAGGTGGTGACTTTGTTCCATGATATGGTGGAGGAGAATGTTGAGCCTAATATAGAGACATATGAAGGATTGATATTTGCTTGTGGAAAGGGAGGGCTTCACAAGGACGCAGATAAAATTCTACTTCATATGAATGAGAAAAGGTTAGTGCCAACTTCAAAGGCTTACAATGGGGTTATTGAAGCGTATGGACAAGCTGCTTTATATGAGGAAGCTCTTGTTGCCTTTAACACAATGAATGAGGTGGGGAGCAAGCCGACATTGGAAACATTTAACTCTTTGATTCACACATTTGCAAGAGGAGGGCTTTACAAGGAGTCTGAAGCGATACTGTTGATAATGGGTGAGTGTGGTGTTGCGCTGAACAGGGATTCGTTTAATAGTGTGATTGAAGGATTTAGACAGGGTGGACAGTTTGAAGAAGCAATTAAGGCTTATGTTGAGATGGAAAAGGCTAGATGTAATCCCGATGAGCGTACCCTTGAAGCAGTGTTGAGTGTCTACTGCTTTGCAGGTCTTGTTGATGAAAGTGAAGAGCAGTTCCGGGAAATTAAAGCTTCGGGCATATTGCCCAATGTTATGTGCTACTGTATGATGCTGGCAGTTTATGCAAAGAGCGACAGGTCAGGCTTCATGCAGTTATTTGATTTTTTATCCCTTTATTATCTGCAAAGCTGTTTAGATATTGATGGTTCTGTTGTTCGTGATTTAATAATTAATAGAAGTGGCCTTTACATTGACGTCAACATAGTTTCAGCTCAGCTTATATCCTCCCCCCTCCCTCCCTCCCCAGTCCCCACCCCCTCTCTCTTTCTTAAAGCTCGGGAGTAACTCACATCACTATTGATTCATCGTAGAGGTAGCTGCAATCATTTGCAAAGAGGTCAAGATTAACCTTTAGATAGTTTGTCATAGAATAGCGCTTCCAAATCCTCTTAGATAATCATCATGACAGTTTTTAATTTAAAGGCTGAAAGAGTTTAAAAAACTCTAATATGATGGTTTTTGATAAATGAAGTGTTTGTTCCAAGAAACACAGTTATGAGTAGGAGCGTTGCCTGTATTAGACTCATGCTACATCCTTGAATGTGTCCATAATTTAAAAATATAATTCTTAGTTTCTGAAATATGACTGATACTTCTTGGACACTCACAGTGTATTACCTAGAACCTTGGATTAGACAAGAGATGGGACCTCCTCTTAGGAAGTAAAAATTTATTTATGTAAAGTTTGATCAGAAACATATATATTTTTTACAGAAAATGATCACGAGAAGAGTAATCCATTTTTTTTTTATATATAGATATGCATATCTACATACATACACAATCACACAAATCCACCTATATATTGTGTTCCTGTTATGTCTTTCAATATACCAAATGAGTGACTATGTTATGACAAACACCGAGAACTAAGAACAAATAAAGAAATTGACAGAATAATAAACATGCACCACGCTTAGAACACAACGATTAAAGCCTATGTCTACGACAAAGATCCGGTGAACTTTCACTATGCAAAAACAAGGAGATTACAAATTTCAGCCCCCAAACCCTAGCTCTCTCTCATTCTCTTTTCTGTGGTTTTCAGTGTTCTCTCATATCCCACTCCAAAGCCTAAACACCTTTATATACGAGGCTACAAGAGACTTCTAAACAAGGTCAAAGACCCGCAAGAGAAAATGTGTCAAAAAAAAAAACTTTCTTGGGGGCAACAACCATTTTTGGGGTCCAAACTGGATTTGGCCCACAACATCACAGGCAATATGATTCACATATCACACGTTTCAAAACCGTCATGAAATATTGAATTTACTTGCCAAGAAATAATGTTTGTTGTATATAATAATTTTTTTTACATATGTTATTTGTTGTCTTCTCTCCTTGTTCATGTTCTATTTATTTATTTTTTAATTTCCATATTAGCATGTACATGTCGTGTCCTGATCATGTATTTTATCCTTTTTCATGTTTCTTACTTTTCGTTAAAAGTAATTCAAGGATCAGATTGGGAAAACTTACAAGTTGCTATTTCAAGAACAGAGACATTTTTTTTTATGGTTTGTGTGTGTCACACATTTTAGGCATAAAGTGATGCTTAGCATGAATTTCTGAGTGACTTAAGCCTTAGGGTTTGCTATGAGGCATTCTCTTTTGCCCTGGCCTCGATTGAATGAGGGTGTAGATCTAAAGGCTTTTTGAAATAATGATTTAATTCTTGATGTTTGATGAGCTTGATGATGACATCAGTAGTTGCTTCAAGGTTGAAACTAATTAGATTTTGAGATGCAGAAGCAGTTTCTTTTTTGTAGTCAACCCTTTTTTACATACTCTCCAAAGTCCAATTTATCTTTATTAACTAATTTAAGATTTACATGTTATGCTATTCTTACCATGTATTGTTTTCCTCCTGATTAGTGTTAACGAGACTTGCCTAAAGTTGTTTCAATAGAAGTGAATTATAGGAAAAGTAGGGGGTGGTGCTCTTGGATGATGAGGTGGGGTATCATGGGAATTGTAATGGTTCTATGCTGTACTATTGAAGTAATAATTTTAAAAACATTATTTAATTCCTTCAGAGCTGGCTTTACTAAAATTTTACATAATAAAAGGAACCACACTCCTTTGTTTTGAAGATCTATGGAATTTCTCATAAAAATGCCTAAATCTTTGGCTGAAACCAGATTTCTGAAGTATTGTTGGGATCAAATTTTATGATTAGCATCTCTTAATTTTAAAAGCCAGCCTAAACTACTGTGACCTCCATTTGCAAGGGTGATGTTACGAAATGCTTTAGAAATAAAAGGGTAAAAAATTAGTAAGACTAAAACAGAATATATAAAAGAAATAAGAATAACACATTTATGTAATTGAAATGAGGATATTGAGTTAGATGATAGGAGTGACTAAAAAAGATAGATTTACTAATTAAAGTGTGAGGGAGAGATTATGAATAGCGCCTGTTAGTGACTAAATAACAGAAAATGAACTTAGGTGGTATGAACACATACAACATAGACCTGTTAATGTGCCTGTAAAAAAGGAAAGACTAGTTTGCATGGAATTTAAGAGACAATGATGTTGACCAAAACTACATGGAATGGAGTCATTTAAAGCGAGTTCAAAGATTAAATATTAGAGGAGACATGGCATATAATAGAGTAGAATTAAAAAAGAGAATTCTTTTGGTCGGCCTCATTCATTTGGAAAAAAGGCAAGGATGATGATGATAAGGAAGTTCTTCTGGAGCTGTTTATTTTTGGGTCTTTTGTGGCTAAAGTTAGGGTTATATGGTAGGGGCATTCGCTTTTTTGGGAGGATATTTGGTGTGATGACCACCCTTTGGCGTGCACCTTTTCCAGTCTTTTCCAGAGAAGCCTTGGTTGCAGACTGTTAACGGCTTGGTAGCAGAAGGATGACTTGGGATGTGCGCTTCTTGAGACAGTTTCAAGATTGGGAGTTGGAGGACGCCATGGGGTTCTTGGAGGAGTTGCTTTGCCAAGAGGTGGTTGATGGTGAGCTGGATGTTTGAGTATGGGTTCCTTCATCTCAGGGGAGGGTTTACTTTTGTTCTCTGAATAGGTTCCTTTTGGATGGTTAGGGGCCTTTCCCTTGGAAGGCTGATTGGCGTACAAAGGCCCCTCTCGATGTGGCATTCTTTGCATGGACGACAGTTCTAAGGAGGATTGTGACTCTGGATAACCTAAGGAGGAGGAGACATGTTATTGTCAATTGGTGGTGCTGCATATGCAAGAGAGATGAAGTCAGTTTATTATCTTTTGTTGCATTGTCCTGTGGCCTTGGGACAGTTGGGGTTTGCTTTTGGGCTTGTTTGGGGTCCAGTGGGTTATGCCTCGGTCCTTGAGAGGCATGATAGAGGCTTGGAGAGGTTGTATAGTGGGTCCCCAAGCCCGGAATTTTTGGAGGGTGACATCCTTGTGTGTTTGGTGGTGCTTGTGAAGGGAACGGAACATGATATCCTTTGATGGGGAGGAGACTCCTATTGGGGCACTGAAGTTCTCTATCATTAGTTCCCTTTTTTGTTGGGTTTTGGGGAGAAATTATAAATTCATGGGAGAGAGTTGATTTTTTGGACAGATTGAGTGTTTAGGGGCCCTATTTGGCTTTTGTGTAGCTTTTGCGGGATGCGCTCGCCGTTTGAACACTTTCTAATACAATCTTACTTAAAAAAAAAGAAAAAGTTGTAGTGGGTTTAAGAAAGGGGTAAATATTTTGGGGCTTAAATTGGGGAAGGAAGACCAGAAATTTTTGGGCTGTTCTACTTGTCAAAAGAAAAATAAATGAACAAGGCCTCTTTTGGCAACCGTTGTTGTTTTTCTTTTTCAATTTTTTATTATTATTTATTTATTTTTATTTTTTGTCAAAAGCGATAGCACGTTTGGTAACATACATCTTTTATTGAATTTCTGAAAGCAAAAAATAGAAAACATCTTTGGTAAGGACAAAAAATAGGTTTCTGTTTTAGAGTCCATTTAGTTGAATGAACATCTCTTTGCGTCCATCTATCAATGGGTGATTGATAATGAAATAAGATTGACATCACATATTTAATAAAAGAGAATAGCTGCCTGCCAATATTGTAATGCAACATGTATGTCCACAAGCATAAGGAGTATTAAAGAGTCACCACAACCTTACTTAGAGCCACCACAAAGTTAAACAAACTATAGAAAAATATGAGAGAAAATTCTTCTCACATTGTTGTATTAGGAAAGACAAGAATACAAGAATAAATAGAAGAGGATACCAACACAATTAGGTAACTCAACTTCTTGATTTTAGGAAGGAAAAACATTAACTCCTTGATTCTAGGAAGTGACTAAGCCATAAATCATGGAGATGACTAAGCCATAAATCATGGAGATTCGGATACTAATTATCCTCCTCTCTTTATTTGGAAACTAACAAATAAGGAAATGCAATCCGAGATTTCCTCTTATTGCACATCCGAAATTCCACACAAACATATAGAGTTTTAAATTTTACAGACTAGTTTAAAGTTTCTGGGTTTCTCAAAAGTCACTACGTAGCAAACAAGTAATAAAACACCCAACAAGAAGTAAAGAGTCACCACCAACCACCAACCACTTGAACAAGTCCCAAAGAGTCTCTCCCTCACATTTTGATTTTCCACTCCTTCCTCCTATTTTCTGGAACTTGAAGAAAGAACTCCTTCCATGCAACATCGTCATAGATCTTTGACAAGGCCTTTGCATAATATGCATTATCAAGGCCCTCAATAGCATCTAATGCCGTAATGCATTCATCAACCATGTGACCAGTGGAGACAATGTTCCCTTTTGAAGTAGAGGTTTGGGCTAGTAACACCTTTTTTAGTTCCACGACCTTCCTTTTTGAATTCTCAGTGAATGTAGCCATAACATGACTAATGACCTACAACGTGGGATTTAGAGTTAAAATCAACTAAACATAGACAAATTGAAAAATGAAATTCAAACTACATGCTAAAATACACACCTTACACAGTCTCTCCCAACTATCATCATCAATTGCCACTGTCCCAGTGGTTGGTTCAAAAACAACTCCAGTCTCTTGTGACAACTTTTGAAATTTTGTGGTGAGTCCTCAGTTGATGGAACTTGTTCCTAAGTTGGGTTCTGTTGTACTCCATCCTAGTGAAACGTTTCATTCCTCCATGAGGTTATTTTAACCAGTTGGAGAAAATGTAGTAGTCCTATTCCCTTTCTTAATTTTCTTCTCCATCAATTGGACGAACCTTTCTTCTTTTGTGTCATCCCATATTTTTGCCTCATCACCTTCAAGTCCATCACATCATCTTCTTTCACATTCATGTTAGTGGTCATTTTAGACAAATATTGAACATGTGTATCCATCTATCATTCATAAATCACTAATTGTCCAGTGGTCCGAGACTGTTGGAACTTGCTTCTGGGATTGTTCGGGGTTCAATGGGTCATGCCTAGCTCTACTAGAGGTTTGATGGAAGCTTGGAGTGGTGGTCTAGTGGATGCCCAAGCTCGCGATTATTGGAAGGCAACCCCCCTGTGCGTGTGGTGGTGTTTGTGGCTGGAGCGGAATTGAAGAACGTTTGACAATGAAGAGACTCTGGGGCGCTTAAATTCTCAATTATTAGCACACTTGTTTGTTGGGTGAATGGTAGATCTTGTAACTCCATGGGAGAAATGATTGATTTCCTAGGTTCCTTTGTTTTGGATCCTTAATTGAATTTTTTTTTAAGGGCCGCCTCTCCCTTTATTTGGGTGCTTTCTAATGCAATTTTTACTTATAAAAAAAAATAATCACTAATTGAGACGTCATTCAATAAAAATACAGATTTCAAATGCATCAATCCATCATCTCATAGCATAATAGGAAAAAGGGGGAAAAAAAGCAACTCCTTTATGTTTCTCACAGCATAATCAAGATGTTGTGACAAACAGCCGCAAACCAAGCACAATCATGAAACACGACAGAAAACGAAACAAGCACAACACACATAACACAAGAATTTACTTGGTTCGGCGATATGCCTACGTCCACGGCGAAGATCCGGCAAAATTTTTCACTATGCGAAAATCAGGATATTACAAGTTTCAATCCCAAATCCTAGCTCTCGCTCTCTCTCTCTTTCTACGTTATCAGTGTTCTTTGTCGTTATCCCACTCCAAACCCTAGATGCCCTTATATATCGGGCTACAAGAGAGTCCTAATCCGGTCCCCGTAACTCTTTCTGTGTTTTCAGTGTTTTCTTTCGTTATCCCACTCCAAACTCTAGAGGCCCTTATATATCGGGCTATAAGAGAGTCCTAACCGGGTCCCTGTAAGTAAAAAAATGGGTCATAAAATTTTTCCCGGGGGCCATTTTTTGGGTCAAAACCCAGGTTGCAACGCGACCCAGGCTGAGATAAAATTCAGGCTACATCATAACAAATCTCCACCTTGGCTCAAATTCCACCAAGTTTCACAATCCCAACTACTCCTTTTGCCTCCTTTGTATGCTCCTAAGGGCCTCAGCATCTGCAAACATCAATCAAGCCCAGACAAAGTCTGAACTTGATAGTAGTAATGACCTTAGTCATCATATCTGTCGGATTCTATGCTGTCCCAATCTTCTTCACTGCAATAGCACCCTGTGCAATCACATCTCTGATGGAGTGCAACCTGACATCAATATGCTTGGTCCTCTCATGGAACATCTAATTTTTAGTCAGATGTATAGCACTCTGGTTGTCGCATAACACAATCAAATCACCTTGGTACAAGTCCAAGTCCAGATCACTAACCAAGCCTCTAAGTCATATACCTTCCTTCACTGCCTTTGTGGCTGCCATGTACTCAGCTTCCATAGTAGACAACGCAACTGTAGACTGCAAAGTTGCCTTCCAACTGATCACACTCCCTTAAGGCCACACAAAGCGTATTTTTCGGGTCAAAACCTTGCGACCCGAGCTGAGACAATTTGGGCCACAACATAACACAAGATAATGAAAGCCTGTAATGCATTATGTTTTAACTTGCATACCTAGAGAAATAGTTTTGACCCATTATGTTTTTCACACATCAATTGGACCCATTTTAATCAAATAAAAGTGTTGAATGAAATTCTGTTCAATGACAATCTTCAAATAAAAGTGTTGAACAAATTTAATCAATCTTTTTAGATGTGCAGGAAGCCATGCACCATCCATAGTGAGTGAATACATCTAATATGACTTGTACACATTGGTAATAAGCTGGAAACCTGAAATCAAACAAGGTGCCAATGGCTTTGTATGTGAAGTGTTGTTGTGTTCACTGTTTCTCATTTTCCGTATAATATGAGCAGCTTTGAATATATACTAGAGAATCCTGTTATGTGAGACTCAAATGTATATGATACTCGTAAAATTGGTTAGCGAAAATTAAATTTAATAGAAAAAGGATTGACAAACCATTGATAATCCCATAATGCTAAAAGGTTTGAGCTTTGAAACCCATCTAAAGTGGAACTAGGGTCAGTTTCATGACCAACTTGGGCATTAGACAGAAGGAAGAAAATTACGGTTTTTGTTTTGAACGTAACTTTGGCAAGGGTAAACATACAAAGAATCCGCCTTGAGTTTGATGGCTCTGTTGTTTCTCAAGTCAAGAAGGAACAAGAGAAATGCAAAAGATGCTTTGTCTTCACCAACTTCCCAATCCCCCCACATCACCTCTTGAGTCTTGGGTATTGACCAGACTCCAAACTTCAGTTTAAATGTAATTCCACCACTTTTCTCTTTGAGAATGAATCATCTTAATATATTCAGAAGTGTGATATTTCAATCTGTTCAAGTTATCATTTACTCAATTCAGTCAATTTTTTTTGGATAAGTCAATTCAGTCAAATATAGGTACCAGGCCAATAGTTTACAACCTAGTCATGTAATCAAATTTATGCTATTAAATAATTTGTATATAGAAATGGTTAAAAATTGAGCGAGGAATAGAACCATGCTTCATACTACAATTAGGAACTTGCAGTGTTTTCATAAACTTCTATTACTTTTCCATATCAATTCACTTCATGAACAAGTAATAACCATATATTGAAGTAAAAGTTCAATTGGGATCTCAGAAGTGGAACACCAACCTGCTCCAAGATGGGTGGTCACCAGAACCATCGCAAACCTTCTCAACTCTATAATTTTCAACTTTTACATTCTATTTGTAAAACAAACCAAGTCTATCAATTTTTTTTTTTAGGCTCAGTCAAGAATCTAGAGTATCTCAACATATTTTTAAACATACATGCTCAGATAACACAAATTATAATTGGAAAAAACCCGACATATACATACATGCACAGATATAATATCAAGAGACAAACATGATTTGTAGTAGATCTGAAAAAACCCTCAAGTAAGAGCTTCCAGTTTACTGATTTTTGATAGAGAAGAGAGTGAGCTGTAAATCGACTCCAAAACAACGAGTAGTTGTAAATCTAAAAACTAGTGTTTCAGATCTACAATCAGTAAACTGGTGAGAGAGAGAAGATGGTACTTTGTAGATTCAACTTTTTCAATGGTGTCGGCAGCGAGATGAGTGAGCTCTGTCGGCATCGGCAGTGAAGGACTGAGCTCTGTTGGTGTCAGCAGTGCTCTGATACAGGGTAAGCTTTGAGAGAGATGAGTGAGAGTGAAAGAGATGAGTGGTTGAGAGAGATGAGAGAGAAACAAAGATCTATTTGGGACTGTCTTAAACGACAGAAAGCCCCTATTTTTAATTGGCACTGTAGCTCCGCTAGACTGCCAATGAAAATAGAAACTCAGTTTTATGCTTCCAAAATTTCACAACTGTGCCTAAGAAAATGAAACGGTGCTTTTAACTTTTAGACATCGAAAGCGCAGTTTCCAAACATGTTTCATGCCCCTGTTTTTCTCCTCTTTTTTTTTTCATTTTCGCAGCAGGAAACGAAAAACCAAAGTGATTACCAAACACGCCCTAATTAAAACTTTTGGGATTTTCTTGGCTACCCATGAAAAAATAACTGAGGGGCTGGCTGTTATGTCTTTCTTTGGGTACCAAGGTTGATAACCTAATTATGCAAGGAGTTGGGATTGTGAAAATAGGATCTGAAGGAGTATAAAGGAGTTCACCATCTAGAAGTGGGGATTTAAAGATTAAACATGCAGAAAATTGAAGAGATGGAGAAGGAAGAAAGATGACAGAACTCCAGAAATTACTTCTAGAATTTGTAGGCATCACACCTATGACCTATGGCTAGAATTATATCATACAACTCTAACAGAGCCTGGAAGGTGATACAAATAATCTAAAAATTCTATATTAAATTGAACCTTCCACTAATCTAACACTATATTGACTTGAACTCCATATATAAAAGCTCAGAGAATTTGACTGGTATAACTCATAAACTTACTATAGTTCACAGATAAAGATGACCACAGCTTAGCCAAACCATTTTGGGCTACCCATGAAAAAATAACTAAGGGGCTGGCTGATGTTTGTTTCTTTGGGTACTCATCATCATCATTATCCTCCTTGCCTTAATCCCGTATGAATGAGGTCAATCACATGAATTCACTTTTTTCATTCTCTTGTATTGCAAGCCATTTCTTCTATAATATTTAACTTTTTAAAGTAATTTCTAATGATCTCATCTGATGTTAATTTTGGTCATCCTCTCGGCCTCCTACCTCTATACAAATTAGCCTTTATCTTCTTATTGGTGCATCTATAGGTCTTCTTTGAATATGTCCATACCACCTAAGTCTACACTCTTTTATCTTATCACTAATAGGTGTCACACCTAATTTGTCCCTCATATTTTAGAATGGAGACAAGCTAGTGGTATCTTATGTGATAAAAGAATACACATAGGTTGAAAGGAAAATTCTATAGGACCGTTATTAGGCCAACTATGATTTATGGAGTGAAGTGTTGGGCTTTAAAAAAGAAATAAGAACAACGCCTTCATGTAGCAGAAATGAGAATGTTAAGATAGATGGTTGGAGTGACTAGAAGAGATAGGGTTAGAAATGAAAGTGTAAGAGAAAAATTAGGCGTGACACCCATCAACGAGAAAATAAGAGAGAGTAGACTTAGATGGTTTGGGCACATGCACCAAAGATCTCTAGATGTGCCGGTGAGAAGAGGAAGTTTAATTTTCACAGAAGGTAAGAAATGGAGAGAGAGACCAAAAATAACGTGGGATGAAGTTATTAGAAATGACTTTAAAAAGTTACACATAGTAGGTGATATGGCGGGTAATAGAAAGGAATGGAGACAAAGAATTCATGTCGCAGATCCCATTCATATTGGGAATAAGGCAAGGATGATGATGATGATTTTGGTTTGTAATTTTATCTCTTCTGGTCACTCTTATCATCCATCTTAACTTCCTCATTTCTGCTACATGAATTTGTTTGTCTTGTGTCTTTTTTAACGCCCAATACTTTGCACCATGTAAAATAGTTGACCAAATAACAGTCTTATAAAATTTTCCTTTTATTTTTTATTTTTTAATTCGTTTATCACTTAACATACCAATGGCCTACCTCCATTTTGTCCAACCCTTACTGATTCTACTAATTATATCACCATCTAGATCACCATCCTTTTGTATTAATGACCCTAAATATTGAAAATGGTTACCTTGCATAATTCTTTGATTTTGAAGTGTGTTCATTACATTATCAATATCCAACTCTTTACTAAATTTCTATTCCATATATTCAGTTTTAGTCCTATAACTTTTAGACCTTTTGATTCTAACGTGTTTCTCTACCTTTCTAATTTTATTGCTATATTTTTTTAGAAGTGTCCAATAGATTATGTCATCGGCAAACATGTTCCGTAGAATGTCTCCTTGTAAGTCTTTTGTGATCCTTCTAGAATTATTGTGAATAAATATGGACTTAGTCTATACCCTTAGTGCAATCCCATGTTTATAGAAAAATTACTAGTATCATTGCATTTAGTGCGAACTCTAGTTTCGGTATTTACCAACATATCCTGAATAATTTTTAGCATTTCTAGAGGAATTTGTTTTCTTTGTAACGCCCATTTAATTGATCATTTCCAAAGGAATTTGTTTCTTTGGGTACTAAGGTTGATGATCTGAGTAGGTAAGGAGTTGCATTTGTAAAATAATGATCTGAAGGGCTATAGAGGAGTTCATCATCTAGAAGTGGGGTTTTAAAGATTAAACATACAGAAAGTTAAAAAGATGGAGATGGAAAAAGATGACGGAACTCTCGAAAATTACTTCTAGAATTTTGCAGGCATTATTCCTATGGCTAAGATCATATCACACAACTCTAAAAGAGCTTGGAAGGTGATAAAAATAATCTAAAAATTCTTTATTGTATTGAACCTTCAACTAATCTAACTCTAAAATATTGACTTGAACTCCATATATAAAAGCTCAGAGAATTTGACTGGTATAACTCCTATAAAATTACTATAGCTCACAAATAAAGATGACCTTAACCAAAAGATGTCCGACCGACAACTGGTACCATCCTCTAAAACATAAATAAAATTGGACTAGTTGCACACTAAAAAAATTCCTTAAGAAGACTCAACTGGATTCAAAGTTATGCAAACTCTGAAGTGTACCCCCATCATTTAACATGTTCCGGATCATAGTTTTGGGCTTATAAGCATCTTTTCTTACCTTTATATATTTTGAAAGGTTGCTGCCACTTTTTTCTGTCAACCTGCCTTGGAAATGAACTTTCTCTATTTTGCTATAAAACAAGGTATGGTAACGGCTGCCAACTGCAGTATCATGATGAAGTAGTGACTGGTAGGCGAAGGAAGGACTTTGGCCCCTTCTTAAATAATTGCTAGGAAATTGAGAAGACAGATAGCCGTTCAACTACTTCCAGTGCATTTATGCTTTTGAACAAAAGCTCTAACTCACAATGAGACGAAACCAGTTGCCAGGATTTTTTATTTTTTTTTTAGAATTTAAGATTCTTGACAAATTGACCTAAAATTGTCTATTATTATTATTATTTTTAAAGTTGGAGCTATATAAAATGATGACAGTATGAGAAATTAAGTCCATAATTGATATATCAGCGATTCAGCATATTTTACTTTCATTTTTTTGCTGCATAATCTCCATACTGTAAAGACATTGCACAAATACAATTGTTGGAATGGGTTCACGGAAGTCTAGAGTTAGAAATGGAGCATCTATAGTAACTTAATGGATTATTGTTGTTTTTTTGACCTCTCAAGATCCAACTGAACAGAAATTTTATGCTGCCATTTACTTTTATGTGCTTTGCCACCATGTTCCAAGAAGGGAGAGAAGTTTTGGTATTGAACTATTTAGTTAGTTAGAACCAAAACACGAATCAGAGGTATAGGTCTTAAATGTTCACCTTTGGTTGCATTTCGGTTGCTCTTAAGAGTGGAATGAATTTTATGGATGTTCTCTCTATTTTTTTTTGCCTGTGTGGCAATTCATTTCGTATCTTGAATGCCCTTACTTTCAGGTTTGATGATGCGTATGACTTGCTGGATGAGATGTTTACAAATAGGGTATCCAATATTCATCAAGTGATTGGACAAATGATCAATGGAGATTATGATGATGACTCGAACTGGCAGATGGTGGAGTATATCTTTGACAAGCTCAACTCAGAAGGCTGTGGTTTGGGAATGAGGTTCTATAACACACTTTTAGAAGCACTTTGGTGGCTTGGCCAGAAGGAACGGGCAGCCAGAGTTCTCAATGAAGCGACAAAGCGGGGGCTTTTTCCTGAACTATTTCGCAGCAACAAACTTGTTTGGTCTGTGGATGTACACAGGTATGATGGACATTGTCCACTTCTTCTTTCTTCCTAGAAGGGAATAAAAAATACCAACCTTGCCTAGTCTTGTTCATTTAATTCTATTGTAACATGGACCTTTATCTTTCACAGGATGTGGGCAGGTGGTGCATGCACAGCAATATCAGTTTGGCTCAACAATATGTATGAAATGTTCAAAAGTGGGGAGGACCTTCCTCAATTGGCAAGTGTTGTTGTAGTGTAAGCTCTTTTATACTCCAAAGAAACTCATTTTTTCTTTTCCTGTTGTTCGGGGTGGGGGGAAGGTTGTGTTGTGCTCTTGCATTCTGCTTTGCATATTGCCTGTGTGGTCCAGCGGCTCCAGCCCAAGTGATTAACCATGGAAAGTTTCAGTTACTGGGCTGTTAGGACTGGGCATTGCCAAGCCTGAGTGCAGACTGGCATATCAACTATTTTGAATTTGACTGTATATGCTCAGCACCCTAGATTGCTGGTACGAACATTAGGTAATGTCCTTTTCTATGTTTATATTATTAAATGATTAAGATTAACACCATATATTTTGTCAAAGTGCATTGTAATGCCTGAACTAAGGTTGGATTGAGAACTGTTCAACCTAGTTTGAACCTTTGTAGTTTAGGCACGTTGGGACTGTATTTGGGGGAAATTGTGCTTGAGTTGGTTCTGGGCTGCAAATAATTTCCTCATGAGATGTTATATGGCCTTGCACATCAGCATTGGTTCATTGCATCTGTACTTGCTCTAGTGTTGGTGTATGCATAGGGAATTGTCTATAGTTATTGATATGTAAAGCAAAGGATTTATTGCCACTGCCACATACTAGCAGAAAAGCTATGTTAAAAGGCTACATGGACTGGATCATTTTACTCTCTCTCTCTCAACCTCAAATTAATTGAAGATACTTATTTTGTTTTCTTAATGACAATGATATATATTCTGTTAAACAGACGAGGGCAGATGGAGAAGAGCTCAATAACACGAGATTTTCCTATTGCGAAGGCTACCTATTCTTTTCTGAAGGATAATGTTTCATCATCTTTTGTTTTCCCTGGGTGGAACAAGGGGCGGATTATCTGTCAGCGGCCTCAGCTCAAACGGATTCTGTTGGGTACTGAACAAACTTCAGGAGGGTCCAAAAAGGATAAGCCAATTACCTTGAGTAACTCTCCTTTTACTCTTTCTGGGACAAGAACATCGAAGAGTGATGTGAAGAGAGACCAACATGGTAGTGCTAAAACTGAAACAAGAACTAGAACGGCAGTGCAGCTCATGACAAGCGCAGTTTAAACAGATGGAAACAAAATCTGCATCTCATTTTTAAAAGGCTACTAGGTATTCTGCGAGTTTATGGCCCAACTTAAATTGGAAGAAACTGAAGATTCGAGGATCATATTCAGATATACGCGACAATGTTTCCTCTTGGCAGAGAATGAATTTGGTATATGTTGAAGTGGATCTCAGCTTACCAAATGTTGAGAATGGCTGAATTGCGTTTACAGTGCTCGTGACTCGGTGAAGCTCAGTTGGGGTGGTTACTTAGTGGTTTTGTTGAAGCCAATTTTGTTGCCTGGCTTTAGTTGCAGGGAAAATCTAACGGAGGTGGGAAGGATCCTATTTTTGTTCTCTCTAAATGTACATGTAATACTTTTTAACATTTTTGGTTAATTCTCTTGGGAAATGTTAAAGAATAGAATGTTAGATTTGATTCATATTTCATACACAGGTTGATATCTACATGCTTTTAATAAGAAATTGAAAAGAATTCACTTCATTTATTTATTATTTATTCATTTATATTCATATTGTTTCAGAGGTGAGGGTAGGAGGCTCTAGATTGGATTTGGCTCCTTATAGTGTTGTCATAATGATCATCACCTGTAGTGTATCACTTGCTAGTTGCTACATGTCTAATTAAGAGATGAAAAAGTGGTTCAGTGATGGGATATATATATATATATATATATATATAACTTGTTTGTGCATGAACTGGGTGGATTCATTTGTGGTCTAGTAATGGAGATAGCACTAGGACTTTAGCAATAATAAAGAAGATAAAGTGTTTCCTTTTCACTGGTTGTGAGATGGAGTTCAAAAGAGAATATTTTCAGTCAACAAGAAGGTGGAATTAAAAAAGTGCAGAAGAACACAAGTTGTAGAATAGTCATGGAGGACTAACAATTATTGAAACAAAAAAAGTTGGAAAGAGTACAACTTGCAAACCAAATATTTCAGAATAAATATGTAAGTTTAGTTTATGGATATATCCTTAACAGACTTTACAGGTTTTAAATATCTTCCTCTATATAATATATTTCTAATTATTTCTCACATAATATCCATCCTTTATTAAACTAATGCAAGTCTCTTCCTTTATTCTTACTCTGTAAAGGTTGTCCTTTGCATCCAATTTGTTTATGTACAAGATAATTGTTTATATACCTACTAATGAAGAATTTAGAGTGTTGATTTAGAAATTATCAATTTAATTTGTTTCGTTTTGATGTTTTGTCTTTATTGGAGCGGGTTTGGGATCATCTTATAAGATTAGGCACATATTTGAGAAGATAGTTTAAAACTCGTCAAGCTCTGAATCCACCATGATTAATAATAAATATATATATTTATATTATTTTATTAGCTATAATTTTTATTTTTTCTTTATTTCTTGTGGTAATTTTATATTTTAACATTTTTTTTGTTATTATGATTGTTAAATAATTGACTATACTAATTTTTTTTTTTTTACAAAATTTATCTTAAATATTTTTATGTTTGAATTATTTTTCTTTAAAAATATGTATATCGAGAGCACCAAACTGGCCCGTGTGAAGCGTGGCGGGGTGGGTTGTTGATTGCATCCAATGTTGCAGAGTCAAGATGCATTTCAAATTATATTATAAAAATAATTCGTATTTATTTTATCTTTATTCGGCAGTCATGACTCATGAGATTATTGTGAATTTTGGCGGGCACAATAAATCTGGATAAACTCAAAATCAATCATTTCTTATATATATATATATATATATATATATATATATATATATAGTATGAAAAGTACTGGATTGATCCAAGATCCGATCCGAAATTCATTTTTTTATGGTTCAATTTATAAATTTAAATTCAAATTCTAAGGGCCTGTTTGGTAACATTGTTCTTTTTTAATTTTTTGAAAAATAAAAACTGAAAATTAGTTGTGCTGTCATTTTTGTCAAAAGCAAAAAATGTTTAGTAACGTACTGTCAATTTTTTAACATTTCTATAATGTTGTTAAAAATGAAACTAGAACTTCGTTTTGAAGCTTTTAACTTATGTTTAATCATTCGTCAATTTTTTAAAATTATTTTACTTTTTTTGAAATAAAAACGCATTATCAAACACATTTCTTGCTATACATTCTCATTTTTTAGAAATGACAATAAAAAAACAAGAAATGACAAAGTTATCAAACATGTTCTAAAAGTGTCGGACATAAATACTATTTGGAAGATCGTCTTGAACTTGGATTAAATTCAAAAATGAGTGTGCACCCGCAGATCAACAAAGTATTAGACATGTATAATTATATTGAACAGAGAATAATTTCTACAAAAGAAACATGAAATGGAAAAATATATATAAAAATGGTTGTAAGCTCACAACACTTTATACGTAATTACAATGATCTCCTCCGAAGTTTGTTATAATTGCAAATTATGTTACTAAAGTTGGAAGTGTCTCATCAAAAGGTCAATGCAACTTTTCAAACAAAAAGAAGAGGGAATCAAAACAAAGTGCATTTTACACTGAGGATACAACAAAAAGTAACAAAATTACATTGATGATGCAAAGTTCACGCAGAATGTAAAACACACAACAAATTACATAGAGATGCAACAACTTTACTTCAAGAATACAATCATTATTGTATCATTGATGTAATAGTATTGCGTATTCGATGCAAATGCATAGTAAACTAGTTAACAAAATTTTATAAAGGCAAGAGTCAGTTTGTACTATACTTTATTGTGCATTTTATATCGAAGTCGAAACAAAATTACATTGAAGATGCAACACATGCAACACATTTAATTTGAGAATGTAACAATGTAATAACTTTAGTTTGAGAATACAACACATTTGCATCTCGTTGTATTCTTGATATCATAGTATTGTGTGCGATCTAATGGTATTACGTTCACAGTAAAGACACAACAAACTATTAAAACAAAATTATATATATATATATATATATATATATATATATATATATATATATATGCAAGTCTCTAGCTTCAAATCAAAGATATCCATACATATTTTAGAAAAGATTAAGATAATAGAACTATCTATGTGAGAATCTAATATTTTTTAATTTTAACTTAAAAAAGGTAGAAATGTGATCACTAGACCATAGTCCTCGAGGAATGTAAGAATCAAATTCCATGTTTAACATTCCTAAAAATAAATTTTCTTCACCCTTAAGAAAACAGCCATGGATGACGATAAGATGAGAAAAGAAAAAGTGAAATATCCACATGTTTAAAATCAATCGAATGAGAGAGAGAGAGAGAGAGAGGGGGACAACCATCGATGTCAAGTTGTCACTTGTCAACTAGTGAAAGCAAAAGGTGAAATGAAACAAACGTTAAACATACAAAGCTGTCACAACAATACTAATAAATTTAGGAAAGAAAAAAGAAAACAAAAAAGTCATTCTAAACAGCTTTAAAAGATAATAATCCAAATGACACCTCTCTCTCTCTATATATATATATGTATGTATGTATGTATGTAATTTTATACACCGTAAAAATATAACAAAATGATTAACATAAGAGTAATTTGTAAAACGGTGAAAGTTCAGTGAAGGTTAAGTGTGATATTTATATTAAATTTAAGTTTGATATAATAAGATAAAAATAAGTTGTTAAAAACTAATAAAGCGAGTTAAAATATTTTTACTTATTTACGGTTTAAAATAATTTTATTTAATGATCATGATTAAATGTGCATAATAGTACCGTAGACACGACGAGCATACACTAGTGTCTATATACACACATTCATATATACAAAATCTCCACTATAATTTCAATAATCAAATCCAACGGAATTAATCTTCTTACTATTAAGAGAGTACTTGTACCTTTATAAATAATTAGATAAATTACTCTGACCTCTTTTTAAGTTTTGTCTAATTATTCTTAGATTAAAAATTTTAAAATATGGTAGTTAACTTTTCTTGAAGTTTTGTTGACTTTACTTAGGGTACTCGTACTTTTAATTGACAGCCAGTTCCGTTAAAATCAATTAACATACAAAATTAAAATGTCAAAACTACTTTCGGTGACAATAATGCTGGTGCGGCACTGATGGAGAAAATATATATACAAAATATGTTAATTTTAATCAAATGATTAGAAATTGAGATTTTTTTTGGACAAAAGCATTATAACTTGAGGGGACTTTTGTAATTATATATTAGATGTGATTTTATTTAATGAATCATTAGTCTAAGAGGGAGTGTCAGAGTAATTTTGTAAAAACTTTAATTTGACGGTAATTAAGCTAAACCTCATAGGAGTTCAGAGTAATTTACCCTAAATAATTCAATACTTCTTAGAATTATCATATGTAATTAATACAATTTCAAGTGACAATCTATTAACATGATTTTAGATTTTAATCAATTTATCTCGTGTTCAATAATACTCTATATGATAATATATGATAAAATATTCTATGATTATTTTTGAGAAAATTACTGTTAAGTCTTACTTTTCTCATTAAAAAACAAATAAGTCCTAAAATTTTTTTAGGACTAATAAGTCCTACTTTTCTCATTAAAAGACAAACAAATTATCAAATTTTTTTTTTAAGACTAATAAGTCCTACTTTTTGATTAAAAGACATATAAGTCCTAAAAAAATTCTTTTACAACCAATAAGTCCTAAAAAAATTCTTTTACAACCAATAAGTCCTACTTTTGATTTTTTTTTCTTTCCATTTAAGTCCTAAATCATTGCATATTTCATTTACATCATAAATAAATAGAAGTAGAATTTTATAATTATATACTTATCCAAGAATTTATATATAATCTATTTTTTATATATTCCTTTAAGTTTTAATTAGTTACTTAATCATATTGAATTATAATTTTGAATAATAATTAATTTAATTTAAATTCAATTCAAACAACTCTTGTAGAATAGACGATTTTAATACAAAAAAATTAATTATTCTATAAAAAATTAATAACATGTACTTTTTACCTTTTTATTCAAATATTATAATTTGAGTAGAAATTTTATAACTAATATAACAAATAGTATATATAATTTATTAAGGGTATAAATTGAAGATTAAGTGATTTAGGACTTAAATGAAAAAAATATATTCAAAAGTAGATTTATTGGTCTTAATAGAATTTTTTTTAAAACTTATTTATCTTTCAATGAAAAAAGTAGGTAGAAAAAATTTTAGAACTTATTTATCTTTTAATAAAAAAAAAAGTAGGACTTAAATAATAATTTAACGAATTATCCAATTCTTTTTAACGGTTCAAATTAAATATTCAATAAATATCTGAATTATCCGATCCAATTCGGACCGGATTTGCCAGACAGGCATATTCAATAGTTCATTCAATTTTGTAGAGCAAGTTGATTGATATTTTTGATGCTCCTAACACTGCGCCAACCGTCTAGATTCGGATAAACCGTTAAATTACTGCCACGTATCACATGTCTATATATATATATATATACCGTATATAATTTATACGGAGTGTATATATATATATACACAGACACACACACACACACACAGACATAACATAAACACACACAGTTCATTCATTTTATTTTCTATATTGTCAAAATCACTGTACGGCCTTCAGATACCTCTTGAAGAACCACCGGTTCACTATCACCACCACTTCCTACTTACGGTTTCAATTCATTCGCTTCCACGCGATCCAATCGTGAATATGTCTCGCAAGTGCACCGCCGAGTCCGCTGTCCCCGGCGGAGACAGTGGTGGCTGCGGCGAGATCATGCTCTTCGGAGTCCGAGTCAAGGTGGACCCCATGAGAAAGAGCGTGAGCATGAACAATCTGTCGCAGTACGAACAGCCTCACGAGTCGTCAAACGTTGACGTCGTCGCCGCCGCTGCCAGTGGTTACGCCTCCGCCGACGACGCCGTCCACCACCAGTCTTCCGGCAATCGCGAGCGCAAGCGAGGTTAAATCTCCGATCTCCTCTCTTTTAACTTCTGGTTTTTTCTTTTTCCCATAAATTGATGAATTTTTTGTAAGTAAAAAAAGAGATTAAGAATTCGTTCCGATAAGTTGCTGCAATTTGATATTATAGATCTGATTGTCGAATTATTATTATTATTATTTGGATTATTTATAATTTTCGAGTTGTTTCATGCAAAGATTGTTAATTGTCTGATCTTTTTGTGTGTATATATCTATATCTATATCTATATATATATATAATCACATACATAGACACAATCACATGGATATCAGTTTCTTTTTCCGGATTCAAAATTTTTTGTTTTGCATCTTTCATTCCTTTTGGAAATGTTTTAATTCAGGATGTATTGATAGCAAAAAGATTAGTTTGCTTTCAGAAATTATTATTTTGTTGTTTTTTTGGAATTTTTGTTATCCATAAATTGCTGATTTTTATGTTTGATTTTGGCAATAGGAGTTCCATGGACTGAAGAAGAACACAAACTATTCCTCTTAGGATTGCAAAGAGTAGGCAAAGGAGATTGGAGAGGAATCTCAAGGAACTTTGTGAAGACTCGCACACCGACACAAGTTGCTAGCCACGCTCAGAAGTACTTCCTCCGGCAGAGCAACCTCAACCGGCGTCGCCGACGATGCAGCCTCTTCGACATCACAACCGAATCGGTAATTTAGACACCAAATTAATATACATCATAATCACTTTACTTTTCTTCCAATTGCTACCTGTTTCGTTAGTTTATTGATTGAAAGCACTTTTCCAGTTTTGGAAAATATATAAAATTGAGTGATGCTTTAGGGGTGATGTGGATGCTGTATTTTTATTGGGTCTTGAAATCTTTTGTGTAGTCTGAGTGATATTGTGATTGCATTCCTGGTTATGCAAATTTGGTGTGATCATTATAGCTGTTATGAGTTGAAGTCCTCACGTGTGCACAAGCATTGGCAGTTGGTCCCCTATGTCCAGTTCACTCTGAAGCTTAAGGGTTTTCCGGTTGCATTTTTGTTTAGAAATATTGGTTTCTTAAATATTCATTCCATCTTTAGCTCTTTACTTTGGGTGCTTCTGGGGCTCTCTGTTCTCTTTTGGCCTGGGCTTGGCTTTGTTCTGCTCTTGTTTTTAATTGGTTGTTTTCTTTGAACATCATCTAGTGTTTAGTTTCCTTTATCAATGAAATTGCTTGCTTATCAAATATATGTATGTATATGTATTTTCTTTCCCTCCCCTTCTTTAGGAAGTGAGAAAAAAACAATTCCAAAATAATAATTACATAGTTTTGAGGCACTGTTGGGATTGAGCTTATCTTATCAGTTTTGAGAGCAAAAACCCAAATCATTTTGGATTTCAGAAATGAGATAACACTTTCAAAATGCTAATAAAATGAAATACTTTTAGCATGTTAGTCAATTCTTAGGGTTTAAACTTTATTAATCATTTTTAGCAGGATCCATCACTGTTGGGAGCAGAAACTAAAAAAGAAGAAACATTTTGTGTTTCGAAAGTGCTAAAATACTTTTAAAATGCTAATTAAATGAAATACTTTAAAAATGTTAATCAGTTTCTTAAATTTAAGCATTTTTCTTTATGGTGTTTAGGTAACTGCGGTTCCAATGGAAGAAGAGAAAGTTCATCAAGATAACACATCTCAGTCCCTTCTGGCAACAACCCCGTTGCTTCAACCGGAGAATTCCAATATCAGTGGATTTCCTGTGCCACCTTTTCCTGTGACTGTTGGTCCTGTTTTAGTACCGGTACAAATCGAGAATCCAATGGAAAACTTAACCCTAGGACAAGTTGACCAAGTGAATAATGCGTCAACAAAGCTTGTCCGCCCAATCCCTGTTCTTCCATCACCTAATGCATCATCAACAAGGGACCTTAACTTAAATCAGGGCTTGATGATTGATCCGTTGCCACTCTCTCTCAAGCTGTCCTTGTCGTCCAATGATCAGAATCAATCGGTGAGGCATTCCACATTTCAGGTGATGTCAAGCTTTGGCAATGGAGATAGCATCATCAGTGTTGCTTGAGAAAGATTTACATATGAAAAAAAAACAAGGTCAATAATTAGAGAGATTGGATTAAGATAAAAGGATGAGAGAATTAGTTTGACCAGTATTGTTCCTTTCTTATGTACAGACCAAAAAACTGTGATGTCTTGTTGTATTTGTTGTTGTTTTATGATTTTATCTTAGATTCCCTTTTGTTTGTCTGCTTTTATGTGCAGTTGAAAACAATTGAATAGCACTAGTACTCTTCTTGTTTTGCCCATATGGATGGGTTTGTTTTAGTGCTTTGCATGGCCTTGATCTGATAAAATAACTAGTGGTGATAGCTGGTGGAGAGTGATTGCATTCCTTTAATAACTAATTTGGTTGTCTGGCTGGTTTTGTGGTTTCCAGTAGATATTTGGCAGATATTTGGTGAGCCAAGCACGCCACATCATTTGTATGACGGGCCAATAAAATGTACTATTTCAATTTAGAGAGAACAATTTTTATATCTAAGTGGTACTATGTTTTAGGAATAATGCATTTTCATTGGCGGACATGTAGCTCATCTACTCGTATCTGTGGAGAAGATTTAGGATACTGCACCGGGTGAATCTGGTCGTATGTGCACAACACGAGCGGTGGATCTTATTGTGCTGTGTATTGGTATGTCCAGCTCATCTACTCAGGGCTGGCCCTGAGATTTCAAAAATGTTGAGACCTTAGGCGGACTTTCAAATGGAGCCCTTTTTACCTAAAGTTTTACGCGTGAATAAATTTTATAGGAGTGCAAACTTTTTATTAAAATGAGACTAAAAAAAAATCTTGTCTTGGTGCTTTTTAAGTAGCATGATTCAGTTCACATAAAAAAAAAATTAAAAGAATATTCAACACACCTTTATAAGAAAAAATTATAATTTTTTTTTTTTTAAATGAGGTTCAAACCAGTGTATTGGACTATTATCATTGTTTTTTAAATGAGATCCAAACCAGTGTATTGGACTATTATCATTATTTTTAAAATGAGACCCAAACCAGTGTATTGAACTATTATCATTATTTTTAAAATGAGGCCCAAACCAATGTATTTGACTATTATCCTTATTTTTAAAATGAGACCTAAATTAGTATATTGGATTATTATCATTATTTTTTAAATGAGGCCTAATTAACTATTTGTTTTTAAATTTTGGCCCAGACATTTTGGACCTCAAAAATTCAAAAATTTGGAAGCACTAGGGTCTGGGCTGCCTAGACCTAGGGCCGGCCAGCATTTAGTCGTATCTTTGGATAAGATTTAGAATGCACTGAGTGAATCTGGCAAATGCACGGTAGATCTTAATGTGCCTGTTGTACTCTTGTATCCATGAGAATTGATATAATATAAAAATAAACTTTAGTTTGTATCCATGAGAGTTGATATAATATAAAAATAGACTAAAATTCTCTCCTATAACGGTTTATGTAATTTCTCTTTTGGCGACAATGTTTATAATAATTAGTAATAAAACATGTTACAAAATCATCCCCTGTATCAACTTGAGTTACCGCCAATTATTATAAACTTTGTCGGTAGACGAAATTGCAAAAAACCTCCCACCGGAAAGGATTTTAGTCCTATAAAAACATCTCTCTCCTCTCATCTACTAATAATTCAATTAAACAGATTAAATAGTCCCATTTTTTACTGGACAAAAATGAGAGCTGATACTAAAATTGCTCATCGGATTCTATTTTTGATCTTGCAGGCATCTTGGCATTTTAAAAAAAAATACGTCTGATCTTAAAAAATAACATATATTTTCATTATGAAAGTGTGGGTTTTGATGAAAATAACAAACAACTTAAAATGTTCAAACCCAAATCATCACTAAACTCTCGTTGTTTTACTTGGAGGAAATAAGGAAATTGAGTTTGATTGGGGTTATATTGAAGTGTGGATTTTTATGGGATAATAAACTAAAGCGGATAATATCCATACTTAGATCATCAACTACATGAAATGTACACATCATTTAATTATGCAATTCGGTTGAGCAATTGAACTTTTCTATCATTTTTTTCCTTAGGTCGTTTGGTTTGACAGAAATTAATAGTGAAAAGTGAAAGTAAAATTAAGGAAAAGAAAATTAAATAATTTTTAGCATGCATTTGGTTGGCATGAATTTTTTATTTTGAAGAAAGTTGTGAGAAAATTCATAGTTTGAATAGCATGAAAGTGAAAAGAAAGTGATTATACTTGCCAAAATTAAATCCCCATCATTTCTTTCCCCAAATATTATAAACTTCAAAGAATTTGATGACTCGTGTAGAACATATATACATTCTAAAGAAGATATAATAATATATATATAAATGTATTCCTATACATTAATATCTCATTAACCAAAAAAAAAAAAAACTAATTTGGGTGCAGTTAATTACAAACCTTACATTTAGTATTAATAACCCAACGAATTATAATTTTTTTCTCCTCTTGAACACCCAAGATAGATTGAAAAAAATATTGTTCATTTTTTAAATTGGAATTAGGATTAAGTTGCTAAACCTGAATATACTGACGGCAAAAAGGGCAAAAAAAACCTAGACATACATAGAACAAATTGAAAAAGACATATGCATTAATTGTAAGACCATTATATATGTCTATATATATATATAGAGAGAGAGAGAGAGATAGATAAACTCCTTTTCAAATTCACAGATTATCTCTCTTCCTATATATATATATATATATATATATATATACACTTTCTTTTCTAGAATTCTTTTATACATTTTGAAGCTTTGATATTTGGAGGTGTGATTGAAGAAGACAAAAAAAGAATAAAAGAGAGGGTATATTAGACATTAAAGTTAAATGGTCACTTATTGGCAATTATTTTTCAAAATTAGTCCCTATTTACTTTTTATTAAATTTAAAATCACTATGAAACAAATTTTTTTAATTTTGGTCACCAAAATTTAACTTTCCCTTTAAAATAAGTGTCATATGTTATGTCTGTTACCAACCTGTGTATCATAGACTCATACTACTGTACTGATCCAATTTCTACAAATTGGCAGCTACCCAATTGTATGCAAATTACCACCAAGTCCATATGGTAACGCCTCAAGAGTACAGAAACTAACATTTGAACTCCCTCAATAAGCCTTGTACCAAAATTAGCATGACACATCCTTTTCACCCACTCACCATCCTCCATTTATTTATTATTATTATTTTTTTCTCTGATGGTGGGGTTGGCAATCTTAGAGCACTTCAAAATTTACCATTGGGTTATTCATTTTTCACGTCCTGACACTTTTAAACACTTATAGTAAAATTTTTTGAAAGTAACTTCAAGAGAATTCGAACTCTCAACCTCTAAGATGTGACGTGAGAGAGTCTTGTCATTTGATTATTTATTTCTGATAACATGTAATGAAACTCATCACTCCACTCATAGAAATCACTCTCGAAACCTTGGAATTGGTATAATTACTCATTTATTATTGGTGATGCTTTTTTCTTTTGGAATTTAAAAATGGGAGGAATGAGTTTGTGAACTTGCGCTATGCATTTGTATATGCATATGTTTTCCGAAAAGGGAATTGTGAACTCCTAAAAATGTGAAGGACTTTTACTTGCATTTAGATCTAGATCAATAATTTGGTGGTTGAAAATCAAACAAATTTTACTGAATTTCGTAAATAAAATATGACATTAGTATGATGTCAGCATAAGACTAAAGTCGTGACGACTGATTTTGTATTTCAAGAAATTACTGTTTTTGTCAAAAGTCTGTAATTAATGGTTACATTTCTTCAATATTTCTTACAGGTTCACTAAATAAGCTTATTTCAGATTTTTCTGAGGTGTTCTTATTTTAAGCCTTTTTTTTTTTCCTTGTGTTCTTGAGCTAGTCACTCTTCGACAACCAAAATGGGGTGGGACCCTTCTAGGCTTCTTAATAAATTTCCCACATTTTTTTTTATGTTGGTTAAATTTTTTACACTTAAAAAAGAAAGAAAAGACTTGGATGAAAGTTTAAAACACATTCCTATCCAAACTAGTCTCTCAAACTCTGAGACTCTGTTAAATATACAAGAGAGAGAAGAAAGGAGAAGATAATTTTTGTCATGAGATAAAAGAAAAAAGAAGAGGAAGATAATAATAACTTCTATTTATGTTTGGATAAATATGAGATAAAAAAAAATAATATTCTTGTTTAGATAAGATAGGAAAGAGAAAAGAAAAGAAAGGATAACAACCAAATTATTATCATACATTTTTATATTTAATGAAACATGAGTGGAATAACAATTTTTTCTTTCAAATTGTTAAGGATAGTTTTAGAATTATGAAAGTACTACTTAACTAACTATTCTTTTCCTCCCGATCTTCTCATTGTTGGGAGGATAAGATATGAGAGGTAACCATCCTTTTAAATCCCTCCCAATCATCTATTTTCTCTTCATTTAAAGTACCCAAACTCAAAACACACTATTCTCTTATTTCTTTTTTCTCCTTATCCTTCTAAATCCTTCAATCCAAACGATGCCTAAACTTAGGGACAAGGCTTGTGATTCAGTGGTATTTTTTTTTTCCTCTTAAAGTAAAAGGTAGAGGGTTCAAATATTCTGAAGTAATGGACAAAAAGAAAAAAAAGAACCTAAGCCTAGGGGAAGAAAAAACCAAACTAGATCCGGACTAAAAATATGACTCTACTTTTAAAGTGAATGAAGATGCATTATATACATAGGAAGTCAATATTCACAATTCCCTTTTAATCAAACACACTCTACTTTTAAAGTAAAATGACATAAGTGTTCCTAACTCAAAGAAAGAAAAATCAAATATTAGGGTATATTTGTTATTTGTTAAAAAAAAAAAAATATTAAGAAAGGAGTGCAATTAAAAGAGTAGTGCATTTATTGTCTCCCTATATATATTGCAATCCACATATGGGAATGGGGTCACGAAAAATGAGCTGCCATACACCTCTCAATACGTGATCAGTTGGTGCATTCTAAAATGATTTCTCCTAATTATTAATTATTTGCATCCAAGGTTGGATTATTGTGGTAGTGTACTTCCATAGCTTTTATTTTTATTAAAATAGACTAGGAGGGCAGAGTGAAAAAAATGTGACAGTGATAATTTTTTTGTACCAGTTAGGGAATTGATTTTTTTTTTTTTGAAAAATATGATTGAAATTACTTACAAAAAAGAAAAAAGAAAAGAAAGAAGAAGAAGAATATGATTAAAATTGTTATGGTTTTTTTTTTACACAGCCTCATAATTCATGATAAAGACAGTTGTGTCAATTAGCCAGTAATTAAAGATATATGTAGAAATATTGGTCTATCAGAATTTTTTTAAAGAGATGGTTATAAGAAGTGAATTAACTTTCAGTGGAAGATATGGAGGCTCTACAACGAATACTTGAAGAAAACGTTTAACAAGAACTCGATTCAAGATTAGACTCGAATACTTGAAGAAAACGTTTAACAATTAAGAACTCGATTCAAGATCAGGCTTGAGCAATCCTTAAATCCAAGTCATAAAAGATTGAGATTAAATCAAATGCGACTGTTTGCACCCAAAATAAAATTTTGGTGTTGTGCCCGAAGATAGCCTAAGGTAAGTACTTACGGGCACATCATGCAAATTAAGGACATTCACCAAGGGCCGGTGTCTTTTTAAGGTATCAGACCCACAAAAGTGACGTGGCATCCAAATCTACTTCCAATCATATGTCAAAGGCCAACAATGTTTAACTAATTCCAGAAGTCAATCATGCTCAATCATGCGTCATATCTGAGCTTAAAAGATCAATTAGAGAACATATTTGAGCATTTAATGCTCCAAGATGAGCTCTTATCATCTTTAGCTATGGGAGTTTAATGATTAGTAGTTAACCTATTTTCTCAACCAACTTAGCTGGTTCTCAAATAGCTCATATCATCTACAAACTAGTGTATTTAATGCACTCACAATAAAGAGATTTCGGTGAGCTCAAACCAACTACATTCTCAACTAAGCTAACTAGTTTGGTTCTCAAGACAACCGCTGGTTACAAAGCACTCAAGTGATCAAGAACTGACTTGATACAATGCCTGATCTCATCCATCCATGAAGAAATCAATCCGATGACCAACTAAGCTTAGTACATATTATAAATACAACTCATTTACGTCTGAGTTAAAGGTCCTGCACCAAACACACATACACACGTGTTCAAACTATTCCCTTCGGATACTAAATTATTATTTGAAGTTTGCTCCTGCAGTGTAGTTCTCGAAGGTTTTTAACCTTGTTCTATCCTCTCGCACAATATGCGTTACTTGTCGGTGTAGATGTAGTTTACTTTTCATCACATTTACTGTTTTCTTTTATTGCTTTCTTTCGTTAATTTATTGTCCTTCAATATCGCTGAAAGTAGTCAATGAGAATCTCTACAAGTTTTATTCCTTCAAATGTTTGGAAGACCATAGCATAATAATACTTGTAGAACTGCAACCATCATTCATTCGATAAATTAAAGTTAATGGAGGGGAAGTTGCAGTTGCTTTTATCAAGTATCATTTAGCCGTTTTCTCTTGGACAATACTTACCTACTCACCAGTGTATAGGTGAACCCTCCTGACCGCTGATGTGTTCCAATAAAAAATGAACACATCAGTTTTAAAGTGTAATAAATAAGTATAATAAATGAAGTCAATCTCATTTATTATACTTATTTATTGCATTTTAAACCTCATTTATTATACTTATTTATTACATTTTAAATTTAATTTTGTAATTAAAGCTAACATGTTCAGTTTTTATTCGAACACATTAGCGGTCAGGATGACTCACCTACACATTGGTGAGTAGATAAGTATTCTCCTTCTCTCTTTATCTATTAAACACAAAAAATACAAAAAGACTACACCTCAAAGACAGATTTTCTATGTTCCAAGGATATTTACATAGGATTGTACTCATCTATTTTACATTATCCATAAAATTCATAATTTGTTCACTTTTTATTTTCTTTATTTTCAAACTCGAAATTTGTGTGGACAAATTAAATACACTACATAAAAAAAAAGAAAAGAAAAGAATGTGAGCTCTATTTGAGAATCATGATCAGACCCTCCCACCCATGGAATCAACAAGGAGGAAGAACTTTCTATGTTTAATCATAAACTTGTTCAAGCAAGCAAGCAAATTAAGCATGTCTCATCAACTGTGTTTACTGCAACCAACACAATAGAATGTAGAAAGAAAAAAAAGAAGAAGAAGGCTCACACTAGACGAAGATGGCTACATTGCTACATGAGGTGGGGGAGGCAATATGCATGGAGAAAGTGTTGATGTCTCACTTGAATCATATCGATTCTTCTCATGCACCTTCCTAATATAATCCGACGCCTTCCCATCTACAGTACTCATCTCTTCGCGAATTCCATGATGACGACGATGACGATGACGATGACGATGACGATGAGGAGGAGGAGGAGCTCCATTAATAATTCCTTCATCATCATCATCATCATCAACTGGCTCAATCAAGTAAGAAACAGGCTTTGAGCTGCTCTGTGGCTCTTGTGACCTTTGCCTATAATTAATTCCACCAAACTCATCATCACGCAGTGCTAATTCCAGATCAGAGCCAAGATGATTTTTGGTTGCAAGAGAAGGTCTAGTTGTCCCAAAACTCACCTTGGCAATGGAAAATGATGTTAGTTTGATGAGGTTGGCCACCATCTTCATCGAATTGTCAAAGAGGGAATTGTTGCTTCTGCTGCTGTTGTTCATGGCTACTATTAAGTACTAATTGCAGACTAGTTCCAACAACAGATGAGATGATCACAACCTTCTATATATATATATATATATATATATATATATATAGAAGGTTATGTGATACTTAGCTTTTGAAGCAATATTGGGTTATTGGAACCCTCTTTAGTTACTATAGTATTTAAAGAAACACCCAACTTTATTTGGTGCTTTGATCCCTTCCTTCCTCGTTCCATGAAAAAAGGTTTCTACTGCTTTTTATCAAGAAGGCTGCATATATATATATATATATATATATGTGTCAGCAACTTACAAGGGAGGACAAGAACAATCTATCCTACTGATGAAGCAAAGGGAAAAGAGAGCAGTTTGTGAGAATAATTTTTTATTTTATTTTATATTTTTTATGGTTAAAGAATGAGTTCTAGAGTTATTTTATTGAGTTGACTGTAATACTTTATTAATTAATTAATTTTCTATTTTGTTTGGAATGCCAGAATTTGATGGGATTTGGAATTCCAAATGAAATTCCTACTGTCTGGAGTCAATGGAATTTAAAATGGAATTGGATTTCATAAGATTTGGAATATCAAAATATAGTGTTCTTAAATCCCATGCAAAATGATGGAATTTGATGGGATTTATAAATTACTTAAACTAATGAGTTTGTAACTTCCTGATTTGCCAATTTCAAATCCAATCCAATTTCAATTCCTTTTCCAAATCCAAATCCCATAAGAATTTTCTTTATAAGGATTTAATTTGATATACATTTATTTTTTTTGGGAAATCCATTGCAACCTAAGGCTCGAGTCTGAGCAAAATAAAACAGTATTTATAACAAATATGTATATGAAATATATTTATGGTAATATGCAATACAAAGTAGTACAAATTCTCAGATTTTTTTTTCTTCTTGGTTTCAATTCAAAGAGCTAAATCCATGTATATATATACCTTTCAAATTATATTTGCATTCAATTAAACCTAACATATTATCACAAATAATGAAAATAAAACACAAAAAACATGCAGTAGTGGAACATAAGTCCATGAATCCGGAATGCTAAAACCAGATATGATACAGAGCATGTCAATCAATGGACATTAAGGAAAAAAGAATACTGTCCAATGATAATATATGTGTGTGTGTGTATATATATATATATTAAAAATTTGAACTATTTATTTAGTAGATTGCCCTTTTTTACAATTATGACCTTTTCTCGTAATTCAAACATTACAAAATGCTATTTTTTTAACCATTTAGACACCTACTTTTGTCCAATGAGGACTTGAACTCTCGACTTTCTACATTGAAAGGTGAAAATGAACCACTAAACTGGTACAAAATATTACTTTAAATTGTCCTTTTTTATTATTTGCACTTGAACAACATTTGGCGTAAATCAATCGTGTGTTGTTTTTGTTCTATTAAATTTTTTCGCTTCAAACTTTATACATTGAACCCACTCAAATGTAACCACTAACCAGTATTTCCTGGTGTAAATTTATTTTATTTGGTTCAATTTTTTCTTAATATAATTGATTTAGGTGGGTAAAATTACAACAAATTCACGATAAAAAGTTAATTTTTTTTTGAATAAAAATATAATTACAGGAATGTTGTTATTTAGGATCCTTCACAACTCCTCTTCTTAGGTTGTTTATTTTATGGGTAAATTACACTCAGCTCTTCCAAGATTTGTCATAATTACATGGACCTATCCTAAAGTTTTCAAAATTACTTTGACCTTCTCTAAAAAGCAAACCTTGTAACACGGATCACTCTTGACAGTGGCAGACCGTCAACTAGACAATTAACATGAAAAATATAATTTGGTGGAAGAAAAAACAATTAACATGAAAAATATAATTTTTAACATGCCAGTCTATCGTCGTCACCGCCGGGGATGACACCACTAGCTTCATCCCGGTGAACAATGGTCAATCGTAGAAAATAACTTCCGCCAAATCAACACCTAGCCAACGCTCTTATACAATTCTTTCTCTCATTTACCCTAATTCAAAGGTGACTTGAAGCTCACTCTTCTCTTGCTTGTGGATTCCATACAAGGACATAAGATTGAAGATTTGGGAGTGTGTGGAAGCCGAGAAAATTAGATTCGTGGTGTTAGAATTGTGTTCGCGAAGATTTGAAAATCTGGTTCGCACTTTTCTGTACAACAAAACTGTTTTGGTCATAACTTCTTCGTTATTGATCAGAATAACTTGAGATGAATTCCAGAAGATAGGAAATATGAAGAGCTTCGATTTGATATATTATATGTTTATATTACAAGTAAAAAAGAGTGGTCAAATCTGTATTTGAAGTTACTATCCTGATTACGAATTTCTACGTGAGAATTCATCTTTTTTGACTTGGATTTGCGAAGAGATTCAAATTGTTCTTCATCCAAAGCCGCCGACAAATTGGAGGCCACCTCCAAGACCCACGATCATTGCCACCCTCACATTATTGTCCGAGTCTCCACAACTCCCTCGCTCACTGAGTCCTCATCTAGAGAGTTCCATTACCGCATCTTCGCACTCCTTTAGTGGTAATCACACGCTTTTGTGATTGTGCTGTATCTTCACAGTTCCGTTATCGCGTTTTCACATGCTTTCAGTGGTGATCACACGCTTTTGTGATTGTGCTGTATCTTCACAGTTCTGTTACTGCGTCTCTGCACGTATTTAGTGGTAATCACATGCTTTTGTGATTGACCATTGCGCTTCCTTGTGCCCTCCAGCGTGATTAATCACAACACTTGCATTTGTCTCCTGTGGTAATTACACGTATCTGTGATTGATCAGAACACTTGCACGTGCCTCCTGTGGAAATCACATATTTATGTTGGTTGACCATAGTGCTTTCACGCGCCTACTAGTGGTAATCACATGCCTTCGCGCTCATCCAAAACCATATTAAATAGCTTGGTTCAAGAAAGGAGGTGAAGTAAAGGTAACAAAGCAATGCCTTGTTCTTTTTTCAATTGAAAAAAAATTATTTGGATAAAGTTTTGTGGTGAATATCGAGGTTTTTCATCTCTTGTTAAAAAGATTGTGATAGTTTGATAATAAGATTATCCATCTTGGGAGCCAGGATTTCAGTTTCGCCGAGGGGGGGGGGGGGGGATAACTTATTCGGTGGGAAAAAAAACAATTAACATGAAAAATATAAATTTTTCAGATCAAAAGGCAAAAAATTACCTAACCATGCTGAAATACTGGTTAAACTATGAGTCATGTCAAACAATCATACTCTCTCTCCAAGCGCTTAGTGAACTCTAACAACCAAATATTCTTCAATAATGTGAATTAAAATTCAAATAAAAGAATTTCTTTGTTCAACTTCAAAACCCAACAAGTTGATATCATATTCAAATAAAAATAACCAAGCTAGAATGCTTAAAAAATATAAAAATCAAAATATCAATTGATAATATTTTAATTGAATACAATTACAATTGTCTTCGACAGAATTTCATATTTTGGAAGTTGATAGAGTGTTTGACTAGAATTTTGAAACATGCAGTGACGGTTGAATTCAAGGTGACAGGAGGTCTATTGCAATTTGGACTTTTCCATCTTTAAAGAGCCAGTCTCCTACTATGATACAATCTCATTTTGACCATTATAAATACAGTGACGGTCCGTATACCAGGTACGCAATTAATACGCCCTTAGTCCCTTTATATCTTTGAGTGCCCTTTCGATTTCTGACTTGATCGTCGGAGCATAGTCGGCCGGCATCACGTCGGTGCCCTTTCGATTACCCTTCTCTTGTTCTTTTTTATAGGTTGGCATTTTACAGTCAAATTCTCACAAAATTTGACTGTCCTATTCAAATCATACACGAAGCATGATGCACCTTCGATCTGGATTGGAGACCACGGCCATACAGGACCCCCTGTTGGCCAAGGTCCTCCGGTACATGACCTACCTGGCCAGAGCGACCCCCCAGCCGCGTAAGATCTTCCCATTGGTACCGACCCCCCAAACGCACGGGACCTGATAACTAATCCTCCCGCAAGTCATGGAGGCACGCAGCCCCCTGGACAGACGGACTTTCTGGGGACACACCCTGAAATCCCAAACGACCAGGGGCGTGTCGCACCGTTGGAGCACCAGGTCCAGAACTTAAATCAAAGTCTGGTCTAGTTGCTCCAGCAAAATGCGACGATTCTGTAACGCCTCCCCCCTGTGGTGCCGATACCGTCGCCAAGTTACGTAAGGACTGTTGATCTTGAGGAGGACGACATTGGGAGAGAAAATGAAGTCCCGATGGAGGACGCGGCTCAGAGTCGCGTAAGAGGTGGGACGAATCAGAGTCATTTGGTCCCTCCCGAGGGGAGCCAACCCCATGGGGATTCCGCATCTCTTGCTTATCACGATATGGAGATACAGGACCTAAGAGCCAGGGTAGAAAGCATGGCCCACGCCATAAGAGGGAAAGGTCCTGCCACGATAGAGGATTTGGTCTAGCAAACTAACCTCCCTTTCTCTGCAGAGGTAATGAACTGTCCCCTGCCCCCCAGGTTTAAGATGCCAACAGTGGAAAGCTTTGACGGGACTAAGGACCCGCTAGATCACCTGGAAACTTACAAGGCCTTGATGGATCTTCAGGCGGTACCCGACGAGATCATGTGCAGAGCCTTTCCCACTACATTAAAGGGCTCCGCCAGGTCCTGGTTCAATAGTTTAAAGCCATCAGCTGTCCGTTCTTTCAACGAGTTGATCCAACTATTTGTGGGCAATTTCATTGCTGCCCGGAGACACAGGAAACCCGCTACTTATCTCCTGAATGTAAGGCAAACTAAGGGGGAATTGTTGCGGGACTATATCAATCGATTCAATAGAGAAATGTTACAAGTAGATGCCTTGGATGACAAGTTGGCCGTTACAGCGTTCATGGGAGGGCTATTACCCTCTAAATTCCTATACTCTGTTTCTAAACATCCCCCTGAAAGCATGTCTGAATTACTTGTGAAAGCCCAAATTTATTACATGAATGCCGAAGATGCCCTTGATGCCGGAAGGGAAAAAGGTGATAGCGACAAAAAGGTAGACAGGAAGAGGGGAGGACAACCAAGCAGAAAGGAACGGAACCCCAAGTACAACAGAGTATCACAGGAACAGAATGACAGGACCGTGCATCATGAAAGGGGGTTCAGCTTCACCCCGTTGAATGCTCCTATAAGCCAGATCCTCCCCCACATCCAGGACGACCCAGCGGTGTTATGGCCTCCAAAGTTGAGAACTGATCTGACAAGGAGATATCGTGACAAGTATTGTAGGTTCCATCGTGATCATGGCCATGATACCAATGAATGCATGGATTTGAAAAGGCAGATTGAGAATTTAATTCAAAGAGGCCAATTGCGGAGATTTGTGGCCAGCGGGGGGCAGAGAGTGCAGAATCAAACACAAGATGTAAATGAGGGTGCGGCTCGCAAGAACCCTCCAATAGGGGAAATTAGAGTCATCTCAGGAGGAGTCGGGGGGGGGGGGAGGGGAGTCTAATGCCTCTCACAAACCACATGCTAGGAAAGTCAAAAATTTCTCTGAAGTCGGTGAGGTGAGTCAGTCACCCGCCAAATGCCCTCGGTTGAACGACCATGTCATAACTTTTTCAGAGGATAACGCTAAAAGAGTTTAGCAACCTCACGACGATGCCCTCGTCGTCACATTAATCATCGCCAACTTCATAATTAGGCGGGTTTTAATCGACAACGGTAGCTCCGCAGATATCCTCTTTGTAGATGCATTTGATCAGATGAAGATTGGAAGGAACAGACTCAAGACCACTCAATCTCCGCTCGTGGGCTTCTTCGGAGAGAAACTCCTTCCCTTGGGTACAATCGACCTCCTGGTTATAGCTGGTTCAAGTCCCAGACAAGTCACCAAGATGGTAACTTTCTTTGTGGTGGATTGCCCAACCACGTATAATGTCATTCTGGGAAGGGCCACGTTGAATGCTATGAGAGTTGTGACCTCTACCTACCACCTCCTCGTTCGGTTGCCCACGGAACATGGTGTTGGGGAACTAAGAGGAGATCAGGTCACTGCCAGAGAATGTTATGCCACCTCCCTAAGAGAGAGGAAGATGACAGAAACCCTAAACATTGAGGGATAAGAGGTGGAGGAGAAAGAAGAGGTCCGTCATGCAAAGCCGATGGAAGAACTAATTGAGGTTAACTTGAATAAACAAGGCACAGGGAAAAAGGTGAACTTGGGATTGTCACTCTCACCCACCTCTCGGGAAGAGATGGTGCGATTCCTCAGAATGAATGAGGATATGTTCGTATGGTCCTACGAGGATATGTCTGGGATCGATCCAACCATTGCCGTACATCGACTGAATATCGACCCCACTGCCAAGCCAGTGAGACAAAAAAAGGAGAATCTTTGCCCCAGAAAGAAATGCGGCAATTTTTGAGGAGGTAGAGAAGTTATTGAAGGCTAACTTTGTGCGGGAAACCAATTACCCAGATTGGTTGGCAAACGTAGTGCTGGTTAAAAAATCTAATGGCAAGTGGCGTATGTGTGTCGACTTTACCGACCTAAACAAAGCCTGTCCGAATGACAGCTTCCCCCTCCCCCGGATTGATATACTCGTGGAAGGGATGGCAGGGTACGAATGGCTCAGCTTCATGGATGCCTACTTAGGATACAATCAAATTCTGATGTGGCCGTCAGACCAGGAAAGGACATCCTTCATAACAGAAAGGGGATTGTACTGCTACACAGTAATGCCATTCGGTCTAAAGAATGCCGGTGCAACCTATAAAAGGCTGGTAAGTAGAATGTTCAAGGAGCAAATTGGCAGGAATATGGAAGTGTACGTCGATGATATGCTTGTCAAAAGTCAGGAGGCTGCCAACCACTTGGTTGATTTACAGGAAGCCTTTGATGTCCTACGAAAGTACAGAATGAAGCTCAATCCAAGCAAGTGTGCATTTGGAATATCTTCTGGGAAGTTCTTGGGCTATCTAGTCAGCAAGAGGGGGATAGAGGCCAACCCACGGAAGGTGCAAGCCATCCTGGATACAAGATCGCCCAAAACTGTTAAAGAAGTCCAAAAGCTGACAGGTAAGGTGGCAACGCTAAGCCGGTTGATTTCTCGCGCTACAGACAAGTGTCTCCCGTTCTTTCAAGTCCTCAAGCGAGCCTTTGAGTGGACTCCAGAATGTGAGCAAGCCTTAAACGAGCTAAAACAGTACCTCAGTTCACCCCCACTTTTGTCATGCGCTCGCGTAGGAGAGGAGTTGTACTTGTAATTGGCTGTCTCTCTTGCAGCTGTTAGTTCTGCACTAGTACGGGAAGAAAAAGGAGTGCAAAGGCCAATTTATTATACCAGTAGGGTTCTCTGGGGGGTGGAAGAAAGGTATCCCTCCATAGAAAAACTAGCATTCGCCTTGGTCACTACGACCAGGAAACTCAGGCCATATTTCCAAGCGCACACCATTGTAGTGCTAACCGATCAACTGCTCTGGCAAGTCCTCTTCAAACCCGAAACCTCGGGGCAACTTGTGAGGTGGTCTATGGAGCTAGGAGAATTTGACATCCGGTACAAGCCAATGATACTAGTCAAAGGCCAAGTGCTGACGGATTTTATAGCAGAATTTACATACCCCCGGGAAGATAAACAGGTTCAGCAGGAAGAAGCAGAAGATACAGTCCAGCAAAACAGGGAGGACCTAATGGACCCTGGGTGCACGTGGCAATTGTTTGTCGATGGGTCATCGAACGCGCAAGCCAGCAGTGCAGGGATACTAATTAGATCTCCAGTAGGAGAAACATTCAAGTATGCCCTGCAATTTGGATTCAAGGCAACAAACAATGAAGCTGAATATGAAGCCTTAATTGCAGGGTTAAAACTAGCTGATACCCTTAAGGTTAGACAACTGAAAGCTTATACTGACTCCCAGTTAATTGCCCGACAGGTCAGTGTGGAATACGAGGCAAAGGGAGCAAGGATGAAATCTTACTTGTAAAAAGTACAAGAACTGGTTACCCGTTTCCAGAGATTTTCAATCACGCGGATCTCCCGCAGTGAAAACTCCAATGCTGATGCTCTCGCTCAATTGGCTACGGCACAAGAGGCCGCCCAAGGAGGGGTGCTTGTAGAGCGCATGGACCACCCGAGTATAACAGAAGCAACATCATGTGAAGTAAACCAAGTCACACAGGGCATGGAATGGGCAGACCCGATAGTCAAGTACATAAGCAATGGTGAATTACTGTCGGATAAAGCAAAAGCGTACAAAACAGGGGTCAGGGCATCTAGGTACACCGTGATCGATGGAATCTTCTACAAAAGGGGAGCCTCCTTACCATACCTACGATGCGTGTCAACAGAAGAAGCGCAGAGTGTCATGAGGGAAATTCACGAAGGGGAGTGTGGAAACCATGCGGGACGTAGGTCATTGGCTCACAAGGCCATTTGGTAGGGATACTACTGGCCTTCTATGCAGCAGGACGCAATGAACTTTGTCAAGAGGTGCAAAAAGTGCCAGCGCTTCGCCAACATCTCGAGACAGCCTCCGAAAGAGCTGACACCAATAATGGCCCCGTGGCCTTTTGCCTAATGGGGAATGGATTTTGTTGGCCCTCTACCCATAGGAAAGGGGTAGACAAAATTTGCAATTGTAGCGGTTGACTACTTCACCAAATGGGTGGAGGTCGAGCCCCTAGCTACAATAGGGGAAAAGAATGTCATCAGTTTTGTGTGAAAATCAATCATATGTAGGTTTGGTGTTCCAAAAGTCATAATTATGGATAACGCAAAGCAGTTTGAGAGCCAACGGTTCCAAGATTTTTGCACAGAGCATGGCATAAACTACCGGTATTCCTCACCAGGCCACCCACAGGCCAATGGGCAGGCTAAAGTAGCCAACAGAACCATATTTAAAATGATTAAGAAATGGCTGGATGACTCCAAAGGAGCATGGCCAGAGCTGCTGCCAAGCATTTTGTGGGCTTACAGGACCACCGTCAGAGTCCCTACAGGAGAGACGCCCTACTTCTTAGCTTTTAGAAGCAAGGCAGTTTTGCCTGTCGAAATGGGGACGGTGGCGAGCCATCGTGCTAAGCATTATGATCCAGTTCACAACGAGAAGGAACTAAAGGCCAGTGTCGATTTCATCGACGAGAGAAGGGAGCAGGCACAGGTACGAATGGCCGCGTATCAACAGGCCATGTCCCTGTATTACAACACCAGAGTCAACCATAGGAATTTTCTTCCTGGCGATCTAGTTTTGCGAGAAGTCACACAAGCCACCAAACCTCACGGCACTGGAAAGCTGGCCCCTAATTGGGAGGGCCTGTATAAAGTGATTAGGACTAAAAGGCGAGGCACTTACTGGCTGGAAACATTATAAGGAAGACAGTTGGCCCATCCTTGGAATGCCGAGCATTTAAGGAAGTTTTATCAGTAAGGTTTTTCCTTGACTTGTTAATTTTTTGTCCCATCCTCTTTAGGTTCTAGCTTGTATTCTCTTTTAGCAAGTATTATTGTAAATGTTGGCTGTGTAGCCGGTTCTTAAGTATCATTTTAGAGGTTGGCACTAATACCCAAGACCTCGGGATAGGATTCCTGTCCAGTTTTAGTTTATCTTTTGTAAGTTTTTATTATGAAATAAAAGGTGTTATTCCCTCAAACATGTTGTTGCAAAACCCTACGGGGGCACACCTCTAGGGAAGGCCTTTGAAGAAAAAGGCGGGATGAATAAATCCCGAGAAAAGATAAAACCCTACGGGGATACACCTTTACGGAGGGCCTTTGAAGAAAAAGGCGGGATGAATAAATCCCGAGAAAAGACAAAACCCTATGGGGACAAAACCTTACGGGGACACACCTCTATGGAGGGCCTTTGAAGAAAAAGGCGGGATGAATAAATCCCGAGAAAAGACAAAACCCTATGGGGACAAAACCTTACAGGGACACACCTCTATGGAGGGCCTTTGAAGAAAAATGCGGGATGAATAAATCCCGAGAAAAGACAAAATCCTATGGGGACACACCTCTATGGAGGGCATTTGAAGAAAAAGGTGGGATGCATAAATCTCGAGAAAAGATATTACCCTACGGGGACACACCTCCACGGAGGGCTTTTTAAAGTAGAATGAATCAAAACTTCGAAAATGTAAAAGTTACCTCTACACAATGACCCATGTTCAATAAAGAGAGAAGAAGAAATATACGATCCTTCATTGATTAAATAAAGGAAAAAGATACATGGAGCCTCTACAAAGGAGGAACATTACATAGGTACCAAAAGAAAAAGACTCCAGCTCAAGGGTCGGGATCTCCAAGTTGCAGACCGGAGAAGTTCATATCAGGTCATTGATCCTGCGCCACTTCGCAAAAATACTCAAACCCATCAATATATGACTGGTTGAGGGCCCTGTCAAAATCAGGCGACTCATTGAAATGCTCAATGGCCAATTCTTTAATTTTGGGCAGGTCGGCATTCCACCGAGCAATCTCCTCCCGTTCATGGCTAAGCTGAGAGTTGAGGGTGTTTATTTCCTCACTATGAGAAGCACGAAGGGCCTCAAGTTGTGAGTTAAAGCTGGTATGTTCACTAGCAAAGGAGGCGCGTTCCTTGGCAAAGGCTGTTTTCTGCTTCCCCAACTCCTCCTCTGCACATAGGAGACGGTTGGAGAGACCATGGGCAATCGTCAGGCCCTGTTAAATACACAAGGAAAACACATGGCTAAGAGAGAAGAAATATTAGAATTTCACTCAAGCATGATAAGGAGGCCAGGGGCACACCTGAGCCATATTGGCCAGCAAATATCTAGTGGAGGAAACGGAATCGATAGCGTCCACCTTTTCCAGATCACGTGGGAGAACAAACTCCCTAACCCTTTTTATAGCAAAGGATGTGTCAGACAGCAACGATCCAGTATGGCTGGCCGCCGGGGTTAATAGCCCGGTGTGGCTAGTAGCCGGGGAGAAGGATACATGCGAGCCGCCTCCACCAAAAAGTTGAGTCGTCGGCACCCCAAAGGCACTTGGGTCGGCCATGCTACCACCCGCGAATAGAGGAGTATAAGGTATCCCAAAGGAGTTGGGGTCAGGGGTCGGAGTACTCATAGTGGCAGGGAGGGGAGAATTCCCAATAGAGGGAGGAGAAGATAAGCCCCCACCTATAGGTGCATCGGTGCTTTTGATAACTACAGGTTGGCGTCGTCTCTTTTAAGTAGGGGATGAGGATCCCGCGACATCTTTTCCTTTCGCCAACATAAGAATGTCTCGATCAGGCCTTCTCCGAGATCCTGTACGAGTTTATGATAAAGCTTATATTTCTCAACTCCAGGAAGAGAAGGGAATGAAGAATAAGAAATATAAAAGTATACCTCGTTTGTCTCCAATCATGCGAGGGGGGTAACCTAGTGTACTCAATCCCGCGTCGGAGGTCATGGCCACCGCATCCCTCATCCCAAGATCATAAATGATGTCTAGCCTGTCTTCCTCTTCTTGACTCACCTCGGGCTCTACTCTAACCGCTGGTTTATTAAAGTACATAAATCTGTGTAAGCATACGTAAAGAAGGTGAAAGTAGCCTAAAAGGAGGAAAGAATAGAAAAAGCTCACCACTTATGACCCTTTCAGTCCAGGTGCAGGAAATGCAGTGAGGGGGAAGCTCCCAGTCTCCCGAGACAAAAAAGAATCGTTCCTTCCAGTTTTTTATCCGTTGACTGTTGTCAAGAACCACCAGCCCTTTGGGGAGACTCCCTGCCCCGCGAGACCGGCCTTGAATATGACGCCAATCCTTATTTTTTAAAAGAGTATAACAAGAAAGGAACTCGTTAACCGTTGGTTGAGGGGTGAGCTTGCTAGACCTCCAAAGGACCAGGGTGGCCATAATAATATGCCAAGAGTTAGGCGTAAGCTGAGAAGGATAGAGGTTGATATACCGGAGCAGCTTTTTTACAAAGTTCAGGATTGGGAAGCGTATGCCCGAAAGAAAGTGGCCTTCATAGAAGCATGTTTGTCCGAGACAGATGGAGAAAGCCCTCTCCACGGGCAAAGGAGCTCTAGCTACAACCCCGTCAAGAAAGGAAAATAAAGCTGCTAGCTCTTCTACCTAGGCATCGATCATTGTAGAGTTGATATCCTGGCATTCGTTGTAGTCTGCCATTGTAGAATGAAGAAAATCAAATACTTGGACAAGGGTAGAACCGGGGGAAAAGAGCTCTGGGCTGGGCTTGTCGAAGTTATGATCAACGATATATAGACAACGAGAAAGAGACGGTAGAATAGTGTAGGGCATGGATTAGAGAAACAAATTGTAAATGGGGAGAGAGTTAGTAATAAGATATGTTGGAGTGAAGGGTAAATGAAGGTGGGATTGCTTATATAGGCAAAGGAAGCCAACCGTTGCAAACCCTCCAACGGCTCTCTCCCCCAATAGTCCTCAAGCAACGTTCGGAAGGCACTTTTTGTAACATTCACAATCCAAGCGGTCGTAAAGGAAGCCAGCATGGAGCTTGGACAAGCATGGCCAAATTGCTGGGCATGGACGGGCCCACCTAGCTGAGCCAGAGTCGAGCGTAGCTGGAAGGCAACTTGGCTGGGCGCTGCCGGGCCCACCTGGCCGGGCACAGCCTGGCAGGGCGTGGCCTGGCACGCACCTGGCCGGGAGCTGCCGGGCCCACCCGGCGCGTGCCACGAGCGGGAAAGAAAAAAGAAAAAAAAAGAAAAAGAAAAAAAGAAAAAGAAAAAAGGAAAGAAAAGAAGAAAAAAAAGGAAAAAAGGAAAGGAAAAGGAAAAGGAAAAGGAAAAGAAAAGAAAAGAAAAGGAAAAAAAGTATTTATCTGCCAAGACAAAACCCAGTAAGCTATCCAAAGTGTTCATAAGGCCTAACAATTGACCTTTATAAACAGGGGGCAACTGATAGAGTGTTTGACTAGAATTTTGAAACATGCAGTGACGGTTGAATTCAAGGTGACGTGGATAGGAGGTCTATTGCAATTTGGACTTTTCCATCTTTAAAGAGCCAGTCTCATTTTGACCATTATAAATACAGTGACAGTCTGTATACAAGGTACGCAATTAATACGCCTTTAGTTCCTTTACATCTTTGAGTGCCCTTTCAATTTCTGACTTGATTATCGGAGCATAGTCGGCCGGCATCGCGCCGGTGCCCTTTCGATTACCCTTCTCTTGTTCTTTTTTACAGGTTGGCGTTTGACCAGGTTGGGGTGAATTTTTTGCTTCATCAGAAGTGATGCATGGTAGCCTCATTATCTATGCCTCTAAATATATATTTTTCTATATATACAACCAATTTATCATTCCGAAATTGATCTTCCATTCGATTACATAATTCATTCTTTACAATATTTATAGCAGAAAATATTCTCTCCATAGTGGCAGTCGCGATCAGTAAGATTAACGCTAACGTCACAAGCAAATATACAAATAGATACACCTTGTTTTTTTTCTTGTCTCAACCATTTTCAATTCTTCAAAGCCACTACCAAATGACACATCATTTGGTAGTGTCATTTGGTAGTGGCTTTGGTGGAAAAAAAATAATTAAGATAAAAAAATATAAATTTTTCACATCAAAAGACAAACAGGAAACAAAAAAATATAGTAAAATCATTAATTTTTCAAGGAGTGGTATAGTATTCTTAATCTAATTCAATATCAATACTCATTTAAACTAGAACAAAAAATTACCTAAGTATGCTGAAATACTGGTTAAACTATGAGCCGTGTCAAAACAATTATACTCTCTCTCCAAGCGCTTAGCGAACCCTAACAACCAAAGCAAACAAAATATTCTTCAATAATGGGAATTAAAATTCAAATAAAAGAATTTATTGTTCAACTTCAAAACCCAACAAGTTGATATCATATTCAAATAAAAATAATCAAGCTAGAATACTTAAAAAATATAAAAATCAAAATATCGATTGATAATATTTTCATTGAATACAATTACAACTGTCTTCGACAGAATTTCATATTTTGAAATTGATGCATGATAGCCTCATTATCTATGCCTCTAAATATATATTTTTCTATATATGCAACCAATTTATCATTCAGAAATTGATCTTCCATTCGATTACATAATTCATTCTTTACAATATTTATAGCAGAAAATATTCTCTCCACAGTGGCAGTCGCGACTGGTAAGATCAACGCTAACATCATAAGCAAATACACAAATAGATACACCTTGTTTTTTTTTTTTTTTGTCTCAACCATTTTCAATTCTTCAAAGCCACTACCAAATGACACATCATTTGGAGTGGCATTGGTGGAAAAAAAAACAATTAACATGAAAAATATAAATTTTTCACATCAAAAGGCACACAAGAAATAAAAAAATATAGTAAAATCACTAATTTTTTAAGGAGTAGTATAGTATTCTTAATCTAATTCAATATCAATACTCATTTAAACTAGAACAAAAAAATTACCTAAGTATGCTGAAATACTGGTTAAACTATGAGCCATGTCAAAACAATCATACTCTCTCTCCAAGCGCTTAGTGAACCCTAACAACCAAAGCAAACAAAATATTCTTCAATAATGTGAATTAAAATTCAAATAAAAGAATTTATTTGTTCAACTTCAAAACCCAACAAGTTGATATCATATTCATATAAAAATAACCAAGCTAGAATACTTAAAAAATATAAAAATTAAAATATCGATTGATAATATTTTCATTGAATACAATTACAACTGTTTTCGACAGAATTTCATATTTTGGAAGTGATGCATGGTAGTCTCATTATCTATGCCTCTAAATATATATTTTTCTATATATGCAACCAATTTATGATTTAGAAATTGATCTTCCATTCGATTACATAATTCATTCTTTACAATATTTATAGTAGAAAATATTCTCTCCACAGTGGCAGTCGCGACTGGTAAGATCAACGCTAACGTCACAAGCAAATACACAAATAGATACACCTTGTTTTTTTATTTTTTTTGTCTCAACCATTTTCAATTCTTCAAAGCCACTAAATGACACATCATTTGGCAGTGGCTTTGGTGGAAAAAAAAAATTAACATGAAAAATATAAATTTTTCACATCAAAAGGCGGCAAACAAGAAACAAAAAAAATATAGTAAAATCACTAATTTTTTAAGGAGTAGTATAGTATTCTTAATCTAATTTAATATCAATACTCATTTAAACTAGAACAAAAAATTACCTAAGTATGCTGAAATACTGGTTAAACTATGAGCCATGTCAAAACAATCATACTCTCTCTCCATGCGCTTAGTGAACCCTAACAACCAAAGCAAACAAAATATTCTTCAATAATGTGAATTAAAATTCAAATAAAAGAATTTATTTGTTCAACTTCAAAACCCAACAAGTTGATATCATATTCAAATAAAAATAACCAAGCTAGAATACTTAAAAAATATAAAAATCAAAATAACGATTGATAATAATTTCATTGAATACAATTACAACTGTCTTCGACAGAATTTCATATTTTGGAAGTGATGCATGGTAGCCTCATTATCTATGCCTCTAAATATATATTTTTCTATATATACAACCAATTTATGATTTAGAAATTGATCTTCCATTCGATTACATAATTCATTCTTTACAATATTTATAGTAGAAAATATTCTCTCCACAGTGGTAGTCGCGACTGGTAAGATCAATGCTAACGTCACAAGCAAATACACAAATAGATACACCTTATTTTTTATATTTTTTTGTCTCAACCATTTTCTATTCTTCAAAGCCACTACCAAATGACACATCAAGAATATTAATCTCAAGTTAATTATCAAGTTCTATGAGCTTGTTTGCAAAAAATTCTTTTGGATAATATTTAGCAAGACAAGTTATCTTTTATGTGTCAAAAGTAAAAAATGCATCATCTGGACATAGACATGCCACACAAAAAAGTAACTCAGTATTTGCGTCACTAAAACGACTATTTAGCTCTTAAAGTTTCATATCTATAATAAAATAAAGTAACTCAACATGATAGTAATGCAAGTTTGTCATTTCTTGCACTTCACACCATAGTTGTCCTAGGGCAAATAACACATCATCCATGTTGGGAACATAAATACCATGTCTTTCACAAAAAGAAAAAACTTCATCAAGTAAATAATTTCATTCATCTTCTCTAATCATTTGTAGATGTTGCTTACATACTTTGACTAAAGACATGACGTTTACAACATCTTGATCTTTTCTTTGTAGTGCTTTTGACAATTCATTTGTAAATATCAACATTGTCTTCATCAAATGGAGACTGAATACAAAATTAAAGGATTGTTTTGACCCAAGTAGATTAGCGTTCACCTCTTTGATTGGATTTTAATCCACCCACTTCAATAATTTCAAGAACACCAATTACATATGAAAACATTGTAATCAAGCTAATCAAAGTACCATAATGTGAGTTCCAACGAGTGTCTCATTCATGTATAAGATAATTACTATGATTTAGGCCTTGTCCACTTGAAAGCTTGCCATTGTTAAGTCCCTTAATAACTTTGGAAATTTGTTTTTCTTGAAGCATATGTTTATATGAGGCTCCAACTACATTCATCACATTAGCACCAAATACGAAAAAAGAGAAAATCTGACCATGATTCTTTGCCACAACAACAAGAGCCAACTGAAGTTGGTTAGCAAAATAATGAACATAAAAAGAAAATTCATTATTTTTTCAGAATAAGTGTTTTGAGACCGTTGAACTCGTCTTGCATATTGGTAGCCCTATCATAACTTTGCCCACACAGTCTAGAAATGCTCAATCCATGTGTAAAAAATATATTATCAATCGTCGTCTTAAGTGAAAGAGCAACTGTATTTGTAACATGTATCATACCTATAAAACATTCAATGATACTCTTATTCTTCATGTAACGCACAATAATAGTCATTTGTTCCTTTATCGATACGTCACAAGACTCATCAATTAAAATAGAAAAAAATGGATCTCCAATGTCTCTAATAATAACCTTGATGATCTCTATTGCAATGACATTAAAAATGTCTTTTTGAATCTCGGGTGACGTTAATTTCATATTTTCAGAAGCATTTTTCAATACAATTGCTTTAACATCCTCATTGTGACGGGTTTCAAAAGTTCAAGAAAATTTCTTTAATTGTATGAACCCTCAGATTCATCATAGCTACGAAATACAGGTCCTTGGTGAACAAGATATGAGATACATTCAATTGATTCATTCAAATGAGTTTGATATTCGCTTCTAGCTTAGTGTGACTGCTTCGAGAAAATTGTTTGAATGTGTTACTTTTGGTTAATCAAAGTTTCACACGATCTCAAAGCTTGGTTGTGGACACTATTGGGGCCTCCAACATGAGTTTAAAAATTTTCTTTTTCTTCCAATTTGAAAATCCAACACCCACAAAGGAGTCACCTCCTGTTTGTAAAGATAAAATTATAGGCAAAATGTTGCATCTTTACTTATGCTATATTATAGCTAATTAAAATATTCACTAAACTAAGCAGGGTTGAAACGTCGTAACCCTTTCTCGAAATTCTTATAGGGAAAAGAATGAGTCTTAGGCTAACAACCCTTTTGAAGATATGCTCTACGTATTTGGTCTTGAATATTAGGATTGTAATCTAAGATTTGAGTTCGTAGTCTTGAATCTGCTGAAAGATCCTCAGAGTTGATGTCAGAATGACTTTGCTTTAAACTGTCATCATTTCTCTTTATAAGGGTCTCAACTTTGATGTTCTTTGAAAGTATTTCTCTATAACTATTTTTAAAAAATAAACTTATTTACATCCAATTAGGTGAACAATTTACATATAATAGATAAACTACAACAGAGTTATAGAGGCATCCCTATGGCGAGAAAATGCAGATTAAACAGGAAAACAAAACAAAACCAACACAAGGCTATACATTGGCAAATACACCCCAAAACAAATTAAAGCCAACACCAAAATAACCAAACACTACAAAACATAGCTTCAGGTCAACATCAATTGTAGGTTTGACAAGTCTTATATTTCCCAACAAACCAATTTACGCACATCAGCTTCAATGATGTTTTTCTTATTCCGTATTGTAAAATTAAAGGATGAAGCCATAGAGGTGAAAAATTAATGGCACGCAGTGACAATCAACTTTTAAAATAAACCATGACGAAGAACAAATAATTTACAAATACAAACTCAACAAGCTCAATAGAAAGAAATTAAAAGATGCAGAACCTGATAATAATCTAGGTTTCCATAAAATTAGATAAAAAGAGTATAATATGTATGACCACATTGCTTTCACAAAAATAACGCCCAAAATATTCACATGAGATGCAAAATTGGAGTTGCTCCGGTGAAGAATTGGAATCCAGCTTCTTTATTGCTACTGGCTTGCCATTACTTAACGTTGCATAAAAAATTCGGCCATAAGAACCTTATCCAATCAAAGCTACTGGCTTGCCACTGCTTAACGTTACAGACATGGACAAATTGCTGACAGAGTTAAGTGAAGTTTTCCCTATTGACTTGCTTGCAAGGTTGCCACCACAAAGGAGTATCCAACACCATATTGAATTAATGCCAAAAGCCAGACTACCAAAGGCAAGTTAAGGAGCTACTGCAGAAGGGATTTATTCAAAAATCCATGAGCTCATGTGCAATTCCTGTACTCTTGACTCCAAATAAAGATTAAATGTTGAGGTTGTGTGCCAATAGTAGAGAAATAAATAAGATTACAATAAAGTATTTGTGGTATAAGAAAACTACCCTACAAAGAATGACACGCGGATTCACCAACTCGGATAATACGAGGCAGCCACGTCACCACCCTCCAATTCATCCTTCACAAAACGACAATGTTCAAAAGAAAATCAAATCCTCATTCAATTACAGAATATGACGCCATAAGTCATGCAATAAACGAGGGCAACAATTCATGAATACAAGGATATGAAATACAATTATATTTCTCTCTCTCTAATAGTTCTCTCAATTTAGCTTATATCTTTGACATGGTATCAGAGCGTCAAGATTAAAGTTGGAGACCTAACATGAGTTTCTTCTTCTTCTTCTTCTTCTTCTTCTTCTCAGTTTCTGTCTTTTTTTTTTTTTTTTGTATCGTTGGCTTTTTTACTTTCTCTCTATCATTTGGACAGAGATGACCTAGAACCGTAGGTTTCCAAAAATAAATAACAGTGTCTCTTTGTGCAATTCTAGAAATAACCTAAAAAAAAAAACCTATCTTTGTTCTCGATCTCATATTCAAATTCTTTAGTTCTCTTGCTTGAAACTTGACTCGGAGCCTCGGATTATCTCGTTTTTGCTATGATGGGTGACAATACCCACATCATTCCTCTCAGTTATATGATCTAGACTCATCTCGAATCTCTTCATCTTGGATATCATGGATCATGGTCGTCGCAGTACCAAGAAGTGTACATATTGTTGCCGCACCAACCATTCTATTGATTACTATTGGGAACTCCACGACAAGCCCGCATGGACAAATCAGGCTACGGTTAAGGGGGAGAACTCTAACTCCACAACTGAGGAACATATTTTTATTCCCAAGATAGAATATGATTCAATTGTCAAGCGCATCAATCTTCCATCCACCTCCATAACCACTTTGTTCGGTTTAAGTAATACTTGTCTTCTTTCCTCATCCAGTACATCTTGGATTATTGATTCAGGAGCCTCCGATCATATGATAGGTAACTTTTCCCTTCTTTTTGATTTTTCCTATACTTTTTCTCCCTTGTTTGTCATGATAGCTAATGTACCAAATATTGTTAGCACACCTAGTCTAACATTCTCCTCAGTTTTGTACCTACCTCAGTTTCCTTTTAATTTATTATCTATTCCTAAACTTACCTCTGCCTTAAATTGCTTGGTAACATTTTATCCTTAACCACTGCCTCTTTTAGGATCTAAAGACGATGGATGGTCTCTACTACTTTCAACCATCTCACTCACCTATTCCATCTACACTTTATACCACGACTTCTTCGTATAAGTGGCATTGTCGTTTTGGGCATCCTTCGTTAGACTATCTTCGGCATTTAGTTCCCTCTTTACCTTTTTTTTCTAGTTTTAATTGTGAAACTTGTGAGCTTAGTAAGCATCATAGGAATTCTTTTAAGCTTAGGTCTGATGGGCCTTGTTTGCACCCTTTTGAACTAGTTCACTCTGACTTTTGGGGTCCAGCACGAACTATTGGTTTGTCTGGTGCGCTTTATTTTGTTTCATTTATTGATGACTATTCTTGTTTAACTTGATTATTTGTGCTTAAAAATAGATCTCAAATGTTTCATGCTTTTAGATGTTTTTATGCTGAAATCACTAATCAATTTGATGCCAAGTTAATATTCTTAAGACTGACAATACTCTTGAATATAAAGGAGGTACCTTTCAGTAATTTCTTGAGTCGATCCATCAGACTTCCTATGTTCATACTCAACAAAACGGAATTACTGAAAGAAAGAATGAACCAATACTTGCTATTGCCTGTGCTCTAGTGATCCAAATGAATGTACCTAAATATTTATAGGGAGATGCTGTCACGCCCCGGAATTTAGGCCCCAAGACTCCCCCGGACCGACCCGAATCCCGAGTGTGAATCTGTCCATTAAGCCCTAATGGACCATCTTAACCTTTCATTACCAAGGAAGCCTAGTCACCCACTTGTAATTACCTATGCATAAGTCAACATCACCTAACTTCAATGGTCTCAACCAAACAACCTTTGTGAGTTTATAATCGAATGCTTCCAACCCACAAATACAAACATATAACTCCTTGTGAGTTTATAATCGATGTCTGAAAATGAAACCATTGGAAAGAGGGTTTAAAAATACACAATTTTAAAAAAATAATCATCGAAATCCGATTTGAAACGAAGGAGATATGCCCCTTTAAAGTTGGACAAAACACTGTTTGAATAGTGCATGCTGTAAAAGGGGATCGATCGCCCAAGGTCGACCGAGGCCAGATTTTGGCCTTTTACAGGGGCGATCGATCGCCGTAAAAGAGGGCGATCGATCGCCGTAAATCCCTGGTGAATTTTTGCAACCCTAATTTAACTACAACTTCACCCAAACTTCAAATTTGAATATCTCACAATCTATAAGTCCGTTTGACCTGAAATTTGGCATGGATCATCCTCAACATGTCTAGCATCCAACCCAATTAGAATCATCTAAAAATACCAAGCAAAACCTGAGTTAGATCCAAATCAATGACTATGGATCGGAAATTAAACCCTTGCGCTAAAACATGCATATCTTCCTCATTTTATATCCAAACAAGGCCCATGACCTATCAAATTGAAGCTAATACAATTATTCTTCAATACATATCAATCCATAAACTCAAAATAGACACTTTTGGGCACGTGTCCCCCCAATGGCTACTCTAATGCCTTAATGGTCATCAAGTATATTCACACAACATGCATTTCACATTTGAAATGTAATTCCATCAATTTTCGCATTTGAAATGTAATTCCATCAATTTTTCCTATCATCTTTATTCAAAAACTCATGCATACATGTATTCCATAATCCATTAACTCAGAATTATCCATACAAGAAGTCATAAATCAAGAGGAAATAGTTCTATAGTGCCATACTTTTCCAACACATACACTTTTCTCAAGAAGCACATATCATTCATATGATTTTTCAAGTTTATAGTCATTACAAGAATTCATACATAAGGTTCAAAATACAACGAATTCTACCATGACTACAACTAGATCATTACCATGCCATAAGCCGGCACAGATAGCCAAATGTACAAATATCCAAAATGTAGCAAAATATAACTAAAATTTCACTTGGACACTTAAGTCCCATCCGTTATCGGTGCCTTATTTGTAAAAAGTTTAAAATAAAGGGGTGAGCACCACTGCAGCTCAGTAGAGATACCCCAACCCCCCTAAGTGCCGACTCGACACGACCTACATGAATGCATGTCACCACATTTCATGTACCATTCAACATATGCCATGTTCATTCACAAGCGATACATATATAAATAAGAATGCATTAAGTACGCGTATCATGCTTCACAATTTAAAATGAAAGCAATAACATACCCTCGTTCCTCTCTAGGACTCAACCCGGTACCCTAACATGATTTTTGACCAACCATATAACCTGGGACACCTCTCACAACCGTCTCCCGACTTTGGCCCACTCCGCCAATGACATACTTTTGGGGCAATATTTTGCTTTACCCATTGGTGATTAGACCATATCAGCACCGTTACCACATATTTGTTTACTCAAGGTGATTAGACCATATCAGCACCGTCACCGAGTGTTACGCGGCTCAAAGTGGTTAGTCCATGTCAGCACCGCCACTGAGCATAATTGAATTTAAGGTGATTAGTCCATATCAGCACCGTCACCGAATCATTGAGTGGCTCAAGGTGATTAGTCCATGTCAACACCGTCACCGAGCATAATTGACCCAATTGACCAACACCTAATATAGACCATTTTTTCCGTTTCCTCACAACGGCCCATATATGCATTTCGAACATATTGTAATCAAGCACTCAAAATTCATGCTTCACAATGCATTCTCTAGTTATAAAGGAACATAGCATGCATTTCATCTCCATAAAACCACACATAGCATATATATGAATAACTCATACATATAACCTCTCACATGCATGCAACTCCAAAATTTAGTATGTTTTTCTCATACCACACTAAATGCATAAATTTAACATAGAGCTCACATGCATTTAATCATCACACATTTCACATATAATCACATCAATATGTCATACATTTCACATTTATCACATATACCCCAAATTGAGCATATAATCATACATACTCACAATTTCTCAATTTATGCACATTGAACCCACATGTTATACTCAACACAAGGTACACTATCTTGCAAGGAAAAGGAACTCAAGAGAAGTAGAACACGTCCATCCCTCCTCTCTCACTACCACAAAACATGCAAAACACTACCTATAACTTCCATCTTCACCCAAAATCCTAGAATCAACAAGTAGAAGAGAAGGAGAACCTCTACCTCAAAATCCAAGCTTAGAAGTGGAAGACCCAAATTTCACCAAGCTTCAAACTCCTCCAACGGTAACTTTTCACCGATCAAATCGAAGAGGAGAGTGAGGAGAACAACTTTAATTCTTGGCTTTACCCTCAAATCTCACTTTCAGGCCCTCAAAACTTAGAGAGAAGGAGAGAAGAGAACTTGTAGAGAGAGAGAGTGGTAGAGCCGGCCAAGAGAGAGAGAGAGGAGTGAAAAATCTGATTTTCCCCTCTTTTTTCCATGTATATATCATATATGTATAATATATTTGGCCATTTGCAACTAAACCCTCCACCTCTCCTTATTTGTTCCTTGTTATGGGTCATTTGCACTTATTCGCAAACTAGTCTTTCCTCTTTTTCTAAAACTTCACTTAAGTCCTTAAACTTACATCCATACCCCCACGACACTTTCTAGAGTCCGTAGTTATTTTCCCCGGGTCACCCTAACCCATTTCGGTCCCACGCCCAAGTCAAAACATAAAGAGACATAAAGAGATCATTTAAGTCCACTAAGCATGTTATCAAATAATTAATCATGCTTAAAAGTTACTGACCCGTAATTATAATTTTAAAAAAAAATTCGGGTCATCACAGATGCACTTCTTACTGCGGCATATCTATTGAATAGAATGTCATTTCGAGTCCTTAAAAAAAATTACCTTTTCAGATAATGTTTTTTGATAAAGACCCCTTCTCTCTTCCTCCAAAAGTGTTTAGGTGCACTTATTTTGTACATAATTTAAATCCTAGAGGGGACAAACTTGACCCTTGAGCTCACAAATGCATATTTTTAGGCTATTCTTACACTCAAAAAGGATATAGGTGTTACCGCCCTTTTTTGAAAAAATATTTTGTTTGTTCTGATATAACATTATTTAAGCATATTCCATATTTTTCTAAGGAGGGTAGTCAAGTGAAGGAACCTATTTTTCAAGAAACTGTTCTACCATCTCCAATTCTTGATACTCCTCCCACTCCTAGGGTTTATACTCGACAACCTCGAAGGGATACTACTTCTACTCCTCCCACTGCCCTGGATGAACCTCTTCTGCCACCTACCCCAGCGGTTCAACAGGTAAAGCCTTCCTTGCATCCTCTATCATCTTCCTCAGCGCCTACAGATTCAATTGTTCATCCTTCTGAGTCTGATCTTGATCTTCCCATTGCATCATCTTCCTCAGCGCCTACAGATCCAGTTGTTCATCCTTCAGAGTCTGATCTCGATCTTCTCATTGCATTTCTCAAAGGTAGAAAGGTTTATACTGATCATCCTATATCTCATTTTATTTCTTATAATTATTTTTCATCTTCTTTTTGAACTTTCTCTTTATCCTTGCATCTATTACTGTTCCTAAGTCATACAAGGAGGCTCTTTGCCATCCTGGTTGGCAGAAAGTTATGGAAGAGGAAATGCATGGCTTACAATTGAATCATACTTGGGATCTTCTTCCAAAGCCTGCAGGTGCTCATGTTGTTGGCTATCGTTGAGTTTTCACAGTGAAACAAAATCCTGATGGCACTGTTGATCATTTTGAGGCTCACCTTATTGCTAAAGGTTTCACTCAGACCTATGTCATTGTCTATATTGAGACATTCTCTCCCGTGGCTAAGCTAAACTTTGTTCACATAGTTATCTCTCTTGCTGCCAATCTTGACTAGTCTCTCCATCAGCTCGATGTCAAAAATACTTTTCTTTATGGTGATCTTACCGAGACAGTGTATATGGCTCAACCTCTTGGGTTTGAGTCCAACGAGGAGTGTGTTTGTCACCTCAAGAAGTCTATTTATGGACTCAAACAGTCATCTTGTGCATGGTTTGATAAATTTAGCAAGGTAGTGGTTGCTCATGACATGATTAGAAGTCAAGCTGATCATTCAGTCTTTTAAAAGACAGTGGCATTGTGATTTTGATGGTCTATGTAGATGATACCGTCATTACTAGGAGTGACAAGGAGGGGATTCAAACCTTGATTTGTCATTTGGGTTTGAATTTTCTCACTAAAGATTTGGCCAAGCTCCGTTATTTTCTTGATATTGAGGTTGCGAGATCAAAGAAAGGTATTTGTTTATCTCAGAGAAAATATACTCTTGATATCTTAAGGGATAGAGGTTATCTTAGCTCTACACCTGCAACAACACCCATAAAAACTAATCTGAAGCTATTGCCTGAGGTTGGTGACTTGGTTGATGATCCAGAGATATACAGATGACTTAGGAAAGTTAATTTACCTAACTATTACTCATCCAGATATTGCCTATGCAGCCAGTGCTAAGAGTCAATTTATGACTAGCCCACGAGTCCCTCACATGGAGGCGATTATACAAATTTGGGTCATGGTCTTTTCTATCAGTCATTTGGACATTTGCACATTGAAGGTTACACTGATTTTGATTGGATAGGTTTTCCTTTAGACAAGCATTCATCGACTGGCTACTGTACTTTTATAGGAGGCAATCTAGTAACTTGAAAAAGTAAGAAGCAGTCGATTGTAGCGCGGTCTAGTGCTGAAGCTGAGTACCTTGCAATGACTTATACTTCATTTGAGCTAACTTGGTTGAGAACTTTGTTAAAAGAATTTGGGTTTTCAGTTCAAGACCCATCTCTTCTCTATTGTGATAACCAGACAGCTATTCACATTGTCAATAATCCAGTTTTTCATGAACGAACCAAACATATCGAGGTTGATTGTCATTTCATTCGTTCTAAAGTGACTTCCAAAGAAATTGCCACTTCGTTCGTATCATCTGGTAATCAATTAGCAAATCTCTTTACTAAAGCCCTTCCAAAACATGCCATTGATTCTATCTGCCACAAGATGAGAGTTATTGACATCTACTCTCCAGGTTGAGAGGGAGTGTTGTGACAACTAATAGTCAACTCTTCCTTGATTAGGAGCTTCATCAATTATTTCTTAATTAAGAGCATAATTTATGTTTCCATATATTGTTCGCTTTCCTTATTTTATTTCTTGAGAATACTATATACTGAGATTGTAATCACCCTTTAGGATATGAAATATAGATTATATTTCTCTCTCTCTAATAGTTCTCTCAATTTAGTTTATATCTTTGACACCTTTCGTACGGCCCAACCCAATTCAGTTTGTTGATAAAAGAAAAATCGCATGAACCACGACTTAGCTTCTGTCTCGACCCATAATAGAATTTGGAATCTTTGGACCACTTTGTTTCCCTTCAGCAGAAGTCCCAATCACATTTCTTGGCACATTGGGCTGAGCTTGACTCCCATTTTCAAACACCGTGACCCAGCCACTCCATTTAGGCCTTCAAAACACCACTAGAGCCCGCTATGGAATTAGGCTTAATGAACCCTTTAACTCCATCATTCCTACAAACTTCATTCCCGTTCGGCCCAGCCCAATGCATAACCTTACCATATTCACATGATTTGCCTCTATCGGATAAGGCAGCACGTGAGGGCCGTTTGAAATTCAAAACCCTGCTATCGACGCCAGTTGTGATCCAGCAATTTGGATAAGGTGGTCTACAACCTCCACGTGTCCCCTCGTGAGCATCTCCAACGCCATTCACTTCTGGCGCATGATATACACTTCGTCTTCTAGCGTCTTATTTATCGAAACTCTACAACTTCCGGCCATGATTTCATTAAAAGAAAACATCCACTACTTTCTCTCCTTTCGTAAGAGACGCCAACCAATCATCTTCCTTAATCAAACAAGAGTACCTACCAACCAGACTTGTCGAAGTTGGCACATGCTCTGGAAGCATCTCCTCCCACGGGGCAACTCTGTAACACAGTCGATCATCATGAATGAACATCGCCAGAGGACAAGCACTTCCATCTCGAACCCGGATCCGGACTTTTTCAGCATCTTTCTTCTCACCAGCTTCGACCTCCACAAAACCACCACACAAATCCCCCACTGTCCCAAAAAGGTTCAGGCACCACAATGCAATGGTAAACCATATAAACACACCCTTTTCAGTCCTTTCTCCTTCAACACTCTAGAACAACCCACCCTAAAGCACCAAACATCCAAACTAAGAGTTGCCTCACCCCATTTTCGCCTACCCTCCATTAACACCCGAATAGCCTCAGCATGAGAGAGAAGCTTGAATAGCAGAAGAGAGTCCGGCAAAGGTGAGACACCAACCCCACAAGAAACCTGCCATACTCGAGATGCCCACTCTGCAATCTGCTCTCTGGTCCCAACATATCTGTCAAACTTGCCCACCAAACACAACCTGAGATCTCTCTTCGCCTCCAAATGGACTCATCATCCAACACAATCGATGGGCCTCTTTGAGATTGAGAAACCCTAGCTTACCCTCTTTGAGAAAGGTGAGGCAACCTAGTGATCTCCACGAATGATTTCATTGTGTGCCTTGAGGACGGCAACCTTAAAGAGGAAGAACTGAAAGACAAAAAGAAAGAGAAAGATTGAAAGGGAAAGAAGAGATAGAACATGATATTAATTCAAACATACATAAACTCAGTCCCCATTCCCGATATGTACTCCAAACCCACAAAAACAATCATTAATCATAAGTAAATCTTCCCAAGTTTTGCATAAAATAATCACGAGGATAGATGGAACCTCAATGAAAAGAACTTTTCTGGGAAAATTTTCCATTCCAACAAAAAGTTCTAAAATGTGTCTATTTATATATATCTCGATCAATAATTTACCACAAGGCATGAAATTTGTTATATCCACTAACATTTGAAATTTAACATACAGTACATTTGGTGAGGTCATTCCTCAAAAAATTATTTCCCACTAAAACAATCAGATAAAATAAATTAATAACATCCACCTAATATAGAGGAAGGTATGCACACGCAATCGAACATGGGAACATACATAATACAGACAAACAATATATACATAAAAAAATATAGGAATAGAAATGTGATCACAAAGAAGCTCTAGTATACATGACAAGTTCAGTAATATAATCTATATAATGAGAACCAGAGTTCAACTAACAGAATTAAGGTGTTTAATAATTTTGTACAAGGAAAAAACAAGTCTCTCTATGTTTATAGTTTCTTTTTTAAAACTTAAACATGAAAAAGTATAAGGATGAGGGAGAATATTATCATACATGATCAATGATCTCTCTCTATTTCTAAATATGATATCCTCTTTCGTCACCAATCTCTCTGTGAAACTCAAGTCTCATTGTTGTTGTTTTCCTAGTGCAAATGAGGTTAATTTGTGCACTTCTAAATGTAAAAAAAATGATGGAGGAAGATTAGGAGTCACAAAAAGATGAATAGTCACGGAACTTAACAATTAATTGCTCATTAATTAGTGACCAGCAATTATATCTCAAAACAAAGAGTTTCTTAATAAAAAATGAGAAAAATGATACTTGACGTGATTTAAAAAAACCGAAACGAGACCTTGACAATCATGAGATACACTTTGTGTGGGATCCATGGAATCCAAACAAGGTGAATCTTATGGCTGCTAAACACATTTTTGATAAGTTTAACATTTTTATTTTTTTTAATGGCAAATTAAAGGTATAACAACACAGTTACATGTATGGAGAGAGTTTCTACCTTGGATTTCTCCGTTGCATCTTGCTTCAGTATCTTCGAATCCTCAACCACCTTCTCCATAATAAGTTCTTGCTTGGCAACTGAATTTTGTGCAGATTTTACCTTTTGTAGCTTTTCCTGCTCCTCTGCTTCCCTATCTTTTTTCTGCTGCAGCTAATCGTAGCTCAAGAGTTTGACGCAACTGCAGAAAAAATGGGATACCATGTTATTTCTCCATGTTATTTCTCCACATTATTCTTTCTATATTGCAAATAAATAAACTCAGACTATATCAATGGAGTTGGTAGGCTGTAATACTTAAATTCAAAAGCAATATGGAGCAAAGACACTTTTAGATAGTGCTAGCAAAGCCAAATGACCAGATAGAAAACAGTTCAAGAGCGAGTTAAACAAAATATAAAGATATGTGGTTTGGGAAATAAAATATATTGCATTATCTAGTTGAATATCAACATTGTACATTAATGTCTTCTAAACCCATAACTTGCAGAAGGTTTTTAAATGAAACATAAAATTTTAAATTCAAAACTAAATTAAACATGATATTGATTCAAAAATTAAATTTAAAAATGACATAAATTTGATCCAAAACAAATTCAAAGAATATGTTATTGATAGAACAAGTATTCAAAATATGTAAATATCAAGTGTTTTAACTGCCTCACATCCTTCAAATTGTAAGAAAATAGAAATCTTACTCTATGAATGAACTGTCTGTCAATTTGTCACTGGATGAAGCAATTATCGGCTGCAGGGTTTGATTTAATGCTCCACAGTCTGTGCAAGGCTGCAGGGTTTGAGTTAATCCTCCACAGTCTGTGCAAGTCATTGAACTCATAACCTGTGAGTGAAAAATGAAAAATTCATGTGACATGAACAGTACTAATTAAGACTTACTTTCACACGAAGACGTCTTTAGAGCAGAAAATACCAGCAGGATCACCACCATCGTTTTCCATTGATCCAGGATCACCACCATTACACCTTCAATGTGGTAAGTAAGGACACTACAGAAATAATAGAGAAATGGTGGCAGACATTTGGCAACAGTCATCTAAAACTGCTGTAAAAAAATCTTAGACAACATATTTTTTTCTTCTGCCACTAAAAGAATGAGATGACCGCTGCTAAATAATTCAACATATTTTTTTGTGTAATGAGTAATCTTCTCAATTCCTCTATGTAATACTTTTAACAAGCTTGTTAGATATAGTTTTGTACCATTCTTCCCTCCATTCACAAACAACATCAGTCAGTAACTATTTTCATGCCGTACCAATTTGAAATTTCAAAATATCAACTTTGGCCTTGTGAAGTTTGTTTTATTCAATAAAAATATCAAAAAAATAATAGCTAGATAGTAAAATTGTATACTCGTAAACAAAGTTGGACAAAAATTTTTGTTAGGGGAAATCAGTAATATTTTTCAAAAAAGTCGTCCATGGGAAAAGTCGGTGTAATTTACCTTTAGAAAGTGGATTCAAAATTAGACATTAAAATTGATTTGAGCGTCTTGTACAAACACTTAAACCCAATCACACCTATATATACCTATATATACTAGTAAAAATGTACACGCAATTGCACGTAATGAAAACTCCATGAATGGGACGGTGATTATATTCCAAAAGATATAACAATGAAGTACATGGAAAGCAGAGGGCATACCCTCCAAATGAAAACAAAATTACAAAATTGAATACATCAACTTCCAGTAAGAGTGAAAGATAATCGAGGACCAAACACAATCCAATCTGAGGATGCTAAGGTAAGGCTGCTTGTAAAGAGGTAGATGTCTTGATAAAGTGATGAAGTCTCATATTCCTCTCTTTCCAGATGCCCCAAATGCTTGCTGCAAACAATCATCTCTGAATAGAGGAGTGAACATTCTGCTGAAACCATCACCTTAACTGCTCCAGTTTATTACCCTAGTGAAATTGAGGCCAGTTCCATGGAAAAAATTGTTGTACCAAGTTCCAGACCTCAAAGGCAAAGCAACACTCAAAGAACAAATGGACAAATCTACACCAAAATGCAAAAAACTTGTGGAGGAAAATGAAATGCAGCCTTTGTTAAGGAACCAGACTGCCTTCATAAACAACAATCCACAATGACATTTAAAGAGCATTGGTTACGGGATCACAGGGAAGCTTAACAAGGCTTGCGATGCAAATCTCTACTCTATGTGAACGAATGTCAAGATCCACGACTTTTTGCTCTTTCAGGTCTAACCAACAAAGTGTTTCATTAATTTGTGTTAAGAGTACTTCCCTGCTGCTATTTGAATAAGCTAAAATTCTCAAATCGAGAATTGGTTTATATACTTGGAATTGGGACAAGAAAGCTATAGAAAGTTTGGTCCAGGACTCCTGCACCATGTAATCCTTCATGACCCATAATTCAACAATAACATCATCACCACCAATATCACGATCGCCAATACAAATCAAGAACAAGCATCCACCCGAAACCCCCAAAGTCATGCGACAATTACCCGAGATGTTTGGGAGTTGCATCTCCTTACAGTTCTCATCCACAAGATCAAAAGCAACAATAAATCCATCCACACGTGACTCGGGCTGGCGAGTAGCTACCCAATGCAAAGCTCCATTAAAAAACACGCCATCAGTGTTACATGGAAGGAGATGATGGAAATTGTAATTAATCCTTCTCCAAATATTCGATCTCAAACTATAAACTATTACTTCAGTGGGGAAGGGATCAAAATATCTGGTGACACCTACAATCTTGTAATCGTCTCTGACAGGATCATACCCAAATTCATAAAATCGTTGCCAAAGACTGCATTTGATAGAAGGTGATGGCGCAGGAGGGCAAAGTTGGTATTTCTTGGTGGAAGGGTTTAACAAAATGAGGGTTTCATAACTAAAAGATTCCAAACAGATCAAACCATTGCAAGAACTTATTATATCAAAGTCCCCCAACTTCAGAAGAGGGTAGTCGAGTTTTGCTGGTGGAAGATTATTATGGTCATCATGTTTCCGGATATAGTCAAACGCTACGGAAAAGAGGTCGTAGTATTCAAAAATCACACTCAGGTTAGTGCTAGTTTTGAGTGATTGATTAAGTTGCAAATTGATGAATTTAGGGGAATCGATTAGGGCACACCACTGTTTAGAAACGCACCTGAACCGTAGCAAAGACTCCACTGGAAGTCGGGAGAGAACGTCGGCGATCAAATCCTCGGGGATGTCCGACATTGCTGCTTGATTGCTTTCTCTGTCTTCTTTGCTCCTTCCTAGGGTTTGGGGTTTTGACGAAAAGAGATTAGAGAGGGGAAGAAGTGATCGTTTGTGCTGATTCTCTTACAAAAGAGTGATGGCTCTCTTGGAGCTCACTACTTGTTTCAAAGTAAAACATTTATTTATATACAATCTACTCTTCCAGTATTTTTATATTTGGAAAAATTTCACAGAGCATTGAGATTTAATATTGAGCCTGAAAAGTCAATAACACCCTTAAATTATAATAATTTATTACAAGTCATTTATGCCTTTAAATAACTAAATAATGACAAGGAATCTGAAATATAACCCGAATGAGCACCGAAGATTCTTTCAACATAATCTAAACACGAGAATAAAAATTAGATCAAAGTAAGGATAGACTTGATGTGTGTTAACTTTACGAGGCTGATTTAACCAATTCTGACGACGACAATGTACGGTAACTCTACTCCGACGACAAGCGGTTGGTGATCCGATAGAGCATGACATTCCGGTTCTTGTTAATATATATCAGGCCAGACATTGTTCCCCTGAGGGCGCGACCACAATACCCATCACCATGATTGGAGGTGGGTGGTTGCTCGTTCAACTTTTGTTTGAAGAACAGAGCATTTTGCCCCTAACGTTTCTTGGTTTTCTTGATCTTCTTGGACTTGTCCTTTGACATGGATAAGTTTCACACACATATGTATACATGAGGAAGACCTTAAATAATCAATTTCTGGTAAGATATTGTGTTCACAAAAATATAAAAAATGGGTCAAGAGCTTGATATTTATACATATATTATATATGTGTGTGTCAATATGTGGGAGATGAGACCAGAAAATAATTAATTTGAGAGTGAAAGTTGTAGTAATTACTGAAGTGTTGAGGTTCTAGCTTTGGAAATATTGGGGACTGATTTTCCATTTTTCTCTTTCCAAAGTCTTTTTGATCCCTCTTTTCTTTCTTCAAGTTGGGTGAAGTTAGAGTGCAACTGGATATAGTTTATATGTCACTATTGCAGTAGAGTAAAAGGCAGTGAAGCTCTTTTGTGTGTGTGTTTGAGAACATGAGGAGAGAGAGTCTGTGTATCCAGTATTGTTTTTCGTTTTTTGTTTTTGTTTTATCGCGTGAGAGGATGTGTTTTAGAGAGTATGATGTGGCCAAGCCATGTCACATTTGGTAACTCGTTCGTGTTTTTACTTTAGTTTCCCTATCACTACTCTAAATATCTTATGTCACACTAGTTGTAAAGCAAATACTGTCTCTCTCATTCTATCATCTATATACATATATGCATATATATCTGCAAACATGTTTTAAGTTGGCGAAACTTAAATCTATAATGCAGTAGTTGTACAGAGTATGCTGTAGTGGCACATTATTATTATTTTTGAAAATTAAAAATTAGTGGGACATTATTTGTTACCCAAGTTTATGTAAAATTAAGAAAAAAGGAAAAACCAAAAACAAGAATAAATATGAATTTAAATTAAATTTCAAAAAATTTTGAATTTTACACAAGTTGTTTGTTTCTTTATTGTAAATTGTAATGGAGAAGTATGTTGCTTCAAGTATTACACTACAGCTCTCTCCTACCTACCAATGCACCCCTATTTTTCCTTCCATTTGTGTTTTAAGATAGAATTTACGGAGAAACAATTTGAATGCTCATCTTGTGGTCTTGCATTGCAAGATATTAAGGTTTAAAATCATCAAAACTTAGTCGATGATGGTGGTGTTGAGCTTCTTAGAGCACTCCAAAATTCATTATCAGACACATGGAATCCTCCATCCCACATGCACCAGACAATTATTAAAAAATTCTTTAGGGGTGACCTCAAGAATGTGAGGTGAAAGTCTTTGTCATAAGCTATCCCCTTGAAGATAAACTATACTTATTCATATTCTTTTGAATAATTAGTCCTTTTCATATATAAAGCATGCATAATAAGTCCACTTTTACTAGTGTGTGTATATATAGTGTATACCAGCAATAAGAAGAAACAGACTAATTTGCATAGAAAACAAGAGACAACTAGGATTACTGGAATTAACATGGAATGAATTTAGGATTAAGTGCATAAATCCCCTCTACTATACAAAAATGTGCAAGAAACATCCTGCTATCAGGGCCGGCTTTAGGCCGCGGTCGCCTAGGGCCCCAATTTTTACCAAACTTAATACTACTACTAGATCTCATTTTAAAAATTTTATTAACTATAGTCTATTTTACCAAACTCAATACTACTGGGCTTTATTTAAAAAAAATGCTACTGGGCCTCATTTAAAAAAAAATACCACTGGGCCTCATTTAAAATTTTTTTTTTTTTACTAACTATTGGTCCAATTACTCTATCAGGCTATTGGTCATTTTTTTAAAAAAAAATTATTTACTAACTATGGATTCAATTACTCTATCACAGTTTGTACATTCTCTTTTTTTCTTCTTCTTCTTTCTTCCAACTCGTTCCTCTTCTTTTTTCATGCCAGTAGCAAGCAACTTGTTTTTTCTCATTTTTTCTCTTCTTTCTTCACAGCTAGCAAAGTCCAATTCATCTCTTAGGTAAGGGGGAACTTTGATCATAATTTAATTTGGGGTTTAGGGTTTGCATTTTTTTTTCCAGAAATTAAGGTCCACTTGGAGTAATTTATTTTAGAAAAAATTAGAAAAAAATTATAATTTCTAGTCAAATTTAGAAATTAAAGGTGACAAAAGTTCTTACCTTCTTTTCTTTTTCTTTTCTCTCTCTCTCTTTTTTTTGTGCATGTGTGTGTGTGAAATCTCTGTGACTTAGAATCACATTATATTTGAGAAATTTGTACTAGTTGAATAATTTTGACAAAGATTACTTCTTATCTAAGAGCCAATATGCGTATTATTTACTTGTAATGAACTCAATATTTTACTAGTTATATTTGCACCATGCCAACACAAAATATATTAGTCTTTATGATTATTGGAACTTCTTGTAACTATTTATTCCTTATTCCTTTTGTGTGCTCCTGATAAGCAACTCACAGCTCATATGCGCTTCAGCATGGAGCTTGAATGCATAGCAAGACATCAACTCCACATTAATTAGTTAATAGGGTAGTGGTTCACTTTATTTATTTATATTTTTTTTCACTTTTGTTAAAAGATATGTTATTTTAGTATTTAAACTAATTTTTAATTAACTGCTTAATCAACAAATCAATAAGATACAAATTAATACTTTTTAATTAACTGGTTACTGAACAAATCAATCTATTTTGTGCTTATCATCTCTTTGTAACAAATAATTTCACTCCTATAAAATTTATGCGCATGTGAAACTCTATATATAAAGGGCGTCCATTTGAAAGTCCGCCAAGGGCCTCTCAAAATTTTTGAAATCTCAGAGGCAATCTTGCTTGCTATTTGGTATATACATATAAATCCTTATAATTTGAAAATTCTGAGCAAATTGCCGCTCTTGTAAATTGATGATGTCAGATTTCTTTAAAATTCAAAAGTATCCTTTTTGTTATTTCATGTTTTGCCTTTTTTAAAAGTAAAGTGCAAAAAAACCCTACTATATACAAATTGTGTGCAAAACACCCCTACCCCTACAATGTAGCATCTGCATATAACCTCCAAACATTTGAAAAATCTATGCAAATACCACTTCCGTCAATTATGATAAAAAAAAAAAAATCATTGAAAATCCCAAAATACCCCTCACAACCATTAACACCATTGTGCCATGTTTGGATGTCATATTTTATATTAATTAAAAATGTATTTTAATTATTTTATTATTTTGAATGGGGCCAAAAATGGACCCACTAGTTTGGCTCGGTGAATGAAAATGAATGGGGGTATTCACACATTTTTTAAATAAATAATAAATCGATATTTTTCTTATTTTTTTATTAATTAAAAAATATATTCATTATTTTATTATTATTTCGGATACGCCCCGAAATGGATACACTGGTTGGGCTCAGCGAGTGAAAACTAATGATATATTCACATATTTTTTAAATAATAAGAAATAGATATTCGGATGAACTCTTTTTAGACATCTAAACATAATACAAGAGTGTAAGATTATTTTAGATATTTTAATCGTTAAATTGACAAAATGTTCTTATCACAATTTCGAAAATGCAAGGTGGTTAATTGAACGTTAGGAGGAGTATTTGCACAATTTTTATATAGGATGTTTTTTTTTTGCACTTTCCCTTTTTTATTATTTATTTATAAAGTATGAATACTTTAGTAATTTCATTGTTCAAATTGAAGATTTGTCCTTATTTGTCCAAATTGAAAGATGTAGGGAATTTTGCGAATAACATGAGAGTATTTGCATATTTTCTATATAGTGGGAGAGTTTTATACAATTAATCCATGAATTTATTATAAATAATTTTAAAAAGCTAAATATTATAGTTGAGATTCTTGTAATAGAATAGAAATAAAAACAATATCATGAGGCCGACCCCATTTATATGGCACAACACAAATGTGATGCTCATGATGTGACTTTTAATTTGGATTACCAAGCTCGATGGTGAGTTGCTTGTAATAGAAAAGAATGAAAAAATGAAAAGAAAAGACATTCATATAACCAACTCAATTATTCGAGATAAAAGGCAAAAATGTTGACATACTTCAAGCTTTTGATTTGGAGTAACAAGCACGCGCGGGTTCTACTTTTGACTTGTGTGAAAATAAAAAATAAATTTAATCAATTTCATTTTAAATAGGAAATATGAGTTTATATATCTTGAATGAATTTGGCAAGGACTTCAGTTATTACAATAGCATCTGATTTCATTGGAATAGACATATTTGTTAAAAAACTAGACCAACTGGATTGTTTAAGATTTTAAGGATTTAGAAAAAGATAATAAATCTTGTTTGAAGCTTCAAATACCACAAGACCTTATAAAGCTACAATTGTATATTATTTTCACCTTGTAACAAAACTAAATTTAAAAATGACAAACTCATTCACAACAAATTCAAGAAAATGTTAATTATAGAACATTTATTAAAAAATATTTAAGTATCAAAGTGTTTCAGCTACCTTACATCCTTGGAATTGTAAGAAAAAGAAAATGATCTTAAACTTCAAACACTATGAATGAACAGTCCTCCCTCCATTAATCATCACATCACATCAGTAACAATTTTTTTTTTTTTGGAGATGGCAAAGCCATACAACCCACTTGGGGCATACCCAAGGCCAAACAAATACAACATGTGAAAACCCCACACCCACCATAAAAACAAAAACCATAACAGCAGCCAAACAGCATCAACAGGGAAAAAACACTAAAACCCAAACCAGCCCACAAAGAGATGATCAAACATGCTCTCAAAGCTAAAAATATACAAGGAATCCTATGAGTATACACCATGTCTATAACCACATCCAACAAAATGATAAACATGTAGCTAACCAGACATAAGAAAGCACAGCAACAAGCAAACTCCCAGCAAATAGAATCCATAGGCATGACATGCACCAGGGCCAACCACCAGAACAGAGCTTGGAAAATAACATAACAGTTGTGTCCCAAAGCATATAATCCACAACAACCAAGCTCAGGGAAATGATCAACAAAAAGACACTGCACTCCAAACAGCAACCATGGTATGAACATTCACCCAGTTCTCCAAATAGAATTTGGAAGGTTGCATTCCTGCTGTAACCATAAATGCTTGGTTTTTTCAAAACCTGCAAGGGAGAACAGCCTGTATCTCACATTCTGCACAATTTCCTTGAGAATAGCTGCATCATCCCTAAAATCATCAGAAATCTACACCTAAATGCAACAAACTGCCTTCATAAACAAGTAACAATAATCCACAATGACATTTAAAGAACATTGGTTCCGAGATGACAGGGAAGCTTAACAAGGCTTGCAATGCAAATGTCTACTCCATGTGAACGAATGTCAAGATCCACAACTTTTTGCTCTTTCAGGTATAACCAACAAAGTGTGTCATTAATTTGTGTTAAGAGAACTTCCTTGCTGCTATTTGAAAAAGCTAAAATTCTCACGTTCCAAATTGGTTTATATAGTTGGAGTTGGGACAAGAAAGCTATAGAAAGCTTGGTCCTGGACTCCTGCACCATGTAATCCTTCATGACCCATAATTCAACAATAACATCATCATCATCATCACCAAGATGATGATATGATCAATATCATCGTCACCAATACAGATCAAGAACAAGCATCCACCCGAAACCAACAAAGTCATGCGACGATTACCCAAGATGTTTGGGAGTTGCAGCTCCCGATAGTTCTCATCTACGAGATCAAAAGCAACAATACATGATATACATCGACCCTGTTTGGATTGGCTTTTGAAAAGTGGCTTTCGACTTTTTAAGCTCAAAAGCCGTTTTGGAAAGTGTTTAGATTGGTAAGGCGGAAAAGCTTCGGAGTCCAAAAAGAGCGTTTAAAGGAAGTTGGGGGTACCAGCTTCCTGATTTAGCTTCTGCTTCTCTTTTTCTTCTGCGTAAAAGCCGAAGCAAAAGCTCTGCCAAACAAGGCCATCCACCCACATGTGACTCCGGCTGGTGAGTAGCTACCCAATGCAAAGTACCATTAAAGAACACACCACCACGAGTGTGACGTGGAAGGAGATGAGGGAACGTGTAATCAATCCTTCTCCAAATATTCCATCTCAAACTATAAACTATTACTTCATTGTGGAAGGAATCAGAATATCTGGTGATACGTACAATCTCGTAATCGTTATTGACAGGATCATACCCAAATCCATGAAATCCCCATGTTATAACATTAAGCATCTGTGGTGGCGCAGGAGGTAAAAGTTGGTATTTCTTGGTGGAAGGGTTTAACAAAATGAAGGTTAAATTACCAAGAGATTGCAGACAGATCAAGCCATTGTAAGAACCTATTATATCAAATTCCCCAAATTTCAGAAAAGTGTAGTCCAGTTCTGCTGGTGGAAGATTATTATGGTCACCATGTTTCAGGATATAGTCGACCGCTACAGAAAAGGGGCGGTAGTAGAAATCAAAAATCACACTCAGGTTAGTGCTGGTTTTGAGTGATTGATTGAGTTGCAAATTGATGAAGTTAGGGGAGTCGATTAGGGCACACCATTGTTTAGAAACGCACCTGAACCGTAGCAGAGTCTGCACTGGAAGTCGGGAGAGAACGTCGGCGATCAAATCCTCTGGGATGTCCGACATTCCTGCTTCAACTGATTGCTTTCTCTCTCTTCTTTGCTCCTTCATAGGGTTTGATTTGTGCAATTCTTCTACAAATGTGCGGTGGCACTCGTAACTTGTTCTAAGACTAACCATTGTGCTTTAGTGGGATCCTATAGTCAATCTTTTAGTTGACTTTATATATTGTTACTCAAAATAAAAATGAAACAGAATTTTTTTCTTTCCTTTTTTTTCTTCTGTGTGGTTAAGGTTTTATAACTCTGATGTAGAATGAGAGATCTCTTCCACTCCACCCCAGGTTAAGGAAAACAATTGAGAGAGAGAAGTTCTTCTAAGAATTCTCATCGTGTAATTGGTAGCGCCGCCATGAAAAAATGTGCCACTAAAATGTGCTGAGAGTGATCACGCACCTTGTGGGACTACAATTAGCCGATTAATGAAAGTTCACTCTTAGGCACAGTGGATACCAATGCTTTCAATCTTATCTGAGGACAATGTCATCTTAGACAATGACATAAATTGATATGGAAATTTAGACCGACAAGAAGTCCAAAGGTCAAAGGGGTTAAAGGATTAAGTGGATAAGGATAACCACAATCCCTCATAAGATATATCTTCAATTACATGGTAGAGAATCTAAGGGATCTGGTTTCACGAATGAACACTACTATCAACACTCTCCTATAGAAAGGAGAGTCGGGGCACATCCAAAAGTACGCCTAAATTATAAAAAAGAAAAGAATTTCAAAGGCCAAAGGGGTCAAAGGACTAAGTGGATGAGGATAACCACAACCCCTTGTACGATAACTCTCCAATTACGTGGTAGAGAATCTAAGGGAACTAGTTTCATGAATGAACACTACTATCAACACTCTCCTATAAAAAAGAGAGTCGGGGCACATCCAAAGGAACACCTAAATCACGGACAAAATTACTTTCTACTTTATACCACCAAACACTAATTTAATCGTCAGAGTGACCTCGATTGGCACCCCGTCGACCTTGGTCTTAACTCTCTTGTTTTGCAGGCAACTCGCGCCAAATCGAATCATGTAAATTTCTGCATCATCAGCTTGCGCCGTCTGTGAGAAACGATTAGTTCATACATTCTGATACAATATGGTTTGGACACAACCGAAAATCAATCGTTACAAAGATGCCTAGCCCTCTAGCATGACACACCTTGCCTTGTTCCAGTAGGTACACCTTTCTTTGTATCAGTGTGGTATACCCTGCCTCGCACTTATTGAATCGGCCTAGTGGCCAATTGACAAGTAGAAATGAATTTGTGATTTAGGCTCCCTAGCCTTACCAAAAGAGGTAATGGGCTTTTTATAAAGGACTGCATCAGGTGGCAGTATAGTTACCCTTATTTGGGGACATTGCGAGGTCATTGAGACTAGGGGCATATTGCTTTGAGATGTCAGAAGGGAAGCAATCGCTCGTTCATGGAGTACCATACACACTTCTTTTATTTCTTGCCAAGGATAGGACTCTTCTATCTCCTGCCAAGTATGAGACTCTTTCTATCTCCTACCAAGAATGAGACTTTTTCTCTCTCTTGCTAAGGACGAGACTTTTCTATCTCCTGCCAATGATAGGACTCTTTCTATCTCTTGCCAAGGAGGGGACTCTTTCTCTCTCCTACCGAGGACGAGACTCTTCTATCTCCTGCCAATGACGGGACTCTTTCTATTTCCTCCCAAGGATGAAAATTTCTCTCTCCTACCAAAGAAGAGACTCTTCCTCTCACCTACCAGTGATATTTTCTCTCTCCTACTAAAGGTACTTTCTCTCTCTTACCAAGATACTTTCTCTCTCCTATAAAGGATAAGGATCCGAATGGTACAAATATATTAATATAAGTTTACCATCACTAGCAGGAGCATGATCACGAGTCCTCCGTTACTACAAAATCCATAAGATAAGCTTTAATCTCAAACTCCCCCTATCCACCATGAAGGGGGCATTACGGTGTTATTCGTAAATTAATGGTAGGCAATTGAGGCTAAGTGTCAAGACAGGAATTCTTATGCAATAATTCAGTATTCAAGGCAAATTCTTTTAACTTCAAAGGATGTCCAAGTTGACGGTTCATCATCCAAACATGGTCCATTGATACCGCAAACCAATGACGACAATAATGATTTGGTTCATCATCCACTGTAGTATCTCGTGAAGCTGGCACAATATAGTGTTGAAGCCATTATCGACCTGTTGTAGTGGACTGTCCTAAAGTTGATTCCATGCATAAATGGTTCGTCTTATCTCAGTTTGTTTCTCTCAATTGCCAAGTGTGATGGGGTATGAAATTAAAAAACATATTCTAAACTGTCTTATGTATATGTATCTCATATGTTGTAATATTCTAATGCACTAAATACACCATGATGCCAAGTGTTAATACAACAGATTGTATACCTCTTATTTTAGAGTTTAGATATGGTATAGGTAACGATGATTTAGAAATTTAATCTACGTTTTAATTATTTGGTCATTGACAATACTTAAAGATATATGCATATGCAGTGACATAATCATCGTAGGGCCATTATTAAAAATAGCGGAATGAATAAATCCCAAGAACAATGATTAACCCCATTAGGGCACACTTTCATGAGAGAGCCTTTATTGAAAAAGGCAAGATGAATAAACTTTGAGAACATTGCTTAACCTCATTAGGGCACACTTCCATGAGAGGGTCTTTATTGAAAAGTCAAGATGAATGAATTCTGAGAACATTGATAAACCTTATTGGAACATACCTCCACAAGAGGGCCTTTATTGAAAAAGGAATGATGAATGAATTTCGAGAACATTAATAAACCCCATTGGGGCACACCTCCATGAGAGGGCCTTTACTGAAAAATGTGGGATGAATGAATTTCGAGAATATTATTTAACCTCATTGGGACACACCTCATCAGAGGGCTTTACTAAAAAATGTGTTAAACCCCATTGGGGCACGTCACACCAGATAACCTTTGCTGACAAATATGAAATGAATAAACCCCATTGAACTACATTTTAATGGAGGTTCTTATTTGGAAAAAGGTGAGGCAACATACAAAGGCCGAATGTGGCAAGCTTTATATAGACTTGTGCTTTCCCAACGGCTCACTTTCTGACAGACCAAGAGGGGAGGGGTGAATTGGTCTTTAAATTTTATTTAGCAAATTTAGAATAAACTAGTAGAGATCTTGTGGGTGATAGGAATGACTTGTTACTATGATAAATGGACAGGAAGTGTTTGATTGATAGAAGCCTTCAGGAAATTTCTTGAAACCCTAATCTATCACAGGTGTTTGAAAGAATGCTTGAGATAAATGAATTGCGAAATGACACAGCTATTTATAGAGGTAAAACCCCAAGGTGGGGAAACATCCTCTTGGCCTTTAAGCCCAACTGATCCACTATGAAAGTCACTGAGTTACAATCCTTCTTGCAGCCTCTCACCAAGCTCACAATAGATCACTCAGCACTCTTCCAGGTTCACTGCCCTTAATGGCCAGAACTTTTCTCACCAATTTACAGCAATTTCTCAGCACTCCCCCTGTCCAAAGCAACCCTTAGCTTGGACTCTTACAATCAAAGTATTACAATAAAATCTTCAGCATATCACTCAATTACATAGAATGAGAAATACAATCATAGATATGAGTGTATGTGACTTTCTGCTGCTGTCAAATGTGGATCAGATAATCAACTAAAATTTCAACTTCAATATCAATCAGATACTAGCATGTATGTACTGATAAGAGTGAGGTACAGATACTATAATCAATTCAGAATTCTGTTTTCATCTAGAGCGACATCTCAACATCAATAGTTCTTTGACAGTAGCATTCTTAAGTCATTGCTCAGGTTTCTGTTATGAACTTCTTGAGAGACTCAAAGAAGACTTGTGACTGGCTATGCTTTGTATATAGATTACTAAGATCAGTGTGCTCAGTACAAAGTTTTATGCTCAGCAGATCAGAAGTTTAGGAGGTGCATCATCAAGATCTAAATAACAGCTATAACTCTAACTGAGATTTAAGAATCATAATGTAGTAGCAGTCATAACTTCATCATCAATAGTCTAAAGGTGAACTTGTAATTACCAACCAGAGTTTCTCACTCAGTTTTCTTAAGGTCTGAAGATCTGCAATCAGCTTTGAAGGAACTTTGTGGTTAGATCAGCAGCACACCAGCTCATGGTTCTGTTGAAGCTTCCTTCAGCTCATTTCAGCATTATATACTGGACAAGAACAACCTTCCTTCAGCTCTCCGGAAATCTCCTTTTGCTCTGCAGACCAAGTTTCCCAGAAAACAGGCTCACCCAAAAAACTCAGCTGTATATTCTCTTAATATATATTTCTCTGCACACCCTACACTGATACCCATCTGTGTATATATATAGGTAGAAAGCTCCAACGGATATAACCTTATCCTCTCCTGCTGATCCGGAATGTGGTCCAAAAAGTATTTGTCTTTTTCTGAATTTGAATTCATCCAATGTACAGCCTTTCCATCTTAGGCAATATTGCCCTTTCTTGCTTCAAAAGAATGTGACTAATTACTTGTGACAGCAGAGGACAATGCAGACATCTTGTAGTCCAGAGGATCATTCTAGAATTCAGCAGACACAAGCTCACGTGCTCAGCATGTGACTGTACCTGAGAAATTACTTAATTGCCCTTCTTGTAGCTGTTAGTGCACTTATGCATATAAAGATAAAAGTAAACCAAACAGTGTGACAGATAAATAAAATGTAAACAATTTTAAACACACAGATGACAAAAATTGAGCATGGAAGCAATTAGCAATCATATAACTTATATAGACAGTGTATAAAGCAAAATAAATGTCTTATTATGAATGCACATAAGTGAAGGTGTTTCTAATTCCTCAAAGATCCTTGATGAACTGTTTTTCACATATTAGAAAGACAAACTTAGAATAGAGAGACCTAAACCAACACTTTCCCAACGTTCATTTTGACTATGTTCATTTATGCAACAGATAGTTTGTTATCATGACTGCTTTGTATTATTGTAGATGAAAAATTTGCAAAACCTCACCAAAAAACAATACTCAGGGTCTTGCAAGACAAGACCCAAGTACTAGCGCGATTAACAGTTTTGCCAAAGACCCGAGTTACGACTAAAAGAAAAGATAAGAAACAAATAGAAATGGATCTGAACCCCGGACCCCGAGCCGACATCAAAGTCATCACTACGGAAGCAATAAACAACTTAACTACAATTAGCATACACTAAACGTGCTTAACAGAGAAGATAAATCACAAAACTCCTGAATATAACATGTCATACAAGTACAAAAGTACTAAGCCAACAAACTGGCCTCGAATAAAGTAACATACATGTTATCCTAGTTATACCTAGTACATGCAAGTATAACTACAAAACTCCAAAAAGAAATATGCCCCTTTAAGCTTTCTAGAGCTCAAGCAACATCCTTTCTGTCCCTTTTTCTTGAAAAATGTGATACATCTGCAGGGTGAGAAACGACGGCTTAGTAAAAATGACTCAACTGTCCCCCCTAAACATTTCAAACTAAAGTAAGAATTCCTAAAAGAACATGCACGCAACATTGTTATTTCTAACATGTTCATATTTCCCTTCCAACACACTTCACAAGTATTCATTAATATACATTTACACATAAGCATGAAATATGACCTGCTCATAAACAATGGAGCCATAATCCGTTCATAAACAACGGAATAATAAACCTATTTAAAATGGTTTAAAAGGCATAAAACTTGAAATGAACAGTTTCCTTATTTAGATGCAATGTAGATGACGTGCGCGCGCACACACACACACACATGTAACTCAAATATTTGTGACACACGCATCAACAGAGCAATCCTCAGACAATCCTTCTGTACATTCTGTCATTCCGGATTACTAGTCCACAGGTCAACGTGAAACCACTGGCCAGTCAAGTAGATTTATCAACCACCATGCATCTTTATGCCTCTATTTTCAATTCTGACTATTTAAAACTTCTCAAAAATCATAACTATCACATGATATGAAGAGTATGAAAAAAATGATCAATATGAACAATGTAATAACAATGTCCAAAATAATTATCTTCATAACATTGGTTCTGCATCTATGTGCACCAAGTTTTCAATGAGTCGTTCCTCAAACAAAAATTCTACTTAAGTAAATGTCTTTTTTCAATAGGGCTTTAAACCTTCAAATCCTTTTCAGTAGGGCTTTAAACTTTCAATTTCAATGCTTGCATATATATATATAGTATCAAAGCATAACCAAATTCCTAATTTAACCAAATTAGTACATCTAGGAAATTTATATGGTCAAACATACTTGAACTTTCAAATCAAATATATCAATTTAACACCAAATCATGTTCTAGTACATTTTAAGCATAATTTAGAATATTTAAACAATTCTAATTCCATGCCAAAAGCCATGTTGCACTGTGGAACCCTGGCTCTAAACATTAAAGTATGGTCTAAATTCCATAATTTCTCCTAGGTGTAACCTATCATGTTCAACATGTTCAATAGGCATACACAAACACTTAGGCACTTTAAATAACCACCTAGCATGCATACTTAACTAATGTACACATGAATGACCAAAATACTCCTAATGGTCCATAAGTTGTCAAATGAATTCAAATGAACCTCAATTCATCTATTAACATTCCTATACATCAATTAAGTAAAATATAGGATGCTTGAACACACATTAGCAAACAAAACATACATGTATCATTTTTTTCCAAAATACTCTTCTTGAACAAAAGTTAAGCTTTTTGTTCCAAGACAACAATGGGTGATCTAAAACTTCCACAAATTTACAATCATTAGCACAATTACTATAAAAGTAATTTAGAACTTCTAGTTCTTACACAATACTAGAGTTATCAAGCAATAAAGTGCGTTTTAATTTCAAATTAAGAGCACGAGTGATCCAATAGCATACATGTCTCAATAGTAAACCTCCCCAACAATGGTAATAGGCATAATCCAAGGTCTAAACACATTTAGCATGCTAAAAAAATAGAAGCCCCAAATTTTCATGAAATAAAGTAAACTTTAATTTGCACATTTTGCAATTCATGTTAGAATCTCAACCTAACATTTCCTAAAGTCTTAAAATAGTAGAAAAGGAAGTTAAATTCATTCCTACCTCAAATCCAAAATAGATTGAAGAAACTCGTAAATTGAATTTTGAAATTCAATTTGAAGTCCTAACTTTTCTTCAAAATATTTTATGGAGAAATCAATGGAAATAAATGGAAGCCTTCAACTCCCAAAGCTTCAAATACTACAAACCATACATAATATTCATTATTCAAACTTCAATAATTGAAAAAGAAGATGAAGAGAGGAAAGTAAAAGAAAAAATGGATAAAAGTGGAGGAAAGAAACACTTACATACTACTAGCACCACCACTAACCACCACCAACAACCTTGGACCAAGCCTATCCTTCAAGCACATTCAATGGAAGAAAATAAAGAGAGAAAAATGAGAGATGGAAAGGAAAAGAAAAGGTCTGACAGAACTTATGGGGAAAGAGGAATGCAATTTTACCTTTTCTAATTCAAAACCTATAGACATACATCTATATCTCTCACACCTTCTAGAAGCTTCTAGACTCTCCCAAGTGAAAAGCTCTTTTACCCTCCATTTTACTCTAAAACTACCACAATGCTATTCTTTTTCAAAGAATTTACAATGGTACCATCCACAATGTGAAATTACTAAAATACCCTTCACTTTTAAAAAAATGCCAAAATCGTCACAAATTTTTTTGAAAAAGACAAACATATCCTCATGTCCCACCATTCCGTAGAACTATTCATTAACTTTGAAAATGTCCGGGATCAAACCAATACTTGAAATTGGAAATCCAAACATCCAAACATATTCTAAACATAGAATTGAAATATTAAAAAATAAAATATTTTAATAAAATAATAATAATAATAATAATGAAACATTTGATTAAATAAAAAAATTCAGGTCTCACAGGATCCCCAATTAAGGATCACTCCCAGGGTTCCATTCCCGAATTGCCCCACATAGATTTATACCGAATACCATGCACACCTCAAAAAGGCTCTCAACGCAATTGAGCTCACCACCCTCACCATGCCAATGAAGATTAATCCCACATATTCATAATAATGTGCATATACAATTCAAAGCAATGTAATACTAGTTGTCATACTTGTACATTAAATATCACAAACTATCACATTGAGCATGCTTCACATATTGGACATTTCATCTCACTCATATTGACGGTTAAACATGCTTTCACATCTAAACATGCTTTCAAACATTTCATCAAATACATAAATGTCACTTTCACAATTATACATAAATACACATGGTTGTTCACAATTCAACCTCAATATACTTATATAATCATCTTAGGCATTTATAAACATACAATTACATCATTAAACATTGATAAATCACTAAGTAATATAATCTAACATGCTTTAACCTTGAAAGACATCTAATTATACCCACATAACCGATTGGTTGCCATTAATAACCAATATACTCACAAAAATCATAGATTCCATGAGTTAGGCATCTCTACCTCAATTTGGAAGAGCTTCCAAATGATTTTCCCGATTCCTCACAAAATATCAACTTTCTCCGAAATCGATTCCGGATGAATCAAATTTGAGCTCTCAATGCGTAGACCAACTTCTTCTTCTTCGGTGCCTTCCAATTATGAACCAAGTCCCTCAAAATCAATGGAGAAAAGAAGAAGATGATATTGCTATATATGTGTATCTATATTGCTTCTCACAGTTGCTGGAGAATGAGAATTGATTGCTAAATTCTCTACTTTGTTATTTATAGACCTAGATGTCATATTTACAAAAATGTCATTAGTCTCTCACTAAATCTTTTCGGACTCCATTTTTGATTTCTGTAATTCTGATTGACATGAAATTAACTCCGTAGTCTGTCAAATATTTTATTTAAGTTACTCTCTAAATTTGGTGTCATTCCAACACTTTCAAATTTTTTAGGCCCACGGGACCTGCGTCCCAAGCCCACTAAAAAGTCAAGTTTTGTCAAATACTCTCAAAACCTCTTCGAACACTTATAATGGTCCTTATACATGTATTTTAAATTTAAAACACATTTATAATTATTTAAATCATTTATATGCATTTAAATGAAATAAAAAGAAAACCGGCCAAAAATGGTTACGGTTCTTACAATCTACCCAACTTAAAAGGATTTCGTCCTTGAAATTAGACAATACCTGAAGGAAACAAGTCTGGATACTTAGAATGAACTTCCTACTCTTGTTCCCAGGTAACCTCCTCAACATTATGATGATGCCACAACACCTTGACCAAAGGAATGGTTTTACCCCTCAGAACAGGTTCGTATCTCCTCAACATCAAAACATGGAATACATTATGGACATTTTTCCAACTATGGTGGCAATGCCAATCTATAAGCCACCTCACTAACACACTTAATGATCTCAAATGCTCTGATGAATTCGGTGATAACTTGTTGCTCCGCCCAAAACGCATCAATCCTTTTCGTGGTGAAACCTTAAGAAACATATTGTCTCCCACCTCCAAGGATAACAGTCTCTTTCTCAGATCGGCATAGCTCTTTTATCGACTCTAAGCCGTCAACAATCGTTGCCTAATCAACTTAATATATTTTGTAGTCTCATGCACAATAACTGGTCCTAAGGCTACTGTCTCGCCCACCTCAATCCAAAAATTGGAGATCTACAAGGTCTACCATACAACGCCTCAAATAATGCCATCTCAATACTGGCCTGATAACTGTTGTTGTATGCAAACTCCACAAGTGGCAAATGGTCCTCCCAACCACCGCCAAAATCAATAATACAAGCGCGAAGCATATCCTCCAATATCTGTATAGTATGTTATGATTGCCTGTCAGACTGAGGATGGAACGTTGTGGTAAAGTACAACTCTATGTCTAGTACTGTCTGGAATCCCTATTAGAATTTTGAAGTGAATTGTGGATCCCTATCAATATAGTGGATACTGGAATTCTATGTGGCCACATAATCTGCTCTATATATTGCTTACTGAGCCTCCTCACATCATCAGTCAACCTCATAGGCATGAAGTGTGCTATTTTGGTCAATTTTTCAACAACACCAAACTGTATCATTGCCTTTGTTTGATCTCGAAAGATTCATCACAAAATCTTTGGTAACATGTTCTCATTTTCACTCCGCCAATGGTAATGGCTACAACAACCCAGCTGACTTTTGATGTTCTGCCTTTACTTGTTGACAAGTAAGACATCTCGCCACAAACTATGCTACATCCCTTTTCATACCTCGCCACCAATATTGGCGTCTGATATTGTGGTACATTTTGGTTCCACCAGGATGAACTGCAAAACGAGAATGATGAAATTCCTGTAATACATCATGATGACAATCAGAAGAAACTACCATTAATCCTCTGAATCATAGACCCCCGTCGGAATACAAGGTCTAACCCTCCACTGTCGTAACACCAATAATATGTGAGTGAATGGCCTCTAACTCATTATCCTATTTCTGTTCTTCAATCACCTTTCTCACAAGCATAGGTTGAGCGACCAAGCTAAACAACGTAGCTAGCTCACTATCATCACTGAAGTACAATCCCAACTCTGAGAAATCTTTCATCATTTTCCATTCCCGTATGGCTATGCTAGCTAGAGTCTCATGAGACTTTCTGCTCAACGCATCTACCACTACATTTGATTTTCTCAGATGGTATTGCAAATCAAAATTGTAATCCTCCATATACTTAACCCATCACCTCTGTCTCATGTTCAAGTCATTTTGGGAGAAAAGATACTTGAGACTCTTGTGATCCGAATACACTTTGAAATTTTCACTATACAAGTAGTGTTTCCACCCCTTCAAGGCAAAGATTACCGTTGCTAGTTCCAAATCATGCGTAGGATAGTTATGCTCGTGAATCTTTAATTATCTAAACCCATAAGTAACTACTTTGTCACATTACATCAATACATAACCTAGCCCGCTCCCTAAAGCATCACAATAAATAACATACCCCAAGCCATGCTCAGGTATCACCAAAATAGGAAATGTAGTCATCCGCTTCTTCAATTCACGGAAGGCTAACTCACATGCTTCATTCCACATAAACTTCACACCCTCACAAGTAAGTCATGTAGCCCGTTAAACCAAGAAAAATTCAAAAATTGAAGACACTTTTCAGACTTTCCCAACTCATCATGGTCTCAATCTTAGATAGATCAACTGAAACTCAACCCCCAAAAATAACATGCCCAAGGAATTCATCCATAAACACTACCAAAAAAATGTCATCCATAAACACTACCAAAAAAATGTCAAGGTACTCATGAAATGTGCGGTTCATCAAAATCTATAAATATCGTTAGTGCATTAGTCAAACCAAATGGCATTACAAGGAATTCATAGTATTCATACCATGTACGAAAAGTCATTTTGTGGGTATCCTCATCCTTCACCCTCAATTGATAATATCCCAACCTTAAATCAATTTTTGGAAAGTAGTAAGCTTCCTTTAACTGATCAAATAGGTCATCTATCCTTGACAACAGATACTTTTTCTTGATTGTCACATGATTCAACTTTCAATAATCAAGGCACAATCCCAAAGAACCATATTTCTTTTTGGCAAACAACACCGATGCTCCCCACGGTGATGCACTCGGTCTAATAAAGCCCTTAACTTTCAAATCATCCAATTGATGCTTTAATTCCACTAACTCTGCCCGTGCCTTCTAATATGGTGCCATAAAAATGGGCACCGTACTGGGTATAAGATCAAAGCCAAACTCTACCTCTCTCTTAGGAGGCAAATCTATCAAATCCTCTGGAAAAACATCCGTAAACTCATATACCACTGTTGGGTATATCTCCCTTGGGATTTCCTCTCCCTTGGCTAATAGACTACCCAAGATAAAGCTATGTCGCTCCAGATTACTAATGCCATAACATGCAAAAGTATAGGAGTCACTCTAATCTCCCACAAAACAAAAGCAATCGCCCATGAGCGTACAAATCATCACTCTCCCTTTAAAATAGTCTATTGTTACACGAAACTTTGACAACCAATCCATCACAAGTATAATATCAAAACTACTCATGTCTAGAAGAATGAAATCGAACTCAAGTGTCCTCCCGACTATCTCAATAGTACACCCCCGACACACTCTGTCAAGAATCATTATACCGCCCACTAGCATATCAACACAATCTGATTTACCCAATGGACTAATCTCTAGCCTTAGTGCCCATGCAAATGATGTAGTAATAAATGAATAAGATGCACCTGAATCAATCAATACACGTGCCTAAGAACTGTATACTAAAAATATACCTTTGACTACTGAAGGTCCTACTGAGGTGTTTGTGGGTGTCATTGCATATACTTTGCCCTGTGCTTTTTGATCCTGTGCTCCACTAACTCAAAAACCCGACTGTCATGTGGATGCACTAGGGGTAGATCCCCTTACTAGTCTCACACTCTATGCAGACATAGCTGGTTGTGGTGTAGGCATAACTCTATAGCTCGACTGTGCAATCACGATCTAAGTTGGCCTCTGTTGCGTGCCCTGACCACCCTGAGTATCACTACTTTACTGTGGACACTCTCTCCATATGTGTCCCTGCTCCCCACAACCAAAACATATCATTGTGCTAGTCTGCCCCATAGGCTGACTCTGAGGTGCTCTCATGAGTGCTTTCGAAGGACAATCTGACTTGTAGTGCCTCAGTTGCTTACACTTGTAGCACACCACCTCTGCCCTAGAAGATGTCAAAGTTAAGGGAATAATAAGTGTAGAATATGTCATCGACTGTCCCACTGAATGAGAAGAACCACCCTTGAACTTCTTCCTTACATGCCCCTCCGAAGCCATTGTCAAAGACATATTTTGCCTCAATATCTCTCTCTTCTCTTGCCTATCTTTCATTTCAACTTCATCCACCAAGGCCTTCCCTACCACCTTGGCATACACTTTCAAACCCAAGATGGATACAAATGGTCTAACTGAATGATGAAGGCTATTGACGAACCTCGATGTCTTCTCTTCTTCATCTCTCACTACTTCGGTGTGAAGCGTGAAAGAGAAATAAATTTGTTCTCATACTGAGTTACATCTATGCCATCATGTACTAGTTTCTCAAACCCCTTCCTCAAAGCTCTCCTCTTTGGACTAGGAAAGTAATGCTCAAGGAATAGAGTCTTGAACTTTTCCCATGGCATTGTTTCAATATCGTGTCGATCACTCACTAACTTCCACCAAAGTTCAACTCCACCCGAAAACAAGTACGTAGCAATAATTACTTTCATGCTATCATTGGGAATGGACATCATTTTCAAGTGCTTTTTCACTTGTTCCAACCAACTATTCGCTATCAACGAATTCGAACTTCCCTTAAAGCTATGAGGCATCAACTTCTTAAATTAAGTGATGAATTTGAACCTCCTTTTAATCTCATTCTCTTCTGATTGCACTATGGGTTGTTGCACTTCATTAACGGCTGTCCTCACAAAGTCACGGAAGGCCATGGTCATATCAGCGACCGAATGGTTTCCCTCAGGAACTCTGCCCCCAATTGCCCCTCCTCGACGTCTAGGTAGCATATTTCTATCTAGTCAAGATATAGATCAACAATAATAAGTTATGTAATCAACATGATAAAACTACTACTCACATAATAACATGTTATCACTTTCGCACGTAACATATAGACATTCCTTTCAACACACATTTAATCATATAAACATGTTCTTAATTTAACATATAACATATAACACATGTTATCACATAGCACTTAGCATATTATCATGTAAGCACATTTCACATGCACATAAGTTCTTATATTCAACTATGTCATGTCTACACTTATTTCTAGGTTTGAGTTTGGAATCCATTCTTGAAACTACATGTGATACAACCCTTACCCGTCGCCTTTAGGTATTCGACCTAGTTAAGCTTTAACAACAAGCTATGCTCTGATACCAAGCTATCACACCCTAAAATCTGGATTACAGGGACTCCCCTGGTCCAAGCCCGAACTCCAAACAGTGAGGTGTCATGATCGCCCGATCGTCATCCCACGATCCAAGTAATCATAATAAGTTACCTTTTATCACCTTCTATTATCCCCATTGATACCAACCTGTCACGTCCTGATTCTCGGGTCATGATTTGTCGCGGAAGCCTTTACATTATTGATACATTCATCATTTACTGAATATGTTACAATGATCAACCAACCTAAGTTGTGACCTCAAAATCAGCGGAAGCATTCATAATACCATTAACCTCATGCTTACATGTATACATAACAAATTCAAGTCCACTATGAACATCCCTTAATGAAAATATGCATACATAAGTCCATTTACAACCCTTAGTTCCTGTAGTATTTCGCATAATCGAAACCTAGGTTTCGCATGATCGAAATCCTATTTTTGCACATGCAAAATGGGGATTTCGCATGATCGAAATTCTCGCACACTCAAAGTAGTATCAAAGGTTTTTGACACTTGGAACTTTGACATCCTGTAATTTTTTGCACATGCGAAACTGTACTTTCGCACAATCAAAATTTTCAATCATGCAAAATAGGGATTTCGCCCAATCGAAATTCACTTTGCAGGAAATCCTGTAATCTCACACTTTGATCATTTTGAGTCCCAATTTTCATTCTAAGCACACATACTCCTCATATTTTACCAATACGTCAACACAACCATTCTCACAAATTTATACATGTGGAAATGAACATAAATGAAGAATCATCATGTAAATCATCTAACATTCTACCATACTCAATATCATGCTTATAATGTATGAAGTCATAAAACATAAACAATACATGTTCTCGAAACATAAATGGTCTTTACATGTTCAGCACATATATATAGTCCACAATCCAGACATGCATTCAAATAAAGTAAATTTGGTCTTTAAATGAAATCGAAATTCGCTCCACACCAATAGTCTATTGGGGAGACTCCATCGCCTCCTTTTTCATTTCCTTAAAAGAGTTAATCCTCATGGGATGAGCAACCACACACTCAGTATGAATGTCTAAAACATAATTTCACAAGTTTTGTGAATACTACATAAATATACAGTCGCATTTAATCATTCTAAGAAAATATTCGTATATCACAACATATCATAAGCAATGTGTAATACAACATGATATGCACAACTCTCTTATCCTCTCTACACATCCATTGAGTGTCGATTTTATGGGCCGCCAAATCCAACCTAACCAAGGCTCCTTTATCGATTTACCTCATCGTAGAACACTGTTTTAGGGAGTATCCTTTTCATTCTAGTATGGAGCCCCAATTAAGGATCACTCCACAGGGTTCTATTCTCGGATTGCCCCATATGGATTTATACCGAATACCATGCACACCTCAAAAGGGCTCTCAACCCAATTGAGCTCACCACCCTCCCTATGTCAATGAAGATGAATCCCACATGTTCATATAATGTGCATATACAACTCAAGGTAATGTAATACTAGTTGTCATGGTTGCACATTAAACATCATAAACTATCACATTGAGCATGCTTCACATATTGCACATTTCATCTCACTCATATTGACAGTTAAACATACTTTCACATCTAAACATGATTTCAAATATTTCATAAAGCACATAAGTGTCACTTTCACAATTATACATAATACATATGGTTGTTCATAATTCAACCTTAACATGCTTATATAATCATCTAAGATATTTATAAACATGCAATTATATCTTTAAACACTGATAAATTATTAAGTAGTATAATATAACATGTTTTAACCTTGAAAGACATCTAATTATATCCATATAACCAATTGGTTGCCGTTAACAACCAATATAGTCACAAAAATCCTAGATTCCATAAGTTAAGCATCCCTACCTCAATTTGGAAAAGCTTCCAAATGATTTTTTCAATTCCTCACAAAATATCAACTTTCTCTAAAATCGATTTCGGATAAATCGAATTCGAACTCTCAATGCGTAGACCAACTTCTTCTTCTTCGGTGCCTTCCAATTATGGACTCAAGTCCCTCAAAATCAATAAAATAGGGAAGAAGATGATATTGCTATATATGTGTATCTATATTGCTTTCTCACAGTTACTGGAGAATGAGAAGCTGTCATATTTACAAAAATGCCACTAGTCTCTCACTAAATTTTTTCGGACTCCATTTTCGATTTTTGTAATTCTGATTGAAATGAAATCAACTTCGTTGCGCGTCAAATATTTTATTTAAGATACTCTCGAAATTTTGTGTCATTCTGACACTTTTGAAGTTTTTGGACCCACGGGACCCATATTCTGGGCCCACTTGACTCGAAAAAGTCAACTTTTGTCAAAATGCTCCCAAAACTTCACTAAACACTTATAATGGTCCTTAAACATGTATTTTACATTTAAAACACATTTATATTTATTTAAATTATTATACACATTTAAATGAAATTAAAAGAAAACCAACCAAAACTGGTAACGGTTTTTATAATATATTCATCAAATATTGCAAATCTCTGTTATGGGGAAGTTGTTCACTTGCATTGAGTGCCAAAACAATCACTTTGTACTGAGACTCCAAGTTTTTGTCACATTTTTGGAGAGCCGTGCGAAAAAAATTAGGAACTGGGTTACAATATAGTAGTTCCTTCCATTCTCAAATGGATGGAAAAATTGAGGCAATCTACAAAAGTTCGCGAAATATTCTGAGGTGTTTAGTAGGCAAAAACCTAAAACAATGGGAAGCTATCATCGCACAAGCTAAATTTTCCTATAACTACTGATCGTGTGTTGTGAGTGTATCAATTAAAATTACCACACTTCGCAATAGAATGAATTCCTTGCAGAATATGGCTATCGAAAAGGGTGTTGAACCTCAGGGATTATGGTCTGAATGAGTTGGAATACATAATTAATTCTAATTAAATTTAGAAAGAAAAGAATTCTGATTTTAATATTTAAACTAATTAAAAAGCAAAAGAAAATAAAGCAAAAAAAATAGAAAGTGTGGATAATATGAGATAAATCTAGGGTGTTTGACTTCACCACTAACGTCACAATCAATGGTCAATTGAATTAACTATGGGGAATTATATCATGCATAAGTGGTGTCAGTGGCTACAAGCTCACCTTCATCCGTCAAGAAGTTAACATATGATTAAAGCTAAGTCATGGACTATCTTTGATTGCCATGGGTCATCTGCTTAACAACTCTACTCTAGGGTGTAGTATGGTCCATCTTATCTAAGCATACTCCATCAAAGCATATAATGATATATTCAGTGATTACCATTGTGTAATAATCGCTCTCATAATCACAGAAAATAAGAGAGATTGAGTTCAATAACAACAACTAAATATCTAAGACAAGATAAGAAATCATTGAAACTGAATTTATAAGACTTTTATAACTCAATTCTATAAAGGTCCCCAATAATTAAAACAATCAAACCATTGATGTTTAGTTAGGGCTACATCAAAACCCTAGTGGATGAACTAGCCGCTCATGGTAGAAGAAGAAGCTTCAACGGTTAAGGAAGAATGCATCATCTTCATGAATTACGTGCAAGACTTCGTTCTCCACTCTAAAGCTCTGCAAAGTATGTCTTCAATTCTATCCAAAGGCTCTCCAAGCTCTCCCAAAATAGCCTTCAATTCTCCACTTTATGCCCCAAGAAAATACCCCCAATTCTTAATCCAATTAGGAATTAATTAGGTTTTTCCGCAGCACTAATCATGAGGCTTTTTCCTGCTAACATTCGGCCCAGCTTTTGACCTACTAGTAGTCCGATTCACAGAATTTTCATGAAATACAAAAGTGTCCAAAATCTAATTTCGTTCAACCTATGCAAAAATTAAGTTGATTTGAGGCTCGAAAATAATACTTCTGGTCTATTTTTCAAAACGGGATTAAAACTGTATTAAGCGCAGAATTAGACTTCAGGCCCGTAACCTTCTTAAGCAGCTGTAATTCTCTTAGACATCTTCCATGGGCTGATTTGAGTTAAAATATATAGTTGAATGGATCCCTTTGATGTAGGCTTCATCTAACCCTCTTGCATGTCATCTTCAAAAGCCCAAAATCATGGTTTTAACTGAAATAATCATTAAGGTCTTGAAAATACAGAAAACACTAAAACAAAGTAAAATAACAAAATAATCTATCACTAAGAAAATAAAATATACAAGTTAAGAGGCTAGAATGTGTAACATTTAACGCCGATCAACTACTCTAAGAATTGAACTATTGGAAAAAGTTCCTTTAAAGTAGTGAATGCAAGACAACCAACTTATTTTTTTGATGTAGCTCCTATACCACGGATTGGGAAGAGCAGCGAGAAGGGTAAGCCATGGTTGAGTAGATGAAAGGGTTGTACGATCAAATCAAGCTAAAAATTAAAGAATGAAATGCCAAGTATAAGGATTTGCATACAAGAAAAGGCGTGTCTAGATCTTTAAAGAAGGCAAAATAGTGATGGTTTACTTGCGAAATGAACAATTTTCAGCTTGCTCTTATTCTAAATTGAGCAAAAAGAAGACTGGGCCTTATTGAAATCATCAAGAGTATTAGATAAAATGCATATAAAATTGATTTACCTTAGCATTTGAGTATTTAAAGTAGTAATTATTGTACTAAAAAATGAAGATGTCATAGGAATAGTAAAAATTGTTATTAATGCTTTGTAAGTAGCTTAAAAGTTAGTCTCGAAAAAATCAAGTGTCATTAATAGTTGTTTTATAGAAAGGATAGTCATATTATCTGTTATAATTAAGTCTTTATCAATATAATTTTGATATATTATCAAATTTGTAAACTCCTCTTTAGGCTTTTCCAGCTTTTCTTTTAGAAATCTAGGCTCTAACGTTAATTGAAGTAACACTAGTTTTTTTTTTTGATAAGTAAGATTTTATAACAGGCGCTCAAAAAGGGGAGCGCATCCCAAAAAAGTACACAAAGCCAAACTGGCCACCTATAATTTTAGACTATTAACAAATCCATAAATTTCCCCACTAATTTCCAATTACGCCCATGTTCAGCTCGAAAGCATGCACCCTGGGGTGATCATTCTCAGTTGTTGGAGCGAGGATGCTCATTCAGTGGGAGATTGGTATGTTGGGCATACCAAGATGTCTATTCCAAGATATGAGGTGTGTGTGTGGTAGGATCGAATTGCATCGTTATTCAATATTTGATGGTCTCAGTTGTGTTCGACCGATTGAGTTTTAAGCCAAACACAATTCTTTCATTTGCCACGATCATTGTGAGTTTTCCCTTATCTGACTTCTGACATTTGCAAAGAGCAGGAATGACCCTCTCAAAGGTTCGCTTATTTCGGCCTTATATGGCTCTGCTGACGAAGTTGAAGCGTAGTAACGATGATTTTCAACTGACGACCGAGAGCACAACAATCAAACTAGTGATGTCACTTTTGGGTTGCAAGGAGTCGGTGTGTTTTTTTCCAGTAAACGTCCAAATATCACTTTAGAAAGTATCCTACGACTTCCTCATCATTGACCTTGATTGCCTAATGGAGGTTAGTCGCGAGTCTTATCAAGTGATAAAAGGTTTTATGGCTTCTGTAGACACATTTGAAACGAAAGACAATGCTTTTAAGTAAATTATTGAAAGACATAAAATAGTAAATGAAAGACTGTAAATGTAAGGAAAGTAAATGAAAGACTGTAAGTACGAGAAATGTAATGGAAAGACTTTAAATGGAGGAAAGTAAATGAAAGACTGTAAGTGTAAGGAAAATAAATGAACTGTAATTCAACTAAAACGTAAGAGTGATAAATAAACCATAAACCAGGTTCAAAACCTTGTCTACACTACTGTGGAACAAGCCTCCATATTTAAAATAAAGGAAAGTATCTGCTAGGGATAATTGAACATATGTGGATGTGTTTTGGTTCTTGGACCTAGAACTTAGACATAGAGGAACTTTATTTACAAAGAGTCTTGAGCTCGGTAAGTCGTTGGATTTTGACTATTTTGGTTTGGATGGTTCAGATGAACCATTCTAGATATTTTGGGAGTAAATCTCACGTGATTGACGACTGACCAATGAAGGTGAAAATATCTGATATTGCTTCGAAGGAAGGTGAATAGTGAATCATTGCTCTTAAAGACTTTGAGAAGTAATAGCAGGACGATGATAGCCATTTAAGAGATATTAGTTTTTACTTATCTCTTAAACTGTCAGGGCATTAAATGCAATTTTCTTAGCCGCTAGTCGTCTTGGCTTCGACCGAGTAAGTCTTCTCATTCGTGACTATTTTTCAAGTATCATTGATAATGTGGTTAGTTGGTTTGTAACTACTTTTATCCTCTCTTTTATTTTCTCTTTAGGAAGTGAATCGAATCTTGTTGGATCTTGCCTTACTGATGTGGCACTTGTTATCCTCATTCGTGACTTGGGTCAGTTAAGCATGAGCAATATTTCTTATGATATAACCCGTTTTAGGAGATGTTTTCCTTTTTATATGCTTGACCGACCAAAATCCCATTTTTGGTGCAAATATCCCCTTAACCCAAAAAGCAACGTACTTATAATGATGTATTTGAGAGACCAAATAAAAGACTCATCGCCATCAAATGATCTCCTATTCCTCTCCCACCACAAGCCCTACCACAGGCAAAGGGGTGTGGCCCTCCAAGCATTCTTAGCTCGGCTCAACACTATAAACCCTCTCCAAGCCTCAATCACGTCAATCGTAGATTTGGAAAACACCCAAACCATAACAAAAGCTATTAAAAACATAGACCACACGTCTCTCCCCACTGGGCAATGAAGAAGGAGATGATTCACTGACTCATTCGCCTTCTTACATATGCAACACTAGTTCATTACGACCTGCCGCCTTCTTCTGAGATTATCCAACATTAGGATCCTCCCAAAGGCTGCTGTCTAGGAAAAATGCCACCTTAAGAGGGGCTTTCAATCTCCAAATAGCCTTCCAAGGGAATAAAGCAATCGGAGTCCCAAAAAGGCTCTAATATAATAAACACACCCCAAAGGCCCCTCTTGGAAAATCCTTCCAAACCAACTTATCCACAATCTAACCCTCTATAATCTGACTATAAAACAAAGCAAGAAACTATGTCACCTTCTCAAGCTCCCAATCATAAACTTATCTTTAAAATTGACCATCCCAAGTCGTTCTCCCGCTATCAAGCCGATAACATTCGGCCACCAAAGCATTCCATTCCACAGTAATCCAAAAAATTCGTGGAAACCTCTAAGCCAAAATAGAGTCCCTGTACCATTGGTCCTCCTAAAATCTAACATGTCTCCCACTCTAAACTAGATACATTTTGAGAACTCATCCCACCCCTTACGGATAATCTTCTAAACCCCCCACACCACCAGGAAGTCTAGCCTTTCTAGAAAACCATCCCCCCTCACCTTTCCCCACATAACAAACAATGATTCTCCTCCACAGTCTGGACCTCTCGTTTCCAAAACTCCAACGTCATTTACCCAACAAAGCTTTGTTGAACACATCAAGCCTCCTAATACCTAACCCTCCCATCCGAATGGGGAAACAAACATTTTCTTAGTTCACTAAATGGTACTTGAATTAGTCTCCCATACCACCTCAAAGAAAGTTATTTTAATCTTCTCTAACCTCCTAACCATAACGACTGGCATGAAAAAAGAGACATAAAATAGGTTAGGCGTCCCCCTTTAGACAAATAGTGTTTCTTCCAACCAGCAAGTCTCCTCTCGAATTGCTCCACAATTGGGTCCCAAATGGATTCACTTTTTGATGTAAGTCGAAGAGGAAGGCTTAGATAGATAAAAGATTAAGAAGGAAGCCACCCCACACCCAAGAATATCGACAAAGTCCTGGATCTCCACTGCCTCCCTAACTGGTACAATCTCATCTTGAAACCTTTAATATAGCCCAACCCTTCAGTTCTCCTCATCAATATGCTAAAAGCCTCTAAGATAATGATAAAAAGGAATGGTGAAAGTAGATCACCTTGCCTAATTCCTCGAGAATTGGGGAAAAATCCTATAGGGGAAGCATTCACCAGGATTGAGAATCGGACTGTAGAAATACATAAGTGAATCCAACTTCACCATCTGTGCCCAAAACCCATCATTTGCAGCACGTAAATAAAAAAATTCCAATTCACATGATCGTAAGCCTTCTTAATGTCCAATTTATAGAAAATTCCTTATTCTCCACTCCTGATTCTCGATTCCACACACTCACTAGCAATTAGCACCGAATCCAAAATTTGTCGCCCTCCCACAAAAGTATATTGAGTGTCCAAGATCACCCGTTCAATCACCCTCCTCGTTTAATTAACCAAGACTTTAGCAATTAGTTTATAGATACTGACCACCAAACTAATTGGTCTAAAATCCTTGGCATCAATAGTTTCACCCTTCTTAAAAATTAGCAAAATAAAAGCAGCATTGAAGCTCTTCTCAAACTGGCCCTATGCATGAAAAACTCTGAAAGTCTCTAACACTTCTGTCTTGACAACCTCCTAATTCCATTAGAAGAAACCCAACGTGAAATCGTTTAGTCCTGGAGTTTTATCCCCCTCGCAACTCTGCAAGGCCATTTCCATCTCTTCCTCCTCAAAAGGCCTCAAGTATCCTTGTTCTCCTCTGTAATGTTTGTAAACTCAAGGCAATCTAACAAAGGTCACCAAGAAATTGTTTCTGTGAACAACTTCGGATAATAAGGCACAATCTCCCTCTGAATATCCTCATCCTTGCTTCAAAGGTTCCATCAATACAAATACTCCTAATTTGGTTACTTCGCCTATGATTATTCACCATCTGATGGAAAAAATTTTATATTTCCCTTTCTTTTAGTAAAAAAAAAGCTCTACATTTCTGCCTCCATTGAATCTCCTCCATTATCACTATCTCCCTAAACTCAGCCTTGCATTCCTTCCTCCTAACCCTCTCCACATCATCAAGGCCTTCCACCTTTTCCTTTCGATCCAACTCTGAAATTTTAAAAGGATTATGTTCTTACGCCATTCAAGATTGACAAAAAGCCCCTTATTCTATTTCTTGATGTGTGTCTTTAGAAGCCAAAGCTTTCTTGCCAATTGGAAGTTCGGATTGCCCCGTACCACATAACAGGACTACCAATTCCTTGTCTTTTCCTTAAAGTCTTCTACTATAAGCCAGATATTCTTGAACTGGAAAATGGCCTTTCCCTCTTCTCAAACCTCTACAATCCAAAAGGATAGGAATGTAATCTGACATCAGTCTAACAAGTGTCAATTAGGTCACATCTGCAAACTTCTTCTCTAAATCCCCTGTGATCAAGAACTTATTTAATCGAGGCAAAGTGGGAACTCACGACCACTAATCCATGTAAAGCGAGGTTCCTCCAACATCATATCAAGCAGTCTTTGTGCATCCATAAACTCTACAAATTCCATCATAACTGGCATTATCCTCCCTCCAATATACTTTCAAATAGGTCCTCTGACCACATTAAAGTCCCCCCCCACACACACACACCCCCTAAAGACCCTCCTATATGCTCCTAACCTTCTCTAACTCCTCCCACAACCTTCTCATTTCCCCATCATGAACAAGCTCATACACTCCAGAGAATATCCAATGAGAACCATCTTCTTTAAAATAAAATATAAGAGAGAGAGAGAAAATCTCCCTTGTAAAACATCCACCATTGTCACCAACCTCTTGTCCCACAAAACTACAATACCACCTAATGCTCCCGCTGAATCTAAAACCTCCCACCCCAAAGGCTTCTCAACACCCCATCTGACGAATTAGCCAACTTAGTCTCTTGCAAGCAGAGAACTTAGGCACTCCACTTGCAAAGAGAAACCTTCACTGCATTCATTTTATTCAAGTCATTCAAACCCTAAACATTCTATGCCACGATTTTAAGCTTCATAGGCACACAATTTCTTTCCTACCGCCCCTTTTCCTCCCCCCTACTCCTCCCATCATAATTCACGTCAGAAATAAGGTGTTTCTAAGATTTCTCTCCCCCTTCTATGAAGCATCCTTCCTCCTCATCGACAATTGCGTCTCCCTTTCAATGGATTAGAACAAAATATGGGCCAGTTTCTCCATCTCCCCAAATAAAAGAGAGACCCAAAGCCTCTCCATCCTCCATGTATTGGGCAACCCTTTTGTAAATCTCCCAGTCATCCATAGCATCCGCCAAAGGGATATCAATTTCACCCACTCTACATTCCTCTAAAATTGGTGATTCTAAAAAGAAACAATCATTATTGAGACCTACAACCCCTTCCTAACTCCTCATTGCTAGCCTTGAAGTCACTCGAACTCCACTCTTCATAGAATTACAAATCTCCTTCGTCACTAACTATTCAGATCTAGTAGATAACATCTAAACCCAATCAACACTGCCATACAGTCTCAACTCAGCTAAAAAAGCCAATGCAGACTCCTTCTTGATTCTCAGTTTGATACCCAGACCCACACACAACAAGAGTCCCTCATCCACCCCATTTATGTCTTAACACTCCAGGCATTCCACCCCACTTTTATGCCCATCCCTTATCTGAGCCTCTAAAACATCAACTCTCTCATAGGAGGCCACTTGAGAGACCTGCATTATATCACCCAATTTGACCTCGTTCTCTCCATCCCTACCCTTTTCAAGTGAACACTGTTCTAACTCCTCCTCAACCATCGAGGGCTACTGGCCTCTTCCCCTTAAAGGTCCACCGACCTCAAACTCCTCACTGCCACAACCAAATCTCTTCGAAAAACACAGAACAAAAGGGGAAGAAAAAGAGGAAGTGCCAACCCCCAAGTTTTGAGATCTAACCAATTTACCTATACTACAATGACTCCCGTTGTTAGCAATCTCACCTTTTTCTACCAACGTTGGCCACTCTTCAGTTGTTGCTTATCTTGAACTTCGAAAAAATGTTACCCCAAAGTCCATTTCCCTTTTTTGACCCAACTCTAACACAGTGAGGATCTTTTTTTTTATGGCGGCACCACCATTTAGCCATTGGCGATGTCAAGGCTCTAGTTTGTTTCCACCCCCACTCTGTTCATCGTCCCATTGAGGGGATAAGTAACCTTTAAGCCCTGATCGATCCCTGTTAAAATAGAACTACCATGCCTTCCAACCCTTTTGTTTATTGGGTCATTATTTAGCCCAAGTGAAGGTAGTCCAACATCACATTTAGTTTGCCAATCCCCTTATCAGATAGCCCAACTTCGTTCTCAATTAGGCCAGCAAACTCCACTGCGTTATTAGTCCAGATAAGCCCTTTCATGCCTTCGTTCTCAAAAGCTTTTCTTTTATACGGCCCAACCCAATTCATCTTCTTTTTAAACACCAAATTGTTCGAGCCATGACCCATATTTCAGTTTTTAACCTATGAAGGAGCTTGCAAGCTTTGGGCCACCTTGTTTCCTTTCAGAAGACGGCCTAACCCCATTGGTCTTAAAATGATTCCTATTTTAAACCCCCATGACTCAGCCACATAATTTGGGCCTTTCCAAACACCAAATAAGCTCACTATGGAATTGGGCTTAAGGGACCCCTAGATCCCATCATTCTACTAGCCCCTATTCTTTTTCGGCCAGCCCAATACTTAAAATGATTCTGGCCACATGACTTATCTACATCTTTTAAAATTTAAATCCCTTGTATCGATGATAGTTTGCCCCGTAATTTGGATAAGGTGCTCTACGTTTTCCATGTCCCCATTCCTGTGCACCCTCGACTCCACTTGTTTTTGCCGCATGCAACTCACGTTATCTTTTCTTTTCTTCTTCTTCGAGACGCTGCAACTTCCGGCCATGATTAGGTCGAAACAGATAATCCCTTCCTTTCATACCTTTTATAAGGGATGCCCAACAATCATTTTCGTTAATCAATCCATTAACATCCTTAATAACTAGACTTGTGAAATCCAACGGACAATCACCTCCATCTTGAACCGTGATCCGTACCTTCTTAGCATCTTTCATCACATCTGCTTCGACCTCCACAAATCCCCTACCATCACAAAGGGGTCTAACACCACAAATGCAACACTAACCCAAACAAACGAACTCTTTTCAAGCCTTTCTACTTCAACACTCCCAAGCAACGCACCAAAAAATGCCAGACATCCAAGCAAAGGATTACCTCGTCCTAATCACGCCTGCCCTCCAACAACACCCGAAAAGCCTAGGCGTGAGAGGGAAGACGAAACATCAACAAAGAATTCGATAACAGTGAGACACCAACCCCACAAGAGACCTTCCATGTTTGAGAAGCCCACTCCGCAATATGCTCACAGGTCCTAACATTTTTTTCAAACTTGCCCACTAAACACGAGCTCACTAAACGCCTCTAGGAAACTCGTGGAGGTATCCAAAGCTTGAAGTTGAAGTCCGAGTGTATCAATATAAGAAGAAAAGCCCAGCAACAACTCTTCGACTGGACCCTTGACATGAGAAAGGAAAAAGTCCACAAAGCGTAGATAATCCAAAGTGTTAATGAATTCCCTAAATCCCTCCTTAGCCAGCAAACTGTCACTTTAGCCCAAACTTGCCACTTAGGATCCCGAATTTCATAAAATGGAAAAGCTGGGGGTGTGACAACTCGCAAAAATGGGAGTGGACCAGACTCGAAATAGGGAAAACACCAAGACATAAGCATAGTAGTGATTTTGAATACAAAAGCATGGTTTGAATAAGAAAATGCTTATGTATCAAATATTATACTCCGAAGTAGACTAGCACAAAGAAAAGAAATAAAAATGCCCAGGGTGTGTGCCTTTCAAGCTGCCGATGCCTCTTCTGTAATTGATGTTCTTTTTGTGAAGTAGATTTTTGTAATTGGCAATCTTCGGTGTCAAAACTAAACATGATCAAGTTGTAATCTTTCAATTCTATTATTGTAATTGATCATGTAATTGAAGATAGAGTGCAAGCATGAAGTTCTACACCAAACATATAAATGTTCTTCAAAGGCATAAAGCTTGAAATTTCGGAAGTTGGCATCAATGTATACAATAAGGATTTGATTGTTTGAAGTTTCTAAGTGGTTTCAATTGCATGTGGACATCGTTGATCAAGTATGAGAGTCACGTAGTTCGGGTAAAGTGGTGAGAACACATATATTTCAAAACGGGAGATTCCGACCTTGAAAATTAGGATTTTTGGGCTATTTTTTGAAAATTTTCAAGGTTGGACCGGTCCAAGCCAAACCTGGACCAGACCATGACTTGAATGACAGAGACTTGGACCGGTCCAAGAATGGTCTAGACCAGTCTATGCCTTCTAGTCTGGTGTTTTGGTTTTGCAACATTCGTATTGGGACTTGTTGTCAATTGATTTTTAACTTGTTTTTAAAGAAAAATTAGGGGTTTTAACATCTATAAAAATCTCATATGATTTCTCTCTCATTAAGCTTTCAGTACACATCAAAATCATTATTTTTAGAGAGAGAAAACATTGAAATATTTTTTTTAGGGGAGAATTTTGTTTTTTTGTTTATATTTTTTAGAGATCACACACGTGTATATACACTACGAGTGATTTAGGTTATCTCTATTTGCTTGATCAACCGTTCGAAAACTGCTTCTGAAATTTCTTATTGATTAAGTTACTACTACGAAGCTCCTTCTCAAGAAACAATAATTATAGTGCGTTTAAATTAAAGGGGTTAATTTAATTTTTAAAATTAACTCCCACGTTATATTTAGGGAGACTGGAACCCTCTCTCTTTCACTTTGAAAGTAGAGGAAAAATCGTTGGGCTAGAAGACCCTCTAGTCTTTCTTACTGCTGTAAGAAGACTTTTGTATTTTTCTGTTTGCTTTAGGTTCATCTGGGTCTTTTTTTTTTAATCTCTATAAAATCAAGTATTATAAATATACCCCCTAAATTCAATGTGTATTCATATTCATTACTGAGGTGGATTTGAAAAAAATTGTTAAAAGTGAGGGAATATTTATAAATATAGTATAATCATATACATATACATGTACAATAATTGGATATTTTTTGCAATTTACCAATTTTTATTAAAGATTAAAAAGGTCTTTGTGTTCAGTATAAGGGAAATACTGACATTCTACTAATTTTAAGTAGATAAAACGAGCAATTTCTGTATTTATAAGTTGTAACTATGGCAAACTTCAAGAGTGGTCCGTGTAATTTACCCTTTTTAAATTTCCAAAGATCCTTGGATGAATATAGTTTTCTCACCTATTTGCTTTTCTCAATAAAAAGAAAATATACCTTCTTAAAAATATAAAAGAATTGACTTGAAAAGAAATACAAGATTAAACCCAAAGTTATTATTTCATTGACAAAGAGTTGTATAATCCAGTAATACCTCATCTACCTTGTGTGGTTGGTTGAGATTTCAAGTATTGTTTCATTGAATACTTTTTGCCAATTGCCACATACATGGGCTGCAAATTTGAGCTGCACTAGTATGGCGTTACATGTCATCAAAGATCAAACACAACTAAATTATGGATTCTTAGTACATCAATTCCCAAAACTACAACTCAATACCAAACAAAATGTCCACAGACCACTAAACTCTGAATTCTCAAATTAATACTTTAAATCCCAAATTTACAACTCAATAGTCAAACCAAACAATTCTCACCCCCAAAAAATGACAAATCGCTCAAACATCCCACCTCTTTTCACAAAAGATACAAACAATACCCCAACCCCCCAACTCCACCATCCATATGACCCCGCAAAAGAAAAACAATGGTGAACAATGATGAATACACAATTAATGAAACTAAAAGCTAATACAAAGCCAAGAAAACAAATTTGACTGAATGACGAGGCCTATACAAAAAATGGCCTCTATATCTTACGCTCAGACTATGATACAGTGATCGTATTCAACTCATGCGGCCTCAAAGCTCCTTGCACGATATCTTGAACTGTTCTGTTTCGGCGGCAAACCTCTGAAAGTTCTTCAATTGGAATCATGAGAGCATTAATATCGCCACCGGATGTTGCAGCTAACAATGCTTGTAAAAATCTTGACCGCTCTACCTCTGTCACAGCAGTTGATGGGATCAACGAAGCACTCTCCTCGGCCCATTCAAGAGATTTCATGCCATATGCTCGAGTTAGTGCTAGTAAAGCATAGGTCACCTGTGGAAAAAAAAAATGAGTCACCATGAGGTTTAACGATAATGTATATTGAACATATGTACAATTATAACCTATTCCAAGTGGCTTGTTATCACATGTAAATTTTGAAGGTTAGAAGTGCAACTTTTTCTAACTGAGAGAACTTGTAACATACATAAGCATTTAAGGCGTAAAGAAGAGTTACCTTTTCTAATCGAGAGCTTGGGAGTGCACCTGTTAGTGAGGCAACCAAAATTCTGGTGATGGTGGCACCTCGTGGAATAATTACACTATCCCTGATGGATACGAATTTTTCTCCTTGACTAGATTTTGCAAGATCAAATATATCGGTTAAGAAAGTCAACATAGAGTTGGACGCTTCCCTGCAGGGGGGAAAAGAAGAAACTACACATGAGACAACTTAGTCACCAATTATTATGCTGAGTGTGCCATATGAATAAATCAGCTGAAACATTACCCACTGGATATTTGGCAGTGAAACAAACCCTTGCTTCCAACCAAACAAAAATGTAAATGAATATATAAAAGAGAAGAAAAGCATGGCCTGAATGCTAAGCCCGTGTTCATTGTCACTTAGTAACTAATAAAAAATACAATGCTTACATTTATTAAAGCAAGAGAGCATTGAGCACAAGACAGTGGAGTAAATGAGAATAGACGTGGCGGGTCAGGGTATGTCTGCAAGTAGTTTCAAGAAATAATCGCTTGCACAACCACTAGGGGCTTGACATTGCTGCAGTTGGAGAAGGGTGAGATCGTCCGGTCAGTCAGATGCACCAATTGTAACTTACCACATTTGCTAATAAACATGTCATATCTAGTGATAGTAAACTCACTTTATTGTATCTCTTTTTTTCTTTTGGTAGGTAAGATGAAATTGTCAATGCATTTCTACCTTTCATATATTCTTAATTTGTACTTTGACAAAATCCCAGATCTCTCTCTCTCATAAAAAACCACAGATCTCTCTCTCATAAAAAAACCATGAATACAGGTTTCAGAAGGAATAAAGGAAAATGAATTAAAAAATAGAAAGCCACATCATATACCATAATAATCAAACATCCCCTCCCCCCTCCCCCCCCACACACACACAAATCTAACAGAATAAAACTAATACAGTGAGAGAGAATTATGTATAAAGAAAATAATTTTAAAAAAAGGCTTCGTCATATAACTCTAAAATGTAGAAATTGAGCCAAACAACCCTAATGAAAATATTATAATAAAACCTAGATATAATTTTAGAAAGCAAACTACGGCCCAGTATGACAGAGCTTTTGCTTCGACTTTTACACAGAAGAAAAAGAGAAGCAGAAGCTAAATGAGGAATCTAGTATCCTCTTAACGCTCTTTTTCGACTTCGAAGCTCTCCTGCCTTACCAATCCAAACACTCTCCAAAACAGCTTTTGAGCTTGAAAAGACGAAAGCTGTTTTTCAAAAGCCAATCCAAACAAGGCCGTAATTGTTTGTTGCTTAACTCAAAAATTAGCGTCTTCAGTTGCTTAACTCAAAAAGTCTTATCCCAACTATATGGGTTCAGTTACATTAATCCCATTTTGTCATTTTGCACAATTAAATTCCAAAACATCAAATGGTATCACTTGATATCATGTCTTTTCTTGGAATCAATTTTTGGCCTTCTCTTCCGTTATCATTACCCTCATGTGGATCATGTCACCCTTTGGAACAAGTGCAGTTGTTTGTCTTTGTTGCATATACTCAAACCATCTTACTCGTATACCCAAACCATCTTACTCAGTTTTCTCAAGGCACTACTTCAATTGTCTCATGAATGTAATCATTTTTTGTTAAAAAAATTCCTGTCTTATCATACATCCAATCTCAACATTCACAAGCCTGCCAACTCAATTTATGAGCAAATCAGTTTTCAGCCGAGTAACATGTTACTTGAGCTATTGCTACTATAATAACGATTTCATAGAACTTACCTTTTAATTTTGCAATACACATTGATCACGTAATATACTAGAAGCAATAATTTATTTGACCCATCTTCCTTTAATTTTATGAGCAGCATTTTATTCAATCCCTCCCTCTTATGAATTATTGAGGCTATGTAATGAAATTATTCTCTTTTTGGTACCCCTTGACCTTCAATCGTCATAACATCTCCATTTCCATTTCCAGCTTTACTGAAGTCACACTGCAAATATTCTGGTTTATTGTTTATTTATCTTATACCCTGTTATTTTAGAACTTTTCTCCAAACCTCTAATATGGTACACATCCCTACAATGATTTCATCAACAAAACAATATTATCAACAAATAGTAAAAAACTTTGGACCTCATCCTAACCACGAATGTTGATTAATCACATATAAAGGCAAAAAGCAGGGGCTTCACAATAGTACCTAAAGTATGCCTACAATAAGTATGAATTCACATATTCTCCCACAGTACTTAATAACTATCGCTTCATAATAACATGTATTTTTATATGTTAATAAGCTCCTAACAAGTTTAATACATGCCTTTCTTAACAAATTTTTCTATGTACCTTCCTATCCTTTATACCTAATCTAGAATAAAGATTGCTGTCTATGCTCCATACTTCTCTTTTTACCTTTTTTAACTTCATTCTTCACATATTTCTATTTTACTATTGGTCAAATTTTATGTATTTCCTTTATGTTTTTACCCAGTTTAGACATCTTTATACCTCCATCAGATTTCTTTTTAATCTTCTTTTGACAGTTTTCTAGTACTTGTGGCCTTCCAAATCCTCAGTAAATTAATTTAATTATCTATATTTTATATTGATTCTTTTAGAAACTTATTATTAAACACTAGTAGTTTATCACATTCTAAATTTCACAACCTGTTTCTAGGGTTTCTAATCTCTCTTTTTTAATTGTCTTTTGTCAATCTATGTTGCAGACTACTACAATTTTGCATGCTAGTCGGTCTCAATTCTAGTTAAGGGGAACAAAATTCATCTAACTCTTGTTTCACCCGTTATTAGAGGTTATTAATTTTTTGTCTATTTGCTATCATAAGAGTTAAGATAGCCATCCCCCCATCGCAGGTGGCATTATCATTCTTAGTTACAAATCGGTGTCCGCCATACATTATTTCATACCATTCACATCCTTCATCTCCCTGACCAACTAAGTCTCCTCCTATAAATGATTTCTTTCCTGTATAGTTCTTGAATTAAGTCATCTATGAGTACCCAATTTGTGCTTTATGTGTACATCTAATCTTAATTGGGGTGCATAAGTGCTCATTATATTAACATTACTTTCTCCTAGTATAGAGTATATGAATATTGTCCTACCCACTTCTAATAACATCTACAATTTCATTTTTTAAGTTTTTTATCAACTATGTCCATTAATTCATCTCTAATCATATCTAGTTTAATTTAAGGGTGATAATTCTTGTTACAGTGTCATGATATGGCATGAACACGACACGATTATTAAACAGGTAACACAACACGACCCACATAACCTGTTCAATAAATGGGTCAAGATCTAACATGACAAGACATGCTTAATTAAAATTCCGTACTACTAGGGTCATTTATAACACGAACATGACTGGTTTTGTTAAACGAGCCATTTTCTAACACTTTATCTGACACATTTAGTTATGAGTCTAATCAGGTAATACACGGTTTAGCAAATCAAACACAACCACAACACGTTTAATTAGCGTGTTAATTCGAGTCAACACGATTACGATTGAACACGACTAAGCCAAACCCAAATCTACTTATTCGGTGTTTTGTTCGAGTCGTGTCAAGTATTGTCACCCCTAGTTTAATTTAATAGAGCTTACGACAAATTACATTGACCTCTCCTATCATTTGTGATTATTACACTGTCTTCCCTTGTGTTTCAAAGATTACAATGTCCCACCCCTGGCGCTTGTACTTTGGTAGCACTTTGTCTATCTATTAGAGTAGACTGTTAGTCAACACATAGATTCCATTATCTCAAAATGAGGAGCTACACGAAATTAAAAGGATAAAATATCCTCATTCATTGGTTGCAAAATTATTATGGCAACCTCTTACCCATCTCCCTCATATTGAAAATTCAACTAAATGCATATATACATATGTATATATGTACAGATACTAATGTCTACGTACACACACATATATACCTATACATACAATTACTTATACTTATAGGTACAAACAAAATATATATGTATATATCCATAGGTGTATGCTTAGTATTGTGTATATATCATACATATAGAGAATGAAATCGGACTCCAGGCCATTGTTGTATACACGAAATTGAACAAATCAAACCCACAATAGTGACGATCTCTCTCTCTCTCTCACACTGGAACCCTAATCTCTCTTTGATTTGGTTTTGCCTTAGAAATTGGTTTAATGTATAGTCATTTTAAAAAATTAACAGTCTATAATGGTGAAGAAGAATAATAAGAAAACACTAACAGTCTATAACGGTGGACCAATCCCATAAAAAATACATAGAAGCATTAAAGCACCACTGTGGTGGATGCCTTCGGTGACGATGTAGAATATACAAATAAAGAAATGAGACCCTTTGATTCATGAGACAAGAAACTGAAGGTAATGTCAGTGAAAAATTAGCATTCCCAAAAATTACTTCGATCTTGTAGTTGATTTTTTGAAGCTGAGCTTGCAGGTGCTTTTGTGCTATGTACGAACTCAGAACAGCGGTGAAAAAAAGGCTATGGATATTTGAATTTACTATTATGATGATTATACATAGTCATCAATTTGATATGTGATTTCATTATTGGTATTGTCCGGAATGGGAGTGATGAAAGATGGCAGCAAGGATGCGGGCGACAATGAGGAGATCTTTGTTCCGGTTTGTTGCGGCTTTTGAACTTAGAAGCTTGCAAAGGGGTTGGATATGTTTATATTTACTGTGTTTATGTATATGTATTATTTATACATTTAGGGTTTTGAATATGATGCATAAAATAAAATTAGGACTTGTGTTGAAGGGTTTAGAACTTTAAAGAGAGGTGTGAGAGAGAGTAATAGACATGAGAAAATACAATCCTCTTGCATGGTTATTTTAGTTTTTCACATTTTATCAACTCTCAATGAAAATAACATTAAAAAAATAAGGGCACAATGATAATTTATTACTTCCGTTAACGGGTCAGCTAACAAAATCTGACAGGGGATTGCAGAGTAATTTTTAAAAACACATAAGATGTCCAGCAAGAACACAAGCGTCAGGGAGGTCAGTGTAATATACCCTAGAGTTTATATTTTGTATTTTGAATTTTCCTACTTTCCTACCCACTAAAATCTTTTAAGCATATTATATTAACCCCTTACTAATCATTGTATTTATGAAGAAAGAGCTATGAAGTTTTCATTAAATGATAGTCATGAGCACTAGACTTTCAATGTCACAGACGAAGAGAACATATTGGGGGTCAAACATGAAATTAAGAACCTATAATGGGCATAACAAAATGAGTTCTCTACACCCTTCAAATCATTGTGTTTATGAAGGAGCTAAGAAAGTCTTCATCAAATGACAAGTAAACCTGTAAACAGATCGGATTCGAACCGAATCAAGCTTAACCTGATCCAATCCGAAAACTCGATGGATTGAATTCATATCCAATTTGTTACTAATCAACTAGGAAGCATGGATACGGACACATGAAACAAGTAGGACACAATACGAACATGGCAACAAGACAATTTAAAAAAATTGGACACGAGTACGACAAGGATATATAAAAAAATAATAATAAAATATTATTATATATAAAATAATATTTTTTTTCTCATTTTTTCCATATAATCATGACTAAAATCACTAATTTAGAGCAACATATTTGATATTCCAAAATTTTATATTATTTTTCTAATTAACCCATAATATAATTTAAATTGCATAAAATCCCATTCTTCTAAGAAAATAATTACAAAAGCAATCCGACGTGTCTTGAAAGTGTCCCAAACGTGCCCATGCCATATACAACAAAAAAATAAAATATTCAAATTCAATGACACTTCTAGCCGCATCCTCCTCATGTCCGATACCACCGCGACACCCCTAGGAGAAGTCTCTATGCTTCTTATCTAATCAGTATTCAATCTGATAACCCAATCTATTAAGGGTGTAGAGAGGAGGGGGGGGTGGAGGATGGGGGAAGCCAAATGAACAAAAAAAGAGAAGAGAACTAGGTATTTGACTTTTTGTTAAAGAAAACAAAAGGATATCAAGAAAGAATAGTGATAGGGAAGAAGAAAAAATCATGTTAAAAACATTCTGTCGGATCGATCATAATTGATATCCGATTTGTTTAGCCAACAGATTATCGGATTTGGATCGTTGATGTATTATTAGATTAAATATCAATCTGTATTAGAGTTATCGGATCGGATTTAATCCAAATCCATCAGCAAGTCTAGACAAGAGTCATGAGCACTGGACTTGCCAAATCAAAGAGGTAGAGAACTGAAAGGGTCATAATCTCAAATTAAAAACATATAAAGGGTAACAATATTACAGGAGTTTTGTTTTATGATCAGTTAAGGGCGTGGTCTACCAAAAACATGGCAGGCTATGATTGGAGACACCATGTTAACTGAAGAACACACCCTTGTCCAACCACAGCAAAGCCAAATTACACTACTAGATTAACTTTAAGTGACTTCTAGAGGCAGACATGCTTTGGAAGTATATGTCCTCTTATAGCACTTCTCACAATCTTCAATCCCCAAATGTCAGCATACTTGGGTATTATAACAGCTTTTACAGCGAAAAGAAATGAGCAATCATAATAGTATTCAGATTTCACTTTTCTGACTTGATTGCATCAAATGCCAAAAAAGTTATATTCAAGCATCATATTGCTGAACTATCTGAATATTTAATAAGAAACTGCCAAACTAAAGAGGACCTTGAGTGCCTCGTTCCATACAAATCCTATAGAGGTCCAAGTGTCAAACTATTCTTGATGGTGCTTGTGCCTGCAAGACTCCATGAAAGGATAAAGCTCGGGTCTTTCTCTACTCTCAAATTCCAAAAGAATGAACAAGCCAACAACTAACCATTGTAATTAGTCAAGTATTATATTTACAAACCGAGAGCAGCAACCTTGAAATGGAATAAGTGTATCGGTTATGTGTACTGAGAAAAATATATGTTCTTTTTCTTTTGATATAATTAAGAAAAATTCTGTTTCCGTACATATTTCAAATTTTACGAATAATACTCGCATTTTGTGTTGAATCTTACAATACAAGTATTAAACAATATACATATTATACATTATGAAAAATATTTCACTTCCATATTTTTTTCCAAAATTTTACATTGCCTTCAATCATTTCCGCCCAAAATTTCCTTCAATCATTTTATAAGAAAAAAAATATTAAATAGTGTACAATTATTGTAACAAAACTAGCATCATATAATACTATCTAATAGCTAGCTAGGTATTTGTTAAATGTTATGATGAATTAATTCAACTATGTAATACGCACTTTGTTAAAACTATATATTAATAATTGAGATAAATAATAAAAGATCTATTTTTTTGGGCAAGTAACAAATAGGATATCTAAACAAATAGATAAGCAATAATATAAATGTTCTATAATACTTTTACAACTATGAATTTTCATGTCATTACTCAATTTTTATTAGCTTTCAAATTACACCAGTATACGTATATATGCATATTTTTACGGTTTACATTTTCTTCTGACGACTTTTAAATCGTATTTTAAAAAAAACAATTGTACTATACTAGTACACATCACATATCATTTTTCCTGACTAACTATGGTTCCAACAAACAATATATTAATCTATTTATCTCAATAATTTCATCCAGTGGCAAAGCCACTTGAGCACCAATGGGGGCAACTGCCCTGACTCAAATTTTCTTTTATTTCAAATATGTATGTATATTTTTCCGTAATATTAAAAAATTCCTAAAATTGTAAAACAACTTTCAATCTTAAAAGTCTAAAATGCAAAAGCCTTGATCTATTTTATTACTTTTTTATTAAAGAAATCAGCGTGTTTGCAACTTTATTGGTTGTATTTATTGTTTCTTTAACTTTAGGGCTGATGCTAGTTTTTCAAGTTGGTATTCTAGCTCTAATTTTTCTAATCTAGTTTGGCATCCTCAATGAATATTAAATAACCAAAAATAAAACAAAAAAAATAATATAAATTTAAACTTATTACCTTTTGCTGTTATTATGAATTACGATTCTCTTTGTAGATAGGGAACTTTCTATTATAAATATTTTGAAGAATCAGTTGCATAATCGAATGGGAAAAATAAAAGAATGATTACTTTGTTGTGTAAATTGAGAAAGACATATTTAATGACATTGATAATGAGGTTATTACGCAAAGCCTTCAAAAGTAAAAACATTAATTATAAAACTATAAACAAGATGTATTGAATGAAGTAGCGCAGCTATTTCAGGACCAGTGGGGGCAGCTGCCCCGACTCAAAATTTTCTTTTATTTCAATTTTGTATGTACATTTTTTCCTAATATTAAATACGCACCCCTGAACTTGCAAAACACTTTTCAGTCTTAACAGTCCAAAATGCAGAAGTCTTGATCTGTTTTGCTTTATTTTTATTGAAGAAATCAAGGTGTTTGCAACTTTACTGGTTGTATCTATTCTCTTTAACTTCAGGGTTGATGCTAGATTTTCAAGTTGGTATTCTAGCTTTAATTATTTTATCTAGTTTGGCATGATAAATGCATATTAAAAAACCAGAACTAAAAATAAATAAATAATATAAATTTAAACACATTAAATTTACTATTATTATGAAATACGACTGCCAAAGTAGAGAAGACACTTTCTACTATAAATAATGTGAAGAATCAATTGCGCAATCAAATGGGAGATAAATAAATGAATAATTACTTTGTTGTACATACTGAGAAAGACATAATTATTGAAATTGATGATGAGGTTATCTTGCAACGTCTTCAAAATATGAATTATAAAAGGCATTGAATGGATGATGACACTTATTAATGCATTGAATGGAAATATAATTAACTAATATTTTAGCTATTTTATATGTTATTTTTCGTTTTTTTTATTATATTATGATTCAAGATTGCCCCCACTAGAGCGAATTCCTGACTCTGCAATTGATGAAATGGAAATATTATTAATTAATATTCAATCTTTTTATTTATTATTTCGGTATATTCAATATAAAAGCTTTTTTATTTATTATTTTGGATCAATTTTTATTATTATTATTATTATACTACTGATCAGGGTTGCCCCCACTAGAATGAATTCCTGGCACCACCATTGATTTTATCCACGCATGTTAAGATCACAACTCCATAAACAATTTATGACACAAATGAGAGCGCACGCACGAGAGAGAGAGAGAGAGAGAGAGTTAACCTGTGTTGTACTGTGATGCCAGCCATAGAACAATCAACTAACGATGGAAATACCATGGAAGGAAAGAATAATTGGGGACAATAGCGAATGCACCTCGATGCCAACAAAAAACAATCATCTGCTATGTCCGGTCTGGAAGTGAAGTCCTAAAGAGCAGATTTCATTGATCAAATTAATATTAGTGGAGAAGAAAAGGTAACACAGTTGTTAGCTGAAAGCATACCTGAATTTTAGTAAGCAGACATGTTGTCTGGCTAAAGAGTGACTCGATCAAGATTTTTAAGTAGTTTGCACAAGATGGATCAGACCCAAATATCTGCAGTACAAGAATCACTGGTTTCTCAAAGAAATAAATAAATAACGAATAGAAGTTGCTCGGAACTTTGACCACTAAGCAATAGCTTTAGTGGTATTTCCTCGCCTCCTAAAAGGAGTGTTGAGGGTTCAAGACCAAATTATGACAAAGTGGGTGTGCATGTCTTTAACTATCAAAAAGAAAGTTGCTCCGAACTTTAAGAATGAAATGTATACCTTTATAACTTCACTAGAGAGATAAAGGAAACATGGTTGGTGGTGGTGTTGGTATAGCCCTTGTATCTCCTCTAGCATGGCTCCAATTGTAATTCCCATGAACCTTTTGGATGTTCTCACCTAAAAAAGTATAAATTAGTTCAGTGCTGGCAGGAAATACTAAACATAACAATTCATGAAACCACTAAACAACATCCCCCAGATGTACAGAGCATAATAACCCACAAAAAGGTTAGCATAAACAAAACTAGGTCTAGTTACAACGTCCAAAACCAACAGACAGTTTGAGCCCACCAAGGGTATAGACCTAATCTACAAAAAGTAATGTGTGCAGCAAACACAAAAGCTAGCTACCCTCAGACCCAAACAACTAGAGTGCGTTTTTGTCTGCGCCACAAGCATTTTAATCAACAGGAGGACCCAAAAATACATTTTTGTATTGATGTCAAATGCAACTGTGCCACCTTAATTTCCTTGCAACAAGGATAACAAAATTATAAGGTTTTAATCTGACACCACTCCAGGAGGTTCACAGAATAGCCAGTTCAGCCAGAAAACCAGGCTTCTGTGTAAACCAGTCTGCTTTAATTGCAATGTTCTCGGATCACACTCCTCTAGGAGATATTCCAGTCAAGAAGCAATATCAGTGGCCCAAAAGGAGTGTAATTAACGGAGAGTAGCCTTAAACGGCTTTGGTGTTTTATTTTGTTATTTAAATTTGCTTAGTGCAGTGGTGAAATGCTCCGCTTTCAAGCATGAGAAAACGGATTCGAATCCTGAGAGCACATTGGATGAAACCTATATATATATATATGAAAGGGTGGTGGATCATTTATATTGACTCTATAACTCTGAATCTATTGATTGTGTTTATCAGGTTCTATATTCCGTAGACTCTGCAGATACTGTCATGGCATGTTTGAATAAATTCAAGGTTCCACTTGTAGTCTCTTATGATGGAGGAAGGATCCACATCACCTTTTAAGACAAATAAAAGAGGCTTAAGGATGCACATCACTTTTTAAGACAACTGAAAGAGGCTATCTGTAGTAAATTACATTAACAAAAAGACTTTCCGTCACTGAAGGAAACACAATCCTTCTAATAAATCTTCATCCAGTACAAACACAATCTTTTGTCGTCTAAAACGTGAGATCATAGTTAAATATGACAGCAAGAGTACTAATAGTATAAAACCTGTACATGTCACAATCATGTTCTTGAATATTTTCAAAAATGAAATGACATGTATGTATGAGAATTGTGTGTGCACAACCTCATTAATTGCCCTCTTCTTATTCAACAGGATGATGACTCCCTAGGAAATACGAAGAGGCTAATTCACATCAGCCGATGTTAAAAGAACCAAAACTCTGGGTGAAACAGCTCAAAGAATCCAGAAATTCAAATTTTTTAGATGAATAGAAGTCTGAATCTTCAGCATATTTTTGCCAGTGATGATGATCTTCACATGCTCAAAAAGTATCATTCAATCTAACACAACTCCTTTGCTTTTCAGTCTTCTCCAGCTGCATCTCTTGGAAATTGTTAAGCTTTAGTCCCGCATGTTGGTAAGGAGAACTCTATTTTAGGTTTTAGTACATCAATTATAGGTCACTAGGTCAGCATAGAGGCAGTAAAGGGGCATTGACCAAATATTTTTCTGGATAGTACCACGCATAAAAGCTTGATCATTTGAGAAAAGATATAGTTTTTTTATCAGATCCCAATTGTATGCACACATATTTTTTGTGAGACCTATTAGCATCAAATACTATATATGCATCTTAAGTGATTTGCACAAGTCGCGAATATGCAAACCCAATGTATCTAAAATCAATGCATCAACCCAAAATTTTAAATTGGAATGAATTCTTACACTTGGCTGAAATTACTGCCAAAATTACAGACTGTCAAAGTAAATTTGACTCACAAGCGTAGCATGCCAAAAAATAAAGTATTTACTCTCTCAACAAGCTGGAAGAACCAATTTCATGGTTTGTTGAATGCATAAGCTGCTGTTTCTAATTCCTCAAAGCCAAAAATGATATGGTAGCATTTGTATTCATGTTGGCTCCAGAAACAACAGTTAAAGAGGAAATTTTTTGAAAGGTGATTGGCATTTAAATTTGTCTTGACCTGATTGGCATGCATTTTCAAAAAATAAAAATTAAAAATTTATACTGATCATATGGCACAATGCACAAATAAAACACATTTAACTAATCAAATATATTAATTATAAATTAAAGACAATTAAATAAGTAAATTAACTCCACATAGAACAGGTTTCAAAGCAACAATAACAGAAAATTAAGTTAATGACATAAAGTCCTAAAATTAACATGATCTAATAGAAAGTAGCACAGAATTCACTATATTCCACGATTTGTGCATTACCAGATGCCAGCAAAGTCACAAGTGGGCAGAGAGAACAAAGAATCAGAAACTAGTACTACAATATAGAGAGAGGCAGTCACTTGAATCCAATGATACATGTAACCAGGCCAGCAAATTAACTGAAAACATGCCAACATTATACTCAATTGGAAAAAATTTAGATTTGAAAATTAGATTTCTCATCTCATATTGACTTGTAGAAAGGGCATTACCTAGGGGTCCCACCAACACAAGATGCTAACAGGGGGAAGGACCAGAGAAAAACTCAACTGTCGGCATTATTTAGCACAAAGTAACTGCTCTCAGACTTGTCAACCTGAGTTTTTACCATTGCACCAAGCAATGGCCCAGAATTCACCTAGCTAATATTGGAAAAATCACAATTCAAAGAACTTACAGCATTTTTGCAAGCCCTGCAAAGAGACTCCATTGTCCGCATATCCCAAGCACGACTGCGATGATAATTGGAAACCCAGATAATTGAAGGATGGTATATCAGGATATAAGCTGCTGAAAATCATACTGGGATGGTAGTTTATGTTTCCTTACAGATCAAAGATGGCCTTGAAAATTGGCCAAAGCCTTTGAATTGCATCTGCAACAGCTTCTGGGTGATTTACGTATCTATAAATATTTCAAGGCACCCAAATCAGCATATCTTCAACATATAATGCAAAATAAAGGGCAGAAACAAAGGAATAGTGATCATATACCTAAAGATATTTGCCAATCGATCTATATGAACAGTGAGGTCACGAGCAGTTGCTTGCCCCAATATTACAGGACCTTGATTAATAATTTCCTGGTTGTTGACCACACAAATTGGTGTATCATCCCACAAAAAGTGTAATTGGAAAGTTATAATGGAAATGGGACTTACCTGTAAAGGAGTAACAGCTGGCATACATAATGCCTCGAGGGCTTTTTTAGCATGGTCTGAAGGAAGTTCTGTGATAATTATACTGCAAATGAAGGTTAAAGAGAATCCAATTCAATTCTTCTCAAAAAACACTTATCTTAATAACTTCCAAGCAAACAAGAATACCTTAAAGCCTCAACCAGATGCAATGAGTCTTCAGCAGAGACCTTAAAGCTACCTTCTCCAATCACTGCCATTTGGTATATATGGAAGAGACCATCTAAGGATCCACAAAGTTTTTTTCCGCAGTCTACAGACATAATAAATAATTTTAATTATGATGTTAGAATTCAGATACTGTCAGATATAGACTAGAGATAATGCTGTGAGTAAAAAAACAAATAGGCTCGAAAAGCCTGTGCCATAGCAATACTAACTAAACCAGCACACCACTAAGAAATCACCTGCATCTCAAAGCTTAGAAGGAAGATTAATATATAATACAAGAAACTTAGTGGGTAGGTGCAAAAGCTAAAGAAATTTAAGGATATAAACTTTACTACACCAGAAAGGATAGACATAGAAATGGAGCAGGGATAATCATTGAAAATAATTTAAAGGGTGTTGTAAACTTTATTGGAAAAGAGGATAGGATAATATGAGCAAAACTTGTATTAGGAGGACATATTGTTAATATAGTTAGTGCCTATGCACCCCAAGTAGGACTAAATGAACATATTAAAACACAATTTTGGGAACATATGGATGAAATAATTCAAGGGCTATCCAAAGGAGAAAAATTATATATAGGAGGAGACTTTAATGGTCATGTAGGAAAATATTGTAGAGGATATGAGACGGTACCTATCACAATCTCATTAACCCATCAATTTTTGTTTCCTCACCAATTACCAAAGAAAAGAATCATGTCTCATTCCAGTCCTTCACTTCAAGGAACTAGTTGATAGCTAGAGAGAAGTTCGTTCATATTAGCATTTCACTTTAGACAACCTTTACCAGTGAGAGTTTGAGGTCACCTACAGTCTCATACAACCTACCCGGCGTACTACGTCCATTGTGTCCACCCCTCCCCCTCATGGTAAGAAATCATCCTCACTTCCGATACTATATGTCAGGGTTCTCACCCACCGTTAACTTATCCTTCACTTAAACATCATATCCAACACTTATCACACCACTTTCAACTCATTTCACATCACTCAAACATATCACTCTTAGGCGTACAAACCGTTGCATATCCATTAACTCAAAAAGAATTAAATCAATTCCAAGTCCTCATCCGACTATCTCAATTGTACAACTCAAACATACCCTGTCTAAAATCACGATATCACAATACCATCAATATCTTTACTCAATTGATTGACCTCTAATCCTCAATATATATATAAATTGGCGGAAAAAAAAAATACACACACACACATATATATATATATAACTTTTTTTCGAAAAAGGTGAAAAGTTGTCGGTCGGAAAAAAGAAACCCGTTCTTTTCGGAGTTGTCTGTCGTGCTTTTCAAGCTATCGGGCAGACAAGAACCGGATCCGTGTTTCGCGAAAAACAGGTATACAAATATGTGTATCGATATACACAGACGAGCTTTATCGCGTTTTCTACTTCGTTTCGACGAAATCCTTAACCTTCTCTCATACTATTCATCTCCTTTGATATAGAGTGAGTGAAAGAGTTGGTGAGTTGTCATCAGGACAATTTGTTCCTAACCGATTTTATCAAGAATGTCTAGATCTACTTCCTATGGAGCTTGTAAGTTCATGAGGAAGAGGTGTGGGAGGGATTGTGCTTATGCGCCTTTCTTCAGTCATGAAGATGGTATAGATCATTTTTATTCTCTTCGCCAAGTGTATGGTGCCAATGACTTCTCAAAAATTCCTTCTGTTGAGAAACAAGCCCCCAATCACGAACCACTAAATATTACGATATGATGATAAGTAAACAAGCATGAAGAAATTTGCAAGAACACACCAAGAATTTACGTGGTTCGTCTAAACAATCCTACATCCACGGAGAGCCCGATTTCACTATATAGATTGTAACAGTACAAGTTAAAGAATTGTATCAAGAGTACACTCAACTCTCAACCCTTAACCCTTATATACCTAATCTCACTCAAAAGAAAATCACAAATTCTAAACAAGAATTATCTCTCTAAGTGTCCTCTCAATAACAATGAGAGTATCACCTCTATGCAAGAGTTACCCTCTCAAAACAATCAGAGTGACCTCTCAAATAGAATGAATATTGCCTCTTTTCTTCTCACTTGTCTCAACCTATAACATAGGTAACTATTTATAGAGCTCAAAACTCAATTCCTTGGTAGACAAGGATTACAATTCCTTAGAACCCAAGACTTGTCTAACAAGTATTTTCTTTCCTTGAGACCAAAACTTGCCTACTAAGAAATTACCTAATAAGATACAACTCTATAATAGAAACCTAATCACAGTAAAAATTTGAGTCAACCTAACAAATCTCCCCCTTGGCAAAAAATTTGACAAGTCTTCAACACACAAGACTCCCATCTGCAAATCCACAAACAATCCATTGGCCTTTCAAAATCCAACTACATAACCCGAATCAACTATAAAACAATATTCCCCTTGATCCAAATGGCTAATGTATTCATGCAGCTGTATCAAGTCAACACTATCAAGTGACTTTGGAAGGGGGCTTCGATGCAACCCTTCTCCAAGCAAAAACTTTCATCTCACCCTCATCTGTCCGGAAACATGCAACCCGTGTCTTCGATAAATCAAGCGAAACACGTCTCAAGATCTTGTTACCATGTGCACCCCATTTCCTATCCATAATCGAAGTCTGAGTGCCATTGGCACCCCTCACCAGACGATACAAACCTCCACTCTGCTATCCTCGCATTAATACCATCAGCCCCTGGTAATCTTCATGACTTCCCCTACATTGGAACACTTGCAGCCCATAGAGTCCAACCAACTCAAGGAAATTAGATTACACTGCAACTTGGGTGAATCTAAAAACCACTCATGTTGAGTAAGAGTGTCACCTTTGTAAATTGTAAGAACATCCCCGATACAGAGTCGAATAGTGCGAGCACACCTTAACTCTATATCCTGTCAATCATCAACTCACATTTTTTTCGGCTTTCCATCATTCCCATTCAATGCCCGCACTAAGCCTTGTTGAACTAGGATGTCCTTCACCCTCTTTTGCCATAGGGTGAAGCTAACCTTACCATCAAATCTCTCCACCTTGTATTGTGTAGCAATATTACTGGTCATGATTGTCACAAGTGCCCAAGATGAACAACACTCGTATTATGAAAAAAAAATCTAAACAAAACTTTTATCAAACACCTTGTGTGTACCTTGAAGCCCTGATACCAAATTGTTGAGAAACAAGCCCCCAATCACGAACCACCAAATATTACGATGTGATGATAAGTAAACAAGTACGATGAAATTTGCAAGAACACACCAAGAATTATACGTGATTCGTCTAAACAAGCCTACATCCACGGAGAACCCGATTTCACTATATAGATTGTAATAGTACAAGTTGAAGAATTGTATCAAGAGTATACTCAACTCTCAACTCTTATTATACACCCAATCTTACTCAAGGAAATCACAAATTCTAAACAAGAATTCTCTCTCCAAGTGTCCTTTCAATAACAATGAGAGTATTACCTCTATGCAAGAGTTGCCCTCTCAAAACAATGAGAGTGACCACTCAAATACAATGAGAGTATTGCCTCTTTTCTTCTCACTTGTCTCAACCTATAAGATAGGTAACTATTTATAGAACTCAAAACTCAATTCCTTGCTAGACAAGGATTACAATTCCTTAGAGCCCAAGACTTGCCTAACAAGTACTTTCCTTCCTTGAGACCAAGACTTGCCTACTAAGAAATTACCTAATAAGATATAATTCTATAATAGAACCCTAATCACAGTAGGAATTTGAGCCAACCTAACACTTTCGAGTATCGAAAGAGCTAGTGATCGAGCTACGGCAGTTTTCTCGATGTCGTATGAGGCTCAAGCTAGGCTTGCAGATCCTGTTTGGGATTGCACAGGATCTAGAGTTATTTATTTGGAACAACAGTGTGCCAGACTGCAAGCTGAGTTGGAATATTTCAGGCAAACAGCATTCAGAGTGCTCCAAGTGTCTCTGTGAGTGTAAACCCTAATGTAATGTTAGGGGAAGGTTCGTCTTCACAACCCCAATATCAACCCTGGGGAGGTGTGAATGTGATGTCGAACCCTAATGAGACATTAGGAGGAAGTTTTTCTTTTTAACCCCAATATCAACCCTGGGGAAGTGTGAACGTGATGTCGAACCCTAATGAGACATTAGGAGGAAGTTTTTCTTTTCAACCCCAACATTAACCCTAGGGTGGTGTGAACATGGTGTCAAACCCTAATGGGGTATTAAGGGAAAGTTCATCTTTGAATCCACCAGATCAACAATGGGTTCAGTACGGAGATGGGAACGTGGTACCCAAATTGGATCAAAACCCAACCAATTGTATAAACACCATGTCAAGTAATCAAGAGCAGTTCATAGATCGAGTCGTGCTGGATAATTTTACAAATCCACAAGGGAATGTTTCTTTCACTGGTATGGAGACTGACGATCCATTATTTTTGGATTTGCCTGATTTGTTAACGGACGGTGAACAATAGAATCACCCATATGACAGTGGTGATCAACAGTCAGTTCCGTTTGGATATCTTCCGAGTTGTGAGATAGTGTATGTATGTACTGTAAAGATGTATATAAGACAGACATTTGTATGAGTACAACAGTATATACAAATTTTGATTATGTATAAATTTTGTTTATATATAGAACTATGGATTAAACTGAGTATGCCAATTTCGAGGACGAAATTCTTTGAAGTTGGGAAGGTTGTAGTGACCGGGTTTTTTTTCTTTTTTTTTTTTTATCTATGATGGACACACATATATATGTGGGTGGTGGACAGTAGGTTGTTTGGGTTTTTTAATGTTAAGGTGATATGTATTATATTATATATGTATATATGTAAGGTTGATGATCAAATTTGGAGCGTAATTTGGGTCAGCTGGTGGAGCAATAAAATCTCCTCAATGGAGTGTCGGCTGAGCCATTATATGTATATGTGTTTATATAATTTGAATGGAGGAAAAAGAAACATCTTATAAAAGATGATCATGGTGCTTTTCAAAGTGGGTCGGCAGTATCTTAAAGGTATATATGCGTGATGTATCAACTAGCAATATATAATATGATTTATATATGTATGAATCAAATGAAATGGGAGAGTATCATATTTCTCGCCTCACCCCCCATACGAGAAATGCATTATCACCCTCTTCGTCCATTGTCTACTAATATAGCAAGCCAAAGAAAGCTAGGATTTCCTCCATCTCCCAGTTCTAGTGTTGCCTCCAAAACTACACATCCCAAGTCACCCCATTTATCAAGACAATAACAATCGACCACCATAACCTGCTCGTCCACCGTGATCCTATACAATCTTGGGAGTAAGCATGCAAGAGGACTATCACCACAACAAACATCAAGCCAAAATCGAATGTGCCTCCCACGCAACACCTTGAATCAAATATGCTCGGAGAACACGTCCCAACCCTTTACGAATATTATTCCAAAAGCCCACCCTCGTTGGAGTATTCACCTCTTTAGTGCACCAGCTGCCCCTTTCCTCTCCAACTTTCCTCTATATAATCCTCCTCCACTCTATAACTCCAAAGCCACTTACCATCAAGGCTTGATTAAATAAATTAAACCTCCTTGTTCCCAATCCTCCCATCTAAAAAGGTTTGCACACCTTCTCTCAATTAACCAAGTGGTAATTGAATTCATCTCCCATTACCCCCCACCCACCCCAAAAACAAGGAAGCTTCTTTACAACCTCTCAGTTCATTTTGTTAATGAAGAGGGAATTTGACACAAAGAGAAATAGGTTGGCAAGCTCAAAAGGGTACTCTTAATAAGAGTAAGACAATCCCTGTTAGATAGATATTGCTTCTTCCACTCAGCAAACTTTTTCTAAAACCTCTTTGCCACTGGCTCCCAAATAGAGAAGGCCCTCGATGACGCCACAAGGGTAGTCCCAAATACGACACTGAGAAGGTCCCCACACCACAACCCAAATGTTAGCTAGAGTGGATACCTTGTCTATCTATCCCACCGAAACAATCTCTCTCTTTTTGATATTAATCTTCAACCCTGATACTACTTGGAAACACACCTACACATATCCCAAGTGCCTCAGCTAATCCTCCATTGCATTACAGAACACAATAATATTGTCTACAAAGAGAAGATGAAATACCTAAGTGAGTACCCCAGCCCTTCCCAAACCCCCGATGCAGTCAAGGATCACTATCCTTCTCATCATCCTACTAAAGGCCTCCATCACCATGGTAAACGAAAAAGGGAACAAAGGGTCTCTCTATCTCGATCCTCTAGAGTGCTCAAGAAGCCTGCACTACAAAACTAAAAAATTCACCATTGAAAAGGAAAAATGAATCCACTTCCTCCACTTCTCAACACGTAAATAAAAAATCCACAATTTACGTGAGCATAGGCTTTCTCAATTGCCAGTTTGCATACAATCCCCAAAACCTCACTTCTAGTTCTGGAATCCACATTCACTAGAAACTAGAACCACATCCAAAATCTGACGCCCTCCCACAAAGGCATTTTGAGATTTAGCTATCACACCATCAATATCCCTCAACCTCAATGCAATGACTTTAACTATTACCTTGTACACACTCTCCATAAGACTAATAGGTTGAACTCCTTTGCCTCTATGGCACCCCCTTCTTGGGAATGAGGGCAAAGAATGATGCATTAATACTCTTCTTAAACTGACCATGCTCGTGAAAATAGAAGACGGTTTCCATTACCTCCTTTTTAACCACCTCCTAATTCTATTAGAAAAAAGCCAGCCATTGTATATCCGTTCAGTCCCGCTTAAAAAAAAAAAAGTATCCACAATTCTACATTCAAACCTATGGAAAGGATTAAAAAGAAAAGAAAAGAAAAATATTGGTCATCTCAGATGTGGGTACATGATGTGCCTAAGAGAATGAGACCAACAAATAGAACGACTGTCGCTTTGCTCTCTCTTTGGTCACTTTCACTTAACTATGAGATATGGAGAGAATCGAGTCAATCTCCCTGCTCAATACTCAAGGTTCGAAGGCATTTACCATATAATCCACTTAACATGTGACATTTGGATTTGATAAATTCAATATAAAGATAAAAACAGCTGATTTTTTTTTTACAGACTCTCCAATCTAGAAGAGGTGATTGCAAGCATTATAGCTATTGATTTAATGATAAACTTCCATACAACCAGAAACTTAAATATTAAAAAAAAAACAAAACAAAAAAAACCATTGCACAGTGATAGTCCCACCTAAGCGGGTTGCTAGGAGGGGAGTGGAGACACACGTGATCTTTTGCATTGTAATTTGTTTCTGCAAAGTGGCTGCTCTTAGATTCAAACTCATATCCTTAACAGTGTTCAGCCTGAGCTTTGACAATTGCAGCAAACTATGCCCCCAACAAATTTGTATGTGGCATGTCTCATCCATTTATTTATTTGTTCAATTTTACAGCCATTCAGGCTGTGACTATGGAGGAAATTGAATCGAAAACTGATTACAGGCAAATGGGTGATGAATGAGCTTGAAGGAGTAATGATAATGGCATCACTTTTTCTGTTCTCTCAAGCCAACAAGGTGGGGAAAGTCTCGCATTGCAAATGGAGTTACAGTTACTTGCCCCAACAAACAATCTTACAGAGGTAAAAGCAAAAAAGACTTGTCTGGAGGATGGAATTATAGTGATTTTAATTGGTATGTAAGCATGGTCTTAAACATTCATGAATAGAACATACTCTGCAAATCAATTACATCCAAGGAATAACCTAATCTTAATGCAATAATGCACTCTAAAAATTTTGGGACTTTGTACCTATCAAATTCCATTTTCTTTTTCAAACTTGCGTACACTCGAGATTTTTTCTCTCTTTTCTTTATGAAATAGCTAAGAATACTCTATTTTCTTGAAAGTTCCAAAGGCTTCAGTGCCTTGTCTCAAAATACAAATAATGTCTAAAAGTCCACATAGAGTGACCAGTCTTTAACTGCAGTCATCTGAAAAACTTTTTGACATAAATAAGTTAAGAACACAGTACTTCCATTAGTTGATTAAATATGAAACTCCAAACTTACAAATCAAATTTGCCTTGTCAAATATGGAATAAAAAATTTAAGAACGATAGCAGGCTGTATGAAAATAGAAGTAGGACACTGAAATAATAAGTTCAATCATCATACCTAGCCTGAATATTACACTTAGCTCACCTTTGTGCAGTTATTGGACAGTTGGAGAATAGAAGGGAAAAAAGAGAAACATTAAGATTTCATACATACCATCACAAATGTGTCTAAGTGCAAGAGCAGCAGCAGCTGCAGTATCTTCAGACATACTCATTCCACTCACAAGAATATCTATGACGGAAGGCAAGAATGAGATTCCACTCGGTGCAGCATCAAACCATCTTGAATATGCTCCAATTGTTAAGCACACTGGACAACGAGGGGGGGGGAAAAAACAAAAGGAAAAATATGTATTAAAAAAAACATTATTAGAATAGTAGATTCATTAGTTATTTAAGATGGCAAAGGTATAACGTCGCGAAGGGCCAGGTAGGGTGCAGTTTTGGTACTCAAACACGCACATGGCTCCCTTGGGAAGAGGCAACCAGCAACTCCGCTAGTAATAACTTTACCCCATTCCTGGGGAAAGAAAAAGAGGAGATTCATAGTTTGAAATAACGAATATATATTACCAGTCAGAAGTAGCTGGTGTTGATGAGGAAGTTTCGGAACCATAGACATAAGCTGTACAAAGAAAACGAAAAAGCTAACAATGTAAATTATAGGAGTCAAAGATAATCAGAAAAGCACAAATATATATAGGTGGACAGAAAAAGCTAAAAACACAAAGCAATTGTCTAAAATTTATAACCTACATATCTCAGACCTAGACAATTTTTGAAAATTGGAAAAGGAAATAGGAAAATGTTGTCTAAATCAAAGTTAAATCAGCATGAGATCAGAGGAAAATTTATTGCATTGCAACCAACATGTCTTAGGAAGAGGAATTGAAGTACAGTCTAACCTGTGGCATAACTTCAGCTTCAGTAATGGAAACATAATCTGATATAGCCCGGATACAATATAAAGCAGCCTCTGCTGGACGCCATTCATTATGCTCATCATTTCCGCAGCTAGCTACAGCCTAAGATAATCATGTAAGAGATAATATTCAATCCATAGCTCACAAATTCATGGGAAGCAATGCTAAATACAGAACCTACTTAGAGAAACCCACTCAAATTGCCAAGAATAGTAAAAAGAAGAAAGGTAGAAAGGAAGAAATAGAGAACAAAAAGCAAGAATCTTTTAAACTTTACCTTCCTTTTCCTCAACCTTTAACAGAACCAAATGTTTGGTTAATTCATAAAGCTCAAAATATTATACAAATTCCTTTGTTCACTCCTATGGATAAATTACTTCATAGAAGAAAAGAAGAAGAAGAAGTAGAAGAGAGAGAGAGAAGAGGAGAGTAGATAAATTTCATATTTTTCTTCTGTCTATGCAAAGAAGTGGAAAGATATTAAGAGGAAAATCATCACTCCTCAAATAGAGTATTTGTATTCTAAACGTTGCAATCAAATATCCATTCTAGGTTTTCTTCCAAATCTCCTCAGTTCTGAGGAGAAAATTTTGGAGCATCCGAGAAGGAAGTCTTTATTATACTATCCCCTCACTTCTCATCTCGACTTTCCTCATTTAGCAAACATGACAAGAAAGGAGGAATTTCTTATTGAAATGTCATTCTCCTCTGCTCCCCACCAAACAACATTAGAACATAAAAAAAGCCATTATAGTGTGTTGATATAACACAATTGAGGGAAGAATTTGGGTTTAAAGTGGATTTGGGACTTTAATTCGTATTATGTGTCAAGGGCAGTTCCAAAACCTAGACAACGAAATTAGTATCCCAAGAAATGACATTAAAATAATTTACTTCCAATGCAACTTAAACCAACTCATCCCCACATGGCCTTTTTTCCCAACCATTTGATGATGTTTCACTATTCCGCTCTATCTAGGGGGATAACAATCCACATGCTACCATATCTAACTTTATTAATCTCAACCGATGTAAGTTTCATACCTTTCCCTTAGCATTATCCTCAATGTGGACGAGATCACAGGTCACACTTCAACACTGATATAATTATTGGAATTTGCTGCACATTGTCAAAACATCTCTGCTCTCATTTTATCTCCAAATGAGGCTAATTCAACCATCTCATCAATATGTTCACTTATAATTTTATCCATTCTTGTCTTGCCACACATCCATCCCGACATTTGCATATCAATCACGCTAAATTTATGAATATTTTATACTTTATTCGCCAAACATTCTGTCTAAAAAATATGACTGGTCTAATAATTGTATAAACTTTACCATTAAAAAGTAATCATCCATTAAACTCAGTCTACCTCGTTATATGATTAAATCATCTTGAAATCACCCCTTTCCAGAGCCTAAATAATGAAAATGTTTTCTTGATTTTCATCACATCCCCACTTGTAGTTTTATTTTGCTGAACCTATATTCCATATTTAATTTTCTGCCTCACTTATCTTAGACCCCCTTGATTTTAGAGTTTCTCTCAGGACCTCCTACTACTTATCGCTGCTCTAGCTTTATCAATTAAAATGATATGATTGGAAAATAGCATAACCACATAACCCCATCCTGAATGTGTTTTGTTGGTTCATCCATAACTAACGCAAAAATACAACAACAACAACTAAGCCTTTTCCCAACAACTTGGGGTCGGCTACATGAATACTATGTTTCCATTCTGCTTTATTTAAGACCATAGCCTCATATGCTAGATTATCATTCCTTACTAACTCTACCCACGTCAACTTTGGTCTTTCTCTTCCCCTAGTATTACCCTCAATGTGAACTATGTTACTCTTCCTAACTAACGCAAAAATATATGGACTAAATGATAATCCTTGATGTAAGCCTAGAAAAAGTAATAATTCACCTGCTTCTTTCACAGTTATTCAAGCTATGATCATAGTTCCATTATACATGTCTTTTAGCATGTCAATGCATCTATTTTTCATTCATTTCTTTTAAAACCCACCACATTATATCTCTAGAAAGTCTATTATATATTCTCCACAAATCTATAAAAACCATATAGAGGTGTTTCTTCTTCTTTTTATATGTTTTCATTAGTCTACTAATAAGTATATAACTTTCATTATTGACCTTGCCAACGTAAATTCATATTGATCCATTGTTTTACTTTTCAATTATTGTTCAAAAACTATCTTCCAAAGTTTCATCGTTTGACTCAGTAATTTGATATCAAGAAAATTTGTGAAACTTTGATGATGTTCTTTATTGTATATATACTGATTCTAAAATATTTTTGCACCACTTATCAGGCATTTTCTTAGTTAATATTATCCTAGAGAACAATTTGCTTAGCCAAGATATACATAATCAATTAAAACTTCCAAGCCTTCATAGGTGGCCATCTGATACTATATCCTTCTCATTTTCTTCTTCATTGATGCAGTTTTAACACACACAACTTGATCCAACGAATTTGATTTCTCTAATCTCTTTAAGGTGATCGTATGCTTCTACACCTAGTTTCTTGTATGATTTTCATTTTACAATTTCTCAAAATAATTTTTCTATCTTTTTGTAATTTCATCATCTTTCCTTAATGCTCTTAGATCCTCGCTCTTGATACACTTAATATTATTAAAATCTCTAATTTTCCTTCACTTAACTTCACAAGTTCGTACATATTCTTCTCTCCAACCATAGTACCTAATTTTGAATAAAGATTGTCGAATGCTTTATATTTATCATTTTTCACTATTTTTTTTACTTCTTCGAAAATTTATATTTTCAAAAAATTATTCATTTCAAATCTTTTGTCAAATATTACAACATTGACTTCTTATTTTATGATGGTTTGGGCATCCTCATTCTCTAAGACTCTCTTTTGAGATTCGAGATTCTTTTAATACATTTGGTCATCCTAATCCACTTTATATTAATTTCATTTTCTAAATTCAATGTTACTCTTTTAAAACGTATTTGTAAATAATTTGATTTTCTTACCTTTCTAATTCAATCTAGTATAAGGTTTATATCTCCATTATCTTTCTCAATTGTCTTTAATATATGTCTTAAATTATCAATCTATGTTACAATCTTAAGCTCACACTCAGGATAACTTTACAGTATTTGCATAAAAGTCAATCTATTCTTATTGTCAGAAATAAGTCAATCTGCCCATATTTAATCCATTTTTAAAAGCTATTAATTGTTCATCTCTCTTATGAAGATAATATTCACACTTTAATAAATTTATATGCCAGCACAATATCTACAAAAGCCTCCCTCACAACATTCACATCTCCAAATGTCTGTTCACTATGCACCATTTCATACCCTCTACAATCGTTTCTTACATAACCATACAATTCCCCCCTCCCCCTCCCCCACCCCAAAAAAAAAATTTGTTTTATCTCTTTCAGATATTCCTTGAATTAATTCTTTTATATGTTCCTAAAATTATGTTTTACTACATTCTAGTTTTGGGGTGCATTATCGCGAATCTAAACAACCTTCCCTTCCAATATAGTTTACGAAATAGAGGAAAGCTAATTACAGTCGACAAGAAACTGTGGTTTCTCAGACGTTACGTTACATTTGTGACACGTGGAGTTCAACTTTCTAAGAATTCTATAGTCATTGTAATTAATTCACAAGAGTCTTTTACTTATAAAATTACTTCAATATCCCTTCTATGCTCTTTAGTCTCCTCCACAAATAAGTTAGAACTTCTGTCTTCTGAATCTCCATTTGTCACTCCCTAAAAAAATGATAAGCAAGATAAACTAATACTACATCTAATGTTCTTATTTATTTTTTTTCTTCATAACTTCTTGCTTGCTAATTAATTAGCAATAATAACAAAACTAATTGAGAAGAGTCATTCAAATATATTATTTAAAACAAATGTAAAAGAAAAAACAGTTTTTTTCTTTTTTCTCTTTTTACCTTCCAAAAAAAGAAAATTTGTCTTGGATGAAGAAGTGGATGACTCTTCTTTTTAATTTGATATTTTGCTAAAGTGTGTGTTTAGTAAAGCTGACGGAAAAATTAATATTTTTTATAATGGAGTTGAAAAGTTAGAAAAGAGCTAAAATATGCAACAAAATGCAAAAGAAAAATAATGTCTTTTTGTCTTAAGTTGGTTGTGAATTTGGATATATATATATATATATATATATACTCAAAATCATATATTAGAATGTCTCTTGTGAATTAATATTGTTATTGTAGCTAATTAACTGGCAAGCAGAAAGTTAAGAAAATAAATAAAAAAGAAATTAAGATGTAGTATTAGTTTAATTTTCTTACTGAAAAATGGGATTCAAAAGAATGAAAGTGGGTCACGATTCACGTCAATTCTAAATTATTTGAGAAGATGAAAGAACAGTATAAAAGGGGTATTGAAGTAATTTTATAAGTAAAAGACCATTGTGAATTAATTACTGTGACTTCAGAATTCTTAGAAAATTGAACTCCACTTGTCACTGAATTAAGGTAGCGACTACACAACTACAGTCGCTTGTCAACTGGGACTAGCTTCCCTCTTACAAAATATTATCCTATCCCCTTCCTAGTTACATACGACTTTTATTAAATTCTTATCCACAGATTATCTCTACTCCATTTCTATGTCTAATTCCTGGTGTAATGGAGTTTTTTCAGTTTCCCTAACTTTGCTCACCTATCCACTTAGTTTCTTGAAAACAAGCTACACTAGCCCTTTTCTAATCATAGAGTCTTCCTACTCCATCCTTTTACCTTCCAATACTCCTATATTCTAGGTCCCTAATCTAAGTCTACTATCTTGGACTAACTTCTTTACCTGCTCATCCAAAAAGAACACAGGAACAGTTTCCTTTTTTTTTTGCAGCATCTGGGCGACTGATTAGATGTCCCTTGCCATTTATTGAAGCATCCAGATGCTAAAACAGTCCTACAAAAGAGGAACGCCCTCTTTTATCACACCCTTCACCCTCTTTTTCATACTATAAAACCACTTCTTTAACTCTTAAACTGATCCCACCCAATAGCTGATTATGCTACATCCTCTTGTATCTAGAGAATAGTTGTTTCAGAGTGAATTCCCCCTATATGCATCCATTCAATTAAATACTGGATCTATTCTGCATATATGGATTGTGTTAAACACATCAACTTTCATATGAAATTTAAATCTGCTTGCAATTTGAGGACATCGATATGGAAAAAATGGAAATTGGGATAGTAATGGGAAAAAAAAGAGAGAGACTTTATGTCACAATGCACGAGATGGAGGAGAGAGCTTCTTGTTTCTCGTAATGCGTTACATTGTCATTTCCATCTACTCTTTTTCCCTTCCTTCTGAGAGAACGAAAAAGGATCTGCAGATAAAACTAGGATGACTCCACTGTCAATCACATCTGTCCACCACGCAGCAAATTGTGCATAATCCCTCTTCAAATTTGAGTCATTGAATAGTTTTCATTAATCTTTATTGGCTTTACAAGAAGATTGTCTCTCCAGGATGCATTGAAAACTGTCAAAGAAAACTGTATTCTGGTGCCTTGATAATTCTATGGGAGAAAGAGTATGATCTTCAAACACAACCTGACCTTTAGTTAATTACGTAGGGATATAAAGAGGAAGACTGAACCATAAATCAAACCACATGAACAAGTTCTTTTTTGGGATTTAATATTTATCCCCAAAAAATCTGGATTTGGAAATTTTGAAAACAGTGTAAGCAATGAGTTGGGTACCTAAGGGCACATGACAGGTCTGTTGCAACTTGCAAGTTCTGTCCAATAATCCGATCCAAAGCGATTAACTTTTGAATCAATCAACCCATCAGCCATCTTATGTTCAAAATCAATTATACTGATTGAAATAGCTAATAATCTATATTATTAAAATAACTAATAATTAATAATATACATTAAATGATTAATCGAGCTACACTTAAATGGGTAAGTTTAGAAGACAAACCTAAAGCCAACTTTATTGGTACAACCATATTTACCAGAAACTGACCCATTGAAACAACCAAAGGGCTCAGGTGAAAACTGTCAACCCAACACCAACATGAAAACTAGCTTTCAAGCGAAGCCAAATTCCCCACAAAAGCTACAAAGATGTGCTGCCTTTCTTCATCATTAGGAAAAGAAGGTCCACGTAGGAAAAACATTAGCCAGTTTTTTAATTTTAAGTTTCTCATGCTTCTCCTACTCCATTGTTTTTCTCCTTTTTCATGTCTTCCTCTCCACCTCTTCCTTCTCAAATGAAACTCCTTAGTTTCAAGGATCGGAACATTCTTCAACTTGTAAATGAAGTTGCCTCCATAATATAATGATGAAATTAACTGATGTAATGAAAGGACATTAATTTCAGTAGATACTATGTAAATTTGCAATCAAAATACACAGAATAGCTGTAAATCAAAAATTAATTTCTTGATGCCTCCAAATTAGTTCTCTTTTTTTTCCTAATTGGGGGACTCACACACTTTTTTGCCCACACCGGGGCTCGAGTCCCTCCCCTCCTCTTTGAGGATGGGGAGGTTATACCATTGGGATACAAATACCTCTTTTCAAAAAATATTTACTTTCAATATAAGTATGAAAGCTCAACAAAGATTACTCCATACAAACTACAGCAAATTAATTTGAATCTATCAAGCTTCCTGAGCCACAATATAGAATGAGCCTATGATTAGCAAAACTCAAACACCATGAGAAATTACAAATACTAAATTAAGCTTTTATCCAAATTCAACGTATGATTTCAAGACAGAAATCTTATCATCAATACATAAAATGAAAATCACTTTTTAAAGTATCAAAGAGAATAACTCACACCTCAATAAGTTTCATGAAGAGAATCTTCAGTGTTGCTTCACCTCCCAAAACTAATGCCGCATCAATTAAGACATCCGCGACAGCTAGCAACATTACAAATTCCATTAGTGTTTTAAAATATTGAATGCAAAACTTTGTAAGCATGAAAATAAATTAAGAGAGAAATAACAATTGTAAGACCCAAAAAATTTACCACACCATATCACATAAAATGGGAAATGAGATGCAGAAAAACATAGTGAGAGGTGTAGCCGTGTAGGACTGTAACCCTCTAATGTAGAGTAGGGCAAGACCCGTCCTTGAACTAGACCTAGACAGGGAGTGGACTTGATAACTAAATTAACTAATTTTAACAAACCTTTAACTAAAAAATCTCACATTCAGCTAAAAATAATACACGTGAAGCATTTCTTCGCTGAAGTTTCTTCAATGCATTTTGCCTTGTTATACAGATGGGGATAGGATATATATTTGAAGAATTGTTCGGCAATGAGCAATGGTGAACTGTCAATCAACCTAAACTAAGGTTTCCTCAACATACAGCCACACTTTACAATAGGAAGATGTGTAATTGGGGATCTAACAACAAATTTGTTAACAAAAAAACATAAGATGTACAAAGCCCCTATTGAAGACGTTGGCATGTAAAAATAGAAGATAATCAACATAGCAAACATGAATAAAACTATAACGTCACTAGTAGAATGAAACAATAATTCGACCTTCTTGGAACTTGCAGGTGAAAATCAAACAACAAATTTACCAGCAACCATCTTTTTGAAATATAGGAAAGAGAATGAGGCAAGCAAAAATTCCAATATCACACAAGAAGTGCAAAATCTACAGAAAATCATCGAGGAAAACAAAAGCATTCTTCCAGATCAATTTTTGTAGGTTGAAAAGTTGGCAACCACTTTGATAGTCTCTAAATGGACTAATAGATGCTCTGGATGCAAGAAACACAGAACGTCAGAATGACGAATGGTGGAGCACCGAGAATCCAATAATGTAAGAAGCCAAACCAAGTTGCATTAAAAATACAAAACGAAGTTCAAGAGGAGGAAGGGGGTCAACGATAAGGAGAATGCAAGAAAAGCAATAAATTTTAACTATGTATGTATATCAAATTGAGTAGAGGCCAAATCTCTCAGGCCTGCAGAACTCATCTATAAACTATCATAAGAAAATGCACCATCACTACTGAAGACCTTGAATTTACTGCCAATGGAAGTAGAGAAAGGCTTAAAGTCAAGCATTTGAAAATTTAAGAGATATAATCTAGTATACTTAATCTGCACATAAATAAGACCTGCTAAAGTCTGCTACCCCTCATGCTGAGGCCATAAAAATACTTTTGCTAAGTGACAACGTAAAAATGAAGAACAAGAAATAATAGATTCAAGCAAAAAGCCTAAAGAAGGCATTGAGGAAAAATCGAGTAGGAGGCCGATCTAGAAAAGAACATCCGAGGTTCTACCTAACTGCATTAGAAGCCAAAGGCATGAATCTTAATACTAAAGCTATGAAACCTTGCATAAGGAGGTCTACTGAAGACAATATAGAGCTGAAATACGCTCAAAAGACATGAGAGCAGAACGCATCTGCTCAACTAGCAGTCTGCATCATGACAAGCACTTAGGTAAGATGATCACAGAATTCATGTTGGTCTCCTCTTGCCTGGTTAATTGAGTTTCAGTTTTTTCTCAAAAATCCTAGTGGTAAGGAGAATGGTGAAATTCCCTTCTTCTAGCTTTCCACTAATAACATGTTTATCTTTCTTCCTCGGAGTAAGATGAACTTCTTACCCTTTACAACTTTATACTTTTGAATCTTAATCCTTTATCTCAGTCACTCATCTTTTCTGGATTTAATCACCTTAAGGGGGAATCCAATTGCTCAAAGGAAAGTTGCAAGAATGATTTGTTTCTGGGAAGAAAGCTTAAGGCTTAAGTCTCCCAATGTTCAGCATGTGCAAGGATAGGGAAGTGCTGGAATTCATCCCCTTAAACTAAAACCCTTAACATCAAAAGTTGTTGGCAGGAAAGCCAAATGTTTGCTACAGAGGAGGCCTAATATCCCCAACGTGCAAGGTTAGAGGAATGGATGCTCATCTATTTCACCATCAAGATTTTTCACACAAAGCACTATGGTTTATAGACTGGTTTACAACAATGTAGAAGGAGGTAATTTTTTCAGGAAGGTGTGGAATCTGTTGATTGAAAGGGAAGCAAGAAGTCTTTGTGATATTTATATGTATATTGATCATGTGATAGTTATATGTCTATCGATCACTTGTGGAATTAATTCTTCGCTTTTCCTCAGGCTTACAGTATAAAAACGTTGTTGGTAAAACCTGGGTATTTAATTTTATTGATTGGTGACATTTTTCAAAGGATTCACAAGTCAAGTTGCTCTCAATTATGGGTTATGAAGCTTCATTTCATGGTTCTTCATGGAAACCATGACTTTGTATAGGCTAAATCATCATAGACCATGAAACAGAATAATTGTTACATGAAATCCATTGGCTGATGAAAAGCAATTAATGCAGAGATGATTAGTAATCTTGAAGGGGACAAGGAAGTGATTCTTTTGAGTTGAAGCAAATGTTAGTGTCTTTTCAGTTTTTAGCATGCAGACTGCAGTGGAGCATGTTTCAAAAAAATGTATATATATATTAAATATAAAAAAAATAAGCAGAATCCCTACTTTACAGTTGCTGAAGCAAGATAAATGTAAGCCACTACCCTAATTGTCAAAGAGATTAGAAGCAGAGAAAACAGTGTCCAATATTTTGTCACATACTAAAAATGAAATTGTGAAGTAATGAAGGAAGAAATTTTTTTCTTTTTCTTTTCTTTCTTTATTTTTTTTATTTTTTATTTTTTTTTATTTTTGGTTCATTTACACAACTAATTAGATGACAGTAGTAAGATTTTTCTGGCAGAACTACATATGAAGAGGATACTGGTAATACCGGAAAACAGATACTTTATGGCTTGGTACAAAATAAAAAATTGGGAAAGGAAAAAAAAACAAGTGAAAATGTTTAACTAGATTCAATATTTAATTGGTTTATATCAGTTAACAGATAATATACAATGTTTTATGCCTTCTCATAGCATCAATAAAGAAGAAAACCCCATAAACCTCTGATACAACATTAACTGTAAATTTGAAGAACTAGAAAGGAACATTAAGAAAGGCAATTACCCAATGTTCTGGGTGTCTGGAGGGGAAGACTGGACCTAACTTTTGGCATTATTTGGTAAACAAACTGACTACTCTCATACCCAAATCCTTGTCCTCAAGATTATAAGCCAGAGCTTTTAACATTCCAGCAATCAATGACTCCTAACTTGAAAGGCACAGCATAGGCCAATAAATAATACATCCTCTATTAAAAAGATAATCAATACCGTATCTAGACTGTTTGAAATCCTTTATGTCCTCCTTTGAAAGGTCTGCATAATCCTGGGGATATTGCACTCTAAAGCTAACCTGCAAGCAAATAATACTAAAGATTTTTACAATGTTTAAAACAAAAATCTTCATGTCATTACGAATATCAGAAAATCGTAGAACTTAGTTGTCAATACAGCTTATTAAGACATTTGTGCAGTTCTTTATCCTTCAACACACAATTAAGACAATTTTTAACACAGAAAATTATATAAATTAAGTTCCACTTGTTCACGAGAAAACCATCCTTTAGGAAATAAAGGATAGTGAGAAATTTATTTAGGAAAAGGAAAAACAAAGGAATAGAACAAGACAAAAAAATTGAATGTGATGCACACGCTTATGACTTATCTTCTGCTAGATGCCCGCATCTCCCCGCACAAACAATAAAAGTTTGAAATGATTTTGTTCCAAATTATATAGAAGATTAGCAATAAAAATTGTTGAAGGATTTAAATATTAAATTGTTGATAGATCAATAGAGTAGATGGTAGTTAACAAAAATAACAGTTTAATTTTACATTAGGAGAATTAAAAAAGGATTTTGGGACACGAGAACATTTCCTTTCCAAAAGTCATTGGGTTAAGACTAAATACAAATTCTATCCAAGAAGACTCACCAAGGAAACGAGTGATTCATATGATGAACGAAAAACCAGAAGCCTCCGGTTTCTCTCTGCTTCAATCATTGCTTCGTTATCAAAAGATACATAGGAATCCCTGGGAGATTAGAACCGTCATATTCAAAATTTGTTATTAAGCACACCAATCAAAGTGAGAACTCTAGAAAAATTCACCTTTCCACCAAGTTGATTTGAAGATTGTGCCAGAAGTTAAAGGTCATGGAAGCAATATCAAATTCAGGGTGTGAAGCAACTTCCAATAATGCATGCACAATTAACATCGATTCATCAGAACCTGCTTAAAAATGATGTTTTGACCAAGAGGAAGTTATATTAGAATGATTAGGAGATCAATGTTACCCACAAAACCAAGGCAAAGATAAAACTTGAAAACTGAGAACACTATAGAGTAATCTAGAGCACAATGGCATGCATTAAATTTTGGGAAAGGGCCTTCTTAGAAGAAGAAATATATACCATTTGCAATCAGTTCAACATATGAATCACCCATGTCAGCAAATAAACGAGCAATGGCCTTTACATCTTCCTCATCCTGAAAATAAAACAACAAAAACATTATCATTACAATTACTGTTATTACGTTTTGCGCTGAAAACTGTTTATTTGTAATGTTTAAAAAAAGCATGACAAACAAAAAAAAAATTACCAACGGACAAGAAATAGAATAATCTTTTAGGGATTGTTATATAGATGATTTTCTAATACAGCCATCACAACTTATTAATGTTTTAGTATCTCACAAGAAGTAGAAAGGCACAACCATTGATGAAATTTGAGATCCACAAAAAAAAAAAAAAAGGTGCAGTATCTTTACCATAAATTTAGGCAAAATTAGCTTATTCAAGTTTACAATTGGCATATAAACAATTTTATTATTGATAAAGACTCGATCTTATATACCATTAAGGCGAGGATGCGAGAAAAAGAAGCATAGCAATATTTTTCTCTACAGAAATCATGGTAAACTTGCTACTGCTCTGCTAAATAAATGAAGTTCAGTATTGCAATATGTTCAGAATAAACAGTTCCTGCTGGAAAGAGGAAATTGTTATTTCTTTGAAATAATAAAAACATATAGCATTTTTTATCAAGATATATGGATTACCAGGAAGAAGAAAGTCGAAGATGTACAGAAAGAAAAACCAAAAAGGTATAGATCTGCTATGAAAGCAGTCAGAGATCAATCTCAATGAGATATTTTCTGAACTTTTCACTTCAGGGGGACTAACAGAAAAGATTCAATCATGAACTATACTCAGAACTTTCCACACTTAGATTATTTGGTGAATGGTGATTCCTTCCAAATAGAGCAAGGGATGACCCCAAATAAACTTATAAATCTTTTTCTTCCTTGAGTTGACATATGCACGTTGATGTATTTGCATCCCTATTTTTTGTATCACATTCATATGTGAAACAAATAGATTCCAAACTCATTTTATCTTGTCCCAGATAAATTGATAAGAAAAGGGCTAGCCTAGTGCAGTAGGCTCCAGCCACTGCGGGGTCTTACCTCCGCATGTGGAGAGGCTATTTCTTGTTTCGAACCTGTGACCTCCAGGTCACAATGAAGCAACCTTATTGTTGCGTCAATGCTCACCACCCTCTATCCTAGACAGAATGAAATGGTGAAAATAATTAATGCATCCGACCTCAAAAAAGAGAGAGAGAGAGGTAAGTTTGTTAAGTTAAACAAGGTGACTCAATGTGATGGTAAATCAAACTCATATTAAATTTCAATAATAATTTGTGCACTAAAGGACTCAAAATATCTTTGATCAAAGGAAACGAAGAGAGCTACAGGGTGCAGAGGACATGTCACCAGGTTAGCTCAACGCTTTTAAGTGATGGGGGTGAGGAGAACTACTCATAAATTTTTTCCAATAAATTTTAAAGAACTTATGAATCCAATGGTTGGCAGCTTATAAAATCAATAATTAAATCGGCAACGTAACATCAAGACATACAAAAATCAAATTATAACAAGAAAACACCTAACAGCATTGTTTATAAAAATATACCATCAAATTTTTGGTTTAGCTTAAATTCCCAATGAGGTTTCGTCTCACAGATTCTTAAATGCTCTTCAATATACCACTGAAAACCTTGGGATTATTCTGTTATATATAACTAAAGAAAGAAGCATTGTTCCAAAACTTTGAGAAGAGATCGGCCAACTGTAAAACTGTTGTTAACAATCAACTGGTCTAAAAGCACAAGCTCTTAAAGAGGATGTATATTTCAACACTCTTCCTCAGGTGGGGCCCTTAGTGAATAGGACATCCACCTTAACTAATTATGTATTAGCACTGAGTTAACAGGTTTCAAATACAGGACCTTCCTTGCTACTCTGCAACCATGGTAACAACCAATTCCTTTAAAGCTTAAGCTCTTGTGAACGAGTACAATAACAAAATTCGATAAGGGCACAGTGTTCTCTTTTTCAAAAAACATAAAGGTAAAGACTATAGTGATAACAACACATTAAGACAGTAATTGGAGCTCATTCCATCTTTGCTCCTCGAGGCAAGATGAAGAACAAACAGACCGTAAAACTCCACTAGGAACTTCAAAAGAACAAGGGAAGGATTGGAAAATGCTCAAAGAGTGCTATGAAAGAGAAAAAAGCATGCCAAGCATCCTCCTTCCATTTCCATTGTTTATTTCAATATCCAAATGGAGCCAAACTAACTGTTGGCTTTTAGATGTTATTTTTCTATATAACCAAGAAGGAAGAAAGAAATTTAATGAATGAAATAGTTTTTTTCTCAAATTCGTAACCTTGAAAAGATGAAATTGAAAAACAAGATCCATTTTCATCTTGAAATACAATGGTTATGGCAACCAAATATCAAACACTTGGAAGAGCAACATTGATGGTGTGCAATATGCTTTGCTAAAATCCCACTAGAGAGCAAATACAGTGGCTGAGAAATGTTTGAGAATGCTTTGTGCTCAAGAAATTGAAATCCCTACGGCCAATGGAAGTTTCTGTCTCAGATATTGAAATGTCACTATCATCAGCTATTGCATACACCATTAATATATAATAAAAAAAAAAAGTTGTTTAAGAATATGAGTTCTTGCATTATCACAAGTATCAAGAAATTGTAAGATTCAGCTACCATAAAAATCTCAATCTACCCAAGTTCTTCATACGCTAGTCAAGCCAGAGTTTTGATACAAATGGCATATAAAGACACTAATGGATGAAAATCACCACTGTATTTATTTACTTGAGTGCCTGATGAGTTTGTTATGATGGTACCATCTTCTGCAGTTCATGGCCCAATCAACCTCCCACTAATAATAATAACACATCAACAATAACAATCAAACAGTAGCAATAATTTCATAAATGTTAAACCAATGCTTCCTTTTTACAGTTTGGGGACGAGAAGGGGGATTGCTCCATCATTTCAATAGGAAGGTTTACCCATCCAAAAGGTAGTCCACTTGGCACCCAACGTAAAAAATATGAAATTCTGTTGAAGTGATACCTTTGAAGAATCTCTAAGCTGTGCTTTAAGACTCATAACTTGAGGCACAATAACTTGAATTAAAGGCATCTGCGCAGAAACGCCACCTGAGTTTCGTGCTGCCGTGTAGTGTATCAATTCAGAAACAACTGCAACAGAAGTTTTTGTCAAGAATGTCTTAGAAATAAGTGAAGAATGTCTCAGACTAGAACAGAAGTTCTCATCAAGTATAAAAGAGATTACAGCCACTCCCATCAAAAACATCATATCATTTCTCTTCATTTTATTTATTTATTTATTGATAAGTTTGGAAACTGCATCATCATAGCACGTGAAAACTCACAGATGCCAACAAGAAAGAAAAACAAAACAAAAAAAGGAAAGGAAAAAGAAAAGAATGAAAGGAATAAATAAAAGAAAAAAGACAACATTTTTTTAAGTTATACACCAAATTACATGTAGAACTTTTTCCAAATAAACTTCCAGAAGTATATGATGAGCACAAGGACGACAAAGTGTAGCGACTCTCAAGCATTCACGATAATTGGTGAAAGTGAAACACTGCGGCATGTTCACAAAATCATGTAGCAGGATTGCTGCAGGTTTCTTTAAGTTGCATTAATCATTTTACTTTGAAATTCATTCTACCAATATTTAAGTAGGCAAAGTAGTGTAGAGAGAGAAGTCAAAGGAAGAGAGAGAGAGAGAGAGAACAAAAAGACGAACAAAACAATAGAAGGAAAAAACAATATAGGGAAATATGAGATTCATAGAACAAAACTGAGTTGTATATCAGTAAAAGAAAAATATAGCACAGGAAGGGAGAAACACAGAGGAAAATATTCTATTCCTAAGTAGAAGGAACTTATGTACAACAGTTCAGAAAAAATGAAAACTGAGGCAAAAGAATATCCTCTCCCATTTTATATTGTATTTCTCCATGGTTCTTTTCTTCTTTGGCTAATTATCATCATCCTTTCGAAGAAAAATTAAAGTGACTCTATCTTCACAGAGCTTTTTACAGATCAAGGTCTCTTAAACCATGAAGCATACCAAAGCCAAGCTAAAGCAAAGAGAACACAACCGAGCTCAAAGATCATGTGCTGCTACACAACGAAGCAAAATATAATCCTTCAATTTGGCATCCAATTGCAGAAACAATACGGCAGTCAAGAGATGTCAAAGTCATGTTGGACTGTAAAGTCATCTTAAGTCTTATCATTGAGCATTCCTTCCACAGTCCCCGCACCTATCAGACCTCCCCCACCCCTCAAAAAAAAAGAAAAACTTCCCCCCTCCTCTTTTTGGTACGAGGGGTGTCCCACTCGCTTTGGTCTCTGATGGCACAAGTAATTCCCGCAGATACATGCCGATATTCCTAGATCCTGTGTATTAGGTAAGTCCAGTCTGCCTAGAGTAGAAGTTCAACTTGAGACCTCCACCACTTTACCAGAGCCTCAAATCCACTCAGCTAAAAGGACATTTTCTGCTGCCCGGAAACACTTATTCTCTAGAAAGCACGGACACTTCGTATAGGAGTGCCGTGGCAGTGTCGGACACTCCTCAGACACGTGTCGGACACTCCTTAAAAATGTCCTAGATTTTTTTTTTTAGGACACGGATAGGACACGCGGCGGGCACGGCAGGGTACATTTTGTAATTTCTAAAAGTGCAAAAAAACCCCTGAACTTTTTCAAAGTTACAAAAAGACCCTTTTGAACTATTTTTTTTTTAGCATTTCAGCCCCTCATCTTCTAAAAGTTGACATCTTGACCCCTTGAAATAACTATAATGACATATATACCATTTAATATGACTATTATGCCCTTTTCTCTATAAATATAGTATTTTCTAAAATCAAAAATTTTTAAAATAAAAAATAGTTAGATAAAATTCCTAAATAATAAATTTAGAAACAAAAAAATAAAAAAGCCAATAGAACTTTATTTAACATAAAGCCATGTTGGTTTATTTGGTATTTTGTATTTAAATTTATTTGATTGTTATTAGAAAAATGAGTAATGCGCAAGATTCTAGTAGTGGGTTTGAATATAATGAACATCATTTTTGAAAATACATTAATTGCTTGATAATAAATTGAAGTATTTGTGGAATTTATTCTTTTTTTATTGTTAGATTTATGGTATTGTGGATATTGGTTAACTTGTTGAATATATATTAATATATTATTTCATAGCCGTATCCCAGCCGTGTTCGTGTCCTATTTTTTTTAAATTTGCCGTCGCCATGTCCGTGTCATGTCGTACCCATGTCCCGTGTCTGTGTCCATGCTTCTTAGCTTATTCTAATCATAAAGTGAAATTATTCGCTACCAGATTAGGAATCTTGGTGTCAGGTCAATGTCTATGGCGTATATTCTAATCATAAAGTGGGATTATTCGCTACCAGATTAGGAATCTTGGCGCCAGGTCAGTGTCAATGGAGTATTTGAAATTTAGTTTTTCCCTTTTCCCAATGAGAACAAAAGGATAACACAAAGGTCTAGCCCAATGCACAAGACTACCGCCACTGAGGGGTCTGGGAGTGTTAGATATACGTAACCTTAAATCTTCATATGCAGAGAGGATGTTTCCTGTTTCGAATCCGTGACCTCCAGGTCACAATGGAGAAACCTTACCGTTACAACAAAAGGATAACATAAATTTTAAAATTTAGTTCTTGATTTTCCATATCAGGAAGACAATTTGTTGTTACATAAATACTGTTGAGAAATAAGCCCACAATCACGAACCACCAAATATTACGATGTGATAATAAGTAAACAAGCACGAAGAAATTTGCAAAAACCCACCAAGAATTATACGTGATTCGGCAAAACAAGCCTACGTCCACGGAGAGCCCGATTTCACTATATAGATTGTAACAGTACAAATTGAAGAATCGTATCAAGAGTACAATCAACTCTCAACCCTTAACCCTTATACACCCAATCTCACTCAAAAGGAAATCACAAATTCTAAACAAAAATTCTCTCTCTAAGTGTTCTCTCAATAACAATGAGAGTATAACCTCTACGCAAGAGTTGCTCTCTCAAAACAATGAGAGTGACCTCTCAAATACAATGAGAGTATTGCCTCTTTTCTTCTCACTCATCTCAACCTATAATATAGGTAACTATTTATAGAGCTCAAAACCCAATTCCTTGGTGGACTGGGATTACAATTCCTTAGAGCCCAAGACTTGCCTAACAAGTACTTTCCTTCCTTGAGACCTAGACTTGCCTACTAAAAAATTACCTAATAAGATACAACTCTATAATAGAAACCTAATCACAATAGGAATTTGAGCCAACTTAACAAATACAAATACAAGATTTTATTTTAGGACCAACTTATTTCTGTAACATAGTACTGACCATTTAGGTATAAATTGATCCTAACACTTTTTCTTGTCTTCTAGGGGGTGGCGGAAGCCGCATGATGATTTTGTTATTGAAGGCTTGGTGCGCATCGCTTTTTTATTCTTATAGTTAGGTTTATGGGATTGTTGGAAGTAAAAATAAAAAATAAACCACTTTCTCAGTTTTTTTTTACTTGACATAATTGGGTCCTTTGGTCCCAACATCGAGTCTAAACTAGCATGTCCGTGTTTTGAGTATTCACCTTCAATTAAACAGATCGTATTCAGTAAGCACTCCACCCTTTATACTCGTCTCGACTTGACACAACACGACCACAGCATAACCTGACAAGATCACCACCCCTACCTTCCGCTGACAAGGAAAAATATTAGCAATCCCCTGGAAACCTAGGAAGCACTCCACATTTGTAATAAAATCACTATATGTCATGTAATTACAGATCCAATAAGCCTTAACTTTGCTCAATTATTGGTATTACATACTTTTGCATTTAATACCCATGTTGCAGTGTCATTGCATAGGCAGAGATACAAACATCTAAAACTGTAGAAAATCGTCAAGGATCAGACCAGACTGACACCTAGGACATAGTAACACAACCCCACACTCATAGCCACGTTCATGTGACGCAGCACACCACCCTCCTATCACTACTTTCGGCCCAAAAACATTAAAATGGACGCTGAAAACTCAAACAGGCTGACCCTTCCCCTTGCGAGGTCCAATATTCTTAAATCTTCCCCTAGCACTGTGTCTTGAAATCCACTGACAATCTTCCTTTAGGCTACGTTTGGATTTGCAGATTTGGACCCAATGAATTTGAAATACTTATCCGAAATCCACATTACATGTTTGGATGACCAATTGACCCAAGGATTTGAAATCCAGTTAAATCCACTAGCAAATTTAATGAACCGAAATTCAAGGATTTCAATATAGCCTGATAGGGCATTATTTCCCAACTCCAAATCGTCCAGGCTGTCCGGACTTCTACTCTAACCCCACGACCATGATTTGGTGATTCTCTCCTCTCCAACTCTTGACCATTTCCGGATTTGAATCTCCCCATTTCCAGTGATGGCCACATTAATACTTCAACTCTTGACAAAGTGATCATATAGGGCACGTCTCTCAAGCCGTTGACTGAAACTCCACTGAAATCTAACACGACAGTCTGAGAAATTAAGCAGGAACCATTGTCAAGACAGAAACAATGGAGGATTTTTTCAGTGCCTTTGATTTCTTGTGATGGATGATGATGATTGTGGCTAAAATAGTGATGTGAATCTTCATTACAAAGATCTTTAAGCTGGGTCTGGGTGCTAAGTCTGTGACCAAATTATGCACTTATTAGTGTTTTTGACACTTGTGGGTTGATTGGCTTACGTATTCAATGATATTAGTGATAGAACTTCAGTTTCTTGGATTTCAGTTATTGGTTGGTATTCAAGTCATGAGTTTGATTGGTGGGTATTCTAGTCATGAATTTGGTTAATGGGTTAGGAGCTATGTAACGGTGATTTAAATCTGTAATAGGATTTCTCTTTCAGACACTGGCCGGCGAGGTGGATTATTGCCTCTGTCGGAGCCGAGCCTCCTAGGAAGCACAGACACACCTAAATGGTCAAAAAATCCGTGTCGGATATGTATCGAACACCAACACACGTTGGACACACCCCCGACACGTGTCGGACACGCCAAAATACGTGTCCTGATTTTTTTTTATTGGACACACCACGGACATGCCATGGACACGTGTCATATTGTTAGGGAGTTTTTAGAAAGTTTTAAAAAGAAAGATACTTTAAAGTGTAAATATGATGACTTCTTTGAATTATTTTAATAAAATCTGGCAGTCATAACATATAATATTTCAATTTTTTTTTGTTTAAAAAATAACTATTATTATTGTTGTGGAGTAGATTCAATTGTCTAGTTCTTTAAACAATAAACTAATTGTTTTTATAGCACATTAATTATTATGATTTGTGAATTTTTCATTGTTAGGTTGATGAAAAATATTGTTACTCTTACAATATAGGATCATATATATAAAAAGAAATATTTATTAGTGGCGTGTCCCCGTCATGTCGCTATGTTCATGTCATGTTGTGTTGTCTCCGTGTCGGTGCTTCCTAGCGAGCCTCCATGGATTTCAAATTATTACTGTAATATATTTCATTATCCCTGATCTGAAATCCAAGGATTTAAAATCCAGTCTCAAATTTAAATTCAAGTTCCAAAATGCAACCATACATCATAATTTTCAATATAGAGTGACTCAGATGCCATTCCAACGTCAACCTTACGAGTTGAGGTATGATGAATCAGGAAAATAATTCTTTAAAAAAATATGTGGCTCATTTGAATAGATCAGAATAATATGAAAATGAGATCAAAGTATCCAAAACCAGTTTCATATCCATAAACTAGGTTATATACTTCACTACACGAAATCCTTGAGCTAATGTGACAATTACCAAATATGTTCTTACTTAAAAAGAAATAATGTAACATGATAAACATATTAGCTTATATACAGAAGATGTTCCATGCATAGCCTAATAAAGTATGCGATAGCAGATGATAATGGAAACTCTAAATGTGTAATCACTACCAGACGAATAACCTACACAGAATATTTGAGGATAAAAAACAGTCTCAACCTCAATGATAAACAAGAATACTTTCCTGACAGCTTCCTTTTTGCCCACACTTCCCTTACGTACTCATGTTTCACCTTCCCCACATAATTGTTTCCTACTACTTGAACTACAAGCTTTATTATCATAAAGTTAATAGTTAAAATTATATAGTAAAGTTGCCCTTGAAATAAACATGTTAGCTCCATGAAACGCGTTGAAACCCTGCATCCTCTACAGAGTTTGTTAATACCATCTCACAGTAACTGATCATAATATTTGCCTAGAATCAGATAAATACCATAATCATTTTTAATGGTGCAAGCAAACAATAGTTGGGATAAAATGTGTATGCCCATGGAGCAATTTTCACAACTAATGGCACTACAGAAGTTCTTACACCCCATCAAAGATGATGTAACATTATAATCACCAATAAAAGCTTCACAGCAACAAAGACTGAGTAATCATATTAATAGCCAAAAAGAACAAATTTAGCTAGTCAATTTGTCGTACCATTTACTGATGCCTCTAAAAGCATATCAGAATTCAAGCTAGAGAGAGCTGCAAGCACCAATGGGTGAGAAGCAAGGGTAGAAGGAGGGATCCTGAAACCAACATATATTCAAATAAGAGCATCATCATATTCATCAGAGAAAGGAATTTATTCAAAAAAAAAAAAAATTATAATGACCAAATGTACCATCATAATGAAGAAATTTAAAATCAAAGTTTCATAAGAATTAGCAGATCCCTTTCTTTGAGCCTATTTCTGTTAATTCTGGGAATAATGACTGCTCATTTGATCAAATTATTGAAGTATTTAACATATAACCATATACTTCTAAAATCCTATCTTCCACTCGACTCTTTACCACACAAAGCAATGATGAAGGCTCAACATCTCATATTAGAAAGGGTTTAGACTATATATAATAGGATATAAATAACAGTAAAGCAACTATCCAAGGTCCTGAAAGAAAGGATTCTTTTATGAAGCTTAAGATATTCTTCTTTAATCATTAGATATCTAAAACTGATCCAACTATTATAACATTAGTTCTTGATGGAGTCATTAGTGTACCAAAATTAAATAAGACGAAGATGTCAAAACATCCATGGTCAAGTAACAAGTAACCCAACAGCCTAAATTCTCCTTGGGAAAAGCATAGAATGTATGCTTCTACCCATGCAGTACCTAGGATGATTAATGCTATGTATACCAAATAATTTGTCCAAAAAGTCCTCAATATGTGACCAGGACAATCACAACCACCATAAAGACATAAACCACCAATACAAATTTAGGCTACACATATCACCAAATATTTTCTAGGGCAACCAATTTTGTGACAACCAAAGTTTCGAATTTCTGGACATCCAAAGCTACAAAGAAGAGAAGCTAATACCTATGCCTTAGCCGAAGCCAAGAAGCAAATGCCTCAAGAACCTGCAAAGTAATTAGATAATCAGAAATCCAAATGAGAAAATAATTCAAAAGCTAGAGTTACATGTCCTCAAGGTCAACTTTATCTGTGACAAGATTGTTCTATTTTCAGAATAAACCATAAAAAAACATAACATGAACGTACATCACTGCTAATAAACAACCGCAACAATAAACATCAGGAGAAGAAACTGAATACAGCCATTCAAATGCACAACAAGAGATTCAAAACATTTGAAGGTTCTTTAAAGCCCAGGCCACCAAAAGTGACTTGATATGGAGATAACAGCAAAATCAATTCAAGTAGTGTGACATTTTACCCAAGTGTGTGTTTGTTGTGTAGAAACACTTAGGTGTTGGTGACAATGAAAGCTCCACAAGATGATGATCAACAGTCTCAATAATAATTCACCATCTAACATAACATGCAAGATATGAAAACAAAAATATGCTCTCTATATGATTTCTCAATAATGTGTAGAGATCTTCCTGTATATTCTCTGCATGTTTATCAGAGCTTAGAGATTTTTATATAGTGCTTTCGGCATTAAGTTCAAGGAACGGTTATCATTAAGCCCTCCTGGTCATTGAAATTCATGCTATATTATCGTCATCATCCAAGATGAACATAGCAGCAGATCAAATAAGTTTCTTCGCCCGCAATAGTGCTTCAGTGTTTTGATCACTCTAAGAAATGGCTATCGTTAGGTGATTGTGTTAATGTGGATCAGTGTTGTTGGTGATTCCAAGGCACTGAAATCAGAGGACACTAAGCGTTGGAGAAAAATCAACTGGAAGTGATTCCAAAGGCACTGGAATCAGCGACTTATAGAGAACAGTTCTGAAGACATTAGAACTCATATTCTCTCTATTATAGTGGATTAGTTCGCCTAAGACGACATTGTCTCGTGTTTTTCCTCACTGAGTTTTCCGCATAAGAAATCCAGGCGTCATATCTCTCCTCGCTCTTGATTTTGTCTGTTATTGCACATTGGCTTATTTGGTCTGCATTTTAACTCACTAAAAATCAGATTAAATTTAAAAACAAGCAAAAGAGCAAACCAGACCTATTCACCCCATCTAGGTCTGTCTAACAAAAGAGATGTTTCACAACCACATCCGCATTGTGCAACTCCCAATAGGGTTACACATATCCAAATTATGTGCATAACAGGCATATAAAGGGAAAAAAAAGACAGACATGAACCTTTTTCAAACTAAAATGAGTCCCAGTAGGGCTGTAGCGACCTCAGAATTCCTTGTTTCTCTCCAATGCTGCCACTCTCTCTCTCTCTCTCTAAGCCACTTCAGTTTCCACCATAACCCAGTCCATTGGGACCTCTACCATCTTACATGTAACACTACTATCACACACAATAAACCCACAGTAAGGAAGAACTAGAGGTGTTCCGGATTGAAGAAAAACCCAAGGAAGAACTAGAGGTGTTCCGGATTGAAGAAAAACCCAAGAGCAAGAGGAGATAAGAAAATCGTCATTTAAAAAATGAGTGGAGGAGATAAGAAAATCGTCATTTAAAAAATGAGTGGAGAAGATAAGAGAGTTGGATGGCAAAGAGGTCTTCCAAGCCTCTTAAATTATAGGAGGGTTAGAATAGAAGTAAAGAGATAAGATACAAAAAGAATGGATAGAAAGCAAGAAATCAAGAGGAGGAGGAGCGGAAGTAGGAGTTTCAATCTAAAAGCAATTTTGGGCCAAGTCAACCAATACCAAATTCTTAAAAGATTAACAGCAAGACCATAGCCCATCATCTTGGAGGGTGCCCGAGTATGAGAACTGAAAAGGAAAAGAACAACATATTGTGTAAGCATTTAGCTTCTAAAAAAAATTTTAAGCCTAGACCCTTCAATTGTGTGCTTACCATTTAGGCACAAACTTGAAATGAATCTTAATTCATAAAAGGAAAAAAGATATTTCAAATAACTAAAGAAGCGTTATCTTATTAAGCATAAGTCAGCCAGTAGGCTCCAGCTTGTATTCTTTCTTTTTTTTTTTTTTTTTGGCATTATTATTAAGTAAAGTGTTAGCAGGCTCCAGCTTATATTACTTACTGGGGATTAAATATTAATCCATTTTTCACCGAGAGGCCAATTCATCTGCCAATTAGAACCCTAAAAACAACTAAAACATCTTTAGCCCACTACAATAACTAGTTAGGAATCAAATTCACTTCCAGAAAGTTGAATCTTCTAGAAGTTATAATTATGGCAATATTAATTACATGCACAACTTTCTTTGTTTTACACCACTATGAATAAAGTCATCATTCAATGTCAAACAAATAAAGTTGATCGAAGATTAAAGAGATTATCAAAAACCACCTAAATATTGGACTTAAAAGCAGTAAACTGAAGCTACGATTCATTTAAAGGGGAAAATTGAACCAGTTATGCTATCAACGAGACTAAAAGTTAAAGATTCAGCTACTTGCTTCCACCACACCAAAATTCAGAAGTAAGCTTATAGAAACCAAATAACCAATATAATAAAAGATCAAATCTAAGTGCAAAAAATAAGTAGTGCTATGTAAAATAGAACAACACAGAGGAAACCGCAAGAAGAAGAGCTCCCACCTGCTCCTTAAGTTCATTAATATTCAAACAAGCAGTCAAGATGTTAAGAGCAACCTCCATTGCAGAAGCCAATTCTTTTTCAAATTGGCGGCGTCTATCAGGACGAGCTGCTATCTTGTAGTTGAAAACTTCCTAATGTGAAGACAAAATAATTATCAGTAACGTCCAGCACACAATATGATAAAAAATATATGGTAACAGATTTTTATGGCAATCAATATGTATAGTAGATAAGCATCTCATCTTGACTGTACAAGATGCTAATATAATATGTAGAATATATGTAGGACACATACAGTGTCATTATCAGCACAATTTGACTGTTCTATCAGTTCTTACAGTAATTTATAATTTATATCTTGACTGGTCTGTTCTATCGTCAAAATATAATTTATACTCCTGCTTTCAAGGTATATCACAATCAAAAACAAACCAGTCTTTCTTCATGTTTTCCTTTTTCCTCTTTCAAAAAAATATTCCCCATTATACTCCGGATCTGACAATTCATTCATGTCCTATAAACTAAGGAAACATGTTTATATATTTACTATAAGCGCATGTATGGAGCATTCACCATGAAAGGGAACACTTCTGTAACTTGAAAAGACAGGCATTTAGAACCCCCAAAAAATGTACTCGATTACTGATACATAACACATTTTACATATATAGTTAGAAAAACGGTTTAACATTCAAATTGTGCAGCTACAAGTCCACGATTGTATTGCATATAATATATTTCACTCCCAATCATTTGTTCTTTGATGAGTACAAGGACATGCTTCTTCATTTCCCAAATTAAAAATATTTTCACATATAGTTTATATCTGCTCATCCTATTTTATATTAAAAACTATCTTACAGTACACAGAATGCACAATGCATGGGAAGAACTACATGGATCGATACTCTATATAACATGGAGATCTAAAGAAGCAAAAAGGAGTCTCGTATTTTAGATGGAATGTAATCAAGACTTTACATACAAGTATAGGGACAAACTAAAAGAATTCACTAAAAGCCAATCATTCAAGCAAACCCTAAATTTATTAAATAAAAATGATTTCGTGTCATAATAAAGCCACTTTTGAAGGATAAAAACTCTGCCTGTGACATCTTTACATAGCCAGTCCCAAGCCCGGATAAAGAGAGAGGGTTGCATTAGGTTGACAGCGAGTGTAAAACTTTTGTCATGACCAATATGAACATGAATCCTAAGAATATGCAGTTAAAAAGCAGAATGGAAAAATAAAATTCATGTAGCTGACCCAAAGTAGTTGGAAAAAGGATTTGTTAATTATTGTTTTGAAGGATAAAATTTCTCTGCGCAAAGGATCATTAAATAGGGATAATAGTGCCCCAATCTCTAAGAAGGGCACCCTAGTTCTGAACATTTACTAATTCAGAATACAATGCCAAATTTACAGGTGTGCAAATTGAATTGAAGATGATATTAAATAGAAGTAAACAATTAAAAAAATTGCGATTTCAGATTCTATTTTTTTTTAAAGTTACTTAAAAATGAAGTCAAAGGACAAATTTGGGCGGAAACCCAGTAGATCAATGAAATTCAGAATAAATTTTAGTGAATAGAAATATTTAAAAATACACCAAAAAATTTGATATAAATGATACAAACGAATATAATTTGAAGACAACAAAAAAAAAACCCTGAAAATTCACCTTATAAAAACCATAAAGGACCGTCTACCCTTGAATACAGAAAATGACATAAAACATTGTCCCATATAAATTATGAAATGATCTTAGATCTTCAATAGTTAACTTGAAGTTGGAGACATCGGCTCCCTTCAATTGGTTTACCACTTCAACTCAGATACTAGAACTCATAATATAACTTTTTTTATAAATAGAATTTCAATGAAAGCGCTCAAAGGGAAACGCACCAGAGGAACAACTATACAAAAGGAAGCCCTATACTATCACACTATCCAAAAAATCAACATAATACATATGCGCCCTTTCACCCAAAAAAATAAGGAACCCAAAATAGTGTGCTTCAGAACCCAAATTGGTACTTTCAAATCCTCAAATGATCTCCTATTTCTCTCCCTCCACAAACCCCACCAAATGCATAACGGGCTAGCCCTCCAAGCATCTTGAGCTTGTTCCCGCTGAACAAACCCTCCAAGACTCAAGAGCTTCAGATGAACTGGCAAGAACCACCCACTGCACCCCACGAATAGCCAAAAACATAAACCAAATGTCTCTTGCAATTGGGCAATGCAATAAGAGATGACCGCCAGTCTCTTCACCTCTCTTGCACATGCAGCACCAATAGACCACAATTTGACGCCTCTTCTGCAAATATCCATGGTTAGGATTCTTCCCAAAGCCACTATCCACCCAGAAAAAGCCACCTTGAGAGGGGCTTTTGTCCTCCACAGCATTTTCCATGGAAATGACATATTTAAATCTCCTTGAAGAACTGGTAGAACAGTTTAACTTCAAACAGACCGTACCTAGCTCCTATCTAGCACCACATATCATCACCCTCCATGTCCATAGCCTATTGATAAATCGATCCAAAGAAGGTTATAACCTCTTCCAACTCCCAGTCCTAAACCGATCTGGCAAATTGGACACCCATGTCACAACACCGTTATCATGTCAGTTTATAGTTGTTTAAGGCTCAGGGTGCGAGGCAAGGCAAGGCACAGGCTTGACTGAAGCGAGGTGCAAGTTAAAAAAGTTTAGAAAATCTAATTGTTGACCCATAGTTGTCAAAGGCGCGCCCGATGTGCGCCTCAACCAAGGTCAAGCCAGGCCCCTTCAATAAGGAGCGCGCCTTTACATCTAAGGCCTTAGGTGCGCCTAATATAAAACACTTATTTTTCTCCCCCTACTTGTTAGCATGTGATGTATTTTTGTGTTACGGTGGACTCTAACCGTATAATATAGTCCCTAACAGTAAAAGAAATAAAAAGGGTCAATCAATAGATTGGATAAAATCAGTCAATTTAGGGACGACTTTCTGGAAGTTAATACACAATGGGACGAGTTCTCCGACAACTTCTTCTTTTGTTTCTTTTTTTTCATCCTTATTGCTTTGTTTTTTATTCTCTGTTCACTTTTTTTTTCTTTTTATGGTCTTTCTATTCTTTTCTCTCTCTCTTTTTTTTCTTTTTTCTTTTAATTTTTTTATGAACTCTTAATATGTTTATGTTTTGTAGTTTGTTTCTCTAATGCGTATAACAGTTGCTAAAGCATATTATCACAAAAAAAAACACTGAAAATGAAATTGGAATTTTATTTTAATTTCAAGTTGCGCCTCGCTTCAGTCAGTCTCGCGCCTTGCCTTGCGCCTCAGGCTCCAAGTGGCCTTAGCGCCTTTGTGCGCCTTGAGCCATTAACAACTGTGTTGACCTCAAAAATCAAGATCAATGGCCTTAGATACATTAACTTAGGTTTTGAACCCAATTGACCGACTTTATAAAGCTTTGTCATGCATAGTTACTCTTTTAGGAACTTGGCTCAGAAATTTGGCTAAGTGTTGGATTTTGGGGGCAAAATCGTAAATATACATTTTTTTAATGAATTATGAAATCAAAAGTCCCGATAATTGTACCTGATGATTTTTCATTATCATATGAATTTTCTCAGTACTAAATGACTTGATTTGATTATTCAAATTGCAAGATGATTTTTTAACTCAAAGCTAAGAATTCCATTTTGTACTAAAACTGAAAAAATCAAATTTTGATCCATTTGGAATTTGATTTTGAAACTATTTTTATTGAATTCAAATGGGGATACTTTGCTTATTTACATTGAATAATTTATGAGAGATTTAATTAAATGTATGTTATGTTGTGGCCCGAATTTTGTCTCAGCCTGGGTTGCAACGCAACCCATTTTTGACCTGAAAAATGGGCTTTGTGTGGCCTTGAACCACCAAAGCCATGGGGTACGGGGGTAGCGGCCCCGAGAAAAATTTTATGACCCATTTTTTGTTTGCGGGTTTTGGATCCAGATTAGGACTCTCTATATAAGGGCATCTAAGGGTTTGGAGTGAGAAATGAGAGAAAACACTAAAAATGCATAAAGAGGGTGAGAGCAAGAGCTAGGGTTTGGGGTTAAAACTTGTAATCTCCTGATTTTTGCATAGTGAAAACTTTTGCCGGATCTTCGTCGTGGACGTAGGCACATCGCCGAACTACGTAAATTTTTGTGTTCTGTGTTGTGTTTGTTTCGTTTTGTGCCATGTTTCGTGATTATGCTTGGTTCGCAACTATTTTCCACAACAAATTGGTATCAGAGCTTTCGGTTCTAAGCTGAGATGTCAACCAAGTTTATGGAAATCGAGAAGTTTAACGGCATGAATGACTTCAACTTGTAGCGGGTTAGGACGCAAGCCATGTTGGTTCAACATGGGATATCCAAGGCATAGTTGTCAAAGGCGCGCGAGGCGCGCGCCTGAGGCGCGGGGGAGGCGCAGCCTTTGCGCCTAGGGTATGCCCAGGCGAGGCGCCTTCAAAGAGGTGAGCGCCTCAAGCACAGAGGCGCGAGTCGCAACTGAGGCACAAGGTGCGCCTGAGGCGCGAGGCGCACCTGCTGAATCTATTTCACTCACTTCGGAATTTGTTTTTCTGTGTCATTTGTTGTTAATTGCCATGAATATGCTTTTTATTTGCTCTCAATTGTAGTTGTTCTACATTGTTTCACTCACTCACTACAAAATGTAATATTTTTTAAAAAAAATTCAACTTGCGCCTCACTTTAGTCAGGCCCACGTCTCGCCTCGCGCCTCAGGCTCCAAGAAGCCTTAGCGACTTAGTGCGCGTTAAGCCTTTAACGACTATGATCCAAGGCGCTGAAGGGAAAGGATGCACTGCCAGAAAAGTGGAAGAACGATAAAAAAGATAAGGCTATGGACAAAGCACACAGTGCAATTCTGTTGTGTTTGAGTAACGAGGTTTTGTGAGAAGTTTCATGAGAGACTACGACGGATGGGCGGTAAAGCAAGTTGGAATCCCGTTATATAATGAAGTCTCTTGCGAATTGCTTGTACCTAAAGAAGCAGCTAGTCACTCTTCAAATGCAAGAAGGTTCATCTCTGAAAGACCACCTTGACAAAATTAATGTTGTCATCATGGATTTGAAGAATATTGATGTTAAAATATAGGATGAGGATCAGGTTATTATTCTATTGTGTTTTGTACCACCCTCATACGAGAACTTTGTCAATACGATGATGTATGGCAGAACTAATTTGTTTATGGAAGACGTGAAGGCATCTTTGAATTCTAAGGAGTTGTAGAGAAGGACGTTTGAGGGCAATATAGAAAGTTCGGTAGAGGGCTTGGTTGTTAGAGGGAGAACAAATCAGAAGAGAGGGTCTGACAGCAGAGGTCGTTCTAAGCCTAAGAACAAATTGAAGATGCTGAAATGCTTCACCTGTCACAAGGAAGGGCACTTCAGGAAAGACTACCCGAAGCGCAAGAAGTTAAAGGGAAATTCCTCTGAAGTCATTGGGGGGACTATTGCAGAGGGTAGTGATTCAGATGGAGGTAGCGTTCTCACAATTTCTGTTTGTGGCTCTAGCGATGAGTGGATACTTGATTCGGGTTGTTCGTATCACATTTGTCCTAACATGGTCTGATTTACCTCTTATCGTTCCATTGATGTCTGGTTTACCTCTTATCGTTCCATTGATGGAGGGAAAGTTCTGATCGAGAATAATGTGTCATGCAAGGTTGTAGGTATCGGTACAGTTCGAATCAAGATGTTTGACGGTATAGGGAGAACACTAATTGATGTCAGGCATGTTCTAGAACTGAAGAAGAATTTGATTTCCCTGGGTATGCTGGATTCCATCAGCTACAGTTACAAGGCTGAAGGTGGCGTCATAAGGGTTTTAAAGGATGCTCTTGTGATGATGAAGGGACTAAAGCAGCATGGCTTATATGCTCTGCAGAGTAGCACAGTTACAGGTTCTGCTATAGTATTGTCCTCGGATCTTGATTTAGATACTACCAGGTTGTGGCATATGCGACTGGGGCATATGAGTGAGAGGGGTATGGATGTTCTGAGTAAGCAGGGTCTGCTTGGAGATCCAAAAACCGGAAAGTTGGATTTATGTGAGCATTGTGTCTTCGAGAAACAGTATAGAGTGAAGTTAGTATGAGAATTCACAGGACCAAGGGCACAGTGAATTATATGCATTCTGATCTTTAGGGTCCTTCTCAGGTTAATTCACATGGTTGTGGATGACATTGATTGATGATTTTTCTTGAAAAGTTTGGGTTTACATTCTAAAACACAAGAATGAGGCATTTGTGACGTTCAACCAGTGGAAGTCCTTGATTGAAAAGCAGACTGGAAAAGAGGTTAAACGATTAAGGACAGACAATGGTTTTGAATTCTGTGATAGAGAATTTAATAAATTCTACAAGACTCACGAGATTGTGAGACACCGCACAATGAGAAAAACTCCACAGCAGAATGGAGTTGCAGAACGGATGAATAGAACACAATTGAAGAGAGCACAATGTATGTTGTCCAATGTTGAGTTAGACAAAGTGTTCTGGGCTAAAGTTGTTTCCACAGCTTATTTCTTGGTGAACCAATCTCCATCGACTATAAGACTCCAGAGGAGGTATGGCCTAGTTCTCCTGTTAGTTACAATAATATGAGAATATTTGGATGTCCTGCATATGCTCATGTCAATGAGGGGAAGCTTGAACCAAAGGCTAAGAAGTACATGTTTCTTGGTTATGAGCCCGGGTCAAGGGATATAGATTGTGGTGCCCAGATGCTTCGAGAAAGAAATTACTTGTTAGCAGAAATGTGACCTTTCATGAGTCTGCGATGCTTACCCCATAGAAGGAGGAAGTTGATTTAGCTAGAGCTCAGGGTGTCAGTAAGCAGGTGGAGCTATCAGAGGTTCAGTTAGAGAGTGTTCCTGCTCAGTCGAATAATGAGCAGGTGCAGTTTCAAGTTGAGGAAGAAGATGCACAATTGAAGCAGTACAACGTGGCTAGAGACAGACAGAGGAGGAAGATTAAGCTAACTCAAAAGTATGGCTTCTCATATGCTAATTCGATTGCTTATGCACTTAGTGTGGCAGAGAGTATTGATGAGTAGGTACCGTGTACTTATCATGAGGCCATCACAGGTGGAGAGTCAGCACAGTGGTCTGTTGTCGTGAGTACGGAGATTAAGTCTCTTTGTAAGAACAAGACTTGGGAGCTAGTCAAGAAACCTAAAGGCCAGAAGATTGTAGGTTGTAAATGGGTCTTCAAGAAAAAGGAAGGCACTCTAGGAGTGAAAGATACGAGGTACAAGGCACGCTTGGTAGCGAAAGGCTATACACAAAGGGAAGGGGTTAACTTCAATGAAGTTCTCTCTCCTGTTGTGAAACATAGCTCAATCCGAGTGTTACTTGCTATGGTTGCTCTGTATGACTATGACTTAAAGCTTGAGTAGCTTGATATCAAGACTGCGTTCTTGCATGGAGAGTTAGAAGAGCAGATTTATATGCATCAGCCTGAGGGGTTTGAGATTCTGGGAAAGGAAGACATGTTTGTATAGAAATATATAAGAGAATTCTTTATAGAAAAAATATGAGAGAAAATTCTTCTCACCTCGTTGTTCTAAGATAGACAAGAATACCAGAATAAATAGGAGAGGATACCCACACAATTAGGGAACTCAACTCCTTGATTCTAGAAGTAAAAATAGAAACTCCTTGATTCTAGGAAGTGACTAAGCCATAAATCAAGGAGATGCATGGAGATTTGGATACTAATTATCCACCTCTTTTTATTTTGGAAACTAATAAATAAGGAAATGCAATCCGAGATTTCCTCTTATTGCACACCCGAAATTCCACACTCCTCAAGCTGGGCAGTAAATGTCAATCATTCCTAGCTTGGAAAGAAGAACCTCAAAGTGATATCGGTTGAGAGCCTTGGTGAGGATATCTGCAGTTTGGAGACTTGAAGGAGTATAGATCATCTTGATGATTCCCTGATCAATCTTCTCTTTGATGAAGTGACGATCAATTTCAACATGTTTAGTTCTGTCATGGTGAACCGGATTCTTCGCAATACTGATAGCAGCCTAATTATCACACAACATTTTTATTGGGCTCTCAGTAGTAGTTGTCAGTTCATCTAGGAGTCTTTTGAGCCACATTCCTTCACATATTCTGTGAGCCATAACCCTGAATTCAACCTTGACACTACTTCGAGCTACTATTGATTGCTTCTTACTTCTCCATGTTATGAGGTTTCCCCACACATAGGAACAGTAGCCTGAGGTAGATCTGTGATCAGTTAGGGATCCAGCCCAGTCTGCCAGTTTGCATCTGAGAAGATTTCCAGGCTACAGTTTGTCCCCTTTTTGAAGAAAAGCCCTTTCCCTGGAGTCTTCTTGAGATATCTGAGAATTTTTTAAACTGCTTCAAAGTGCTCATTAGTAGGGTTATTCATAAACTGACTAACCACACTAACAGAAAAACTGATATCTGGTCTTGTGTGGGTCAGGTAAATCAGTTTACCTACTAGTCTTTGGTACCTCCCTTTGTTAACCTGAGCAGAGCTTCCCCTCAGGTCGAGTTTGTTGAAAGGGGCCATAAGTGTATCTGAAGGCTTACAACCGAGCATACCTGTTTCTTGAGCAAATCTAGTGTATACTTTCGCTGAGAGACAGAAATGCCTTTGCTGGAACGAGCCACTTCCATGCCAAGAAAATATCTCAGTGCATCGAGATCCTTGATTTCAAATTCCTTTGTAAGAATACTCTTTAACAGTCTTATCTCTTCTTCATGATCTCCTGTCAAGATAATATCATCCACATATACAATGAGGATAGTAAGTTTTCCTTTAGGAGATTTTTTTATGAACAAGGTGTGATCTGATTGGCCTTGAGTGTATCCATGCTTCTTGAACGCTATAGTAAATCTCTCAAACCAAGCCCTTGGTGACTGTTTAAGGCCATAAAGAGATTTCCTTAGTCTGTAAACATGGTTCGTATTGCTTGAGTCCTCAAAACCAGGACGAATCTCCATGTAGACTTCATCTTCCAAGTCTTCATTAAGGAATGCATTATTAACATCAAGTTGGTGTAGGGCCAATCCAAATTGGCTGCCAAGGATAGAAGTACCCGCACTATATTTAACTTAGCGACTGGGGCGAAAGTTTCCTAATAATCAATCTCGTAAATTTGAGTGAATCCCTTGGCTACCAGTTTAGCCTTGTATCGATCAACACTTCCATCTGTCTTGTACTTAACATTGAATATCCACTTGCATCCCACAGGTTGTTTGTCTTTGGGAAGTTCTGTGAGTTCCCAAGTACCATTCTTCCCAAGAGCCCGAATTTCTTCATCAACTGCTTCCTTCCATTCAAGGTGCTTTAGAGCCTCTTGTATGCAGCTTGGAACATCTATGCCGGACAAAGTTGAGGTAAAAACATGGTAAGAGAGAGACAGTCTCTCATATGTCACAAAGTTTGAGATCGGATGCCGAGTGCATGACCTAACACCTTTCCTTTGAGCAATAGGAATATCAAGATCATTACTAGGGTAAGAATCTGTGTTACCTTGAGTAGGAGTGACTGGATTTGGAGCGGACGCTTGGTTCTGTTCAGGAAAAGTGAGTTGATCCACCTCCTTGTGAGTGGCGATTTGCTTTCTTGAATAAGCAATCCCTTTAAATATCCTTGATTTTCCTTGTTGGGTCAGAACATGAGGACTTTGTGGAGTGGGTTCAGAATGAACGTATAGTTCGGGGTGTTGACTCAATTAGAATAGGCACATTTGGAAGAGTGGTGGAGTTACCCGGAGGAGATGAACTTGAGTCGGTGGAAGGTATAAATGGGGTATCCACATCTTGCCAAAACTGATATTCTTCTGGCATTATGGAATTCTCCCCCTGAATATGAGTTTTGGAGTAGAAGGGCTGATTCTCAAAGAAGATGACATCCATTGAGTTATAGAACTTCCGAGTAGTGGGAGAGTAACATTTGTAACCTTTTTGGTGAGGAGAGTATCCAAGGAATAGACATTTTATGGCTTTGGGATCTAGTTTATTTCTCTGATGTGGAGATATGTGGACAAACGCTGAGCAACCGAAGACTTTTAGTGGCAAGGACGAGATGAGTCTAGATTGAGGATAGACTTGAGTGAGTACCTGGCATGGAGTTTGGAATTTCAAGACTCTTGAAGGCATACGATTTATGAGATAGGCAGCGATAAGAATAGCTTCCCCCCAGAAATGTTTTGGGACATGACTTGTGAACATGACAGAACGAGCAACTTCTAATAGTTGTCGATTTTTCCTCCCAGCTATCCCATTTTGCTGTGGGGTGTGTATGCAAGAACTCCGATGAATTATCCCATGATCAAGGAGATAATCCCCAAGAATAGAATGAAAGTATTCATTGGCATTGTCCGTTCTGAAAATCTGAACATTGGCAAGGAATTGAGTTTAGATCATTGAGCGAAATTTTTTAAAGATTGGTCCTGCCTCAGAGTTTTCTTTCATAAAGAATATCCAAGTAACTCTAGAATGATCATCAACAAAAGAGATAAACCATCGGGTTCTTGTAATACTATTAACTCGAGAGGGTCCCAAATATCACTATGTATAACTAAAAATGGTTGTGATTCCTTGTATGATTGAATTAGATAAGTATTTCGAGTATGTTTGGATAATTGACAAATTTCACACTGGAAAGACTTTAAGTTTTTTCTAATAAATAAAGAAGGAAACAACTTTTCAAGATACATGAAACTTAGGTGACCTAATCGAAAATACCACAACATAATTACACTTTCATTATTGGAAACTGGAACAGAATTAGAATTTATAACAGACTCTCTGCACTATGAGCACTTCGAGATTGTTTTCCAAGTTGATTATCATTCTTGAGGAGGTAGAGCCCTTCACTTTCCTTAGCATTGCCAATCGTCCTCCCCGAATCCAAGTCCTAAAATTCACAATGAGTAGGAAAGAATTTAGCAACACAATTCATATCTCTAGTAATTTTGCTAATGGATAAAAGGTTACAGGTAAGAGTAGGAACCAATAACATGGAATTTAATACAAGGGTCTTTGAGATGCTAATTGACCCAATACCAGCCACAGTGGATAGAGAACCATCTACTATTCTCACTTTGTATTTTTCAGAACACAAGTTGCACTTTTGGAATAAGGAGGCATCCCCAGTCATGTGATCAGATGCTCCAAATTCAATAATCCATGAAGTTAGATTCTTGATTTTGGCTCCAAGAGCACTTAGGAATGTACCTTTTTGTGCTACTGAAACTGTGCTAATGATTGGTGTTGTTGGACATGACTGAAGTTGGTTGAACATCTTCTGCTATTCTTTGCTGAAGGGTGCAGCTTCAGTTGTTGGTTGGTCATCTGTAGTGGTTGCTAGACCGCGGCCTTCTCTATCTTGAGATGGTTTATTTGGTTTCCAGTCAGCTGGCTTTCCACAAATTTTCCAACATGTCTCTTTGGTATGTCCAGGCTTGCGACAGTGATCACACCAAGGCCTGCCTTTGCGAGTTCGATTGTCACTGGTGGGATTCATTCTACGAGTTGCAAGAGCCAAACTTTCTGGAATATTTGCAACGCTTGGAGTGCTTTGATTTCCCATCATGATCTTCTTCCTGCTTTCTTCTCTACGCACCTCTGAGAAAGCTTCCCGGATTGAGGGCAAAGGCCTCATCCCGAACACTCTCCCCCTGACTTCATCAAGGTTTTTGTTTAGACCAAGTAGGAATTTTGAGACTCTCTCCTTCTCAACTATTTTCCTATATTTGGCTGCATCTCCAGGGCAATCCCAGTCAAGTTTTTCGAAGACATCCAATTATTGCCAAAAATGGGTAAGAGTGTTATAGTATTGTGTGACGGAGAGATCCCCTTGTCGCACATCTTGGAGATTGCTTTTAATCTCTAGCAATTCTGCCGTATTGTCGTTGTCGGAGTAAGTCTCCTTCGTTGCATCCCAGACTTCTTTTGCGATTCCATATTACATGAAATTCTGCCAAATTTCATTGTCCATGGTATTAATCAACCACGACATTACCATGTTATTTTCAGATCTCCAAGTTCGGAATTTTGGGTCTTCCTTCCGTGGGGTTACAGCAGCGCCTGTGAGGTAGTCGTCTTTTCCTTTCCCTGATACGAACATCATTACCGATTGAGCCCATTAAAGGTAATTATGTCCGTTCAGTCTGTGTCCAATTATTGGAAACATGAGACTTTCAAATCCGCCATGGCCGCTGTGAGAAATCTTTTCGGGGCCGGAAGAGGCGTCGAAGGTGCTACTCTTATCAGAGGCCATTCCGTACTTGACCATCATCAGAATTCTTAGAGGTTCAAAGGCTGCTCTGTTACCATATAGAAAAATATAAGAGAATTCTTTATAGAAAAAATATGAGAGAAAATTCTTCTCGCCTCGTTGTTCTAAGATAGACAAAAATACCAGAATAAATAGGAGAGGATACCCACACAATTAGGTAACTCAACTCCTTGATTCTAGGAAGTAAAAACATAAACTCCTTGATTCTAGGAAGTGACTAAGCCATAAATCAAGGAGATGACTAAGCCATAAATCATGGAGATTTGGATACTAATTATCCTACTCTCTTTATTTTAGAAACTAATAAATAAGGAAATGCAATCCGAGATTTCCTCTGATTACACACCCGAAATTCCACAGTTTGCAAACTGAAGAAGTCCTTGTATGGGCTGAAGCAGTCTCCTAAACAATGGTACAAGTGATTCGACACCTTTATCGTTGGGAGTGGCTACTATAGGAGTGAGTTCTACAATTTTGTGTATCACAGGAGGCTCTCAAATGGTTCATATTTGTACTTGTTGCTCTATGTTGATGACATGTTGATAGCTTGCAGAAACATGTCAGAAATCAACATGTTGAAGGCTTAACTTAGTGGTAAATTTGAGATGAAGGATCTATGTGCCGCGAAGAGGATTTTGGGTATGATGATTTACAGGAACAGAGGAGCAGGCAGATTGTATTTGTCACAGAAGAAATACATTAAGGTGCTAGAACGTTTCGGTATACAAGCATCAAAGATTTTAAGTACTCCATTAGCAGCCCACTTCAGACTTTCGGCAGAATTGTCACCACAAACCGAGGACGAGGTGGAGCACATGTCTCGTGTTCCTTATGCTAGTGCAGTGGGTAGCATCATGTATGTTATGGTGTGCACTAGGCTAGACATTTCACAAGCAATTAGTGTAGTGAGCAGATATATGGACATGGACCTGGGAAGGTCCACTGGCAGGCTGTGAAATGAATATTGTGGTACTTGCAAGGAACTACAGATGTTGGATTAGTCTATGACAGAGGTAGCGACAGGAAGTGTTGTTGGATATGTTGCTTCGGATTATGCTGGAGATCTTGATTGGAGGAGTTCCTTGACCGGGTATGACTTTACTCTTTGTGGGAGTGTGATCAGTTGGAAGGTGACTTTACAGTCTACAGTTGCATTGTCTACCACAGAGGCTGAGTACATAGTAGCCACAGAGGCAGTGAAGAAAGCTATATGGCTTAGAGGCTTGGTTAGTGATATGGGATTACAACAAGATGATTTGACTGTGTTTTGTGACAGCGAGAGTACTATACATTTGACTAAAAATCAGATGTTCCGTGAGAGGACCACGCATATTGATGTCAGATTGGACTTCATCAGAGATGTGAATGCAGATGGTGCTATTATAGTGAGGAAACAGCAAAGAATCCGGTGGATATGATGACTAAGGTCATTCCTACAATCAAGTTCAAACACTGTTTGGGCTTGATTGGTGTTTGCAGTTGCTGAGGGCCTTAGGGGCATGTGAAGGAGTAGATGGGATTGAGGAGCTCGGCAGAATTCGAGCTAAGGTGGAGATTTGTTATGTTGTGGCCCAAATTTTGTCTTTAGCCTGGGTCGCGTTGCGACTCGATTTTGACCCGAAAATTAAGCCACCAAATCCACGGGGGTTCAGGGTAGGGGTGCACAAAAATACATCCAAACCGAAAAACCAGACCAAACCAAGCCGAATTGGACAAAACGGTTTGGTTTTTTATGGTTCGGTTCGGTCACAGTTTCAAAAACTTCAATCCATAATTTTTTGGTTCGGTTACAATTTCGTGTCCATCAAAACCGGACCGAATCGAAACGTTTAGTTATAAATATATATATATATATATATATATATAAATTTATAAAATATATGATATTATGGCATATGCTCCTGTAAATTCACAAGTAGCAGTAGCAATTTTTTAAACTATGATTTTTTTTGCCTTTTGATAGTAGGTTAGTAGTAATTTTTATGGTAGTAGGCTAGTAGCAGTTTTTTAAAGGATCTAAACTTTTTTTTTTTGCCTTTTTATACAACAAAAAATATTTTGATGATAGAACCATGGTTAGAATAGAACCGAACTGAACCGTTTCATCATGGTTCGGTTTTATACTTGAAACGGTTTGGTTTGGTTTGGTTTCATAGTTTAATAAAACCGATTTGTACGGTTTGAGGTATTTTGGAACCAAACCGAACCGTGGAAAAAAAATTTATGACCCATTTTTCGCTTACGAGTTTTGGACCCAGATTATGACTCTCTTGTTTCCCAATATTTAAGGCCATCTAAGGGTTTGGAGTGAGAAACAAGAGAAAACACTAAAAATGCAAAAAAAGTGTGAGAGCGAGAGCTAGGGTTTGGGGTTGAAACTTGTAATATCCTTATTTTCGCATAGTGAAAACTTTTGCCAGATCTTCGTCGTGGACTGTGTTGTGCTTGTTTCGCTTTGTATAGTGTTTCGTGAAAGTGCTTGGTTCGCGATTGTTTTTCATAACAGTTATCAATGTAAATAAGTGAGCAATGTGGAGTAGCAATATGTGCACCATTGAAATTTCAACAGGTGTTAAAACCAACTAAAAAAGAAAGGCTTCAATAGGCACGCCCCATCTGCTCCTTGCGCTTGGTGCACCTAGCCAATAGGCGCGTGCCTACTTGAAGGCGCCTCGCCTAAGGCTATCTTAGGCGCTACACCTGCGCCTCGTGCACCTTTGACAACTATATGTCGTTCACAATTGGCCACGATGCTTGTTAACCGCCAAACTAAACAGTCTATCGTCACACCAAGCATCCAACCAAAATCTGACATGTCTCCCATTATGCAAATTAAACCAGATGTGTTTAAAGAATTCATCCCAACCTTTTCTAATGATTTTCCATAAACCCACTCCAGTCGAGCCATGAACCTCCCTAGAACACCAACCTCCTAGACCCTCCTCCACAGCTTGCTTCTCTCCACAAACACTTCTCCAACAAGGCTTGACTAAATAGACTAAAGTCTCCAAACTACCAAACCTCCCAATCTTTGAAGCTTGCAACCTTGCCCCAACTCACAAAATGATACTTGAACTCATATCCACACCCCCTCCCCATAAAAAGTTCTTTTGTAACTTCTCAATCCTCCCCACCACGAACAAAGGAAATAAAGATAGATAGTACGTAGGAAGATTCGAGAGAGTGCTCTTCATAAAGGTAAGTCGGCCACCCTTAGAAAGATATTGCTTCTTCCACTTGGCAAGCCTTTCTCAAACTTCTCAACCACCGAATCGCAAACTGAAGGAACCCTCAAAGGGATTCCTAAAGGCCCAAATACTACACTGGAAAATGTTAGCAAGTGCGAGAATATCATCAGCCTCTCCTATTGGATCAATCTCGTTCTTTTCGTTGGTAATCTTTCAAGCAAACACTACTTGGAAGCAAATCGGCACACATATCAAGAACCTCAGCTGATACTTCGTCACATCACAAAAAACAATGGTATTATCTGCAAATAAGAGATGAGACACCTCCAACCGAGTGCCTACAACTCTTCCCAACTCAAACCCCTAAATATGGCCAAGCGCTATAGCCCTCCACATCATTTTACTAAAAGCCTCAATCATAATGATAATCAAAAAAGAGGAAAGGGGATCTCTCTACCTCAGTCTTTGAGAGCTACTAAAGAACTAAATTGGAGATCCATTCACCAAGATTCAATACCTCATTGTTGAGATACAAATGTATATCCTTTGTATCCACTTCTCACAAATCCCATCCTCACCATAGTGTAAATCAAGAAGTACCAGCTAACATGGTCATAAGCCTTCTCATTGTCCAGCTTGCACACTATCCCCAAGGCTCCACTACGCAATCTAGAATTTATACATTCACTGGTTATCAAAATCCCATCCGGTATCTGGCGGCCTCCCACCAAAGTATTTTGCAATTCAAAAATCACACCATTAATGACCCTCCCAAACCTCAAGGCAAGGACTTTGGCAATGAATTTGTAAACACCCCCCGAACTAAAAAGCCTGAAGTCCTTAGCCTCTATAACTCCACCTTTTTTTCAGAATCAAGGCTATGAAAGAAGCATTCAAGCTTTTCTCAAACCGGTTGTGGTCATGGAAGTAATATAACATCTCCAACACCTCCACCTCCTAGTTTTGTTGGAGAGAAACCATGGTAAATCCATCCAAAACTGGCGCCTTGTCACCATTACAGCTTTGCAACACCAATTCCACCTCCGTAGCTACAAATGTTCTTTCCATCCACTCTCTATCTTCGTCTGAAATGAAATCAAACTACATTCAATCCAGATGAGGTCTCTAGAAACATCTATGCATAAAGTTGCTAATAAAAAGAAACCAAACCCCTCTAAATATCAGCTTCTTTTGTCAACTCGTCTCTATCAATATACAATTTCTTCTAATGCAATTGCCTCTTCTATGCACATTCGCTAATTGGTGGAAGAACTTTTGCATTTCAATCTCTCTACTTAAGCCACAAGGCTAGGGCCACCATCGCCTTGAGACTTCGTTGCACCCAGTAATCCCCCCATCAATGTCGAACTCTGGCTACAAAATCCTTGACACAAAGCCACATATTCTCAAACCTAAAAGAAGACATTCCCAATGCAGCACACCAAAGTCTAATAAAATAGGAATGTGATCCGATATAGGCTTAGCCATAGCCACTTGGGCAACATCTGAAAATTTCTCCTCCTAGACTCCTAACACCAGGAACTATCCAATTTGGAAAGAGCTGGAATCTCCCAGCCACTAGACCAAGTGAGTAGGGCGCCTTCCATAGGCAAGTCCCCCCCCCCCCCAAACACATAAACGCACACCAAGGGAAATTCCATCTCCGCAGAATATTCCCGAGTTCCCCCCAAAGAAAATCCTTTTGGGAATCATCAGTTGGACTACCCAATTTAACCCATCTTCTTCAAGCATAAACAAGCAAGAAAAAGTAAATCTTCCCTTCTTCACCTTCGCATTAAAAACCCACTGCTTATTCTATAGAATCAGAGCTTCTTCAACTTTCACACTTTCACCCCTCCATAACTCTCCCTTTGACGAGCAACACGGCTGGCCCTTGCAGTTTTTCATTCACTTTCTAGAGCCTCCTCTTCATGCCCCTCATAGGGTTAACCCCAAGTTTTTGCTGACGTCCCCAATATTTGTTGTGATCCACTCCTCAATTTGACTGGCCCTACCCTCTCTGTTCAAAGTTTCGACCTCCTCTCCAAACCCCAAAACAACCAAAGGTTGCGCCTCTTTCACCTCTTCTCCTCCTCCTTCCATTCTGTTAGACAGTATCAGTTGCAAAGGGAATAACTTCCCATCAGTTCAGCAGCTCAGCATATCGCCACCAGCCGATTTCTCCATACGCCATTCTGAGGGTGTCATGTAGCCATCATCAAAATTGAATTTAGTACCATCTCTCTGGTTCTCTCCTACCTGAAGTGCTTCATCGCCGTCACTGTGCAGTTTTAAGTCCGCCAACAGCACCACTGCACTGTCCTACAATCGGAGTTGCACTCCTTTTCCCACCCACACGGTAATAACCCCATTAATCGGTCACTTGTTCGTCTCCAATTCCAACTTTTGATGTTAAAATTTCCATAAAAAAATCTAAGGTATTTGGAACTTGATTTGGAACCAAATTTGACATGATTTACCCTTATTACATCTTAACTCGTCTTTTCTTCTAAGAAATAATCCGAGTTTTTGGAACTTTAGCTACACTTCTTCAAACAATTATACTGTATTAGTATACTTTAAATGCCACATCTCGTTGGTAAGGCTGTAATCGAGCCGAGCCGAGTTTTGGCATGTTCAAGCTCGGCTCGCCAAATTCAAGAGATGATCGAGCTCGGCTTGAGCTCGGTCGAGCTTTTCTTGACCAAGATCGAGCTCGGCTCGACTATATTTCAATGAGCCCGAGCTCGGCTCGACAAGCTCGATAGTACATATCAGTGTATATATAAGCGTACACGATCTATATATATAAGTGTATGTTGCGTATATATAGTTGAATGCCAACAACTTCATGATATATCCCAACAGATTCACGATATACACCAACAGATTCAACCATTGATGCACAAATCAGAAAACGAAAAAGAAAAAAAGAAAGAGAGATGAGACTAGACGTGTATCAGTGTATGTGTGTGTGTGTGTGTGTGAGAAAGAGAGAGAGAGCTCATCTGATAAGCTAATATGTAGTTGGAGCTTATAAGTGCAATCGTCGTACTTGCTAGAGTAATTTACTAGCATGTATCACCACTATCATGGAGCGCCACAGGGGAAGTCGCAAGCTTTGTTTCGGCAGATACGGTTAAGTAGGTAAAGGGTCAAGTATAAGAAATAAAAATTAGGGTTTACAATACAGGAGATGGGCTTGGAAATTTTTAATGGGTTGGACTAAAACTTTATTTGAAATAAGTTAAAGGTTATTTTGGGCTATCTTTAAATAAATAAGGCCCAAACATAGTTGTGATACATAAGGTATGCTATTTTAGGCCTGTCTTTAAATATAAGGCCCAAACTTATTTCTAAATCAAGATATCATATTCTAATAATCAATATAAAATGTATATATACATATAGATTTTTGAGCTCAAAACGAGTACATTATCGAGTCTGTTCACGAACGTGTTCACGAACAAACGAGCCGAGCAGGGAGGTGTTTGAGCTTGGCTCGTTTAATAAACGAGCCTATGAATTTTGTTTGAGCTCTGTTCGTTTACTAAACAAACGAACAAGAACCTAGCCTATGTCGAGCCGAGCTCGAGCTGTTCGCCGAACGTTCAGTTCATTTACAGCCCTACTCGTTGGTAAGATAACTCGTGATTTGTCAATTTTATAAGCCCAAAATATTGCTCTGAAAACGATTCCGAAACACATCAAAGTATCAACAAGGGTAGTATCAGTGTCGTCTTACCTAGCCAGATCCCTTACCAACTGCATTAGGCCTCAGGCAAGCAGCATTTAGGAGTAATTGACCAGACACATCTAGGAAACGTATGCAGCATAGCTATTGACACCCTTGGTATATGTGGGTGTATTGGTTACAATACAAAATAAATGCTTACTACAAATTGTACATGGGCCCTAAATCATGACCAGGTAAGTTCAATAGAACTATTTTATAGAGTACTTTAAACAATTTAAAGCACCTACTCTAGCATTAAATTAGTTGGCCCAGAATCATAGCTTTCTTAGATTGAATGCAGTACCTGTTGGGTGTCAATCATATGTTTCCGGTGAATATTATATATAAGACCAGATACATGGACCAATAGGAAAAGTTGGAATAAGCACTTGCATGGAAATGGCATGTTATTTTTTTAAGCCACAAATAGATGAAAGAAACTAATTTTTTACTTCAGCATCTTATTCATATTAAGAGCAAATAAGTTTGACCAAACTTTTAAGATTTTTTCCCAGAACTTGCTCTAAATGCATACAAGAGTAGGAGATGCAATGGAAGAATTCATTTGTTAAATAATCAAAATAATGTATCCCTTTCCCATCAGTTTTTTATTTTTGTAACATGATTAAAAGTTTCATGCTAATATAAAAAGTTCGAGGCTGACCAATAGCTAGAATCTTATATGTCTGCTTGGTATCAGTTACCTATAATTTCACAATCTCCAAAATATCTAACACCAGATTTTGAAAAAACAGCCTTACTATGTAGGGATTGCTTTGAATATTAGTTTGCTGAAAATTTCCCAGCATAGAACACTGACCCGAATGCAAAAAAATTTCTGTGACACATCAATGTATTTTTCAATATTTTATCTTGAAATGGAACATGACATAACATGAAAGGTCACATGCAAAAGAATTATTTAAGAAATCACAGTAAATGACACATAAGAAAAGTTCCTTTTCTATGACCCATGCTGTATATTACCTGTTCATTGATATAATTCAAGTTGTACATTAAGTTAAAGTTCCAAGAACATGTTTCAGAACATTATTTAATTTACCACAAATAAGACTTGTTTATAGGTGACAAAATTACACTCACTAACTACTTAATAAGTTACTGAAAAGAAGAAGAAGAGAAAATAACTTACCGATTGTTGTTAGTTCTACCTATGCGGAGTGCTTGGAGGGTTGGACTGACTACTTGGAGCGTTGTTATTTCTACCTATTCAGTGCACAGTTTACTTATATCACATTACATAGATTTTTTTAATTGAAGTTGGAGATATAAATACCAATCCTGTTATAATAGAGCTGCTTTGATATCCACTGTCTGTCAGACCCCCCAACATCTTTACTAGCACTTAAGGCGCAACTTTAGTTCTACATGGACTTCAATTTTAACCACTTTTTTTTCCAGACAAATATAAGTAGATTGCAAAGAATTTTTTTTTTTTCCTAAATATAAATGGATTTGTATATACCTCAGGCAAAACTCTGAGTAGCTCCAGAAAACTTTGAATGCATTCAGTATGAGAATTCATCTCATCCCTAAGCCAATTCACAATACCACCTTCCCCCCAGTCTTCCGCAGATACATGTACAGCCAATGCAGCCACCGCAAGACTAATCTACAAAGCGAGACATTTTAGCACAATATACTGTAATTGCAGGTTGAGTTTGTGTCATTGTGTAAAGAAAACTTCCATTAATACCTGGGTTCTAACTTTAGGAGGGCCCTTATGAAATGTTTTTAATAGGGTCTGCAAATAAAACCACAAAGCAATCAAGTTAGTCTACAGTAAAAGAAAAACTAACGTGTATCACATAAACAAATATAAGCATGCATAAGTAATAAGACATGTTCTCACACTAAACAGAAGAAGAAAGAAAACAAATAAAAACTAATCTCACGGGAAGAAAAAGAATAGTGACTCTTAAACCTGTTTCCACTTTTTCTTCACACAAGAGGTTTACCATATGAGAACATATGACATCCAAACTTAAAATCAAAACAGCAATTCATTGTACCTTTTCACATCTCAAACCCTTGTTCAATAACATCTTTATTCAAAACACAAATTGCTCATACCTCATCATCATTTTTAATGCTCACAGTTATACCCTACAGGTACTTTGAAAAAGAAAATACTACTCAGATTTATTTATTTTTATAAGTAAAGATTCATTAAAATCACTCAAAAGGGGGAGCATGCCCAAGGATATACAAAACAATAAAGATATATGTTCAGAATTTTAACTAACATATATAAGTGCTTCTATTTGTGTACAGACATATATTGGACGGAACAATATATATTGAGAAAAGATCTACGTAAAACAAAACTTTTGGCTCCAGCTCCTACTGAGGCATTTTATTGTTTGAATAGCAACATTATTGAATTTCAAAGCTCCCCAGTTGAACAATCACATTTTTCGGTGACATGGCGATATCAACAAAGAATTTAAGAATTTACTGCAAGTTAAATGTAACATTGAAATTTCAAACCCAAGATAGATGTGTAAAAACTATAAATACTCACATTTAAAGAATCACGTAGTGGGCGAAAAGCTTCCGAAGGTAGCTCTTCAAAATCTTTCTGTACCTATCAATCAGAAACAAAATGCACTAAAGAATTTATTTGAAAAATTCACATGCCTAAACATAAATTAACATTAAAAATAACAGATAGAAAAACATATTCACAGATGAATAGCATCATAAAATGGTAGAATTGACACGTGAGAATATAATGACCAAGAAGAAATGGATTACCTTGCTTCTTAGGGTTTGAGAACAAAATATTAAGGTTTCTTGATTGCTAGTTGCATCATGAAGCAAATTATCAGAGACCTAAACAAGAAATGAAAATATCGATAAATCCAAAATAAAACATATTGGACATTACATTGAGTTGAAAAGAAAATCACCATAAATAAAGAAGAGGCTTAAGTAATGAAATAAAAATAAATATCATGTAATAGCAACTTGTGGTTTACACAGAGGATTAAACATACATTGGGACACGTAGTTCTAGGCATGTACAAAAAATCAACTGGTACAAATAAGGTTCCTACCAGAACAATTCAATTTCCAACTGGTACATTTCTGAACAGAAGACAACTACCAGGTAAATTTTTGTTACCAAACACCATGTTTTAATTCAGGTATTAAGTAAATTCACTTTAAGAAGAACTTCAACAAACTTAGGAATCCAAATTGGAATATGAAACTAACTTTCAAAAACCAACCGATACATTTTGTGTTTCTACTGGTACTTCACATTCCAGTAACAAACCTACCATTTCATCTTGAATATCCTACCAGTACATTATGAGACAGTGCCCTAGCCACTGGTAGCAGTACATTTTGGATATCAACCAGTAGATTCTTTTTTTTTTTTGATAAGGATGTCAAGTTAAAGACTGATTGAAATTGAAATTGAAATTCTTTGGTTAGGAGACTTTTGTGCCTATCTTCTGAATTGTTTTGCATATAAATAAGTTTCTAGGATTAAGATATAAGAAAAGAGAGATAGAGCATACAGCATCTGAGCATATTTCAGCAATTTCTTTGCACTCAATGACGCTCTTGCATACACTGAGATATCTAACTTACGTCTGCGAGTTTGTTAGTGTTATCTTTGTATGCACACGCACTTAGGGTGAGTATTTGAGTTGTTCATGTGTTCCTGATCGTGGATCGAGGTGAACGAATCTGCAGCAAATTACTGACCATACAATTGGCATTCAATTACTAAAGCAGAGAAATGGATCCGTAGGACTGATCACATTCATGTGGGAAGTGAGCTGGTGATTCCGAACAAATTGGAATCTGGACTAGCTCAGAATGTTGCACGTGGAGATGAATCAATCAGCAACATGTGACTCTGAAAGGGCAGGAATCTAGACTCATGGTAAAATTTGAACTCTTTCTCTGGCGTAGTGGACTGTTTGCTTCAAACGAATGTCTCCGTGGCTTGGTGGATTGGTTTCCTCAAAATGATAACGAAAGCTTTGTAGAAAGTAGAGACATTGACAAATACATAAAAAAGACAATATATCAAAATAGTTTTTAAATATATATATAGAGAGAGAGATTATTGCATAAACACGAATCTTGCATAGTCTAAGAGTCATTTAATAAAAAATAAATAATTATGTACGGTAGAAACCCTTCATTCAAAATTCAAACAATGGAATCATGAAAACAAAAAACCTAACTGAACAGAATTCGTACTGAAAAAAATATGAAATCAAAAATATGTTAAAGCTACTAAGATCTTCAAATTTGGGTAAGCGAGGACGCAGAAAAAAGGAGAAGAACGCTAGAAAGAATCCCAGTGGAAAGTAACTTTCTTCAATATACAACACCTTACATCATATCTATGTATGGATTATATGCCACAATAAGCTCTGGTTGCATAAATCAATTCCTAAAAAATAGTAAATTTGACTCCAATTTATGAAAAAAGTCATTATGAAACTCCCCAATCAAAATTTAAATAGCAAAAAAAAGCAGTTTTTCATGAGCCAACCTACCAAGTTATAATGTCAAGAAGATATATGGCATCAATGCACGGCTCCTTAAAAATTCAAGATGTTTCATTTTTAAGGAGTCTAACGACTTGACCGATATTTTAAGAGAACTTTCCCAGACATTCAGTCTAGTAACCATTATTCTAGGAAAATTAGAACTGGAAATTGATAGAACAGCCTAGTAGACAGATGTTTTAGGAGCTGTATATATTTAGTCTAGTTACCTTTTTTTAGGAGAAGTGCAAGTGAAATGTTAATCGTAATTACCTCAGTTCTCCTGGAGAAACATGACAAACTGTTAAAGTGGTGGTTAAATACAAAGGACGTGTGACAGTATGCATCTTTCACACTCATGCACGAGAAGAAGATTTAAAGGGAATGGCTTTCACAGGAGCATTCGTCTACAAATAGCTATGGAGGCTATTAAGCAATGATCCCACACTGTTACAACTACAACCATGTAGCCCTTTATTTTCCTTCTCATCCATGTCTAATAATTTTATTTGTCTGCACCTTCAATTTACCACCGCCAAACCAACCCCCCCCCCCCCCCTTTTATTTTTCATGCACCTTTAGATTTATCGTAATTACAATTTCCTTGTACATTAGGTTTACTACACCTAATTTTTAGCACTATTTATTTCTAAACTAAATTTCATTAAGTTCTAGTGGTAGCTTTATAATTCCATACAGTTTTATGTTTCCTGAAACTCCAATGATCTAATGTTCTCAATGGATCATGCCACTTGGTGTAGATGTAAATCCTCTTCATTGAGGCAAGGAAGACTCAGAACACCTTCAGCCAAATGGGCAAGCCACACAACCGATCAGACGTCAATCCACCCACATATAAAACTAAAAATGTGTAAAGCAAGTGATAAACATTAAGAAATCTAACAAATGCCAGCTCTTCAACTCTGTCAGGTATCTGAGGAAACTGTATATTTTAGTTTGTGTTTTCAGATCAAAAGAGAATAGAGAGATGACAAAAATAAATAAATAAATCACATAGTTGCATTATACTCAATCAAGTGGAGATTTTCACTACCTCCAATAACTAAAAATTGAATTTCTAACATTAAAAAAAATCGCTTTTTAGTTTTCCTACATTTTCTCAGCAACCCAAATAAGCATGAAAAAGAAGTTTCCTCCGCAAACAGTTTGAAAAAATAAATAAATAAATTTCAAAGGTTCATACCTTGTATCTGTGACAAATTTATAGACTTTAAGACTTATTATATATACTCATATTTCAAAATGAAAACCCTAAATTCAAATTGAGTCCACCTCCAGATTCATACATACTATTTACATATACAAATGAAAGCTCGTTCGTTCAACTAAACCCTCCCATAATACATAAGCTCGCCTTCGCTAATCGTAACTGATTGATTCAATTGTTGCAGTACTGATTTCAACACTGCTTTAAATAATCTCTCGTCCACACACCAACAGATGGTAGAAATTGCATATATGACGTATATATCGACAAAAAGAATCGACAGAGATCGAAGATTGAATCGGATGAGAAGGGATAGAGAGAGAGAGAGAGAGAGAGAGCAATAGTACCTGCCAAGCGTCGATTGTTCGTTGAAAGTCTTGAAGCCATCGATCGGCTTGCATGCGAACGGCGTCGTCTGGGTGATGGTACAGTGCGTTTAGGGCTTCTTTCACTGTGTTCTGGAGCTCCATGCTGGCCAAATCGCCAAATCGAAATCGATGATACAGATATATATATATATATATAGATATATAAATATATGTCTTTGTGTGTGTGTATATAATATATATATGTGATGTAAATAATTGTAGTAGACCAGTAGTAGTAGTTCTTCGCCTGTGATTGTTATATCTTTGTTTTCATTTGCTTTTTGATTAGTATTTTATATTTTTTTTGACTATGAGGTTTTTGGCGCCCCCAGTAAAGGGACTGTGAGCCTGTGATTTTTTATCATTCACGGCAAGTAACTAAAGAGTACAGCCATTGATCTAATCCATACATGTTTGACATTTGGTGAATGTAAGCTAGATTTGTATTTTTTTTTTTCTTTTCTTATTTATAATTATGGTACGAGACTTCTTATCAAACCTTATAAATTTTGTAAAAAGTTTACTGCCTTTCAAGCAGTAATTGACTTCTTTTTTTTTTTTAATAAAAAACACCACTTAAGGCATGTTTGGCAACTGTTTTTGTTTCATATTTTTTGTTACAGATAATGAAAACGCGTTTAATGATGTTTTGTTGGAATTTGAATAATACGACGTTTGTTGCTGAAAGAGTTTCAAGTTGAAAATATAAAATTGATGTTTTCTAATATTTTTCACTGTAGCAAATAACATTGTAGCAGCAAACAATACCAAAAACAAAAACACAAAAAAAAAAAAAAAAAACTCTAGTTCGCCTTTTTTAACTATTCATTTTGTTTTTGAAACTTAAAAAAAAAAAAAAAATTACCAATCATGTTTTCATATTTTTCGTCCAAGAATTTTGTAACATTTGTTACGAAACATGTTTTCAATCATTATTAAACACACGTCATAACAAGTTTTTGTTTTGAATGAAAATAAAAATGTAAAATGAAAGCGGTTGTCAAATGAGCCTAATTGAAGTGTTTTGAATCTATTAATAAAAAATAAAGGCAAAATAATCTCATCATAAATTTCTCAGTAATTAATAATGAGGAATTTGTGCAACTCTTCTCATGAGAGGGACCTGATGCTGTTTTTTAAAATAAAATGATACATGTTCTAGAGATCAATATTGTAGACTAGTTGACTATATAAGCAACTTATAGAAATGAGATGAAATTAATATATTATAATTATTAGCATTTAAAAAGAAAAAAAAAACACTGCATCTATGAAACAACAATAGTGTTTTGCAATCATTACCTTCCCATCCAGGTATTTTACTTGTAAAATCATTTTTTTTAATTTTGTTAAATGTTCATGTTCTGGATGGAATGAAGGGTCAGTGAGAATGGATAGATGTGGCTAACCGTCTTTTTGTTTATTTGAGTGGAAGGGGATAGAAGAAGTTGTCACCTGGCATGTGTTAATTGTTGTGTAGTTATTAAAAGTTGAACTTTTAAACTACTTGTAATGTGTCACTGTCACTCATTAATTAAATATGTTTAAAATGACTTAATTTAAAAGTAAATTCAATATTAAAAATTAATATTAAAATGAGTTTAATATTTAATAAAATATTAATTTATGAAATAATCTTTGAAGGCATTTCAATAGATGTGATGAATTGTAAATTTTAAAAATAAAAAAAAGGTCTTATATTAATTTTTTAACAATTTAATTTATGATAATTTAGAGAGATTTAATTTAGAGGATCATTTTCCTTCCCGACACTGAAAGGGAGGAGGAGTCAATAGGGTATCATTACTCTTTTCCATTACACCTCATTATTTAAGGGCTAGTTTGGTACGTTGGAATTAAAATGAAATAAGAATAGAATGATCATTCTCATTCCAATATTTAGCTATAGGTAGAGAATGATGTAAGAATGAAATGGTATTACCTTCCAATATGTTTTATTTTTTTATATAAAATAGAATCAGTTTTAAAAATAGGACATTTGACCAATTTAATTTAATTACCATGTGAAAAAAAAAATTAATTACTCATTCAATTAAAACTTTGTAAATCAAAATATAATCCGTCTTTTTCTTCTAGTCAATATTAATATAATATTTTATACGAAAAAAAAATTAATATTTTATTAAAAACTGAAAGTGATAAAAATTAATATTTTATTAAATATATTTATATTCTAGAGTGAATTGTAAAAAAGAGAGATGCATTAATAAAGAGAGAGATGGTGATTTTAATACTAAGTGGAAATGGAATGGTCATTCCATGACTCAAGAAGTGAAATGATTTTGGTAAAATGAGCATTCCAATGGAATGACTAGGAATGACCATTTCATTTCTAATGTAGCACAACAAACAAGAGAAAGGGAATCAAATGTGGAATGACCATTCCATTCCACCTCCATTCATGCGTACCAAACTAGCCCTAAGGGTTTGTTTGGCATGCATTTTATTTTTGTTGTTATAAATAAAGAAAGATAATTGTATATATTGAATTGATTGATATTATGAACAATACATAAAGTTTTATTTATAGGCACATAATCTTAGAGGTTAAATAAACTTCTGAGACAAGAAATCCTAGTCGTAGATGGTTTAGGAGAAGGTGTAAGAAACTTATTAAGAAAAGATATGTAATCTATAATAGGAAATATATAATCTAACAACTCGCAAATTCAAAATGAGTCATATGAAACCAACTTGAGTTTAGAAACAAAATCTTAAATGCGGTTCGCGAAAGCAATTTGGTGATGTAACCAACTGTAACTGCAAACACATACAAAGAAGTTGCAAAAGAGCCAAAAAAAGACCAAAAACGGCTCGTTGGAGCGAAAACTAATTTGAAAATCAGTAAAGGAGCTCATTGAAATCAATGACCTTGACACACAAATGCTATTAGTCGTGAAACAATTTGGTGATGTCACCAACAGTGGCTGTAAAACACATACAAAGAAGCTGCAAAAGAACCGGAAAGACCAAAAGCGACTCGTTAGAGCAAAAACTAATTTGAAAATCAGAAAAAGGAGCTTGTTGAAATCAGTGACTTTGACACACAAATATTATGGCTCGTGAAAGTAATCTAGTGATGTTACCAACAGTGGCTGCGAAACACATACAAAGAAGCTGCAAAAGAGCGAACTCGCTGGAGCGACAATAAGACCGAAAGATGCTTGTTGGAGTGAAACTAATTTGAAAATAAAAAAGAGGCTCATTTAAATCAGCAACTTTGACACACAGATGTTAGTGAGAGCTGATGAATTGAACTTGAACTGGGCTATCATATTTTTCTTTTATTATCTGCATAATATATACATATATATATATATATATATATATATATAATGCGGAAGTTATTTTTTACGATTGACCGAGACTGCCGGGGATGAGGCTGATGGTGTCATCCTCGACGATGATGGCGATTAACAATGAAGACTACCAGGAATTGGTAAACTCTAATAACATGTTAGAAATATATGAAGAATATATATATATTGAATTGATTTATTATCTCGATCTTAATAAATAATACATAAAAGCCTATTTATAGGAACATAATCTTGGAGGTTAAGCCTTTTTGGTGTTTTTAGTGTGTTTTGGCTACTGTAGTAGAAAAAAAAAACTTAAAACGCATTTTCGTTACGAAACGTGTTTTCGATTACTATTCAAAACATTCATAACAAAAATAGTTATTTTATTTTAGACAAAAATAAAAACACAAACACAAATGCATATCAAACAAGTCTTAAATTAATGAAGTAAACACTTAATCCAAAAACATGAAAATAAGTGACAGATATTAGTGTCACTTATACATTATATGTAATAATTATCTTTGTCTTTCCTCTCTTCCGTCCAAATTTAAATGTCAAAAAATTATATGCGGTGGATTCTCCTTTGTACCTGATGAAGCAGAAATTCACCCTAAGCTGGTCAAACGCCAACCTGTAAAAAAGAAAAAAAAGGATAGTCGAAAATGCACCAGCATGGTGTCGGCCGATTACGCTCCGACGATCAAGTCAGAAATCGAAAGGGCTTTCTTAAGCTATAAAGACACTTTTGAGGGTATTAATTACGTACCTTGGTATATGCATCGTCTCTATATTTATAGCAGTCAAATGGGAACGTGTCCTAGTAAGAGACTGGTTATTCAATTCTCCAGACATATCTAGAGATAGAAAAGTCCTAGTCAAAACATACCACTTGTCCACGTCACCCTAATCTCAATTTCCACATCATATGTTTCACAATTTGAGTTAACTACTCTATCAGATGCCCCCTGTTCATGAGGGTCGCTCGTCGGACCTTTGGAACACCTTGGCTGGCTCGTTGGGCTATAAAAAATGGACCCGGACCTAAGTAATTTTGTTGAATCTCCATCTTAGCTCGTGGACTTAACTCGGGCCTATTAAGCTCCTAGGCTGGCCAGCTTGGACTGGCCTACGGGGACTGACTCAGGTCAGGCCCAGTGGTCGGCCTTCTTTTTGTGAGACTTCTCTCTTTACTTTTTGTGAGACTTCACTTTCTGTGAGACTTCTCCCACTTGCAACCACATAAGGACGAGGAGTCTGACCCTTGATGCCCCTCTTTTTTTCTGTAATATTTTTCTTCCGTAGCATCTTTTCGTCTATGGTCTTGTAATCATTTTCTTGATTAATGAAAAGTTTATTTGATTTCTCACTGAGATGTCAGGTTTAAAAAAATTTTGTGGCATAATCCTGCAAAAGAACTTACGCAATGGACTCACCTTGTTATTGGGTAAGATTCCCTTGAGCGGGCTGTGCCCTATAGGGTCAATTAACCGTGTTATCGGAATTTACTTATTCTATTTTTTTCATTAAAGACCCCCTTTAGAGGCGTCCCTCTGTGGGTTCCTTGACAATGTTCTTAGGATTAATTCACTGCACTTTTTTCGTTAAAGACCCTCTTTAGAGGTGTGTCCCGTAGGGATATGCCCCCATAGGACTATTTAACAATATTTTCGAAATCAATTCATCCCGCCTTTTTCATTAAAGGCCCTCTGTTAGAGGTGTGTCCCAGTAGGGATGTGCCCCCGTAAGGCTATTTGACAATGTTATCAGAATTAATTTATTCCGCCTTTTTCATTAAAGGCCCTCTGTTAGAGGTGTGTCTCCCGTAAAGATGTGCTATAGGGTTATTTGATAATGTTCTCGAAATTAATTCATTTTGCCTTTTTCATTAAAGACCTTCTGTTAGAGGTGTGTTTCCATAAGGATGTGCTCCCGTAGGGTTATTTGACAATGTTTTTGAAATTAATTCATCCCACATTTTTCATTAAAGGCCCTCTGTTAGAGGTGTGTTCCCGTAGGGATGTGCCCCCGTAGGGCTATTTGACAATATTTTCGAAATTAATTCATCTCGCCTTTTTCATTAAAGGCCCTCTGTTAGAGATGTATCCCCGTAGGAATGTTTGACAATGTTCTCAGAATTAATTCATCCCGCCTTTTTCATTAAAGACCCTCTGTTAGAGGTGTGTCCCGTAGAAATGTGCCCTCGTAGGACTATTTTGATTGTGAATAGTTCCGTAATCTCCCTTCCTTTACGGAGATTGCTATGCTTCCAATAAATGTATTGTACAACTAAAATATAAGATCAAGCTCGCAACTCACTGATCCCTTTGGAAACCTTAATAATTCCTTCTAGATCTTGACATCTTTTGTCAAGCTCAAACTTTTCATGAATATGCAGCCTTGATTTTAGCACACCCTATGGCAAGGTCATCCACAGTTCAAAAAACACCAAGTGTCCATAGCTGTTACTTGAAAGTATAAAAACTTGTGCAAGAGTCATAGTTGAAGAGACCATTGAAAAGTAAAAAATAATCTTTTACTGAAAAATAAAAAACAATCTAACAAAGGCTTAATAATTGCAAGTAGCATAAACAAAAATGAATGAGTTGAAGCCATTTTACACTGGCTAATCGGTTTAATATCATCATATTCTTTTATTGGGTTTAGTTAATAAATTTTAATTTTTCAAAACTTTTGCCAACATATACAACCTATTGTGTAGGCATCATTAATTAAGGATGCTGGCATGAGCATAAAATACTTGTAGTTGCTCTGTGTTAAGGCTAGATGAGATGACCATTTAACACAATCCATTTACAAGTGTAAGCAGTGTATCATATCAATTCCAATAGCAATAGGAAGAAACTATTTTAGCAAGGAAAACTCCAGTAACTCATACACATGAATTTCTTATAACAGTGTTTGATGTCATCATAATTTAGGTCGCTAGCTAGTATGCGTCTTATTGCATGTATGTATCATGGATCGCTACTTAGTGACGACACCAATTTTATTCTCCTGATCCTTGAGGAGATAAAGTGTGGATCAATGGTAAATCCATACTAAACCAACACCAGCCAAAAATTCATAGAAGTTGTTAGTTTAGTTATCTGAAGACAAATTTCAACAACTTTAAACGCATAAAACAATTTTTAAAGAAACATATTTCTATATCTTTTTGAGTTAAACTCAAAACAATTTTCCAAACAGGAAATGTTTTGTTTCCAAAACCCAATTTTAATTTGACAAGTTCACATGACCAATTGAATTTGATCGTGAATCTCGCAATAAGATTTGAGATTCAATTATAGATCGACGTCGTGGTGGTGGTGGTGGTGGTGGTGGTGGTGGTGGTGTAGTACCCATAATCCCACCATGACATAACCTTGGTAGCATTTGGAGTTTGGAGGAGTATTCTGCCGAAGCCAAAAGTATGCTTCACAACAATCATAAAAAATCACTCTGATGCCACTGATAATAATAGATTTAAATTGGAATAAATAACCCAAAGATAAATCTAACACAAAGTTAATTCAATTATGATTAGTAGACATTGATCTGGAACCACGATTATAACCCTTTTGACTAGGAGCAAGTTTAAACTACTTTATAGTTTTATGGTTCTTGAAACATCATAGCACAATATTATATGCATATGTCTTCTGATTGATCTTAAAGGTTTCAAGAACCCAATAAAATAAAATAAATTCTTCTACTACCATATCAATTAAATCAGTATACAAGAATATTATAACCTTATTTATCGTGCAGATAGATGCACTTAACAATTGATCTTAATCGATTGCCACAAAATCCAAACCTGGAACATCAATTAATCTTGATTGTCAAACACGCGGCGGTATACTTCATGCACAGTTCACAAAGCCAAATCCACCAAAAATTATATAAATGCATAGATTGGTCCGATTGATATATTATTTATTTAATTTTTCTTTCTTGACTTCTACAAGAAAAACTCTTGTCCTAACTATGCCTCTGATATCAATGTTAGAGTTGAAATTAACAGTCAACTTCTAAAAATAAAGATAGAGCAATTAATTAAACGATAATTTTAATAATCAAACCGTGAGAATAATATTTTCTTCAGAAAACAAATTGTTTCTCATAGACGGTGCCAACTGATGAAGCAGAAATTCACCCTGAGTTGGTCAAATGCCAACCTGTAAAAAAGAAAAAAAAAAGGATAGTCGAAAGAGCACCGACGTGGTGCCGACCAATTACACTCCGACGATCAAGTCAGAAATCGAAAGGGCTTTCTTAAGCTATAAAGACACTTTTGAGGGTATTAATTACGTACCTTGGTATATGGACCGTCTCTATATTTATGGCAGTCAAATAGGGACGTGTCCTAGTAGGAGACTGGTTCTTCAATTCTCCAGACTTATCTAGAGATAGAAAAGTCCTAGTCAAAGCATACCACTTGTCCACGTCACCTTAATCTCAATTTACACATCATATGTTTCACAATTTGAGTCAACTACTCTATCAGTACCAAAAGTGAAAACTCAAACAAAGCATAAGTGTTTACTTATACCATCACAAAAAAAGTGAAAACTCAAACAAAGCGTAAGTGTTTACTTATACCATCACAAAAAAGGAAAATAGTTAACAACATACTTGACTCAAAAACTTGTCTTAACTTGGTAAAGGATTATAACAATAAAAACACACATTGCTTTGTTTTTCCCTTTTTATATCAACAGGTGCAACTTGTTTTTCTACATTGCTCCCCCCTCATGGATGCAATTAATGTTTTTCGATAGCCATGTTATATTTCTCTCATTTTATTTCCAAAGAGTAATTAAAATATGAAAAATGTATTAAAGAAAATTAGGATATAATAATTTTACTAACATGGTATTGAAATATATATATATATATATATATATATATATATATATAAAACTTCTAGTGTGATAGTTCAAATTAAATTTAGTTGTAATTTGAAGGATAGGAAAATGAAATTAAAGGAAGAAATGTCTTCTATTCATTATAAATTATGGAAGGAAATGAGGTAAGAGGAATGGTTCATTAATCTTCCCAACCAGGGGCGGAGCCAAGATTTGAATTCAGGGGGGGCGCAATGTAATTATTCAAAGTAAAAGACAAATAAGAAAAAAAATCATATTTTAAAAACGAGGCATAATTGTTTCATTATCTATGCCACATTGGGCAGCTAGCAATGCATGATAATCTTAATAGAAACGGTGAAAGAATCAAAAAATTATTTCAGGAGAGGCATATTGAACATGATAATTTGATTTTTTTTTCAACTAACAGTGCATCAAGATAGTAATCTACAACATTAAAGTGCTCATTAATCAGTATGTCATTATTTGCCAAAAAAAAAAAAATTTATAGTAAAGAAAAATTCAAAAATAAAAAATACACGCATTGAGTTTATAAAATTATAATAATAAATTAAAATAAGAATAGGGAAAAAAAGAAGAAGAAGAGAAAAAAATGGTTACAATATGACATCATACATGAGTGAAAATGAAGAATTTTTAGAAGAGAAAAAAATACAAAAGAAGAAAAAAAACAAAAGACAAATGAGAGAACTTTGATTGAAAAAAATTAGAGTTTTATTGAAGAAGGGGAATGTATATATATTTTTTAAGAGAATCAAAGGAGTTTGAAGAGTGAAAGAAAAAAGATTGAAAAAATTAAGAGGTATTTTTAGTAATTGAAAATTTTAGGGGGGGCGGTTTGTAAAATTTATGATATATATGTACATAAAAAAAATTATACTTATATATATATATATATGGGCGGGGCCAGGCCAGGCGGGGCATTTGCCCCCTCTGGGCCTTAACTGGCTCCGCCACTGTTCCCAACAATGGTTTTAATGAAACTTTATAATACAAAACAAAATCCACTTACTCCTTCAAATGTAAAAGGGTATAGTGGTAAATTCAACAAAATAATTTTCTTTTCTTTCTCCCACAAATATGATTAGGTGTTGTTAATATTATCCATTTCTTTTCTTTTCTTTTTATCTCCTGATATACCAATCGCTAGAGTCAGGTAAATTGTGGAACTATGTCCCAAATGAATTAGTGGTTGCACATTGAAATTTAATTGCTCGAGTTGTATTTTTTCGTTTATTTTCTATATTGATCTTTGAGCTGGTGATAAAGTGCCTGGAATGATTGATTCAAGTGAGAACATCATTTTTAGAATTACAAACATTCAATGCACTACCCAATTTAAACCCAATCATGCTAGTTTATAAAGTTTAAAACAATCAAGCATACATATAAATAAAGGAATAGTATGTGAATTTCATTACACAATAATTTCATATCATAACATGAATATATACAATAAAACAAACACAACAAGATATATGAATATATGACAAATCCTAAACATACAACATACAAAATAATAAATATAGCAGCCTATACATGTTAGATACTAACTGAATCGAATGTGGGAGCATTCTTGTATGTTCACATCAGTGTATATATATATATATATATATCGCAAATCGAATATCCACAACCATCTTAGTATTGAGAAAACATGATTACTCATGCATCTCGAACTAACTCATGAAAACCAAGTTATATATACTGCTATTAAATGTCAATGCTATTTTTTATTTTAAAAAAAAATCAGGTTAATAGTTTCTCAATAAAACAGTCCTAATAGTTTTTTATACAATCATTGGTTACAAGTTGCGATTTTTTGTAAGATGATGTATCGATCAAAATTCAAAATAATAATGATTTCTCCCCACACACACCTACACATACAAATAAAAAATTGTATACATAATGATTGTAAGTTTGCAAAGTACTCACCAAACTCAATGCTACTGTAATACTACCCATCAAACGTCTCTTTTTTCTTCGTCCTCACCAAACTGAAACGACTCTCTGTATGTATGTGCATAAACACTTGGCAATTTAACAAATCATCAGCAAATCGGAGGAAGAGGCTGAATAATAGGCGATCTGAATATGGATTCTCTTCTCAATCCTAAGCATGCTTAGGGTAGTTTCTACATCTTATCGAAAAAGACATGGTGAAAAAATTTGACTAGATTACTTTAATTGATAATTTTGAGACTTAAAATGTAAAAAAATCATATTTATTTATGACTAAGGTATGTTGAATATATCTTTTTAATTTTTTTATGTAAACTTAATCGTGCTATTTATAAAATACTAAGATCGAGTTTTTGTTTTTTTTGTTTTTCAACATTAAAATGTTTTATGTACTTATCGTTTTATTTTAATGAAAATTTCGTATTCTTATAAAATTTAGGGCAAAATGCACTCGCACCTCCTTAGGTTTGCCCTAAACATACTCATATACAAAGTTTGTTTAAACTTACACTCACACTCCTGAGGTTTGGAGTTTGACTGCACACAATCCCCAATTGAAATTCATTGGTCAAAAAATTATTTGAAATGTCTGTTTTACCCTTCACTAACTGAAAAGATACTTTTAATCTTACTTTTCACGTTAAAATACCATATTACTTTCGACTTTTCTTTTTCACTTGACAAAACTACCCTTATTATCTTATTGTTTTTCTCTCTCCTCTCTCACTCTCAAAGCTCACTTTCTCTAATTCTTCCTCTCTCTTTCCTTTTTTTTTTTCTCTCTCTCTCCTCACTCTGTCTCTTTTTCTCTCTCTTCCTCCATCTCTCTCTTTCCCGAATCTGTCTCTCTACATCTAACCCTCTATCTTTTCTTTATTTTATCTACTTTTCTCTCTTAATTCTTCACTCTTTTCTCTTTTTGCTTTTATTTTTTTCTCTTTCATCGTTTGCTATGGCAGTGCACATGAAAATTGGCAATGATAGCATGACTTTGGTGGTGATAGTGGTGTCTCAATAATAGTAGAGAGATGACAACAGAGGAAATCTATATGAAGAGTGTTACAAGAGTACAAGAATTTATTTGCAAATATGAGAAGTTAAAAGAGGATATTTTGCATTTTGCCTTTTATTTTAAAGTATACATACATTTATTTCAAAAAGAAAAAAAAAGTAGTGATGACACTGATAAAATTGAAAAGTAAGTACTGGAAAATAGAAAAAAAAAATCATCAAAGCTTAATAATAAAGTAAATTTTAACCTCAAAGTTTGAATTTCTTCAGATTGAATTTTATTTTCAGTGACAACTAATATTGGGTCATATACATAATAGAGAAATAATATAAATTATTTGCTAAATTGAATCACCAAAACACATTAGACTCCTTTCTTTATTTCACAATTCTTTTTTATAACTAAAAAGTAAAACAAAAGAATTCAAAGAATTTTGTTACCCCTTCACTGAATTCAGGGGATAATAATATAATAATATATAGGTTAAAAGGTTAATTTAGTAATTTTATTTTAATAATTTTTTTAAATATAATATAGTTATTATATTGATGGATAAAATTGTAATTTTTCATGCAAATTATTGATGCAATTTTGTTTAGGGTTGTGAGTGTAGATTTAAGCAAACTTTGTACATAAGTGTGTTTAAGATAAACCTCAGGGGGTGTGAGTGTACTTTGTCCTAAAATTTAAGCGCACGTGAAATCTTATGTATAAAGGATCATGCATTTGAAATTTCTTTGAAAATCTTAGGACCAACGTTGTTTAACATTCTCTCACATTCGAACTCGTAATGCCTTTATTGCGGTCGGACCACCATTTTTACTCGTCCTTCCTAACTACAGAAGGACTCAATAATGACCCAAAATTTTGAAAATCTCATGATTGGCACTATTTAGTGACACTTGGACAAGACCTTGAACTCGCAATGCCTAGGCGCTGTTTAGCGACACCTGGACAAGACCTCGAACTCGCAATGCCGGACCACTCTACCTTTTCGTTCTTCCTAATAACGGGAGGATTCAGTAACGATTTGGACCAGAACTTCATTCGGGTGGACGCTAGGTATATCACTCGATCAAGAATTGAATCTGACTCTGATACAAACTGTTATAAATTAAGTACTTAGTTGCTTACGAATAACTCAAATGCTTAAATTATCGGATAATATTGCCTCCCGGATATTCATATCCTCGGTGACAAAACCAACTAACAACAAGATATCACAAATCAAAGTTATAAAACAAGAGTAATGCTACACGTCATGAAAATATTTCATGAATTTTTATCTTGAATGATGTGACAATTAAATGGTGAGTTAGTATTGGTGGAATTCTCCCTATACAGAGAATGTCAATGATATTATTACTTGCCACATCATTCATGAAGACAATTCATGATAAAAATTTATTGAAGTTTAGCATTTTCCATCAAACAAACGTAAACTTATTTATCCTTTTATATCTGCTAAAACTTTCAGCCTACACAAAAAAAGAAATCGTTAAATTCGTAAACCCCAAACTTTCCTCCACCTTTTCCCTCCCCAACCTCATTTCGTCAAAACCTCAAACCCCAGGAAGGAGCAAAGAAGAGAGAGAAAGCAATCAATTGAAGCAGCAATGTCGGACATCCCGGAGGATTTGATCGCCGACTTTCTCTCCCGACTTCCAGTGGAGACTCTACTACGATTCAGGTGCGTTTCTAAACAGTGGTGTGCCCTAATCGACTCTCCTAAATTCATCAATTTGCAACTCAATCAATCACTCAAAACCAGCACTAACCTGAGTGTGATTTTCGAATACTTCGACCTCTTTTCCGTACCCTTCGACTATATCCTGAAACATGATGACCATAACAATCTTCCACCAGCAGAACACGACTACCCTCTTCTGAAAGTGGGGAACTTTAATAGAATAATGGGTTCTTGCAATGGCTTGATTCGTTTGGAATATTTTAATAGTTCAGCCTCCATTTTGTTAAACCCTTTCACCAAGAAATACCAACTTTTACCTCCTGTGCCAACACTTTCTTTCCAATGCGGACTTTTGCTACGAGATTATGGATTTGGGTATGATCCTGTCAATGACGATTACAAGATTGTACGTATCACCGGAGATTTTGATCCCGTCCACAATGAAGTAATAATTTATAGTTTGAGATAGAATATTTGGAGAAGGATTGATTGCAATTTCCCTTATCTCCTTCCATGTCAAACTCGGGGTGGCGTGTTTCTTAATGGTGCTTTGCATTGGGTAGCTATTCCCCAGCCCCAGTCATGTGTGGGTGGATTTATTGTTGCTTTTGATTTTGATCTCGTGTATGAGAACTATCGGGAGCTACAACTCCCAAACTCCCCAGCCCCAGTCATGACTTTGGGGGTTTTGTGTGGACACTTATTCTTGATGTGAATGGGTGATCATCACATTGGTGATGATGATGATCATATTGGTGATGATGATGTTATTGTTGAATTATGGCTCATGAAGGATTACATGGTGCAGGAGTCCTGGACCAAGCTTTCTGTAGCTTTCTTGTCCCAATTCCAAGCATATAAACCAACTTGGAACATGAGAATTTTAGCTTATTCAAATAGAAGTAGGGAAGTACTCTTAACACAAATTGATGAAGCACTCTGTTGGTTAGACCTGAAAAAGCAAGAAGTCACGGATCTTGATGTGGATTGTTGTTTATGAAGGCAGTTTGGTCCCTTAACAAAGGCTGCATTACTCTTTCTTCCACAAGTTTGTTGCATTTAGGTGTAGATTTCTGATGAGTTTAGGGAGGATGCAGCTATTCTCAAGGAAATTGTGCAGAATGTGAGATATAGACTGTTCTCCCTTACAGGTTTTGAAAAAAACTAATCATTTATGGAACTTTCCAAATTCTATTTGGAAAACTGGGTGAATGTTTATCCCATGGTTGCTGTTTGGGGGTCAGTGGCTTGTTATTGTCCATCCTTCTGTCTTTTTGTTGATCCGTTCCCTTTGCCTGGTTGCTGTGGATTATGTGCTTTGGGACACAACTGGTATGTTATTTTCCAAGCTCTATTTTGGCGGCTGGGTGCATGTCATGCCTATGGATTCTGTCAGCAGGGAGTTTGCTTGCTGCTGTGCTTTCTTATGTCTGGTTAGCTGGGAGTTTGCTTGCTGCTGTGCTTCCTTGTATGTTTTTAGCTTTGAGAGCATGTTTGGTTATCTCTTTGTGGGCCAGTTTGGGTTTTTGTGTTTTTTCCCTTGTTGATGTTGTTTGGCTGCTGTTATGGTTTTTGTTTTTATGGTGGGTGAGGGGTTTTCACATATTGTATTTGTTTGGTCTTGGGGCATGCCCCAAGTAAGTAGGCTGTATGGCTTTGCCATGTTTGGTTGAATGAACTTAACCTGCTTATCTCTCTCAAAAAAAAAAATGTAGATTTGTACACATTGTTTGAAAATAGTTTATATTTTGAGATCGAATATTTGAAGATGTTAATGTTTTTAGTTTTTAAGTATATAATTTTCTTCTTTTTTTTTTTTGGGTGGGGGGGTGGTTACATAGAGTTTTCATTACATGCAATTGCACGTACATTTTTACTAGTATATATAGTTGTGATTGGTTTAAATGTTTGTATAAGACACTCAAATCAATTTTAATATCTAATTTTGAATCCAATTTCTAAAGGCAAATTACACCGACTTTTCTCTTGTGAAAAATATTACTGATTTCCCCTAACAAAAGTTTTTTCCCAACTTTGTTAACGAGTATGCAATTTTACTATTTTGCTATTAGTTTTTTGATTATTTTATTGAATAAAAGAAACTTGAAATTGCCACTTTATTAACGAGTATGCAACTTTACAAGGCTAAAATTGATATTTTGAAATTTCAACGTCATGAAAATAGTTACTAACTGATGCTAATTGTTAATGGAGGGAGGAATGCTACAAAACTATATCTAACAAGCTTGTTATTAGTATTACATGGAGGAATTGAGAAGATTACTTATTACACAAGAATATGTTAACAGCAGTCATCACTGCCAAATGTCTGCCAATGTTTCTCTATTTGTTTTTATAGTGTCCATGCTTACCACATTGAAGGCGTAATGATGGTGATCCTGGATCAATGGAAAATAATGGTGGTGATCCTGCTGGTATTTTCTGCTCTAAAGACTTCTTCGAGTGATCTTGATTAGTACTGTTCATGTCAGTGAACTTTCATGCATTTTTCATTTTTCAATCACAATAACTCTCTAACGTAATCATATGTGTGTGTGTGTGAGAGAGATCACAGGTTATGGCTTCGATGACTTGCGCATAGACTGTGGAGTAAGGCAGTTGAAGGATGTGTGTGAGATCACAGGTTATTAACTCAAACCTTGCCGCTGATAATTTCTTCATCCAGTGACAAATTGACGAGTAGTTCATTCATAGATTTAGATTTCTATTTTCTTACAATTTGAAGGATTTAAGGTAGTTGAAACACTTGATATTTGAAGGATGTGATTTACTTGGTAAGGCAGTTGAAGGATGTGTGTGAGATCACAGGTTATTAACTCAAACCCTGCCGCCGATAATTGCTTCATCCAGTGACAAATTGACGAATAGTTCATTCATAGATTTAGATTTCTATTTTCTTACAATTTGAAGGATGTGAGGTAGTTGAAACACTTGATATTTACATATTTTTGAATACATGTTCTATAATTAACATTTTCTTTGAATTTGTTGTGGACCGAGTTTATGTCATTTTTAAATTTAGTTTTTGAATTAATATCATGTTTTCCACAAGTAGATCTTTAACCTTTTTATTGTTGTAACAAGCCAAAATTGAATATCCCAATGGCATAAATTAAATATCCATCTAAAGAGAGCTATCCCAGCGGTTATGTTTGATGCAATTCTTCCTTATATATGATGCTGGCCTCGATCGCTGGTTAAAATGATATACAATTGTAGTTTTATAAGGTCTTTTGGTGACTGATATTTCTGTTGCAAGATGGAGACTATGGCAGCTGTCCTCTCCATGGCAAATATTTTCCTAGCAGATATCTGTCGGCCTAATAAATGGTGGTGGTCTTTGAAGCTTTTAGCAGCAGGTATATCTGCAGCTATAGCTAATATTTGTTGTAGTGGTGGTGGTCTTTGAACCTTTTAGCCACAGCTATATCTGCAGCTATAGCTAATATTTGTTGTAGTGAAAGAGTTTAGTATAATTTTCAAACAAGGTGGGAGGCAACTGTAGTTTACCATTTTTTAAATTGTTGAGATTAACAAAGAGTTTTATCTTGTAGCTGCTAAAATCCTTAAAATCTTAAACAATCTAGTTGGTCTAGTTTTTGAACAAATAGGTCTATTCCAATGAATTTAGATCTGATGCTATTAGTAATACTTGAAGTCCTTGCCAAATTCATTCAAGATATATCAACTCATATTACCTGTCAAAAAGGAAATCTTACCCACGTTGATTAAATTTTTATTTTTATTTTCACACGAGTCAAAGGTAGAACCAGCATGTATTTTATAAATTTTATAAAATCTGAGTTTTGCTAGAATTGAAGTGGATTTTATATTCTTTGATCCTTTCAATTAGTGGGAAAGGTAAGATTGTATGATAATGATAAATTTTATATGTGTGAAGTGGTTACAATTTATACATATTTTATGTATTACAAAAGTGTGCTTTTAATAGTTTTTAGGGCAAATTACATTTTGACCCCCTAAGGTATGTCTATACGTCAACCTGTACGTCAACCTGACCCCCCCCCCCCCCCCCCATGTTTGCGTATTGACTTTTACACCCCTTAAGTTTGAAATTATACATCACTTTAGTCCCTCGTGTCATTGTCAATGATCAGATTGCTTACATCATGCAACCAGTAGCCAAAAAATTCCCAGAATGCCCTTCTACAATTTATGCGTGTATCTTGTTTGTTGTGAAGCTCAGACCCGTTAGCTATGGCGGATCTAATGGCTCTTCAAATTCTTAACTCTCCCACTACACCAACACCTCCGCTCCACTACGATAACCCGATCAACCATCCCTATATTGAGTCATGGACCAAAGGAAAGCGATCAAAAGGATTGCGTACAGAGCACACACTGACTGAGGAGGAGTACCTTTCTCTCTGCCTCATCATGCTTGCTCGCGGCGACACTGCCTCCTCCTTCGCCGTTTCAATTTGGGACCACTCCTCACCATCGCCGTCGAAGCAGACGACATCTGATTCGAAGGCGCTCGTCTACAAGTGTTTCGTCTGCAACAAGGCTTTCTGATCTTACCAAGCCCTAGGCGGTCACAAGGCCAGTCACAGAAAACTCGCTGGAGGAGACGAGCAATCATCCAATTCCGCCGCCACCACGACCACTGCAACCGCCGCATCCGGCGGTGGCAACTCCTATCTCCGGAGATCTTTCTGCTTGGGCCAATCTCATCCATCCTAATACTGGATCAAGCCTGTAATTGAACGAGACGACTCCCTTCCCCGAAACCCCTGGGCGATGTGGAGAAAGATTACTTGTCCCCTCACTAGGATAAGATCAAAGAGAAGGAACTATAAACATCAACAACAACAATCGGGTACATCAGGGGGAATAAACTAATATCAATGTCAGGTATTTCAAGAATGGGACTCTGCCGACAGAGATAGATAGACTGAGAGAAAGTCGATTTGAGAACTGTGTATCGACAAGTGTACCGAATCTCGAATGGGAACTTTCAATCGTTCGCAAGGAAAAACATCCAGGAGTAAACACGATTCGAATGCGTTACCAGTTTGTCCTAATCCGAGTGCTCTATCTGCCACAAGTGTTTCCCCATTGGATAGGTGTTGGGCGGACACAAGCGGTGTCACTACGAAGGCGGTGCTGGTGGCGAAAGCGGCGGCTTTGACAGTGATTGCGGCGACATGTTAGGGTTTTGAAATCAAATTAGGGTTTTGAAATTGCAAACTCAAATTAGGGCTCCAAGAGGTGACTTTGTCAGTGGTGGCTATGGGGATTTTACTGCAAATAGTGGCAGTTGGGTTGGTCTTTGACAGAGAGTGGTGGTGGCATTGGCGGTGAATGGTGGTGGTTGGGTTGGTCTTTTAGGCAAATTTGAGATTTTTGTGAAGAAGAAGATGAACAGTAATTTGGTTGTGTGGTGAGAATGGTGGTCGCTGCTCCTGCACGTTATGATGGTGGTGGTGGTGGTGTTTGGGTGATTGCTGCTGCCGCAGGTTGTGGTGATGGTGGTGGTGTTTGGGTGATGGGCTCTGTCAAAATGTAGGTGATAGAGGGGTGTTTGGGTAGGGTAGTTTAGTCATTTCAGCATGTTGTTGATTAAAGTCAACCAAAAACTACTAACAGGGGGTGAAAATAAAGATTTGCAAATGTGAGGAGGTCAGGTTGACGTATAGACATACCTCAGGGGGTCAAAATGTAATTCGCCCTAATTTTTATTGTCTGGTTGCTAAAATCATTTTGCAGCAAGTGTTTTGATCCATCTTGAAACTCCGCCAGTGTTTCTTTATATAGTTGGTCCCAAGCCCCGATAAAGGAGGAGGGTTGTGTCAGGTAGCTTGACAGTCGGTGTAAAACTCAGTCATAACCAATATGAACATGAATCCTATGAATTAGCCGACCCCAATTAACTGAAAAAAAAAGGCTTGGTTGTGTTTTGATCCAACTTGAATTTGAGTGATGCCTCGATTTTGAATCTTGGCTTTAATGCATTTACATCCATAGGATGCATGTGGTATGGGATGTAAAAGTTTCAGACCAACAATTCTGCGTAACTATTTTGCCTGAATAGCATGGTTCTAATACAAGATAAAAGCATTTTGAGATGGGTCTGCGTAGCAAAATTAGTGATTCAGGTTATTTATTTGTTTCTTTGAATTTTATTTTGTCAAAGTGATCCAGGTGCCTTTTTTCCTTATTTTGAGAATGGGCCTGCTTAGCATTTTGATTATTTTTCAAAATTCTGATTTTCAGCATCAAATTCAAGGAGCGAAACTTGAATTTCCTACCTAAATTTGGGTTGCATGGATTTGAATTTCCAATTATGAGCCAGGACTCAAAATTTTTTTTATTAGTTATTTTTTACATTTTTGAGTGGAACTAACAAGCAACTGTTAGGTTTAGAGTTTGGACATGATCAGGAGGGTCAGATTGGGCATATTGGAGTTCTCAACAACATTGAACCAGTTTTACCACCAGATGAGGCAAAGCCGAAGTGGTGGAGATCCAATAAATCAACAGCAAGAACATCAACAAGAATATCCTGATGAGGATATTCTCTTAGTGATCAAAACTGTAGAAGATAAGGATTTGATCAAATACAACAATAGTTATACCAAAAAAAAAAACAATAGTTATGAAATGGGTCACTTGATTAAAGAAAGTTTCATTCTATATACTTGCACAAATGAACAATTCTTAATTATAACTGTTAATTATTATAAATTATAATTCTATATTTCTTGGTATTCATTTGCAGTTTTGACAATGGAGAGCGAAGTGCTCGAAGATTGAGTGTGATTTCTTCTTTTGTAAGGTGAATTATTTAATTCCTCTTTTATGCTTTCCAAGTTTGTTATTATCATAGTTTGTTAAGTTAACATTTACACTCTTACACCTTTTGAATTCCCATAACAGTTACAAAATGTATCTCTATATGTATAGGAGTTGATCAAGCCGTACGTCTTTCGTCTTTTCCAACGAGCGCATTGAAGGAAGACATTCAAAGGTTCGTTGCATACATAGAAATAATTGAAAACCAAGTTATATATACTACTATTAAATGTTAATACTATTTTTAATTTTGTAAAATTAAGTTAATAGTTAAAAAAAAAATATCAGTTAATAGTTTCCCAATAAAACGATCCTAATAGATTTTTTGTACAATCGATTACAAGTTGCAAGTGTTGGCCACCATTCTTTATAATCTAAATAACTTACGATAATCTTCAAATCCATCCAATATCTCAAATTTACTTTCAATCTTGAATCCCCTCACACTTCTCTCACTATCTCTGTCCCATAATCAAATTTATATAATTATCTGTATGTCACTCTTCAAACTCTTATCTGTCTTTTTATTTGTGTGGATGATGATGATGATATTGTTGAATTATGGGTCATGAAGAATTACATGGTGCAGGAGTCCTGGACCAAACTCTCTATAGCTTTCTTGTCCGAAGTATATAAAAAAAAAAATGGAAAATGAGAATTTTAGCTTATTCAAATAGCAGGAGTGAAGTACTCTTGCACAAATTAAGCACACACTTTGTTGGTTAGACCTGGACGAGCAAAAGGTTGTGGATCTTCGAATTCCTTCACATGAAGCAATGATTTGTATCACAAGCATTGTTAAGCTTCCCTGTGATCAGCCACCCAACCTGATTGAAGGCAATTCTTCCCATCCCCCACCCAAGCATATCACCCTCACAAACCAATTTGATGCCCTATCTGAGAAATTAGAAGATGATCATACCAACTCTGAAACAGAAACAATGAAGACAAGGAGGCTGTATTGGAAATAGAATCAGAATCCAACCAAAACTCCAGCTTTGAAGCTGAATCAGCCTTCTCTTCAATTGGACTGCAATCAAACAAGAAGAAGAAAAACAAGAAAGGAAAAGGCAAAGGCAAAGGCAAAGGCAAAGCCAAAGTATCCCCTCAAAGGGTTTAGGGGATTGATTAGTCACTATAGTTCCCAATCCAAATGACCATTTCATTCTGGAACATTAGGGGCCTCATTTCCCTATTAAGCAGTTGGAAATAAAGAATTTTCTTGCAGAGCAGAAATTGGGAATCTTGGCTATCATGGAAACAAAAATTCAACAGATTAACAAAGACTCAGTTTTTAGTTACATTACTGGTTCCATCCCCAATCCTTGGAGGCTTTTGGATAATTATAACAGTTCAGCTATGGGCAGGATCTGGATCATGTTCAATTCCTCCAAATTTAATATCCAGGTAGTGGAAGAAACAGAACAAGTTATTCATTATCTTGTTAGAGAAGCTAGTTGCCTTGACTCTATCAGCATCTCCTTCATATATGGGTTCAACTCAAGGCTGGGAAGGCAGAGATTATGTTCCAACCTACTCTCCCACACCTTCACTCACCAACAGGCCTGGATCTTAATGGGAGACTTTAACTCAGTTTTGCATATTAACGAAAGGCATGGTGGATCAATCAGATGGACCCCAGAGATGGCTGACTTCAAGGATTGTGCAACGTCCATCTCTTGAGGATCTCAAGACTCAGGTGTCTTCTTTACTTGGTCTAACCAAACTATTGGTCACTCTAATATTTCAAGAAAATTAGATAGTTTCCAATTCAAACTTGTTCTTTTTTTGCCTCAAGAGTGTATCAGATCATAGCCCTTGTTTTGTTACCATTGGTCCTACTGCCCAGTCCAGATCACTTCTATTCAAGTTCTTTAATTTTTAGTTCACACACCCTTCCTTTCTTGGCACTAGTGAGCACATCTGGCAACCCCACATCAATGACACCTTGATATACAGAATCACCCAGAAGCTTAAACTTCTAAAAGCCCTTTTTAAAGCTCTAAACAAAAGAGAATATAGTGATATATCCTCTAAAGTTCAGACCCTTAAGAAGGAACTTTTGACTTGCCAAGCCAACAGGGACAACAATCCTCCTGATGCCAACCTTAGAACTCTTGAGAAGTCCTTTCTTCAGTCCTACTCACACTCTAGTATTAGTGAAGAACAACTATGGAGACAAAAAGCTAGAATCAGATGACTCTCCTCAAGTGATAAGAACACAACAATCTTTTTCAAAGTGGTAAACTGTAGAAATAACATAAACAAAATTATGAATGTCACTTTGCCATCTGATGAACAATCAATGGACAGAGATACCATTAACCAAGCTTTAGTTAACCACTTTCAGTCCTTATTGAAGTCATCTCCTTCATACCCTGGCATGCAAACTCTCAATCAGTACATCTCCCATACCATTACTCCCATGCCCATCAAGGTTTATCTTCTATCCCAACTGATCTGGAAACAACAAATCTCCAGGTCGAGATGGTTATACTTCCCACTTCTTCAAGAAAACCTGGCATATCCTAGGTGATGAAGTCACCAATGCAATTAGGGACTTCATCTTAGGAAAAATACTCAAAGGAAATCAACTCCACTTTGATTGCTCTTGTGCCCAAAATTCAAAATGCTTCCTTTGTTAGTGACTTCAAACCAATAGCTTGTTACAATACCCTTTACAAATGAATCTCTAAACTACTTGCCAACAAGCTAAGACCCATTCTCCCTTCCTTTATCAACAGAGCTCAAGCTGTATTTATTAAAAATAGGTGAATTGATGATAATGTGCTTTTAGCCCAAGAACTGCTGAAGGGCTATCATAGAAATTCATCCCCTCCTAAATGTGCAATTAAAGTGGACTTGCAAAAAGCATTTGACTCTTTGGGTTGGGTTTCCTCCCACCTTTATTCATTGGGTCAGACTCTGCATTACAACTCCAATCAGAAAGTTCCTTTGGTCTGGCACTAACTCTGTTAAAAGGAATTCAGGTAGCCTGAACACAAGTTTGTCTTCCCAAGGTCAATTGTGGACTTGGACTACCCAACTTGTCAATCTTGAATAGGGCTGCAATTCTTAAACATGTCTGGTACCTCTTCAGCAACCCAGAGAGCCTATGGTTTAAATGGATCCACTCATACATCATCAAACAGAAAAATTTCTGGGAAATCAACATACCATCATCCTCCTCTTGGCCTCTGAGGAAAATACTGCAATTAAGATCCTTAGCCGGGCCATTGATCACTGCTAAAATTGGCTATGGCAATCAAACCTCCGTCTGGTTTGACTCATGGCTCCACTATGGCCCTCTTGTCAACCGAATCCCCCGTTCTTCCACCCTTAGCCCAGCCATTGATAGATACACTAAAGTTGGCTCAATCATAGCCAATGGACAATGGGCAGTTCCAAGATGTTTGCAGAGAATTATCCCAGAATTGAGAGACACTAATCTTCTGCCGGCTCTAAATCTCTCCAGACCAGATTGCTTCCTATGTCTCAATCTCCCTACCCTCTCTCTTTCTTTTGCCATTCAAACCATTTCTGCTTTTCCACCCACCTTGCAATGGCCTCAACCTGTTTGGTTCATGAACAACATACCTAAACATAGCTTAATTTGTATTGTTCGTGTCACATGAACTTTCACGCATTTTTCATTTTTCATTTTTCAATCACAGTAACCTTCTAACATAATCATATATATATATAGTGTGTGTGTGTGATCATGCATTTTTCATTTTTCAATCACAGTAACCCTCTATAACATATATATATATAGGTTGTGTGTGATCACAGGTTATGGCCTGCATAGACTCTGGAACATTAACTCAAACCCTGCAGCCGATAATTGCTTCACCCAGTGACAAATTGATGAACAGTTAATTCATAGTGTTAGAAGTTTAAGATGATTATCTTTTTCTTAAAATTCAAAGGATGTGAGGTAGGTGAAACACTTAATACTTACATATATTTGAATAAATGCTGTATAATTAACATTTTCTTCGACTTTGTTGTGGATCGAGTTTAAGTCATTTTCAAAGTAAATAGGAATGTGGAAGAACAAATTCATGGGATGTTCTGTACAAGCGAAGTCAGTTGGTATTATCTGATACACATAGCAAGTCGGGACATCCATATCAAAGGTAACAAAAGATGTGCCACTAATTTTTAATTTAAAATAAAATAAAATAATGTGCCACTAATTTTTAATTTTCAAAAATAATAATAATGTGCCACTAAAGCAGACTCTGTATAACTAATGCATTATAGATTTAAGTTTGAATCCTTTCACACTTCCCTCACTATTTCAATCCCATAATTAAAATTATATAATTATTTGTATGTCACTCTTCAAACTCTTATTTGGTCATTCGCAAATTTATATACAAAGCTCCTCCCACTCTTTTTTTTTTTCTCTAATATACACAAGATCAAGATGGGATGTAACATAAAGAATAAGATGTACATATCAAATTTCAAAATAACAATAGAGTCGACGAGAATGCCAGAATAGCCATTGGCAAGGAAGATTCCATGTAGTCATCGCCGTAGTCGTTTCTGACTTTCGCAGATTGCTTCTTCTTAATACTACATTTATTCACCTCACTGTCATTTCTATTGGCTCTTTTAAGTTGGACAATCACTGCAAGCAAGTTAAAAAGACATCAAAGGCTCTTTTAAGTTGGACAATCACTGTAAGCAAGTTAAAAAGACATCAAAGTTATAAAACTCAAACTACAATCCTCCATCTCCTGTGCCACAGTACATATGTGGCATAAGGAGGGTGATCATCACTCAAAGTCGAGTGAGGTCCAAAACTATATATTCTATAAATTGATCTTCATCCTTCACCATACACAGAAATCCGTGTGGTACATGATATGATCCTTTTCTTATAAAACCCTTTGCCACACACATAAAAAAAAATAAATAAAAAAAAAAAAAAAAAAAGAGCTAAAGTTAATGCATTACTTTCAATCAAATTCTCTCCGTTTCATTTTTATTGAGTTATAATATATAAAGTCAACTAAAAGGATTGACCATTCAATCCATTATATCTGTTAGAAATTTTTTTTTCATTTCTCCTTTTATAATTGTTAAAACTTACGAAGCATATTAGACACCCAGATACATTTCGAATATGGTAATATGGCTCGAACATGTGTCAAATAAAACTAGAAGTATGCTAAATTTTGAATATTTTGTTTTTTAATTGGATAGGGCAATGTTACGTTTTGAATACTTTTAAAACATGACGGAGTGGTTTTATAATTTTTTTTTTTAAAAGAATAGGATTCAATGCAATTTAAATTATATTATGAGTTAATTAAAAAATAATATAAAATTTAAGAAAACAAAAAAGCAAATATTAATATTTTTTAGAATTGATGTACTACAGTATTCCTATCATGTTGTAGTCGTATGTATCCGGTGCTTTCTAGATTAAGACTTTCAGCCTAAAACAAAAGTCAGAAAATATAAAAAATATAATTTTTTTGTTTTTGGTAATGGACTTTGACCAAAGCTAAGAAAAAAAACCGAAACATTCCTCCGCATTTTCCCTAGTCTCCAACCTCAAACCCTAGGAAGGAAGGAGCAAAGAAGAGAGAGAAAAAGAGACTAAGCAATCAATTCAAGCAGCAATGTCGGACATCCCCGAGGATTTGATAGCCGACGTTCTCTCCCTACTTCCAGTGGAGTCTCTGCTACGGTTCAGTTGCGTTTCCAAACAATGGTGTGCCCTAATTGACTCCCCTAAATTCATCAATTTGCAACTCAATCAATCAGTCAAAGCCAGCACTGTCCTGAGTGTGATTTTTGAATACCACCGCCACCTCTTTTCCGTAGCGTTCGACTATGTCCTGAAACATAATGACCATAAAAATCTTCCACCAGCAAAACTTGACTACCCTCTTCTGAAATTGTGGGACTCTGATATAATAGGTTCTTGCAATGGCTTGATATGTTGTGTTCTTCTAGTAATGTAACTCTCGTTTTGTTAAACCCTTCCACCAAGAAATACCAACTTTTACCTCCTGTGCCACGGATGGTTAATGTTATAACATAGGGATTTTATGGATTTGGGTATGATCCTGTCAATGACGATTACAATGAAGTAAAAGTTCATAGTTTGAGATCGAATATTTGGAGAAGCATTGATTACAATTTCCCTCCTCTCCTTCCATGTAACACTCATGGCGTGTTTTTTAATGGTGCTTTGCATTGGGTAGCTACTTGCCAGCCCGATTCACGAGTGGGTGGATTTATTGTTGCTTTTGATCTCTCGTGGATGAGAACTATCGGGAGGTGCAACTTCCAAACATCTCGGGTAATTGTCGCATGACTTTGGGGGTTTCGGGTGGATGTTTGTTCTTGATTTGTATTGGTGATGATGATGTTATTGTTGAATTATGGGTCATGAAGGATTACATGGTGCATGAGTCCTGGACCAAACTTTCTATAGCTTTCTTGTCCCAACTCCAAGTATATAAACCAATTTGCAATTTGAGAATTTTAGCTTATTCAAATAGCAGTAGGGAAGTACTCTTAACACAAATTAATGACACACTTTGTTGGTTAGACCTGAAAGAGCAAAAAGTCGTGAATCTTGACATTCGTTCATATGGAGTAGAGATTTGCATCACAAGCCTTGTTAAGCTTCCCTGTGATCTCATAACCCATGTTCTTTAAATGTCGTTGTGGATTGTTGTTTATGAAGGCAGTTTGGTCCCAAACAAAGGATTGCATTTTCGTCCACAAGTTTGTTCCATTTTGGTGCAGATTTGTCCATTTGTTCTCTGAGTATTGCTTCGCCTTTGAGGTCTGGAACTGGTACAAATTTTTTTTTCCATGGAACTGTCCTCAATTTCATGGGGGTAATAAACTGGAGCAGTTCAGGTCATGGTTTCAGCAGAATGTTCACTCCTCTATTCAGAGGCGATTGTTTGCAGCATGTATTTGGGGCATCTGGAAGGAGAGGAACATGAGACTTCATCACTCTATCAAGACATTTCCTGCAGACCTTGCTAAATCTTTGTGGTTTAATGGTCTAGATGCAGCATCTACCTCTTTACAAGCAGCCTTACCTTAGCGTCAAAAGGTTGGATTGTGTTTGGTCCTCGATTATCTTTCACCCTTACCGGAAGTGGACGTATTCAATTTTGTAATTTGTTTTCATTTGGAGGGCATGCCATCTGTGTTCCATGTACGTCATTGTTATATCTTTTGGAATATAATCACTATCCGATTTACATAGAGTTTTCATTATGTGCTATTGCACTTACATTTTTACTGGTATATATAGGTGTGTTGGGTTTTAGTGTTTGTGTGAGAGCTCTAGTCAATTTTAATGTCTAATTTTGAATCCAATTTCTAAAGGTAGATTACACTGACTTTCCCACGGACTTCTTCTTTGAAAAATATTATTGATTTGCCCTAACAAATTTTTTTGTCCAACTTTGTTAACGAGTATGTAATTTTACTATCTTGCTAGTAGTTTTTTGATATTTTTATTGAATAAAATAAACTTCACAAGGCCAAAATTGATATTTTGAAATTTCAAATTGCTACGGCATGAAAATAGTTACTGACTGAAGTTGATTGTGAATGGAGGGAAGAATGCTACAAAACTATATCTAACAAGCTTGTTAAAAGAATTACGCGGAGGAATTGAGAAGATTACTTATTACCCAAAAAAAATATGTTAATATTTAACAGCGGTCATCACATTCTTTTAGCGGCAGAAGAAAAATAAAATGTTGTCAGACTTTTTACAGTAGTTTTAGATGACTGTTGCCAAATGTCTGCCACCATTTCTCTATACTTTTTTTTGTACTGTCCATGCTTACCACATTGAAGGCGTAATGGTGGTTATCCTGGATCAAAGGAAAATAATGGTGGTGATCCTGCTGGTATTCTTCTCTAAAGACTTCTTCCTGTGAAAGTAAGTCTTTATTAGTACTGTTCATGTCACATGTATTTTCATGCATTTTTCATTTTTCAATCACAGGTTATGTGTGAGATCACAGTTTATGACTTTGATGACTTGCACATAGACTGTGGAGCATTAACTCAAACCCTACAGCCGGTAATTGCTTCATCCAGTGACAAATTGATGAACAGTTCATTCATAGAGTTAGATTACTATTTTCTTACAATTTCTTACAATTTGAGGGATGTGAAGCAGTTAAAACACTTGATATTTACATATTTTTGAATACATGTTCTATGATTAACATTTTCTTTGAATTTGTTGTGGATCAAGTATATGTCATTTTTAAATTTAGGTTTTGAATTAATATCATGTTTCATTTAGTTTTGAATTTAAAATTTTATGTTTCATTTAAAAACCTTCTGCAAGGTATGGGTTGAGGGTTTGGAAGACATTAATGAACAACATTGATATTCAACTAGAGAATGCAATATAATTTATTTCCCAAACCACATCACTTTATATTTTGTTTAACTCATTCTTGAATTGTTTTCTATCTGGTCATTTGACTTTGCTAGCACTATCTGAAAGGTCTTTGCTCCATATTGCTTTTGAATTTAAGTATTACAACCTACCAACTCCATTGATATAGTCTGAGTTTATTTATTTATTTGCAATATAGAAAGAATAATGTGGAGAAATAACATGGTATCCCATTTTTTCTAAATTGGCAATTGAAGCTTCTGCTTCAACTTCGCATGGCACAATTTCGCATCATATCATCTGGATATCATCATAGCATCCACCGTTTGCAATTTTCTTTTGCAGTTCGCGATCGTTTTTCAGATTAATTTCACGATATTTGGTTCACATATCAACTCGTTCAACTCTCAATTTTCTACTCTTTTCTTCTTGTATCACAGATCATCTCTTCTCTGTACTTGGGCAGTGCATTAATATAGATTATAGGTTATTTTATTTTATTATTATTCTGTTCGGTTGTCGCATCACTTAGGATCTTTCTATTCATCACTGCTCGTCACTGTTGTTTCTCTCGGGTGATTCTATTTCTGTGGTTTTGTGCAGATTATAATTCCGTTTTTTTTTTTTTTAATATGGCCAGCAGTAATACCGAAACTTTTTATTGGGCAAAAATATGTGGCGTTACGTAACTGGAGCTGTGACTATCCCATCAGATACAAAGGTTGAGAAATATGCTGAATTATTCTCTACTTGGGAAGTAAATAATGCTAAAACAATCACTTAGATAAATAATTACGTGGATCAATCAATCGGTGTGCATTTGGCGAAGTTCTCATAGCCGAAGAAATTTGGGATTATTTGTGCAAATTCAATAGTTAATGAACTGTTAGCTAGTTGAAGAAGTTTGTCTTAAAGCACCCTCAAGAAGAGGACTTCTTCCGTTGCCTAATCTGGTTGTCTTGACCGTTCCTCTTAAGTCTCAGTTCAGTACAAAGAGTAGACCGCGAGCTAGGGTTGGTATGGATGAGTGTATCTTTTGTCATCCAAAAGGTCACTGGAAGGCTCAGTGTCCTAAACTAGCAAATAAGAGAGTTTATGGACAGCATCAACAATTTTCAAGAATAAAGAATATCACACTTTAACAATTGCACCAGCTGAGGTTGAGACACCTTCACCAACTCCTACACTATCATTGATTGCAGAGTAGTTGTAAAAGCGTCTTTCCACCCATCAGTCGAATGCTCTTTCAATATCTCCCTTTGTAGGTTTGTCATCTCCAGTTTCTTCAGGTATATCTCGAACCACTTGAGTTTTTGACTCAAGTGCTACGCATCATATGACTAGTGATTCTTTTTTGTTCGCATCTATCTTTTCTCCTTCATCTGCTTCAGTTTTGGCTACCAATGGCACACCTATGTCATTGGCTGGTATTGGAACTATTATTTCTCCTTGTTTGTCTCTTCGTGATGTCTATTGCATTCCTCTAGCTTAATTTGAATTTAATTTTTCTTAGTCAATTGTTTGATTCTAGATATTCTGTTCATTTTTCTTTCAACGGTTGTATTGTGCAGGATCTTTATTCCAAGAAACTGATTGGGACAGGCCGAAGAGAGGGAGGATTGTATGTGTTGGAGGAATTGCATTTTCCAACTATGGTTGCTTCATATATTGATTTGTCATCTTTTTGTTTAAGTTAAATCATTTAGTTTTTATTTATGACATTCTCGTCTTGGACATATTTCTAGTTGTCATTTACAGTATTTAGTTTCTACTGGTGTTTTGGGTAATTTAAGTAAGCATGATATTTCTGATTGTAGTAGTTGCAGACTTGCAAAGTTTTCTGTTTTGCCTTTTGATAGGAATTTAACTGTTTCTATGGCACCATTTGATTTAATTCATTATGATGTGTGGGGATCTGCTCCTATTTCCTTTATAGATGATTATAGTTGATATTGTTGGATTTATCTTATGAAGCGTCGCTTTGAATTCTTTTCTATCTTTAGTGCTTTTCGTGTTATGATCTACACTCAATTTTCATCTATTATAAAATATTTTAGATGTGATTTAGGTGGAGAGTATAATTATAAGCCCTTTCTTGACAAGTTGAAATCTGATGGTACTATTCATCAATCTTCATGTACAGGTAATCTTGAGCAAAATGATGTTGCTAAGCGAAAGCATCGCCACATCATGTAGACTGCCCGTTCTCTTTTTGTTAAAATATCCAACAAGTAATTTATGTATTTGTTTTAGAATGCTAAAAAACATGTAAACCATGGGGATCAAATCCTAGACCTTTGACAATTGTTGTCTTAGAGTATTAATTCTGTTAACACGAAAAGACGTTTAGATTTTGAGAGGGGAATTTCCTGTTTAGGCTATGCACTAAGTTGGTTCATTTATGTACACATCCTTATATATCCCATCTCTTCAACTTCGACAGCCTTGGTCACCATTACCATCACCATCACCATCACCATCATTTATGCCCTTTTAACTACTGTAATTTATGCATAATAGGTGGGGTTGGATTATTTGGAGCACTTGGAAAGTTTGAGACTAGCACAATGCAGTCAATTTCACCTGAGATTGGAGTCATTTTCGAACTCGAAATCACGTCATTTCGTTAGAGTTTCAGTTTATTGTAGTCATTTTTTGTACATTCCTAATTTCATGTGATGTTTGCAGTCAAGTCAGATTTAGTTTTTGTATATTGGTGGGTCCTCTAATTTCGCGAGACTTACTAGTGATTTTTAGAGGTCTTTTGCGCTAGTAACTAAATTTTTAGATTGCCTTTCGAAAAAAAAAAACAATTTTTTAAGATTTTTTTTCATTTTATATATATTTATTATTATTTTTTTCTACAAGTAGTTGTAAGGCTAGCTCCTACTATTGCATAGTTTTTTTTATTAATATGAACTCGAGTTCTCTCTCTTTTAGACCTAGTGAACTATCGACAATGGAGAACTTTTTAGATGGTCCGGAACCATTTAAATGTGTCGGTTTTATTCAGCTTTTTTGATTGCATGACTTTTCTTGATTGGGTTCCGACTACTTAATAATTTCTTATCAGCAATGACGAAGGCATATATCCTTAGGGTGGGTAGGCCTTTCAAATTTTTTTTCTTGTTATATATATATATATATATATATATATATATAGTGAAATTTTATAAAATGTCCCCCTATTTTGCAAAATTATAAATTTGGCCACCACCTTTTTACCTTCCCAAAAATATTAAACTCTTCTCCCCCCACCCCCCTCCTCTATGATGATCTCATTCTTAATTCAGTCTTGTTATTTGGGTGCTTAAATACAATTCTTGACCTAATTTATTGTTTATTTCAATTATTTGATTGTAAAAAGATTTTTTGATATTTCAATTATGTTTATCCTTGTTGTGCTTTAGTTTTCTTCATATTTTGAGGTTTAACTTTGGATTCGATCTGATTTTGTAGCCAAGAAAATTTGATTATCGATGGTTTTTAGTTCTAATTATTGGTCTTTATTATAATCTTATTGTGTGAGAGGCAAATGATAGTATATCTTGATTGATTTTTCTAATAGAAGAGGTATTTTATTGAATCCAACTAGAAGATTGGATTCATATAATGTAAGTTTTTTTAATAATTATGTCTTGGACTGATTTAAGCTGAAATAAGTTGTTGATTTATTGAAGTAATATATAAGTAGAATGTTCGTTGCCTTTAAAAGTGATATTGAGTGAAAGTGATTATGGTAGTAATCTTCAATAATGAGAGGAAATGATTGAAAAATATACTATGTTAATGCTTGCTATAGCTAGCTTAGGCAACAAGAGAGAACAACAAAAATAAATCACACATCTTCGCTAGTGCCATGCCCCAATTACATACACAACACCAGAGTTTGTGGAATTAATATCATGTGTAGAAGAAAACAGAAACACACATCATGAAACCTCAGTTGCGAAGCAGTTGTAGTTTGATCTTACCTAGTTTAACCACCACTTCTTTTATGTCACTCCTCTCTTCTGGTACTTCTCTTGAACACTCCAACCCTAGTTCTATAATAGCTACAAAAATACCTTGTGTGACACTCATTTCATTTCCTCCTGCTGTCAACAACCCTTTGTCAATGACTTCTGTTATTTTGTGGGGAAATGATGCACTCACCCATTGTTTGAGACTTAATTCTTCAGTGAACATTTCATTTCTGGGGTTTTTTCTTGTGAATGTCTCCAACAACATTATTCCATAGCTATAGATATCACCTTGAGTGGACACTCTTCCCTCTGAACCATATTCTGTCAAAACATTCATTTTGTTCAAGCATGGTCAAAATTCATATCTTCATTATTTATCATATGTTGCTAATTCTTAATTACATGAAAAAGAAAATGCAGAGAACAACTAATCTGTAATTGATCATTAAAACTATGCCAATACATATTTATGTATATATAAGTAAAATTGATGCATTTCTATGTCTGGTCACCTGATGAAAACAAGCAACTTACGTCATTACAACAATATTAATTAACGATAATTTTTTTTAAAAAATAGAATATTAATAGTAATGGCTAGCAAGGGTCTGAGTTACCATCCATCTATAATTTAATATTCTAACAATTTTGAAAAAATAAAAAGGGAGAATTGCATTAAACACCCCTTGGATAATATCTGATAAAAGATTCTGTTTTTTTTTTCTCTCTTAATAATATCTGAACTTGTATTTTTTGTTACATGCATCACCATATTTGTAATTAAAGAAAATCATTAAAAACAATTTAAAAAGTAAAATTCATAATTTTGAAACTGCATGTAAGTTCAAATTTTATATGTTTATGCATATTATATATACCATTATTATATTTTTGATTTTATTCACTGCATATGTACAATGCACACATATATACATATTTACATATATATGTATAATAAAGTTAAATTACCGGAAGTATATGAGATGGACATTTGATCATACAATTAGATTAACAAAAATAAATTTTAATTACAAAAAGTAATTGAATGGCATAAATAACTACTAATCTTATAGTACTTTTAACTTTATTGTACATATATATGTAAATATGTATATATGTGTGTGGTTTGTTCTTATGGTTGAAAAAAAGAAGAGCGTAAACTTTAGAAAGACCATTGATGTAAAGTATTAACTTGATTCAACAAGACTGACCACATGATCTTTTTTAATTTACATTTTAATATAGTAAGTTTTACTCTCATATAAATAAAAGAAAATATAGTAAGTTTTTCTTTCATTTTGGTTGGTTGAATAGAAAAAAAAATGAGGGGAAAGGATATTGCAAGATTTAACTAGGCAAGACATATGTTAAAGAAATAACATGTAGCTGCACTCATAACTATGAATTATTTATTTTTTATTTTTTTGATGTTTTTCTTTAATTAAAAGTATGGTGATGCATGTAATAAAAATAATAAATTCAAATATTATTATTCAAAAAAGGAAAAAAAAAAAAAGAAAAATCTTTTACCTAAATTTACACAATGAGGCAAATTGCATAAACCCCTTTAACTTGGTGGGGTATTTTAGTAATTTTTCCTTTAAAGTAACCCCCTCGATTAATTGAGGGGGTTTTTTTTTTTTTTGAAAAAATTGTCAAGGGAGTTTAATTTTCAAGGGAGGAAAAAAAAAGTTATATAGTAAAAGCATAGTGAATAAGGTTGAAAACATTTACCTGGTGCAATGTAGCCGATTGTACCTAAAGTCTCTGTTTGTGTTGCAGTCTTGTTTTCAGCTAAAATCTTTGCAATGCCAAAATCACCCACGTGTGCGACCATCTCTTCATTTAATAGGACATTGCTAGGCTTCAAATCACAGTGGACAACAGGCTCTAATTGACCATGATGGAGATACTCCAAAGCTAATGCAACATCAAGCATAATGCTTACTCTTTGAAGGAGATTCAAGCAGTAGTTGTGAGAATATAACCATTTCTCTATACTTCCATTAGGCATGTATTGCAAAACCAAAGCTCTTAATTCAGAGTTAGAACATGTACTTATGACCTTAACAAGATTTTGATGCCTAACAGTTCGTAGTACTTTGCATTCCGCTTCAAAACTTTTGAAAGCATCCTCAAGTAGTAAGTTTAGAATTTTTACAACAACATTCGTCCCATCAGAAAGTATTCCTTTGTACACAGCACCAAAACTTCCTACTCCAATCAGGTTCGATTCACAAAAGTTATTTGTACCATTACAAAGCTCTTGATATGAAAAAAACCTATGCTCCATTGCGGCTAACAAATTATAGGCAGAACTTTGAGCTTGTGTTTTATTTCCACAATTTTTTCTGAGCATCATATACAACAAAGTAATGAAGATTGACACCGATGCAACAATGGCTAGAAGAACATATTTGTAAGGAAAATGTTTATTTCTTGAACCTGTGCATGGCGGAACCTGTAAAGTAGGTTTCCCACAAAGCACTTCATTCTTCGTAAAAGATTCTGCTGTAAATTTTAAAAAAGGACCACCACTTGGAATCTCTCCGGATAGCTTATTGTAAGAGAGATTCAAATATTTGAGATGCGAAAGTGCCTCCAGAGACTTGGGTATAGAACCAGATAGGTTGTTGTGGGAGAGGTCCATGAAATCCAGCGCTATCAAGTTACCAAATGATTCAGGTATGTGTCCCCAAAATGAATTTCTAGACAAGTTGATAGAACTTAGACTTTCAAAGGCTCCAAAAGTGCTTGGAATGTTACTTGAGATTTGGTTCCAAGACAAATCTATGGTTACAAGAGATTTTATTGCTGTAATGTTGAGATCTAGAAAAGTTAACGAATTGAATGACAAATTCAAGGACCAGAGATTCTCCAAGCTCCATAAACTCAATGGTATTGACGAGTTCAATGAATTAGAATGCAACAACAACGTCCGCAACCCACTGACATTTCCGATGCAAGTAGGGATTGATCCAGAGAGGTTATTGTTATTGAGACTAATATCTCCCAAGTTGTGCAAACTGCAAATCTCCTTTGGAATGGATCCTTCAAGCCTGTTTTCATCAAGGTACAACCTTTGGAGCTCTTTCATACCCTTTATTGTAGACGGAATGAATCCGTTGAAATTATTGTTACTCAGGTCAAGATAATTCAAGTTTGTAAAGGAACCAATTCCCTTGGGAATTCGACCCATTAGTTGGCAATTAGATGCATCATACATGAGAAGGGAATTAGAAAGATTTCCAAAAGAATCTGGGAAGATGCCGTGAAATGGATTATCATTTATTAACAACTTTTCCAAGGATTTCAAGCTTGTCAAAGAAGTGAGAAAACTAAGTTCCTGACTTCCCGGTTCTATAGTTAACTGGTTTCCCACCAAATAAAGTTCTGTGAGTGATTGTAAGTGGCCTAGACTTGTGGGTACTGGTCCAGTGAATTGGTTCTCACCTAGATGTAAGTGAATGAGCATAGAACAATTGGACAGATAGGAAGGGATGTTTCCACTGAATTGATTTACTCCAAGGCTAAGATATTTAAGATTAGAAAGTCCGGTAGTACAACTCAAGGGAAGATTTTCGGAGAGGTCATTAGATTCTAATCCAATTTCTTGTAAAGAGGAGATGTTGAATAAAAATGGAGGAATTGAGCCAGTGAGATGATTAATACCCAAAGTAATTGATTCCAAACTTGGAATATTACCTAACTCATTAGGAATATTGCCATGAAACTTGTTTTCTTCCAAAGCAAGCAACTTTAAGCTTGACATGTTAGCAAAGGAAGATGGAATTGTACCTGTGAGGTTGTTTCGTCCTAGATAAAGCTCATTGAGACTTGGAACATTAGATATCTCATTAGGAATATTGCCATGAAACTTGTTTGCTTCCAAACCAAGCTGTTTTAAACTTGACATGTTAGCAAAGAAAGATGGAATTGTACCTGTGAGATAATTTTCACCCAAAGCAATCATTTCCAGACTTGGAACATTACGTATCTCATTAGGAATGTTACCATGAAACTTGTTTGCTTCCAAACCAAGGACCTTTAAGCTTGACATGTTAGCCAAGAAAGATGAAATTGTACCTCTGAGGTTGTTTTGTCCTAGATAAAGCTCACTGAGACTGGACAAGCTACTCAATTCTTTGGGTATGCTGCCACTAAATTCATTTATTGCCATTGATATGACTTGAAGCTGTCGGCAATGTTGTAAACTTGCAGGGATTACTCCTTCTAAGTAGTTTTCCTCTAAACTGAGTAGCTTCAAGCGACGCAAATGACTGATCTCATGAACAAGTTGACCTCGAAAATAATTAGTATCAAGAATTAGCACCGTGAGGAAGGAGAGGTTACCCACATGAGGGGAGATGGTGCCATGGAGTCCAAATTGAGGAAGCTCCAAAGCTGTGACTCTCTGCCTGTGTCGGCGGCTACAAGAGACCCCAATCCATTGGCAAAAGTTGGTTTTTTCAGTCCAGTTACTCCCCAAAGTGTTGTTGGGGTCGAACGTGATTGCAGATTTGAAAGCAAGAAGAGCCAATTCATCGGTGTAGTTTGACGACAATGTGGCACAACAAACCGTGCATGACTGCAGCAGTAGCTGAAGCACTAATAGCAGCAAGGCGAAGCCAAACCTCTCCATCTTCCGTCAAGGTTCCAAACACACAGTGACTGCTAGCTTTAGAAAGAAAGAGCTACACAGTGCTTCTGTATATTACGTATAACAGCCGCATATATATATATATATATATTGCACAACACGCCCTACAAAAATGAAATCATAAACGGATGCATGGTACATGGTTGACCAATTAAGCCTTACCCTGTACGTCACGAGTCTTCTTTGATTAAGATGACTGTAGGTACACAAAATTGCCCAACGCAAAATCAAGCAATCAATAAGTGCGTAACACTCAGTAATCAAAGAAATTTCAAAAGATAGACGGGATTTTCCCTCCTCTCTTCTCCCCATCCTTCTTGGTCTTTTATATCTTTTTCAATACAATCCTCATGCCGTTAATCTCTCTCTTTATCTCAATCTTAGGAATATCATCTTTCTTTCTTCCCCCGTTTCATTGCTTGATCGTAGGTGCAGTTAGAGGAAATTCTGGGATTCTTTTCGATATTCGCGTTTCCGAAATTAGGTGACACGGACGGGGACGTGGATGCCACGTATTGGGTAATGGTGACGTGGATGCCACATATTAGGTAGGTTACACGTGTCACATAACGGCTCTTTTTCCCACTACACTTTGCCCCAAAAACTCCTTCCAAATTTAGTTAGAATTTGAAAGGGTTTTTTTTTTTTTTTTTTGGCTGTCGCTTCGTTTGTTCCACCAGGTTGAGTTCGGATTTCGCGCTCTTGATGGCCGCCGTAATGTCACCTCCACATAAATGCCTGTTTATGCTCTCGTCTTTTTCAGATTGTTTGTCGATTTTGGGCGATTCTGGGAATACCTTCTCGTCTGCAGAGGTTAGTGGTTTATTCTCCTCCTTCTATTGCTCTCCTCTTTTCTTTTCTTTGAAGTTATGGGTAAGACGAGAGGTGTGGAGATTGTCGATAAATTTGGGCCACTGAACCGCTACCAATCTATCGATGAATTCCTTGGGGAGGATGAGTGTGACCTGAGTCTCCCCGAGGTTCCTTCTGTTCCTCCGACATCAGCAAATCCCTCTTCTTCAGGAGATCAGAGTTCTTCGGGTTCTGACTTGGGGGACGCTGATCAAGACCTAATTAGGACTCAAGTGAATTTGGGAAAACTTAGGCTTGATTGTGAAATACCCTCTGATGTTACCCTTAGGAATTACCCCCTTGATTTCGACTTTCGCTCTGGATATGGTCTGGGTGATGACGATATGCTCTTCTCTGCCAGACATTTTCCCGCATTTCGTCTCCCCCTTCACCCTTTCTATCATCTTGTGCTTAACAAACTGAATTTGGCTCCTCTACAAGTGAACCCTAATTTCTTTAGGGTCATATCAAGCGTTCTTGCCCTTAATCACACTCGTGATTTGGAGTTGGGGCTGGACGATCTCCTTCTCTGTTATCAGATTTGCGCCACAAAAAATGAGAGGAATCGGTTCCATTTTTTCCCACGTCCGGGCAGATCGCTCTGCACCGGTCATCCCTCTTCTGACAAGGGCTGGAAAGCCCAACTCGTGGTGGTTGGGGGAAATTGGAAGGTCTCCTCTTCTAAGTCATTTCCCATCTCTCGGAAGTTTGGTGAATTAGGTATCCCGCCCTCTGGTTTTCTATCTGAACCCCATTGTGGATGTAATATATGTGATGTTATGCTTTTTAATGAAATTCGGTCTTTTGTTGGCGCAGTTAGGGACATCCTTCCTCGTTCGGAGCTAGAGGCACGACTGAAGACCCTTGCGGAAAAGGTGTGGAAGAAAGTCCCTAAGTCCTCCCTTCTTCTGTGCTCTCCGGTGCTTAAAGCTATTTCTAAAAGCGCAGAAGGTGCGAAAATGAAGCTTCCCAAAACCACCCGTACCAAGGCGAAGAAGCTGTCTGAAGGGAGCAGCCTTGCCGGTCCTCCGACCGACCGAGAAGTGGAGGTGGCCTCAGCCTTGCGCAAAAGACATGCTGAGGAGATGGCGGCTGAAAAGTCACTTCACGCTGAAGTGATAGAAATAGAGGAGTCTGCCCCTCCTTTGAAGTCCCAGAAGGCAAGTGCCTCAGTTTCTCCTTTGGCTCCAGAACCTAGGGGATCTCCAGCCGTTCGGGCGGCTGGATTGGGCTCTGACGTCCCAAGCTCTTCAGCGGTGGATCCGTGGATTCACCGGATGGTAAAAGAGAACGGCATGCCTTTATCAGTTGAAGATTCCATTCTCGAAAGCAGGGAATCGATGAAGGCATTTCTGAAAGAGATGTGGCCTCCGCGAGATGCGAAGATGATGATGGAGCTCTCCGTTGGCAACCTTTTGGAGTCATGTCCTGATGCCGCCCTCAAGGTATAAGACATGCCTTCAGCTTCGTCAAGTGTTCTTCTGTGATTCGCTTATGATAATTTTGTGTTCTTTTGCAGAGCCTGTTTGGCGTAGTGACCATGTGTAAACTGGTCGAGCAGGCAACCATTAAGGTTAAGAAGGCAGATGCCCGAGTTAGGAGGGCAGAGGCAGACTTCGGGGCTGTCATGCGCGAAGTTAGCAATGAGAAGGCTAAGTCCCAAGCTTTGTTGCTAGAGAACGAGCAACTCAAGTCCCAAGTGGAGGATCTCTCCAAAAAGGCAGAGGAGGCTGAATTCCAGAGAGCATTGGCGGAGTCCCGAACGGCCGAATCCGAACAGAATGTCAGCTCTTTATAGGAGAGGGCGGTTAAGCTGGAGAAGGGTGCCAAAGCTCTGTTTGACCGCCTGTCACTTACCGTTCAGATCCGAAATGCGGAGGCTTATCGCCAAGGCTTTGAGGATGCTGTGGCGCTCGAAGCTGACAGATCCTACCCCGGTGGACCTGATGAGTACGATCGGGAGATGGGATTAAAGGGACCCCCTTATCAGGATCCAGAGGAAGGAGAAGCGGAGAAAGAGATCGCCAATATCTTTGACGATGACCACGCTTCTCAACAGGATGCGGTGCCGTCTGGTGGGGATCTCGCCAATGCATCGGATTTTACTACGGGTCCTTGATTTTGTGGACATAGTCTCATCCTATTTTGTAATGCTCTTTAGAATAGTTTTAACTTGTAACAAACTTTTGATATTAATAGAGGACGCTTTTCTGATCTGTCAAGAATCCATGTGATTGTACGCTGTTTGTATTTTGTGATGTATGTAGCTTTTGGCCTTTGGGGATGACCAGTTTTTCGTTGCCCCAATTTATACATAGTTCGGCTGTTCATGCCTCCTTTTATTTGAGACACTTAGCTGATCATGCTAAGATCTCGTTCATTTCTTTATGGCGTTCGGCAGATCATGCCTTAACCGTTCTTTCTCATCATGGACCTTCGGCTGGTCATGCTGAAGTGTCGCTCGGTTTCTAATGGCGTTCGGCTGTTCACGCCTTGGCCATATTTTTTCATCGAGGACCTTCGGCTGGTCATGCTGAAGTGTCGCTCGGTTTCTTATGGCGTTCGGCTGTTCATGCCTTAGCCGTTTTTCTCACCGAGGACCTTCGGCTATTCATGCTGAAGTGTCGCTCGGTTTCTTATGGCGTTCGGCTGTTCATGCCTTAGCCATATTTTTTCATCGAGGACCTTCGGCTGGTCATGTTGAAGCGTCGCTCGGTTTCTTATGGCGTTCGGCTGTTCATGCCTTAGCCGTTTTTCTCACCGAGGACCTTCGGCTGTTCATGCTGAAGTGTCGCTCGGTTTCTTATGGCGTTCGGCTGTTCATGCCTTAGCCGTTTTTCTCACCGAGGACCTTCGGCTGTTCATGCTGAAGTGTCGCTCGGTTTCTTATGGCGTTCGGCTGTTCATGCCTTAGCCATATTTTTTCATCGAGGACCTTCGGCTGGTCATGCTGAAGTGTCGCTCGGTTTCTTATGGCGTTCGGCTGTTCATGCCTTAGCCGTTTTTCTCACCGAGGACCTTCGGCTGTTCATGCTGAAGTGTCGCTCGGTTTCTTATGGCGTTCGGCTGTTCATGCCTTAGCCATATTTTTTCATCGAGGACCTTCGGCTGGTCATGCTGAAGTGTCGCTCGGTTTCTTATGGCGTTCGGCTGTTCATGCCTTAGCCGTTTTTCTCACCGAGGACCTTCGGCTGTTCATGCTGAAGTGTCGCACGGTTTTTTTTTTTTTTTGAAAAATAAAACGTTTAAGACAGTGGCATTGCGCGACTTTTTGCCGCCGCGCAAGGCCACTGCCTTTGTTTGGGATGTGCCGGATTGATTATATAAAACGAAAAAAAGCCTGGCAATCACCCGGTGTGGGACAAATTCGAGTAATATACTTTCAGTTCTTTATTCAAAAGTGCACTGGGGTTTACATATAGTACCTTTTCAGGTGCATTGCGTTCCAAGGTTTTTCGACCATGGCCCCATTGCCGTGCATTCTTCGTAGTCTGTATGCCCCGTTCCTAATGGCTTCGACTATTTCAAATGGACCTTCCCATTTAGCTGCAAATTTTCCTGCGTTAGGTTCCTTGGTGTTGCTGGTGACCTTGCGTAAGACCCAGTCCCCTCGCTCGAACGAACGAGGTTTGACCTTCTTGTTGTAGGCCTTGCGAAGTCTCTGCTGGTAGGCTGCTACTCTTATCCGTGCTGCTTCTCTCTTTTCGTCGAGTAACTCGACGTCGTGTTCGATCAGGCGATTATTCTCCTGCTCATCGAACGATTCGATACGTTCGGTCGGGACCTGTAGCTCGATCGGGATTACGGCTTCCATCCCATATGTCATGCCGAAGGGACTACTCCCCGTAGATCTTCTGGGGGTTGTCCTGTAGGCCCAGAGTACTTTCGGCAGCTCTTCTAGCCAGCGTCCTTTCCTCTCCTCTAACTTTTTCTTGATATTCTCGAAGATGGTCTTATTGGTGATCTCTGCTTGCCCATTTCCTTGTGGGTAGGATCTTGATGCGAGTCGTTGGTTGATTCCATACTTGGCGAAGAATCTCTGGACAAATTGGTTGTCCAGATTTTTCCCGTTGTCCATAATTATTGCCGAAGGTATGCCAAAGCGGCATATCAAATTGTTCCAGATGAATTTTTCGACCTGCGTGTGGGTTACAGAGGCGTAAGCTTCTGCTTCTACCCACTTGGTGAAATAGTCCGTTGCTAGGAGAACATATTTCTTCCTCTGAGCTGCGGTCGGCAGGGGTCCCACTATGTCTATCCCCCATTGGGCGAAGGGCCAAGGGCTGGTCATCGTATTTAAGTTCCCTGGTGGTTGGTGCAGCAACTGGGCGTGCTTTTGGCACTTGTCGCAATTTCTGGAGTATTTTGCAGCGTCTCGGGACATGTACGGCCAGAAGTACCCTAGCGTCAGAGCTTTGTGGGCTAGCGATCGTCCTCCGGAATGATTGCCGCAAACCCCTTCATGGATTTCCTTTAATACTGTGTTGGCTTCCGAAGGCGTTAAACATTTTAACAATGGTCCCGAAAATGACCTTCTGTAGAGGTTATTATTGACGATTGAGTACCTTGAGGCCTTCATTCTTAGCTTCTTTGCCTCCGTTTTTTCTTCGGGGAGGGTTCCATTCATTAGGTACGCCTCTATCGGGTTAATCCAGCATGGCTCTCGTTGGATGGCCAGTATTTCCATCGGTTTACCGATGCTTGGTTCTCTCAGTTCCTCCACAGAGGATACTCTAGTCATGGATTCATCCGCGTTGGAGGCTGAGCAAGCTAACCTATCGGCCGCCTCGTTTTCCTCACGCGGTATGTGCTTGATGATCACTTCGTCAAAGTTTTTTATGTCTTCGAGCACTGCTTCTCGGTAAGCATTCATTTTATCTTCTCTGGCCTGGAATTCTCCCTTAACTTGACTCACCACCAGCTGCGAGTCACTGAACAAAGTTAGCTTTCTGATCTGTAAGGATTTGGCTAACCGAAGTCCCGCGAGTAGAGCCTCATACTCTGCTACATTGTTTGTGGCATCGAAATCAAATCGGATGGCATGGTGGAGCGTAATCCCGTCGGGAGTTCTCACCTCTATTCCTGCCCCTGCCCCGATCTGACAGGATGAGCCGTCTACATAAACTTTCCACTGGGGTGTTTCTCCTTTCTCTTCCATCGGTTCATCGTATTCTAATAGGAATTCGGCCAACACCTGCCCCTTGCGGGCTGTTCGGGGTATGAAGAGGATGTCGTAGGCGCTGAGGTCCATGGCCCACTTCATCATCCTCCCTGTCATGTCCGGCTTGCTTAGGATGGTCTTGAGTGGCAAATTTGTGGGGACAACTATCTGATGTGATTCGAAATAGTGCCTCAGCTTCTTCTTTGCGTGTACTAGGGCTAAAATCAGCTTCTCAGCTTTTGAGTATCTTTTCTCGGCGTCAGTCATCGTCTTGCTGGAATAGTATACCGGGCGTTGCTTCCCATCCTCTTCCTTTACCAGCGCTGCGCTTGTCGATATCTTTGATACGGCTAAGTACAAAAGTAATTTTTCTCCGGGCTTAGGTACCGAGAGTATCGGTGCTGAGGCCATATATTGCTTTAATCTTTTTAGGGCTTCCGTCTGTTTGGTTCCCCAAAGTTCGCCCTTCTTCTTACGGATAGCGTCGAAGAATGGCTTGCATTTGTCCGAGAGTCGTGATATGAATCTGCTAAGGGCGGCGATCCGTCCAGTGAGGACCTGGACGTCCCTCTGGGTTTTTGGTTCCGACGTATGAATCAGCGCCGAAGATTGGGATGGACTCATTTCTACCCCCGTTCTGCTGACCATGTGACCGAGGAATTGTCCCGATTGCACTCCGAACGAACATTTCGATGGATTTAGCCTTAACCGATGTTTCCTGAGGGTGTCGAACACATCTTGTAAATGTTGCCCGTGGTCTTCCCTTCTTTTACTTTTGACAACCATGTCGTCTATGTAAGCTTCCACGGTCTCGCCGATCTGATCTCTGAAGATGCGATTGACCATTCTCTGATATGTTGCCCCTGCATTCTTTAAACCAAAGGGCATTACTTTGTAATAGAAGGTTCCTTGTTCGATAATGAACGAAGTTTTTTCCTCGTCCTTTTGTTCCAACGGAATCTGGTTGTACCCCGAATAGGCGTCCAGGAAGGTCAGCAACTCATAACCTGTAGTGGCGTCTACCATCTGGTCAATTTTTGGTAATGGGAAGCTATCCTTCGGGCAGGCTTTGTTCAGGTTAGTGAAGTCGATGCAAACTCTCCATTTTCCATTTTTCTTTCGTACCACCACAACATTGGATAACCATTCTGGGTACTTTACTTCCCTGATAAGATTAGCTTGGAGCAGGCGACGGATCTCCTCGGCTATTATTTGGTTTCTTTCCGGGGCAAATCTTCTCTGCTTTTGCTTAATTGGGGTACTGTTGGGGTCCACGTTCAGGGTATGTTTCACCAGGTTGGGATCCATTCCTGGCATGTCGAGGTGAGTCCAGGCGAACACGTCTCTGTTCCTTCTTAATACTTCGATCAACTCTTCCTTTTCTTTGTTCTGCAACATCGTCCCGATCTGCGTACATTTGTTTTCACCCAGGCTGCCTAGTTGAACTGCTTGGAGTGGCTCTATTGGTTGGGCTATACTTTCGGCCTCCGACAGTTCCGGCGTGCCCGATCTCTGTGGTTGCTATTGGACGTTAACCCCTGCTGCTTCCATACCTTTCGAAGTGCTCCTGACAGTAAGCGAATAGCATTCTTTTGCTGCTACCTGATCTCCCCGGAGGTCTATCGTTCCTCGTCCGTTAGGGGTAAGGCATCTCATCACTTGGTGCAGGGTTGATGGTACCCCTTGCATCCTGTGTATCCAACCTCTTCCCATTATAAGGTTATAGGACGAACGAACGTCTGCTATTACGAACGTTTCCTTGAGTGTTCTCTGTGCGGCCGTTACCGACAACGCGATCGTTCCGCACGGTAGTACCTTGTTTCCATCAAAACCTACGAGCGGCCCGTCAGCTCGCTTGATCTGGTCGGACCCGATCCCTACCTGCTTAAAAACCTCCAATGTCATTATATTCGCACTTGACCCGGCATCAATGAGCACCCTTTTTATCCAACAGTTTGCGACTAGTAGGCTGACTACTAATGGATCCTCGTGGGGGAGCTGCACTCTTAGCAGGTCCGATCTCCGAACGTGATCTGAGCACCGGCCCCCAAGTCTTGAACCGAATTGATCTCCGTCATCTTCTGTAATTTTTTTGCCTGGCGTACGACCGATCTGGACGATCGCTGGTCTCCTCGGGTAGCGTAACCATGTATAGTGTTGATCGTTCTGACCGTGTTTGGATTTGGGTTTTCTCTTCGTTCGGACCCTATGCGTTCGTTCGGTCTTGATTGATCTTTCACCACGTATTCTGCCAGTCCCCCTTTTGCAATGATTGCCTCTACTTGCCCTTTGAGATTGCGGCACTCGTTGGTGGTGTGTCCATAATCCTGATGCAGAGCGCAATGCTTGCTCTTATCTCTGAGCTCGACTGGGATCCGAATTGGTGGTGGTGTCCGAAATATGCCCCTATTCTTGTTTTCCTGGTACAGCCTCGACAGCGTGCATTTTAGAGGTGTGTTCTTCTCCTCGAACTTGGGGCGCTTCCCTGACGTGGGGGTTGGAAGTGGGTCTCTGCTTTTGCTTTTCTGCTTATCTCCTTTCTCCTTAGGTAACGGGCCGACGCTTATCAGAGCTGTCCTTTGCTGGCGCAAGACTTCATCTTCCTCGAGACTGAGGTATCCTTGTGCCTTTGCGTTCAGGTCCCCCATGGTTTTGGGGGTTTTTCTGACCAGAGACGAATGGAATTTCGAACCAGGGATCATGGCTATTTTGAATGCTTCCACCGCCGCCGCTTGGTCGCACCCATCAATCAGGGACATCTCCAGATTGAATCTGGTCATAAAGGACTTCAATGGCTCTCCTTTTGCTTGCCTCATGGTGAAAAGAGAGGAGATTGTCTTCTTTTGTCTTCGGTTGCCGATGTATTGTGCGATGAAAAGCTCGCATAACTTCGTAAAGCTGGGGATGCTGCCCGAAGGCTGCTGTTTGAACCATGTCAGGGCAGCCCCGGACAGACTGGTTGGAAAAACCTTGCACATGAGGTTTTCATCTTCTGCGTGCAAAGTCATCCTCTGCTGCACATGAAAGAGATGGTCAACAGGGTCCGTCGTTCCGTCGAAGGTGATGAAATTCGGGAGTGCGAATTTCCTCGGGTTCGGTGACCTCCTTATCTCGTCTGAAAAAGGAGATTGTATCACTTTGCTGGCAACTTGTGTTGCTAGATCTGCTGGGGTCAAGTTCTTCAAGTCTTTAATGTCAGCATTAACTTCCTCCAGACGTCGGGTCAGCGCGTCGAAGCTGGCTTCAGGTCTGGTGGTACGGGATTCTGGAGGTTCCGCGGTTCCTCCTTCGTTTCGAGTGGAATTGTATTCCACGGATGCCTCCCTATCGGGTGGGGCAGCCTCCGGCTGTTTTTCAGTGAGCCGTGCGATCTTCTCTTGTAGTAGGTCGTTCCTTCGATTGGACTCCTCCAACTGCCTTCGCAGTTCCTGCAATAATAGTTCTTGTGTCTGATTCTGATCCATTGAGTGGCTCAGGGTGGATGGCTGCTGCCCCGTTATGGTTCCGGAACGTAGCTGTATAGGCATAAACTCCCAAGGAATCTATGGATCGCTCGTTCCCACAGACGGCGCCAAAGTGTAGGTACACAAAATTGCCCAACGCAAAATCAAGCAATCAATAAGTGCGTAACACTCAGTAATCAAAGAAATTTCAAAAGACAGACGGGATTTTCCCTCCTCTCTTCTCCCTATCCTTCTTGGTCTTTTATATCTTTTTCAATACAATCCTCATGCCGTTAATCTCTCTCTTTATCTCAATCTTAGGAATATCATCTTTCTTTCTTCCCCCGTTTCATTGCTTGATCGTAGGTGCAGTTAGAGGAAATTCTGGGATTCTTTTCGATATTCGCGTTTCCGAAATTAGGTGACACGGACGGGGACGTGGATGCCACGTATTGGGTAATGGTGACGTGGATGCCACGTATTAGGTAGGTTACACGTGTCACATAACGGCTCTTTTTCCACTACAATGACCATACGACACGCTAGAAAAAAGAAATGTACAAAGCCCAGTTTGACAAAGTGACATGGCTAGTAAATATGAAAACCAAGTCTACAAAACTTGGATTCTTTTCTTTCTTTTTTCTATTTTTTCAAATGGATATCTGGAAGTTACTGTCATGGCATGGCCATCCGAAAGTCATTTTTATTGTTTTTAAGTGTTACTGTGATGCTGCAATACAATTAATAAATATAAATAAATGACAAATAGTTTTTTTTTTTTCTTCTTTTTGGCAATATATATATACAGTGCCAAAACGGAATTAGGAAACAGAACAAATGACAGATAGCTTTTATATATTCAATCAAACAACAAAAAAATTTGATTGGTGGGAAGACCTTATATATAATGCGTTTTAGTTGACAAACCGAAACACACGGACAAAAGGGTGATGAACACGTCCAAATACTTGTTTGTGTTTCAGATTTCAGTCAAAGAAAAGACTAGAATATGACTGTGAATGCCTCTTTATCCCACAAAAATTAACTTATTTTCTTCTCTTATGTTTAACAACCTTTACTTGGAGTGCATATATATATGCCCCAACAGGGTTGGGTCTTATATTTCTTCAAAATGTTGTATTCAATGGCGGGATTGGAATACTCTTATATATATATACTCTTATATATATATTGCTTTGGCTGCAACAATTTGTCTACAACTTATTTGTCCAGATAGCTTATTTTAAAACAGGTTGAAGCTGGGCCGGAGCTAATTTTCTTGAATTGTAGAGCCCAAATTAAAACTATGTAATTAAAGTTTAAAAAATTTATATATCAATTGTAATGTAATTTTCTTTACAATATTAGTCTTAATATATTTATAGATAAAAATATAATTCAAGAAATGATATAAATGCAACCGAAATAAATAGATATGGAAAATTAGTATGAGAAAGAAAAGACAAAGTGAAGAGAATCGATACGAGAAGTTACATGTAAAAAAAAAAGTGGTAAAGAAAAAACATTGTTAAAAAATTATTATTTCTCAACCAATTGTTTCTATTTCAAAAAAATGAATGCTTTGATTCCACTTTGGGAAATATATTTATTACCTTAATGAAAAATTAATAAAAAAAATATATCATTTTAAAAAAAACAAAATCTCACAAGATTTAATAAAATATAATTATTAGTTAGGAACAAAATAGAGAAGTACTTTAATAACTTATATAAGAGCTAGGTAGCAATAAAATTAGTCATTTAACATCTAACAACTCAAAAAAATACTAGCACATATAATAATATCATTGTTGTTATTGACAATTTTTTCATCTTGAAATCATAACACTTTAATTTTCTCTTCTTTTCCGCGCTCCAAACACTCGGAGATAAGATAGAGATTAACATATAATTGTTGTTTGCCACTGGAATGTCAATTTACATGTCGGTATATCCCTTCGACATTCAATTGACAATTTTAAGCCCACTATATGATGAAATTTTCTCGAAAATCATAATCAAATTCAAATGGTCAAAACTTAAGGAAAATTTGAGACAAGCTCCACATTGCACCCAATTTCAGCTGAGATTGGAGTCATTTTTTTTATCTCGAAATTAGGTCATTTCAATTGAGTTTCAGTTGATTGTAGTTATTTTTACTACATTCCTAATTTTTACTACAAGAGAAGATTCGTTTAACAGGGATTTCATTTATACAACTGGATATCTTTCCTCCACAAAAACCATACGCATTAAAGTACTTTGACGAGGTCAAGTTTATTTTTCGCATAAAACTTTGACGAGGTCTCGATCCTCATACCTGCGATTGGGCAAGGACTAAGAAAAGTCTTTCAAATACTTCAAATATTAGAAAAGTATATAATGTTAATACTTAGAAAAGTATATGTTAACTCCTTGGCAAACACATGATTTGAAGTTGTCGGTAATGTTCTAAACTTGCAGAGCTTAGGGATGGCAACGGGGCGGGCAGGGCGGGTTTTGCCTTTCCCATAATCGAAACCGTTTAACTTTTTCTACCCCGTCCTCGTCCCGCAATCGTGTATAAACGGGACGGGGCGAGGCGGGTTTTGGCTTCTCTATTTCTATAACCGTTTAACTTACCCCGTCCCGCCCCGTTTATACAATTTTTTTTTTAATGCAAAATTTTTTATAGTAATAAATATGATATTTTGATACATATACACCAAAAACACACATTTAGGAACTTGCAACACAATAGATAATATTGAGTCATATATAATAAACTTGTATAGTTATATGATATATATAATATTAATATTTTCTTTATACATTATTAATATTTTCTCTATATATTATATATATAAAAGTATAAATATATATATACTTAAACGGGGCGGGTACCCGTCGGGGTAGGGTCTTACCCCTGTCCCCGCCCCGTTTAAACGCGGGTTATTTTCTTTAACCCCATCCCCACCCCGTTTCCTTAAACGATTTCGTAAACAGGTTTTAAACGGGGTGGAGTGGGGCGGGTACCCGGCGGGTACCCGACAGGACGGGGCAAATTGCCATCCCTAGCAGAGATCCATCTTCTAACTAGTTATAATCTAATTAAGTCTTACCCTGTACAACCGATTCTTCTTTGATTAAGATTATGACCACACGACAAGCTAGAAAAAGTGCCATGCCTACTAATTTTGATAACGAAATCTAAAAAACCTTGGATTCTTTTTTTTTTTAATGGATATATACAAGTTACTGTCATGGTCAACTGAAAGTTTTTTTTTATTTTTATTTTTTGAAGTGTTACTTGAATAAGTAACGTAGCAATAGAATAAATAAATATAAATAAGTGACAATTATTTTATTTTGTATTTTTATTTTTTGCAATACAAAATAAAACGGAACTAGAAAGCTAGCAGATTGACAAATAGCTTTTAGTCAGAAGACCTTATAGTATATTTTAGTTGGCAAATCAAAACACATCGTTAAACCTGTCATTAGATTCCAATCATTTTGATCAGAAGTCTTTTGTCTAGAGAAAAGACTCATGTCCTTTGCCTAGAAAAAAGACTCATGTCCATTCGATATATGATTTCATTCAACTTTTGTAAACACAATTTTACTCAGCATGCCTCTTTGCGAATCTATAGCATTTTCACTGTACTCTCTCACTTTTGATTTTTCTTATATTATGAAAAAACACTATGGATGGACTAACCAGGAAAAAAAAACATACTAAGATGCATTTATCGAAAAAGAAAAAAAAAAAAAGGTAAATTACTCTTGGATTAAAGTTTTTTTAAAAATGATAGTTTTAGCATTTCAATTTGTCTAACTAACTAGCTTTTAATTTAAACAATGGTAGACGTTGTCAGAGTAAAGTCAACCAAACCTTAGTGAAGGTTGACCAAACTTTTTTCACTAGTTTAATCGGAGGGTATTTAAGCCAAACTTCAAGAAAAGTCAGAGTAATTTACCCAAAAGAAAACCGTAGTGTGATGCAACAATAGAATCAATAAATAAATAAATGAGACATTTTTATTCAATCAAACAACAACAAAATTCAATGGGCAAGTGTAGAGCCAAAAATTGAATTTTGAGAGTTCACAAAGTTCTATAAACTCAACATTAATAATTACTATTAAGAGACCTATAAATAAAAATTTTCACAAAGAAATTGGAGGGACCAATGTAATTTTTTTCAAACTCATCAATAATAACTATAAAAAAACCTATAAAAGAAATTTGTGGGGGTGCAGATAGAAATCGTCTCCAATAAGGCTGCGCACATTTCCTCTCCATTTGGCTCAAAACGGTGTAGTTTTGGTGGATGGTAAAAAAAAGCTGTAACTTGTTGTTGGTAAATACGGAAGATGTATTTGAATATTTATATAGTATAACCTTCAAAGCAATTACCGAAAATACCCCCAAAATTAAATATTGCAAGACTATAAAAAAATACCTAAAATACCCCCAAGCATTAAATGTGCCCACCTACCCAGAATTGACACATGAAATGACCAAATTGTTCAAAAATCCCCCCCCCCCCCCCCAAAAAAAATTTTTTAGCTTTATTTGCAGAACCCCTAATCTGACCAAGCATTACCATCTTCCTAAATATTTCCATTACAAGCTTTCTAAAATTTCCTAAAAAATGTATTAGAAGCCCTAAAGGTTTTCATTCCAACTTGAACGTGAAATTAATTTGGTAAGTTTACTTTCTCTCTCTATGAATGCATTCCAACTTGAATCTCTATGAATGCATTCCAACTTGAACGTGAAATTAATTTGGTTAATTCACTTTCTCTCTCTTTACTTTCTCTCTCTATAAATGCATTTATGAATTTTTATTTATTGATATGCATTTATTTAGTTTGTTTCCATTATGGTGTACTATTGAATATATTTGACAGGTTCATTTATGTTAAAAAAATTTGTGAACAAAACAGATCAATTTTCCTTTTATTTGTATTCTTTACTGACGTTATAGAAGCATTAATTTTTGAAATTTTGTATTGTATAAATTTACTCCTATTCATGTATTGTTTACTCATGAATTGACACTTAAAACTGTCTAAAATAAAATTCGTAATGAAATAAATTACTATGTTAGCCCTAAGTCAGTTATTGACACAAGGTGTGAGAATTTTGGAAATTTTATTTTACTTAAATGGGATGTTAGCTTTAACAAACTCAGTCATTTACATTTAATCTAAATTTTTTTGATTCATAATGAAATAAATTGAGAATTTATGTTAAATCAATCATTGACTCATGTCAGTGAGAATTGTAATGATATAATTCAGAATTTTCCTTTACTCAGTTATTGATAGTGAAAATGTGAAATTGGGAATTTTAGTGACATAAAATGAGATGTTACCTTTACTTGAGAAAATTGGGAAATTTACTTGACTAAAATAGGATGTTAGCCTTAACTAACTCAGTCATTTACATGTAATCTGAAATATTTTGATTTGTAATGAAATAAATTGGAAATTTATGCTAAATCAGTCATTGACTTACGTCAGTGATAAATTAAGAATTGCAATGATAGAATTCAGGATTTTCCTTTACTCAGTCATTCACACTGAAAATGTGAAATTGGAAATTTTAGTGAGATAAAATGAGATGTTACCTTTACTTGAGCGATTAATCTTTCGAATCAAATATGATCGGTTTGTTACTCTACATTATTTTTTTATTTTGTTTGTCATTCAACACTATTCAGGCCAAAGTTATCCATTAAAAACTCCGTACATTGCATATAATTTGATTAAGATTTACAAATCAACTCGACCATCGTGATTTTATTGGTTGATGACCCAGGTTTATTACTTAATTATATGAGATCGAAGCTAATTTATGTCGAAGACATACCATCGGAAGTTGTCGAGAGCCAACAAATTGAATTTAAACCAAAGGCAAATATGTGTTTTTAATCCGAGGCAGATGCGTATAATTTTTACAATGCATACGGGGGTAGAGTCGGATTCAGTATCCAAAGGGAGTACGAAAATAAAAGAAAAATTAACATTAAAATTACATCCAAATTGTTTGTTTGTGCCAAGGAGAGTAAGAGAGAGAAGGACAAAAGGGACAAATTTACAAGGACTCCCATGGCAAAAACACGAACTGGCTGCGGTGCGCGCATGGTCATTCATTATAAGAGCAATTCTGAGAAATATATTGTTTCTAATTTTGTAGAGGCTTATAACCATCCCTTGATAACTGAACAATGCATCCACATGATGCGATCACAACGAAAAATTACGGCTAGCCAGGCTATTGATGTGGAGTTCGCTGCCAATTCAGGAGTTGTTGTTCTCAATGCTTTTGAGCTAATGGGAATGCAAACTGGTGGGAGACTATCAATAGGGTATACTAAGCTTGATGTGCAAAATTATATAAGGACCAGAAGACAAAGCGAGCTTAAATTTGGAGATAAGGCTTAACTGTTGAATTATTTTCAGACCAAGTGTTGTGAAGATCCGTCATTCTTGTATGTAGTTCAGTTGGATAACGAAGTAATGATCACGAATATATTTTGGGCAGACCCGATTATGATAATTGACTATGGGCATTTTTGAGATGTTGTAACATTCGACACGACGTACACACTAACTATAGTAACCAGCCTTTTGCTTTGTTCGTTAGTCTGAACCATCACCGGGAGACTGCACTATTTGGAGCAGCTCTGATGTAAAATGAGACAGCAAAATCATTTGCATGGTTGTTTGACAGCTTCTTGAAAGTAATGGGTTGTCCAGCCCCTAAGACAATTCTGACTGACCAGGACGCTGCAATGGCAAAGGCGTTGAAGCATGTCATGCCCAATACTGCTCATCATCTTTGTACGTGGCACTTAATGCAAAATGCACAAAAGTATATTGGACACGTGTGTAAAAAAGAAGGAGACATTAAAAGTGTTATATCCACATTAATATTCTACATTGAGGAGCCGAAAGAATTTTTGGAGAAATGGAATAGAAGTTTAATGTTGTTGGTAACAAATGGCTGTCCAACTTGTTTGATTTGAGACATAGATGGGTCAGGTCATACGTTAAACAATCTTGGACGACGGGGATGCATACAACGCAGTTGAGTGAAAGCATAAATGCTAGTTTGGAGGCTTACATAACCAAACAACTCACATTTCCAAAATTTTTCAAGCACTTTGATAGGCTATTGTACGACAAGTGTTACAAGGAGACTCAAGCTGAGTATGCTTTGCTCAACAAACTACCCATAATTTTAACACATTGTGACATGTTAGTTCAAGTAGGAGATACGTATACAAAGAGGATATTTCAGATGTTCCGGGAAGAATTCTTGGTAGCTTGTGTCAGCACTAATATCAAAAGTAAATAAATGGATAATAATGGTCTGCTTGTTTATGCAGTAGTCCGGAATTGCGAAAAAAATGAATGCTGCGTTACAAAGCCAGAGGATAACCAATTAAGTTGTTCTTGTGGAAAGTTTGAAATGATAGGTATTCTGTGCTACCATTGTTTAAAAGTCATAAAAGATGAATTGTTACTCACCGAACTGCCTTCTCGGTATTTATTAAGAAGATGGAGTAGAAATACTAGAGATGGGACTATCGACCAAATTATTGCCAGTGATGTTATAAAGGGTCCCAAACTTGAAGTAAGCTAAACGGTACAGAATCCTCTGTAGGCTTCTGACTGAAATATCTTCCATTGCATCGGAGAATGACGGAGCTTTCAATGATTTATTACTAAATGCGATGATATGGAAAAATAATGGTCAAGAATGTAGAATTCAAAGTTTCACCGATAAAGTAACAACCAGTCGACCAGCTCCTATTATAAATGTCCTCGACGATGTACAAAACAACACTGTAGTAAATGCTAGGGGAATAAGGACTAAAGACAGATGTAAATGTCCCTTTTGCAGGATAAAATCTATTGTTGAAAAGAGGATAAATGCTGCTAAATGATAACGTCAGGTATTTATCTCTAATGTCATGTTATCATTACAATCATGGATATAACAAGTGTAATGTATTTGTGTTGTCTTTAGAAATCCAGCAGGTCTCGGCCATCCGAATTGGCCGGTGGCACTGGTAGCAAAACAACCCCCTCCTATATATTGAGCAATGTAAGTTCTGTGTCAACTCTATGAAATCCACCACATTATTTGAATGACCTATGAGTTATTCATTAACTTTCTGTCTTTAGAATATAGATATATCCTAATGATTACTTGATGATGTAGGAAGGTGAAATTTCATCTGATTATCTTTCTTCGTGAATTGACGGCGAGGATTATGCAACATCCCCCACATTTGCAAATTCGGACTGGGATTCACCGTTCAGTCCCTTATTTGGTGAACACATTACTCCGTTGAGTAACAATGTAAGTGATACCATTTCATTTGCTTGATGGAACATTTATTATTCCTATACTACATTGGGGTATAATGATCACTTTAATAAATTGCAGTCTAATATTGGCGATTCAAGCATATTTTCGGCTAGACTTTTCAATACTTCTTCTTCCTATGAAGGTTTATGCGCGCTTGATTTGGCAAGTGAATAGTTTACAATTCATTTTCATCATAATCTATTAAATGCTTGACTATTTTTAGTGTGAAATATCGTATTAGCTGACAACACATTTTTTTTTTATGTTCATAATAAAAGACACTTGATCTCAACATCGGGAAGAATACTGCCACGCCAGTGTCCGAAATGCCATTGTCCCAGGTTAATCATCCATTTCAGCAATGACTGTTCAAAAATTGAGTCATTATTTAAAAACTTGATCTATGTGGTACTAACATAATGTAAAAACAGAGTTCTCTGGTGTGATGTTGTCTGATTTGTTTTGAACTATACCAAAGCAATCATTTTGACCTTGTATAGTCTTTTTGTGAAAGTTGCAATTTTTGACTAATTTTTATGACTCTCGATTATGACTGTTTTAATTTGGAGCAGTGAATTGAGTTTGAATATTAAGTTTGATAAAGTGTAGGATTTTCATCAAATAAAAACTTGTTTCATTATGGTAAGAAGGTGCAGATTATGAGCCATTATATTATACATCTTTACATAAAATAAGCAAATTCATCTAAGCAAAATTTTAATGCAAAACAATCATTAATACCCCACTTCGCTTTGAATAAAACCTTACACGATCATACGATTTGCTATATGAGCCATTGTTCTGATAATTTTACCGGTCACCACCCATAGATGGATATCACATTGTCATATCCATTGTTCTTATTCTTTTTATTCAATAATTATTTTTTGATTTGTATTTGGTGAAATGAAGTGATAGATTCTGATCTGTGGCTGGAAGAAAATTTTAATTTTTTTATATTAAATTTCTTTTATTAATTATTTTCTAATACAATGGTTAAGTAAAATGTGTCTTGTTTTTTTGTTTTTAGGATGGTATGTTAGTTCAAGCGATAAAGTTGTTAGAATACTATTTACTATTGCAATATATCTATTTTGGAGATGAAGCCTTGGTGGGAGGTGTTGGACGTGTCCTTGCTCTAATTGGTGTTTAGTTAGTATGTAATTTCAAGACGCCCTTGCTTTGTTTTAAAAGTTGTATTGCAGAGGGCTTTTGTCTACAGTTATGCACAAAAGTTGAATTTTGTTTATTGATTTATATTCACTTTTTAAATTTTAAGTGAAAGAAATAAAAAAAATGTTGAATGGGAATTTAAACAATGCGGGGTGGGGCAGGGGAAAATTAAACGAGACGGGGACGGGTTAGGATGAAGAAATTGTTAATAGGTTTTGGACGAGTTCGGGCTTGCGTAAGCTAAACGGGGGTGGCGATGGGGATGGGGGAAGTGAAAACCCACCCCGCCTCACCCCTTGCCATCCCTAAGAATATGTCCTTGTGTATATATAATTGTTGTATATATTTGTTTTCTCATTCCTCTTTTATCGTATTTGTTCTCAAATGGATCCCATACAAAGTGTATCTCACAACTGTCAAGGTCATGGCTTATGGTAAATTATTGATCGGGATATATATACCGACACATTTTAGAACTTTTTGTTGGAGTGAAAAATTTTCCTAGAAAATTTCTTTTCATTGAGGTTCCATCTATCTTGATGAATAGTTTATGCAAAACTTGAGAAGATTTACTTGTGATTAATGATTGTTTTGGTAGGTTTGGAGTACATATGAGGAATGCGGACTGAGTTTATTTATGTTTGAATTAATATCATGTTCTATCTCTGTTCCCTTTCAATCTCTCTTTTTTTCTGTTTTTCAGTTCTTCCTCTTTTAGGTTGCCATCGTTATGGCATCGTTTGGATTGAAGAATTTGGAAGGATAATGAGAGAAAAGAAAGGAGAGAATAGTGTGTTTTGTGTTTGGGTACTTTAAATGAAAAGAAAAGAGAGGATTGAGAGGGATTTGGAGGGATAGTTATCCCTCCTAATCCCTCATATCCTATCCTCCCAAAAATGAGAAGATTGGGAGAGAAAGGATAGGAACTTAAGTAATACTTTCATAATTCTAAAACAGTCATCAATAATTAGAACGAGAAAATTGTTATTCCACACATGTCCAAGTAAACATAAAAGAGTATGATATAAAAGGGTATGATAGTAATTTGGTTATTATCCTTTCTTTTCTTTTCTCTTTCATATCTTATCTAAATAAGAATATTATCATTTCTTTTCTTTTCTCTCATGTTTATCCAAACATAAATAGAGGTTATTGTTATCTTCTCCTTTCTTTTTTTTTTCTTTTCTCTCATAACTAAATTTATCCTCTTCTTTCTTGTTTATCCAAACGGAGCCTAAGGTATAATGAAATCAGAGTGGGCATCTTGAGTATGGCCGGTTTCTTGTGGGGTTGGTGTCTTGCCTTTGCCGGACTCCCTTTTGCTATTCCGTCTTCCCTTTCATGCTGAGCTATTCAGGTGTTAATGGAGGGTAGGCGAGAATGGGGTGAGGCAACCCTTCGTTTAGATGTTTGGTGTTTTAGGGTGGGTTGTTCTGGAGTGCTGAAGGAGAAAGGAATGAAAAGGGTGTGTTTGTATGGTTTACTAGTTGCATTTGTGTCAGGACCTTTTTGTGATAGTGGGGGATTTGTGTGGTGGTTTTGTGGAGGTTGAAGCCAATGAGATGAGAGATGCTGAAAAAGTTCAGAGTACAGTTTGAGATGGAAGTGCTTATCATCCAACGATGTTCATTCATGACGATCGACTGTGTTACAGAGTTGCCCTGTGGGACGAGATGCTTTCAGAGCTTGTGCCAACTTTGGTAAATTTGGTTGGTAGGATTGACTCTTGTGAGCTTGTGCCAACTTCAGCAAATCTGGTTGGTAGGGATGACTCTTGTCTGATTAAGGAAGATGATTGGTGGATGCCTCTTATGAAAGGAGCAAAAGGAGTGGATGATCTCTTTCGATAGAGTCATGGGTTGGGCTGAACAGGAATGAAGTTTGTAGGAATGGAGTTTAAGGGTTCATTAAGCCCAATTCTATAGTGGGCTTAAAGTGGTGTTTGGAATGGCCTAAATGGAATGGCTGGGTCATGGTGTTTTAAAAATGGGAGTCAGTTTCAGCTCAATGTGTCTGGAAATATGATTGGGCTGTCTGCTGAAAGGAAACAAAGTGGCCCAAAGACTGCAAATTCTAATATGGGTCGAGATAGAAGCTTGGGTCCTGGTTCACAGGGTGCACACGGTTCAGTTCGGTTTTGGTATTTTTTGGAACCAAACTGTACGGTCCGGTTCCACTAAAAATGAAATCGAGTCGAATCGTTTGGACCAATGGAATCGAATTGTGAAGTACCGATTTGATTCGGTTTAGTTCCATTATTAGTGCCTTAGTGGGTTATTATATTATTATAAATTGTATAATATATATTATATAAAGTATAAATGATTCTCACATTAAGATTATTACTACATTAGATTATTAGTATTCTTACGGCCGTATTTCTCTCAATCTTGAATTCTTTCACACTTCTCATACCCACAATCAAATTTATATAATTATTTGTATGTCAATCTTCAAACTCTTATCTCTTATCTATCGCTATCCATTCTCCCTCTCTATCATCTTTTTTTTGTTTTTCTTTTTAATATATACAAGATTTGATGAAACATAAAGATGTATTGATCAATCTTCAAAACAAGAATGGAATCGGCGAGAATGCCAGAATAGCCATTGGCAAGGAAGATTTCTTGTAGTCATCGTTATGTTTGGGGGATTGAACCTTAGCTGTTAGTTTTGACGTTAAACTTCTAACGGGCGTTAAGTTATAGAACAAAATATCATTTTTACGCTCAATATTTTAATATAAAATATTTTGGGTAAATTATACTGACGTCCCCTAAAGATTTTGTCAAATGACACTCGATAGTGCGTTTGAAGTTTATTATTTTGATCTCCCCTAAGATTTGACACGCATGCTCAACAACATCTTTGCTGTTTATGTTCGTCAAAATCGTGAACAAAATTTTAGAAAATGACCATATTGCCATTCTGTTGTATGACAAGACAATAATAATCACCCATGCATATTGCCTTTTAAAAGAAGTCGATGGCAATAACAGTCAGTATGAGGAGCAAAACAAAGAGCAATCGCCACCATATTCAGCATCATCACCCAACACCGTCATCGGTACCAAAACCCTATCCTTCGGCTCAAACATGTTTGTAGATATATATGCATATATGTATATCTGATAGAACGAGAGATGCCTAATTTGTTTTACAACTAGCCTAACACAAGATATTTAATTTAAGGGCATAAATGACTTTTTAGTTTAAGATATTTGTATTAAAATAAATTATTATAATTTAAGTGTATTATTGGATTTTCATACTCAATTTTAACGGTCGTTCAACTTGCTAACATGTTTTAGAGAGGTTAAAGTATTAATCATGAAATGCTCAACTCGTTTGTAATTTAATCAAATATAAAAAAAATAAGTGTAATTTAATGTTAATGAAAAGAAAAAATAATAATTTTGAAAATTTAAATAACATTATAACAAAAAAATTAATAATAGGATTGTGGTTGAGCACGTCGCGCGTAATAAATCTCAAATACTATATAATGCTCCGTGAAATTTATCCAAATATAAAAATACTGGAAGAGTATGAAAGTTGAACTCTGTAACAAGTAGTGAGTTCGATGAGGGCCATCACTCTTTTGTAAAAGAATCAGCGCAAACGATCACATTTTCCTCTCTCTGACCACATTTGGTCAAAACCTCAAACCCTAGGAAGGAGCAAAGAAGACAGAGAAAGCAATCAAGCAGCAATGTCGGACATCCCCAAGGATTTGATCGCCGACGTTCTCTCCCGACTTCCAGTGGAGTCTCTGCTACGGTTCAGGTGCGTTTCTAAACAGTGGTGTGCCCTAATCGATTCCCCAAAATTCATCAAATTGCAACTTAGTCAATCACTCAAAACTAGCACTAACCTGAGTGTGATTTTTGAATGCTACGACCTCTTTTCCGTAGCGTTTGACTATATCCAGAAACATGATGACCATAATAATCTTCCACCAGCAAAACTGGACTACCCTCTTTTGAAGTTGGGGGACTTTGATATAATAAGTTCTTGCAATGGCTTGATCTGTTTGGAATCTTTTAGTTATGAAACCCTCATTTTGTTAAACCCTTCCACCAAGAAATACAAACTTTGCCCCCCTGCGCCATCACCTTCTATCAAATGCAGTCTTTGGCAACGATTTTATGAATTCGGGTATGATCCTGTCAGAGACGATTACAAGATTGTAGGTGTCACCAGATATTTTGATCCCTTCCCCACTGAAGTAATAGTTTATAGTTTGAGATCGAATATTTGGAGAAGGATTAATTTCAATTTCCATCATCTCCTTCCATGTAACACTGATGGCGTGTTTTTTAATGGTGCTTTGCATTGGGTAGCTACTCGCCAGCCTGAGTCACGTGTGGATGGATTTATTGTTGCTTTTGATCTTGTGGATGAGAACTGTACGGAGATGCAACTCCCAAACATCTTGGGTAATTGTCGCATGACTTTGGGGGTTTCGGGTGGGTGCTTGTTCTTGATTTGTATTGGCGATCGTGATATTGGTGATGATGATGTTATTGTTGAATTATGGGTCATGAAGGATTACATGGTGCAGGAGTCCTGGACCAAACTTTCTATAGCTTTCTTGTCCCAATTCCAAGTATATAAACCAATTCTCGATTTGAGAATTTTAGCTTATTCAAATAGCAGCAGGGAAGTACTCTTAACACAAATTAATGAAACACTTTGTTGGTTAGACCTGAAAGAGCAAAAAGTCGTGGATCTTGACATTCGTTCACATAGAGTAGAGATTTGCATCGCAAGCCTTGTTAAGCTTCCCTGTGATCCCGTAACCAATGTTCTTTAAATGTCATTGTGGATTGTTGTTTATGAAGGCAGTCTGGTTCCTTAACAAAGGCTGCGTTTCATTTTCCTCCACAAGTTTTTTGCACTTTGGTGTAGATTTGCCCATTTGTTCTTTGAGTGTTGCTTTGCCTTTGAGGTCTGGAACTTGGTACAACAATTTTTTCAATGGAACTGGCCTCAATTTCACTAGGGTAATAAACTGGAGCAGTTAAGGTGATGGTTTCAGCAGAATGTTCACTCCTCTATTCAGAGATGATTGTTTGCAGCAAGTATTTGGGGCATCTGGAAAGAGAGGAATATGAGACTTCATCACTCTATCAAGACATCTACCTCTTTACAAGCAGCCTTACCTTAGCATCCTCAGGTTGGATTGTGTTTGGTCCTTGATTATCTTTCACTCTTACTGGAAGTTGATGTATTCAATTTTGTAATTTTGTTTTCATTTGGAGGGTATGCCCTCTGCTTTCCATGTACTTCATTGTTATATCTTTTGGAATATAATCACCGTCCCATTCATGGAGTTTTCATTACGTGCAATTGCGTGTACATTTTTACTAGTATATATAGGTATATATAGGTGTGATTGGGTTTAAGTGTTTGTACAAGACGCTCAAATCAATTTTAATGTCTAATTTTGAATCCACTTTCTAGAGGTAAATTACACCGACTTTTCCCATGGACGACTTTTTTGAAAAATATTACTGATTTCCCCTAACAAAAATTTTTGTCCAACTTTGTTTACGAGTATGCAATTTTACTATCTAGCTATTATTTTTTTGATATTTTTATTGAATAAAACAAACTTCACAAGGCCAAAGTTGATATTTTGAAATTTCAAATTGGTACGGCATGAAAATAGTTACTGACTGATGTTGTTTGTGAATGGAGGGAAGAATGGTACAAAACTATATCTAACAAACTTGTTAAAAGTATTACATAGAGGAATTGAGAAGATTACTCGTTACACAAAAAAATATGTTGAATTATTTAGCAGCGGTCATCTCATTCTTTTAGTGGCAGAAGAAAAAAATATGTTGTCTAAGATTTTTTTACAGCAGTTTTAGATGACTGTTGCCAAATGTCTGCCACCATTTCTCTATTATTTTTGTAGTGTCCTTACTTACCACATTGAAGGTGTAATGGTGGTGATCCTGGATCAATGGAAAACGATGGTGGTGATCCTGCTGGTATTTTCTGCTCTAAAGACGTCTTCGTGTGAAAGTAAGTCTTAATTAGTACTGTTCATGTCACATGAATTTTCATGAATTTTTCTTTTTTCAATCACAGGTTATGACTTCGATGACTTGCACAGACTGTGGAGCATTAACTCAAACCCTGCAGCCGATAATTGCTTCATCCAGTGGCAAATTGACGAACAGTTCATTCATAAAGTTAGATTTCTATTTTCTTACAATTTGAAGGATGTGAGGCAGTTAAAACACTTGATATTTACATATTTTTGAATACATGTTCTATAATTAACATTTTGGTTGAATTTGTTGTGGATCAAGTTTATGTCATTTTTAAATTTAGCTTTTGAATTAATATCATGTTTCATTTAGTTTTGAATTTAAAATTTTGTGTTTCATTTAAAAACCTTATGCAAGTTATGGGTTTAGGGTTTAGAAGGCATTAATGTACAATGTTGATATTCAACTAGATAATGCAGTATAAGTTATTTCCCAAACCACATCTCTTTATATTTTGTTTAACTCGTTCTTGATCTGTTTTCTATGTGGTCATTTGGCTTTGCTAGCACCATCTGAAAGGGTCTTTCCTCCATATTGCTTCTGAATTTAAGTATTACGGCCTACCAACTCCATTGGTATAGTCTTTGTTTATTTATTTGCAATAAAGAAAGAATAACGTGGACAAATAACATGCCATCCCATTTTTTCTGCAGATGCGTCAAACTCTCGAGCTACGATTAGCTGTAGCAGAAAAAGAAAGGGAAGCAGCGGCGCAGGAAAAGCTAGAAAAGGTAAAATCTGCACAAAATTCAGTTGCTGAGCAAGAACTTATTATGGAGAAGGTGATTGAGGAGTCGAAGATACTGAAGCAAGAAGCAGAGGAGAATTCCAAGGTTGAAACTCTCTCCATGCATGTCACTGTGTTGATATACCTTTAATTTGCAATAAAAAAATATATAATTGTGAAACTTATCAAAAAATGGGTTTAGCAGCCATAAGATTCACCTTGTTTGGATTCCTTGGATCCCACACAAAGTGTATCTCATGAGAGTCAAGGTCTCGGTTGGATCTTTTGGTTAAATCACTTTAAGTATCATTGTCCTTATTTTTTAATAAGAAATTCATTGTTTTGAGATATAATTTCTGTTCACTAATTAATTGGCAACTAATTTTTAAGTTCACTGACTATTCGTCTTTTTGTGATTCTTAATCTTCCCCCCATCATTTTTAAACATTTAAAAGTGCACAAATTAACCTCATTTGCAATAGGAAAACAATAGCAAGGAGACTTGGGTTTCACAGAGAGATGGTGAAGAAAGAGGAGATCATATTTAGAAATAGAGAGAGATCATTGATCATGTATGATAATATTCTCTCTCATCCTTATACTTTTTCTTGTTTAAGTTTTACAAACGAAACTATAAACACAGAGAGACTTGGTTTTCCTTGTACTTCTCTTACTTGAACTCTAGTTCTCATATATAGATTATATTACTTAATTATATAGATTATATTACTGAACTTGTCATGCATACTAGAGCTTCTCTTTGTGATCTCATTTCCATACATATATTTGTATATGTAAATATTGTTTGCTTGTATTACGCAAGTTATGTTTGAATGTGTGTGCATACCTCCCTCTATATTTGGTGGATGTGATCGATTTATTTTATTGGACTGTTTCAATGGGAAATATTTTTTTTGGGGAATGACCTCGCCAAAATGTAATGTATGTTAAATTTCAAATGTTAGTGGATATAACAAATTTCATGCCTTATGGTAAATTATTGATCGATATATATATATATATATATATATATATATATATATATTGGCACAATTTAGAACTTTATGTAGGAATGGATTTTTTTTTCCAGAAAAGTTCTTTCCATTGAGGTTCAATCTATCTTGATGAATATTTTTTGCTAAACTTGGGAAGATTTACTTATGATTAATGGTTGTTTTTGTGGGTTTGGAGTGCATATGAAGAATGGGGACTGAGTTTATGTATGTTTGAATTAATCATGTTCTATATAAATGATGACATTAACTTGATATTCTATTGGGAACTAAATGAAACATGATATTAATACCATGGTGGGTTTTTAAATGAAAATGCGATATAATTATTCAATAGCACGCTATATTATACCCTATATTGGAATATAGGTTTGGTGAATTCCAGACCAACTCTTCACGATTGGCTTCAACCAGTTTAGATAGATCCTTCTCTGGGGCCTAGGTAGTGCATCAATTCTTTTTCCTCCCAGTATCAATTGCCCTGGAAATCTTAAACCAACATGATCAAAATGACTTTGTGAAGTTTAAAGAATGGACTTTTCAACATGATGAAAAGTAACCGATTTCTCAGTGAAGTTGCTGTATGCCTCGGTTGTGCTCTACCACTGATTGACATGCTTCAGCCTTTGATGCCACTAATGATTTGCCATGATGTTCTGGTGTTGTTATAGTCATTACTACTCACCTCTCATCACTGCGGTGGAGAATATTTCCACCTTCGATCTCAATAACCAAAATGTATACAAACTGCTAAGCTTAAACCCTGACTCCCAGACTGGAGTTTTCACTTGTCATCCATTTGCATTATGGTTACTCTGAACTCCAGTAGCTTGACAAATCATGTGCTGCCCATTTTTTATTCAAAGATACTCTTGTAATCCCCTTTTGTAACTATCCACATCTATTCTAGGACATCTCCCACACATCTCGTCAAAGAATTTTTGAATTGACTATATAATGCTTGTATGAAAGTTCCATTTGTTTATGTGAAAAAGAGTTGGGAGAACAAATCATTTAGGACTGATTGCAACTCTTGTTAATGTTCTTTGGTGCATTGGCAAGCTTCTTCCACTTCTTGAGGATCTATTGAAGCCTAACTGTCTCACTAATCTTAGACATTTTTGAATCCATGTGGTCAATTGCAGTGGAAAGAGAAATTATTGGACTCTCTCTCTCCTCTTCTTGAATGGGTTATTTGAGTGAATCTCAAATGAATGAAGAGGCGCATATTTAAAGAAGTTTAGGGGTGCTTGGGGTTCTCTGAACTTCTATTATTCATATAAATATTTTATAGGGTATGAGTTATTTACTTCGGTTAGTACTGGTGCAACTGCCTCAAAAATCATAACCCATCAAGAGTTTCTATTTGTTTAATCATCCTGTAATGTATAGTTTCCAGATTTTTGAAGTTTGGCTCCCATTGGTTTCTGTATTTCTTTTACCTCTCTCTCTCTCTGTGGTTGAGATTCCATGAGAAAAGGTAGACTAGGTTGTGCATATTTTTACTGTCTTTTTTAGTAACTGTATATGTTTTTGTAAGCTAAAATTGCTTTCTGAGAGTTATTAATTTATTGCAATTGGTTTCTGATGCAACTGCCAAAATAGTCAAAAGGCCATAAAGGGCATCTCATGGTTCTCTTCAAATAATTAAGTTCCAGTTTTATCTTGGTATCTACATTATCTTAATTCATGTCTATGTCTTGGTATTTGCATATCTTAATTCATGTCTATGTCTTGGTATCTGCATATCTTAATTCATGTCTATTTAATAATGTCATTAATTGATTTCCAGTTTTTTAAAGATGAAAATATGTTGAAATACGAGGTTCAGGGTCTAATTGAAGTTCTCTTGTTGAGTCCTGGAACCACCTCCTACTACTATTGTGGCGAAAGGAACTATTCTAAGTAAGAATCCATTAACAAAAGTAAGGGGCAATGAACTGGGACCTTACCATTGAGAAGTAAATATCTTGGTACAGATAGTGTGACATGAGCCTTTACCGAGACCGGATAATTGCTTCAAAGTTGTTGGGTATTCTACTCGAGCAAGTGTTGCTTGGCCATCTTCTTGTGTACATATTTCTCTTTCAAGACATCAATTTAGATTATTTGTATATACATATATACAATTATTATTTTATTGATTAAACATATGAGGTTTAGATTCTGAATTTCTTTTTGATAACTAAAAATTGAAGCTTTGTTTTTGGTTTAAAAATTTATTTTATGGGATTTTTTTTTCTTTTTTTTGAGCGAATATGCTTATTCATCAACTTAGATTGTCATAACAAGAATTTTACAGCATGTCAGTAGTTTTGACAGTTGCTTACTGTTTAAAATCTAGGATAAATTACATTTGCCTCCCTTGAGGTTTAGCGTAGTAATATTATGGTCTTTCTTGCTATTCAAAGTTTTCTATGATTTCCTATGTCAAACAATTATGTTGGCGAATATCATTTTATCCTTTTATTATATTATATATAGCTTAAAAATGAAGTTTGGGAAAACATTGGGCAACTCTGATACTTGGTAATTTGGCTTTACTATCCCAAGCATGTAACTGTCAAGGTGGGAAAGAATTTATTACAAAGTGCTTACCCAAGAGGATGCCACTGTAATTATTAAAGCAGTAGGGGAGGTCAATGTACTTGTGATAATTACAAGGATAGTAAAGATGCATCTGAATATCCAAATTTTGGATAGTAATTATTTGAAGGATAGCAAGATCATACTATTGAGCTGCATAAAGGATGATGAGAAAAAATAAAAAGGTGATCATGAAGAAAATATAGAGAAGCTTAGGTAATTGTACAAGGGTGTTGCAAGCATGACTGTGGTTGGTATATATATAGCTAACTAGGAACAGTGCCATGTAAAGATGGGAGTGAGTTTCAATCCAGATGTTTTCATACTTGTGATGCTCTTTTCAGTCAAGTTTATGCCCATTCACTTGATATATTGCAGTCTTTTTTATTTACCATATATCAAATATGCACTCTGGTAGCAAGAGTAAATGGAGGATTCATATAGCTTAATTTATTAACAGAAGCTGGGATTTGATACTCATTCTCTATCTCAAATGATGTCTGACTGAGCCCTTTTTTTTTTGTCTTTGTATTTTGCAGGTTGTGACTTGGGCATAGGTTTTGTAAAGTACTTACATGAAAATTTAGATTGTTACTCAAATTCTGTAGATTTCATGCTGTGAAATTTTGTGCTAGAATGCTTGTCCTTTGTACTTATAAAAGTAAAAATTTGGTGAAACTTGGGTTAGTGATATATGATTGTTTTGTTTTTTGCCTTGAGGTTTTAGAAAGGAAAAAAAAAGAAAAAACTTTAGCGGCGAAAGGTTCCTATAGTCATCAAGAATGATAGAATAACCATTGTCAAGGAAGGTTTCCTATAGTCATCGTCGTGTTTGGGAGATCAAACCTTAGCCATTGGTTTTGACTTTCGCAGATTGCTTCTTCTTGACGGATTTGGGTATGATCATGTAAACGACGATTACAAGATTGTAAGTGTCATCAGATATGATGATCCCTTCCGCAATGAAGTGATAGTTTATAGTTTGAGATTGAATATTTGGAGAAGGATTCATTACAATTTCCCCCATTTGATCTCGTGTTTGAGAACTATCGGGAGGTGCAACTCCCAAACATCTCGGATTATTATTGTCCGACTTTGTTAACAACCGTGCAATTTTACTATTTTGCTATTAGTTTTTTGTATTATTTTAATGAATAAAAGAAACTTTACAATGCCAAAATTGATATTTTGAATTCAAATTCTTAGGTCATGAAAATAGTTACTAACTGATGTTAACAGTTAATGGAGGGAGGAATACTACAAAATTATATCTAACAAGCTTGTTAAAAGTATTACACGGAGGAATTGAGAAGATTACTTATTACACAAAAAAATATGTTAAAGTATTGGTGAAATGGTGTCTTCGAGTGTAATTTGACCTAACCTCAAGGGAGGTTAGTGAATTTAACTCTTATTTTTTATTTATAAAATATAAATGGTAAATTACACTGACCTCCTCTGAGATTTGAAAAAGTTACACACGGGTGAAGCATTTGGCCGTTATTACTTTGATCTTACCATCAATATTTTAATATATTTAATATATCATGGGTAAATTACACTAATCTCTCCTGAAGGTTTTGCCAACTTACACATGGGTAGAGCGTTTGGGGTTTATTAATTCGACATCTCCTAAGGTTTGACGCGTGTGCTCGATGACATTTCTGTCGTTTTATGTCCGTCACGAAATTTAAAAAAATGACCATACGGCCCTTTCCTTATATGAAAAGTCAATAATAACCACCCATATTGTCTTTCAAAGCAAGTCGTTGGCAATAGCAGTCCGTATGAGGAGCAAAACAAAGAGCAATTGCCACCATCGTCGGCATCATCACCCAACACCATCATCGGCACCAAAACCCAACATTCGGCTCAATTATGTTTATGAATGCATATATATATATATATATTTGATAAAATGAGAGAGAGAGTTTGATTTACAACTGGTCTAACACTAATTGAAATGCATAAATGACTTTTCAATTTAACAGATATTTGTATTATAATATATTATTATAATTTAAGGACATTATTAACATTTCATATTCAATTTTAATAGTTAGTTTGCTAACGGATTTAGAGGATTTCAAAATAATAATCTATCAAAGACTCTATTCAGAGTGTAATTTGACTATACGTTAAAAAATATAATTTACTTTCAAAGGATGGTGTTGACCAAGTTTTTAAACACACAGTAGCTCACAAGAAGAAGATGTGAAAGTAATAAATCTCAAACGGTTTTAATTCGGTAAAATCAACGTCCAAATATAAAAGTACAAGAAGAATAGTTTATCCCAGAGAATGTTGGAATATGAAACTAGTAGTGAAGCACCTCGAGAACCATCCCTGTAAAAGAATCTTCCATTTTGCCTCTTCCTCTTTGACTTCATTTCGTCAAAACCTCAAAACCCTAGGAAGGAGCAAAACAGAGAGAGAAAGCAATCAGTTGAAGCAGCGATGTCGGACATCCCCGAGGATTTGATCGCCGACGTTCTCTCCCGACTTCCAGTGGAGACTCTGCTACAGTTCAGGTGCGTTTCTAAACAGTGGTGTGCCCTAAGTGACTCCCCTAAGTTCATCAATTTGCAACTCAAGCAATCACTCAAAGCCAGCACTAACCTGAGTGTGATTTTTGAATACCACGACCTCTTTTCCGTAGCGTTCGACTATATCCTGAAACATGATGACCATAATAATCTTCCACCAGCAAAACTCGACTACCCTCTTCTGGAATTGGGGGACTCAGATATAATAGATTCTTGCAATGGCTTGATCTGTTTTTATTCTTATTGTGATGTAGCCCTCGTTTTTTTAAACCCTTCAACCAAGAAATACCAACTTTCACCTCGTTTGCCACCAGTTTCTTTCCAACGCAGACTTCGTGTACGATTTTATGGATTTGGGTATGATTCTGTCAATGACGATTACAAGATTGTATGTATCACCAGATATATTGATCCCTTCGACATTGAAGTAATAGTTCATAGTTTGAGATCGAATATTTGGAGAAGGATTAATTACAATTTCCCTAATCTCCTTCCATATAACAATTATGGCCCTTTTTTTAATGGTGCTTTGCATTGGGTAGCTACTCGCGAGCCCGATTCATGTGTGGATGGATTTATTGTTGCTTTTGATCTCGTGGATGAGAACTTTCGGGAGGTGCAACTCCCAAACATCCTGGGTAATTATAACATTACTTTGGGGGTTTCAGGTGGATGCTTGTTCTTCAGTTCTATTGATAATGATGATATTGTTGAATTATGGATCATGAAGGATTACATGGTCCCGGAGTCCTGGACCAAACTTTCTATAGCTTTCTTATCCCAAGTGTATAAAAAAATTTGGGAAGTGAGAATTTTAGATTATTCAAATAGCAGCAGTGAAGTACTCTTAACACAAATTAATGGCACACTTTGTTGGTTAGACCTGAAAGAGCAAAAAGTCGTGGATCTTGGCATTCGTTCAGATGAAGCAAAGATTTGCGTCGCAAGCCTTGTTAAGCTTCCCTGTGATATCGGAACCAATGTTCTTTAAATGTCATTGTGGTTTATCATTTTTTATCTAGTTGGTATTAATAAGTGCTGTTCTTTGTGCCTTACCCACCTATTCTTTTCAATTTTCAAACTTCCAATTTCAAATTGTAATGTTATCACTAGTTGTCTAATGAATTTCTTTTGGAGTGGAGAGGAAAAATCTAAAAAAGCAAATTTGGTTGGCTGGGCAACTTTGGCCAAAGATGTTGGGTGGGTTGGGTTTTAAAGATCTCTCCTTGTTTAATCTAGCTTTATTATGTAAATTGGCATGGAGGCTGGAAGTGGGTGAGGATTCATTATTTTTCAAAGTTTTCAAGGGGAAGTATTTTCCAGATGGTAGTTTTTTAAGTTCATATTGCAGCAACTATGCATCATGGTTATGGAAAAGCATCTCACAAGCCAAAGGAATTATAGAACATGGGATGAGGTGGAGGATTTGCAAATGGTTTGAAAGTGAAAACATAAGGGAGGATAATTGGATCCCTGACCCAAAAAATCAATCTGCCACTACTTCCAAGGCTGCAAGTTCTCTCGAAATGGTTGCTGAGTTGATTCACCAGGATTCTCATGTGTGGAAGACTTGAGCTGGTTAGATCAACTTTCAATGCCAGAGAAGACTCATCTCTATTTTTGCAGATCCCATTGAGAGAATTTGGAGGTGAGGATTGTAGGATTTGGGGTTGGACTACTCAAGGCAAGTTTACCGTGAAATCGGCTTACAAAGTGACTGAATATCTTCACCAGCAACAGACTGGGGCTATTGATCAGGCTTCCTCTAGTTCCCTTGAAGTGCGGAATCAGGTATGGAAAAGTATTTGAAAAATGAAAACAACTAGAAAAATTCAATATTTTCTTTGGCAATAGTGAATCCCCTTTGTGGAAGTTGTGGTGCTACAGAGGAGTCAATTTGCCACATTTTGTTTGACTGTCTGCTTGTCTAGAGACGAAGTCCTTTACGGGTGGAATTTGAGGACTGATGTGATGTTTGGTTCCAACGGTGGAAATGGTTGCAAAATTTGTGGTTTGGGCAGATGATTACAAGCACCTGATAAGCTTGGCTTCTTTTATTTGTTGGCATCTTTGGAAGGGAAGAAACTGTTGTAAATTCAATGGTACTAGGGTGAACCCTGTTAACATCATGGAGAGAACAGTATTCTTTTTCAATGAATTCATTCTAGCTACCCAAGGTTCTTCTATTAGTGGTTGTAACATTATCAAATGATCCTGAAAATCTAAAATGGATTGTTCCAGCAGTTGGTAGATTGAAGCTAAATGTTGATGCAGCTTTTCAGTCTTATTCTAGATATTGTGGTGGGCGTTTGATTTGTCGAAATCATGAAGGTTTTCATTTTACTGTGGCTTCTTTGTTCTTACCTAATGTAGCTAGTGCAGAAGTGGCAGAATTCTTAGTGCTTTGTGAAGGAATAAAACTGTTGAGGAATTGGGGATACATATAGGTTGATATTGATTATGATTGTTCTTCTGTCACTAAATTGAAACCATCTGATCCTTTTGTTGTTCCTATTGTGGAGTATGCACACTGTTTGTTGTAGAGGGAGTTGGGTTTCAAGCTACAATGGACACCAAGGGAATGTAATAGAGTGGCAGCTATGCTTAGCAAGTGGGCTGTTAGACAGCAGCTTACTGATTTACAGTGGCAAAGTTGGCTGTCATGGCTTATGGATGTGATCCAACAGGACTACTCTGTCCCAGTCATAGATTGTAATCTATTTCATGTTTTGAGTGGAAAAAAAAATCGTACGACTCCTGATAGTTTTATTTTTACAACCATTGATTACAAGTTGCAATTGTTGGTCACCGTTCTTTCTAATATGAGTAACTTGTTAAAATATACTATAATCTTTAAATCCATCCAACATCTCACATTTCTCTCAATCTTGAATCCCCTCACTTTCTTTCGCTATCAAATCCCATAATGAAATTTATATAATTATCTGTATGTCAGTTTTCAAACTCTAAAATTTGTCTTTGTTCCTACGCATATACATGGTATGCAGCAAGCTCCCCCTCCCCTCCCCTTCCCCGCAACCACCCCCCCCCCCCCCCCCCCCCCCCCCCCTCTCTCTCTCTCGATTTTTTGTTTAAAATATATACAAGATTAGATGAAACATAAAGATAATGTACCAATCAAATTTCAAAATAAAAATGGTTATGGATTTTGCAGATTGCATCTTTTCAATACTACACTATTCGTACATCATTTTCGTCAATGTGTGAGATGACACGTCCTCGATGACTGAAAGCGTCGGTTGGTTTCCATTAGGGGTGACAAAAATTCCCAATATGGTGGGGACCCGTCCCGCCCCACTTCATTTAAAGCGAATTTGAAGAACAGTTTATTTAAATGGGATGTGAATGAATTTTGTTATTTAAAACTCGGTCAGTTTCGGGTTGGGTCGGAACAAGGTCGTCCCGCCCCATTTAAAACCCACCTCGATTATACTTAATTGGTAATATATTATATTATATTATATTGCTTGTGTATATATACTTCAAAAAATGTTAATTTTTAAAATATTTAGTTTTGTTGAAAGTTGTGTAATCCTTTATTTTAAGCAATGACAACAAAAATAAATAAGAAAATTTTGGAAAGGGCAGAATGTTAATGTTTAGAGAATGTTGAAAATTCATGAATCAAATGAGTTTTAACCGATTATGGGACGGGACAGTTTGGGGTGACAATGGGGTGAAGGGGAGGATTTATAATCGATTATGGGGCGGTTATGGAGTTTCCAAAATCAAACGGTTATGGAAATGAGAATTGAGATTCCTGTCCCATAACTGACCCGTTGCCATCCCTAGTTTCCATTGGATCAGAGAAAGTGAACTTTCGTTAGTCGGCCAACGGTAGTCCCACAAGAAGCATGACTATTCTTGGCATTATTTAGTGGCACTTTTTCTCGCGGTGCCACCACCATTAAATGGCTCAAATTCCTAGCTCCATAAATATCTCACATTTTCTCTCAAATCTTGAATTCCATCACACTTCTCTCACTATCTCAATCCCATAATCAAATTTATATAATTGTCACTTTTCAACATGGTATAGAACATGGTGGCTATATTTGATAAGATAATCATAAAAACTAAAAATAAAATGTTCAAATAGAACATGGTGGCTGTATAAACTTATGTGAAAGACTCAAGTAAAATAAATCATATGGGCCAACAGAACACATATTTACTATGTATATCACATGAAAGAAAAAAGCAATAAAATAATTGACTTGATGTTTAAGAATCCTTGATGAGCAATGTAGGGGAAAAAATTCCCGAGCTATTCACAAGGACCTACTGACACACGAACGGGCTGAGCCCAAGGTCAATCAAACTCAAAGTTTAGCAGAAGCTCCAAAATATAGTTTAAAAAAGAAAGTATGGGACGGAACGCCCTTTTAAATGCCAAAGCGGCCCAACATAAACATCAATCCAAACTTTATTAGGAATCTATATGTTTGAGAGAAAAGATAGTTGCAAATATGGAAATTGGAATCCTAGAAGGATTCCAATTTCAACTTGTATAAATAATGGAAAAGATGAATGAAAAAGGATTTTCTCTTTTCTCTGAAAAAATACATTGAGTTCCTAGACTTTTGGTCATGTGCAATAAATTAATTGGCAAGAAATTAGCCAAGCAATTTCTTGTACCAACACTTTGGCGTCGTATGTGGGAACGTTTTATGTTTTCTATTTGAAACTTGAGAATTTGCAGTCATGGTGGACACAAGAGGGAATCTTACGACGTGGCAGATTTGGGTAGATCCCTTAGGAATCAAATGGAGGTAACGCCGATACAACCAAACATTTAGGAGCCTTTGGCACAACCAAACGTTCAATCACCCTTGGCATTTAGGTTCGGAGATGCAATCTCCAGTGACTCGAAAATTAGAGCGTGACAACTTGGTATCAAAGCATTAGGTTTGAATACCTAGGGACGAAGGGTAAGGGTCGAATCACACATTTGTTTGGAGTTCTATGGTGGTTGGAAGTGGTCTGAATGTTAGGTTTAATTACCTTGGAACGGTGGTTGAGAGTTGAACCACATACATACTTGAGGTTTTGTATTGGATATACAACTTGTGCGTTGTTTTGTGGAACATGATTTTGTACTTACATGTTTAGAATAACATACTAATTATGAAATGATCTAGCTTGGTGTTAAGATTGTTCTTGTTATTTATATAGCAAGATGCCACGAAGGAGAGCACTTAGAAGGGATGTTAATGTTCCACAAAAGCCAGTGGATGGAGCTCATTTTAGCATATGTAATTCATATCCAACACATGATCATGCCCTATGTTAATATAATGAGCAAAGTAATCTAAGACTCAAGATATGGACAACCGCATATATATATATGCGGCTGCCATGTCTTGAGTCTCATATAGGTGTTAGGTTTGGTTTTGAATTACATATGCTAAGTGTTTATATACATGTATGCAGCTGCCATGTCTTGGGTTCTTAGATTACATACATATATAATATATGGCTAATCATGTGAGGAAATTGGATTACATGTCTTGGGTTCTTAGATTGCATACATATATATAATATGTGGTTGATCATGCCAGGATATCGGATTACATATACTTTTATTATTATTATTATTTTTTGGCAATCCTATTAATATATGCAGCTAATCATATATTTGGGTCTTGGATTACATTTGCTTGTCATATACATATGAGTGGCTGGGCATACAAGTATGTTTGTTACACATGTTTTGTTGGCAATTACAATACCTATTTGTATTTGGGCAATCATGTGTATGGTTTAAAAATTGTGCTTGTTTTATTATTATTATTTTTTGGCAATCATATACATATATGTGGCTGGGTGTCTTTGATTTCTTTTGATAGTTTAGTACAATGTATACAAAGTGAATAGTATTGCGAACAGTGTCAATGAACAACTTTGTTTTATATATATTTTTTATTTTATTTTTTTTATTTCATGGACTTGACTCCTCTCATTTGTTTAAATTAATTTGTCCTTGTGGTGATTGGTATGTCTCATTATATGTTACTAATCATGCATTTTAAGTATGTATTTTTTTTAAAAGATTATATGTGGAGGCATGTCAGGATTGCCTAATACCTAATAAGGTATTTGTAAAATATGGATGAAAACATGTTAGGATTGTCTAGTATCTAATAAGGTAATCACTTAGTATGTGTTTAGGCATGCTAGGATTGCCTCTTTTTTAAATTTGAAAAATTGCTATATATTTTTGTGATTACGGATGGGTTTGTATAGCGTGTGGGATGGTTATACTTTTGGGTTATGATGATTAAATGTGAAAATGTATACATATTTATATCTTTAATGTTATAGGATTGTCCCTCTTAGAGATGATATGTTTATCGATTTTCTGTTGGGTGATAGTAGAGAGAACTTGCTCATGAGTCTAACCCACCTTGTTGGTATTTCAGGTTCCAGGCTGTTTTCATCTCGAGGTTAGAGTGCTAGAATTCGTAGAGCATGGCAGCCATCTATCTTTCCCAGACTTCAGTATAGGGACTTGATTTTTTAAAAAATTATGCCTAGGATGTGGATTATTTTGGGATACTGCTTTATTTTATTTTATTTTACTTTATTGGTTTAGGGGTCTTTGAGTTTTCAGATTCATATCTTTTAATTAAAAAGTTTATGACTTTGGGATGATGGGAATGTTATTAATTAATTTTTATTTATTTGTTATCTCAGTTAAAAGTTTTTTTTTGCATTTATTGTTATTCTTCTTTTGTCTTTGTATTCTGTGCTTGTATGCTATCAAGTGTGAGTATTCGTTATGTTTTTATGTGTAAGATTGGCCAACTCAAACGTGAAAATTAGGGGGTATCTCAGTTGGTATTAGAGCATTCCAAGTTCAAGTATTCTCAAGTTCTTAGGGTCTGTTGTTATACTATCTTTCGCGTTGCGTATTATGATAAATAGAGCCTAAGTATAGGACTCATTGTACTATATATCTTAGTCCGTTATTGGGGCATTGACTTCATTTGTTTACATTTATTCAGATGTCACCCCGTAGGAGGAGGAATGCGAACCAAAACCACGGTCAGGATAATGTTCAGGGTAAAAATGCTGAACTTCCTCCCAATTTGGCAGCCATTATTGCGCAGGCTGTAGCTACGGGAGTGGCGACTGTTCTTCAGAACTATCAACCACCTCAACAGCCACCGCAATTGGTGTTTATTCCTTTACTGGTGGAGCAGCCTAATACCTGGGAAAAGATTCAGAACTCTTTCACAAAAGGGAATCCACCAGAGTTTTCGGGGTCTACGGAGGTGAAAGAAGTGTATCAGTGGAGGAAAGACATTGAACGTCATCTTCGTATGATTGTGTGTACAGAAGTTCAGAAGTAGATGTTGGCTACCTTTAAGCTAGTGGGTGATGCTTTACAGTGTTGGGAATTAGTTCTTATAATGGGGGAACGGACTACTTTGACATATGCAGAGTTTCAGGTCCGTTATGATGACAAGTACTTCCCATATGCAGTGAGGGCAGCTAAGAAAAAGGAGTTCATGGACTTACGGTAGATGGACAGGACAGTCACGGAGTACAAGTAGGAGTTTACCAGTTTATTTTTGTTTGTACCTGATGAGGTGAACACTGAAGAAAAGAAAAACTATTTTGTGAATGGTTTGATTTGGATTATTCGGCAGGTTATTGTGGGTAGTCCAGCTTATACCACTTATGCTCAAGTGGTTGATGCTGCATTACAACATTGTCAGTTGAGGAGGGACTACAAGCAATGAAAGGGGGAGAAATGAAATAACAAGGACTCCGCTAATCTGACATTGGAGAAGAGAAATGGTAATGGTGGGAGGCAGTTTGATAGGGGCACTTATCCAGGGTAGCAACCGTGGATGAAACATAGAGGTAACAGTGATTTTCAGAAAAGGAGAAGACTCTACTCACAGAAAGCAGGGTGGAATACCGCAGACAGGTCAGATTCAGTCACAGGATAATTAGTTGAGGAGGCCTTCTGGTACATTCAAAGGGAATTGTTATGGGTGTGGTGAGCTTGGGCATTCAGCTAGATATTATCCCAAAGCTAATCAGGGACAATTTAGTCAGCAGGGACAGAGACAACAACCACCCTTGCCGGTATCACAAGTTTCACAGATTTAGACTCAAAAACCATCCAGCTTTTCCAGCACTGCCACTGCCCATGGGGTAACCTGTTCAGCAATTGCACTATCGGAGGGTCTACAATGTCATGCTATATGATGTGCAGGCTCCTCAGTCGATTGAGGGTATGTTTTCGATAAAGGGTAGAATTGATCATACATTATTCGATACTGGTGCATCGCACTCTTTTGTGTCTCGATCATTTGTTGGGATATCTGATATAGTTACTCAGCCGTGTAGTTCTCTATTTAGTATTACTACATCGCTAGGAGTTAGTATGGTTTTATGGGAGCGCTGTTGTCAGTTCACTATAGACATTGGCAGGCTTAGGTTCTTAGCAGACCTATTGGTCTTAGACATGAACTCATATGATGTCATACTTGGGATGGATTGGTTATCTCATTATCATGCCCAAGTTAACTGCCATGATAAGGTAATTATTTTTACTATACAGGGTCAAGTGATATATTTGGTTGCTATACCGCAATCAAAAGAAGGGTCTAGCACTCACCTATTTTTCATCAATGAGGAGTCTTTAGAGGGAACTACAGTTTCTATGGATTTTATTCCAGTGGTGCGAGACTTCCAAGATGTGTTTCAGGCCAAGGCTACCACCAAATCATAAAATAGATTTTGTGATCAATTTAGCCCCAGGCACTAGAGTTATTGCTATGGCCCCATACAAATGGCGCCTATGGAAATGAGGGAGCTGAAAGACCAGATTCAACAGCTCCTCAATCAGAGACTCATTCGTAGGAGTACTTCACCATAGGGAGCACTGGTGTTGTTTGTGAAGAAGAAGGATGTGTATTTTTGCCTTTGCATAGACTACATAGAATTGAATAAGGATGGGTATTTTTGCCCTTGCAGTGTGTACTTGTAGGATTGATGATCTGTTCGATCAGCTGAAGGGAGCCACCAACTTCTCAAAGATAGACTTGAGATCCGGGTATCATCAACTTCGAGTTAGGGAATAGGATGTACCAAAGACAACATTTCTTACCAGATATGGATCTTATGAGTTTCAGGTTATGCCCTTTGGGTTGAAAAATGTTCCCCGTTGTCTTCATAGATCTAATGAACAAGGTGTTTAGGGCCTTCCTAGACCAGTTTGTTATTGTCTTCATCGATGACATTCTGGTTTATTCTAGGTCAGAGGAAGATCATGCCAGGCATCTCGGTATTGTTCTGCAGACACTAAGAGACCACCAGATGTATGCAAAGTTTGAGAAGTGTGATTTCTAGCAAAGGGAGGTGAAGCTCTTGGTCACGTATTATCTAAGAAGGGGATAGTGGTAGATCCAATTAAGGTACATGTACAGATCAAATTACCTAACTCTTATCTTTTCTTACACTTCAAATTACCAACTCTTGATAGAATAGCCATTGACAAGGAAGGTTTCCTATAGTCATTGTCGTGTTTGGGAGATCGAACCTTAGCCATTGGTTTTGATTTTCGTAGATTGCTTCTTCTTGATGGATTTGGGTATGATCGTGTCAATGACGATTACAAGATTGTAAGTGTCATCAGATATGATGATTCCTTCCACAATGAAGTGATAGTTTATAGTTTGAGATTGAATATTTGGAGAAGGATATTCATTACAATTTCCCCCATTTGATCTCGTGTTTGAGAATTATCGGGAGGTGCAACTCCCGAACATCTCGGATTATCATTGTCCGACCTATTAGTTTTTTGCATTATTTTATTGAATAAAAGAAACTTTACAATGCCAAAATTAATGTTTTGAATTTTCAAATTCTTACGTCATAAAAATAGTTACCAAATGATGTTAACGATTAATGGAGGGAGGAATGCGACAAAACTATATCTAACAGGCTTTTTAAAGTATTACACGGAGGAATTGAGAAGATTACTTATTACACAAAAAAATATGTTAAAGTATTTAAGAGCGGTCATCACCATCAAATGTCTGCCACCATCACCACCACATTTAAACCTTTTGCGATAGCTATATTGCAGCTATAGCTAATATTTGTTGTAGTGAAGGAGTTCAGTATAATTTTCAAACAAGGTGGGAGGTAACTTTAGTTTACTATTTTCTAAATTGTTGAGAATAGGAAGAATAGGGATGCTTAGCTACTCATAGGAAGAAGGAACAAAAGGTAAAATCATCTTAAATTTTGATATGATATCATCATAGAAGAGGTTAGTGTAATTACGACAAAGCTCAAAGGGGATCATTGTATTTTACCCTACTTGAATAATGTGATATTATAATGCAAGGAAAAAATTATCTTTTCACGCTTAAAATTTATTCCGGTCATCAGAAAAATGGATTTAGGAGAGGTGAAAGAAATAAAGGTCAAACGGTTTCTCCGAGTGTAATTTGACCTAACCTCAAGGGAGGTTAGTGAATTTCTTATTTTTTATTTATAAAATATAAACGGTAAATTACACTGATCTCTCCTAATATTTGAAAAAATTACAAACTGGTGTAGCGTTTGGCCATTATTACTTTGACCTCACCCTCAATATTTTAATATATCATGGGTAAATTACACTGACCTCCCGTGAAGGTTTTGCCAACTTACACACAGGTAGAGCGTTTGAGGTTTATTATTTTAAGCTCTCCTAAGGTTTGGCGCACGTGCTCGATGACATCCCTGTTGTTTTATATCCGTCAGAATTGTGAACGAAATTTAAAAAAATGATCATATGGCCCTTTCCTTGTATGAAAAATCAATAATAGCCACCTATATTTCCCTTTAAAGCAAGTCGGTGGCAATAACGGTCCATATGAGGAGCAAAACAAAAAGCAATTGCCGCCCTCGTCGACGTCATCATCCAACACCATCATCGGCACCAAAACCTTAACCTTCGGCTCAATCATGTTTGTGAATGCATATATGCATATTTGATAGAATGAGAGAGACATAATTTGATTTACAAGTGGCCTAACACAAGTTATATTTAATTAAAATGCATAAAGTACTTTTCAGCTTAACAGATATTTGCACTATAATATATTATTATAATTTAAGGGCATTATTGACATTTTATACTCCATTTTAACGCCCGTCACCTTGCTAACGCGTTTAGGGGATGTTAAAGTAATAACCTCTATCCGAGTGTGATTTGACCAAACGATATAATTACTCACAAGAAAAGAACAAAATAATCATTTTTAAAAATTTGGTTAACAATTTTAACAAAAAGAAAATTACTAATGTCATCCTTTCTTTTTTTTTCCACCCTACCAAACAGAGCCTTACTCGTTGACTTCATTTCGGCAAAACCTCAAAACCCTAGGCAAAGAAGAGTGAGAGAGGAATCAGTTGAAGCAGCAATGTCGGACATCCCCGAGGATTTGATCGTCGACGTTCTCTCCCGACTTCCAGTGGAGACTTTGCTACGGTTCAGGTGCGTTTCTAAACAGTGGTGTGCCCTAATTGACTCCCCTAAGTTCATCAATTTGCAACTCAAGCAATCACTCAAAGCCAGCACTAACCTGAGTGTGATTTTTGAATACCACGGCCTCTTTTCCATAGCGTTCGACTATATCCTGAAACATGATGACCATTATAATCTTCCACCAGCAAAACTGGACTACCCTCTTCTGAAATTGGGGGACTCTGAAATAATAGATTCTTGCAATGGCTTGATCTGTTTTTATTCTTATTGTGATGTAGCCCTCGTTATTTTAAACCCTTCCACCAAGAAATACCAACTTTCACCTCGTGTGCCACCACTTTCTTTCCAACGCAGACATTCGGTACGATTTTATGGATTTGGGTATGATTCTGTCAATGACGATTACAAGATTGTAAGTGTCAATAGAGATTTTGATCCCTTCCATAGTGAAGGAATAGTTTGTAGTTTGAGATCGAATATTTGGAGAAGCATTGATTACAATTTCCCTCCTCACCTTCTATGTAACACTAATGGCATGCTTTTTAATGGTGCTTTGCATTGGGTAGCTACTCGCGAGCCCGAGCCCGAGTCATGTGTGGATGTATTTATTGTTGCTTTTGATCTCGTGGATGAGAACTTTCGGGAGGTGCAACTCCCAAACATCCCGGATAATTATTACATGACTTTGGGGGTTTCAGGTGGATGCTTGTTCTTCAGTTCTATTGATAATGATGATATTGTTGAATTATGGATCATGAAGGATTACATGGTCCCGGAGTCCTGGACCAAACTTTCTATAGCTTTCTTATCACAAGTGTATAGAAATATTTGGGAAGTGAGAATTTTAGATTATTCAAATAGCAGCAGTGAAGTACTCTTAACACAAATTAATGGCACACTTTGTTGGTTAGACCTGAAAGAGCAAAAAGTCGTGAATCTTGGCATTCGTTCAGATGAAGCAAAGATTTGCGTCGCAAGCCTTGTTAAGCTTCCCTGTGATATCGGAACCAATGTTCTTTAAATGTCATTGTGGTTTATCATTTTTTATCTAGTTGGTATTAATAAGTGCTGTTCTTTGTGCCTTACCCACCTATTCTTTTCAATTTTCAAACTTCCAATTTCAAATTGTAATGTTATCACTAGTTGTCTAATGAATTTCTTTTGGAGTGGAGAGGAAAAATCTAAAAAAGCAAATTTGGTTGGCTGGGCAACTTTGGCGAAAGGTGTTGGGTGGGTTGGGTTTTAAAGATCTTTCCTTGTTTAATCTAGCTTTATTATGTAAATTGGCATGGAGGCTGGAAGTGGGTGAGGATTCATTATTTTTAAAGGGGAAGTATTTTCCAGATGGTAGTTTTTTAAGTTCTTATTGCAGCACCTATGCATCATGGTTATGGAAAAGCATCTCACAAGCCAAAGGAATTATAGAACATGGGATGAGGTGGAGGATTTGCAAATGGTTTGAAAGTGAAAACATAAGGGAGGATAATTGGATCCCTGATCCAAAAAATGAATCTGCCACTACTTCCAAGGCTGCAAGTTCTCTCCAAATGGTTGCTGAGTTGATTGACCAGGGTTCTCGTGTGTGGAAGACTTGAGCTGGTTAGATCCACTTTCAATGCCAGAGAAGACTCATCTCTATTTTTGCAGATCCCATTGAGAGAATTTGGAGGTGAGGATTGTAGGATTTGGGGTTGGACTACTGAAGGCAAGTTTACCGTGAAATCGGCTTACAAAGTGACCGAATATCTTCACCAGCAACAGACTGGGGCTATTGATCAGGCTTCTTCTAGTTCCCTTGAAGTGCGGAAGCAGGTATGGAAAAGTATTTGAAAAATGAAAACAACTAAAAAAATTCAATTTTTTCTTTGGCAATAGTGAATCCCCTTTGTGGAAGTTGTGGTGCTACAGAGGAGTCAATTTGCCACATTTTGTTGGACTGTCGCTTGTTTAGAGACTGGGTCCTTTATGGGTGGGATTTGAGGACTGTTGTGATGTTTGGTTCCGACGGTGGAAATGGTTGCAAAATTTGTGGTCTGGGACAGATGATTACAAGCACCTGATAAGCTTGGCTGCTTTTATTTGTTGGCATCTTTAGAAGGGAAGAAACTGTTGTAAATTCGATGGTACTAGGGTGAACCCTGTTGACATCATGGCGAGAGCAGTATTCTTTTTCAATGAATTCATTCTAGCTGCCCAAGGTTCTTCTACAAGTGGTTGTTACATTATCACAGGTGATCCACACATGTTAACCTCATTTGCACTAGGAAAACAATAGCAAGGAGACTTGAGTTTCACAGAGAGATCGTGAAGAAAGAGGAGATCATATTTAGAAATAGAGAGAGATCATTGATCTTGTATGATAATATTCTCTCTCATCCTTATACTTTTTCTTGTTTAAGTTTTACAAACGAAACTATAAACACAGAGGCTTGTTCTTTCCTTGTACAAAATTATTAAACACCTTACTTCTGTTACTTGAACTTTGGTTCTCATATATAGATTATATTACTTCATTATATAGATTATATTACTGAACTTGTCATGTATACTAGAGCTTCTATTTTTGATCTCATTTCCATACATATTTTTGTATGTGTATATATTGTTTGGAGCAATGCTACACGTCATGAAAATATTTCATGAATTTTTATCTTGAATGATGTGGCAATTAAATGGTGAGTTAGTATTGGTGGGATTCCCCCCATACACGGAATGTCAATGGTATTATCACTTGCTACATCATTCATGAAGGCAATTTATGATAAAATTTCATGACGTTTAGCATTTCCCATATTGTTTGCCTGTATTACGTAAGTTCCCATGTTTGAATGTGTTTGCATACCTCCCTCTATAGCATGCTATATTATACCCTATATTGGAATATAGGTTTGGTGAATTTCCCGACTAACTCTTCTCCATGGGCTTTAACCAGTTTAGATAGATCCTTCTCTGGGGCCTAGGAAGACCATCAAATCTTTTTCCTCCCAGTATAAATTGCCCTGGAAATCTTAAACCAACATGATCAAAATGTCTTTATAAAGTTTAAAGAAAGGACTTTTCAACAAGATGAAAGTAACTTATTTCTCAGTGAAGTTACTGTATGCCTCGGGTGTGCTCTACCACTGATTGACATCATTCAGCCATTGAAGCCACTAATGATTTGCCATGATGTTCTGGCATTGTTAGAGTCGTTACTCACCTCCCATCACTGCGGTGGATAATATTTCCACTTTCGATCTCAATAACCAAAATGTATTCAAACTGCCAAGCTTAAACCCCGACTCCTAGACTGGAGTTTTCACTTGTCATCTATTTGCATTTTGGTTACTTTGAACTCCAGTTGCTTGACAAATCATGCACTGCCATTTGTTATTCAAAGATACTCCTGTAATCTCCTTCTGTAACTATCCACATCTATTCTAGGGCATCTCTCACACATCTCGTCAAAGAATTTCTGAACTGAATATGTAATGCTTGTATGAAATTTCCATTTGTTTCAAAGAATTTCTGAACTGAATATGTAATGCTTGTATGAAATTTCCATTTGTTTCAGTGAAAAAGTGTAGGGAGAACAAATCATTTAGGACTGATTGCAATTCTTGTTAGTGTTCTTTGGTGCATTGGCAAGCTTCTTCCACTTCTTGAGGATCTGTTGGTTTGTATCTTTCAAAAACAGTTTTCTGTTTTGGGAATAACAAAAACACAAAAAATTGTTTTTTGTATTGCTTGGAATTGTTTTTGGAGAACAATTTTTAAAAAACTAAGTTACAAGAGTAAGAGATTTTAAACATCATCAAAAAGTTGTTTTGTGAGTTTTTGAGATGAAGGAGAGAACAGGTGAAAACACGGAGAACCAACAGCCACTTAAAAAAAGACAAAAAAGGCAATGTCGTTTAAAACACACTTATAATCTTCTCTCTCTCTCTCTTGAAACGTTGTGGTTCACTTTCCTCTCTCTCTGGATGTTGCTTTGGTTCACAATCCTCTCTCTTTGCTGCAAAACTTTAGTTATTGATGCTTCAAGTAAATAATCAATTGATATTTCTCTTAGATTTTTTCTTAAAAAAACAAGAAACCTCTCTTAGATTCACTATCTTGTTCTTGATTTTGTTGGCTGGGTTAACCATGGATGTGTCATATTCCCAAAAGTCCTTGAGAGTGATGATGATTGATGAATTGTTTGTGGTGCGTGGGTAAGGGGGAGGAGGCATCGTTGGTGAGGGTACCCATGAAGGCACCGATGGCGGCGTTGGCGGCGGTGACGATGGCAGCCTCTATGGGGAGAGATTGCTTGGCCAACCACGCCCTGAACCATTTTCCAATTCCTTGAACTTGGCTTGCAATTGGGTTATTGCGTTTGGACTCTGAGGACTCACCAATCCCTTCAACATTTCTACTACCATCATTCCTTGCTTTCCATCCCCCCATTTTTCCTTTGTTTTGCTTCCTATGTTGAGATTTTGGGTTCTCAATAAATTTTTAGTATCTCCTCTCTAGCCTCATTAGATAATTAGCTGAATACATCATACATTGTATGTGGGTAGCAAAAGATAAAACTCAGGCCCATAGCAGGGCTAACATCAGTGTGTATTTGTTTTTTCTTTTTCTTTGTGCATTTTAATTCTTGCTTTTCCCTTCTTTTTTTTTCTCCATTAGTGTGTAATTCTTGCATTTAATTTTGTTTTCTCCATTTTTTGAGGACAGACCTGGAGTGGCCATTAAAGTCTGCTTTTTGTTTCATATATAATGCCTTAATTCATTAATTTGAAGAAAATGGAATTGGCTCTTCCTTTGATTTGTCACAGTTACTTGGGTCGTGGGATGACAATCAAGTGATCATGATATCTCATAACTTGGAATTTGGGCTTTGGCCGGGGGAGTCCCGGCGGTACGAATTTCGGGGCGTGACATATACAGTATACAAACAAGCACTCTCTCTCTCGTTTTTCTATTTCTTTTTTTATGTCTAATATGTACTAATCAAACTTCAAAATTGTGATGTATATTTTTGTAATTGATAATCTTCGGTGTCAAAACTAAATATGATCAAGTTGTAATATTTGATTTATATTTTTGTCATTGATCATGTAATTGAAGTCTCAGAGTGGGCATGAAGTTCTACACCAACCTTGCAAATGTTCTTTAAGGTATGAAGTTTGAACCTTTGGAAGAAGACATCAATGGTCTGAACAAGGATTTGATCGATTAAAGGTTCCGGATGGTTCTGATTGAATGAGGACATCATTAATCAAGTATAAAGTCACGTAGTCCAACTGAAGTGGTGATAACACATATATATCAAACCAAAAGGTTTCAACCTTGAAAAAAAGGGGTTTTGAGCATATTTTTGAAGTATTCAAGGTTGGACTAGTCCAGGGTTTAAGCTGGACCGGTCCATGAAGTCTCGGGAACTTGGATTCTGCAAGCAGAAGCTTGGACCGGTCCAAAGAATAGGCTGGACCGATCCAAGCCCTCTGGCGGCAAATTTTGGCTCTGCAACACTCCTGTTTTAACCGGGACTGAACTCTAAAATTTCCTAAAACGTTGAGACTTATTTTCAATTGATTTTTAACTTGTTTTTCAAGGAAAATTAGAATTTTTAACATTTATAAAAAAACTCATATGATTTCTCTATCAGTATGATTTCACGGAGCTTTTTAATACGCATCAAACAGATATTTTTAGAGAGAGAAAGCACAGAGATATTTTCTACAGAACTTGATTTTTTTGTTTATATTTTTGAGATCATACACATATTCACTGAGTGATTTGTGTTGTCTCTCTTTGCTTGATTAATTGTTCGAAGACTGCTTCAAAGATTTTTTCTTGATCAAGTTACTGGATTGGTTTATTCTACAATTGTTCATTGGTGAGAAAGGAGAAGAAGATTGCATTACGAAGGGGACAAAATACTTGCTGAGAGTTTGTGTTTTTCCAGTTACCTTCCGTAAGAATTGTGACGTTAGTCGGGAGTCTGCAGCAATTGGATTAAGGAGTCGTAAGAATAAGCTTGAGGTATTCTGCATCAAGTTCTTGTCAGAGTAGAGTGGGACGATAGTGGATTCGGTTCTCCAAGGCTACAAGCCTCACTTGTGATTTTTTTTTCGATCTGGGTTTTCCACGTATATCTGGTGCATTCGTTTACTTTACCACACTTTTTTTATTTACTTGCTTTGTGGGATTGCTTTATTTTTAATTGGACTTAAAATTGAATAATTTGAAAGATTAGGCAAAAAGCGAGTAAACCTAATCACCCCCTCTATGTTTTAAATCTAACTTTCGCAGCTACTTTCACACCATTCAACTCAAAAAAATAAGAATGGAGTCCGCAAGAATGATAGAATAGCCATTGACAATGAAGGTTTTCCTATAGTCATCGTCGTGTTTGGGAGATCGAACCTTAGCTAGTGGTTTTGACTTTCACATATTACTTCTTCTCGATGACTTTGGGTATGATCCTGTCAATGACGATTACAAGATTGTAATTTATAGTTTGAGATCGAATATTTGAAGATGATGTTAATGTTTTTAGATTTTAAGTATATTTGATTTTTTTTTTTGGCCAGGTACATGGAGTTTTCATTATGTGCAACTGCATAGACATTTTTACTAGTATATATAGGTGTGATTGGGTTTAAATGTTAGTATAAGACGCTCAAATCAATTTTAATATCTAATTTTGAATCCAATTCCTAAAGTGAATTACATTGAGTTTCCACGGACCTTTTTTTTGAAAAATATTATTGATTTCCACTAACAAATCTTTTTTTCCCCAATAACGACTATACAATTTTACTATTTTGTTATTAGTTTTTGTATTATTTTATTGAATAAAAGAAACTTTACAATGCCAAAATTGATATTTTGAAATTTCAAATTCTTACTCCATGAAAATAGTTACTAACTGATGTTAGCTTTTAATGGAGGGAGAAATGCTACAAAACTATATCTAACAAGCTTGTTAAAAGTATTACATGGAGGAATTGAGAAGATTACTTATTACACCAAAAAAAAAAAAAAGTTAAAAAGTATTTAACAGTGGTCATCACCGCCAAATGTCTGCTACCATCACCTCCATATTTAAGCTTTTAGTGGCAATTATATATGCAGCTATGGCTAATATTTGTTGTAGTGAAGGAGTTCAGTATAATTTTCAAACAAAGTGGGAGGTAAATGTAGTTTACCATTTTCTAAATTGTTGAGATTAGGAAGAATAGGGATGCTCAGCTACTTATAGGAAGAAGGAATAAGATGAAGAGTTTTATGGTGGGAAAGGATTCAGAAGGATACCTTCTACATGCATGTTCGCATATTGGTCAGATATAACCCTCTAGGATGCATGTGAGCAATCTTTGGCCAATTTTCCCCTACTTTCTTATATCATTTTAGAAATCTAATTTTATTATTATTTTTTTATTAAATTATTTGGGGATATAATGGTAAAATCATCCTAAAATTGAATATCAAATCATCATAAGGGAGGTCAATGCAATTATGACAAACTTCATAGGTGGTCATTATATTTTACCCTATTTGAAATATAATGTAATATTATAATGCAAGTCGGTGGCAATAACGGTTTGTATGAGGAGCAAAATGAACAACGATTGTCACCATCATCGGCACCAAAACCCTAACTTTTGGCTCAATCATATTTGCGAATACATAAATATGTGTGTGTGTGTGTGTGCATATTTAATAGAATGAGAGAGACAGTTTGCTTTTCAACTGGCCTGACACAAGTTATATTTAATTGAAATGCATAAAGGACAAGGACTTTTCAATTTAACATATATTTACACTATAATATATTATTATAATTTAAGGGCATTATTGACATTTCATACTCAATTTTAACGCCCGTCGGCTTGGTAACGAATTTAGGAGAGGTCAAAGTAATAATCATCAAATGTTCTACTCGAGTCTAATTTTACCAAACTTCAAGAGAGATCAATGCAATTTATCCTAAAGGGAAGGACAAAATGGTCATTTTTTAAATTTTGGTTAATGGTTTTAAAGAAAAGAAAACTACAAGGGTGTCGATGAGTACACGCACCAAATCTCAGAAGAGATAAAAAGTAATAAATCTCAAACGGTCTACCTTTTTAATTTGGTAAAATCAACACCCAAATATAAAAATACAAGAAGAATAGATTATCCTAAAGAATGTTGGAATATGAAACTAGTAGTGAAGTACCTCGAGAACCATCACTCTTTTGTAAAAGAATCTTTCATTTCTCCTCTTTTTGACCAAAAGGTAAGGCTTTGTTTGGATTGAATGATTTGGAAAGAAAAGAAAAGAAAAGGAAGGGAAGGACAAGGTATTTTGTGTTTGGATAACTAATTAGGAGAGAAAAGAAAGGATTTGGAGAGATTTGGAGGGATAGCTTATCCCTCCCAATCCCTCCAAATCTCTCACTTGCTATCCTTCCAAAAATGAGAAGATTGGGAGAGAAAGGATAGCAAGTTAAGTGATATTTTCATAATACCTAAAATGACCTCAACATTTTAAAAGATAATTCTTAAAAGACATCTGTGTCCCATTTTTGGGCATATTATTGTTACCATCTATTCGATGCACGAAGAAAGGATAGCACGCAACGCTCCATCTCTTCTCCTCTTCTTTTTTTATGGCATCCTCCTTCTCCAGCAGCGCATCTCTCTTTGGAAGGTAATTTTTTTTTTCTTATTTGATTTCAATTTGTAGGCTATGTTTGTTTGATTTTTCTTCTTCTAGGATTTTTAATTTTTAGCCACTACTACTTAATTGGCCCTTTCTCATTCTTTCGGCTGTTTTCTATAATCACGTTACAAGTATTGTATGCTTATTTGCAGTACTAGATACTCCCCTTTCTTTATCCTTAAAAAAGCTTGTATCACTTCAGTTTCATTATTTATATGTAGACAGTTAAACCTAGAGTATCAACTGATTTGTCTACTCTAGAGATGAGTTTTATGTTTCAGTGGAATACTTTCTATAACTTGTTTTGAGTTACTCTAGAGATGAGTTTTATGTTTTAGTGGAATACTTTCTATAACTTGTTTTGAGTTACATAAATTAGATAATATAACATAAAAACAGAGCTAGTTAATTTGAAATTATTGTAGCAGTCAAATGACTTCAATTGTAAAGATTGCTTTATCACTCAAAAGCCCCTTATATAAGGTAAAAGTGGGGAAGTCTATTACTGGAATTTGTTTACTTCCAAACTTTAGCCGCAAGTAAAAGCAAAATAATGAAGCCAGTTGATGTAGAAATATACAGTACAAATACCTGGGATAAGGCATTATTGAATTGCATGTAGTTGACGTGTTTCATTAATAAATTTTATGTTTTAATACCTATTACCATGCTAAGTGTTGTTGAGGTTTTCTAAAGTGATGGAAATGATACTTACACAGAAAAAGATCTACAAATTCAGCGATATTTACTTCAGTTGATTACTTACATAAGAATTCAGTTTGTTAATTTCTACTTTTTTTCTTGAAAAATATATATAATTTGTAAGACTAGCTAGTTTGTTTTTATTTTGGTTGAATTTGGGAGGAGAAAATAAAGTGGAAAATATAATAAAGGAACAAAATCAAAATGCAATAATTTTAGCATGCTTCACCCAAATTTTGTTGGACAATGGCAGATTGAGAAACTTTAGTAAAACAAGGAGATTACAATATATGGATTTTTTGAGAAGTCAATCAAAAGGTTCAAATAACTCTCAGCATGTGCTTCCTCAAATGCCTTTCTAATGGTCCATTATATATGCATGTGCTTTTCTCAAATGCCTGTTAATGGCATATTACATTCTGATATGTCATGAATTCTATCTTCTTTTCAATATAAGCTTAATAGATGAGTGGGGCCATTTCTTATATATATAAAGCTAAATAGTATTTTTTTTTTCTTGTTCGATTTGATTTTGTTTATTAGTAATTATTATATATAGTTTTGGTTATTAATATATATCATTTTGCATTTTTGCAATTTTAGATGGACATTCAACAATTGCATTATATGTGGGACCAAAGATGACGTAGGATTGCAAGTTTGTTCATGTCTATTGTTGTATATTGGTTTATGCGCCGAAAATGTAAAAACTATATAGATAAACCTCTTACACAATCAAAGAATAAAAGATAAAGGACACGGAATAAACTAATGAACGAACTTATGATAAGTGCCAAATGTCGTAACATTATTCGTATGGGACCAGAAGCTTTTCAAAATTTATGTGAGATGCTTACGAGAAATGGTGGTCTTCGACCAACAAAGCGTGCAAGTGTTGAGGAGCAAGTTGCGAAGTTTCTTCACATTATATCACATAATGTGAGGAATCGGACAATGTCATTTTTATTTTGTCGCTCCGGTGAAACTGTAAGTCGTCATTTCCATAGTGTATTAAAAGCAATTATCTAGTTGGAAGGACAGTTTCTCAAGCAACCTAATGGATTGGAAGTCCCCCCGAAAATACTCAACAATAGTAGGTTTTATCCATATTTCAAGGTAAACATGATTAATATTTGTAATTCTCAATACTTAAAATTTGATTCTTTTAACTAATACATATAAATTTTAATATAATAATTTATGTCAGAATTGCGTCGGGACAATTGATGGAACACATGTTTGTGTGAAAGTATCTAATGAAGATGCACCAAGATATCGTGGTAGGAAGAATTATCCAACCGTAAATGTGTTAGCTGCTTGTTCTTTTGACTTGAAGTTCACTTATGTGTTGCCTGGATGGGAGGGGACTGCATCAGACTCACGTGTTATGAAAATGCACTTGAAAGAAGAGATAAGCTAGAAACTCCTGAGGTAAATTTTATTAGCATTAACTAAAATATTATTAATTTGCAATTAACATGAAGTCAATATTAATTACGCTTATTCTTAATAGGAAAATATTATCTTGTTGACGCGGGGTACCCATTAAAGAGGAATCTTATCACGCCTTATAGAGGTGTGTGTTACCATTTAAAAGAATATGTCGCGCGTCAACCAGAGAATCCTCGATAGTTATTTAACCTTCGACATGCATCACTACGCAATGCTATTAAGAGAACTTTTGGTGTATTAAAGAAAAAGATTTCCTATCATAGGAAGCACTACTGAACCGACATACTCGGTTAAAACTTAAGTTGAGATCATTTTAGCATGTTGTATCCTACACAATTATTTAATGGGCATGGATCCTGATGATAGCCTTATTGATGAAGTGGACCGGGAACTTTTAAGTGACACTCGAAATGAAGAGCGTGCTCCAATAGAGAGAAGTACAGATCATGTTATAGGAGAACACTTAAGAGATTCAATAGCTGCAGAGATGTGGAATGACTATGTAGTTAATTAAATGAAACTTCTTTTTATGTTAGACTGTATTAAACTTATTTGTGTTTGTTTAATTTTTCTTTAACTTCTTTTATGTTAGACTATTGATTCATTTGAGTTAATTATATAACTTCTTTTTGTTCGCTATTCTATGTATACTCTTTTTGTCTACCTTTTATTCAATATCTTTCTTTTTGTTCTTTTCTTTATATTATATTTATTGTTATGTAGATATAAGGATGAGTAAAAAATTAAGCAAAAATGATGGGACCAAAAGGGATAAAGTTGTTTGGACATTGCAAATGGATGATATATTTGTTGATGCATTACATAATTAACATATAAAGGGAAATAGGGTTAATGACACTTTCACCACAAAAGCTTATGATGAGATTGTTCAAGAATTGGCGGAGAAATTATGCATGGATATCAACAAAGAGAAAGTAAAGAATCGCTTGAAAATAATCAAGGTTCATTTTAATGAGTGTTTTGACTTATTTAAGAATGGTTTGAGTGGGTTTGCCTAGAGTGAAGAAACAAAAATGTGGAATGCTGAGCCGGAAGTTGGACATCTTTAATTGAGGTTTGTTTTCTAAGTGAATTTTTTGTTATTATAAGAGATATATTCTTTATTTTTTTTTTCATCTTGAAATAATGGTAATGAATTATTTTATGTCTTGGCAACAGGCAAAACCACAAGCTGAGAAATGAAGGACTACACCTATTGCCAATTATGATAAGTTATTGGATTTGTTCGCCAAAGATAGGGCAACGGGGCATAATGCAGTATCTACTAGGGAAAAGAATGAAGGATTGGTTGACACTTCTAATGAGGATACTATGGAAAGTAGGGGTGCACAAAGAACCGTCGGAACCGGAACCGGAACCGAGGGGAACCGTACCAGAACCGTATCGAACCGTGGCTACGGTTCCGGTTCCTAAAATTAGGAACCGTTACCAACGGTTCCAGTTCCGGTTCCAGGACCAGTAGAACCGTACCGGAACCGGAACCGTTGGGGGTAACGGTTCCTTGGAACCGAACCGGAACCGGAACCGTTTTATATTAAATATGTGTATATATATATATATATAATATAATATAATAATTATATATATATAGGGTGCCATTTTTAGATTGTAGGTCACACATTTATTTAATGAATATATATATATATATATATATATATATATATTTTGTATTTTCAAGCTTCATTAAAAAAAAAAAAAAAATCCTAAGAAACCGCGGTTCGGAACCGGAACCGAACCGAGAACCGCAGTTCGGTTCCTCACGGTTCCAACCCTTAACGGTTCCGGTTCCGGTTCCACCAAGAACCGTGGGGAACCGTACCGTGTGCACCCCTAATGGAAAGTATTAATGGTATTGACCATTTGGTCTCACAAAATGAAGTTAATTTGGAGAATTATGATTTTACTGAAAATGATTTTGAATATATGGTGTCTCCTGAAACACCATCAAGTGTTCCTTCTCATAGCATGACTTCTTGCAAAGGAAAAAGAAAAATGAATTCTTTGGTTGTTGATAAAGATGATGAAATGATTGACGCAATGAGAAGTGTTGCTGCAGCTCTTGAAAAGGGAAATGAACTTTTAAAAAAGGGAAATGAGATTGTGGAGAAGATTGCGGAAAAGAAAAATGCTCTTGCGAAAAAGAAAAATGCTCTTTATGAGAAGTTTAACCAAAATGAAAAAACTGAAGAAGAAGTCTATAATGATTTGATGGCAATTGGAGTGGAGGAGCACGTAATTGATGATGCGTACATGTTCTTGACTATGTATAACCATCTTGAAAGAATCAAACAATTTCTTGGTTGTCCATTCACGAGACGCAAGCAATTCTTGGTGAAAATGATGTCCGATGGCTCTAAACGTTGATTATAGTTTCGGTTATGTTATGTTTTTTGGGAATGTAAACTTTTGATAACTTTAACTTATCAATATTTTGGGACATTTGGTAAAACATACTTGGTCTATTATGTCTAAGTTCGGTTATGTTATTTTTTGTTTCTGTCAAAGAATTTTTGAAAACTTTTGGGAGTGTGCAAGACCAGGGCTGCCTCCTCAATGTGGTGTTAATGTTTATACTTATGCTAATTTGGATTTTGAGTATTCGGTTTACTAGTTGTAAATTTTATTGCGTAAAGAACTGTTTTAGTGGGCATTGTTTGAATATCTTTAACTTGAAAATAGAACAAGGAAGATACAATTCCATTCCTGGGACTTCAAGTCTATACACCATTGTTGGTAAAAAAAAAAATTCCCTAGTTAACATTGCTACTTGTTTTTACATGTATGTGTGTGTATATATGTTTATGTATGTGTATACGTTAACTAATTCTGTGCTGAAACTTCCCACCAAAAGGTTAATTTATAAGAGGCTACTTCTTATAGAAATATAGATAGTTAGCTTGGAAGTCAAATTCTATATGAGTTTTTTATGTTCATCGAATTCACTGTTTATGTTATAAGAATTCTAATGCCAGAAATTATTCAAAGATGCTGTCATTATGTAAGGGCTAGACAAACTTATATAAAAAAATGTTGAATACATTCTTTCTTTGAACTTTTAGAGAGAGAAGGGGAGAGACAGCAAAAAGCAACTTCAAGTAAGCAAGCATATATACTATAGTATTATATACACACATATATATCACATACGAATGGCCGAATGGGTACGTACTGTTTGCTTAATGTGAAAGGTAAAGAACAATGCTGCTTTAAAAGTAAACATTTGTGAATGATTGGTCCCCCATAAAATGTATCAGACCCTTCTCTATTGAAAAAGAAACTTAATCAAAATGATAACAATTTATGTTTCTTCACTCCAGGCAAACTAATTGCTAACAATTTAAGTAAAATCCTGGGAACAATTTAAGTAGAATCCTCAGAACACAATTGCTGTGAAAGCAACTGTTCACTTTATTTTGCTAATTGTATGTGTTATATATTGTAAAATAAATACAAAGGGTATAATAGTAAATTGTTTAAAATAAATTTTTTTTTTCTTAATACATCCAAACAAGAATGTTATCATTTCCTTTCTTTTCTTTCATAATTTATCCAAACATAAATACATGATATCCTTTCTTTTCTTTTCTTTTTTCTTATAACTTATCTTATCCTTTCTTTTCTTTTCTCTCAGTTATCCAAACAAGCCCTAAAGCCAAAAAAAAAAAAAAAAACCAAAGTGCAATAAACCCCTCTCTAGTTTCAAAATGCTGTACAATACCCCCTTCTCATTTTTTTGGGTGCATTAAACACCCTCCCATTTATAATTTGGTGTAATTTGCCCCTATTTGGCACTATTTGGGTTAAGAATTGATGTAAAATGACAGAAATATCCTCATAGATAAAAAAATAGAAACTAAAATTAAAAAGAAAAAGAAAAAAAGTGATTAATTTACCAAAAAAATATTAAAAAAAGAAAATAACAACAACTTTAATTTGCCGAAATACCGAAACAAATTATCAAAAAATATCAAAAAAAATAAAACTCTAATTTACAGAAAAAAAATTGGTGAATTAAAGTGTTTTTTTGGGTAAATTTTTTCGACAAATTAAAGTTATATTTTATTTTCTTTAATTGGTACTTTTTTATTTTTATTTTTTGATATATTAATCACTTTTTTTTTTCTTTTTAATTTTTATTTCTATTTTTTTTATCTATGAGTATATTTCTGTCATTTTATATCCATTCTTAATTCAAAAAGTGCCAAATAAGAACAAACTGCATCAAATTATAAGTTGGACGGTGTTTAATGCAACAAAAAAAAAAGGATAATGCTACTCAGGCAGAATTTTTAGGCAGAATTCGTAGGCAGAAACATTTATATCCATTGGATGCATGTGGTGAGTGTATGTGGTGGGGCCTACCACATACATCTAATGGATATAAATGTTTCTGCCTACGAGCCTAAAAATTCTACCGGAGTAGCATTACCCAAAAAAAAATAAAAATGAGAGGATATTTTGCATCATTTTGAAACTAGGGTAGGTGTTTATTGCACGGCCCAAAAAAAAACGCTACTTTCCTCCGCATTTTGCCTCTTACTCTGACTTCATTTCGTCAAAACCTCAAAACCCTATGAAGGAGCAAAGAAGAGAGAGAAAGCAATCAGTTGAAGCAGCAATGTCGGACATCCCCGAGGATTTGATCGCCGACGTTCTCTCCCGACTTCCAGTGGAGACTCTACTACGGTTCAGGTGCGTTTCTAAACAGTGGTGTGCCCTAATTGACTCCCCTAAGTTCATCAATTTGCAACTCAAGCAATCACTCAAAGCCAGCACTAACCTGAGTGTGATTTTTAAATACCACGACCTCTTTTCCGTAGCGTTCGACTATATCCTGAAACATGATGACCATAATAATCTTCCACCAGCAAAACTCGACTACCCTCTTCTGAAATTGGAGGACTCTGATATAATAGATTCTTGTAATGGCTTGATCTGTTTTTATTCTTATTGTCATGTAGCCCTCGTTTTCTTAAACCCTTCCACCAAGAAATACCAATTTTCACCTCGTTTGCCACCAGTTTCTTTCGAATGCAGACTTCGTCTACGATTTTATGGATTTGGGTATGATTCTGTCAATGACGATTACAAGATTGTATGTATCACCAGATATATTGATCCCTTCGACATTGAAGTAATAGTTTATAGTTTGAGATCGAATATTTGGAGAAGGATTAATTACAATTTCCCTAATCTCCTTCCATATAACACTTATGGCCCTTTTTTTAATGGTGCTTTGCATTGGGTAGCTACTCGCGAGCCCGATTCATGTGTGGATGGATTTATTGTTGCTTTTGATCTCGTGGATGAGAACTTTCGGGAGGTGCAACTCCCAAACATCCTGGGTAATTATAACATCACTTTGGGGGTTTCAGGTGGATGCTTGTTCTTCAGTTCTATTGATAATGATGATATTGTTGAATTATGGATCATGAAGGATTACATGGTCCCGGAGTCCTGGACCAAACTTTCTATAGCTTTCTTATCCCAAGTGTATAAAAAAATTTGGGAAGTGAGAATTTTAGATTATTCAAATAGCAGCAGTGAAGTAATCTTAACACAAATTAATGGCACACTTTGTTGGTTAGACCTGAAAGAGCAAAAAGTCGTGGATCTTGGCATTCGTTCAGATGAAGCAAAGATTTGCGTCGCAAGCCTTGTTAAGCTTCCCTGTGATATTGGAACCAATGTTCTTTAAATGTCATTGTGGTTTATCATTTTTTATCTAGTTGGTATTGATAAGTGCTGTTCTTTCTGCCTTACCCACCTATTCTTTTCAATTTTCAAACTTCCAATTTCAAATGGTAATGTTATCACTAGTTGTCTAATGAATTTCTTTTGGAGTGGAGAGGAAAAATCTAAAAAAGCAAATTTGGTTGGCTGGTCAACTTTGGCCAAAGATGTTGGGTGGATTGGGTTTTAAAGATCTTTCCTTGTTTAATTTAGCTTTATTATGTAAATTGGCACGGAGGCTGGAAGTGGGTGAGGATTCATTATTTTTAAAGGGGAAGTATTTTCCAGATGGTAGTTTTTTAAGTTCTTATTGCAGCAACTATGCATCATGGTTATGGAAAAGCATCTCACAAGCTAAAGGAATTATAGAACATGGGATGAGGTGGAGGATTTCCAATGGTTTGAAAGTGAACATAAGGGAGGATAATTGGATCCCTGATCCAAAAAATGAATCTTCCACTACTTCCAAGGCTGCAAGTTCTCTCCAAATCGTTGCTGAGTTGATTCACCAGGATTCTCATTCTCATGTGTGGAAGACTTGAGTTGGTTAGATCCACTGTCAATGCCAGAGAAGACTCGTCTCTATTTTTGCAGATCCCATTGAGGGAATTTGGAGGGGAGGATTGTAGGATTTGGGGTTGGATGGAAGGCAAGTTTACTGTGAAATCGGCTTACAAAGTGACTGAACATCTTAACCAGCAGCAGACTGGGGCTATTGATCAGGCTTCTTCTAGTTCCCTTGAAGTGTGGAATCAGGTATGGAAAAGTATTTGAAAAATGAAAACAACTAGAAAAATTCAATTTTTTCTTTGGCAATAGTGAATCCCCTTTGTGGAAGTTGTGGTGCTACAGAGGAGTCAATTTGCCACATTTTGTTGGACTGTCGCTTGTTTAGAGACTGAGTCCTTTGTGGGTGGAATTTGAGGACTGTTGTGATGTTTGGTTCCAACGGTGGAAATGGTTGCAAAATTTGTGGTCTGGGACAGATGATTACAAGCACCTGATAAGCTTGGCTTCTTTTATTTGTTGGCATCTTTGGAAGGGAAGAAACTGTTGTAAATTCAATGGTACTAGGGTGAATCCTGTTAACATCATAGAGAGAACAGTATTCTTTTTCAATGAATTCATTCTAGCTACCCAAGGTTCTTCTATTAGTGGTTGTAACATTATCAGGTGATCCTGAAAATCTAAAATGGATGGTTCCAGCAGTTGGTAGATTGAAGCTAAATGTTGATGCAGCTTTTCAGTCTTATTCTAGATATTGTGGTGGGCGTTTGATTTGTTGAAATCATGAAGGTTTTCATTTGACTGTGGCCTCTTTGTTCTTACCTAATGTAGCTAGTGCAGAAGTGGCAGAATTCTTAGTGCTTTGTGAAGGAATAAAACTGTTGAGGAATTGGGGATACATATAGGTTGATATTGATTATGATTGTTCTTCTGTCACTAAATTGAAACCATCTGATCCTTTTGCTGTTCCTATTGTGGAGTATGCACACTGTTTGTTGCAGAGGGAGTTGGGTTTCAAGCTACAATGGACACCAAGGGAATGTAATAGAGTGGCAGCTATGCTTAGCAAGTGGGCTGTTAGACAGCAGCTTACTGATTTACAGTGGCAAAGTTGGCTGTCATGGCTTATGTATGTGATCCAACTGGACTACTCTGTCCCAGTCATAGATTGTAATCTATTTCATGTTTTGAGTGGAAAAAAAAATCGTACGACTCCTGATAGTTTTTTTATTTTTACAACCATTGATTACAAGTTGCAATTGTTGGTCACCGTTCTTTCTAATATGAGTAACTTGTTAAAATATACTATAATCTTTAAATCCATCCAACATCTCACATTTCTCTCAATCTTGAATCCCCTCACTTTCTTTCGCTATCAAAATCCCATAATCAAATTTATATAATTATCTGTATGTCAGTTTTCAAACTCTAAAATTTGTCTTTGTTCCTACGCATATATATGGTATGCAGCACGCTCTCCCCCCTCCCCCCCTCCTCTCTCTCTCGATATTTTGTTTAAAATATATACAAGATTAGATGAAACATAAAGATAATGTACCAATCAAATTTCAAAATAAAAATGGTTATGGATTTTGCAGATTGCATCTTTTCAATACTACACTATTCGTACATCATTTTCGTCAATGTCTGAGATGACACGTCCTCGATGACTGAAAGCGACGGTTGGTTTACATTAGGGATGACAAAAATTCCCAATATGGTGGGGACCCGTCCCGCCCCACTTCATTTAAAGCGAATTTGAGGAACCGTTTATTTAAATGAGACAAGAATGAGTTTTGTTATTTAAAACTCGGTCGGGCGGGGTCGGAGCAAGGTCGCCCCGTCCCATTTAAAACCCACATTGATTATACTACACTTAATTGGTAGTATATTATATTATATTATATTGCTTGTGTATATATACTTCAAAAAATGTTAATTTTTAAAATATTTAGTTTTGTTGAAAGTTGTGTAATCCTTTATTTTAAGCAATGACAACAAAAATAAATAAGAAAATTTTGGAAATGGCAGAATGTTAATGTTTAGAGAATGTTGAAAATTCATGAATCAACTGAGTTTTAACCGATTATGGGGCGGGGCAGTTTGGGGTGGCGATGGGGTGAAGGGGAGGATTTATAACCGGTTATGGGGCGGTTATGGAGTTTCCAAAATCAAACGGTTATGAAAATGGGAATTGAGATCCCTGTCCCATAACTGACCCGTTGCCATCCCTAGTTTCCATTGCATCAGAGAAAGTATTGCGTCAGAGAGTGAACTTTCGGTCGTCGGCCAACGGTAGTCCCACAAGAAGCATGACTATTCTTGGCATTATTTAGTGACACTTTTTCTCGCGGTGCCACCACCATTAAATGGCTCAAATTCCTAGCTCCATAAATATCTCACATTTTCTCTCAAATCTTGAATTCCATCACACTTCTCTCACTATCTCAATCCCATAATCAAATTTATATAATTGTCACTTTTCAACATGGTATAGAACATGGTGGCTATATTTGATAAGATAATCATAAAAAATAAAAATAAAATGTTCAAATAGAACATGGTGGCTGTATAAACTTATGTGAAAGACTCAAGTAAAATAAATCATATGGGCCAACAGAACACATATTTACTATGTATATCACATGAAAGAAAAAAGCAATAAAATAATTGACTTGATGTTTAAGAATCCTTGATGAGCAATGTAGGGGAAAAAATCCCTGAGCTATTCATAAGGACCTACTGACACACGAACGGGCTGAGCTCAAGAGCAATAAAACTCAAAGTTTAGCAGAAGCTCCAAAATATAGTTTAAAAAAGAAAGTATGGGACGGAACGCCCTTTTAAATGCCAAAGCGGCCCAACATAAACATCAATCCAAACTTTATTAGGAATCTATATGTTTGAGAGAAAAGATAGTTGCAAATATGGAAATTGGAGTCCTAGAAGGATTCCAATTTCAACTTGTATAAATAATGAAAAAGATGAATGAAAAAGGATTTTCTCTTTTCTCTGAAAAAATACATTGTGTTCCTAGACTTTTGGTCGTGTGCAATAAATTAATTGGCAAGAAATTAGCCAAGCAATTTCTTGTACCAATACTTTGGCGTCGTATGTGGGAACGTTTTATGTTTTCTATTTGAAACTTGAGAATTTGTAGTCATAGTGGACACAAAAGGGAATACTTACGACGTGGCAGATTTGGGTAGATCCCTTAGGAATCAAATGGAGGTAACGCCGATATAACCAAACATTTAGGAGTCTCTGGCATAACCAAACGTTCAATCACCCTTGGCATTCAGGCTCGGAGATGCAATCTCCAGTGACTCAAAAATCGGAGCGTGACAACTTGGTATCAAAGCACTAGGTTTGAATACCTAGGGACGAAGGATAAGGGTCGAATCACACATTTGTTTGGAGTTCTATGGTGGTTGGAAGTGGTCTGAATGTTAGGTTTAATTACCTTGGAACGGTGGTTGAGAGTTGAACCACATACATACTTGAGGTTTTGTATTGGATCTACAACTTGTGCGTTGTTTTGTAGAACATGATTTTGTGCTTACATGTTTAGAATAACATACTAATTATAAAATGATCTAGCTTGGTGTTAAGATTGTTCTTGTTATTTATATAGCAAGATGCCATGAAGGAGAGCACTTAGAAGGGATGTTAATGTTCCACAAAAGCCAGTGGATGGAGCTCATTTTAGCATATGTAATTCATATCCAACACATGATCATGCCCTATGTTAATATAATGAGCAAAGTAATCTAAGACTCAAGATATGGACAACCGCATATATATATATATATATATATGCAGCTGCCATGTCTTGAGTCTCATATAGGTGTTAGGTTTGGTTTTGAATTACATATGCTGAGTGTTTATATACATGTATGCAGCTGCCATGTCTTGGGTTCTTAGATTGCATACATATATATAATATGTGGTTGATCATGCCAGGATATCGGATTACATATACTTTTATTATTATTATTATTATTTTTTGGCAATCCTATTAATATATGCGGCTAATCATATATTTGGGTCTTGGATTACATTTGCTTGTCATATACATAGGAGTGGCTGGGCATACAAGTATATAGTTAATACATATATTTGTTACACATGTTTTGTTGGCAATTACAATACCTATTTGTATTTGGGCAATCATGTTTATGGTTTAAAAATTGTGCTTGTTTTATTATTATTATTTTTTGGCAATCATATACATATATGTGGCTGGGTGTCTTTGATTTCTTTTGATAGTTTAGTACAATGTATACAAAGTGAATAGTATTGCGAATAGTGTCAATGAACAACTTTGTTTTATTTATATATTTTTTATTTTATTTTTTTTATTTCATGGACTTGACTCCTCTCATTTGTTTAAATTAATTTGTCCTTGTGGTGATTGGTATGTCTCATTATATGTTACTAATTATGCATTTTAAGTATGTATTTTTTTTAAAAGATTATATGTGGAGGCATGTCAGATTGCCTAATACCTAATAAGGTATTTGTAAAATATGGATGAAAACATGTTAGGATTGCCTAGTATCTAATAAGGTAATCACTTAGTATGTGTTTAGGCATGCTAGGATTGCCTCTTTTTTAAATTTAAAAACTTGCTATATATTTTTGTGATTACGGATGGGTTTGTATAGCGTGTGGGATGGTTCTACTTTTGGGTTATGATGATTAAATGTGAAAATGTATACATATTTATATCTTTAATGTTATAGCATTGTCCCTCTTAGAGATGGTATGTTTATCGATTTTCTGTTGGCTGGTAGTAGAGAGAACTTGCTCATGAGTCTAACCCACCTTGTTGGTATTTCAGGTTCCAGGCCGTTTTCACCTCGAGGTTAAAGTGCTAGAATTCGTAGAGCGTGGCAACCATCTATCTTTCCCAGACTTCAGTACAGGGACTTGATTTTTTTTAAAATTATGCCTAGGATGTGGATTATTTTGGGATACTGTTTTATTTTATTTTATTTTATTTTACTTTATTGGTTTAGGGGTCTTTGAGTTTTCAGATTCATATCTTTTAATTAAAAAGTTTATGACTTTGGGATGATGGGAATGTTATTAATTAATTTTATTTATTTGTTATCTCAGTTAAAAGTTTTTTTTTTCATTTATTATTATTCTTCTTTTGTCTTTGTATTATGTGCTTGTATGCTATCAAGTGTGAGTATTCGTTATATTTTTATGTGTGAGATTGGCCAACTCAAACGTGAAAATTAGGGGGTTTCTCAGTTGGTATTAGAGCATTCCAAGTTCAAGTATTCTCAAGTTCTTAGGGTCTGTTGTTATACTATCTTTCGCGTTGCGTATTATGATAAATAGAGCCTAAGTATAGTTTTCATTGTACTATATATCTTAGTCCGTTATTGGGGCATTGACTTCATTTGTTTACATTTATTCAGATGCCACCCCGTAGGAGGATGAATGCGAACCAAAACCACGGTCAGGATAATGTTCAGGGTGAAAATGCTGAACTTCCTCCCAATTTGGCAGCCATTATTGCTCAGGCTGTAGCTACGGGAGTGGCGACTGTTCTTCAGAACTATCAACCACCTCAGCAGCCACCGCAATTGGTGTTTATTCCTTTACTGGTGGAGCAGCCTAACACCTGGGAAAAGATTCAGAACTCTTTCACAAAAGGGAATCCACCAGAGTTTTTGGGGTCTACAGAGGTGAAAGAAGTGTATCAGTGGAGGAAAGACATTGAACATCATATTCGTATGATTGTGTGTACAGAAGTTCAGAAGCAGATGTTGGCTACCTTTAAGCTAGTGGGTGATGTTTTACAGTGTTGGGAATTAGTTATTATAATGGGGGAACGGACTACTTTGACATATGCAGAGTTTCAGGTCCGTTATGATGACAAGTACTTCCCATATGCAGTGAGGGCAGCTAAGAAAAGGGAGTTCATGGACTTACGGTAATGGACAGGACAGTCCCAGAGTACGAGTAGGAGTTTACCAGTTTATCTTTGTTTGTACCTGATGAGGTGAACACTGAAGAAAAGAAGAACTATTTTGTGAATGGTTTGATTTGGATTATTCGGCAGGTTATTGTGGGTAGTCTAACTTATACCACTTATGCTCAAGTGGTTGATGCTGCATTACAATATTGAGGAGGGACTACAAGCAATGAAAGGGGGAGAAATGAAATGACAAGGACTCCGCTAATCTGACATTGGAGAAGAGAAATGGTAATGGTGGGAGGTAGTTTGATAGGGGCAGTTATCGAGGGTAGCAATCGTGGATGAAACATAGAGGTAACAGTGATTTTCAGAAAAGGAGAAGACTCTACTCACAGAAAGCAGGGTGGAGTACCGCAGATAAGTCAGATTCAGTCACAGGATAATTAGTTGAGGAGGCCTTCTGGTACATTCAAAGGGAATTGTTATGGGTGTGGTGAGCTTGGGCATTCAACTAGATATTATCCCAAAGTTAATCAAGGACAGTTTAGTCAGCAGGGACAGAGACAACAACCACCTTTGCCGGTACCACAGGTTCCACAAATTCAGACTCAAAAACCATCCAACTTTACCGGCACTGCCACTGCCCATGGGGTAACCTGTTTAACAGTTGCACTATTGGAGGGTCTGCAATGTCATGCTATATGATGTGCAGGCTCCTCAGTCGATTGAGGGTATGTTTTCGATAAAGGGTAGAATTGATCATGCATTATTCGATACTGGTGCATCGCACTCTTTTGTGTCTCGATCATTTGTTGGGATATTTGATATAGTTACTCAGCCGTGTAGTTCTCTATTTAGTATTACTACATCGCTAGGAGTTAGTATGGTTTTACGGGAGCGCTGTTGTCAGTTCACTATAGACATTGGCAGGCTTAGGTTCTTAGCAGACCTATTGGTCTTAGACATAAATTCATATGATGTCATACTTGGGATGGATTGGTTATCTCATTATCATGCCCAAGTTAACTGCCATGATAAGGTAATTATTTTTGCTATACCGGGTCAGGTGATATATTTGGTTGCTATACCGCAATCAAAAGAAGGGTCTAGCACTTACCTATTTTTTATCAATGAGGAGTCTTTAGAGGAAACTACAGTTTCTATGGATTTTATTCCAGTGGTACGAGACTTCCAAGATGTGTTTCAGGAAGTCCCACGGCTACCACCGAATCAAAAAATAGATTTTGTGATCAATTTAGCCCCAGGCACTAGAGTTATTGCTATGGCCCCATACAAATGGCGCCTATAGAAATGAAGGAGCTGAAAGACCAGATTCAACAGCTCCTTAATCAGAGACTCATTCGTAGGAGTACTTCACCATGGGTAGCACTGGTGTTGTTTGTGAAGAAGAAGGATGGGTATTTTTGCCTTTGCATAGACTACATAGAATTGAATAAGGATGGGTATTTTTGCCCTTGCAGCGTGTACTTGTAGGATTGATGATCTGTTCGATCAGCTGAAGGGAGCCCCCAACTTCTCAAAGATAGACTTGAGATTCGGGTATCATCAACTTCGAGTTAGGGAATAGGATGTACCAAAGACAACATTTCTTACCAGATATGGATCTTATGAGTTTCAGGTTATGCCCTTTGGGTTGAAAAATATTCCCCATTGTCTTCATGGATCTAATGAACAAGGTGTTCAGGGCCTTCCTAGACCAGTTTGTTATTGTCTTCATCGATGACATTCTGGTTTATTCTAGGTCAGAGGAAGATCATGCCAGGCATCTCGGTATTGTTCTGCAGACACTAAGAGACCGCCAGTTGTATGCAAAGTTTGAGAAGTGTGATTTCTAGCAGAGGGAGGTGAAACTCTTGGTCACGTATTATCTAAGAAAGGGATAGTGGTAGATCCAAGTAAGGTACATGTACAGATCAAATTACCTAACTCTTATCTTTTTTCTTACACTTCAAATTACCAACTCTTGATAGAATAGCCATTGACAAGGAAGGTTTCCTATAGTCATTGTCGTGTTTGGGAGATCGAACCTTAGCCATTGGTTTTGACTTTCGCAGATTGCTTCTTCTTGATGGATTTGGGTATGATCGTGTCAATGACGATTACAAGATTGTAAGTGTCATCAGATATGATGATTCCTTCCACAATGAAGTGATAGTTTATAGTTTGAGATTGAATATTCGGAGAAGGATATTCATTACAATTTCCCCCATTTGATCTCATGTTTGAGAATTATTGGGAGGTGCAACTCCCGAACATCTCGGATTATCATTGTCCGACCTATTAGTTTTTTGCATTATTTTATTGAATAAAAGAAACTTTACAACACCAAAATTGATATTTTGAATTTTCAAATTCTTACGTCATAAAAATAGTTACTAATTGATATTAACGATTAATGGAGGGAGGAATGCGACAAAACTATATCTAACAAGCTTTTTAAAGTATTACATTGAGGAATTGAGAAGATTACTTATTACACAAAAAAATATGTTAAAGTATTTAACAGCGGTCATCACCATCAAATGTCTGCCACCATCACCACCATATTTAAACTTTTTGCATTAGCTATATTGCAGCTATATCTAATATTTGTTGTAGTGAAGGAGTTCAGTATATTTTTTAAACAAGGTGGGAGGTAACTCTAGTTTACTATTTTCTAAATTGTTGAGAATAGGAAGAATAGGGATGCTTAGCTACTCATAGGAAGAAGGAACAAAAGGTAAAATCATCTTAAAATTTGATATGATATCATCATAGAAGAGGTTAGTGCAATTACGGCAAAGCTCAAAGGGGATCATTGTATTTTACCTTACTTGAATAATGTTATATTATAATGCAAGGGAAAAATTGTCTTTTCACGCTTAAAATTTATTCCGGTCATCAGAAAAATGGATTTAGGAGATGTGAAAGAAATAAAGGTCAAACAGTTTCTCCGAGTGTAATTTGACCTAACCTCAAGGGAGGTTAGTGAATTTAACCCTTATTTTTTATTTATAAAATATAAATGGTAAATTACACTGACCTCTCCTAATATTTGAAAAAATTACAAACTGTTGTAGTGTTTGACCATTATTACTTTGACCTCACCCTCAATATTTTAATATATCATGGGTAAATTACACTGACCTCCCGTGAAGGTTTTGCCAACTTACACATAGGTAGAGCGTTTGAGGTTTATTATTTTAAGCTCTCCTAAGGTTTGGGGCATGTGCTCGATGACATCCCTGTCGTTTTATATCCGTTAGAATTGTGAACGAAATTTAAAAAAAATGATCATATGGCCCTTTCCTTGTATGAAAAATCAATAATAACCACCTATATTTCCCTTTAAAACAAGTCGGTGGCAATAACGGTCCATATCAGGAGCAAAACAAAGAGCAATTGCCGCCCTCGTTGACGTCATCATCCAACACCATCATCGGCACCAAAACCTTAACCTTCGGCTCAATCATGTTTGTGAATGCATATATGCATATTTGATAGAATGAGAGACATAATTTGATTTACAAGTGGCCTAACACAAGTTATATAAATTAAAATGCATAAAGAACTTTTCAGCTTAACAGATATTTGCACTATAATATATTATTATAATTTAAGGGCATTATTGACATTTTGTACTCAATTTTAATGCCCGTCACCTTACTAACGCCTTTAGGGGATCTGAAAGTAATAACCTTTATCCGAGTGTAATTTGACTAAATCTTAAACGATATAATTACTCTCAAGGAAAGAACAAAATAATCATTTTTAAAAATTTGGTTAACAATTTTAACAAAAAAAAAAAATTACTAATATTATCCTTTCTTTTTTTTTTCCACCCTACCAACAGAGCCTTACTCGTTGACTTCATTTCGGCAAAACCTCAAAACCCTAGGCAAAGAAGAGAGAGAGAGAGAGGAATCAGTTGAAGCAGCAATGTCGGACATCCCCGAGGATTTGATCGCCGACGTTCTCTCCCGACTTCCAGTGGAGACTCTGCTACGGTTTAGGTGCGTTTCTAAACAGTGGTGTGCCCTAATTGACTCCCCTAAGTTCATCAATTTGCAACTCAAGCAATCACTCAAAGCCAGCACTAACCTGAGTGTGATTTTTGAATACCACGGCCTCTTTTCCCTAGCGTTCGACTATATCCTGAAACATGATGACCATTATAATCTTCCACCAGCAAAACTGGACTACCCTCTTCTGAAATTGGGGGACTCTGAAATAATAGATTCTTGCAATGGCTTGATCTGTTTTTATTCTTATTGTGATGTAGCCCTCGTTATTTTAAACCCTTCCACCAAGAAATACCAACTTTCACCTCGTGTGCCACCACTTTCTTTCCAACGCAGACATTCGGTACGATTTTATGGATTTGGGTATGATTCTGTCAATGACGATTACAAGATTGTAAGTGTCACCAGAGATTTTGATCCCTTCCATAGTGAAGGAATAGTTTGTAGTTTGAGATCGAATATTTGGAGAAGCATTGATTACAATTTCCCTCCTCACCTTCTATGTAACACCCATGGCGTGCTTTTTAACGGTGCTTTGCATTGGGTAGCTACTCGAGAGCCCGAGCCTGAGTCATGTGTGGATGTATTTATTGTTGCTTTTGATCTCGTGGATGAGAACTTTCGGGAGGTGCAACTCCCAAACATCCCGGATAATTATTACATGACTTTGGGGGTTTCAAGTGGATGCTTGTTCTTCAGTTCTATTGATAATGATGATATTGTTGAATTATGGTTCATGAAGGATTACATGGTCCCGGAGTCCTGGACCAAACTTTCTATAGCTTTCTTATCCCAAGTGTATAAAAAAATTTGGGAAGTGAGAATTTTAGATTATTCAAATAGCAGCAGTGAAGTACTCTTAACACAAATTAATGGCACACTTTGTTGGTTAGACCTGAAAGAGCAAAAAGTCGTGGATCTTGGCATTCGTTCAGATGAAGCAAAGGTTTGTGTCGCAAGCCTTGTTAAGCTTCCCTGTGATATCGGAACCAATGTTCTTTAAATGTTATTGTGGTTTATCATTTTTTATCTAGTTGGTATTGATAAGTGCTGTTCTTTCTGCCTTACCCACCTATTCTTTTCAATTTTCAAACTTCCAATTTCAAATTGTAATGTTATCACTAGTTGTCTAATGAATTTCTTTTGGAGTGGAGAGGAAAAATCTAAAAAAGCAAATTTGGTTGGCTGGGCAACTTTGGCCAAAGATGTTGGGTGGGTTGGGTTTTAAAGATCTTTCCTTGTTTAATCTAGCTTTATTATGTAAATTGGCATGGAGGCTGGAAGTGGGTGAGGATTCATTATTTTTCAAGGGGAAGTATTTTCCAGATGGTAGTTTTTTAAGTTCTTATTGCATCAACTATGCATCATGGTTATGGAAAAGCATCTCACAAGCTAAAGGAATTATAGAACATGGGATGAGGTGGAGGATTTCCAATGGTTTGAAAGTGAACATAAGGGAGGATAATTGGATCCCTGATCCAAAAAATCAATCTGCCACTACTTCCAAGGCTACAAGTTCTCTCCAAATGGTTGCTGAGTTGATTCACCATGATTCTCATTCTCATGTGTGGAATACTTGTGTTGGTTAGATCCACTGTCAATGCCAGAGAAGACTCGTCTCTATTTTTGCAGATCCCATTGAGAGAATTTGGAGGTGAGCATTGTAGGATTTGGGGTTGGACTACGGAAGGCAAGTTTACCGTGAAATCGGCTTACAAAGTGACTGAACATCTTCACCAGCAGCAGACTGGGGCTATTGATCAGGCTTCTTCTAGTTCCCTTGAAGTGCGGAATCAGGTATGGAAAAGTATTTGAAAAATGAAAACAACTAGAAAAATTCAATTTTTTCTTTGGCAACAGTGAATCCCCTTTGTGGAAGTTGTGGTGCTACAGAGGAGTCAATTTGCCACATTTTGTTTGACTGTCGCTTGTTTAGAGACTGATTGAGTCCTTTACGGGTGGAATTTGAGGACTGTTGTGATGTTTGTTTCCAAAGGTGGAAATGGTTGCAAAATTTGTGGTCCGGGGCAGATGATTACAAGCACCTGATAAGATTGGCTTCTTTTATTTGTTGGCATGTTTGGAAGGGAAGAAACTGTTGTAAATTCAATGGTACTAGGGTGAACCCTGTTAACATCATGGAGAGAACAGTATTCTTTTTCAATGAATTCATTCTAGCTACTCAAGGTTCTTCTACAAGTGGTTGTAACATTATCACAGGTGATCCTGAAAAATCTAAAATGGATGGTTTCAGCAGTTGGTAGAGTGAAGCTAAACTTGATGCAGCTTTTCAGTCTTATTGTAGAGATTGTGGTGGCCGTGGGGGCTTGATTTGTCGAAATCATGAAGGTTTTCATGTTACTGTGCCCTCTTTGTTCTTATCTAATGTAGCTATTGCTTTGTGAAGGAATAAAACTGTTGAGGAATTGGGGATACATATGGGTTGATATTGATTATGATTGTTCTTCTGTCACTAAATTGAAACCATCTGATCCTTTTGCATCGAAGAGTGAACTTTCGTTGATCAGCCAGTGGTATTCCCACAGGGAGCATGACTATTCTTGGCATTATTTAGCGACACCTTCTCAAATTCCTGTCCACCATTACATGGCTCAAATTCCTAACTTCATAAATATCTCACATACTCTCTCAATCTTCAATTCCCTCACACTCTTCTCACTATCTCAATCCCATAATCAAATTTATATAATTGTTACTTTTCAACATGTTCATGGTGGCTATATTTGACAAGATAATCATAAATATAAAAATAAAAATGTTCAACATGGTGGCTATATAAACTTGCATGAAAGACTCAAGTAAAATAAATCATATGGAATTTACTTGATGTTTAAGAATTCTTGATGAGCAAGTAATTCATAAAGTATAATATTTAGCTATATATATATATATATATATATATATATATATATATATATATATATATTGGTAGTTGCATAGTTTAAAAAAATATTAATTGGTTATATATCTATATATATATATATATATATATTGGTAGTTGCATAGTTTAAAAAAATATTAATTGGTGTATTTTTTCAATAAACATACAAAGGAAGAAAATATAAAATATATAGATTTGAAAAAAAAAGGTACAATCAACCGTTACACTCTCATGCTACGTTTGGTACGCAATAATGGAATGCCAATATTACCTTTTTTTTTATCCATTCCTTTGTTTTGTAAGAAAAATAGAAGTGGGAATGACCATTCCGCGTCATTCATTTGGAATGAAAAAGAATGAAAATTCATTCCACTACTCAACCTATGGAATGGTTATTCCATTCCCAATAAACATTAAAAAAAAATTTAGTTACCAAAAATAATGTAATCATTATTTCATTCCTTCATCATTTCATGTTTGAAACCAAACAATAGAATGAGAATGATCATTCCATTCTTATTCTCATTCAACTCTCACTTTAATGGAATGCTCATTCCATTCCATTGTTGTGTACCAAACGTAGTATCAAGTAATTACGAGTTAAGTGTATAAAATATCTCCGTAGTTTGAAAAGTGTGCAAAAAAATTTCGATCATTTTCCTCCCCTGTAGTTTGTATTTGGTACAAATAAATCTTTCTAAGTTAAAAGTACTCTTTAATATCAATTTTACCCTTCTACCAAATCTCTTTATATACTTTCCAAGAAGAGTAATTTCTAACGAGAGTAATGATAGAGATAGTGAAAAATTATTGCCAAATGTGTAGTAAACAGGGTATTTATCTATTAGATTGTGATAATGTGAGTCCTACTTGCACTATCTAAGAATGAGAGTGATTCATTGAAGGTGTAGTGAACAAGGTATCCATCCATTAGATTGTGAAAGTGTGGGTCCTACTTGCACTATCCTAAACTAATTCACTTTTTCAATTGAGTGATAGTTTTTCACTATCCCTGTCATTACTTTTCCAACAATAGCATTTTTATTTTTTTTATATACATTTTTTTTTTGTAAAATCTTAATTTAATTATAATTTAAATATATATATTTTTTATTATTTCGTGGCCCAATCGAAAAAAAATCTTTAGTGTTTTTTTTAAAAAAAAACATTTGGCATTGTTTCGAAAAAGAAAAAATACATTTTTTCTTCTGAACAGTGCAATTTTTATTACAAAAAAAACAGTGAAGCTTTTTTTTTTTTTTAGCTATGCCAAGAAATAATAATAAAACAAGAATATTTAATTTATAATTTAGTTAAAATTTTACAAAAAAAATATCAAAAAGAAATAAAAATGCTATTGTTGAAGAAAAGTATACAAAGACTATGAGGTATTTGTATTTATGACAACAGTTTTCTTTAGGAGTGATGAAAACAAAAAAAAACACAAAAAAAAAATGAGCTCCGGCTCTTCTTGCATCTATTTTATGAAAATAGTTTTAAAAAAGTTGAGTTATAATATTTCTTTAGACATTTTTTATCATGCATATGTTAAAAGATTCTAAACCTCAAACTCTAGGAAGGAGCAAAGAAGAGAGACTAAAGGTGCGTTTAGTAACAGAAATATTTATTGTTTTTCTGTTCTCATTCTTTATTTAAAAAGGCAAAAACAAAAACAAAAAATATGTTTAGTAAAAATATTTCTGTTCTCTATAATAAAAATATTTTTCATTTTTGTTAAATGGAGTGAAAACAAAAAAATAATAATAAAAAATAAATAAATGTTTCTCTTATTTTTTTTACTGTAGCAAAGGGACTGTTTCTACACTGTAGCGGAGCCACTTTTATGTTTTTTCATCTCGGTCTCTTCTCACGGATCTCTTCTTCTCTTCTTCTCTATTCACTGGACCAACACCGACCACGTCGCCACCATCAAGGACTGCCGTGGCAAGATCGAGCCCGAGCCCGAGCTCTCGTCGATCTGCGACGGCATTCTGAAACTGCTCGATGCGAAGCTGATCCCTTCGTCGGCCGGTGGGGACTCGAAGGTCTTCTTTTTGAAGATGAAGGGGGATTATCATAGGTATTTGGCGGAGTTCAATACCGGAAGTGAGAGCAAGGAGGCCGCCGAGAATACGCTCAACGCGTATAAAGCCGCGCAGGTTTGTGAATACATGATATAATTTGTGATTTGATGGTTTGATGATTTGAACATGTTTATACTTTCTTGATTGTTAATTAGATTTGTAGTTATGCATTTATATAAGAATATATTTGGAATCATGCATTAGTATGTGATTTGTTGATGAGTACTGTGAATTTTAATTTAGAGTAAGGCTGTATCTCATGACAGGACAGTTGCCAGACAGTTGTCATCAAGTTTCTCATTTTAAATTTGATCAAAATAAAGAATATACAAAGATTGATTGAAGCGTGCGTGTCTACTTTAGATGAATTTGGATACTGTATAGTTCTCATATTGTTGTATTTCAAACTTCAGGTTTGTGTCTATTAATTTGACATAATCAAGATAAAGACACAGAGACGTCATGAGTGCTATAAATTATAATGAGGTGCAGCTCATTATTTATATATGTGTGTGCATATATATTGTGCTTTGGTAATTTTGGCTATAATTGGAAAATTTGGGTTGATTATAGTGTGGTTTCCTTTGCAACTGTTGGATATTTATTCATGTATTTATATAACAGAAAAAATTGGATTTATGCATCTATCTGTGTTTCAAGATGGATATAGTTCCTCTTACCGAAAAAAAAGAGATTGATATAGTTCCTTCCGAAAAAAGAAGGTGGTTATTATTAATTTTAATTTGTATTCTTTTTTTTGTGAATTGGCAAAGTTTGGTAATGTCACCTATCCCTGAAAAAATTGGGTTGTTTGTCGTGTGGATTCTTCTGTTCACTGTAAGATTTTTTGGGGATATCATTTTCATATGCATACTTATGTTGATCTGGGTTCGTTTATTTAACAAAGTGTGTTGATGATACAGTAAAGCATATTGCTTTATGATTCATCTTAGTAGAGTGGGAAACACACTAATCTCAGATGGGGTAGGAATGTTATGCCAAATTTTTTTAATTGGAATCAATGATGGGTTAGGTCCTCCCCTCTAATTGAAATAATTGGAATCATAAGGTTTTCCCAACTAGGTTATGTCCTCCCCTCTATAAATATATGTACTAATAAGAATAATTATACACAATAGAGAGTAAAAGTTTGTTCAATTGAGCAAGTCAATTAGAGTAGAAACAGAGAGGAAAATCAAGTCGTAGGGTGTTAGTGATTACAGATGACAGTGTGTTTATTTCACTGAAGTTAATCATACATGCTAATTAATGACTTAACAGATTATTTAAATTAAATATGGACTTATTTAATGTGTTACAAATTATTCCTAACAAGAATCCTAAAATTTAAAACTAGAATTTTGATCGTGTTTACTGATTATATACTATTTGTCTATATGTACACAAATTATTTTTGTTTATATGTACACATAAAATATGTATGTGTGTGTGTATATAATATAATGTTGGTTTATTTTCATCATTAGGATTTGGCTTTCTTGTGACCAGCAATGGTATCCTTGAGAGGGCTTTCATTTTTTTCATTAAGAAAAACATGTGTACTAGTTCTGTATCCTCAATCCTATAAATCCCTGTGGAGAGAGTGTTTTGCATTTAAATTCAACCGTGAGACATAAGCAAAGCATAAAAGTTCTATAACAATTAGTTATTCATTAATCACAAATAAGATCTTGCAAACTAGATGCCAAAAGGTTTTTGAGATCAAGAATAATGGTATGATGCGTTTTAATTGCATAAAATTATGATATCTTCAGAATAATGTGAGTTTTGAGCACTTATGCTTCCAGTTCAAAATGATATGAGTTTCTAGTGAAAATTTTGGTGAATTTTCCAAAATGATATGCTTATGTTTATATTAAAAATTTATATTAATGTTTCAAGCAGAGCAGCAATGTCGGACATCCCCAAGGATTTGATCGACGACGTTCTCTCCCGACTTCCAGTGGAGACTCTGCTACGGTTCAGGTGAGTTTCTAAACAGTGGTGTGCCCTAATTGACTCCCCTAAGTTCATCAATTTGCAACTGAAGCAATCACTCAAAGCCAGCACTAACCTGTGTGTGATTTTTGGATACCACGACCTCTTTTCCCTAGTGTTCGACTATATCCTGAAAACGCGATGACCATAATAATCTTCCACCAAATTGGGGGACTCTAAAATAATAGATTCTTGCAATGGCTTGATCTGTTGTTATTCTTATTGTGATGCAGCCCTTGTTATTTTAAACCCTTCCACCAAGAAATACCAACTTTCACCTCGTGTGCTATTAATTCCAAGACATCCCTGTCCTATTTAATGTCCATATATAGGGGTTTTGTTCGTTACTTACACGCTAATAGAACTCATAACTGTATTTCAAATGGCCTCAGTATTCACACGCACCACCTGTTCAACGAAACGTCCAATAGAGACCTCTATTCGCTCAATTCACTTCTCGCCTCGCACGTTCGCAGTGGAGATGCTATTGCCACATGGACTCTCTTCCACCACATGCACGGAATGCATTCCGACCTTAATGCCTACACATTTACGCCAGTGTTGGGTGCGTGTTCGGCTCTGCCAGACCCCAAAAGGGGCCATCAAGTCCATGCTCTGATGATCAAAACGGGTTCTGAATCAGAAACTATCACTAAAACTGCCCTCATTGACATGTACTCCAAATACGGCCAATTGGGTGACTCGGTTTGTGTATTTGACGAGATGGGTTTTAAGGACGTGGTCACTTGGAACACTATGCTTTCAAGCTTTCTACGCCACGGTCTCCCTGTGAAAGCACTCAGTGTGTTTGAAACAATGAGTAAAGAAAGAGTGGAATTTAGTGAGTTCACATTGTGTTCTGTGCTTAAAGCTTGTACCTTTTTGAATGCCTTGCGACAGGGTAAGCAAGTTCATGGATTGATAATTGTGATAGGCCGTGATTTGGTGGTGTTGAGTACTGCTCTGATTGATTTTTACTCAAGCGTTGGGTACATAGATGAAGCAATAAAAGTTTATGGCAACTTAAGTTGCCGAAAGGACGATGTGATGCGCAATTCCCTTATTTCTGGGTGTGTTTGCAACCAGAAGTTTGATGTGGCCATGTCAATTATGAGTACCATGAAACCCAATATAATCGCACTTACAAATGCTCTTGCTGCTTGCTCTGAGAATTCAGATTTGTGGACTGCAAAGCAGATACATGGTGTAGTGATGCGTCAGGGTTTCACCTCTGAAACCCAATTGTGCAATGTGCTATTAGACATGTATGCAAAATGTGGGAAAATTTTGAATGCCCGTTTGGTTTTTGATGGGATTCGTCAAAAAGATGTGGTTTCTTGGACTAGCATGATTGATGCATATGGAAGTCATGGTCACGGACTCGAAGCTCTTGAGCTGTTCAATAAGATGGGGGAGGAGGAAAATCATGTCTTGCCAAATTCCGTGACGTTTCTTGCTGTTTTATCTGCTTGTGGGCATTCGGGACTGCTGGAACAGGGCCGAGCATGTTTCATTTCAGTCCAGGAGAAGTACGGTATGGACCCCGGTCCAGAGCATTATGCCTGTTTCATAGATATTTTAGGCCGGGCAGGTCAGATAGAAGAAATGTGGGGTATGTTCGATTATATGGTTACAAATGGTAATAAGCCTACTCCGGCAGTATGGGCAGCACTACTTAATGCTTGTAGAATTAACCATGATGTCATTAGGGGTGAGCTTGCAGCAAAACATCTTCTTGATTTGGAGCGAAATAATCCTGGGAATTATGTAGCACTTTCAAATTTCTATGCAGCCACTGGAAGGTGGGATTGTGTGGATGACTTGAGAAGCATTATGAAGATGAGAGGACTTGTAAAGGAAGCTGGAAGTAGCTGGGTCACTGTTGCATGCAGCCATCAGAATGCAATCAATCTAGAGAGGTAGTATACTTCTCAATTGTGCAGAGTAAAAGACAATTTAGGCTTGCTATTGAAAGTTGAAGAAAAATGTTTGGTTGGTGTTTGGGAAAAACTGTATTACCTTTGTTTCTGTCCTCTTCTTCATATACATATAACTTTTTTAAGCTGCCTTTTCCCTTGCTCCACCCACCACCCCAGGGCTCTTTTTGCGGTATGACATTATTGCCAAGGTTGTTAATTTTTTGCTTATAGTTGATTTCAGAGTGTCAAAGATATAAGCTAAATTCAGAGAAGTATTAGTGTGATCAAAATTGTGGATTGTTGTTTATGAAGGCAGTTTGGTCCCTTAACAAAGGTTGCATTGCATTTTCGTCCACAAGTTTTTTGCGTTTTGGTGTAGATTTGTCCATTTGTTCTTTGAGTGTTGCTTTGCCTTTGAGGTCTGGAACTTGGTACAAACAATTTTTTTCAATGGAACTGTCCTCAGTTTCACAAGGGTAATAAACTGGAGCAGTTAAGGTGATGGTTTCAGCAGAATGTTCACTCCTCTATTCAGATATGATTGTTTGCAGCAAGTATTTGGGGCATCTGGAAGGAGAGGAATATGAGACTTTATCACTCTATCAAGACATCTCCTGCAGACCTTGCTAAATCTTTGTGGTTTAATGTTCTAGATGCAACATCTACCTCTTTACAAGCAGCCGTACCTTAGCATCCTCAGGTTGGATTGGGTTTGGTCCTTGATTATCTTTCACTCTTACTGGAAGTGGATGTATTCAATTTTGTAATTTTGTTTTCATTTGGAGGGTATGCCCTCTGCTTTCCATGTACTTCATTGTTATATCTTTTGGAATATAATCACGATCCCATTCATGGAGTTTTCCTTACGTGCAATTGCATGTACATTTTTACTAGTATATATAGGTATATATAGGTGTGATTGGGTTTAAGTGTCCCCTAACAAAAATTTTTGTCCAACTTTGTTTACGAGTATGCAATTTTACTATCTTGCTATTATTTTTTTGATATTTTTATTGAATCAAACAAACTTCACAAGGCCAAAATTGATATTTTGAAATTTCAAATTGCTACGGCATGAAAATTGTTACTGACTGATGTTAATTGTGAATGGAGGGAAGAATGCTACAAAACTATTTCTAACAAGCTTGTTAAAAGTATTACATGGAGGAATTGAGAAGATTACTTCTTACACAAAAAGATATGTTAAAGTATATAACAGGGGTTATCACATTCTTTTAGCAGCAAAAGAAAAATACCATGTTTTCTAAGACTTTTTACAGCAGTTTTAGATGACTGTTGCCAAATGTCAGCCACCATTTCTCTATTTTTTTTGGAGTGTCCATGCTTACCACATTGAAGACGTAATGGTGGCGATCCTGGATCAATGGAAAGTAATGGTGGTGATCCTGCTGGTATTTTCTGCTCTAAAGGCTTCTTCATGTGAAAGTAAATCTTAATTAGTACTGTTCATGTCACATGAATTTTAATGCATTTTTCATTTTTCAATCACAGGTTTTTGATGAGATCACAGGTTATGAGTTCAATGACTAGTGCATAGACTGTGGAGCAGTAACTCAAACCCTGCAGCTGATAATTGCTTCGTCCAGTGGCAAATTGACGAACAGTTCATTCATGGAGATAGATTTCTATTTTTTTTTTTGGTAAGGTTGATTTCTATTTTCTTACAATTTGAAGGATGTGAGGCAGTTAAAACACTTGATATTTACATATTTTTGAATACATGTTCTATAATTAACATTTTGGTTGAATTTGCTGTGGATCAAGTTTATGTCATTTTTAAATTTAGCTTTTGAATTAATATCATGTTTCATTTAGTTTTGAATTTAAAATTTTATGTTTCATTTAAAAACCTTATGCAAGTTATGGGTTTAAGGTTTAGAAGACATTAATGTACAATGTTGATATTCAACTAGATAATGCCATATAATTTATTTTCCAAACCACATCTCTTTATATTTTGTTTAACCTGTTCTTGAACTGTTTTCTATGTGGTCTTTTGACTTTGCTAGCACTATCTGAAAGGATCTTTGCTCCATATTGCTTCTGAATTTAAGTATTACAGCCTACCAACTCCATTGATATAGTCTGTGTTTATTTATTTGCAATATAGAAAGGATAACATGGACTAATAACATGGTATCCCATTTTTTCTGCAGATGTGTCAAACTCTCGAGCTACAATTAGCTGCAGCAGAAAAAGATCGGGAAGCAGCGGAGCAGGAAAAGCTAGAAAAGGTAAAATCTGCACAAAATTCAGTTGCTGAGCAAGAACTTATGATGGAGAAGGTGATTGAGGAGTCGAAGATACTGAAGCAAGAAGCAGAGGAGAATTCCAAGGTAGAAACTCTCTCCATGCATGTAACTTTGTTGATATACCTTTAATTTGCAATAAAAAAATATATAATTGTTAAACTTATCAAAAATTGGTTTAGCAGCCATAAGATTCCCCTGTTTGGATTCCATGGATCCCACACAAAGTGTATCTCATGAGAGTTAAGGTCTCGGTTCGATCTTTCGGTTTGTTAAATCACTTTAAATATCATTTTCCTTATTTTTTAATAAGAAATTCATTGTTTTGAGATATAATTGCTGATCACTAATTAATGAGCAATTAATTTTTAAGTTCACTGACTATTCATCTTTTTGTGACTCTTAATCTTTCCCCATCATTTTTTTACATTTAAAAGTGCACAAATTAACCTCATTTGCACTAGGAAAACAATAGCAAGGAGACTTGAGTTTCACAGAGAGATCGTGAAGAAAGAGATCATATTTAGAAATAGAGAGAGATCATTGATCATGTATGATAATATTCTCTCTCATCCTTATACTTTTTCTTGTTTAAGTTTTACAAACGAAACTATAAACACAGAGAGGTTTGTTTTTTCCTTTTACAAAATTATTAAACACCTTACTTCTGTTACTTGAACTTTGGTTCTCATATATAGATTATATTACTTCATTATATAGATTATATTACTTAACTTGTCATGTATACTGGAGCTTCTCTTTTTCATCTCATTTCCATACATATTCTTTTATGTATATATATTGTTTGTCTGCATTATGTAAGTTCCCATGTTTGAATGCGTGTGCATACCTTCCTCTATATTAGGTGGATGTGATTGATTTATTTTATCCGATTGTTTCAGTGGGAAATATTTTTTTGAGAATGACCTGTATGTTAAATTTCAAATGTTAGTGGATATAACAAATTTCATGCCTTGTGGTAAATTATTGATCGATATATATATATATATATATATATATATATATATATTGACACATTTTAGAACTTTTTGTTGGAATGGAAAGTTTTCCCAGAAAAGTTCTCTCTATTGAGGTTCCATCTATCTTGATGAATGTTTTTTGCAGAACTTGGGAAGGTTTACTTATGATTAATGATTTTTTTTGTGGGTTTGGAGTACATATGAGGAATGGGGACTGAGTTTATGTATGTTTGAATTAATCATGTTCTATATAAAAGATGACATAAACTTGATAGAAAATTTTAAATTCTTTTGGGAACTAAATGAAACATGATATTAATATAATGGTGGTTTTTTAAATGATAATGCAATATAATTATTCAATACCTTCTGGGGAATTGCTACTGGGATAATGCAATGTAATTATTCAATAGCACGCTATATTATACCTTAGATTGGCTATAATATAGGTTTGGTGAATTTCCAACCAACTCTTCTCGATTGGCTTTGCCAGTTTAGATAGATCCTTCTCTGCGGCCTAGGAAGACCATCAAATCTTTTTCCTCCCAGTATCAATTGCCAGGAAATCTTAAACCAACATGATCAAAATGTCTTAGTGAAGTTATAAGAATGGACTTTTCAACATGATGAAAAGTAGCCGAGTTTTCAGTGAAGTTGCTGTATGCCTCGGGTGTGCTCTACCACTGATTGACATCATTCAGTCATTGATGCCACTAATGATTTGCCATGATGTTCAGGCATTGTTAGAGTCGCTACCCACCTCTCATCACAGCAGTGGAGAATATTTCCACCTTCGATCTCAATAACCAAAATGTATTCAAACTGCCAAGCTTAAACCCCGTCCCATACTGGAGTTTTCACATGCCATCCATTTGCATTATGGGTACCTTGAACTCCAGTAGCTTGACAAATCATGCGCCACCCATTTGTTTTTCAAAGATACTCCTTTAATCTCCTTCTGTAACTAGTCTAGGACATCTTCCACACATCTCGTCAAAGAATTTCTGAATTGAATATATAATGCTTGTATGAAAGTTCCATTTGTTTCTGTGAAAAAGAGGTAAGAGAACAGCTAATTTAGGACTGATTGCAACTCTTGTTAGTGTTCTTTGGTGCATTGGCAAGCTTCTTCCACTTCTTGAGGATCTGTTGAAGCCTAACTATCTCACTAATCTTAGAGTTTTTTGGATCCATGTGGTCAATTGCAGTGGAAAGAGAAATTGTTGGATTTGCTCTCTCCTCTTCTTGGAGGGTTGTTTGAGTGAATCTCAAATGAATAAAGTGGCACATATTTAAAGAAGTTTGGGAGTGCTTGGAGTTCTCTGAACTCCTGTTATGTGTATATAATTATTTTATATGGTATGAGTTATTTACGACGGTTAGTACTGGCGCAACTGCCCCAAAAATCATAACCCATGAGTTTAATCATCCTATAATGAGTAGTTTCCAGATTTAAGAAGTCTACCATGTGACAATTTAACCTATTTTTCTATATGATTTCACTTAGCCAGCATTGGCTATTAAGATAGCAGGAACTCACATTACTTTATAGAGACATTCATTTTTATATCTGGGGAGAGAATATTGAGCTTGAGAATGTTGACATCTTCACAATATTGAGCCTGAGAATATTCTCTTGGACATGATTTAATGATATTATTACAAGGTGAGTAAAGATGAATCTGAATATCCAAATTTTGGATAGTAATTATTTGAGGATAGCAGGATCATACTATTGAGCTGCATGAAGGATGATGAGAAAAAAAAAAAAAGTTGATCATGAAGAAAATATAGAGAAGCTTAGGTAAATTGTACAAGGGTGTTGCAAGCATGACCCTGTAAAGATGGGAGCAAGTTTCAATCCAGTTGTTTTCATACTTATGAAGCTCTTTTCAGTCAAGTTTATGCCAATTCACTTGATATATTGTACTCTTTTTTAATTACAATATGTCAAATATGCGCACTGGTAGCTAGAGTAAATGGAGGATTTATATCATAATTAGGAATTATTTCTTTTTTAATTACCATAATTAGGAATTGTTTCTTTTACTGCTCTCATCTTCTCTTACACTTAAAATTACCACCTCTTGATTGTTTTGTCCTAATTGATTCACTCAAGTGGTTGTGTTCAATCAAAGGCAAATTATTCCTTGTTCGTACACAAAACTGAATGCTCATGCACCTATGTCTTAGTCTAAGACAACGATGTTCTATGCCGTAAACTGCAATATATCAGTTTTATCTTTTTTCTCTCTATATATATGATCGAGATACTAAAGATGCATGATAAATGATTATATATATTTTGCCTTTTATTTTATTAACAGAAGCTGGGATTTGAAACTCATTCTGTGTCTCAAATGATGTTTTCTTTTTTTGTCTTTGTATTTGCAGGTTGCGACTTTGGCATAGGTTTTGTAAAAGTACTCCGTGAAATTTAGGTTGTTACTAAAATTTTGTAGATTTCACTTGCACTTGTTTTTTCTATAGGAATTTCATGATTGCCATGAATAGGTGCTGGGGAACTAATTGATAGTGATTAGTGATCACCCAACAATCTATTTGAATTTTAAAGGCACAATTTTTTGTGCTAAAATGTTTTTCCATTGATACTTGTAAAAGTAAAAATTTGGTGAAACTTGGGTAACTGAAATATGATTGTTTTGTTTTTCGAGTTGAGGTTTTTAGAAAGGGAAGAAAAAAAACTTTAGCGACTGACCAGCCTGACCTGTAGAGGTGGTTTTGATCACTTCCATAAATAGAGGTTATTGTTATCTTCTCTTTTTTTTTTTTTTTTTCCCTCATAACTAAAGTTATCATCTCTTTTGTTTTCTCTCTTATTTATCCAAACGGAGCCTAAAAATCTGTATTGACAGCATATATTGCGGCTAGTTTAGAAGCTGCCGCAAGGCTGACAACAAGATTTAGTGGTGGTTTTTAATACTTCTAGTGCGATTTTGACCGCTGCTAAAACCCTTATTTGTTTGTTGTAGTAACAAAGAGTTTATCTTGTAGCTATTAAAATCCTTCAAATTTTAAACAATCTTATTTGGTCTAATTTTAATAAATCGGTCTAATCCAATGAAATCAGACCTTGAGTTATTAAGTAATAACTGAAGTCCCTGTCAAATTGATTTAAGATATATTGCCAAATTCATGTTGATTAAATCTATTTATTTATTTTTTTTCACTTTCTTTTTCTTATTTTTACCATGGCAAGAAACTCAAGCACCACTTTGTCCTATGATAATTTGAACCCTCAATCTTCTGCATTGAAATGTGAGAAAATATCACTAAACTACACAACCCTAAGTGTTTTTTATTTTTATCTTTATTTCAACGCCGAGTCAAAAGTAGAACCAACATTCCTCGTGCTCAAAATTAAAAGCCTAAAGTATGTATATTACTTATCATCAATATGAATTTGTCTTTTTTCATTTTTTTCTATTACAAGCATACTCAGTGATGTGTCTGTTACTCTAAACTAAAATTTTGGAGTATGTGTATAGATCATCATGAGTGTCATGTTTGCATTAATTCCATATGAATGGGTCGGTCAAGTGATTTTTATCACTCTTTTTTATTACAAGAAACTTACCTATTATATTTAACTTCTTAAAACTATTTTTAATAAATTCATTCCATGTTAATCTTGGTAACTCTCTCCGTCTCTTATTTTCTATGCAAATTAATCTCTATTTTTATTGGTGGTGTATACTGATATATACATGCTCACACACACATACTAGTAAAAGTGCACTTACTATGCATGCTTTATATAAAAGGCCAAATTGTACTAAACTCTCCTTGCTCTCAAAAAGTGACAAATTCTTTCAAAAGTTGCAAAAAAAAAAAATTTCCTTTGTCACCATATCTGGACTAAAATACCCTTTTGGGAGTCTTCTTTTCATTTCCTCTAACTAAAACCCACTTTTTCTCTCTATCTATTTATCCCCATTCCCCTCTACCAAGCACTAGTAATAGTTGTGATTACATAAATGATTTCTATACTAAAAAAAATTAATTTCTATACTTAGAAAAATTGAATTTTTAGAAAGGCCAAAATTGAATTTTTAGAAAGGCCAAGAGGCAACCTGCCTTGTATGCCTTACATTGATGAATGCCGATTACATAAATCACTTTAATTCATCTCTAATATAATTGAAAATTTCAAGCAATGAAGAAAAATATATTAAACAATTAAGAATCTGGCATATTATTACTAGAAACAATCTTTGCCAAAATGGTAGTGTACATATTTAACTTACAGAATTGAGCTGACTGATCAACACCATAGACTTGGGTATTTGTGTAGGTGATAAAAAGAGCGGAATAATATGTTTCACATATGGGCTTATTATGTTATATACCACTCGTCTCACTTTGCATGTACATGAGAAAGTATTGAATACTCCAAGAGTATTCATATTCGTTAGTGGTCTTCTTTAGACACGTTCGAAGAAAGACAACATATATCAGCCTTGTCACCTTGTGTTTAAGTTGCTCCAAATTCAATAGGTAAAGTACTCAATTGTATTTCTAGTAAAAAGACCTCAATGTTGGAAGGAGGAGGAGATGGAAAGAGATAGATTTTTTAAGAATAGGCTCACACTCTCACATCACCATGTCTCTAACACACTCCCATCCATATATATATATATATATATAACCTCAAGTATAATAAAAAAAAAAAAAAAACCCTTTTAAAGACTTATAGACTCTAACGACTTTGTGTCATTAAAATAATACTTAAATATAATAATAATTATATTAATTAGAATTACATAAATCGTACCCTAAGGTATTCATACTTTCTTGTACATGCAAAGTCAAACGAGTAGTATATAACATAATAAGCCAACTAATAAGGGAAACATATGATTCCGTTCTTTTTATCAGTGTAACTAGGCGAGCTAGATTTTTTGGCTCTTAGTGTGGTAAAAGGAATCTAGCCATGTTATTCGACTGTTTTGTCATCTACACAGAGCGAGTAAGATTCTTTGATTCTTGGTGTGGTAAAAGGGTCAACAATTGTCGATCATAATTTGCCAGACTTGGGTGGTTTGGGATAAAGTTTGGGAATGACCCTTTTCTTTCTTAAGGTTCTTTTAATGCTTTGGTGATTTGAAGGCTTTAACACAGTCCGGCACCACAGAGAGAATATGTAGTACCTACAAGTACCGAGCCTATATCCTCTGCTGTGGACTGTGCTTCTGCTGTGTCTGCAGTAGTTGAAACGGCTCCGTTTTTGTTAATTTGTAAAGCATTTGTTAAATGTTAAATTGGTTTTGCTAAAGTTACCCAAGTATAGAAATTTAATAAAAAAATATTATAATTCCTTCCAACACTAAAGTATTGCAATATGTAATTCTCTAAATATATTTTTGGGTTTCCTTCACTTAAATTTCAACAAGTTTTACTATAAATTGAATTTTTTGATGAAACTATTTCTGTTAAAAAGACAATTATGAGAGCTTCAATTTGAGAACAACTTATACTATGTTACAACTTATTTTTTTATAAATAAGTTTATTTAAAATCAACACATTTGCTTCATTAATAAACAACATATTTTTTTATTTCAGCAACTCCAATTCTATTTTTAACTAAATTAATTCATCTCTCTAAAACTCAATTTAAATTTTAAAATATATTTTAGAAATAATATATATATCAATTTTGAGTACTACTTAGACTATTTTATGACTTAATTTTTTTTAAAATAAATTTATTTAAAATCAACACATTTACTTCATAAATAAACAACATATTTTTCTATTTCAGCAACTCCAATTCTATTTTTAACTAAATTAATTCATTTCCCTAAAACTCAATTTAAAATTTTAAATATATTTTAGAAATAATATATATATATATATATAAATATATTTAGAGAGATAAAAAGAGTTTAAATAAATACTTATAAATTTTAGAATTTATATAGATTTAACATACTTAGGATTAAAGTGAAAATTTATAAAAGTAAAATTTAAAAAAATTATTTATAATATTATTTTATTACTTTTATTTTCTTTTTAAAGAGTTATAATATTATTTTAAAATAAATTTATTTAAAATCAACACATTTACTTCATAAATAAATAACATATTTTACAATTATAGCAACTCCAATTCTATCTTTAACTAAGTTAATTCATCTCTCTAAAATTCAATTTTAAATTTTAAATATATTTTAGAAATATATATATATATATATATATATATATAGAGAGAGAGAGAGAGAGAGAGAGAGAGAGAGAGAGAGAGAGATAAAAAGAGTTTAAATAAATATTTATAAATTTTACAATTTATAGAGATTTAACATACTTAGGATTAAAGTGAAAATTTATAAAAGTATAATGTAAAAAAAATTATTTATAATATTATTTTATTACTTTTCTTTTCTTTTCAAAGAGTTATAATATTATTATAAATTTAATAAAAAAAATATTATAACTATTTCCAATACTAAAGTACCGTAACTCTTCCCAACACAAAAGAAAAGTAATATAATAATATTTTAACTTTTTCAAAGATAAAAGAAATATAATAAAATAATGTTTAAATATTTTTTTATATTTTTATAAATTTCACTCTAATTCTAAGTGTGTTAAATCAATATAAATTTTAAAATCTATAAATATTTATTTAAGGGAGAAGATGTTAGCACTCTCATTTTCTACGTTTGCACTCCCATCTTAAATTAAATGACATTTTTAACCTTAACTTCACAAGTGAATGATTATTATTTTTTAAATTACACAACTACCCTTTTCTAATATGCCCTTCATGTCTCCAATCTTTAATGTTTTCGGTATCTTTTGACAAGATAAAAAAAAATACTCAAAAAATAGTTATCTCTCTTTATTTAGACAGGACCCAAAAAAAAAGTTATCTATTTTGAAAAAATTATCTCTTTTGACAAGACCAAAAAAGAAAAGTATAAAAAAAATAATTATTTTTATTGAATAAATTATCTTTTTTAACAAGAACCCAAAAAAAGGACCAAAAAAACAATTATCTCTATAATACCCCAAAAAAAAAAAAAAAGACCTCAAAAGAATGTTATATTCTGCCGAGTAAATTATTTTTTGACATGACCAAAAAAAAAGTACCCAAAGAAAAAAGTTATTTATGTCGAATAAATTATCTCATTTGACTGGACCGGGAAAAAAAAATTGGCATGCAGGAAAAAAAAAAAAAAGGACCCAAAAAGAAGTTATCTCAGTTGAAGAAATTATCTCTTTTGACAGCATCGGAAAAGAAGTATGGTACGCAAAAAAAATAAAAAAATTATCTTTGTTGAATATATTATCTCTTAATTTTGACATGACCCAAAAAAAAGGAGTACTCATTATCTCTTTTGACAAGACTAATAAAAAAAAAAGTTATCACAGTCGAATAAATTATCTCTTTTTACAGGATAACAAAAAAGGTTCTATTTTGGCCAGAAGTAAAAAAAAAAAAAGTACTAAACGAAGTAAAAAGAGGTAAAGTTTATAGTATAAAGGATAGTTAAGGTATTATAAAATAAGGAATAATGCATTAATGACTTTAGCGACATTCTTGTCATTTTCTTTAAAATAAAAAGATAAGTGGAGTGCAACCATCTTCCTTATTTAAACTCTCTCTCTCTCTCTCTCTCTCTCTCTCTCTCTATATATATATATATATATATATATATATAATTTTTAAAATATATTTGGAATTTTAAATTGAATTTTAGAATAAATGAATTAACTTCGTTGGAAATAGAATGGAGTTGTTGAAATAGGAAAATATGTTGTTTATTTATGAAGTAAATGTGTTAATTTTAAATAAATTTGTTTTAAAAAATTAAGTCAGAACATAGTCTAAGTGGTACTCAAATTGAAGCTCTCGAAATTTTCTTTCTAACATAAATGGTTTCATAAAAAAAATTCAACTTGTAGTAAAAGTTGTTGAAGTTTAAGTGAAGAAAAAACAAAAATATATAGAATTATATATACCCAAGTAAAGAAATTAATAAAAAATATTACAACTCTTTCCAAAACTAAGCCGCGCAACTCTTCCCAACACAAAAGAATAGTAATATAATAATATTATAACTCTTTCAAAGAGAAAAGAAAAGTAATAAAATAATATTATAAAAAATATTTTTTATATATAATTTTACCTTTATAAATCTCCACTTTAATCCTAAGTGTGTTAAATCAATATAAATTCTAAAATTTATAAATATTTAGTTAACCTCTCTCTCTCTCTCTCTCTCTCTCTATATATATATATATATATATATATATATATTTCAGTTATAAGTAATATAAGTTAGACTATTTTTTTCTATTTTGTCAAAGGGAGACGATATTCGCACTTCCATTTTCTACAATTGCACTCTACCTACCTTTTTCTTTTAAAGAAAATGACAAAAAGATCCCTAAACTAATTAATATACCATCCCTTATTTTAGAATACCACAATTACCATTTATACTATAAAGTTAAACTCTCTTTTACCTTCTTTAGTTTCTTTATTACGAGTATGTTTTTTTTGGGTCCTATCAAAAGAGAATTTTTTTTTTTAATTCTTTTTACTTTCTTTAGTACTTTTTTTTAATCTTGTCAAAAGAGATAACTTGTTCATAGGTCTTCTTTTTTTTCTTCCTGTCAAAAGGATAATTAATTAAACAAAAATAACTTTTTTTATTTTTTTACTTCTTCCAATAGATATAATTTTCCGTAGAGATAATTTCTTTTTTTGAAAGTATCAAAAAATATAATTTATTCAACAAGGATAACTATTTTTTGGGTACTTTTTAATTTTTAATTCCTGTCAAAAGAAATAATTTATTCAACATAGATTTTTTTTTATCTCATGCCAAAAGATATAATTTCTTCAACATTAAAGATAGGAGATAAAGAGGATGTTTGAAAGGATAGTTTAGTATTTTTAAAAAAAGTTAATCATTCATGTGTGAAGTAAAGGTTAGAAGTGACATTTCTCTTTAAATGGGAGTGCAAACGTAGAAAATGGGAGTGCGAATATTGTCTCCCTTTGTCAAATTCTATTTTAATTAATCAAGTGTCTAGAAACTCAATTAGATTAATTGATGAGTTTAAATCATTTATTTTGAACATCTAGTTTTATGATATTAAGTTGTTATTTAGTGTCCCGAGATATATAGTATAACATATAACAGTTATAAGTAATATAAGTTAGACCATTTTATTCTATTTTGTCAAATTCTGATTAATTAGTCAAGGATCTAAAAACTCTATTAGATTAATTGATGAGTTTAAACTATTTATTTTGAACATCTAGTTTTATGATATTAAGTTGTTATTTAGTGTCCCGAGATATGTAGTATAACATATAACAGTTATAAGTAAAATAAGTTAGACCGTTTTCTTATATTTTCTCAAATTATAATTAGTTAGTCATGTGTCTAAGAATTCAATTAAATTAATTGATGAGTTTAAACTATTTAATCTGAATATCTAATTTTATGAAATTAGATATTCGGATAGGATCATATTAGTAAAACTCGTATTAGAAGGAAATATAGTTAATATAATTAGCGCGTATGCATCCCAAGTAGGACTAGATTATAATATTAAAACACTTTTTTGGGAACATATGGACGAGTTGATGCAAAGGATACTCAAAGAAAAAAAAAATGTATATAGGAGGAGATTTTAATGGCCATGTAGGAAAAGAGAGTAGAGGATATGAAATGGTACATGGTGGGCATGGATTTTTAGATAGAAATCATGTCGGAGAGACTATCTTAGATTTTGCAGTAACATATAATCTTATAATTAGGAATACATTTTCTATAAAGAGAAATGAACACTTAATAACCTTGAAAAGTGGTTCAAATGTGAGCCAAATTGATTTCTTTTTAATTAGAAAGGTAGATAAACTAGCAAGCAAAGATTGTAAGGTATTCCAGGAGAGAGTTTAACCTCACAACATAGGCTCCTTGTTTTAGATGTATGTATAAAAGGGAAACCAAAAAGGAGAAAAAGAAACATAAACCCAAGGACTAGATGGTGGAATTTAAGAGGGAAGTAAATGAATTTATTTAAAAATAGTATGTTAAAATAAGCAACATGGAATAAAGAAGATGAAACAAACTTAATGTGGAATAAGATGACTACATATATAAAAAGAGTAGCAAAAAAAATTCTAGGAGAATCAAAAGGAACGGGACCATCATTTAAAGAAACTTGGTGGTGAAATAAAGAAGTTCAAAAAATCGTAACAGCAAAACGGGAATGGTATAAAGTTTGGCAAAAAAATTAGAAACAGTAAAACCTTTAACAAATATAAAAAAGTAAATAAAGAAGTTAAGAAAGTATTAAGTGAGGCAAAGCATAGAGCATATGATGATTTTTATTCTAAATTAGGTACAAAAGATGAAGAGAAGAATATATATAAACTTCCCAAGCTAAGGGAGAGAAAACTAGAGATTTTAGCCATATTAAATGTATTAAGAGTGAAGATTCACGGGTTTTAGTGAAAGACGATGAAATTAAAGAAAGATGAAAATCATATAAGAAGTTTAGGCTTAGAGAAAAATGTTAGAGATATTATATTTTTTCGTAGGGTCAAGGAGTGGGAGGTTAGGAATGCCTTAAGGAAGATGAAATTGAGGAGGGCTTTAGAACCCGATGGCATTCCTATTGAGGTGTGGAAGTGTCTAGGAGAAGTTGACTTGTCTTGGTTAACAAAATTGTTTAATAAAATTATAACAACTAAGAGGATGTCAGTTGAGTGGCGCCAAAATTTTCTTGTACCTATATATAAAAATAAAGGGGATGTACAAAATTGTAATAATTATCGTGATATTAAATTAATGAGTCACGTTATGAAACGATGGGAGAGAGTTATTGAACAACACTTAAGACGAGAGACGGAAGTGTCGAAGAATTAATTTGGATTCATGTCGGGTAGGTCTACGACGGAAGCTATTCACTTGTTGAGGAGACTAATGGAAAGATATAGAGAGAAGAAGAGAGTTCTCTATATTATTTTTATTGATTTGGAGAAAGCCTATGATAGGGTACCTAGAGACCTAATATAGAGGGTTTTAGAAAAGAAATGAGCCACAAAGGGATACATCAACACAATAAAGGACTTGTATGATTGTATGATGGGTGTGTAACTATAATTAGAATGCATGTAAGAGAAACAAGCGAATTTTCAATCACAGTAGGCTTACACCAAGGGTCAGCATTAAGTCCATGCCTTTTTGCTCTAGTGATGGATGAGCTGACAAGACACATCCAAGATGATATTCCGTGGCGTATGTTGTTTGCCGATCATATTGTCTTAGTTGATGAGACTAAAGAAGGAGTTAATGCCAAATTAGAGATTTGGAGAAAAAATTTAGAACTAAAAGGGTTTAAGATAAGTCAAAATAAAACTGGATATATGGAGTGTAACTTTAGTAAATTTAGAAGGACAAATGAGGATGTAATAAAGATTGAGAATCAAGAGGTTCAAAAAAGTGAACATTTTCGCTATTTAGGCTCAATTATTCAAAATGAGGGAGAAATTGGAGATGATGTCAATCATAGAATAAATGTAGGATGGGTTAAATGGAGGGGTGCATCTAGTATAGTGTGTGATAGGCGTATCCCCTTACGATTGAAAGAGGAGTTTTACCGAATAGCCATTAGACCAGCCATACTTTATGGTATCAAATGTTGGGCAGCTAGGCAACAACATCTGTATAAAGTGAGTGTTACAGAAATACGAATGTTGAAATGGATGTGCGGGAAGACTAGAAAGGATAGAATTAGAAATGAACACATTCGAAAGATGGTTGGAGTAGCACCAATCGGAGATAAAATGAGAGAGAATCAGATAAGATAGTTTGGACATATGCAAAGAAGACCCTTAACTACGCCGATCAGGAAGAGTAACATAGTCCAAATTGAGGGCAATGCTAGGGGAAGAGGAAGACCAAAGATAACATGGGCAGAGTTAGTAAAGAAATATATGATAACATATGAATTAACTGAGAAGATGACCTTAAAACATCGGATTCATGTAGCCAACCCCAAGTAATTGGGATAAGGCTTGGTTGTTGTTATTGTAGTGGTGAAGTCAGAATTACTTTTATCTCAAACACATTACTTTTATTGTCATTTTCATTACACACAATAGTTTTAATCAAATAATCAAACTTGCTTACAAATTAAGTCAGAATTAATCTCACATTATAACAATTAACCTACGTAGTCTCTATAGGATCGAAACCCTCTGCATAGAGCCCTCTCCTTCAATGATTTCTTCTATTACGAGTGGTAAAAATATATCTTGATTGTCAAAACAAAAAGAGCATATCAAGAGGCACATATGCAAGATAGTGAGTTAGAGATTTTCCATTCACAAATTGCTAGTGGTATGACGGGGATGGTGACCCTGTCCTTCAATGCTATTTTTAATTTTTTTAAATTAAGTTAATAGTTAAAAAAAATCAAGTTAATAGGTTCCCAATAAACAATTGTTTAATCAAATTTATATAACCCCCCCCCCCCCCCCCCCGATTTTTTAAAAATATATAAAAGATTGGACGAAACATAAAAAAAAGAAAAGAAAAAAAAAGATGGATCGATCAAATTTCAAAATAAGAATAGTTCTGGATTTCACACATTACTTATTCTCAATACTACACTATCCGAATAACGTTTTCGCCAATGTCTGAGATGACACAATCTTTGGAGATGACTAAAAGCGTCATTGCTTTGAAGAGTGAACTAAGAGCATGACCATTCTCAACACTATTTAGCCTCAAGGCTGATCCTAGGCTTAGGCAACCCAACACTATTTAGCAGCAAGTCCGATGCTGGGCCTAAGCAACCCAGACATCCGCTTAAGGCCTCCAAATATTGAGAGCCTCATATTTTAAAATTTTTTTACTAAAATATTATCCATCAAACATCTATTTTCTTTGGATACCACCAAACATTTTTTTTTCTTCTTCACCAAATTGAAACAACCTTTTTTATATATTTGCATAAATACTCAGCAAATTGGAGAAGAGGTTGACAAGTGGAGATCTGGAGATAGATTCTCTTCTCAATCCTCGTACTTATGGTAATTTCTATATTCTATTAAAAAAGACATGTTGGAGAAACTTAATTGATAATTTTACAGCTCAAAATGCAAGACAATTACATTTATTTGTGACTAAGGTGTGTTGAATATTTTTTTTTAATTTTTTTGACAAATTGTGTTACTTATAAAGCATCGAGATTGAGTTTTTTTTTAACATTAATATATTTTATGTGCTTATCGTTTCATTTTAATGAAAATTTCGCACTCTTATAAATTTTTTGCACCTGTGAAACCTTATGTATAAAAGGTCTCGCATTTGAAAGTTCTTTTATGGCCTTTCAAAATTTTAAAAATCTAAGAACCGACCTTATTTAGCGATACATTTTCTCTTAGTGTTTTTGCTTAACTTGAGGTGAAATGACTAGGAATTTTCATTTTTTATTCGCCTCATTCTCATTTCTATTGAAATAGTCTTTGAAGTGGACAAGATATCACACATCAAAATTATAAAACTCTCCACAACAGATAAAAAAAAAAAGAAGAGTAAAAGTTAATGTTGTAATTTTAATTAAATTCCTTTTGTTTTATTTTTATTTTGAGTCCTAATGTATAAAGTCAACTAAAATGATTAATTATACCACCCGTAAATGGTTAATCTTACGACAAATGGTGGGTGCCACGTCACATTTGTAAAAGAACTAGTTTATTGTTCGTGCCTACAATACTATAAAAAAAAATATAACGTTAGTAGATAAATGGTGATCGTTTGATATAAAGTGAATTATTTTAGATTTAAATCATAAGATTAATTTTTTTAAATATTTTTGACAATCAGACGAAGATTTTGTTTTGAAGAGAGATTAAAAAAAATGCTTAAATGTAATATAGATTGGACAAATTAAATTGCTTTATTCTTTTTATTTTTATTTAATTTAAAAGTTAAATATGCAAACCAAGTCGACTTATTCATCAGCACATGAACACAAACGTCGACTTCCACATTTTTCCTCTGCTCTCTAACCTCATTTCGTCAAAACCTCAAACTCTAGCATCAACTTCCACATTTTTCCTCTGCTCTCTAACCTCATTTCGTCAAAAACTCTAACCCTAGCAAGGAACAAAGAAGAGAGAGAAAGGGAGACCAAGCAATCAATTCAGGCAGCAATGTCGGACATTCCCGAGGATTTGATCGCCGATGTTCTCTCCCGACTTCCAGTGGAGACTTTGCTACGGTTAAGGTGCGTTTCTAAACAGTGGTGTGCCCTAATCGACTCCCCTAAGTTCATCAATTTGCAACTCAATCAATCACTCAAAACCAGCACTAACCTGAGTGTGATTTTTGAATACAACGACCTCTTTTCCGTAGCGTTCGACCATATGCTGAAACATGATGACCATAATTATCTTCCACCAGCAAAACTCGACTACCCTCTTCTGAAATTGGGGGACTTTGATATAATGGGTTCTTGTAATGGCTTGATCTGTTTAGAATCTTGTAGTAATTCAACCTTCATTTTGTTAAACCCTTCCACCAAGAAATACCAACTTTCACGTCCTGTGCCTCCACTTTCTTTCCGATGCAAACTTTGGCTACGATTTTATGGATTTGGGCATGATCCTGTCAATGACGATTACAAGATTGTCTGTGTCACCAGATATTTTGATCCCTTCCACAATGAAGTAATAGTTTATAGTTTGAGATCGAATATTTGGAGAAGGCTTGATTGCAATTTCCCTCATATCCGTCCTAGTCGTGGCGTGTTTTTTAATGGTGCTTTGCATTGGGTAGCTACTCACCAGCCCGAGTCACGTATGGTTGGATTTATTGTTGCTTTTGATCTTGTGGATGAGAACTGTCGGGAGCTGCAACTCCCAAACATCTCGGGTAATCCTCGCTTGATTTTGGGGGTTTCGGGTGGATGCTTGTTCTTGATCTGTATTGGTGATGATGATGATCGTATAGGTGGTGATGATGATGATCGTATAGGTGGTGATGATGTTATTGTTAAATTATGGGTCATGAAGGATTATATGGTACAGGAGTCCTGGACCAAGCTTTCTATAGCTTTCTTGTCCCAACTCCAACTATATAAACCAATTTGGGATGTGAGAATTTTAGCTTATTCAAATAGCAGCAGGGAAGTACTCTTAACACAAATTAATAACACACTTTGTTGGTTAGACCTGAAAGAGCAAAAAGCCGTGGATCTTGACATTCGTTCACATGGAGTAGAGATTTGCATTGCAAGCCTTGTTAAGCTTCCCTGTGATCTCGTAACCAATGTTCTTTAAATGTCATTGTGGATTGTTGTTACTTGTTTATGAAGGCAGTTTGGTCCCTTAACAAAGGCTGCATTGCTCTTTCGTCCACAAGTTTGTTGCATTTAGGTGTAGATTTCTGATGAGTTTGGGGATGATGCAGCTATTCTAAAGGAAATTGTGCAGAATGTGAGATATAGGCTGTTTTCCCTTACAGCTTTTGAAAAAACTAAGCATTTATGGTTACAGCAGGAATGGAATCTTCCAAATTCTATTTGGAAAACTGGGTGAATGTTTATCCCATGGTTGATTTTGGAGGGCAGTGACTTGTTATTGTCCATCCTTCTGTCTTTTTGTTGATATGTTGATCCGTTCCCTTTGCTTGGTTGCTGTGGATTATGTGCTTTGGGACACAACTGGTATGTTATTTTCCAAGCTCTATTTTGGTGGCTGGGTGCATGTCATGCCTCTGGATTCTGTTAGCTAGCAGTGTGCTTGCTGCGGTGCTTTCTTATGTCTGGTTAGCTATATGTTTATCAGTTTGTTGGATGTGCTTGCTGTGGTTATAGACATGGTGTATATTGATAGGATTCCTTGTATGTAATGAAAACTCTATGTAATAAAAATGTACATGCAATTGCATGTAATATGGAAATATCGGATTCATGTAGCCGACCCCAAGTAATTGGGAAAAGGCTTGGTTGTCGTTGTTGTAATTGCATGTAATATACTCTATTCCTTGTATGCAATTGTCATTTTTCATTTTTCAATCACAATTACTCTCTAATGTAATCAGATATATGTGTGTGTAATCACAGGTTATGACTTCGATGACTTGCGCATAGACTGTGGAGTGAGGCAGTTAAAGGATGTGTGTGAGATCACAGGTTATTAACTCAATCCCTGCCGCGGATAATTGCTTCATCCAGTGCCAAATTGACGAACAGTTCATTCATAGAGTTAGATTTCTATTTTCTCACAATTTGAAGGATGTGAGGTAGTTGAAACACTTGATATTTACATATTTTTGAATTCATGTTCTATAATTAACATTTTCTTTGAATTTGTTGTGGATCGATCAAGTTTATGTCATTTTTAAATCTAGTTTTTGAATTAATATCATGTTTCGTGTCTTCCACAAGTACATCTTTAACTTTTTTTTTTTTTTTTTGTAACAAGCCATAATTGAATATCTCAATGGCATAAATTAAATATGCATCTAAACTCTAAAGAGAGCTATCCCAGAGGTTATGTTTGCTGCAATTCTTCCTTATATGTGATGCTGGCCTTGATCGCTGGTTAAAATGATATACAATTGTAGTTTTATAAGCCCTTTTGGTGACACATATTTCTGTTGCAAGATGGAGACTAGGAGACTATGGCAGCGGTCCTCTCTTGTGGTGTTTGAAGCTTTTAGCGGCAGCTATCTCTGCAGCTATAGCTAATATTTGTTGTAGCGAAGGAGTTCAGTATAATTTTCAAACAAGGTGGGAGGTAACTGTAGTTTACCATTTTCTAAATTGTCGAGATTAACAAAAAGTTTTATCTTGTAGCTACTAAAATCCTTAAAATCTCAAACAATCTAGTTGGTCTAGTTTTTTAACAAATAGGTCTATTCCAATGAATTTAGATCTGATGCTATTAGTAATACCTAAAATTCATTCAAGATATATAAACTCATATTACCTATCAAAAAGGAAATCTTACCCACGTTGATTAATTTTTATTATTATTTTCACACGAGTCAAAAGTAGATCCAGCATGCTTGTTACTCCAAATTAAAAGTTTGAAGGGATGTATACTAATTATCATCATCAACAACATTATTGTCTTGTGCTCCGTTTGGTTAGAGGGATAGAAAAATAGATGGAAGGGAGAGGGGGAGGGATGGATGAGGCATCCTAGAGAGGGAAATGTGTCTTCTAGGAATGGATGAGACCTTTTTTTGTTTGATCGGAAGAGAATGAGAGTTTTTATATATTTTTTTACGTATATACCCTTATCATACGTGTGAGATAATTTCGGTAGGATTTAATAAGTGATTTTGTCGGTAATTAAAGGTTAAAATTGGTATTACATATTTGTAGGGTAACTTTTCTTTCTTTCCCGTCTCTCTTCTGCAATTTTGGATAGATAAAAAACTTTTCAAAAACATGGGTTAGGAGGGATTCTTCATCGCACTCGGATGAAATCAAAAAGAAAATCAAAAGCGGAGATACTTCTGATGAGATTATGGATAGAGAAAAAAATAGAGTCTATCTATAAGCTACAAGATCTCAAGAGATCAGAAGAGAGAATCAGACAAAAATCAAGGAGGGGAGATAGATGTTTTCACACCCATTTTTCATAAAAAAAAAAAAAAAAAAGATGACAGTAACTTGTTTCCTCCCTCTCTTCCCTTCCTTCCAACCAAACAAGGGAAGCTTCTTTTAACACTCCTCCCTTCAATTCTTCCTCAATCCTTCTTCCAACCAACATAGTATTAATCTCAAATGAATAGGATTGTTATGTCTTTTTTTTTCGTTCTTTTCTATTTCAAGCAACTCACCGGCGTGCCTGTTACTCCAAATTAAAAGCCTGGATTATGCCTAAAGATCATTACGAGCATCACATTTGTGTTAATCCCATATGAATGGGACCGGCCTCATATTTTTTTGTTTTATTCTTTTCTATTATAAGATGGAAAAGTTGGGCAATTACAAATTAATGCATTCTTGGAATGAGTTTAGTAAGAAAGGATCTTGAAATTAATTAGTGGTTGCACGCTGAAATTATTTAAAGTCTGAAACATATTTGATGAAACATATTAAGAACTCATATTTTAAATTTTTTTACTAACAAGATTCCATTTAATACTAAACCTATATAAATCTCACGCTTGACAGAATGATCCCCCAAACACAACTACACATACAAATAATACTATAAAAAAATTGTACACATAAGTCTGCAAAGTACTCACTGTACCCAATACTACAATAATATCGCCCATCAAACATCTATTTTCTTTTGATACCACCAAACATCTCTTTTTTCTTCTTCTTCACCAAATTGAAACGGCCTTTTTTATATATGTGCATAAATACTCAGCAAATTGGAGAAGAGGGTGACTACAGGAGATTTGAAGATAGATTCTCTTCTCAATCTCATATTTATGGTAATTTCTATATTCTATGGAAAAAGACATATTGAAAAAACTTGATTGAAGCACTTTAATTAATAACTTTGCAGCTCAAAACGCAAGACAATTATATTTATTTGTGACTAAGGTGTGTTGAATATTTTTTTTTAATTTTTTGACGAATTGTGCTACTTATAGAGCACCAAGACTGAGTTTTTTTGTTTTTGTTTTTCAACATTAATATATTTTATGTGCTTATCATCTCATTTTAATAAAAATTTTAAACTCTAATAAAAATTTTGCGCCTGTGGATGTATAAAGGGTCTCGCATTTAAAAGTTCTCTTATAGCCTTTCAAAATTTTGAAAATCTAAGAACCGATCCTGTTAGTGGCACCTTTTCTCTTAGTGTTTTTGCTTAACTTGAGGTGAAGTGACTAGGAATCTTCATTCTATATTCGCCTCATTCTCATTTCTATTGAAATAATCTTTGAAGTGGACAAGATATCACACATCAAAATTTTGAAAATCTAAAAACCGACCTTGTTTAGCACCACTTTTCTCTCGGTATTTTTGCTTAACTTGAGGTGAAGTGACTAGGAATCCTCATTCTATATTCGCCTCATTCTCATTTCTATTGAAATAATCTTTGAAGTGGATAAGATTAGGGGTGCACAAAGAACCGGTAGAATCGGAATTGGCTGTAAGGAACAGTACTTGAACCAAACAGAACCGTTCACTACGGTTCCGATTCAGGTTCCAAATTTTAGGAACCGTTCACTACGGTTTCGGTTCCAGTTCCAAGTCAAGGAACGAACTGAAACCGAAACTGTTAGAAAAAAAAAATATATATATATATATATATAAATGAATAATAATAGCTTATAAGTTCTAGTGTTCTATATAAATATATAATATACAAAGTATAAAATAGATAATATATAAATAAATACTAATACATTCTAAATTCTAGTGTTCTATTTATATTTAAAGTATAAAATATATAATATATAGATAAATACATTTAGTTTCTAAGTTCTAATGTTTTATATATTTATATAATATAAGATATATAAGTAAATACTAATAGCTTCTAATCTATTGTTATAACTAGGAATGCACAAGTATGAGTGTGTATCTTACCAATATTTTTTTTAAAAAAAAGGGTGACAAAGAATGGTTGAAGAACCGGAACTGCAAAGAACCGGAATCGAATCGAACTCAACGATTCTGGTTTCGGTTTCAAAATTAAGAAACCATTGGAAACGGTTCTGGTTTTAGTTCTAAGAACCGCAAGGAACCGTACTGTATGCACCCCTAGACAAGATATCACACATCAAAATTATAAAACACTCCACAACGAAAAAAAGAAAAAAAAAAGTAAAAGTTAATGTTGTAATTTTAATTAAATTCTTTTTGTTTTATTTTTATTTTGAGTCATGATGTATAAGGTCAACTAAAAGGATTAATTATTCCACCCATAAATGGCTGGGTGCCTGGCCACATTTGTAAAAGAATTAGCGTATTGTCTATGCCTATAATACTATAAAAAAATATAATGTTAATGAGTGAATTGTGACATTTTGATCGTAGATAGAGAGAGTTAATTTAGATCGTAAATAAACATAGATATTTTAAATTATAAAATTAATTATTTAACGATTTTTGAGATCATGATTTTGTTTTGAAAGGAGATTTAAACAAAATGGTTAAATGTAATATAGATTGAACAAATTAAATTGCTTTATTCTTTTAATTATTATTTAATTTAAACTATAAATATGCAAACCAAGTCGACTTATTCATCAGCACAAACGTCAACTTCCACATTTTGCCTCTACTCTCTAACCTCATTTCGTGAAAACCTCAAACTCTAGCGTCAACTTCCACATTTTTCCTCTGCTCTCTAACCTCATTTCGTCAAAACCTCAAACCCTAGGAAGGAACAAAGAAGAGAGAGAAAGAGAGACCAAGCAATCAATTCAAGCAGCAATGTCGGACATCCCCGAGGATTTGATCGCCGATGTTCTCTCCCGACTTCCAGTGGAGACTTTGCTACGGTTAAGGTGCGTTTCTAAACAGTGGTGTGCCCTAATCGACTCCCCTAAGTTCATCAATTTGCAACTCAATCAATCACTCAAAATCAGCACTAACCTGAGTGTGATTTTTGAACACCACGACCTGTTTTCTGTAGCGTTCGACCATATGCTGAAACATGATGACCAAAATAATCTTCCACCAGCAAAACTCGATTACCCTCTTCTGAAATTGGGGGACTTTGATATAATGGGTTCTTGCAATGGCTTGATCTGTTTGGAATCTTGTAGTAATTCAACCTTCATTTTGTTAAACCCTTCCACCAAGAAATACCAACTTTTACGTCCTGTGCCTCCACTTTCTTTCCAATGCAAACTTTGGCTACGATTTTATGGATTTGGGTATGATCCTGTCAATGACGATTACAAGATTGTATGTGTCACCAGATATTTTGATCCCTTCCACAATGAAGTAATAGTTTATAGTTTGAGATCGAATATTTGGAGAAGGCTTGATTGCAATTTCCCTCATGTCCTTCCTACTCGTGGCGTGTTTTTTAATGGTGCTTTGCATTGGGTAGCTACTCGCCAGCCCGAGTCACGTGTGGGTGGATTTATTGTTGCTTTTGATCTCGTGGATGAGAACCATCGGGAGCTGCAACTCCCAAACATCTCGGTTAATCCTCGCTTGACTTTGGGGGTTTCGGGTGGATGCTTGTTCTTGATATGTATTGGTGATGATGATGATGTTATTGTTAAATTATGGGTCATGAAGGATTACATGGTGCAGGAGTCCTGGACCAAGCTTTCTATAGTTTTCTTGTCCCAACTCCAAGTATATAAACCAATTTGGGATGTGAGAATTGTAGCTTATTCAAATAGCAGCAGGGAAGTACTCTTAACACAAATTAATAACACACTTTGTTGGTTAGACCTGAAAGAGCAAAAAGTCGTGGATCTTGACATTCGTTCACATGGAGTAGAGATTTGCATCGCAAGCCTTGTTAAGCTTCCCTGTGATCTCGTAACCAATGTTCTTTAAATGTCATTGTGGATTGTTGTTACTTGTTTATGAAGGCAGTTTGGTCCCTTAGGGCTTGTTTGGATTATCAAGAGAGAAAAGAAAAGAAAGGATAACTTAAGTTATGAGAGAAAAGAAAAGAAAAGAAAGGAGAGGATAACATGTATTTGTGTTTGGATAACTTATGAAAGAAATGAAATGAAATGATAACATTGTTGTTTAGATAATCTAAAGGAGAGAAAAGAAAAGAAACTATTCTAACCAATTTACTGATATGCCTTAATATCTTAAGTTAGGATTCAGATGTCATAAAAAAGTTTTATTCTAAAATGTTGTGGGCAATTTCGGTATTATGAAAGTATTACTTACCAGCTATCATTTCTCTCCAAATCTTCTTATTTTTGGAGGAATAAGAAATAAGAGATTTGGAGGGATAAGCTATCCCTCCAAATCTCTCCCAATCTTTTCTTTTCTCTCCACATTAGTTATCCAAATACAAAAATCATTATCCTTTCTTTTCTTTTCTCTCTTAATCCTTTCAAATCTATCAATCCAAACGAAGCCTTAACAAAGGCTGCATTGCTCTTTCGTCCATAAGTTTGTTGCATTTAGGTGTAGATGAGTTTAGGGATGATGCAGCTATTCTCAAGGAAATTGTGCAGAATGTGAGATATATGTTGTTTTCCCTAACAGCTTTTGAAAAAACTAAGCATATATGGTTACAGCAGGAATGGAATCTTCCAAATTCTATTTGGAAGCCAGGGTGAATGTTTATCCCATGGTTGATTTTGGAGGGCAGTGACTTGTTATTGTCCATCCTTCTGTCTTTTTGTTGATATGTTGATCCGTTCCCTTTGCTTGGTTGCTGTGGATTATGTGCTTTGGGACACTACTGGTATGTTATTTTCCAAGCTCTATTTTGGTGGCTGGGTGTATGTCATGCCTCTGGATTCTGTTAGCTGGGACTGGGAGTGTTCTTGCTGCCGCTTTCTTATGTCTGGTTAGCTATATGTTTATCAGTTTGTTGGATGTGCTTGCTGTGGTTATAGACATGGTGTATACTGATAGGATTCCTTGTATGTAATGAAAACTCTATGTAATAAAAATGTACATGCAATTGCATGTAATATGGAAATATCGGATTCATGTAGCCGACCCCAAGTAATTGGGAAAAGGCTTGGTTGTCGTCGTTGTAATTGCATGTAATATACTCTATTCCTTGTATGCAATTGTCATTTTTCATTTTTCAATCACAATTACTCTGTAATGTAATCATATATATGTGTGTGTAATCACAGGTTATGACTTCGATGACTTGTGCATAGACTGTGGAGTGAGGCAGTTAAAGGATGTGTGTGAGATCACAGGTTATTAACTCAATCCCTGCCGCGTATAATTGCTTCATCCAGTGCCAAATTGACGAACAGTTCATTCATAGAGTTAGATTTCTATTTTCTCACAATTTGAAGGATGTGAGGTAGTTGAAACACTTGATATTTACATATTTTTGAATACATGTTCTATAATGATCGCTGGTTAAAATGATATACAATTGTAGTTTTATAAGCCCTTTTGGTGACACATATTTCTGTTGCAAGATGGAGACTAGGAGACTATGGCAGCGGTCCTCTCTTGTGGTGTTTGAAGCTTTTAGCGGCAGCTATCTCTGCAACTATAGCTAATATTTGTTGTAGCGAAGGAGTTCAGTATAATTTTCAAACAAGGTGGGATGGGAGGTAACTGTAGTTTACCATTTTCTAAATTGTCGAGATTAACAAAAAGTTTTATTTTGTAGCTACTAAAATCCTTAAAATCTCAAACAATCTAGTTGGTCTAGTTTTTTAACAAATAGGTCTATTCCAATGAATTTAGATCTGATGCTATTAGTAATACCTAAAATTCATTCAAGATATATAAACTCATATTACCTATCAAAAAGGAAATCTTACCCACGTTGATTAATTTTTATTATTATTTTCACGCGAGTCAAAAGTAGAACCAGCATGCTTGTTACTCCAAATTAAAAGTTTGAAGGGATGTATACTAATTATCATCATCAACAACATTATTGTCTTGTGCTCCGTTTGGTTGGAGGGATAGAAAAATAGATGGAAGGGAGAGGGAGAGGGATGGATGAGGCATCCTAGAGAGGGGAATGTGTCTTCTAGGAATGGATGAGACCTTTTTTTGTTTGATCGGAAGAGAATGAGAGTTTTTATATATTTTTTTATGTATATACCCTTGTCATATGTGTGAGATAATTTCGGTAGGATTTAATAAGTGATTTTGTCAGTAATTAAAGGTTAAAATTGGTATTACATATTTGTAGGATAACTTTTTTTTCTTTCTCGTCTCTCTTCTGCAATTTTGGATAGATAAAAAACTTTTCAAAAACATGGGTTAGGAGGGATTCTTCATCGCACTCGGAGGAAATCAAAAAGAAAATCAAAAGCGGAGATACTTCTGATGAGATTATGGATAAAGAAAAAAGTAGAGTCTATCTATAAGCTACAAGGTCTCAAGAGATCAGAAGAGAGAATCAGACAAAAATCAAGGAGGGGAGATAGATGTTTTCACGCCCATTTTTCAAAAAAAAAGATGACGGTAACTTGTTTCCTCCCTCTCTTCCCTTCCTTCCAACCAAACAAGGGAAGCTTCTTTTAACACTCCTCCCTTCAATTCTTCCTCAATCCTTCTTCCAACCAACATAGTATTAATCTCAAATGAATAGGATTGTTATGTCTTTTTTTTCATTCTTTTCTATTACAAGCAACTCACCGGCGTGCCTGTTACTCCAAATTAAAAGCCTGGATTATGCGTAAAGATCATTACGAGCATCACATTTGTGTTAATCCCATATGAATGGGACCGGCCTCATATTTTTTTGTTTTATTCTTTTCTATTACAAGATAGAAAAGTTGGGCAATTACAAATTAATGCATTCTTGGAATGAGTTTAATAAGAGAGGATCTTGAAATTAATTAGTGGTTGCACGCTGAAATTATTTAAAGTCTGAAACATATTGATGAAACATATTAAGAACTCATATTTTAAAAATTTTTACTAACAAGATTCCATTTAATACTAAACCTATATAAATCTCACGCTTGACAGAATGATCCCCCCAAACACAACTACACATACAAATAATACTATAAAAAATTTGTACACATAAGTCTAAAGTACTCACTGTACCCAATACTACAATAATATCACCCATCAAAAATCTATTTTCTTTTGATACCACCAAACATCTCTTTTTTCTTCTTCTTCACCAAATTGAAACGGCCTTTTTTATATATGTGCGTAAATACTCAGCAAATTGGAGAAGAGGGTGACAACAGGAGATTTGAAGATAGATTCTCTTCTCAATCCTCAAATTTATGGTAATTTCTATATTCTATTGAAAAAGACATATTGAAAAAACTTGATTGAAGCACTTTAATTGATAACTTTGCAGCTCAAAACGCAAGACAATTACATTTATTTGTGACTAAGGTGTGTTGAATATTTCCTTTTAATTTTTTTGATGAATTGTGCTACTTATAGAGCACCAAGACTGAGTTTTTTTGTTTTTGTTTTTCAACATTAATATATTTTATGTGTTTATCATCTCATTTTAATGAAAATTTTGAACTCTAATAAAAATTTTGCGCCTGTGAATGTACAAGGGGTCTCGCATTTAAAAGTTCTCTTATAGCCTTTCAAAATTTTGAAAATCTAAGAACCGATCCTATTTAGTGGCACCTTTTCTCTCAATGTTTTTGCTTAACTTGAGGTGAAGTGACTAGGAATCTTCATTCTATATTCGCCTCATTCTCATTTCTATTGAAATAATCTTTGAAGTGGACAAGATATCACACATCAAAATTTTGAAAATCTAAAAACCTGTTTAGCAGCAATTTTCTCTCAGTATTTTTGCTTAACTTGAGGTGAAGTGACTAGGAATCCTCATTCTATATTCGCCTCATTCTCATTTCTATTGAAATAATCTTTGAAGTGGATAAGATTAGGGGTGCACAAAGAACCGGTAGAATCGGAATTGGCTGTAAGGAACAGTACTTGAACCAAACAGAGCCGTTCACTACGGTTCCGATTCAGGTTCCAAATTTTAGGAACCGTTCACTACGGTTTCGGTTCCAGTTCCAAGTCAAGGAACCAGAACTGAAACCAAAACTGTTAGAAAAAAAATATATATATATATATAATATAATATATAAATGAATAATAATAGCTTCTAAGTTCTAGTGTTCTATATAAATATATAATATACAAAGTATAAAATAGATAATATATAAATAAATACTAATACATTCTAAATTCTAGTGTTCTATTTATATTTAAAGTATAAAATATATAATATATAGATAAATACATTTAATTTCTAAGTTCTAATGTTTTTTATATTTATATAATATAAGATATATAAGTAAATACTAATAACTTCTAATCTATTGTTATAACTAGGAATGCACAAGTATGAGTGTGTATCTTACCAATATTTTTTTTAAAAAAAAGGGTGATAAAGAATCGTTGAGAAACCGGAACTGCAAAGAACCAAAACCGAATCGAATTCAACGATTTTGGTTTCGGTTCCAAAATTAAGGAACCGTTGGGAACGGTTTTGATTTTAGTTCTAAGAACCGTACTGTATGCACCCCTAGACAAGATATCACACATCAAAATTATAAAACACTCCACAACGAAAAAAAGAAAAAAAAAAGTAAAAGTTAATGTTGTAATTTTAATTAAATTCTTTTTGTTTTTTTTTTATTTTGAGTCATGATGTATAAAGTCAACTAAAAGGATTAATTATTCCACCCATAAATGGTTGGGTGTCTGGCCACATTTGTAAAAGAATTAGCGTATTGTCAATGCCTACAATAAATTAAACTATAAATATGCAAACCAAGTCGACTTATTCATCAGCACAAACGTCAACTTCCACATTTTGCCTATACTCTCTGGCCTCATTTCGTCAAAACCTCAAACTCTATCGTCAACTTCCACATTTTTCCTCTGCTCTCGAACCTCATTTCGTCAAAACCTCAAACCCTAGGAAGGAACAAAGAAGAGAGAGAAAGGGAGACCAAGCAATCAATTCAAGCAGCAATGTCGGACATCCCCGAGGATTTGATCGCCGATGTTCTCTCCCGACTTCCAGTGGAGACTTTGCTACGGTTAAGGTGCGTTTCTAAACAGTGGTGTGCCCTAATCGACTCCCCTAAGTTCATCAATATGCAACTCAATCAATCACTCAAAATCAGCACTAACCTGAGTGTGATTTTTGAACACCACGACCTGTTTTCTGTAGCGTTCGACCATATGCTGAAACATGATGACCATAATAATCTTCCACCAGCAAAACTCGATTACCCTCTTCTGAAATTGGGGGACTTTGATATAATGGGTTCTTGCAATGGCTTGATCTGTTTGGAATCTTGTAGTAATTCAACCTTCATTTTGTTAAACCCTTCCACCAAGAAATACCAACTTTTACGTCCTGTGCCTCCACTTTCTTTCCAATGCAAACTTTGGCTACGATTTTATGGATTTGGGTATGATCCTGTCAATGACGATTACAAGATTGTATGTGTCACCAGATATTTTGATCCCTTCCACAATGAAGTAATAGTTTATAGTTTGAGATCGAATATTTGGAGAAGGCTTGATTGCAATTTCCCTCATGTCCTTCCTACTCGTGGCGTGTTTTTTAATGGTGCTTTGCATTGGGTAGCTACTCGCCAGCCCGAGTCACGTGTGGGTGGATTTATTGTTGCTTTTGATCTCGTGGATGAGAACCATCGGGAGCTGCAACTCCCAAACATCTCGGTTAATCCTCGCTTGACTTTGGGGGTTTCGGGTGGATGCTTGTTCTTGATATGTATTGGTGATGATGATGATCATACTGGTGATGATGATGTTATTGTTAAATTATGGGTCATGAAGGATTACATGGTGCAGGAGTCCTGGACCCAGCTTTCTATAGCTTTCTTGTCCCAACTCCAAGTATATAAACCAATTTGGGATGTGAGAATTGTAGCTTATTCAAATAGCAGCAGGGAAGTACTCTTAACACAAATTAATAACACACTTTGTTGGTTAGACCTGAAAGAGCAAAAAGTCGGGGATCTTGACATACGTTCACATGGAGTAGAGATTTGCATCGCAAGCCTTGTTAAGCTTCCCTCTGATCTCGTAACCAATGTTCTTTAAATGTCATTGTGGATTGTTGTTACTTGTTTATGAAGGCAGTTTGGTCCCTTAACAAAGGCTGCATTGCTCTTTCGTCCACAAGTTTGTTGCATTTAGGTGTAGATTTCTGATGAGTTTTGGGATGATGCAGCTATTCTCAAGGAAATTGTGCAGAATGTGAGATATAGGCTGTTTTCCCTTACTGCTTTTGAAAAAACTAAGCATTTATGGTTACAGCAGGAATGGAATCTTCCAAATTCTATTTGGAAAACTGGGTGAATGTTTATCCCATGGTTGCTTTTGGAGGGCAGTGACTTGTTATTGTTTGTCCATCCTTCTGTCTTTTTGTTGATATTTTGAGCCGTTCCCTTTGCTTGGTTGCTGTGGATAAGTGCTTTGGGACACAACTGGTATGTTATTTTCCAAGCTCTATTTTGGTGGCTGGGTGCATGTCATGCCTCTGGATTCTGTTAGCTAGGAGTGTGCTTGCTGCTGTGCTTTCTTATGTCTGGTTAGCTATATGTTTATCAGTTTGTTGGATGTGCTTGCTGTGGTTATAGACATGGTGTATGCTGATAGGATTCCTTGTATGTAATGAAAACTCTATGTAATAAAAATGTGCATGCAATTGCATGTAATATACTCAATGTATACTGTAAGGATTCCTTGTATGCAATTTTCATTTTTCATTTTTCAATCACAATAACTCTGTATTGTCATCATATATATGTGTGTGTGTAATCACAGGTTATGGCGTTGAATGCATGTTCTATGATTAACATTTCCTTTGAATTTGTTGTGGATCGAGTTTATGTTATTTTTAAATTTAGTTTTTGAATTAATATCATGTTTGTTGTCTTCCACAAGTAGATCTTTAACCCTTTTTTTTTTTTTTTTTTGTAACAAGCCAAAATTGAATATCCCAATGGCATAAATTAAAAATCCATCTAAAGAGAGCTATCCCAGAGGTTATGTTTGCTGCAATTCTTCCTTATATTTGATGCTGGCCTTGATCGCTGGTTAAAATGATATACAATTAAGCTCTTTTGGTGACACATATTTCTGTTGCAAGATGGAGAGTCGGAGACTATGGCAGCGGTCCTCTCTGTTGGGTGGTGGTCTTTGAAGCTTTTAGCGGCAGGTATATCTGCAGCTATAGCTAATATTTGTTGTAGTGGTGGTTAGGGGTGCACAAAGAACCGTCGGAACCGGAACCGGAACCGGAACCGAGGGGAACCGTACCAGAACCGTACCGAACCGTGGCTACGGTTCCGGTTCCGGTTCCTAAAATTAGGAACCGTTACCAACGGTTCCGGTTCCGGTTCCAGGACCAGTAGAACCGTACCGGAACCGGAACCGTTGGGGGTAACGGTTCCTTGGAACCGGAACCGGAACCGGAACCGTTTTATATTAAATATGTGTATATATATATATAATATAATAACTATATATAATATATATATATATACATTACATATAATAATTATATATAATGTATATATGTATATATATTATGTATAATAATTATATTATCATATATTATATATAATAATTATATTATAATATAATTACTATACATAATATATATACATTATATGTAATGTATATATATCTATAATATAATATAATAATTATATATATATAGGGTGCCATTTTTAGATTGTAGGTCTCACATTTATTTAATGAATATATATATATATATATATTTTGTATTTTCAAGCTTCATTAAAAAAAAAAAAAAAAAAAAATCCTAAGGAACCGCGGTTCGGAACCGGAACCGTACCGAGAACCGCGGTACGGTTCCTCACGGTTCCAACCCCCAACGGTTCCGGTTCCGGTTCCGAAAATCAGGAACCGTTGGTAACGGTTCCGGTTCCGGTTCCACCAAGAACCGTGAGGAACCGTACCATGTGCACCCCTAGTGGTGGTGGTCTTTGAAGCTTTTAGCCGCAGCTATATATGCAGCTATTTGTTGTAGTGAAAGAGTTCAGTATGATTTTCAAACAAGGTGGGAGGTACTGTAGTTTACCATTTTCTAAATTGTCGAGATTAACAAAAATTTTATCTTGTAGCTACTAAAATCCTTAAAATCTTAAACAATCTGGTTGGTCTAGTTTTTAACAAATAGGTCTATTCCAATGAATTTAGATCTGATGCTATTAGTAATACCTAAATTCATCCAAGATATATAAACTCATATTACCTATCAAAAAAGGAAATCTTACCCACGTTGATTGTTATTTTTTTATTATTTTCACATGAGTCAAAAGTAGAACCAGCGTGCTTGTTTCTCCAAATTAAAAGTTTGAAGGGATGTATACTAATTATCATCATCAACATTATTGTCTTGTGCTCCTTATTGGTTGAAGGGATGAAAAAAATAGATGGAGAGGGGGAGGGGTGGATGAGACATTCTAGAGAAGGGAATGTGTCTTCCTAAGAATGGATGGGATGTTTTTCTTTTTTTTTGTTTGGTTGGAAGGGAATAAGAGATTTTATATATTTTTTTCAATATACCCTTACCATACATGTGAGATAATTTCAGTAGAATTTAATAAGTGATTTTGTAAGTAATTAAAGATTAAAATTGATATTACATATTTGTAGGGTAACTTTTCTTTCTTTCCCTTCTCTCTTCTGCCTAATTTTGGATAGATAAAAAACTTTCTAAAAACATAGGTTAGGAGGGATTCTTCATCGCACTCGGATGAAATCAAAAAGAAAATTAAAAGCGGAGATACTTCTGATCAGATTATGGATAGAGAAAGAAGCGGAGTCTATCTATAAGCTACAAGGCCTCAAGAGATTAGAAGAGAGAATCAGACAAAAATCAAGGAGGGGAGACAGATGTTTTCACGCACATTTTCAAAAAAAATTTTAAAAAAAAGGACGGTAACTTTCTTCCTCCCTCTTTTCCCTTCCTTCCAACCAAACTCACCGGCGTGCCAGTTACTCCAAATTATGTGTACAGATCATCATGAGCATCACATTTGTGTTAATCCCATATAAATGAGACCGGCCTCATATTTTTTTTTATTCTTTGCTATTACAAGATGGAAAAGTTGGGCAATTACAAATTAATGCATTCCTGTGATGAGTTTAGTAAGAGAGGATCTTGAATTAATTAGTGGTTGCGCGGTGAAATTATAAAGGGCAACGAGATGATTGTTAAAAGTCTGAAACATATTGATGGAGTTGGTGAGCAAGTATGTAGTAATATCTGGTGCAACTGAAAATTTGAGTTTTGCTAGTGTAGACATTAAAAAAAAAAAATCTACACGATAGACCCAAAATTAATTTGGGCTTATCTTCAGTTTAGCCCACTTTGAAATATGGTCCAATGAGTCAGATAATTTAAAGACCAAGTCCACTACAAATAAATAAGTTATGGACTGATTTAAATTATTTGAGAAGTCCAAGCCCACTTGAAAACGGGTCTGATGGATAAATATAATTATATATATATATATATATATATATATATATTATATTGGTTAATTATTAAAATTATCATAAATGATAATTATAGGATAATTATCAAAAGAACAGAAAGTTACAAATCTACCCCTCCGGTGAGCCTATAAATAAAGGTCCAGAGGTGAGGAAAAGAGGACCAGAAGATTCTCAGAAAAAGCTGAAGCTCTGCAGAACTCTTCACTCAAAATCCAAAACCCACAAATCCTGAAGAGAAGAACAACAAGCACATCATCCACGTGCCGTTCTTCACCAAAGTTTCAATCCAACTCAAGATCAAGCTCGTGCAGCCCTTGAAGCCGGATCACCAAGGAGATCGAATCAGAGGAAGTTATCTTTCTTTTGTAAAGATTTACAGAGGATTGTACCATTTTTCTTAAATTAATAAAATTGTTCATTTGTTACCAATTTTCGTTCCTATATTTTCGGATACGAAATTTGTGTGTACAAATTTCTGGCACGCCCGGTGGGACCATCTCTGCCTCTCATCTCTGTCTCCTACATCATATCTCCCAAACTCCGTTCATCAGAATCTATGGCTCCTTCCAAGGTTCCGGCTACAAACAAGAAAACTGCAAAAGACACCACTACTACAGTGACCAACATCAAAACTGCAGCAAGTAGTGGCAAAAGTACCAGGAACCTGTCAAGTGCTAGCAGCACCTCAGCAGGTCCAATGACGCGTAGCAAGGCCAAAACAATTGCCTCGCTCAAGAATCAGCAAGATTTGGTGAAAATCAATCCTGCTAAACCAATGGGTGTGAAAATTCAACATGTGAACACCTGTGATCCTCAGGCGCCAAAGAATTTTGGTGTTGTCCCAGAAAAATTGGCGCCACCACATTCACCTCACTCCGTCTCTGACGCCAACTCTAGCGTTGGTTCACTCTCAGATTCGTTACCTGAGATTTCAGAACATTCAGTCACTTCAAGGAATGTTGATTCTCAAGGTCTTTCCTATTCGAATATTGTCGCAGCCATGATGACTGGAACAGCCTCGGTGGAAGACCAACTGGCGACGATGGCGCGCGCAATCGAGAACCTTACGAAAACTGTTGAAGAGAAGGACATGCAGATTGCCGCGCTATTGAGTAAGCTTGAAGTCCAGAATCCTGACGAGTCAACACAACTGCCCGCAAATACCTCAAATTCAGCCCTTCAAGGGGCCCAATCAAAGGATCGTCGTCACACAGCTGCGTCAGGACACGTGGCTGACGAAACTAACTATGCCTCGCCAGTCGCTTCGCTATCTGTCCAACAATTGCAGGATATGATAACGAACACAATCCGAGCACAGTATGGCGGCGCTCCTCAAAGCACTCTCATGTACTCAAAACCCTACACAAGGAGAATTGATAGCATGAGGATGCCTGCGGGGTACCAACCTCCGAAGATCCAACAGTTTGATGGAAAGGGCAACCCAAAACAACACATTGCTCATTTCGTTGAAACTTGCAACAATGCTGGAACTGAGGGGGATTTACTGGTTAAACAGTTTGTTCGTTCCCTTAAGGGAAATGCCTTTGAGTGGTATACTGATTTAAAATCTGAATCGATTGACAGTTGGGAACAAATGGAACGAGAATTTCTAAATAGGTTCTACAGCACTCGCCGCACTGTTAGTATGATAGAGTTGACTAACACAAAACAATGGAAAGACGAGCCTGTAATGGACTATATCAATCGGTGGCGAGCACTTAGCTTGGATTGCAAGGATCGGTTGACAGAATTCTCGGCTGTCGAAATGTGTATGCAAGGTATGCATTGGGACCTCCTTTATATTCTTCAAGGTATAAAGCCTCGCACCTTCGAAGAATTGGCAACACGCTCACATGATATGGAGATTAGCATTAAAACCCGTGGAGGCAAAGATTCTTTGATTTCAGAGCCACGCAAAGATAGAAAGGATGAAAAGAAGGTGGTAAAATCGTCGAAGGGTCCTGCCAAAGAATCCATGATTGTCTCTGCTGTCCCGATAAAGGTTGCTGTCAAAGATAAGAGAAAAGAAGACAATAAGCCACGACAGTTTCAAGAGAAGCAAAACCAACGTCCGACGCTCAAAGAATTAGAGATGAAGGAATACCCATTCCCAGACTCTGATGTTCCTGACATATTGGAATGCTTACTTGAAAGTAAAGTTATTGAACTTCCAGAATGTAAGCGCCCTCAAGAAATGGGACGTGTTGATGACCCAAAATACTGCAAATATCATCGTATTGTCGGTCACCCAACTGAGAAGTGTTTCATTTTCAAGGAAATAGTGATGAACTTGGCAAAGCAAGGAAAGATCTTGTTAGACACAGACGAGATAGCAACTTCAAATCATACTGCTGTCGTATTCCCGTGTTCAAAGTTCGAGCAGACTTGTGCTCATCACCAATTATTTTTAAGCTCTGGTATCTGTTCCACAACTGTTCAATTTGGTTCATTCGAACCAATTCAGATATACCTCCCCCAAGGTAGGATTCTTGACAATCCAACAAATAAGAATAAACTTCTCCAACACGATGACGAAGGATGGACCTTGGTGACGAGGAGACGACGAAAGCAACAAGCTCATGTTCCTCTGACCAGCCACTTCAACAGGGGGCAAAAGAAAAAGAAGTCTCGATATACCCCTGAGAAATATGTCCAGAATGGGAAATGTGCCAATAAGACGGCATTGACAAAACATACAAGATTGGGTGAAGAAATTTGCAAACCCGTTACTTTACGTGATTTCTTTCCAAAAGGATATCTCGATGATGAAATTGTGCCAACTTACATGGTGTCAACTGTGAGGATCGATTCGGAGTTCGAAAGTGATAAGAGTCAAAGTGAAGTCCAAAGTATAGGAAAGCTTGAGAAACACACGATCACCATCGAAGAATCCAACGACGAAGATGGGGTTAGAGCTACATCAGACTCATGCTGTGCAACAATCACTTTCACTGATGAAGACCTTCAACTGGGATCAAAGCCACACAACCGTCCTCTTTTTGTCTCCAGATACATAAGGGAGCGAAAGGTAAATCGCATCCTTATTGATGGGGGCTCTGCAGTGAATCTCATGCCGAAATTTACAATGAATAATCTTGGCATCACAGTTGACGATTTGGCTCGTAGTCGCCTCATCATTCAAGGTTTTAATCAAGGTGGGCAGAGAACTATTGGCATGATTCGTGTAAACCTAACAATTGAAGGGTTGCAAGCTGAAACCTTATTCCACGTAATTGATGCAAAGACATCCTACAATTTGTTGTTAGGACGACCTTGGGTGCATGACAATGGTGTTGTTCCATCAACTCTTCATCAGTGTTTCAAGTTCTGCAAGAATGGTGTACAGACAGTGATGGCAGATAACAAGCCATTTGCTGAAGTAGAAGCCCATTTTGCAGATGCAAAGTTTTACATTGAGCAAGACACATCTTTGAGCGTCTCTACAACAAACCTTCCATCTACACAAGAGGTTGAGTCTACAAAAATAAAAGAAGTGTCGTCCATCCCTTTAGATGTCTCGGTGATAGACAGTACAAAGGTAACTCAAAAGCAAGAGGTCGTGGTTAAAACACATCGTACTACACCAATTTTCAAGTATGTTCCAAAATCTCAACGACGAGAAGAGCAATCACCGGTCGTGGAGGTACTTGAAACGGAAGAAGTTAAGTTAAAGCTGTCTCGCACAAAAGAAAAAGAAGATCTACAATGCCTGAGAGAAGAATTAACTCTTCCCCTCACGAAGATTGAAAAGTCTACTCCTACTAAACTTCCGTTGAAAGGATTCGTCCGACCATCAAAAGCTCCAGTTGAACATGGATTCCTTCCAATACAAAGAACTGATGAAGGGTTCGATCCAAAGGCATACAAACTTTTGGCTAAGTCTGGGTATGATTTTGCAAATCCCACAGGCCTTGGAAAGCTCAGTCCGGAACTTACTGGTGAGAAAATACACTGCCTTAATGAGACACAAAAGAAATTGAGGGAACAAGGGCATAGGGTAATTCCGCCCAAGACTGGTCTTGGTTTCGCATCAACTAAACCTATTCGCATCCAAATCACAAAGAAAGATAAAAAGTTGAACACTTTGTACATTGGCATTGAAGAGGTTGGTGACAGCGAAGATCGACATTCTGTTTCTAACAAGTCAGTTTTTGATCGTGTAGAGGTTTCACGCACTAGAATATCTGTATTCGACAGGTTGGGCTCGTCAACTCAAAAATTGAATACCTCAAGTTCACATGTCAATAATTCACCATGTACTTCAGTCTTTAAGAGAATAAATTCTCCTACCCAAAGAAAAAGATCTTCACAACCTCAACCTCGAAAGTCTGTCTTTTCTCGAATTAAAGCTCCGAGAGAGGTATTGGTAACGAGAAATGAGAAAAAAGAATTGGGGAGAACTGGCGCCAACATAGTGAAAGATAGTGACGTTCGGAGTTTGATTCCTTCACGAATGAAACGTAAAACAGAGGTGGATGTCACTAATGACGTTACACTAAAAGCGAAAAGACGAACTATTGTGTTCACTGCCCAGTCTGAGGAGTCCGACGCGGATGGACAGAAGGATGAAATATTTTATGCCACTGCTTATCACATTGTTGTCGAAGAACAATCAGATTCTGATGATGAGATCAAAGAAGCTCCTTCAACACTAGAAGACGGGGGGCAAGCGACCGTTGATCAACTCAAGGAATTCAATTTGGGGACGATAGACCAGCCTAAACCAGTTTTTGTTAGTTCATTCTTAAGTGCCTCAGAAGAAAATGAATACTTTCAATTGCTGTCAGAATACAAGGACGTATTTGCTTGGACATACAAGGAAATGCCAGGTCTTGACCCTAAAATTGCAGTTCATAACCTTGCTGTCAAACATGGGACACGTCCAATTAAACAATCTCAACGTTTCTTCCGTCCAGAACTTATCCCAAAGATAGAAGAAGAACTCAACAAATTGATTGACGTGGGATTTATTCGGGAGGTCAAGTATCCGACATGGATTTCGAGTATTGTGCCAGTAAAAAAGAAGAATGGGCAGATAAGAATCTGTGTGGATTTTCGTGACCTAAACGAGGCATGTCCAAAGGATGATTTTCCTCTTCCTATCCCGGAGCTCACTGTGGACGCAACAACCGGACATGAAGCTCTCTCTTTTATGGATTGTTATTCTGGGTATAATCAGATTAGGATGACTCCAAAAGACGAAGAGTTAACTGCATTCCGCACCCCAAAAGGTATTTATTGTTACAAAGTTATGCCTTTTGGACTTAAGAATGCGGGGGCAACATACCAGCGTGCCATGCAAAGGATCTTCGATGACATTCTTCACAAAATTGTTGAGTGTTATGTCGATGACCTTGTGGTTAAGACAAAGAAAAGAGGGGGTCATTTACAAGATCTTCGTACAGTTTTCAATCGTCTTAGAAAATACCAACTCAAAATGAATCCTCTCAAGTGTGCATTTGGTGTTACTTCCGGAAAATTTCTTGGATATGTGGTTCGCCATCGTGGTATCGAAATTGATCCGTCTAAAGTTGAGGCTATACAAAAGATGCCACCACCCAAGAATTTACGCGAGCTTCGAAGCCTGCAAGGCCAGCTTGCTTTCATCCGTCGGTTTATCTCAAATTTGGCCGGTCGCTGTCAACCTTTCAATCGACTCATGAAAAAGGATGTCCCATTCGAGTGGGATCAAGCTTGTCAAAATGCTTTTGATAGCATTAAGCAATACCTTCTTAATCCTCCAGTGTTGGGGGCACCTGTATCTGGAAAGCCTCTCATACTTTACATTGCCGCGCAAGAAGAATCTCTTGGCGCCCTTCTTGCACAAAATAATGAAGAGCACAAAGAGAAGGCATTGTATTACTTAAGTCGCAGGCTCACCCCAACAGAGCTGAAATATCCTCCGATTGAGAAAACGTGTCTCGCGCTAGTCTTTGCCTCTAAGAAATTGAGGCACTATTTTTTGGCACATACAATACATCTCATTGCAAGAGTTGACCCTCTCAAGTATGTAATGTCAAAACCAGTCCTTTCTGGACGCTTGGCGAGGTGGTCAATTTCGTTCAATGAATTTGAAATTATTTATGTACCACGTAAGGCAGTAAAAGGACAAGTCCTGGCAGATTTTCTAGCTGATTATCCTATTCCAGCCGATTGGGAAATTTCAGAAGATTTTCCTGATGAAGAAGTCTTTCAAATTGACATTCTTCCTTCATGGATAATGTTCTTTGATGGAGCAGCGCGGTTTGATGGAGCGGGGGCAGGCGTAGTGTTTGTCTCTCCACAAAGGCAAATCCTCCCATACGCATTTGCGCTCACTGAAAACTGCTCAAATAATGTTGCTGAGTACCAAGCATTGATCATTGGTCTTCAAATGGCAAATGAGATGAACATCATGGATCTTGAAATATATGGAGATTCTAAATTGGTGATCAATCAACTCCTTAAGGATTATGAGGTCAAGAAAGAGAACCTAATACCATACTACAACTATGCTTCCCACTTGTTGACAAAATTCGACAATGTGATTTTAGAACACTTTCCTAGGAAGGAAAATCGTATGGCGGATGCTTTGGCAAATTTAGCCACAACATTGGCATTAGTTGATGATGAAATAATCAATGTTCCAGTATGCCAACAATGGGTGCTACCACAAGTCCTTGAAGATAAAATTGAGGAGAGTAATGTAATCTCTGTCTCTATTGTCGAAGGGGACGACTGGAGGCGACCTATAATTGAGTATTTGGAACATGGAAAGCTTCCTGAAGATCGACGCCACAAGACCGAGATACGTAGGCGAGCACCTCGTTTCGTTTATTATAATAACACATTATACAGACGATCATTTGAAGGTTTCTTCCTTCGTTGTCTCGGACAAGACGAAGCAACTCATGCAATGGAGGAAGCCCATTCTGGGGTATGTGGTGCACATCAGTCTGGCCCTAAGCTTCACTTTCGTGTAAAGAGAATGGGGTATTATTGGCCCACCATGGTCAAAGACTGTATGGAGTATGCAAAAAGGTGTCAAGCTTGTCAATTCCATGCTAATTACATACACCAACCGCCAGAGCCATTACATCCTACAGTTGCTTCATGGCCATTTGATGCATGGGGATTAGATGTGGTAGGACCTTTGTGCAAGTCTTCTAAAGGCCACTTATACATCCTGGCAGCTACTGACTATTTTTCCAGATGGGCTGAGGCTGCACCCTTTAAAGAAGTAAAAAAGGAGACAGTTGTTGACTTCATCAAGTGTAACATCATTTATCGGTATGGTGTCCCTCGATACATCATTACTGATAATGGGTTAAATTTTAAAAATAGTTGGGTGACTCAACTATGTGAGAAATTTGATTTCAAACAGTATAAATCCTCCATGTACAATGCTCCAGCTAATGGACTTGCAGAGGCATTTAATAAAACACTTTGTGATTTATTGAAGAAAGTGGTTTCCAAATCAAAGAAAGACTGGCATGAGCGAATGGAAGAAGCATTGTGGGCGTACCGAACTACATACCGCACACCTACCCAAGCAACTCCTTATTCTCTCGTCTATGGTGTAGAAGCTGTTCTTCCCCTCGAACGACAAATTCCTTCGTTAAGGATAGCCATACAAGAAGGTCTCACGAATGAGGAAAATGCCATTTTACGTCTTCAAGAATTAGAAGCACTGGATGAGAAGAGGCTAGAAGCTCAACAACAGTTAGAATGTTATCAAGCTCGGCTTTCTAGAGCCTTCAACAAAAAGGTTCGACCTCGGTCATTCCGGGTTGGAGACTTGGTACTTGCTGTTCGCAGGCCCATCATCATGAATCACCGCACTGGAAACAAATTTTTGTCAAAATGGGATGGACCATATGTTGTTCGTGAAGTCTACACCAATGGCGCATATAAGATTATTGATGAAGATAGAGTGTTGGTTGGTCCCATTAATGGCAAGTTCTTGAAACGCTACTATCCATGAATGTGTAATGCTCCTGGCCCGCATGAGCTAAAACTGTGAAAGGCACCAAAGAAAATAAATAAATAAATAAATAAAAAGTTTTGTTCCTTTGAACTACGTAAATGACTTGATCCCTTTTCGAGGGTACGTAGGCAGCTTGGAGATTTGTTCCAAGTTCAGTCACCAAAAAAAAAAAAAAAAAAGTGTACTACTCCCGGCCCGCAAGAGTATAAACTGTGAATGGCAGAATAAATAACTAATGACAATGTTATTTTTCAAAGCAATGATTCTTTTATTGATGAGGTTGAAGACTACAATTCTACTTTGCTAGTTAAATAGATTGCTCTGGAAAAAAAAAAAAAAAATGATGGTTCACTTTAAAGCTGCAAAGCCAGAATCTCTTCACGTTCTGTTTGCAATAATTCTTCTATAGTCCTCATTACTTCAAGATCCTGAGCTGCAAGAACGTTAGCTTCTTCAACCGAGGCTCGTTCTTTTCTGAGCTTGGCAACGGCCTCCTTCCTGCGAGATAATTGTCCATTGCTCTCTTCTATAGAGGCTCTAAGTTGCGTAGCCTCCTCCCTTATTTGTTGCAACTCCTTCAACAACATGGTCTCTTTGTCCTCAACGTCATTCAAAGCATCTTGAAGTGATTGCACCTGCTTGGAATCAGTATCTTCCAAAGTAGTGGCATCAACGAGCAATGTATCAATGTGAGTGAGTTGCTCTAACTGTTGATCTGAATTCATTATAGAAGCATAAGAAGATTTTGCATCAACATAATGAGCAACATTCTTCATATATGACTCGATTCGTTTCTTTAGACCAGAGTAATCTCCAGGAAGTTTTGAGAGTTCATTATAAAGTTTTTCAAGCTTGGGCCCCAAGGAGGGAACCTTGTGAATGGGAGTGTTGATCACAATACTTTTGATACTCTCAACAAGGGCTAAAGCATTTTTGCGTCGGGCATTTATGATGATGTCTTCCGCATTAAAGGCTGACACTTCAGATAGGATAATTTGATGTGAGAATAAATCAACCTTTTGAAGTTCTTGCACGACCGCCCGGGGCGTTTGGTTACTGATTTCATGCCCTGCTAAAACATCCGAACCTTGAGGAGTCTCATTTCCTACCGATAAGACTTGTGACAATGCATTTATCTCAGGTATCAAATCAAATGAAGATGACCCACAAACAGATGCTCCACTACCAGTAGGATTATCAATGAGGACGAGATCTTCTTTAAGGTTTCCTTCTACCTGAAAATAAATAAATATGAGTAAAAAAAAAAATAAATAAATAAAAATAAAAATATGGCGTAAAGGGTGGGAACCTTACTCGTATTGGTTCGTTACTACTGGAAGCCATTCCAAAATATCGATCCACGCCGCGAGAAGCAATAAAATCTGTTCGCTTGGAAATACGCTTCGTCTTATCACTCATATGTTTCCAATTGCGATCCTCATCATTTCCCCCCATGTCTTCATCTGAATCTATCACTAAGTGGGTAATAGGACGGGTGTTGATTTGTAGTGGAATATGTTTGGCCACCTCTACATGACTTTCGGAACTCTCCTCGATACCATGATCACTATGAGATTTAGAGGCTGCCCCAGAAGTTGGTCTAGAAGGGGTCGACTTAGGTACATCATTAATAACCTTTCTAACTTTGGCTGGTTTCCCTCTTGGAGAAATTGCACGCTTAATATGCCCCGAAGTACCTCCTTTCACTGTGAATGGATCAACATAAACTTTTGACCACCATTCAGCATAAGTTTTGGTGACAGAGAATTTTTGGAAATTAGAGTTCGAAGGAATTTGCACTTCACATCCAGTATGATAACGAGTGGTCGATCTCCATAGTGTCAAAATCTCTTCCAAAGCACCAGTGCGAATATCCTCTTTCAATTTGCCCGGAACATCCTGGTGATAACAAAACTGTCGACCGAATCTGTGTGGACTGTAAGGCTCAATAATTCGTCGGTCACCTTGGCGCAACGTCAAGTAACTGGACCGGAGGCTAGCCAAATACTCAAAGTCATAAAGAGGTAGATGTTCCTCATCCGTTAATAATCTCCTTGTCGGTGATGTTCTGGATAAACAAGATAAGTCAACACCTTTACATAACCTGAACAATTCTTGGGCATCTGTCTCATCAAAATGTTTCGCAGACCCTTCCCCCGCGTACCGAGTCATTCGAGGCAGGTAATTACGGTTTGGGACAGAAAAGTTTGTTTTGAAGTATTCAGCTAACCAGCCATATACATAGTGTATGGGAAATGACACATTAGAGTTTCCAGGATCAGGGGAAGAAACAATATCATTTAAACCTCTGTAAATGCTGGCTAGAACGGGAACAGAAAGACAAAATTTATTACCGTCTGCCATCATGCTAGCAATCTTGAACACCTCAGGACGAATTATATTTCCAGGACTAGTAGGCAAGACAAATTTGCATAACCAACACGCTATGAATGCTGCTAAATAAGTTTTGTTCCTCATCTCTGGCTCTATTCCAAGACTGGTGAACATCTCATCTTCTTGTGGCGACCAATTATTAACAGGATCAATTATTCCAGAAGGGTTGTGAGTCTCTTTGGGGCGTTGAGTCTTGTTTCTCGACCCTCTTCTCGGCGGTGGTTTATTATACTTAGTGGCGCCTCTGAACCAAAGCTTTGTCCATTCAGAAATTTTCACAATTCGGTCCCGTTTGTATTGCTTGCAAAGCTGGTGGAAAGCTAAAAATAAGTACCGGCAACTCAAAGGAAGAAGAGAATTTCCATCTTTGTCAATTGCAGATAATTCCTTTGCACAAGGAACGACTTCTTCGTAAAATCTTCCACAAAATGGGAGACCTCCTATCAAATACAGATCGCGAAGGGAAATCGATAATTCCCCAATT